>LR989978.1:2612500-5225000 GCA_905147015.1 Laspeyria flexula
CGTCAATTTCAAGGCGTTTGTGGTGCGAGTACCGACGTGCTTGTTGCACCTTATAATGGACGAGACCTTTTGGCCGAAAGGTGTTGTGTCCCGCCGCTTCCGGGGCCAAGTACCACCTGACCGCACAACGAAGTGCATTGTGAAGTAGATTTATAATTGTATGTATGTTAGTTTGTAAGGTATTTATCTATGGGAAATTCTTATCCTGATAATAAACATTATTATTATTATTTATTATTATAAACACAAGTGTCCTTAGATAGGTATTAAAAAAAAAAACAAAATGGCGGACTTTTGGCGCCAAATTGTAAGTAGTTAACATTTTTTTTTAACGAAACGTATCGAGTAGGATATCAATCAATTGTACCTAGATTACAAATATACCAGTCTTTTTAGTGCGTTGCTTATCTGTGAATTTTTGTAGTCGGGTTATTATAATTTTTGATGTCTTGAATAAAATATAAACAATTAATTGTTTCTCCTGAAAACTAGTTAAAATTGACTTGCGCGGTATTTTAAGCGACATTATAATATAATAATAATATTCTACCACATTCACACAGCGCCATCTAGTCCCACAGTAAGCAATTATATTTGCTTGTGTTATGGGTACTAAACAACTGATATACTACTTAAATACAGTTTTTTTTTTTGTAAATACATACATATTATAGATAAATTACACCCAGACACAGAATAAATCTTTATGCTCATCACACAAAGATTTGTCCTGGGTGGGGATCGAACCCACGACCTCCGGCTTAGCAGTCAGGGTCACCAACCACTAGACCAACAGGCCAGTCTAATTATGTAACTTTGATCGCGGCCCGCGCCCGTGGTACTTAAGTATGTCGGTACAAATACTAAAAATTAGCAAAAGTGCTATTCCAGATTGTGATCTATCTGTCTCTCCTAAAACTAGTAAAAATTGACTTGCGCGGTATTATTATATACGCGACGATAAGTGACTCATAAATAGTCATATAAGAAAACACCGGTCTGTTTGTAATTTAAACCTTTTGCGTTGCATGAATAAATATTATAATAATATACTCACAATGGGTACCTACATAAGCGAGCTTGCATTAATTGTTATGTTTACCTTATTTTCTTTAACGTTTCGAACAAACCTACTCGGTATTTCGGGATGTGATTGATCGATTTCGGTACCAATTCAAATATTTGACAAGGATTGATCGATGAATCGAATACCGAAATTATTAGTACCTAGATTAAACTGGCCGTGGTCACTAGCAAGACAAATGGCAACTTAAAGCCGTGCTACATGGTTATAAACTTGGCTTCCACAGAGGTGCCCTTGGTGGATTCCAACCGTGTAGCCTGCTGTTGTAAACCAAATTTCATACAAACTACACGGATGGCAAGCAAGCTCCCACCAAGGTCACTCTGTTGGAACGCAAGTTTATAACCGTGTAGAACACCTATTTCTGATTCTATTCGAAATATTAATATTCTACCACATTCACACAGCGCCATCTAGTCCCAAAGTAAGCAATTATTTTTGCTTGTGTTATGGGTACAAAACAACTGATAATATAGGTACTACTTAAATTTTTTTTTTGTAAATACATACCTACATATTATAGATAAATTACACCCAGACACAGAACAAACCTTTATGCTCATCACACAAAGATTTGTCCTGGGTGGGGATCGAACCCACGACCTCCGACTTAGCAGTCAGGGTCACTAACAACTAGACCAACAGGCCCGTCGACACATCGTACATTGTAAGGTGTACCTACAAGACTGTTTGACCTAAGACCGCCAGTAGCACAGGTTTTACTACCTAGTACAGGCTAATCATAAATTTTGTTCCCTACATTAAGTTATTTTTAAGAGTTCTGTTTATACATATTTACCTTATTACTTAAATAAATTTTACTTTACTAACTTTACTATCTGCTAACGGTGAAGGATAACACTTTATATAAATGCTAAACAAGTAATGGTAAAATTCAAACCCACGACGGGACTTGAACCCGCGACCCTGCCATTCCGTGTGCAGTGCTCTTCCATCTGAGCTACGCGGGTGGACGTCCCTGAGATCGAATTTATCCATTACCTGTTAGCATGATGACGTCATGACAACGTTTTGCTACTTATCACCGTGGCTCGTTACAGAAATCTACGGACGATATTCCTCCATTGCAGGTAGGTTAATATCGTAATGAAAGTATCAACTCAATATTTACATTAAATATTAAGCAATTTCCATCGCTTTGGTTTAACACTTTATATAAATGCTAAACAAGTAATGGTAAAATTCAAACCCACGACGGGACTTGAACCCGCGACCCGCTACATAAGTAGAAAAACGTTGTCATGACGTCATCATGCTAACAGGTAATGGATAAATTCGATCTCAGGGACGTCCACCCGCGTAGCTCAGATGGAAGAGCACTGCACACGGAATGGCAGGGTCGCGGGTTCAAGTCCCGTCGTGGGTTTGAATTTTACCATTACTTGTTTAGCATTTATATAAAATGTTAAACCAAAGCGATGGAAATTGCTTAATATTTAATGTACGGATAACACTGTAAGGAAATTCACCTATACCCCAGAAGAGATTCTCTGTATCAACCAACTCGCATTAGGCCGGCGAGTGTAGATTATGGCCTAAAACCCTCTCAGCTCTCTAGATAGAGGAGAGGAGACTCGTGTCCAGCAGTAGGATATTAATGGGTTGCTGTGAGAATCAGGCACTGATGAATTAACTGCCGTATTTAGGTCTCAGGGACGTTACTTAACTTAAAACTTTTAGTAAAAACGTGTAATATTTAAGTCTATACACCTAAAGACGATTATTCAATGAAAAAATTGTATTAATGACAGTTTTTTTTTTTTTTTTTTCTTTTTAAAAGACAACTCCCGCACTCGGAACAAGCCCTGTATCGCGGGGGACTTTACAAACATACAACTAACGGACACAAAGTAAACCCAGACTCAGAACAACTATTTGTGGATCACACAAATTTTTGTCCGGTGTGGGGATCGAACCCATAACCCCGTGCACAGCCGGCGCATACTACGCCCACGGAGGCAGTCATTACACACAGATTACTGCTAATTGACGTCTCTGAGTGCAGACAGTTAGTATTAAAAGTATAAAAGACCACAAGTAAATTATGAATTTTCATTAAAAACACACTGACTTTAATTCGCAACAGCTGTAATAAAGAATTTAAATAAAAAACGTTGGTGAGACAACCCTAGTCGCTCGACCGGTCGGACGTCATCGGCCTCCGTCGGTCGAGCTCGTCTGTAGTACAAGTTCAAGGCGCTCCGGTTTCAACTATTAGCTACGATTCAGACCAACCGGCTCGCATCGGCCCGCGCCGGGCGGCATTTTACAATCGACTGGCCTGTTGGCCTAGTGGTTAGTGACCCTAACTGCTAAGCCGGAGGTCGTGGGTTCGATCCCCACCCAGGACAAATCTTTATGTGATGAGCATCAAGGTTTGTTCTGTGTCTGGGTGTAATTTATCTATAATATGTATGTATTTACAAAAAAAAAATGTATTTAAGTAATATATCAGTTGTTTAGTACCCATAACACAAGCAACTATAATTGCTTACTTTGGGACTAGATGGCGCTGTGTGAATGTGGTAGAATATTATATATATTATTATATTACAATGCGTTAAAGAACATTGAAATGTATCAACAGTAATTACAGTTCATATTTGCATGCAACTTACGGTCGGAGCCGGTCGTCCGTCGCGACGCGTCGCGGGATGCCGACGGAGGTAACTATGCGTAAGTTGCATGCAAATATGAACTGTAATTACTGTTGATACATTTCAATGTTTTTTTACGCATTGTAAAATGCCGCCCGGCGCGGGCCGATGCGAGCCGGTTGGTCTGAATCGTAGCATAAACTTCAATTCGCACTCGAAGCCAATATACGTTGCGCCAATTTATGCCAATAGAGTCCTAGTTCTGTTCTGACACGTCGGATTGCTACCGAATCGTAAACTTTTTCGAATCTAAGAGCGTCGTAGAAAATAGATTACCGTAAAATTTAAAACTGATTAATATTATATTTGTATATGTATTTGTAACTTTAAATTAATTGACATTTCGTGCCGAAAACTTTCCGACAGCCCCGCATCTTCTGTAAGACGTAGGTAGGTACTTCCCCAGACGGGTGACTCAGTTTTATTGACTTAACTCGCTATGACCTACCTCTCTTAAAAATAAATATTCTCAATATATTCAAACCATAGGTTGGAATCGGTAGCGCCCGGATTCTACATAGTTCTATGGTTAGAATATAAAAATGTAGTTAAAAACTGTGGTAACTGCGTATCAGTAACCTAGAAATCGCGCGGGGCTTCGCTCCCGTCGTTCTTTTTTGCGACTGCTGAGCTCCTATTGACCGCAGCGTGATGTTATATAGCCTATAACCTTCCTCTATAAATGGGCTATCCAACATTTAAAAAAATTTGAAAATCGGTTCAATAGATCCCGAGATTATCCCCAACAAAGTCACAAACTCACACCCCCATATTACAAAAAAACGGACTAAGTATTAAACCAGGTTTAAATTGACATAAGCCATTGTTTTACATCGTTATTACAAAATACGGACTAAGCATTCAGTCAGTCACTCAATCAATTACATCGCCGTGCTGGGTGACGTGGGTTCGATACCACACGAGACAAATATTTGTGTGATTCATAGATATTTTGTTTCTAGTCTGGGTGTACTTTGTGTCCGTTAGTTCCATGTTTGTAAGGCTCCCCGCGACACAGGGCTTGTTCCCTAGTGCGGGCGTTGTCTTTTTTAAAAAAAGAAAAAAAAAAAAAAAAAAAAATTCTTTCTTTCAATTTAAACCTGGTTTTATGCTTAGTCCGTATTTTTTAATAAGAGGGAGAACATTTACATCTATATAATATTAATTACTAGAAAGCTCTACAAATAATGAGAGTAAAAATATATACCGCTGACAATATTTAAAATCTACGTAAAATCGTCAGCAAATATTTTAAAAATGCTCAAGAATTTATAAATCTATGAATAGAACGAGTTTGTGTCAATATTTGACATATAATATAACGTAGGTATATAACATGACATAATTTAAAGAAATATTATCGTGGTGCAGGCATGGACTTGAAGAGTTTGTTTGTTTGGACGCTAGGATCTCAGGAACTACTGGCCCGATTTGTAAAATTCTTTTAGCGTTGGATAGCCCATTTATCTAGGCAGGTTATTGGGTATATAACATCACTCTATGGCGAATAGGAGCTGAGCAGTGACCAAATAAAGAACGATGGGAGTGAAGCCCTGCGCGACTTATAGTAACTAATACATAACCGAGAGTTTGGATAACAGGTTTCCCTACATTATTCACATAACAATATTTATGTTGATGGTAAGTTTTAGACAATTAAAGCACTGAAATTATTTAACAAATGTTTGTTTATAAATTCAAATTCAAAATTCAAATATCTTTATTGCGTACTTTTTTGTTGGTCTGAGATTGCGTAATATTGTGGTAATACAACAAGTTTAGTGTGATCTTAAAAGTAAAAAGTACAACACAATTTACCTAATCAGGCATGCAATAGTACAATGTTATCTAGATTTATATTATTAATAAGTATACTCGTACATGTACAGAAACCTAAGCAGACAAGAGACAAATATAAGACAAAACCTTATCTTAACCCATCTTGCCAGCGTGGTATAGTAGGCTAATTTCTCTCTTCAATGTTTGGAGGAGACCCGTGCCCAGCACTAGAACGGGAGTGGAACTAAAAATGATCAGACCAAAGATGGTGATACAGGTCTTTTATATCAAGATTTTTCATAAGCACAAATGATAATTATAATTTTTAAACTAACCAAAACTCGAGAGAACGAGGGTACGTTCAACCCATTTCCCGCGCCCTTGGCATTCGTTCCCCTCTTTAATTACAAACCAGAATGCAAATAAGTTGCTTATAAAAATGAAAAAATAACTCACCCAGAATTTTAAATACACAATTCCTACTTTTCATCAAAGTAAAAAAATGTTGTTGCTGAAAACTTCTGAGGCATTTGTTATCTAAGTTTCATGATTAAGAGTTTCTTTGGGCGGGCGTTTGCCAAATGATGCCAAAAAAATGTTAAGTGTTAGTAGATTTAATGACATAATATTAATCTAAATTTTCTTACATTTATATATTAGTTCTTAACTTAGCTTATTATTGTAGTACTCCTTTAGGTTATAGAAACAACGCTCAATTAATAGATTTATGTATGTTGATGATAAATGTATGTATGCATGCATGCATGTATGCACAGAACAATGAAAAAACCTATCTCTGTTCTGTGCATGTATGTATTACACAAACAACCCTACGTAATGTGTTTTTAGGGCACGGGTCCCCTCCAAACATTGTGGAATTGGTCTACTATACCACGCTAGCCAAATGGATTGGTATAGGGTTTGTTTCGAATTTTCTTTTTCTCACAGTGCTCTTGTCTGCATAAGGTCACTCTCTTAGTCGTCTTGTACGACATCGACGGGTTGAGATGGAGTAGTGACATTATTGTATTCTTAATCAGTCACTACACAGAAAAGTGAAGATATTATGCATTTATTTATTCTATGAAGGCCTTAGTTACGATACTCTAAGTAAACAATGCCACGGGAAGTAACTAGTATGTAATAGTCATCTTATGTCATTTAAAACTTGCAAGGTCAAACTTATAACCTTGAAAGATGCGACCAACCTTGCAAAGCAGACAATAAATCAGTTCATATCTCCAAAACTGCTGCACTGATATTAATTAAATTTGAGCAATATATAGCAGAATTATTAAGCTATATGCCAGTATTTGTTTGGTTAAAATCGGTGTATTAATTTCGGAGTTATAACAGTTTTTATTGTAGTAAGTAATTGCCTCTTGGATTTCAATGTCAACGATCGGAGTTTACTTTTGTTAGTTGACTATTTTTATTATTTTATAACAGACAACCTCTTGATGATACAGTACATACTATAAATGATGTTTTAACCGACTGCAAAAAAGATGTAGGTACTTATGTAATTAGTTTGAGCTGTACCTACTTATTACTAAACTTACCTAACTCTAAAAAGTGTACTGAAAACATAAAAAAAATAACTCCGATTGTATAATAATGGTATGAAAAAAAAGTAATGGTGGCTGGATGGATAAGGGACCGGCGCGGCGTGCAAATCACGCGGTCCGAGTTCGATCCCGACCGGCAGTACCAATGTGGATTCCACTTTGTGGAATTTATATGTACTAGTCAAGTGACTTACCATCTGCTAACGGTGAAAGAAAACATCGTGAGGAAACCGACATACACTAGAAGTAATTCTATGAGTATGTCTGATCCACCAACCCGCACTAGGCCAGCGTGTGTGGATTATGGCCTAAACCCTCTCAGCTCTCTAGTTAGATGAGAAGTGACCCGAGCCCAGCAGTGGGACTTAATGGGTTGCTGATGATGATTATGGTATACCTAACCCTTCTTTTCTTTAATTTATATTCCTTCAATTACTTAAATATCTTCCCATACTTACCCAAAAATTGTTTTTCATCAAAGCCATACGTGTGAGGTATCTATGGATAGGTCTTCAAAAATGATATTGAGGTTTCCAAGTTAATTTTTTTTAATGTATGTCCCCCCCCTGTAAATAGGCTTTCATTTGATAATTGATGAGTGCACTTTATGCAATGTGTTGCATTAAAAATGTGTACCCGATTCAGAACGAAATTATTTTGGAATTAAAAAAATACACCCACCACGTCAATCCCGCGGTATGTATGTACTATAATATTTTATTACTTAACCATTATTCATAAAATATAATTACACCAAAAAAATGTACCTAAAAAGTACCTCAAGTCAAAACACACACTTGATCCGTTGGATAGTTTCTGAGAAATAAAACAACCGTGTCTAGTTTACTTACGCTTATTATTATAATGAAATAATTATCTAGGTACGTACTTTTAACATGTTTAAATTCTATTGTTATAAAATTATTATAAACAAAAACTATATAAATTTGTAAATTAATATACTTAAATTTGAATTATTTTAAACAAAATTCTATATCTTTGCAATGTTTTAACTCCATTTTTCATGTTATGTGTATTAATTGTAAGTTTATATGTGATAAATACTGATTACACAGTCAAACTGTATTAAAATACAGTTTTGTGAGATAAGGTCTTTGTAAATCATAAGGCATACACTGTACCTTTTATTAATAAATAAACAACTATAAATAAAAGCTTGGGAAACCAGCCCTTCGTATGAAAATAACTAAATAATTAATATCTGTTAAACGTACTTGACACACAAATTAAGTGACTAAGTCGCCGTGCATATATAATCAATAATCGATAAGTTCTAGGAAATAAGACACGTGTCTTAGAATTATAGGTAAAGTTATATTAAGGTATAAACAGTGAAGGAAAACATCGTGAGGAAACCCATATACCCTAGAAGAAATTCGAAGTGTATGTCTGATCCACCAACCCGCACTAGGCTTAAACTAAACCCTCTCAGCTCTCTAGATAGGAGACCCGAGCCCGGCAGTGTGCAATGGGACGATAGATGGGTTGCTGATAAAACTTTTTCTCCTCCCATTCCCCTAAGTTTTCCTTTTCCTTCCTATTTCTTGAACACCTTAATTTATGATGCCACCGAGTAATTTTTGAGCACTACAATATAAATTATTCGTAATTTATTTTTCGTATACTTCATTATATTAAAATCTTTCAAATCGAACAAGTAGTTCCTGAGATCCTAGCGTTCAACTACACAAACAAACTCTTCAGCTGTATAATATTATAAGTAACATAGACTTTATTTATTCTAATTTTCGCATTTATAATTATTACACGATTATTGTTTATGGAAATAAGGTTAAATAGGTGCTTGTCTATCCAATCTCTAGATAATTAGACTTAATGACGTAATTAATTTTTATTTAATTATCTAATAAAACATTACATAAAACCTCATTACGCAAAAATTTAATAAATAATGGATATTATAATAAGGTTTGTAAACAAGAGGCCCTTTAATAAATTGCAACAAAAAAGGTTTTATACCTATGTGTGAATATTATGTTTTAACTTAAATAGAACCATTTGGGTTTTATGAAACTTATAACAATAGGGTAAACCTGGCAAACGTGCCCCAGTCGATAACGTGCTCCACTTGCAAAAGTCACAGATACATTTAGCGCTAATTTGGTCTTAGAGGGCCAGTGTCACCAGTATGGCTGTCATGTAAATATCACAGTGCCGATTTTTATTCGTTTAAAGTGAGAAAAAGACAAAAAAGGGTTGTGTGACCATGTGAATTTGTTTTGTATATATTTTCATCTTAAGTAAAAATATTTGCTTAAGGAGATGCAACGTTTTAAAAGTTATTATCGAAAGCTAACTTCTTTAAACTTCTAGACAACTACAAGTACGTTCCGATTTAGGTAACGTTTACTGCTATAATCCAGTAGGGAACATTATACTGAAAATTGGTAAATGTGCCCTGATTGTCATCTCGTAAGAAAAATTTTCCTAAAGATTTTTCTTCTTGTTCAAAAAGTGACGATGAGTTGCAACTTCACTGGATTCGCTAATTCGAGAATGAAGAATGTTCAAATTAAAATGAGAACACTTGTATAGAATGTCAGGAGTCATACTAACACCAAAAGAAGAAAAGTAACTGGATTCAGTGTGTAGAGTGTTCCAGCTGGCTACACGAAATCTGTACAAGTCACCAAGAGAAATGCAATAAGTGTGGAGCAAAGAACAAGGGAAAAGGAAAAAGGACGGAAGAATGAGAAGCTTTACTGGGGCACATTAGACCGACGACGTATCCGTGAAATTTGCCCCACCAGTCTTTTTATAAATTGTTGGTCTTAGTAATTTTATATTACATTTATATGTTTTTTATAGTTCTTTTAATGCATATTGAGCCAAAGTTTAAGACTGATTACTTTATAAACATTTTTTGATTACGTACAGTTTTTTATTTAAATTCTTCGAATTGTAGGGCACTTTTGCCAGGTTTACCCTACTAGGAAGTCATAATTTAGAAGGTTTTGTGACATAATACAAAGGAAGTGTTATCTGTATAGTGACGGTTTAAGAATAGATAATGTCACTACCCCATCTCAACCCGTGGGTGTCGTAAAAGGTGACCAAGGGAGTAAGTAATCTTATGCAGACAACAGCACTGCGACAAAAGGAAAATTCGAAACAAACCCTATATCAACCCGTCTGGCTAGCGTGGTATAGTAGGCTAAATTCCCTCCACATTCTTTGGAGGAGACATATGCTCAGCAGTGGGACGTTTATGGGTTGAAATGATGAATAACTTTTTTATAATCTACCTAGTAAAAATGATTTTGCCTGATTCATTGGAGCGAACAGTACGTGGTCTCGTGGAGACAGCAACTCCTCAAGCGCTCTTGTACGCCCTACAGGTGGACCGAAGACTTAAAAGGTCACTGGGTCTGACTGGATGCGGAAGGAGAACCGAGTATAGCGCGTGTTAGGAAAGGCCTACCTATGTCCAGCAGTGGACTTAAATAGGCTTTCATAATGATAATGATAAATGACTATGAAAGCCCAACAAAATCCGGGTTTAATGCTCATCTGCCTACCCCTTTAGGGACAAAAGCGTGAAGCTGTTTTTGTTTATTATAATTTAACAACGGCAACGTCGTAATCAAGAATTATATCTCATTCTACGCGTGTTGTAGATCCCGAATTGCTTATATATCACTATATTATGATAAATAATATATTGTGTACTAGTTCGACATTCATATGTCTATTTATATATGTAAAGTAGTCTAAGTGCGTACGCGCATGTACCCTTGCTAAACCTTTAGAATTCTTGCTAAAATGTTTATTTATATTTTCTAGTTTCATGATTTGATTAGAACAGCTGGATCGCGCTGGATGCAGTCTCTTCTCTCTCTGATGATAGGCTAGTCCGCGACCCGTACAAATAAATAATGTCACTAGCCCATCTTAACCCGTGGGTGTCGTAAAAGGTGACTAAAGGGAGTAACCTTATGCAAACAAGAGCCTTGCAAGAAAAGGAACATTCGCAGCAAACCCTACACCAACCTGTCTGGCCAGCGTGGTATAGTAGGCTAAATTTAAATTCCCTCCACATTCTTTGGAGGAGACCCGTGCCCAGTAGTGGGACGTTTATGGGTTGAGATGATGAATCGTCTTTAGGCGTATCGACTTAAGTATTACACGTTTTTACTAAATAAACTTTAAATTTAAGTAACGTATAAATTTATTAAAACGTCGCCATTACATATCAGATGATCTAACACTTGACGTAAAAAACAAACATTAAGGTCATCGGTTCGATTCCCGCACGAGAACAATTCGCCACGGAGTGAAAGCCAAGGTTTACAAACAAACTGATTGTTTATATATAGATAGCGCGGAAACAGTTGGTCGTAGCAACTTGCTACTGTTAACGAATAAATAAACTGTTCTCTGTTACAGATTTGTAGGGTTCCGTAACCGAAGTGGCAAAAACTGTATGTCAGATGCATCTTACACAAAAACTACAATATGAAATATAGATAATTATATTATTACTAGCGGACCCGACAGACGTTGTCCTGCATGATATACCAATCGATTGCATTTTTTTAATATTTTTTTATTTGTGAATCTAAACCATCCTCGAATCCACTTGAACACACATACAAAAATTCACTCAAATCGGTTCAGCCGTTTAGGAGGAGTTCACTGTCAACACACGTACAGAAGAATTATATATATAAAGATATTGATGAAATAAGTGTGTTGTATAGGGTTGCCACTCATACTATATTATATAGTATCGTGTTATATTTCAGTCCATTGTACTATATGTTATAGAAAAATAATATAGTACGAATAATACTATATTTCCATCTGTAATTAAATTTTCGCGCTTTTTTAATTACTTATATGGGAACGCACCCGCAACACAGCATTGGGAATTTCAGAACGAAACGCATTCAATTGCTCAGATTCCTTGAATTATTTAAAAATAATAAGAGTTTGTTAACCAAAGTAAAGTGATGGTGGCTGAATGAAGTAATGATGGCTGAATGGATAAGGGACCGGCGTGCTAATCACGCGGTCCGAGTTCGATCCCAACCGGCAGTTCCAATGTGGATTCCACTTTGTGGAATTTATATGTACTAGTCAAGTGACTTACCATCTGCTAACGATGAAGGAAAAAATCTTGAGGAAACCCACATACACTAGAAGAAATTCTATAAGTATGTCCGATCCACCAACCCGCACTAGGCCAGCGTGTGTGGATTATGGCCTAAACCTTCTCAGCTCTCTAGTTAGAGGAGAGGAGACCCGAGCCCAGCAGTGGGACTTAATGGGTTGCTGATAAACCAAAGCTAAGACTAGTATCAAAATATAAATTTGGAATAAATAAATAATTATCAAAAATAAATGTGTACGATTTTTTTTCGCAAATTTCTCATTAGTATTATATTTTATACAATGTTTTGAAAAATATACTATTTTACCTTCAAAAAAAGGTGACAACCCTAGTGTTGTTAGCCGCCAATTACTAAATTCTTAGTTTGTACGGAACCCTATACTGACGTGCTCTTAAGCGGTTACTTTATTTAGATATTAAATCTAAAAAGGAAATAACATTATTTGACTGCCTGAAACACATTTACCCTTATAATATAAACTCATTACATTTTTGTTGTTGTTTTGTGTGACACAATGACTTAAATTTGATTTCCGTCAACTCACAGATAATATATAGGTTTAGTCAGGGTCACTAACTGCTAGACCAATAGGCCAGTCAAACTTTACGTTTGGCCTGTTTTTTTAATGGCAGTAATTTTTTTTTTATTGCCTGCAGTTGCAGACGATCAAGTGGCCCACCTGATGGTAAGTGTGGTTACCGCCGCTCATGGACGTTGGCAATGTTAGGGGCACAGCCAAGCCGCTGCCTACCTTTGATTCTAATTGATAATTTAGACAGCCCCCCTAGGGGTTTAGTAGTATCAGCCCAGGGCCCCACAAACACACGGTCCGCCCCTGTATGATATCTTTATATATATAATTCTTCTGTACGTGTGTTGACAGTGAACTCCTCCTAAACGGCTGAACCGATTTGAATGAATTTTTGTGTATGTGTTCAAGTGGATTCGAGGATGGTTTAGATTCACATATAAAAAAAAAAAAAAAACCAATCGATTGGTATATCAGGCAGGGCAACGTCTGTCGGGTCCGCTAGTATTTATATGTATCTAATATCAATATGTAACAATTCATTCAGAGATAGAATACATCCTTGACTGGCCTGTTGGTCTAGTGGTTAGTGACCCTGACTGCTAAGTCGGAGGTCGTGGGTTCGATCCCCACTCAGGACAAATCTTTGTGTGATGAGCATGATTGTTTGTTCTGTGGCTGGGTGTAATTATTTATCTATACTCTACATACAAATAAATAAAATTGGTGTGTCTGTTTGTAATAATAATATAACCGCTTTTTACTACATGCATTTGAATGTGTATACGGTACAATTACCAAAATAACATTTTTTTCAATTTTTGTCTGTCTGTCTTTCTGTCTGTTTGTTCCAGCTAATCTTTGGAACGGCTGGACCGATTTCGACGGGACTTTCACTGGCCGATAGCTAATTTCACAAGGAGTAACTTAGGCTACCTTGGTTTTGAAAAAATATAAGGGTTCCGTAAAAAAAAATTAAAACTCCATGAAAGCGGGATAAGTTGTCCACGCAAACGAAGTCGCGGGCACAGCTATCTATAATATGTATGTATTTACAAAAAAAATCTGTTATTTAGTACCCATATATAATTGCTTTGGGACTAGATGGCGCTGTGTGAATGACGATAGTTATCTGACAAGTTCTATTAGATGGTTCTAAACTATAAAGATGCTTCATCCAACGAGTCGAGTAATTATATTAATATCTCCAAGTTAAAATTCATATTAGGGCCGATTTTTCCGATAACTTTATCCGAAGAATAAATCTGAATGTTTTACAGTTTTTCTATACAAAATCAGTCAAACGTCACTTTTATTCTACTGGTAAAATTTATCTGGTGATGGAAAAATCGGACCTTAGTTACTTACTACAATAATATTTACAAATTTAAACTATGTGTCATAATGAACTTAAAATAAAATATATAAAAAAGGGGGAAAACAAATTAAATAGGGCATTATAAAATTGTTCCACATCGCTGTAGCTGTCTGCTGGCAAAGTGCCCAGCAGGCTGGTAGCATTGCCACGCTGCTAGATGGCAATTCTTATTCTTTGTGTAAGAAAATAGCCAGCCTGCTGGTCACGGGAAGCATCAAACAAACGCTTTGAAAGCTCTTTAAAGAGATCGCAAGCAAATCAACCCCACGGCCCAAGTATTTTGACTCCAAACGACACAAATATAGTTCTGCGCCTGGTATCTTTAATACAAGTTGTTATCAAACACTCTGTTAAGATGCCAGTCTCTACATAATGTAAGTACGTAATATTTATTGCGTTGCATAAGCGATAGTGGCTGATTGGATAAGGGACCGGCGCGCGTGCAAATTACGCGGTCCGAGTTCGATCCCGACCGGCGACAGTACCAATGTGGATTCCACTTTGTGGAATTTATATGCACTAGTCAAGTGACTTACGATCTGCTAACGGTGAAGGAAGAAATTCTATGAGTATGTCTGATCCATCAACTCGCACTAGGCCAGCGTGAGTGGATTATGGCCTAAACCCCTTTCAGCACAGTTAGAGGAGAGGAGACCCGAGCTCAGCAGTTGCATATTTTTTGTACCTAATCGCAGACTGACCAGTGTTAATAATTTGATAAACCAAAAAACTATTTATTTTTTGACTGGCCTGTTGGTCTAGTGGTTAGTGACCCTGACTGCTAAGCTGGAGATCGTGGGTTCGATCCCCACCCGGGACAAATCTTTGTGTGATAAGCATAAAGGTTTGTTCTGTGTCTGGGTGTAATTTATCTATAATATGTATGTATTTACAAAAAAAAAATATATTTAAGTATATAAGTTGTTTAGTACCCATAACACAAGCAAATATGATTGCTTACTTTGGGACTAGATGGCTCTGTGTGAATGTGGTAGAATATTATGAGATTATCTATTTTTTTTATCGGAGAAGAAAGAGACAGATATTTCAACACAAAAAATAAATACGTTTTTTTATTTATTCATCATTTCAACCCATTAACGTCCCACTGCTAGGCACGGGTCTCCTCCAAAGATTGTGAAGGGAATTTAGCCTACTATACCACGCTGGCTAGATGGGTTAGTATAGGTTTTATCCTTTTCTCGCAGTGCTGTTGTCTGCATGAGTTTACTCCCTTAGGCGCCTTTTACGACACCCACGGGTTGATACGTGTAGTGACATTATGTATTCTTAATCCGTCACAACACGGAAACAGTAAAAGATAGATACTATTAAAATTTCAATTTCACGCAACAACTTTTGTAACACGATTATTAACGTTCATACAAGCATCAAGCGAACATTCCCAATCTAACGCTGCAACAATATTAAATCATTACGCTTCAGTTGGTCCGTACCTTTTCGGTCTGACTCACAATCCTTTCACCTGGGTAAACCCGCGGTCTAAACACTGTATACGGGGGTTTTTTGTTCAAAGTTTATGTTTAGAATTATATGGGGAATTACATGAATTAAACCTGAAATGCATGTAATTGGATAACGCCAACGATTGGCTGTTTTAGGTAGCAGAAAATTGATTGCAAAAATATTTTACGAATTCATATAGCAATTTCCCTCCACATTCTTTGGAGGAGTAACCCTTGTCCGCAGTGGGACGTTTATGGGTTGAAATGATGATAAATCCATGTCCTTTAACATAATAATAATAATAATATTCTACCACATTTACACAGCGCCATCTAGTCCCAAATTAAGCAATTAAATTTGGTTGTGTTATGGATACTAAACAACTGATATACTATTTAAATACATTTTTTTTTGTTAATACATACATATTATAGATAAATTACACCCAGACACAGAACAAACCTTTATGCTCATCACACAAAGATTTGTCCTGGGTGGGGATCGAACCCACGACCTCCGGCTTAGCAGTCAGGGTCACTAACCACTAGATCAACAGGCCAGTCAAAATGTCAAATCAAACAATTAAATCATATTTTTTTGGCGTGTCGTGTCTTTATTTGGTCACTGCTCAACTCCTAGTTACTGCAATGTAATGTTATATATACAATATCCGTTTTTTTTAAGTCAAAAATACATAATGTAAGTCGTAGAAAATCTCAGTAACTACTGGTCCGATTTGAAAAAATCTTTTAATGTTGGATAGCCCATTTATCGAGGAAGGTTATAGGCTATAGAACATTACTCTACAGCCAATAGGAGCTGAGCAGTGGCCAAATAAAAAACTATAGGAAAGAAACCCCGCGCGGCTTCATCATCGGTACTACGTTACAGACGCCCACCCCCTGATCCCCCCTGATCATCTGATTCTAAAGATAAATTACACCCAGATACAGCGCAAGCAATCATGCTCATCACATAATGATTTGTACTGGTGAGAATCAAACCCACAACCTCCGGTTTAGCAGCTACGCCAACAGGCCAAATATCAAAATAACTAATGGATAATCGCGTGAATTCCCATCTTAATGGTAGGTATGTATGAAAATAATAAGTTACGTAAAATATTACAATAACGTTTATTTAATATTTATTTAAACTTTAAGCACATGGGCGGACTTAATGCCGTAGGCATTTTCTACCAGTCTACATAGGGTGATGCAGAGTAGAGCAAAGTAGGTGCATAATGATCAACTTATTGTAACTTACTTAACTTGTCACCGCTGGTGTACCAGCTGTACTGGAACCTAATGGATTGGTACGCGACGATGGTAAGAGACCTGACGGTATGTCTTTACTGCCATGGAAAATGGGTAGGCCTTTGGTGTGGGACGCAACGTGCGTCGATACCCTTGCACTATCTCATCTTCCATGCACAGCAGGTGCTGCTGGCGCTGCTGCTGCATCAGCCGAGACTTTCAAACGGCGCAAATACAGCAATCTAATCGGTAATTACGTATTTGAGCCGTTTGGAGTCTAAACGCTTGGACCATGGGGTCCATGTGCTCGAACTCTTTATAAGAGCTCTCTAAACGCTTGACAGAAACGTCACGTGACCAGTGGGCTGGCTTATTCTTGGCGTAAAGAATAAGCATTGCCATCCAACGTGGCAATGCTGCCAGTCTGCTGGGCACGTTTCCGGCGGACAGCGGCATTGAGGCTGAGGTATTCTTTGACGTATTTTAATTTAAGTTATTTTCGTATTTTTATTTTGTTTAGTATACTTAGTTCTAGCTATTAGAAAATAAAAATAAAAAGAGGAAAATACAATAATAACATAAATATCATTACATAAAATTATAAATACATAAATAAAATGCAATGGATAAACTAAATATATAATATACATACATACCTTTTTAAATATATAATATATATATAAATATGTCTGTTATAGTGTGAGGCGTGATAATTCCGACGTTTTATCCGAGAGTAGAGCTCTGACTTTTTTCTTAAAAATGTACTTACTACAAGCCCCCCTAACATCGAGAGGAAGCGCGTTCCAAAGAACTATTGCTTGGACAACGAAAGAGGAGTGTATAAATCCAGAGGAATGGGAAGGACACTCAAGAGGAAGATTTAATACCAGAATTTAATACCAGACGTTAATAACATTGACGCCATTACGTAGTAGTGGAACGTGAAGTGATGAGATATAGAACCTCTTTGTTGAAAAATTTTTAAACGGCAGATTTTGTCTAATAAGCGTCGAGTAGAACGCCCTCCAGCTAGATGGACCAACGACCTACTAAAGGTTACGGCGTCTGGATGCGGAAGGCGGAGGACCGAATGTTATGGCGTGTGTTTGGAGAGGCTTATGTCCAGCAGTGGACTGCAATAGGCTGAGATGATGAAGATGATGATAATATAAGAAAAACAGGATTTTCTAAAATGCCCTCTAAATATCATCACTTACACATGGGCCTCACCTAACTTTCGCGGTTCTGCCCCTGCCCCCTGATTCTGACTCGTCGGATTGCTCCCGGATCGTAAACTTTTTCGAATCTTAGTACGACGTAGGTACTTTTACGGCTTAAGTTATTTAATGTTAGAAAATAGTCTACCGTATAGAAAATCAAAAACTGATTAATATAAGATTTTTCCTACAACCATTTATTTCTCTAACATTATGTTTTTTAAATTTAATTAAACTGACATTTCCATCCGAAAATTTTCCGACAACTAAGAATCAGGGGGCTGGAGCGACTTTGTGCTGCCGACCTGCATCTAAAGACCACCCGCTTTTTACTACTGAATGTATTGTTTAAGTAAATAAGTATAATATCTATTGCTGTGCAAAAATTAAAATGCCAAAACGACGGAAAAGATGGCATCCTCTGATGGGATAATATAATCACGACCACAGTAAAATAATTGCGTTGGCTTAAAAACCCAATTAATCGATATCACTCAACTCATTCGATTTTAGTTTACGGCCAAGTTGTGGATTCTTAGGGAAAAGAAAAAAAAAGTTTCCAAAAATCAAAACGGTATAAGTAATTGATAAATTAGTACGATTCTTTTTTTCATAGTAAAGCCGAGGTACATTTTATTTGTACGAATAGTCAATTAAAACTAACGTAAAATTATTTCGTTAAATAAAGTATTAATACTAAAAAAGAAAACATTAAAAAGTGTTCAAATTAACTCACAAGATCAAAAAACCCGATGCTTTCAGGTTTCTTTTTCTTCTCAGTATGAATGTCGTACGCCTTCCCCTTGTGGCTCACGAAACGTTTACACTGACCCTTCATCACAAAAAAAAAACTGTCACCCAACTGTCAAAGTTCCCGCGCTTTTGCCCGCGCTAAATAAAATATCCGTTCTGAAACGCGACGCGTGCGTTCTTACTCGCGGGCAAAACTCGACTGGCGTTTATATGACGATTCGATTATAAAATACCTTATTATTTTTTTATAAAACTAGTTGTCGCACGCTGTTTCATTCGTATGACTGACGCACTCAAAGACATTTTATGCTGTGACGTAGTTAGTTAGTGCGAAATGGTATGGGAAAAATTTGTCTTGATGACCAGAGTTCATTGGAAAGGAAAAAGGTTTCAAAGGGACAGCAACTCGCATGTGGTCTTCTTGATGTTACAGGCAATAAGGCTATAAATAAGGCATAACCGCTTACCAATACAGGCGGTTATTTGTATAATATTGTTAAATCTGGTATTTTTTTTTTAATATTTATTTACTAAAAAACAGGTTGCAATTATTTTAACATTTTAAACTCGTCAAACGAATTAGTTAAACGGCGAGAAGCGATCTAAATTTTATTACATAACCTATCTTAATCTATAGTCAAAGTCAAATCTTTTTATTTTATTTAGATCACATACATGATACTTATGAACGTCATACAAAGCCAAAAAAAGGTGTCAGTAAATTTGCCTACGGCCAGTTCACTGACAAGGTTGAGCTCTGAGAAGAACTTGGCAAGTAACTCAGGCCACTCTTCAGTTTGAAATATCACAGAAAGGTACAGAACCAAAACACCATACTAAATCAAATTCAATAAAATTTTGATATGAGAAAATAATAATAATAATAAGCAATCAAACTTTAATTTGTTTTCGTCAAGAAGTATGGTATATAGTGTAGTATACAAAGTTGTATCAAGTGATGATCCCACCATCACTTGGTACCAACTATGTATTTGAAAACGGTAAAAACATTATTTAACCCTTAAAACATAACATAACATAGCATCACGCCTTTTTCCCCGAAGGAGTAGGCAGAGGTGTTTCACACCCACATTTCGCCAGCTATGTTTGGTCCCATGAAATAGGGGGCGAGCCTATTGTCATTAACCGGGAACATTAGTTTACCAAACTCCGGGAAAATCTTAATACTGGTATTTCATGATAGAAAAACCCAATACCATTTTCACCCGACCCGGGAATCGAACCCGGGACCTCTTGCACAGCAGTCGTATACACTTCCCGCTGCGCCACCGAGGCAGTTAACCCTTAAACGAATGCAGAAAAGATTATAATAATAAATGATTCTTTCTTTCTTAAGAAATGCTATTTTATTTTTATGAAATTTGGCTGATTTATGCAAAAACATACATACACAGTGCGTATGTATTACACACACAAAAAAAATCGGAAGGACTTAATGTCACTACCCCATTTCAACCAGTCATCATCATCACTTCAATCAATAAATGTCCCGTGCTGGGCACAGGTCTCTTCCAAAGAATGTGGTGGGAATTGGTCTACTATACCACGCTGGCCAGACGGGTTGGTATAGGGTTTTGCTTTCAGTGCTTTAGACTCCATGAAGTTTCTCACTTAGTCGCCTTTTACTTTTCAGGGGGTCAAATATATGAATAAAAACTTACCCTAAGGGATGAAATATTTTTTTGGTCATCTACAGGAGCATGATGCCATGATGTCCAGTATGTTTATTTTAGTAAAATAATTTACATATTATCCTGTAGCTGATTTTTAAAATAAATGTTTTTTTCTTTCTTTCAAATACATATATACATACTTAGCATCAAATACGAAATTCAACTCCTGTAGTGGGGTGTTGTGGAATTAATGAATTGCACTTAAAACGAAGACTGTAATATCGAAATCTACGCGGACGAAGTCGCGGGCAAAAGCTAGTTAAATAATAAAAATCGAAAAAGCACGAAATATGATACTAAATTGTTATGTTGCCATTCCTCTGTATGATTCCTTAAACCGGCAATTTGATTTCTGGTCTAAGATCCCATTAAGGAATATATACCCTCATATGTTATTTATTAGTGATATGAAATAAATGATAGATAATATTCACATTGTCTTATTGCAAATAGGTTGCCTATTTAAATCACGCCCGGATAATATTTTATTCTTAATTTCCCTGGGTTCCCATCCTTACCCAAAATTTTTTTTTTCATCAAACCCATACGTGTGGGGTATCTATGGATAGGTCTTCAAAAAAGGTATTGAGGTTTCTAAGTTCTTTTTTTTTTAAACTGAATAGTTTGCGCAGGAGCCACTTTCAAAGTGGTAAAATGTATGTCCCCCCCCTCTGTAAATAGGCTTTCATTAGATTTTTTTTTTGACTAAATAATTGATGAGAGCACTTTATGAAAAAAATAAAAGGTATGGACTCCAATCTCATTCCACCATGCTGGAAATATCTCCAACAAAAAACTTTGTGCACGATATTAATATTACCCGGGCGCGATTTAACTAGGCAACCTATTTGCAGTAAGTCAATGTGAATATTATCTATCATTTATTTCTTATCACTAATAAATAACAGATGAGGGTATATATTCCTTAATGGGATCTTGTACTATTCTAAGAAAAGGATACGAACAGACTAAAGCTTATTAATTATATTAGGAAATATTTTGATGGTGAGTTACTTTAAAGAAATACTCGGTAATAGGTATATGCGTTCCATGAAGTATAATATAATATTCTAATAATATTCTACCACATTCACACAGCGCCATCTAGTCCCAAAGTAAGGAATTATATTTGCTTGTGTTATGGGTACTAAACAACTGATATACTACTTAAATACTTTTTTTTTTGTAAATACATACATATTATAGATAAATTACAGACACAGAACAAACCTTTATGCTCATCACACAAAGATATGTCCTGGATGGGAATCGAACCCAAGAACTCCGGCTTAGCAGTCAGGGTCACTAACCACTAGACGACTAGACCAACAGGCCAGTCATCTAGTATTTGGTTTTAGTTTATTGACAAATGACAATCTCTGACGTAACATGCGCGCGTCACTGATTTATTATTGAAATTTGCACAATGTTCTTGGAAATGGACCTTTAATAATTCCACGGGTTTATGTAAAATACATTTAAATTTGAAATGATCTGTTAATACTATTTTTTATGTTTTTGATAGAAAATTTCAATATCTCGTGTTTATTAAAGGGAGAACGCGTGGCCCTCAAAAACGGGAGTTTCTGAACCCGTTTTTGAACTTATTGAAAGTGTTCAAAAATATCCCTGTTTATGGAGAATAGACTGCGAAGCGTACACATTATTTATAATTATAATAATATATTCATAGCGGTGTTTCATAAACTTTATCATGACAACTTTGACACTAAAACAATGGCTTATGTCAATTTAAACCTGGTTTAATACTTAGTCCGTATTTTGTACGTAATAAGGGGGTATTTAAATGAACGCTAGTGTTTTACTATTAGATTAATAGACTGTCACCGTGGCGCAGTGGTTAAGGTGGTCGCCTCGCCACTACATCGCCGTGCTGGGTGACGTGGGTTCGATTCCCACACGAGACAAATATTTGTGTGATTCATAGATATTTGTTTCTAGTCTGGGTGTACTTTGTGTCCGTTAGTTTCATGTTTGTAAAGCTCCCCGCGACACAGGGCTTGTTCCCTAGTGCGGGCGTTGTCTTTAAAAAAAAAAAAGAATTTCTACCCAAATTGTTCGGCACTTAGAATGTGCGGCAATTTTTTTTAAGTCATATTCGAAATCTTAACAAATAAATCTAATAGTACGGCCGTATTACTCATATTATATCACCATGTGTTATGATTACTTATGATTCAGTGGAGAAATAGAAATACATAGAAATAGAAAACATTTATTGGTACAAACACAAGACATACTGAATAACAAATACATAGACAGAACAAATGCAAACAAACAGCCAGTCGCGCGTCTGTACCAAATAGGCACCATTTCAGCATAATGGTTTTCAAATAGGCCTATTTGGTGTGATGTACGGTTGCCTTTTTAAAAATTAAAAATAAAACAATATTCGTGCTTACGATAGAAGAAATAAAAATAGCAAAAACATCGAAAAACAAAAGAACAAAATACATTATAATAGGTATACTATTTTAATCTGTGATCGATTGAGTTAATCGTTCAAAATCAAAACAGTCACAGCTGTCACTTGTCAAAAAAAATAACAAATGTCAATGACAATTAACTTTGACAAAACTATATAAAAAAACATGGACGAAAAGGACGCTAAACTTTATCTGACAGACTCAAACATACAATCAACAAAATTATTTAAACAATTTTGGTAACAGTATATTTTCTAACATACCTAAGTAATAAATGAATGCTTTATTTTAAATTAAATAGATTTGTGAAAAAGTGAGTGGTGTTTATAATTTAACAGTGTATACATGAAAAACGGAGTGTACGTGAGACACCTCCACTAGTCAAGAGAAAATGATTTGAGCGGATATATTATCGTAACTTAACCGTGTGTGATACTTTAAGATACTGTAATATTTTATATCCAGGTATTTTAAGATGAAGCGATGATGGCTGAATAGATAAGTGACCGGCGTGCAAATCACGCGGCTGAGTTCGATCCCGACCGGCAGTACCAATGTGGATTTCACTTTGTGGAATTTATATGTACTCGTCAAGTGACTTACCATCTGCTAACGGTCAAGGAAAACATCGTGAGGAAACCTACATACCCTAGAAGAAATTCTATGGGTTTGTCTGATCCATCAACCCGCACTAGGCCAGCGTGAGTAGATTATGACCTAAAAACCCTCTCAGCTTAGAGGAGAGGAGACCCGAGCCGAGCAATGGGACTTAATGGGTTGCTGATGATGATAATTGTAAGAAAAAATATTATACTATCTTCACTGTGTTTAACATTTCCAACTAAAATGGCGACATTATTGCCAAGTGGTTTGATAGATGGCGTTGTACCATTTGGCTGAATCGCGATGTTAAGATTCTCCGCGAGTTAATTTTAGCGTGACGTTTACGAGTATTAAGGTGAAACATACGGGCTGCTCCCTGCACTTTTCTCGCTAGATGGATGGAAACTGCGATTTAAAGGAACAGTCAAAATTTTTGTAGTCCAGTGGGTAACTGCTGTGACTTAATTGAACAGGATACACAGAAGCCTAACGTTCGATAGTTTGACCTTTGACCTCTATAAATAGTCTCATCATCGATATGGGACAATACTGCAATAGGCTGTAGATAGTATTTGGAATTTAATTACATTTTCAAAGAGATTGGATGTACTTGCAAAATCCAATACCGTACGTACAAGTACGAAAAAATACTAGGGTCGAAAAACTGTTTTAAAATATGTATTTTAAAATATTTTATATACATAGGTAAATTGTGCTATGTATGTACAGAAGTATATTTTTTTATAAACGAAGTCAAAAGACCTAAAGATCAAAATCGTTCACGCCACTGAATTAACGTAATGGATTATTAAAATTACTTTAGTTTTTCAGAATATTTTTATTTCAAATGAAATCCATCGATAGGTACGTGTTAAATCTAGAAAGTTTTGCACATTTTAGTACAATCGTGTTTTACACGTACATTTTAGTACAGTGCACTCATTTTAGTTCAATTCCTCGCCACCACTGCTTCCCAATGGCGAAAATCAATATCAAACAACGATGTCAACATCAGTTTGACAGCCACGATACAGGTCAGTGAACCCAACTAACACGGCGATATTATTACCAAGGTGCTCGATAGATGGCGTTGCACCGTTCAGCTGAATCGCGGTGTTAAGATTCTCCGTCAGTTGATCACGTCCACAGAACAAATTACTTTTAGGCATACTCATACGTAACGTAAAAACGGTACCTTGATGTCATTTAATTGTATACGTTCTTCACCTAGTTGTTGCTATTTTTGAAGTCCAACGGGAAACCGTTGTGACATATAAACATGTTATAATATAGCACAGTTGACAGGTTAGAAAGTGTTTTAGAGAGATGAGACACACTAACTTGCAGTGTTCAGTACCAGGGTTTGATTTGAATTTTTTTAATATTCTAATATTCTATTATACATATACTTCTAATATTATATTGTACTACATTTACACAGCGCCATCTAGTCCCAAAGTAAGCAATTATATTTGCTTGTGTTATGGGTACTAAACGGTTGATATACTACTTAAATACATTTTTTTTTGTAAATACATACATATTATAGATAAATTACACCCAGACACAGAACCAACCTTTATGCTCATCACACAAAGATTTGTCCTGGGTGGGGATCGAACCCACGACCTCCGGCTTAGCAGTCAGGGTCACTAACCACTAGAACAACAGGCCAGTCCGGTATTATATTATAAGTACATACTTAGTTTAATTTGAATAAAGCACTTATGATGTTTTAAAATCCATAACAATTAACTAGAATTTGTATTTTTTTTTTATTGCCTTATGTGGCAGACGAGCAAGCGGCCCACCTGATGGTAAGTGGTTACCGCCCCTCATGGACGTTGGCAATGTTAGGGGCACAGCCAAGCCGCTGCCTACCTTTGGAGAATAGCTCTCTTTAAACCTCGTTTGAAGAAAAACATGTCATAGCGCTCAGAAAACACCGTTGTAGGAAGTTCATCCCAGAGCCTGCACGTACGTGGGAAGAATGATCGCTGGAACATTACCGTTTTTGACGGTATGGGCTCCAGGTAGTGCGGGTGAAGCCTACAGCGGCGTCGAGTGGTGCGATGATAGAAAGGCGACGAAGGCACCAAATGTAGAAGTTCATCGGAGCACTCCCCATGAAATAATCGATAGAGCACGCAGAGTGACCCAACCCCCACCAGTCTCTCTGTTGCTCTAACGATTCTGCGATCGCTGACGATTCGATCAGCCCGCCTTTGGAGGGAGTCAAGTGGGTCGAGCTGGTATTTGGGAGCTCCTGCCCAGAGGTGAGAGCAGTACTCCAGATGCTTTATACAGCACAAGCCGCTGCTTAGGTTTGAAGTATTGCTTCGCTCTGTTCAGGACGCCCAATTTTTTGCTCGCCAATTTGGCTTTGTCCTCCAAATGACTCCCAAACTGGACTTTGCTCGAGATATTAACGCCGAGGATCCCAATGCTTTCGGACAACGGGAGAGATAGTCCTTCTAACTGAGGCGCCATAACAAAAGCATCCTTCTTCGCAGTGAACGCGCATACTTGTGTCTTCGAGGGGTTGAATTATGGTCTCTAGTTGTCTCACTTTTATAGATTTTAAGGAGATACTTAAAAAATAGTAAAAAATATATTTTTCAAGTGAAAGAATTTTTATATAACTCAGGTACATGGTACATTGCTAACTTTTTTTTTTTTTTTTTTTTTTTTTTTTTTTTTTTTTTTTTCACTGATGATGCTTTTAGAAAACTTTCTGACACTTTTTTATTTATTATGACCCTCGTATGTATCATCATCATCATCATATCAGCCCAACAACGTCCACTGCTGAACATAGGCCTCACCTAATTTACGCCACTGCGAACGGTCCTGTGCCGCCTGCAACCAACGGCCGCCCGCCACCCTGACCAGGTCGTCGGTCCATCTGGTAGGGAGCCGTCCCACGCTGCGCCTTCCAATACGTAATTGAAATCAATTCGACTTTTACTTTAACTAACAGGTAGACTTCCTTCCTGAAGTGACGTATCATGACAGACAGACCGCAAGCCACGTGTTTGTTATATTTATTATAATTTTCCTTTTAAATATTACTCATAAAAGTAATCACGGATGATTAAAAATTGTGGTTTTGGTCATGACGCGTCAATAAACTTTACGTCAGTAGGAGTAAACACGCAAACAATTTACTTAATATTTTACAGCTGAAACGTCCGTGTATGTCACTACCCAATCTCAACCCGTGGGTGTCGTAAAAGGCGACTAAGAGAGTAATCTCAAGCAGACAAGAGCACTGCGAGAAAAGGAAAAATTCGAAACAAACCCTTTACCAACTCGTCTGGCCAGCGTGGTATAGTAGGCTAAATTCCCTCCAATTTCTGTGGAGGAGACCCGGGTCCAGGAATGGGAGGTTTATGGTTTGAAATGATGATTACAGCTGAAGAGATTGTTTGGTTGAGCGCCTTAATCTCAAGAGCTAATGTTACTATTTGAAAAATTATTTTAATGGATAGGTATAATCATCATCATCATCATATCAGCCAACGACATCCACTGCTGAACATAGGCACTAAGGTATAATACGAGTACATGTATAAAATTAGTATAAAACGGGTCTACGTCCGGTAGTATATTATAAGGAATTGTAAATACCTTATTTATTTGCCCGACGTTTCGATCGAATTGCACCGATCGTGGTCACGGGTTGACTGCTGTTCGTTATAATATAATACGTGACGTAGACCCGTTTTATAATAATTTAATAAGCGATGGTGGCTGAATGGATAAGGGACCGGCGTGCAAATCACGCGGTCCGAGTTTGATCCCGACTGGCAGTACCAATGAGGATTCCACTTTGTGGAATTTATATGTACTAGTCAAATGACTTACCATCTGCTAACGGTGAAGGAAAACATCGTGAGGAAGCCCACATACACTAGAAGAAATTCTATGAGTATGTTTGATCCACCAACCCGCACTAGGCCAGCGTGAGTGGATTATGGCCTAAACCCTCGCAGCTCTCTCGTTAGAGGAGAGGAGACCCGAGCAAAGCAGTGGAACTTAATAGGATGCTGATGATGATGAATACGTGTACAGGTCGCCAAAGTCCAAAGTTTTTAATAAATATATTTTACAAATTTTATGCAATGATTTTGTTTCCCGTATACATGTTTAACGTAGCGTAACTATGGCTGGGGCCCGTGGCAAATTCTTATGATGGGGCCCTATCAGTAAGAATCGTCGCGTTGCACTTAGTTTAATTTTAATAATCCACTTAAGATGTGTTAAAATCCTTAATAATTAGTTCGATTTTGTATTATAGTCTCTAATTGTATCACTATAATAAAATAAAAATGTAAAACACATATTTTTCATGTCAAATATTTTTTAAATAACTCAGTTTACATAGTTAAAAATTTACTTCTGAGCTCGGGGCTTCTTAGGCCGGGGCCCTCTTGGGTCGGGGGCCCGTGGCATTTTGCCAGCCCTGCCACCTTATAGTTATGCCAATGGCTGTACACAAAACTTGTATGAAACTATATACATAGGTATATAAACATACAACTTCTGATTGTGATAGCGGAGAGTTTTAATTGTAGCCCTATGTGGGGAAAGTGGGTGAGTGCCCAACAACCTGCTGCCAATCTAGTCTCCCTATAAATGTTACTTGTAATAATATACACTAACATTAGATAATAGTCTCCCTATAAAGTTCCTTGTAATATGTAATAATTTATACTAACATTAGATAATAGTCTCCCTATAAAGTTCCTTGTAACATGTAATAATTTATACTAACATTAGATAATAGTCTCCCTATAAAGTTCCTTGTAACATGTAATAATTTATACTAACATTAGATAATAGTCTCCCTATAAAGTTCCTTGTAACATGTAATAATTTATACTAACATTAGATAATAGTCTCCCTATAAAGTTCCTTGTAATATGTAATAATTTATACTAACATTAGATAATAGTCTCCCTATAAAGTTCCTTGTAACATGTAATAATTTATACTAACATTAGATAATAGTCTCCCTATAAAGTTCCTTGTAACATGTAATAATTTATACTAACATTAGATAATAGTCTCCCTATAAAGTTCCTTGTAATATGTAATAAAATATACTAACATTAGATAATAGTCTCCCTATAAAGTTCCTTGTAATATGTAATAATTTATACTAACATTAGATAATAGTCTCCCTATAAAGTTCCTTGTAACATGTAATAATTTATACTAACATTAGATAATAGTCTCCCTATAAAGTTCCTTGTAACATGTAATAATTTATACTAACATTAGATAATAGTCTCCCTATAAAGTTCCTTGTAACATGTAATAATTTATACTAACATTAGATAATAGTCTCCCTATAAAGTTCCTTGTAATATGTTATAAAATATACTAACATTAGATAATAGTCTCCCTATAAAGTTCCTTGTAATATTATACATATACTAACATTAGATTTATACTTAATATAAAAAAGTTGTATTACACTAAGCATATGGATGTTGTCCGAAATAAATGAATATTATTATTATTATTATAAAACTTGTTATTTTACAAAACGGGTTTAGGATTGAACCTAAAACCATTACGTCATATACTACGCCATCTATAAGGTAAACTCTAATTAAAATTAGTGCCCATTTGCTAGCCACACCAATTACTCAGTGCGGGAAGCCCATGACGTTATTACGAAGGCCGCAGGTTCAAACCCGCATCTACATGTACCTACATAGGTACCTTTTTTACTTATTGTGATTAATTTCTGTGACTTTTCATACATAGCTGTTTTATTATAATAAATACACCGGATTTTAGACAAATGGCACATAGGTATGTTTCCGCCAAAAGCTGCCTTGTAAATATTTTCTTCTTTGGTGATTTTTAGGATTTACTTTATGTTGCGTACTAACTTTATTTCTATTTTAATGTTGTATCCGTGTGCTATTCGTCTGTCTGGTTATAATAATATGGCGGCCGGCCTGCCGGCCGGCCGCCGCGAGCGCAGCGGGTTTGTCCCCTCCCGCGCCCCTCCGTCCTCCTTCCCTCCGTCAGGTGAGTTGGTCGGTGTTGCCAGTATCGGCGTTAACATCCTCCGGCGCCTTGAAAACTCCTGTTTTCAAGATCCTTGCCTGAGCATCCTCTTCGTCATATGATGGTAAAGGGCAAAGCTTGGAGACAGCTCGACGGATAATTCCTTTTCCTGTGCGAACGTCCACTACCCGTGTAACGCCATCGGATCCTGGATATAGAGTTGCGACCCGACCGAGGCTCCATTTCAGTGGCGGCAGGTGTTCTTCTTTAAGAATAACTAGATCTCCAATTTTGAGCTCTTGTCCTGTAGCTCTCCATTTCACACGCTGCTGAAGGTCGGACAGGAACTCCCTAGTCCAACGTTGCCAGAAATGCTGTCGGAGGGCTTCCAGATGATTGTAGCGGTTGAGTTTCATCTTCTCTGTGGAAGGAGATGGCAACGAAGCCAGTGGCCGCCCAATCAAAAAGTGACCAGGAGTAAGCGATGTGAGATCAGAGGGATCAGAAGACATAGGTGTCAATGGTCGCGAGTTTAGTATTGCTTCTATTTGAGCGAACAGTGTAGTTAACTCCTCAAAAGTTAAATTAGAAGTTCCTACTATGCGTTTAAGATGAAATTTCGCGGCTTTAACACCCGATTCCCAAATACCGCCAAAATTTGGGGAATACGCTGGACTGAATTTAAATTCAATGCCGGTGCCGCATGCGAACTCGCTGACGGGTTGCTGACTAGCGTTCAGCATACGCTGGAGTTCGTTGTTTGCACCCACAAAATTTGTGCCGTTATCGCAATAAATCGTTTTCGGTTTTCCACGTCGCGATATGAATCTGCGCAGGCTTAAAATAAAAGAATTTGTGCTTAAGTCACTGACAACTTCCAAATGGAGTGCCTTTGTGAAAAAACAAACGAACAAACACAAATAGCATTTTGACACTTTAGCGCCGCGACCTTTCCTATTTAAAATCGAAAAAGGCCCAGCAAAATCAACGCCACAGGTTTCAAATGGTGGAGATGGAACTACACGTGGTTTAGGGAGAATACCCATAATTGGTTGTAATGTTTTGCCTTTTATTTTGATACAAGTGAGACATTTATGTACAGTGCTTCTGGCTAAAACACGACCCTGAGTAGGCCAAAACTGTTCTCTAACCGCGCTAAGAAACAGCTGAGGTCCGCAATGAAGTAAACGAATATGTTCACGTTCGAAAACTAATTTTGCTAGTGGATGTTTGCCATCCAGTAACATGGGATGCCTTTGATTATAAGAACAATGAGCATGCTGTAGACGTCCACCAACGCGTAGAACTCCATCATGATCTAGAAATGGATTGAGTGACAATATACTAGACTTTGTCCTCAATTTTTTGTTTTCACTTAATGATTTTATTTCATGAGGGAAGGAAGTCATTTGTGATAATTTTGTTAACGATTGTAATGAGCTATATAACTCTTGAAGGGTAAGTGAACCTTTAACCTTTTTATTTTTGCATGCATTTATAAAGCGAAGTACATATGCGAATATATTTTGTAATTTGCTTAATTTCGAATATTTGTGAAAATCAATTACTAACGGAGAGTTATCAACTTTAATACTTAAATTTGTTTTTATTTCAGGTAAGTCTACTTCGATGGACGACATTTTCGGCCATGCCTCCTCACCTTGGAGAAGGAAAGCAGGCCCAGTCCACCACAAACTATTACCATTTAATTCTTGACACTTTATACCCCTTGACGCAAGATCAGCTGGATTGGCGTCAGTGGGTACGTGTCGCCAGGTTGATTGATCAGTTATATCACGGATTTCTTGCACGCGATTGCAGACGAAAGTCTTTAGGGTCCTTGGTTGAGTTCTGATCCAGCTCAAAACTATTGTGGAGTCAGACCATAATACTGAACGTGTGACGGTTAGTCGTAGTGACTGTATGACTTTCGCATGCAACCGCGCACCCAAAAGAGCAGCACAAAGTTCTAGTCGTGGAATTGTTACCGCCTTTAATGGGGCAACTCTTGATTTGGCACAAAGCAAATTGACAGCAACATTGCCTGAATCATCCATAGATTTTACATAAACACAGGCTGCAAATGCGTTCTGTGACGCATCTGTAAAGCAATGCAACTCTACGCTAGTTGGTTTCTTTAAAAATGCATGTCTAGGTATATCAAAATCTGAAAAGTGATGTGTGTTGTTTTTGTACTCCAACCACAACCCTTTGATATCTTCAGGAACTGGGTCGTCCCATGAGTGTTTAGTCAGCCATAATTTTTGCAATATTATTTTAGGGACTATAGTGCATGCAGACAATAGACCAAGTGGGTCAAATGTCTTACATGTCGCTGACAATATGGTTCTTTTCGTTTCTTCTGAAACAGCCTCAAACTCAGATGAGAATTGTAAAGTATCTTTAATAGGAGACCAGTTCAAACCAAGAACCGTGGACTCTTTTGAAAAGTCTTGAACTTGGCTTGAAGTATCATGGTCCTCAAAAATATCAGGTGCATTTGTTCTGAATTTTCGCAATGGAAAACAACCTTCAGCCAGTTTCTTTCTGACAGCCTGAATAACGCGCTTTAACTCGTTTTTGTCATTATGCGTAGATATTAAATCATCGACATAAAAATCGTGAACTATGACTTCGGCAATGGTCTTATCCGTGCATTCTTTGCCTAATTGCAGTAAACATCTAGTACTTAAGAATGGAGCTGAGGCTGTTCCATAAGTAACGGTGTTTAACCGTAGCACCTGAAGCGGCTCCGATTGTTCGTCCCTCCAGACAATGAGTTGCAAGTTTCGTTGTGATTCGTCAATCATCACTTGACGGTACATTTTTTCTATGTCACCGGTGACGACAAATGCATTTTGACGAAATCGCACTAAAATTGAGAATAAATCATCTTGCACTACTGGCCCTACTACTTGAAAATCATTTAATGACTTGGTTGAGGAACTCTTGCATGATGCATCAAATACGACCCGAAGTTTTGTAGTTTCACTTTGCTCTCTAGTCACTGCGTGATGAGGAAGATAATAGCCGAAGTTCGGTTTTGTGATTTTTGTTAAGTGACCTAGCTGCTCATACTCGTGAATAAAGTCAGCATACTGTTGTTTAAGATGAGGCTTAGTTTGTAATTTTCTTTCTAAATTAAAGAAACGTCTTTTCGCGACAGAGTACGAATCACCAGTCATTATTTCTTCTGGTGTCGCTCTGAGTGGCATTTTCACGGAAAACCTACCATCATGAAGACGAGTGACATTATTCACAAAATGATTTTCACAGAATTGCTCATCGCTAGACAATAATTTGTTTGTTGTGGGTACCTCTTCTAGTTCCCAGAACATAACAAGCCTATCTTTTATCTCTTGAGAGAAATTGCATTTTATTTTATTTGTATTGCATTTTAGTTTTCGTTCGGCGTTTTGGGTGAATTCACCAACAGGTCCCGAAACAAGCCAACCTAATTTTGATGATGTTAATGTGGGTTTATTTTTTCCTAACTTGACATGATTTGTTTCAACCAGATCCCAAAACACGTCAGCGCCGAGTAGCAAATCAATATCTGAGGGACGGTAAAAGTTTGGGTCTGCAAGTTCGATATTCTCAGGCAAACTGAGTTTACTGTAGTCTACTGCTGCATTAGGTAAACTGCCAGTAATTTTCGGTATGACTAAACATGACACTGTCGTGCTATATGAATTTATTCTTGACCTAATATTTATTTCACACCGTTGTGTAATATTAAAATTGTTGTCGTTAACTCCACAAATTGTCACACGTTTTGTATTGCACACGGGTAATTTTAATGTATTATTTAATCTTTCAGTGACAAACGAAGATTGACTACCTACGTCAAGAAGAGCTCGAACCTGGTAAGTGATATTTGGAGTAACGACCTCAACAATCGCCGTGCACAACAACACTTCACCGCACAAAGCAGCAGCAACATTTACAGAAGGAGTTGGTAAGTTACCCAGCGCACTGGTTTGTTCATCATTCCGATGTGTATTTATTTTATTTGTACACTTACTTTGATTATTAGAATTATTTTCTTCATTGCTGTTGCTACTGTTTTGTTGGAAATGTAATAATGTGTTGTGTTTTCTGTTACAGATGGTGCACGGACCCCTGCGACAACGAGAGTGGTGATGACCCGGTCGAAAGCAGTTCAAACACAATTTGAGCTGTTTGACAGTGTTAAATCTGGACTCAGTTGTCATGGTCTTAAAATTAGGACAATATTCAATTCTATGTTCCTGCTTACATAACGCACATTCAATTTTATTGTTACCAGTTGACGCAACATGGAGTACTTTTGTTTGTTTAGAGCTGGAGGACGGCTTAGCAATAGGAAGCCGCTGGTTACGACTTATGTCACCTTTACTACTTTGCATGGTTTCTAGCACGTCTGCACGATTACGTAAGAATTGATAAAATTCATTTAATGTTACTACTGAGAGATTACTTTTGTGTTGCTCCCATTTACGACCTGTGACGTTGTCTAATTTCGACGACATGCTAAATATGATCAACGTATCCCAGTGATCAGTGGGCTCACCTAAACTCTTAAGTGCACGTAAATTCTTTGTAATATGATCAATCATTAGTCTCAATGAGCTATGTGATTCTTTTGAAAATGCTTCTAAGTTGTATAAAGATTTTAAATGATTATTTATTAAAATTCTTTTATTATTAAACCTGTCACACAACATATCCCACGCTAAGTTATAGTTATCTGCCGTAAAGTCTATTGAATTTATTGTAACCGCAGCGCCACCTTCCAAAGATGACCGTAAGTAATGGAATTTACTCATTGGCGGAATTCGCTTGCTTTTATGGATTAGCGATTCGAACATATCTCGAAACTCGAGCCACTTCAAATGATCGCCATCGAATGTAGGCAATTTGATTGTTGGCAATTTAATTTCATCATTAAAAGCAGAACTACAACATTTGGACCCATAGGAAGAATGTGAGGACAACGCGTCATTTTCCTCGGTAGGATTTAAAATTAACCCAGCGGTCGCAATTAAATTACAAATCTTTGTTTCGACTTGATCGCGTTCCTCAACTTCGTCCTCAAGGTCCGCGGGCAATACTAATACTTCAATTTGTGATTGAACTTCATCGAACTTTGTCGATAGTTCTTCGAACTTATTTAGCTTAAGTTGAAGTTCACGTGTTTGTAAAATCGTTGCATTTTGAGACTTAAAATTCGAAACATAATTGTAAAACTTTGTAATTTGACCTTTAATGACACTACGTTGCTGTTTTAATGTGCTTAATTTTTGTTCTGGATTTTCGGCCATTTTGTTAAGTACGAACAACGAACAAAACCAACGCAGCTAACTACAAAGAAATAAAAGTGCAAGATCTGACCGGTTAGTCGTGCAGTAGGTAATTACAGCTGATAAACGCCACCGCGGTAGTCCGAACACGTCAGCGACAGCATGCAGCACCAAAGCACCAAAGCCAAACGAAGCGTCTTAGCTTCGCGCACGCGGTTGCGCGAGCGCGGTCCTTATCTTATACTCGATGGGGTCGATATGTACCTGAAAGACCACAAGGCCCGACAAGTGGCACCGCGTGGCACCAAAGAATGTATTAATTTATATGAATTTAACTAATAGGCAAGCTGATTCTTTCGGAAAATGTTTTAAAGTTACCTAACCTTTTATATTAAAAGATAAAAACTTTGTAAATAAAAGTTAAACTTTGTAATTAAAAGTTAATCTTTGTATTTAAAAGTTGGATTCACTATTAACTTTTATAAGAAGTAGGTAGGTATATAGTTACGCCAAGCAGATAAGTACGCCAAGTAATAGGAAATTGTCGCTTATTTATGAGTAAAATGCAGTAATAAGTACCTTTATATGTACATAAGTTTATAAGTTACGCACTGTTCACTCAAATAATTAGCAATAAGCAAGCATTACTTACGATTGTCCGCGTTAACACATTTACTTAACCTGGTACACTTTCGTCACAAACAACCACCAACAACGATAACCAAATCTTCAATCTTCAGTATTATGTATATTATTTCGTTGCTCAGGTCTATATTTCAAACCGCTCGGTGTCCGTGACCACAAGTTTTTCAAATGCGTTATAAAAAATGGCGTCGTGTCGTATTGATTCAAAATCAAATCGGGGTCACCATAATGTTTCCGCCAAAAGCTGCCTTGTAAATATTTTCTTCTTTGGTGATTTTTAGGATTTACTTTATGTTGCGTACTAACTTTATTTCTATTTTAATGTTGTATCCGTGTGCTATTCGTCTGTCTGGTTATAATAATATGGCGGCCGGCCTGCCGGCCGGCCGCCGCGAGCGCAGCGGGTTTGTCCCCTCCCGCGCCCCTCCGTCCTCCTTCCCTCCGTCAGGTGAGTTGGTCGGTGTTGCCAGTATCGGCGTTAACAGGTATATTATATTCGAATATAACGTTCAAAATTTTTGCTGACATTTTATAATAATTATTATTTAAGTGACATTGTTTAATTTTGAATTCCAATTGCTATTCTAAAAGCTTGAAATGTCTTTTGGCAAGTAAATGTTATTACAATTTAGCAGACTTTCTTAATGATAATTTAATATTAATCCACAACATTTGTATATTTTCTGAACCCATTCCTTGACATTCGTTATTATTTTAATCCTTGACATCTGTGTATTTTTCTATATTTCTTGACATTTGTTATTATTTTAGAATCGAAATTATTATATTATTATGAAATTATTACTATTAAAATCAATTATATTATTGTTTGCATGCTGAACAGTAGAATATGGTGATACCTCTATATTATAAGACCAATTGTAACCCATAATTCGCAAATAAATGAATTGAAATTGAAATTGAAAAGTGAAATTTAATTGTTATATTTTGACATATATTGTTAAATTTAAGTTTTTTAAATTTTTAATTGTTTAAATTTTTTGCATGCCGTAAGGTTGATTATGGTGATACTTATTTGTAAAATTAACATAATTCTTTACCCATATATAGCAAATAAAGATAAAAAAAAAGTTTAACGGTAGGTAACGTTTTTGAGCTATTGCCGAAAAACTACGCTTCTCAACAAAAGGACGTAAGCGCTATGAAGATACGCTCTTTTGCTACGGAACCCTACATTGTGCATGGTCCGAAATAACATCTATAGTTAGGTACTTAATATTTTGATAAGCGCGCTTATCTCAAGAACTACTGGTCCAATTAGAAAAAACTATTTTAGTGTTGGATAGCCCATTTATCGAGGAAGGCTATAGGCTATATAACATCACGATACGGCTAATAGGAGCTGATCAGTGGCCAAATAAAGAACGACGGTAGCGAAGCGGCAACATCTAGTAGAAAATAAATTAAGAGATTTTAAAGAAAAATACTTTATTTACCAATTATTGTTTGTACAATATTCATTTAGAAATAATCTTTTGAAGGGTCGGAATTCGGCAAGTCGGCACTGATGCCCCTGGTGTTGCAGGTGTCCATAGGCTATGGTAACCGCTTACCATCAAGCATATATGTAGTTTACCACCGTCGGAATATTAAATATAATAATATAATATTCTACCACATTTATACAGCGCCATCTAGTCCCAAATTAAGCAATTATATTTGCTTGTGTTATGGATACTAAACAACTGATATACTACTTAAATACATTTTTTTTTGTAAATACATACATATTATAGATAAATTACACCCAGACACAGAACAAACCTTTATGCTCATCACACAAAGATTTGTCCTGAGTGGGGATCGAACCCACGACCTCCGGTTTAGCAGTCAGGGTCGCTAACCACTAGACCAACAGGCCAGTCAATATTAAAACATATTAATAAATTAAGTTGCTGCACAAACGATGGCACGTCGCGGTCTTTTTAACCGCGAATCAATAAAGATCGCGTCTTTCTGACCGTGGCTACCCGCGCCCGTGCCACCGCTGTCTTCGTTGGTGCTAAAAGTCATCTGTCTGATAGTCTGTGGGGCCCCCACAGACTATCAGACAGATGACCTGATAGTATGTGGCGCCCTTTAGTGCTTACAAATATTCGATCGGCAGCCAGCCACGGTCATGCTACGGCGGGCACTGATGGCGCGGTCTTCTTGCCGCCGTGTGCGTTAGCAGTATACGATTTCCTTTTGTTTTATAGTTTGCAAATGAGCGATTCGCACCGCCTCGTCGTCTGTTTTGCACCTTAAGCCTACGCTTTTTTTTATATAAACTAGACTTAATTAATGTACATCAGTAAAAAATCACCAAACCTGACTAATACTGTCCCATGACTCATGGTCTCCCCCATAAAATTTTCTATGAAAAGATTTTTTTACGCACCTACCAATTTTAACAGCACATTTAAAAAAATTCACTTTCTTAAAATTATATCTACTTATATAAAAATATAATAAAAACATAGAAATTATAAATTAGTTTCACACAAAATAAATTATTAGATTATAATCAAACTAATGAATTTCATTATTTTGGCCGTTTCTAGAGTCTGGCCATCCGTTCTTTGCACAAGAAAAGAGCGGTAAATTCAAAAAAACAAGGGGTGACAACACCGACTATAGACTGAAAAAATGCGTTTGATACTATTATCTCAACTTAAGTAAATATCAACTTTCTAACTACGCCTTTGATAGCTTTAGGCATTATTTTTCAATAATTTCAAAAGAATATTGATTGAAAAACACTAAAAAGACAGTGACATGACAGTTCAAAAATATTGCCATGTATAGATTTTAAAAAACAGTCCAGTGCAGAGAACCGGTAGCCAGACTCTAACAACTGATTGACATTATTGTTAAGTAATAATAAACAATATTCTATCACATTCACACAGCGTCATCTAGGTAGTCCCAAATTAATTAATTATATTTGCTTGTGTTTAACAACTGATATACTACTTTTTTTTTTGTAAATACATACATATTATAGATAAATTACACTCAGACACAGAACAAACAATTATGCTCATCACACAAAAATATTTTGTCCTGGGTAGCAATCGAATCCACGAGCTCCAGCTTAGCATATATGGTCACTAACCACTACGCCAACAGGCCAGTCAATATTTTAAGTCTTAAAGATAAAACCTGTCATTTATGTTTCGTATTGATTAATCAGACATTATTATTGTCAGACAATGACTTACTGCCGCACTCAGAGACGTCAATTAGCAGTAATCTGTCATTAACACAATTTTTTCATTGAATAATCGTCTTTAGGCGTATAGACTTAAGTATTACACATTTTTACTAAATACATTTTAAGGTTAAATAACGTCTCTGAGTACGGCAGTAAGTTCCTTAATACAAAGTTAAGAGAGTAAAACTGAACCCTTATGTTATTAATTTAAGCGATAACTTAAACTATTGTTTAATTGTATTTTGTGCACTTTTCCTTAGTGTGAGTAGTGTCGCTACTGCCCGCAAGATGGCGGGCGCCGATTTGATGGCTGCTCGACACAAGATAAATGCGACCATACACTGCATCAGTCGATGTATCACGTGCAATCTGTGAATAATATTAATATAGTGAGTTAAAAACATATTGAATAGTATGGCTGGATAGCCCATTTGTCGAGGAGAATTATAGGCTTTATAATAATAATCATTTATTTCGAGGTACAAAGTCTCATAAAATACATACCTACAGACTAACATACATACAATTTTAAAACTAAAATTAAACATGACACGGGTATTCATTTCGGCGTCATGTTACGCGACACAGTGTTGCTAAATCTTCCGCGAAAACGCCGATAAACAACACCCTTCGGCCAAAACTCTTCCTTGAGGAAAGTGTCCAGGCAGTGAGTCGGCACCCCCACCACGAACGATTTAAAATTCGTGTTATGGCGCGACTCCAACCTTTGAACTCTCAAGGTCCAGTTGGTCTTCGTTCGTATGTACTCCACGAGCTCCTCGTCCTTCGTGGAGTGATGTAGACGTGACACGTACAGTTGCGTCGATGGTATTGCCGGTCGTAACAATATGTTATTACACTTAGTACCTATTACCCGGTACCGCACTGATTGCGACAAGTAGGTTTCTTCTTCTTCTCCACCTTGATGAAACAGTCTTTGTTACACGTGTTCTTTTCCAGTCTACGATCAGTAGGAACGGAGCAGTAGCTAAATAAAGAGAGACGGGAGCAAACCCGCCTGACTACTACATATTATCTGGATATAAAATAAATAGCTTCAAAAACTTTAAAAAAAACTTTCAACTCACATCTTGATCCTCGTGCGTGCTGTTTGTACGTTTGTGTCGTCTTCTTGCAGCAGATATCTGCGCGTGCCTTGTACAAAGTTAATGCAGTGTTCCTCCCAACTGAAGTAAAAAAAAAACGATAAATTAATGTCGGAAGATATAAATAATTCCAACCTAAATTATTCGTTATGTCATATTGCTGAAAAGCTGCGGTTCTTTGTCTTTCTTTGTAATTTTTTTCAGACTATATGGTTTGACGGTTTAGAAAATAGAAGGGAGGGGGGGCGGGGTTATTTATGCTACTTTCAGAGCGTTTGTTTCCGAATATAATCACATAATCAAAAAAATCTTGGCGTCAACAGGCGCGAGGCCGGAGGCGTCGCCAAGTCTCGTAACGTCGGTGCTGGACTTCCATTCGTACATCATGAAGAACTTCATACCTTCGTTCGTCGCCTCTAGACGGATATGTAATTATTATTATAATAATAATATTCTACCACATTTACACATCGCCATCTATTCCCAAACTAAGCAATTATATTTGCTTGTGTGTCTGTACTAAACAATTTTACTGTTAAACTACTTATATACATTTTTTTTTGTAAATATATACATATTATATACCTCATCACACAAAGATTCGTCCTGGGTCCCCACTCATCGAACCATCGAACTCAAGACCTCCAGCTTAGCAGTCAGGATCACTAACCACTAGACCAACAGGCGAGTTCGTCTAGTGGTTTCATTATTGAGCCCCTTTCTAATTTCTGCTACCCTAGTACTTTCTAATTGCTTTCTTCTTTAAATGCTGTATTAATATATACAGGGTGTATACGACGGTACGACATTAAATGAAACCACGTGTAGCATGTGATGTTAGAAGGCTATACCAAAAAAATTAAACAGAAATTTGCAATAGTTTAGACGCAAATGTACTTTCTTTATGTCACAGTTGTTCACAGTTTTAAACAACCTGTAGGTATTTACGTTGATCGTATGTTGTCATTATGTCATTCAATTCATTTAAATATCTCTGACTCTTTCATATTATCTTATCTCTTACTCTGTTCCGCACTTTTGTCGTCGTCATGTCGAAAACGTCATGATAGAAAAATAATGTGTAGTTTTATATTCTTAAATTTTTCGACTTTAAATAATGTGTAGCTTTTTTTTTTTTTTTTTTTTTCTTTTATTTTAATAATTTTTATTAGAATATGTTTATAAGGGTTAACACTGGCTGCCTTTTCATTTAATGTCGTATCGTCGTATACACCCTGTATAATAATATTTTTCAGGATATTTATTTACATCGTAAGTATAATGATTTATTAGATAAGGTCTCTGTCGTTTCTTTAAATATTTATTTGTAGATAAGGCGTCGTTGTTAAAGAACTAACAGTTTCTGCTAGCCTAGTACATCTATAAGGTCGCATACTCACTCAATAGTGCTGGTGTCAAGATTAAAGATCTTGGCGTCAGCAGGCGCGAGCCGCTCCCGTAGCCTAGTGACGTTGTCAGTGCTGAACTTCCATTCGTGCATCATGAAGAAGGTCAGAGCGTTGTTCATTGCTGCTAGACGGTGGCACACCGTCGCCATGCTTAGTCTGAAATCAAATTAAATATTTATTTATTAAGCATACATTGTTTTTACAGGTAAGACCCAATACAGCAATGCAGCAACAGAGAACAAAACTAGAAATTAAACTTATAACTAAGACAATCTAGTGTCACCTTCTCAAATTCCGCCAAGGAACAGACATGAATGTCTATGCGTTGGCCAACCTCATTAATAATATTTAAAGCCCTGCTTATGGGTGCAAATTTCTGCAAGTTAGTGTGCGATGACGGTATATCAAACACCCTAGTTCTTGGCCCCTGCCGCAGTCTTGTGTTTGGAACAAGCAACTTTAACGATTCCAAAACCTGAGGGTTTCTCAATTTACCCCGGAACACTGACAAAACATATTTAGCTAAGGCTAAATCTCGCCTTACCTCCAACTTATAGTATCCAACCATCCCTAGAACAAAGAGAGTTGGATACATAATAATCTTCTTTATTCTATACAATACAAATAAATAAAATTGGGTAGTCTGTTTGTAATATAAAAATAACCGCTTTTTACTACAATATGCATATGAATGTATATACGGTACATATACCAAAAAAAATTTTTTTACAATGTTTGTCTGTCTGTTTGTTCCGGCTAATCTCTGGAACGGCTGGACCGATTTCGACGGGACTTCAACTGACGGATAGCTGATGTCACAAGGAGTAACTTAGGCTTCTTTGATTTTGGAAAAAGTATCAGGGTTCCGTAAAAAAAAAAACTCCATGAATGCGGGATTAGTTGTCCACGCGAACGAAGTACGGCAGCGGGCACAGCTAGTTTTTCACAAAATTAAAGTAGATTAGGTAGTTGGAGTCGGTACCGGAATCAGAATTGAAGTCGGATGTAAAATCTAATAAAAAAAATACGTTAACACTAGCTAGATACCGTCCACGGCGATGCTCGCATTGTATGTCGGTAGAAAGTAGCCTTTTTGCTGTTTTAAACTGTGATCTATCAGCATGTCAAATTTCATTCAGATCTATCCAGCCGTTTATCCATCCATTTACAGTTTCGCATTTATTTTATTACCCACGACGGAACGGAGACGGTATATGCGTTTGGGGTGAGAGGCTGTGTGTTTGTGTGTTTGTGTGTTTGTGTGTTTGTGTGTTCCAACATAATGCCTTATATCACGGAAACGGTTTGACCGATTTAGATGCGGTTTTCTGTAAAGTGTGTGCGGCTCTTGGGGACAGGTTATTAGATAGGTGTTATGTTAATAGCTCGCCAGGGGGCGCTACAATACACTGATTTCATTGAATCCTTTGTGCCCTCCTATCTTTAAAACGATTAGACTGATTTCGATACGGTTTTCTGTAATGTATTTGTGATTTATCGAGGATTGTTTTTGGATTCAAGATTTTGTAATTTTTCGCCAGGGGGCGCTGCTATAGACTAGGCAAACCTATGTTGATTTCGTTGAAACCTTTGTGCCCTCCTATCTCTAAAACGATTAAAGCGATTTCGATACGGTTTTCTGTTATGTATTTGTGATTTATCGAGGATGACTTTTGGATATACGATATTGTATTTTTTCGCCAGGGGGCGCGGCAATAGACTAAGCAAACTTATATTTACAGTTATCTGTAAAATAATTAGACCTGTTACTGTATAGGGACACGTAGCATTGTAGTACTGAGATATTGATTACACTCATGAGGTTAAGCAACTTCAGATAAGGTCAGTTCATAGATGGGTGACCGTTTATGCAATTTTAGGGTTCTGTACCTCAAAAGAAAAAAACGGAACCCTTATAGGATCACTCCGTTGTATATCTGTCTGTCTGTCTGTCTGTCCGTCTGTCTAGAATATTTTTCTCAAGAACGCATAGAGGTATAAAGCTGAAATTAATATCATATACTTGGGTCTGCAAAACCTCGGCGTAAAATAAAAATCAAAATTCTAAGTTAACGCAATCAAAAGATACAGCTGTTTATGCTCCATTTATCTTGACGATCATAATCTATAGGGAACTTACCGTTGACCTAGAATCATGAAATTTGGCCAGAAGCAATAACAAGTTGCACAAGTAAAGGAAAAAATCCGAAAACCGATCTCGTGTTGTTATATCACTGAATATTAGTACTGAGGTATACAATGATAAGCCTAAAAAAAATTAGTAAGAGTGAGAGTTTATTCCAGACTGACGTTATATAAACACCTACCTACCTTATTATTCTAACTTACAGGTATCCCGTGCTCGGGGTGTAACCAAATTTTCATCATTTTTGCGATAGCACTCACCGTTTTCGAGATACAAACTATTATAGGTGGAAATCTGCGCTAACGCCGAAGGCAGTCCGGCTACGGCAATCAATGTGCGATAGCTAAACTTAACACCCCCGATTCAGAGCAATCCGAATCGGAGTGGTTAGGTTAGGGTTATTTTTTTTTCAAACCACCCAGAAGTAGAAGCCCCGCGAAGCGGGGCTCCGGCGACTTTTGTGCGACGGATGAGCACACAAGTCAACAAAAAATTAAAATATATATAATATAGTCGAAGCTCCATGCAAATTCCATTCATTCTAGAGCTTACATGGTAAGATAAGGCGCTCCTTAAAAAGTTTAAAATAAGAAAATTAAAATGATAATTTCAAGTTATAAGACTTACTGCAACAGCAAATTAAAAAAAAAATGTGTTTGTTCTATAACATAGTATAAAACTTTTATTTATCTGTCAAGGTTCTTACAATTTTATACGAGTTACTTACAGTTAGTAAGATAGGGCGCTCTTTGAAAATACTTAAAATAAAAAACAAAATTAAAAATTTTGAAAAAACCCACGACGATAACATCTATACAAAATAAGAAACGTAACATATAAAAAGGTTTAAATAACTATATTTTAAATCCCCGACGAAAAGATAATAAGTAGCGTAAAAACAATCCCAAGAAAATTCGTCGGGGGCTGCCAATATCATTACTGTTTCTAGTATTAAATATATATTAATAATATTGTTAATAATTAGGTAGGTATCAAATACATAAAACTGCAATACTTTCGTTCATTTCAAGTCAGGGTGTGGCAGCCCCCGACGGATTTTCTTGGGATTGTTTTTACGCTACTTATTATCTTTTCGTCGGGGATTTAAAATATAGTTATTTAAACCTTTTTATATGTTACGTTTCTTATTTTGTATAGATGTTATCGTCGTGGGTTTTTTCAAAATTTTTAATTTTGTTTTTTATAGAATACCAAGTAGCTGACCTCGCCATATTTTATTATTCGTGATAATGTTCCATTTTCAAATGTTTATATGAAGATTTTAAAATCCAAAACTTTAAATATAATATTAATTTTTTTTGTATAATTTCTTACATACATGCCTTGCCTTGACAATAGCAAATACAACAAAAAAGAATAAGCTACGATTCAGACCAACCGGCTCGCATCGGCCCGCGCCGGGCGGCATTTTACAATGCGTTAAAGAACATTGAAATGTATCAACAGTAATTACAGTTCATATTTGCATGCAACTTACGGTCGGAGCCGGTCGGCCGTCGCGACGCGTCGCGGGATGCCGACGGAGGTAACTATGCGTAAGTTGCATGCAAATATGATCTGTAATTACTGTTGATACATTTCAATGTTCTTTAACGCATTGTAAAATGCCGCCCGGCGCGGGCCGATGCGAGCCGGTTGGTCTGAATCGTAGCTTAGCCAAATCGGTCGAGCCGTGCTCACGTGAATCCATCACATACTTCTGCTGATTGTTGGCAGAATCATCTTAACGCCTTTAGTATAATTTTTGATATAATATAATTATAATAATATGTACTATATGTAGGTATTATATTATATAATATTTGTTATTATTTTATAGCATGTATTTATTCATTTATGTATATTATTAATATGTACCTATCTAGTATTAATATATATGTAGGTATTTGATTAATTTGTTTAAGTATTTTGTTAGTATCATTTAAAGTGTTTGACGGTCTGCTTGAGACACAATTACATAATTATCTTGCTCTTCACGACAATCAGTTTGGGTTTCGACCGTCGTTGTCTACAGAGAGTGCAATACTGTGTCTCAAGCATACCGTGAGCTATTATACCAATCGGAGGACACCAGTATACGCGTGTTTCCTCGATTTGTCCAGGGCTTTTGACCTGGTGTCCTATGAAATCTTGTGGAAAAAGCTAACGGACTTAAAATTGCCACGAGAGCTTGTTAACATCTTTAAGTACTGGTATGGACACCAGGTCAACACTGTAAGATGGGCGGGTGCGCTGTCGGAGCCGTACAGGTTGGAGTGTGGGGTGAGACAGGGGGGTTTGACCTCTCCTACACTCTTCAACCTGTATGTCAATGCACTGATCGTCGCGCTCAGCAGCCAGCGCGTCGGGTGTCATATTGATGACGTATGTGTCAACAACCTGAGTTACGCGGACGACATGGTACTGCTGAGTGCGTCGGTATGTGGCCTCAGAGCGTTGTTACAGACCTGTGAATCCTATGCTGCGAGTCATGGGTTGAAGTATAATGTAGCCAAAAGTCAGTACATGGTTTTTAAGGCCGGAAAAAAGTATCCACTAAATGTGCCTCCAATAAAACTATACGGTGTTCCACTAACTAGAGTGGAACAATTTAAGTATCTAGGACACATAGTTACGGACGACCTTAAGGACGATACTGACATTGAGCGGGAGCGGAGGGCCTTGTCTGTGCGAGCAAATATGATAGCTCGCAGGTTTGCACGTTGTTCCTCAGACGCCAAAGTTACTTTATTTAAAGCATACTGTACCTCGCTTTACACGTGCAGCCTGTGGGCAACGTTTGCTTTAAAGTCATACAATGCCCTCCGCGTCCAGTTTAATAATGCGTTCAGAGCGATGTTGGGGCTACCCTGCTACTGTAGCGCATCGGGGATGTTCGCCAAGGCGCGCACCGATTGCTTTTTCACCACCATGCGCAAACGCTGCCTATCCCTGGTGCGCAGAGTGCGGGCTAGTACCAACACCGTCCTAGCCATGATCGCGGGTAGGCTTGACTGCCCCTATATTCGTAGATGCTGTGACATACATGTCAGAGCATCTAAAATAATATAATTAAGTTCCTATTTAAGATTACTAACATGTAGAATGTAGAATAAGTTTTACTAACAAATATGAGTTGTACCTAATACTTGAAATAAATAAATTATTATTATTATTTATTATTTAGTATTAATTTATCATTTTCAATCTTATATTCTTACTTGGCACCTACCTGTTCTTATCTCTGCATCACCCAAAGGTTGGCTGGTAGATAGGTAATGCTTTTAGTATAAAGCCCGCCTTTTGTACACAAATTTTGTGCAATAAAGTTATATTAATAAAATAAAATACTTTTCAGCGATCCATTTTATCCAAATTAGCTTCTGCCTGTGGCTCCGCCCGGTGGTATGTTGATAGAAAGTAACCTATGTGCTATTTCAGACAATATATTCTTCTCCCTTAGTCGCCTTTCACGACACCCACGGGTTGAGATAGGGTAGTGATATTATTATTACTCACCGAAGTTTAACTCCACACATCCTGTACAAGAAGTCCAAAGTGTGAAGTGGTGCCGTTTGTGTCACCCACTCTAATGTCTTCATCACCAAACTGTAATAATATTAAAGTTATTGACTAACTTGTAACGATTGCAGGTTGCATCAGTTAGTATGAAACAATAAAAACTTATTACTATACGTTATTAGGTATATTAAAGTATGTTGTTAATTTGAAAAAAATATCCAGACATATCCCTCCTTATTACAAAATATGGACTAAGCCTTAAATCAGGTTTAAATCGACAACGTTGACACTAAAATTATGTATACATGTTTGAATTTCCGATCTGGCAACCCTACCCAAGTACCCACTGCGGTGAAATAGGTTCTGATTTCAGAATTAGGGAAAATAATTATTGTGAAGAGGTTCTTCTCTCTAGAGCCCTAACCACCAGTAGCTTGGTCCCTGTATCCATACCGATGGGTCTAAAAATTTTTATATTTTTAAATGTATTTAAAAATGTATTTTTTTTTAATTACAGACCCAATACAGCAATGCAGCAACAGAGAACAAAACTAGAAATTAAACTTATAACTAAGACAAATTCTAGTGTCACCTTCTCAAATTCCAACAAGGAACAGACATGAATGTCGATGCGTTGGTCAACCTCATTAATAATATTTAAAGCCCTGCTTATTGGTGCAAATTTCTGCAAGTTAGTGCGCGATGACGGTATATCAAACATCCTAGTTCTTATATATATATTATATTTATTTATTTTTATTTATTATAATATATAAATTAATATTTATAGATGAAATAATAATCACTAAGAGTTTTACACGGGGCGATCAAGGAAGCGATCTAGGGCGCTCCCCATGACTATGACTGCCCCGATATCGCCTCTAATTTATGGGCCATGTTGTTTTGTTATGTCATATGACATTGGGCTAGTTAGAAACTGTTATACTGTTATATAACTAACCTATTCTTAATGAAGATCCCGCTCGGGTACCACAGTGGCGTGTCGAAGGGGTGTTCGCGGACCCCACGTATCATACGTCGTCGAAACTCGTCCCAGGTCGTCGGGTTGTCGTACGAACAACAGTTGTACACGCGAGGCTGTCCTGGACTGCAAAAAGAAGTTATTTAGGGTACTGCTTAATTTTTTTTTTTACATTCACACAGCGCCATCTCGTCTCAAATTAAGCAATTATATTTGCTTGTATTATGGGTACTAAACAACTGATATAATACTTAAATACATTTTTTTTTGTAAATACATACATATTATAGATAAATTACACCCAGACACAGAAAAAACCTTCATGCTCATCACAAAAGATTTGTCCTGGGTGGGGATCGAACCCACGACCTTTGGCTTAGCAGTCAGGGTCACTAACCACTAGACCAACAGGCCAGTCAATCAACAATTGGTGTTGCGTTAATTGGTAATTTTAGAAAAGCGCCACTTTACTCGTACTCTATCTGTTTCACAACTGGCACATAAGTGTCTAATAAACTATCTGAGCCTTTTTTGATTGATTTTATAAGAAAAATACGTCAAAAATCTGTCAAGTAAGTTTCATATAGACTATCTAGCAGTTATTTGCCAGTGGTGTAACAGGTCCTTATATTTATAAAGCTTAGGTACTTACTACGTTCTTTTGGTTTAACGCGTGAAAATAAAAATAAATCTTTTAGTGTTTTTACCACTTTTGTTAAAGAGATTTGATCTTAATGATTGACCCTATCGGTGAACGCCATAAAAGTACAAGATGTTATTTTTTGGAATTTTAGCTGGTTCGATTCCTGGGTATTGTAAGCTAATTTCCGGAAATCGATAAATGCAGTTCTGTGTCTTTTTAAAAACAGGATCGTTTCTTTTGAATAAAATAATCTATCTCTAGTATTTCAAGTACCTAGTTTCCCTCCAGGTGGCATTACAAAATTCCACCGTATATACATTCATATGCATGTAGTAAAAAGCGATTATTTTAATATTACAAACAGACACTCCAATTTTATTTATTTGTATGTATAGATGCGTTACCGCCTAACTAATTGAAACTTAATCTGATGAAGATCGTATTGCCTTGCTGTTTCTTTCAGGCGCTAAGCCGCCAACAAGCGTACAGAGAACGGAAGCGACTTTATTACCCGACTGCCAAAATGAGGGTAATATTTTTTTATACTATATAGGTATAAGGAATAAGTATTTATGGTTTCTAAGAAAGTTGTTTGATTATGTGAATAATTTCGGAAATTAATGCTCCCAAAGTAGTATAAATAACTTGTGTCCTCCCACCCCTATTTTCCCAAACCATCAAACCAAAAAATCTGAAAAAAAATCGGTTTCTTACTAACCCATCAACTCCCGCCTCCCAGGCCACAGCTATCAGCGTATCAATAACGATGTCTACTGGTATCATATCAGCTCTGTTCCCCCCAGCACAGTTGAGCACATGCAGCAGACCCTTCCCTGCACCCACCATCACGCCGCTAGGACCGTTCAGGTTCTCTATCCAACCAGGAAACGGGTCTTGGAGAGAAGAAATCACTGAAAAAGGGAATCAAAAATCTTACTAATACTATAAACTAGAAATCGCACGTTATTCTTTATTTGGCCACTGCTAAGCTCCTATTTGCCATAGCGTGATGTTATATAGCCTATAACCTTCCTCGATAAATAGGCTATCAAACACTAAAATATTTTTTCAATAGGTGCAGGTTCAGTTCCTGAGATCCTAGCGTTTTTAGCACGTTTCCCATTTATATTATTACTAGAAGTCCCGCGGGGCTCATCTCCTGTCTTTCTTCATTTGGCCACTGCTCGGCTCCTATTGTTTTATAATGATAGTGACAAATGAAGTTTATGAGTTGTTCAGATCCCATAACACAAGCCAATATCATCGTACATAATCGCTTGCTCGGAAGAATACTGTATTATGTCAAAATTAATACAAGAATACAGTCACAAGTGGTACCCTTCATAAAAAAGGTATAAATAACTTAAAAAAAAAGATAAATGAACAGTGTCTTTATGATAAATGATAGAGTATAGACTAATCCATGCTTTTATAAAAAAAAATATTGTTTATAAATATAGATTTAATCGCTTCTCCTGAAAAGTATAGTTTTTGAGTTATACAGTATTCTAGCGGGCAAGTATAGACTTATTCTGTGCTTAGGGCTAAATAGGCTGTTTAAAAAAAATGTCCCAACAATGCTATAGGCTATGATAAAAGAGATCTTACCAATAGAAGGTCTGAATATAGCGGTGGCGTATCTGGTGTTTTGTGCGCGCTCTGCCACTGCGCTCTCGGCCATCGCTTTTGTGAAAGTGTACGTGTTTGGTTTTGGAGATATTATTCTGTGGATTTAACAAATGTAACGTAATATGCTGCCCTCTCCCTTGTTAAGAAGAAAAGGCGCACTTGCATCTTAGAAGCTACGGGAATATATGGGGATATTTTTTTTTCTTTCATGTTCCCTATAGAGTGAGGACTGAGGTATAGTTAGATAGGTCTTTAAAAAATATTATTAATTTGCTAACATCATTTTGTTTTTAGAGATCCGTTTGCGATATTTTAAACCCGAAAGGGGGTTTGAGTGTTTTTTTCGAACTTTAAGGAGTCTGACTGAAAAAACCGCCCTTTGGATGTGTGAGTTTTGATTATTATATTCTGTATAACATAATAAAAATCAGCACTCAGATAATAAGAAATTTAGTTACAATTTTAGGTACCAAGTGCCGGTTATCTAAAAATTTGCCGTCGCGTCGGCTCATGTTAGCGAGTATGCGTTCGTTCATAGTACATACTAACTTTCTCAGAACATAAGTAAAGCCTGAGATTTCAATCTATTAGTATTCTTAATCCGTCACTACACGGATGAACATACTTAGGCGTAACTTCAGCAAGTATCTGGTCAGGTAGATTGTCGACTAGCGTGAGGAGCTGGTGCAGACAGGCGGGCGAAGGGTACACCTTCTCCTCAACAGTGGACAGTTCAGCGTTGCTGTATGCCGTGGACACGTGGACCAGCACCTGAAAGTCAACATGGTAATAGGGAAACCAGTTTTTAAACACGTGGTTAATAAATATTCAATACTAATAATTATTGTTTTTTTTTACCTCAAAGGAAAAACGAAACCCACTCACTCTATCACTCTGTAAAAAATTTATAAAAAAAATTCATAATCGTCCGGAACCCTCGGTGCGCGAGTCCAACTCGCACTTGACCGGATAATTATTCATTTGTTTGAACTATTTTATTTTAATTACTAGAAGTCACCCGGGGCTTCGCTCTCGTCGTTCTTTATTTGGCCACTGCTGAGCTCCTATTAGCCGTAGCGTGATGTTATATAGCCTATAAACTTTCATCGAAAAATGGGCTATAGAACAAAAAAAGAATTTTTCAAATCGGACCAGTAGTTCCTGAGATAGCTATCCTAGCATTCAACCAAACAATTAGAAGTTCTAATAAATAAATAATATCGCTCGCTGTGGCGGAAATTAGGCGAGGCCTATGTCTAAGAGTGGACGTTGTTGGTCTAATGTGATAAATACCTGCATCATAGGTAGCTGGTCGCATATATCCATGAGGGTAAGCACAGAGCGTAGATTCTGCTCTACAGCTACGCTCAGAGGCTCGTCAAACTTCAGGGTTGCTGCTGAGTGGAACACCACTGAAACCTGAAACGCATAATGCGCGAACGGGGCATTAAAAATAATTAAATAGCATCAATCAGCCACACACACTAGTCCTCCGCGATATACGACTATAAAAACGGAAAAAAAATTACGTTTGTTGTATCGAAGCCCCCTTAAATATTAATTTTATTTTAATTTCATTATTATATTTTTAAAGTGAATATATAACTAAATATTCTGTGAATATATCATGCGTTATTAATATAAAGAAAAAACGAACAAAAGAAATCACGTTTGTTGTAGTTTTTTAGTAAGTATTTATTGTTATAGCGGCCACAGAAATACATCGTCTGTGAAAATTGCAAAGGGATTCAGAATAAGGTTCTGTTTTACCCTTTGAAAGAAAGAATAGCGGCCACAGAAACACATCGTCTGTGAAAATTGCAAAGGGATTCAGAATAAGGTTCTGTTTTATCCTTTGAAAGAAAGAATAGCGGCCACAGAAACACATCGTCTGTGAAAATTGCAAAGGGATTCAGAATAAGGTTCTGTTTTACCCTTTGAAAGAAAGAATAGCGGCCACAGAAACACATCGTCTGTGAAAATTGCAAAGGGATTCAGAATAAGGTTCTGTTTTACCCTTTGAAAGAAAGAATAGCGGCCACAGAAACACATCGTCTGTGAAAATTGCAAAGGGATTCAGAATAAGGTTCTGTTTTACCCTTTGAAAGAAAGAATAGCGGCCACAGAAACACATCGTCTGTGAAAATTGCAAAGGGATTCAGAATAAGGTTCTGTTTTACCCTTTGAAAGAAAGAATAGCGGCCACAGAAACACATCGTCTGTGAAAATTGCAAAGGGATTCAGAATAAGGTTCTGTTTTACCCTTTGAAAGAAAGAATAGCGGCCACAGAAACACATCGTCTGTGAAAATTGCAAAGGGATTCAGAATAAGGTTCTGTTTTACCCTTTGAAAGAAAGAATAGCGGCCACAGAAACACATCGTCTGTGAAAATTGCAAAGGGATTCAGAATAAGGTTCTGCTTTACCCTTTGAAAGAAAGAAAAGAAGGAATAAATAACTTTATTTTTACACGTGACACTAAAAACTTTTTTTTATACTTTGGGTGCGGAACCCTAAAAAAATTACATACCTGATTGAGCTGCTGGAGGATATCTCTGTCCATGCCGAAATTAGGCTTCGTAACGTCACCAGCCACGAAGCACAGCTTGTCCAGCTGCTCTGGACACTTCTGTCTGATCACGTCGAACACCTGGACATAAACATTAGCTTTATTACACAACAGTAGACAGGGTTCATAGCATTAACTATGATAGGGTTAACAGAAGAGTATTTTATAAATTCATCATCATTCTGCCCAATGCCAATGTGACTGGCCTGTTGGTCTATTGGTTAGTGACCCTGAAAAAATGTTTTTTTTTTTTTAAATAATATAACTTTCTACCACATTCACACAGCGCCATCTAGTCCCAAAGTAAGCAATTATATTTGCTTGTGTTATGGGTACTAAACAATGGTAGGTACTAAAGAACTGATATACTACTTAAATATATTTTTTTTTATAAATGCATACATATTATAGATAAATTACACCCAGACACAGAACAAACAATCATGCTCATTACACAAAGATTTGTCCTGGGTGGGAATCGAACCCACGACCTCCGGCTTAGCAGTCAGGGTCACTAACCACTAGACTAACAGGCCAGTCAAAATTATCATCATATCAGTATTTATGTAGTATATCAGTTGTTTAGTACCTATACCCATAACACAAGCAAATATAATTGCTTAATTTGGGACTAGATGGCGCTGTGTGAATGTGGTAGAATATTATTATATATTAAAAATATTAATAGGTATTATAATTTGAAAACAACTGTAGAAAAACAGTATATAAACAACAGGAAAAACTGTTCTAGTAAAATTAGTACTAATAGTACATAACTGCTAATAAAATTAGTATGTACTATAACTAATACTAAAAAATATCTAATACTAAACTAATTTGTACTAATAGGACTAATTTCGACTTGAATTTCGCGCCCACCTATTGAAAAACTACAAACTACATAGCACTCGTACTCTTTTGTGTGGTGATGTACCTATTAGGGTTCCGTACCTTAAAAATAAAAACGGAAAAGTTCCATTAGCAAAACTGTCAAACTGTTAAGGAGTTATTATGCTGCCGTGCTGATAATATATATGTTTGGTTCGATTCAATTATATATAAAGGTGGGTGCACCATGGAAGGCCACTCTAACAAATAAACAATTATTATTCGTTTATTTACTGGATAAATGAAACTAACAAATATTTAAGTAACTCTTTGTTTTATTACGTAACCATAAACCACTTTTTTAAATTGCAAATTTAATCAATATTGATTGATCTTAAGTTTTATTGAACTCTTCCAAAAGGCCTTGCTAGGAACAAGGCTTCTTAGAAGGCCAATATAAAAAATCAGTCAATATACACTAAAGTTTAATAAATAGCGATTAAATCTACAATAAAAAGAAGTGGTTTATATGTTACGTAATAAAACAAAGTATTACTTAAATATTTGTTAGTTTCATTTATTTAGTTAATAAACGAATAATAACTGTTTATTTGTTAGAGTGACCTTTCATGGTACATCCACCTTATTTTAACGTCGTCGATTCCCGAAATCAATGAAGCGAGGGACCGTACTGCTAAAATAGTAGCGCGAGCAATTCGCCGCCGCGTCTGTGATTTTCAGTTCGATGGGTGTTTTTGTAAGTAGAAGGAATTTGTCATCACATGGCAATAACTACGACATTTGAATAATTGGCCTTCGAAGGAGCATGGCCTTCCATGGTCCACCCACCTTATTATTTCTTTTTGATATTAATATTATGTATTATTGCTCTCTAACTGTCCACACGCTGGACAGAAACTAATTTCTTGATGCAAAGAATAAGCATCGCCACTAAATGATTTTAGCGGAAAATAGGAGCATTAAATTTCTTTTCAGTTGTAATTTCAGTTGACAATATAGGTGCATTACAGTGGCGTAACTAGGGTGGCGGGGCTGGCAAAATGCCACGGGCCTCCGACCCAAGAGGGCAAGAGGGCCCCGGGCCTAAGACGCCCCGAGCTCAGAAGTAAATTGTTAACAATGTATGGAATGTACCTGAGAATGGTAGAAGTACCTAAAATGTATTATTTTACTTCAACAAATATACTTTTTTTAAGTATCTGCTTTAAATTTATTAAAGTGAGAGAACTAGAGACCATAATACAAATTCAGTATGGGGTTCTTCAAAAAAGGAGTGAATAGGTTTCTTAAGGTCGGCAAAGTGCTCGTGATGTCCTTGGTGTTGCAGGCGCCCATAAGCTACGGTAACCGCTTACCATCAGGCGGACCGTACGTCTGTTTGCCACCATCGTGGTATAAAAATACAAATTCAATGGATTATTAAAATTAAACTAAGGATTGTTGTGACGATTGTTACAGTTAGGGCCCCATCCAAAGATATTACCACGGGCCCCAGATGGTATAGTTACGTCTCTGGTGCATTACCTGTGATTGTTTAAGCTGCTTGAGTCTTTTGTCGGGGGCGACGTCCTTCTTGCGTCGCATCAGCAGATGTAGTCGCGACACCTCCGGGCAAGTCCATAGTAGACGCTCCAGTAACACCTGGAATTGTAATGTTTGTTATTTATTTATTTAAAAGTATTTATTTACTGGACATCGCCCGTCACTTTTGAGTGACCACTGCTCAGCTCCTATTGGCTGTAGCGTGATGTTATATAGCCTATAAACTTCCTTGATAAATGGGCTATCCGACACTAAAATATGTTTTCAAATCGGACCAGTAGCTCTTGAGATCCTTGCGTTCAAACAAACATACTCTACAGCTTTATAATATTAGTATTTAACCCCCAACGCACTCAATAAAAAGGTTATTATAAGTTTATTTATAAGTTTATTTTTTTTTTTTTAGACGTTTATGGATTACGACCTGAACAAGTAAATAATTTAAAAATTTAAATAACCCGACTGCAAAAAATCAACAGATAACGCACTAAAAATCCCGAAAAATGGTTGTAATTATTACCCCTGTTTAAATTTAAATACATAACATAATATGTATATATTTGTAATCTCCATTTGATTATCTTTATTTTGATACCCTACTTGAAACGATTGGTTAAAAAAAAGTTAATTACATACAATTTGGCGGCAAAAGTCCACCATTTTGTTTTTTTTTTAATTAATACCTATCTAAGGACACTTGGGTTTATGAGAGGAATCTAACGATATCTTAATTGTCAAAATCCATCCAGCCATTTGGAAGAAACGTGGGAATAAAGAAATTTACAAACATACAAGATACGCGCGAAAAACAATACCCGTCCTGACAGCCGGGTAAAAAACCCCTCTCTAGATAGAGGAGAGGAGACACAAGCCCAGCAGTGGGACATTGATGGGTTGCTGATGACGAAGTTTGACGCGTCTGTATCCGTGTGTGTTTCTGTGGCATCAAATACAAAATAAAAAAAAATATAATAAGTTTTGGAATGTGGAAAACTGGAAATAAAGGCCTTTTTTTGATACCCCACTTGATCTAATAGTCTGAATTTAAAATTTTAACCCCCATTTCGGCATTTTGTAGAGAAATTAAAAAAAAAATGCTATTTTTGAATCTAATCATTTTTAATAGTTCAATAGTGTTTTAATGTAAAAATTTTATGTCGAAGTTTCGGACGGACACAGCGTGACCATAAGGGTTCTTTTTGATACAGAACCCTAAAAAAGAATGAGAAGAAATATTTTTTTAACTGGCCTGTAATGTTGGTCTAGTGGTTAGTGACCCTGAATGCTAAGCCGGAGGTCGTGGGTTCGATTCCCACCCAGGACAAATCTTTGTATGATGAGCATAAAGGTTTGTTCTGTGTCTGGGTGTAATTTATCTACAATACGAGTATGTATGTATTTACAAAAAAAATGTATTTAAGTTGTATATCAGTTCTTTAGTACCCATAACACAAGCAAATATAATTGCTTACTTTGGGACTAGATGGCGCTGTGTGAATGTGGTAGAATATTATAATTATAAACAAATACCTTTCCCATATATCCAGTGCCTCCAGTGATGAACACCTCCCTCCCTGCGAAGAACTGCGGGATCATAGGCGGTGCCGGGGAGTGGGGCGCGGGACGGGGCACCATCTTGTACTACGGTACTGCAGAATATATACAATAATATAAGTAAGTACTTATACTATTTGTCGCACGGGTGTTTTATTTGGTCGCTGCTCAGCTGGTATTGGCCGTAGCGTGATGTTATTATAGCTTTTTTCGATAAATGGGCTATGTATATAATGCTATGTATTGATATATAATGGGATTTCAAAAATTCTTTCACTGAGTAACATAGAAAGAAAGAAAGAAAAAACATTTATTTGGTACAGACACACACACAAGAGGAAAACATATAACGTATAACAAAAGGTGAACAAGGTGAAGTTTATTAATTAGGCTAAATTTATACCCCCCCGTGTGTCCTATCGCACCAAAAGGGTGTCCAGCTCAGCATGTGCTAGGTTGATGAAACCTAGCGCTGGTTTTCAGCTGGATCCCAGACATAGGGATGTCAAGCAAGCACATCTAAAAAATGTATGTGTGTGCAAAATGTATGTGTAGTGTGGTAGTAAAGTGTGCCGATGATGGGTGTGGTGTAGGATAAAATACGTGTATTATAATTTATTGCATAGGTATTACAAAATAAATTGTATTATAAATTACTTAATAAAAATTTGAATATTCATTATTATATTCATTATCATATTAATTATTTAAAATCAAGATTATATTAATTATTTAAATCAAGATTAAATTATGGACTGGTTTGAGATGATCAGGTTTAATTATTTTTGTTTATCCACAATGTAATGGCGCAATCTCAGTCTGAATAAACTCAGGGTGTTGAAGTTTCTAATAGGCGGAGGTATATTATTCCAACACCTGGTTGCCGTTCGATAAATAGCTATCAAACCAACGTAGCGTTCTGTTACTAAACCCATAGTACTTGAGTTTCGACATCAACAGTGCAATATTAATACAGTCAAATGCTATTGAAAAATCGAGCAATATAACAACTGAGTAACATAAGTAATAGTTTATAATAATTATTATTTCTATTTTACAAATAAAATTTTAAATACCTATTTATTAGACACAAACACAACCGACCTGCAATGCCACTTTTGCACAATTTGCAAATATTCCATCTTATTTATAAACTAGCATATTTTTTTATTAATATTAGCACGTACTTTAATGACGTATTTCTTAATGATGTACGGACATCAACAAAAGTCGCTGAACATTATTGTTTTGTTAGGGTTGCCACCACCTTTTTTGAAGGTAAAATAGTTATTTTAAATAGTATTTTTAGTTTCTTGCCAAGTTCTTCTCAGAGCTCACCCTTGTCAGTAAACTGGCCTTAGGCAAATTTGCTGGCACCTTTTTTTGGCTTTGTATGACATTGATAAGTATCATGTATTTGATCCAAATGAAATTAAGATTATGACATATCACTTATTTTATTCAAAACGTTCCAAAAAATATAGTAGGTACTATTGGGAAATTAAAAAAAAAATGTTTGGTAATTATTTATTTTTCCATGTGTTTATCTGTGTAGCTTTAGTTAAGAAACTCTTATTATTTTTAAAATAATTATAGGAATCTAAGCAATTGAATACGTTTCGTTCTGAAATTCCCAATGCTGCGTTGCGGGTGTGTTCCCATCATAGTTATATAAAAAAGCGCGAAAACTGAATTACCGATGAAAATATAGTATTATTCGTACTATATTATTTTTCTATAACATATTATAGTACAATGGACTGAAATATAGCACAATACTATACTCCGTCTTTTCTTACCTGACTAAACTGGAAAACAAACCCGACTCGGTAGCAAAATCACGTCTCTGCGTCGTTATCACACAGTAAAGCCCACTGAAGTATATTTACACTTATAAAAGAAACATACACAAAACTCAAATATTCTGGTTTAAGATATTTATTTCTCAAAAAGAATACAAGGCATTCACTTACATGAGAAAGTAACCTATTTCTAGCAAACATATCACTAATATACTTCATAAGTACAGTATAAGTAAGAATACTAAAATGCTTAAATTGGTTTTATCACTTACAAAAGAATAATAAACAAAAATGGTGGGTAATACAATATAGGACAATATAGGACGGGGGGCAACCCTAACCGTAACGTACATAAACTACGTAAGTGCATGATCATCGTAAATTCAATTCTGGCACTATTATTATTAAGTAGTTTGTTACTGACTGTACGTAACTACGTGAGATTTAACGTAATCACTTTTGTTTTGATTGCCTCGGTGGTTTCAAGGTTTCAAGGTCGGGTTCGATTCCCAGGTCGGGATCTACAAATGTTTGTTTCGGAGATTCAGTGATCTATGTAAAATACCTACGTATTTGGAAAATTTTGTGTGTGTTTATCAGTTGTCTTAATCTCATAACACAAGCTTATATTATCTTACTTTGGGGTAGAGGGCGCTAGTGTAAAAATATCCCAAATGTCTCAATTACATTGCCATATAATTGCACATTAGGGGTCGTCCATTAAACATGTGATTTTACTAAGCATTTTTTTTGTCAGGTAGCCCAACTGAAGAAGAAAGAAAAAAAGACGAATAGTTTCTGAGATTCTAGGGCTGAACTAACCAAACAAACTTATCAGTTTTATAATGTTAATATAGATTTATTATTATTAATTATCAATCTTCTCTACTATTGATACGTCGCTCATGGATAGAGTGCAGAGGATTAAAACTGTGCTACATGGTTATAAACTTGCCTTCCACAGAGGTGCCCTTGGTGGATTCCAACCGTGTGGCCGGCTGTTGTAAACCAAATTTCATACCCGCACTACCTGGAGCCCATACCGTCAAAAACGGTAATGTTCCAGCGATCATTCTTCCCACGTACGTGCCAGCTCTGGGGTGAACTTCCTACAGCGGTGTTTCCTGAGCGCTATGACATGTCCATCTTCAAACGAGGTTTAAAGAGAGCTATTCTCCAAAGGTAGGCAGCGGCTCGGCTGTGTACAGTGCTGTACAGTGACCCTGACTGCTGAACTGGAGGTCGTGGGTTCGATCCCCACCCAGGACAAATCTTTGAGTGATGAGCATAAAGGTTTGTTCTGTGTCTGGGTGTAATTTATCTATAATATGTATGTATTTACAAAAAAAAATGTTATTAAGTAGTATATCAGTTGTTTAGTACCCATAACACAAGCAAATATAATTGCTTAATTTGGGACTAGATGGCGCTGTGTAAATGTGGTATAATATTATTATTATTAATATCTCATATTGCACTTCACCCCTCTAATTTCTTGTGAATTGTGTTTTAAGTACTAAACCTTTTTGTAAACCTATTTTTGTTATTATAACTTAAAAAAATTGTCCTGTAACTCTCTTCAAAGTTCGCGTGATAAATGGACGATCCCTTACGATGCCTTAATGACACTAAGGTGACATTGCTATAATACAATACCTACCACGAGAGAGGCAAAAGTCATGGTCACAAAATATTGCGTTTAGTGCACGTTTAGCCTAATCACCATGTATTAAACCGTCCAAGTGCGAGTTGGATTTGCGCACTGAGGGTTCCGTACGCACATATTTTTTAGAAAAACCTGAGATTTCAGGAATTTTCGACTTTTCTCAGGATTGCGGCCGGATTTTGCAAATCTCGTGATATCTCAGGATTTTCAATAAAACACAGGTTACATTTTAAAGACCTCTTCAATTAAAAGTTAAACCAACTAAAAAAAATATTTTTTGGGTAACAATTGAACAGTTAAAATCAATACTTATTTATCTAAGTAAGTTGCGTGCAAGTTGCAACGCGTGAGCTAAGTAGAGCCGCAGTGTATAAAACGATAATAATACGTTTTTGAGAGAAAATTCTCAAACTGTATAAAATCTCAGGACTTTTCCATGGAAATCAGGCCTTTTGATTTTTACATCTGGTAACTCTAGCTGCCAGACTACTTGTGTATTACAGTGAATCAATGATATTGAAATATCATTACACTGAATGAAATTATAATTACAAATTCGGTTTTTGGGACTTATTCCTTTATTTGTGTAATTTGACATTTACTTGACCTTGATCGTCATACGTTGCTACGGTTATACCTATATTATTTTCTGTATTTACTCTGATTCTTTTCACTGCTCCAATTCGATATGATAATAATTTCCTTTTTATATCGCTACACGTTCCTAAGAAAGACTTATAAAACTCACGAGCTTGGAACTTGCGCGTGCGCACCTTCTGATTTTACCTATTTTATGTCATCAACTCGCGCGCACTAAAACACAGTCATCAAAACAATTTTTTTAATCGTTTTCCCCTCTTTTTCCTATGACTGTACTTTAGAGGTGTCCGCGAGTTGACGACATAATGAATATGTAGGTATGATTGGAAGGTGCCAACCCGCGCAGGCTCACCAATTGACGAATAAATAATACTAAGAAAATGCGGATAGAACGATAAACGAACAATGACCGGCCTGTTGGTCTAGTGGTTAGTGACCCTGACTGCTAAGCCGGAGGTCGTGGGTTCGATCCTCACCCAGGACAAATCTTTGTGTGATGAGCATGAAGGTTTGTTCTGTGTCTGGGTGGAATTTATCTATAATATGTATGTATTTACAAAAAAAAAATGTATATAAGTAGCATATCAGTTGTTTAGTACCCATAACACAAGCAAATAGAAGCATCTTATAGTATTGTAAATAGAAGTTGTAGATATGTAAGTAAATAGTTAATAATGTTATAATTATAAATAATCTTAAAATGAAATCTATCGATAGGTACGTGTTAAATCTACAAAGTTTGTCACATCACTAATTTTGGTTCATATCTTCTCCGCCACTACTTATAGCGCACAATGGCGCAAATCAAACAGCGGCAAACAAGCCTAACCAGAGGTATATACAGAGTGATGAACCCTGTAAATACGGCTAAATGTTTTCTATATCCGACTACTATGACCCTGAAAGATTCCTAAGTCCACTAAAAAGGTCGATGTATTTAAACAACTACATTTCTACCATTGTCGCTCTGTTAGAGCAGTACCTATATATAATATGTATATATACGCAAAAACATCATGTTAGAGTTAATTGAAGTACGTACAATTGACCTCGTATTGTTGGACCTTAGATGTCGTTAGCAGTAAACATATATACAAATACTATTAAACAAAACAAATATTTGTTATTTAGTTAGCGAGTAACACCTCTCTTTGACGTGCATAGACAAGTCATTGATGTGTGCAATGAGTATGAACATACAATATCATTGGATGTGTGTATTAAGCGAGATGATAATAAAAACAGCAATCGCGAATCCTAGGTCTATGAATAGAACTATATTTACTGTCGCCAAAATTTTGGTTTGTTAATATCTGCAATTTCAATACGGTTATATATAACTAGCTTTTGCTCGCGACTTCGTCCGCGTAGATTTCGATATTACATAGATCTTTGTTTTAAGTGCAATTCATGAATTCCACAACACCTCCTGTAGTGGAGGAGTTGAATTTCATTTTACGTCAATATAGATAACATTTTCGTAATCAGCGTCCATAAAAACCTTGAAAACGACATCCATTTCCATTTCTAATAATTTTCACACCTATTTCATCCCTTATGGTAAGTTTTTCAAACACCAAAAACAAGCCATCAACTCATTTCTTAACTGAAGTTCACATATAACTTGAAAAACAAAGAACTGTCTATTTAATATTTCAACCCCTGAACCCATCCCTATCAAAAATATTAGAAACAACACAACATTTTAAATTCCTATCCCAATACTAATTTGCAAAACGTTAACTTCAAAACAAAGATCTTTTGATACAACGTTTCATCCCCAATTTCACCCTTCCAAAGCCACCCTTGTCAAAAATATTGATGAGGGTATTTTTTATTTTGATAGTAGTACCCCAAAACAAATTTTCAAATCTTTAAGTTAAAAACACAAGAAGTTTCATACAATCGTTTTTATCGTGTTTCACCCCCTTAGGGGTTGAATTTTAAAAAAACCCTTTCTTAGTACACCTTTAGACATTAGGATAAACACACCCTCCAAATTTCAAGTTGCTACGACCAGCGGTTTAGACTGTGCGTTGTCTGTCAGTCAGTCAGTCAGTCAGTCAGGACAAAGCCTTTTATAATATGTTTGGATGGATACTAGCGGACCCGACAGACGTTGTCCTGCATGAGATACCAATTGATTGCAGCGCCATCTGCTGGGTTTATTTGTGAATCTAAACCATCCACTTGAACACATAGGTACACAAAAAATCATTCAAATTGGTTCAGCCGTTTAGGAGGAGTTCACTGTCAACACACGTACAGAAGAATTATATATGTAAAGAATATGCAAATTAAATTGCATGTTATAGCTTGGTGTTGTATTTTAACTGGGTTTATATACAACATACCTACCTACATACATATAGATCAAGCCTCTTTCCCAACAGAGGGGTAAACAGAGACTATTTCCTTCCACTTGCTACGATTCTGACATATATCTTTGGCTTCTTCAACATTCATTAGTCTTTTCATGCATTCTCGCCGATTATGGGGACTCTTGATCTGTCCCTTCTTTAGAACGTCACCTATTTGGTCATGGTACGTTTTTCTAGGTCTTCTCCATCCAACGTTTCCTTTCACATTCGCCTCATATTGACTGGCCTGTTGGTCTAGTGGGTAGTGACCCTGACTGCTAAACCGGAGGTCGTGGGTTCGATCCCCACCCAGGACAAATCTTTGTGTGATGAGCATAAAGGTTTGTTCTGTGTCTGGGTGTAATTTGACTGTCACCGTGGCGCAGTAGTTAAGGTGGTCGCCTCGCCACTACATCGCCGTGTTTGGTGACGTGGGTTCGATTCCCACACGAGAAAAATATTTGTATGATTCATAGATATTTGTTTCTAGTCTGGGTGTACTTTGTGTCCGTTAGTTTCATGTTTGTAAAGCTCCCCGCGACACAGGGCTTATTCCCTAGTGCGGGCGTTGTCTTTTCAAAAAAACAAAAACAATTATATTTGCTTGTGTTATGGGTACTAAACAACTGATACTCGTACACTACTTAAATATTTTTTTTTTGTAAATACATACATAATAGATAAATTACACCCAGACACAGAACAAACAATCATGCTCATAACACAAAGATTTTGTCCTGTGTGGCGATCGAACCCACGAACTCCGGCTTAGCAGTCAGGGCTACGAGCAACTAACCTATATGTATTTGTATAAAAATACATAGTTATTTTAAATATCTTCCAGCTCCTGTTTGTCTGTATCTAAGCAATTTGCGTAACACAACTTATGGGTAATAATATTGAAATTCATGCTTCGGTGGTCTTCCCACGATGGAGAGATATTTAACAGATGTGTCGCTATCTCTTTCTAGGAGTCAGGGTCACTGACCATTAGACCAACAGGCCAATCAAAACAAAAATATGTATCGATACTGGTTAGTGTTGCTAGTAATAAAACAAATACAACAATGAGGAACTGATCCAGTGACCGGTTTCACAAAAGCTACAATTTTGAAAGCTGTACCATGGCTAGTTGTTAACATTTAACTGTTTATAAATATATTCAAACAACAACAAAACGAATTTTACGATGGTCTGAACAGGCAAGTTACCAGTCACTTAAACGGCTGGGTCGATTTTAATGATTTTCGTTTTTTTTTAAATCGAAACAAACCTTATACCAACTCGTGTAGCTAGTAAATTTCCTCCAAATTGTTTGGAGGAGAACCATGCCCAACAGTGGGACGTGGGTTGAAATGATAATGATATAGATTCAAACAGTACAAATCTAGAGAATGAAATTAACAGAAAATATTCTACCACATTCACACAGCGCCATCTAGTCGCACAGTAAGCAATTATATTTGCTTGTGTTATGGGTACTAAACAACTGATATACTACTTAAATACAGTTGTTTTTTTGTAAATACATACATATTATAGATAAATTACACCCAGACACAGAACAAACCTTTATGCTCATCACACAAAGATTTGTCCTGGGATATTAGATTTGTATTTTTTTACTGACACGTTTTTACAAGTTTTTTAATAAATTAGTGTTTTTATGTTCGAACCAAATCCCATTGCTGGGCACGGATCTCCTCTGAAGATTATGGAGGGAATTTAGCCTACTATACCACGCTGGCCAGACGGGTTGGTATTGGTCATGACTCCATTACTGTCGTACTCAGAGACGTTACTTTCGTTTAAATTTGATTTAGTAAAAACGTGTAATACTTAAGTCTATACGCCTAAAGACGATTATTCAATGAAAAAATTGTGTAAATGACAGATTACTTACTGCTAATTGTCGTCTCTGAGTGAAATGAAATGAAATAAAAATCTCGTTTATTCATCTAGGTTACAAGGTAACACTAATGATAGTCACAAGATAAGAATATAACAGGTTATCCGAAAAGTATTGTCAGCAAATTTGCCTACGACCAGTTCGCTGACGGGGTGGAGCTATGAAAACTTACTGGCAAGAAACTCACGACACTCTTTTAAAAAAAATGGATAGTTAGTTAGTGAGAGTGCGGCAGTTTTTCGCCTTTTCCCAGAGGGTAGAAATGGGGTAGTGACATTATGTATTCATAATCCGTCACTACACGGAAAGAAAAAACTCTATACAAATCGAATCTAAAAAAATTGTAATTAGAACTTGGAAGTGCTTAAAATTTAGACTTACCTTCGTATTTAAATAAAGAAATATTTCGTCAAACACCTGATTAAGATCAAAATAAATTGAAACGATAAAGACGTCTATCTCTCACGATAGTATATAGATAACTGAAATATAGTACTTTTAGCTCGACTCATACATATTGCAGGTAAATAAAGTCGTATTCACACGTGATATGCTAAACACGTGCTTAGTAATATTCAGAAAAGCAGACGAAAATCAATCTTAACGCTAGTACATAAAGTGCATATTATAACTTAGCTGAAAAGTTTTTTGCGATGTAACTTTTATATTTGTTATAGGAAAATAGATGGTATTCCTTGTTTTTAAAGTTGTTTTTTGCTTGATTTGTTTCATAAATGCATAAAGTGTTGGTGGCAGTACAGGTAAAATGCAATAATAATATTTTGTTATAGAAAAATGTACGGTATATCTTAATAATAAAGTTAGTTTTTGTTTGAATTTTAATTTTATTTAAGTACTATTTTTACCTTCTAAACATACTACCTTAGACGTAAATATAAACTTTAAAATCATATAAATAAAGTAGATTTTCGTATGAATGTCAATTTATTTGCTATTTTTAGCTCAGTTCGTGCTAATTGAATTTTCGTTATGTAGTTTGACAGAGTCAATATCGTGGGGTGACCTTTGTCCAACGATGGGAAAACAGTGGTAGTCAATATTATTCCATCACTTAGTGGTAATGTGTAAATTGTGAATTACCATTGTTTCATTTTGGTACATGACGTTTTTAAAAATCCTCAATAGAATATAACATCACATCAATGGGTAAGCAGAAGTGTATTACACCCTCATTTCACCAGCTATGTTAGCTATGTAATTAGGGTAAATATCCGGCTTCGATTCCCGGCTTAGGAATAATTATATTAAGTCAGATTTTGCTAAAAAAATCATCATCATTCCAACCCATAAACGTTCCACTCTTCTTCTTCTTATCATGTGAGCTTGAGGCAAAAAAGACCCTGGTGTTGGAATATATCAAGTCGCCATAAGGCTTCCAACTTGACTTAACGACTACCACATTAAGTGATAACCGGGACCAACGGCTTTACGTGCCTTCCGAAACACGGAGACGCTCGAGAATGAAATTACCACAAACGGTCACCCATCATGGACTGACCTTGCCGAGTGTTGCTTAACCTTGATGATCATAACGACTATTTCTCAGTACTACAATGCTACGAGTGCCTCCGCTCCCACGTCCCACTGCTATAGGTTCAATTCCATCCACATTCTTTAGAGGAGACCCGTGCCCAGCAGTGGGACGTAATGGGTAATGGCGATGATATCGTAGACCTAGAAGACCTAGAAGACCTAGAAGAATGTACCATGACCAAATAGGTGACGTTCTAAAGAAGGGACAGATCCTAAACCGGCGAGAATACATTGTAATGGTTGCACCCGTTGCAGGCTACGTCCTGCACGCACGAATGCACCTCTTTTGACCCCCTTTCATTTTTTTTTAATTTACTTTTAATAATTTAAAATTCAAAATCCTAAATTAATAGCCTAGCCTAGCGCCCACTATCCCCTCCAGTGGGCGCTAGGCAAGAGTATAGTAGAAGATCCGGCTATATGGGGAAGGGCGTGGGGCCTTCAAAATAAAACACACTGATCTTATAAACTTATAGTATTAATTTAAATGACCAGAATAGCGTGCACTGCACTAGAAATTAAAATTGTAATGAGCCTCAAGTCTTCGACGGATGCTCCGACGAAGACAAAGGGGGAAAGAGGCGTAATCTATATACATACATACATATAGATCACGCCTCTTTCCCAACAGAGGGTTAGGCAGAGACCATTTCCTTCCACTTGCTACGATTCTGACATACATCTTTGGCTTCTTCAACATTCATCAGTCTTTTCATGCATTCTCGCCGGTTGAGGGTACTCCTGATCTGTCCCTTCTTTAGAACGTCACCTATTTGGTCATGGTACGTTCTTCTAGGTCTACCCCTTCCAACGTTTCCTTTCACATTCGCCTCATATATTTGTTTTGTCACTCTTCCTTCATTCATTCTCTCTACATGTCCAAACCAGCTTAACATTCCTTTCTCTATTCGTGTCACAACATCTATTTTTAAGCCAATGCCGTAAAAAAAAGCCGTAATCTATATGTTTGTAGGTATGTATAGATATCGTTTAAATTAAAATTTCTAAAGCTTAGATTTATGAATAATATCTTTGTATGAATTAGTTTTGTGTTTTGTACAAATTGTAATTACAATAATGTTATTTTTTGTAATAATAATAATAATATTGTCTATAGTGCAATTACAATGTCAAAGCTTGATGGAAAAACTGACAAATGATCTTGCACTACCTACCATTATAAAATTATTGTTTACAACAATATTAAATATGATACCATCTCAGCTTGCCGGGGAAAATAATTCTCCTATAGTAAAATAATTATAAATACCAATATTATAAACGTTATCCCTTCTTTTTTACATAAATGCAAACAAGTAATGGAAAAATTAAAACCCACGACGAGACTTGAACCCGTGACCCTGCCATTCCGTGTGCAGTGCCTACTGAGCTACGCGGGCGGACGTCCCTGAGATCGAATTTGTCATCATGTTAACAGGTATAAAGTATAAAGTAAGGTGAATGGGTGATGGGGTTCAAATGTGTAAGTGACCGGCATGCGAATCATGCAGTCCTAGTTCGATTCTGACCGGCACGGCCAATGTGGATTTCACTTTGGAATTTATATACAAATCACGTACCATCTGCTGGCGGTGAAGGAAAACATCGTGAGGATACCCACATATCCTAGAAGAAATTCTAAGTGTATGTCTGATCTCCTAACCCGCATTAGGCCAGCGTGTGTGGATTATGGCCTAAACCCTCACAGCTCTTTAGATAGAGGAGATGAGACTCGAGCCCAACAGTGGGACATTAATAGCTTAATATTGTAAACCTGTGAACTATGTGAGCTGTGCAAGAGGTCCCGGGTTCCATTCCCGGGTCGGGTGAAAATGGTATTGTGCTTTTCTACCATGAAATTCCAGTATTGCGATTTTCCCGGAGTTTGGTAAACAATTGTTCCCCGTTGATGACAAATAGGCTCGCCCCCTATTTCATGGGACCAAACATAGCTGCCGAAATGTGGGTGTGAAATACCTCTGTCTACCCCTGATGCTAAAGAAAAAAAAAGAAAAAATTTTTTTTTCTAAGAATTATTAAGAAGTTTTTAATAGAAAAATGTTTTTATTCACTTTGTGAATTTTTAGATTTAAATATACCTTAAGTTTTTATTTTGTTTGTTGACTAGTTTGTAGTATTAACTGTAAATAATTATATTTCTTTTTTTTTCAATCTTAAAATAATATGTGTTTGTCTATGGGTACAATGTAGCGCTCACTTTTTAAATAACGCAAGATCTGTAAATTTAACCTACCTACATTGACAAATAAATATTTTTGTTTCTGCTATGTTATGTTATGTGAACGCGGCCGTAGTTTTTTATCTAGCCCTTCGTTTAATAGATAAGAAATTATAGAGAAGTAGGAGTGCTTCACTTCTAATACAGGTAGGTATGTCTGTTGCCAAGAACTGATTGAGTTTCCGACGGACACGACAATGTATTTAAAGGTCATCATCATCACCAATCACCATCATCATTTCAACCCATAAAAGTCCCACTGCTGGGCACAGGTCTCCTACAAAGAATATGGAGGGGATTTATAGCCTACTATACCCGCCTGGCCAGACGGGTTGGTATAGGGTTTTTCTTTTGTTTTCTCACAGAGTGCTTTTGTCTGTTAAGGTAAGGTTACTCCCATAATCGCCTTTAAGGATACGTCACTGTCACCACCCCATTTAGGTATAGCCATGGGTAAAATGGAAAAAGACAAAAAGGAAATGACAAGAGCACTTTGAGAACAACCCGTCTGGTCAGCTTGGTATAGTTGGCTAAATTCCCTTCACAAACTCAGAAGGAGACCTGTGCGGCCCTGCCCAGCAATGGGAAGTTTATGGGTTGAAATAATGGAAAAAAAATAAGATTACTCCGTTGTCCGTTGTCTTTCAATTGGGTATGCTCCACCGCTGTTTAGAGGTCAAGTATTGGCACCTCTTTTATTAATTCTTTTTTCTTCTTCTGTGGTTTATTCATTTGTTAATTTTTGACAAGTCTTGTCAAATAGCTTCGTGATTAAATTCTTTGTGTAACGTAAACAAAAGTGGTTATGATCCTTGTGTTCTGAAGTCTACTATTTGAGTCTATAAAACTTAAATATACATACATATAAACACACTTGTTTACCCTTGGGGGTATTCAGAGACCTCTGAGGAACCAAGCACAGATTTCTCTCGTCAACAAAATATTATTTTAATCATGTTTTTGGTGAAATAAGATCTTTAAAGGAAGGAAGGCAAATAATTCTAATGAACTACATTATTAAAGATGCTATGTTGTTCGCTGGTAAGTAATTATTTGAGATTTTTAAATCGTAAGCTTTGAAGTACCATATGTATGAGCATACTTCTATAGTGTGGAGTATAGTTAGATTCAAACTTAATGACGGTTCGGATGTTATCTACAAACGAGTGAACGCGGGTTGTCATGTTGTTGTGTTGTCCGTGTGTGCAGTATACAAACGTAACTATACACTCTCACACTGTGACGCGTGCGGCGCTTGCGGGTGAAAAAAGGGCGCGCAGGAGTGTGCCCTGCCCCCACGCCTTTGACGTCCCACTGATACCCAATTTTATATTCTGCGCATCGTCTCGCATGATGTTCCGAGCTGTCATAAAATTTTAATCGTACTGTAGTTTATAACTTGGATCATACGTATTTAATTGACACTATTTTGACTGCCTCGGTAGCGCAGCGGGAAGTGTATACAACTGCTGTGCTAGAGGTCCCGGGTTCGATTCCCGTGTCAAATCGTATTGGGCTTTTCTATCATGAAATTGAGAATTTCCCGGAGTTTGGTTACAAATGTTTGGTTAGGCTTTCACCCCCTATTTTATGGGACCAAACTTAGCTGACGAAATGGGTGTGAATGTGAAACACCTCTGCCTACCCCTTCGGGGAAAAAGGCGTGATACTATGTTTATTTTATGTTGCATTCAGTGGCGGTACGCGACAAAAACAGAACGCATAGTCACGGCTGTTGGCGTGGTGCTGGCTCTGCTGAGCTCTCTCGGCACCATCGGAGGCATTGTGCTATATGGAGAACTGACTTCGCTGTTCGTTCAGAGACATAAGGCGGCGCTTATCTCATCAACTGAGAATGGGTTATTGAAGATATTTGGTGGAGGAAATCAGATGTAAGTTTATCATTAATAATAATAATATTCTACCACATTCACACAGCACCATCTAGTCCCAAAGTAAGCAATTATATTTGCTTGTGTTATGGGTACTAAACAACTGATATGAATGTATTTAAGTAGATACATTTTTTTTGTAAATAAATACATATTATAGATAAATTACACCCAGACACAGAACAAACCTTCATGCAATTAAATTAAATTATAATTGACCCTAACGGTGAACGCCATAAAAGTACAGAATGTTATTTTTTGAAATTTTAGCCGGTTCGATTCCTGGGTGTGGTAAACGAATTTCTGGAAATCGTTAAATGCAGTTATGTTACTGTTTAAAAATAAAGGAATGTTTCCTTTGAGTAAAATTATCTATCTCTAGTATTAAGAGTACTTTCCCTCCAGGTGGCATTACAAAATTCCACCCTTTATACTAGAGAAATTAATATTATGCATATCAATAATAGTTTTAAAACTAGCATAGTTTAATATCGAGACACATTTAATTGTTTCCTATTACATGTATAGTAGTTAAATATTTGTATAATACATGTATAGTTAATAAAATTAATTAAGTAGTTATAGATTCTCACTCTTGTTTCCACTCAATATTATATTAGTATTTAAGAAGTGGAACTACTGTGGTCTAGTTTATATTAATGACTGTATGTTTATTAGTATAAGACTGTTTGTTCCCAAATAAATAAAATAAACAAGTAAATATAATTAAAAAATTTAAATAACCCGACTGCAAAAAATCAACAGATAAGCAACGCACTAAAAAGACCGAAAATTGTTGTAATTATTATTACTGATTAAATTTAAATATATAACATATGTAGGGTCGAGTTGCCCAAGTTGGACCAGCTCGTAATTTGTACCACGTTTACACACAAATCTACCAAACCGTAATGTTTAGTTTTGAATTGGCAATACTAAAAAGCAGTGCTACCAACATGGCACAATCACTGCCATTTTGGATTCGATGACACCACAGAGTGCAATGTAGTAAACAAAAATCGTTATTACGGCGATTTAATCTTATTTCATGGGTGTTTACCTAAGGATTTCTTGTCGCAACGGTAAATATACCACAGCTATTATATATTTTTTTGGAAAGTAGGCATATTAGTGTACTTTTTTGAGAATATACTTTTATGTTTAGCATTTCGAGGTTATGATACGGACTCACATAAAAATAAAACTTTAGTGTTGCCTAATTTGTACTAGGTAGAGTACTCCTAAAATGTACCAGTACAATTTAGGTGTATGGTGGTTCTTCAACTCGATTGTTAACTAGTTTGAAATGTTTTCAGATGTCTGGAAAGGATAAAAAGTATTTTTAATGGACGCAAGATGCTCTAGAAAAAGCATTAGATTGTTTGATAAAGAAATCCATGGGTATTAATGAGTGTTCACGCACTTTAAGGAGACATTTATCAAGTTGGAACAAGTATGCTAATGAAAAATATATAGAAATACTATTTCCAAGGACAGGCCAAATGTTTTTCGCGATGAAGTTGGACTAGAGCTTGTGTCGCATTTGGTTAAACATGGAAAGCTTATGTTTGGTCTCACAACACAAGATAGAAAACTGGCTTATGATATTGGGAAAAAATGGCATTCCAAACATTTTGAAAAACCACGAAAATGGCTGGAAGGCAATGGTTTTCATATTCAAACCTAGGTGGATAATATTTTTTAATTAGATGTATAATGTTTGTTTTTTTTTTTTTTTTTTTTTGTTTTTAAAAAGACAACGCCCGCACTAGGGAACAAGCCCTGTGTCGCGGGGAGCTTTACAAACATGAAACTAACGGACACAAAGTACACCCAGACTAGAAACAAATATCTATGAATCACACAAATATTTGTCTCGTGTGGGAATCGAACCCACGTCACCCAGCACGGCGATGTAGTGGCGAGGCGACCACCTTAACCACTGCGCCACGGTGACAGTCAAATGTTAAGGCTAGTAACAGTTTATTAGAGGCACTTGAATCTCATTTCGATCATGAAGTACAATTTAGGATACATAAGGTACAATTAAGGAAACCAGTTTCTTAAATTGTACTTTTTCAGACTTTTTTTAAAACTTCAATTGTCGTATATCTTTTTATGTTTCCTCATTTTCTAGTAATAAAAAATGAACACCAATAGAACAACCTTTTTATTTCTAGTAATAGAATCCTCTTAAGTTATATAGTTTTTGTGATAGCTTGTAAAGTTCGTTAACTGGTACAATATGGGCAACCTTACCCTATATAAATTATATATTTGTAATCTCCATTTGATTCCCTTTATTTTGATACCCGATATGCTTGGTTAAAAAAATTCTAAGTTCTTACAATTTGGCGCCAAAAGTTCGCCGTTTTGTCTTTTTTTTTATAATACCTATCTAAGGACACTTGGGTTTTTGAGAAGAATCTAACAATACCTTAATTGTCCAAATCCATCCAGCTGTTTCGAAGAAACGAGGGAATAAAGGAATTTACAAACATACAAGATTCGCGCGAAAAACTTCAGTCGGGTATATAAATGTAGAATCGACGATGCGCTCGGCTCTCACTCCCTATCTCGCTCAAGTCAATGGTGTTTTTAAGTGACAGACAAGGATAGAAGCATAGAACAGTGCGGTTCGGTGTTGCTAGATATACTTAGCCCTTAAGATGGAAATATACTTACGTGTCGTGACGCGCTAAAAATATATCGGTTTCATACTTATAGTTACCGATACGCTTCTGGGCTCTGGCGCGTCACTACACACCACAACACGTAATTATGTTTCTGCCATATACTGGCTAAAATAGATTAATTAATAGAATAATAAATGTTTTATTTCCAGACCAGAAGGTGATAGACCACGGCACATGGATGCGTTGATAAAAGACAGCGCAGCTTTCGGGTACGCGAGCCTGACCATTATGGTGATACACATCATCACGGCAGCCATCGCCGTCACACTCGTTGTTTGGGCAGGTGCTAGAATGGTATGTACCTCGTCATCACCGCTTTATATAGTTACAAGTACAACTCTTTACATTTCATGCGAGCCTAGTACCTACGGCTTAGTTTTGCTCTGCGTGCGTTGCGCAATGGTGCGTTGAGGCTCCCTAGTTGCCGGTTCGCGATGCAACAGGGCATACAACAACTTGTCGCGGTGCAACTAGATGTTGCGTCACCTTGGCGTCGCGACGCAACAACAGGTCGTCGCTATGCTGACGCAACATGGCGACACTCCAGAGTGTCGAGCCGCGGAACATCTGTCTGTCATCTGACAACGTGAACCTATTTCTCTATGTCGTGATTTATCGGACAAAAATGAATATTATTTTTTATAATCTGATCATATATTGAATCTTTTTTAATGGTTACCAGCACTGATCTGTATTACCTCTGGATAGGCGTCTTTGAAACTGATTTTCGCCATTGTGCGCTGTAAGCAGAGGCGGAGAAGATATGAACTAAAATTAGTGATATGACAAATTTTGTAGATTTAACACGTACCTATCGATAGATTTCATTTTAAGATGTGATATAAACATATTCTGAAAAGGGAAAATAATTTTTAATAATTCATTACGAAATTAATTAGTGACGTGAATTGATTTTGAAGACCCTAATTTTAATAGCAGTATCTGTTCAAATAAATAAAATTGAATTATCTGTTTGTGATATCAAAACAACAGCTTTTAGAGGACTTATTCGTCAAATGTTTCGAACAGAGACGACTGTTTGCATTTGGACTCTAATTCAGGGGCGCTATCATTTAGATCAGGTTGAAATCTACAATGAAATAAAAGTCTATTATTATAAAAACCTAGGGACCTAGATAATGTCTGAAAAAATGGGCAGTCAGCTTTTATTTCATTTACTTCTATGAATAAATAAAAATTTTGTTTGCAACCATAGATCACATCAGATCATGATCATATTTATCGTTATGACGATATGGACATCACCAACACTTTGTTTACAAAACATATTATATACGTCAAAATTACGTCAAATATAGTTTCAATCTTCTCCGCTAGTTGGTCAAATAGACAAAGAAAATTAGCTGTCATTTGTATAGGAGAGCCAGTCCAGAGTTATTTACAGGTCAGTGTTACCAGCCAGTAATGACAAAAGATTGCCACACCTAAAAGAAAATGTTTATGATTATTCTGTGTGTGAGAGTTATAGAATAGAGAGTGGACTTAAAGCTCGGCGGTGCTGATCGTGTTTTGTTACAGGTAAATAGAATGCGAATGCAGCTGCTTAGGTCGGTGCTCAGTCAGGAGATTGCCTACTTCGATACCAACACCACGATGAACTTCGCTTCCGCCGTCACTGAGTGAGGATACGCTTGATTTAAAACTTTGAGTCAGAAGAATCTCTTCAGTAGTTATGGTTCCCTAGTACATTACATTGTACGGTCACATGTGAAATGAGTGTAAATCTACAGGTCTTAGTACGACTATCCGTGGATTAGTTAAATATCCTCACGGCTAAGACACACAGGCATGCGAGTGGCTGAATGGATAAGGGACCGGCTTGCTGAACACGCGGTCCCAGTTCGTTTCCGACCAGCAGTACCAATGTGGATTTCAATTTGTGGAATTTATATGTACTAGCCATGTGACTTATCATCTGCTAACGGTGAAGGAAAACATCGTGAGGAAACCCACATACTCTAGAAGAAATTCTATGGGTATGTCTGATCCACCAACCCGCTACTAGGCCAGCGTGAGTGGATTATGGCCTAAACCCTCTTAGCTCTCTAGATAGAGGAGAGGAGAACCGAGCCCAGCAGTGGGATACATTAATGGGTTGCTAATGAATGACACACAGGGACATGCAGAAGTTCTACGGCGGTGTGGGTCACCACGTTGCGATGACAGCTAACTTGCTGGGCACAGTGGTGTTCGGCTCTTTGCTCGCCCTGCACTACGGGTGGCAGCTGACGTTGGCGGGACTCAGCGTCGTTCCTGTGTCCATCGCTGTCGCCATAATTGTGTCCAGGGTTTGTTATTAGTTTATTACAGACAATTCCCCACAAGTAGGGTTGCCAGGTCGCCAAACCTAATAGCCGGACAAACCAGCCAGTTTGGCCGGACATTTGGGTAGAAAAGCCGGACACCCTATATTATTGAGGATTTTGTCTCAGTATTGATAGGTACGACAAAAAAATAGTGCGTGCGTGGCTGCGTGGGCGACCGACAGTCGACTCTCGTCGCCTGCGCTCGGCGCTCGCTCGTTTGCGAAATGTAAAAAGCCTAACAAAAGCCGGACAAGACGGACACCGTTTATATTGGCCGGACACGCAATCAAAAAGCCTACCTATGTCCGGCTTTATCAAGTGAATAATTGATGTATGTATATTATATATGAAGTAGGTACTTGGTTTATTATTTAGTTTTAAGAATTTAATACGTATATAAAAAAAAAATATATGTGAAAGTATACCGATATATAAATTAGGTGAGGCGTATGTTCAGCAGTGGACTTCATTGGGCTGATATGATGATGATGATGATGATACCGATCACATAATGTTAATGTAACAAAAACAGCGTTTATCGTTTTAGCGTTAAGACGGAAATAAATTATCGGATGCCTCCATAAGCCGAAGTTGACGATAGAAGCGACCTGGCATTTTCTGAATAGTAAACTATCGGGTCCGTGTTTTTTCCACCCCATTTCAACCCGTGGCTGTCGAACAAGGCGACTAAGGGTAGTACTAAGGGAGACCTTAAGCAGACAAGAGCACTACGAGAAAAGGAAAATTCGATACAAAACCCTTTACTAACCGGTCTGGCCAGCGTGGTATAGTAACCTAAATTCCCTCCAAAATGTTAGGAGGAGACCCGTGCCTAGCTGTGGGACATTTATGGGTTTTAATGATGATGATGATGATGACACTGTTGATCGTAAGCCGCGGACGTGATCTTGTGCCCTCCTGGACCGTCGGACGTCCGATTAGAATCCGGCTGCGTCCGCGGACGGTGTGTGGTAAACCGTCTGCGCATCAGATTTAGAAATAACAGATCTTAAAAAATCCAGTATCCGCTATGTTTTGTCACTCGGGCATCCAAATGTAATAGTCAAAAAATAATCCGTCTGTGTACATTTTTAGTCGCGTCTGTCAGCCAGGACTCAAGTCTTGGCCACAAGGACGCATTAATTAATATATGTACTTGTCAAATAAAGTACTTGTCTAAATCGATAAAATCATTGAAATCTTTATACACCAAAACAATTTAAACAATTGTTTTATGTAAAAAAGCGTCTATCTTCAGAGACAGTAAAATTTATGGAGGATTTATGGATGCGTTACGGAACATGGACATTAATAATGTGTCGTTTGTATTCAGTACCAGACGAAGTACTCCAATGAGGAGGTCGTCGCATACGGTACGGCTGGACGTGTTGTGGAAGAGGCGCTGAGTTTCGTCAGGACTGTGAGAGCATACGCTGGCGAGGAACTTGAAGTTAAGAGGTAATTAGACTAAGTGTTGAACGAAATCTATCGAGTTTGGAGACTGGTTGAACAGTAATATAATCTACCACATTCACACAACGCCATCTAGCCATTCATCTCTTTGCCGCCCGTTATAAACTTGCGTCCCAACAGAGTGAGCTTGGTGGGAGTTGTTGTTGGGAATTGAACCCAACAACAAGGGCCGCGTGGTCTATGGTCGGCGTACGCGTCATCCGGCCCACGTCACGTGGCGCGACGACGAGACGGGGGCTCGTCGGTTGCGATGACGTCACTCCGCGTCGCGTCGCCAACTCACTCGATTCCAAAACCTCGTCAGCAACCGTCGCTAAAATTGTCTTATACTTTTTTCCGGAATCAACATTAAATTTGTACGCTAACAAAAAAGAAGCCTATCATTTTATACAGTCCACAACAACCAGTAAGGGGAATCCTGAACAGTCACCATCCACGTAGTTTGTATAATTTGGTTTACAACAGCCGGGTACACGGTTGGAATCCACCAAGGGCACCTCTGTGGAAGGTAGGTTTCCAACCATGTAGCTTTAACTTTTTACTTTAAGCAAATATTTGCTTGTGTTATGGGTACTAAACAACTGAATATATAGGTACTACTTAACTTTTTTTTTTTGTAAATACACAGTACAACCCTTTATGCTCTTCTTACAAAGATTTGTCCTGGGTGGGGATCGAATCCACGACCTCCAGCTTAGCAGTCAGGGTCACTAACCACTAGACAACAGGCCAGTCAGATATTTAGAATTTATATTGATATTTTTAGAATCTAAAATCACGTAATAAAAAATCCGTGTAGTGACGGATTAAGAATACATATTGTCACTACCCCATCTCAACCCGTGGGTGTTGTAAAAGGCGACTAAGGGAGTTAACCTTATGCAGACAAGAGCACTGCGAGAAAAGGCGATTAAAAAGATTGGCCTGAGTTTCTTGTCAAGTTGTTCTCAGAACTCAACCTTGTCAGTGAACTGGCCGTAGGCAAATTTGCTGACCCATTTTTTTTGGCTTTGTATGACGTTCATAAGTATCATGTATGTGATCTAAATGAAATAAAAAGATTTGTCTTTGGAAAATTCGAAACAAACCCTATACCAACCCATCTGGTCGGCGTGGTATAGTAGGCTAAATTCTCTCCAAATAATTTTTAGGAGGAGAACCATGCCCAGCAGTAGTAACGTATGGGTTGAAATGATGAAAAAATCTAGACTTTTTGGTCGTAACTTGCCTAATTTATTGAAAAAAAAACCGAGAAAATATGACTCTGTCAATACGGGGATCAATTTATTGTAGAAAAAGTGATAAATCTATGTGAAAAATTGCGTCAGTAAATATATGGACGAAGCGTATCGAAACATCCATCTTAAAAGTAGGACAAGTCATCATCATCTCAGCCTATTGCAGTCCACTGCTGGACATCAACCTCTCCTAACAGTCGGTCCTCCGCCTTCCGCAACCAGTCAGACCCGGCGACCTTTTTCAGGTCGTCGGTCCACCTAGCTGGAGGGTGTTCTACTCTACGTTTGCAGAGTCGCGGTCTCCACTCTAGGACACGTTTGCTCCATCGTCCATCGGTCCTTCTGCAGATGTGACATGTCATGGCTGAATGATGGACAAATCATTGCTTCTGTAAATATCATCCTTGTACGTCTTATTATTGAATTCATATTCCTACGCTTGTCCAGATACAAGGAGGCTTTGGCACCAGCGTCGGCGGCTGGACGCGCTCGTGGTTTATGGTCTGGAGTGGGCTCCGGGCTTGGCTGGCTACTGACGTTCGCGCTCAACGCTATTGTCTTCGCGTACGGTTCCAAGCTATGCGTGCGCGACATGGACCTGCCGGTGGAACAACAGCAGTACCACCCAGGGATCATGGTCACTGTGAGTACAGACTACTTACTGATCTTTATGCCAAACAAGCGTACAGCCGTACATAAGACTGATATAAGTACCAGGGTACCAGAAGTATGTTGCGTGTTTCTGTTGCAAAGTTAATGTATACTCTATGTTGGAAGAAATACGGTTCATTTTTACACAAACAAATATTTCAATACACGCCTCGCATATTCTCATCAATCCACACTGATTCCACCAAAGATATGCTGGGAGAGGATTGAAAATTTGCCATACAAATTTCAATTCTCTCCTAGCCTCGCCTCGCCTCGCCTCGCCACTCTGGTGGAAAATCACCTTTACAGTGCTATAGACTACAGATATTAAACTTGCATGCATCATACACAGCCCTAACAATCAGATTTTTTTTTATTAATGCACAGTGTATAATGCTGTATATATAAATTACTGTCCCCAGATCCTGTTCCTCACGTTCATGGCAGCGCAGAACATTGCGATGTGCCACCCACACTTGGAGATGTTTAGTGCAGCCCGCGGCGCCGCTCGCTCGCTGTACGAGATCCTGGAGCGCAAGTCCAACATCAACGCGCTGGAGAGCAGAGGAATTAGGGGAAACTACAAAGGAAACATTAAATTCGAAAACTTGTACTTTAACTATCCATCCAGACCTGATGTCAAGGTATACATATTAATAATACAAGTAAATATAATTAAAAAAATGTAATAACCCGTCTGCAAAAAATCAACAGAGAGCAACGCACTAAAAAGACCGTAAAATTATTGTAATATTATTATACCTGATTAAATTTAAATACATAACTTATGTAACTTTATATTTGTAATCTCCATTTAATTCCCTTTATTTTGATACTCTATTCGATAGGTTTGGTTAAAAAAATTAATAGAACTACTAACAATTTGGAACCATTCAATTATGTATAATCTCTTTTTAATATATTATATAAAATCCTTTTGATTCTCTTTATTTTGATAGCCAAATTGATAGGTTTAGTTTAAAAAAAAAATTAACTTCTTACAATTTAGCGTCAAAAGCCCACCGTTTAAGTCTTTTTATTATTAAAACCTATCTAAGGACACTTGGGTTTTCTAGACGAATCTAACGATACCCTAATTGTCAAAATCCATCCAGCCGTTTGGAAGATTCGTGGTAATAAAGAAATTTACAAACATACAAGATACGCGCGAAAAACAATAGCCGTCCTGACAGTCGGGTAATAATATAATAATATTCTACCACATGCACACAGCGCCATCTATTCCCCAAAGTAAGCAATAATATTTGCTTGTGTTATGGATACTAAACAACTACTAGAGGTACTATTTTTTTTTTTGTAAATACATACATACATATTATAGATAAATTACACCCAGACACAGAACAAACCTTTATGCTCATCACACAAAGATTTGTCCTGGGTGGGGATCGAACCCACGACCTCCGGCTTTGCAGTCAGGGTCACTAACCACTAGACCAACAGGCCACAGTCATATTGGCACTAAAAGTCTAATAATTGAGTTAACTAATAAAATATATCCACAAATTGAGGGGTTGTTCCCATACATGAGATTCACAACTGATTTTGCTCAAAAAATATGTAAGACTGTCGCGCGGGCTTCGCTCCCGTCATTTTTTTGTTTGGCCACTGCTCAGCTCCTATTGGCTGTAGCATGATGCTGGTGATAAATGGGCTATCCAACACTAAAAGAATTTTTCAAATCGGACAACCAGTTTCTGAGTTTATCGCTGTACTACAACAGTTAATATGGCAAAGTATCATTTCGGCAAAGAAAAGAAAGAAAAACATTTTATTTGTCAAAATTAAATAATATTAAAATTAAAATTCCCGCCACCAGTAAACTAAACTAATAACACACATAACACGTAATTAAACTAATAACCTAAAAATAAAAGCCAAACAGACTAAAGAAAACAAGAAGAAGAGAGAACAAAAGGGATTTAAAGTAGTGGACAGAGAGAACAAATAAAACAGAAACAGACCAATGCTAGTCTGTGGTCTATGTAAAACGTAGTGGTTATAATATACTCTGTGGTCTATCGTTGCATAATCTTTGTTATATAATTTTATTTTTTTTACATTTTAAAAAAATATATAATTTTTATGATGCAATATGTTGTGTTTCCAATATGGCGGATAGATTAAACTAAACAAAAAGAATATTGCATTTTCGTGCATTTAAGTTCGTGTCGCGTCCATCAAGACAAATAGGATTGTCGATCAGCTAAGTGCTGCTTTGTCGCAACTAAGGGAGTGGCACCTCCACAGCGCTGATTTTCATCGAAATCCTTAGGACCACAGAAACCACAGAAACGGCCGTGACTGACGAATAAACTATCGTGTAAAGCGGTTTATGCGGTGACTGACGGTTGATTGACGAAAGTCTTGAATTTCATTAATCAAGCGTCATTCAGCGCGAACACGTGTATTCCCTTTGAAATTTTGGGTTTGACTGACCGTGATTGTCAATCAGTAGAAGGAGCGTCTAATGTCTGCAGTATACCTATCAGTCAACCGTTATTCATGACTGATGGTCATGATTGACGTTTGCATGTGCGTCTAATGGCTGCCTTAAAGTGCGTCAGTCAAAACCGAGGCAACAGATGAAAAACAATGTTTAGCAAACAAATTTAGTTCTGCAGTAGGTCTTTTTTTGTGATAACAAAAAAGTTATTTTTCCTGTAACAGGTATTTATCACTTAAGCATGTATCAATCAACTGGAATTGTTTCACATTTTTCTGATCAACTTTGGAGATTTGGATATAAAATAAAATTGGTTGCCGTTTTTGCCATTTTGGCTACGCAACCCTAAAAAGTATGATAAATACTAAACGCGGTATATCAGTTTTATAGATGACATTCTAAACTTAATTAATGACATTACTTTAGTGAAAAACCAACAGCAATAGACCTGTATACTAGGCGCACAGTAAAAGTCAGGAGTTATATGAATGTGTTGTTCCAGGTGCTCCGAGGTCTGACGCTGTCAATCCGAGCCGGGGAAACGGTGGCGCTGGTGGGCAGCTCCGGCTGCGGCAAGTCCACCTTGTTGCAGCTGCTGCAGCGGTTGTACACGCCAGAGAGCGGCACCATCACGGTCGACGGCCACAGACTCGAGAATATACACCTGCATCACTTTAGGAATAGCATTGGTAAGATTGTTTTTGCCACAGCATACATACACCTACTAAAAAGACAGCTATTTAGTTTTGCACCGCGGTCCGAGTGCCGTGTGGTGCGAGATGCCTAAAGACCCCAGTATTCCATCTTCATACAAACTGTCCGACCGCGAGTAATACCTACGCACAATTTCGGTATCAAGCCAGTAGAGATGTTATATTAGGGTCAATTTCGCATAATCCTAATATAGGATATATTAGTTACGTCATATTCTAATACCATACCTATTACTCGATATTAGTCAGATAATAGGGTAAGGAGTGAACGTTTTAGTATTATGCTCTATATCTAGTATTCCGACTCGCGAGGCTTAATACAATAAAATAACTTCATTATCAATAATATGTGGTTAATAGTGAATTAATAAAATATGAATGCAATGTTTGATGATGTTTAATATGTATCTATTGATACTATTGTATTCGCCTCGCTCGCGTGGCCGCGTTCGCGTAGTCTCTGGCTAATACTTGACTAATATCGAGTAACCTAATAGATGACATTCCTATAACCTAATATGAATACGGGTCGCTCGTATTATAATATGCATACCTAATATGAGTATATTCGTTTCATCTCTACAAGCCAGTCGCGAATGCGCCGTAGTGACAAACGGTCGATATGTTGGTTTTTTAAGTAACAATAATAATATAATAATAATATTCTACCACATTTACACAGCGCCATCTACTCCCAAAGTAAGCAATTATATTTGCTTGTGTTATGGGTACTAAACAACTGATATACTACTTAAATACATTTTTTTTGTAAATACATACATATTATAGATAAATTACACCCAGACACAGAACAAATCCTCATGCCCATCACACAAAGATTTATCCTGGGTGGGGATCGAACCCACGACCTCCGGCTTAGCAGTCAGGGTCACCAACCACTAGACCAAAGTAGTACCTAAACGTGCGTTTGTGTATTTATAAAAATATTTAGATGTCCGTCAGTCAAAGCATTTTCTAATTTAAATAATAGACACTCTCAACCTAAATCCTGAATTATTCAAGAACGGTAGGGCTTAGTGCCTGACTGCCTATTCCTATTTTAGGGAAGTTTTATATTAGATCTAGCAGTGTCCTGGGCGTGTCGTGTGCGTGTCCCGGACGGGGCACGGATTTCTCTCTCTTTCTCTTTTTAAAAGACAACGCCCGCACTAGGGAACAAGCCCTGTGTCGCGGGGAGCTTTACAAACATGAAACTAACGGACACAAAGTACACCCAGACTAGAAACAAATATCTATGAATCACACAAATATTTGTCTCGTGTGGGAATCGAACCCACGTCACCCAGCACGGCGATGTAGTGGCGAGGCGACCACCTTAACCACTGCGCCACGGTGACAGTTAAATTTGAAACGTTAAATACATTTAGTATGAAGCAGTTTATACTACAAGGAGCATGATCCGTGTCCTGTCCGGGTCTTTACTAACGTACAACACTCGTCTGCACCACGGCACAGACACGACCCGGTCTAATATAAAAAAAAAATCTAATTTTCCAGGTGTTGTAGGACAAGAGCCGGTCTTGTTTAGCGGCACCATCCGAGAGAACATCACGTTCGGCATGGGTATCGTCAGCGAAGATGACGTCATAGCAGCTGCCAAAATCGCGCACGCGCACCAGTTCATCTCTAAGCTTGTCCACGTGAGTATAGTGGACACCCATCTTGTGGTCAAATTATTATAGTTTGGCAAATTCGTTCGTCATCGTGACATAATGCGCGCGATTACAACATGTTTGAATGTACCGTACCGTTATCGCCGAAAAATTGCGCTTCTCAACAAAAGGACGTAAGAGCTAATGAAGATACGGTTTTTTGCTGCGGAACCAACCCACATTGAGCTTGGCCCGACACACTCTTAACCGGTTTTTTAGTTGTTTTTAACCATTTCATAATTTACTAGTTTTGGTGCACATTTAGGTACTAATTTGTGTTTTTTGGTATTCAAATATTTAATTTGACTAACAAAACTTAATTAAATGGGTAACATATTTAATTAGGTAACAGATTTTGGTAAACATTTACCTTTTGTTTTGGTTCCAAATGTATTTTTTTTTGGGTTACAATTTTACTAAATTTGGTACGCAGTTAAACCATAGTATATTCTAATAGGTCGTTATGTTCCTGTCCCCAGGGCTACGAGACATTCCTGGGCGAGCGCGGCCTGTCGTTGTCCGGCGGACAGAAGCAGCGCGTGGCCATCGCACGCGCCATGCTGCGCAGGCCGAACATACTGCTGCTTGACGAGCCCACCGCGGCTCTTGACCCTGCGGCTGAGAGAGAGGTAGCTAGCTCTATGTCAAATTCCTTCATATTAACTCCACTGTCACGTCTTCTTCCCAATATTTTTTTTAAAGTGGTGCCCCCCTCTTTAAAATATTTTTTCATAAATAACCTTGTTTGCTAAAGTAGCATAAATACTACCATTTCACACTAAAGTTACTCTTGCACAATCCCTTCTACTACCACTTCTAGATTATGCTGATGTCTGTTTTCTTGACGCTAAGGAAGAACATCTGGACAAACTCGAGCGACTGCAGAATTTGGCTATCCGCTTCATTTTCGGTCTACGTAAGTACGATCATGTATCGGAATTTCGTAAGAAACTGAGGTGGCTACCGATTCGGCAGCGTCGAGCTACACACATTCTTTCTCTCCTTTTTTCTATTCTTAATAACCCTAATTCTCCTCACTATTTGCGTGAACGCTTTCAGTACCTCGTTCCTCGAGGTAAACCCTGTCGCTCTTCCACTTCATTACTTCTTAAAACTCCTCTTCATACTTCTAGTCGCTATGATGGCTCTTTTACAATCCATGCAGTGAGGCTGTGGAGCACTTTACCTCACAGCATACAAGGCAGTTCTTCGTTGGATGTCTTCAAGAGAAGAATAAAGGAATATTCTTTTTCTATTCTACACAAATAATGTATTGTAGGTATGTATTTTATGGTATATATGTCGGTGCGAGATAAGAAATTAAACGAATAAAAGCGTAAAACATTATAAAATATGCGTGAGTCACGATTACGGCGCCAGGCCGACGAACACGTGCATCGTACCACTCTATGAATCAGCCGAGGTGGGGATCGGTCGCCGACTGTATAAAAGCGGCCGTCCGTGACGGGAGCGGTCACTCGTCTGGTGGCGATCGCTCCGTCAACATCTCTCTGAATCATTTCTTGTTTTATATTTAATTAATTAATTAATAATTACTGTAATTAGAAATCAGTTTATAAAAATTGTAAACTAAAAAGTGTGTAATCCAGCACCGTGTTTTACTGAAAACATGTCTGACAATTCGGGAAACAATACCGATCCTCTGGATTGCCGTCCGCCTTCGCCAATTTTACAACAGGGTTTGGCTTCATCCGAAATATATGATACACATATTTATGTATATTGTTTATGTCTGTTTATGTATGTCTATTTAGTATTTAAGTGGTACATGTACCACATTTAATTAATTATGTATTAATTTACATAAATAATATTCTCTTCTTTTCTCTCTTTTGTTCACCCTTTTTCTATTCTACTATCACCTTTTTTCTTTGTATGGTTGTACACTTCAGTTTTGCTCTCTTACTTCAACTTATTTCTTCTACACTTCTGGGTTTGCTGTCAGATAACTCAATTCTGAGTTAAGCTCGCCTCTGTATGTTTTTTTTTTAATGTATATTGTAAAATTATTTTTATGTATTTTCTTTGTGTACAATAAAGTATAATTAATTCATACATCATCAAGCACTGGTCTTACTTATAAAACTTCATTTATTTTAATTTTAAGTATAACCTGTATCTCATTTTAAGTGAACTATTTTATGTTCTTATGAGAAAATAAATTCTTTAAACCTAAAAAACAAATAAATAGTGTCCACTCTATTTTTTTTCTAGACGGAAAAAAAAACCAAAGTAGTATATAGTTCAGCACCCAGAGAGGTACGATATGGTGTTCCTCAAGGGAGTGTATTGGGGCCATTATTCTTTCTTATTTCCACAAATGACTTACCTAAAATTGTAGCTACACCTATGGTTCTTTTCGCCGATGATTGCACAATGATTTTTTCTGCTACAATTTTCAGGTACAAGCAGCTCTAGACTCAGCTTCTAAAGGCCGCACTACTCTAGTAGTATCCCACCGTCTATCTACCGTTGTTAACGCCAGTCGCATAGTGTACATGGAGCATGGCATCGTATTGGAACAAGGCACGCACCAGGAGCTCATAGACAAGAAGGGGTACTACTACAATCTGGTCCAGGATGATATGACACATGCGTGAGTATTCACCCTCATTAAAAACTTTCGTCTTTTCTGCGTGCCTAGTACCTTTATTTTTTGCTTTATGATCTGTCTAGTCAGCGTTAAGATTCTGCCAATATAGGCCACAGCATGCTAAATTGACACAGAGCCCAGGCATGTCGTGGTAACCTACCCCCGTACTACGACATGCCTAGTAACAAGTGCATTAGCGATATGACTAACGAATACAAAACTGAGACAACTATCACAAAATATTAATTGTCAATTAACTGTGCTGTAAACTTACATTGCGCGCAATTTTAATTTTGCTAAAAAGTTAAAAACGTTCTAAAATTAAGTTTATTAAAAAAGCAATGGTGGCTGAATGGATAAGGGACCGGCGTGCAAATCACGCGGTCCGAGTTTGATTCCGACCCTACTGGTCGGAATCAAATATATACCAATGTGGATTCCACTTTGTGGAATTTATATGTACTACTCAAGTGACTTATCATCTGCTAACAGTGAAGGAAAAATCGTGAGGAAACCCCCTACCCTAGAAGAAATTCTATGAGTATGTCTGATCCACCAACCTGCACTAGGACAGCGTGAGTGGATTATGGCCTAAACCCTCTTAGCTCTCTAGTTAGAGGAGAGGAGACCCGAGCCCAGTAGTGGGACTTAATGGGCTGTTGATGATGAATTAAGTTAAGGTCATTCATGGTTAAGTTAAAGAACTATGATACTTTACTAAACATACATACATATATATAGATCACGCCTCTTTCTTGCTTGCTTGCTACGATTCTGACATACATCTTTGTCTTCTTCAACATTCATCAGTCTTTTCATGCATTCTCGCCGGTTGAGGGTACTCTTGATCTGTCCCTTCTTTAGAACTTCACCTATTTGGTCATGGTACGTTCTTTTAACTCTTCTCCTTCCAACACTTCCCTTCACATTCGCTTCATATATTTGTATTGTCACTCTTCCTTCATTCATTCTCTCGCCATGTTTAAACCAGCTCAACATGCCTTTCTCTATTCTTGTCACAACATCTATTTTAAAGCCAATACTTTACTATCTCGGAGTTTCCCTGCGTGATCGAATCAGAAATGAGGAGATCCGCAGGAAAACTAAAGTTGCCGACATAGCACACCGAATCGCATCGCTGAAGTGGCAGTGGGTAGGCCACATAGCCCGCAGAACTGATGGCCGATGGGGCAAAAAAGTTCTTGAGTGGCGGCCACGTATTGGAAAGCGCAGCGTGGGGCGGCCCCCCGCCAGATGGACCGACGACCTAGTAAAGGTTGCCGGTGGCCGTTAGATGCGGGCGGCACAAAATCGCTCGCTGTGGCGGAAATTAGGTGAGGCCTATGTTCAGCAGTGGACGTCATTGGGCTGATATGATGATGATGATGACTTTACTATACTTTTAAAAAAGCCAACTTGTCGGTAAGAGACTGTAAATTTTGTTTCAGCATTATCGAGGATACTCTACCGCCGACAGATCCGGAGAAAGACGATAGTGTGAACTCGGAAGAGAACTTGTACCCGCTAAGTGCAGCTTCTAGCAAATCTGTTAGCCATACTGGTGAGCAACCTTTTTCTTAGGAAATTCCCTAGTAACATATGAGTAACTCTAGCTGTGCCCGCGACTTCGTTCGCGTGGACAACTAATCCCGTACTCGTGGAGTTGTTTTATTTTTACGGAACCCTGATATTTTTTCAAAACCAAAGTATCTTAAGTTACTCCTTATGATATTAGCTATCCACCAGTGTAAATCCCGTCGAAATCGGTCCAGTCGTTCCAGAGATTAGCCGGAACAAACAGACAGAAAGACAGACAAAAATAAAAAAAAATATTATTTTGGTATATGTATCGTATATACATTCATATGCATGTAATAAAATAACAAACAGACACTTCAATTTTATTTATTTGTATGTATATATGTATGTATGTATGTATAGATAATGAGCTATTTAAAAAAAAATGTTTAATACACTTTTTAGAATTACGTGGACGTGCATTAACAAGTAAGTATCAGTAATACTTCCAGTTATTTTACTGACAGTCTTTACGCATAGAAAAAAAAAAAAAAAAAAAAAAATAAGCCTTTTATTAAGACATTTTAGGATTGTACATATTATATTTTATTCTTACATTTATGACTAATTTTTAAAACAATTTTAGACACTGGTTTCCTGTATATTATTTTTGTGTATTGCTAGCGCTATAGTACCTATGTATTAGATGTCTGTGTGCCCCCTGGCATAGGCCTCCTCCAATTCCTTCCATCTTACTCTGTCCTTTGCTATCCTTGTCCATAACTTTCCTGCTGTTTTATCAAGGTCGTGTTTTATCGACCTTACGCATAGAGTATTGTAATAAATGAAAAAAAAAATGATACAGTTCTTGTATGACAGCACACCAAGGAACTTAAATCTCCTAACTAACTGGAATGCTTACGGGACGATATTAGAAAAATTATAAGCTCTGTGACTTACGAAGTAAGGTTGAAATTTGTTCATTACAATAATGACAGGATACAATCCTATTACAGCGAGAACGAAAACAAAATATGGATGGATATGGATGGAATCTCACCCTTTCTCGCAATTGACAGTAATTAAATAGACTGGCCTGTTGGTCTAGTGGTTAGTGACCCTGACTGCTAAACCGGAGGTCGTGGGTTCGATCCCCACCCAGGACAAAACTTATGATATGAGCATAATTGTTTGTTCTGTGTCTGGGTGTAATTTATCTATAATATGTATGTATTTACAAAAAAAAAATGTATTTAAGTAGTATATCAGTTGTTTAGTACACAAGCAAATGTAATTGATTAATTTGGGACTAGATGGCGCTGTGTAAATGTGGTAGAATATTATTATTATTATAATTAAAAATTTTATATAAATATGCCGACTGCAAAAAATCAACAGATTAACAGAACGCACACAACACCGAAAAATTGTTGTAATTTATTATTCCTGATTAAATTTAAATACATAACATATGTATATATTTGTAATCTCCATTTGATTCCCTTTATTTTGATACTCTACTCGATAGGTTTGGTTAAAAAAATAAAATTAACTACTTACAGTTTGACACCATTAAATTATGCATACCTAATCTCTTTTTGTATACAGGGTGTATACGACGATACGACATTAAATGAAACCACGTGTAGCATGTGATGTTAGAAGGCTATACCAAAAAAATTAAACAGAAATTTGCAATAGTTTAGACGCAAATGTACTTTCTTTATGTCACAGTTGTTCACAGTTTTAAACAACCTGTAGGTATTTACGTTGATCGTATGTTGTCATTATGTCATTCAATTCATTTAACTATCTCTGACTCTTTCATATTATCTTATCTCTTACTCTGTTCCGCACTTTTGTCGTCGTCATGTCGAAAACGTCATGATAGAAAAATAATGTGTAGTTTTATATTCTTAAATTTTTCGACTTTAAATAATGTGGTTTTTTTTTTTTTTTTTTTTTCATTTTTTTTTAATAATTTTTATTAGAATATGTTTATAAGGGTTAACACTGGCTGCCTTTTCATTTAATGTCGTATCGTCGTATACACCCTGTATATATTATGTAATCTCCTTATTTGATTCCGTTTATTTTGATACCCTACTCGATACGTTTGGTTAAAAAAAAATTCTAACTTCTTACAATTTGGCGCCGAATGTCCGCCGTTTTGTCTTTTTTTTATAATACCTATCTAAGGACACTTGGGTATTTGAGAAGAATCTAACGATACCTTAATTGTCCAAATCCATCTAGCCGTTTGGAAGAAACGTGGGAATAAAGAAATTTACAAACATACAAGATACGTGCGAAAAACAATACCCGTCCTGACAGTCGGGTAAAAAACCGGGACAATGATTTGCAGTAGAGAGAGAGATATCCATAGATTTTTTCGGAACGCTTTTGAGGTGTAGGTAAGCATTCCAGCTAGTTAGAGATATAAGTTCCTTGATGACAGCATACGCGAGTTTTACACGAGTCACAGATTATATAATTTTTTCGACCGGCCTGTTGGTCTAGTGGTTAGTGACCCGGACTGCTAAGCCGGAGGTCGTGGGTTCGATCCCCACCCAGGACAAATATTTGTGTGATGAGCATAAAGGTTTGTTCTGTGTCTGGATGTAATTTATCTATAATATGTATATGTATGTAAAAAAATGTATTTAAGTAGTATATCAGTTGTTTAGTACCCATAACACAAGCAAATATAATTGCTTACTTTGGGACTAGATGGCGCTGTGTGAATGTGGTAGAATATTATTATTATTAGTAGTCTGTTGACACGACCAATACACAATTTGGCGCTAAACGCAAAGAGTAAAGTATGGCTAAACGTTTCCAAATAAATACAAACATAAGTTGTATATGGTGTTTGCAGCAATGGTGCTAGGTCGCAGCAGAACAAAAACTAGCATGATGACTGCACATCTACCTTACAGCTCCCAAATCGGACTCACAGATGTAAGTGTACTCAGCGCGACCCAATCGGAGCTATTAAATGCTATTAATTTGTCGACACTGTACCGATTTTATTTTGCAGTATTAAAATCGTTAGATGAGATTACATTTAGGCTTGTAAAAGGCGACTTAGCGAGTAATCTTAAGCAGACAAGAGCACTGCGAGAAAAGGAAAATTTGAAACAAACCCTATACCAATCCGTCTGGCCAGCGTGGTATAGTAGGCTAAATTCATTCACAAACTGGAGGAAACCAGGGGGGTGATTCTATGCCGTCCGAAACTGCCCTTTCCGTATCCGAGTGGCAAGGTTTACGAAGCGGGAGCCTAAATGCAATTTAGAAATCCGACATCGGAAACTTTTGACATATAGATGACATTAATTGTGGCAAAAGTTCCAAAAAATCAATCCAAACTTCCGAGGAAAATTATATTGAAATAAAGGGCTTATGAATCGCCCTCGTGCATGGTCTTCATGAACCTGGATGAAACTAAATAGTACTATTAAAATTTACACAATCAATCCCGATAAAAACAACATGAAACATTTAAAAAAAGAAATATGTTACAGTACCTCCAGTCATAATTATTATTCTTTTGAATTAATAAAAGGTTTTTGTATAAGTAAAAGTCACTTTTCAAACAAATTTCTAACTTTGATTTTTGTTTTTAATTTCAAAACTAAGTAAGCACCAAATATTTACTTCGTTGACGTTTGCGAAGCAGTGTTTACAAAGTTACCTAACTAAACTATCAAACTATTAGTCTAAGAAAAATAAATGTTTTATATTAAGACAATAGTAAATACTAATTAACGTTTTGCTTTTATATATAGCCATTACATTTATTTGTAAAAAGAAATAAATACATATTTTTTATTTGATACTAATAGCTTTCTACTACTTTAGTAAATTTTCTACCATTTTGTAACGTTATCTTTAAACACATCTCTTCCGAGGAGTATCCGTTCGGATCTATGAAAAGCATTTTTGTTTCTGTCGGATCGAGTTCCTGCCTTGTGTCATGCTGTCAGTTTCCGATCGTAAAACTTTCGGACGGCTTAGAATCAGGGGGCTGTGCGGCCCTGCCCAGCTATATGTCGTTTATGGGTTGAAATAAAAAAAATAAAAATAAGATCACTCCGTTGTCCGTTGTCTTTTAATTGGGAATGCTTCACCGCTGTTTAGAGGTCAATATTGGTACCTCTTTTATTAATTATTTTTTCTTCTTCTGTGGTTTATTCATTTGTTTATTTTTGACAAGACTTGACAAATAGCTTCGTGATTAAAAACAAAAGTGATTATGATCTTCACATTCTTTTAATAATAATAATAATTAATTTATTATCACAACGAATTACAGTAGTAGTTACAGACATGTTATCGGTACATTAGATGTTACATTAGTTAAAAATGTCTCGAAAAATTATGAACCCTGTCTCTTATACTAGGCAAGGCCTGTATCATAAGAGGCAGTGTTCGACCAAGGTTATATTTTAAATACATAGGTGCTATTAGTGGAAGTGAAGTATGTGAAAGTGATAACAAATTTTAGTACTTAAGTTTAATAGAATTAGAATTAGAGTGATTGGTGTGTGTGTGTGTGTATATGTGAATGTGTGTGTTTCGTGTGTGTGTGTTGTTTGAAGTTATCGTATGTAAGTTTTTAGTTGGTAGGTATTTAGACTCAATATAATATTGTTTTCTTTATGGAGCTTTTTATAAATATGTTTGCTAATTACGCAGAATTGATGTTGTGCAAAGGTAGTTTTGTGTGGTGTGGATGAAATGATAGTAGTGCGTTTGTCATGACCTACCCTTACCAAGTCATGACAATCATAATTCACAATACTTTTGTTCGTACAAGTTTATTAAATAATCACATCTGTACCAGAAACACGTAGAGGACGAAGAAGTGGAGGCTTTTGTAGAGCCAGCTTCGACGAAGGTGTTACTGAAGATGAACAAGCCGGAGTGGCCACTGCTGGTGGGAGGTGCTTTGGCCTCTTTCCTAGTAGGATCAATCATGCCCGTGTTTGCTATACTGTTCGCCAAATTATTCGGGGTAAGTAGTAGTTTATAGGGGTAATAATAAGACATGACCAGGTCGCCAAAGTCATACATCAAAAACTTACACGATGATATAAACTTATTGACACATCTACACCATACTACAATTCTGCCGCCATAACGAAAAAAGACGTATCTAACCACGGAATAGAATAAAATTTTTGTCGAAATTGAGTTACATAAATATTTGAAATTAGTAAAAAATGGCCAAATCCACCAGTATTTTTATATTTTGCATAAATTAAACGGAACCCTGTAAATCAAACTGTAAAATAATACGCATCTGTAATATTACGCAAATGTTACTAAAAAAAAAACTGGCCAAGTGCGTGTCGGGCCACGCACAGTGTAGGGTTCCGTAGTAACCCATTATCACAATATAGAACAATTCTGTTGTTCTTTATTCTGAAAAGGATTTTGTATTTGGTACAAAATTATCCAATACCCAAGTTCAACGACTATTACTGCTAAACTAATAAAGTTATCTTAACCGCTATAGTTTTCATTTAAAGTTCATGAAATGCACTATCGTCATGAATTTTTCCTGATTTTTCAAGCCAGCAGTTTAGCTTTAAGAGGGAGGGGGCGCCCTACTGGAACAAAAATTTGCTCTTTAAAGTTTAATATTTCGTAAATGGACCATTAAATCGAAAAATAATGTTAGTAACCCCCAAGTCATTTTAGAAGATCTATTCAACAATAACCCACAGGATGGGGTAGACAACTAAAAAATTATTCATCCCCACTTCACATGTATAGGAGCTACCATTAAAAAAAAAAATTTTACCTCTTTGTAGACGTAATTGATATACACAGTTACACACTCCTACAAAATTACAGCTTTCTAGTACTAACGGTCTCTTAGCAAAACCTCGGACAGACAGACAGACAGACAGACGGACATAACGAAACTATAAGGGTTCCTAGTCAGAACTACGGAACCCTAAAAAAGACATTTCTGACGTACACTAAGTAGAAAAGACGTCTCACAAATTTTTATCGTGAAATTTGTAAGCGTGTTTCTGAGGTATCACATTACCCAAGGGCTGGCCTCTACCTGGGGCAACGCATTAGCCTTGCTATCCAACGCGGTAATGTAGCTAGCCTTTTGGGTACGTTTGCTCAGGAATCTGATCTTAATCAGATATTCTATTTATAGGAATTTCCTGTAAATAGAGTATCTGGTTCTTTTTTCTTTTAATAGGTTAGCTGTGTATGTTTTTAAATTATGTGTAAATATGAATGGTCATAAGAAGAAATCCTTATTTATTATATATATATTATAATCCTGAAAGCTACCAAGCTTTACTTTGACCGAGCCATACTATATAGATAGGACAATTCACTACAATAGACCGGACATAACATTAGTAAACATAATAAATAAAACTGGATACCTTATAGATATTGCTGTACCGAACACACACAATCTACAAACTACGATAGCGGAGAAACGAACTAAATACAACAACGTTATCGCAAATATACAAAAATTTGTGACAAACATGGTATGCAACTGTTTTGGAAAACACGATTCCCAATTTATATGAATGAGTAAATCCGGGTGGAGAGGCAGGCAGGTATGCAGTTCTATGGAAAAAATTGAGAATGTTTTTTCTTTTTTGTCCCGGAGACGTCAGTTCTATAGAACAAATAGGAACTACCCGTTTATAGCACCAGGAACCAAATAGTTTAGACAGACGGCGCCATTCTTCTTCTTATCGTGTCGACAGCAAATCCTCTTAAATTGTATCAGCCCAAAATTATACGGAGTGAGTTTCTCGCATTAAGCGTATGACATTATAAAACCTAGAAGAACGTACCATGACCAAATACGTGACGTTCTAAAGAAGGGACAGATCAGGAGTACCCTCAACCGGCGAGAATGTATGAAAAGACTGATGAATATTGAAGAAGCCAAAGATGTATGTCAGAATCGTAGCGACTGGAAGGAAATAGTCTCTTCCTACCCTTCTGTTGGGATGCGTGATTAATATATAAAATTAAACAGGTGTTTCAAGTACCAGGGAAGCAAGGTAGTAAAGAGCTAACTTAACTTAATTCTGTCCAGATGTTCGCGGAGTCGTCTAAAGAGACTATCTTAAGACAATCGCAAACATACGCGTTATTGTTTGCGATCTTTTCGGCTGCCTGTGGGTTGATGACTTTCCTGCAAGCATGGCTATTTAACTTGGCTGGATGTAGATTCACTGATCGACTGCGGGAGATGACTTTCACTAATTATCTTAAGCAGGTAAGTAGTTTAACAGTTAATAGCCGGCTCTGGGGTGAACTTCCCACAGCGGTGTCTCCTGTGCGCTATGACATGTCCTTCTTCAAACGAGGTTTTAGAGCTATCCTCTCAAGGTAGGCAGTGGCTTGGCTGTGCCCCTAGCTAGCCAACGTCCATGAGCGGCGGTAACCACTAACCATTAGATGGCACTTCTGCTCGTCTGACACTTTAGGCAATAAAAAGAAAAAAAAACAACGTAAGTGTAATGTGGCTGTCGCTTCTAATCTTATCGTATGGACTTGAGGCAGACCCTAGTGTTGGAATTTATCAAGTCGCTCAGAAGCCACAAACGGTCACCCATCATAGACTGACCTTGCCAAACGTTGCTTAACCTCGATGGTCTTAACGAACATCTCAGTAGCACAATGCTACGAGCGCCTCAGTGGCTGTCGCTGGCCACCGGTGGTTGTGGTTATTGCTTACCATCAGGAGGGCAGTACGTCTGTTTGCCACCATACCACGACGGTATAAAAAAAAAAAAAAATGTTGCCACACATAGTGAAGGAACTATTGTATACAGGAGCAAGGCTGGTTCGACATGCCGCAGAACTCGGTGGGAGCTCTGTGCGCCAGACTGGCTACAGACTGTGCCAACGTGCAGGGAGCTACCGGTCAGTATAACAGCATCAGCCTGTTGAATATAGTGCATGCATGCATAACATATTAAATTATTATATAACGGGTCTCACGTATTATTAAAGGAATATAAAAATACCTTATTAATTTGCCCGACGTTTCGATCGAATTACACCTACTTAGGCTGAGATCTATAGAGCGTACTTGGACTTTGCTCAGACTTCACTCCAACAAAACTTTGCTCGTCTAATCTGAGCCAAAGCATTGATTTGGAATCTATAGACAATGTCGGCAATGCAGGCCGCAAACAACCGGCCCTATTAGAAGTCTCTTGAGGAGGCCTATGTTCAGCAGTGGACTTCCTGCGGCTGATATGTTGATGATGAGACAATGTCATTGCTTAGCCTGCGTACGAGTAGATGTTTCATTTCATGCATCATCTTCTGCTGAATTCTTTGAATATAATTTTTTTTAATTATTAAAAATAAAAGATAAAACGAATTATACAATACTTTTTGTAATTTATAATAGCCAAAAACTCCGTTTTCTTAAAAATACTAGATTATTTTTAAATTTTGTTGTCTAATATTGGTTAAATGTAATAAATATTAAGTTATGAAAGAAATTGAGGAAAGGATCGCTAATCGCTAATGACATCAATGTTCAATTAATGTTATGCGAAAAAGTTCAATAGTCATTTTAAAATTATGAAATTTGTACACCATTATTTTTTACAGTTTAATAGCCAAAGATTTTCGTAAGTCGTCGATTTTGAGAACTTTGACTTTGCTTAGTTTGTGCTTGGATAAAGTCAAAGTTTGCACTATAAATACCGATTTTGTCTTATGTAGAAAGTTTAGTCAGAGCAAGATCCAAGTACGCTCTATAGATCTCAGCCTAGTCTTAGGGCCTACTTTGTCATATCGGCGATGTAATACGTGACGTAGGCCCGTAATATAAATAATTTAATATGTGTACAAGTCGTCAAAGTTTAAAAGAAAATAGTGACAGTTTTTTTTTCTTAATTTTTTTATTCCGCTTATCCAGAAACACTTGTTACTACAAAAAAAAATTGATCCGTGAAGTACTAGGCGCGCAGTAAACAAAAGAAGTTTAGTTGGATAGCTACCTATCCTATAACTTCGCCAATATGTACAGGTACTCGGCTGGGCACGATCCTGCAGGGAGCGAGCACGATGATCCTGGGCGTGGGCATCGCAGCCGTCTACTCCTGGAAGATGACACTCGTCAGTCTACTCACCGTTCCTGTGGTGAGTATGCCAGCAATATAAAGAGAGGATCGATACAGTGGGTAGAGGGGATTGCACTCCACGGTATTCAGAGTCTCTTTCTCTATTTCCGTGTGGTGTAATACGAGTATGGCAAAGAGAGGAAGGGCCCCTAATTCCTATTTGTCTTGATGGACGCGACACGTACTTAAATGCACGAAAATGCAATACTCTTTGTTCTGTTTAGTATGTCCGCCATGTCACGACTAGCCTGTTGGTCTAGTGGTTAGTGACCCTGACTGCTAAGCCGAAGGTCGTGGGTTCGATCCCCACCCAGGACAAATCGTTATGTGATGAGCATAAAGGTTTGTTCTGTGTCTGGATGTAATTTATCTATAATATGTATGTATTTACAAAAAAAATATATTTAAGTAGTATATCAGTTGTTTAGTACCCATAACACAAGCAAATATAATTGCTTACTTTGGGACTAGATGGCGCTGTGTGATTGTGATTGAATATTATATTATTATTCACAGAGTACTTTTTTTATATAGCCATATTGCATCATAAAAATAATATAACAAAGATTATGCAACGATAGACCACAGAGTATATAACCACTTCGTTTTACATAGACCACAGACTAGCATGGTCTGTTTCTGTTTTATTTGTTCTCTCTACTGTCCACTACTTTAAATTCCTCTTGTTCTCTCTTCTTCTTGTTTTCTTTAGTATGTTTGGCTTTTATTTTTAGGTTATTAGTTTAATTACGTGTTATTAGTTGAGTTTACTGGTGGCGGGAATTTTAATTTTAATTCTTACATGTCTAATCAAGACAAATAAATGTTTTTTTTTTAATTCTAATTAGAGCGACCGGATTGACGGTGAGGGTGACCTTTATCACTTAAGAGCATTTTTACAAACAGAGTGGCTACATCGCAATTTAGGGTCATATATCGTGGATTTCAATTTTTATTATTTAATTGGAGCTATATTTATAAGCGATGGTGGCTGAATGGATAAGGAACTGGCGCCGGCGTGCAAATCACGCGGTCCGAATTCGATCTCGACCGGCAGTACCAATACCAATGTGGATTCCACTTTGTGGAATTTATATGTACTAGTCAAGTGACTTACCATCTGCTAACGGTGAAGGAAAACATCGTGAGGAAACCCACATACCCTAGAAGAAATTCTATGAGTATGTCTGATCCACCAACCCGCACTAGGCCAGCGTGTGTGGATTATGGCCTAAACCCTCTCAGCTCTCTAGATAGAGGAGAGAAAACCCGAGCCCAGCAGTGGGCCTTAATGGGTGCTGATAATGATGATATTTATTGTCACCCGCCTTTCTTTCTTTGGGAAATGGATAATTTCTTTCCAACTGTTCTGATTAATTTCGTTTCGGGTTCCAAGACAGTAGGTTAGGCATTAATATAATAATAATAATAATATAGTATTTTTTTTTCTTTTTTTTACGAGTAGGTAGTCTGCTGTTTTCGACACCGTTGTCAAAAATACTCTAGTTGAATTTTTTTTATTTTTATTGCCTGTAGTGGCAGACGAGCAAGCGGCCCACCTGATGGTAAGTGGTTAATATCAGTACATGGCACTTTTGTGCCATGTATTTTAAGCTGAACTGGAGCCTATTTTGGTGACTTTAATATAAATATGTTAATCTGTGTTCTGTTTGTGTATTGTGTTTTTGGTCACCAAATAAAATATTTTTCTTTCTTTCTTTCTAATAATAATATTCTACCACATTCACACAGCACCATCTAGTCCCAAAGTAAGCAAATATTTTTACTTGTGTTATGGGTACTAAACAACTGATATACTACTTAAATACATTTTTTTTTTGCAAAATCATCATCATCATCATTTCCACCCATAAACATCCCACAGCTGGGCACAGGTCTCCTCCAAACACAGTGGAGGGAATTTAGCCTACTATATCACGCACCACACCTATACACATATTATAGATAAATGGCACACAGGCACAGAACAAAGATGTGTCCTGGGTGGGGATCGAACCCACGACCTCCGGCTTAGCAGTCAGGGTCACTAACCACTAGACCAACAGGCCAGTCGCATTCCCTGGGACTCCCCGAGTGTCAAAACTTCGTAAGGATCATCGTTGTTAATACTTACATGAGTTGTCAGGGTGGGGATGAGGGTGGGATTGTCTAGATACCATCTATTGGCTACTCCCGTCTAATTACTCTTAAGTAACAGTAGGTTAAACTCTCGAGTCTTTGAAAAGACGCTGACATCCATCTCTGTCGCACTGACGTCTCATCGCGGTCAAGGGAGACAATCATATTATGTCTATATGCACAGGTGATTGGTGGTATACATCTTGAGGGTGTGGTGAACAAGCGCGCAGAAGCGAAGGAGCGTAACGCCCTGGAGAGAGCGTCACGTATAGCTACTGAAGCGGTCAGCAACGTGCGAACTGTACATAGCCTTGGTAAGTGAAAAAAGCAAAATTTAAAGTAACATCTGACAAGAACTGATGACCTCGAAGTAGCTGCAACTGCAACTGACCTTACTCAAAGAACGAAAAGAGAGAAATTAAAGACACGACCGTTCAAATAAAACTTATACACAATCCACGCACTACGAAATAGAATCGTATGCCATTTAAAAAAGAAAAATTTCGTATTTTCGTTTCCAAATCTTACGCTATAATTTTTTGTATCCTATGAAGCAATTTGTCGTCGAGTCTCTATAAATATCGCAAGCGATAAAAATATTGCACGTGTAGGTCCCGTTCACATCGAACAATTCGGAAAGCATCGGCCGGGGCGCTGTTCTTTTCATACAGATCGGCGCGGGTTATACGCTTGGAACTGGCCGGAGCTGGTCGACTGCGTGAATGCGTAAGAGTACGTCATCAGAAGCAGCCGGTAGGCTGCTCTTTTCACACTAAGCGCGTTCGGTTTGCTCGCAAGCATTCTCAATAGTAAAAGAAGTGAAAACTGCTTTTAACGTAATAAAAAATCTGCTCTCCTCTCCTAGCCGGTCTGTGTGAACGGACTTTTAGGATATGAGCATTTGCCTCAACTACATTGAGATATGTGCTTCATTTTAGTGTTACCATGACTTGATAGATGTCGCCACAGTATTTCACAACCAAATGTCATTGTAACCTTAGGTGTAGAAAGTACGATATTGAGGCGCTACGAGAGGGCGCTGGCGCTTGCGGCGCGGCGCTCGGCTCCGTCGCGGCTGGTGCGCGGGCCGGTGTTTGGCGTGTGCGTGTGCGCGCCCACGCTCGGGTACGCCGTGTCGCTCGTGTACGCGGGGTACCTCATCGCCAGGGAGGACATGCCCTACGAGTATGCTATACTGTAAGTAACGCACGTTATTTCCTGCTAGCATATGTCGATAAAATGTGACTCTTGTAACTCTTTAGGTCCAATACATCCCCAGAAGACAACGTATATAATATCACGAAAATAATAGGTACCATACAATGTATGGGGCTTACAAATAAATGAAAAAACGCCATTTATTGATGAATACGCAACTACTCCCACATCATTGCTGTCCTATCTAAATAGATGGCGCCACAAGTAAGTACATGTTTTAGAGATTTGTCCACCTGTTTGTCTGATGTATGTACGTGGATCACGCAAAAACTACTGCATGGAACTAAATGCAGTTTAAATTGCTATAGGTCTTACATAGAAATATAGGCCCATTTACAGCATAAAAATATCTTGACTATTCGACGTTTGTTAAACTAACCATAAGCAATCAAAGATGTAATAAAAAGTAAAATACATTCAAAAGTTATTGTCATTAGTATCTAACAAATTAACCAGAATTTAATTACTGGAACAGTTTTTTTAAACTTATTTACTAAGTAATACAACAGAATAAGTAGGTGTTAGCACAAAAAACACTCTGCATGTGGTGTTTGCCTATATTTGGTTGTGCAGTTAGACTTAAGACACAAATACGTGGGTGATTTTCAACAATGATTTTTTTTGTATCATTTCGGTGAGATTTTTTATAACAATGCTTTTTACATATATATTTCGTAACAAAACGAAACTTTAATCTTATTTGTAACATATGCGTGGGTGGACATCAAGTAACATCAAAACTTACTGAAATATTTAAGGTTGATTTTTTGGAAATCTACTGAAATGAAATTTCGCCTCAAATTTATAATACAATTTTGATTGCCACCGAAATGAACTTATTTTAGTCCCCATATCACTGAAATGATAAATATATTACTTTTTGGCGGGAATCCACGGTTGTTGTGGTGCGTGCGTGCGCTCCGACGAACAGAGGCGGACTGATTCGAAGTGACGAAAGACACGGGGGCGGGGGGCGCAAGAATGCAATTTTGACGAAGCTACTCTACTAAAACTTACTGTCCACAAAAATGATAACTTTTTTCAGGACAAAAGTTGACTGCTTATCAAATGTATAAGAAATAAGATAAACAAACAATATTAGTTTTTTTTATAGGTTATGTTATAATTCATTGATATTAAAGTCGATTTTAGTCCAAATAATAAATGCAACTGCAGGGTAAGATATTTTACGAGCGGAAGTAGATTCAGGACAGGTCACCGTAATGATAAAATGACACTTTGTAATTATTATTTTTTATGTGATAGAGGACCTATTTTACTATGAAAAATAATCAAAATCATAAAACGAACACATTGCACTACCGTTCTCAGGACTGCCGTGTATTTTTTTTGTTTGTGCAATTCACCCACATGTATGTTTCTAGCTTTGTAATATCTGTAACAACTGTTGGTGAACCTTAATTAAATAAATAAATTGTGGAATTAAGCGCGTCCTTGGATGTCAGCTGGTAATAAATATAATGATGTTGTGTAGTGTATCAGAAGCTCTGATCTACGGCGCGTGGATGTTGGCGGCAGCACTCTCGTTCGCTCCGTCATTTGCGGCGGCCGGCCGCTCCGGAGCGCGCATAATCGCTGCGCTGGAGCGGAAACCACTGATCGTAACCGAATATAGTGCCGAGGAGTTTAAGGGTTGGGTTAGTAATTAGTACACACCATGTTAATCTTGGGAAGGTTTAATTCTCATCTATCAAAAGAGCTAAGGCTAGGCATACACTGACAGCTTGAAGCCAGGATAGTGAACTACAGACTTCTACGTACGTACATACACGAACTGCTTGAGCAGCTGCAACTGCTTCAGGCGGCTGGCTCGTTATAGAAACCTACAGACGATATTCCTCCATTGCAAGTAGGTTAATGTCGTAATGAAAGTAGCAACTCAATATTAAAATTAAATATACTAAGCAATTTCCTTTGCTTGTGCAAATCAATGCAAGGGAAATTGCATTTAATATAAAATTATTTTGAAACATGATCGGGAATACCGTTTTTGAGTAATTGCCGAAAAACGGCGTTTCTCAACAAAGTGAAGTAAGTGCTCTGAAGATACGTATGTATCCTTACATTAGTCCGACATGCTTTTTATTCTAAGGTTGTGGTTAACAAGCTTACGTCACACCTGATGGTACCGTCGCCTATGTACTCCTGCACCACCAGGAGCATCCCATATTATCATTAAAATCTCAATGAGCATTGGACGCTACTTATGGCTGCAATCTTCTGTAGGGAAACCTACCTGGGGAACTTCCTCAGCTAGCTAGGTGGCTCAGTTTAAGCGGAGGTTACCCTCTGTTCTCTTTTAATATCTTAAAAATATAACATTGTTTCAGACCGCGACAGGAGAAGTAGACTTCCGCAACCTTCACTTCAACTATCCAACTCGGCCGAAGATGCCAGTGCTGCGTGGACTAAACTTGCAGGTTAATCCGGGAGAGACGGTGGCTCTGTGTGGCGCCAGTGGCTGCGGCAAGTCAACGTTACTGCATCTGCTTCTAAGGAACTATGACCCTCGTTCTGGGAATATTGTAAGTATTTATTGCTATGTATATCGTATTTGTTTATCTATATATCGTATTTTTCATTGTATATATATCGTATGTGTCAAAAATCTCGCTCGGCCTACTCTAACCGAGCGAGATTTTTGACACATACGAGCAATCTGACTGAAGAACTGCCTCGTAGGTAATGTATTTTTTTTATAATTATAATAAAAATAAATAAGTGGTATAGTAGAAAGTCAGAAAGGGTAGATTTTTCGACTGTTTTTAGTAGAATATTAAAAAAAAATCGTGTGGCAATCGGGGACTGCCGCAGTAAAGCATAGCATTTTTTATCAACTTATACAATCATAATATTTTTATATTATAATTGTATAATATTTTTATTTACTTTCTCACAAACAGCTGCTTACGTATTCGTCCGATTTCGGAGCAGCTCGTCTCAATCTGTGCGAGCTTCGTACAGTCTACACGCATACGTCTAGTCACACGCACACAAACACCGTGCCGAAGTCTGCCGAACTGATACGATGATGTTAGATGAGCACGGCTTTCAACACCGCACCGCTGTGTGTGTGTCTGGTTTATTTTCGTTACGGAATTTCTTGATTCGGTCGCCGTGCTCAAAGCCAATAAAAGCTATGTGTGCGGGGTGCAAGGTCGGCGGTAATATTAAAGCACTGTTTGGATTTGTTACTACAAAAGTTTATTTATACTGTTCTTAATAATAATAATAATGTTTAATATAAAAGTTCTAAAATTATGTTTAAATGTTAATGTTAAATGTTAATGTTAAAATGTTAGTGAATGCACCCGGTCCGTTTGAGGTTTGGTATAGCACTGATGTTCTGTATTAAACTTGTCACGCAGGAACAAGTATCTCATTGTTTACTGCTGAGATAGCAGGTGTTCGGTTGCTTAGACCGAACATATTCCGGGGCGGCAAAAATGTAGTAAAGATGAGTTGGTGATAATACAATTATGTGTTAGTTAAAATGATAGTAACCTAATGTTAGTGATGATTCTTTAGATAATAAGATACAAAATTGAAGTAATGTTAGATAATCTTAATGTCTCTAGGTTTGTTAAAGATTGGGGATGACACTTTGTTTTGGTTTTTTAACTACGCACACTTGCACTGCACTGGGCTGACGTCAGCCTTGTTAAATTTTCGCGCACAAGCACTAGCACTCGCGTCGTTAACACTTTGTAGCTTGATGTCTGGGAGATGAGCACGCGTCGCATGCGGCGTCCTCGCCAGCGCCACACGAGCACGGCCGCGCCCACAGCCGCCCCCAGCACGAGGGTCTAGCTTACCACGTAGTGAATAGTGATGAATGTCGTGAGGTGATCACATCTCATTAAGCTCTACGTCGCTGTTGGTCATCTTATTAATTTGGTTTTTTGAATTAATTCAAATCGTCGTCTAATTCGTTCTCCGATTGGTTTGATGATTGAGATAGCAGTAAGTGTAGTCATTGCCTAGATGGTAAACAGGTTGTTTATCGTATGTGGGCGTCATTTTTCAGATTCACGGCAATGTATGCTGCTTTTGGCAGAATGCTTGTCATATTCTTACCAAATTGTTTGGGAATTTGTATCATTATGTATAGTTTGTGTAGATCTCTGCTGATTAATGGAATGTTATTTAAATATTTATCAGTGATCCATGCTTTTATTTGTAATAGATGATACAGTTACTCGTACACGCGTAACCTAATCCATTGATAAGACCACGACGGCGACGCTTTGTGAAGTGTACTATGAATTGTTGTTTCATCAAAAGTGTGTTGTAGTATTTTAGTTCGAGGTGGTCGTGTTGTAGTTGCGGCGCTATCATGTTACAAACGCCGCTGTTTATATTATTACAGGTGTTGTTTCTAAATGAGTTTACAAGATCGAGCCCTCCCAGTTGATATATCGTAGTATGTAGTAGATGAGTAGATGAGATTCCTTTTGGCCACAAGATAAAAGTATAAGGACTTATTATTGTTTAATGTTAATACAACATGCCATGCGCCGTATTTATTGCAATTGACATAAATAAAGTTAATGCCAGGGCCAAAGAAATGAAGTTGACATGGCCCAGTCTGACCGGTGATGTACGTTTTCTTGTTGTTCTCTGTTCTTGCTTGTTTTCTGTTTGATTTTCTTTATACTGGACCAATCGTTGAAAATGTCATCGGACACTTCGTCATCCCATTGTAGCTTATTTTCCCATAGTTTTTGGAATAGTAATTTTAGTTTAGTAGATAATGGCGTTAACCAACCTAACGGATCGAATAATTTTGATATTTCCGATAGTAGGTTGCGTTTTGTTGGCCTTGAAGATTGTTTAGAAAATTCAAAACGAAAGTAAAAATTATCTTTGATTGTGTTCCAACAGAGACCCAACGTTTTCGATGTTGACTCCGATTTCGAGTTGAATATAATATTTGTGTCAGGATTTTGATGACCCGGTATATGATCAATTAATGTTGGTTCATTGGAGGCCCATTTACGTAAGTTGAAGCCTCCTGATTGTAGTAAGGCCATCAAATCTGTTATTAGTTTCTTTCCCGGCTCAATGAAATGAGAGCCATGGACAAGGTCATCTATGAAAAATGCTTTGTCTAACAACTGAGCTGCGTCAGGATAATTTATCTGCTCATCTGATGCTAATTTTTTCAAGGTCATTAGAGCTAAAAATGGAGCCGCTTTGGTTCCATATGTTACTGTTGTGAGTTGATAAGACTGAAGAGGACATTGAGTATTGTTGCGCCAAATTATTTTTTGCAGTGGTTGATCCAATTCATGTACTTGTATCTGCCTGTACATCTTTTCGATGTCTGCTGTGAAAGCGTATTTGTATTGCCTCCATTTTAGCAATAATATTTGCAGATCTTGTTGAAGGTTGGGTCCTTTATGCATCAAATCGTTAAGACTAAGTCCTGAAGATGTCTTTGCCGATGCATTAAATACAACCCTGTATTTTGTTGTAGTAGATTCCTCTCTTAAGACACCGTGGTGTGGTAAGTAACATTCCGGTGTCAAGTTACTTTGTAAAGCTAGTTTCATATGTTTTAATTGTAGATATTCATCCATGAACATTTTGTAATGTAGGGCTTGCGACTCGTTTTTCTGAAACTTGCGCTCCAAATTTCGAAATTGAGCTAAAGCCATTTGTTTGGAGGAACCCAGCTTGTTTTCTATGTTATCCTTTAACGGTAGCCTGACTTCGTAGCGCCCGTTTGGTTTTCTAGTTGTGGTATTTAAGTAAAACGTAATGCATTCCTGATCCTGGACAGAAATACTGGGTTGTTCCGTTATCTCCTCTACTTCCCAGAATTTATGTATGTCTTCCATGTTGTGCAGAACTACATTACATTGGTATGTTTTTGTTGAGCCTCCGCATAGTATCCATCCCAGGTGGGTTTGTTGAGCGATAGGCTGTGTTTTGTTAGTCCCCTTGATGACTCCCTCCATGATAATGTTGGCGTAAACTTCGGCTCCGAGTAGTAAGTCAACACGCCTACTAATGTAATATTCCGGATCGGCCAAAGAAATGTTTTCTGTGAATGACCATGAGGGCTTCGTTAATGTTTGGTTGGGGAGATTTTTTAGTAAATTGTTCATAATCATGGTCTCTGTTGTAAAAGAGTAGTCACTGTATATAGACTTGCATGTTATGATAACTAACCCTTTACAGTTGTTCTCCTTGGCGCCTACGCCAAGAACAATTCCATTGCACTTTTGTCGTTTAATCTTTAACAACTGAGCGGCCCTTTCAGTTATTAAAGATATTTGAGAGCCCTGATCGATAAGAGCACGCATTTCGTGATAAGTCCCGTCGGCTGCCATAACATTGACGAGAGCAGTTGTAAGCAAAATCTCTGTATTATTATCCTGTGACGCATTAGAGACTTTTATCGCGGGATCAGTTTGTTTAGAAACTTGAGGCCCCGTCGGTTTTACAAAGGCGTCATGTAATATCGTGTTATGATAAGCTTTACACTTGCGGCATCGTTTTGCTGACATACACTGTTGGCCGTTGTGGCTAAATAAACAATTGAGGCACACCTGCAGCTTTTGCGTAACTGTAAGCTTTTGTTCAGCGGATAATTCTAAGAATGTTTTGCAATTGTAGAGCCCATGTTCGCCACCGCAATGTGGACATTTGAACTTCGATACGTGTAATGTCTTTTTCAAAGTTCCATTATTCCCACTGCTATATTTATGGAAACTTGTTGAGGAATGTTGTTGGTTGTTAGACCCTTTTTGTTGGGGGTTATCTTGTTTGCGACGAGCCGACTCCAAACTGATGAATTTCGTTTCCAGAAAATCTAAAAATTCTTGAAGTACTGGTAGCTCCCGCGGATTTTTTAGCGACTCTATGTAATCAGCATACGTGTCAGAGTCTAGTTTTTGGGATAGGATGTGTACCACCATAGGGTCCCACGTTGTTGTATCAATGTCTAAATTACGGATAGCATTCAGACATTCTAATGTTGTGTCATGCAGTTTTTTAATTTGTTGTAAGGACTGCTGTTGTATGTTGGGCAGTCCTAGAAGAATGTTCATGTGAGAAGAGAATATAGCCCTTTTGTTGTTGTATCGATGTTGCAGAATATCCCAGCATATAGAATAGTTATCTGCACTGATAGGTAAATGTTGGATGAGCCGTTCTGCCTCCCCTTTAACTTTTGCTTTTAAAAACTGCATTTTTTGGGCACTCGAAAGTGAAGGATTGTTATGTATAGCTTCTTGAAACAAATCTTTGAAGCATGTCCACTGGTTATAGTTTCCACTAAAATTAGGTATTTCTAGTGTAGGTGTAGTTTTTTCTCTATGAGCCACGGACCACATTTTTGTATTAATCGCCTTCTTTAGACTGCTGTATTGTTTTTCATGACTCAAGAATTGTTTTTCATACTCTCCATTTTCTTCGTTTAATTCAGAATCGATTTCCAAATGTAGAGTATCGATTGCTATCCACCTTGATTGCAATGTTTTAAGGACGTCTTCAAATTCCCATTTGTCGGAAATAAGTTCCAAGTTAATGTTAGAGACTGTTCTTCGGAAAGCCTTGAAATTAGCTGCCTGCTTGCGAAGCATTTCGTCGAGTTTACTGTTTTTACCCTGATTTACCATCCAAGCACGACTAGCTGTTTGACCCAACTCCGAAGGTTGACCTTCTTTTACCAGCTGCTTTTCTTCCGTTGACTCCTGTTCGGTCTCGGATTCTTTCAGCGGAGCTTCCAGAAGTTGTTGAAGCATTTGGTTTATTATTGTTTTCACAGCAAGGTAGGACTTACTTGCTTTCTCGAACTCCTTTTTTATGAAGTACTCATGCGTCGGAGTTACTTCGGTTGTAAGGCGATCGTTGTTAAATTGGTACTCCTTCCAGTACGCTTCTAAATTATCTGAACAATTTTTCAAGTACTGGAAGGTTCGTTTTTGAACACTGGTTTTCTTTAAATTAACTCCAATTTTTTCTATGTTAATGGCGAGCGCCAATTGATGGTCGTAAAGCTCAGCCATTTTTTACGTTGTTTATGAAGTTAAAATCTCCCAAATTGTAGAAGTAATGGAAAGATCTTACTTGATTTGTTGATACTCCCGTTGTTGATCTCCCTGGATCAGGAGCGCAGTGCAGCCACCAACCAGTCTAGAATACTACCACTTTAGTCCACACACACCACACTGTTTTATCCGTAACACTCGCGATTACTTTAGGAAACGCGCGCGATCCGGCTCGAAGGACCAATATGTGCGGGGTGCAAGGTCGGCGGTAATATTAAAGCACTGTTTGGATTTGTTACTACAAAAGTTTATTTATACTGTTCTTAATAATAATAATAATGTTTAATATAAAAGTTCTAAAATTATGTTTAAATGTTAATGTTAAATGTTAATGTTAAAATGTTAGTGAATGCACCCGGTCCGTTTGAGGTTTGGTATAGCACTGATGTTCTGTATTAAACTTGTCACGCAGGAACAAGTATCTCATTGTTTACTGCTGAGATAGCAGGTGTTCGGTTGCTTAGACCGAACACTATGCAATAGTTTAAAAGTGTTCGATATTATCAACGTTTTTCTATTGTAATAGTTGGGTAATTTGATAGCGCAATTACTGGTCTTTAGTACGTATTCCATTGCTTATATAAATTAGACAACCGACTGTAAATGAATGTAGTCAAGGGTGCCCAAATTCGTGTAAGCTCTGTCGTGTACCAGAATATGGACAAACGATCAAGTGTGATTGTGCCATGAGGGTGTGTAGTGGGTTTTTCCTCTCACACCTTTCTCAACTAAGTTGCCCCTACTTTAACTGGGCTTTTTACCAAATGTCCGTTCTTCGCTTCTTCGCAGACCCTAGACGGAAAGGATATCCAAAGATCGCTCACATTGCGCCAGCTCCGTGTCCAACTAGGCCTGGTGCAACAGGAGGTAGCCATTTTCTCAAGATCCTTGCGAGAGAACATAGCATACGGAGACAACACGAGGGTTATCGGCATGGATGAGGTCATAGACGCTGCTACACAGGCGAATGTGCACTCTTTTATAATTGGATTACCTGCGGTAAGCAATATGTACTAAAAAAACCGCTCACGTGTGTGTTGGATCGTGTACTGAGAATTCCGTACGAACATGCAATTTATTTTATTTGTTTATTTTTAAATGGCTGTTTCTTTTGTTGCGTATATGACGTAGCAAGGCCACACGCAACGTCACCGATTTAGTAAAAAAATTAAATTTACTTAATTTTTACGTATTCGTATCGGGCACATCACTATCTCATACATGTCGCTTGAATCAAGATTGACGATTCTTCATAATAATATGAATAAAAAGAATATCCTCCACAGGGGTACGACACGATAGTGGGAGGTGGTGGAGGCGCTTCAATGTCGGGTGGACAGAAGCAACGTATTGGGATCGCGCGCGCGCTCGTGCGTCAACCGAAAATATTGTTACTCGACGAGCCCACCTCCGCGCTCGACGCTGCCAGTGAAAAGGTACTTATATGTCATAATTTATACATATTTCAGTTCAATGCTGGACAAAAGCCTTTTCTAATATGCACGATAATAAATAATAGCATGTGAAATCACAGTATCTACTATATTTTTAAACGACTTCAAAAAAGGAGGAGGTTATATGTTCGACTGTATGTATTTTTTTTTTATGTATGTTCAACGATTACTCGGAGATGCCTGAACCGATTTAAAAAATTCTTTTTTTGTTTGAAAGTGTATACTTCCGAATTGGTCCCCTATTCATCACGTCAAGTTCTGATGATGGAATCTCAGGCAAATCGAAGGCAACCCTCAAATTTTATAGGCACATGTTACGTGTTTCATATATTTTTTAAAGTTATTCTAGTATTTACATCTGATAGTCAACATCTCATGTTGATGAGCTGGTGATGGAAGGTATAACTCCTTAACTGTTAGGAGTTGGAGGATAATTCTTTCGACATTATAGGTACTTATAAACCTATAGTTCTATTCTTGTAGGTTATTTAGGTGAGCTGGCACCGACTTCAAACAGATTAGTAATAGGGTATTATACTTTAAACAGGTAGGTAGGTATTTTTTAGCTTGGAATTAAATATCTAATTCAGTTTATTTTTCGCTTTTTAGTACTGATTTGAAGTCGTTTTAATATTTTTTTGTTAAAAATAGTTTATGTGATAAGTTTTACAGATTCTATTGACATGTACAAATATATCGACCTAATTAAGACTATATCGCTTAAAGTTATCGATATTAATAAGACATTAAAAAAACCTAACTTACAAATTTTAAGGCCTTCCCTTCGCGTGTTAAGGTGTGTAGATTTTTTTTATATACCACGACGGTGGCAAACAGATGTACGGCTCGCTTGATTGTAAGCGGTCATCAATATAAAAATATGATACAAATTTTACAAAAATATTTCTACATTTGGTTTAGCGCCATCTATTCCTATCTTGAGGTACTAATGCATGGCATGTACTGCCATCTATCGTTCGGATGCTGTATTTATTATCAAACACTTACATTACGTGTCGTGTTGTTGTGTACAGAAGGTACAGGCGGCTTTAAATGCAGCGGCGGAGGGCAGGACCACCATCATCATCGCACACAGACTCGCCACGGTTCAACACGCCCATGTCATCTGTATTATTGATAAAGGTTAGTGCCACTAAGGACATGGTTTATTTCCTCATGGTTCAATCGCGTAGTTAAGTGGCCTTCGTTTCATATAGATCACATATTACTTATGAACGTCATACAAATCGACTGGCATGTTGGTCTAGTGACTCTAGTGGTTAGTGAGACTGACTGCTAAGCCGGAGGTCGTGGGTTCGATCCCCACACAGGACAAATCTTTGTGTGATGAGCATGATTGTTTGTTCTGTGTCTGGGTATAATTTATCTATAATAATTATATATTTACAAAAAAAAATGTATCAGTTGTACCCATAACACAAGCAAATATAATTGCTTATTTGGGACTAGATGGCGCTGTGTGAATGTGGTAGAATATTATTATATTATATTATATTTTAAAGCCAAAAAAGGGTGTTAGCAAATTTGCCTAAGGCCAGTTCACTGACAAAGTTGAGCTCTGAGCAGAACTTGGCAAATAACTCAGATCATTCTTTTTTTACGCCAAAGTTACAATTTCGATTGGTTATAAAGTAGTTACGATTTTAATTGGTTGAAATATACATAACTAGGTCGCACAGGGCTTCGCTACCATCGTTCTTTATTTGGCTACTGCTCAGCTCCTATTAGCCGTATCGTGATGTTATATAGCCAATTTTACTCAGCGATAATGTAGCTTCCTAACGCCGAAAGAATTTTTCAAATCGGTCAAGTAGTTTCGGAGCGTATTCAATGCAAACAAACAAACAAAGAAACGATCAAAATATTTCCTCTAATAATTATTAGATATATAGATTATAATTTTTTTGTCTACAGGTGTTGTCGAAGAAAGCGGAACACACGAAGAGCTTGTTGAAAAGCGCGGTATGTACTGGAACCTGTTGCAGCAACAAAGCCGGTGATAAAATATTTCACGGAACGATACTCGCTACATATTCGTACGTAGCAACACTGACTGAATGGCAAATGAAAAATTACTTTATGATCAAGGTTTTATGATGCTAAAGAAAATTTCTGCGTTTGGTTTTTACGTTTCTTTACCTGCAGCCAACGGCCACATGTAGCCAACGGCCACCCTCAGCCAAAGGCCACCCGTAACCTTTACTAGGTCGTCGCTCCATTTGGTGTGGGGCCGTTCCATGCTGCGCTTTCCTATACGGCCTATGTCCAGCTGTGGGTGCCATTGGGCCAATATGATGATTTTAATAGGTAGTATCCGATTAAAGTTTAATTTCTGACTTTATCCGAAGCTGATTATCCTATCGCCACAACATTCGGCCGAAACCGAAGACAAAAGCTCTAAGAAATTTCGTTCAAGATTGGCATACTAGGTACAATTAATACCACAAAAGGTTTTAAAACTAAACTTGAAGGTTTATTGTCTATTGAGAAGGTTTCATTGAAAATGTAATTCTGATCGACTTTAGGAGTTGATCGATGAATCAAAAATTAAATGTTACCTTGAAGTTTATTTGACAAAATTAATTATTCGAAATACCTCACAGTTCGACTTCGGCATTTTTATATAAATTAGCCGAAGCCAAAGGTTTCACTGAAAGTGTGGCTCAAGTTTGCCAAAGTTCCGATCGGTCACTATTTAAAGGTATTATCACAAGGTTTGCTCTATCATCGCGTGAATGATACCCCTTGCAGAAAGCCAAGCAACCTTGGTCAGTCAGATCAAACATTTGTATAAGACAATTGCTTGCCACCAAGGCAAGCTTAGCCAACGCGGTAAGCCTCAAAATTTAAAATAGTTCTCAGTCTTGTCCGAGGTGAATCTTTCTAATAGTTTTACACCCATATTCTAACACCTATATTCTAAGTCGTTCCTCGAAAATTCCTCGACTCCACTCAACCTCATTCAAGGAAATCGGTATTCATAGTTGCAAAAAATCTCCTCCACTTGGAGTCACTCGACATTTTTCCTTACTCGAGGTGAGGAAACAACTGTCAAAGTTAAGGTACGTCGCGAGGTACCTTAAGGAACACTCAAGGAAGATTAACGCCATTCTTTACGTTGTTTAATCTACTCTTTCGCTCACGCTGGTAAACAGTACTGATTAACTTATTTGAATAATTTTTCCAATAGTGCTTTCAATGGATTTCCAACGGTTCTCAATTATCTGTATGATAATCCGTACTATTACCCTGAACGCCGTTATTTACGGGACGCTGAAAATCCCATAGAATTGTATAATAGAGATGAAACGAATATACTCATATTAGGTATGCATATTATAATACGAGCGACCCGTATTCATATTAGGTTATAGGTATGCCATCTATTAGGTTACTCGATATTAGTCAAGTATTAGCCAGAGACTACGCGAACGAATACTAGATATAGAACATAATACTAAAACGTTCACTCCTTACCCTATTATCTGACTAATATCGAGTAATAGGTATGGTATTAGAATATGACGAAACTAATATATCCTATATTAGGATTATGCGAAATTGACCCTAATATAACATCTCTATTGTATAATATGTACCAGGATTACCGGCGGCTATCGTTCATGCTGAATTTAACTTGTACTTAACAATTAATTCTTGGACACATAAATAATAAAATAAGAAATATTTCTGGGAGAATATTTGTCTCCCAGACATATTTCTTGAAACAAATAAGTGTACTATAAAAAAAACGAATACGACAACATCATCACAAATATAATAAACAACATGGAGTCATTGACCGATGCGATGCGACACAGATAAAAAAACAGCAATCTGACAACTTTTGGGTGACCATAGACAAAAAAAAACAAAGTAAATGCTGAAATCTATGATTCGATGACGTATTCAATGACGTTTTACCTCGACTCAACCTCACTAGAGGATCCTCAAGATTACCTCACGACAAGACCGAGTTACAACTAAGAATACCGATTTCGAGGATTTCTTGAGGTGTTCTTAAGGTAACCTCGGTTGAGTCGAGGTAAAGGAATTTTCGAGGAAACGACTTAGAATATGGGTAAGTCGTTCCTCGAAAATTCCTCGACTCCACTCAACCTCATTCAAGGAAATCGGTATTCACAGTTGCAAAAAATTTCCTCCACTTGAAGTCACTCGACATTTTTCCTTACTCGAGGTGAGGAAACAACTGTCAAAGTTAAGGTACGTCGCAAGGTACCTTAAGGAACACTCAAGGAAGATTAACGCCATTCTTTACGTTATTTAATCTACTATTTCGCTCATGCTGGTAAACAGTACTGATTAACTTATTTGAATAATTTTTCCAATAGTGCTTTCAATGGATTTCCAACGGTTTCTCAATTATCTGTATGATAATCCGTACGATTACCCTGAACGCCGTTATTTACGGGACGCTGAAAATCCCTTATAATTGTATGATACCAGGATTACCGGCGGCTATCGTTGATGCTGAATTTAACTTGTACTTAACAATTAATTCTTGGACACATAAATAATAAAATAAGAAATATGTCTGGGAGAATATTTGTCTCCCAGACATATTTCTTGAAACAAATAAGTGTACTATAAAAAAAACGAATTCGACAACATCATCACAAATATAATAAACAACATGGAGTCATTGACCGATGCGACCCGACACAGATAAAAAAAACAGCAATCTGATAACTTTTGGGTGACCATAGACAAAAAAAACAAAGTGAATGCTGAAATCTATGATTCGATGACGTATTCAATGACGTTTTACCTCGACTCAACCTCACTCGAGGATCCTCAAGATTACCTCACGACAAGACCGAGTTACAACTAAGAATACCGATTTCGAGGATTTCTTGAGGTGTCCTTAAGGTAACCTCGGTTGAGTCGAGGTAAAGGAATTTTCCAGGAAACGACTTAGAATATGGGTGTAACACCCATATTCTAAGTAGATAAATTTCATTCCAAATTCTCGATTTACTTCTGATTATTTTTTTTGACCGGTTTGTTTTTTGACTGGTTTCAAGATCGAAGGACTCCCTCAATTTCAGAATTCGACTTCAATCCATTCCAACGGAGTTAGTACCGATTTTACCGAGTTAGTTCCATATCGTCATCAAATATTTTGTTCGTACTAAAAAACTCGTCACTGTTAAAAAATACTTGTGTAAATTTTAATTTTTTATTCATGTACCCATAAGGTACCCTTTGTCGCCTTTTACTACACTCACGGGTTGAGATGGGATAGTGAATGATGTATTCTAAATCCGTCCTACACGAATTCTGAAATTACGAATTTGAAATTATTCCTAGAAAAATATTGTTTTGTCAAAAAATGTACGAATATAAATTGAATTTTATCGAATTCATTCGAATATGATTTAATTTAAACTTCAATACTCGTACTTGCCTACTTACAAAACTATTGTGTGTTGCTAACATCGTGTTTATTAAAGATTTTTAGTAGGTATTGGTTTTTTATTTTTGATAATACGAATATTTTTATAAGAATAAATGCTAAATATATAAAGAGCTTGAAGCTTTAATTATCTTTTGTTGTTATCAAATATTTAGTTTTTAAGTTCTTTGACGAATAATTTATAAAAATAGCAATTAAGGTTTCAATTAAACAAGTGTTTGAAAATATCTTTGTACAATTATTTATTTCTTGTCTTATGGCCGGCGCACGTATCGGTCCTTAATCAACATTTGAATCAGGAATGTTATGGATATCAAATTTCGGATCTATATGCGTACCTACACGACAATGTATTTGAAACTATTCCAAATTTCATGTCGGTAGCATATTATGTGGTTTCCGACATATAGCACTGACAGACGGACAGACACACTACCTATTATATACAACAGAATTATCTATAAATCTCACAAATACTTGTCTCGTGTGGGAACCGAACTCACGTCACTAGGCCGGCGATGAATGTGTTGATGATTTACGTATTTAAGACATCGTCAGCAACCCATTAAGTCCCACTGCTGGGCTCGGGTCTCCTCTCCTCTAAGTAGAGAGCTGAGAGGGTTTAGGCCATAATCCACTCACGCTGCCCTAGTGCGGGTTGGTGGATCAGACATACTCATAGAATTACTTCTAGAGTATGTGGGTTTCCTCACGATGTTTTCCTTCACCGTTAGCAGATGGCAAGTCACTTGGAATCAAATATTTTGTTCGTATCGTATCACTTGGAATCCACATTGGTACTGCTGGTCGGGATCGAACTCGGACCGCGTGATTTGCACGCCGGTCCGTTATCCATTCAACCACCATCGCATTTTTAATAAGTGTATGTTTATAATATCTAGCCTCAATATGGATTATACAAAGTCTAGAACTATGTAAGTAAATAATTATAATATGTGTTAACAATTAGATAAATGTTAACTTTGTTATTCACTATGTGACAATGAAGGACTGTTGACTATACATGAGTGTTAAATTGTCCATCTAAATAAGGCACCTTTAGAATTTAGCGTCGGAAAGTTTCCACTGCAAATTTATGAATATAAAAGGGCCTTATGCTAAAAAGCATTTTGTGGGTTTTCTCACGATTAGTCCGGGATCCCTGGTCCAAATTTTTTGTTATTACCATCAAGCTAATTTTTCGTGAGTAGCTTCATTTCGATGAGACGCCCAATAATTTCGTATTCCAAAAGTTTAAAAGTTTAAAGGGGCCCCTTAAGTTTCAACTAAATTAAGAAACACATATACAGATACGACATATATTATTACGTTTTCGGAAATGTAAACGTTACTTAATCCCCCCCTCCCCCCGGTTGGGAACTCCTGCTCTATGGTATAGATGCGCATCGTTACCGTATATCTGTATTTTATTGTTTTGGTCGCGTACCTACCTAGTATTAAATACACTATTGAAATACATTCGAAATTTAAATATTTGTTGAAATTTTTTGAGAAGAAAACATGAAAAAAAAAAAAAGATGGTCATGCATGGAAACCGCGGGCACAAGCTAGTTTATACCTAATAAAGGTACAATTCCTGCCCTGACTAAATAAGATAAAGATAACGATTAGAAGTCAGTTTATCGTGGTACGTGGCTGTATACGAACGTTCCGTGACACGTGCTAAGTGCTTCATAAAAAAAAAACAAATCAGACTATTCGCGCGCTATTTTTGTTAGTGAACTGTCAAAATGGTTTCGTAAAAGATTTCATTTTTTGTATACCACTAGAGGGTGGCTATTAATCATATATTAGTAACAATCTGTAGTTTGTTTATTAGTTTTTAAGATTATTCGTGACATATAAAAATACAAACATTATTAGTATAGAAAACGAAAATGCCGTCACGCCCCAATCCATTGTGGGACGATTAGTGCGATTCTTAGCGGTAATATGAGTAACAATAGAATTTACTTTATAGATAACTAGCGGTCGCCCGCGGCTCCGTCCGCGTGGATGACGGTTACCGCTGCAAAAAGCCTACCCAGAAAAGACACGGTCAGCAAAATGATTCCCAGGTCAATTCACAGACACCGACACTAACATCGACGACGCAGTCATTATCCGCAGGCTGCATAGATTGTCTTTATGAGGATGTTAAAGTTGTTAATGATGAAAATATTTAAATGTAATTGATACTAAGTTTTCACTTCTGCCGGCAGTCCCGGAGTGCAACCCGTTGTTTTAGGAGTGTGTGTGAGTGATTATTGTAGAGCTTCTCTATAAACAACATTTGACGGTAAATATTATCTACATAAACTGTACTTAGTGATGAAATAATTTATTTTGATAAGGATTAATAGCATGAGTAAAATAAATGCGTTTAAATGTAGTCAAAAAAAATTCAAGATTTTTAAATAAAAAAATGGCCTCCTCCTTAAATAAAAAAAAATCCTCTTTATAATATTAGTGTAGATTAACAATAAGCCATAACCTATTCGTAGTTTTTTTTTTTCATTGTGGTACTGAGCTGTTACTTATGATCATCAAGGTTTAGTAACATTTCGCAAGGTGAGTACATAGATGGGTGACCGTTTGTGGCATTTTCACACTCGAGCGTCTTCGGACTTCGGAAGGTGGCGCTGTCCGTTGGCCGTTTTTGGAAAATAATAACTCCGTAAAGTAGCATCATCATCATATCAGCCCAATGACGCCCACTGCTGGACATAGACCTCTAATTTACGCCATCGCCAGCGATGATTGAAGCATAATCACTATCACTACATAGTATAAAACAAAGTCGCTGTCTGTCCGTCCCTATGTATGTTTAAATCTTTAAAACTACGCAACGGATTCTGAAGCGGTTTTTTTTAATAGATAGAGTGATTCAAGAGGAAGGTTTGAGTGTAGGTATAAAATACACACCACGTGGGCAAAGCAGCGGGTGGAAGCTAGTAGTAAAAATAAAGTATATTAACTTTTATATGCTTAAAGTATCATAATGTATGATAACTCCTCATTAATCACTATCTATTGGTGAAAATCGCATCAAAATTCGTTGCGTAGGTAGTTTAGATTTAAGCGCATACGGCAGAAAGTTTATTATATACTGTGTAAGGATGTGTTTATTATTATTATTATTAAATAAGTGCAAAGTATGGTATAGTAGGCTAAATTCCCTCCACATTCTTTGAAGGAGATGCATGCCCAGCAGTGGGACGTTTATGGGTTGTTTTGTTAATGAAGTGCAAAATTTAAAATACAAAATTTATTTAACAAAATAATCGATTAAACAACTGTTACTGAATAAATTAACCGTATTGAAGGCCTTTGCATTGAAATCGTAAACTGGATAAGTATTTAAATTAGTTGGATATATTATAAATAGTAGGTATATTACAAGTGTTGCTAAGATCATTTTTTAAACATCTAAATTATGATAATTAACACGTGAATTAATAAATAAATATAGGTATTGTAAAGGAATTAGTACCGAGTTGTCACTGTCCCGCTTTGTCATCAAAAATTTTGGCCCGACTTGTCACTGTTAAAAAATATACCTATAAATTTTTATTAAATATTCATGTCCCGAAACGTCACCATTACAATTTTTTAAATAAACGGTACAGTTTGCAAGAAAAGTTTATGGGGGTAGAGGTACTAGGTACGTTAAATAAAATAGTGGTTTGATTTTTGTAAGTATTCAATTTATAAGTAAACGAGATCCCATATTCCAGTGCGTACTTAGTTAAACTACGAGAAAGTCTACGTAATACAGAGTGGATAATACGGCAATATGGCGTGATTGACTTGGTAAGCCAATCTCAGCTGTCGAATGAGACCATCGGCTTAACGATTGCTCCAGGAGTCATACATTTTGTAATTATATTGTAATTAACTAAAACATCTTAATATTATGTAGTTATATAACATCGAAATAAAATGGTTTAATTTATATAAATTACATAATTCCATTGTTGGAATGCCAAATCAGTCCTTGCTACGCTATTTATAATAAAATAACTGTTATCTCAATTTTAATTTAGAAAACATTTTAAATTTCAAAAAGAAAAAACGGAACCCTTATAGAAAGAAAGAAAAGACCTTTATTTGTTCGTACACAACATTTGTAAAACACATCAAAGAATAAAGTGTAAATATAAAATGATATTCATAAAAAAAGAAAAACAAAAAACATGTTTAAAACATAATACTATTTTAAAACATTGGCAACATCATCATTAGTGTCACTTTGACATATGACAGCTGTCAGGTGGTAGGGGTAATATAGGACCACTTCGCTGCCGCTGTCCGTCTGTGTGTACATAATATTTCTGTGCAAATAAAATATCTTAAATTTCAAACAAAGAATATTAAAAAAAATACATCATCGTACTACGTATACGTATCGTTTTTTGATTGCCTCGGTCCGCAGTGGTAATGAAAACAGTTGTTGTTATTGAGGTTCGATTCCCGGGTCGGGACAAATATTTGTATGGTCTGCAAATGTTTTTTTCGGAGTTTGGTTGTTTTTCTATGTATAATAATCATGCATGTATTTATTTATATTTATATAAATGTATGTTAACTGGCAGACTGTGTACTTGCTATGTTTTTAAATTTTTAAACTCATATTTCTATGGTCTTTTTAGACATTTTATTAGTAAGCTATAAAATGCAGAATTACGATTTTTAACAGAGGTGTCCCTTGCTAGGTTTTCAAACTGCGCATGCGCAGCCTAATAGAGTTATAATCAACACTTTGGCGTCCTTTATAATGTAATGTAATGAGACCAATGCCACCTAGTGACGTTAGGATAATAACTTTGCACAAAGAGATCATCTGTAAGATGATGTCACTATCTTATGAATGATAAGTAAGTGATAACGATGAATGCATGAGTTTGTAATAGACTGCCGCAGGGACTGTGTATGACGCATAGATTCTTGGTTCGATTCCTGAGTTGAAAAATTTACGTATTTAATGAGTAATTTCGTAGGCAAATTTGCTGATATATATATTTCGGACAATCTGTTACATTCTTAACTTGTGACTTTCATTAGTTACTTTGCAACCGAAATTTAGCAAGATTTAATTTAATTTTATTTCAATATGATAGGTACTTTTTTTCTTATTTTTTTTTTTAGTTATTTATCAAAATACAGAATATTACATTTAAGTTAAACAATAGCACAAGAAAGAAAAAAAAAATGTGCTACGAATCGGCTATGAAATCAATCTTATGAAATCATATTGTAAATTTAATTAATTATTTTATATTGTAATACTTTAATTTTTAATATTTATAACATGTGTACATACCAAATTCAAATACAATGTAATAATTGTTCAATGATTAAAAAAAAAATTATAAATAAAAATTTAATATGTTTTGAACTTCTCAGCATCTGCCCCGAACCACAGATTAGATAATAGTTACTACGTAACCCGAACTGAGAGTGTTATTTGATTTCTCGGATCGAGAACTGAGCAGATTATCCATCTGGATACCGATTCGGAATATTACCGTCCGGAAAAGTCACTTTATTTTACCGGATTCGTAAACACAAAGAAGGGCAATTCCAAGTAGACGTTCTCACATCGAAGCTCCAAGTTTGATTCTTTCAGGTTCGACTGGTGTATATTAATAATAATAATAATATTCTACCACATTCACACAGCGCCATCTAGTCCCTAAGTAAGCAATTATATTTGCTTGTGTTATTGGTAGGTACTAAACAACTGATATACTTTTTTTTGTAAATACATACATATTATAGATAAATTACACCCAGATACAGAACAAACCTTCATGCTCATTACACAAAGATTTGTCCTGGGTGGGGATCGAACCCACGACCTCCGGCTTAGCAGTCAGGGTCACTAACCACTAGACCAACAGGCCAGTCATGCCATATATGTCTTCGGTTCTTTGTTGAGGACCCTCATTACTGGAAGTAAAATAAAAGAACTGAATAATTTGGACTGAGGTTGTAGAATGAACTATCTAACGAGGTTTTATCAAGAGACTATCAGTATGGGGCTTTCAGGTCTCTGAGTGCGGCAGTCAGTCGATTTTGGTGTAATTTTTTTATTATCAAATAACAACCGAAAAATTATCATCATCATATCAGCCCAATGACGTCCACGGCTCACCTAAAAATTAAAAAAAACAACAACAACCGAAAAATACTTAGTGTCCGCTAATTTGCCTACGACCATTCGGCCTCAATCGCTCATCAGGTAGATGGAAGACTTTATAGATATTAGAAGGTTATATAGTCAGAAACTTGATAAAACTCAAAAGCAATGAATCAGTGACAATATTGTGATGGAAAAGTTAGTGGACCGTATAAGATGGCGTGGTATGCCTGAGAGACGTGAGGAGTTGTCCCGGAGCCAGTACTCGCTGGTTTCCAGCGGGGAGCTGACGGCTGGAGCGCTGCAGCTGTGGCTCGGCCTCCCTGACGAGATCAAGTACGATCCAGCCTTGCAGCAGTTCAAACAGCATTACGAGAAGGAACACGGTAAGTTTGTATATCTTTTGTTTACAATCAAAGTCTAAAAGTCTCTGAAGCAAACGAAGTGTAACTTCGTTTGCTTCATCATCATCATTTCAGTCTATTGCAGTCCACTGCTGGACGTAGACCTCTCCTAACACGTGCTGTAGCACATCATTTGCTTAATGAATAATAATAATAAGTCATTTATTTCGGGCTACTATGTCCCAATACCTTAAATAAGCTAACATAATATTATACAGGGTGTTTACGACGGTACGACATTAAATGAAACCACGTGTAGCATGTGATGTTAGAAGGCTATACCAAAAAAATTAAACAGAAATTTGCAATAGTTTAGACGCAAATGTACTTTCTTTATGTCACAGTTGTTCACAGTTTTAAACAACCTGTAGGTATTTACGTTGATCGTATGTTGTCATTACGTCATTCAATTCATTTAAATATCTCTGACTCTTTCATATTATCTTATGTCTTACTCTGTTCCGCACTTTTGTCGTCGTTATGTCGAAAACGTCATGATAGAAAAATAATGTGTAGTTTTATATTCTTAAATTTTTCGACTTTAAATAATGTGTAGCTTTTTTTTTTTCTTTTTTTTTTAATTAATTTATATTAGAATATGTTTATAAGGGTTAACACTGGCTGCCTTGTCATTTAATGTCGTATCGTCGTATACAACCTGTATATAAAATTATAACAATTGTGTTAGTATATACATAAATCTTCTAAACTATGTTAGTTAAACTTTCTTGTACCGAAATATTTGTTTATTATGTTGTTTAGTTTTAATAGTAATTTGTATTTTGTAAAATACTGAGAAAAGAATAAAGTTAGATAGTTTTTAATGCCGAATTTATAAATATTTTTTTCTATGTCAAGATAAAACATTATTCTTCTAATAGGATGAATTATTGTACGTTTTTTATTGAATTGTTTTTCAATATTTTTTTGGGTTAAAGTATCTTAAAAGTTTTAATATAATATTAAATCTATAAATTTGTCTTAAAACTTACATGTAATAATAATAATAATAATATTCTACCACATTTACACAGCGCCATCTAGTCCCAAAGTAAGCAATTATATTTGCTTGTGTTATGGGTACTAAACAACTGATATACTACTTAAATACTTTTTTTTTTGTAAATACATACATATTATATATAAATTACACCCAGACACAGAACAAACCTTTATGCTCATCACACAAAGATTTGTCCTGGGTGGGGATCGAACCCACGACCTTCGGCTTAGCAGTCAGGGTCACTAACCACTAGACCAACAGGCCAGTAATGTACTCTTACACAAGCAGTAAATAAGAAAATACACAATAATAATTTAAGTGTTTATTTACATACAATTATAATTAAACATACCTACCAATTAGAACAAATATATCAAAGAAAAAACCTGAACCGGCAGTTAAAACACATTCAAATAAATAATAAATCTAAATTACTTAGGTACTCACGAAAAAAAGCATCATACTTTTTTGTGAGTGTTTATTCGGTCACAATTGGTATACGATAACAAAAAAATTACTAAAACGGTCCAGCCGTTTATGCGTATATAATAATAATAAGTTACGACCATGACAACTACATTTTCTTAACATAACGGCATTTGCAACACACAGGTATCTTGGCAAACACTTCCTCCATATCTAACTCTTCGTCACTAAACACAAAGAAGGGCAATTCCAAGTAGACGTTCTCACATCGAAGCTCCAAGTTTGATTCTTTCAGGTTCGACTGGTGTATGTGTTCAGTTCTTTGTTGAGGACCCTCATTACTGGAAGTAAAATAAAAGAACTGAATAATTTGAACTGAGGTTGTGGAATGAACTATCTAACAAGGTTTTATCAAGAGACTATCAGTATGGGGCTTTCAGTGCGGCAGTCAGTCGATTTTGGTGTAATTTTTTTATTATCAGCACTCTTTGTTAAGTTGCAAATTTGCCTCTTCTATTCCAAATAATACATTTTAATTTGAACACATCTCTGACATAAGCTATGGACATGTCACGTGATCAATGTACTAATATGACATGTCGATAGAATAGATAGATAGAATTGATTGCCACTTGTCTAGCCCCTCGCCCCTCCAGACTAGATGACATTCAAGACATTGGATAGCGGGCATCAAATGAAATTAAAAAACTGAGTGACCTCCAAAATTTCAAGATTTGCACATAAAACAAAAAAAAAACTTTTAAACTTTATAAAGATCTAAGTACGTAGTTATATATTAAAATTTAAGCGGACCAAGTTGTGGGCACAAGCTACTTATGAAATAAATCATTATTATTTCAGCCCATTAACGTCCCACTGCTGGGCACGGGTTTCCTCCAAAGAATGTGGAAGGAATTTAGCCTACTATACCACGCTGGCCAGACGGGTTGGTATAGGGTTTATTTCGAATTTTGCTTTTCTCACAGTGCTCTTGTCTGCATAAGGTTACTTCCGTAGTCGCCTTTTACGACACCCACGGGTTGAGATGACTACACGGAGATGAAATAAATACTTACTCGCAATATGTAACTTCATATTTCTGTATAAAATGATACTCCTCATGGTTAGACTGGATGACAGCTCGGGTTCTGTTAAATTGGTCCAAAACGTAGTAAATAGGCCCATCCTGCGAACATTAAATAAATATAATATAATTAATAGACATTAAATACATAGCGTCAAGCCCAATACCATTTTCACCCAACCCGGGAATCGAACCCATGCAGGACCTCTTGCACAGCAGTCGTGTACACTTCCCGCTGCGCCACCGAGGCAGTTAGATGTAGATATTTTCTATCAATTTATGGTTGACGATATCTACCTTTTTAGTAGAATTGCATTCACTTCTATACGAGAGCACGTGGGCGTTGCCATCACGATAGCCGAAATTGTCCTCGTCTTCCATCTTCTGAAAGAAAGAAAGAAAGATGGTAAGCTACGGGATGTTATCCGTGTAGTGACGGATTAAGAATACATAATGACACTACCCCATCTCAACCCATGGGTGTCGTAAAAGGCGACTAAGAGAGTAACCTTATGCAGACAAGAGCACTGCAAGAAAAGAAAAATTCGAAACAAACCCTATACCAACCCGTCTGGCCAGCGTGGTACAGTAGGCTAAATTCCCTCCACATTCATTTTGGAGGAGACCCGTGCCCAGCAGTGGGATGTTTATGGGTTGAAATGATGATGAAGCTACGGGATCCCTTCAAAAGCTCCAGAAGATTCCATCCATTCCAGTACCTATCTATAGATACTAATATTAACAAGTAAATATAATTAAAAAAAATTAATAACCCGACTGCAAAAAATCAACAGAGAGCAACGCACTAAAAAGACCGTAAAATTATTGTAATATTATTATACCTGATTAAATTTAAATACATAACATAATTATGTATATATTTGTAATCTCCATTTGATTTCCTTTATTTTGATACTGTACTCGATAGGTTTGGTTAAAAAAAAAGTTGAACTTCTTACAATTTGGCGTCAAAAGCCCGCCGTTTAAGTCTTTTTATTCTTAAAACCTATCTAAGGACACTTGAGTTTTCTAGACGAATCAAACGATACCCTAATTGTCAAAATCCATTCAGCCGTTTGGAAGATTCGTGGGAATAAAGAAATTTACAAACATACAAGATACGCGCGAAAAACAATACCCGTCCTGACAGTCGGGTAAAAAGCTGAAGAGTTTTTTTGCTTTGTTAAACGCGCTATCTCGGACCCACTGGACCGAATTGAACAACTTTAAATTTGGCATGTTCAAATTTTAAATCATCTGGGCTTATTACAGTCCACTGCTGAACATAGGTCTGTAACATACGTCATAACACTCGGAAACAAAAATTTAAAATAATCATTATCATTTCAACCTATAAACGTCCCACTGCTGGGCACGGGTCTCCTCCAAAGTATTTGGAGGGAATTTAGCTTACTATACCACGCTGGCCAGACGGGTTGGTAAAAATTAAATTTATTATCATTATTTTATTTAAATTTTAAATGATATCCCCTAAAACATCAGATTTGTTTTGAAATTCCCCTGGAATTCCCATTTGAAAATTTGATAAGTTTTTACCGTTAGGTATACCACGGAGCCCAGCAGTGGGACTTAATGGGATGCTGATGATGATGATACCACATTATTTTATTATAATATATATACGAGCTTTAGCACAGCTCGTATATATATTATAATAAAATAATGTTATATTTTTACCATGTAATTGTTTTTCATAAGTTCCACTATGTAGTCATCAGGATAGCCTTCACCTTTCTCAAAACAATACGTTTTATTCTTACAGTTTTCTGGCATTGTATCTGAAAAAAGAAAAGTAAAAACTAAAAACATAAATAGATTCAAATCAAGTTTTGACTGGCCTGTTGGTCTAGTGGTTAGTGACCCTGACTGCTAAGCCGGAGGTCGTGGGTTCGATCCCCACCCAGGACAAATCTTTGTGTGATGAGCATAAAGGTTTGTTCTGTGTCTGGGTGTAATTTATCTATAATATGTATGTATTTACAAAAAAAAAAATGTATTTAAGTAGTATATCAGTTGTTTAGTACCCATAACACAAGCAAATATAATTGCTTACTTTGGGACTAGATGGCGCTGTGTGAATGTGGTAGATTTTTATTATATTATTATTATGTTTGTAAAATCGAATGATTTCCTACTAGTCAATGAAGGGTTTCAAACAAACTGACTCCATCATCAGAACTGCTAAAAATATCAAATTACATATTTAATTATAACCCAATTTCATTTAATTCTTCGCCTGTTCATAATTTCTGTGACATCGGGCGCTAGACAAGTGGCGGAAATGGCAATATATCTTTTCGATTTATCCACTCACTTTGGCCTAGTGTGGGTTGGTGGATCAGACATAATCATAGAATTTCTAGGGTATGTGGGTTGCCTCACGATGTTTTCCTTCACCGTTAGCAGATGGTAAGTCAGTTGACTAGTACATATAAATTCCACAAAGTGAAATCCACATTGGTACTGCCGGTCGGGATCGAATGTCGAGAAACGGAAAAAACCCGAGGAAGCTGTAGTTACACACGTCCCAAAAGTGGCATCACTAATACTTGATGGTGTCATAGGGAATAACATAATTCACCGTGGTACCACTGGGGGTGTCATGGGGAATAGGTGATTCCCAATGACACCAATGGTGGTATCATTTGGTGGTGTCACGGGGAAAGAAGGTTTATTTGCACACCCGGTCCCTTATCCATTCAGCCACCATCGGTTTTTTGCATTACGGATACTTACTTTTTATTACAAGCTCACGTACCTAATCCTTAACAAAAACAAAACAATTTCGTCGGGTTTAAAAAAGATAGTGAATACTTACAGTATTCCTTAAGTCCAGGGTTCACTTCCAGCACATAGCCATATATCTCTGATATACACTTCACTGACGCAAACTGAAATGCAAAATATGTTTATCTTATTATTTTTCACTGGCTTGTTAGTCTAGTGGTTAGTGACCCTGACTGCTAAACCGGAGGTCGTGGGTTCGATTCCCATCCAAGACAAATACTTGTGTGATGAGCATGATTGTTTCTTCTATTCTATTTATTTTGAAAATAATAAATAATTTATAAACCTATAACACAAGCAAATATAATTGCTTAATTTGGGACTAGATGGCGCTGTAGTATTGTGGTAAAATATTATTTATTTATTTAAAATACTATTATTATTAAAAAAAATATTGACTGATGTGGCGGCTAATTGGAGCTGAGCAGTGGTCAAATAAAGAACGAAACCGGAGCGAAGCCCACACGACGTTCCAGTAATATCTTAGATACCGGCGTAGTGCACTTCCAAACATAAAAAAATAAGTTTTTAGGGTTCAAGCATATTTAGCCGTATGGTATCGCCCTTTCTTATGTAATAAACACCTTTCTGATAGTGTGAGAGTCGACGCATTGACCAAGATCCCAGAGCACCCAGACGTTACTCATATTCTGAGAAACAAAATGTAGACGAGAGTGTTAATGTGTACTATGAAAGAAATGAAATGAAATGAAATCTTGTTTATTCATCTAGGTTACAAGGTAACACTTATGAAAGTCACAAGAATGTAACAGGTTATCCGAAAAGTAGTGTCAGCAAATTTGCCTACGACCAGTTCGCTGACGGGGTGGAGCTATGAGAAGAACTGGCAAGAAACTCACGCCACTCTTTTTAAAAAAAATGGATAGTTACAAGTTACAATCTTTTGTAATTTACAATTTGAGTAGCGTGTAAAGTGATGCAGCAGAGCACCACACCGTTAGATTAAAGAGTTAAAATGAATGTTTACAAAATAAATAATAAACAAAAAAATAAAAAATTAGGCTATGCGGTTGCATCACTTTACACATTGCTAAGCAGCCGTAAGGGGCAGTCTGTGAATAAAAATATAGTTTTAATTTTGTAAAAACATAATAAAAAAAAAAAAAAAAAAATGTACTGTTTAAAGCCAAAAAAAATGTATCAGAAATATTTGTGGTCTTAAAGAAACCGACTCGTGCAGAACAGTATTTAAAAGATTGAACATACTAACTCTTCCATCAATATACTTATATATTAGAAGCAGCATTAATGATAAAATGCGATATTCATAAATATGAAACTTTCTGAAGTAACCGACACGAAAATGAATTAAGAGGAGTCCAATGTATATTAGTACCAGAGTAGGTATATTTGGAATGGGAGTCAAGATTTATAATAAACTACCTAATTATATAAAAAAAATTACTACTGTAAATAAATTTAAATGTAAGGTCAAAGAATTTTTATTAAGTAAAGAATATTATTCAATTAATGATTCTTTAAATGACAGAAATATTGACTAATGATGTAGAGTTTGACTATCCTTTACTGACTATGATGTATTAATCCATGACATTTAATTTGCATGTAATTCAAGACTTGACCAATAACAATTAATGATAATTCGCTTTCTAGAAATAATAACTTATTTATAGATATTGTACACCTCTTAGGGAGTCAGGCCCGGCTCGTCACGATCCCGGCTCGTCACCATAAAAAAACATATCCCGACTCGTCCCCGTATCATTTATTTTAAAAAATCAAGTCCCGGCTCGTCACCAATACATTATTTTAGTCAAAGTACAGACAGAACGAAAAGCAACTATAAATTCCTACTTATATTAAAAGTCCTTATAAACGAAAGTAGGCATATCAAGTGAACTATAAATGTCGGTAAACTAGATAATAATATAAATCGCGTATTAACTGAAATATGTAACAATTGTGATGTCTTTAGTAGACAGTTTTAACTTCTTTTAAATTTTTAGGTAGGTACCTACGTAAAATTGTTAGTATCTTTACTTATTTTTAACAATAACCAAACTCCCAGACACATCTACAGGGCGTTTTTTTCAGCCAGACGCTTCGAAGTTACACTAAATTTTGTTTCCTCAGAACATGAGTAACGTCTGGGAGCTCGCCGCGTGCGGCTAAATCTCACTCTCGATCTTAATTTAGTAAATGATGGTTTTATGTAACACAAAGGTAAAACATTAAAATGAGCGGTTTAGATCAGTAAATAAGACACTTACCAATAACAGATAATTTAATTTCACCATATTTAATTTGAATGTATTTATTTATTAACGTAATAACTTAGAAAAACAATTATATTAATTAATTATATTAATGTTTCGAACACACTACTCACTGGACAGGCTAACGTGTTATTGATAGATCATACAATAATATTCCCGATATTTATAACAAATTTTAAGGAAAATTGTAATAAATATTATTCTGGGTGATTGTGACGTATTATTTCTATGATTTCCCTTGCTTATTTTATCGAGTGGGCCTCTGAATTTATCAAGTCACCCAGAAGGCCTCAAACTTGACTAAATCACGCGCCACGTACCTTCCGAACCACGGAGAACTGGATAGATCAAGAATACATGGTACTAAGATGTTCGTTACGATCATCGAGGTTAAGTAACACTCCCCAAGGTCAGTCCATGATGGGTGACCGTTTGTGGCAATTTCATTCTCGAGCATCTCCGTGCTTCGGAAGGCACGTAAAGCCGTTGGTCCCGGTTACCGCTTAATGTGGTAGTCGTTAAGTCAAGTTGGAGGCCTTCTGGACGATTTGATAAATTCCAACACCAGGGTCTGCCTCAAGCCCACACGATGTCTCTACCCCATTTCAACCATTGGGTCTTTCCCCTTTGGGACCACGACACTTTAGGACTACGGTGTCAATCGCGGAACGGCCTTTTTTGAATTGGCTGTTTCACACCAAGACCAAAGGGACCACGGTTTGGTCATGGTGTGAAACAGCCAATTCAAAAAAGGCCGTTCCGCGATTGACACCGTAGTCCCAAAGTGTCGTGGTCCCAAAGGGGAAAAACCCCAACCATTGGGTGTCGTACAAGGCGATTAAGAGAGTAACCTTAAGCAGACCAGAGCATTTGAAATGGATATGGTCAGCTACCTGAGGTTTACAGTGCATATGACGTATTTAGCACTTCAACTTACCCTATATTTGATAACAAGAGGATATTATTCCGTAATATTGTGACGTCATCGTTTCTGTTATTAACAATACAATTATTACATAAAATGTAGTTATTATATCTTATTACTGCGTCACGAATGTGCAAAATGACGTTTTTACTATAAGAATAATACCAGTATTTTGAAATACGCTATCATCAGCATATGCATGTGGATTTCACTTTGTGGAATTTATATGTACTAGTCAAGTGACTTACCATCTGCTAATGGTGAAGGAAAACATCGTGAGGAAACCCACATATCCTAGAAGTAATTCTATGAGTATATCTGATCCACTAACCCGCATTAGGCCAGCGTGAGTGGATTATGGCCTAAACCCTCTCAGCTCTCTAGTTAGAGGAGAGGAGACCCGAGCTCAGCAGTGGGATTAAATGGGTTGCTGATGATAATGATGATGATGACTACTTTTTTTGCAATGTTTTGAAAAAATATTAGATTTTTACCTTAAAAAAAAGTGACAACCCTACTTAAAATATGAATTTATAAATGATAATATAATACGTATTATAGTAGGTAGGTATATCAACTATCAACGTTGTTTTTCGTATTTTCCTGATGCATATTATTGTAATAATAAAATTTGTTGTGACGTAATGAATGGACTGAATTGTGATTCCCAAAAATGGTAATCATTGATGTATTGCATCATAATTCACCAGTTTTCTGTCTCCGTGGTGTAGTGTAAAGGTGGTCAGCTCGATACTAATCGGCACCGAGTGACGTAGGTTCTATTGCTATACGAGACAAAATATATTTATGCGATTCATAGATGTTTGTTTCGAGTCTACGTGTACTTTTTGTTTGTTAATTGTAGGTATGTTTTCCCGCAACACAGGGTTTTTAGAACACCCCTTACGCGGGTGTTGTAAAAATGTAATAAGCTTTAAGCGAGCCTATATAAATGTGTGTCCTAGAGTGGAGACCGCGACTCGGCAAGCGTAGAGTAGGACGCCCTCCAGCTAGATGGTCCGAAGACCTAAAAAAGGTCGCAGGGTCTGACTGGGTGCGGAAGGCGGAGGACCAAGTGTTATGGCGCGTGTTAGGAGAGGCCTACGTCCAGCAGTGGACTGCAATAGGCTGAAATGATGATGATGAATGATGAACCTAATGTTATCAACAGTTAATATTTTTGATAAAACCCAATACCATTTTACCCGATCCAGAAATTGAAACTGAGACCTCTTGCACAACAGGTATATATACATCCCGCTACGCCACCACCGACGCAGTTCGATGCCATGAGAGACTTTTTTGCTAAGTCGTCGTCGTCTAAATGATCTATTGTAGCGCCCACACATACACTTACAATTCCTACTACTAGTATGTGGGTTTCCTCACGATGTTTTCCTTCACCGTTAGCAGATGGTAAATCACTTGATTAGTACATATAAATTCCACGAAGTGAAATCCACACTGGTACTGCTGCTGGTCGGAATGACCAACGAAAAAATCTTTATAGCGTTTTGAACAATCTAACATTCTATTTCCAGGAGTCATTGATGAAACACCAGTCAAGTCTACTCCAATACGACGTAGACCATCAGTACAGTCAGCTCCACACCTCAACGAAGATCAGACACACAAAGATGTCACATTCCTCAACGGCAAGACAGAAGAGAAAAATAAGAAGGAGAAGTACGTATTTTAATGATAGATTAGCTTTTAGTTCTATTCTGGAACCTCGCACGATGTGCTCCATTCCTACAGATTTAAGGCATTATGGAAGATATCTTAAGAAATGCACCGAGTACTGCCATTGCATTTCATAGCATCATCATTAATTGGCCATGAATTGACTGGCCTGTTGACTGTTGGCGTTGTGGTTAGTGACCCTGACTGCTAAGCCGGAGGTCGTGGGTACGATTCCCACCAAGGATATATCTTTGTATGATGAGCATGATTGTTTCTGTGTCTGGGTGTAATTTATATTCTACCACATTCACACAGCGCCTTCTAGTCCCAAAGTAAGCAATTATATTTGCTTGTGTTATGGGTACTAAACAACTGATATACTACTTAAATACATTTTTTTTGTAAATACATACATACCTATTATAGATAAATTACATCCAGACACAGAACAAACCTTTATGCTCATCACACAAAGCTTTGTCCTGGGTGGGGATCGAACCCACGACCTCCGACTTAGCAGTCAGGGTCACTAACCACTAGACCAACAGGCCAGTCTATCTATGTACCAACCTATGTATTTAAATAACAAAAAAAAAGTATTTAAGTAGTATTGGTGTTAGATAGCCCATTTATCGATGAAGGTTATAGGCTATAATTATAACATCACGCTATGGCTAATTGGGGCTGAGTAGTTGCCAAATAAAGAACGACGGGAGCGATGCCCCGCGCTACTTCTAGTAATGTATAAGTACAATTAGGCAGACTGTACATCACACGAGACAAATAATTACAAGAATTTCTCTCTAAGTTATAATTTTTTTTATTTCAGATTTGATGATGCAACACTTTCTAAAAAAACATCCAAGGTAAGTTTCAAACTTAAATTTTATTTATTTGTTTAGATTTGTAACTAATTTCTTTAAATAAAATCATTTTATTACGTCTGCAATTTAGAACGAAACTTATCATTTACAATATTTTATATATTTACACTTGAATTTCTATTAAGTATTCAAGTGTAAATATACAAATATATAATAGCATTCAATTTAGATTTTTTTTTTACTTTTTAATTAGAAAGAAAGAAAGAAATAAGAAAGTTTTTCCTTTGTTTAATTATTCAACTTTAATAATCAATCCAATCAATAAATAATCCTATTTAATAATATGTATATACCGTTAAATTACATTTTTGTTTAGCTAAAAAAAAATATAATTAAGTGTAAGTTTCGGAATTAACTGGATGGGTTGTTACTTGATACCCATTACTACCTATCCAGTAAATTCCGAAACTGAATTAATAATAATATTTTTACAATTTTACGATAGTCATATTTCTAACTTACAGTTGGCTAAAACGAAGCACGTAGTAAAAATAACTTTACTTCTGGGTGTATGGATATTCTTTACTGCTGTGTTCCTGATGCATAATGAGAAGGTGGAAATCACCAGACACTCCTACATAGCTCCAGGAGGAACGAAGGGTAAGTTGGAATTGGAATTCAGAGAAATTAGAGTTGCCTCAGAAAATCACAATACTGTAATTTCATGACAGAAACATCCAATAAAATTTTCACCCGACCCGGGAATCGAACCCGCGACCTCTTACACAACAGTCGTATATTCTTCCCGCTGCGCCACCAAGGTAGTTTATATAATTAGGTAATAGCTGTGCCCGCGACTTCATTCGCTTGCGATTTTATTGTTTTTTATATTTTCACAGAACCCTGATATATTTTTCAAAATCAAAGTACCTAACCTAAGTTACTCCTTGTGATATTAACTATTAACGAAAAAAAGTCCTGTCGAAATCAGTTCTGTAGTTTCGGAGTTCACCCCAAACAAGCAGACTAATTTTAGCAAGTGTGTTTTTGTTTTAGGTAACGTATATACTTTTTATCTATAATATGTATGTATTTACAAAAAAAAATGTATGTAAGTATATCAGTTGTTTAGTACCCATAACACAAGCAAATATAATTGTTTGGGACTAGATGGCGCTGTGTGAATGTGGTAGAATATTATATTATTATTAGATTATATTACTCTATTCTTTTGTTATTACAGACAGACACTTCAATTTAATTTATTTGTATTGTATCATCATCATATCAGCCCAATGACGTCCACTGCCTCACCTAATTTCCTATAAATTAATACCATTTACCTTATATATGTACCTATTTTTTTTTTTAACTAAATTTAAAATAAAGAAATTTGGCATTTACACTTTTTTTATTCAACCTTACTTATTTTAGCCCAACGACGTCCACTGTTGGACATAGGCCTGACCTAACCTTTTTATAGTTTAATTAAAATATCTTTCAGATTACATTCTTCGAACAAACCAAGATAAGCTTTCCATCTTATTGAAGCTCACTGGACCGTTTGTATCAGAGCAGTTTGAGGAGAAACTTAATGAAAGTGAGAAGGCTAATAGGACAGCTATGAGGGTATGGCTGGAGAAGTGGAGACTGAAGCCACGTGTCCAGGAGTATGGTAGCGCTGATGATGTGGATAGTGTTGAGGTATGCTTTTTATTTTCGTGTGGTCATTGTTTTTAAGTATACCCTATTTTTAACCGGCTTAAACTTTATTCGGCTTTTTTCTACCCGTATGTAAGTAGTGACGGATTCAGAATACATAATGTCACTACCCCATCTCAAATCGAGGGTATCGTAAAAGGTGACTAAGGGAGTACCTAACCTTATGCAGACAAGAGCACTGCGAGAAAAGGGGAATTCGAATAGGTATCTACATAATTCAATGGCGATAACGACCTAATACGCATCAGTTTTTGATAAAATTGCAGACATATAAACATACATACCTACATCATCATCATCATTTCAACCCATAAACGTCCCCCTGCTGGGTGAGGTCTCCTCCAAACATTTTGGGATGGAATTTAGACAACTATAACCACGCTGACTAGACGGGTGGTTGGTAGGTATTAGTTTTGTATCGAATTTTAATTTTCGCGCAATGCTCTTGTCTGCTTAAGGTACTCCCTTAGTTGCCTAATACGACACCCACGGATTGAAATGGGGTAGTGATCGGACAATGATTAAATCATCATCATCATAATTTCAGCCAATTGCAGTCCACTGCCGGACATTAGACCTCTCTCTTTCTCTCCTCTCCAATGATTATATATTTTAAGGGATGATTTGTTTTTCGACTGGCCTGTTGGTCTAGTGGTTAGTGACCCTGACTGCTAAGCCGGAGGTCGTGGGTTCGATCCCCACCCAGAACAAATCTTTGTGTGATGAGTATAAAAGTTTGTTCTGTGTCTGGGTGTAATTTATCTATAATAATATGTATCTATTTACAAAAAAAAAAAAATTTCTAAGTAGTATATCAGTTGTTTAAGTATAGTACCCATAACACAAGCAAATATAATTGCTTAATTTGGGACTAGATGCCGCTGGGTGAATGTGGTAGAATATTATTATTATGTTATTACTATTAGCCCAACGATGCAGTCAAAAATTTATTCTGACTTCTTACAGGCAACCACCCAATGGAGAATAATATTAGAAGACGAGAACGAAATAGACTTCCAAGAGAGCGAAGTCCGTTCCACCGTTCTCTATATAGACACTTTTCATAGTAATCGAAGTATATACGCTGTTCGGATGAGCACCGACTCTAATGTGACCACGCCGTTTACCTTGAGTTATACTGTGGACCCTCTAGACTCTACTATAGGCATCATGTACGCGTTGGTGCTTCTCTGCATCTTGTATGTACTCATTGTTTTTGAGGTAAGATTTTTTTTTTTGTACTTATGACTACTAATCAAGTGACTTACCATCTGCTGACGGTAAAGGAAAACATCTTGAGGAAACCAACATACCCTAGAAGAAATTCTATGAGTATGTATGATCCACTAACCCACACTAGGCCAGCGTGAGTGGATTATATCCTAAACCCTCTCATCTCTCTAGATAGAGGAGAGGAGACCCGAGCCCAGCAGTGGGACTTAATGGTTTGCTGATGATGAATGATACTATGACTAGCGGGCTGAACCGGCGAACTTCGCAGCTCCATATTTTATATTTCGTGAATACGTACATACATATAGATCACGCCTCTTTCCCAACAGAGGGATAGGCAGAGACTATTTCCTTTCACTTGCTACGATTCTAACATACATCTTTGGCTTCTTCAACATTCATCAGTCTTTTCATACATTCTCGCCGGTTGAGGGCACTCTGATCTGTCCCTTCTTTAGAACGTGACCTATTTGGTCAATGTACGTTCTTCTAGGTCTTCCCCTTCCAACGTTTCGTTTCACATTTGCCTCATATATTTGGTTTGTCACTCTTCGATCATTCATTCTCTCAACATGTCCAAACCAGCTTTACATTCCTTACTCTATTCGAGTCACAACATTTTTTTTTAATTTTTCATTTCGTGAATATTTGCAAAATTCCTGAAAAATGTGTTTCACTATTGCCCGCCTTGGTTTTACACGTTACTTACTTATAATGACAGAAAAACGAGACAAAATCACCCATTTAATGGAATAAAATTACAATTAAATAATTCGATTGTAACTGTTTGAAGGCCTTGTTACTTACTATATAACAATAAATATCTGTATGATAAGTATCTCCGAATTATTGACCTTCAATTTCTTAGTATTGGAACTACCTGTTAAAACAATTTTATTTTTTAGGGTTATGTACCTCAAAAGAAAACGAACCCTTATAGGATCACTCCGTTGTCCGCCTGTCTGTATGACTGTCCGTCTGTTAAGAATATTTTTCTCATAAATCGTCAAAAAATCAAGCTGAAATTAATATCAAATATTCGAGTTTGCAATCCCTTGGCGCAATAAAAAAATCAGAGTTCTAAACGCAATCAAAAGATACAGCCTTTTATGCTCCATTTTTTGTCGCATATCTTGACGATCAAAAACGTCAAAACCTATAAGGTATTCTTAGAATCATAAAGGCAATAAGCAGTATCAAGTTGCACAAGTGAAGTTTTTTTGTTCAGATCATCAACAGAACTATGGCAGCTCTTCTATTATCCACCACCTCCTTAGCAGTGTTATCTATAGCTGGAGAACGCCCGACCCTGACGGAACTGGTCACGTGGGTGGATGTGGAGACACTGCTGCTCCTGTTCAGTATGATGCTGCTCGTAGCCATCATGACGGAGACAGGCTTATTTGATTACATTGCTGTGCTGACTTTTCAGGTAAATAACCAATTAAGGTTTATTATACAGACATTGAGCGTGTTAGACAAAAAATATTCTTCTGTACTATTTAACCAATCTTTAGAGATTTAAGTAGTATATCAGTTGTTTAGTAACTGTACACAAGCAAATATGATTGCTTAATTTGGGACTAGATGGCACTGTTATTATTACATTGACTACGAGTTTTGGGTCATCTGCCCCCTGATTCTGAGCTGTCGGAAAATTTTCGGCCAGAAATGTCAGTGTAATTAAAGTTAAAAAACATAATGTTAAAGAAATAAATGGTTATAGGAAAAAATCTTAAATTAATCAGTTTTTAATTTTCTATAAGGTAGACTATTTTCTAACATTAAATAACTTAAGCCGTAAAAATACGTCGTACTAAGATTCGAAAAAGTTTACGATCCGAGAGCAATCCGACGAGTCAGAATCAGGGGGCTGATTCGTTTTGAGTCCATGGGTTTTACTACTTTTTTTTGTTTCAGTCAGCAAAAGGCAAGATATGGCCCCTAATAACAATTCTCTGTGTTATAACTTCAATTGTGTCATTATTACTGGACAATGTCACTACAGTGCTGTTTATGACACCTGTCACTATTAGGTAAGAATAGCCTTAGAAGAATACAAAATGTCACTTCTCCATCTCAACCTGCCGGTATCGTAAAAAGGCGACTAAGGGAGTATCATACAGACAAGAGCACTGCGAGAAAAGGAAAATTCGAAACAAACCCTATACCAACCCGTCTGGTCAGCGTGGTATAGTAGGCTAAATTCCCCCCACATTCTTTGGATGAGACCCGTGCCTAGCAGTGGGACGTTTATGTGTTGAAATGATTAAGATAAAACGAAATTTTTACAAAATATTTTTGATGTGCTCGCCTAGTATTATTACATACTACATATTGTATGTTAAAAAAGGTGTAGATAGGTTACCTACATAGCGTTCGATCTTTGGAAATGGCACACAAACGCACACATAGATATCGTAATAATGCAATGTCAAAATATCTTCGCCGTCAACGAAGTTAGCTAATAAGATTATTTTTAGTGTGCCACTTTTCGAGAGTTTATAACCTATCTACACCTTTTTTAACATACAATATAATTGATTACATATTATTAAATTTTGATTTGATGATTATTATGACTGGCCTGTTGGTCTAGTGGTTAGTGAGCCTGACTGCTAAGCTGAAGGTCGTGGGTTCGATCCCCACCCAGGACAAATCTTTGTGTGATGAGCATGAGCATTTGTTCTGTGTCTGGGTGTAATTTATTTATAATATGTATGTATGTATTTACAAAAAAAATATATTTAAGTAGTATATCAGTTGTTTAGTACCCATAACACAAGCAAATATGGGATTAGAATAGATAGATGGATAGCTTACTATGGGACTAGATGGCGCTGTGTGAATGTGGTAGAATATTATTTATTATTATTCCTCTTTATTAAAATAGATTCACAAAAAATTACATTTTTAAATATATATATAAAAAATACATTTAAAAATATAAAAATTTGGAGACCCACCGGTATCGGGTACAGGGACCAAGCTACCGGTGGTTAGGGCTCCAGAGAGAGGAACCTCCTCACAATGCGTGCCGTGTCCAGAAGTACTGCCTTCTGCATCTGGCCCACGACCCATCCACCTAACGCGAGCCTCTTCAGGTGTCGATGGAGGGATTTTTGGCAATCAGTCCATTGACTGAGACGACTATCGGAACAATGATCGCCGAATCCACATCCCACATGTCGACAATCTCGTGAGCAAGGTCCAAATATTTTACTTGTTTATCTTTTTCTGCTTTCACGAGATTCTCGTCATGAGGAACGGTGACATCGACGATCACTGCAAGGCGCTCTAATCGATCTATCACCACTATATCAGGTTTATTGGCAACAATAGTCCGATCAGTGATGATTATTATTATTATTATGATATTAAATATAATTGCTTACTTTGGGACTAGATGTGGTAGAATATTATTATTATTAATTGTGAAGATGGTTTTTGGGATATCTCTAACGCCTGCTCTACACAAAGGCAGATGCGTCTGCAGACGTCATTTAAGAAATGGATTTTGAGGTCTCAGCATCCACTTTAAGGGTTTCTAATCCAAAATGGTATAAATAAAACTCATATAGTTCCGTCATGTCCGTCCGACCTTGTCCCGCGAAGTTTTACAGCCGCACTCAAAGCTACGATTCAGACCAACCGGCTCGCATCGGCCCGCGCCGGCCGGCATTTTACAATGCGTTCAAGAACATTGAAATGTATCAACAGTAATTACAGTTCATATTTGCATGCAACTTACGCATAGTTACCTCCGTCGGCACCCCGCGACGCGCGACGGCCGACCGGCTCCGACCGGCTCCGACCGGCTCCGACCGGCTGCCGTCGGGTCCGCTCGGAGCCGGTCGGCCGTGTGTCGTACGGAGATTACGGTGCAGCAACAGCTAGCGAATCATTCAAGTTGTGTTCTTCAAGCGATATTTTAAATAATATTTCACTTTACGTCTACGCGGCGCAAAGAGAGCGACTCTTCTGGGCGCTTGCAGTGCGTACGGATTCCAGCGGACGCTGTCGGCTGCCGCGGCACGCGGACGGCTCCGTTCCGATGCGGCGCGACGCGAGCCGGTTGGTCTGAATCGTACCAAACACGTCAATAAGCAGTAATTTATTTTATTTTATTTATTTATTTTATTAGGTGTACAAACAGTTCACAATCATATTAAATTTAATTAGATCTAATGACAATTATTCTTAACCTAGAATGCGAACCTATAATAGTACACACAACATGCAAGAGGTTATTAATAACAAACGTCGCTAGGATGCGAAACGTTCAATACCGTGCAATAAAATATGTAACAACTACAGTTAGAATAAAAGTTAGTTACTGAGTGTGGTCTATACATTTAACAATGTTTTTACGAAAAGAAATATAATTAGGGATAGTAATCTGTCATTAAAACAATTGTTTCATTGAATAATCGTCTTTAGGCGTATTGACTTAAGTATTACACGTTTTTACTAAATAAACTTTGAAGTTAAGTAATGTCTCTGAGTACAGCAGTTACTGCTTTCGCAGAAAATTTTCAAGAGAGATTATTTATACTAATATTATAAAACTCAAGAGTTTGTTTGAACGCTAGGAACTACTTATTTATTTATTTATTTAAGATGCACAAAACACAATATAATCGTAATACAGTAAAATATTAAGAACAGAAGAATACAGAGCTGGATTGTAAAGTAATATATGTGCATACAGTGACAATATTATTTATATTATTTAGTGCTATGTATATATTAAATTATCTAGAAGGACTGTCTTGACGTTACAATTTTTTATATATTATATACCTACCTATTTTTTTAAATACAACTTTTAAACGTTTAAACAACAACTTTTTAAAAAACTACTGGTCCGATTTGAAAAATTATTTTAGTGTCAGATAGCCCATTTGTCGAGGAAGGTTATAGGCTATATAACATCACGCTACGTCCAATAGGAGCTGAACAGTGGCCAAATAAAGAACGACTGGAGGATGGACATTATGTAATCTTATATTAGGTATTATAATGCCACTACCAATATTTTTAACATACAATATCATTGGCCACTACCATAGGCAGTGGTATTATATAAGATTAATTGATTATACCACGCTGGCCAGACGGGTTGGTATAGGGTTTGTTTCGAATTTTCCTCTTCTCGCAGTGCTCTTGTCTGCATAAGGTTCTCTCTAAGTCAAGTTTTACGACACCTCAGCGTGGTATAGTAGGCTAAATTCCCTCCAAAATGTATTAAAGAGACCCGTGCCCAGCAGTGGGACGTTTATGGACTATAATGATGAAGCCCGGCACGGCTTCTAGTATATTATAATAATTATGCTTCCATTCTAATTCATATCACCAGATTATGTGAAGTGATGCACCTGGATCCAATACCAGTTCTGATGTCAATGGTACTGTTCTGCAACCTTGGTGGTACAGCAACTCCAGTGGGAGATCCTCCGAACGTCATTATTGCGTCTAATAAAATTGTTGTACAAGCTGTAAGTATAGCAATATACAGGGTGTATACGACGGTACGACATTAAATGAAACCACGTGTAGCATGTGTATGTTTATAAGGGTTAACACTGGCTGCCTTGTCATTTAATGTCGTATCGTCGTATACAACCTGTATATACAGGGTCTGTCGTAAGTAGAGATGAAACGAATATACTCATATTAGGTATGCATATTATAATACGAGCGACCCGTATTCATATTAGGTTATAGAAATGTCATCTATTAGGTTACTCGATATTAGTCAAGTATTAGCCAGAGACTACGCGAACGAATACTAGATATAGAGCATAATACTAAAACTAAAACGTTCACTCCTTACCCTATTATCTGACTAATATCGAGTAATAGGTATGGTATTAGAATATGACGAAACTAATATATCCTATATTAGGATTATGCGAAATTGACCCTAATATAACATCTCTAGTCGTAAGTAATGGATAACCTGTTACCTGGAGGTAGCCTACTGGCAGATATCTAATGTCACAAGGAGTAACTTAGACTACTTTGATTTTGGAAATAATATCAGGGTTCCGTAAAAAAAAAAAAAACTAAACGAGTACCTACGGGATTAGTTGTCCACGCGAACGACGTCGCAGGCATAGCTAGTTCATAATAAACATTACATTCTCACACATCTCTGGTAGAAACGCAGCCTTAGACATTTTGAAAGATCTTCCAATCTAATGCCTCTGTCTTTCCCGCTAGGGTATTAACTTCACGAACTTCACACTTCACATGACGCTGGGTATCCTGCTAGTGTGTGTACAAACTTACTTACAGTTGAGATATATTACTTATAGAGATATTAGCAAACTGAAGCTGACAGAATCGAGGGAAGTACAAGGTAAGTGAATAAAACACCATTATCGTAATATATATGGTCTAAAAGAGAACGAAAACAGTAAGAGGCCCTGTGCGTAGCATTTAACTGAAGGAAACATGTTGACAGAAGAGGCAAGAAATTTGAGTCTGCGGCTACGCGAGTCATCCATAAGCAGGCAGGTATTAAAGTCTCCGAGGATAATATGATCGTATAGAGGAGAGAGCTGTTCTGATTTTTATTTAAGGGTCGGCAACGCGCTCGTGATGCCCCTGGTGTTGCAGGCGCCCATAGGCTACGGTAACCGCTTACCATCAGGCGGACCGTAAGTCTATTTGCCACCGTCGTGGTATAAAAAAAAAAGATATAGGTAATCTATTTTATAAGAAGGCCTATAGTATACTTTGAGCATTTAGATTAAAACTAGAAAACGTAGCTGCTCGTGGAGATGGACGGAATCCTCATCACTAAACGAATTAAAAAAAACTATTATATAAAATTAATATAGTAGGTATTAAGGTATACAGCACTAGCCACATTATCAAACCTCTGCACTCGTGGGATGCATGAACAAAATAATTATTTCAAAAGAAATTAAACTATAGTAATATAAAAAGACAAGTTGCCAAACACTATATAGAATTATAATAAACTAATAGCTAGTTAGGATATTATATAAGTCCCTTTATTAATAGCATCAACAGTTTTTGAACGAAGCAACTAAAATGACAGGTTTGACAGAGGACATGACAATTGACAAGACAAGTCATCTGTCACAACAACACAAGACAACAAAGTACCATATGATAGCCGGCCGGCAAACATCAACACTAGAGTAACATTGGAAACAAACTACATAGAATCAATAAATAAATTAATATTTACGAATAAAATAATCTAAAAGTGCCTTCAAACCATAGAAATGACTAGAAGTACAAATGGCTTACGAGCACGCTTGTCAGGAATCGATGCCATGGCTTTGGGAGATATGCTAGATAATAATAATATATTATATTGCGTCGACCCCCCCGCCGGGAACTCGCCAAGAACGCGTTGCAACTCCGATGCAGATTCAACCTTTTTTAGCAGGTTATCCGATACCTGGCTCACATCTCTTCCATCCGATGTCCAGCAACAATTTACTCATAGTGCTTGCGTGCGGTGAATGTGATGAATAATTCGGGGTTTTGTTAGAAATGCCGACATAGTAATACCAGAACCCTTTAGTTTTGACTTGTGTCGCTACACTTCGCCTCGTAGCGAGAGCTTGCGAACCGCACTATCATAGGACGGGCAATTTATAGGTCGTAAATATTTTATTGAATAATTTTTACTAAGACTCTTTGGATTCCTACTATGCTAACTGACAGGAACCTTAATGTTTTCAGACCTCCGTCACCAAATCTCAATCTGGCGTCGTGCAGCAGATTCCCTCCCTCACTTGTCCAAAGATGAGCTGGTGGTAAGAGACAGACTGGAGAGGAAGATACTCAAGCTTACCGCACGTCTTAATGTCCTCATTAAAGAGACCAGTCAGAGGGCCTGTGCTAAAGATTGCTTTGAAACCATGCTGGCTGAAATGAGAGAAAAGGTATGGTTTGGGAGATAGTTTTTCTATTTATCCGTGTAGTGATGGATTAAAAATACAACATAATGTCACTACCCCATCTCAACCCGTGGGTGTCGTAAAAGGCGACTAAGGGAGTAGTGACCTTATGCAGACAAGAACACTGCGAGAAAAGGAAAATTCAAAATTAAACCCTATACCTTGGGTACGTAGGCCTCTGGTCAGTGTGATATAGTAGGCTAAATTCCCTTCACATTCTTTGGAAGAGACCTGTGCCCAGCAGTGGGCGTTTTTGGGTTGAGATGATGATGATTTATATAATTTATTTTGCTTAAGCTTTCGAATGGATTACACCTGCTGTGGTCACAAGTTGACTCAGTGCCGAATTGTAGGATTGCATTGAATGTAAACATGACCCGGTAGGCCTGTCTAATGGTGGGCATCCTACAGCAGAAAATGATGATGATGATGACAATATTGATGTTAATTATGGTCATGATGATGATGGTGGTGGTGATGATAATGATAATGGTGGTGGTGGTAATGATGAATGTTAATAAAAAATAATAACAAATAACTATATTTTGTTCTTAACAGTACAAAATCAGAGACAAGGCACTTTTGGTAAAATGCTGCGTCACCATCACGTTTGTGGTCGTGGTGTTCTTCTTGCACTCCATACCCGAGTTCAGTAAGTCTTGCTTGTATTATAAAACTTAAAGAAATAGATACATATTATATAGTTAAAAAAAAATGCTAACAGTTTAGAAGTTTAAGGGAAATTAAACGTAAAATAGTTTCACTTTCAGAAGTACAATTTCTCCAGTATTTTTTGCTAATATGCAATTGTATAAACAAATAAATTGACAAACAAATGTTTCGTTTTACCTCGAATTTGAAACTGTTCACACACAAGCACATTGCAATACAGGGGGGGGGGGGGAGCGGGCATCGCGCCGCGCCGTTTGGACAGGTTGTAAAACCCCAATTCAAGCATAAATACCAATATCAGAACTGATGAACCTAACAAATTTCCTCAAGTTTGGATAGTTCTCTAATCAGCAATCGGACCATAAAAATTTTCAATAGAGCTAATTTCTATTTTCAGACCGAGTATCCCTGGGGTGGACAGCACTGCTGGGAGCCTTGCTGCTGCTGACGTTGGCTGACCGCGATGATTTGGAGCCAATTCTGCACAGGGTCGAGTGGTCCACTCTACTCTTCTTTGCAGCACTCTTTGTACTCATGGAGGTGAGTCATAATCAACAAATATTTATGTCACACTGCTGGACTCGGGTCTCCTCTCCGCTATCTAGAGAGCTGAGAGGGTTTAAGTCATAGTCTACACACACTGGCCAAGTGCGGGTTGGTAAATCATAAATAGGAATTTCTTCTAGGGTATGTGGGTTTTCTCACGATATTTTCCTTCCCTGTTAGCAGATGATAAGTCACTTGACTAGTGTATATAAGTTCCACAAAGTGAAATCCACATTGGTACTGCTGGTTAGGGTCAAACTGGGACCGCATGATTTGTATGCCGGTCACTGATCCATTCAGCCACCATCGCTTCGGATGCTTGCAGCACTAAGGGCATAACGAGCATGTTGCCGACCCTTGAGAAACGTATTTAATATATTCTATTTTATTTATAGCAGTGTTTTTAAAGTGTGCGAATTTCAGGTTTCTCCAAAAACCTTTTTTTTATTGATACATATAGTATAAGAAAGATAGCTTAAAAAATGGGCAGCGTTGGCATTTTTCAAATAGGGCCAGTAGTTTCTAAGATCCTAACGTTCAAACAAACAAACTCTTTATAGTAAACAACTGATATACTACTTAAATTCTTTTAATCAAGCTCATCACACAAGGATTTTTCCTGGGTGGGGAGCGACCACAAAAAACTCACAACCTCCGGCTTAGCAGTCAGCGTCACTAACCACTAGGAACTAATACACTAGGGCACAAAATAAATATTAAGAAATGTATTTATTGTTTTCAGGCTTTAGCCAAGTTGGGGCTGATAGACTACATTGGGGGGTGGACAGAAGCCCTCATACTGCGAGTAGATGAAAGTGATCGTCTCGCCGTGGCTTTAGTGCTCATGGTCTGGGTATGTATTGTTGACTGTCTACCATTACCATTTCAACCCATTAACGTCCCAATGCTGGGCATGGGTCCCCTCCAAAGATTGTTGACTGTCTAATCTAATATAATATAATAACAATAATTGACTGGCCTGTTCGTCTAGTGGTTAGTGACCCTGACTGCTAAGCCGGAGGTCTTGGGTTCGATCCCCACCCAGGACAAATCTTTGTGTGATGAGCATAAAGGTTTGTTCTGTGTCTGGGTGTAATTTATCTAGAATATGTATGTATTTACAAAAATAAAATGTTTTTGAGTAGTATATCAGTTGTTTAGTACCCATAACACAAGCAAATATAATTGCTCAGTTTGGGACTAGATGGCGCTGTGTGAATGTGGTAGAATATTATTATATTATTATTATTATTAATATTTTACACCAACAAACAATAAATAGAATTACAATTAACAAAAAATAGAAAATTAAAATTCTTCTTCTGAGTCATCGTCATCATGATGATGATGATGACGATGACTCAGAAGAAGAATTTTAATTTTCTATTTTTAGTTTTATATACACATTCTTTTGTTTATATATTTAATATGCTTTGTAGTAAATTTAGTAATAAAATAAAAAAAAATGTGTATTTATTTCTATCACCTATTTATAAATATATAAAACTATCGATATAACTCATCGACTGCAGTAATGCACAGGACTACGTGTGGGCGTGGCCTGCCCATAAGGCCCGTGAGTGGGAAAGAGAGCGAAACATTCCAATGATTTATGACCGAGTCTGCAGCGAGATTTTAGCTATACTATTATAAACTAGACCGAGCCTGTATCTTATATGCTAGCCTCTTTCTAAGACATCATTATATAACACTATTTAGTGAATAAAAAGCACCAATAAAAAGCATCATTTTTTTTTTAAGAGGTTAATGCATTTACGCATACCGCCCCGTGCGGGGACACGGGACGGTTATGTGGGACTCGCCGGCCGAGACCGGAATACCCATTAAACCCCACTGTGCACCAACTCTTCGTCGTGACGGGTGGGCCGCCGGAACTGTCCAACTAACCTTTCCGTTTAAAGCAGAAAATCCACGGATTTTCCACCATTGGCTGGCCTGTTGGTCTAGTGGTTAGTGACCCTGACTGCTAAGCCGGAGGTCGTGGGTTCGATCCCCACCCAGGACAAATCTTTGTGTGATGAGCATAAAGGTTTGTTCTGTGTCTGGGTGTAATTTATCTATAATATGTATGTATTTACAAAAAAAAAATGTATTTAAGTAGTATATCAGTTGTTTAGTACCCATAACTCAAGCAAATATAATTGCTTACTTTGGGACTAGATGGCGCTGTGTGAATGTGGTAGAATATTATTATTATTATTACTTATAGCACACAATAACTTACTAATAGTAATTATCACATATGTACACATTTCAATTACATAGGTATGTTTTATACTACATAGAACAAAACAAAGTCTATGTCTATCCGTCCCTATGTATACTTAAATCTTTAAAACTACGCAACGGATTTTGATTAGGTTTTTTTTAATAGATAGACTGATTCAAGAGGAAGGTTTATAGGTATAAAATAAATACCACGCGGGCGCAGCAGCGGGCGGAAGCTAGTTATAGATAAATTACACCCAGATACAGAATAAACAATCATGCTCATCACACAAAGTTTTTTTTTTCAGGTATCAGGGATCACATCAGCCTTCGTAGACAATGTACCTCTAACCACAATGATGATCAGGGTTGTCACTTCACTTGGCACTAATCCTACCTTGAACCTGCCAATGGCACCTCTGATCTGGGCCTTGTCTTATGGAGTCTGTTTGGGAGGTTAGTACCATTTAGTCCTTGTGTATCCATATAAATCCTTTCAGCTCTATGAATAGAGTAGAGGACCCGTGCCCAGGAGTGGGACAGTGGGACATTAAGAGGAAGCTAAGTAGCTACTGATTAATTTAAAAGGATTAGTGACTAACCGCGATGCGATGCGATGGTGGCTGAATGGATAAGGGACCGGCGTGCAAATCACACGGTCCGAGTTCGATCCCGACCGGCAGTACCAATGTGGATTTTACTTTGTGGAATTTATATGTACTAGTCAAGTGACTTATCATCTGCACCATACACAGCTGGGCTCGGGTCTCTTCTCTTTCATCTCGAGAGCTCAGAGGGTTTAGACCATAATCCACACACGCTGGCCTAATGCGAGTTGGTGGCTAAGAATTACTTCTAGGGTATGTGGGTTTCCTCACGATGTTTTCCTTCACCGTTAGCAGATGGTAAGTCACTTAACTAGTACATTATAAATTTCAAAAGTGAAATCAACATTGGTACTGCTCATGGGAATTGAACTCCGGTCGCTTATCCATTCAGCCACCATCGCTTCTTGATATTGAGTTGATATTCATATTTCTTTATTTTACAGGCAATGGAACTTTAATAGGCGCCAGCTCAAACGTGGTATGTACAGGAGTGGCTGAACAGCACGGTTACAAGTTCACATTCATGCAGTTCTTCAAGATAGGCTTCCCCATCATGGTGGGGCATCTCGTCGTAGCCACTGTATACCTGCTCCTCTGTCATTGTGTCTTCCACTGGCACTAGCTCACAGAAACCAAGACTCAGCCCAGGATTTGGAAACCTATCTTTCCGTGTATTGACGGATTAAGAATATATAATGTCACTGCCCTTTACCCCTTTAATTAATGGAATTGGCATATTTCTGTGATTTGTGTACCTATTTAATTATTTTTAAATTTAGATTTTTTTATTAAATTATTTACATAACGTCAGCCCGTGACCACGGTCGGTGTAATTCGATCGAAATGTCGGGCAAATATAATGAATAAGGTATTTCATATTCCTTAAATTATATCATTCGTGATGTAGACTCGCTGTGAACATCAGGATGACGGGTGTACGACAAGAAACAGTGATTGTATACACATGAAAGCAATGTGAGGAATGTGCGTAAAATTTGAAGCAATGTGCTTTTAAAAAACCAGAGTTATTTCAGAAAGTTAGTGAGCCGCCAGCCTGATTCAAGAATGACGGGTGAATTTTTAATACGAGCAAATTGCTTACTATCTAAATAATCTATTCGTCGAATTGCCTGTATGAAATCAGCAGGCGTGAAATTTAACAATTTTTATTTTCAAAATTACTTTTAAACCTTTCACCGCATCTGATTCTGTTTTTGGTACGTTCGAGAGCACATTACCGGAACATTACGGTAATGTTTTCATCATTAGATAGTAAGCAATTTGCTCGTATTAAAAATTCACCCGTCATTCTGATGTCAGGCTGGCGGCTCACTAACTTTCTGAAATAACTCTGGTTTTTTAAAAGCACATTGCTTCAAATTTTACGCATATTCCTCACATTGCTAGAACATTGCTTTCATGTGTATAGAATCACTATTTATTGACGTACACCTGTCATCCTGATGTTCACGACTCGCTATATAATAATTTAATGACTGGCCTGTTGGTCTAGTGGTTAGTGACCATGACTGCTAAGCCGGAGGTCGTGGGTTCGATCCCCACCCAGGACAAATCTTTGTGAGATGAGCATAAAGGTTTTTTCTGTGTCTGGGTGTAATTTATCTATAATATGTATGTATTTACAAAAAAAAAATGTATTTAAGTAGTATATCAGTTGTTTAGTACCCATAACACAAGCAAATATAATTGCTTATTTGGGACTAGATGGCGTTGTGTTAATGTGGTAGAATATTATTATTCTTTTTTTTATTTAAAAAAACAACGCCCGCACTAGGGAACAAGCCCTGTGTCGCGGGGAGCTTTACAAACATGAAACTAACGGACACAAAGTACATCCAGACTAGAAACAAATATCTATGAATCACACAAATATTTGTCTCGTGTGGGAATCGAACCCACGTCACCCAGCACGGCGATGTAGTGGCGAGGCGACCACCTTAACCACTGCGCCACGGTGACAGTCATTATATTATATTATATAATATGTACAAGTCGCAAAAGTTTAAATGATTTTAGATTTTTTATTCTGCAAATAAAGAGACATCTGCTGTGTTTCAGGTTTAGTATTAACAAAGAATAATGTTGTTTAATAGAATATAGTTTGAATACTAACATGATTTAAATATAGTACCTACTGTTAAGTATAATTGCGTTTTCTTTTCTTCTCGCTACCCCACCAGGTGACGTTTTAATACGTAATGTCACTACCCTATTTCAACCCGTGGGTATCGTAAAAGGCGAAAGAGAGTGTGAAATCCAGTATTCATAACCTTAAATAGACAAGAGCTAAAGAAAATTCGAAACAAACGCTATACCAACCCGTCTCTGGCCAGCGTGGTTCCTGATTTCCACATTCTTTGGAGGAGACTCGTGCCCAGCAGTGGGACGTTTATGGGTTGAAATGATGATGAATAAAAGTTGGTGTTAACACAGATGACAAAAATGATTAAAAACACAATTTATCATTCATAAGTTTTATTTAGTGCTTTGTCACAAAACGTTAATTTATTCAATCAATAATTATTGCTATCCTCTCTAAAGAAATAATTAACACTATATACAAGTAGGTACCAGAATCAATTAAATTAACGTCATTTATAAAAATCTAATAGTTTGCTTAGATAGGTACTTTGAAAATCACACTAAACAGCATTATAGCCTTTTTTACCACAACCTCATCAACTTATAAACTTACACGAACACTGCAAGAAAAGGAAAATTCGAAACAAATCCTATATACTCCGTCTTTTCTTATGTGTTCAATCAAACTCCAAACTTGAACGCTGTCGCTGTACCTGTACATTTATTTTAACACCTCTGTAACCAGCCCCTGATTCTAAGCTGTCGGAAAATTTTAGGCCCGAAATGTCAGTGTAATTAAAGTTAAAAAACATAATGTTAAAGAAATAAATGGTTCTAGGAAAAAACCTGAAATTAATCAGTTTTTAATTTTCTATAAGTTAGACTATTTTCTAACATTAAATAACATATTTAAGCCGTAAAAATACGTCGTACTAAGATTCGTAAACACGATTACGATCCGGGAGCAATCCGACGAGTCAGAATCAATCAGAGGGCAAATAAAAATATTATTATTATTATGAAAACAAATATGGCGTCAAGGACGGTCATAGACAATTATAGTGACGAGATTCGAGAAACGTTATTTTATCGACTTTGATTATTCCTCAGTAGTAATCAAAAAGGAACTGGTTATGGTGTCTGTTGAAACTTTCTGTCACTTAAAATTAATCTGTGAGAAAAAATCATCATATTATACTAGTTAATATTTAGTAAAAAAAAATATATATCTAATTCACACAGCTTATGCAAGAGAGAAAGAGACAGTAAATGTCTAGGCAAACTCTACTGTGTTTCTGGGCGCCTGGTACATTATTCACAAAATATGAAAGAGAACAATGAGGGAAAGAGATAGATAATGAGGAAAAGAGACAGGAAATGTCTAGGCAAACTCGCTTGTGTTTTTGGGCGCCTGGTACCTACTTTATTCAAAAAGTATGAAAGAGAAAAATGAGGGAAAGGGACATTATAATGAGGGAAAGAGACAGAAAATGAGGGAAAGGGGCAGATAATGAGGGAAAGAGACAGGGAGGTGTAGGCAAACTGGCAAGCTCTCCTGTGTGTGGACGCCTAGTAATTTGTGTGCTAAATCAAAATCAATCTATAAGCTTGAAGTCTATGTCAAAATTCTTAAAATACTAAATACCTACTTTAGTTATAATAAATATCACAATATTAATTTAGGCCTTAATAAAACTAGCCTTAGTCAGATAAGCCCATGTTTCATACTTAAAAGTGCCAATAACGTTAACGAAGTTAATTTTGTCAAGCGGCTTTTTAATTTCAAATTTATATATCATCATCATATCAGCCCAATGACGTCCACTGCTGAACATAGGCCTCACCTAATCTCCGCCACAACGAGCAAACATATTATATTATTTTATTATTTTCCACATATTATACTAATTTATAATTATTTTTTTTTTGTTTTTGATTTTTGAACTGACATACTCGTAAGCCATTGTTTTACTGTCAAAGTTGTCAATTTAAGCCTGGCTTACTGGCAAGATACGTAGTATCTAACAGGTATTTTAATCTATGGTAGTATCCTTATTAGTCTGTGCTGGCATGGCAAGTCCTTATTTTGAAATAAGGGGGTCAGTGTTTATCTCGTGGTTTTAAACTTTTATTAATTAATCGGAGAGGTTTTTAACTTTTCAGAATTCGGTGAATGTATGACATCATTGCGTTTACTATATTTATATGCAAATAACACATTGGAACTTGCAGGGCGTTATTTCCATAGTATACAATAACTGTAAGCATTACGGATACTTACTTTTTGATACACGTTCACATAATTCTATAACTTAGAAATAATAATAAAAATCGATAACCACGAAAATTTACACAAAATTGCGACGTTGCCGCTCTTATGTATAAACGCTCTTAAATTAAAAACATCTAGCACAATAAAGTGCCTGCCCATTATGCGTGTGAGACCACAGGTAACACAATAGCGATCTTGAAACGAATAAACCGATTTTAATAAAACTTTTCTAAAGAGAATCACTAGAAATCGTGCTTTTAAATAAAGAAAATCTTCATTAAAATCAGTTCATTTCATCGGTTTTTTAAACTACGGTGGCACAGACAGACAGACAAGTTACTCTATATCTCTCAATAATGTTCTTTATCGGTAAAGGTAAAAAATTTAAACACTGCGAATTATAAAAATCTAAAACTTTTAGTTGGCTGCTCGCGGACAAGCATATTCAAATGTGTGTTTTATATTGATCAAAGTCAAAGTGAAATCTTTTTATTTCATTAAGATCACATACATGTCATGATACTTATGAACGTCATACAAAGCCAAAAAGTGTCAGTAAATGTGCCTACGGCCAGTTCACTGACAAGGTTGAGCTCTGAGAAGAACTTGGCATGAAACTCATAACATAACATCATAACATAACGCCTTTTTTCCCGAAGGGGTAGGCAGAGGTGTATCACACCCACATTTCGCCAACTATATTTGGTCCCATGAAATAGGGGGCGAGCCTATTGTCATGTATCACCCGGCAACACTTGTTTACCACACTTCGGGAAAATCTAAATACTGGAATTTCCTGATAGAAAACCCAATACCCGACCCGGGAATCGAACCCAGGACCTCTTGCACAACAGTCGTATACTTTTCTCGCAGTGCCACCGAGGCAGATAGAGATGTTATATTAGGGTCAATTTCGCATAATCCTAATATAGGATATATTAGTTTCGTCATATTCTAATACCATACCTATTACTCGATATTAGTCAGATAAATAGGGTAAGGAGTGAACGTTTTAGTATTATGCTCTATATCTAGTATGCGTTCGCGTAGTCTCTGGCTAATACTTGACTAATATCGAGTAACCTAATAGATGACATTCCTATAACCTAATATGAATACGGGTCGCTCGTATTATAATATGCATACCTAATATGAGTATATTCGTTTCATCTCTAGAGGCAGATCAGAAACTCGTACCACTCTTTTTAATCGCCATAGTTGTTACAATTTTAATTGGATCAGACATCGGTCATTTTGCTGTGAATATTTCATGACAACGTTGCCATTCATTAGACCATAATTACTCATTAATACTACAAATAATAATAATAATATTCTACCACATTCACACAGCGCCATCTAGTTCCAAAGTAAGCAATTATATTTGCTTGTGTTATGGGTAATAAACAACTGATATATACATATTATAGATAAATTACACCCAGACACAGAACAAACCTTTATGCTCATCACACAAAGATTTGTCCTGGCTGGGGATCGAACCCACGACCTCCGGCTTAGCAGTCAGGGTCACTAACCACTAGACCAACAGGCCAGTCAATTAAATTATCAAAAGTCATACAATGAATACTTGTGAACTATATACCTAAGAGTAATATTTTGGCCACTGCACAGCTCCTATTGCCGTAGCGTGATGTTATAATAACCTTTATATAACCTTCCTCGATAAATGGGCTAACCAACATTGTTTTTTCAAATCGGAAAATCAGATCCTAGCGTTCAAACAAAAAAACTTCAGCTATATATTGGTGAAAACTGCATTCGATTCTATACAGCATTTTATTCGTGATGCGCGTACAGACATACAAAAATCTTAAATTTGTTGTATTGGCTTTTTTCTTCTAAACTATAATTATACAGACATCGATCTGTTACAATTCTATTATAATTATACGAACATTTAATTTTGTTCTAAACTTACAATAATAAAAAGGAACATAAGTTTTTATTATAGGTAAATAATTAAATTTAAAATGAAGATCAAAATTAAAGTTGTAAAATTTTATATCTACAATAATACGTTTAAACGTGATTACATTAAATGTGATTATCATTATTTTATTTTTGTGATAATTATTTATTATTCTTTTATAATAATTGCTTTATTAATAATTTTATATATTACATTTGTAATAAAAAATAATAAAAGGGGAATAAAAGTTACACTATTGTCCATAGATAGTAATATATATTATATTATCTATTAAGGTTTAACGATTCAAATTAGACATAAGAAAAAGTAAAACACCAGTACAGAATTTTAGACTTTAAAGTTTTAAAGATATAATATATTACATTAAAATTGCTGTAGAGAAATATTATTAACTTAGGTCTTTCTTTATTATTAAGACTGTAATTTGTGTACTGCATTAATTAAATAAGTTAGACAAAATATAATAAAATTTCATGATTACAATTTTGTGATTGAATTAATATTATACAATAAAATTGTAATAAATAAATTAAAACTAAGAATAATATAAAAAAAAATATATATAATAAAATATAATTAAGTAAGTAATCATAAATTACCAACACATTATTTAAATAGTAAGTTAATATAAATACCTATACCCCTTGATTCTAAGCTGTCGGAATATTTTCGGCCGGAAATGTCAGTTTAATTAAAGTTAAAAAACATAATGTTAAAGACATAGATGGTTGTAGGAAAAAACCTTATATTAATCAGTTTTTAATTTTCTATACGGTAAACAATTTTATAACATTAAATAACTTATGCCGTAAAAATACACCGTACTAAGATTCGAAAAAGTTTACGATCCGGGAGCAATCCGACGAGTCAGAATCAGGGGGCAGATTTCAATAAACTTTAAAAAATTTGCCTGTTTGATGTCTTTTTACATATTATTTAATAGAAAAATATTAAATTAAATATTTACGACTATCACAAAAAATCTTTAAGTCTTATTTATTCTAAGCCAATAATTGGTAAGTTGTTTTTTTTTTACAAAATTGGTATCATATTAATTGTTTTAAAAAGGCCTATAATTTAATAGCTAATTAACTTACACTAGAAAATACATTTGTTCTAAACAATACTGTACAAAATCACTACATTTGGCTTTAAACAACTAAAACTTCATAAATTTGTACATTAAGACAGCCATAATGTATTAAACAATAAATTATAGACGGAACGCTGGCAAATTTTGACCGAAATTAACCTGCGATATTATAATATAACAATGGTTATATAACCATGAACATTGCCGGATGCATTCCCCGAATAGCACCTGCGCGGATCGCACCTAACATATTTCGAATAAACGAAATTTACATTACAATTCATCATCATCCGTGTAGTGACGGATTAAGAATACATAATGTCACTCACTACTCGGTACTAACGGTGGATATTTTTTAAGGACTGTCTTCTATTTCCTTAAAACATGACGGCGTACATGTTTCCAAGTATCGAAAGAAGTTCCATCTTGACACACTTGTAATCTACACATAGGCTTTCAGATACTGGGTGTCTTTAAAAGATGGTAGATTCCATCTGCCCTGGTATCCAATGTCCTTAAAGTGTGGTAGGTTTCATCTTCCCAGATATCCAATTTTCACAAAGCTATCGACAGATAGGCTTCAAGATCCTGGGCTGCGTCTTGGTTCCTGTGAGCTAGTGCCAGTGGAAGACACAATGACAGAGGAGCAGGTAGAAGCTGGCGACAACGAGGTGCCCCACCATGATGGGGAAGCCTATCTTGAAGAACTGAACGAATGTGAACCTGTAACCATGCTGTTCAGCTATGCCGGCACACACGACATTAGCGCTGGCTCCAATTAATGTGCCATTTCCTGAAATACAAACAGCCTTTAATATTTAATAATATTTTTTACCACACAGCGCCATCTAGTCCTAAATTAAGCAATTATATTTGCTTGTGTTATGGATATTAAACAACATTTTTATATACTACCTACTACAATATTTTTTTTCTTTGTAAATACATACATACTGTGTTTGAGACACAGAACAAACAATCATGCTAATCATAGAAAAATTTGTCCTGAGTGGGAGTCGAACCCACGACCTCCGGCTTAGCAGTCAGGGTCACTAACCACTAGACCAACAGGCCCGTCAAAGTAAAAATCAAGTGTATGTATGTTTTGTTATATACAGAGGTGTATGGCACGCACATTTCGCCGGCTATGTTTGGTCCTATGAAATATGGAGCGAGCCTATTGTCATCAACCGGGAACATTCCCTGTCCCGGGACCTCCTGCAACGCAATCGTATATATTTACCACTGAGCCACCAAGGCAGTTCTTTCACCAATAAAATGCTACCATATCAATAAGTACTTCTACCGACAAATCACTCGGGCTAACCTATGGCCCGGACTATTACCAAACAATTGATGTTTTTACCTCCTAAACAGGCTCCAAATGACAGCGCCCATATTAAAGGCATCATGGGCAAGTTCAATTCTGGGTTGTTGCCCAAAGATGTCACCACTCGTACCATCATAGTAGTCAAGGGTATGTTGTCCACGAAAGCTGATGTAACGCCTGACACCTGAAAATAGCAATAACAACATTTAAACATCTTTTTCTGTATGTTTTTGTAAAACCAATTACGAGTATAATAATATGAAAATATTGAATTATTTTGAAATGTTTATAAAGATTTATCATTGGAGCTAACGCCACGTTTTAGGTGTTGGCTCCACGAGCGAGAGATTTGCAGCGATTATCGTTGTCCCTCGTGCTTCCAGACGTGGATTCAACCCCCGGCCAAGTGTAAGTCACAAAATATCATCAGTCTATTGATCCCAATTGACTGTGTAAGTGTGACGTCAATGGTCTATCAGGGTTGTGGACATACCTATATCCACGGTGGATCCGCGCTTAGGTATTCTTTCACTCTTTTTTTTTTACTTCAAAATGAGTGTTTTAATATAAAAAGTTACAATTCAATCTAATTCCACAATAAAACAATTGTATTACATTCAAAATTGATTAAGGCGCACTAATCTTAAAAGAGTTCATGTACAAAATATTTTGAACTGCTTTGAGCATTGGTTTTGAACCACTTTTTTTACTGACTCTGTTATATTGTAATAATAATAATATAATAATATTCTACCACATCACCACACAGCGTCATCTAGTCCCAAAGTAAGCAATTATATTTGCTTGTGTTATGGGTACTAAACAACTGATATAGGTACTACTTAAATACATGTTTTTTTTTGTAAATACATACATATTATAGATAAATTACACCCAGACACAGAACAAACCTTTATGCTCATCACACAAAGATTTGTCCTGGGTGGGGATCGAACCCACGACCTCCGGCTTAGCAGTCAGGCTCACTAACCACTAGACCAACAGGCCAGTCAATTGTATCTTTTGGGTATCTTTTTTTCTTATCTATCTTTTATCATTTGGGGTCAGTAAAAACGAAAATGAATACCTACCCACAACATCAATAAAATGGCGACGGCAAGTCTTCCGCTCTCATCCACTTTCAATATTATTTGTTCCGTCAAGCCACCAATATACGCTATCAAGCCAAGTTTTGATAACGCCTGGAAATATATAAAGACACTATTATAGGAAAAAAAAAAAATATTTTCGGGCGTCTAGATTAGTGATGTGCCGGATCTGGATACGGATATTTGGTATCCGATCCGCGCATGTCGATACGGATCTTAAAATTTTTCTCAATCGGATTTGAGCGTGACTTTAATATGATAATTAAGTGACTTGATGCTTTGTGTGATAGGACATCTTGCGGCATATATGGCATGATGATACAAATTAAAAGAAAGGCCGGCGCCCTTTCTTTTAATTTGTATCATCACTACATAGTATAAAACAAAGTCGCTGTCTCTGTCTGTCCGTCCCTATGTACGTATGCTTAAATCTTTAAAACTTCTCAACGGATTTTGAAGTGTTTTTTTTAATAGGTAGACTGATTCAAGAGGAATGTTTTTAGGTATAAAATACATGTAACGCGGGCGAAGCAGCGGGCGGAAGCTAGTAACAAATAAAACATAAATTGATTGGAATTTAATAGTTTTTCATTGCTACCTAGTACCTAGTCACTTATATATAGAATTTCATCTAAATATTGAAAATAAATAATGTTATAGATCCGCCTCAAAAGTAACGGATAGGGATACGGATCTTTCTTTTGCCTCGGATATCCGCGGATGTGGATGCGGATATCCGGCACAACCCTAAAACATTGCATCAAAACCAATTTCCATTCAGTGGTAATCGTTTCCTAGTAAATACTTACCTCCATGAGTACAAAGAGTGCTGCAAAGAAGAGTAGAGTGGACCACTCGACCCTGTGCAGGATTGGCTCCAGATCATCGCGGTCAGCCAACGTCAGCAGCAGCAAGGCACCTAACAGTGCTGTCCACCCCAGGGAAACTCGGTCTGAAGATAGAAATTACTTCTTTGGAGTAATTCTATGAGAGAATATCAGCTCAAATTGAGCAACCCGCTTGAGGAAGTAATTGCACCCTATAGGGTATACATACATAGGGTCCCTCCTATAGAAGAGGACCGCAGACATAAAACTAACATTGTGTTTCTACTTTGCCTTCCCTAATGAGCTCTGGACCCCATTACTCATCATCACGAGTTTACCGTGTACAGTAACCGTTTTAATTCGAATTGCTAATAGGAGAAATGTCCAAACCTTTTTAATTTAATAGCGTATCTGCTATTTTTGGGCTTTAGGCTAGTGCCAGGCATAAACATGAGGTTCAATCGCAAACCAGCCCCCCCTAGAAAAGTGGCAATCGCTTCAATCTGTCTATTTTAAACGACATGTCACTCAATATAATAATAATAATAATAATAATATTGTGTGACATGTCACGTGATCAATGTATATGATAGATCGAACCGATTGTCATTTGTCTAGCCCCCCTGTTATATTTTTAACCCCGACGCAAAAAGAGGGGTCTTTTTTTCGAAGGGGGTTAAAATTAATATTTTCAGTTAAATGCTTATAATTTTTATACAAGAAATACTTACTGAATTCAGGCATAGAGTGCAGAAAGAAGACAATAACGACGAACGTAATAGCGACGCCGGACTTGACCAAGAGAACTTTGTCTCTTATTTTATACTGAAAGACAAAAACAATCTGCATTGAAAAAAAACAGGTTATGAAGCCTCCCAACTCCCGAATCTGCTAACACAATGGTAAGCCGATGGTCTCATTCGACAGCTGTGATTGGCTTACTAAGTCAATTGCGCCATATTCCCGGCCTGTGATTGGTCGATATTAGTCCATTGGTCTGCTATCGACGTGTGTAATTTAGCAGAATCGGCCCCCTGTAGGTTTATGCGAGCCCTGGTAACTTGTGTGACAGGTTTGCCTACAGATGCCAGTCCCCCACGACGTATCAAACAAAATTTTATGCATATTTGTATATAATATAAAAAGTATATACTTAGTATAAAAGTTTTAATAATATTAAAATTTTATGCAGTATTATATAGTATAGTCGGAATGGCATCCTGAAAATGATTGCTAACAGGCCGGACATCCTATACAAAGGCGGGGGGGTGAAGGTATCTATAGGTAAGCGTACATGATTGAACACATACCTATAGTGCTGCCACAATAAATCTTGTCTGTGTGTAGATATTTATTATAATCTTGTATTTGTTACTAACAATACTAATATAGACTATAAGTGGTATCGTGTTACTAACCCAATACTAAACAAAATTAATTATTCTGTTTTCTATTTATGTTTATGGATTGATTAAAGATATTTTATTTATTTATTTATGTGTTTTTATTTATTTATTCATTTACCACATTTATGTGGCTCTTATTTGTCTTGCCTTTCGTTACCGCTAATAGACAAGGCCTTTTACGTTTCTTTAAATAATTATGGGGAACATTAAGTTTATTTGCGCTAAATCTCCTGTGTTCGAGGTCTTACCACATCTTACCACCAAAATATGACTACAATTAAAAATACATACCTTTTCCTTCATAACAGTAAGCATGGAGGCGAAGCAGGCTTTCGGACAGGCCCTGCGCTTGTTCTCCTTGACCACAACGTCGAGTTGTACGTGCAGTTTGCGTATCTTCTTCTCTAGCCTTTCTCTTACAAACTGCTCGTCTCTTGACAGGTGAGGGAGAGAATCTGCTGCACGACGCCAGATCGAGATTTGGTGACGAAGGTCTGAAGACAACAAGCCAAGTCCACGATTATATTCCACTGGATTATTGGTCTAGTGGTTAGTGACCCTGACTGCTAAGCCGGAAGGTCGTGGTTTCAATTCTCACCCAGGACAAATCTTTGTGTGATGAGCATGATTGTTTGTTCTGTGTCTGGGTGTAATTTATCTATATAATTATGTTTAATACCTCTGTCTCAGCAATTAGGGCCACTAACCACTGAGCAACGGAGGCTTGTAAGACTGAATAGATTCTTTATCAGTCTGCGATATGCCTGTGATTTTCTTGGTCTTCCAGGCGTTTATAAGATACGATAACCACCTATCATCAGGCGAGCCGTACACCTTGTTGCACCCTGCTAAAAAAATACCTACCTTGTATTTCTCTGGATTCATTGGTCCGCAATTTGTTTGTATCTCTGAATATGAACCGTAGCTGGACGTAAGTCTGGAGACACACCAGCAGAATACCGAAGGACATGTGTAGTGTGAAGTTGGTGAAGTTTACACCCTGGTGGAGGAACAGAATATATCAGATAGAATTAGAAACAAGATATGAGGCTCACTGAATATTTTCCCAAGTTTTTAAATTTTATTAAGAGTTGGATCAACAGTGTTTACATTTATTCCAAATTTCATGTCGATAGCCTTAGAGCATGTTCATACATAGGGTTGCCAGGTCGCCAAACCTAATAGCCGGACAGACCAGCCAGTTTGGCCGGACATTTGGGTAGAAAAGCCGGATACCCTATATTATTGAGGATTTCGTCTCAGTATTAATAGGTACGACAAAAAAATTGTGCGTGCGTGGCTGCGTGGGCGACCGACATACAGTCGACTCTCGTCGCCTGCGCTCGGCGCTCGCTCGTTTGCGAAATGTAAGCCTGGCAACGCTATTCATACAGAGGACTGGCAACATCGCAATTTAGTGCCATATTTCGTGATTTTCGATTTTTATTATTTAATTGGAGCTAAGTATTTGTTTGAAATGTTTTCAATACACTTTTTAGAATTAGCTGAAAGGTATGTAACGTATGGTACGAAATCATTGCGTTTACAGTTCTATTTATATGCAAAACCACAACTAAACTTACAGGCAGTTATTTTCATACAAAAATATCTGTAAGCAATACAGATACTTACTTTATATTTAATACACTATATGTTCACGTAATTTTTTTGACTGTCACCGTGACGCAGTGGTTAAGTTGGTCGCCTCGCCACTACATCGCCGTGCTGGGTGACGTGGGTTCGATTCCCACACGAGACAAATATTTGTGTGATTCATAGATATTTGTTTCTAGTCTGGGTGTACTTTGTGTCCGTTAGTTTCATGTTTGTAAAGCTCCCCGCGACACAGGGCTTGTTCCCTAGTGCGGGCGTTGTCTTTTAAAAAAAAGAAAAGAAAAGAAAGAAAAAAAAGAAAAGAAATTGTAAAAAGTGTACTTATTGAAAACATTTCAATAAAATCGCTCCAAATAATAATAAAAATCGAAAACCACGAATATTATCTTTCTAATATTGTGCAATTGATCTCGACTGGCCTGTTGGTCGAGGGGCTAGTGACCCTGACTGACCCTGACTGCTAAGCCGGAGTCCGTGGGTTTGATCCCCACCCAGGACAAATCTTTGTGTGATGAGCATAAAGGTTTGTTCTGTGTCTGGGTGTAATTTATCTATAAAATGTATTTTTTTACAAAAAAAAATGTATTTAAGTAGTATATAGGTTGTTTAGTACCCATAACACAAGCAAATATAATTGCTTACTTAGGGACTAGATGGCGTTGCGTGAATGTGGTAGAATATTATATTAATATAATATAGATAATACAATACTTACAGCTTGAATGACAGCTTTGTTAGATGCTATAATGACGTTTGGGGGGTCACCAACGGGGGTCACAGTGCCCCCTATGTTACTATACAACACCATTGACATCAACACTGGTATTGGGTCTAAGTCCATTACTTCACATAGCCTGAAAACAATTATCATAATTAATTACAAACTATTTTTTTAAATATAGCTTCGTTAGAATAATAAAAATGTGGTTTTTAACCAGGAAATATAACACTACGGGTGACACATGTTTCACCACCTTCAAATGTCACCGTGGCGCAGTGGTTAAGGTGGTCGCCTCGCCACTACATCGCCGTGCTGGGTGACGTGGGTTCGATTCCCACACGAGACAAATATTTGTGTGATTCATAGATATTTGTTTCTAGTCTGGGTGTACTTTGTGTCCGTTAGTTTCATGTTTGTAAAGCTCCCCGCAACACAGGGCTTGTTCCCTAGTGCGGGCGTTGTCTTTTTAAAACAAAAAAAAAAATGTCAAATAAACTACCTGAGACTTTTTTGACAGATTTTATATGAAAAATACGTTAAAAATCTGTCAAGTAAGTTTCATATTGGCTATCTAGCACGTACTCGTATTTGCTAGTGGTGAAACAGGCGCTAAATTGCAACTTTGCCGTTCTTATACATAAACGCTTTTAAGAGGGTTCACACAGAGAAATGGCAACATCGCAATTTAGTGTCATATTTCGTGGTTTTCGATTCTTATTATTTAATTGGAGCTATTTGTTTTATTTATTATCATTATTAGCAACCTATTAAGTCCCACTGCTGGGCTCGGGCTCCTCTACTCTATCTAGAGAGCTGAGGGGTTTAGGCCATAATCCACTCACACTGGCCTAGTGCGGGTTGGTGGATCAGACATACTCATAGAATTTCTTCTAGGGTATGTGGGTTTCCTCACGATGTTTTCCTTCACCGTTAGCAGATGGTAAGTCACTTGACTAGTACATATAAATTCCACAAAGTGGAATCCACATTGGTACTGCCGGTCGGGATCGAACTCGGACCGCGTCATTTGCACGCTGGTCCCTTAACCATTCAGCTACCATCGCTATAAATAACTGTAAGCATTACGGATACTTACCTACTTTTTAATACAAGTTCACGTAATCCTAAACAATATAAAACGTTTTTGAAAACTAAACGGAAAGTACCTTATAGTGACAGGCGTCATCAACAGCACGGTGGTGACATTGTCCAGGAAAGTAGATATGATCGCTGTGATGCCACTGAGCAGCATAATTAAAGGCCATATCTTGCCTTTTGTCACCTAAAACATAATATTTATAATGGCAGAAGAAGGAGATACATTACTGAGGCGTGGCGTATATCGGTTTCATATATTTAATAATCCATTTATACATATATTATATAAACTATTTTTAACAAAAAAATATTAAAACGACTTCAAATCAGTACTAAAAAGCGAAAAATAAACTGAATTAGATATTTAATTCCAAGCTAAAAAATACCTACCTACCTGTTTAAAGTATAATACCCTATTACTAATCTGTTTGAAGTCGAAGTGACGTGATGAATAGGGGACCAATTCGGAAGTATACCCTTTCAAACAAAAAAAGATTTTTTTTAAATCGGTTCAGGCATCTCCGAGTAATCGATGAACATACATAAAAAAAAAAAAAATACATACAGTCGAACATATAACCTCCTCCTTTTTTGAAGTCGTTTAAAAAGGCTTTGTCCTGACTGACTGACTTACTGACAGACAACACAGTACACACAGCCTATACCGCTTGTCGTAGCGACTTAAAACTTGGAGGGTGTGTTTGTCCTAATGTCTAGAGGTGTACTAAGAAAGGGTTTTTTAAAATTCAACCCCTAAGGGGGTGAAAAGGGATAAAAATGATTGTATGAAACTTCTTTGTTTTTTAACTTATAGATTTGAAAATTTGTTTTGGGATACTACTATCAAAATAAAAAATACTCTCATCAATTTTTTTGACAAGTGTGGCTTTTGAAGGGTGTAATTGGGGATAAAGCGTTGTATGAAAAGATCTTTGTTTTGAAGTTAACGTTTTGCAAATTAGTATTGGGATAGGAACTTAAAATGTTATTTTAGCTCTGCCCTGCCAATAGCGTTTAACTATAAAACTATATCCACGCGAGCGAAATCGCGTGCAAAAGCTAGTAATATATAAGTATAAGACTTCGTTTAAATAATTAAGATAATTATGACATACCTCTGTCTCATCACCATCATCATTACGACCCATAAATTAACGTCCCACTCCTAGGCACGAGTCTCCTCCAGACATTTTAGAGGGAATTTAGCCTACTATACCACGCTTGTAGTTTATTTATTTCAAAATGTCTTACCAACTAAATACATGCATGACATTGACTTAGATATAGAATTATAATTATTACAAATTTACCTCGCATGCACCTAAATTAAAGGTAAGCACAACAGTTCCTGAAGACTACGGAGCTAAAAAATACACAATATTCTGAGATGGAACGCTATACAGAAATAAAGACAAACTATTTCACATGTTATTTGTAAACTGCCTCGGTGGCGCTGCGGGAAGTGTATACGACTGTTGTGCAAGAGGTCCCGGGTTCGATTCTCAGGTCGGGTGAAAATGGTATTGGGCTTTTCTAACATAAAATTCCAGTATTGAGATTTTCCCGGAGTTTGGTAAACAAATGTTCCCGGTTGATGACAATAGGCTCGCCCCCTATTTCATGGAACCAAACATAGCTGGCGAAATGTGGGTGTGAAACACCTCTGCCTACCCCTTCGGGGAAAAAAGGCGTGATGCTATGTTTATGTTTATTTGTAAATAGCTTTCTTGAATGACTCCAATTTAGCTCCAAAAATATCAAGGTCACATAGTCGTATATGGAATTAGTTATTTATGGGTTCTTATAGGATTTTGTTTCGAATTTTCCTTTTCTCGCAGAGCTCTTGTAGCTTAAGGTCTTTAACTCCCTTAGTCGTCTTGTATGACACCCACGGGTTGAGATGGGGTAGTGATATTACGTATTCTGAATCCGTCACTACACGGAGAACACACACCTCTTAGTCAAAAAATAAATCTATACATAAAATTGTTTAACTACCTACCTCAAAAGTGAACACAGCGAGAAAATCGAACACCCCAGTCTCCGCCATGATTGATACCAACAGCATCATACTGAAGAGTAGGAGCAACGTCTCCATATCCAGCCAAGACACCAGCTCCTCTAACGACGGCCTTTCTCCAGCTAGTGCTAAGATTGCTAGAGCTGTTGTGGACACCAGAACAGCTGCCATCGTTCTGTTTATCAGCTGTGGAGAGAAGAAATAATAGCTTAAATTTATCTTAAAATTGCAGTGCGTCTGTCATATTTGCTGATGGCAAATGGCAATGGCATCAAAGGCAAATTTGCTAATCATCAGTAACCCATTAAGTGCCAATGCTGGGTTCGGGTCTCATCTCCCCTATCTAGAGAGCTGACAGGGTTTAGGCCATAATCCACTCACGCTGGCCTAGTGCGGGTTGATGGATCAGACATACTCATAGAATTTCTTCTAGGTAATGTGGGTTTCCTCACGATATTTTCCTACACTGTCAGCAGATGGTAAGTCACTTGACTAGTGCCTATAAATTTCACAAAGTGATATCCACATTGGTACTGCCGCGCCGATCGGGATCGAATTTGGACCGCACGATTTGCATGCCGGGCACGTATCCATTTAGCTACCATCGCTTCACTTCCTCCATAGCAAAGGTACACAAAATATGTATTAATACTAAACCCTTATAGCTGAAAATAAAATTGACCAAACCGGGGTTGAACCTCTTGTGCAACAGTCTTATAATTCAAATTTTATCCACCGTGCACGTTTAGTCGACATAAAAACTTTGTCTAGGTGATAGTACTTAATCACTCAAAAAAACATCTATACAAATTTCATTATTCTAGGTCAACGGGAAGTATCTATAGGTTTTGACGTTTTTGATCGTCAAGATATGTAACAAAAATTTTTTTTTTTTTTTTATACCACGACGCACGGTGGCAAACAGTCGTACGGTCCGCCTGATGATAAGCGGTTACCGTAGCCTATGGGCGCCTGCAACACCAGGGGCATCACGAGCGCGTTGCCGACCCTTAAGAAACCTATTCACTCCTTTTTTGAAGAACCCCATACTGTAGTCCCTTGGGAAAACCTCGTTAGGGAGTTCATTCCACAACCTGATAGTTCTTGGGAGGAAATTCCTCTGGAACCGAAAAATGGAGCATAAACGGCTGTATCTTTTGATTGCATTTACTTAGAACTCTGTTTTATTTTTACTGCCTTAAGAGATTGTAGACCCGAGGATTTGATATTAATTTCAGCTAACCTCATATCAATATTCTTGACAGACGGACAATGGAGTCACACTCCATTGTCCGTCTGTCAAGATATATTTTTCTTTTGAGGCACGGAACCCTAAAAAAACATTTTTTTTCCAAGAATATTAATACAATGACTAACCCTGTTAAGGAAAACTATGTTTTTAACACGACTAAAACTGCACGGTGTATTTTCTTGAAGTTAATTGTACCTCTATTTAGTTTATTCTAGATTATGATAGCATAATAGCGATAATTATTTTAATAATTATAATATTTCTTGTTAGAGTCACGTGAAAATATACAGTCATAACAACAATCAAAACAAATCATCATATCCATATCAACCCACAAACGTCCCACTGCTGGGCACGGGTCTCCTCCAGAGAATGTGGAGGGAATTTAGCCTACTATTCCACGCTTGCCAGACGGGTTGGTATAGGGTTTGTTTCGAATTTTCCTATAATATTGCATATGCTACGAACAAATTATTGTTTTTTGACAAATGTACTTTTGACTCAAAATTTCAAAAATAAATAATTTATGCCCTGTTTCTGAGCCCTCAGATTAAAGTATAAACTGATTAAATATAAAAATAAAACAAGAGAACTAGTTTATTCACTAAACTGTCATTTTTAATTTGTTATAGTTATATTTTATCCTATCGATTATCGCCATTTGAGGACTCAGAAACCGGACAATAGTGTAATCCATCTTATTTAATTTATTGTCTCTCTGCACACTCTTATTGTTGACTGGTAGATAATGCCGTTTGGTATTAAGAACGAATACGGCTAGCCAATCTTTATACAATTGTATTCCCCTGTTGTCTCCCTGACTAATGCCTATCATCATCATCATCATATCAGCCCAATGACGTCCACTGCTGAACATAGGCCTCACCTAATTTCCGCCACAGCGAGCGATTTTGTGCCGCCCGCATCCAACGGCCACCCGCAATCTTTACCAGATCGTCGGTCCATCTATCAATGCCTATACAGAGCATTTTTTTCCAAAAAAAAACAAGGTCAGCAGAAGACCCTGCTGTGTCCTATCATGCTGTGTTCTGCTTTGTCATTCAGCTATGTCCCTATCATTTCCTTTTTTAAGGAAATAATCTCTGCCTACCCCTCTATTAGGAAAGAGGCGTGAACTATATGTATGTATCTTTCTTTTTGAAATGAGGGCCGAATATTAATAACTTTCTTCTATCTACTTCAACAACAACAATAAAACTACTTAATATTTCAAACACATTTAATTTCAAATATTGCATTTAACAAAATAGATAGAACACAGTTATTATAAACCGATTAAGTTGACATTTTTTTGTTTATATAATTATTACATTTATTCCAAAATACACACCCGGACTCCTAAATCGAGCCACCTAGCATTATGAGTTAGTATCGTACATAACTTTAAAATATTATATGAATGACTAAATATTTTTAATGCAGTTTTGTAGCTGGCATATTCTTCGCCTAGTTGACAATGAATTTGGTTCTAAATTTAAATTTGTAATCTTGAAAAACAAATAAAAAGCTGCAGTTGTTCATTTATTAGGAATCCTGAACAATACAGACCCTGTAAATTAGAGCTTTGATTATTGATTTTTTCGTATCTACGGATTGAAAAAGTTCGTCAATTGTTTTTATTAATGTTTAAACCGTTTCTGGGTTTAAATTTTGGATACTTCACCTGATGTAGCGGCTCAAGCTGTGGCTCTTATTCAATCTGGTTTAAGCCAGAGAAACGTGAGTACACAACTCCACATAACCCGATCCGCTGTTCAAAGAGTGTACCACAGGTTCCTAGAGACTGGATTATGTTCGTCGTTTACAATGGTGATGATAATTCATATATTTATTTAAAGTTATGGACGATACTAACTCATTATGTAAGGTGGCTCGATTTAGGAGTCCGGGAGTGAGTATATATGACCGGTTTTTCACAAATACGGGGTATCCAAACAAAATGGAAAATATATTTGAATGTAACATAGTGTAACGTTATTAGATACTATTTTTAATAGGCTAAATTCCCTCCACACTCTTTGGAGTGGAACCGTGCCCAGTAGTGGGACGTTTATGGGTTGAAATGACGATGATGATGTTTTTAATTTAATTTTTTTTCAATACCTTTTTTTCGATATTTTGCAACCGAAACGTGTAGAATAAAAATATTAAATGGAAGATTATTGACTTCCATTTAAATTGTCTGTTTGCTACCGTTATGGTATATAAAAAACATTTTTTATAATATTACGTAACAGAAGTTAAATGATGTTCAAATTCTTAGCTTATACTTAACTTGCTTAGTCTACTTTTGCACGGTTAAGTATTTTACAAAAAATCTTTTAGTACTTAGAAGTCTCAAAGCATTATTTAATTTTATCGATTTAAAAATGTGTCCTTTTGTCTGGACACCGAGTATAAAACGAGTTGAAATTAGAGAGAACGTCACGTCGTAATTGGGCAGCGTTATTTAACGCGTGCCACACGGTTATAAGCTTGCCTTCCAACAGAGGTGACCTTGGTGGATTCCAACCGTCTTGCCAGCTGGTTGTGAACCAAATTTCATACAAACTACGCGGATGGCAATCAAGCTCCCACCAAGGTCACCTCTGTTGGAACGCAAGTTTACAGCCGTGTGGCACGGCATATAGCGAAAAAAATTTCGTGTCTGATTCATTTTTTCTGTTTTGAATCCAGTGTACTCGCATCCATGCCAGTTGAATAATATGCTGACACAATATCATAAAGGGATACCTTTGGAGAGGCCTGTGGTAGAAAGGAAAATTAATTAAATTATGGCCAAATAGATAAATGACCGGCGCGCAAATCACGCGGTTCGAGATCGATTCCAAACGGCAGTACCAATGTGGATTTCACTTTATGGAATTTATATGTACTAGTAAAGTGATTAACCATCTGCTGACATGGTGATGGTTGCTGATACTGACATGATGATTACCACTTCATCATCATCATCATCATCATGTCAGCCCACAAACGTCCCACCGATGGGCACGGGTCTCCTCCAAAGATTTTGAAGGGAATTTAGCCTAAAAATTAACACTTATCAATAAAAAAATAGGATGTCTTACCTCAAATATAATAAGTGCATATAGAGCACACAGCAGGAGGCAGGAATAAATCACTCCTGTTGACAAATCGAGAGGATCCAGGGTGTACTCCAGGGTAAAAGGTATCGTAAGGGCTGATGTGGTGGTCATTACGATGGCATACAGGCTGGTACTCAAATTCTCCTGGTAGACACTCTTGTTGGAATGCAATCGGATTGTCGAGGTTCGAAGTTCACCTGTCGTGAAGTCAATTTTTTCTTGAGGGTCTAGGTATAATATCCATGGTGAGGACTTCTGAAAAGAAGATGAAAAGTTAAGTATATTTCATGGTAAAGTTTTTTGAGAGTTGCTACACACATTCGGGCCGGCATTAATTGGCATTACCGTTTGGTAAAATCGAATGTATCTATATATACAATTTTATCATCACATAAATCAAACATGATATTTTTACAAATTCGGCATTAAATACCGAAAACTATCGATTGATTTAATTTGTATTTTGTTAAATACTGATAAAAGAAAAGAATAAAAATTAATAGGTGTTCTACATGGTTATAAACTTGCGTTCCAACAGAGTGACCTTGGTGGGAGCTTGGTTGCCAGCCGCGTAGTTTGTATGAAATTTGGTTTACAACAGCCGGCTACACGGTTGGAATCCACCAAGGGCACATAAGTGCAGTAATTTCTAGGGAGTTAGATTTCCTTGGAGCTGTGTGTATCTCACCTCAAAGCTCACCATGTCGTAAGGTTTGTCTTTCACATTCGTCACCCGCCATTGCTCCAGCCATACCTTCATAGAAGGCAATCGGTCTTTTTCGGTGGTGTTCAGTTTCCGTTCATTTTGTTCCGTCATGAAGGGACCTTTGAGCTTCATGTATACAGATAGAGTGCCTTGGGTTCTGTTTAGGACGTAGTCTGAAAACGACGTCAAAGTTCAATATAGTTTTTAAAGTTTTCATTGTCGTTAAATACATACATACATTTAGATCAAGCCTCTTTCCCAACAGAGGGGCAGGCAGAGACGATTTCCTACCACTAGCTACGACTGACATACATCTTTGGCTTCTTCAACATTCATCAGTCTTTTCATGCATTCTCGCCGGTTTAGAGTCCTCCAGCCCCCTGAGCTGACTCGTCGGACTACTCCCGGATAGTAAATTTTTCCGAATCATAGAACGAAGTTTATTTACGTTTTAGGTTATTTTGTGGTAGTAAATATGTTATTGTATTGATTGATTTTGATATTTATTGTTTCTTTCTGGGTAAAATTTATTGGTAAACACTTGTTTTGAAATGAATAATTGCTTCTTAATAATAATTACAACCCATTAATAGACCACTGCTGGGCTCAGGTCTCCCCTCAAGCTAAAGAACTGAGAGAGTTTTAGGCCATAATCCACACATGCAGGCAGAATGCGGGTTGGTGGATCAGACCTTAGAAAACTTTAGAATTTTTTGTTTTCCTTCACCGTTAGCATGACGTATATCTATATTCTTACTTTTAACCTCGGTAGAAGACACTGAGGAATGTCTGACAACCTCTTCCTTCTCATTGTACATCATAAATATGACTGTGAAGAATAACCAGCAAGCCACGAGTAGGAACATTTTGACCAAGTGTTTGGTGGTCGCCAACTGTGGGAAAAATTCAGATATTAATCATCAGCATCATCAGACAATTGGAATAGATTCGTAATATTTAAATGTCACTTCCATACATTTGAACTCAAAGCTGTGCTACATGGTTATAAGCTTGCCTTCCACAGAGGTGCCCTTGGTGGATTCCAACCGTGTAGCCGGCTGTTGTAAACCAAATTTCATACAAACTTCGCAGATGGCAACTAATTTCCCACCAAGGTCACCTCTGTTGGGACGCCAGTTTATAACCGTGTAGAACACCTATTTTCCTTGTCATACTGCATGCCGTGTTTCCTCTTAAGCCACAATCGCAACAAGCTATCCCATGAGGTTTCTTTAAAAATTAGAATATGCTTGTAATAAGCATACATATATATAGATCACGCCTCTTTCCCAACAGAGGGGTGGGCAGAGACTATTTCCTTCCACTTGCTACGATTCAGACATACATCTTTGGCTTTTGCAACATTCATCAGTCTTTTCATGCATTCTCGTCGGTTGAGGGTACTCCTGATCTGTCCTTTCTTCGGAACGTCACCTATTTGGAATATAAATATAATACAGATTATATTATACTCACAGTTGACTTTTTTTCAGGAACTGGCTCCTCTTCTTCCAAACTGTAACAATCAATTAAACACTAAATATGTACTTATTTGACTACGCCATAATAGCATATCCCGTGCCTTGTACGCCGAGCCAGGAAATTTAGTATTTGACATGATGACATGACATGCCTTAAATTAAATAAAAATAATTATTTATTGTCCTTAAAAACCGGTTAAGTGCGAGTCGGACTGGTGCACTGAGGGTTCCGTACGATAATAAGTACAATTTATATTTATACGCTTCATTTTATATCCCTTTCAATATAATACTAATATTCAATAATATTTAAATGAGTACGGTTTTCGGATTTTTTTCCTGTCCTTGTGTGACTTGATATTGCATTTTGCCAAATTTCATGATTCTAGGTCAGCGGGAAGTACCTACATATCCTACAGGTTTCGTCTTTTTTGATCGTCAAGACATGCGACAAAAATGGAGCATAAACGGCTGTATCTTTTGATTGCGTTCACTTAGAACATTGATTTTTTTATTGCAGATTCGAGTATTTGATATTAATTTCAGCTTAATCCTCAACGCGTTCTTGAGAAAAATATGCTTGACAGACGTAAAGACAGTCAGATAGACAACGAAGTGATCCTATAAGGGTTCCCTTTTACCATTTTAGGTACGGAACCCTAAAAAAGAACCTAATGAAGGACATAAGCTTTTAACTAGACTACCGCTGCTCGGCAACTGTAACCAGAGGAATCCCTCAGGGCTCACTACACACACACCTACAGGCCACTGAAAATCACCGCTGTACCGTAGCTTAGACATGGCGCCGCAGGCGCAGCATTAAGCTGAGTGGATGTTTATAATTTTTTCAATAATATATGTATATTTTTTGTTGCTAACACTGTTTTGTATGTTCATGGTCTGTGAAAAAAAAAAAGTGCTTCCTTTCTTTCTTTCTCTCTCTTTCAAAACAGCGGGGGTGAGCAACTATAACATTGTTTTACTAACATTTTTGTCTGTTTTTTCTCATCTTTATGGCAATTTCCGTTGAAGACAGTTACTTCTTGGACGTTGTTGTTCAGATGTGGTGCAGACGCCACAGAGGGTAGTCTCTTTGTAGGAACTGCCCCATTTATCCTTGGTGTCAGAGGTATCTGGTCGTGTGCACCTGGAAAGTAAAATAGTTTTATAATATAACAATGACATTCTACCACATTCACACAGCGCCATCTAGTCCCAAATTAAACAATTATATTTGCTTATGTATGGGTACTAAACAACAGTACTGTTAAACTTCTTTTTTTTTGTAAATACATACATATTAATATAATCGATATATAAATCGATTTTCATCATCATTTCAACCCATAAATATCCCACTGCTGGGCATAGGTCTCCTCGAAAGAATGCGGAGGGAATTTAGCCTACAATACCACGCTGGCCAGACGGATTGGTATAGGGTTTGTTTCGAATTTTCCTTTTCTCGCAGTGCTCTTGTTTGCATAAGATTACTTCTTATGCAGACAAGAACTTACTTTTACTACTTACTTTCTATTTTATTATAGATAAATTACACCCAGACACAGAACAAACCTTCATGCTCATCACACAATATATCACTATAATAGTTGTTGAAACCATAGACCTAGGATCCGCGCGCTACTGAAACTGTTGCTTACAATTTATTAATTACACAGTACACACTGCGAGAAAAGGAAAATCGTCTGGCCAGCGTGGTATCATTATCAGCAATCCATTAAGTCCCACTGCTGGGTTCGGGTCTCCTCTAAATCAGAGAGCTGAGAGGGTTTAGGCCATAATCCACTCATGCTGGCCTAGTGCGGGTTGGTAGATCAGACATACTCATAGAATTTCTTCCAGGGTATGTGGGTTTCCTCACGATGTTTTCCTTCACCGTTAGCAGATGGTAAGTCATTTGACTAGTACATATAAATTCCAAAAAGTGAAATCCACATTGGTACTGCCGTTCGGGATCGAACTCGGACCGCGTGATTTGCACGCCGCTCCCTTATCCATTCCCTCCAAAATCTTTGGAAAGACGTTTATGGGTTGAAATGATGATGACTCATTGGTTGTTAAATAAAGGTTGTCAACCTTGAATACTGACATTTACCTGTTGTTTAGTATCTTGCTAACGACCCTTATTACGGACAATTTTATCATCATCATTATAATCATTGTAAATTTTAATGCTTTTAGGGTTCCGTAAGTGCACTTAAAAGTTAAAACAAAACCCTTATGGAATTTTTCGTTGTTATTTAGGGCTGGTTATTTTCTGTTGGTCATATATTTTTTTTAATACAACAAAAGAACACTCAGCAAAGAGATAAGTTTGCAAATTTAATAGGATTGTTTTGTTTATCAGGAAACACTATATTAGAAAGATATTTCTATACAAATATACACATTATAAAGAGGAAATATTTGTATTTTTGTATGTAACGAATAAACTAAAAAACTACTGGACCTATTTAAAAAATTCTTTCGCCGTTAGAAAACTACATTATCACTGAGTAACATAGGCAAAAAATATCAGTTGTTTAGTACCCATAACACAAGCAAATATAATTGCTTAATTTGGGACTAGATAGCGCTGTGTGAATGTGGTAAAATATTATATTACATAAAATTATTCACGTACGGAACCCTCTGTATGGAATTTCAACACACGCTTGACGAGTTTTGAATAATACCAAATACTGTGATACTGACGACCTAAGGCTATCGTTGACAATTCTGTTTTTTTTTCAAAACTATTATGTAACGTTAAATAGTCATTACATGTAATAACAAAATTGACTAATTTTCCAAAAAAAAAAATTGTAATATCATTTTGAGGCTGATCTACATGTGCTAACTGCCTCGGTGGCACAGCGAGAAGTGTCTACAAGAGTGTCGAGAAGTGTCGACTGCTGTACAAGATGTCCCGGGTTCGATTCCCGGGTCGAGTAAAAATGGTATTGGGTTTTTCTATCAGGAAATTCCAGTATTTAGATTTTCCCGAATTTTTGGCAAACAAATGTTCCCGGTTGATGACAATAATCTCGCCCCCTAATTCATGGGACTAAACATAGCTGGCGAAATGTGGGTGTGATTTTGTAAATACATATTATAGATAAATTACACCCAGACACAGAAAAAACCTTTATGCTCATCAAACAAAGATTTGTCCTGAGTGGGGATCGAACCCACGACCTCCGACTTAGCAGTCAGGGTCACTAGCCACTAGACCAACAGGCCAGTCGTTAATCGATTAATTTCTTTGCGGGTTCCAATACAGTAGATTAGGTATTCTCTGGGGCTGCTGAGAGGCAAAACTCAGTGTTCGTAAGGGTGTTAATCTTGGTTTACAGGAGTTGCATTGGTGGGCATGAAGGTGGGATTGTACGTGAGACAAAAACCATCTAACTTAGGTCCTAATTTAAAACTATTAAAAGAAGCATCTAGAAAAAAGTTGAGAGTGTTTCCCTGTCACACAATATCAATATACAAACAGAAACAGCGTTTCTATGCCGACGCACCGGTTCGATCCGGCTCAGACCGGTTTTAAAATAGCCACTAGCAAGTCTCAGTTGGAACACTGACAAAAATTCTACTATTGATTGATGCACAGGTTCTGAACGTGTTATGTCACAAAGACTTCTAGCCCATAGATGCACAATTTTCTGTTAGCAAATAAAAAATAAGGTTCTAATAGACCAGAAGAACAAGCCAAGCGTGGCAAAATGATGCGATATCGATTTTCACTTTGTGGAATTTATTTGTACTAGCCAAATGACTTACCATCTGCTAACGGTGAAGGAAAACATCGTGAGGTGTGGCATATTGCCTTAATTCATTATTGACTACTACATTTTATATCTAACAGTAACATAAGCCAATAATGCTCTCGCACGGAATTGGTTAATATAAAAGACAATGTAATTAGTATTTAGCTCTCTCTTTAAACTACTATAAAAATGGAAATATACGTATTTACTCCATACTGGCTTTCCCTCCATCATCACCAAACTTTTAAACAATACATGGCGACCCTGCCAGGATTCCAGGACTCCAGTCGGTTCACAGAGGAGTTTAGTGGGTAAACCCACATACCCTAGTAGCCCCTTTGACTGGCCTGTTGGTCTAGTGGTTAGTGACCCTGACTGCTAAGTCGGAGGTCGTGGGTTCGATCCCCACTCAGGACAAATCTTTGTGTGATGAGCATAAAGGTTTTTTCTGTGTCTGGGTGTAATTTATCTATAATATGTATTTACAAAAAAAAATGCATATAAGTAGTAGGTATATCAGTTGTTTAGTACCCATAACACAAGCAAATATAATTGCTTACTTTGGGACTAGATGGCGCTGTGTGAATGTGGTAGAATATTATTATTATTATTAATATTATTACCCTAGAAGTAATTCTAAATGTATGGCGCTACAATAGATCAATAACTGGTTGACGTAACTAAGAAGCTGATCAGCATCATCATCGTATAAGCCTGATGACGTCCACAGCTGGACATAGGTCTCATCTAATTTCCGCCACAGCGAGCGTTTTTAAAGCACATACCATCACACACACAACAACACAAAAAAAAATATCATTACTTAGGTACACCTTCATGATATGCTTACAATCATCATCATCATCAGCAACCCATTAAGTCCCACTGCTGGGCACGGGTCTCCTCTCCTCTAACTAGAGATTTCAGAGGGTTTAGGCCATAATCCACTTACGCTGGCCTAGTGCGGGTTGGTGGATCAGACATACTCATAGAATTTCTTCTAAAGTAGGTATGTGGGTTTCCTCACAATGTTTTTCTTCACCGTTAACAGATGGTAAGTAACTTGACTAGTACAGATAAATTCCACAAAGTGGAATCCACATTGGTACTGCCGGTCGGGATCGAACTCAGACCGCGTGTTTAACACGCCGGTCTCTTATCCATTCAGCCACCATCGCTTACGCTTACAATAACACAACAATTCTAAGAAAATTGTGTTTATTTTTTTACGCACTAACAAGGAAAATTACATTAACATGTCAAAAGCCAATTTACATTATCATTTATAACTACCATATTTAATTTTAACTAGCTCACTTATATAGAAGTGATATTATTTACATGGCTATGTCAATTTGACTGTGTACTAGAGATGGTTGGACTAGGTAAATTAGGTACTAGGCCGCTGATGTCATAATATCAAGTTCCGGTGGCCCACTCGTTACGGCGAAAAGTCGGTGCTCAGAGGGGTTTACTGGGTATTCCGGTCTCGACCGGTGAGTTCCACATAAACGCCCCGTTTCCCCGGACGGGGCGATATGCGTAAATGCATTAACCCTCTTAAAAAAAAAAGGTAAATTAGGGACTAGGTACGTCTAGCCCTAGTACATATGAATAAGTGATCCGAATACCTGTTCCACCAAGTCTACCTAGCTCCAAGTATAATATCTTCAGATCTTGAATACTGCTCAAAATTATTGATACTAAGTGAGAAAAAACAACTAAATGTTTTTAAATTATTTTAAATGTCTTAGATATTATTTTTAAAATTGTATACTTTTACATATATTTGTTGTACCAATGATAAAAGAATCTAAATAAAAAAAGACACGTAAATCGTAAGCACTTCGTATCGGGATAACAAGACTAGACTACACAGTACTCGATATCGTACGCGATCTTTCACAATAAAATACCGTAAAACATCAAAGCTAAATCGAAAAAAATCAGAGCGGGACCAATACCTAGTATTCGGATCTGTTCTAGTACATACGCCTCACCTCTAGCTATAACCAGATGCCTTAAATTAAAAGGGAGTATCGTCCAAACAGTCTATGTGATCACTGTTCATTACAACAAATTAAACAGGTGCAGATGACAAGCTCATGTATGACCTTCACTTTTCATACCTACCCTCGGCGGTCGCGTTAGTTAGGGTTACCTACCTACCTACTTACACAGAACAATCCCCGGTAAGCGCCCCTAACCGCAAACCCGCGCACACAATGATTTTTGCAATTTATATTATCGTAGTATCTTTCGATAATTCTACCCAACCATAACCATAACTTTGGGCGCATAATGTTCAAAGCGCAAAATGGTTAGCACTGGTAAAATATTCATGTTTTATATATTATTCCTATTAGGGAGTCACAATTCACCAAAATTAAGTTATTTATCATCATAGCAGCTAATAAGCGATGCAATTGTTTTTTTTACCATTCTGCGCTTTTACCATTTTGCTCTTTTGACTTCGTGCGCTTTTACCATTTTGCTCCTTTAAAATTTTGCTCTTTTACCATTTTACCAGTGCTTACCATTTTGCGCTTTGAATATTATGCGCCCAAAGGAATTTAAAATAAGTAAATTAACTCTTCCGAATTGCCATTCAAAAATTCAATAAATAATTGATCAAAATAATGTGTTTCTTAATTTTGTTGAAACTTAAGGGGGGCATGAAAATATGTATTATTTTGGCTTAGGGGAGGCTCAGCGAAGTAAAAGTTGGAAAACCCTGCTCTAAACAGTTAGGTACGCTAGAGGTTTTTGTAGATTACGGTTATAAATCCCTACATCATACATATTATTATAAAAACAAAGTCTTCCGCCGCGTCCAAAAATCAAGCAAATACTTATACCTCTCTGATATAACAGGTAAGCTATAAACATAAGACATATGTCTAAAGTGCACACTTGCGCTCGCAGAGTTCTTCTCAAACTTCTGAGATATAGTGTCTGTGAGCGATGTCTATGTGTGCGTTGCTTGAGCGTGCCTTGTATGTAGCCTGTCTTCTGTACCTCTTTATAGTCTGTGCAACGCTCCCGTTTATTTCTCTGTAATACCACATCGCTAAAATGCTCATCACACGTGTATTTTATCAACACCTTAAGATTTATTTTGTCATTGTTCCAATAAATACAGTTTATTTTTAGTGTTTAAATAACAATTATTATTGTACGAATAGAATTCAAACGCATTTATAAGTGTCAGTGTTAGCTGCTAATCATAAACAGATGTAAGTACAGTGTTCTCTGACTGGTAATTTCGCTCTTTTTTCTTTAATGATATGGTTCAAAACTGCCTAATGATGTTTCTAATTTTACGACTCTTTCCCGTTAATAGTGAGATATATGTACATATATAGGTGAGGCCTATGTTCAACAGTGGACGTCATTGGGCTGATATGATGATGATGATGATGATATAAGTACCTACGTATTGTGTCATTGTGAGAAGTATCACTGTATGAACATCTAAATAAATAACTATTATATGCCACATGTACGACGAAATTACTCGAGAATAGCTCGACCGAATTCGATAAATTTGTTCTTTATGTTGCGTATTATTTGTCAAGATATAATTTGTATTATAGTAAACTTACCATGTTCCTTCTCGTAATGCTGTTTGAACTGCTGCAAGGCTGGATCGTACTTGACCTCGTCAGGGAGGCCGAGCCACAGCTGCAGCGCTCCAGCCGTCAGCTCCCCGCTGGAAACCAGCGAGTACTGGCTCCGCGACAACTCCTCCCGTCTGTCAGGCATACCACGCCATAAACTCACACGGTTCACAAACTTATCCATTTTATATTATCTCATAACTTCACAAAGATTTAACCATTTCCATTTAATTGTATAAGTCAATTTTCTATTATAAAATACACAAATAATTTCTTGTTGTTTGTCAAAATTCCGTTCGTTGTAAATGACAGTTGTGGGTTTTCTAAAGTGTTTGGAATTAGATTTGATGCCTAGTTCGAAACTTTTTGGTTTAGTTTTTTTGGACTCGTTTGACATTTTTAAAGTAGTGTATTAGGGGCGCTTCATACCGAGCAGAGTAGGCCGCGGTAAGCTAGCGTCACCGCCGCCCGGGCGGTTTCACGCTGCCTCCCGAAACCACGCGCGTAGTTTTTTCTTGAGAAGTTTAGTTCCTACATAATGGTGGCCATATATGCTACGAGAAATCGTTACGATTAGACTGTACAGTTCGAACGGTACCGATAAATCGCTACATGTATGTTATAAAACTGTACAGTTTCGTCTGATTTTTCATGTATTATTAAATTGTACAGTCTGATCGTAACGACTTCTCGTAGCGTATATGGCCACCATAACGCGCAGAACGCGAGCAGAACGGCCGGCAAACCTTTTCGAGCTTTTCAAGCGATACTGGCCTTTTTATTATAATATAACAATATAATATAATATTCTACCACATTCACATAGCGCCATCTAGGCCCAAAATAAGCAATTATATTTAATAATAATAATATTCTACTACATTCACACAGCGCCATCTAGTCCCAAAGTAAGCAATTATATTTGCTTGTGTTATGGGTACAAAACAACTGATATACTACTTAAATATATATTTTTTATTTTTTGTAAATACATACATATTATAGATAAATTACATTATTAATTTGCTTGTGTTATAGGTACTAAACAACTGATATACTACTTAAATACATTTTATTTTTGTAAATACATACATATAGACACAGAACAAACCCTTATGCTCATCACACAAAGATTTGTCCTGGGTGAATCGAACCCACGACCTCCGGTTTAGCAGTCAGGGTCACTAACCACTAGACCAACAGGCCAGTCCAAATGATGTAATTAAAGTTTCAAATTATTTCACACTGAAAGTGCGGATGCAGGCGGCACAAAATCGCTCGTTGTGGCGGAAATTAGGTGAGGCCTATGTTCAACAGTGGACGTCACTGGGCTGATATGATGATGATGATGATGATGAAAGTACTCGCCGCGTCCCTGCCAGCCCGTGGCCATTCCGATATGAAACGCCCCTTATGGGTGCCTTATTCCTAATGTCGATTTTAATATAGTTTTTTTTTTCAATATTACCAACGATTGGCAAGCTACGTTACCTCGCCTGATGGTAAGCGGTTACCGTAGCCAATGGAAATCTGTTTTGGTACGAATAAATTTATTTTATTATTCTGGAAACTTACGGTTTCTACAAATAAATTCACAAGCTATCTAGATACAACTGTATGTCTAGACAAATTAGGCATATTTTTAAATGGGTATAGAACATCTCCTTCTTTCTCATATCGGCTTGAAGCGACGCTTGTGTTGAAATGTATCAAGTCGTTCAGAAGGCTTCCAACTTGACTTAACGACTACCACATTAAGCGGTAACCCGGACCAACGGCTTTACATGCCTTCCGAAATTATTCGTAAACTGTCGTATGATACCTACGTAAAAAAACGTTAGTGTGAAAATGATATTAAACTTACGTTGACTCCGATATGATGACGTCAAGTTCAGTTAATTCGAACATAATTATTTATGTCAAAAATAACAAGATGGTGCTGTTTCTCGTCGTAATGAAATTTTTTTTTTTTTTTTTTAGGGAAATCACACAGATCGACTTGAAAAGGAGCACTTTATTAATTAAATTCTCATCAAAATCAGTAGAGCTGTTTCGAGGATACTATATGTATTAGGTATTTAAATAGTCATATATAGGTATTAAGTCAGCCAGTCAACAATAGCTTAAGAAAAAAGAAATTCACAGTTTTATTATTAAAATCACTCTCTTGTAAATTTTTAAGATTATTTAGAAAATTACAATTATTTATTTTAGGTTTTTTTTTGTAATAATCACACTTCTTATTAAAAAAAACTGGATAATTTATTTGGTTTTATAAAATAAGCTGTCTTGGAAAGCTTTCGAGTGCGTCTGTGGAAAGAGACTTCAAAGAAAGTGGGCAGTAAAAAGGTACAGTCAGCGAAATAAATGTAAAACTAGAAAGAAAAATTATAAAGCTGAAAAATTCTTTTAGTGTTAGATAGCCCATTTATCGAGGAAGGTGGAATTTAAAACACCAAAAAAAAAGTAGTTTAACAGTTGTTTAGTAGGTACCTACAACACAAGGAAATATAATTGCTTAATTTGAGACTTAATGGCGTTAACTGTGACATCGTAGTTCCCTCAGTACTAAGTGAATAAACATTTTGATAGCTTTTCTTGTATGAAAGCTCATTGGTCCTAGATTTATTATGTATATATCGCATACTTAATAGAAATACCATACCATACCATAGGTCAGAATTGTGTTACGTACAGAAACAGGCTTCTGTTAGCGCCATCTACCATCGTATATGTACCATAAGTTCAAAATACAAGCATCCATTTAATAAATTAATTATAAGTGTTAATTTTGTTAACTGTTTGTTTTTTGTTTTGTCAATAAGTAGGATAAAGTGCTCATAGCAATTTTTTTTTGTAATTCTTTTGCAATTGGCCAATAATGTTTTTCTTAGTTAAGTCAGTATTCCACTAACCATGCGATATATAAAAATCAATTGCTGTTCGTTAGTCTCGCTAAAATCGAGAACGGCTGAACGGATTTATCTTTTCTTGGTCTTGAAATGTTCGTGGAGGTCTAGGGAAGGTTTAAAAGGTGAGAAAAATTGCAAAAAAAAAAATCGTTTGCCCTACGAATTCGGCCGGGTCAACTATCGATTGAGGCAGTACGAAGTCTGCCGGGTCAGCTAGTGTTTCATAAAAATCCTTGCAGCTGTTTCCAGGCCATCAGTTCTTGTCGGGGTTAAGTTATAATTTTTGTTTTTTTAGTAGTAAAAAATAGAAACACAACGCAGCTTTCTAGGACTTATTTATGTTAAGAATGCCATCTGCTTGTAAGTTTTGTATTTTTGGAAAAAAAGTGTTTTTTTTTGAGGGGACCCCTGCCCAGCAATGGGACATTTATGGGTAGAAAATGAATAATAGTAAAACACATATTTCTTTTAGTTTTACAGTCTGACTGTACACGATTTCTCGTCAGTCCATGTTATACGTGATCAGATAAGTATGATTGGACATATCACGACCGAATCGCACAACTAATGATATATAAATATGTTTTTAATTATATATTTCCTTTGAAACATTGTTCGCGCCATGTTTTTTTTTCAAGGTCGAGTTGAACAAGAAAATTTCTGAATGAAGGTGACATTTTTCCGAAAATAGAAAATTAAGTAATAATAATAGTTTTTTTTAATATATTTTTTACAGACACGTTAAATATAAAACACCGTTGTTTATTACAACGGTGTTTTATATTTAACGTGTCTGTGTGTCTGTCAGTTGCATCGTAGCTCATAATCCAATGGACCGATTTTTATGAGGGTTGTTTTTTAAAACTGTTTCTAATACAGGTTTTCTCAAAATTGATGCTGCCGTTTTAATTTTTGTCGGGGATAAAATTTTGAATTTTGTTTTAAATTATTTCTAACGTAAACTTTTTTGATTTAATTGATCAATCTAAAAATCACTTGTGTTGGATAGCCTATTTATCGAGGAAGGCTATAGGCTATATAACATCACGCTACGGTTAATACGAGCTGAGCAGTGGCCAAACAAAGAACGACAGGTGCGAAGCCCCGCGCAAATTCTAAAAAACAATAAATTTATTTTCTTTCACAAAGGTGACATATCTATGGAACATTAAGACTTAAATTGAAAGAACGAAAGAAAATCGCTTTATTTTCAGACTCAATTTACATAATACAGCACAAACATAAACTATAAGACCTTTGTGAGTCTGAAAAATGGCCTTGTCTCAGCATAATACTACAACATAAATGTTATAGCGCTGGTTTTCAGACAGAGCCAGAGTATGACCTCTCTCGCTATTCCAATAAATTATTTGTAAAAAAAAATCATAAAATGATAAGTAAATAAATAAATAAATGGATAACAATGAATCAATGAGAAATCATTTAGTAGTCTAGTCTCAAACTAAAGTACTAACAAATACATATTCTCAGAAGAAACGTGTGTATTAATATTAATGAGTACCTATGTTTATGTAAGACTCCTCGCACACTGAGGCACTAGTGGCCACCTGTGGCTGGACGCGGCTACCTGTGGCTAGACGCCACTTGTGTTAATTTTTAGTTGTAATGTATTGGAAAGTTTATATAATTTATAATAATGATTTATGTAATATTGTGTAAGTAATTGTTCATGTATTTGTTTGCTTTGTATTAATTATTAATACTATTGTTATATTTATATTGTGTGTGTACCTATAAATTAAGCACTTGTCGTATTGGGTGTAACCTATAAAGATTAGTGTATGTTTTTAAAATAAATAAATATATTTTTTTATGACATTCTATATTACTAATCACTAATGAAAATGATAAATATGTGTCAATTAAAAAATGCATTTGTTATAACTAATTGTAATTGACAAAATATTGCAAGCTTAAAGACAGAATATGGCGTCCTGGAAAAACCTGTATTACTACAACAGAATATGTTACCTATATTCGCAATAAAATATTTTGATTTGATTTGTAAAATTACTGTCACCGTGGCCTTGCAGTTGATATCACCTCGCGATTAATATCGCAGTACCCAGTGACGTGGTTCCCACACGAGACATGGTTATTATACGTGTTAATTGTCATCCATGTAGTGACGGATTAAGAATACATAATGTCACTACCCAATCTCAATCCCTGGGTGTCGTAAAAGGCGACTAAGGGAGTAACCTTATGCAGACAAGAGCACTGCGAGAAAAGGAAAATTCAAAACCAACCCTATACCAAACCGTCTGGCCAGCGTAGTATAGTAGGCTAAATTCTCTCCACATTCTTTGGAGGAGACCGTGCCTAGCAGTGGGAATTTTATGGGTTAAAATGATGATGATGTATTGTATGTTTGTGGAGTATGAGCATTGTCTTTAAAAAAAATCCCGTCAGATTGACAACGTACTCGTACTTGACAGGGGTGGGTTGGCCGTTGACATAACGTGGCCACTAGTCAGCTTGTGGCCCAACTGAGTCAAACGCCCGCTGTGCGCCAATACTATACACAATACTTATATGAAAATCCGAGTCCGCAATTTGTGGCGGCCACTAGTGGCTCAGTGTGCACTGACTCTTAAATGTATTACTTGTAGTTCTATGTGTATAGGAATACTACCTACATTGAAGTGTAGGTACTTACTCGTCCTTAAAGTTTATACTACCTATTCGATTGTCGCTTAAAACGATTCACTAGTTAAGCTAATAAGTCTGCTGATACACGTATAAGGGAACAGTTTATAAATGTGATTAGGAAAATTCTAAAATCTTAATTCACAATTAATTTATAAATTTCACTTTGCTAGCATAATTATCTATCAGTGAAAAGTAGCCTATGTCATCATTACAAAAAAGCAATGATATTGTATGTTAAAAAAGGTGTAGATAGGTTACCTACATAGCGCTCGATCTTTGGAAATGGCACACAAACGCACACATAGATATCGTAATAATGCAATGTCAAAATACCTTCGCCGTCAACGGGACATTGAGATGAAGTTTGCTAATAAGACTATTTTTAGTGTGCCACTTTTCGAGCGCTTATAACCTATCTACACCTTTTTTAACATACAATATCATTGAAAAAAAGTCTTTTCTACAGGTTCCTAAACAAAACAAAACAACTGATCGGTAATTGGATAACTTTATACAAATTTTCGTAAGCTAGATAACCAAATTTTCCACGATTTTTTTCACGATGCGATATTTTACATCACCGTAAGCAGAATGGTAAGTCACTGGACTAGTACATATAAATTCCACAAAGTGTAATCTACATTGGAACTGCCGGTCGGAATCGAACTCCGATCGCATGATTTACGTACGCAAAATTTACAGTAGCATTTACCTCAAAAAAGAATTACGTGTAAGTATATAAGTATAATAATAATAATAGTTTGTGTATTGCAGCCATATATATATATATATAGCACTTTTTTGTGTACTTATGTAATAGATGTATTGATGTATGTAGTATGTTTATTTCCTGTGCGCGTTGAATAATAAGTGTTGTGCCAATGTCAGGGTTCTAGCTGAAAATCAGTGCTGTGCCTTAAAGCACAGCGTATACTGAGCTAAATCCCCTGCTACACATATGTAAATTTGTCTGCTTTCTATGTTCGTGTATGTGTAAATGTGTCTATATTGTGTAAATGTTAATCTTTCTTTCTTCTCTTTGTATTGTGTTTTTATGTGTGTGTAGCAAAATAAATGGTTTAAATGGTTTACGTGATCATCATTTCAACCCATAAACGTCCCACTGCTGGGCACGGGTCTCCTCCAAAGAATGTGGAGGGAATTTAGCCTACGCTGGCCAAAAGGGGTTGGTACAGGGTTACCTTTGATTTTTTTTTGTCTTGCAGTGCTCTTGTCTGCATTAGGTTACTCCCTTAGTCGCCTTTTACGACACCCACGGGTTGAGATGGGGTAGTGACATTATGAATTCTTAATCCGTCATTACACGGATTTGCATGCCAGTCACTTATTAATAATAATAATATTTCACCTCACTCACACAGCGCCATCTAGTCCCAACGTAAGCAATTATATTTGCTTCTGTTATGGATACTAAACAACTGATATACTACTTAAACACATTTTTTTTAAATACATACATATAATAAATAAATAAATGACACCCAGATACAGAACAAAACATGCTTATCACACAAAGATTTGTCCTGAGTGGGGATCGAACCCACGACCTCCGGCTTAGCAGTCAGGGTCACTAACCACTAGACCAACTGAACAGGCCAGTCAAATTCATAACATAACATAACTATATTAATATAACATATTTCAAGTTTATATACATATACTTGTATATGTGTAAATATTGAAACCTAGATAGATAGAATAGATACCTGGATTTTTTTTTTTTTTAAGACAACGCCCGCACTAGGGAACAAGCCCTGTGTCGCGGGGAGCTTTTACAAACATGAAACTAACGGATACAAAGTACACCCAGACTAGAAACAAATATCTATGAATCACACAAATATTTGTCTCGTGTGGGAATCGAACCCACGTCACCCAGCACGGCGATGTAGTGATGTAGTTAAGTAGTTAGTACATAAAGTACCGACACTTAATACCTATTTAGCCAAGCATGTAGGTCATTACGTCTAAGTATAAGCAGATACGTAGGTGTTACAAGTTCCACGTATCATATGCACTGATGACTATCGTGAGAGAACTATGCATGAGATAAAATTGTTTACGGTTGATAGTGTGTGTTATTTTATAATTATACTAGTTATTACACGTGGCTTCGCGTGGTAGATATAGTGGTATTTTCATCATCGTCATCATCAGCAACCCATTAAGTCCCCTATTTACACATTAGGTCCACTATTATTGTGAAATTACATCATTGATGCGATGGTGGCTGAATGGATAAGGGACCGGCGTGCAAACCACGCGGTCCAAGTTCGATCCCGACCGGCAGTACCAATGTGGATTCCACTTTGTGGAATTTATATGTACTAGTCAAGTGACTTACCATCTGCTAACGGTGAAGGAAAACATCGTGAGGAAACCCACATACCCTAGAAGAAATTCTATAAGTATGTCTGATCCACCAACGCGCACTAGGCCAGCGTGAGTGGATTATGGCCTAAACCCTCTCAGCTCTCTAGTTAGAAGAGAGGAGACCCGATCCCAGTAGTGGGACTAAATGGGTTGCTGATTGACAACATTTTGATACATACAATACGTTCTCACTGTATATTTGTGTATCAGCAAACCATTATTGTCCCACTGCTGGGCTCGGGTCTTATCTCCTCTAACTAGAGAGGTTTGGGAAATATCTTCCGTGAAGTTTTTTTTTATATGAGGAAATTGGCCTATGACCCGCCTGATTAATGAATCAGAGAAAATCAATAACTGTATTTTTATAACTTAAAGTTTTCCACAAAACGCTCCCGTCGAAGGTACTTTGTTCGGCCACTGTTCAGCTCCTATTTGCCGTATCATCATCATCAGCAACCCATTAAGTCCCACTGCTGGGCTCGGGTCTCCTCTAACTAGAGAGCTGAGAGGGTTTAGGCCATAATCCATTCACGCTGGCCTAGTGCGGGTTGGTGGATCAGACATACTCATATAATTTCTTCTAAGGTACATGGGTTTTCCTTCACCGTTAGCAGATGGTAAGTCACTTGACTAGTACATATAAATTCCACAAAGTGGAATCCACATTGGTACTGCCGGTCCATTATCCATTCAGCCACCATCGCTTACCTCACTGTACGCATAAAATAATAAATTTCAAGATATTATGCCTTAAAAATGTTCTTCAATATCTCGTTTTTATTCTTTATCGAGATGATGAATGAAAAATTTACAAAAATTAGCTGTATCAACTCGACCGCGCAGTGGAAATACCTTTGGTCGAGATGCATAATAAAAGACTATGTAGAATTAAATTGACTGATTGACTGGCCTGTTGGTCTAGTGGTTAGTGACCCTGACTGCTAAGCTAGAGGTCGTGGGTTCGATCCCCACCCAGGATAAATCTTTGTGTGATGAGCATGAAGGTTTGTTCTGTGTCTGGGTGTAATTATCTATAATATGTATGTATTTACAAAAAAAAATGTATTTAAGTAGTATATGAGTTGTTTAGTACCCATAACACAAGCAAATATAATTGCTTACTTTGGGACTAGATGGCGCTGTGTGAATGTGGTAGAATATTATTATTATTATATTATTATAAATCTTCCCAACTCGACCAGGTGGAAAAGTTTTTCGCGATCGAGTTGGTGGTTAACGGCCGCATTCAGAGACCCCAATTAGCAGTAATCTGTCATTAACACAATTATTTCATTGAATAATCGTCTTTAGGCGTATAGACTTAAGTATTACACGTTTTTACTAAATAAACTTTAAACTAGTAACGTCTCTGAGTACGGCAAGTAAGTTACGAGCGAAGCTGACAGATGCCCGTATCTTGAAATGTTAATTACCATAATTCTGCTAATGATTTATTTTCAAATAACCTTGTCGATAAAGAAGATCATTCAGTGCAGAAACACATAGCGTTATACATCATTGAATTTTATTGAATGGCTTCTTTGTTAACAATATATGATTTATTAAGAGGGTTCATACAGACGAATGGCAACATCGCAATTTAGTGTCATATTTCGTGGTTTTTGTTTTTTATTATATAATTGGAACTATTTTTTTAATATTTTCAATACACTTTTTAGAATCCTTTTTTTTATCTATATGAGGCAGTAAATGGGGGCTATACGAAGTGACTACTATGCAAAAAAGGGCGATAGTTAGTCGATAGGCCGTGAGCATAAGGTTAAAATTACCATAGAGCCACCGATGGATCGCAATACAATATAAATATCCATAGATCCATCAGTGGGTCAGAATTGTCCTTGGATTCACCAGTGGAGCCTAGACGGTGGATCCGAGTGGAAGTGGAGTGACGGGTTATTGTATAGTTAGTGCTTTTTAGAACCACCAGTGAATCGAAAAGATAAATAAACATACATAGCTACCACTCATGTATAATATAATAATAATAATATAATAACATTTCACCACATTCACACAGCGCCATCTAGTCTAAAATAAGCAATTATATTTGCTTGTGTTATGGATACTAAATAACTGATACCTATACTACTTAAATACATTTTTTTTTGTAAATACATACATATTATTATAGATAAATTACACCCAGACACAGAACAAACAATCATGCTAATCACAAAAATATTTATCCCGGGTGGGTATCGAACCCACGACCTCCGGCTTAGCAGTCAGGGTCACTAACCACTAGACCAACAGGTCAGTCAGTAAATGAAATAAAAGATTTCAAGTTTGAAGTCTGCATTTTTTTGTATTTTTCTAATTTGCATCAGTTTACAGATAATTACAGTCTAAGATAGTGCTGTTGTGCTCTGTAAACTGTATTTGTCTGAAAACAAATAGTTTCTCTTGCTATACAATAGTAGATAATTAGTTATTTATGCGGTAATACATTTCTATATATAATTATGACATATTTACAACGCTTCAAAGAAACAACTTGGAAGGTTACAGGATAATTGTTTTATTTTATGTTAACTGCATAAAAACTGCTCGAATATAATAGTTATTTAATAGTCAATGACTGGCCTGTTGGTCTAGTTGTTAGTGACCCTGACTGCTAAGCCGGAGATCGTGGGTTTGATCCCCACCCAGGACAAATCTTTGTGTAATTAGCATAAAGGTTTGTTCTGTGTCTGGGTGGAATTTATCTATAAATGTATGTATTTACAAAAAAAAATGTATTTAAGTAGTTAATCAGTTGTTTAGTACCGATAAAACAAGCCAATGTAATTGCTTACTTTGGGACTAGATGGCGCTGTGTGAATGTGGTAGAATATTATTATTAGAATATTATTATTATTATTATAGTCAATTGTCAAATCATCATCATCATCATCATGAGCAACCCATGAAGTCCCAGTGCTGGGCTCGGGGCTCGGGTCTCCTCTCTTCTAACTAGAAAGCTGAGAGGGTAACAAGGGAGAGGCCAACAGGCCAGACATTATAGTGTAGTAGTATAGTAATAGTACATAGGCTACTTTGAATCTAATATAATAAAAATAAGTCAAAATTTAAGTGTCCATAATTTAAATAACCTTTCATTATTAGAAACTTACCCAATACCAACCCGTCTGGCCAGCGTGGTATAATAGGCTAAATTCTCTCAAGATTCTTTGAAGGAGTCCCGTGCCCAGCAGTGGGCCGTTTATGGGTTGACATGATGTTGATGATGATGGTTATAAGGACATTGAAACTGACCTTTATCGCTCAGTTTATTTAGGTAAAAACCTTTGAATACAAACAAACAGGAAAACCAAAACAAAAATAATACTTTTGTACTACAAAATAATGGTATTTCTGACGTGACTCGAAGACAAAAATAAAACTGATACTTAGGACCTATTGTTATTATCCGACTGTTGAAGGAAAGAGGGTTGTGTGTTTTTATATGTGTGACAAATATGTTTTATTCCATAGCCATTTAAAGAACTGTATTATTTATAGGTTTATTATTATATATATATTAAATATTCCAATGGCCTGATGGTCTAGTGGTTAATGACCCTGACTGCTAAGCCGGAGGTCGTGGGTTCAATCCCCACCCAGGACAAATCTTTGTGTGATGAGCATTGTTTGTTTCTGTGTCTCGGTGTAATTTATCTATTAGGTATGTATTCGTATGTATATATAAAGAATGTATTTAAGTAGATCAGTTGTTTAGTACCCATAACGCAAGCAAATATAATTGCTTAATTTGGGACTAGATGGCGCTGTTTGAATGTGGTAGAATATTATTATTATTATTTATACTTTAAAATACTGCCTTAACTTACTTTAAGACTGCCTCGGTGGCGCAGTGGAAAGTGTATACGAGTGCTGTGTGAAAATTGTATTGGGCTTTTCTATCATGAAATTCCAGTATTAAGATTTTCCCGGAGTTTGGTAAGCAAATGTTCCCGGTTGATGACAATAGGCTCGCCCCCTATTTCATGGGACCAAACCTAGCTGGCGAAATGTGGGTGTGAAACGCTCTGCCTACCCCTTCGGGGAAAAAGGCGTGATGCTATGTTATGTTTATACTTTAAAGAGATCGAAAGATCAAAATCTCCAAAGATATGCAGGTTTCATTATGCTATAAAAATAATTATCTTTGACATTTAAGAAACTTTTAAAAGTTTTACATCGATCAGTATCTATAAGTACTAATATTTTAAAAATGAAGAGTTCGTTTGTTTACGTATATACCTACAGGGTGGATTTTTGTATTTCCCAGGAATCGAACCATCTAAAATTCCAAAAAATTACACCTTGTTCTTTTATGGAGTTAACAGATGGGGTCAATCATAAGGATTGAAAATATCATAATCCAAAGCAGATTATGATATTTTAGTGTTGGATAACCTATCTATCGAAGAAGGTTATAGTTATAGGCTATAATAATAATAATATAATATTCTACCACATTCCTACAGCGCCATCTAGTCCCAAATTAAGCAATTATATTTGTTTGTGTTATGGGTACTAAACAACTGATATACTACTTAAATACATTTTTTTTTGTAAATACATACATATTATAGATAAATTACACCCAGACACAGAACAAACCTTTATGTTCATCACACAAAGATTTGTCCTAAGTGGGGATCGAACCCACGACCTCCGGCTTCGCAGTCAGGGTCACCGACCACTAGACCAACAGGCCAGTCATATAACATCACAGGCTATATAACATCACTACAAGCAAGCCAAGCCAGAACGGTTAAAGGGATTTATATAAACAATTTTCCTGTTTTTCTGTTAGCATTTTTAATATAGGTAACACATAATTAGTAATATATTACAACGGCTGGCCGTGACAAGACACCTATTGTGACAAGTACAAATGCAATTTCAAATAGAAATCTTGTAAACAAGGACATTACTAGAGCGTCTATTGTTAGAGGAAATGTCATTAATTTATTTATTTTTATTTGTTGACTGCAGAGCGTGCCAAAGACAACGAGCTCCCGCAGATATACTGTTTGTACACTAAAAACACTAGGCGACCAGACATGATTGTGTTAGGTGCCTAAAATTTACTTGTGTAATTTAATTTAATTTAGTGATGGTGGCTGAATGGATAAGGACCGGCGTGCTAAACAAGCGGTCGAGATTCCGACCAGCGGTACCAATGTGGATTTCACTTTGTGGAATTTAAATGAACTAGTCATGTGACTTACCATCTGCTGACGGTGAAGGAAAACATCGTGAGGAAAGTCACATACTAGTAGAAGTAATTCTAAGTGTATGTGTGGGCGCTACAATAGATCAAGTAACTGGTCGACGTAGGAAAGAAGCCCAGCATGGCATATAACCAAAAAAAAAAATTTGACTGGCCTGTTGGTCTAGTGGTTAGTGACCCTGACTGCTAAGCCGGAGGTCGTTCGATTCTCATCCAGGACAAATCTTTGTGTGATGAGCATGATTATTTGTTCTGTGTCTGGGTGTAATTTATCTATACAAATACCTCAATAAAATTGATGTGTCTGTTTGTAATAATAAAATAACCGCTTTTTACTACATGCATTTGAATAAATACATATACCAATAGAACGGCTCGACCGATTTTGACGGGACTTTCACTGGCGGATAGCTAATGTCACAAGGAGTAACATAGGCTACTTTGGTTATGAAAAATAATATCAGGGTTCCGTAAAAATAAATTAAAACTCTATGAATGCCGGATAAGTTGTCTACACGAACGAAGTCGGCATAGTTAGTCTGTAATAAGTATTTATTTAAAAAAAATGTAAGTATTTAAGTAGTTTAACAGAGTTCATTGTGTTCGTGTGTTTGTGTATGTATGTGTGTGTTGTGCAAGATGGAGTATTAGATGCAACTTTGAGTCTATTTCATTATTATAAAAAACTGTTCTATTTCATTGTAGTATTTCCTTAATACTCCATACTGGCTAACCGGCAATAAGAGTCTCGGTTACTGAACGCGAACGGTTACTTAGTAATCAGTTACATGAGACTGTTTGCTTTCATATTTCATTGGACACGCGCAAAATGTGTAACTCCAGACAATTTACAATTTGCAAATAATCAACAGATAAGCAACGCACTAAAAAGACCGAAAAATGGTTGTAATTATTGTTCCTGATTAATTTTAAATACATAACATATATATTTGTAATCTCCATTTGATTCTCTTTATTTTGATACCCTACTCGATACCATTGGTTAAAAAAAATGTTAACTACTTACAATTTGGCGCCAAAAGTCCGCCATTTTTTTTATAGTACAAGATCCCATTCATTAAGGAATATATACCCTCATCTGTTATTTATTACTTATATGAAATAAATGATAGATAATATTTACATTGTCTTATTGCAAATAGGTTGCCTAGTTAAATCGCGCCCGGATAATATTAAAATCGCGCGCAAAGTTTTTTGTTGGAGATATTTCCAGCATGGTGGAATGAGATTGGAGTCCATACCTTTTATTTTTTTCATAAAGTGCTCTCATCAATTATTAAGTCGAAAAAAATATCAAATGAAGGCTATTTACAGGGGGAGGGGGACATACATTTTACAACTTTGGAAGTGTCTCCTGCGCAAATTACTCAGTTTAAAAAAAAATGAACTTAGAAACATCAATATCATTTTGGAAGACCTATCCATAGATACCCCACATATATGGGTTTGATGAAAAAAAAATTTTGGGTAAGTATGGGAACCCAGGGAAATTAAGAATAAAATATTATCCGGGCGCGATTTAACTAGGCAACCTATTTGCAATAAGACAATGTGAATATTTTCTATCATTTATTTCATATCACTAATAAATAACAGATGAGGATATATATTCCTTAATGGGATCTTAGACTATTATGTTTTATTAATACCTATCTAAGGACACTTGGGTTTATGAGAAGAATCTAACGATACCTTAATTGTCGAAATCCATCCAGCCGTTTGGTAGAAACGTGGGAATAAAGAAATTTACAAACAAGATACGCGCGAAAAACAATACCCGTCCTGACAGTCGGGTAAAAAACTGAAACTGGACTACCACCATATTAACGCTTAACTAAATCTAAAAAATATATAAATAAACAAAATACTTACATAAAAACAAAATGTACATTTGACTGGCCTGTTGGTCTAGTGGTTAGTAACCCTGACTGCTAAGCCGGAGGTCGTGGGTTCGATCCCCACCCAGGACAAATCTGTGTGATGAGCATAAAGGTTTGTTCTGTGTCTGGGTGTAATTTATCTATAATATGTATGCATTTACAAAAAAATAAAATGTATTTAAGTAGTATATCAGTTGTTTAGTACCCATAACACAAGCAAATATAATTGCTTACTTTGGGACTAGATGGCGCTGTGTGAATGTGGTAGAATATTATTATTATTATATACTCAGAGACGTTACATAACTTTAAAGTTTATTTAGTAAAAATGTGTAATGACTTAAGTATTATAATAGTATAAACGCCTAAAGACGATTATTCAATGAAAACATTGTGTTAGTATTAGATCTAAGGCTGAGATCTATAAAATTTATTGAACATTGAACAGCTATCATTAGCGATCCTTTACTCAATTTCTTTCATAATTTAATATTTATTACATTTAACCAATTTTAGGCAACAAAATTTAAAAATAATCTAGTAATTTTAAGAAAACGGAGTTTTTGGACTATTATAAATTACAAAAAGTATTGTATCATTTGTTTTATCTTTTATTTTACAAAGAATTCAGCAGAAGATGATGCATGAAACGAAACATCTACTCGTACGCGGGCTAAGCAATGACATTGTCTATAGATTCCAAATCAATGCTTTGGCTGAGATTAGGCTGAGCAAAGTTTTGTTGGAGTGAAGTCTGAGCAAAGTCCAAGTACGTACTATAGATCTCACCCTTAGAGACGGTTACTTTAGTTTAAAGTTTATTTAGTAAAAACGTGTAATACTTAAGTATATACACTTAAAGACGAGTATTCAATGAAAACATTGTGTTAATCACGGGTGTTAATGACAGTTTACTGCTAATTGACGTTTATGAGTAGGAATATTATCCGGATAAGTACAGCCTACTACATTCTCTTCATACTTCGTAGTTATCACTATTCCTGTTATCAGTTGTGACACAGTTCGCGTCCAACACTGTATAGATATAGTTAATAATGTCATGTTTCTCTTTACTATAACGAAGCGATAGTGATATTGTGTCGTTTAACTGCTCCATTTAAAATGACGCCAAACAAAACAAAACACTGATAATTTAGACGGGACTTTTGCCTTTCAACTCAAAAATGGTATTAGTCCATTGAAATGTTACAATTTAACGACCGAATATTGCATTTATTAGAGGACGCAATTTTATTTTAAGGACATGACTGTGTGGGGGCTCAATAGAAGCTTAACCTCAAGTTTGTGGGGTTGCTTCCCTTGTCCCCCGGCCGCCATCTTGGAAAAATCTTGGCTGAGCGCCCTTTCTTTTCCACCCTATTTCTTTATTTTATCATTGTAATTTAAAATTAACTGTCTGAACTTTCATAAGTTATAAAATGCATGTTGTGTTCACTAGTTTAGGTTATGCAGTTCTGTGTTTATTTAAGTATAAGAATACGATAATCAGCAAGTCCTTCTGTATTTTCCGATTTGTGTACCAAATACAAAAAAAAAGAGAAAAAAAAAAAAAAAGATGCGAAAGAAAATGGGAATCGATAGTAAAAGGGAAAACGTACATACATAAACATATATCTACACATCACTACCTACTTAGTATAAAACAAAGTCGCTTTCTCTGTCCCTATATCCCTATGTATGCTTAAATCTTTAAAACTACGCAACGGATTTTGATGCGGTTTTTTTAAATAGATAGACTGATCTAGAGGAAGGTTTATAGGTATAAAATACATACCACGCGGGCGAAGCAGCGGGCGGAAGCAAGTATATTATAAAAAAGAGGAAAGATTTGACTGGCCTGTTGGTCTAGTGGTTAGTGACCCTGACTGCAAAGCCGGAGGTCCTGGGTTCGATCCCCACCCAGGACAAATCTTTGGGTGATGAGCATGATTGTTTGTTCTTTATCTGGATGTAATTAATCTATAATATGTATGCATTTACAAAAAAAGGGAGCCCCGCGTGACTTCTAATTATTGTGAATGAAATAAAAGTTTGTCATCTGTTGTGATACCAAACCATCCGTCAACACGTTGATAAATTGCAAACTTAAATACCTAATTTTATATTAAAATAACATAATAAAGTTTCTGTTGCCTATCTTCTTCCGTTGAATTGGATAGTTGTACTAAAAATATATTTTTGTTTTTAAAAGTAATCTATAATATAAAAATGAATCGCTAAATGTGTTGGTAAGCGCATAACTCAACAACGCCAGGACCAATTTGGCCAATTCTTTTTTTTAAATGTTCGTTGAAGTACTAGGATGGTTTTTTTTTTTTTGTTTATATGTATGTAGGTAGGTAGGTAGGGTAGGTAGGTAGGTAGGTAGGTAGGGTAGGTAGGTAAATAGGGTAGGTAGGTAGGTAGGTAGAGTAGAATTTTGCCATGTATATAACCTTTTCTGTTATTTTGGCAAATCTCTTTACGCTCACGCTGTCACTTTTGAATTTGTGATTGGAAGTGAAAATAAGAAGCTTCTGGAGAGAGGATTGAACTCTCTAGAAGGGAGGAGTTGAATGTGAACTTTGAGGTGGGCAGGAGGCTCTTGATATTAGCTGTGTGTATTTTTACTACCGTTCGTTATTGTCTTTTCGCGATAATAAAACCAAATAAACATAAATATAAAGCTATAAAAGAGTTTAATTCTACATATTTTAAAAAACCTACAACTTCCCAAACGGGAAGTAAACGCCCCAAGCGTTACAGTAGGTAGGTAGGTAGGGTAGGTATGTAGGTAGATAGGGTAGGTAGGTATACTTTCATAAAATCATAAATTAAGTAGGTGGTACGAAGTTCACCGGGACAGCTGGTAGTTATAAAAACCGTGTTGACAGTAAGAAATGTATTAACAGATTTTTGTTTTGTTATTGTCTAAAAATGATTCAGTAGTAAATCCGTGTCATAATTCCCAAAAGTTAATTTTGTTATTAATCTCTGTCATTGTTTCAAAAATTCTTTTTTTTATTGAATTTTTTTAATAATAAAATACTTTGTTCACCAATCTAGTAAATTATGTACTTACACCAAATCTAGTAAATGTGCACCAAATTAGGATATAGGTACACCCGGGTGATTATGTCTTCTGCTCCTTTTTGGGTGGATCTGACTTGGATAAGTTATGTTAGAAGACTGAGGCGGGAGGCAGAAGGAGGAGGCGGAACGGCAGAGGGAAGACGATGCCCTCAGTGAGACAGTGACCCGATCCGCCATCGAAGGGTTGGCGGGAGAAGGCGGGCTTACGCCCGCGACCTCCCGCTGTAAAAGCGCGAGAAGAGAACGCGCGCGGCTGAGCGCGTCTTCTACGCCAGGACCGGTCGACTTTGGAGAAAGTCGACCGCGAGCGTCTTCTGGTGGCGTGTGCGTGTTCCCGCACGTCACCGCCGGAGCTAAGCTCATGCAGAGAGGAGGCCTGCAGTGGGCCATCGTCGCTGTGGTCGCGGATGAATGTTCCTGCGCTTCCGTGACCACAGCAGAGCGCGACGAGAGGAACACCTTGGGGTTTTAGTGGGTGCGAGCCCCACATAATCCCTCGGTTCTTTCCCCAAGACCGAGGACTATGCGTCAGGCATTTCCCAAAGTAAAAAAAAAAAGAAAAAGAAGACTGAGGCGGGAGCGAAGCGAAGCCCGCCACGTTTTTCGTGGTTATTGTTTTAGATGTTTTCACTATTTTCTAATTTCCTGATTTTGGTGCACATTTACTAAATTAAATGATTTTGCAGGAAATCTTACAGTTCTGCCAGAAAGTGTTACCTTTTGTAATAGAATGTCTTCAATTTCATTATCTTCCGAATCTGTTGTTGGGCTTTCTTGACTACTTTCTATGGCTTTCATTCGTATCTTATATTTATTAATTTCAAGTTATAGCTTCATTTGATGGATAACGTCTAGCTTAAAATAAAATAATAGATTTTGGTGAACATTTACGTTTTTTTGGGTTGCAAATGTATTTTTTTAAGTATCAATTTTACTAAATTTGGTACGCATTACGTACGTATAACCTATTTTTACCCGACTGACAGGACGGGTATTGTTTTTCGCGCGTATCTTGTATGTTTGTAAATTTCTTTATTCCCACGAATCTGCCAAACGGCTGGATAGATTTTGACAATTAGGGTATCGTTAGATTCGTCTAGAAAACCCAAGTGTCCTTAGATAGGTTTTAAGAAAAAAAAGACTTAAACAGTGGGCTTTTAACGCCAAATTGTAAGAAGTTCAATTTTTTTTTTAAGCAAACCTATCGAGTTGGGTATCAAAATAAAGAGAATTAAAAGGAGATTACATATATATACATATGTTATGTATTTAAATTTAATCAGGTATATTACAATAATTTCACGGTCTTTTTAGTGCGTTGCTCTCTATTGATTTTTTGCAGTCGGGTTATAATTTTTTTTATAACATATTTGCTCGTAAAGGGTCTCTTATTTCACCAATTTCAGTGTTGTAATGTATCTCATTACGCACTAGTGCGGTAATGTAAAGTAAATTGCACGGCTTCTCATGCTCACATACTAATAATCAAGGGGCTCCGTACGTAACGAACGGTACCTATTTTTTAAATCTTAGCAAAGAGTTTTTATGTCAGAAAAGTGGTCAACATTTTATGAATAAAATTAATTAACTTTGGTAGATAAAATAATTATGATATAATTATATAAAATAAACATTTAATTCTTTAATTTAATTAATTTAGACCATAAATTACAACCATTTATCTGTACTAAAGCACAAAACTATTAATTTACTTTATTATTAATACTGGCTGTTTTTGTGTTTTTGCCTTAAAAAAAAGCGCTGATGCGCGCGCATCGATAATTTGTGACAAGTAAAAATAATTCCGCGCGCTATTTCTTTTCGCTGTATTTGTTTTTTTCTAAGAAAGTCCGAATTTTATTTATTTCCTCGCAAATATGTTATAAAACGTCGTATGACACACGTGCGGTTTGATAATTACAGCCTCTGCTTTCTTGTAGCAATATCGCCTCGGCTGTAATTATCAACTTACCGCACTTGTATCATAATGTACTATTAATTATATTTACTTGTTAAGTATCAATTTTACTAAATTTGATACGCAGTTAAACCATAACCTATTTTTTTATTATGTTTTGTTTAGAACGATTTTTGTCTGGTATTATAGAATTTAGAATAACATGCCGTGACTCTCTAACCTCAGGGTAATGGGTTCAATACACGCATGTGTCCTAATTTAAGCATTTCATTACTACCCTAATGAAAAGGTGAGATTTTATTTTTACTAATTGTGTCTCGCTGGTTCGCCCGTGTCTACTGTTACTGCTGATCTCCTAAGTATGGAGCGCGATGTTCATACCCTGTGCTCCACTAACAGACACAAGGTCAGAAAAACATTTTTGATATTGACTGATTCAGTTGCCACTGAATTGACATTATAAAAATGTTTTTCTGCTGTAGATAGGTAAGGTGAGGTTTCTGAGGTCACGAACCTACCCTCGATTCAGAACTATTTAGAACCAATTTTTATATGACCTGCTAGTGTTTATTTCGGATTTTGGATGTTTTCTATGAATAATAATTTATAATAACATTTTTTTTTATAAATAAATAAAGGTACTAGAAGTCTTGCGGGGCTTCTCTCCCGTCTTTTTTGTTTGGCCACTGCTCAGCTCCTATTAGCCATAGCGTGATGTTATATAGCCTATAACCTTATTTATTTATTTATACTATATTGCACACAAAGAAAAGAAAACATACAAATAGTCTTAAAATCTAAAAGTATGTACAAAGGCGAGCTTAACTCATATTTGAGTTCTCCAACAGCAAACCTTAGAGTGATAGAGGAAAGAAGTAAGAATTTGAGAGTAGGTATAACGAAGTGTACAACTAAAAAAGAAAAAGAAATAAAACCTTCCTCGATAAATGGGCTATCTGACACTAAAACAGTAGCTTATAAGATTCACCAAAAAACCTTAAAAAGAGGCGACCTTGATTACCTTCATTACATAAGAAAAGAAAATTTAAAATTCCATCCATCTCCGTAAATTCCCGTTTGCCCAGCGGTTACCTAATATTCTTCACACACATATCTACAATAAACTTAATTCTGCTATGGACATAAAACACATAAAATATTATAATTTTAAGAAATATATTAAACCAAAATTGATTGACATGTCATACACTGAAACCGAACAGTACTTCTTCAAAATCCTATGTTATATCTACACAACATAACACACACACTCACAAGCACACACACGCACACATACACACACTCAAAGCTATGCTATATTATAGTCTTAAGGTAAATAATGTTTTTTTTTTTTTATAGAAGTAATTTTAGTTTTTATACTACTAAAGATTAAATTTAGGGGGAAGTCCCCCAGTGGCGGACACCTAAGGTTTTCAGTAAATAAAATATAAATTTCTGTGAAACATGTAACTTTATTTATGAATTATTTAAACCAAGAAAGTATAAAATCAAAATAAATCAACAAAAACGAAATTTCTATGCAAACATATTTAGGAACTATAATTAACTTTTGGCAAAAAAAACAGCAATTATTGCTAATGGCACCTAGTACCGGACGGACTTAACGTCGAACCCCTAGCGCCGGACATTATTAGAATATCGCATATATAGTTATCACCACATTCAGGGATGTCCGCACATGCTTCATGAGCCCATCCCTGACAGGTTGAGCATTGAATCCAGTCTTCGTCATGGTCCTCTGAGCACACTACACAAGTAGTGTTTATGTTGGTGTTGGATTTTAATGGGGCTTTTTCCTTAACTTTATCTCCTTCCTCATTTCTTTTGCCTTTAACTTTAAAACCTTTTTTCAGTTTTCCCTTTTCTCCTACTAATATTTTGGCCTTTGGTTTCACCTTTTGTTTTTCATTCTCTTTTTCCTCGGCAGCAATTTTGTAAGGTGATGATGTTAAAATTTCACTCCTTTCACATTTTCTTTTAGCCTCTGATCTTTTTTTGGCAGCATTGCAATGAACCTCACTTCTTCTCCGCGTTTTAAAGCAGATGTTCTGTCGTAGAGTACTCTTTAGGATTTCATAACGTAACAAAGCTTCTCTTAGACTCATTTTCTTGGACAAAACTTTATCCAAAGCAAGTTTTCAAGCCTTGTTGGTCCCATTTCCCTTTCTTCTTCTTCTCTTCCATTTCAAAATTTCTTCCTATTGTTATAGACTCTAAAACAACATAAAACGATTAATTCAACAAGTGTAACTAAGCCGATAAACCAACTTGAAAACTGTCCGGTGCTAAGGGACACCTTTGTGTCCGGTACTAGGGGACAGGCAATGTGTATAAATACATGTTTCTACAAAAAAACTTGAAACAAATTAAAGAAAAGTTAAATTGAATATGAATTATAACCAAACACTCTTATAATTTCCAATCAAATTAAAGCATTAAGTACAAGACCATAACAGCAATACTCACATAAGATTTACGTGACGCACCGTGTTCCCACCAAAATCACACAACAACCGCTCTCACCGCCGCCGTTCGCGTCACTGGCGAATTTTGTCCTGTGATCCAATACCGTTGCAGTTCCCCGCTCCCCTTCCCACGCTTACAAAATCGATCGCGTTTTAACTTGTCGAGATAGTACGAGTGTCCGGCACTAGGTGCCGTCCGGCGTTATGGGACTTCCCCCTAATGTTTTTGTTTCAAAATTCTACGATTTGTCTCCTAGTAATTAATGTATAAGCATATATATATTGTAGAATATTATTATTATTATATTGTGATAATTCTGTGTTCGGTGCCCAAGATACAGGCGTAGCCTAGTTTGGGACCAATGTAATATTATTATTGTTCTGTACAAAATTGGCAATAAATGATTATTATTATTAAAAGAATTTATAAAATCGGATCAGCAGTTCCTGAGATCATAGTGTTCAAACAAACAAACTCTTTAGTTTTATAATATTAGTATAGATAATAATTTAGAAATATATACAGGCTTATTGGTAGTTTATTCAGAATCAGTGCAGAATCGATTCGACCGTGTTGTTTGAAGTGTATCAATGGCCTTGTGCCGCACCGTCTACTCGCAGCGATAAATAAATAAGTACTAAATAATCACATAAACTGTACGTGCCAGTATTCCCCATATTCCTGTATGGTGTGGAAACATGGACGTTACGAGCCAGAGAAAGGCAAAGAATTGACGCATTTGAGATGTGGTGCTGGAGGCGCATACTCAGGATACCCTGGACCGCCATGCGCACCAATACGTCAATTCTTTCGCAGCTTCGCGTCCAAACCCGCCTTTCCACGATCTGCCAGCAGCGAATACTAACATACTTTGGCCACGTAATGAGGAGAGGGGACGAGAGCCTCATGAAATTGGTCATTGTTGGAAACACAGAGGGTAAACGAGCCAGGGGACGTTCACATACCAGATGGAGCGATGAAATTGTACGCTCACCAGCAACCAACTTCTGCTCAGCTGTCCGAACCGCCATGGATAGATGTCGGTGGAGGTAGATAGTCCAAAACAGGGGATTATGCATTTTTTTGAATGAAAATTGAATGGTTCCAAATTGTAAGTAGTTCTATTATTTTTTTAACCAAACCTATCGAGTAGAGAATCAAAATAAAGTATATAAAAAAAATTTACTTGTTAGAAGAAATTTCAATTCATCTGTTTGTATAAATATGTGCCGTGAGAAACTTATTGTACTGTTTCTTAACGTTAATATTATAAAAGTCATTGATATGGAATGTAAATATATACTTTTACAGTGTTATGATATATTTCAATAGTAGGCATTTTTTTTACTGAGTTTGCAACTGGATAGCGACGGACGCTATCGTTCAGCCTATGCTGAGATAGGCCCTGATTCTGACTCATCAGATTGCACCCGGATCGTAAACTATTTCGAATCTTAGAACGCCGTATTTTTACAGCTTAAGTTATTAAGTGTTAGAAATTAGTATAATAGAAAATTAAAAACTGATTAATATAGAATTCTTTTCTACATCCATCTATTTTTTTAACATTGTAGTTTTTAACTTTAAATAAACTGACGGTTCTGGCCGAAAATATTCCGACAGCTCAGATTCAGGAGGATGGTGAGTGGTGACCTCTTTCGGCAGGGACTTGACATTATTGACTGTTTATTGCTGCATTATTGACTGGCATGTTGGTCTAGTGGTTAGTGAACCTGACTGCTAAGCTGGAGGTCGTGGGTTCGATCCCCACCCAGGACAAATCTTTGTGTGATGAGAATGTAGGTTTGTTCTGCGTCTAGGTGTAATTTATTTATAATATGTATGTATTTACAAAAAAGGTATCTAAGTATATCAGTTGTTTAGTACCAATAACAAAAGCAAATATAATTGCTTAATTTGGGACTAGATGGCGTTGTGTGAATGTGGCAGAATATGTATTTATTTATTTATTATTGGCGGTATATAGGCGGTTATATCACTGAATAATAAGCCTAAAAAATTTGAGTAAGAGTGAGAGTTTATTCCAGACTGACACTAAATGAAGATGGTGCACCTACCTATTTACGTAAATAGGTACTTATTCAAACTTAGCTAAAAAAATACCTAATATAAAATTAAATGAATCGCTAAATGTGCAAAGTGTGTAAGCGTATAACTCAACAACGCCTTTTTAAATGTTCGTTGAAGTTCAAGGATAGTTTTTAGGTTTTTTTTTTTTTCTTAATTTTTATGTAGGTAGGTAGGTATACTTTAATAAAATCATAATTTTTTTTTTTCTTTTTTTTTTTTTTAAAAGACATCGCCCGCACTAGGGAACAAGCCCTGTATCGCGGGGAGCTTTAAAAACATGAAACTAACGGACACAAAGTACACCCAGACTAGAAACAAATATCTATGAATCACACAAATATTTGTCTCGTGTGGGAATCGAACCCACGTCACCCAGCACGGCGATGTAGTGGCGAGGCGACCACCTTAACCACTGCGCCACGGTGACAGACAAATTAAAAAATTAAGTAGGTGGTACGAAGTTTGCCGGATTAGCTAGGAATATTGCATAACCATCCGGAACCGTCGGAGAGCGAGTCTGACTCACACTTGACCGGTTTTTTGTCATAAATACAAACATATTAAAGATAAATTACACCCAGACACAGAACAAACAATCATGCTCATCACACAAAGATTTGTTCTGAGTGGGAATCGAATCCACGCCAGGCCTGTCGCCATACTGCCTTATCGATTTATTTTAGCATAGAGCTAAGAAGTTCTATTTTCTTTTTCCACAAGGTGCACCTGATGTGTTATAGTGTGGATGCGGTGTGGTTGCGATGTGTTTGTGGTACATATGAATAGAGCCTTATATGTAATCAATGTATGTATAATCAATTTAAGCTCTAATTAATGGAAAAAATCGATTCGATATCATTATGAATACAGTAGAGCCGCTATCCAATCTCTGAAATTTATTTAGCGATAACGAAGTAATTATTAATTGATAGGAATTTACTTATACTTTTGTATTAATTATAGGTTGAAGATCAAACTTAGATATTTTTTATTGAATTTGACAATGATTTCCGTCTATATAATAATATAATATTCTACCACATTCACACAGCGCATACTGGTCCCAAAGTAAGCAATTATATTTGCTTGTGTTATAGGTGCTAAACAACTGATATACTACTTAAATACAGTTTTTTTTTGTAAATACATACTTATTATAGATAAATTACACCCAGACACAGAACAAACCTTTATGCTCATCACACAAAGATTTGTCCTGGGTGGGAATTGAACCCACGACCTCTGGCTTACTAGTCAGGGTCACTAACCACTAGACCAACAGGCCAGTCAATATATATCAATGTCAATATATAGCTGAAGAGTTTGGTTTTTTGGTTGAATGTTAGGATCTCAGGAACTGCTAGTCCGATTTTAAATCGGTGGGAATCGAACCCACGACCTCTGGCTTACTAGTCAGGGTCACTAACCACTAGACCAACAGGCCAGTCAATATATATCAATGTCAATATATAGCTGAAGAGTTTGGTTGTTTGGTTGAATGCTAGGATCTCAGGAACTGCTAGTCCGATTTAAAAAAATCTTTTAGTGTTGGATAGCCCATTTATCGAGGAAGACTATAGGCTGTATAAAATCACGATAGGGCTAATAGGAGCTGAGCAGTAGCCATATAATGAACGACTAGAACGAAGAGTTCTAGTTTATAATAATTCAACTTTAAAGTGACGTGACGGAGATAAAGAATACGTATCACCACTCTCTGTCATTCCCGGGATGTCGTAAAAGGCGAGTAAGGGAAAACGGCACCATAACACGTGAGCTAGAGACTGAAAACTCTACCAACCCATCTGGCCAGCGTGATAACGGTAGGTCAACTACCACCTGTTTAATTTTTAAAACATAACATAACATAGCTCACGCCTTTTTCCCGAAGGGGTAGGCAGAGGTGTTTCACACCCACATTTCGCCAGCTATGTTTGGTCCCATGAAATAAGGGGCGAGCCTATTGTCATCTGCCGGGATCATTTGTTTACCAAACTCCGGGAAAATCTCAATACTGGAATTTCATGTTAGAAAAGTCCAATACCATTTTCACCCGACCCGGGAATCGAACCTCCGACCTCTTGCACAGCAGTCGTATACACTTCCCGCTGCGCCACTGAGGCAGTTTTAATAATATTTTTAATAATTTAATTATTATTTTTTTATACCACGACGTGGCAAACAGACGTACGGTCCGCCTGATGGTAAGCGGTTACCGTAGCCTATGGGCGCCTGCAACACCAGGGGCATCACGAGCGCGTTGCCGACCCTTAAGAAACCTATTCACTCCTTTTTTGAAGAACCCCATACTGTAGTCCCTTGGGAAAACCTCGTTAGGGAGTTCATTCCACAACGATGATTCCACATGATATTATGATGATAATGATAATGATGATAAAAGAAACTGATAAATTAGGTATATGTATATACTAAAGGGTAATCAATGTCATTTAAAAAATCTTTAACCCTACCTGTACTTAATTATAATTCTTCAATTGTTCAATTCATCACTTGTGAATTTAAAACGACAAGTGTTAGATCATCATCATAAAAACCCAACGGGTTTCCTCCAAAGAATGGAGGGAATTTAGCCTACTATACCACGCTGGCCAGACGGGTTGGTATAGGGTTTGTTTCGAATTTTCTTCTTCTCACAGTGCTCTTGTCTGCATAAAGTAATGTCACTACCCCAATAGAATACTACTCTTAATCTATTTATTTACGCATTACGCTTGGTATAGGTTTTGTTTCGAATTTTTCCTCTCTCGCAGCGCTCTTGTCTGCTTAAGGTCATAAGTGTTAGATAGCTCTTTGATAATAATTTACAGATTGTTGTTATCAAATCCTATTCTGTAGATAACAAGATGACCTTCATTATTCGTATTAAGGAGTAAGTAATCTTAAAAACTTCTCTGATAGATATCAAGTTTCGGGTGAAAAAATTTTACTTTTAAAATAAATTAAATTAAATCATTTTTATTTCAGATTATTATCCATATTTTGATAGTATCATACATAAAACTCACGACTATTGTTAGTTTAAAAAAAAAATTAAAATAAACTAAAATATATTTTAAAATAAGACGTAATAGAACTCGCCGGTCCCGCATGGAATCGTATCCAGCGCCCTTTTAAAATGACTTCAAAAAAACCGGTTAAGGGCCTTACGGACCATGCTCAAATGCTTTCGCAGCAAAAGAGCGTATCTTCTTTTGTTGATAAGCGCATTTATTTCTTATCTTTTTTAAACAAAAGAATGGAGTACTTTGGGAATAACCCGTAAAAACTGGGGAACAACAACGTCGCAATTAAATGTAATATTTTATGGTTTTTAATATTTTATTTTTGGTTAGTAATTGGCTATATATATAAATTTATATATTAAACTTTTTAGAATTACGTGAAAGTGTATTGATTACTAGCTTTTGCCCGCGACTTCGTCCGCGTAGTTTTCGATATTACATAGATCTTTGTTTTAAGTTACCACCACTAATAATAATAACAAAAAGCCATTTATTTGTTTCTCAACTCCACTTTTACAATTTTTTGTTTTTTTTTTTCACATGCATGAGTGTTATTAATTACATTTTTTATTTTTATGACAATTAGTGTTTATTTATATATTTATACTAATATTTATTAATATATAATTTTTTTATTAAGAATACGATATTAAATTGGTTACTGTTTCTTAAGAAGATAATTTTATTTATATTTCCGTTTAGCTATATATTTGTACCGTGTATTTCTTTTTTTTTTTCTATTTATTAATATCTTGTATAATTTTTGAGTTACCACCACTACAGGAGTTGAATTTCATTTTACGTCAATATAGTCTCTAGTTAGAGGAGAGGAGACCCGAGCCCAGCAGTGGGACTGAATGGGTTGCTGATGAATGATGAATGAATAGATAACATTTTCGTAATCAGCGTCACTGATAACCTTGAAAACGACATCCAAAAAAAAAGCAAAAGGAACATGTATTTGTCACACACGCGCACCCCCGCCTTGGTGACGCTCACTTCGCAACGGGCGGTGCAGCAGAAATCGTAATATTTTAATTTTGCCATAACTTCAAAACCATACATCCAATTTTAATCATTCAAAGACCAAATATTACTTACATAAACTGTACTTAGTGATGAAATAATTTATTTTGATAAGGATTAATAGCATGAGTAAAATAAATGCGTTTAAATGTAGTCCAAAAAAAATTCAAGATTTTAGAAATAAAAAAATGGTTGTTGTGCCTCACTCGACATAGATAGGTATAGTGTGTCGCAGATTTTTTTGTAGATATTTATAAGATCTACAATTAATTAGAACATTTTATGGTTCTATCTTTTATAGTTTAGGCAGCGTACGCAAAATAAGTAACTTTTCTGGTTGATTTTGTACACCTTGTGTCCGAAAAAACCAAATATCTTATGGAACCCTAATTTTTTCCAAAATAAAATTTAGCCTATGTTACTCGTGGATAATGTAGCTTTTGAATGGTGAAAGAATTTTTAATACTTTTTAAAATTTAACGAATTTTTAAAAACGGTCCATGTGTTTTTGAGCCTATTCATTACAAACAAATAAAGTTTTCCTTGTAGAAAAAGTAAATATCCGTAATGTTTACAGTTATTTTACTATTAAAATAACGCCTTGCAAGTTCCAATGTGTTATTTGCTATAAATATGTAGAACAGCTGGAAACGCAATGATTTTCACCTAATTATAAAAGGTAATTAAACATATTTTTTTAATTAAATAATAATTATTGAAAACCATTAAAATGCTACATTGCCGTTCATAAGTATAAACCCTCAAAACAGTTTTTGTAGTTTCATAAATTATATTGTAAAGCTATAGAGTTTTCAAATGGCAAAATAATTTTTGAAATCGATCCACCTTTTTTTAAGTTTTTACCCGACTGCCAAAAAGGAGAGTAATGTTTTTCGCGCGTATGTATATATGTATTTGGGCATTTCTGTTCCATTGTGACCTTCTGTAGCCTAAACGGCTTGGCTGATAAAGTGTAAGGTCTCATTAGATTTGTATTTTTCCCCCGAGTGTCATAGACTGTGACGTCAACAAAAAACCAATATGGCGGCCGTATACTGTCAAAACAGACTTTTTTTACTGCTATCGCAATATGGGTATCAGATGAAAGCTAATTAATAGCCTAATTCAAATATATATGCACTAACTATTGCCCGCGACTCCACGTCTTTTGTAACCTAAATAGCTTGACAGATTTTTAACTATCAAAATTCACAAAGTAAGAAGGCTACCTTTTGGCAAGGCAAGGCAATCGGGTTTTTTGGTTTTTTTTTAAATAAATACTTATTCTGTTATATGTTACATACCAACAAACAAATTTTCCTCTTCAAAATATTTGTGTGATGTGAATGTAGTTATGCGTCTGCCGGACAAGCAGACGAAATGTTTAGTGTTATAAAATTACTTTTACACAGTTATGTATCAACACAAGATAATTGTATTTATTAATGTGTAAACAATACTAACAAGGTATTATTTACAAACAAACTTAGTTGCTATTATTTATACTTAGTGTGATAAATCTGATGAGTTTATTTGTTTGGTTCATCAACTATCAGAAACTACTTGGCCGATTTTAAAAATTCTTTAGAATAGAAACCTTTTTTTTTCTAAGAATTTAGGTATTACAATAAGGTCTTACAAACGAATAGTGTATCCTTTTATTTTACCTTCTAGCTGTGAATTAAAAAAAAATGTGTTGTTATTTATCGAGGAAGGCTCTAGGCTATTACATCACACTACGGTTACTAGTTTAAATCTTATATTAGTCACTACAACCGAGAAACGTCCCACTGCTGGGCATGAATCCAAAGATTTTGGAGGGAATTTAGCTTACTATACCACGCTGGCCAGATGGGTTGGTATAGGGTTTTTTCGAATTTTCCTTTTCTTGCAGTGCTCTTGTCTGCATTAAGGTCTTTCCTTAGTCACCTTTTACGACACCCACGGGTTGAGATGGGGTTATGATATTATGTATTCTTAATCCGTCAGTACACAGATTAATATTAAATTAGTATAAATTTCAAAATGGAACACGACAATGAGATTTCTAAAATTAAAAAGAATATAAAGTAACTGCCAGTCGTATATCTTAAAAATATAGAAAAAAAAGTTAGGATTGACATGTAGTTCCGATATCAGAAATTGAAGGTCAATAATGCGGAAATTAATAGAACAAACAAAATAACTTTAAAAATATTGATTCCTACGGGTGTTTCGTGTGATTTGATGTAGATAGAGAACTAATACCAAAAAAGAACGGCATAACTGCAAGCGTCAAGCGCACGGGAAATTGTTTCTAAGTGTACTAACTTTACATGCGTTTTTCCCGTAGCTTATTAATGCATTTGCGGCTTTTCTTTAGCCAGGCAGAATATATGTTTATATGTGGGTTTATCGTCGCCGCGTCATGATAATTATTGTTATATTGCACCTACTTGAAGAGGGTTCATAAAGAGGAATGGCAATGTCGCAATTTAATGTCATATTTCGTGAATTTCGAATTTATAATTTAATTGGAGCTATTTGTTTTATATGTTTTCAATAATTTTTTTAGTGTTAGGTGAAAGATGTGTAAAAGGTACGAAATTGACAGACCTGTTGGTCTAGTGGTTAGTGACCATGACTGCTAAGCCGGAGGTCGTGGGTTCGATCCCCACCCAGGACAAATCTTTGTGTGATGAACATAAAGGTTTGTTCTGTGTCTGGGTGTAATTTATCTATAATATATATGTATTGTGTGTATATGTATTTACAAAAAAAAAATGTATGTATTTACAAAAAAAAATGTATTTAAGTAGTATATCAGTTGTTTAGTACCAATAACACAAGCAAATATAATTGCTTACTTTGGGACTAGATGGCGCTGTGTGAATGTGGTAGAATACTATTATTATTATTAATCATTGCGTTTACAGTTCTATTTAAATGCAAATAACACACTGGAACTTGTAGAGCGTTTTTTTATAGGAAAATAACTGTAAGCATTATGGATACTTACTTTTTAATACAAGTTCACGTAATTCTAAAAAAATGTATTAAAACACATTTAAAACAATCTCAGGTTATTAAAATTGAAAACCACTAAATATGACACTTAATTGCGACGCACGTCACCGTTCCTTTGTATGAACCCTCTTAAAAGGCATCACAATAGTTATGGTCGAATTATTTATCTGTAATTTTATTTCATTACAAATGATATTATGTATTCTTAATCCGTCAGTACACAGATTAATATTAAATTAGTATAAATTTCAAAATGGAACACGACAATGAGTTTTCTAAAATTAAAAAGAATATAAAGTAACTGCCAGTCGTATATCTTAAAAATATAGAAAAAAAAGTTAGGATTGACATGTAGTTCCGATATCAGAAATTGAAGGTCAATAATGCGGAAATTAATAGAACAAAAAAATTACTTTAAAAATATTGATTCCTACGGGTGTTTCGTGTGATTTGATGTAGATAGAGAACTAATACCCTAATACTAATACAAATTTTCCGTTAAATACGGCTTTATTAACTATTTTTTTGGTTAGTAACAATTTTTTTGGTTTTCTATTTATCACGTCTTATATACCACGTCTTTCATGATTTTCGAAAATATTTACGAAAAATAAAAAATGGCGGTACCAAGTTCGCTAGTAAAAATAATAATAACGATTGAATGAGTAATTCACATCACTTTGATAATTGGCAAATAATTAGGTAGGTACTTATCAAAATAGAAATCCCAGACTGAGTTGCGTTACAATGAAAATTAAGATCTATCTATTTGTGTTTTGGCTTGAAATTTGTCTGGCAATGATTACGCACGTAGGTAGATGCACAAATAATGGAAAAATCATAAATACGTTAGTTTGTGATAAATCATTACAAAATTAAATTTGCACCAGCAATGTAGGTATGGAAAAACTTGTATTTCAGAAATAAAGATAAAAAAAGTTTATCACACGAAATACTATAAACACCAGTCCGGTTTTTTGTGTTTAAAAATAAAAATTATCTACTTATTGTTTCTAAAAATAGTCTGATCTAATTTTATTAAAATGTATAATTTAATTTGAAATTCAAAACAGAATTAATGCATAATTATTAGGTATACAAATAGAAGAAAAATAAAAAAATATTTCCTTGACATTAATACAAGGTAAAATAAAATTAAATGGCGACGAAACAAAATAACATCTGTTATATTAAGTATTTACTTTGAATTTAATCAGTTAACCGATAAAATAACATATTAAATTAACAAATGCATGTTAATATGTGCATTAAAACCAGATAAGAACGGCCTAACATTAGTTAGCAATAAAATTTCATAGATTATTCTAGTAAACCTACAAACAAGCCCAGAAAAACTAAAAATAATTTTTTGAATTGAATTAAAAATAACTTTTTTGCACACAATCAATGTAGTATCGGTTATTTATTTAGAAAACCCTTTACGTTTCACTATAAAACACAAGAAATCACATAATAATATTGTTGTTTTGTTGACACACAAACAAATATGGCGCGCGCGCGATAACTGACGTTTAGTATTTTTTCACGAGACAACGGCGCGACCGCGTTCTGCCTCGTTTGATCACCGACTGCCTGTTTGGTTGTATTATCGTTGTACTATCAGTATTTATTATCATTCAGATTTCTGTTAGTTTGTTTAGTTACACTGAACTTTGGTTTTATGGGTTAATCTTAGTTGTGAGTGAGAGGGAATAGGTGCCGTCTCTTTCTTTGGACAGGTGTTTCTGTTGACTCTATTTTTAGTTAGAGTCTGGTTTACTTGCTAAAGCTCATTCGGGATATAATACATGGACGATAAATATGGAATTTTGTCACCAGAAACGAAATTATAGGATATCCGAAAACGATATAAAAGTTTCAAATAGTATCTTATCTAATAGGGACGGTACCAAGATAACGTGAAAATTCAACAATCTTACCTAATATTTGTGTTTTTTTTTGACATAGAAGTAAGTATATTTTTTGGCAGCTTTGGCACATCCTAAAGCCAAGGCTTGTTGCATTTTTTGCAACAAGTTTTTTTGGAACCACCAGTTTTTTTTACCTTCTATGACTGTGTGATAATTTTTACCTTATTTATATTTTTAATAAATATTTAGTCGTATAATAACATCCAATCCGTGTAGTGACATTAAGAATACATAATGTCACTACCCCATCTCAACCAGTGGGTGTCGTAAAAGGCGACTAAGGGAGAAACGTTATGCAGACAAGAGCACTGCAAGAAAAGGAAAATTTTTTAAACAAATCCCTATACCAACCCATCTGGCTAGCGTGGTATACCTAGTAGGCTAAATTCCCTCCACATTCTTTGAAGGAGATCCGTGCCCAGCAGTGGGACGTTTATGGGTTGGAATTATAAATAATATCTAAAAAAACATACAGTCAAACAGAACCTTCTCCTTTTGAAGTCGGTTGATTAATAAATAAATAAATACCTTTCCTATTTCAAAGTTACCTACTTTAATACAGTCTGTCATAAAACTCATAAATACACTGCTAATCTTCCTTATTACTCCATAGTTACGGACAGTTAAATAACTTAAACACACGCTACCTCAATTTTCTAACATGGTTAACACAATATTGTTATCTTTTCTAAGGAATAATTAAATTTTATCTACTCCGGAAATATTTAAACAGAATTAGGGGACGCAGTAGATTAAACACATTCTTAGTATTATTATCACGCTTATTTATTGATGGGGTAGGCAGATTGTCAACGGGACATTCCCATCGACATACCCATCATTATGACTTATATAATTCAGGATTTTAAAAGCCAGGCTTATTAACAAGTGAAGTTTATTAAATTGTAAATATAATTACTTACTGCTTTATTTAGTAAAAGACCAGTCAATGAATGATTTTGGAGGTTAATGTCGAAAGCAGAAATTCTGACTTAGGAACTTTGTTTGGACTAGTTAGGAGATAAACATACTAAAAGTCCTAACCCCCCCGAAGTGAGCCCGAGGGGGGGGAGCACAAAGAAGGTCCCGCTTTTTGCTTTTTTGCTTACATCTCGAAAACAGTGCGTCGTACGAAATTCCATTGTATTACATAATGATAGCTGATAAAATTCTCTATAACTTGGGCTTAACACATTTTACCCAACTACGGCGAAGCCAAAAGGAAGGGTAATGGTTTTGGCAGTCTATCCATATTTGTATGTTATATGTGTCTATGTTTCATCGTAGCGCCTAAACTAATGAACCGATTGTAATGAATGAGGTATCAATATATTTGTAATAATAGCCGGGGTGATAATGGCTATATTTTTTTTTTCATAATCTTATATAACGGAATTTAAACATCAGATTCTAACCTCAAAAAAATTAAACCGAGATAAATATCAAATGTTAGGTATCAGAAGAAAGGTCTTGGCGAGCACATTACAAATATGTATATATATCATATCGGGAAACGGATAATAATTAAATAAAAAAATTAAGTTTCAAAAACTATTAGTCCATTCAATGAATGATTGTGGGTGGAAAAGTCGAAAAATCGGAAAGTTTGACTTAAGAACTTTGTTTGAACTAGTTAGGAGATAAACATACTAAAAGTTCTTACACCTCCGAGGTGCTGCCTGCTTAACTAAGCGAAATAAGTAGAATTCGTTGTGGTCGCAGTTCTAACCTAACCTAACCTAGCCATTTTGTCAAATGTTATTTATACTATAAGATGTTTTGCCTTCTACATGTTTAAAAAATAATCCATTATATGAAATAAAGTTTGGACATAACAAAATTTAGACGGGTAAATAATTTGTCAAATGAGTAGTTTGTTAAACAATAGTTTGTAAAATGATAAATTTATCAAGTATAATTTTGCCAAACGTTGTTTTATAAAGGAAAATTTGTCTTTTGTTTTTGTCAAATGATTGGACACCATTGAATTGACATGTGGTTTAGAATAGAGAGATTTAAGCTATTGCCACTTGTCTAGAGGGGCTAGGCTATCCAATCTCCCCCCACCGTCTTAACAATGTCGTCTGCGTCTGCTTAAAAATCTCTATTTTGATTTTTATTGAACATAAGGCTTACTACCGAATATGCAGCATGTGTTCAGTAAATAGATACATACGTACCTACGTATTAAAATATTTTAATGACAGTTCATACACGTGAACGATTTACGGCTTATTTAGACAAGTGTTGTATGTACTCACAGTATTTTATTATGAATAATAATTGCAACAATGTAATGGTGTTGGGTATTAAATAATGATTCTACACTAGGAAAAATAAGCAAGTATAATATATCAAGTAAGTTTATTAACTCAACTCGTGTTTCTTATTTCATTTTTACCCGACTGCCGCCAGGAAGGGTATTGTTTTTCGCACGTATCTTGTATGTTTGTGAATTTCTTTATTCCTACGTTTCTTTCGAACGACTGGATGGATTCTTTTTTAAAACCCAAGTATCTTTAGATAGCTATTACATTAAAAAAAAAAAAAAAAAATCATTGTGTTTCATCATGTTTTTTTATTTTTTTTTTCGCCAAAAGTCCACCGTACGCCGCAGTTATTTTTTTTGTAACCAAACGTATCGAGTACTTTATCAAAATAAAGGGAATCAAATGGAGATTACAAATATATATATATACGTTATGTATTTGAATTTAATCAGGAACAATAATTACAACCATTTTTCGGTCTTTTTAGTGCGTTGCTTATCTGTTGATTTTTTGAAGTCGGGTTATTTTTTATTTTTTAACTGACTTGTTATATTCATTTTATTATTATTTTCAATTCCATTTTTCACTATAATTTTAAATTGTATTAAGTATAACGACAACAGTTGAGTAATATAATTATTGTGAAATTACAGCATTTTGATACATACAATACGTTTTCACTGTATATTTGTGTATCAGCATTAATGTCCCACTGCTGGGCTCGGGTCTCATCTCCTCTATCAAGAGATCTGAGAAGCCCTAGACCATAATCCACACACGCTGGCATAGAGCGGGTTAGTGAATTAAATATACCCTTATAATTTCTTCTAGGATATGTGGGTTGCCTCACGATGTTTTCCTTCACCATTAGCAGACGGTAAGTCATTTGAATAGTACATATAAATTCCACAAAGTGAAATCCACATTGGTACTGCGGCTCCGTTCGTCATCGAACTCGGATCGCAGGGTTTGCACACTTCTTGCTCCCATCGTTTTTTAATTGGGCACTGCTCAGCTCTTATTAAACGTAGCGTAATGTTATATAGCTTATAACCTTCATCCATAAATGGGCTACCCAACACTATACTTTTTCAAATCGGTCTTTTAGTTTCTGAGATCCTAACGCTCAATCGAACAAACGAACTCTTCAGCTTTATAATATTAGTATACAAAGATTATGTTTTTATTATTTTTATTATGAAGTAAGTATGTCAATGTTAGATATGAAAGAAGAAAATAAAGAAAGAAAACACATTTATTTGTCACAAACCATAAACATACAAATACAGAGCATACATTAAAGTTTTTACAGTTATTTTACCCGACTGACAGGACGAGTATTGTTTTTCGCGCGTATCTTGTATGTTTGTAAATTTCTTTATTCCCACGAATCTTCCAAACGGCTGGATGGATTTTGACAATTAGGGTATCGTTAGATTCGTCTAGAAAACCCAAGTGTCCTTAGATAGGTTTTAAGAAGTTTTAAGACTTAAACGGTGGGGTTTTGACGCCAAATTGTTAGAAGTTAAATTTTTTTTTAACCAAACCTATCGAGTTGCTTATCAAAATAAAGAAAATCAAAAGGAGGTTACATATATTCAAAAAGAGATTATACATAATTGAATGGTTCCAAATTGTAAGTAGTTCTATTTTTTTTTAACCAAACCTATCGAGTAGAGTATCAAAATAAAGGGAATCAAATGGAGATTACAAATATATGCATATGTTATGTATTTAAATTTAATTAGGTTTAATAATATTACAATAATTTTACGATCTTTTTAGTGCGTTGCTCTCTGTTGATTTTTTGCAGTCGGATATTTTTTTTTTTAATTATATTTACTTGTTATACTATTCGCATGCCATGGCCGCGGCAAAAAGGGTAGGCAGGTCAGCTTGTTGCTGTGTCATGACATAATCACGGTACAGCGCTGATTTTCAGTAGTGACGTACGGACATCAAGCCAGCAGTTGCTTTACTATATAAAGATATATCTTGTATTTATAATTGTGTTATTTTGTTTTACCTTTTGAATAATTTATACTATATTATAAAGCTGAAGAGTTTGTTTGGTAGAACGCGATAATCTCAGAAACTGCTGGTTCGGTATGAAAATTCTTTTAGTGTTGAATTGCCTATTTGTCAAGGAAGGCGATGACTGCGAAGGATGGGAGCGAAGTCACGCGCGTCATCATCATCATCGTCATTTCAACCCATAAACGTCCCACTGCTGAGCACGGGCAGCACGGGTCTCCACCAAAAAAATTTGGAGGGGATTTTGCCTACTATACCACGGGTTGGTATATTTGAATATGCCTATTCTAGCAGTGCTCTTGTCTACATAATATGTTAACTCCCTTAGTTCTCTTTAACGACACCCACGGGTTGATATGGGGTAGTGACTTTATTATATTCTTAATCCTTCACTATAACATTTAGCAAGTTCTTTTTTTTATCACAAAATATTATGATTAGGTACTCTAAACCTAATAGGGTAATTTCTAAAGCGACTTTTACCACTCTAGTGAAATTGTAAGAGACATTAAAAAATTAGTTCCTATTTAAAATAGGAACAAATTTTTGTAACTGTATGAAAAGTAAAAAGTTTCAGACCACAAAATAGGTATATTATGTACTAGTGGACCCGACAGACGTTGTCTTGCATGGTATACCAATCGATTGCATTTTTTTATTTGTGAATCTAAACCATCCTCGAATCCACTTGAACACATACACAAAAAATCATTCAAATCGGTTCAGCCGTTTAGGAAGAGTTCACTGTCAACACACGTACAGGAGAATATTATATAAAGATTATATAAAGATTATATAGACAGACTAACAGCATGTGTCAAAGTTTACAATTAAGTGACCCTGTACAATTTACAGTCGTAAACAAACTATTGAAGATTTATTGCTATGATTAAAACATATGGCGTTTGTAAACAAAAATCAACCTTGTAATGATTTTATTGTGTAGAGACGGAATTAGAATACATAATGTCACTACCCCATTTCAACCCGTGGGTGTCGTAAAGGCGATTAAGGGACCTAACTTTAACTTTAAGAGCAATGCGAGAAAATGAAAATAAAATTAATAATTTCATTCTTACATTAGTCTGTTAGATTTTCGCAATAAGTCAATTATGTTTATTATTACGTATTTTGAATAATATGTAGATCATAAAATATGAAAATGTATGTGATAGATGGAATTTATATGTACTAGTCAAGTGGCTTACCATCTGCTAAAGATGAAGGAAAACATCGTGAGGAAACCCACGTACACTAGAAGAAATTCTATGAGTATGTCTGATTCACCAACCCGCACTAGGCTAGCGTGAGTGGATTACGGCCTAAACCCTCTCAGCTCTCTAGTTAGAGGAGAGGAGACCCGACCCCAGCAGTGGAACTTAATGGGTTGCTGATGATGATGTAATAGGTGGCAGTAAAAAGTGGCAGTGGCTATAGCTCGTAGAACTGATGGCCGATGGGGGAAAAAGGTTCTCGAGTGGCGGCCCAGTATTGAAGGGCGAAGCGTGGGATGGCCTCCCACCAGATGGACCGACAACCTGGTCAGGTCTGGCCGTTGCTTGCAGGCGACACAGGACCGTTCGCAGTGGCGTATATTAGGTGAGGCCTATGTTCAGCATTGGACGTCGTTGGGCTGATATCATGATGTTGATGTGATAGGTATAGTGTTCCTTTAATTTATTACTGTAGACTACAGAGGAAATATTCCAATGGAAACCACATATTAAATTTTATGTACTTACGGCGCGGCGCGGTGTTGTGCCAAACTGCCAAGCATGCGTCCATGGCGTGCTCATAAAAACAAGAGAGGGAAAATAAAAAAAGACAGGCCCATAGACTACACATTAATACCGAGCGGGCCTAAAAAGTTGCCAGTATTGTATATGTACCCAGGACACACTGCCGGACGCAGCTTTTAATTTATTTAATCAATTATAATAATACAATTAATTATGACATATATTTTTTTACAAAACAATTAGGCATGCTAACACAATTACCTACGCTCTGCCACTCGTGACGCTAATATTACTAATAGATACATAATTTTTTGTTTAAATTATATCCCTAATTTCTGACAGGCATCAATAGCGCAAAGTCATGAACTAACTTATTATCTAGGAACTTGTACCAACTGCCTCGGTGTTGCAGCGCGCACTGGGCGCATTGGGCTTTTCGGTCATGAAATTCCAGTATTAAGATTTTCCCAGAGTTTGGTAAACAAATGTTCTCGGTTGATGACAATAGGCTCGCCCCCTATTTCATGGGACCAAACATAGTTGGCAAAATGTGGGTGTGAAACACCTCTGCCTACTCCTTCGGGAAAAAAGGCGTGATGCTATGTTATGTTGACGTTACTTGTACCATTTAGTTGCAAATAAATATTTGAACTTATGTTTTAAATAATTTTTCAAGTAGGTCTCATTCTTATTCAGTGTTGATGAGGAGTCCTTTAAAATGGCGGCCAACTAATGATTATATGAAATAGATTTGACTTTTTTGGAGTAACAGCACCGATCGATGAAAGGACTATAAACATAACAAGATAACATTACGCCTTTTTCCCTTAAGGGGCAGGTAGAGGTGAACACACCAATATTTCACCAGCTATGTTTGGTCCAATGAAATAAGGGGCAAGAATGTCCTCAACTGGGAACATTTGTTTTTCCAAAGTCATCAAAATCTCAACACTGAGTTGGAATTTCATGATAATAATACTTGAAGCTGTTTAGTACTGTACTGTGTGACTGTGCTATGAGATATTTTGCAGGCGTTTCAGAATTAAATTAGATTATTAAAATATTATTTGTATGTATAATATGTATGTATTTACAGAAAAAAATTATTAAGTAGTATATCAGTTGTTTAGTATCCATAACACAAGCAAATATAATTGCTTAATATGGGAGTAGATGGCGCTGTGTGAATGTTGTAGAATATAATTATTATAATATAACTGTGCTATGAGATATTTAGCAGGCGTTTCAGGATTAAATGAGATTATTTAAATATTATTTCGATTTTTGACGAGCCGGGCCTGACTCTTCTCCGGGGGCGGCTTACTTGTATTAGTATGATAACATGTTTTACTGAATCTATACAAATAAATAAAATTGGTGTGTCTGTTTCTAATAATAAAATAACCGATTTTTACTACATGCATTTGAATGTGTATACGGTACATATACCAAAATAACATTTTTTTCAATTTTTGTCTGTTTGTCTGTCTGTTTGTTTCAGCTAATCTTTGGAACGGCTGGACCGATTCGACGGGACTTTCACTGGCGGATAGCTAATGTCACAAAGAGTAACTTAGGCTACTTTGGTTTTAAAAAATATCAAGGTTCCGTAAAAAAAAATTGAAACTCCATAAATGCGGGATAAGTTGTCCACGCGAACGAAGTCGCGCTGTGCCCGCGACTTCGATCGCGTGGACAATAGCTAAACAAAAACTAGTTAATAAATAAAAAAATATAAAAAACATGTTGTAGCTAGGAACTGTTTTTCTTGGAGTTCTTACACAAATTTCACCAAGGTTTTTTGAATAAATTTAACAAACATTGTAAATGCACTTTAGAAATAAATTTTCAAATATCCAATAAGCTGTTAGTGTCAAGTAAATATAAAATATGTACATAATATCTATGCACAATCGTATTGACGTAATTCCAAATTACACAAATAAATAAATAAATACATAATATAAAAAGCTAGTTTAAAAATCATCTACAAAACGTCATTCATCAGTATTCAAATCATAATGAATTCTTACCTATTGAATATGAATATAATTTTATAGCATTTTTGAATAACCATATATAAATATTTATTAAATATTTAAAATACCTTTGAACAACGAGATGGTATTGGGTCTTTCTACCACAAAATTCTTAATATAAGCGTCGAGTTTGGAAACCACAGAACAGAGATAGGTTGAAATAAATATGGCCGCTAGCCATTCTGCCAGGCATCAGCTAGCAACAGAGCAAGAGAAGGAAACTATTCCAGCTAGCGAGCTAATGAAAGAGCTAAACCATGGGTTCACACCGAGAACTATATTTATTCTAACATAAATCACAAAAAAAAACAGTAAAATTGCATAAAATGACTGGCCTGTTGGTCTAGTGGTTAGTGACCCTGACTGCTAAGCCGGAGGTCGTGGGTTCGATCCCCACCCAGGACAAATCTTTGTGTGATGAGCATAAAGGTTTGTTCTGTGTCTGGGTGTAATTTATCTATAATATGTATGTATTTACAAAAAAAAAATGTATATAAGTAGTATATCAGTTGTTTAGTACCCATAACACAAGCAAATATAATTGCTTACTTTGGGACTAGATGGCGCTGTGTGAATGTGGTAGAATATTATTATTATTATTATTATAAACTAACATAGGTGTACATAACATTATAAGACTACTTCACATTGAGCTGAAATCATGTATGTACTGACCTTAAATCATCTTCTTCATCATCTTCTTCGGTTGTTTTTATCTTTTTTACATTCTGAGAAGTCTTCACTGACTCTGTTTTCCATGCTTTTCTTTTCTTCTTAAACCTTTCACTTCTGTAGTCAGGGCTTTTCATCTTAAACAGTAGCTTTGGACCAATTGTGTTAAAACTTTTGTATTGAAAAGTCCCTCGATTTTCATTAAATCTATTTTTTATCTTTCCATTTAAATTTGATGCTGTTTCGTTATCTTCTGTGCATTCGTATGCAGTATTTTGTACCCCGCAACTTGATTCCATAGCTGGATCTGAAACAAATAGTTTTTTTTTAATTACCTCTTTGCGTTCATCAAATATTTTATTAGTACCGTCACTTTACACTACAAACTTGGCAGTGTAGTGACGGATTAAATCTCGTTTATTCATCTAAGTTACAAAGTAACACTTATGAAAGTCACAAGTTAAGAATGTAACAGGTTATCCGAAAAGTAGTGTCAGCAAATTTGCCTACGACCAGTTCGCTGACGCTATGAGAAGAACTGGCAAGAAATTTACACCACTCTTTTAAAAAAAATGGATAGTTACAATCTTTTGTAGCCGGGTACTTCAGCTGGTAAATAAATGCGATGGTGGCTGAATGGATAAGTGATCGGCGTGTAAATCACGCGGTCCGAGTTCGATCCCGACCGGCAGTACCAATGTGGTTTCCACCTTGTGGAATTTATATGCATCAAGTGACTTACCATCTGCTAACGGTGAAGGAAAACATCGTGAGGAAACCCACATACTCTAGAAGAAATTCTATGAGTATGTATGATCCACCAACCCGCACTAGGCCAGCGTGAGTGGATTATGGCCTAAACCCTCTCAGCTCTCTAGTTATAGGAGAGGAGACCCGAGCCCAGCAGTGGGACTTAATGGGTTGCTGATGATAACACTCATACAATTGCAACAGTAAAGCGTATTATTATAATATATATTATATAATGTTATACAATAAAAATATATCACACTGCAAATGTAATACAGACACAAGATGGTATTTGTTTGTGCGGTATTTTCTATCTTCATTCTATTACATTAAAGTTCAAAATTGCTCATCAGCATTTGTTATTTTATAACCCTTTTCCACTTTGAGTGCGTATGATCTTGTAACCATGTTTAAGCTAATTAAATATTCTTTATAAATTCAACAATGTACTAAGTGACGTTGAATCCCGTTGCTTGTTGGCAATATTATTCTTTTGTGAATACAAAAACAATGTTTTCAACAAGTGTGCCAACTGCCACTTCTAGTCAAAGAATTGTCAGCGCTCGAGCGACGCACACATAGACATCGTTCACGAATACGATATTTCAAAAAAAATGTATTTAAGTAGTATATCAGTTGTTTAGTATCCATAAAACAAGCAAATATAATTGCTTAATTTGGGACTAGATGGCGCTGTGTAAATGTGATAGAATATTATAAAAGAAAAAAAAAATTTACTTGTTATAATTTGTAGGTGTATTGTAGGAATTTATAACCGTTACCTTAACTTTATATATAACTTAACAGTTGTGGTAGTCGTTTAGTTAAGTTGGAGGTTTAACACAGTGCTTGTCTAGGTCTAGGTCACAGTGTGCGCGGTGAGCGACGCGGCCGGCGGCAGCGACAGCGGTGCACTCCAATTGGGTAACTTCTTGTTGAATAATTAAAATTGTAACAACTATGGCGATTGAAAAGAGTGGCCTGAGTTTCTTGCCAAGTTCTTCTCAGAGCTCAACCTTGTCAGTGAACTGGCTGTAGGCAAATTTACTGACACCTTTTCTGGCTTTGTATGACGTTCATAAGTATCATGTATGTGATCCAAATGAAATAAAAAGATTTGACTTTGACTTTGACTAATATGTTGTTTAATTTGCTATTACACTTTGTCCTTTGTACAAAAGAGTGTCTCACAAAGATTCTTCTCACCGCTGCCATCATGACCGAAGCCTAAGCTCAACCGATAAGAAGAGAAAACATAGACAAAACATTGTTTTAAGAAATTTTTGAAAGCCTTTGTTACTGCCTCAACAATATAGGGAGATAATGTAGTTTCTTAGTTTCTTTTCAACAAAATATGGAGCCATTACTCCTATCTAATGTAGTTTCGCACGCTAACATCGGCTATACTCGACAAACGCAACTGTGTTGTGATCCGATGACGGCTATAGCCGACAGAAACAAAACACAGATCCATAAATTGACAAATCCATATTTGACTGGCCTGTTGGTCTAGTGGTTACCCCTGACTGCTAAGCCGGAGGTAGTGGGTTCGATCCCTACCCATGATAATTTTTGTGTGATGAGCATGAAGGTTTGTTCTGTGTTCAGTTGTTTAGTACCAATCACACAAGCAAATATTATTGCTTACTTTTTGGGTCTAGATGGCGCTGTGTGAATGTACTATAAGTGAAAAGTGTATAAATGGTTGAACACATTAATCTCAGGTACTACTGGTTCGATTTGAAAAATTCTTTTAGTTTTGGATAGCCCATTTTTCAAGGAAGGTTATATGCTATATAACATTACGCTGCGGCTAATAGGAGCTGAGCAGTATCCAAGTAAAGAACGTCGGGAGCAACAGAAACATATCATCCGTGTATTAAGAATAAATCTCACTACCCTATCTCTATCCATGGGTGTCGTAAAAGGCGACTAATGGACTAGACCTTAAGCCAAGAACACTACGAGAAAAGGAAAATTCGAAACAACCCCTATACCAACCCGTCTGGCTAGCGTGGTATAGTAGGCTACATTCCCTTCACAATATTTCCAGTGTGTGTCCAGCAGTGGGAATTTTTATGGGTTGAAATGATTATAGCGTTTTTTTTATACATACATAGCATCACGCCTTTTTCCCCGAAGGGGTAGGCAGAGGTGTATCACACCCACATTTCGCCAGCTATGTTTGGGCCATGAAATAGGGGGCGAGTCTATTGTCATCAACCGAAAGCATTTGTTTACCAAACTCCGGGAAAATCTTAATACTGAAATTTCATGATAGAAAAACCCAATACCATTTTTACCCGACCCGGGAATCGAATCCAGGACCTCTTGCACAGCAGTCGTATACACTTCCCGCTGCGCCACCGAGGTTTTTTTTATACAGACAGTTTTACATTTTAATATACACACATACATATATGTACATATACATACATACATCACTACATAGTATAAAACAAGTCACTTTCTCTGTCTATTTCCCTATGTATGCTTAAATCTTTAAAACTACGCAACGGATTTTGATGCGGTTTTTTTTAATAGATAGAGTGATTCAAGAGGAAAGTTTATAGGTATAAAATACATACCACGCGGGCGAAGCAGCGGGCGGAAGCTAGTACCGTATAAATAGTTAATTTTCATACAAAACTGTGCACAAATTCTCAAAACCTTTTCACTTCATATTAGTCACAACATATACATAACTATTTTAATCACAAATTGGTACTGAATATTTGAATTCTTATCAAGTTATTACTGACAACAATTCAATTACGTTCTAATCGTTCTATTAAGAAATACACACACTTATTAATTTTTGACACAATCAATATAACCAATAAACAATCCACTGCTGGGCACGACTCTCCTCCAAAGATTTTGGACGGAAAAGTCTACTATACCACGCTGGCCAAGGGTTTTGTTTAGAATTTTCCTTTTCTCGCATTCCTCGCAGTGCTCTTGTCTGCTTAAAGTTAGGTCCCTTAGTCGCCTTTTACGATACCCATAAGTTGTTAAAATTATGATGATGAAGTGGGTACCAAACAACTGATATAGGTTTTATTTATTTTTTATACCACGATGGTGGCTAACAGACGTGCGGTCCACCTGATAGCAGATGGTAAGTCACTTGACTTGTACATATAAATTCTACGAAGTGGATTCCACATTAGTACTGCCGGTCGGGATCGAACTCGGACCGCGTGATTTGCAAGTTCTTTTGACTGGCCTGTTGGTCTAGTGGTTAGTGACCTTGACTGCTAAGCCGGAGGTCGTGGGTTCGAACCCCACCCAGGACAAATCTTTGTGTGATGAGCATAAAGGTTTAAAAAAGGTCGCTGGGTCTGACTGGATGCGGAAGGCGGAGGACAGAGTGCTATGGCGCGTGTTAGGAAAGGCCTACGTCCAGCAGTGGACTGCAATAGGCTGAAATGATGATGATGATGTATGTACTTACAAAAAAAATGTATTTCAGTAGTAGGTACGAGTATATCAGTTGTTTAGTACCCATAACACAAGCAAATATAATTGCTTACTTTGGGACTAGATGGCGCTGTGTGAATGTGGTAGACTATTATTATTATATTATATTATTATCGCCCTGTAGTTGAGTGTTTATCACTGCTATAACAACTATTGCAGTTTGTTTGGAACCCTTATTATGTTAATCAGATAAATAAAGGCACCTGTTAACAATTTTATAGAGCAATATTATTATGTACTAGTTAGATTAATACTTGCCAGTGGCTCCCTATAACTCGATTCCTACCGGCTTCCCTTTGAAAAATCACAACCAATACTGTGACCTATTGGTGGGCCAGACAGCCATCCATATTGCATTCAACTCGTTCCAGTTGTTACAGGGCAGGGAAGCATTTTTTGCTCCGCCTTACCATGTATAACAATCCACCCTTCGCCACTTTACTTGCTATAGTACTTGACTATAACGGTTGTATAAAAGGGCGTAGTAAACGTTTACAATCTTTGTTTATAGGTATTTTTAGTTCTCTAAGCATTCAGAGCAATAATGTACTGTCGAACGATTTTATACAACACTGTGGTACCGCTAAAACCTTAATACATCGTTTATAGGGCTTTTTAGAGTTATGAGCTGAAATAATAGGACTGAATTGCTGGTTGGGGGCCATTTCAACCCGTTGCCGTGGGTGACAACAGAAAAGAGTACTACGAGAAAAGGAAAATTCGAAACAAACCAACCCGTCAGGCCAGCGTGGTATAGTAGGCTAAATTCCCTCCACGTTCTTTGGAGGTGAGTGGTGCCCAGCAGTGGGACGTTTATGGGTTGAAATGATGATGACTATGACCTCGACAATTTTTGTGAGACGGCTAAAGTACTCGTTGTTGTATATTTTGAATACTATTGCCTTGTTAGTGCTTAAAATAAATGTATATTTCGTTCTTTCTAATTTAACGATTTAAACCGTTAAATAAGAAAACAATAATATATACGTAATACTTAAATTTGACGTGCCCACACATTTTTCAGTAACATAAAAACTATATTATAATAATAATATTATAATTTTTTTATTTTAATAATATTTTTGAAATGGGTCCACTGATTTATAATAAAATTCCTAGTGAAATCTTAAATATTTTTAAAAGAATTATAAAGAAGATAAAAGAAAAATGTTTTTATTCACTTTCTGAATTTTTAGATTCAAATAGTTAAACCTTACGTTTGTTATTTGTTTGTTGTCTAGTTTGTTGTATTAATTGTAATTAATTAATTTCTTTATTTTTTTATCTTAAAATAATATGCCTATGGGTACAATGTAGCGTCCACTTTTTTCTTCTCTCTATCTTTAAATTTAACCTACCTACATTGACAAATAAATTTCTGTTTCTATTTCAAGATTTGCAGTAATAAAAATATACATTTTCATTTAATCTAAAACTTTAATTACACAAAAAAGCAGTGAATAGAATGATTGCTTGTTAAATATAAATTATTAAACATTATAATGGTTTTTTTAAATGGACTTTGTATGTACTTACATGTAAAAAATATAGCGTCAAATATGGCCGATGGGACCGAAAACTTTTCAAGTCAGATCACACACAGATAACCTGCCTAGACTAGTGGCAAATTGCGAGGTTTCCGGCAACTGGGACCGCAATTGACTCGGACCGCGTTTGTATGCACAATCGATGTTTTACGTTTTTACTTTTATGTACTGGTTTGAACAATAGGTTTTTGTGGTCCCAGTTTATTTCGGTCCCAGTTGACGGAAGCCTCCAAATTGCTAGTTCTGTTCGAAATTTACATTTATCTCTAACAGCTATTAACATGTCACGTGATCAATATACTAATCTGACACGTCGTCACTACAACCCAGAAAAAGTCCTACAGTTGGGAACGGGTATCCTCTAATAAAAGCAGGTTTTTCCAAACTTTACTTCGAATCTAAAACAATATTTTCATTAGAGTCCGACCGAAACTGGTTTTCCGGCCGAAACCGAAACCGAAACCGAATGTTCGGCCGTGGCTTCAGTTTCGGCCGAAACCGAAACCGAAACCGAAACTCACGTGGGCAAGTATAAAATTCCTTAAAATACTGAAATTTGGTGCGTTTTACCCATTATTCTGCTTTAATTAGGACATGAAATGGAAACACAGTAAATCTTGAAATAAGTGTACCTATACAACGTAATTTAACAAATAAAACACTTCACATTTTTCATTTGACACACATGATTGGGTATCCAGGGTAGTGCATATAGTGTCTTCAAGGACTACCTTTCTAACAGAAAGCAAAAAGTAGTATTGGGGGCTGTGAGAGTGAGGAAGTAATCGTCTCCTACGGCGTCCCACAAGGCAGCGTCCTCGCCCCTACACTCTTTCAGGTCTATGTCAATGACCTCTGTAATATGTCGCTGCCCTATACAAGTATTTTTAGTTATGCAGATGACACTGCGATTCTGGTATGGGGGTCTAGCTGGCAGATTCTGAAAGAGAGATCAGAATACTCCTTGTCCAAAGTCATGCACTGGCTAACAGACAACCTACTAACTCTTAACCTTTCTAAAACTCTTTACATTTACATTCCCTTCAGCTTATCCAAAATTAGTAATCCTCCTCATAACTTCTCTACTAGCCAACTGCAACTCCCTGAGCCGCTGCTCTTGTCAGAACATTACCCGTGCAGAAACTGTCAAATACTTAGGTGTCCAAATAGACAGCGGGCTGAGATGGGACAAACAGATCGAAGCAGTGACAGAGAGCTAGACGGTTGATACACATTTTCAAATCCCTAAGAAAGTCTGCTGATATAAATAAGATAAGACTTGTCTTAGATAGACAATGTTTGCGTTGTGTCAGTCAGTAATGCAATATTGTATATCCGTGTGGGGTGGGGTAGCCAAAACGCACTTACTAAGCCACAAAGGGCTGTGTTAAAAGTTATGACTAAAAACACTTCAGGTACCCTACCACTCAATTGTACTCTGACTGCAAGGTCCTAACAGTGCGCCAGCTCTTTGTCCTTAAGGTTATCCTAAGAAAACATTCTCAAGTCCCATGACCCAACCAGACAAAACGGAATAAATTCTACGTCTGTCCCACCATCCCTTACAAGACTACCTTCGCAAGAAGGCAGTATACAATAATAAGCTGCAAACTATACAATATTATAAATAACAAACTTAGCATTTTAGGACTCAACACACGAGAGGTAAAGATTAAGGTTTCAGATTGGCTTCAATTAAACGACTATCAAGCGACTGAAGATCTTCTAACATACATCACATAAAACTAAATCACACTCAACACACACACACTCAGGCACACACAGACACATATACATATAATCTTTTCTCATTGTTTTTATTAATTATATCTTTTTTTTTACTTCACTAAAATTCAAAAATAACCACGCGTAAACATTTTTCACAGCACACATAAATATAATAACAGCGACTATTTCTATTGTAAACATGTCTCGCAAACTGAACACTGTCTCCCATAATACAGGCTCTGGCTTACTTGGGAGACAGTATCAGTATTGTTAGTACCAAACACATTATTCTGCTGTACACTAGTACTGTATGAAAATGTATTTTTTGTGACAAATAAAGATTTTTATTTTATTTATATTTATTTACAATCTTTTTTTTACATGTGACTTGATTTGTTAATAACAACAAAACAAAGTTACTGACTCAATATTTAATTAACTATATAAATCATTCAAGTACAGAAATGAAACAAAAACTTACATGTAATCAGTTCTATCAAAGCATAACCTCTACAGAATGTTTGCGTCGGGCGATAACGCACTGACTAAGTTTTGTTGCTACAGAACTATCTAAACGGCGGACGACATTTCCCGGGCCGCCAAAGCGTTGCCGCGAGAAACAAAGTTAGGCGAGCGTGCACGACAACTTCCGAAATCAGTCTCGGTTTTGGCAAAAGTTTCGGCCAATTTTGGCCGAAACCGAAACTGCCGCCGAAACTTGATTTTTGGCCGAAACTCGGCCGAAACCGAAACCGAAACCGAAATTTCGGTCGGACACTAATTTTCATGGCCCTATTAAGTTTAAACTAATTAAGTAACACATATTTTTTATCATCATCATCATCATTAGCAACCCATTAATGTCCCACTGCTGGGCTCGGGTCTCCTCTCCTGTAACTAGAGTTGAGAGGCTTTAGGCCATAATCCACTCACGCTGGCCTAGTGCGAGTTGGTGGATCAGACATACTCATAGAATTTCTTCTAGGGTATGTGGGTTTCCTCACAATGTTTTCCTTCACCGTTAGCAGATGGTAAGTCACTTGACTAGTACATTAAATTCCACAAAGTGTATCCACATTGGTACTGCTGGTCGGGATGGAACTCGGACCGCGTGATTTGCACTCCGGTCCCTTATCCATTCAGCAACCATCGCTTATTTTCAAGAAAAATAAACTACAACAATTTTTTTTTTATTGTTTAAAGTGGCAGACGAGCAGACGGCCCACCTGATGGTAAGCGGTTACCGCCGCTCATGGACGTTGGCAATGCTAGGGGCACAGCCAGGCCGCTGCCTACCCTGAGAGGATAGCTCTCTTTAAACCTCGTTTGAAGAAGGACATGTCATAGCGCTCAGGAAACACCGCTGTAGGAAGTTCACCCCAGAGCCGGCACGTACGTGGGAGGAATGATCGCTGGAACATTACCGTTCTAGACGATATCGGCTCCAGTTAGTACGGGTGAAGCCTACAGCGGCGTCGAGTGGTGCGATGGTTAAAAGACAACAAATCAAGGAGTTCGTCGGAGCACTCCCCATGGAACAATCGATAGAGCACGCAGAGTGACCCAAAGTCTCTTAGTAATTAAACACGTTAATCTCACAATAGATTTATTGTTTATAAAACAAAAATCTATACACGTTTTAATTCGTCTATTTAATTGCTGATCATCAATTACTTTTAGTTTAATTAGTCAGCCAAACACGTATTTACTTACTTGAAAGGTTCGAGAAATATTATTAATCACTCACAACACCAACGAAAAACTATACCGCACTACGTGGTATTTGTTATTTCACTAACTGATATTCTTAGATACTTATTTATATTTATAGCTGACTTTTCACTTGCGTCGTGGTCGCCGCCCTAACATCACCGTACTGATGGTCGTAGGTTCGATCTTGTTTCCACAAGAGACAAAATAAAATCTCTGAGCATAAATTGAATTTAATTGGCAACGACTGGCCTGTTGGTCTAGTGGTTAGTGACCCTGACTGCTAAACCGGAGGTCTTGGGTTCGATACTTCGTTTCCCACCCAGGACAAATCTTTGTGTGATGAGCATAAAGGTTTGTTCTGTGTCTGGGTGTAATTTATCTATAATATGTATGTATTTACAAAAGAAAAAAAAAGTATTTAAGTTGTTTAGTACCTATAACACAAGCAAATATAATTGCTTACTTTGGGACTAGATGGCGCTGTGTAAATGTGGTAGAATATTATATTATTATCATTTTGTATGGTGTTTTGTTGGCCGTTGGATGCGAGCGGCACAAAATCGCTCGCTATGGTGGAAATTATGTGAGGCTAGTTCAACAGTGGACGTCATTGGGCTGATATGACGATGATGATGGTGTTTTGGGTCTGTACTATTCTGCGCTATTTCAAACTGTGACCAATTGAAATTGTAACTACTATGGTGGTTAAAACGAGTGGCCTGAGTGTCTTGCCAAGTTCTTTTCAGAGCTCAACCTTGTCAGTGAACTGGTCGTAGGCAAATTTGCTGACGCCTTTGTTGGCTTTGTATGACGTTCATAAATATCATGTATGTGATCCAAATGTCGAAATGCTGGAACTCGAAGGTTGATAAACTATGCCTCATCATCATCAGCAAGCCATTAATGTCCCACTGCTGGGCTTGTGTTTCCTTTGTTGTAGAGGGTTTAGGCCATATCCACACACACTAGCCTGATGCGGATTGGGGATCAGACATACACTCAGAATTTCTTCTAAGGTATGTGGGTAACGTTTCCTCACGATGTTTTCCTTCACCGTTAGCAGATGGTAAGTCACTTGACTAGTATAATAATAGAATACAAGTATGCAGGCAAGAAAACTCAGACTGGGGAAGTCTAAGAGTTCTGTTACCTGCATAGGTACTTCTGACTCTCTTTGATAGCGGCCCGCCCGAGGGGAAGGTGGAGACCGCTAGAGGACTACCCAGACTAACCGGGGTCAACGGTTATAAGTGCCTTCCGAAGCACGGAGATGTTCGAGAATGATATTGCTACAAACGGTCACCCATCTACGGACTGGCCTTGCTGAACGCTACTTAACATCGATGATCGTAGAAATATTTCAGTACCACAAAGCTACGAGTGATATATATTTATATGACTTCGAAGAATACAAATATATATTTAACTTTGTTTTTTTTTTTTTTTTAAAAACAACGCCCGCACTAGGGAACAAGCCCTGTGTCGCGGGGAGCTTTACAAACATGAAACTAACGGACACAAAGTACACCCAGACTAGAAACAAATATCTATGAATCACACAAATATTTGTCTCGTGTGGGAATCGAACCCACGTCACCCAGCACGGCGATGTAGTGGCGAGGCGACCACCTTAACCACTGCGCCACGGTGACAGTCAAACTAGCTGTTGTTAACTAGTGTTAACTAGCTGTTACCCGAGGCTTCGCTCCTGTCGTTGCACGGTTTCTATTGGCCGTAGAAATGAAATGAAATATCGTTTATTCATCTAGATTACAAGGTAACACTTATGAAAGTCACAAGAATGTAACAGGTTATCCGAAAAGTAGTGTCAACAAATTGCCTACGACCAGTTCGCTGACGGGGTGGAGCTATGAGAAGAACTGGCAAGAAACTCACGCCACTCTTTTTAAAAACATGGATAGTTACAATCTTTTGTAATTTACAATTTGGGTAGCGTGTAAAGGTAGTGTAGGTAGTGTGAGGATTATAGCCTTCTACAATAACTGGGCTATCCAACACTGAAAGAAGTAGCGAAATCAGTCCAGCCGTTCATGCGTGATGCCGTGACCAAGTTACATACGAATATTATAAAGCTGAAGAATTTGTTTGTTGAGTTGAATGCTATGATCTCAGGAACTACAGGTCTGATTTGATAAATTCTTTTAGTGTTGGATAGCCCATTTATCGAGGAAGGTTATATAACATCACGCTACGATCAATAGGAGCCGAGCAGTGGCTAAATAAAGAACGACGCGAGTGAAGCCCCGCGCGACTTTTATTTTTATATAAATATATTATAGAGAGGATTATTACATTCCGTGTAGTGACGGATTAAGAATACATAATGTCACTACCCCAACTCAACCCGTGGGTGTCGTAAGAGGCGACTAAGGGAGTAAACTTAAGCAGACAAGAACACTGCGAGAAAGAGGAAAATTCGAAACATAACCCTATACCAACCCGTCTAGCCAGCGTGGTATAGTAGACTAAATACCCTCCACAATCTTTGGAGGAGACCTGTGCCCAACAGTGGGACATTATGGGATGTAATGATGATATTATAGAGATGACGTCATGCTTTTTAATCAGTTATTTAATTCTGAATAATGGAAAAACCAACTTACATAGACTGGATACCTACTGACAAGACATTATCAAAATAATAATTAAGTATATTTTAAAAAATACACCAAAAAAACGGTTAATTATCCATTTCAAAGTTCTCAAAGTAATTATTATAATTTTAAATTATAATATAAGTAAAACGGACGAGCTAACTAAAACAACGTCACGTTGCTAATTAAAACATTAAATTTAAAATTGTTCTTTACTCTATGGTCGCGACTTCATTCGCATGGACAATGTCATAGTTGGCACGGCACCCTGTTTTTTTTACACCATCAAAACGATACTCCTTGTGATATTAGCTATCCACCAGTAAAAGTCCCGTCGAAATCGGTTCAGGTGTTTCGGAGTTTACCTGCCTCAGACAAACAGAGAGACAGACGGAAAAAAATAAAAAATGCGTGTTTTTATTATGTGTACGTAGATGCTGTCATATAATTATGACTACTTTAAAAAACCATCATTTTGAAATAACAAACAGACAGGTCATTTTTATTTATTTATATAGAAGATTATATTATTTACAAAAGCAACGAATTTACACTTTTTTTTTCATAATGATTATAATACATATTAATAAACACCGAACAATGACCCTAAGATGTCGAAGTCTAACCTACTGTGTTGGAACAACAATCCCTCTCCCCCCAATCTTCGTGATTTCTGCCCCTCTAAACAAGTGGCAATCGATTCGATCTATCTATTCTATCGACATGTCAAATTAGTACATTGATCACGTGACATGTCATTGTCATATCTCTAAGGGGCTGGTATCCTCATTTTCCTGCGACATATCTACAGACAGGGTTGTTACGGATGCAAACATTTAGACATCCGCGGATGCAGATGCGGATGCGGATTATTAAAAGTTCACATCCACGGATGCGGATGCGGATGCGCGTTTTGGGATTTTAAAAGGGTAATTTTTTAAATTAAATGCATAAATAACTGAAAATCAATTCAATTTTAACTTTTTATTTATTTAATCATATTTTTAGAACAAAATTACACATGTTTTAGTTTAGTTATGACACAACAGAATTTTAAGCTTCGAGTTCATAATCAAAAATCTTTTTTATCTAATTCATCTTATTTTTTTTCTTTAATAATAAAACTGAAAAACGCAAACGCGCAAACGCAAAGCACGTGCCACGCTGACTCCGCCCACTTTCTTTACATGTAGTCACTTGTTGATGTGAATTTGCATTCGTAAAAACTTCGCATTGATTGATGCGGATGTGAATGCGGATGCAGATGTCTGAATTAATGCGAATATTCCGCATTTACGGATGCGGATGAGAATATTCGTAACAACCCTGCTACAGACACGTGCCGTGTCAGTCAAAATAATATTTTTCTATAGAATTTGACAGTCCGTGTCAGTCAGTGTCTGCCCGCTGTTACGATAGATATAAATAGGTTAATATATTGTTAAGATTATGTTTTGTTTGCCACGGCAGGTGTGTCACGTTTAATGTCTGTACGTACCTTTATTCGACAATTAGTTACACTTCTGTCTAACACCAAACAATATTCATAATCAAATTTTGAAAGTTAATTTTAACAAACTTCAAATAATTGTCGAATCGAATTGGAACGTATAACCTCTAATTTTATTTTGTTTACTATAATGCCTTATTGTAAGAAGCGATGATGGCCGAATGTGTAAGTGACCGGTATGCAACTCATGCGGTCCGAGTTCGATTCTGACCGGCTTGCGGCAGTACCAATGTGGATTCCACTTTGTGGAATTTATCATCATCATCATCATTTCAACCCAAAAACGTTCCACAGCTGGGCAAGAGTCTCCTCCAAAGAATGTGGAGGGAATTTAGCCTACTATACTACGCTGGCCAGAGGAGTTGGTATAGGATTTGTTTCGAATTTTCCTACTACCTACCTCATATCAAATACGTGGGTGTCATAAAAGGCGAATAACCCGTACTCAAAGACATTACGTCATTCAATTCATTTAAATATCTCTGACTCTTTCATATTATCTTATCTCTTACTCTGTTCCGCACTGTTGTCGTCGTCATGTCGAAAACGTCATGATAGAAAAATAATGTGTAGTTTTATATTCTTAAATTTTTCGACTTTAAATAATGTGTAGATTTTTTTTTTTAATAATTTATATTAGAATTATGTTTATAAGGGTTAACACTGGCTACCTTGTCATTTAATGTCGTATCTTCGTATACACCCTGTATAGCATGTGTGGATTATGGTCTAGGCTTCTCAGCTCTCTAGATAGAGGAAAGGAGAGCCTAGCAGTGTGGAACATTAATGGGTTGCTGATAAATGCTATTTTACTATCTGTTGCCCGGAGCACAATTTTTCCTGTTTAGAAAATAGAGGGATATACATACATTAAATAGTTTTTGAGTAAAATGCCTGTGACATACGGACGGACGGACATGACGAAACTATAAGGGTTCCGTTTTCGCCATTTTGGCTACGGAACCCTAAAAATCGAAAACGAAAATAATATGACACTAAATTGCATTCTTCGTATGAATAAAATTATGAATCCCTCTTAACAGTGTTCTTATATTTTTTTCTAAGAATTACCATTTCTAAGATACATATGTATAGTATTATGCTCGTTATGTAAAATGTTCTCCAGCATATGCGCATGCCCACGTCACTCTCATATCATAATGTATAATTACTTGTTTCATAATATTATGTATTCATGCATAACGAGCTCTTGCCCACGTGGAAATCTTAATACTCTACAATAGCTCTTCGTGAAATCTTCAAAATTAATTATAAACTAGCTTTCACCCGCGGCTCTGCCGTGGCGTCTGCGTGGTGTGTCGGCAAAAGTAGTTTAAATTTCAAGTTAGATATCTACCAATACATTGGTGAAAACCGCATTCAATTCCATGCAGTAGTTTTTGCGTGATGAGCGTGCAAACATACAGACAGAGAAAAATTCTAAAAATACTGTAGATGTACGATTTTTCCATGGAATCTTTATCAATCACTTATTTTCAAATTATACACATTCCGATTACTGTTTAAGATATATGTGTAGAATGTCTAGGAAATGAGTATAAAAAAATTCCTATCACTTATTTCCTTGGCATTGTGTATTATGACTAAATCAAGTGTCACAAAGACCCCCTTTAAATACCAACGTAACCTAAGCGTCAAAATGCTTCAATTACTAAACATCAGACCGAAAAAACGTGGAAGGCCCATGTACGCTGAAGCACTAGTACTTCATCAGCAAAGAGCTAAAAAACAGCTGAAACAGATCTCACGATCACTCAGAACAGCTGCGTATGGCAATATATGAAGAGGAGAGTCGACCCTAAATGGGAATAAAGCTAGGCAGAGAGAGAAAAGAAAGAAAAAAAAAAAGAAAGGAAAAAAATGTTGTCGAGTTTTACGCTTAGATAACTAACACAACAAAATATTTAAGTCAATAATTTTTAGATAACTATGACGCTCGTAGCATTGTGGTAGATCTTTGTTTCGATCATCAAGGTTAAGCTACATTCAACAAGGTCAGTCCATGATGGGTGACCGTTTTTGGCAATTATTTCTTATGCGTCTCGGTGCTTCGGAAATCACGTAAACTTAGGTTCCACTTAATGTGGTAGTTTTTTTTTGTTTATTTCGGCTCAGGGCCTACAAAAACAACTCGCACAAAAAAAAGAAATAAAAAAAAAACGAAAAAATAAAATTTAAAAGTATTAAGTGAAGAGGTACAACTGGCAATTATCAAGTCGCCCAGAAGGCTTCCAACTTGACTTAACGACCTTAACTCAAGTTGGAAGCCTTTTGAGCGACTTGAAGAACTCCAGTCCATTTGATAACAAAGAGGTTCTTTAACTATAGAATATATAAAATAGCCTTTAATTAAACTTACTTTTGATCACTTCTTGTCAGCTGAAAATCTATTGCTTTCCCTGGGTCTCCACTGATGCTTACAGACGTGAATATTCTTCCGCAGCACTAAATATCAAGTCAATATCACTCCAATTGTGTTAGACTGTAGTCCCATTGGACTATGAGTCCCGAAACAATAAAAAAAATTAGGCTCTCACTTCACTTAATTATTTAAAGTTCCACTTAAATTTCTTTAGTACTTTTCACTTAATAATTTTTATGTTCTAACCCAAATTTGAGCTTAATACTCAATATTTTTATATACTTATTACTAGTTAATATAAAGACTGTAATAATAAACCAAAAAGATTATTAAATTAAAAAAATTTAACACAAAGAATGCAATTATTAACTAACGCTTAATTAAATCCAAAAATATTTAATATTTATTAGTTTTCTAATCACTAAATCAAAACACGTGTATATTCACAGTTGTACACAAATATAACTCAAAAAGATTTATAATTGCGTAAAATTTTGTCTCTGAAACTTACGTTTTACGTTAAAAGATTATCCCACTTTAAATCACTAGAATACACTCAACTGTAATTTTCTACACTATGCTTAAAATACGTTAATATTTTTTAAATATATTGGCGCAAATCCGTCTAAGCTGTTCACTAACGCAACACGCACTGATCGCCAGAAACTACAGAACTGTCGTCAAAGTATTACAATATTCAATAAATGCGTGTTTTATGGTCAGTTCAGACAATTGCGTGATACAATCAGAGTTTGTCTTCATAACATTCGGTACAGGTGAACACAGAAGTGAATAATTTCTCTTATATATAAGTATGTTATGAGTAGTGGGGCGATTTATTATAATATATTAAACACCTTATGCTGCTGTGCTCATGCAAAGTCGAGCAAATGTAATAATAGCCAAATCGTGTATTAGGTTTAAATATTACTGGTAAACAATTTACATCTATTTAACTGTTATATTAAGTTCGATATTGCTAATGGAGTCAGCTTCATTTAATACCTTTTTAAGATTCCGTAGCTACAATAGGATAAACGGAATCCTGATACTATCGTCATGACTGTCCATTCTACGGGCATTTTACTGAAAACTTTTACTAAACAAAACAACTGGTACAAAAAACTGTGCCATGTCTTTAAATATTATATACCAGAAGTCGCACGGGGCTACGCTTCCGTCACTTTTGTTTTGCCATTGCTCAGCTCCTATTGGCCGTAGCGTGATGCTATATAACCTATAACCTTCCTCGATAAATGGGCTCTCCAACACTAAAAGAATTTTTCAAATCGGACAAATAGGTTTTGAGATTAGCTTTATAATATTAAATAGATTTTGAGTCACTCACGTAAGGAAGTTTGACTGAGAGAGGACTGCCGTTCGGGTTTCGGTTCCTAGGGAACCATCTTCAGGGTGATTGTACAACGATTGCCACCTATTGTTATATTTATATCTTGCATCATCATCATCACAACCTGTAAATGTCCCACAGCTAGGCACAGGTCTCCTCCAAACATTTTGGAATTTAGCCTACTATACCACACTAATTAATCCGTGTGTAAGGATTAACACATAATGTCACTACCTCATTAATTTCTACCCGTGTGTGTCGTATAAGGCGACTAATGGCCGATTTCAATAATCTATCTATCTATGGAATTGGCTACTAAAGTTAGAATTTTGAAACATTTTGTAAGGAACTCATGTCAAAATTCTAACTTTAGTAGCCAAATCTATAAATAGATTATTGAAATCGGCCATAAGAGCCCTTAAGCAGACAAGAGCAAAGAAAATTTGAATCAAACCTTATACCAACCCGCCTGGCGAGCGTGGTATAGTAGGCTAAATTCCCTTCACATTCTTTGGAAAAGACCCAAGCCCAGCAGTGGGACGTTTATGGGTTGAAATGATGATACCACGGTCACCAGTCGGGTCAGTATAGGATAGGTTTCGAATTTCCCATTTCTCACAGTGCCTGCTTAAGGTTACTTCCTTAGTCGCCTCGTTCGAAATAAAAAATAAAAATTGAAAAATATATGACACTGCTTTGCGACTGTTTATGAATTCGCTCTTAATAACCGTTGCACATACCTGTACCTACATTATTAAGACTAGTGTTCTCACCGCACTCTGTACCGATGTTAACCCATATGGAACTGTAAATACTGCTCAATCAATCACATAACATATCCATTGTGATTCTGATGTCTGTAGCATATTCGTAAAGCGTTGTATAACAATTGTCTGGTAAACAATTTACAACAGTTTAACTGTTATATTAAGTTCGATATTGCTAATGGAGTCAGCTTCATTTAATACCTTTCAGGTTTCTGTGGCTACAAGGGGAAAAACGAAATCCTGAATATAATAATAATAATATTCTACCACATTCACACAGCGCCATCTAGTCCCAAAGTAAGCAATTATATTTGCTTGTGTTATGGGTACTAAACAACTGAATATACTACTTAAATACATTTTTTTTTTGTAAATACATACATATTATAGATAAATTACACCCAAACACAGAACAAACCTTTATGAACATAACACAAAGATTTGTCCTGGGTGGGGATCGAACCCACGACCTCCGGCTTAGCAGTCAGGGTCACTAACCACTAGACCAACAGGCCAGTCAATATCCTGATAGTATCGTCATGTCTGTCCGTCGTACGGGCTTTTTACTGAAAACTTTTCCTAAACAAAACAAGTTTCTCTGTCAACTGTACCATGTCTCTATATATTCCAAATAAGTTTTTTTTAAGCTAAATCTTGATTTGTTCTTATTATAAAAGAAATTTGTAAATTTAACACATGCTGACCTAATAAATTTGCCCTCCCGTAACTAAAAACTGAGCGTTGCATTGTAGTCGCAACGGCTAGGCAATGTTCGCATTTATAAAAACTTAAACATACATACCTGTTAAAAAAAAAAACTTTTGACAATAGTTTTTACTCAGTTAACCCTTTGACCACCACGCTAATAAATAAAAACTGTGTTCCTGACGCAATAAAAGTATATGAACAGTTATAAATGTTCCTGATTCTGAAAATCAACATTACCCAACTTTTATCCGTCAGTAAAAGTTGAAGTGAGATAATAATAATAATATTCTACCACATCCACACAGCGCCATCTAGTCCCAAAGTAAGCAATTATATTTGCTTGTGTTATGGGTACTAAACAACTGAATATACTACTTAAATACATTTTTTTTTTGTAAATACATTCATATTATAGATAAATTACACCCAAACACAGAACAAACCTTTATGAACATAACACAAAGATTTGTCCTGGATGGGGATCGAACTCACGACCTCCGGTTTAGCAGTCAGGGTCACTAACCACTAGACCAACAGGCCAGTCGAAATGGATGCTTTAAGACGTCATCGGCGTCTCGATCAAGTTATTGAATGACGCTTTAAAGCGTCCTTGGTGGTCAAAGGGTTAAGTAAAAAAAAAAAACTTTTACTCAGTTTAGGAGGCGCTCGTAGCATTGTCGTACTAAGATGTTGGTTAGCCATCATCGAGGTTATAACGTTTGGCAATGTCAGTCCTGGGGGTCGAGCTCGAGCGTTTCCATGCTTCGGAAAACACCAAGCCGTTGGTCCCGATTACCACTTCATGTGGTAATCGTTAAGTCAAGTTAGAAGCCTTCTAGACGACTTGATAAATTCCAACAGTAGGGTCTGCCTCAAGCCCACACGAGAAGAAGAAGAAGACTCAGTTAAGGAGTTCTTCGAATGTAAAACTAAACACAGTAAAGTTATAAGCACTTCTTCAGACTTTTCGTAGCATTTAATTGCATATTTATTATTTGTAGCTTTAATTTATTAATTGTATGTTTGTATCAGGGTTGTTACGGATGCAAAAATTTTGAGATCCACGGATGCAGATGCGGATGCGGATTATTAAAAGTTCACCATCGTGGATGCTGATTTGATGCGGATGCGGATGCGGGTTTTGGGATTTTAAAAGGATAATTATTTAAATTTTAAGTGCATAAATAACTGGAAAATCAATTTAATTTTAACTTTTTATTAATTTAATCATATTTTTAGAACAAAATTTCAATTAATTTTATTTTTTTCTTTAATAATTAAACTGAAAAACAAATGCGAAGCACGTGCCACGCTGGCTCCACCCACTTTCTTTACTTGTTGATGTGAATTTGCATCCGTAAAATTTCCACATTGATTGATGCGGATGTGAATGCGGATGCAGATGTCTGAATTAATGCGAATATTCCGCATTTACGGATGCGGATATTCGTAACAACCCTGGTTTTGTATCTCATAATAATGATAAATGTGATGGACCAATACTTATATATAACTTTGTAATAGACCACGACTTAAGATTGTTTAATCATAAGAACGGCAACATCACAATATAGTGTCATATTTTGTGGTTTTCAATTTATATTATTTAATCAGAGCTATATTTAAAAAATATTTTCAATACACTTTTTGGAATTAAGTGAAAAGTGTGTAAAAGCTAACCTATTCACACTTTTCACTTAATTCAATTAACTCATTGCGTTTACAGTTCTATTTATATGAAAATAACACATTGCAACTTGCAGATATTTGATCTTATATTATTATTTTATTTATAGTATAATAACTGCAAGCATTACGGATACTTACTTTTTAATACACGTTCACATAATTCTAAAAATAAGCAGAGAGCAACGCACTAAAAAGGCCGTGAAATTATTGAAATATTATTATACCTGATTAAATTTAAATACATAACATATGTATATATTTGTAATCTCCATTTGATTCCCTTTATTTTGATACTCTACTCGATAGGTTTGGTTAAAAAAAAAATAGAACTACTTACAATTTGGAACCATTCAATTATGTATAATCTCTTTTTGAATATATGTAATCTCCTTTTGATTCTCTTTATTTTGATACCCAACTCGATAGGTTTGGTTAAAAAAAAATTGAACTTCTTACAATTTGGCGTCAAAAGCCCGTCGTTTAAGTCTTTTTATTCTTAAAACCTATCTAAGGACACTTGGGTTTTCTAGACGAATCAAACGATACCCTAATTGTCAAAATCCATCCAGCCGTTTGGATTAGATTCGCGGGAATAAAGAAATTTACAAACATACAAGATACGCGCGAAAAACAATACCCGTCCTGACAGTCGGGTAATAACAAAAAACTACACATACTTTAAATGTCAGTTAATTTTTTTTTGTATATAATTGTATTCATGAAATTAACCTTGAACTATTGTTCTGTTTCAAAAGTAATGCAGTTACCATACGATTGTTCTATTACATTCCAAGAGAGATGATCTTGAATGTAATAATTACGACATCCATTTAGCTGGCAGATGAACTAAAGAACAATGCTTACGTTCCATACATTCGATGACCAGTTACTCTATTTTTTTTTCATTTATCAGCAACCCATTATGTCCCACTGCCGGGCTCGGGTCTCCTTTCCTCTAACTAGAGAGCTGAGAGGGTTAAGGCCATAATCCACTCACGCTGGCCTAGTGCGGGTTGGTGGATCAGACATACCTACTCATAGAATTTCTTCTAGGGTATGTGGGTTTCCTCACGATGTTTTCTTCACCATTAGCAGATAGTAGGTATATATAATGGAATCCACATTGATACTGCCGGTCGGATTCGAACTCGGACCGCGTGATTTGCATGCCGGTCTCTTATCCATTCAGCCACACATCGCTTTTATTTTTATTTAGTGAATTTATAATAAGTGTTACGGTTTTAAATCAAAAGGGTTTTTATACAGTGGAATGATTACGTCGCTATTTAGTGTCATTTTTCGTGATTAGGTTTAGATTTAAAAACTTTATTATCATTGAGACAATTGTCACTTACATGATAACATTATGAATTTTTTATATTTTTTTTTTATACCACGACGGTGGCAAACAGACGTACGGTCCGCCTGATGGTAAGCGGTTACCGTAGCCTATGGGCACCTGCAACACCAGGGGCATCACGAGCGCGTTGCCGACCCTTAAGAAACCTATTCATTAATTTAGCTAAACAAAAGATAATCTTAATTAGTCGTCGCCTTTGAAAATGAATTATGGGTATGTTCTTATTAACAACAACAACACATACAAAAATATGGTAGGTTATGATGCAAACAAGATATACTTATCAATACAATATAGGAGGAAAGCAACTGACCCATTTTTTTTTATTTTTTTTATTCCTATATGGAAATATCATTTTAGATATACTTACATAAAAAATTGTGTAAGAAAATTTGTTTAGTAAATTAACTATGTCGAAAATGCAAAAAAGTGACTTAATCGGAGCTATTTCTTTTAAATGATTTCAATACACTTTTAAGAATACGTGAACGTGTATTAAAAATTAAGTATCCGTAATGTTTACAGTTATTTTTGACTGGCCTGTTAATAATAATAATATTCTACCACATTCACACAGCGCCATCTAGTCCCAAAGTAAGTAATTATATTTGCTTGTGTTATGGGAACTGAACAGGCCAGTCAGTGTTGGTCTAGTGGTTAGTGACCCTGACTGCTAAACCGGAGGTCGTGGGTTCGATCCCCACCCAGGACAAATCTTTGTGTGATGAGCATAATTGTTTGTTCTGTGTCTGGGTGTAATTTATCTATAATATGTATGTATTTACAAAAAAAAATGTATTTAAGTAGTATATCAGTTGTTTAGTACACATAATACAAGCAAATATAATTGCTTAATTTGGGACTAGATGGCGCTATGTAAATGTGGTAGAATATTATTATTATTATTATTTTACTATAAAAATATCGTCTTGCAAGTTCCAATGTGTTATTTGCATATAAATAGGTAAATAGAACTGTAAACACAATGATTTCGTACCTTTTACACACTTTTCACCTTATTCTAAAATCGAAAACTACGAAATTGCGATGTTGCCATACCTCTGTGTGAAATGATGATGTAAGAAAAAAAAAAAACGAAAATATATAATAGGATTATACAAGTCTATACATCATATTGTCAAATTGAAGGTCAGGTCATATCTGAGCATTATTCTTTCATTAACTACGCGATTGGCATCCAAGCACTCACCAAGGTCACCTCTGTTGGAACGCCACATTACAACCGTATGGTTAGCGCATTACTTCGAAACAGGACAATGGATCGAGGTTAGTTTTTGAATAGTTCTGCCTTCTATGGAGAACAGTTCTACTGCATCGCTAAGTTTAGAGAAAAATATGTTGAAATTCATACATTTTAGATACCATTTTTGCAAGACTTCTGCAATGTAATTATTACGTTCTTGTTTAGCACGGCAGAGTGGGAGAGAGATGAGTGAGCTGTGTACTGCCTCGGACGACTGTTGTAAGAAATTCCGGGTTCGTTTACCGGTCGGGTGAAAATGATTTCAATCATGAAATTCCAGTATTCAGATTTTCCCATATTATTGCATTTGGAAGCAACGTGGGAATAAAGAAAGATACGTCGGGTAAAAAAGTACTGTATTTAACTGACTTCAAAAAAAGGAGGAGGTTATTATTTTGACGGATATCGGATATATATCATTAATATCATATTTATGTAAATTTTATTTTTGATAATAATTTGTATTTTATATCTCCTCCTTCTCTTTCTATTCTTATGCACCTACTTCATTATATCTCTGCACCACCTCAGGTTGAATGGTAGAGAATGCCTTTGGCATTAAGTCCGCCTTAATACATAAGTTTTGTGTATTTTAAGTTGATAAATAAATAAATAAATAAATATATTCAGACGGATAATGAAGTGAACCTATATAATAAGGGATTCCTAATTTCCTTTTAAAGTATGGCACCTCAATAATTGTAGTACTTGAAAGACATGTCATTCAACGTGGTTGTCTTTAGGCACGTGTTAAGAAGACAAATCCATTTATGTACGTTTTACACGTGACCGCTGACTTATGTACTTAATGCCAATTAAACGGACTTTGTGTTTATAATTTGCCTATACAATCTATTTTGTGAGCATTTCAAAGGGTTTCGACAATCAGAAATAGACTGTAAAATATAGAGCATAAAGTCGCTATTAGCATCTGTATGATTAGTACTTAGTTTATTTTAAATTTTGATTTTGTATTGATGTTGAGTAGGTTTCTTTCATGTAGTGATGGATTAAAAATACATAATGTCACTACCCCATCTCAACCCGTGGGTGTCGTAAAAGGCGACTCAAGTGTAACCTTAAGCACCAAGAGCACTGCGACAAAAGGGTTTTTTTTTATTTTTTTTATTATTATGTTTTTACAAAATTAAAACTATATTTATTCACAGACTGCCCCTAACGGCTGCATAGCAATGTGTAGAGCCTGACTTTTTACTTTTGTTTATTGTTTATTTCGTAAACATTAATTTTAACTCGGTGTGGAGCTCTGCTGCATCACTTTACACGCTACCCAAATTGTAAATCACAAAAGATTGTAACTATCCATTTTTTTTAAAAGAGCGGCGTGAGTTTCTTGCCAGTTCTTCTTATAGCTCCACCCCGTCAGCGAACTGTCGTGTCGTAGGCAAATTTGACACTACCGGCGGTGACGTGCGGAAACACGCACACGTCACCAGAAGATGCTCGCCGTCGACTTTCCCCAAAGTCGACCGGACCTGGCCTAGCGGACGCGCTCAGCCGGGCGCGTCCTCTTCTCGCGCTTTTACTTCGGGATGTCGCGGGCATAAGCCCACCTTCTCCCGCCTACCCTTCTATGGCGGATCGGGTCACTGAGGGCATCGTCTTCCCTCTGCCGCTCCGCCTCCTCCTTCTGCCTCATCATTCAAAACAAACCTATACCAACCTCTCTGGCCAGCGTGGTATATAGGTTAAATTCCCTCCACAATGTTTGGAGGAGACTCGTGCTCAGCAGTGGGACGTTTATGGGTTGAAATGATGATGATGATGATGGTGTAGGGTAGGTTTTCCATTTTATACATCTTTAGAGATATATTATAATAGTACATTATGATATAAGTGCGGTAAGTTGATAATTACAGCCGAGGCGATATTGCTAGCCCGAGCTGCAGGCGAGGACTACAAGAAAGCAGAGGCTGTAATTATCAAACCGCACGTGTGTCATACGACGTTTTATAACATATTTGCGAGGAAATAAATAAAATTTGGACTTTCTTAGAAAAAAACAAATACAGCGAAAAGATATAGCGCGCGGAATTATTTTTACTTGTCACAATTTATCGATGCGCGCGCATCAGCGCTTTTTTTTAAGGCAAAAACACAAAAACAGCCAGTATTACTAATAAAGTAAATTAATATTTTTGTGTTTTAGTACAGATAAATGGTTGTAATTTATGGTCTAAATTAATTAAATTAAAGAATTAAATGTTTATTTTATATAATTATATCATAATTATTTTATCTCCCAAAGTTAATTTTATTCATAAAATGTTGACCACTTTTCTGACATAAAAACTCTTTGCTAAGATTTAAAAAAGTAGGTACCGTTCGTTACGTACGGAGCCCCTTGATTATTAGTATGTGAGCATGAGAAGCCGTGCAATTTACTTTACATTACCGCACTAGTGCGTAATGAGATACATTACAAGACTGAAATTGGTGAAATAAGAGACCCTTTACGAGCAAATATGTTATAATACTAGTTTATGCAACTGTCATATAAGAAGGGATATTAAAACACGAGAGTATGTTTTTATATATGCCGATAATAGATTGACTCGAGTGTTTTAACACCTAAGTTATATGTAGTTTCATACACTACTTCATCTTCACTCATAGGAAAAATTTAAATTAAACAAAGTATATAGGTTACAAGGAAGGCGCCATTTTTTTACAGTTCGAACTGCGCATGCGCGCGCCTTTTTTTTTCATATTCAGCCTAAAACCTTGCATAATGAATTAATAAAAAAAAAGATAGCGGTACTATACTTAATGAGTTTTATTTTTAATTTTATGTATAATATGCGTTTATAAAGTGCGTCTGTATAGAACCGTCTTTGAATTCGTAATTCGAATTTTGAGTGTAGATAAAACTTATTCCGGCGCAGAGCAAATATGTTTATTTATTTACTTATTTATTAAGCATAGGTACATTGTTTTTACAGGTAAGACCCAATACAGCAATGCAGCAACAGAGAACAAAACTAGAAATTAAACTTATAACTAAGACAATCTAGTGTCACCTTCTCAAATTCCGCTAAGAAACAGACATGAATATCTATGCGTTGGCCAACCTCATTAATAATATTTAAAGCCCTGCTTATTGGTACAAATTTCTGCAAGTTAGTGCGCGATGACGGTATATCAAACACCCTAGTTCTTGGCGCCTGCCGCAGTCTTGTGTTTGGAACAAGCAACTTTAACGATTCCAAAACCTGAGGGTTTCTCAATGTACCCCGGAATCTGTATTCCGGGGTACATTGAGAAACCCTCAGGTAGCGAGACTTAGCCTTAGCTAAATATGTTTTGTCTGTACAAAACATATTTAGCTAAGGCTAAGTCTCGCTTTACCTCCAACTTATATAGTACAAGATCCCATTAAGGAATATATACCCTCATCTGACAATGTGAATATTATCTATCATTTATTTCATATCACTAATAAATAACAGATGAGGGTATATATTCCTTAATGGGATCTTAGACTAATAGTATCCAACCAAATATTAGATAGATTTAACTGACATTTTCATTTTTCATTATTGCTTGACATTATAATATAGTCATAACTACCTCTATAAACCCAGCTGACAATTAATATTGTTATTGAATTAGTTTTATGATTTCCTAAACAATTGAGATTCTATTACTGACTGTTTATTATAGCTGGTTGTGTTAAATAATTGACAAAACCAATGTACACTTATAAACTTGCACGTTCAAATTGGATAAAATGTGTTTGTTCTATAGATAGGATACAAATAAATAAAATTGGATTGTCTGTTTGTAATATTGAAATAACCGCTTTTTACTACATGCATTTGAATGTGTACATATACCAAAATAACATTTTTTCAATTTTTGTCTGTCTTTCTGTCTGTCTGTTTGTTCTAGCTAATCTTTGGAACGGCTAAACCGTTTCCGACAGGACTTTCACTGGCGGATAGCTTTTGTTCGCGGTTTTGAAAAAATATCAAGGTACCGTAAAAAAAATTAAAACTCCATGAATGCGGGATAAGTTGGCCACGCGAATGAAGTCACGGGCACAGCTAGTAAAAAATAAAACTAAATACAATTACTATAGAAATAAAATATCCGGTTTTTTAATACGTTACTTAAGAGGGTTCATACAGAAATCGATGAAATCAAGAGATTTCCACGTTCGCTACAGAATATGTCTTTATATGTAGCGAAGTAATTTTTGGCATACATAGACAACAGTTTTCTTGTCTAAAAAGTGTATTAAGAAAAACAGACTATTTATTATTAGTATTTTAGTTAGAACAGTTCTTTCGCACAGCGTTTTAAGAAATTCAACGAAACAAGCCTACTTTCTGATTCGCCAGGGACTAAAGTAATTAAAATTCATAGAAAAAAAAGCTTGTGTTAAGGTCTACATATAGTCCTTTAGTTAGTGTATTGAAAAAATATTAGAAATTGTCATTTTTTTATAACTAAAACTTAAAAACTAAAATTCTCAAAAACGTTGAACTTTGGTCAAGTTTGATGAGAATTTTGGTATACTATATGTGTTTAAAAAGTAGATTTTTTTACATTTAATTATTAAGCAAGATGTTGTCATTCATAAATGTCCATAATATTTTCGAAATCCCTTTAGAAATATTTTAAAATGATTTTTGAAAAGAGCCTAAAAACGCCTTATATTTCGGCGCACAGGCCGTGAGAAATCAGTACCGGCTGAGGCCTTCTAGAGAGAGGACGTAACGCTTTGCTTCCCGCGCTCCCGCTCCGATGTTTACGTAATATTTGTATATTTCAAGAGAGTTCAATACCAGTTGATACTTTGTTATGCAATTTTTTTTTTATTAAAGATCAAATTATTAACTTTGTTGTTTTTGGGCTGAGTGATACGAAAATCGATATTTGACGATCCCATTGGTCACTGGGCATAGTTCTGAAGTCAAAATAGTAAAAATGCCCGCCATCTTGAACTTTGTTGTTTTTGGGCTGAGTGATACCAAAATCGATATTTGACGATCCCATTGGTCCCTGGCCATAGTTCTGAAGTCAAAATAGTAAAAACGCCCACCATCTTGAACTTTGTTGTTTTTGGGCTGAGTGATACCGAAATCGATATCTGACTATCCCATTACTCATTGGGCATAGTGCTGAAGTCAAAATTGTAAAAATGCCCGCCATCTTGAACTTTGTTGTTTTTGGGCTGAATGATACCAAAATCGATATCTGACTATCCCATTACTCATTGGGCATAGTTCTGAAGTCAAAATAGTAAAAATGCCCGCCATCTTGAACTTTGTTGTTTTTGGGCTGAGTGATACCAAAATCGATATTTGACGATCCCATTGGTCACTGGCCATAGTTCTGAAGTCAAAATAGTAAAAACGCCCACCATCTTGAACTTTGTTGTTTTTGGGCTGAGTGATACCGAAATCGATATCTGACTATCCCATTACTCATTGGGCATAGTTCTGAAGTCAAAATTGTAAAAATGCCCGCAATCTTGAACTTTGTTGTTTTTGGGCTGAATGATACCAAAATCGATATTTGACGATCCCATTGGTCACTGGGCATAGTTCTGAAGTCAAAATTGTAAAAATGCCCGCCATCATGAACTTTGTTGTTTTTGGGCTGAGTGATACCAAAATCGATATTTGACGATCCCATTGGTCACTGGGCATAGTTCTGAAGTCAAAATTGTAAAAATGCCCGCTATCTTGAACTTTGTTGTTTTTGGGCTGAGTGATACCGAAATCGATATCTGACTATCCCATTACTCATTGGGCATAGTTCTGAAGTCAAAATTGTAAAAATGCCCGTCATCTTGAACTTTGTTGTTTTTGAGCTGAGTGATACCAAAATCAATTCTTCCGACTTCAGAACTATGCCCAATGAGTAATGGGATAGTCAGATATCGATTTCGGTATCACTCAGCCCAAAAACAACAAAGTTCAAGATGGTGGGCGTTTTTACTATTTTGACTTCAGAACTATGGCCAGTGACCAATGGGATCGTCAAATATCGATTTTGGTATCACTCAGCCCAAAAACAACAAAGTTCAAGATGGCGGGCATTTTTACAATTTTGACTTCAGAACTATGCCCAATGAGCAATGGGATAGTCAGATATCGATTTTGGTATCACTCAGCCCAAAAACAACAAAGTTGAAGATGGCGGGCATTTTTACAATTTTGACTTCAAAACTATGCCCAGTGACCAATGGGATCGTCAAATATCGATTTTGGTATCACTCAGCCCAAAAACAACAAGGTTCAAGATGGCGGGCATTTTTACAATTTTGACTTCAGAACTATGCCCAGTGATCAGTGGGATTGTCAGATATCGATTTTTGAGTCGATCAGCCCAAAAACAACAAAGTTCAAGGTGGCGGACATATTCACCACTTTGACCTCAAATAGTCATATTCATCATCATCATCATATCAGCCGCAGTTATTATTGAGAAATTAATTGTTAGTCTAATATAAAATTAATTGTATTTTTCTTTCTTTCTAATAAAATTGTATTTTAATTGTTTATAGAATACAATACGATTAATTACAATTAATTATTGATTAATTTAATTCGAAATTTTATCCTATCCAACTTTAACAAAATACGAGGTTTAAAAATACCAAACTCACTAGTACGCGCTATATTGTTGTACCACACAGCATTAGAGAAGTGTGCATGTTTCGGCTATGTGTGCGTGATTTAAAAACCTATTTGCGAGCAACTTGAAAATGTATGAACCCTCTTAAATAAAATCTAAGTTATGTCCTAAATATTTTATTGATTAAATATTTTTATAAAATACATAATAATATTTCTTGTATATAATAACATTGAAACGACCCTATTTAACATGAATATGACACTTATTCCTATAAGTATATCCATAATTTCTCAAAACAATTATTATAACAATACGTACATTTTTTTGTCGAATAATATTATACCAACACATAGTTAAAAATGTATTTAAAATATTTAAGTAGGTACATACATAAACCGCGCGGACTTAATATTATATACTTACTAATATTTTAAAGAGGAAAAATTAGTATTTTTTATATTCTTGTATGTAACGACTTAACTTAATAACTAATGGACCGATTTTAAAAATTCTTTTGCCGTTAGAAACTACATTATCACTGAGTAACAATAGTTTTTAGTAATAGTTTATAAGTACCTATATACATTTATGTATACAGGTGTCCTTTTCCAGTTACGTACCATTATAAATTCTTGATTAAATGGGCTATTTTTTACATAACTTGTCTAGGTTAGCGTAATACAATTTTTTAAAGAAAATGGGGCTCAAACATTTGAATACTATACCTTTTTTTTACCATAACTCTATTTTTTTTTTCTTCAAAATTTACACAAATGGCTTTTGAATTTGCAACGGCAGACTATAGTATACATAATAAGGATTATGTAAAATAAAAATCTTGGCAAAATCTGGGACTATGTCATAGCAGTACCTAAAAATGTCTACAGAGTGGTCGATTTTCATCATTTTCAAAAAACTTAATTTTTATGACTGTACAATATGACTTGAATTTTTTTTTATATTTTTCTCAGAACCGGTACAGCCTATACCATTGCCCGGTAGCCGCTTGACGTTTTGTTTCGGGACATCCTGTATATACATAGCCCATCTATATATTTTTAGGAATGAAGATAGAATGAAACAATTTATTAATACCACAGAACAGAGATAGGTTTTTTTAGAGGATAGAAAGGTCATCGAGAGACTTTTGTACTGAAGCCGCTGTCGCCAGTTGCACACACACACACTTACATGTTACAATACATACAAAACTTAACGGTCATTGGTCAAGTTTGCACGATACTCTCAACAATTAAAAACTAACCTTGAATCATGTCAATAAGACTTTTTTTGATAATTTTGTGACAATTTGTAGAATTGTGCAGTTTTTGACATCATAGTAATTATTGCCATAAGTGGCTAAAGTGGCATCTGCACACTTTATTGTGCACACATAAAACAGTAAAACAGAGAAAAGATAAATAGTTTTGAAACACCAATAACTGAAAATTGTGTGCAATATATTTTTTTTTAAATACATACTAAATAGTAGTAGATTGTTTAAAAATAATGAAATAAATAAGAAAATATGAATTCCATGTTAACATAAATATGACTTTTAGTGGTATCCCAGAGAGATGTATTCCACCTACCTATTGTTATCGATTTATCGATTAGCATGCGTACGTAAATGCATCATGTCATCATAATGTCCCTTTTGTTTTTATTTTTCAATAATGTTAAATAACGCTAACTAAACCGTAGGTGTTTAACGAACGCTCGGTTGTTAAAAGATCATAAAAGAGATTTTTTCATAGGTTCAGTATCTTCTGAGGAATTAATGAAATTGATTGAATTTAAATTTATATAATTATTTCGAACATTGTTACCATATATTATTTTACTTTACTTATGTGATAGTTTTTTTTTAAATGAAGTAAGCAAATTATAAAGTTACTACATTTTGTGCATCCACTCAATTCTGCCAGTTGCCACAATCGTTTTTTTTTGTTTTGATTTCTTTTGGGCATTCCAAAATAAAATTATTGTTATACCTAGGCCTATGTCCAGCAGTGTAGGTACGTTATTGGGCTGATATGCTGATGATGATGAAAACATAAGGTACATAAAATATATTTTCTGAAAAATAACAAAGTTTAATAATTTCTGTTATTAAATTAAGATAAAATAAAAACCCACTTTATTATATCGACTCTGAATGCAACTTGGTCAGCACTATCTATATGTACTACGAAACTGTGCCATTGGCTTTGTGCAAACACAATACATTACGCAGCCACTAACGTAAAATAAGGTGAAAGGTATGAAATTGCCAGCAATGTACAATGTTTCATCTGTTTGAAATTCTATCGTTTTCGTCTGTAAACTACATAATACTTTTACAATAATGTGAAATATTCCATGTATTTTAAGATTTTTAGAATAATCGGTGAAAAGATATCCCTCCTCGGGTTACATTATATACCTGGCTTCTTTTGCTACAGGTTAGGAAAGCGCTAGATAGCATAATTTATTTTTAACGCGTAGCTGTGCACGACAACACACTACGACAGCGACTATTTGACGTTACAGTGAGATTTTCAAGATATGATCAGTTGATCATATATATGGCGCGCCCGCCCCGCCCACAAGGCCATTCTAACTACTTTCATTGTTCTGTGATTAATACATACAGTCAATGATATTGTATGTTAAAAAAGGTGTAGATAGGTTACCTACATAGCGTTCGATCTTTGGAAATGGCACATAAACGCACTCATAGATAACGTAATAATACAATGTCAAAATACCTTAAAAGAGTTGTGATTCACAACTCTTTAAATCATGCTATCTTACTTTCACAACGTATGAAAGTAAGATAGCATGATTTAATTAGCACGATCTAAATAGAGACAACAATAATTTGCTACATTGCGTCGTCACATGCAGCAGAAATTATATAGAATAAAATATTAATAATTATGTAATTAAACAGACGTGACAGTTTGACCTACCAAGTTTTATGCCTAAAAATAGATTATCTGATGAATTTATTGATGATATGATTACGATTTAAAATGCATTTATTAATTTTCAAAGTATCGCGTTGCATGACAAAATATACAATGGGTATAGCTTGTAAACAAAAAAAAAAAAATCGGTTAATAAAATTCGGGGCGATTGACGCTGAGCTTGTATTTGCATGAAGCATTCCAAAGCTTTAAAAAAATATATCAGTCAGTAACCTCTCATATGCCATCTAGAATTTAAGGAGATGGCTAATCGGAAACAAAATCTATTTCATAAAAAACCGATGCTCTGTGTGCAATTTTGAAGCTGGCCCTCAAGAAGGTGATGGGGATGACCATGTCACATCACAGGCATATTAGTATTAATTTTAGTATCGGTTGCTGAAAACTGGATATGTCCTATTGGTTATTTTTACATATCAGGTAAAACTGCAGAAACAAAGGCTCACTTAATAACTACTTGATTACAAAAATGTCATGACATTGGAGTTACGGCACTAAGCATAATATTTGATGGATATTTGTTTTTTATTACTACATCACATCACCAACTAAAACAAGGTGAATGTTCCATGTAGCTTATCTAGTACAACCATACTATGTACTCCCATAGTATCTCAGTGCTTACTTAGTGACCTTCAAATAAATTTAATTTATTTCTTTTTTGCCTTTTTGAATTTTTATTCAACTGGGGGTTATTTTTATGTTCAGAGTGAAGACGGACATTTATATATTTTTCTAAGATAGCTTTTATCAAAAGCATACGATGGTTTAAAGTGGGTGTTTGTGTCATGGCATGGTTATTTAATTCAATAAATATATTGGAGCCGATTGGAGATTTTACAATATCAATATCTTCATTCCTTGTAAAGTAAAGCCCATGTTTTTTTTTATATGAGACTTCAATATATTTTCTGACTTTAAACAAACAGTGAACAAGTTTTCCGTTGAATAACATAAGCCACCCATGTCTTTAATAGAGATTTATTTGTGAAACCATAGTTTTTTGGACGTAAATAAAGATTTGATGCAGACTTCACATTTTAAAAGACCAACCATTAACCATTACTTACATTAGATTTCTGTAGCATTTTGTGGGCAAATAGGCTTTTTAAAACCAAATATGTCAGCTGATCGTGTATTAAACACATCGAAGAGGTCGTTAAATATTTCGATGAATTCTACGGTTGTGGCCGTTTCATTGAAACATGAGGAAACTAATAACTGTTCACACAATTCTAATGCTTTAGCAACACTTTTACTAAGCAACTGTGTTGCCAATTAAACCTTCATAATCTCATTCCTAAAGCTAATATGACGCTCTGAAAGTTTGTTTGCGAAATTTAAGCCGTGGCTTTGTTGAAGTTTATTTAAATTTAGTAATAAGTGCCACTTTACTTCGTTGTCAAACTCGTTAAAAATAATCCTTTTTGATTTAAAAGTGTTCCTAAAATCCTAACTAATTTAAGCATGTGACAGGGATCAAATAACACCGCAACTTCTCTATCGCAACTAGGATGCTTAAATGTAGTTTTTAAATGGCTTGGATTTTTCAAATTACAACCCATTATATTCAACAGACAACCGTCGAATGTGACTGTTACAACATCAACCCCAGACTCAAAACTCATTCTCAAACAAGAAATAATTAATTGTGCTCTTGTTTTACCACTGACACCTTTAACGAAAAAATAACCTACTGGTATTTTCCAGTTTTCATTCAAAGAAACTAAAAGAAAAACATAAACCTCAGTCTTGATTACTTTGCTGTCGGTAGTACCACCAAAGTCCACTACACCCTCTATCTTTTTGCTGGTCCATTTGGATTGATGACGTAGTGCCATTTCATCTACCACAAGAGTACAAATCATTCTTTTGCCGGAAATTTTATTTCTTTTTCTAAGCATATCAAACGCTTGTGCGGTAAATCCTGGTAAACAGAAGTATTCTCATACCACTTGCCCAATACTCTTGGGTGTGGCAGAGCGCTATGGAAAACTCTCCTCACGTATTTGTAGGCTGCTGGTGAATAGAAATTTAATGTAAGTGCGAATTTCCGCAATGTAGCTGGATATTTTTGACGAAATGATTTTTTACTTGTTTTTTTACAATAAATCCTATTAAATAAACTTATCGCATCTTCATTTAAGTTTAATTCTCTGAATTGTTCATCGGATATGCATTTTTTCATTTTAATTTATTAGTTTTAAAATATTAGTTTTAATAACCTTTCATTTATTTATTTTTAAATTTATATTCTCGTAATAATCACCTAAAACTATAGATGCAACATTTACAAAGAAGTTAATAAATTACCCCTAAATACGGAACTGCAGATTTCTTTAATAAAGTAAGTCCTTTGGGAGATATATATTTATCTGCGTCTTTAAAATGAGTTGAACATATTTTACTGGATTTATTTGGCTGCCAGAAATCTTCGCTTCGTTGTTGGCGGACAATGTCCACCCACTGGATGTGCCTCAGTTCATTTGAAGGAAACCTTGAACAATTAATATAATACACAATCCAAAATTCTATACGACATACTGAACATATTTTGAATTCAATTTAGTTCGTCTATTTAATACATCCTTCATAATATAAAAAAAATAACAAAAAAATATTTTATTTAATTATAAGTAATGGTCAATCTTTTATACCTATTTTTAAGCAGCTGACATGTCTGTTTGTTAAACATAATTTATTCGTTGACCGAAAATGACATCCATCTCTATTGCACTTGTTCATGCGGATATCTTTTATTTCACTCTTTCTTTTTAACGTCATATTTTATGAACGACAATTTTGATTTGTGAGAAATATGAAATAAATAACAGAAATAGTAAATACTTACGAATGGTATGTAATTCCTTGACTTTTATTCATTTTGCGGGTATAGTTTGTGCAATATCTTATAACACACGACGGCGTTTTTAGATGTTTTGGAGCACTTTTATTTTTAATGTCACTCGGCCATCCATTGATGCCGTCAACGTGACACTGAGATGAGGTTTGCTAAGGAACCTATATTTAGTGTGCCACTTTTCGAGCGCTTATAACTTATCTACACCTTTTTTAACATACAATATCATTGCATACAGTATTAATAAATTGTTTCATTCTCTCGTTACGTATATATTATATGCACCTACTTCATTCATTTCCCTGTATCATCCAATGGTTGATTTGTAAAATATGGCTAAACGCATTAAGTCTGCTTGCACAAAATTGTTTGTATGAAGTTATATAAAATTCCAACACCGAGGTTCGCTTATATCGTCACATTAGTAGACAGAATATTTTTTCTTTTTTTTTAGTATTTAAATTAAATCAATCGATGTTTACGGTTTTTAATGGCGAATTTATAATGTGACGATAAAACCATTAAGGCTTTCAACACACGGCGGACCAAACAAATTGGTATGTCGGCCGGCCCGCCCCGTTCCGGCCCGCCGTGTGTTGAAGGCCTTATTCAAACGGCAAGCGTAGCGTAGGACGTTCACCCACAAGGTGGACAGATGATTTAATCCGAACAACAGCAGGATCGCGCTGGATGCAGGCCGTATATAACCGACCCTATTGGAAGTCTATTAGAAGTGCTACCAACATTATCAGCTCATCCACCATTTTTTGCAGCTGATGTTTGTTTGAGATAAAATAATTTAGAAATATTTCTAAATAACATCTCAAAATGGGTGCCTCCTTCGTCCCCATCACCGTTTTCACCGTTTTGTGGGGTATTGTGTGCCCATTCTTCGCTACTAATGGACCAAATAGGGGCATTATCCAGGTGGTTTTAATGCTAACTGCAGCAACATGCTGGTTATTCTGGCTGTGTGCGTACATGGCGCAGATGAACCCCCTGATCGGGCCCAGACTTGATAACGAGACACTAATCTTGATCTCACGTAGTTGGGTAACAAGGTTTAATCACATCTCCGAGCACAGCGCCTAGCCTAAGTCTTAAAGTTATGAGCGTCGAATCGTATTTTAAATGCTAATTAATTATATCTGCCACCTATTTATGAAATCTCTTCTGTAAAATCATGAAGAGAGAAGTATTTTATTTGTTCAGTACTACCAACATAATAAATTCTCTTGAGGAGGACGTCTTACTGCTGATATGATGATGATGCTGAAACCATTAATCAACCAATGGAACAAAATAACGGGTAAATTTACAGTGGTACATTTAAAAAGAACTATTTTGTCATTCATGTAGTAGATATAGTAGAAGATAGTTTGTTTGCCTTAGCTTCTTCTTCTTTCGCCATTTTTTTATAATATTCAGCTCTGTAAGTGTTGATTGTTTCGTATTCTTCTCTGATATTTCTTATTCGGGAATTGTTCAAGTAGAAAACTTCATAAGGTTTATATTCCTGTAAGAAAAATTGTAAATTTGTAATTATATTTAATTTTTAAGGTGCCATACTTCAAAAGGAAAAAAAAGGAAAAAGAAGTTCACTTCGTTGTCCAACTGTCTGTCAAGAAAGCTGAGATTATTATCATATACTCGGGTCTGCAATCCTTTGGAGCAATAAAAAAAATCAGAGTAAAAAACGCAATCAAAAGATAAAGTCGTTTATGCTCCATTTTTGTCGCATTTTTTAACAATCGCAAGGGTATGAAACACTATAGGATGGGTATCTGTAACGAGCCACTATGATAAGTACCAAAAGGTTGTCATGACGTCATCTTGTTAAGTTATTGGATAAATTCGATCTCAGTGACGTCCAGCCGCATAGCTTAGTTGGAAGAGCACTGGACACGGAATACCAGGGTCGCGGGTTCAAGTCCCGTTCAGTGTTGGGCACATTTTAATTGCAATTAATGATTTATGGCATGTTAGTTGCCACCATTATCTAAATTTCCTTTACCGCAATGCCTGAAGACCAAAGTCTTCGACCAATGCGTCCTACCTGTCATGACTTACGATGCCGAGACGTGGACACTCACTGTAGGACTAGCCCACAAACTGAAAGTCACTCAGCGAGCTATGGAACGAGCTATGCTCGGCGTCTCTTTGAAGGACAAACTTCACAATGAGGTAATCGGACAAAGGACCAAAGTTACCGACATAGCTCGTAGAATAAGCAAGTTGAAGTGGCAGTGGGCTGGTCATATCTGCAGAAGGACCGATGGACGGTGGAGCAAGCGTGTCCTAGAGTGGAGACCGCGACTCGGCAAGCGTAGAGTAGGACGCCCTCCAGCTAGATGGTCTGACGACCTAAAAAAGGTCGCTGGGTCTGACTGGATGCGGAAGGCGGAGGACAGGGTGCTATGGCGCGTGTTAGGAGAGGCCTACGTCCAGCAGTGGACTGCAATAGGCTGAAATGATGATGATGATGATTATCTAAATTTGTTATTTTCTACAATTAAAATTAATTAATTGATGAGTGAGATGAGTTATTTGGTGGTAATTATCAATCAATTAATTGCAATTATGTGCCGAACACTGGTGCCGTTGTGGGTTTGATTTTTTCCATTATTCGTTTAGCGGTAATATAAAAATGTATTTATTGTCTATGACTGTTGACTAGTACAATACGTGTGATCTAACATTGCCGGCTTGGACGTAATTTTCGCGCATATCCCACGTTAAAAGTATGATACACCCCCCGCTCCTGTCACCATTGAGTTCCGCACTTGTTTACTGCGCAGCCACTCGCGCGATGTTCAGGCCGGTCAACTTTAATCACGTGTACCGTACCTATGTTTGTGCAATATACAGCAGTTGTTGAATAGGTAGTGGAGTTAGACAAGTCAAACTACTAACATCGTCAGTGAGAGGCTCTCCTTTACTGATAGCAGCTTCCAGGAACTCTGCTGGTGACAAAGATTTCACGTGCATTCTGAAATATTAATATACCTATAATAATCTACTGGGTGTCCCAACAAAAGAGACACGTTTTGAAAACGGTACAAGTTGAAATTAAATGAAACACTTATGAAAGTCACAAGTCAAAGTAAAAAGGTAACACTTATGAAAGTCACAAGTTAAGAATGTAACAGGTTATCCGAAAAGTAGTGTCAGCAAATTTGCCTATGACCAGTTCGCTGACGGGGTGGAGCTATGAGAAGAAATGTATTATATGATTATCAGTTATCTAAATCTCATAACACAAGCTAATATTAACTTACTTTGGGACACTCGCCTCTGTAGGAAAGTGCGGTTCTATCGCTTACTGTAAAAATGAGCGGCCAGCCCCGAACCAGACCGCTCCAGCCCGTCCCGCCCCGTCGTTTGTTGCCTTACCTGACAATTCTCTCTGGACACAAAACTTCATGGTACACTTCTATGATGATACCAAAGCCATAGCCTTTCAGTACATGAGCAAGAGTGTTATAAGGAAAATTTAGAGGAATACCGGTTATTCTGTAAATATTAAAACATTTATGTTGTGTTAATATTTAAACGTTTTTTTGGGATAGTATTTTTTTTTTTAAATATTCTTAATAATAATATCCACCACATTCACACGGACCCATCTAGTCCCAAATTAAGCAATTATATTTACTAAAAAACATATTGTTATTATTAGGGAAATACCTATATTATTTTATAAACTAATCATTTCTTATTATAACCTCAAATTATTTTTTTAAATACCACCTAAAGTTCAAAGGCCGTCACAAACAGTCGGCAGCATATGATGTGTCACGTATTGTGGGCAAAACAAAAATTAAATTAATGTATTCCTACGAAATATTGATGGTCGATGGGGGAAAAAAGTTCTCGAGTGGTGGCCACGTATTGGAAGGCGCAGCGTGGGACGGCCTCCCACCAGATGGACCGACGACCTGGTCAGGGTGGCGGGCGGCCGTTGGTTGCAGGCGGCACAGGACCGTTCGCAGTGGCGTAAATTAGGTGAGGCCTATGTTCAGCAGTGGACGTCGTTGGGCTGATATGATGATGATGATGATGACGAAATATTAATTGATATATACATATATTATGAAGATTGAAGTATCTCATTTTTTATCACTGCATATTGAAGCTCTCAATCTCTAGCATACTTGTTTAGTTAGAAACATCACGCGAACACAAATTTTACAGATTCGTAAAACTTACTTCGGTAAATTGTCATTGAAGAACTTCGACAAAGTTCCATAATCAGGTCTTGGCACGAGAATCATCTCATTGAAGATAGAGAGCATTTTTTTCACTTTTGCACCAAATGGATCACTGCATGTAGCTGAAAAATAATACTCGTTGAAAGGTGCACTTTTAGTCCTACAATAAACGACGGTAAGGGAATTGTATACTGCTAACACACACGGTGGACAAAAAGACCGGCCCGCCCCACCCCACCGCCACCCGCCTAGTACGGGTTGTTCCACGCTAGCGGTGAAAATGACCGGCCCACCCCGGCCCACCCCGGCCCACCCCGCCCCGTCGTTTGTTGTAGGCTTTAGGGTTGCACCACATTTATCCGCATCGAACCGCACTTTCCTATGCTTCTATCGAGTTCTGCCACTTACTAAAGCGAGAATCGTCATTTACTAGAGCGAGTGAGATAGAGAGTGAGAGCCGAACGCATCGTCAATTCCGGAGCGTGCGGTGGCACTTCCGCTGTTGTTCTCATTCTTTCACTACAGTATGCTCCAAAACAGTACAATTTACTCAAGAATACTACAGTATGATCCAAAATACTACAGTATACTTCAAAACACTACAGTATGCTCCAAAACACTACAGCACAAAATGCTCCAAAACATGACATGATGCTCCAAAACACTACAGTGTGCTCCGAACTTATGCAATAAGTCATACCAATAAATATAATTTTCTCTCTTTCCAATATTTGTTTGACCAATTTAGGTAACTGTGTTTTTATCACAGTCGATTTGAGTTCAACATGTTCTAGTGACTCCTGAAGTAATATTTTAGACAATTAGTGATTTGTGCACAAAAAGGCCTTCAACGCACAGCAGATGGCCAGAACTCCGGCCCGCCGTGAAGGCCAAATGGGACATACATTTGAATTTAAGGTAAACTTAAGTAACGTTAGTATTTATGAGGTTTTATTATTTTATTTTTTTAATATCTGATCTAAGATGTATTTTTCAAGAAATCTGTATAATTATTAATATTAAAAAGCTGAACAGTTTGTTTGGTTAAACGCTAGGATCTCAGGAACTACTGATCCGATTTGAAAAGTTCTTTTAAAGTTGGATAACCAATGTATCGAGGAAGGTATATAACATAACGCTACGGCCAATAGGAGCTAAGCAATGGTCAAATATATAACGATGGGAACGCGACTTCTAGTAATACTTTCTAATAGAATTAATCATCATTACAACCCATAAATTAATATCCCACTGCTGGGCACGGGTCTCCTCCAAATATATTATCTTGGGGGATTTTTAATGGGGATTTTTAATTTATCCTACTATACCACGGGGACTAGAAGGGTTGGAATAAGGTTTTGTTTGGAAATTTCCTATTATCGCAGTGATCTTGTCATTAGGTTAGTCCCTTAGCCACCTTGTACGACACCCACGGGTTGAAATGGGGTAGTGACATTATATATTCTTAATCCGTCACAACACGGATTTAAAATGAGACGTATTAATACTATAGATAGGTAAACCTTTTTGGGAAAAACTCGTTCGATATTTCTTAGGTAAATGACAGCTGGTTGGAAAGCTCTGGCCGCCAAGAAAACACTAGACAGTAATTTATTTGGTGATTCAGCGACAGCACTAAAACATTCAGGTGATATATCTATCTTCACTGCATCTGAAAATATAAAAAAAATCATCATCTTCTATAATATAAAAATGAAAATGAATCGCTAGATGGGTAAGCGCATAACTCATCAACGCCTGGACCAATTTGGTCAATTTTTTAAATGTTCGTTGAAGTTCAAGGATGGTTTTTTTTTTTTTTTGGTTTTTTTTTTATTTTTTATGTAGGTAGGTAGGTAAGGTAGGTAGGGTAGATAGGTAGGGTAGGTAGGTAGAGTGGAGTTTTGCCATGCATATAACCTTTTCTGTTAATATGGCAAACCTCTTTACGCTCGCGCTGTCACTTTTCGAATTCTGATCGGAAGTAAAAGTAAGAGCTTCGAGGAGATTCTCGAAGTAAATTTGAATGTGAACTTGGGTGTGGGCAGGAGGCCCATGATAATAGCTGTGTGTATTTTTACTACCGTTCCTAAAAGTCGACCCGCGATAAATAAAACCAAATAAAAATAAATATTAAAAGTTAGAAAAGTGTTTAATTCCACATATTACAAGAAAACCTCTACCATCCCATTCTGGGATACGCAACCCCTTACAGTAGGTAGGTAGGGTAGGTAGGTAGGTAGGTATGTAGGTAGGTAGGTAGGTATGTAGGTAGGTAGGGTAGGTAGGTATACTTTCATTAAATCATAAATTAAGTAGGTGGTACGAAGTTCGCCGAGACAGCTAGTTACTTATAAAATACTAAAATCCACACACACACATACACTTAAGTTCACATACCTACACACACAGCTCACAGATTTGAATTGTCTCCTCACACGATTAATGCTCTGTAATCCTACTCAAGCGGTGGTGGCTGAATAGATAAGGACCGGCGTGTAAATCACGCTGCCCGAGTTTGATCCCGACCGGCAGTACCAATGTGGATTCCACTTTGTGGAATTTATATGTACTAGTCAAGTGACTTACCATCTGCTAACGGTGAAGGAAAACATCGTGAGCAAACCCACATACCCTAGAAGAAATTCTATGAGTATGTCTGATCCATCAACCCGCACTAGGCCAGCGTGAGTGGATTATGGCCTAAACCCTCTCATCTCTCTGGTTAGAGGAGAGGAGACCCGAGCCCAGTAGTGGGACTTAATGGGTTGCTGATGTAATTCTACTCAACAAATGTACGACATTTAGGCACACGGCGGGCCGGCCGAATTTACCCTACTATACCACGCTGGTTAGACGGGTTAGTATAGGGTTTGTTTCGAATTTTCCTTTTCTCGCAGTATTTTTTCTTGCTTAAAGTTATCTTTTAGTCGCCTTATACGACACCCACGGGTTGAGATGGGGTAGTGACATCATGTATTCTTAATCCGTCAATACACGTACTTAATTCTCCAGCTACAGCATCAATAAGGAATGACTTCCCATTCCTTGCTGGACCTAACAGCATTACAGACTTGTTTCTGGTAGCTCCAGGTTGAATGCCACAGGCAAGGAGACAGGACAGCATGAGACGGTCTTTTACATCACAGTATGATGGTGGCCGGAACCTGAAAGTGAAGTAGAAGTAGTATGGATAGGTTGTAAGGCTACATCTGAAAGAATGTGGAGGGAATTTAGCATACTATACCACGCCGGTCAGACTAATTTGTTTCGAATTTCTCTTATACACAGTTCACAGTGTTCAAAAATTCAAATTCCCTCCACATTCTTTCGAGGAGACTCGTGCCCAGTAGTAATACATAATCCATGTAAGACGGAATAAGAATACATATTGTCACCACCCCATTTCAACCCGTGTGGGTGGTTTTAAAGGTGACTTTAAACTTAACCTAATGCAGACAAGAACTCTGCGAGAAAAGGAAAATTTGAAACAAGCCCTATACCAACCCGTCTGGCCAGCGTGGTATAGTAAGCTAAATTCGCTCCTTATTCTTTGGAGGAGACCCGTTTCCAGTAGTGGGACGTTTGTGGGTTGACATGATGATGAAGGCTACATCTTCTTGTTAAAATTGTATTTTAGGGTGCCTTGGTGGCGCAGCGGGAAGTGTATACGACTACTGTGCAAGAGGTTCCGGGTTTTATTCCCGGGTCGGGTGAAAATAGAATTGGGTTTTTCTATCATGAAATTCCAGTATTTAGATTTTCTCCAAGTTTGGAAAATAAATGTTCCCATTTGATGACAATAGGTTCGCCCCCTATTTCATGGGACCAAACATAGCTAACGAAATGTGGGCGTGATACACCTCTGCCTAGCCCTTCGGGGCGTAATGCTATGTTATGTTATGTATAGAAAAGGAAAATATGGAGGAATGATGATGATGCATACTCAGGATGAGGGTCCCGTATGTTGTAATCGTAGTTAATGAAGTTAAGGTCCCCAAATACATCTTTGAATTTAGTTGTAGGTTTCGTTATTATGCCGAGATCAAAGATTCCCTGAAACAAATAATAAATTTATGAATATTGTTTTAAATAACGTTTTATACAGTCTTCCTCGATTCCGTGAAATTTATTTGTACTATATTATATTACTATAAAACAGGTCTACGTCACATATTATGACTGACTGACTGACTGGCCTGTTGGTCTAGTGGTTAGTGACCCTGACTGTTAAGCCGGAGGTCGTGGGTTCGATCCCCACCCAGGACAAATCTTTGTGTGATGAGCATAAAGGTTTGTTCTGTGTCTGGGTGTAATTTATCTATAATATGTACGTATTTACAAAAAAAAATGTATTTAAGTAGTATATCAGTTGTTTAGTACCCATAACACAAGCAAATATAATTGCTTAATTTGGGACTAGATGGCGCTGTGTGAATGTGGTAGAATATTATTATTATTATATTATAAGGAGTTTGTAAACAAAATTAAAGATCTAGAATTCCTTCGTATAAAACGCGTGCGTTTAGAAACATCGTTATGTTTTTTAGTGAAATGCCGTGATAATAATATAATACCACCGGGAGTGCGCATCAAGCCACGTAAGGACATACCATATTCGGAAGGAATTCTAAGGAACGCCAGTGTTCGTCTTCTGAGACAATTTATACGGAACTGTCGTTACGATTTGAATAGTGTGCAGTGCAAACTATACAATTTACATGTGGAGTGTAGTGCGGTGTTATCAGTGGAGGATTTCAACCTGTGCGATCAAGTGTCATACCACCAGGCGAGTCGTATATATAGCTTGTCCACTGTTCGTCATGACAAGAAATTTGGTAGATTACTCATGCGTCAGGGAAAGGTCGAACAAAATGGATGCCCGACACAAAAAGATACAGTGATTAATTTATCTACTACCTACATTGATAGCATCACACAAAATGTTCTAGCTAAAGGATTAAATTATGCTGTGACACCCAAACGTATTTCGTATGAAAATATCATAAGTGGCGTTGAGGAGGTGATAACGCGTAACAAATTACCAACTACTGAGGCGGACACGCTGAGACAGGATGTTGCCATTATATTACGAAGATCTAAGCCACCAATGCCCAATATCACTGCGGAAGAGCGTCAAGCACGAAAAACGTTGCGTGATAACACGAATATTATAGTGCTTAAAGCCGACAAGGGCAATGCCACCGTGGTGATGAATACCGATGATTACAATGAAAAAATGCGGAGTTTATTAAGTGATACGTCGGTTTACAAACCGGTAGCGTATAATCCTACAGCCCGAGTCACCAAACGTATACGAGTACTGATCAAGGATCACAAACATCTATTCACGGAAGACGTGTATGATCAACTTTTTAGACCGAAATGCGTTCAACCGCCGAAAATATATGGTTTGCCGAAAGTCCATAAGGATAATGTACCACTGCGGCCAATATCAGTCAGATCGCTTCACCCACTTATGATTTGGCGAAACACGTAGCCTCCGTACTGCAACCATTAGTAGGACATCGTCTTTTGTGAAAGACTCTCGCCATTTTGCCGATATCATCAAGAGCGTGAAGGTGGAACCAGACGAGGTGATGGTGAGTTTTGACGTTGTGTCTCTATTCACAAATGTTCTTATTCAGGACTGCCTTGATGTCATCGAGACGGAGCTGAGGGCAAACGGTCTGTCTATAGACTACATTAATCTACTGAAGAACTGTCTCGAAGGCAATTATTTTCTTTTCCGGGGACAATACTACCTCCAGATCAATGGGGTAGCCATGGGGAGCCCAGTTGCACCGGTTATGGCTAATATCTGGATGGAGCACTTTGAAAAATATATTGACCTACAGACGTCTCGTATAAAGATCTGGAAAAGATATGTGGACGATGTATTTTGCATTATAAAGGGAGGCAGATCGGAGGTAGAACAACTTGCCATAAAATTGAACTCCATACACCCCAACATCAGGTTTACATTCGAAATGAAGATAGACAGATCGTTAGCTTTTCTCGATATTAAGGTCATGGTTAGAGAGAATGGTACCTTATCACACACAGTTTACCGTAAACCTACACATACAGACAGGTATTTACACGCTACCTCGCATCACCATCCGCGACACTTGCATTCAGTTGCAATATCGCTGACGAACAGAGCATACGACCTTTGTGACCCTGAACACTTAAATAGTGAGCTTGAACACGTTCAGGAGGTACTTAAGCGTAACGGATACTTGTACAACACGCGACGTCTGAAGGAAAGGGAGAATATACCAGGGGTAAGCAGAGCACCCGCATTTATGCCGTACTTAAAAGGAGTAACAGACAAAATTGGAACAGTACTACAAAAATACTCCATAAAGACTGTATATATCCGTATATGTCCGTGCTCAAAAATAACTAGTCACCTGCGTTCTCCAAAGGATATTATCCCTTTACAAACACCCGGTGTCTACAAGGTGGATTGCAGCTGTGGTAGTTCCTACATCGGACAAACCAAACGCACAATAGCAGAAAGGGTTAAGGAACATATCACGGCTGTCAAGAACCGTCAAACAAACAAGTCGGCGATAGCAGAGCACTTGCTGGAGTCAGGGTCCAACCACTGGATTGAGTTACACAAGCCTCAGGTACTGTCCACCGATCGTCACTATTACTCCAGGATAGCACGCGAAGCGGTGGAAATCAAGAAATACTCAAATTTCAACCGGGAGAATGGATACCGCTTATCAACAACTTGGAATCCCGTTATCAGCTTGTGTAAACATCGCCGAAGTGACAAAGTAGACCAGTGTAAAGACGTCATTAGTGTAGTGTGTCGAAATACCGACAGTTCTGATTTAAATAAAAATATTGACAAAAGTGAGGGTAATCTTAGAAACCCGCGTGCATCGAGGACAACGCTCGGCAGCCACCTCAGTCGGCCCGTGACCACGATCGGTGTAATTCGATCGAAACGTCGGGCAAATAAATAAAGTATTTACTATTCCTTATAATATAATACGTGACGTAGACCCGTTTTATAGTAATTTAATATGTGTACAAGTCGCGAAAGTTTAAAAGTTTTTATTTGTAGTAGTCATGTAACTTACCATCAGGTAACGGTGAAGGAAAGAACATCGTGAGAAAATCCACATACCCTAGAAGAAATTCTAAGGGTATGTCTGATCCATCAACCCGCATTAGCAGCGTGTGTGGATTATGGCCTAAACCTCTAGATAGAGGAGAGGAGACCCGAGCCCAGCAGTGGGATATTAATGGATTACTGATGAGGAAGCTTCAGAGGGAGGCCTTTGCCCAGCAGTGGGATAACACAGGCTAAATAAAAATTAAAAAATCAATAAAGATAGATAAGATAAGATAGATAAAGATAAATTTATTTGTCTCAACATGTGTGTACAGTTAGGTATTTCTTAGGGTTTAGTGCCAACATGTTCTGTCTTGTTAGACATACAAATTAATAATAATGGTTAAAAATTATTCTAAATGTACATAAGTTAATAAGTGTGCTGTCAATGCAATACAAACCTCTAATTTGGCCCTAATTTCTGGAGTTAATTCAAAAATCTTAGGCACAAACGGTGCAGGAGGCCTTTGCCTTGGTTTAACTTTAGGAAATGGTTTATTAATACTTTTGTACAAACGCTTATGTGCCTTTATCAGTAACTTGAGGTCTAATCTGAGAACAAACAAGGGCAATAAAATGAAATTCATTTCGGACCGAGATCCATATATATTTATAAACATAAAACATCATAGCATCACGCCTTTTTCCACGAAGAGGTAGGCAGAAGTGTTTCACACCCACATTTCACCAGCTATGTTTGGTCCCATGAAATAGAGGGAAAGAAAAGAAAGATAGAAAACTTTTATTTTGTCGCCCACAGAGCTTATACAGATAATCTATACTAAGAAGCTATTTAAAAACTAATTGGCTTTAAACTAGGTACCTAATTGGCGGTAGATGACAATAGGCGAGCCTATTGTTGACTTCGCTCCCGTCTCTTTTGTTTGGCCACTGTTCCTATTGGCTGTAGCATGATGTTATATAGACAGGCCTGTTGGTCTAGTGGTTAGTGACCCTGACTGTTAAGTCGCTGGTCGTGGGTTCGATCCCCACCCAGGGCAAATCTTTGTGTGATGAGCATGAAGGTTTGTTCTGTGTCTGTGTATGTATTAACAAAAAAAAATGTATTTAAGTAGTATATCAGTTGTTTAGTACCCATAACACAAGCAAATATAATTGCTTACTTTGAGACAAGATGGCGCTGTGTGAATGTGGTAGAATATTATTATCATATTATTATTACTATAACTTTCCTCGATGAATGGGCTATCCAACAATTAAAAAATATATAACTCACCTCATAAGCCTATCAACAAATATTCTGCAGTCCTTATGCATTGTGTTCATGATATCTTCTGTTATTAGTGGTTTCATATAACCATAGATTGTTTCTCCATACCTTTCTGCCGGCAGATCGTCATATATCGACCAGGCACACCGGTATTCGGCTAAAGTCTGTAAAAAGAAAATTTTTGGATGTAAAAAATAAAATTGTCATTCTAATAGTTGTACTTACATAAATGTTTGTTATCTACCTACATTAATAAGTTATACTTTTTTTTTTTATTTGACTGGCCTGTTGGTCTAGTGGTTAGTGACCCTGACTGCTAAGCCGGAGGTCGTGGGTTCGATTCCCACCCAGGACAAATCTTTGTGTGATAAGCATCAAGGTTTGTTCTGTGTCTGGGTGTAATTTATCTATTATATGTATGTATTTACAAAAAAAAAAAAAGTATTTAAGTAGTATATCAGTTGTTTAGTACCCATAACACAAGCAAGTATAATTGCTTACTTTGGGACTAGATGGCGCTGTGTGAATGTGGTAGTATATATTATTATTATTATATTATTACTTATCCACAATTTATTAACTAGTTATAGTATTATGTTAATAGTACACGTTGTCTTACGTTTTCTTTAATTAATATAATGGAAAGTACTAACGTCTAAGATACAGGCTCGGCCTAGTTTAGACGTCGGGGTCATTGTCTACTACGTATATACGAGTACCTTCATCCAGATAATGTTGTATAGGTTAAGAAAAATGTACTATCCTCTCTTATATCACAATAAACTTATTATTATTATTATTAAAATAAAAAACCGCACATGGCGTCAAAAAGACCGCACATGGCTGGGAAAAAAAAAGCACACGGCGAGCAAAAACTGTTTCCTTCCACGCTACGATACATCTTTGGCTTCTTCAACATTCATCAGTCTTTTCATGCATTCTCGCCGGTTGAGGGTACTCCTGATCGGTCCCTTCTTTAGAACGTCACCTATTTGGTCATGGTACGTTCTTCTAGGTCTTCCCCTTCCAACATTCTCTTCCCTCAAATATGGTTGAAGAGAATGATGGCTGGTCTGTACGTCATGCCCGTGAAAGGGCGCTACTTGGGGTGACTGGTCAGTCGTCGTATGCTGTGCTTTAGCGCTACTAAATTATTCAATTCCTTATTTTTTAAGCTAATATTGCTAAACAATGTGTTCACAAAATGTTTTTACCGTTCTCTAATACATAGTTGGTACCAAGTGGTGATCCCACATACCATACTTCTTGACGAAAACAAATTAAAGTTTGATTGCTCATTATTACTATTATTATTTTCTCATATCCAAATTTTATTGAATTTGATTTAGTATGGTGTTTTGGTTCTGTACTTTCTGTGATATTTCAAACTGTAACCAATTAAAATTGTAACAACTATGGCGATTGAAAAGAGTGGCCTGAGTTTCTTGCCAAGTTCTTCTCAGAGCTCAACCTTGTCAGTGAACTGGCTGTAGGCAAATTTACTGACACTTTTTCTGGCTTTGTATGACGTTCATAAGTATCATGTATGTGATCCAAATGAAATAAAAAGATTTGCCTAAAAAGATTTGCCTTTGCCTTTGCAACGTTTCCTTTCACATTCGCCTCATATATTTGTTTAAATCATTAATTAAACAAATAATTAAATAATTATTTATTTATATTTTATAATTAATGTATTGTAAATGTGTTTAAATAATCCAAGCTTAGTACAATAAAAATGAAGAGTTTGTTTGTTTGGGTATACGCGCTAACCTCAGGAACTACTGATGCGAATTGAACATTTTTTCAGTGCCTATTTGGATAGCCCAATTATGATAGGCAAGAGCTAATCAATAAATAAATTTAAAAAAGACTTCCACATAATATGTATATCGCAAAAATCACCTGTAAGATTTCACCCGTAGCGGTTGAAGTTTCCACCTTGTATCCAGGGTCATCTTTAGGGTTAAATCTAGCCTTTAAGAGTTGTTCAGCTTCTTTCTTTTGTCTTATTTTTTCTTCTTCAGCCTTCCTATTCGCTTCTTCTTTCTCTCTGGCCATTTCTTCTTTTTTCTGTAGTAAACAAGGTTTAAAATGGTATTAAAAAAACCGGCCAAATACCTACGATTCGGAATCGCGTACCGAGGGTTCCTTACAATTATGTAACTTTTTTGTGATTCAAATGTATAAGTAAGAATAAATATAATATGCGATGATGGCTGAATGGATAAGAGACCGGCGTGCTAATCACGCGGTCCGAGTTCGATCCCGACCGGCAGTACCAATGTGAATTTCACTTTGTGGAATTTATATGTACTAGTCAAGTGACTTACCATCTGCTAACGGTGAAGGAAAACATCGTGAGGAAACCCACGTACACTAGAATAAATTCTAAGTGTATGATGTCTGATCCACCAACCCGCATTAGGCCAACGTGAGTGGATTATGGCCTAAACCCGCTCAGCTCTCCAGATAGAGGAGAGGAGACCCGAGCCCAGCAGTGGGACATTAATGGGTTGCTGATGATGATGATGATGAAGAATAAATATTCATGTAAAGGTATGTCAGTGGCGCCCTCTTTATGTAACGTTATTCCGAAATAAACTCACACTCTTACTCTAATATTTTATACTTATCATAATAAACTCGTTCCAATACAGTACTTATTATTCAGTGATGTAATCACAGGAGTACTGTTTTACCCGACTGCCAAAAAAGGAGGGTAATGTTTTACGCGCGTATGTATGTATGTGTTCCATTGTGACCTTCTGTAGCCTAAACAGCTTGGCTGTTTTAAAGAGTGAGGTGTCATTAGATTTGTATTTTTCCCCCGAGTGTCATTGGCTATGTGACGTCAACAAAAAAAAACAAAAAAAAAAAGTTTTTTTTGTGATATCTCAATATGGGTATCATCATCATCATCGGGTGAAAGCTAATTAAATATAAGCCTAATTAAAATATTATATAGACACTAACTATTGCCCGCGGCTCCACTTGTCTCTTGTAACCTAAATAGCTTTCTCTTGTAACCTAGATAGGTTTTAAGAATAAAAAGACTTAAACGGCGGGCTTTTGACGCCAAATTCTCATTCGCTCAAATCTGTACTCGAATATGGTTCAGTAATCTGGTCACCATATTATGCAGTACATGACGACAGTATCGAAAGAGTCCAAAAGAAATTCCTGAATATATTAGCTTATAGATCACACCTCGGTCGTGAATACAGGTCATATACTGGTAAACTAAGCAAATTCCAATTAAACTCCTTGTCAACTCGCAGACAATGTACAGAGTTAATTTATCTATATAAAATAGTTCATTCGCAAATACGACTCTCCTAGCTTACTTTCAACCCTTAACTTTATAACTCAATACAAATCTCGAAATCCTTCGCCAAAACTGTTTTCACTTCAAATTTTCAAAAATAATACTTCTTTTTATAACCCTGTTACTAGAATGTGTCGATCGTACAACGATATGGTATCCAATCACCCCTCCGTTGATGTATTTACAAGTAGTCTCAGTAATTTTAAGTCCCAAATCCGTGGCATTTTGGGCTTCCATGGCTCTAGCACTAGAAAAATTATTAAGTAAGCCTTTTTGTTTATCATTTTTATAAATAGATTTAGTACTAACTCACTCACACACTAGGTTTTTAAGGTTCATAATTGGCAAATTTTAACAACTAACCATTACTATTAAATAACCATACTATTACTGCAATAAGAGTTTTTAACCATTTACCTGTAGAAATAAAAAAGTTTGAAGGAAAATTATTTAAAGTAGTGTTAAAGAAATGGTTGATCAAATCTGTATTTTATAATCTGCAAGAATACTTTGCAAACAAGTGATATTGTAAATTTCAATTGTATTAGTTTATATGTACATTGCAATGCCCGATCGGGTAGGCTGTTGATACGACATCTGTTTTTAACACCATTGTACACAGTTTATGCAATAAATATCTTTATCTTTATCTCTATTTGGAACATTCTGTGCACACATATTAAAAGTTACAATCTAGTTTTACATGATACCTATTGCTCTGTTAACCTTACTGCGATTGTAATTTGTTTTGTGAGCCAAATAAATAAATAAATAAAATAAAAAAATTGTAAGAAGTTCAATTTTTTTTTAACCAAATCTATCGAGTTGGGTACCAAAATAAAGAGAATCAAAAGGAGATTACATATATTCAAAAAGAGATTATACATAATTGAATGGTTCCAAATTGTAAGTAGTTCTATTATTTATTTTAACCAAACCTATCGAGTAGAATATCAAAATAAAGGGAATTAAATGGAAATTACAAATATATACATATGTTATGTATTTAAATTTAATCAGGTATAATAATATTACAATAATTTTACGGTCTTTTTAGTGCGTTGCAGTCTGTTGATTTTTTTGCAGTCGTGTTATTAAATTTTTTTAATTATATTTACTTGTAGGCAATTGGGTTTTTGATTTTTTAAATTAATACTTGTTGGATTTTTTCCTTACTTGATATTACTTATTAAATTATTATAAAACGGTTCTATGTCACATATTATATTATAAGGAATAGTAAATCCCTTATTTATTTGCCCGACGTTTCGATTGAATTACAAAGTTTTTATTGATATTAAATCTTGGCAAATTTCATGATTCTAGTTCAGTAAGTTTTGACTTTTTTGACAGTCAATCTTGACTATATCTATGCGAAAAAAATGCAGTATAAATGGCTGTATCTTTTGATTGCATTTACTAGAAGTCTAGTTTTTTAATTGACCCAAGGGATTGCAGACCCGAGTATTTGATATTAATTTCAGCTTGATACCTCTATGCCAGGGTTTCCCAATCAGGGGAGCACGCCCCCTTTGGGGGGCCTAGAAAAATGTCAGGGGGGTCATAATAGGTACGTTTATATTTCCGGAAACGTTATATATGGTATCTGTAAGTATTTTACCTAATTCAATAAAAAAATTAGTTGTTTCGAATTTTATTAATTTACTTTTCTTCTAATTTTAAATTTAAACTTCTAATTTAAATTTAAATTTACAAGTTTCCTATTTCTGTTTAAACTTAAGGGGGGCATGAAAATTTTATTGAAGGTTCGGGGAGGCTCATCGAAGTATAGGTTGGAAAACCCTGCTCTATACATTCTTGAGAAAAATATTCTTGACAAACAGACAGACTGACAGACTCAACAATCTCTTGGCCTACTATTTTCTACTTACTTGTTCTGCAGTCTTGCCCTTATTTCGTTCTTTTTCTTTCTCATCTATTTCTATCTGTTCTTCCAGTGAAACTAATTGTCCAGTGAGCAGCAGTATAGTACCACCTTCAACCTCGTAGGGATACTCAGGGAAGAACCCGTAGCCAAAATACCTGGAAATAGAATTTTTAATATTAATTTAATATTCTACCAGGCGAGACGATCTGGACTCATTGACAAGGACTGGAGGAACAAAATATCCAATAGAAAAGAATGGGAGAGCTTGGGGGAGACCTTTGCCCAGCAGTGGGACAACACAGGTTGACAAAAAAAAATTCTACCACATTCACACAGCGCCATCTCCAATTAAGCAATTATATTTGCTTGTATTATGGGTATTAAACAACTGATATACTATTTTTTTTTTGTAAATACATACATATTATAGATAAATTACACGCAGACACAGAACAAACCTTCATGCTCATCACACAAAAATTTGTCCTGGGTGGGGATCGAACCCACGACCTCCGGCTTAGCAGTCAGGGTCACTAACCACTAGACCAACAGGCCAGTCAAAGTATCTCCGACAAAGACTCGGTTCGAATTTAAGAATTTGTATTAATTTAGGATTTTGAATTTTAAATTATTAAAAGTAAATTAAAAAGAAATCAAAAGAGATCCAAAAGGTGGTCAAAAGAGGTGCATTCGTGAAGGACTTAGCCTGCAACGGGTGCAACCGTTACAAGTATAAGCACACAAGAGCACTGCGAGAAAACGAAAATTCTAAACAAGCCCTAAAACAACCCTTCTGTGCAACTTAGGGTTCATGATTTCTCGAGCTTTTCAATTTCTCGGGTCTCGAGAATTCTCGAGGCTAATTTCTCGGGTCTTCTCGGGTTGTCGAGAAATTTACATTTACGTACCTTTTTCATATTATTTGGTTCCAATAACGTCAAAAAATTCTGTGGTTTTCCTCTCAAATAAAAGTATCAAATTAATTATAAAGCTTTTATTGATTATACCTATTCAAAAACATTAATCTTATGAAAAAGCTAATTAACTTTTTTAACAAAATACAGAAATAATATTATTCTGACTCATAATTATATTGACAGCACCATTTTTGGCTGGTTAGGGTGCAGGAGACAGGGTAATAGTACATTATGATATAAGTGCGGTAAGTTGATAATTACAGCCGAGGCGATATTGCTAGCCCGAGACGTAGGCGAGGGCTACAAGAAAGCAGAGGCTGTAATTATCAAAGCGCACGAATTTCATACGACGTTTTGTAACATATTTGCGAGGAAATAAATAAAATTCGGACTTTCTTAGAAAAAAACAAATACAGCGAAAAGAAATAGCGCGCGGAGTTTTTTTTTAGGCAAAAACACAGAAACAGCTAGTATTACTAATAAAGTAAATTAATATTTTTGTGTTTTAGTACAGATAAATGGTTGTAATTTATGGTCTAAATTAATTCAATTAAATAATTAAATGTTTATTTTATATAATTATATCAGAATTATTTTATCTCCCAAAGTTAATTTTATTCATAAAATGTTGACCACTTTTCTGACAAAAAAACTCTTTGCTAAGATTTAAAAAAGTAGGTACCGTTCGTTTTAGACGGAGCCCCTTGATTATTAGTATGTGAGCATGAAGCATGAACATATTTGCTCGTAAAGGGTCTCTTATTTCACCAATTTCAGTGTCGTAATGTATCTCATTACGCACTAGTGCGGTAATGTAAAGTAAATAGCACGGCTTCTCATGCTCATATACCTACCTTCTAATAATCAAGGGGCTCCGTCTAAAACGAACGGTACCTACTATTTTAAATCTTAGCAAAGAGTTTTTATGTCAGAACAGTGGTCATCATTTTATGAATAAAATTAAATTTGGGAGATGAAATAATTGTGATATATATAAAATAAACATTTAATTCTTTAATTTAATTAATTTAGACCATAAATTACAACCATTTATCTGTACCAAAACACAAAAATATTAAGTTACTTTATTAGTAATACTTACTGGCTGTTTTTGTGTTTTTGTCTTTAAAAAAAAAGCGCTGTAGCGCGCGCATCGATAATTTGTGACAAGTAAAAATTATTCCGCGCACTATTTCTTTTCGCTGTATTTGTTTTAAGTCCGAATTTTATTTATTTCCTCGCAAACATGTTATAAAACGTCGTATGACATTCGTGCGCTTTGATAATTACAGCCTCTGCTTTCTTGTAGCCCTCGCCTGCGGCTCGGGCTAGCAATATCGCCTCGGCTGTAATTATCAACTTACCGCACTTATATCATAATGTACTATTATCTATTAATATATTTATATAATAGAAAAGAACAGATAGGTAGGTACTAACTAGTAAAATTTAAGATCATATTTAGATTATATTATTGATAAAAATAAATAATATGAATAATAAAGCCATGATGTGTCAATAAAAGTGAAAAGACTTACCTGTTTGATTTCAATTTATCTCGTAATCTGTGAAACACTTACTACGTAAACTATATAATAGGTACTCTGCTAGAGTCGAAACACGAAAGAACGTGTAAAAACGACGCCGCAGAGCGCTTGCAGCAAGATGCCACTGCGCTTTGGCCCGCACCGCCACGCAACACAACAAACGACGATTTAATTTCTATATAGGTACATGATTTCTCGAGTTCTCGACTTTTCTCGAGCTTGATTTCCCGGGAACAAACCCCAACGATTTCCCGGGAATTCTCGGCTCGAGAATTCCCGGGAATAAACCCTAGTGCAACTGCCTCGGTGGCGCAGCGGGAAATGTACACCACTGCTGTGCAAGAGGTCCCGGGTTCGATTCCCGGGTCGGGTGAAAATGGTATTGGGTTTTTCTATCATGAAATTCCAGTATAAAGATTTTCCCGGAGTTTGGTAAACAAATGTTCCCGGTAAATGACAATAGGCTCGCCCCCTATTTCATGGGACCAAACATAGCTGGCGAAATGTGGGTGTGAAACACCTCTGCCTACCCCTTCGGCGAAAAAGGCGTGATGCTATGTTATGTTATGTTATACTGTCCAGCGTGGTATAGTTAGCTAAAGTCCCTCCACATTCTTAGGAGGAGACTCATGTCTCGCAATGAGACGTTTATGGGTTGAAATGAAGAAGAAGATGTGTGATAAAAAGGGGAAAGGCTCACCATTCCTCAAACCACTCCCTGATTTGATCAGTGATATCCTCGATCTGGCCATCCCATTTCATGAAGAGTAACTTGGTCTTCTCTTTCTCGAATTCTTTTAAATAACCTTCTGTTATCTTCTTTCTTTTTTGACGGTGTTTTTCGTAAATCTGGATGAAAACACATGTGTATAGTTAGGGTCAAATTAATATGAGCGGCTGTAGTAGTAAAAATTATTTGAAGTAAATAGGTTCAAATTAATATACGTAACTAGCTTTTGCCCGCGGCTATAGTTTTATCACTCGCGTGGATATAGTTTTATAGTTAGACGCTATTGGCAGGGCAGAGCTAAAACAACATTTTAGGTTCCTATCCCAATACTAATTTGTAAAACGTTAACTTCAAAATAAAGATCTTTTCATACAACGTTTCATCCCCAATTTCACCCTTCCAAAGCCACTCTTTTCAAAAATATTGATGAGTGTATTTTTTATTTTGATAAGTACCTCAAAAAAAAATTTTCAAATCTATAAGTAAAAAAACAAAGAAGTTTCATACAATCGTTCTTATCCCTTTTCACCCCCTTAGGGGTTGAATTTTTAAAAACCCTTTCTTAGTACAAGACATTACTAATGTTAAATAATGTTAAACAACTTTTATTTGAGTGTGACCATTTTGCGAATGGGACAAAATGCAAATGGGACCGAATGCGAATAGAACCGAATGCGAATGGGACCGAACGCGAATGGGACCGAATGCGAATAGGACCATTTTTAAATTCGTGACGAAATGCGAATGGGACGGTATGCGTCAAACCCGGCGTGAATTGAAATATTTGTTTGTTTAAAAATGAACCGTATTGCTTGCGATATAGAGTATAAATTAACTATGCAACAGAAACACGCTACTCGCGAGATGCTTATTGTTGTTCGTTGCTACTTATTACCATGTACTCAACCTAAGAATACCGTCATGATGATGACGAACTCAAACAGCACTGTAGGTAGGTACCTATATCTTTATCTAATGAAGCCTACGGGCGGCGCAGCGCCGGCGGTCACACGCGATCTCGTGATGGCTATTTTTAGTCGCAAAGGGTCAGTGCGATTTCAATTCTCTTCTCGTCTCGCCACTCTGGTGGAAAATCATCTTTATAATATGTATGGATGTATGGATTAGAATTGTCACAAAGTTATAAGCACCCAAAGCCTTCAAAAATATCTTAACAATATAGTTTACAATATTATGTTTCAAGCCTAGTTCATTATTATGTTGGCGGGCACATCGTTCAATGGTATATCTCGAATCTATCTTAATGACGGCTCTGAACATCGTGCGAGACGATAGGCAGAACACAAAATTGGGTATCATCGCGCTCTTCCTTCCCCCGCGCGCGCTTCACGACACAGTCATGTGAGGCTGAGATCTATATAGCGTACTTGGACTTTGCTCTGTTGTCTGTCTGTAAAGTTTAGTAACTTTCGAGATAAGACAAAATCGGTATTTATAGTGCAAACTTTGACTTTATCCAAGCCCAAGCTAAGCAAAATCAAAGTTCTCAAAATCGACGACTTACGAAAATCTTTGTCTATTATACTGTAAAAAATAATGGTGTACAAATATCATAATTTTAAAATGACTATTGAACTTTGTCGCATAACATTCATTGAACATTGAACAGCTGTCATTAGCGATCCTTTACTCAATTTCTCTCATAACTTAATATTTATTATATTTAACCAATATTAGACAACAAAATTTAAAAATAATCTAGTAGTTTTAAGAAAACGGAGTTTTTGGACTATTATAAAAAATTACAAAAAGTATTGTATCATTCGTTTTATCTTTTATTTTACAAAGAAGTCAGCAGAAGATGATGCATGAAATGCAACATCTACTCGTACGCGGGCTAAGCAATGACATTGTTTATAGATTCCAAATCAATGCTTTGGCTCAGATAAGGCTGAGCAAAGTTTTGTTGGAGTGAAGTCTGAGCAAAGTCCAAGTACGCTCTATAGATCTCAGCCTGAGAGTGTATAAGTTACGTTTGTGTACGAGTAAAGGTTGCGGGTGGCCGTTGGATGCGGGCGGCACAAGATCGCTCGCTGAGGCGGAAATTAGGTGAGGCCTATGTTCAACAGTGGATGTCATTGGGTTGATATGAAGATGATGATAAGTACCTTGTTGTTTTCTTCAGTTAAGTCCAGCTTTCCATATTTACTCTCTGGTAGTAAACCTAGCACAATATCTCTTTTAATAGACTTTATTCGTTGACGTTTAATCTTCATTACTTCCCTGAAAAATTAAAAAAAAAAACTAAATTGCTAGACAGGGGCTGTCCGATTGATTGTGATTGTGGGGCCCTAGGCTGATACTACTAAGAGGCTCCTAGGGGGCCTGTATAAATTATAAAGATAATAAAAATAAACTAAATTGAGATTAATAATACTTGTTCAGAACAAAATAAATGTTGCTTTGCATTAAATAAACACTCTTTGCATTAAATAAACGCTCTTTACACTAATAAACACTCTTGGCATTAAATAAACACTCTTTGCATTAAATAAACTCTCTCTACACTAAATAAACACTCTTTGCATTAAATAAACACTCTTTGCATTGAATAAATGCTCTTCGTAACCAATGCTAAATGAATACAGCCATGTCCATGGGTACCACTAACAATCAGGAGGCCTGCTAGCTAGTGTGCCGCGTTGGACAATAAAAAGAAACAAAGACTTATCATCACCTATAAACCCTCTGTATCAGTCGTGCAGCTCTATTTTTCAGCTCCAGTGGCGCCTCAACAGCATTAGTAGCATAATACATTTTTCTGTTCGTGCTATTTTCTCTAAAGTCTCGCATATACCATTGTCTGTAAATTTAAATAAATATTTACATAATCCTACGTTAAATTATGTTACGTTAAATTTAATTTATACCTACGGACATTGAACGTTTATTTTGCCACTGCTCAGCTCGTATTTCCCGTTGCGTGATGTTATAATATTCAGTGATATACTTGTAACGGTTGCACCCGTTGCAGGCTAAGTCCTTCACGAATGCACCTCTTTTGACCACCTTTTGATTCTCTTTTGATTTCTTTTTAATTTGCTTTTAATAATTTAAAATTTAAATTAATACAAATTCCTAAATTCTAGCCGACTTGGGGCTCCTTACAATTTTAATTTCTAGTGCGGTGCACGCTATTCTAGCCATTTATTTATATCTAAAATTCAATAATAATAGATACTAGTGACAATTAATACTACCAAAAGTGTTCTGTGTTTTATTTTACGGGCCCCACGCCCTTCCCCATATAGCTGGACTACTGTAAATACTCTACTTTTGCCTAGCGCCCACTGGAGGGGACAGTGGAGACCGCTAGAAACTTACTTGTGCAACTTGATATTGCTTCTTACAAAATGTCATGATTCTAAATCATAAAGATCGTCAAGATATGCGAAAATAAAACATAAACTCCTGTATCTTTTGATTGTGTTTACTTGGGACTCTGATTTTTTATTGTGCCTAGGGATTGTATATCATTAATATCATATTTTTGATAATAATTTGTATTTTATATCTCCTCCTTCTCTTTCTATTCTTATGCACCTACTTTCATTATATCTCTGCACCACCTCAGGTCGAATGGTAGAGAATGCCTTTGGCATTAAGTCCGCCTTAATACATAAGTTTTGTGTATTTTAAGTTGATAAATAAATAAATAAAATAAATTGCAGACTTATCACAGTGTCGTCATTTAGAATGAAATGCCGGTATTTATCTATAGGTACTAATATTATAAAGCCGTATAGTTTGTTTGTTTGAACTTTAGGATCTCAGCAACTACTGGTTCGAATTGAAAAATTCTTTTAGTGTTGGATAGCCCATTTATCGAGGAAGGTTATAGGCTATATAACATCACGCTATGGCAAATAGAAGGTGGGCAATGGCCGAATAAAGAACGATGGGAGCGAAGCCTCGCGCGACTTCTAGTATATACATATGTTATATATTTTTTAATCAGGAATAATAATTACAAAAATTTTTCGGTCTTTTTAGTACGTTGTTGACCTACCTGTTGATTTTTTTCAGTTTGGGGTATTTTAATTCATCATGTCAACACATAAACGTCCCACTGCTGGGCACGGATCTCCTCCAATCCTCCAAAGAATGTGGAGGGAATTTAGCCTACTATACCACGCTGGCCAGACGGGTTGATATAGGGTTTGTTTTGAATTTTACTTTTCTCGCAGTGCTCTTGTCTGCTTAAGGTGACTCCCTTAGTCACCTCGTAGGTACGACACCCATCACGGTTTGAGATGGGTTAGTGACATTTTGTATTAAGAATACAAAATGTCACTACAATGTCACTATATGGACCAAATTTTTTAATTATTTAGGTACTTGTTTTATTACCTGACTCTTTCATGCTTCTGTATGAGCATAGCTTGATAATATGCCTCGTTAATTATTGTGTGCACACTCGGTACTGTGAAAAAGATATTAACTTAGTAGCACGGTACTGTTGGTTCAACAGAAGTTATGTCTGTAATCTCACTATTGTGTTATATTGTGCGTTGTGTGTGTTGTGTTTGTGTTTGTGATTGTGTGTGTTGTTGTGTGTGTGTGAAGTTTACGATTACTTAGGATATACATATAACTTGGGCCGATTTTTGCCTTACCTGATAACTCAACTTCAGATTCTTCATCCTCCAATAGAAATCTCGAACGTACTCGCATTTGAGAACCCATAAAGTTTAGTTCGGGCTCCTTATCTTTGCGTTTCGCTAACTTTTCCTTATTCTATAATAATAATAATATAATAATAATATTCTACCATTCACACAGCGCCATCTAGTCCGAAAGTAAGCAATTATATTTGCTTGTGTTATGGTTACTAAACAACTGATGATGTACTACTTATATACATTTTTTTTTTTGTAAATACATACATATTATAGATTAATTACACCCACACACAGAACAAACCTTTATGCTCATCACACAAAAAATTGTCCTGGGTGGGGATCGAACCCACGACCTCCGGCTTAGCAGTCAGAGTCACTAACCACTAGACCAACACGAACCGAAACGAACCACGAACCACGAAGACAGGACGGGGCGCGATTGACGTTACCGCTGACATATGACATTCCCGCCAACAGGCAACATGTCAATGTTGAAAAGTCAAATGCGAACTTGTTTTTTACGCGACGTCACATGACGTGAATATTGACTACTTGAAGATACTGTCTTGACCATAGACCTAGGATCCGCGCGCTACTGACACTTGACGAAACAAGGAGGGATTATACGTCGATTAAGGCCAAAAAATACTTACAATACATGTAATCTAACTTGGCCGGCTTGAACATAGCTTTCGCGCATTATCTCGTGTTAATAATATAATACACACCCCACTCTTGTTACCATTGAGTTGCGCACTTGTTTGCTGCGCAGCCACTCGCGCGATGTTCAGGCCGGTCAATTTAAATCGCGCGTACCGTACTTTAACAGGGAACATACGAACATGAAACAACAAATTCACACATCACAGACTCACAAGTACACCTCACTCGTTTCTTTTACTCACACACAGAAATCACACAAAAACAATTCTGTCACCCTTAGTTATTTAATTTTTTTTATTTCATTCACATCACCTTGTTATTTACGCTCCTATTGTTCTGAACGCTAGCATCAGGTGGAGGCCTGGTGACCGTACGACCGTACGATCGTACCGACTGTAATACAGGTTTTCTTAAACCTACCTCGGGCACCAGTCTCTCACAATGTTCCGTTCACCTCATCCCCTACTTAGATATGCCTAGATTTAAGGTAATCATTGTGAAGAGAGAATAAATCATTTATTATTATTCAAAGACAATGCTGCTACCTCAATTAAATAGTATCTCTATGCAATAACAAATACGTACTAATTTCCTTTTGATAGCTTCAGCCCACATCTTTTGTAAAGCTTCTTCTGCGGTTTCCGAGCGAGATTCTAGTGGGAAATGGTACGGTACCACTATCTGGAAAGTATAATGAAGTATAAGATGGAGTATAAGTCGGCTCTGGGCTGAACTTCCTATAGCGGTGTTTCCTGAGCGCTATGACATATCCTTCTTCAAACGAGGTTTAAAGTGAGCTATCCTCTCAAGGTAGGCAGTGGCTTGGCTGTGCCCTTAGCATTGCCAACGTCCACGAGCGGCGGTAACCACTTGCCATCAGGTGGGCTGTCTGCTCGTCTGCCACTTTAGGCAATAAAAAAAATCCATAAACTTTATAAAAATGAAAGACAAAGACATTACTGTGTTAAACATTTGCTGGTAAATATAAAATTTGGTTCCGACAGTCTACCCAATCGGACATTGCAATATTAAGCACTTAAAAGCTAAATTAAAATTAATATATAACTAATACTTACATAATTGCAAAAAAAACCTTTTAAGATTTTAAACTGTCGAGTTTACTATGCCAAATAGAATGATGAATAATCGAATATCAATTGATCGACCACTATATTAATAATAATCGAACGTCTAAATGTACTAAGTAATACTTTACTTACGTATTGTATCATTCGTTTTATCTTTTATTTCACAAAGAATTCAGCAGAAGATGATGCATGAAATGAAACATCTACTCATACGCGGGCTAAGCAATGACATTGTCTATAGATTCGATTCGATAGAAATGGGTGCAGAGGATCAAAGTTTGTAGGGAGAAATTCTATTGAAGAGTAATATAATAATAATAATATTCTACCACATTCACACAGCGCCATCTAGTCCTTTGGGACTACTTTGGTAAGCAATTATATTTGCTTGTGTTATGGGTACTAAACAACTGATATACTACTTAAATACATTTTTTTTTGTAAATACATACATATTACATATTATAGATAAATTACACCCAGACACAGAACAAACCTTTATGCTCAACACACAAAGATTTGTCCTGGGTGGGGATCGAACCCACGACCTCCGGCTTAGCAGTCAGAGTCACTAACCACTAGACCAACAGGCCAGATAATGATAAACCTAATACAAGGCTTGAAGACACTACGAACCAAAATTTGTAAACTATTTATGAATAAATATATTTTATCTATCTATCTATCTATCAAGTGCTCTTGTCTGCATAAGGTTCCCTCCCTTAGTCGACTTTTACAACACCCACGGGTTGAGATGGGGTAGTTATCAATCAGCAACCCATTAATGTCCCACTGCTGGGTTCGGGTCTCCTCTCCTCTATCTAGAATTCTAGAGAGCTGAGAGGGTTTAGGCCATAACCCACACACGGCAGACCTGGCCTAGTGCGGGTTGGTGGATCAGACATACCCATAGAATTACTTCTAGAGTATGTGGGTATCCTCACGATGTTTTCCTTCACCGTTAGGAGATGGTAAGTCACATGACTAGTACATATAAATTCCACAAAGTGAAATCCACATTGGTACTGCTGGTCGGAATCGAACTCGGACCGCGTGTTTAACACGCCGGTCTCTTATCCATTCAGACACCATCGCTTCGCTGATCGAAATGGGGTAGTGACATTATGTATTCATAATCCGTCACTACACTACACAAATTGATATAGGTACTTGTACAACGTACCTGAATATCAAACGGAGTCATCTTAAGATGTTGGAGTGCTCCATCAACGTACAAATATTCGGTGACAATTAGATTGACTAACTCTTTCCGTAACTCGTATATTCTGAAATAACAAAACGGTGGTTACAAGGAAACGTGCTCAACATTTTTTCTGTCCAAATTGGTATACAAACAAGCGAACCACCTAATGGTAAGTGGTAACAGCCATAGACATCGCCTTAATTCTTTATTGTACACAAAAATTACAAAAGATCACAACACAGAGAGAAAAGACATGTACGATCACAACACAGAGAGAAAAGACATGTACATGTATAGGCGAGCTTAACTAAAATTTGAGTTTTCTTACAGCAAACCCCAAAGTGTAGAGAAAAGAAAAATATAGCGAGAGAGTAAAAGAAGTGTACAACGAAGTAAAGGTGAAAGGAAAACAAGAATAGAGTAGATTTTGTGCTGTGTTCTTTTAAAGTAAAAACTAATTAGGAGTGCACCACATTTTGTCGCATGAAATCGCAAACTCCTATGTTAATATTCCTTTCTGTCACTTACAACTGTCACTTACTAAATACCTATCCGTGTAGTGACGGATGAGAGTCAATTTCATTACTCCTACTCAACCCGTGGATGTCGTAAAAGGCGACTAAGGCAGTAACCTTATGCAAACAAGAGCACTGCTAGAAAAGGAAAATTCAAAACAAACCCTATACGAACCGAGGCCAGTGTGGTATAGTTGTAAATTCCCTCCACATTCTTTGGAGGAGACCCGTGCCTAATTTCTGGGTTGTAATGTTGATATTGATACATTTGTTTTATTTGAAAATTTGTCTTAAATATAACGAAACTAAAGCAAAGAGGAGAGCAGGAGTCTACTGTCAGTGGGCAGAGCGGCTGTCACTCTCTATCTCACTCTAATCAATCATAATTTATTAGAGTGAGATAGAGAGTGAGTCTGTTCCTTTTTGTCACGTAGAACCGTCGTTCTAGTGGCAAAAAGGAATAAAAACATAGGAAAGATATTATGCAACCTAACTTACCTCTTAACAATGATGTTGATAATACCAAGAATATACGGAGCCCTCTGAAGGTGGACGCTGGTAAGATAGGCGTCATACATCTGGTTGATCAGGTTGATATATGACGCATAGCACCGGCCCAGTACTTCGACTGGTAATGCTCGAGTTGGAATTCTCTTGCCTGCTTTGGAGCGTTTCTGGAGAGAAGATTTATATATTTATTTATATTTATTAGTAGGTACATAAAATTGCATCTGATATGTATGACAATTTCGGTGTACTCGTACATAGCATTTACTATAACGTAGCAGTGCAAATTACATTATTTATTTATACTATCTTAACTTAAAGTTTAACAAATTTTTTACTTAAATAAAATAGGTTTAAACTGATGCAAAACATGTCATCTCATCATCATTTAATTTTTTTTTTATTCTACCACATTCACATAGCGCCATCTAGTCCCAAAGTAAGCAATTATATTTTGCTTGTGTTATGGGTACTAAACAACTGATATACTACTTAAATACATTTTTTTGTAAATACATACATAGTTTAGATAAATTACACCCAGACACAGAACAAACCTTTATGCTCATCACATAAAGATTTGTCCTGGGTGGGGATCGAACCCACGACCTCCGGCTTAGCAGTCAGGGTCACTAACCACTAGACCAAAGGGCCAGTCAAAACTTCAAAAATTCGATAAATGGGTGATGAAAGATGTCAATGTTTGGATCGCGAATCTGAATATTATTATATTGATATAGGACTCTGTTTATGGGTGATTGCCGACCTAAAATAGTTCTTGAAAACGGTATGTGGGTAATAGATATAAGATAAACATAGTACAGTCGAGTTCATTAATATATTGGCACCATCATTAGATATTTTTGTTGAAATTGGTGACTACAACTTATGCACAATGTACAGCACATTTTATTGAACCATTCACATGAGGACATATATTTGATCCATAGGTTCTATAGTATTTATTGAGCTTTTCAACGCTCACAATATTTTGAATCCTTGATGGTGCCAGTATATTAATGAACTCGACTGTACTACGTTTCCTTCCTCTAAGAGCTCTTTCAATTTAGACGTTTCGTGTCGGACGGCTGCAGGAGCGGCAAAAAATAAAATTGAAAGCGTATCTGACTGCAGTGACTCCGTATACCGATGTCATGTCTATATTTGGGCAATAAATGAGCACGTGCTATTCATGACGTTGCTCGAAGGCAGCAGGACGACAGCAAACGTGTGAAAGAGTCCTAAGGGATCGCCACATCAAAGAGCGAGAGAATTTGCACTAAATTGTTCAGGAGATCCTATTGTATGGCTTCAATTTTTATCGAATGATACGAAAAAAAACATCAATCTATCAAGAAAACATAAACCTAGAATCTGGTTTTGTTAGATTTTGAATAAGTATTATTTATAATTTATTATACCTACTTAAATTAAAAACACGTAAATCCATCTTTTTTTTTATTAATAATAATTTCTTTATTGAAAAAAAAAAAGAAATTACATCTACATATTTGTATCGCCGTGCTTGCGTGGCCACTTATTACTGGATGAGTACTCAGTCGTTAGCGATATCACAAGTAGGGTTTCCACCTCTATTTTAAGGTGAAATAGTATTATTTTCAAAACATTGCAAAAAATATTTGACTGTCACCGTGGCGCAGTGGTTAAAGTGGTCGCCTCGCCACTACATCGCCGAGTTGGGTGACGTGGGTTCAATTCCCACACGAGACAAATATTTGTGTGATTCATAGATATTTGTTTCTAGTCTGGGTGTACTTTGTGTCCGTTAGTTTCATGTTTGTAAAGCTCCCCGCGACACAGGGCTTGTTCCCTAGTGCGGACGTTGCCTTTGTTTAATTCGATTCCAGTGACCGAAGCTTTTCCTTTTTATAGTACAATAGACTGACTGACTAGATAGACTGACATTCTCGCCGGGGTACTCCTGAACTGTCCCTTCTTTAGAACGTCACCTATAATATATAATGATACGTTCTTCTAGGTCTTCCCCTTGCAAAGTTTCCTTTCACATTCGCCTCATATATTTGTTTTGTCACTCTTCCTTCATTCATTCTCTCGACACGTCCAAACCAGCCTTATACACATCATTTAATATACAGACCTGTAACTCTGCGTCCAAATTCACTGTTAGCTGCGCCTCATTTAAAATTTTGAGCCATTTTTCGTGCGCCTTTTCATAATTGCATAGCGATGAAGGAATTTTTAACATGGCCATTGTTTAAAACACTAAAACACGCAAGAAATAAGAATTCATTATTACATTTGGTCGTAATCGACGTTATATTTGTTGTAATGTATATTATAGGTTTACCGCCATACTCAATAAATTAGTCTATCGCTAGCTTCCGTGTTTGATTGACGGCCGGACGTTGCACTGGCGACGAGGCGGATTTTCGTTTTCGTATACGCGTGTACCTATCGGTTTTAAATATTAAAAATGCCTATCGGGAAATTGGAACCATTTAATTTAACTTCTAAACAATGGCCGGCCTATGTTCGTCGAGTGGAACAGTTTTTTGTTTTAAATGAAATTAAACCGGAGTTGAAAGTGTCGTTATTAATCACGGTGGTCGGGGAAGCCACGTATGCGTTAATGTGCGACTTGTGTTCTCCTGATCTACCGGAATCGAAGACCTTTACTACGTTGGTACAACTGGTTACTAACCATTTGGAACCAAAAAGGTCGGAAATCGCCGAGCGGCACGTGTTTAGGTTGCGCCGGCAGCGTGCCGGCGAACCTCTTATGGAATATTTACAGTGTTTGAAGCACCTCGCATCGACCTGTAATTTTAGATCCACTTTAGAGGAAAACTTACGTGACCAGTTTGTATCTGGATTAGCAAGCGAGGCAATGCGGTCAAGAATTTTCGCGGAGAAGGACATACAATACAAACAAGCGGTGGAGCTGGCGTTGGCTCTGGAGGCAGCCGAAAGACACGCGGAGGTGAGCGGCAATTCGGTGCCGATATCGACCTCGGGTGTAGGCAGCGAAGCAAGTGAAGGCTTGCACCATGCGCGCGGCCCGGCGCGCTCGGCGCGTGCGCACGTGGCGGCGCGAGCGGGTCCGCGGGGTGGTCGCGCCAGCGGGGGCGGCGTCGGTGGTGCCAGTGACGCTTCACGTATCGGCGGCGCCAAGGGTGCTGATGGGCAACAGTGTTGGCGTTGTGGTCGGTCACATCGAGCGGATCGATGTCGGTTTGCAAATTATAATTGTGATCAGTGTAATCAAAGAGGGCATTTGAAGGTGATGTGTGAAGTTGTGCGCGGTAATGCTGATAAGGCACACGGTCGGCAAAATTTTGTGAGTGATGAATCGGATCAGGACATGTTTAACATCATGGTGGCTACACGAGGTAACAAACCTTATTTCATTAAACTTTCAATTGACGGTAAAGTACTGGAATGTGAAATTGATACGGGGAGCCGTATTTCGGCTATAAGCGAGGAACTTTATTTACAGATGTTTACAAAAAAATTGATAGTGCCTGACAACTTAATTTTCCGTAGTTACTCGGGTTCACGAATCGAGTCTCTCGGCTATATCTCAGTACAAGTTAGCTTAAACGATACATGCGTGGATAATCTGTCACTATACGTTATAAAGGGTGGAGGCCGTCCGTTAATGGGCCGTGAATGGATGCGTGCGCTGAAAGTGAATCAAATAAATTTTCATGAGATAGCCGAGGACGGATTCGTTGACCGATTGGTTGCGGAATTTCCGCAAGTCTTTACTGATAAGTTGGGCACTTGTAAGCAGACCATCCGATTACAGTTAGCAGATTCCGATCCGATATATGTACGAGCGCGACCCGTGCCACTGGCCTTGAAGGCGCGTGTGGAGCACGAGTTGATGCGGCTCCAAACCGATGGGACTATCTATCGTGTGGATCATTCGGACTATGGGACCCCTATAGTACCAGTGCTTAAGGAAAATGGGGAGGTTCGTCTGTGCGGGGATTATAAGATTACAATTAACCCGAAACTGAAACGTGACTACTATCCTCTGCCGCGTATAGAGGAGTTGTTTGCGAACCTCAGTGGAGGGGATAAGTATACAAAAATTGATCTTCGCCATGCGTACGAACAGTGTTTACTGTCCGAGGAGTCTCAAGCGTGTACGGCTATTACGACACACATAGGTACCTTTGTGTATAGGCGCACACCTTATGGCTTAGCATGTATTCCAGAAAAATTCCAGAAATTGATGGAAGAGACGTTACGTGGGGTGCCCGGCACGGTTGTGTTTTTGGACGATATTTGTTGCACTGGCGTGAATGACCAGGAGCACATGAGGAATCTGCGTGCTGTTCTCGGGAGGTTAAGCGATATGGGCCTCACGGTTAAGCTAGGTAAATGTAAGTTTTTACAACAGAGTGTGAAGTATTTAGGCTTCATCATTGACAGGGATGGCTTACGGCCCGATCCAGCGAAATTAGAGGCTATTTCCAGCACTCCAGAACCCAAAGACGTTTCCCAATTGAAAAGTTTTTTGGGTATGATAAATTACTATGGGAAATTTATTCCAAACTTAAGTTCATTATTACACCCATTATATAGTTTATTAAAAAAAGATATAAGCTGGAAATGGGACTCGGCTTGTAAAAAAGCGTTCTCGGAAGCTAGACGGACCTTACTGAGTGAACGTGTGCTCGCGCACTACGAGGAAGGGCGTGATTTAATATTATCGGTAGATAGCAGCGCGTATGGGCTCGGCGCTGTTCTAGCGCACCGGTACCCAGACGGCGGCGAGCGCCCTGTCAGTTATGTGTCACGAACGCTCAGCCCAGCTGAGAGAAACTATAGTCAACTCGATAAAGAGGCCCTTGCGATATATTTTGGCATCACTAAACACCACCAATTTTTATTTGGGCGGCGATTCAAACTTCGGACGGATCACCAGCCTTTAAGTTATATTTTCGGGGCGAAGGGCGGGATTCCACAGACTGCAGCGAGTCGGCTGCAGCGTTGGGCCGCGCGCTTGGCGGCATACGAGTTTTCTGTGGAGTTTGTTAAGTCTGTAGACAACGGGCCTGCGGATGCCTTGTCGCGGCTACCGTTACCTCAGGAAGGTCGAGACCGAAACGCTGTTAATTATGTTAATTTAGTGGAAGAATCTCTGCCAGTTAACTTTAAAGACTTAGCGAGGGCAACAGATCGTGACAAGTTGCTATGTAGAATACGTGGTTATATTTTGTTTGGTTGGCCTTCCGCTGCGAGCTGCGAGGCAGAAAAACCATATTTTTGTCGAAAGCAGGAATTGATTACAGAATTAGGGTGTATTGTATATAAGTACCGTGTAGTGATACCTCCGTTATTACGTAAGCAAATTTTAAGCGAGATACATGAAGGCCATTTAGGTACAAATAAAATGAAGAATGTTGCAAGGAGTTATGTATACTGGCCGAGTTTAGACCGAGACATAGAAGAAGTCTGTCGCACATGTGACGCGTGTCGGGCGGTCCGCGACGCGCCGCCCCGCGCCTCCCTGCATCCATGGGAGTTTCCTATCAATCCTTGGCAACGCGTACACGCAGATTTTGCCGATTGTGGCGGTAATAAATATTTAATTTTAGTAGATGCTCATTCCAAATGGATTGAGAGTATAATGATGCGAAATACAGATGCGGGTTCTACTATTACAGTTCTACGGTCAATTTTTGCAAGATTTGGTTTACCTTCGCAACTCGTTACGGATAATGGCCCTCCTTTTCTCTCTCATTTATTTAAAGAGTATTGTAGTAAAAATTGTATTAAACACGTGACTACGGCTCCTTATAGACCACAGGGTAACGGGGCCGCAGAAAATGCGGTAAAAACAGTCAAGAAAGCGATTAAGCGAGCTTTACACGAAGGTGAAAATGTGGCCACAGCTCTGTCCAGGTTTCTATTTCAATACCGGAACTGTGACCACGCGACAACGGGCGTATCCCCGGCTATGGCACTCATGGGGCGGCGTCTGCGTGGACGTTTAGACGCGCTGCGACCCGACATGGCGGCGGTGGCGCGCGCAGCGCAGGAGCGCCAAGTGGCGGCTGCAGGGGGGACGCGCCGCGACCTTCACGTCGGGGACGCGGTACTAGCACGTGATTATACTTTAAGGGGAGGTAAATGGGCGGAAGGCACGGTCGTCGAGAGAACAGGCCCAGTTTCGTACAAGGTCGACGTGGGTCGTGGGGTCGAGTGGCGTAGGCACGTAGACCAAATAATTCCCACCTCTAAGAAGAGCCGATATTCGTTGTCTCGAACGAGTTTGTCCCCGGTACCCAGTGCAGATATCCCGGGGGTGTGTAAGGAGACCGAAGACACGTTTGAGGATGCTTCCGAGGGCAGTGAGGAAGTGGCTGCGGCGGGGGAAGCTAGTCGCGAGCTTGAGACCGAGAGTAGTGGGACCGGGGTACCGTCGCAGGTAGCACCGACCTCGCCGCCGCCGGATGCGTCCGCCCGTGCACTGCGTGCATTAAATCGGGCACATCGTAAAAATTAGGTTAGTTAGTTATATCGTACTGACTGGTTTAAAATAAGTTTATTTGTTTAGAGATGTTTGAGAGATTTGGTTACATTTCAACGTTGTTCTGTGACATAGAATAAATTAGTATAAGTACCTACATTTATGGAGGAGAAGATGTTGTAATGTATATTATAGGTTTACCGCCATACTCAATAAATTAGTCTATCGCTAGCTTCCGTGTTTGATTGACGGCCGGACGTTGCAATATTGCTCCCAGAATCGATAAGTTAACAAATATTTATAAATAACTAACTGTGCCCGCGACTTCGTTCGCGTGGACAACTTATCCCGCATTCATTGAGTTTTAGTTTTTTTTTACGAAACCCTGATATTTTTTCAAAACCAAAGTAGCCTAATTTACTCCTTGTGACATTAGCTATCCGCCAGTGAAAGTCCCGTTTAAATCGGTCCAGCCGTTCCAAAGATTAGCTCGAATAAACAGACAGACAGAAAGACAGACAAAAATTTTAAAAAATGTTATTTTGGTATATTTACCGTATACGCATTAAAATGTATGTAGTAAAAAGCGGTTATTTTATTATTTGTATAGATTAAAAAAGCGATGGTGGCTGAATGGATAAGTGACCGGGCGGCGCGGGGTGGTTTAGCCCGCCACACACTGGGGCTGGCAACAACGTTATGCTTAAAACTCGATTTTCCAATGAGGGTATTTCAAAAATTTTACTAAAATATATGAGGGTAAACTTGAGAATATTTGACATAATTTGTACAAATACTGAATCAGTAGCTGCTACCTGCTGTCAAGTGCATCAGCTCAAAGTTTATATTTATCATGTGCTAGCAAATAAATTAATTGTTTGATTGATTCTATCGATCGTTCATCAGCAACCCATTAAGTCCCACTGCTGGGCTCGGGTCTCCTCTCCTCTAACTAGAGAGCTGAGAGGGTTTAGGCCATAATCCACTCACGCTGGCCTAGTGCGGGTTGGTGGATCAGACATTCATAGAATTTCTTCTAGGGTATGTGGGTTTCCTCACGATGTTTTCGTTCACCGTTATATCGTATCTTTCGTACCTAGATGCACCCTTCCTCAATAAAATGGCTGTTTAACACAAACATTTTTTCAATTCAGAAATGAAATGAAATCTCGTTTATTCATATAGGTTACAAGGTAATACTTAACACACACGTAACTTATGAAAATCACAAGTTAGGAATGTAACAGATTATCCGAAAAGTAGTGTCAGCAAATTTGCCTACGACCAGTTCGCTGACGGGGTGGAGCTATGAGAAGAACTAGCAAGAAACTCACGACGCTCTTTTTAAAAAAATGGATAGTTACAATCTTTTGTAATTTACAATTTGGGTAGCGTGTGATGCAGCAGACCTGTAGTTCCTGAGAATCTGTGCTAACAAAAAACTCTTCCACCTTATAATATTACATGTTATATTTACCTTATAAAAACACAAAAAACAATTTAATAATAAATCACTGGGATTTAGTTTACACAACAGAAAATTTCACATTTTAATTTGACCCGACTTAGCCAAAAATACGAATACCTACGCGACAAAAATTTTGTGACGTTTGCTGTCAGAAATAAGATTTTTTTATGGATAGCACAATCTAGCTAAGATAATGCTGTGGTTCACCAATGAGATGAGAAGCAACGAAATTATTATGTCTTCAGATAAAATAATTAATTTACGGTAAACAGCACATCCAACGCTGGGCTTTATTTTATTTATAAAACTTTATTGCACAAAATTTGTGTGCAAAAGGCGAGCTTCATGCTAAAAGCATTCTCTACTACCTACCTTTGGGTGTTGCAGAGGTGAGAACAGGTAGGTGCCAAGTAAGAATATAAGATTGAAAATGATAAAAGAATACTAAATGAAGTCATATAAATAATAAATACCTACATATATTTTAATACTAGATACATATTATTTATATACCTATATTATAAATAAATAATAATACAAATGGCAATGTGGGCTAGGCGTCAATGTATTCGTCGGCATCACTGTCACAAGGGAAAGTGCCCAGAAGGCTAGCAGCATTGCCACGCTGGATGGCAATGCTGATTCTGTGTGCGAGATAAAAACCAGCCCTCTGGTCACGTGAAGTGTCGATTAACCGCGTCGCTAATTCAATATAAATGCGGAGGCCACTCGGACCCCATGAACCTAATGTTTCGACCCCAAACGGCTCCAATAAATAATTTATCAGTTAAATTACTGTATCGTCGCCGTTTGAGCAGCACTAGCACAACCCGCTCGCTGTACTTGGAAGGTGTGATGGCGCAAGGGTATCTACGCAAGTAGCGTAGATTTTAGATACATATTAAATTAAATTAAAATTAAATTAAATATTGTTTATTTCAGGCAATTTAGCCCATATTTTACAAACACATTAACATAATTATTAAAAATAGACACCGAAAAAAAATCATAAAAAATCATAAAAAACTACACATTAAATAAATAAATAATAAATATTAATAATATACATTAATGAATAAATACAAGGCTTTCTTTGGTAGATCAAAAAAAAATCGAATTGAAAACGCTCTCTATGGCGAAAATTAGGTGAGGTCATCATCATCATATCAGCCCATATATCATATCATCATGGTCCACCACTGTACATAAGCCTCATCTAATTTCGCCACAGCGCGGTGCAATTTTGTCTACCAACTTTACACGTTTTTTAGAAGGTGTACCTTTCAAAGCTTACTTACTCATGTAGTTTGGGATTCGTTTCATGAGCGGCGGTAACCACTTACCATCAGGTGAATAAAAAAAAAGCATTTTTATTTATTTACAATAAATAAAAAACCAAATATAACAACTATTCATTTAATTACATTTAAGTATAATAAATCACAATATTTCTTTACATTTAAGCCAAACTATTTGTGTTATCAGTAAATATCATTTAAAAAATAATGAATTTTGAGCAATTATGCTAAATATTTTTATCTTTAGATTTTTTCTATATATACCGACTGTGAATTTGTAATATTGTGATGTTTCTTTGGTGCAATATAAAATAGGTAAACAATTTTTCAGTTGACTGGCCTGTTGGTCTAGTGGTTAGTGACCCTGACTGCTAAGCCGGAGGTCGTGGGTTCGATCCCCACCCAGGACAAATCTTTGTGTGATGAGCATAAAGGTTTGTTCTGTGTCTGGGTGTAATTTATCTATAATATGTATGTATTTACAAAAAAAAAATGTATTTAAGTAGTATATCAGTTGTTTAGTACCCATAACACAAGCAAATATAATTGCTTACTTTGGGACTAGATGGCGCTGTGTGAATGTGGTAGAATATTATTATTAATTTTATTTTATTGCGATATCACACTTGCTTTTTAGGGTTTGGATCACATCTAGTCGCATCGAATCGCACGTTTTTATGTTTCTATCTCATTCAGTTACTTAGAACCGTCTTTTAATAGAGCAAGAACGAGTGAAAGTGCAGAATCGACGATGCGCTCGGCCCTCACTCTCTCTCTCTCTCTCTCTCTAGTTCTAAGTGACAGAAAAGGATAAAAGCATATTTAAGTGTGGTTCGGCGTCTGTCCGCTTGCCCCCTGAATACATAATGTCACTCACCCTTTTCAACCCATGTGTGTCGTACAAGGCCTAACCTTAAGCAGACCACAGCAAAAAAAAGGAAAATTCGATACAAAACCAACCCTATGACCAGCGTAGTTATAGTAGGCTAAATTCCCTCCAAAATGTTTAGAGGAGACTCATGCCCAATAGTGGGATATTTAAAGGTTAAATGATTGCTGGCAATTACACCATAACATTATATTTTCAACATTTGCGATACCAAACAACATCTGCTGTTTCAGAAGATCAAACTACTAAGTCGCCACCAAGGTCATTGATTCTGATACGATTGATTTCTCAATTATTTTAGGCCTTATTTTTATATAATTATTCACAGTCGGCAATAATAACAATAAGTTATAAATAAAATATAATATTTTCATTTACATTTCGATAATTCAGTGAAAAAAAAGCATAAGTTAAGAAACGTTACTCGTCAATTTTAAACCTCTTTGAAACTATAGTCAACTAACTGTGCCCACGACTTCATCCGAGTGGAATTTAACAAAAGAGACATTACTTTTTCAAAGTAGCCTAAGTTACTCCTTATTACATCAGCTATCTGCCAGTGAAAGTCCCGTCAAAATCCGTCCAGCCATTCCAGAGATAAGCCGGAACAAACAGACAGAGAGATAGACAGACAAAAATTGTAAAAAATGTTATTTTGGTACATGTAGGTACCGTATTCATATGCATGTAGTAAAAAGCAGTTATTTTAATATAACAAACAGACACTTCAAATTTATTTATTTGTATATGATTATAGATAATTCTTAAGTTATGCTTTTTCCACTGTGTTATTAATAACTTAAATATTGGTGTTTTATAGAAAGCAGTGATAAGCAACGCTATTTCGGCAAATACACTTAATACTATGGCGGACTAAAAGTCCCCCTGGTAACATTATGTCCGCATACAGTTCTGTATTTTCTCAACTTCCAATGCGAATAATACACTCTGTAAAACTCGCGGTTTTCTATTCGGACATTTTGTCCACGGTGGACAAAATGTCCGACTTACATTTATCGTGCCTTAAATACTCAGTGCTACAACCTACTAATTATAAATTTATTGAAATATTGTTACCATACAATTATAACCCTTGGACTTGTAATACTGCTGTGCACCTTTTCCTTAAAATCATCCTTCGACACAAGACATACATAGGTATGTACAGACTGTATACGACGATACGACATTAAATGATAAGGCAGCCAGTGTTAACCCTTATTAACATATTCTAATAAAAATTGTTAAAAAAAAAAGAAAAAATGAGAAAAAAAAAGCTACACATTAAAGTTGAAAAATTTAAGAATTTAAAACTACACATTATTTTTCTATTACGACGTTTTCGACATGACGACGACAAAAGTGCGGAACAGAGTAAGAGATAAGATAATATGAAAGAGTCAGAGATATTTAAATGAATTGAATGACATAATGACAACATACGATCAACGTAAATACCTACAGGTTGTTTAAAACTGTGAACAACTGTGACATAAAGAAAGTACATTTGCGTCTAAACTATTGCAAATTTCTGTTTAATTTTTTTGTTTAATGTCGTACCGTCGTATACACCCTGTATAGAACACGCCTTTTCCCAACAGAGGGGTAGGCAGAGACTATTTCTCCACCACTCATTCCACTCAACAATAGTAATAATATTTCAATAATAACATTTGTACCTAAATCTCTACATAGTAAAGCCCTGATTACACTATTCAATTTATAGAAAAATTAAAGTGGAAACAGTTTAAGAAGTTGTGCGGTTGGGAGCTTCCAATCGAACTAAATTGATCAAACATCTTTCAATTTCCTAATTAGACTTTCTATAAAATCAATAGTGTTATAGTAAGGTCTACAACAAAAGACAGGGTGGGATGGACCGGTGCGGGCCGGTCATTTCCAAAACACAATAGAGCAATTGGAATCGTATAATGTTAACATACACGGCGGACAAAAAGACCGGCCCGCCCCGGTCCCTACCGGCCCGCCCCGGTCCGTACCGGCCCACCCTGTCCGTTCCAGCCCAACCGGTCCGCACCGGCCCACCCCGCCCCATCTTTTGTTGTAGGCCTAAATCATTTCCTCCATTATGAATTTTCGTTCTTTATATAATACTTTTAATCTCTGTTGCTGTATTTCATATTTAATAAGCATTTACATATTAATGGACAAATATATATGCATCCGATAAATACACTTTTTATTTTGAACAGCAATCTTAGGTCCCCCATTATAGTGGGCGACCAAATTGCCAGTAACCTGACATTTCCAGACTCCGAAATGATACGGAGAATTTCGCGATAGATAAACCGTAATACCGTCTTTGCCTGACCTGATGATCCAATCTGGACCTTTTCCAATCATGTACAATTCCAGGTAGATTAGAAGTTTCACTATAAAAAAAATTGATTATGTTTCAGCCCGATTGCACCTATGACCTCATAGTGTCCTTTCAAACAGACCGGCTTAGGGTTGAACCCTTTTTGTTTACAACAACAACACATTCTTTAGTTTTTATACCCTACTTTACCGAGAGCAGGAGTGTGATCGCACGCAGCGGAATAAAGAACGCTCGCTCACTCTCTCTAGCAAATGACGGTTCTAAGTAACAGAAGAGGATAGGAGAATAAAAAAGTGCGCTTCAAATGGGGAGCAACCCTTAGAGAGCAGACCAAAATATGTTTTAGTATTCAAAATAAACCTTAATATATTTGAATTACGGTCTATTCTCAAATAGCACATATTTTAACAAATGAATCCACTTGAAAACTTCTGTCAAATAAAAATAGACCATAACTAGATGACTTAAAGTCTTATTTTGAATGTTATACTATTGTTTCTGCTCTAGCCGATCTGTGTTACACTTCACAGTGCTGCTACTTTCAATACAATTTGTAAATTACATTCTATCAATATTTTTACAAGGTCGTATTTGTTTTAACTTAGTTGATTGTCCATCGAATTTAATATCAACATCGCAATCACTTAAGGGATGGGATACAATAGAACAAGTATCATCTTTCATAACATTTTCTGGACTCAAAGGTGTAACGAATCCACTATCATTAATTTTACCATCTCTAACACTACCCCTTAGATTCAAAGACATACTTTTTCTATTGTTAAACACGCTTAGATCATCCATATATGATTTCGGTGATAGCTTTTCATTCAATTTCTCATCTAACCTCCTTAAATTTTCATCGAAATTGTTCTTTAGTTGATGTTCGAACAATCGCTCTTGACGGATTTGCTCGTGAGAACTCGCAAAAAATCCAGAATTTTTCTTTCCAATTTCATGAAGAGTATCCGTTATATTATCTAACTTTAGGCCTTCATTCTTCTCTTCTAAGACTTTAAGCTGATAATTCTTCATGTTAGCAATCAATCCAGAATGAACCGAATGTGATTTCTTCATCATAAACTGTCTTCTTTCATTCTCTATATCTTTTGGGGGTTCTTCTTTAGTTATCTTGGCGAATAAGTTAGGAGTGCTCAATCCACTTTTAAAGTTCTTCCTTGGATCCTGTTTTTCTTCTTTCTCTTCTTCACTGTTGGAGAACTTCGTGGAGAATATTTTAAAGGATAGCTTCTTGGAATGGTTTTGTACGATTTTCTTTACTTCTATTGGCAAATCTGTTTTGTGGTGGGCAGAAATGTATCTGCTTAACAAGGTTAGTTGTTGTTCGAATGATTTGTTGATCGCTTCTAGTCGAGCTTGGTTCTTCTGATAGTTCGTTATTGCATCCATGGCAGACTGTAACGATAAAAAATGAATTTTATTTTCAAGCAGACATTGTACCATAATGATCTACTACAGGATCTCTGGTTAATTATTTTTTTTATTTCTATCAAGTTAATTTTTCATAAGTAGCTAAGTAGCTAGTAAGACCTCGTAATCGATACAAGTTGGAAGGGTCCCCTCCTTCGATCAAACCATTGATTTTGTAGGATCATTTTTTTTTACTATCTTAGTATCAGTCATATTGTCCTACAAATTGCGTGGTACGTTATCCCGGTATTTCCATCCCGGTCCGATATACCCTTGCTACGTCTGTTAGCTACCACAATCAAACTTTTGGAATACGAAATTGTTGGGCGTCTCATCGAAATGAAAGTACTCACGAAAAATTAGCTTAAAAGTAATTAAAAAAAATTGGACCAGGGATCCTGTACTATTCCTCTGTGGATGTCAGTTTGTAGTCAGTTTACCGAAAAACTGCGGTTCTCAAAAGGACGTAAGTGCTATAAAGATACGCTCTTTTGCTGTGGAACCCTACATTTAGCATTGTCCGACATACTTTTAACCGGTTTTATATATTTTTTAATGTATTATTATGACTTCGTGTTCTACAACTATAGAGTTGAAGGCGACTAAAACTGCACGGTATATACCAAATCTAATGAAAATGGCTTTTACTTAATTAAAATCATCTTCATCAGGCTTGAGGCTTAAAGAGCTGGTACTCACATCAAGTTCTTCAGTCATCCTAGCCTTGTCTTCCACCAGGGTCCTGTTCTCTTCATTAACTGCTGCTAGCCGAGGCATCTCCTCCCGAAGTACTCCGTATTCCACTGCGTAATCACACAGCTGCCGCGAGATGTCCAGGGTGTGGACCTGGTGATACGGATATGGGATTAGAATTGGCTTTATGGTGTTGCAGCGTATCATTTTTTTTTTTTTGCCACAAACGGTCACCCATCATAGACAGACCTTGTCAACCGTTGCTTAACCTCAAAGATCGTAACGAAGATCTCAGTACCACAGTGCTACGAGTGCCTCAATTTTAACTTATATCAAGACATCTTACTCAAAAAAAAAATCCACTCACCTTTTTCATGACTTTCTCATAGAACCCTCTGTCCATATCTGGTAGCTTATGCTTCAGATATTCTGCGGCTTCCTCGCAACTCTCACACAGCATCAGACCGTCTTTATGTGCTGAGAGAAGAGCGAGCGAGACAGAGAACACTACGTCCAATGACTGGAGGAATATGAGATCTGGAACAATAATAAGAAGTCAAATGACTTTCGTGGCAAACAGACGTACGGTCCGCCTGATGGTAAGCGGTTACCGTAGCCTATGGGCGCCTGCAACACCAGGGGCATCACGAGCGCGTTGCCGACCCTTAAGAAACCTATTCACTCCTTTTTTGAAGAACCCCATACTGTAGTCCCTTGGGAAAACCTCGTTAGGAATGAAATGATGAATAATTTGAAATGTTTTTTTTTTCTAATTTATTTTGACACCCTAAACTAGGTAACTATAATTAAAATTTATTGAATGTTATGAATGAAATTTTGAATGCGTAAAAGCTGAGTATGGTGATACTATGTATTAATTAAAGATCTCTGTTAATCTATTAATAATAATAATCTACCACATTTACACAGCGCCATCTAGTCCCAAATTAAGCAATTATATTTGCTTGTGTTATGGGTACTAAACAACTGATATACTACTTATATACATTTTTTTTTGTAAATACAGACATATTATAGATAAATTACACCCAGACACAGAACAAACAATTATGCTCATCACACAAAGATTTGTCCTGGGTGGGGGGAACGAATCCACGACCTCCGGCTTAGCAGTCAGGGTCACTAACCACTAGACCAACAGGCCAGTCTATATTTCGCAAATAACCGATTTGATTTATTTTGAATAATAAAATCATATACCAAACGTGGTCTGACATAATTTCAAACATTGCCGTCGATACGATCAGTTGAATGGCTGTGTGGCTTCATCGTCATCATATCAGCCCAATGACGTCCACTGTTGAACATAGGCCTCACCTAATGTGTTATTTGCATATAAATCCAACTCCAAACACGATCTTCTTCTATTACAGAATATGGACTAACTATTAAACCAGGTTAAAATTGACATAAGCCATTGTTTGAGTGTCAAAGTTGTCAATTTAAACCTGGTTTAATGCTTAGTCCGTATTTAGTAATAAGGGGAAATGATTTCATACCTTTTACAGACTTTTCATAAAATATGACATTAAATTGCGACGATGCCATTCCTCTTAAATCAAGATGAAATTCCGTTGGGTGACTTGATAAATTCTAGGTCTATCATAAGCCTAATCGAGAAATAGAAGTACTTACCAAAGACCCTGACGACAAAACCTAGAGGGAATTGACTGGTGAACAGAGTGAGCATCCAAGGAGCAGCATACAGTGCTGGACTGATGTCCAAGGCTTCCAGCTTAGCGTGGAGCTCCGGTTCGTGGTCTCGGAGTAAACGGGATAGCTGGTACAGCTGGAAAAAGAATACATATGACTGGCCTGTTGTTCTAGTGGTTAGTGACCCTGACTGCTAAGCCGGAGGTCGTGGGTTCGATCCCCACCCAGGACAAGTCTTTGTGTGATGAACATGAAGGTTTGTTTTGTGTCTAAGTATAATTTATCTATAATAAATTAGGTGAGGCCTATGTTCAGCAGTGGACGTCGATAGGCTGATATGATGATGTACCTATGTATTTACAAAAAAAATGTATTTAAGTAGCTGCTATAATTGCTTAATTTGGAACTAGGTGGCGCTGTGTGAATGTGGTGGAATATTATATTATATAAGTACCTGTACTTGCAGTGCACTCATATCAGGTAGATATTGTTTCCGAAGACCTCTTCTAAACATCAAGTGTCGGAGAAGAACGAAGGCTTCCGCTTCCTCCATCTGTTGATAAAAATCTAATGTTTTAACTCACATTTAACAAAACCGACTTTAAATGCAACAAAATAGTTATTAAAAATTAACTTAAACGTAGGCAAGACAATTATTAACTATTACTCAGCTCCTATTGGTCGTAGCGTGATGTTATAGCCTATAGCCTTCCTTGATAAGTATATTAACCAACACATAAATATTTTTTCAATTCAGTTCAGTAGTTACTGAGAATAGTGCATTCAACCAAACAAACACATTTTAGCTTTATAATATTAATTATAGAAAAGTATAGATTGCTATACAGATTACTATTACAAACCGACTTAAATGCAACAAATAGATTACTATTACAAACCGACTTAAATGCAACAAATAGATTACTATTACAAACCGACTTAAATGCAACAAATAGATTACTATTACAATCCGACTTAAATACAACAAAATTACAATCCAACTTACATGTAATAGAAGAACTCCAGCTACAAAACTGAGACCTTGGCAGTACCCCACCTCTGGATCCAGCAGTGAATACGCCTTCAGTATATTGTATAGTGCTAGCTGACCTGGTCCAAGAGCTGATGCGAAGTAGGAGTGCTTTGGAAACGTTCTACCTGGAAATTTTAACCTATTATTAAAGTGGGAAGATCTTAAATAAGTATATCTATACTAATATTATAAAGCTAAATACCCCCTTATTGTAAAATATGGCGATGGTATATAAGCGATGGTGGCTGAATGGATTAGGGATCGGTGTGCAAATCACGCGGTTCGAGTTCGATCCCGACCGGCAGTACTAATATGGATTCCACTTCCACACACACTGTATGTACTAGACAAGTGACTTACCATCTGCTAACGGTGAAGGAAAACATCGTAAGGAAACCCACATACCCTAGAAGAAATTCTATGAGTATGTCTGATCCACCAGCCCACATTAGGCCAGCGTGTGTGGATTATGGCCTAAACCCTCTCAGCTTTCTAGTTAGAGGAGAGGAGACCCGAGCCCAACAGTGGGACTTAATGGGTTGCTGATGATGATAAAATATGGATGGATAAAATATATAAGGGAGGTAGAGTTTGTTTGATTGAACGCTATGATCTCAGGAACTACTGGCCTGATTTGAAAAATTCTTTTAGTGTTGGATAGTCCATTTATCTAAGAAGGTTATAGGATATATAACATCACGCTACGGCTAATAGTAGCTGAACAGTGGCCAAATAAAGAACGACTTAAGCGAAGATCCGCGTGACTTCTAGTACCTATGTCTGTTTTAGAAGAAAGTGCATTACAGAGCATATTTAATTTTGTGCCAAATATATTGTGTCACTATTGGGAGATTTTCAAAAAACATCAAACGTCCCACTGCTGGGCACGGGTCTCCTCCAAAGAATGTGGAGGGAATTTAGCCTACTGTACCACGCTGGCTAGACGGATTGGTATAGAATTTGTTTCAAGTTTTCCTTTTCTTGCAGTGCTCTTGTCTGCATAAGTTGTCCCTTAGTCGCTTTGTACAACACCCACGGGTTGAGATGGGGTAGTGACATTGTGTATTCTTAATCCTTCACTACACGGAAAACACCCACTGTAGTCCTTTTTAAAAACCCCGTCGTACGGTTTGCTTCCTTCTTTATACATACCTAAATCAATTAGTATGGCATGCTGATGTTTCGTGAGACCAGCCAGCAAGGACCTGTACGGCGTGTGGTATTGAGGACACGCAGCCATGTCTGGTGGACCGAAGCGAAGACACGCCTGTTCTGCTAGGAAGTACCATACGCCTCCTCGGGACATACGCGGTACGCCTGGAATGTGAATCAATTACGTTAAATAAAAAATAAAATATATACCTAAAACGTGTATGAAATTATATTTTTTTTACCGCACGCAACGCAAATAGAGGTTGTTTGACCGCTGTTCAATTTATTTATTAAATATGAACAACATGGAACAATTACACATACCTAATTAAAATAATTACAGATTATAATGAAATTAAGAGATAAGTAAGGCTTATTTCGGGTTTCGAGAGATTTAGTTTTTTTTATGCAAATCGATTTTTTGTGTATAAACACATCGTATTATCGAAGTTTCCGGTGATAAAACGTCTTATTTAGAAATTATTAGAAACCTCAACACCCTGAGTTTATTCAGACTGAGATTGCGCCATTACATTGTGGATAAACAAAAAGAATTAAACCTGATCATCTCAAACCAGTCCATAATTTAATCTTGATTTAAATAATTAATATAATCTTGATTTTAAATGATTAATATGATAATGAATATAATAATGAATAAATAATGAATATTCAATTTTTATTAAGTAATTTATAATACAATTCATTTTGTAATACCTATGCAATAAAGTACACATATTTTATCCTACACCACACCCATCATCGGCACACTTTACTACCACACTACACATACATTTTGCACACACACATTTTTTAGATGTGCTTGCTTGACATCCCTATGTCTGGGATCCAGCTGAAAACCAGCGCTAGGTTTCATCAACCTAGCACATGCTGAGCTGGACACCCTTTTGGTGCGATAGGACACACGGGGGGGTATAAATTTAGCGTATAAATTTAGCGTAATTAATAATCTTCACCTTGTTCACCTTTTGTTATACGTTATATGTTTTCCTCTTGTGTGTGTGTCTGTACCAAATAAATGTTTTTTCTTTCTTTCTTTCTTTCTTTATTTCTCTAAGAAAAATGAACCCAAAAAACAAGTTTTGGAGCAAAAAATACTTATTTCTGGTTTATGGGTTTTTTTCCAAAAAGTGAGACACTAGAGAGTAGTTTCTCACTCACACTCACCACAGCGAGAATAGGTACATATAGTTAAAATATTATATATGATATGATGTGTGTGCGTGTGTGTGTGTGCTTGAATTTATGTGTAAAAGTGTAAAATTGGCGTAAATCTTACCTTGTATGACAGCCTGTGTAAGCATATGTCTGTCGACTTTAGCCATGGGCTGTGATGGGTCTCGAGACAAAAGTGAGTCCCACATTTGCGTCACACCGGCATCACATATCCCGAGCTCGATGTATTCTAACTTTATTCTACGAACAGCTGAGGATTCTTCACGTTCTAGAAAAAAAAAACTTTATATATTTCCATAATCATCATCATTTCAACCCATACACGTCCCACTGCTGGGCACGGGTCTCCTCCAGAGAATGTGGAGGGAGTTTAGCCTACCATATCACGCTGGCTAGACAGGTTGCTATGGGGTTTGTTTCGAATTTTCCTTTATGGTTTTTTCATGGTTCCCTTAGTCGCCTTTTACGACACCCACGTACTAAACAGTTGTTTTTCTTTTGATCTAATGTATTTTGCCGCAAAATGACAACACAATTTGGTATTATAACTTACGATAAATATCTCAATTTAAATCGGGAATGGCTTGAAATTACCTTTAAGTCTAGCGTTCTCTTTTTCCATTCTGACGAGAAGAATGGTCTGGTCTATAGCCATCTTCCACAGCTGACGTAATTCTTCTTTGCTTCTCTTTCCTTTGTGCGCTGATAACTTCCCTAGAAGATTTGTTGACAGTTCTCCTGAAATAATTAATATTGATCTGAAGTTAGCAACGTTTGTCAACCGATAGAACGTGGCGTTTCAGACAAAATTATATTTTTCTTTAGAATTTGAGAGGTTTTGTTAGTCCGCGTCTGTGCGTGTATATGTATATGTAATATAAACTATATCATTATTTCAACCCATAAACGTCCCAATGCTGGGCACGCGTCTCCTCCAAAGAATGTGGTGGGAATTTAGCCTACTATACTACGCTGGCCGGACGGATTAGTACTTATATACCTAGTAGTAACTCCCTTAGTTGCCTTTTACGACACACACGGGTTGAGATGGGGTAGTGACATTATGTATTCTTAATCCGTCACTACACGAATGATAAACTGTCTACCAACCAAATATAATATGTCTTATAATACAAATGCGATGGTGGCTGAATGGATAAGTGACAGGCCTGCAAATCATGCGATCTAAGTTCTATTACGACCAGCAGTACCAATGTGGATTCCACTTTGTGGAATTTATATCGCTCCTTGAATACAAAAGGGCCACAAATCAAAAAAAATTGAAAATCGTTTTATTGCAAAAATGGTACCTAAATCGACTATATTTTATGGTAAAAAAAAAACACCCATCATTTTAGCTTATATTATGCCTAAATGGCTAGCCGCCCTTTTTGTATTGGAGCATTTTGACAGGTAATGTCAGTGCAAGACAGCCATTTTGTGAGTTGTGCCCTGAAATTAAACGCAAACGCACGTTGGTTGAGTGAAAAAGTGCCACAATCCAAAATATGTCTGTGTTTCATTCAAAACGTCAGGTAAGTCTGGTTAGATTTTATAATACAAAAGGTCCATATTTTGGAAAACGTCTGTTTTGCATTCTAATATCAAGTAGTTGTAATCATATTTTGTAATACAACAGTGGCATATTTGAAATGCGTCCCTTTTGCATTCATTTATACTCAAATAAATTATTATTTTTGGCGTGCTAGAATGGAAACCTTAGAAATATGGCCGTTTTGCATGAAAATAAGTGTAATCTTCGTTACATTTTTTGAAATCAAAATTACCATTTTGATCTTAATTTTATTCTGTTGTTATTATTTCAGTGCTATATAGTTAACAATTTAACTATAAAAACGTACAAAAGTGTTGACTTGTTTTCTACAGGCATCGAGCAAATGTCAAAGCAATTGCTTTTATTATTAAACTTGATCACTGTAGGATTCGTCTATATTTTAAAGGCTTTTAACTTTTTAAATAATATATTATATGGATAGGTTGTTGGTAAATGTTGAATAGGATGTGATAAAATGCATTGACTCATGGTTTTAATGAATGTTGTGTATAAGGCGACATAAATGTGTATGATATTAGATTTTAAAACTGGAAAATTAGTATTGGAATTTTGCGTAGAGCGCCACGTACGAAGATGCGATATCATAATAAGGATTGTATGTATGACTATTTTTGTTAAAAAAACCCTTTAAATTCTCTTTTTAGAGTTCCGTACCTCAAAAGGGAAAAACGGAAACCTTATAAGATCACTCTGTTATCCGTTGGTCTTTCTGTCTGTCCATGTATCAAGAATATTTTTTAAAGGAACGCGTAGAGCTATCGAGCTGAAATTAATATCAAATACTCCGGTCTACAATTCCTTGACACAATAAAAAAAACAGAGTTCTAAGTAATCGCAATCATAAGATACAGCCGCTTATGCTTCATTTTTGTCACATTGCTAATTTTATTATCTTAACGATAAAAAAGTCAAAATTTTGAGTGCTTGGCGCTTACCATTGACTTAGAATCATGAAATTTGGTAAGAAACCATATCAGTTGCACAAGTAAAGGAAAAAAATCGAAAACCGTACTCATGTACTTAATTAGTTTATTGGATGTAATTAGTATATTGGAAGAGGTACAGAGAGATAAGCCTAAAAAATTGAGTAAGTGTGAGAGTTTATTCTGGACCTTATTTTCTTCTGGATATTACCTTTACCAGAATATTTATTCTAACATTATTATTGCAATCCCGTTACTAATAATATCTTACATTTAAAGCACAAAAAATCTTGTTGGCATATTATTTTTCTCTTTGGCATTTGCTACAGAGTTTATTTCACTGTTTTCATCCTCTAGTAATCATAGGTTAGGGTCAGGTTGCTATCTGGTATGGAGTTTGTAATAATTATACGTGCTCTATTCATTATGTCAGTAATATGTAATAAATATAAACAAATTTAAAGTTTTTTACCTAAAAAACAGTTAATATGCAATCCTTAGTATGGCATCGCAACATCATACTCGCACTGTAAGTAAGATTCCAATACAAATTGATGAAAAGATGTTAAGACTAGTCTTAACATCTTTTATCAAACAAATTTATGCCACCTTATACACAACATTCATAGAAACTATGAGTTAATGCGTCTTAATCATATCATATTCAACAGTTATAAATACCTAACCATATTATTATAGGTAACACCCACTGTCTTTAGTTAAACAACTTTAAATTAGTGAATGCTACAGTGACGGGGCTTCAATTCAGTTTATATAGTATTATTATACTTCTAATCTAATTTTATTGCTGTATCATTCTAAAACTATCTGATTTTGTAAGACTGTATATTTGTAATAATAATACACAAAAACAATATACCTACAGTCTTACAAAATCACATAATATTTTGTGCTACTAACGAAGTCTATGCCTACCTATAGAATTGATCTCATATTTTGTATAAGTTATTAATGTTAAAGTTTCAGAGACAGAAATGAGTGTCGGCTGTTAATTTAGTTAGGGAATTGATTAATTAATATGTTTTGTATGAATACTTTACTATAAATTATAGTTTATCTCTTGATTTTTTAAAGAAAACCTCAAATTAATAATATAAAAGGTTTAGATAGTTGACTGAATAAATAGTCACCTACCAAGTTCATCTAGATTATAGCTATTAATGTTAAGATTATGACTTTTTAAAGTGTTTCATTCACTTACGTTATTATCTTGTGATACGAATTTAACTTTTCAAACCTCTCTTTTGCCAAAAAGGTACAATAAACCATTGATATGTGTAATTTTGTATATATTTTTTGACATAATTCCTATGATATTGATTTAAATTTTGAATGCAAAAAGGACTTTTGTGCTATTTTATCATAGTGGGTTACAGCTATCATAAATTCCATATTGTACATAGATAGAGCTAAAAAATACGCTTCTAATGATACATTAACATGTTATATTTAATAAATAAAAATATAAAAAATTAAAAAAAAACTGTTTCAAAATTTTGTTTTGGCCGTCCTGTAAAATTTATGAATTTCGACTTGTGTCGCTTTTGTATTCAAGGAGCGATATGTACTAGTCAAGTGACTTACCATCTGCTAACGGTGAAGGAAAACATCGTGAGGAAGCCCACATACACTAGAAGTAATTCTATGAGTATGTCTGACCCACCAACCCGCATTAAAGGCCAGCGTGTGCGGATTATGGCCTAAATCCTCTCAGCTCTCTAGATAGAGGAGAGGAGACCAGGAGCCCAGCAATGTGACAATAATGGGTTGCTGATGATTGATGAAACTGTATAGAATAATATATATTGTGTCTGATACGGCACGCGTCTGAAAGCTTCAGTGTCTGTAAATATAAATGTATTTTTTTTTACTTTTTCTTGTTAGCTATCATCGTGGAATAAAAAAAATGTAACTACCTTCTCCTTGGACATCAGTGGGCTGAACTATCTTCTCGTAAATGGCTTGTCGCCACGTTGCATCGTTCTCATTGCCTGATTCAGTGGCAGCCGGCCGAGAGTCGCTCACTTTCAGGAAACTGATTAATAGAATTTTTATATACCACATTCATAATTATATATTGTCTTAATAATTATAAATATTAGTCTAAAGAGGGTGGCCGTTGGGTGCAGGCGGTAAAGGAGCGCTCGCAGTGGCGTAAATTAGGTGAGGCCTATATTCAGCACGCCACCGTGAGCGGTTCTGTGCCGATTTCAACCAACGGATAGATAGATTTTTTACGCCATATATCTACTTACATATCCATCATAGGTGAGTTGACAGGAGGAGTGTCTTCTTTGCTATCTTCTGCTTCTTCAAGAGGTGGAGTCATGTTTGTACGGGCTGGGGAAGATGCCACGTCTGCAATATAAAACGAAATTTAAGCAAGAGACGCCTGCTGAGCTTTAGATGCTGATTTTTCATCAGCGTCACAGCGAGCGATTTTGTGAACACAATGGTAAGCCGATGGTCATATTCGACAGCTGTGATTGGCTTACTAAGTCAATCGCGCCATATTGCCGGCCTGTGATTGGTCGCTATTATTCCATTGGTCTGCTATCGATGTGTGTAATTTAGCAAGATCGGGCCCCAGGTTTTCGGGCTATCTGGTATAGGCCATCCTATGCTGTATTTTCAAATATGTGGCCGTCACTCGAGAACCTTTTCCCCCAACGGCCATCAGTTCTACGAGCTATCTGGCCTACCTATTATCACTAGCAAAGCGATACTGTGAGCTGTGTTAACTTACTAATATTATAAAGAAGGAACAGAATTAAAGAATAATTCTTTTTTTCTTTTTTTTTTTATATTTTTGTATGTTACGGTACGGTATGGTTAAGGCTATAATCCACTCACGCTGGCCTAGTGCAGGTTGGTGGATCATACATACTCATAGAATTACTTCTAGGGTATGTGGGTTTCCTCACGATGTTTTCCTTCACCGTTAGCAGATGGTAAGTCAGTTGATTAGTACATATAAATTCCACAAAATGTAATCCACATTGGTACTGCGGGTCGGGATCGAACTCGGACCGCGTGATTTGCACGCCGGTCCCTTATCCATTCAGCCACCATCGCTTGATTGTACCATTATTGTGCATAAAGTTTTAAACAAATACATAAAATTGTACGAGAGACAGAAAGATGGCTTATTACCGTCCATGATAGCTGGAGACAAACTCTTGCTCCTGACAACATCTGGTGACAACAGGTCCTGGTTACCAGGTTCTGACGATGAATCCAACACTATTGGTATTGGTGATGCTTCCTGTAAAACAATAATAATATAATATTCTACCACATTCACACAGCCCCATCTAGTCTCAAAGTAAGCAATTATATTTGCTTGTGTTATGGGTACTAAACAACTGATATACTACTTAAATACATTTTTTTGTAAATACGTACATATTATAGATAAATTACACCCAGACACAGAACAAACCTTTATGTTCATCACACAAAGTTTTGTCCTGGGTGGGGATCGAACCCACGACCTCCGGCTTAGCAGTCAAGGTCACTAACCACTAGACCAACAGGCCAGTCAGATAATAAAACTAGTAGTTAATTAATTATGCCGCTCATAACATTGCGGTACAGTGATTCTCATGCTAATATTATAAAGCTGAAGAGTTGGTTTGTTTGTTTGTTTGAACGCCAGGATCTCAGGAACCACTGGCCCGATTTGAAAATTTATTTTAGTGTTGGAGAGCCCATTTATCGAGGAAGGTTAGAGGCTATTATACCATCATGCTACAGTCAATAGGAGCTAATCAAAATAATTTTATTATCTGGATAACAATTTCCCGTAGATATACAAATATTTGTATGATGTGTGTTTCCTCAATTATGTCCAGCAGTGGACTGCAGTAGGCCGAGATTATGTTGATGATGATTCCTCAATCAATCCATTTTTCATATTCAATCCCTCAATTATTACCTTCTTGAGTATCGGCGGTGGAATAAGCCCATCGTCCCTGCTAGCCTTCCTCTTGAGAAGGTCAAAGCTGCTGGAGATTGAGCGCTTAGCCTTTGAGAAGATTGTGCTGCCACCTAGGTATTGGTTCAGGAATTCTGACCTGTGAAATTATATAATAATAATAATATTCTACCACATTCACACAGCGCCATCTAGGCTCAAATTAAACAATTATATTTGCTTGTGTTATGGGTACTAAACAACTAATATACTACTTGCATATTTTTTTTTTGTAAATACATACATATTATAGACTAGCTGACCCGGCGTACTTCGTACCGCCATAAATAAAAAAAATCGTTATAAAAAAAAAGCGCGCGGATCCTAGGTCTATGGTATTTTTGTATTCTGCTTCTATACTACCTTGATACTGCAATGTATTTACTTTTCTACGAAAAATATTTTATTTCATATTTTACAATATCCATTTATTTTTATTAGTTTATGACTTTAGCGACCATAAATACATACAATGATAATTCACTGTCAAATGTCAAATTTTAGACCGAAAATAAATGGCGCGAATACATAAAAATGGCGCGCGGATCCTAGGTCTATGGTATTTGTATTCTGCTACTATACTACCTTGATACTGCAATATATTTACTTTTCTATGAAAAATATTTTATTTCATATTTTACTTTATTTGATAATTTTACTACACAATTGTCATAATATATTCTTTGAATTTACTGGTTAATAATTAGTAATATATTCAAGTAATGAGGTTGTATAGTAAGCAAAAAGAAAAAAGAGATGAGATTTCTTGATTGATTTGATTTCTTTTTAATCTGTCATACTGAATTGTCATTAGGGCTGACGTTGATAAATATAGTAATATACATACACAAAGTTGAAAGGATGAATGTTTGTTTGTATATTTGATAATTTTAACCAAAAAGACACGGGATGGATGTTTACAAAGATAAGTAATATTCTAATCAATCACGTAATATTTGGTTATGTTTAATCTGAAGTAATTATCTGTGCTTAGAAAATATTGGCCGAAATTTCCCCTCTAAAAGTGAAAAGTTGCTGTGGTCATAGAAACAAAATAACAGGTAAGCGAAGTCACGGGTGACATACAGTATTATTATAAGATTTTTGGTATTATATATATTTCATTTAATACCGTAATAACTTTTAAACTATTTGTCGAAATAACTTAGTGTAAACGACAAAAATTATCTACATTAAATGACAAAAGTGATAAAAGTATTTACATTCCTAGGAATTAGTTTAATACCATGAATTTTTTCACTTTAAATGCAGTATCCGATTTAAATGTATTTCTTGCTCACTATTCTCTCTATATCGACTTCCACATAAAAGATAGGCATATGCTGTCGCGGACTTTTTTTTATAACTATTTAAGAGTAACAATTCCTCCATACATTGTCCTTATGTAAAACTAACGGTTTACGTAGAGAAATCAGAAATAGCTATAAGATGGCAGATTTTTCTCCGACTTACTTTACATTTGTTCTCATGGTTTAGCCAATTTACGCGATATCTAGATAAAATATAGCCTATATGTTATTCTGATGTATAAGGTAAATTATTGCAAAGTTTCATTGAAATCTATACAGTGGTTTTTTCGTTTACTGGTAACAAACATCCAAACATCCAAACATCTAAACATCCAAACATTCTTACAAACTTTCGCATTTATAATATTAGTAGGATAAATTACACCCAGACACAGAACAAACCTTCATGCTTATCACACAAAGATTAGTCCTGGGTGGGGATCGAACCCACGACCTCCGGCTTAGCAGTCAGGGTCACTAACCACTAGACCAACAGGTCAGTCTAATAGTATATTTGCTACATATATTTGATAAAGCGATAGCGGCTGAATAGATAAGTGAGCGGCGTGGTAAACACGCGGTCCGAGTTCGAATCCCAACTGGCAGTAGGTACCAATGTGGATTTCACTTTGTGGAATTTATATGTACTAGTCAAGTGACTTACCATCTGCTGACGGTGAAGGAAAACATCGTGAGGAAACCCATATACCCTAGAAGAGATTCTAAGTGTATTTCTGATCCACCAACCCGCACTAGGCCAGCGTGTGTGAATTATGGCGTAAACCATCTTAGCTATCTAGATAGAGGAGAGGAGACCCGAGCCCAGCAGTGGGACATTAATGGGTTGCTGATGATAATGATAACATATAATATTGTCGTACACCAAATTATCACCTCTAGACAAGCTTATCAAATTGGCGCCGCTGCAGAGCACAAAAATGAAGGAATAGGAGGAATTAGGAATTCTGATAACCACATAGTACCATGTTATATATTGGATAGAGGAGTTTTAAAGGGTCGACAAGGCGCATGTGATTTGTACAATGTTGTAGGCGTCCATAGTGTAAATCTTATTATCATCATTCTCTCCCTATTTATAGTGTATAATCTATGGTGTAAATGATGGCCTCCATGTCAAAGTCAAATCTTTTTATTTCATTTTGGTCACATAATGATACTTATGAACGTCATACAAAGCCAAAAAAAAGATGTCAGCAAATTTGCCTACAGCCAGTTCACTGACAAGGGTGAGCTCTGAGAAGAACTTGGCAACAAACTCAGATCACTCTTTTTAATCGCCATAGTTGTTACAATTTCAATTAGTTACAGTTTCAAATATCACAGAAAGGTACAGAACTAAAACATACTAACTCAAATTCAATAAAATTTGGATTTGAGAAAAAAAATAATAAGCAATAAGTATCGTATGTGGGATCATCACTATGTATTTGAAAACGGAAAAAACATGATTTGACCTCCTTTACGGCCTTCCTTGTAAAACTGGCCACAATTAATTTTTAACTGTTTTAATTTTAATCCACGGATATTTATTTGTAAATACTATGGTAAAAAAAGATTTTCTGGGGCAATGATATTGTATGTTAAAAAAGGTGTAGATAAGTTATAAGCGCTCGAAAAGCGGCACACTAAATATAGGTTCCTTAGCAAACCTCATCTCAGTGTCACGTTGACGGCATCAATGGATGGCCGAGTGACATTAAAAATAAAAGTGCTCCAAAACATCTAAAAATGCCGTCGTGTGTTATAAGATATTGCACAAACTATACCCGCAAAATGAATAAAAGTCAAGGAATTACATACCATTCGTAAGTATTTACTATTTCTGTTATTTATTTCATATTTCTCACAAATCAAAATTGTCGTCCATAAAATATGACGTTAAAAAGAAAGGGGGAAATAAAAGATATCCGAATGAACAAGTGCAATAGAGATAGATGTCATTGTCGGTCAAAGAATAAATTATGTTTAACAAACAGACATGTCAGCTGCTTAAAAATAGGTATAAACGATTGATCATTACTTATCATTAAATAAAATATTTTTTTGTTATTTTTTTATATTATGAAGGATGTATTAAATAGACGAACTAAATTGAAATCAAAATATGTTCAGTATGTCGTATAGAATTTTGGATTGTGTATATTAATTGTTCAAGGTTTCCTTCAAATGAACTGAGGCACATCCAGTGGGTGGACATTGTCCGCCAACAACGAAGCGAAGATTTCTGGCAGCCAAATAAATCCAGTAAAATATGTTCAACTCATTTTAAAGACGCAGATAAATATATATCTCCCAAAGGACTTACTTTATTAAAGAAATCTGCAGTTCCATATTTAGAGGTAATTTATTAACTTCTTTGTAAATGTTGCATCTATAGTTTTAGGTGATTATCACGTGATGATGTGTGACACTGCGTACTACGTAGATCGTTTCATATCCGAAACAGAAAATCGACAAGCTATTCGGATATTTGATCCGCCATGCGTCATCGTGTGATTTCAGCCTTATTGCAGCGTTGAATACCTACACATTCACTTGAATATTTTATCTTAATTTTAACAAAATTTATTCTAGTTAACACGTGCACAATCAATGCCTGGTAGCCCGAACAGTCTTGCTGAAGAAAAAGTGTCGGATTTGGAATCGATTTTCGACTCACCTCGTAAAGCTGCACTTAAAAAATGATTAAAAAAAATTAATTTTCAGAAAGAAAAATTAATAAACAAGAATAGAAATTTAAAAAAAATAAATGAAAGGTTATTAAAACGTGTGATGACCTTTAAAGATATTTTAAAACAAATTAAAATGAAAAAATACATATCCGATGAACAATTCAGAGAACTTAAACTTAAACTGAAATGAAGATGCGATAAGTTTATTTAATAGGATTTATTGTAAAAAAAACAAGTAAAAAATCATTTCGTTAAAAATATATATTTCGACATATAGATAAAGTCAAGATCACATTGAAATTCTATTTATAAGAAAGCATAGAGGCTACAACAATAAACCAAACGTAATACAATTCAAAGGAATTTACAAAAAAAAATTAAATTATTTAGAATTACGAAATGGTTTCAGTGGCAATTGCGTACCACTAGAAAGTATACCTATTTTGAATTGTTCTTCTGCAATCTCTAATATTAATTGGTCCTCGGGCAAGAGAGTAACAATTGACGAAGTCGAATGTGACTTCTCGGCAGGACCAGAAAAATGCCCTGAAATGCGAAGTGACAAGATATCACAAGACAATGTAGATAATTTTGCACAAGTGCTCAACAGTGATTCTTTACCGGATCATTTCAAACAAATAGTGGGCTATATTTCGGGCTGGATTGCAAGAAAAATGGTTGGTCTTTTAAAATGTGAAGTCTGCATCAAATCTTTATTTACGTCCAAAAAACTATGGTTTCACAAATTAATCTCTATTTAAGACATGGGTGGCTTATGTTATTCAATGGAAAACTTGTTCACTGTTTGTTTAAAGTTAGAAAATATATTGAAGTCTCATATAAAAGAACATGGGTTTTACTTTACAAGGAATGAAGATATTGATATTGTAAAAAATCGTATTTTAAAAATATTTATCGGCTCCAATATATTTATTGAATTAAATAACCATGCCATGACACAAACACCCACTTTAAACCATCGTTATGCTTTTGATAAAAGCTATTATAGAAAAATATGTAAATGTCCGTCTTCACTCTGAACATAAAAATAACCCCGAGTTGAATAAATATTCAAAAAGACAAAAAAGAAATAAATTAAATTTATTTGAAGGTCACTAAGTAAGCACTGAGATACTATGGGAGTACATACTATGGTTGTACTAGATAAGCTACATAGAAAATTCGCCTTGTTTTAGTTGGTGATGTGATGTAGTAATAAAAAACAAATATCCATCAAATATTATGCTTAGTGCCGTAACTCCAATGTCATGACATTTTTGTAATCAAGTAGTTATTAAGTTAGCCTTTGTTTCTGCAGTTTTACCTGATATCTAAAAATAACCAATAGGATATTTCCAGTTTTCAGCAACCGATACTAAAATTAATACTAATATGCCTGTGATGTGACATGGTCATGCCCATCACCTTCTTGAGGGCCAGCTTCAAAATTGCACAGAGCATCGGTTTTTTATGAAATAGTTTTTGTTTCCGATTAGCCATCTCCTTGAATTCTAGATGGCATATGAGAGGTTACTGACTGATATATTTTTTTAAAGCTTTGGAATGCTTCATGCAAATACAAACTCAGCGTCAATCGCCTCGAATTTTATTAACCGATTTTTATTTCTTTTTGTTTACAAGCTATACCCATTGTATATTTTGTCATGCAACGTGATACTTTGAAAATTAATAAATGCATTTTAAATCGTAATCCTAGATAAATTCATCAGTGAATCTATTTTAGGCATAAAACTTGGTAGGTCGAAATGTCACGTCTGTTTAATTACATAATTATTAATATTTTATTCTATATAATTTCTGCTGCATGTGACGACGCATTGTAGCAAATTATTGTTGTCTCTATTTAGATCGTGATAATTAAATCATGCTATCTTACTTTCACACGTTGTGAAAGTAAGATAGCATGATTTAAAGAGTTGTGAATCACAACTCTTTTAAGGTATTTTGACATTGTATTATTACGTTATCTATGTGTGCGTTTATGTGCCATTTCCAAAGATCGAACGCTATGTAGGTAACCTATCAACACCTTTTTTAACATACAATATCATTGGTCTGGGGTGACAAGTAGGTTTGACCTTGGTCGTGACTTGTGACCTTACCTGTTCTCCTGAGTGTCGTGAACATGGCGCTGTTGTTTTGCTTCGCAATGGGCCCTTAGCAGCATCATTAGGAACGCGTTATGTTCGCTTGTCTGTAACAAGACAGATGATTATAAACGGCTGTACTTAAATCAACCAAGTTATTTGGACTAGAAACTAGACTAGAACCTAGGACTTGCAGCATGATGTTAGGGAAGAAGCGATGACCATCCGTTTCCTTCGACTTAAGTCTTTATACCAGCGCTGCTCAATCTTAAGTTAGCTAATTAAGTAGAAAAAATCTTACGTCATGCTTCTTGGCGAAACCACATTTACTTTAATGAGTATAAGTTACATAGAAAATTCTATGGAATATCTATAAAATTCTAGTCCTATTAAAAAAAAATCTATATACCTAGTTTCGTTGCTAACTTCAATTTAAAGGGGTTGCGCTGCAGAGTATCCTTTCCGGCGAAACCACCACGATATATATATTACTATACATAGTATAAGATAATATTTAGTATCAAATAATTCTATAACAATTCTATATTGCACTAGTACCCCCAAATCCTCAATCAAAACTAAAAATTCGTACAAAACGGTGTCTCAAAATTTCTCTTCGGAATAGTCACTAAACGCCTGGTTTATAGTTTTTAGCAAATAACGTTTATGTGAAATATCATAGTGTTGTAGGCGTTTAGTTTTTAGTAAATCCTCACTCTATGTAAACATAGAATAAGAATTTACGACATCATAATCTATTTCGTAGAAATGGTCATTGCGAGCCTAAAATAACAAAAAAGCAAAAATAAAAGGTTGTTTCAGTTTAGGCGTTATAACCTAAAGAGACTATTGTTACTTCGACTTAAATAGTAGATAAATAAGAATTTAAGTTTTTATTGCTTAAATTCTTATTTATTTTTAAAAAAACTAAACGCCTACAACACTATGATATTTCACATAAACGTTATTTGCTAAAAACTATAAACCAGGCGTTTAGTGACTATTCCGAAGAGAAATTTTGAGACACCGTTTTGTACGAATTTTTAGTTTTGATTGAGGATTTGGGGGTACTAGTGTAATATAGAATTGTTATAGAATTATTTGATACTAAATATTATCTTATACTGTGTATAGTAATATATATATCGTGGTGGTTTCGCCGGAAAGGATACTCTGCAGCGCAACCCCTTTAAATTGAAGTTAGCAACGAAACTAGGTATATAGATTTTTTTTTAATAGGACTAGAATTTTATAGATATTCCATAGAATTTTCTATGTAACTTATACTCATTAAAGTAAATGTGGTTTCGCCAAGAAGCATGACGTAAAATCTTTCAGTGTCGCATAACACATTTATCGAGGAATGCAATAAGCTAATTAACATCACGGTACGGCCAATAGGAGTTGAGCAGTAGCCAAACAAAGAACAATGGGGCTTGCCCGATAGAAAAATAAATCTTAATACCGAATTTTTAATATTATAATTTTTTTATTTTATGTGACGATGAAACATTATTCTACTAATGGGACGAGTGAATTGTGTGAATGAAGACTAACCTTATACATATGATTGGTGCCACCCTGGTACTTTGTGATGATGAGATCCTGTTCATCTTCAGCGAGCTGTTCTATACGGCGCAGGATGAACGCGTGCGTCTTCTTATCATTCATTCCTTGGACAATAAGTTATTGATTAATTAGTTTCTTTCCTAAATACAACTTTAAATTGTTTAAGGCTTCTGCCCACTATTATCATCATCATCATCATCAGCAACTCATTAAGTCCCAGTGCTGGGCTCGGGTCTCCTCTCCTCTACCTAGAGAGCTGAGAGAGTTTAGGCCATAATCCACTCACGCTGGCCTAATTCGGGTTGGTGGATCAGACATACTCATAGAATTTCTTCTAGGGTATGTCGGTTTCCTTTCCTCACGATGTTTTCCTTCACCGTTAACGGATGGTAAGTCACTTGACTAGTACCTAATTATAAATTCCACAAAGTGGAATCCATATTTGTACTGCCGGTCGGAATCGAACTCGGACCGCGTGATTTGCATGCCGGTCTCTTATCCATTCAGCCACCATCCACCATATATAGTTCTAACTTTATTTATTGATTTAAAACGGGAATTTACGCGCTTTTCTGCGCAGTCGGTTAACGCTCGGAATACGGACGGCGGCATGAATAGGGAGGGACACTGTGAGTGTAGTATGTGATAGTGCGTGGATAAACAATAATGTGAGGGTAGATTTAAGTGAATCTACATCACCGACGGAGCAATGACATCGCCTCACCAGGCAGCTTGTGACCACGGCCGGTGTAACCTGGTCGAAACGTCAAGTACCATAAGGTATGTAAATACCTAAATCATAATCGCGTAAATTCCCGTTTTAAATCAATTAATATTATCATTATCATGCAACGCGAAAATTTTAAGTAAATAGTTCTAACTGTTACAATTTATATTTTTATGGAGATTCAACACCAAAAAAATATTATTTTGTTTATGAATATACTAAACTATAAATACAGTTTTCGCTAGACTTTAGCGAATAGTTCTTTTTTTTTTTTATTTATTCACGAAACATACAGTCATTTACAAACCAAGTAAAATAAAAAGAAATTTACAAAAAGACCTGCAAGAGTTCCATTAAATTAGTTTTAACACATATTACACATACATAAAAATACAACACAAAAGGTATAAATAATATCTACCTATTTTACATAAGAAATCATCTAAGATGACTATCAAATAATAATGAACAGAGACAAGATTTATATAATTATACTTAATATTAAATTGTGAAAAACATAACGCAATTCAACGTCTAGGAATAAAGTTGAAAACTATATCACACACATCTTTTCTATATCCACTCAATGATGAAGTAAATATGTATCCCTTATTAGTCTGTGGTTCATATTTTGTGATTAAAATGTTGACAGATGACAGATCTATGTCGGGGGGACTAAAACATAGTGGTTATAATATATTCTCTTGGGTCGAGACTACCGCTGCTGGTTAGCTAACCACAATGGTAAGACAGGGAGTTTTCTTACCAACACCGTAACACTGACGCCGACACCGACACCGTAACCGACGCCAAAGCCGACACAGACACCAACGATGACGCCAGCACCGACGCCGATACTAAAGCTGACGGTGATGCAGATGGAACCACCATCACTGGCGCCGATACTAAAGCTGTCGGTGAAGCCGCGGGAGATACCAAAACCGCCGCCGATACTAAAGCTGAACATAACGCCAGCATCGCCGCTGACACTAACGCTGACGCAGACGGTCTCCGGAGTCGTCTATAAATGCTGCTGCCGTAAGCCGTCGCTCAGCAACTGCGTCTATCCAATTAAAACCGACGCCGATACTAAACCAGACGAAGACGTCGATGTCTGCGCCGGATCAAAAACCAAGCGGCCACAAAAGATGACGACGATATCCGCTGACGCCTGCTGTGACCGCGACAAAGACGCTGACAGTGACTCATACTCAGACTCAGACGTCGATGCCTGCGCCGGAGCAAACACCAAGAGTAAGACGGTGGTGCCAACACTAAAGTCGATACTAAAAGTGTCAACGCCCCCTGCCGACGCTTGTGACTGCTGTGACTGCAGGCAAAACGCTGACAGTGACTCAGACTGCAGGCAAGACGCTGACAGTGACTCAGACTGCAGGCAAGACGCTGACAGTGACTCAGACGTTGATGTCTGCGCAAAAGCCGAGCCGATGTCACTAAAGCTGACGATAAGGCCCTCAAAATCAAACTCCGACGGTATCCGTGACTGCAACAGTAACGCCGTCTGTTACTACAACACCGACGTTGACTGTAACCCAGACACAGACGTCAATGCCTGCGCCGAAGCCGACAACAAGCCGACAACGGTGGTGTCAACACCAACGGCGTCAGTAAAGATGACGATAAGTCCCTCAAAATCAAACACCGACTTTGTCCGTAACTGTAACAGTAACGCCGTCTGTTACTACAACACCGACGCTGACTCTAAACCAGACACAGACGTCAATGCCTGCGCCGAAGCCGACACCAAGCCGATGACGGTGGTGCCAACATCGACGCCGACACTAAAGCTGACGACAGGAACGACGACACCCGCCGACGCTGGCGGCCACCTCTACACTGACGCCAACGGTGACACCAACGTTGATACTAAGCCAGATGCAGACGTCAATGTCTGGGCTGAAGCCAACATCAAGCCTAAGACAGTGACGTCAACACCGACGCCAATACTAAAGCTTTCGCATACTACCACCGTCCGTGACTATTACACCGCTGCTGACGGTGGCATCAACACCGACGCCAACACTAAATCAGACACAGACATCGATGCCTGCGTAAAAGCCGACACCAAGCCGGCGATGGTGATACCAGAACCGACGGCGTCACTAGCTAAGCTGACGACAGGGATGACGACACCGACGCCGTCCCTAAAGCTAACGACGACACCCGCCAACGCCGACAATAACCGCAACACTGACGCCGATGGTGACTCCGACGCTGATACTAAGCCAGACGCAGACGTCAATATCTGCGTTGAAGCCAACACCAAGACTAAGATGATGACGCCAATACCGACACCATCACTAAAGCTGTCGCATACTACCCCCGCTGCCGACGGTGGCATCAACACCGACGTCAACACTAAACCACACACAGACATCGATGCCTGCGCAAATGCCAACACCGTACCGGCGATGCTGACGCCAATACCGACACTAAAACTAACGCAGAAGCCCGTCGACAGCGTCTGTTACTGCAACACTGACAGCGTTTGTGAAACCAACACCATCGCCGATTCTGAACCAAACGAAGACGTGGATGCCAGCGCCGAAACTGAAACCGAGCTGATAACAATGTCACTTACACCAATGTTGGCACTAAAGCTGATGTCGACGCCCACCGACAGCGCCTGTTCCTGCGCCTGTCACTTCCAAACCAACGCCGACACTAAATCAGATGCAGACGTTGATTCCTGTCCCTTAGTTAACACCAAGCCGACGACGGTGACGCTAACACCGACGTCGATACTAAAGCTGATGCAGACTCCCAGCGCCAACATCTGTTATAGCGTCTGTGACTGCCCCTGTATCTGCCACACCGACGTCGTCACTGTACCAGACGCAGACCTCAATTCCTGCGCGTCAGTCAGCGTAGTCAACACCAAGCCAACCAGAGTGACGCGAACACTGACGCTGACACTAAACCTGACGGAGACCCCCACCGACGGCAGCTATGACTGCAACACCAACGCCGAAACTAACCCAGACACAGACATCGATCCCTTAACCGAAGCCGGCACCATGCTAACGCCGACACTAGAGCTGACGCGAATAAACGCCGACGGCGTCTGTGACTGCATTACTGACGCTGACACTAACATCACCACCAACGCCGACACTTTACCAAACACAGATGTCGATGAGTGCGCCAAAGCTGACACCGAGCCGACGACGGTGTCGAAAACACAGACACAGACGTCGATGCCTGCGCTGAAGTCAACACTAAGCAGACGACGGTGGTGCCGTAACCGACGCCGTCACTAAAGCTGACTCAGATGCCCACCCACGCCGTTCATTACTGCAACACTGACGCAAACGCTAAACCAGACGCAGACGTCGATGTCGATGCCGAAGCCGACACCGATTCGATGACGGTGGCGTCAACACCGACGAAATGAATGTGGGATAAACACAAGGTTAGTATACAACGAGTATCTAGAATGGATCTATATGAAAACGGTGAAAGCATTTTGTGTATGTATTGTTCAGCATTACGATGTGTTGGAATTTACTTTGCTATTTAATGCCCTATTTATTCTATTGCCGTACATGGTTTGCTAATGCTAAAGGAATATTTATTTATTTGTACTTCATAGACAATAATATAGAGGCAGACTTAATGCCTAAGCCAGTATCTACCAGTCTACCTTTGGGTGATGCAAAGATATGACAAAGTAGGTGCATGTATGGCATATTGTTAACTCACCATCAATATCATGGCAGAGTCGATGATACCACAGCATGGGACAGTGCTCGCAGGTCATGTTGGGTGACTTCTCTCGAGTCTTCTTTAGTAGTTCTGCGTGAGCGACGAAAGCTTGCTTGATAGCTGAAATATGGAGACAAATTTTGTGATTAAAATCAAGGTCTAAATATTCATTATTTATGAGAGTAACCCAGAAGAAGGGTAAGATTTTCACGCCTATGTCTCCTACTGTAAACGGCTTAGCTGATTTTTGTTTTATTATTATTGCCTAAAGTGGCACACGAAGAAGCGGCAAATGTGCGGTAAACATTGGACCCATGGACGTTTACTAAACAACTAAGCTGTCTATCGATAACGAAGAGAAAAGTCCAGGGGATTGAGAGAGGGAATTGGACCCCAGAGCTCCACACTCACCAGGAAAAACGCTACAGCATATTCGTTAGTAACATATAAGGTTTATTAATTTTTTAAGACGTCTCTATGACTCTTCCTCTAAAAATTAAATGTAATGTCTCCTCCCGATGGGGTATGATAGCCATCAGCGATAAATAATAATAATTAAATCTTCATTTCCTCACAAATTATAAGCATGCAACATAGTTTCTATCGTAATGTTAGCGTTACAATATAATTATGAAGACTGTTGTCTGAAATTGACGTGAGCCTGCACTTTTTTAAAAGAGTGGCGTGAGTTTCTTGCCAGTTCTTCTCAGAGCTCCACCCCGTCAGCGAACTGCTCGTAGGTAAATTAGCTGACACTACTTTTCAGATAACCTGTTACATTCTTATCTTGTGACTTTCATTGGTGTTACGTTGTAACCTAGATGAATAAACGAGATTTCATTTCATTTCACTATAGATCACCAGGCACCCACCCCAAAGAAACCATAAGTTAGTATGGAAACAAAATAATACAAGTTGAATGACAGTCAAGGCGTCCAGTCGGTTTGTGGCCGACTCTATGCGACAGCAGCTGACGACGTGTAGTCGCGACTCTACTGATTTCTATGTATTTGTATGAAATACTCTCCGTTGCTTGCGACACACGCGTTGTCGAGTGGAAGATTACACTGTCACCCAACTGCAGATCAGTAGTAGTATGGGGCGACAACACGTCAAGCAAAAGTAACCTATTAGATGCTGCTATCTGCTGTTGTTGCCTGCAGTTGGATTCGGAATCATGACGGCAGCGACATGTCGCTGTAACGCGGCAACATGTCCTCTGTTGCTGCTGCGTGCAATCGGCTACGAACTGAAACCTTAATCTAGCAGTTCTGTCATTGATCATGCAATAATGGCCTTACATATGAAGAGCTGCAGTATTTTTAATTCTTACCATTGATAACCTCTTGTGCTACAGATTCGCTCTCACACTTGAAGACGTAGCAAGCATAACCATCGTTGGTGTCTCGACACACAAACCCGAAGTGTTCAATATTCAATCTGCCAAGCACGCATGAAGCCACGTCTTTGAAAGCACGGTGGAGAAGTATCTGTTTGCGGTCCGGGCTTATTAGGCGGAGTTCGGAACGGCCAACCTGTGAATCCAATAGACAGAATTTAAACAGTATAACAGATTATGACTATATTTACATTATACATATTATTTTCTCTTTTCCTTTTCATTTACATCTTTCGTCTTTTCTTTTCTCTCACTTAGAACCATTATTTACTAGCGAGAACTAAGTAGAGCGGGAGTGCGACCGCACACGGCAGAATCGACGGTGAACTCGGCTTACTCTCTATCTCGCTTTTGTAAATGACAGTTCCATATTATAAATATAGTAAGTATGTATGTGGATATAACCCAACTTGATTCGGTAGTTCTATGTGACGTTTCACCTGAACCTGGACACTGCTCATGTCGTATACTGCAGGATTGTCTTTAAAATAAATACAACACTGGTTGGCTATTACATACCTGAAACAACATAGTCCTATTTTGCTCTCCAATTAGCTGAGTAATTGGCGTTTTATGATTAATAGTACCTATTGAAGCTGACCTATCTCTCAAAAAAGGTTTATTATCAGTCAAATTCCTTCTCTCCATCACGACAGGCTTTCTAGTTATCTCCTGAAAGTTCATAGGCGCCGGGCTATCTTGTCGTGCCTTCTCTTCACTTTTCATTTGACAATAATCAGTAATAGAAGATGCCGTTTCTGATATAACTGAATATATGTCTGCTTTAGAACTGTCTTCTTCTTTAACTGTGTCTAAATTATTTTTTGGGACATTTAGAATTAGGACGTTTGGTTCTAAAGGTGTGGGGGTTGGTTTTTTTATCTGTGTTTCGATTCTTTCTTTAGAGAACATGTCAAATTCATCTTCTATCTTCTTATGGTCTTTATTAAGTGTTTCGGCGCTATTCCATGCTTTGTCAGGTTCCAGTGGGGTTGTGCTTGGAACAACAAATTTTTTGTTGAACTCTTTTTGAATATCAGGTTTCTGGTCTTCTAAATTTTCCTTAGAGTCGTTGCTGTAGACTGATGTCTGGAAATTAATACAAATTTACTGTTATTTTAAACTGCAAACGCTACTTTTAGAATTTAGACCACAATAAATGCTTAAATTCTGTAGATTTGAAACTTTCTTGGAGTTTCTTTATGTTGCAATCTCCTCTTGAAAGGTTGGTTAATTGAGGTATGGTTTGAATATAATTCGTTTGACTAATTTTTTTATACAATTATTGTAATCATATTAGGGCACACAGTCAGGAATTCCGTAACAATATTTCAGATACCAATGTGAATTCCGGATCGCAATCCAAAAGCAAAAAAAAAAATATCGCAATTCCGATATTCATTTATTTTTTTAAATATTTTCTCCTCCATGTAGTGGCGGATTAAGAATACATAATATCACTATCCCATCTCAACTCGTGGGTGTCATAAAAAGTGACTTAGGCAGACAAGAGCACTGCAAGAAAAGGAAAATTCGATACAAAACCCTAACCAACATGTCTGGCCAATGTGGTATATTTTTTTAATATTTTTATTTTTTAATTGTAGGCAAAATTCCCTCCACATATTTTGGAGCAGATCAGCAGACCCGTGCCCAGCAGTGGGACGTTTGTGGGTTGGATGATGAATTCATAGATAATTACTTATCTGAGATGGTACCAACATTGTTTCTTACTTCTACAATGTGCTTGTCTGTCCCTTGGAGTTGTAATGAGTTATTTTTTCTATGTTATTTAATGTTCTATCGAGGTTTTTTGTGATATCAATTTACCTCAGTTGAAGAAAGTAAGCTGTGTCGGCGCCCCTTCAGCGCTTTTTCCGCTTCATGTTGAGCGAATTTGTTGAGTGCATCGTCGATTAATGATTCTGGAACTTTCCGCTGAGATATACGCACTTTGCCGATATATAGTACCTAGAAGTTAAATAAAACAGTAGATAGTGATAGGACTTTTTGAGAAAATCCTAACTACCTATACAAATTTAAGCAGGTGTAGTGCAGGTTTCGGTAAAATGAAGCACCCGCGGACAATATTAATCACTTTTGAAACACAATCATGAGCAATTACAATAAGATACGTGGTACAATATTGTGGTCGCGCGACGCAGTCGATCATAGCTCTTTCCATAGCTAATAATGATTATAATACCTCAAAGAAGTGCGAGTCTGAAGCAGCCAAGTCAACACACAGGGATGTGAGTGCTGATGCATTACTGGAACTGCGGACCAACGGTGACTGGTTTTCAGTTGTCCTGGAAGAAAATTATTCGTGACATGAATAACGACCAAGATAAGAAGAGCTCTTGATTTTTTGTATATTTGAACTAGGTTGATCATCATCATCATCATCATCAGCAGCCCATTACATTAATGGGTTGCTGCCACTGCTGGAATCAGGCCTCCTCTCCTCTATCTAGAGAGCTGGGAGGGAACTATGAACTAGGTTAATGAAGGTCAAATAGGCCAGAAGTCCTAGGTTCATTTTCGAGGTCAATCAGTTGCTCAGCCTGACAATGCTCAGCGCCATCTAGCTCAAAATAAGCTTATGTGGATAGTTTATGACTAGTTAACTCATAAACGTACATAGGTACCTATATATTTTTGAATACATACATAACATACATATGAAAAAAACCATTAAACAAACAAAAAAACAGATCATACAAATATTTATGTTTCAACCCGGAATCGAACCAGAGACTTTAGAAATCGCAACCTTATACACTCCCACTGCGCCACTGCCCGAGCCCATCAAATACAGTATTAAATTAATATCCTTCAGGAAAGAATAAAATTAACACACTCACAAGTTAGAATTACAGTTTCCCGGCAGACAGACAGCTGGGCCACTCCAAGGCAGATGCTCCGAGGAGTTCTGCTGCTGGAAGCCCACGTTCCTGGTGACCGCGCCATTGAGGAGAGAGCTGGATGACGACCTGGGGCTCGCTGCCCCGGGGGACGGCTCCCGCATCTGGCTGAATAGATCTGACACCTGGAATTAGAAGAAGAATACCTCTGTTACAGAAGTTTTAAATCACATACACGTTATTTCTTTTTAAACGACTTCAAAAAAGGAGGAGGTTATATGTTCGACTGTATGTATTTTTTTTTTTTTTTATGTATGTTCAACGATTACTCGGAGATGCCTGAACCGATTTAAAAAATTCTTTTTTTGTTTGAGAGGGTATACTTCCGAATTGGTCCCCTATTCATCACGTCAAGTTCTGATGATGGAATCTCAGGGAAATCGAAGGCAACCCTCAAATTTTATAGGCACATGTTACGTTTTTCATATATTTTTTAAAGATATTCAAGTATTTACGTCTGATAGTCAACATCTCATGTTGATGAGGTGGTGAGGGAAGGTATAACTCCTTAACTGTTTGGAGTTGGAGGATAATTCTTTCGACATTATAGGTTCTTATAAACCAATAGTTGTATTCTTGTAGGTTATTTAGGTGAGCTGATACTGGAAGGTATAACTCCTTAACTATTAGGAGTTTGAGGATAATTCTTTCAATATTATAGGTACTTATAAACCTATAGTTGTATTCTTGTAGGTTATTCAGGTGAGCTGTCAGTGGAAGGTATAACTCCTTGACTCTTAGGAGTTGGAGGATAATTCTTTCAACATTATAGGTACTTATAAACCTATAGTTGTATTCTTGTAGGTTATTTAGGTGAGCTGTCACTGGAAGGGAAACTTCTTAATGTTTAGGAGTAAGAAGATGATTTCTTTAAATATCACATCCATGTATAAACCTTAAGTTGTGTTATTTCAAGTGTCTGAGGTGAGAGCTCTTGATGGAAGATAATGCTGTATAATTCAAAGGAATTCTTAGATGATATCTTAAGTTTTCGATATAGTATCTAACCTGCATTGTATACCTATACTTGTTACCTGTCGCATTTTATAGGAAAAAAGAAAGACATAAAAAGCTGAGAGTTTTGAGATTCCTCTATTCTACAATCAGGTTGTGTTGTTAGAATATTTAAATAGACGTTCCCTTCTATCGAAGATTCTTTATTTCGGTTTTCCGTCTTAGTTTGCCAGCCAGTATTATTAAATCTGCTAGATAAAAAGTACACTAAAAATGGAAAAATAAACTATTTTTAACAAAAAAATTTTAAAAGACTTCAAATCAGTACTAAAAAGCGAAAAATAAACTGAATTAGATATTTAATTCCAAGCTAAATAATACCTACCTACCTGTTTAAAGTATAATACCCTATTACTAATCTGTTTGAAGTCGGTGCCAGCCTAATGAGGTTGTATCACTCAGTTTGAGCCATCCACTAGGTACACGCAAGTGCGAGGTGGTGTGAAGTAGCGAGCGGTAACAGATGTACGTACTAAGTAGTACGTAGCTTAACAAAGTCTTTAGGCTTGGCACCGACTTCAAACAGATTAGTAATAGGGTATTATACTTTAAACAGGTAGGTAGGTATTATTTAGCTTGGAATTAAATATCTAATTCAGTTTATTTTTCGCTTTTTAGTACTGATTTGAAGTCTTTTAAAATTTTTTTGTTAAAAATAGTTTATATAACCGACTGTCAGGAAGGGTATTGTTTTTCTCGCGTATCTTTTATGTTTGTAAATTTCTTTATTCCCACGTTTCTTCCAAACGGCTGGATGGATTTCTACAATTAAGGTATCGTTAGATTCTTCTCAAAAACCCAAGTGTCCTTAAGTCAACCGTTTTCTTTTTTTATACCTATCTAGGTATAAAAAAAAGAAAACGGTTGACTTTTGGCGCCAAAATGTAAGTAAGTAGTTAATTTTTTTTTAAGGGTATCAATATAAAGGGAATCAAATGGAGATTACAAATATATATACATAATATAATGTATTAAAATTTAATCTTAATTATATTATATATTAAATCTTATAAATATTTAAATTTAAAGAATAATAATTACAACAATTTTTCGGTCTTTTTAGTGCGTTGCTTATCTGTTGATTTTTTGCAGTCGGGTAATTTTTTTTTTTTTAATTATTGACTTGTTAATATTGAAGAATGGTTGTCTTTGAGTAAAATTACCTATCTCCAGCATTAAGAGTACTTTTTCTCCAGGTGGTATTCATCATCATCATCATTTCAGCCTATTGCAGTCCACAGCTGGACGTAGGCCTATCCTAACACGTGGCATTACAAGTATATTAAAAATTTTTAATTTTTTATGTTTCTTCTTTGACTCTTTTTGTTGGAATGTGATAATTATTGTAAAGTTGTAGTAATATGGAATACATTAATTTATGTATTGTATTAATTTATGTATATATATTGTTAATTATTTAATAAGTATAGGTAACTATTATTCTTCAATACCAACGTAATTATTACGTACATTTATATAATCTAAATTTTTAAGTGGAATCATGGAATTGGTTTGTATCGTTTTGATTAACTTAAACGCCCTTTTCCCCGAAGGGGTAGGCAGAGGTGTTTCACAGCCACATTTCACCAGCTATATTTGGTCCCATGAAATAAGGAGCGAGCCTATTGTCATCAACCGGGAACATTAGTTTACCAAACTCCGGGAAAATCTCAATACTGCAATTTTCTGTTAGAAAATCCCAATACCATTTTCACCCAACCCGGGAATCGAACCCGGGACCTCTTGCATAGCAGTCGTATACACTTCCCGTTGCGCCACCAAGGCAGTTTAAATTCAAATAACATATGAAGAACATAATCATATTATAAGCTATGTAGTTTTTCAAATTGTATATCCGACCACATTTACTATTTATAAGTTTTAATTTGTATCTTGTGTCTGTACCTTATAAATAAAATAAAATAAATCAGTCAGTCATTGAAACCTCATTTTACAAGATATAAGCCACGGGCGTAAAATAAAATGTCTGATTTCCATCAATGTTTATAGCTTCGGTATACAAGTATATAGTTGTTTCCTTAAACAAAGTCGAGGTCAATTTCGGTACATTAAGCTAATGTAAATGTACAATTATTGCTTCTATGTTATGTGATAGGGTTGCCACAATCACGCCTGTTTGCCCACAGAGGGGTAGGCAGAGAATATTTCCTTCCACTTCCTACGATTCTGACATACACCGTTGACTTCTTTAACATTTATTAGTCTTTTCACACATTCTCGCCGGTTGAGGGTACTCCTGATCTGTCCCTTCTTTAGAACGTCACCTATTTGGTCATGGTATGTTCTTCTAGGTCTTCCCCTTCCATATTTGTTTTGTCACTCTTCCTTCATTCAATCTCTCGACACAACTGTAACTGTATTGTACCTATATCATATTGTATTACTATTTTGCCATCCAGCGGCAATGTTGCCAGCCTGCTGGGCACTTTTCAAGCAGGCAGCGACAATTTAAAGATGCTATATTTTCTTTTTTTGTTAGTATTACTAAATATACAAACAAGAGCACTGCAAGAAAAGGAAAATTCGAAACAAACTCTATACCAACCCGTCTGGCCAGCGTGGTACAGTAGGCTAAATTACCTCCACATTCTTTGGAGAAGACTCGTGCCCAGCAGAATGACATTAATGGGTTGTAATGATGAAATCATCTAAAATCCGTGTAGTGACGGATTAAGAATACATAATGTCACTACCCCGTCTCAACCCGCGACTGTATGTATTTACAAAAAAAAATTAAAGTAGTATATCAGTTGTTTAGTACCCATAACACAAGCAAATACAATTACTTACTTTGGGACTAGATGGTGCTGTTGGAATGTGGTAGTATATAGTAATAGTATTATAGTAAGTATAGTAATAATACACTAAACTTAATCATAGTTAGATTGTGTTTGCGCGCCAACCCTATCTATTACATTCAATTGATCAACCTTGACTGAAACGTTTGTTTATAGCACAGGTCAATAAACGTCTCCGTTCGTGATTGGACAATGATTATACAAACGCTACGGCTGCATTTCATACAATTACGGTGATTTGTTGTAGGTCACTACAGCCGAGTCTGTGTTTAAATGGTGGACCTTAGATATCTATATTTAATACATATTGTAAGCTGTGTAGTAAATAAGTAAATAAGCGATGGTGGCTGAATGGATAAGGGACCGGCGCGGCGTGCAAATCACGCGGTCCGAGTTCGATCTCGACCGGCAGTACCAATGTGGATTCCACTTTATATGTACTAGTCAAGTGATTTACCATTCGCTAACGGTGAAGGAAAACATCGTGAGGAAACCCCCATACACTAGAAGAAATTCTATGAGTATGTCTGATCCACCAACCCGCACTAGGCCAGCGTGAGTGGATTATGGCCTAAAAACCCTCTCAGCTCTCTAGAGAGAGAAGAGGAGACCCGAGCCCAGCAGTGGGAATTAATGGGTTGCTGATGATAGTGCTGTAGACTTTGTTTGTTTGAACGCTAGAATATATTGAACTACGGGTCCTATTTGAAAAATGATTGTAGTGTTGCATAGCCTATTTATCGAGGAAGGTTATAGTTTATATAATATCACGCTACAGACAATAGGGAGCTATGCAGCAGCCATACAAAGAACGACGGGAGTTAAGCCCCGCGCGACTTCTAGTAGGTAATTTAATATAATAAAAGACGGGAGTTGAAGTGTTATATTTTGTTTTGTTATTCTTGAATACACTACAGGATTTAAGTTAACACGAATGGTATTTTATTATTAAGTGTACTTCTGCCCAATGTGGAACTCGTCCAAAATGGAATCCGTCCTATATAGAATCCGTCAATCATCAATCAATCATCATCATTAAAACACATAACTGAGGAGTGACTTTCCAAAAGGGCTTATTTCGGGTTTCGATAGATTTCGTTTTTTTACCTGCCTCGGTGGCGCAGCGGGAAGTGTATACGACTGCTGTGCAAGAGGTCCCGGGTTCGATTCCCGGGTCGGGAGAAAATGGTATTGGACTTTTCTAACATGAAAATCCAGTATTGAGATTTTCCCGGAGTTTGGTAAACAAATGTTCCCGGTAGATGACAATAGGCTCGCCCCCTATTTCATGGGACCAAACATAGCTGGCGAAATGTGGGTGTGAAATACCTCTGCCTTCTCCTTCGGGGAAAAAGGCGTGATGCTATGTTATGTTTGTTTTTTTGATGCAAATCGATTTTTTGTATATAAACAAATCGTATTACCTGTGATAAAACGTCTTATTTCCCTAAGAAAAATGAACCCAAAGACACGTTTTGGAGCAAAAAATACTTATTTCTGGTCTAAGTTGTTTGATTTTTTCAAAAACTGAGAAACTATTAACCACAATAGCTAAAATAGGTACCTACACAAGTTATATAGTTAAAACATTAATATATGATAAGTTACCAGTTTCTGAAAAAAACTGTTTATACTGAAATAAGCCCTTTTGGAAAGTCACTTCTCAAATGTCCCACTGCTGGGCACGGGTCTCCTCCAAAGAATGTGGAGGGAATTTAACCTACTATACCACGCTGGCCAGACGGATTGGTATAGAATTTGTTTTGAATTTTCATTTTCTCGCAGTGCTCTTGTCTGCATAAGGTCGCGCCTTTAGTTGCCATTTACGACACCCACGGGTTGAGATGGGGTAGTGACATTATGTATTTTTACCGTCACTACACGGATTAGACTTTTATTAGCCAGCTGGCACGATTCCTGTTTCTTCAATAAGGAAAACCGCAGAAGGAAGTACCTACTACATAGGTGCTATTGTATGTAAATTTACTAAAACGAAACATTATGACGAATTTCATTGTTATTAATAGGTAATTAATTAAATAACAGAAATATAGAACACTGACTCAACAAAACCCCCTTATTACAAACTGTGGACTAGGTATTAAAGATTGTAATGGTTGCAACCATTACAATCTTGCAGGCTAAGTCCTTCACGAATGCACCTACCCACAGGTTGCTACTGAAAATCAGCGCTGCACCGTGATTATGTCATGGCACAGCAACAAGCTGAGTGGCTACCCTTTTTGTCGCAGCCATGGCATGCGAATAGTATTACTAAAATAGCTGTAAAAACTTTAATGTATGCTCTGTATTTGTATGTTTATGGATTGTGACAAATAAATGTGTTTTCTTTCGCTTTCACCTCTTTTTACCACCTTTTGGATCTCTTTTGATTTCTTTTTAATTTACTTTTAATTATTTAAAATTTATTCTGCCCAACATGAATATAAAAGAAGAAGCAGACTGATTTTACGGGCCCCACGGTCTTCCCCATTGCCGGATCTCTCCCACTCTTGGACTCCTATTAATACTCTTGCCTAGCGCCCACTGGAGGGGACAGTGGAGACCGCTAGAAACTTACTTAATTATTATTACTTAATGGTTTAAATTGACTGAAATTATTTGAAATTTGAATGATTGTTTTAGTGTCAAAGTTGTAAATTTAAACCTGGTTCAATGCTTAGTGCGTATTTTGTAATTATGGGGTAGAAGTCCCGTGGGGCTTCGCTCCCATTGTTCTTTATTAGGACACTGCTCAGCTCCTATTAGCCGTAGCGTGATGTTATATAGCTTGTTACCTTCTTCGATAAATGGACTATCAAACACTAAAAGATTTTTTTAAATCGGTTCAGTAGATTCCGATATTACCCCTACAACATCACAAACTTTACCTCTTTAAATATTAAAAGCCTGCTACATGGTTACAAGCTTGCCTTCCACAGAGGTGCCCTTGGTGGATTCCAACCGTGTAGCCGGCTGTTGTAAACCAAATTTCATACAAACTACGCGGATTGCAACCAAGCTCCCACCAAGCTCACTCTGTTGGAACGCAAGTTTATAACCGTGTAGAACACCTATTAAAAAATATTAAGAAAGATTAGGTATCATCATCAGCAACCCATTAATTTATTAAATGTAAAGAGGAAATATTTGTATTTTGTATGTAAAGAGAAACAATATTGAGTTGTTGTGTGTTGTTATGTTTAATTTTAAAAGGTATTTAGTTAGTAAGAGCGCCTGTTTCGCCAACAAACTGCATGTGCAGTTTGGCGATTTTGAAAATTTTTTTAAAGAATTATGAAAATTAATAAATATATATAAAAAAAAAAAGTCCCACTGCTGGGCTTGGGTCTGCTCTCCTCTATCTAGAGAGCTAAAAAGGTCTAGGCCATGATCCACATACGCTGGCCTTAATACCTACGGGTTAGTGGATCAGACATTCTCTTAGAATCTTTGGCGGCCTTCTTCAATAATTTCATCATTACGTATTCATTATGCGATGGTGGCTCAATGGATAAGAACCGGCGTGCTAAACACGCGGTCCGAGTTCGATTCTGACCAGCAGTACCAATGTGGATTTCACTTTGAAGTTTATTTATATTTTTTGAAATTTATATGTACTAGTCACGTGAAATACCATCTGCTAACGGTGAAGGAAAACATCGTGAGGAAACCCACATACCCTAGAAGAAATTCTAAGTGTATGTCTGATCCACTAACCCGCATTAGGCCAGCGTGTGTGGATTACGGCCTAAAACCCTCTCTCTGCTCAGCTCTCAGAATAGAGGAGAGGAGACCCGAGCCCAGCAGTGGGACAATAATGGGTTGCTGATGTATTCATTATAATTTTTTGGGTTAGATGTGATGAGAAGCTTCTTTGCTACGTCGACCAGATACTGCGCCCTGATGCTGACTCGTCGGATTGCTCCCTGATCTTAAACTTTTTAAATCTTAGTACGACGTATTTTTACGGCTTAAGTTATTTAATGTTAGAAAAATAGTCTACCGTATAGAAAATTAAAAACTGATTAATTTAAGATTTTTTCCTACACCCGTCTATTTCTTTAACATTTTTTTTTTAACTTTAATGAAGCTGATATTTTAATTTTAATGAAGCTGATATTTTTAACTTTAATGAAGCTGATATTTCCGGCCGAAAATTTTTCGACAGCTCAGAATCAGGGGCTGATCTATTGAAGCGCCCACACATACACTTAGAATTACTTCTACTAGTATGTGGGTTTCCTCACGATGTTTTCCTTCACCGTTAGCAGATGGTACCTAAATCACTTGACTAGTACATATAAATTCCACAAAGTGAAATCCACATTATACTGCCTCATGCCGGTCGGAATCGAACTCAGACCGCATGACTTGCATGCCGTTCGACTATCACGTAACTAATAATGATATATCGCTAACAGAGTTAAGTCTATGTTCAATGTTATGCTAACTAATAATATTATAGAAGAGGTATTGTCGTCACGAGTTATTCAATATGGTTGGCATTAGAAATTGATAGGGTTGTAAGTTTGATAAAGAAGCGATCGTGGCTAAATGGATAAGTGATCGGTGTGCAAATCACGCGGTCCGAGTTCGATTCCGGCAGTAATATATATTATCCCGGCATAATTATATTAGCTTGTGTTATGGGTACTAAACAACTGATATACTACTTAAATACAGTTTTTTTTTTCTAAATACAAATATTATAGATAAATTACACTCGGACACAGAACAAACCTTTATTGCTCATTACACAAAGATTTGTCCTGGGTGGGGATCGAACCCACGACCTCTGGCTTAGCAGTCAGGATCACTATTCACTAACCACTCAGACAACAGGCCAGTCGAACTGCAACTGTTTAAATTACCACCACAACCGATTCAGGTATATATTATTATCTAATTAAAACATTCATTATAATTCGTTAATCTAACGGTGTAGTGCTCTGCTGCATCACTTTACACGCTACCCAAATTGTGAATTACAAAAGATTGTAACTATCCATTTTTTTTTAAAAGAGTGGCGTGAGTTTCTTGCCAGTTCTTCTCATAGCTCCACCCCGTCAGCGAACTGGTCGTAGGCAAATTTGCTGACACTACTTTTCGGATAACCTGTTACATTCTTGTGACTTTCATAAGTGTTACCTTGTAACCTAGATGAATAAACGAGATTTCATTTCATTTCATAATAACCTTTGTTTCTCGAAAAATAAATAAATTTGATTGGATAGCAGCCCTATTCATACAAAACAACATACACACACATCACGCCATTAATTATAAACACATGCATTTGCTAATGTAAACATATAATACCATTATTTTCCTATAATGAATCGTACAAGTGCATTATTATGGAAATATACGTTAAATGGTGAGAGGTCACATTTATTATAATCACGGTTATCATAAAAGGGGTAGGCAGAAATAATAATGTCGGTCATGAAAATGGTTCTGGGTTTTAACGCCGGGTAGGCTAAGGAATTATGGATTTTTCCATAGTGAAAATTTCAGGTTCAGCTTAGAGATGGCAATAGGCTCGCAATTCGAGCTAGTAGGTAGTACCACATTGCAAAAACTTGAAAAATTTTCCAGCGAAAAATATGAATTGTTTCTTATTATCTATTATCCAATTTTTTAAAAAGAGTGTCGTGAGTTTCTCACCAGTTCTTCTCATAGCTCCACCCCGTCAGCGAACTGGTCGTAGGCAAATTTGTTGACACTACTTTTCGGATAACCTGTTACATTCTTAACTTGTGACTTTCATAAGTGTTACCTTGTAACCTAGATGAATAAAAGAGATTTAGTTATATCTATCGACATGTCAAATTAGTACATTGATCACGTGATATGTCGATAGCTTATGTCAGAGTTGTGTTCAAATGTATTGAAATGACATGTCGTAGAATGGATAGATAGAAGCGATTGCCACTTGTCTAGGGGGGTACAGAAACGGGGCAGCCCCACCAGCACTCGTTGTTTTTATATTTAACTCGAAGGGCGTCATACGCTTTTCAATAGACGTTTAGTTTTCGGTCTTTGAACATATACAAAAACATATGCATACGTGACTAAAAACAAAAGAAAAAAACATAAATAACGTTGTACAAGGTTAATTCAACTAATTTGTTTATTTATTTGTTTATAAGTAAACAAGTTTTAATTATTATACACTATTATATTGATTATTACTTTAAAGGTATTCACTTCCGTGATAGAATGTACTTTGACCCTTGTGGCTTTAATAATTTAATCCTTTTTGAGTCATACCTGCCCCCCCCCCCCCCGACATGTGGTAATCGCTTCTATCTGTCTATTCTAAACGACATGTCACTTCAATACATTTGAACACATCTCTGACATAAACATCACGTGATCAATGTACTAATTTGACATGTCGATAGAATAGATAGATCGAAGCGATTGCCACTTGTCTAGAGGGGTCATCACAAAAGCCCAATGACATCCACCATTGAACATAAGCCTCACCTAATTTCCGCCACAGCGAGCGATTTTGTGCCGCCTGCATCCAACGGCCACCCGCGTCATACACAGCTCACGATAGTGAAACAATTGTGTGCAATGGAACTCAAAAATCAAAAAAATATTTTGGTATACGAGTATATGTACCGCGAACTATAGTTGCCGACATAACTCACCGAATCGCATCGCTGAAGTGGCAGTGGGCAGGCCACATAGCTCGCAGAACTGATGGCCGATGGACAAAAAACTTCTCGAGTGGCGGCCACGTATTGGAAAGCGCAGCGTGGGGCGGCCCCCCGCCAGATGACCTAGTAAAGGTTGTGGGTGGCCGTTGGATGTGGGCGGCACAAGATCGCTCGTTGTGGCGGAAATTAGGTGAGGCCTATGTTAACAGTGGACGTCATTGGGCTGATATGATGATGATGATGATATGTAGGTACCGTAAGTATATCATAATGCATTTAATAAAAAGCGGATATTTTAATATTACAAACAGACACACCAATTTTATTTATTTGCATGTATAGATTATTGTCTATACGAGATGTCTGGAATCTATAAATCATTTTTGGTTGATTATCTCTGAGAAAATGCGGTAGGACTTTAAATCTTATAACCATATACGTAAGACAACTAGTGGAAGACACGCAGGCAATGCGTGCTGAATGAATGGATAATGTATGGCATATAGGCATTATGCCAAATGGATGACGTATCAAGAAACGAGGGGGCGGCCTGCTTCATAATTACGGGCATCAGGGGCGGATCTATGTCATAAGTCATTTATTTCTATACAATATACATTGTGTTGAAAATACATAATATTATTAATAAAAAATTAAATTACAATAAATAATTAATTAAAATAATACGTTGCACATTTAAAAAAATAATAATAAAATAATAATTCAATAATAATAAATAGGTAATAAATTCAAATATAAAATTAACTAGATGCAATGTATAAATTATATTAAATCTGGCTTCTGTATGAGGCCCCCGGATATAAGTGGCCCCCAGCTCTAAGTTATTAAGTAATTGATAAGACCGCCCATTGTACGTACTTATATGTTGTTATGTTATTGTGTAAAATGTCCTCTGTATAACTTGGTGTGTACAATAAAGATTATTATTATTATAAAAAAAATCGGTTAAGAGCATGTCGAACTATAAATGTAGGGTTCAGCAGCACAACACATTGACGTATGTAATTTAGTAGAAGAGAGAGCAAATTTATAGGTATTTAAAATAATGTTTTAAAACATTTTAATTACGGTCTATTTTTGATTGCTTTTATTTTAAAATAATGAATCTCTTTCGAATCCTTGTACTAACAATATAAAGCTGTAGAGTTTGTTTGGTTGAACGCAAATATCTCAGGAACTACTGGTCTGATTTGAAATTTTTTTTAGTGTTGTATAGCCAATTTATCGAGGAAGGTTATAGGCTATATAACACGACGCTACGGCCAATAAGAGCCGAGCAGTGGCCAAATAAAGAAAGACGGGAGCGAAGCCCCGCGTGACTTCTATTCAAATATAATAATAATAATATAATATTCTACCACATTGACACAGCGCCATCTAGTCCCAAAGTAAGCAATTATATTTGCTTGTGTTATGGGTACTAAACAACTGATATACTAGGTACTTATATACATTTTTTTTTTAAATACATCACATCTATAATATGTAATTATAGATAAATTACACCCAGACACAGAATAAACCTTTATGCTCATCAAACAAAGATTTGTCCAGGGTGGGGATCGAACCCACGACCTCCGGCTTAGCAGTCAGGGTCACTAACCACTAGACCAACAGGCCAGTCGATTTAAAAAATAGATATACCTAACTCATGTTTTTTTGTTCACGTTTTTGCTAATAAATTGCTAGTTTGTTTGGCAGCTAAAATAATACAGTTTGGCATAATGCCAGTGAAGTAAGGACAGATTATTTTGTGTTTTGTCTGCAAATATTTGCCATTTCCAATGTGGTCCTTGTGTAGAAGACTTCTAGAAAATTTATCACTATTGTACGTAAGATAATGATGACATGCATAAGGCCTTGGTCACAGTGTGCGCGATGAGCGGCGCGGCGCGGCAGCGGTAGCGGCGTGGTGTCAAGCGGTGAGCAGTGCGGAAGCAGCGACAAGGTGCACTCCACCCGAGTAACTTGATAACTGCATATTGCCGACATTTTTTTTCTCTGCTGTCTTTTGTATAAGGGTTAAAATTTATAATAGCAGCTCTCAACCACCTTGACGCAGTCGACAACACGAAGTATGAACCCTCATAATAACCAAACGCCATTTGAGCTGAGCTGTGGCCATTTTTGTTCCCATTAAAATTAGTGTGATACCTAGTTTAAACTATATAATAGTTTGTATGTAGAATGGGACAAAATAAACGTATTCTCTATCTTTCTTTCAAAGTTACCCGTGCGGAGTGCAGCGCTGTCGCTTCCGCTCCGCTCACCGCTTGCCACTGTGACCGAGGTCTAAGTTTTAATCAGCCGTTACAAACTTTTGTTTTTTATACAACGATGGCAGCACTCGCTTACGCTACGTATGGTAAGCGGTTACCGTACAGAATATTCCGCCTTCCGCACCAATTTTAAGATAACCAGTAGTTAAAAATTGGCGCCGAAAGCGGAATACTTCCTATGGACACCTGAGACATCAAGCCAAGTTTTCATAATATCACTCCATATCTTAAAAACACCGTAATACGATTTTTTTTCCGTGTATCTTTGTTTTGCCACTGTTCGGCTCCTAATAGTTTTAGCGTGATGTTTAATAGCCTGTAGCCTTCCTCGACAAATGGGCTATCCAACACTAAAATAATTTTTCAAATCAAATCAGTAGTTATTAAGATTAGCGCCTTCAATGAAACAAACTCTGCAGCTTTTTGTAAAGATTTATAATATTTTTTTTTATACTCTTCTGTTAAAATATTGTAATACTAGCTTCCGCCCGCTGCTTCGCCCGCGTGGTATGTATTTTACACCTATAAACCTTCCTCTTGAATCAGTCTATCTATAAAAAAACCGCATCAAAATCCGTTGCGTAGTTTTAAAGATTTAAGCATACATAGGGATATAGGGACAGAGAAAGCGACTTTGTTTTATACTAAGTAGTGATATACGCAGTTTGTGAAGCGAAATAGACTACACATTATTGTAACACTAATAAATAGCTCGGCCTCGACTTAAATCTAATTCTAAACTACATTTATTTTCATACATTTGTTAGTAAACAGACTTAGAGAGCGACCGATTTGCCGAATTTTTATCGTATTGGTGCGCGCTTTTTTGCGTAGCGTTTGTTTCAAATTTCGAGTATCCTTTTCTTACAGTGCTCTAATATACATACATACATATAGATCACGCCGCTTTCCTAACAGAGGGGTAGACAGAGACTATTTCCTTCCACTTGCTACGATTCTGACATACATCTATTTTTTTTTTATAGTAGCCAAGCATATTGGCTCCTTTTCGCCTGATGGAAAGCTGAAAGAGGAACCCAAGTTGCTTTGCCAGCTGACAGGAGACCCAAGTGTCCTGTCAGCCGGCATCGCCATGCTGGCCCGCCAGGTGCTTGTTCGCGTTCGCTTGAAGGATCCCATATTGTAGGAAGGAGGAAAGACATGAGCCGGCAGTGCGTTCCACATTTTGATGGTTCGGCATAGATAAGAATTGCCGAACTTTTTTGTACGTGTGGAGATGTTTTCCACAGTGTATGGATGGCAACGCAAGCCAGCACGCGTGGTTCTCCCACTGAAAGGGGAAGGTGGAATGAGCTCGAATAGCTCTAATAGCTCTTCAACTTATTTGTTTTGTACTCTAATATCTATACTCAGTCGATACTAATATTACAAAGCTGAAGAATTTGTTCGTTTTTTTGAGCGCGCTAATCTCAGAAACTAACCTTTTTTATGTATTATGTATATTATTAGTAGTAAGTTTGATTTTATGTGTTAAATATTGATCTCACAGTCAAACTGTAATTAAATACGCTTTTGTGAGACAAGATTTCGAAGATCGTAAGGCATACACTGTACCTTTTATTAATCAATAGACAACAAACAGATATATTTACTTATTAGTCAATATAAACGTAACAATATGTGATCTTGAGTTTGTATTTTCTTTAGAACGTCCCCTATTTGGTCATGGTTTTTTTTTTTTCTCTTAAAGACAACGCCCGCACTAGGGAACAAGCCCTGTGTCGCGGGGAGCTTTACAAACATGAAACTAACGGACACAAAGTACACCCAGACTAGAAACAAATATCTATGAATCACACAAATATTTGTCTCGAGTGGGAATCGAACCCACGTCACCCAACACGGCGATGTAGTGGCGAGGCGACCACTTTAACCACTGCGCCACGGTGACAGACTTTCTTCTTAGTCTTCCACTTCCAACGTCTCCCTTCATAAGAGAAGCGTATAATATAAATTTTAATATGACACGGAAGAACAGCATGCTAAAAGACATAACATTATTACAACGTCATGCATTGTTAATGCACATAATAGTTTCACAAACGTGCACGTCTTACCATATTCTTGATGGCTGACGTGTCAGAATGGGAGCCAAACAGTGGTCTGCTTGTACTCATATTCAATCTGTTAAAGATAAAGTTGTATTGTATTGAAACATGTGACAGTCTCATCATCATCAGCGCTCGTGATGCCCCTGGTATTGCAGGCGCCCATAGACTACGCTAACCGCCTACCATCAGGCGGACCGTACGTCTGTTTGTGACCGTCGTGGTATAAAAAAACCCATTAAGTCCCACTGCTGGGCTCGGGTCTCCTCTCCTCTATCTAGAGAGTTGAGAGGTTTAGGCGGGTTGGTAGATCAGATATACTCATAGAATTTCTTCTAGGGCACATACCGGAAACCCACATGGGTTTACTCTTTCCTCACAATGTTTTCCTTCACCGTTAGCAGATGGTAAGTCACTTGACTAGAACATATAAATTCCACAAAGTGAAATCCACATTGTTACTGCCCTTTGCCCTTTGCCCTGGTCCCTTATCCATTCAGCCACCATCGCTTTCACACAAAGTCACAGTCACAGACTCATACTATGTGAAATATATATAAGAGTATTGAAACTTTACATGCGATATGCAATCATATGCGCTGGTCTGACCAGATCTGACGCATGCGTATTGCAGGCGTCTATAGGCTACGGTAAACGCTTTCCATCTAAGTCCTAAACTTGTTTGCAACCATCGTGATACAAAAACCGACCAAGTGAGAGAAGAGTCGGACTCGCGCACTAAGGGTTCGGTAATTAGCCGATTTTATTTACCAAGATTATCTTTTCAGAGTTCTAAGTTTGACGTAGGGTGTAACATCGAAAATGCTCATCCGATTTCCATGAAATTTCATACAGAGTTTTAATGAAATTTCATAAGAATTTACATACAAAACAAAAGTAGCCTATTTCCAGGCTACTTTTTATTGAAATACCACGCAGGCGAAACTGCGGGCGGAAGCTTGTCTTATTAATATTATAAATGCGAGAATTAAGATATAATATGGATGAATGTTTGTTATTCAATCAGCTTTTTTTGCCGACATATCATGCGGCAAACACATCATCTTTACAAACCATAAACGTCCCACTGTTGGGCACAGGTCTCCTCCAAAGATTATGGAGGGAATTTAGCCTACTATTATATACCACGCTGGCTAGACGGGTTGGTATAGGGTTTGTTTCGAATTTTCCTTTTCTTTCAGTGTTCCTTAGTCGCCTTGTACGACACCCACGGGTTGAAATGAACTAGTGACATTATGCATTCTTAACTCACTACACGGATTCTTGGATATTGCATTTATAATAGGTATTATTAACTAAAGATTACCGTACAAGTAAGTCGTGACCAGTTTTCCCCATATAAAAAGCTTTACCATTATTCAATATTCTATTCTTAGCTACAATCAATATATAATAAACAAAATACCAATAACCCTATCTCGAAACGTAAGTCACATTTCACACACAAAGAAAAATTACCTTTAGAAAAGGTATTTTAAAGTTGAATTTCGACTGTTAACTGAATGTTTTAAGACATTAGAGGTGCTTAATTGAGACTTTATTTAGCCGGAACTGTTAGTATGTTGTAGTTACATCATTTTCGGGTATGTTTAGTAAAAACTTGTTGTAACTTAAACATGAATGACCTTCGGACATTATTTTAACTCTAAGCTTGTGTATAGTACATTTAGCACCACTGTACAAAACTAGCTTCCGCTTGTACAGCTTCATTTAGTGACGGATTAAAATAACATAATGTGAATAATGTCACTACCCCATCTCAACTCGTGAGGTCGAACAAGCGACTTACGGAATTTTGACATATTTTGTATGGAGTATATGTCAAAATTACAACATTAGAAACCAAATAATAATATTCTACCACATTTACACAGCGCCACCTAGTCCCAAATTAAGCAATTATATGTGCTTGTGTTATAGGTACTAAACAACTGATATACTACTTAAATACATTTTTTTTTTGTAAATACATACATATTATAGATAAATTACACCCAGACACAGAACAAACCTTTATGATCATCACACAAAGATTTATCCTGGGTGGAGATCGAACCCACGACCTCCGGCTTAGCAGTCAGGGTCACTAACCACTAGACCAACAGGTCAGTCAAAATCCATAGATAGATAGATTAATTATTAACGACCTTATGGGAGTAACCTAGGAGATAAGAGCACAGAACAGAACAACACAGCACGAAACAATACCAACCCGTCTAGCCAGCGTGGTATGTATGGTAGGCTACATTCCCTCCACATTCTTTATCCTGTGCCCAGCAGTGGGACGTTAGTGATTTGAAATTATATGAAGTTGGAAAGAAATTATTCACTTCCATCCATAGTAAAGCGGGAGACCAAAGTAATCTGTACAGAATATAATCTTTTAAATACAACAACAAAACTCAATATCAAATAAATTATTCAAAACGTGTTGCGTAATAAATTAATATTTAACGTCGCTACAAAGTCACGTCTCACAGAAGCATATTATGTCACATGACGTCACAACGGATTAGAAACATGGCTGAACTTGTTCGAATTTTAATTACAATAATTATTATAAACGTCAGTTATATGTAAATGAAGAATGGGAATCCTTCGTGTGGTGATTTATTAAGAAAACAATATGTGTGTAACTCTTTTTCAGAGCAACACGCCTTTTTCCCCTGAAGAGGTAGGCAGAGGTGTTTCGCACCCACATTTCGCCAGCTATGTTTGGTCCCATGAAATAAGGGGCGAGCCTATTGTCATCTACCGGAAACATTTGTTTACCAAACTCCGGGAGAATCTCAATACTGGAATTTCATGTTAGAAAAGCCCAATACCATTTTCACCCGACCCGGGAATCGAACCCGGGACCTCTTGCCCAGCAGTCGTATACACTTCCCGCTGCGCCACCGAGGCAGTTTTCATTCACCTTCACCACAGAACAATGAAAGTAAAAATCCTATCTCTGTTCTGTGACATTCACCCTCATTTCGCCATCAAATAGGGGTGAGAACATTATTTTGATATAATAATATAGTGTCATTTAATAACAAAAACGGATAACGGAATATTTTGTCTTAAATATACGAATATGTCCATTTAGTGACGGATTAAGAATACGTAATGTCACTACCCCATTTCAACCCGTGGGTGTCGTACAAGGCGACTAAGGAAGTAACCTTATGCAGACAAGAACACTGCGAGAAAAGGAAAATTCGAAACAAACCCTATACCAATCAGTCTGGCCAGCGTGGTATAGTAGGCTAAATTCCCTCCACATTCTTTGAAGGAGACTTGTGCCCAGCAGTGGGACGTTAATGGGTTGAAATAATAATAATAATATTCTACCACATTCACACAGCGCCATCTAGCCATATTATAGATAAATTACACCCAGACACAGAACAAACCTTTATGCTCATCACACAAAGATTTGTCCTGAGTGGGGATCGAACCCACGCCCTCCGGCTTAGCAGTCAGGGTCACTAACCACTAGACCAACAGGCCAGTCATGAAATGATGATGATGATCATCAACTAGCTGTTGCCTGAGGTTTATTCCCGTGGATGTTTGTTTGGCCACTGCTGACCTTCTATTAGCCGTGGAGTGAGGTTATATACCCTGTAAATTTCTTCGATAAATACGGCCGCACTCAGAGACGTCAATTAGCAGTAATCTGTAATTAACTCAATTTTTTTCATTGAATAATCTATTATAGGTGTAAAGACTTAAGTATTATACCTTTTTCCTAAAAAACTTTAAAGTTATGTAACGTTAGGGTCCGTTCACACAGACCGGCTCGCAGAGGAGAGCTGATTTTTATCATACTTAAAACAGAGTTTTGAATAATTGTAATAAGGTTTATTTTCACGTGTCACTTCATTTATTATTGACAATGCTTGAGAACAAACCTAATGCGCGTAGTGTGAAATAATAAGAGGAGCCGACCGGCTGCCTCTGATGACGTATTCATCCGTGCTCGCGCAGGCGACCGGCTCCGATTGCATGCTCTTTGTTTTTGACTGGGCGAACTAGAGGTACCTTTTTTTTTTTTGGTATGACGTACTATTTTTAACAGTACATCAAAAATATTACAATCTAGCCTTAAATTATAGACTAATAAGTAATTTACTTATAACTTAAACTGCTACATAGAGTATTCCAAGAATGTGTCCAATAACACTTTTTCTTATTGTCTCTATTAAGGGGAAGTCACATCGTTCTTGTGTTTTTCATTAAATATATGTAACACTCGATACACTATATATTGCACTATTACACTACACTAACTCAAAGGGTTTTAGTCTTTTTAGTCTTCTCACTATGTCCGTGTTGTCAAGAAGCTGAACTAGAGGTACCTATACCGCCTTTATAGAGCCCGGCTCGGCTCCGAGCGCATCCGTCCGACTCCGAGTTCATCCGCTCAAAAACAGTGCTCTTCCATCCGGCGGCTGTCATCCGCCGGTCTGTGTGAAAAGAAGAGCGCCGGCGCCGCCCGGGCAAATGCTCTCCGAGCCGGTTGGTGTGAACGGACCCTAACTCAGTACGGCAGTGAAAGATTGTTTTAAATTAGAGCCCGTAGTTTCTAAGACTAAAGCGTGCAAACTAACTTTTTAGCTTTATAATATTAAGTATAGATTACTATTATTGACTGTCACCGTGGCGCAGTGGTTAAGGTGGTCGCCTCGCCACTACATCGCCGTGCTGGGTGACGTGGGTTCGATTCCCATACGAGACAAATATTTGTGTGATTCATAAATATTTGTTTCTAGTCTGGGTGTACTTTGTGTCCGTTAGTTTCATGTTTGTAAAGCTCCCCGCGACACAGGGCTTGTTCCCTAGTGCGGGCGTTGTCTTATAAAAAATAAAGAAATAAAAATAAATAAATGCAGAATAATGGGTAAAATGCACCAAATTTCAATTTCAAATTTCAATTACAGTTTCAGGCCTATGTCCAGCAGTGGACTGCAATAAGTTGAAATGATGAAGATGATTATTGCTTCTAGGGCACAACGTGAAAGCGTAAATTAAAAAGATGAATGAATTGAAAAAGATTTTACTGTCTTGGAAATTGTGGCCCGTTGATGGAAAAAGACTCGCCCCCCGCCTACTATTACATGGAGACTTAACATAGCGAAATGTAGGTATGATACACTTCTGCCTATCCCTCCAAAACTGCAGATGTGATGTATTTACGTATGTATTTGTCTCTTATTAACAAGGAAAACCATTGACCTTGCGATCCTATAGAAACAAGTTATACTTTATATGGTAAGTTTGTTTCCAAGGTCACTTAAGGTCAGATTATATATTTAAGTGTCTATGAAATGTGTATTAGTCTAACTAATATTAGCCTTTTATCCCCGAAGGGGTAGGCAGAGGTCTACACCTCTGCCTACCCTTGCTATACCTAGCTATGTTTGGTCCCACGAAATAGGGGGCGAACCTATTCCCCCCTTATTACAAAATACGGACTAAGCTTTAAACCAGGTTTAAATTGACAACTTTGACACTAAAATATTCTACCACATTCCCACAGCGCCATCTAGTCCCAAAGTAATCAATTATATTTGCTTGTGTTATGGGTACTAAACAACTGATATACTACTTAAATACATTTTATTTTGTTTTTTAAAGACGTTATCCATACATATTATAAAAGGCTTTGTCCTGACTGACTGACTGACTGACTAACTGACTGACTGACTGACTGACTGACAGACAACGCACAGCCTAAACCACTGGTCATAGCGACTTGAAATTTGAAGGGTGTATTTGTCCTAATGTCTAGAGGTACTAAGAAAGGGTTTTTTTTTAAATTTAACCCCTAAGGGGGTGAAAAGGGATAAAAACGATTGTATTAAACTTCTTTGTTTTTTAACTTATTGATTTGAAATTTTGTTTTGGGGTACTACTATCAAAATAAAAAATACCCTCATCAATATTTATGACAAGGGTGGCTTTGGAAGGGTGAAATTGGGGATGAAACGTTGTATGAAAAGATCTTTGTTTTGAAGTTAAAGTTTTGCTAATAAGTATTGGGATAGGAACTTAAAATGTTGTTATTAATATTTTTTATAGGGATGGGTTCAGGGGGTGAAATATTAAATAGACAATTCTTTGTTATTCAAGTTAAGTATATATTTGATCCCATGAAATAGGGGGCGAGCCTATTGTCATTCACATATGCTTACTAAACTCCGGGAAAATCTCAATACTGAAATTTCATGATAGAAAAACCCAATTCAATTTTCACCCGACCCGGGAATCGAACCCGGGACCTCTTGCAAAGCAGTCGTATACACTTCCCACTGCGTCACCAAGGCAGTTCGAAACCTTTTTGTTTATGATTTTGAACGGTTTGTGTTTTTGATCACATGTATAAACATGATCAAAAACACAAATACGTGTTCCTTGCTTTTTTTTTATTCTATCCCAAAGGGGATGAAAACTAAGTACTTAGTCGTTATTTTTTAGGTTTTTTTGGACGGATAATACGCAATTAGAACTACAGTTAAGAAGTGAGTTGATGGGTTGTTTTTGGTGTTTGAAAAACTTACCCTAAGGGACAAAATGGGTGTGAAAATTATTAGAAATTGATATGAATGTCGTTTTCAAGATTTTCAGGGAAGCTGATTACGAAAATGTTATCTATATTGACGTAAAATGAAATTCAACTCCTGTAGTGGGGTGTTGTTGAATTCATGAATTGCACATAAAACAAAGATCTATGTAATATCGAAATCTACGCGGACGAAGTCGCGGGCAAAAACTAGTTATAGATAAATTGATGATTTAACCAGTTGGCTACGACATATATATTTTTGTTCCTTTCTGAGACAGACACGGTAAAACTTATAGTGTGTAAGGGCCTTTATACATCCAAAATATTCACAAAGAGTGGTTTTCTCAGAAATCCGTTGGATTGAGTCCAAGACTTTGTGTGAAGTTCATAATAATAATCAGTACATGTAACGCAGTGAAAAAGGGTATATCATAAGAATGACCGTTGGGGAATTTGGATCCTTATCCTTATAAGAACAAGATTGAAATTACCGTATAAAGAAATCTCAATTTATTAACATGTTGTCATTACGGTATAGTATTAGTTATTGTTTGTATATAGGACTAGAAGCCGCGAAGTGCTTCACTCCCATCGTTCTTAATTTGACCACTGCTCAGCTCCTATTAACCGTAGCGTGATGTTATATAGCATATAGTCTTCCTTGATAAATGGGCTATCCAACACTAAAAGAATATTTCAAATCGGTTCAGTAGATCCTGAGATTACCCCCCTACAACGTCACAGACTCACACACTTTACTTCTTTAAAATTGTTTGTAGTTTATATGAAGGGAAATCTGTTTCGTTTTCCCTTTTTGAGTCATCAATATGTGAAGAAGGAAGAACAAAGTAACGACACCTATACATACCCAGAATGTCTTAAGACGCGAGAGAAAACTCGAGCCGTTTTTCTAACTAATCCTACTTATATTATAAATGCAATTTTTATAATTATATATTAAAATATATAATTATAAAAATTATAATATACGATATATTATAATGCGATGGTGGCTAAATGGATAAGGGACCGGGCGGCGTGCAAATCACGCGGTCGGAGTTCGATCCCGACCGGCAGTACCAATGTGGATTCCACTTTGTGGAATTTATATGTACTAGTCAAGTGACTTACCATCTGCTAACGGTGAAGGAAAACATCGTGAGGAAACCCACATACCCCAGAAGTAATTCTAAGTGTATGTCTGATTAACCAACCCGCACTAGGCCAGCGTGAGTAGAGTGTGGCCTAAAACCCTCTCAGCTTTCTAGATAGAGGAGAGGAGACCCGAGCCCAGCAGTGGGACTTAATGAGTTGCTGATGAAATGAAAAAAAAATATAAATGCGACATTTAGGCTGATTGGATGTTTTGTGTCATCATGCCAGGACAGCTGAAGGGATCTGAATGAAATTCGGCACACAGATATTAATCTTTTTACTGATTTCTTGCGAGGGTCCGTTTAGTGACGGATTAAGAATACATAATGTCACTACCCCATCTCAACCTGTAGATGCCGTATAAGGCGACTATGGGAGTAACTTTATGTAGACAAGAGCACTGCAAGAAAAGGAAAATTTGATACAAAACCCTATACCAACCCATCTGGCCAGCGTGGTATAAATAGTAGACAGAATTCCCTTTAAAATATTTGGAGGAGACCCGTGCCCAGCAGTGGGACATTATAGCGATACCTGTGATGATGATGATGATGATTAACACTGTAGTAACACTTTTATGAACCTATGGTCACAAATAATAATAATATTCTACCACATTCACACAACGCCATCTAGTCCCAAAGTAAGCAATTATATTTGCTTGTGTTATGGGTACTAAACAACTGATATACATTTTTTTTTTGTAAATTCATACTTATTATAGATAAATTACACCCAGACACAGAACAAACCTCGAACCCACGACCTCCAGCTTAGCAGTCAGGGTCACTAAACACTAGACCAACAGGTCAGTCAAAATCAAATGATTCATTCATTCATCAGAAACACATTACGTCCCACTGCTGGGCTCGGGTCTCCTCTCCTCTAACTAAGAGGTGAGAGGGTAAAAATAAATGATTGATTGATAGTAAGTATAGATTTTTATTTATATCGAATCTCTAATGTAGTCAACTCGCGCGTACCTCCAAAGTAGTCATAGGAAAAAGAGGGAAAAAAGGATTTAAAATTTTATTTTGATGACTGTGTTTGAGACGAGCGCGCAAGTTGACGACAAAAAAATATAGGTAAAATTCGACGAGCGAGTTCCAAGCTCGCAAGTTGACGAATAAGTCCGGTCGAGTCGATTTCCAAATTCACAGTAGGGTCTCTGAGTGCCACTACATGTCCTTGTTTAAACGAGGTTGTATCTAACTTGGTAATAGTGTTTTCATGTTTTTTTCCGGAATTTATCCTTTACTTGTAATGTAAGACCTTGCTTCATTGCAAACATGATTCTAGGTCACTGGGAAATACCCTATAGGTTTCCATTTTTGTTACTTATTGACAAACAGACAGACAGACAGATTTATACTTCTATACTAATATTATAAACACGTAAAGGTGAAAGTTTAGTGAGTTTGTGAATTTGTGACGTTATAGAGGATAACCTCGGGATCTACTGAACCGATTTTCAAAATTCTTTTAGCGTTGGATAGCCCATTTATCGAGGAAGGCTATAGGCTATATAACATCACGGTACGGCCAATAGGAGCTGAGCAGTGGCCAAATAAAGAACGACGGGAAAGAAGCCCCTCGCGAAAGGGTTCAGGTTTCCTATAGCTATTGATTTGAAATAAAAACATAGGTATACTAAAAACTAAGAAATACAAGGATTTCATTTTCTTCTTTTGACGTACGGAACGCTAAAATAAAACTATCAATTTAATCTCATTATCCAATTAACCTTATAATTAATGGATGCAATTCAAATTCTTGTAAACAGACATCTTTGCGAGCCATCATTTGATTGTCCTTGACCTTGACAAATGACCTTGACAGTGTACAGTTTTATTATAAAAGTTTTATACGGTAATAATTTTTAACGCGAGGTAAATAAAATACCAATAAAATTAATTTACCGTTTAATGATTTATTATGGTAAAAATATTATCTACTTATTAAAAGCAGAAGAGTTTGTTTGTTTGGTTGAGCGCGATGATCTCAGGAACTACTGGGCCCTGATTCTGAGCTGTTGGAATGTTTTTGCCTGGATAGGTTTAACGTTTACTTTATTTTTATTTTATTTTTTTTTTTAACACAAAACACATTACAATCGGAAATAAAATAAAAATTGAAGATACATAATTTCGATCTGGATTGTAGCGTAACAATATGCGTACACAATAAAACAATTTGTAGCGAGAGACAGTTCGGATTACTTAAACAATAACAAAACTACTAATTAGATTCTACATTATTATATATACCTAGGTTAGACCGGCATGACTCAAGTTGTTACACCTGAGTCAACCGACCGCGACCAGCTATGGAGGATGTCTTTAACTAATGAAGTGAATCTGGCAAACTTGGGATCAAAAAGTATAAAAGTAAGTAAGTAAGTCAAAAAGTAAGTATTTAAAGTTAAAATAAAATTACCCATTTTAAAAATTATTTTAGTATTTGATAGCGACTTCCATTTATTGATAAAAAGAATACCAGTAGTAGTTCATTAAGCAGTCGCCCCCGCGCGTTTCATTTTGCGTAAACAGAGTGGGATATTTACTGCAATAAAATAGGGTTATTTTAAGCAAGATCTTAAGAATATTAATAATATAATAGAAATACAGTTCATTATCGTCCGTCTAGTGACGGTATATGTCACTACCCCGTTTCAACCCGTGGGTGTCGTACAAGGCGACTAAGGGACTAACCTTCTAGAGCGCTGCGAGAATAGAAAAATTTGAAACTAACTTACTAAAACTAAAGGCTAAATTCCCTCCATATTCTTTGGAGGAGACACATGCTCAGCAGTAGGACGTTTATGGGTTGAAATGATGAAAATTATACATTACATTATTATACATTATATAGTTTCTTGGTTTTCATTTTTTATTATTTTTATTTTTGTTTAACAAGTATTTTAGCTCAGTACCCACCATTCTATGATGTCTAAATTTCAAAAAGTAACCATTCATTAAACCAAAATAATTGCAATTTCAATAATTGCAATTATTTTGGTTTAATGAATGGGCCCGACTTTCTTGCCAGTTCTTCTCAATCTCAAGCTTTTCAGCGAACTGATCTTAGAAAAATATACTGGCACCATTGTTTCTTTGTATGACTTTCATAATTATCATGTACTAGATTCCACCTGCTGCTTCGTCCGCGTGGTATGTATTTTATACCTATGAACCTTCCTCTTGAATCAGTCTATCTATTAAAAAAAACCGCATCAAAATCAGTTGCATAGTTTTAAAGATTTAAGCATACATAGGTTTATAGGGACAGAGAAATCGACTTTGTTTCATACTTAGTAGTGATTTGATCCAATGAAATAAAAAAACATTGACTATAGACACGCAAATCCAGATTGTACATGCCAGGTTTTTTGTTTTCAAAGCTCACGTTTCGTGGGGTTAAATGACACACATGCCAGTTAATACCATCCAATGAATGTCCCATTGAATGTGTAGGCACGTGCACGACTGATATTTACCGGTTCGTATTATATACATATAGTTATTAAATCACGTGTTTTAATAACTATGAGGAAATGTTGTTTTTGCTTGTTAAAGTTTTTGATGCCATACCTAAATTACATGTACGGGTAAACTTTAAACTGATGATCATCATCAGCAACTCGTTGTGTGTCCCACTGCTGGGCACGGGTCTCCTCTATTTAGAGAGCTGAGAAGGTATAGGCCATAATCCACACACGCTGGTCTAATGCGAATATCGGTTGAATTTCTTCTAGGGTATGTGGGTTTCCTCATGATATTTCCCTTCACTGTTAGTAGATGGTAAGTCACATGACTAGTACATATAAATTCCACAAAGTGAAATCCACATTGGTACTGCTAGGGATAGAACTGGGACCACATGATTAACTGATGATAATGCTACCAAAAGAAAACGGTAAGGTACCTATATGCACAGGTTGCATAATGTCATTTTGTTTTTAATTTTATCTATTTCAATAAAATATTTATTTTATGCATAACTTAAAACTTATACAAACAAATAACCTATTTAAAAAAAAAAAACCGGTTAAGAGCATGTCGGATCATGCTCAATGTAGGGTTCCGCAGCAAAAGAGCTACGATGTTCATCATATATATACACTAGTATTTGAAAATAATCCAACCGATTTTAATGAAATTTCATGAGTCTGTTTGTTTCAGCTTGAAAGATTGGATCATTTCGAGAGAGATAGGTGGCGCTGTTGGTAGGATAACGACCACATACAGAGTGGAATTTTGGTTTTATTCTTATTTATTTTAACACATTTGTTAGATTAGATAATTCAATACTTATGGTTGAACCTATAGATCTATGCCATAAAAGTACAGGGTATTATTTTTTCAAATTGTAGATAAGTAAGTTTTTCAATTGCTTAGAAGCAAATTTATATATCACTAGCTTTTGCCCGCGACTTCGTCCGCGTAGATTTCGATATTACATAGATCTTTGTTTTATGTGCAATTCATGAATTCTACAACACCCCACTACAGGAGTTGAATTTCATTTTACGTCAATATAGATAGCATTTTCGTAATCAGCGTCCCTGAAAACCTTGAAAACGACATCCATATCAATTTCTAATAATTTTCACACCTATTTCATCCCTTAGGGTAAGTTTTTCAAACACCCATTAACTCACATCTTAACTGAAGTTCTAATTGCGTATTACCAAACATATAACTTGAAAAACAAAGAACTGTCTATTTAATATTTCACCCCCTATCAAAAACATTAAAAACAACATTTTAAGTTCATATCCCAATACTAATTTGCAAAACGTGTTAACTTCAAAACAAAGATCTTTTCATACAACGTTTCATCCCCAATTTCACCCTACCAAAGCCACCCTTGTCAAAAATATTGATGAGGGTATTTTTTATTTTGATAGTAGTACCCCATAACAAATTTTCAAATCTTTAAGTTAAAAAACAAAGAAGTTTTATACAATCGTTTTTATCCCTTTTCACCCCCTTAGGGGTTGAATTTTAAAAAACCCTTTCTTAGTACACCTCTAGACATTAGGACAAATACACCCTCCAAATTTCAAGTCGCTACGACCAGCGGTTTAGGCTGTGCGTTGTCTGTCAGTCAGTCAGTCAGTCAGGCAGGACAAAGCCTTTTATAATATGTATTGATGTATTATTTACTTGATATTTTGTTTTTAATGCAAGTCTTTACCCTATATAAACAAGCAACTACTTTATCTTAGTCACTATAAAGGATTAATGCTAAGGATTTTGTATTTGGTACAAAATTATCCAACACCCAAGTTCAATGACTATTACTGCTAAACTAATAAAGTTATCTTAACCGCTATAGTTTTCATTTAAAGTTCATAAAATGCACTATCATCATGAATTTTTCCAGATTTTTCAAGCCAGCAGTTAGCTTTTAGAGGGGGGGGGGGACGCCCTACTGAAACAAAAATTTGCTCTTTTAAGTTTAATATTTCGTAAATGGACCATTAAATCGAAAATTAATGTTAGTAACCCCCAAGTCGTTTTAGAAGGCCTATTCAACGATACCCCACACAATGGGGTAGACAACAAAAAAAATATTCATCGCCACTTCACATGTATGGGAGCTACCCTAAAAAAAAATATTTTCCAAAATTTTATTTTACCACTTTGTCGACGTAATTGATATACACACTCCTACAAAATTACAGATTTCTAGTACTAACGGTCTCTTAGCAAAACCTCGGACAGACAGACAGACAGACGGACATAACGAAACTATAAGGGTTCCTAGTCAGAACTACGGAACCCTAAAAAAGAACCAGACTACTTACAGGAAATTCCTATAAATATAATATCTGATTGATATCAGATTCCTTAGGAAACGTACCCAAAAGGCTAGCCACATTACCGCGTTGGATAGCAAGGCTAATGCGTTGCCCCAGGTAGAGGCCAGCCCTTGGATCATGTGATACCTCAGAAACACGCTTACAAATTTCACGATAAAATTTGTGAGTGTTTGGCCCCCAAGGTCCAAGAGCTTCAACCCAAAAGGCTCAAAGATGTAAGTCTCACCAAGACTTTCATATTTACGCCGCTTGAGGCACTCTGCAGAATTGGCAGCAGAACCCAGAACCGAATTTAAATTTCTTGTAGGTATGGATCACCATATTATCATCATTTCAACCCATAAACGTCCTTCCACTGGGGTCGGGTCTCCTCCAAAGAATGTGGAGGGAATTTACCCTACTAGTGGGCCGTTATCACAGGACATGGTTCCTTTAATAAACACCTTTTCGTTCTAGGCATCACAGACAGCCCTCTCTGCAGAGCCTGCATGAGTGAGGAGGAAACAGCAGCTCATGTGCTCCTACACTGCCCTGAAACCGTTACATACAGGGCTAAGTACTTCAACAACACAGGTACACTCCGACAGATCGCCAGCAACGTCAATAGACTGCTGGCGTTCTTCGGCGAGCTAGGGTGGATCGAGTGAGCTATCCACCCTCACGCAAAAACCGCGGCTTGACGTGGAGTTGCGGACAACAGCCCGCCAAACCATACCATACCATACCATACCCTACTAGTGGTAGTAGCTGGCCAAACGGGTTGGTTTAAGGTTTTGTTTCGAATATTTTCCTTTTCTCATTTAGTATGGATGAAGATATTAAAGTATAACATTCTAGAATGTTTATATAACATTGTTTGTTTAGCGGGCAAGTTACATACATATTTAAAGTGTCAAATATATCCGATCCTAAGGTCAAACTGAAACGTCTTCTTATTTCAAGATTTAATTCAAGGTATAACATGATATTAAGCTTAAAATGAACAACCAAAATTAATGAGACGAAAAGTCAGGTAGAAACGGAAACTTGTATCGCACTTCTTTTTCTGTTTATGAACAGACAATGTCTGTACCATCAAAAGAGACTTGTGGCACGGGAAGTTGTACAGACATCATCTAGCGGACACAATGTATATGTCGTAGAATCCGATTTTTTGCGAGAAACCTAGTGATTTTGCGAAAACACAGATAATTAGACAATGGTGAAAAATGTCTCAAATTTATTAGAAAAATATAAGGTATATCATGGATAAGTTAAGTTAGAAGGCTGAGACCCGCTTTATCGCTGTGGTTAATTTTTTGAAACATTTTCACAATTTGTCTAATTAATTCTTTAGAAACAGCTTTATAAGAACGGTATGTAAATTGCTGTTTAGCAGAAAATCTAATAGTATGGGTTATAAATTCAGGCATCTACACATACACACACTGTGTGTGTGTGTTATATGTAGATGCCTGAACACACACAAACACACGTACACAAATTCGTTTGAATTATTCATTAAAAATTAATATTAATAAGTTATTTATTATATATTAAAGTACTATTAACTAGTAACTATTTTCTAATAGTTTTAATGATTTTTTTTCTCTGGTTGTGTTCATATAAACTATTTTTATATGAGTATGAAATATGACATAGGGTAAACACAGTTAATAATAAAGACACTGTTAAAAAGGCACTGGTTTCTGAAACACAGCTTAGTTACACTATTTCAGGAGCCAGGTTATTCACTTTAGCATGTATCTATCTTTTCTGATGCCAATATACATTTTGATTTTTTTAATACGTTTTTTCGCAAAATCTCTAGGGATTTCGCAAAAATTCGAATTATAATGATCCTGCAAAATAATACATAGGTAAGTACAACTAGACTACTTGAGTAAAGTCTAGACTCAGAATAACTATCTGAGATCGAAACCAGAACTAAATCAACGAAACAAAAAGAAGATTCTATATTCGACCCGTTGTTTGTTTTATTATAAACATAAAGGGATACTTACAATTTTATTATAATAACTTCAAATCCAATTCGGAATTATGACAGCAGATAAGTTGTCCAACAAGTCCTCGTCAATAAACTAGTGACGTGATCAAAAACGTCATTATAAACACATTATCATTAGTCTCAATTGAAAATTTATCATTTATTAGATTTAAACTTGAAAATCCACTTCTCTCACACACTATCACAAAGTTATCAATTTAAAATAAACAGTTTTATTTATTATTAAATAAATTATTTTTTAAAAATTAAAGTTCATTTATTTTTTTAATATGGAATTATTTTGACACTTGTTTTATGTTATATTTCGAATGCTGTTTTATTCATTTGAAACTATCAGTGTTAAACGTTAAAATGCCCGCTGATCAGATGTTTTCTGTTTACACTGACCGCTGCGAAGCGACACGCTTCAATGTTGGCACGCAACTCGTATGCTATTTTGAAAACATACCACACTCAATAGAGAAATCCCAATTCGGAATTTCAGTTTTCAAGGTTCTAAACTTTTCCTATAGTACAAATATCACCTTTATTCACATCTTTAATTAAAATGTAAGTCCATAGCGTTCAATATGTGGAAGTATATTAAGTCTAATTCACACGCGACGAGGATTAAAACTGCTCCGAACCAAAACTGTACGTTTGATGGGCTAGCGTAGCAAACAGCCGCCTGTCTCGCAAGCGGTATGATCACTGAATTCAACATCGGCATCGTCTCAGTTTGGCACCACACAAGTACTTATGCACTAATCAGCCGAGAGCTGATCTTGAATAAGATGTTAACACTGTTAAAGTTTATTATATACAGAACTATGTATTATGATTTGGATTTTTTAGGATCTTTTTGTTATTGAATCAATTAAGTTTGAATTCCTTTAAGTCAGTCCTTCTTGAATTTTTGCTTTTATTGTTTAGTTTATTTCTTCAATCGTTTGTTTATTAAGTGTTTTTTTTTATGTTTATATTTGTTATTTATTGTATTTTATTGCAATTCCATAATACACATGTTATCAAATAGACATGTCATTGTGTATTTACAATAAATGAATTAGCAATACGTAATCGACCTTTGTGTACCTATAAATTTATGATGATAATGATTTATTTATAACTTACGTAAGCAGTGCGAAATTGTTTTTTTTGTTATTTACCGTTATTTTCCCTAGCCTACTGTATGTTTGATATGACCATAGTAATATTAATAGTAGTAATATATAATAATAGTAATATTAATATATAAATACTAAACTGCTATGTCAATAGATTATTACCTATTGTTTAAAATTGGATTTTATAATAAAAAATATTTATTATTAATTTATTAATGAATTTATTAATTATCACTTTTAATTTATAACTAACTAATAAACACAAATTTATTTAAAATTTTAATAAAAAACAAACTCCATTACTAATTACGTAATTTTCAATATCCGAAATCCAAACTTCGAATTCAATAAATATTATTTCATTTATTTCACAATTGAACATTTGGAGCACAAATATTATTTCATTTATTTCACAATGAATATTTGGAACACAATCGTATTTAATTTAATTTTTTTTATCAGAACGATATTTATTCACGTTGCAGAATTTAAATGAGTTTCGATAAATTATTTATTTATTGAACAGTGTGTAATAAATTTATTTTTATTCACAATATTTCACGTAATATTTATAGTACTTATTATAGTAATACATCAATAAGACTGACTACTTGATATATAAACTCCGGACGGTATTGAAGTCTAAATTTATTCTGGATCAAGGCAACAGACGTAATGCTCAAATCCGCCTATTGTTTTTTAAACTATTGAATATTCAAATTTTACAAATTATACTATATTATGATATACTATTAGGACCGTCTTCATCCGGGCTCAGAGTCCTAAGGGGCCCTTATTCTGACACGGCGAAAGCTCCCGAATCGTAAATTTATTTTGAACGACGTATTTTTAATTAATGGTATAAAAAGTTATCGTATAGAAAAACCGTAAAAACTTTTCAGCAACAATTTTTAATATGTTTTTTAACTTTAAATTAACTAACTTTTCAGGCGGAAAATTTTCCTACATCTTTGTGAGGTTTTGAATTGAAATTTAGATTTTTTCATTCTGATTCTGCAAATAAAAGGACTTTTGGGGTGTTTCAGTTTTAGTATTAACAAATAATCATCATCATTATATCAGCCCAAAGACGTCCACTGCTGAACATAGGCCTCACCTAATTTACGCCACTGCGAACGGTCCTGTGCCGCCTACAACCAACGGCCGCCCACCACCCTGACCAGGTCGTCGGTCCATCTGGTGGGGGACCGTCCCACGCTGCACCTTCCAATACGTGGCCGCCACTTGAGAACCTTTTTCCCCCATCGGCCATCAGTTCTACGAGCTATGTGCCCTGCCCACTGCCACTTTAGCGATGCGATTCGGTGAGCTATGTCGTAACAAATAATAACGCTGTATATTTACACAGATTACGATACCACAGTATCAATATATATATATATCTATTCTGTGACCTAGAAGAACGTACCATAACCTAATAGGTAACGTTCCAAAGAAGAGACAGATCAGGAGTACCCACAACCGGCGAGAATGCATGAAAAGACTGATGAATGTTGAAGAAGCCAAAGATATATGTCAGAATCGTAGCAAGTGCAAGGAAATAGTCTCTGCCTACCCATCTGTTGGGAAAGAGGCGTGATCTATATGACTTTATTTATGTATTCTGTGACGATACGCACTTTTTTTTTTTATATTGTGCTTTTTTTTTGCTTTTTGTGAAGATAAGGGTCAATATGTCTATATAGTACTTATGTAACATTTCAAACTTACAGCAAACCATTACCCAACAAAACCTCCCATAATTGTTTGTTCTAAGATTAAGTGACAATGATGTATGAGTACGAACGAGATACAACAAATATTTTGTGTTGTAAACAGTTTAATCAATCCATCCAAGGCTGGAATTAATAAGTAGTGCGACATTTCAACGTGGTATATTACAATTAACTTGATCAGGGAAGTACTTGTGCCCTAAAGAAGGTCATATCCATTTAAAGACAGAATAAGCTTAAAAGAAATACGGAAAAAGTCGAATAATGTAGACGTCTCACATACCATAAGAAAAATGAAATGATTATGGTATAGCAGGCTAAATTATCCAAACATTTTGGAGGAGACCCGGGCCCAGCAGTGGGACATTTCGCATGCTTAATGGCAAATTGACCCATAAGTAGATAGGTCAGCAGTGGCAGTCGGGTAAAAATATAACGTTTTCTGTGCTTATCGAAATTGTTTGACATGTTTAATAATAACCCATATTTCGCAAATATTTTTTTGAGATTTGAATTGATTTAATTTGAAAGTTACCGACATATTATCACGCAGAACTGAGGGCCAATGGGGCCGAAAAATTCTCGAATGGAGACCACGTACCTACAAGCGCAGCATAGGACGTTCACCCACAATGTGCACAGATGATATGATCCGAACAGTAAGATCGCGCTGGATACAGGCCGCATAATATATAACCGGTCCCATTGGACTTCACTTGAGGAGAACTATGTCCAGAAATTGACGTTCTACGTCTGATACGATGCTGATTTCTACTTACCTCATGTACCGTAGCAGCTCTGAAGAGGAAACAGTTGAGGAGGCCCTCCTTCTCATTGAGGAGTATGTAGAATAGCTCTTCTGGTCTACCTGGCACTTGGCTGGCCCTGAATAGAGGAAAAAATACATTACAAACACTATTTATCTATTTCAGTACCTCAAGTTACAATTGCTATACAAGTGTACTTGTGTTAAAAGTAGTAACACACTTCTTCCTACCCCATTTCGTAACAAAAGAAGTGACACACATCTATACATCTATACAAATAAATAAAATTGGATTGTCTGTTTGTAATATTAAAATAACCGCTTTTTACTACATGCATATGAATGTATATACGGTACATAATAATATACCAAAATATTTTTTTTTACAATTTTTGTCTATCTGTCTGTCTGTTTGTTCCGGCTTATCTCTGGAATGGCTGGACGGATTTTGACGGAACTTTCACTGGCAGATAGCTGATGTAATAAGGAGTAACTTAGGCTACTTTGAAAAAGTAATGTCGCTTTTGTTAAACTCCACGCGGACAAAGTCGCGGGTGCAGCTAGTCTATATTAATATTATAAAGCTGAAGGCTTTGTTTGTTTGAAAGTGCTTATCTCTTAAACCACTGATGCGAAGCCTCCTGTTTATATAGGAAGGCCTATAACATGACGCTATGGCTAATAGGAGCTGAGTAATTTCTAAGCAATAATCCGTGTAGTGACGGATTAAAAATAGATAATATCACTACCCATCTCAACCTGTGGGTGTCGTAAAAGGCAACAAAGGTACTTAACCATAATAATAGGTATGCAGGTCAGAGCACTGCGGAAAAAGGAAAATTGGAAACAAACCCTATACCAACCCGTCTAGCCAGGCAGCGTGGTGAAATAGGCTAAATTCTGTCCACATTCTCTGGAAGAAACAAGTGAGGCAGTGGGTGTATGGGTTGAGATGATGAACTTTCGCTAACTCAAAGATGATGGTCGCCCTCCAGGACCTTTTACGCAGTAGTCAAAAGATGTTATGTGTGTAAAATACCTGATGTCTGTCTTTAAGGTCAAAAAGTCCTCAAAAGACGTCATTATTTTTTAGTACCTCACCTGCGACTAAGTTCAAATCAAGTATATTTAGGGTTCCATAAATAAATAGGAAAAACGGAACCCTATAAAATAGGGTTCACAAAGACAGACAACAACTTGTCTGTCTTTAATTTTTTTGTAATTCGAAAGCTTTTATACTTCACATTGAACTAGAATAAAATTTGAAATTTAATAAGAATAAGAAAAAGTAAAGCCGTAATTCGTAAATTGGTATTTGTAAAATTGTCAACAAACTTATATTTTTTTACATTTTATGAGTGGCCTGTTGGTCTAGTGGTTAGTGACACTGACTGCTAAGCCGGAGTCGTGGGTTCGATCCCCACCCCGGACAAATCTTTGTGTGATGAGCATAAAGGTTTGTTCTGTGTCTGGGTGTAATTTATCTATAATATGTATGTATTTACAAAAAAAAATGTACCTATTTAACTAGTATATCAGTTGTTTAGTACCCATAACACAAGCAAATATAATTGCTTACTTTGGGACTAGATGGCGCTGTGTGAATGTGGTAGAATATTATTACATATATTAATATTATTTGAAGTGAATATGTATAGGACTAATAGGAGATTCGTGGAAATAATTGCATTATTTAATTTGTTTTCGATAAACATGGTAGGCGGTTCATAGTACGGAACTCTGTGCACATTAAAGATATTTTAACTTGGTAATAAAGAAACGGAAACCCAACAGTTTAGTGACGTTGTTTGCAAAAAAATTTGTAATTATTGACTTGAATGGACGTGCAAAAAATATATTACATTAAAATTATATGGTTTTCGCACAAACCGGTTTAATATCAGATCATTGGCAATAAACCGTGTTGCCCCATCATGGCGCATTGGGTGCATGCACATGTGCATGTAACTGATGCGTCAGATGGTGGCAACAGATTTATGAATTAAATGTTACGTGTACTGTTTGTTTGTTTGTTTATTTATTTATTTTATTACTAACATAGTATAAGTTGTGTGTATTACTAACATAAATAATGTATATGGATCTCGGTCTGAAATAAATATTATTTTATTTTATTTTTTATTTATTTTAATATAAATTTTTGTATAGCACGCTTTTTCAATATAACTTGGTAAAACATAACTGTTCAAGACTTTTACCCCCGAGGGTAGGCAGACGTGCATCACACAAATATTTCGCTATCTAAACGTCCCACTGCTGGGCACGGGTCTCCTCCAAAGATTTTGGAGGGAATTTAACTTACTATACCACGCTGGCCAGACGGGTGGGTATAGTTTGTTTCGAATTTTCGTTTTCTCGCAGTGCTTTTATCTGCATAAGGTTACTTACTCCCTTAGTCATAATTATCAGTCTGTGTGCCAAGTCACATACTTAAATATCTACTCCCATAGTCGCCTTTTACGACACCCACGGGTTGACATGGGCCCGTAGCGGGCCATCGTCGCTGTGGTCGCGGACGAATGTTTCTGCGCTCCCGTGACCACAGCAGAGCGCGACGAAAGGAACACCTTGGGGTTTTAGTGGGTGCGAGCCCCACATAACCCCTCGGTTCTTTCCCCAAGACTGAGGGGTATGCGTCAGGCATTTCCCCAAGTAAAAAAGAAAAAAAAAGTGTAGTGACATTATCCGCTGATGTCATATCTAGTTCCGGTGGCCCACTCGTCACAGAGAAGAGACACAGAAGGGTTTAGTGGGTATTCCGATTCCGACCGGTGAGTCCCGCAAACCGTCCCACACGGGGCGGTAATGTGGGACTCTTAAAAAAAAAGGATAGTGACATTAATGAAATGAAATCTCGTTTATTCATCTAGGTTACAAGGTAACACTTATGAAAGTCACAAGAATGTAACAGGTTATCCGAAAAGTAGTGTCAGCAAATTTGCCTACGACGATAATGACTGGCCTGTTGGTCTAGTGGTTAGTGACCCTGACTGCTAAGCCGGAAGGGTTCGATCCCCACCCAGGACAAATCTTTGTGTGATGAGCATAAAGGTTTGTTCTGTGTCTGGGTGTAATTTATCTATAATATGTATGTATTTACAAAAAAAAAATGTATTTAAGTAGTATATCAGTTGTTTAGTACCTATAACACAAGTAAATATAATTGCTTACTTTGGGACTAGATGGCGCTGTGTGAATGTGGTAGAATATTATAATATTATTATAATGCAAGGTACCTAAGCGTAAGTTGATAAAAACACATTGTTACAACACTTACCTTATGATATCAACCAGTCTATGAATGATTATAGGCTCAAAATTTCCATTGTAAGCTTTGAGGCAGCCGTCCTCTACTGCTATGCTGAGCTAGAACAAAGATAATATCAATTATGAAGATTCATTTTAACCCAGAAAAAAAAAGGAAGAAAACGCTGGCCAAGGCTGTTATACCCCCTTATACAAAACCTAGTTTAATGTTTGGTCCGTATTTTGTAATAAGGATATGGTTTGTGTCGAATTTTCCTTTTCTCGCAGTGCTCTTGTCTGCATTCTACTCTCTTAGGGTCCGTTCACATCAACCGGCTCGGAGAGCATCGGCCGGCGCTCTTCTTTGCACACAGACCGGCGCGGCGGTTGACAGCTGCCGAATGGAAGAGCACTGTTTTTGAGCGGATGAATTCGGAATCGGACGGATGCGCTCGGAGTCGAGCCGGTGCTTTATAAGGCCGGTATACCTCTAGTCCGCGCAGTCAAAAGCAAAGAGCATGCAATCGGAGCCGGACGGCTGCGCGAGCACGGATGAATACGTCATCAGAGGCAGCCGGTCGGCTCCTCTTATTATTTCACACTACGCGCATTAGGTTTGTTCTCAAGCATTGTCAATAATAAATGAAGTGACACGTGAAAATAAACCTTATTACAATTATTCAAAACTCTGTTTTAAGTATGATAAAAATCTGCTCTCCTCTGCGAGCCGGTCTGTGTGAACGGACCCTTAGTCGCCTTTTACGATACCCACGGGTTGAGATGGGGTAGTGACATTATGACTGTATTTTTAATCCGTCACTACACGGAGGATTAAGGATATCAGGTTTATGAAGATTATCGGGAAGACAACAATAAACGCGAATGCGACCTAAATATGGATATATTCGCGGGTGATTATTATATCCTCTGATTTTTGGCCGTATTTTTTTTTGGCAGATCCAACATGTATAAGTTAGGTTTGAAGACTGATGTGGGAGCCTTTATACTTACTTCTCTTACCATTGTCTAACTTACTAATTTTGGTGAACATAATACCAATTTTGGATTGCAAATCTATTTTTTTGGGAATCAATTTTACTAAATTTTAATAAGTAAGCAGACGTTTAAATTTATCACCCTATAAATAGCTTATCTACCACTAGTAATGACAAACAAATTTATACCTTATCTCTAATGCCAGTAGCTCTGATCTCCCTCAGAAGCCAGGGTAGCATGGCGTTGGAGAACCGCCGGTCCATAGCCGTGAAGCCCAAGTAGATAACTGAGGTCAATTTTGTCTTCATTTTGTACTGGATCTGTTAGAAATTAATAAGTTGTCTCATCAGAGAATTCTATTAGGTATAAATAATTGTTACCCACTTACATATGTAGTAGAACATAATAAAGGAAATAGTACATTATGATATAAGTGCGGTAAGTTGAAAATTACACCCCAGGCGATATTGCTACAAGAAAGCAGAGGCTGTAATAATTCAATCAATAATCAAGCACACGTATGTCATACGAGGTTTAAAAACATTTTTGCGAGGAATTAAATAAAACTCGGACTTAGAAAAAACGTCACAGCTAAAATAAAAAGCGCGCGGAATAATTTTCACATGTCAAAAATTAGCGATGCGCGCGCATAGCTCTTTTTTTTTAAGGCAAAGGCACAAAAACAGCCGGTATTACTAACAAAGTAAATTAATATTTTTGTGATTTGTTACAGATATAGTTGTAATTTATGGTCTAAATTAATTAAATTAAAGAATAAAATGTTTATTTATTATATTTTATCTCCCAAAGTTAATTTTATTCATAAAATGTTAACCACTTTTCTGCATTAAAAACTCTTTGCTAAGATTTAAAAAAGTACCGTTCGTTTTAGACGGAGCATCTTGATAAACCGTGCGTTTTATATTACAATAATGCACAAGTACGTAATGAGATACATTACGATATTGAAATTAGTGAAATAAGAGACACTTTACGAGCAAATGTGTTGTAATAAATTAAAAGTTACTTTGTGAAGCGAATCAGTAAACTATTATTATACTAATATCAATTCGCTGATAGCAATTTTGGCTGCATTAAGCATAATATAAAATTAACTTTGGGAGATAAAATAATTATGATATAATTAAATAAAATAAACATTTAATTCTTTAATTTAATTAATTTAGACCATAAATTACAACCATTTATCTGTTCTAAAACACAAAAATATTAATTTACTTTATTAGTAATACTGGTTGTTTATGTGTTTTTTCCTTAAAAAAAAAGCGCTGATGCCCGCGCATCGATAATTTGTGACAAGTAAAAATTATTCCGCGCGCTATTTCTTTTCGCTGTATTTGTTATTTTCTAAGAAGGTCAGAATTTTATTTATTTCCTCGCAAATATATTATGTTATAAAACGTCGTATGACATTCGTACGCTTTGATAATTACAAACATATTAATTTACTTTATTAGTAATACTGGTTGTTTATGTGTTTTTTCCTTAAAAAAAAAGCGCTGATGCCCGCGCATCGATAATTTGTGACAAGTAAAAATTATTCCGCGCGCTATTTCTTTTCGCTGTATTTGTTATTTTCTAAGAAGGTCAGAATTTTATTTATTTCCTCGCAAATATGTTATAAAACGTCGTATGACATTCGTACGCTTTGATAATTACAGCCTCTGCTTTCTTGTAGCAATATCGCCTCGTCTGTAATTATCGACTTACCGCACTTATATCATAATGGAGAACATTTTGGAGGGAATTTAGCCTACCATACCACGCTGGCCAGACGGGTTAGTATAGAGTTTTGTATCGAATTTTCCTTTCTCTCGCAGTGCTGATGCTATGTCTGCTTGAGTCGCCTTTTACGACACCTACCGACTAAAAGCGCGAGTTAGGACGGGCCTTTGTCCAACAGTGGACTACAATAGGCTGAGATGACGATATAAATAGTGTCCGACAAGAGTGTTAATTAAATTTGACCTGCGGCACTACCTTAACCACTATGGTTAGTTAATAAGGTAGGGTTTTACCGGCGCGGTAATTAAGATAGGTAAACACGGGGAAACAGGAAAATAATACGTATTTTTGGAATATCAACATAACAATAACTATGCGCGAAAAGCATTTAACGCGCTATCGAGCAATTGCAAATTGCCTCGGTGGCGCAGCGAGAAGTGTATACGACTGCTGTGCAAGAGGTCCCGGGGTTTCGATTCCCGGGTCGGGTGAAAATGGAATTGGGTTTTTCTATCATGAATTTCCATTATTAAGATTTTCCCGGAGTTTGGTAAACAAATGTTCACGGTTGATGACATTAGGCTCGCCCCCTATTTCATGGGACCAAACATAGCTGGCGAAATGTGGGTGTGAAACACCTCTGCCTACCCCTTCGGGGAAAAAGGCGTGATGCTATCTTTTGATGATGCTATGTTCGGGCAATCCCGGGCTATTAGCAGACGTTAATATCAAGCGATGGTGGCTGAATGGATAAGGGACCGGCGCAAATCACGTGGTCCGCTTTCGATCCCGACCGGCAGTACCAATGTGGATTACATTTTGTGGAATTTATATGTACTAGTCAAGTGACTTACCATCTGCTAATGGTAAAGGAAAACATCGTGAGGAAACCCACATACCCTAGAAGTAATTCTATGAGTAGGTATGTCTGATCCACCAACCCGCACTAGGCCACCGTAAGTGGATTATAGCATAAACCATCTCAGCTCTCTAGGTAGAGGAGAGGAGACCCGAGCCCAGCAGTGGGACTTAATGGGTTGCGGATGATGAATATCACGTCTATAATAATTGTGTATTAGGTACTTAACACTGTAATCATTTATGACCTTATGATCTATATTCAATAACGTGTGGTTACGCAAAACTCGGCGTCGGTAACACTAATTCGGTTATTTTTTTTCATATAGGTACATTTAAATAATTGTTGAAGTCGAAATCGTTGAATAACCCTAATGTTCAGGGAAAAAGCTTCGGTCACTGGAATCGAATTAAACAAAGGCAGCGCTGCGAGCTATATATGACTGTCACCGTGGCGCAGTGGTTAAGGTGGTCGCCTCCCCACTACATCACCGTGCTGGGTGACGTGGGTTCGATTCCCACACGAGACTACTCTGGGTGTACTTTGTGTCCGTTAGTTTCATGTTTGTAAAGGTCCCCGCGACACAGGGCTTGTTCCCTAGTGCGGGCGTTGTCTTTTATAAAATGATAATGAATGAAATGAAATGAATGACTATGTCCAAAGAAAAAAATAGTTGAACTTTCTCTTAACCACTGTCACCAAAACTCACTACCCCATCCCAACCCGTGGGTGTCGTAAAAGGCGACTATAGGAGTAACCTTATGCAGACAAGAGCACTGTGAGAAAAGGAAATTTCGAAACAAACCCTATACCAACCCGTCTGGCCAGCGTGGTATAGTAGGCTAAATTTCCTCCACATTATTTGGAGGAGACCCGTGCCTAGCAGTGGAACGTTTATGGGTTGAAATCATGAATAATATAAGCAACGGATTAGATAAAAAATGGATAACTAGGTCTTACTTGGATAGTAGGTCAATTTTAAAAGATAAATTAAAAGAAAATTTACCTATGTACCAATTAAATTGATACCAAAGTTTAAATGATTTAAAAATTTTTTTACAAAGTATGTGTCCCTTCTTTGTCAGTTGAAAAGAAACACTTACGTTATATACACTATAAATTATTATTTATGTCGCTATTTAAGTGTTTTATGGTAAATAAATTGTACAAAATAGGTATAAAAATGCAAGATTTTTAGTAAATTACTAGTTACGTCTAACAGTCCTGAAAGTAGCTACCTCTCGCCCTTTCCGATATCCGACGGTCCAGTTATACCAAAATTGTAAAGTTTTAAGAGTTCGCCAACTATTTATCTTGTCTACTGTACTAAAACATCACACTGCGCTTACGTACGAGTCGTACGACCCTAACTGTAACATCACTAACAACAAGAGGCGAAAATATAATGTTTGCACTACAATTTCAGAATCTAGATATATTTTTACAAATAATTATTATCCCTTTTTAGGACCTTTTCTATATAAGAAAGTAAATAAGGCGTTATCTATATTTGATTGTAACTATTTTAGATGTAAGTATATAATTATCTGCAAAGTTTGTTCTGTCCTATGACCAAACCGAAAATATGTTAGTTTTATCAAATAAGCTGTTACATATTTATAATTGAATTGTAGTTTAATTGTTTGTTTAGTTTTATTATGATTTTTATATAGTTTTTACATAATTCTTGTTCTCTCTACATTGTAAGGAGTACAAGAGTGGTTGACCTAAGACCGCCTGTAACACAGGTTTTACTACCTAGTACAGCTAATCATCAATTTTGTTCCCTACATTAAGTTATTTTTAAGAGTTCTGTTTTATACATATTTACCTTATTACTTTTAAAAAAATTACTTACTTACATTGCCTTACATTGGAAAAATAACAACCTAGTATCTAAGTTCAGATAACCTTTACAACTTACAAAATTAACAATGTGAAAACCTTACAAAACAGTCTCTTTAATTATAATTATCAAATAGGTAATTTACTTACGATTCAATCTCAAACCACAAAACAGTTTTCAATCTCACAACAACACTCGTAACTTCATAAGTCAAACAAAATCAATAAAACACAAACAAACACTGATTTTAACTCAAATACGTAACGCGTCTCTCATGTTTAAGTTTAAAACACACCATAATGCGAAATATAACCTATTTAAACTCCATTTATAACATTTTCACAGATATTTAGCGAATAATTGTCTTTGCAAGGCACTCGTACGTAATAGTATCAAAGGTATAAACATACATGACGAAAATTATAGGAAAAAGAAATCCTATAATAGTCTGTCTCTGTCTAATGCCTGTGGTTTCTATGTGACGGTAGATAGTATACAAGTCAACACAAGTTATGAGAAGGAAGGTCGATATTTTCATGTAAGGTTCAAGGTATTTCGATACTGAGAGAGTATTTTCCTTCCCCTTTGCGTTTGAAAAACCTGTGTTGACGACTGTACTTAGTGTGCTTGTCTCTTTCATGCATGAATGATTTAATTTGAGAATATCGCCATCTATGTTTAAACTGAGTTATTTTTTACTGTCCTAATAAGAAGCAGGCAAATAAGCAGAATTCTTGTATTAGATTTTATTGTATTAAATTATTGAATAATAAATGACATTGGGTGGTAATTAATGATTTAATCAAATTATGTTACCAATAACAAGTGATAACATGAAATGTATTGAGCATGATCTAACTTGAAATATTCTCAGCGCCATCTATGGTCAAATAGTTAAACTATTTGGACATCTATCGGCAAGTAGAAGTATAACGTTAAGTGCTATTTTTGTTAAAATCTATTTATTTTCTAATAGATGTCGCTATCAGATATCAATTAAATAAAGATAATAAAAATTGCTTTGAAATTCTGGTACGAAATTCATTTATCACGTTTTCATGTTTCATTGTATTCAATCTATAATAATTGTAATTTAATACCATATCTAGTTTTAAAACAAAGAATCTAAATATTAAAAAACTTGACCGTCACTGGAAGCTTTATATTGAGATAGCATATCCGTTTCCGTCGTTTCCCTACCAGTTTTAGTACTTGTATTGACTTACTCAGTGGCGCCACCTGGTGTTAGTTTGTACCTTTTGTTTCATTAAATATGACAAACTACTTTTGGTTCATTGGCGTTTCGTTTTCCGTCGAAGCAACTTGTGCGCATCGCTCCGTGCGATGGAGGCCAAAATAATTACTTTAAAAGTTTATTTTAAAATTAATTATTCGTTATAAAGTTGTATACTGTTTTATAACATTTTAAATTTTAAAAAACTATCACAGTGAGTTTGTAGAAAAGTGCAGTGTTAAAGATTATTTGTTTTTTCTACATTTATTTAGATAAAAATAAAACCATTGGTACAGTGTTAAGATACAGTGAGTTTGCAGAAAAACTGTAAGTACCCTACGTTATAAAAACAAATATTAATTTATAATAGTATGTGACGATTACTTTTAACGGTTTTTCCGTTCGGATCACTACTTAATTTTATTAATTTACCAGTGATATTTAGTACTTGTTGTGTTTTTATTATGAGTGTTAAGAATCCAAGAGCATTACAAATATAATTGATACAGATATATAACGTTATTCTTATTGTAGTAATGGATACGAATGAAATAGCCTCGGCTACTGAGCCGCAGGCTGTGGCTGGTCCAAGTGGGGTCACCCACAAGAGAAAGCGAAGCTGTTCATCCAGCAGTAGCTCATCGAGCAGCAGCAGCTCTTCAAGCTCAGCCGCGACGTGCAAACGAGTTAAGCGGTCTCGCCGCTCTCGTCATAAGAAGAAGCGCGCCCGGCAGTCTAATTCGGCATTGGAGAAATTAATGCAGGAGTTTGGTGAGCTACGCCAACAAATTATTTCAAATAACTTACAGACAGCTTGTAATGATGGGGTATCAATTTGTTCTGGGGTCAGTGAAGAACTATATGACCAACATAATTTTGATAATGAACAATATCCTGACGGCGATTGTCAAAACTTCACTTTTGATATTGAAACAAAGCTAAAGGAACCATTAATACCGAAAACACCTGATAGCTTTTTAAAAATGTTACTCGATGTTCAACGTTTAGGTAGCACATCTTGGTCTGAAGTAAGATATGCCGATACTCAAAAGTCGTACAATCATACTCCAGGTTTCGTAGATTTGGAAACAAATGAAGAGGTTAAGATGTATGATACCATGCGTAACCTAACACATGCGGATAAATCATACGCTGCTATTACTTTTTGCATTCTTAAACAAAAAGAATCTTTACAGAAAGGCATTCGTAATCTTCTTTTATGGGCTAAAAATACGAACGTTAATTTTGAAAATTTAAGCGATAAGGTTGACGAGATATTTCAAAACGGGGACATACAAAAAATTTCTTCAGATCTATTACAATTAGTTTGTGGCCATCGTGCCGAAAGTATAGAAATGCGTCGAGAAACCATTACTACTCAAATTAAAGATCCATTGGTTAAAGCCTCTCTGAACAAAATACCCCCATCACATACTTATCTATTTGAGCCTGAATCTTTTACGAAAGTATTAGAAAAAGCCGGCGGTGTTCGCAAAGCTTTTTGGCCACCAAAAACAGAGAGCCTTGTAACAAAATCTAACCTATCTAATCGCCGCCTCTCGCGGGGGCAAGGCGTACGTAAGCAAGCAGTTCCATCGCGTGGAACTCATTGTTTTTGCCATGAACCAGGCTTACCTATGCACAGACATGCATATAACAACCCACCCTCGCGGGGTGGATATTATAACCCTTACAAAGGTCAAAGTGCACCTCAAAATTTTCAAAATGACCAACACAATACAAATGGTAGAGGTCACTTTCACAACCGAGGCACGCGGCCCGAACGTGGAAGTTCTCGAGGACGCTCACACGCACCAAGGGGTTCACGAGGTAACCATAAGAGACAATGACTCTCAATTTCAGGCAGGTCAATTAGCACACTACCACTCACAATGGAAAGCAATGGGTGCACCAGAAATTATTCTGAAATTAATACAGGGATATCGCATACCATTTTCCCGCAAACCACCTCTTGTATACCCAAATATAATCAAATGTCCCTTTCAAACTGTTGTCACAGAAGACATGTCTGCAATCATCGACAAAATGAAAATGCAAGGCATTCTAAAAGTAGTTCAACTCTCCCCGAGTTTCATTTCCCCTTTATTTCTGGTCCCAAAACCAGACGGATCAGCTCGCCCTATATTCAACCTAAAAGCGCTAAACGAGTATGTAATAACCGAACCTTTCCATTTAATAAATATGTATATTATCCCAAACTTTCTGCAACCACAAGACTGGATGTGCAAAGTAGACCTATCACAAGCATATTTCCATTTAAAAATCTCGAAGTCCCACAGGCGCTTCCTACGCCTTGTGTACAACCGAGAACTGCTAGAAATGACCTGCCTGCCGTTTGGGTTAAGTACGGCCCCCAAAACCTTTTCCATTCTTACAAATTGGGTGGCACAAATACTACGAGAGAGATGGAACATACGCATCATTGTTTATCTCGACGATTATTTAATAGTGAATCAAAGCGCCCACGTACTCCAAAAACATGTCAAATTAACAGTAAATGTATTACAGAATCTTGGCTGGCAAATAAATTTCGAGAAATCTGTTCTTTATCCTCAAAAGAGTATAGTTTATTTAGGAATACTGTGGAGACCCTGGGACAATTTAAAATCGCTTCCAATAGAAAAGATTTTTACAATCAACGAAAGAGTAAACAGAGTCCTCAAACGAGCAATAATAACTGTAAAAGAATTACAAAGCATAGTAGGACTTCTGAACTTTGCCAGTTTTGTTGTGCCTCGAGGCCGACTCAATCACCGGCACCTGCTAATGTTCATGAATTCTCTGCCAAAACTATCACCAAAAACCTACCCTCTACCACACTATGTTGTCAACGAACTGAAATGGTGGACTCTGAACTGTCACTCATCAACACCTCTACATTATCCTCCTCCTGTAAATTTCTTAACCACAGATGCATCCGATCAGGGTTGGGGGGCACAACTAAACAATCTGGCACTGTCGGGCAGTTGGTCACAGAAGGAACGAGCGTTACACTGCAATCAAAAAGAAATGTTAGCCATACTTCACGCCCTTCAGGCTTACACTCACCTGCTCTGCAACAGCTCGATCCTCATACAAACCGACAACAAAACTACCGTAAATTATCTAAGGAACGAAGGAGGCACAAAATCTCTCCCTCTGATAGAACTAACTTATCAGATTCTAAAATTATTAGACAAGAATCAAATACACTTCAACATACACTATCTCCCAGGCAAATACAACAACCATGCCGATCACTTATCCCGTTATCGCCAACCTCCAGAATGGCATCTAATGCCAACCTGTGTGGAAAAAGTGTTTGCGAAGTGGGGAACTCCAATAATAGACCTGTTTGCCTCGGCAACGGCACACGTGGTATGCAATTATGTATCTCGGGACCTGAAAGACCAACAAGCCCTATTTTACGATGCATTCAGTGTTCCATGGAACTATCCGCTGGCATGGGTATTTCCACCACCGTTTTTAATCCCAAAAGTCCTGACGCACTTAAATCAGTCAACGGGCATATTTTTAATAGTAGTACCACGATGGGAGAGGGTGTTTTGGCGAGCAGATCTCAAAGCCCGAGCGCTTGCGCCACCGTTAACTCTCAGGAACTTACAGTCATATCTAATCGACACATCAACCGGCCTTCCACCACCGCAGGTGAACAAAATCACACTCGAAGTCTGGAAATGTGGGGGTGGTCTAAGGCAATAGATACATGGAACACTGATCAGCAGTCCTTACTTAAAAATTCCTGGCGAAAATCTACCTTAAAGACGTATGAGGCGGCTTGGAAACGTTGGACTTCATGGTCTTTATCTAAAAAGATTGACCCAAATAATCCTACAGGTTCACAATTAGCTCAATTTCTATGTGACTTACATCTTATTGATAAATTATCATATAATACAATTCTTTTGCATAAATCAGTTGTTTCCACGTTATGTAATGTAGAGTCATCAAGTCACTTAAGTTCACACGTTCTAGTAAAACATATTTTAAAATCAATTGCTTTAAAAAATCCAAAGCCTTCAAAACCACCTATTTGGGATGTTAGCAAATTAACTACTTTTTTGACAAATTACACCGTAGACATTAACAATATTTTTCAAACATCACGTCATACTGCAATTTTGTTATTACTTTGCTCAGGTAGACGCATTCATGACTTAACGCTACTTAGAATTGATCCTGACCATTGCATAAAATCTGAGAATAGCTTAATATTTTGGCCTGAGTTCGGTTCAAAAACAGATTGTAGTCATTATAGACAATCTGGGTGGAAACTTCTTTCAAATCCCAATAATCATAACTTAAATCCTATATTTTGGATAGAAAGAACTATAACATTATTAAATAATAGACGTAATACTGCAAAATCATGTAATTTGTTTATGACAGTTAGAGGTACAGCTAAGTCCGCTTCACGTACAGTCATTGCAAGTTGGATTAAAACTCTATTCAATGAAGCTGGTATAACAGCAGCCCCTGGAAGTACACGTTCTGCGGTGGCCTCTAAAAGTTGGCTGGACAATCATCCTCTTGACGACATCTTATCCCGTGGAAATTGGCAATCAGCGAATACATTTCAAAAGTTTTACAGGCGAGAAATAATAAGAAGTGTTGATTCTAATACAAGTGCAAGTATTACACAATTGTTTAATCCAGTTAATTAGACAGAACATCCATGAGTGAATATCCCCTTTTAACTGTCTGCTTGTAATTTATTTACATATACACATGTAACAAATGTTTAAATCATAATACTGTTGTCATAACATTAATAAATATATTGTCTCATAACTTGTTTTCATTGTTATTTTAAAAAACCTTATCACATTGGCGTACAGTTATCCTAATAGTATTCACTATAATTATAAGTGGCGACACCAGGCGATAACAAACAGGTCTCAATATAAAGCTTCCAGTGACGGTCAAGTTTTTTAATAGAAGCGTTTTACCTGAAATAAAACGCATATTAAAATACTTACCTCACTGGAAGCTTTAAGTTTACTTCTGCCTGGTTATATTGAGCCAATGAACCAAAAGTAGTTTGTCATATTTAATGAAACAAAAGGTACAAACTAACACCAGGTGGCGCCACTGAGTAAGTCAATACAAGTACTAAAACTGGTAGGGAAACGACGGAAACGGATATGCTATCTCAATATAAAGCTTCCAGTGAGGTAAGTATTTTAATATGCGTTTTATTTCAGGTAAAACGCTTCTATTAAACCCATCTTAAAATACGACATCTTGTGTTGAATAGATGAACTATGTAAAGATCTTTGATTATTAGTGTATTTTTTATTACCTAATAGATGTCACTATTTAGTACTAAAAGTTGGTAATTTCGAAAATAATAATTATCTTCTAGGCCATAAAATTACATCATGACCTGGATAATAGGTCTCTGAGAGCATAATTAAAGAGGTGTATACATAATACTTATTTCTTAATAACATAAACGCCGTAGGCAAACATTATTCAACATTATGTTATTAATAAATAAGTAGGTAGGTAGGTAGATTATCTAATTAATTCTCACGCACGTAACACAGCGTTCTAATAATAACTTGTAAGGCTTTACAGGACAAACGGTTCGATATACGTCTGAAGAAGACTCCTTCAGGTGTATTTAAATGAAAATAGTTATAAACTTTAAAAAACGTGTATTCCAGGTCTAGCTTTGGTCCGAGAGAGAAATGAAGTGAAGTGACATACATAACATTAAAAACGGGTCAAAAGTGATAATTATGCTTAATTGCTAATTGTTAAGACTAAAATTTCAAATAATTGTTGTTGCTAATTGTTAAGAATAGAATTTCTACAATAGAACAATAAAGTTATGTTTTTGTAATAGGTATAATATAGATATAGCTGAAGTATTCAATAACTTTTTTGTTAACATACCGGTAAACACAACCAGCTCCTTAGATTATTGCCCGGTTTAAGCTGAACTCTTGGTTAGGAGCAACACGACAGAATGTAGTGTCATTTTTAGTTTTAAATATACTGACCCCAGCGACACAATAAAAACATTAAAGTCGCTCAATTCAAAAAGAACTGTTGATCTATGGGGTATTTCAGTCAAGTTAGTTGAAAATATAATTTTTGATACTAGCGCCATACCAAGCTGCAATTTTTAACAGATGTGTAGATACAGGTAAGTTTCCTGATCTAATGAAACACAGTAAAGTTATACCTTTGTTTAAAAATGGATCTAAGAGTGACCCTACTACTTTAGACCTATTTCTATATTGCCAGCTATTAGTTAAGTCTTTGAAAAAATCATATTGCAGCAATTAGAGAGTCACTTTCATTTAAATGAATTATTACACAGTGAGCAATATGGTTTCACAAGGGGTCACTCTACTGTAGATGCAGGTGTGCAGGCTTACCTAAGATGTAGGGTACAATGCGCTGATATTTAAGGAAATAGGTCTTCAGGACTACCTGTAAAAATGGGCGTCACTCAGGGCTCAATTCTTGGTCCTTTTTTATTTTTGATCTATATTAATGACTTGCCATTCTACGTACAGGATTTTTGCGACATAGTACTATTTGCAGATGATACGTCTCTTATTTTCAAAGTTGATCGTAAAGCAACAAATTTTGACGATGTAAATGGTTCTCTCGCGAAAGTCTTGGACTGGTTTACGGCAAACAATCTATTGCTAAACTCCTTAATCTTAATTTAAACTCTGAAATTCTCACCCATGTTGACAAAACAGTTTTTTTGGGTATAACTTTAGATTGCAAACTTCAGTGGGGAACCCATATATCGTGTCTCGCAGGTAAACTTAACTCTGTGGCGTTTACAGTCAGAAAAGTACGACAACTTACTGATGTGGAAACCGCGAGATTAGTTTATTTTAGTTATTTTCACAGCGTCATGTCCTATGGTATTTTGCTTTGGGGCAAGGCTGCTGATATTAAAACAATATTCATTGTACTGACGTCACATCGCCGCGCCGGGGACATACGTCGGCGCCGACCCACTCGTTCCTTCACACTCGCCTTAAGCGCACACAATAAATGTCGGTCGAACCAGTTCAGCAATATCGAAGTTTTATTTTAGTTAAGACCACCAGCGGCACACCTGGAGCTTGACACTCAAACAGTGGTCCTTCGAATTAAGAAGATCGCCGTCTTTATGTTGCGCACGCGTCTTTTGTGAACTTCGAACTGAGGACCATTCGGACCGCGTGTTCGTCTTCGCGAAGATCCAAGTATTTTAGCGGCGCACACGCCTTCTGTGGACCTGAGGAGTCGACGATTCGGACCGCGTGCTCGTCTTAGCGAAGATAAACGTATTTTTGCTGCGCACGCGCCTTCTGTGGACTTGTGGAGTCGACGATTCGGACCGCGTGCTCGTCTTAGCAAAGATAGACGTATTTTTGCTGCACACGCGTCTTCTGTCGACTTGAGGAGTCGACGATTCGGACCGCGTGCTCGTCTTAGCGAAGATAGACGTATTTTTGCTGCGCACGCGCCTTCTGTGGACTTTGGACTGGCCGTTCGGACCGCGTGCTCGCCTACACCGAAGACTTTTACCAGGACAGTCTACCCAGAGGGACATTATTCTGAGTGAGTCCGTTCCATTATCCTTTATTTCCTATCTTTTTATTCTTCTTTCCAAAAATTTAAAGTAGTGCTATACTGGTCAGGCATAGTTGATCTCTTCATATAGCTCAAAGTTATTGCTTAAGCACTCAGAACAGTTCATAATACATAATTGCATCTTTTAATACTAAATAGTTCGTAATTCATAATCAAAACACACTGCTTATTTCATAGTTTCATTAATTCATAGTTCATAACTTAATTCATTCTATTGCATAATACAAATCTTATGTATAATAGGTACCTATATCTATTTCTTTTGTTCGCTTATCGCACGAAATAACAGATGTTAATATTTCACGCGTAAACAGCCTCGTTAGTATACTACCTATATCTTTCTATGTAGTAAACCGGTTTGCTAGCCGGACTCATCGTCTCATAATCAGCTGTTTTATTCTGTTAGCTTTGTTATTTACGCATTATTTTATAACTTTGTTTGCACTTTGCTTTGACCAACCGCGTGCTTAATATGTCGGATACAAGATTAAAAGAACTCGTAAAGAGACGTGGTGGCTTCAAAGCTAAGCTTACTCATTACAATAACTTTTTAAGATTACTACCTAGCACAAATTTAGATAGTTTCCAATTAGCAGAATTACAATGCCGTATTAATTTGATGGAAACACTATATAAGGAATTCGACGTGTTACAGACCGAATTAGAGCTGTTGTCGGAGAATGCAGACGAGCTGTACGACGAGAGGGAGCAGTTCGAGATGCAGTACCACATATTGATGGCTCGTGCGAGGACGACGATCGCTTCCGCGCGCACCTCCTCGCCTGCGCTCGAGTCTGCCACGTCCGTCGACGACCGCCAGCGGCACGGTTCTGGCTGCAAGCACGACTTCGTCCGGCTGCCTAAGATAGACTTGCCTCACTTCGACGGGGACTATCAGCACTGGCTCGAGTTTCGAGATACGTATCTTTCCCTTATTCACAATAATGACAGCATACAACATATCAACAAATTTCATTATTTACGTGCGGCTTTAACCGGCAGCGCGTCATTAGTTATAAAAAGTATTGATTTTATAGCCGATAATTACGTTACGGCATGGCAATTATTGTCCGAAAGATACGACAACGATAAGATTCTTATAAATAATCATGTGCAGGCATTATTTAGTTTTGAACAAATTCATCATGAATCGTGTAGTTCATTACGGAATATGGTAGACGTCATAAACAAAAATATTCGTGCCTTGTCAAGTTTAGGCCAACCTTCTGAGAATGGTGGTCTAGGGGAAACCCTAACAATTCATTTAATGTCTGAGAAATTAGACAAGGTCACACGTAGAGAATGGGAAGCTTATAAAAATAATTTAGAAGTCTTTCCAAAATTAAAAGATTATATTAAGTTCATATCTAACAGAGCAGACTTTCTTGAAACATTACATTATAACAAAAATACAAACACAACTACACACTGTACAACTAATAAAAATAATTCTGAAAATAAGACAAACAAACATAAAAATAATAATAATTCAAAGAATATTAAATGTCCGATATGTTCTCAGGATCATTTTTTATTTAGTTGTCAATCTTTCAGAAATTTTAACATTGACGAACGTATAAAAAAGGTATCAGAATGCAACGTCTGTTTGAACTGCCTTCGACCTGGTCATACAGCAAAACGTTGCAATCTATCACATTGCAAGTATTGCAAGGTCAAACATAATACCCTCTTACATAGGGAACCATCAACAGAAACACAGACAGGGGACACCATTGCGTTGTCAAGTAACGTTGTATTACCCTGTTCGGAATCTAATCAGGTTCATGTCTTGCTATCCACAGCTTTGGCAAAGGTGGCAGATGTCAATGGAGAGCTTCATACTGCTAGACTCCTGCTGGACAACGGCAGCACCTCCAACTTTGTCACCCAAGAGTTCTGTGGGAGGCTTGGTCTGGTAAAGCAAAGCACTAGCTCCACTGTCTCAGGTATTAACGGTCAAGTTTCTAAAACATCACAAATCTGTAGTCTTCGTTTACAGTCTTTTTATGGTGGCTATCAGGCGAGAGTGAGCTGTTTCGTTTTACCACAGATAACACAGTCATTACCCAACACTTACGTAAATACCGAACTTATTACCATCCCGCCAAATATTCAATTAGCTGATCCTACATTTAATATGCCTTCTGCAATTGATATACTTGTTGGCGCGGAAGTATTTTGGGACGTCTTAGGTTCTTCTAATATTAATTTAGGTAAAAATAAGCCTAGATTACAATCGTCCAAACTTGGTTGGCTTATTTCGGGCTGCGTCAGTCAGTCTCGTCTTCGTTCACAACCTGCTGTTTGTCATTATCTATCACAAGAGGAGTCTGATCAGCTGACTCGCTTCTGGGAACTCGATAGTGTACCATCTACTACTGATTTCTCTGCCGAAGAACAGGCTTGTGAGAAATTATTTAAAGAGACTACTCGTCGGGATACGCATGGTCAATTTGTGGTCACCATACCATTGAAGGACTCGCCTGAGTGCTTAGGTGACTCTTACGGAATGGCTAAACGTCGCTTCCTCTCCCTGGAGCGTAGATTCGAACGGGACTCCACATTTAAAAACAAATATTTAAAATTCATGCAAGAATACATTGACCTTCATCATATGACAGAACATTCAAAACCAAACAATTCAGATCATAATTATTTTTTGCCTCATCACGGTGTTGTGCGTGAGTCTAGTTCTACCACGAAGCTTCGTGTAGTTTATGACGCTTCAGCCTCCAGCACCTCGGGCAAGTCCTTCAATGATATTCAAATGGTAGGTCCAACCGTCCAAGAAGATCTGCTATCAATTCTTTTAAGATTTAGACAGCACAAATTTGTTGTAACAGGTGACATTGAAAAAATGTACAGGGCTATTCTAGTCGAGCCATACCAACGGCACTTACAACAAATTGTTTTTAGATTTAGTAGTTCTGATCCTTTAAAAACATATTCATTGAACACAGTGACATATGGAACCGCTTCAGCCCCATATCTTGCAACAAAATGTCTAGTGTCTCTTGCCGATCAATGTTCAGATCCAAAGGTGAGTCAGTCCATCAGACGTGATTTTTTCGTCGATGATTATTTGGGAGGAGATGAATCGATTGAGTCCGTCATAGATTTATGTCAAGGCGTATATAATACTCTCAAGTCCGCTAAATTTCACCTTAGAAAGTGGCAATCAAATAGTCCGACGATACTAGAATCAATAGCTAATTTTAACATAGAAAACCAAGATAAAAAATTAAACTTAAATGACTCACCCAGTAAGACCCTTGGATTATATTGGGACTGTAAATCAGATAGGCTATTCTTTAAAATAGATTTAAAATTAATTTCAAAAATTACAAAGCGTAACATTTTATCATTAGTTAGTCAGGTGTTTGACCCTATTGGCCTTGTTGGTCCATGTATCGTTCAAGCCAAGCTTATGTTACAGTAGCTTTGGATACTTAAATGTAACTGGGATGACGAGGTACCAACAGACATAAAGTCACAATTCCTTGAATTTATTCAATCGCTTCCAGCTCTTAACTCTATTCACATTCCTCGTTGGGTGTCTTGTAATAACGCTTCTACGGTACAGCTACACACCTTCACAGACGCATCTGAGCGTGCTTATGGCGCGTGTGTCTATGTGAGAACAGTAGGAGTAGACGGAACAGTTTGCGTTCGCCTTTTAGCCTCAAAGAACAAGGTGGCCCCCATTAAACCCACAACTATACCGAGGTTGGAGTTGTGTGGTGCTTTACTGGGTGCACGACTTTTTTTAAAAGTACGTAAATCACTAACATTGAACTTCCATCATTGTTACTTTTGGTGCGACTCAACGATAGTGCTAGGTTGGCTTTCCACAGTGCCAAGCCGACTTGAGCAATTCGTTCGCAATAGAGTATGTGATATTCAAGAAGCTACGACCGGTCAGACGTGGAGCTATGTGCCTTCAAAGAGCAACCCCGCAGATCTCGCTTCTCGGGGGGTGAAGGCTGATTGCATCAGCTCGTCCACTCTTTGGTGGTCGGGTCCTGATTTTCTTAATCAAAAGGAAATACAATTTCCTACTTCACCCAATGCACAAAGTGATACTTTACCTGAAATATCTTTACATACAAATGCTCATACATCTAAAGAAAATAATAACAATTTAATTTTAAATTTAATACATAACAAATCATCATTTACTTCATTAATCAGAATCATAGCCTATATACAAAGATTTATATACAATTGTAAAAACCAAAATAATAGAAAGTCATCTTACTTAACTTGGTCAGAATTACAAACATCTCAGACTCTTATAGTACAGATTTGTCAATCTGAAATGTTCCCTGAGGAATATACATATCTCAAATCAAATGAAGCCTTACCTAGAAAGAATCGTTTAATAAGTCTTTCTCCTTTTATAGATGTCAACAATCTAATACGCGTAGGTGGACGCCTTAATAATTCAAACTATAGCTATGATGTAAAGCATCCAATTTTATTATGTAGCAAACACCATTTAACAAAAATAATCTTTGAGAGAGAGCACAAAGCACTTTTTCATGCCGGACCTCAGCTACTGTTGGCACATGTCAGGCTCACCTATTGGCCTTTAGCGGGAAAAAACCTAGCCAAGTACATAGTGCGTAATTGTGTTCGCTGCACTCGTTTTAAAGCTCAACCTATGCAGGTCATCATGGGTGACCTGCCTAATGATAGGACACATCTTGAATACCCTTTTTTAAATACAGGGCTTGATTATGCCGGGCCAGTGCTGATAGCTAACCGTAGTGGTAGAGGATGCAGGTTACTCAAGTCTTATATTTGTGTATTTGTGTGTTTTGCAGTCAGAGCCGTTCATCTGGAGTTGGTTTCGGATCTCACCAAAGAAGCCTTTCTTGCGGCATTCAGCCGATTTATCAGTCGTCGAGGCAAGCCTCAACGCGTTTACTCCGACAACGGCACTACATTTGTAGGAGCTTTTAATGAGCTCTCACGGTTCCTTAAGCTTGCATCCAACAATATTGAGTCCAATATAGCTAACATGGGCATTGAATTTAAATTTATACCTGCCTATAGCCCACATTTCGGTGGAATTTGGGAGGCAGCAGTAAAGTCCACCAAACATTTATTGCGTCGAGTCATGAGCTTAACTCACTTGACATATGAAGAGCTCTCAACGTGTCTGATATAGATAGAGGCTATTTTAAATTCCAGGCCCTTAACACCTCTATCCACGGATCCGTCTGATCTTTCTTATCTTTCTCCTTCACACTTCCTTATCGGACGACCACTCACGACAGTCCCACGTCCTGAAATTACAGACAACAACATTCAGCGGCTACAGCGTTTCGACCGCATCGAGCACCTGCGTCAACATTTTTGGAAACGGTTTTCTAATGAGTATGTGTCTCTGCTACAGCAGAAAACCAAGTGGCAGACAGCTGGGCAGAACCTCGAAATCGGCGCCATGGTGTTAGTGAGAGATGCCAACCTTCCGCCTCTTCTGTGGTTGTTAGGCAGAGTGGTTGCTGTGAAGACCGGCTCAGACGGACGTTGTCGTGTCGCAGATGTCCGGACCAAAAAGGGCGTCATCACACGGGGATATAATAATATATGCCCCCTTCCGATATCCTGAAGAAGACTTCAGCCGGGGAATATGTACTGACGTCACATCGCCGCGCCGGGGACATACGTCGGCGCCGACCCACTCGTTCCTTCACACTCGCCTTAAGCGCACACAATAAATGTCGGTCGAACCAGTTCAGCAATATCGAAGTTTTATTTTAGTTAAGACCACCAGCGGCACACCTGGAGCTTGACACTCAAACATTCATTCTTCAAAAACGAGCCATTCGCTCTATTTGTAACTTAGGTTCACGAGTTTCCCTGAGAGAACGATTAAAAGAAATAGATATTCTGACAACTGCGTCCCAATATATATTTGCAAATATTATGTTAGTCAAACATAATATTCATCGATATACCAAGAATAGTAGGCACATATCATCGGTTACATAAAGTTCATAATTCTTTTGAGGGACTCGGTGGTTTAAGATAATATGGTTACCAATAAGTATAATATGGTTCGTGGAAATAGATCCTCAACCACTTCCGTGCGGAAGCTGGGCCGGAGGGACTCAGTAAGGGGGGGGGGCCTGCACGCGGAGCTCGCTAAGCGCCACGCGGTATGGGTGACCCCAGAGGTCACGATCGAGTCACTCCAGCGCATTGCAGATGCGGTCAGCCTCGGCTTCCAGCCCCTCGAGGGGAGCCTGCGGAGACAGCCAAGACTGAATAATGGCTGCCTTCTCCAGTAGGTCCCAATCCAGCTTACTCGCAGCCCACCGCGGAAAACGGGGAGCTGTCATTCTATTCACACCAATAAGCTATTACTTTCAGTATCATCTTTATATCATACAGCTTTAACTGGTTAAACATAAAATATTCTAATATTGATTGTTACTACTGGGTGTAACATGTCTCAGCTCTCGGCATATATTATTAATAAAATATTATTAAGTATAATTACTTCACAATATGAGAATTTCCATTTAAAATAAAAGGTTTTCATTGATTAGACACTAAACTGATCTTTATTAACAGTATTTTTCATTAAATGTGGTAGATATTCAGCTTACTGGGCGACTTGATAAATGCCAATACCAGGTTCTGCCAGGACTGTCTAGTAGACAACAAGAAAAATGACAGTGTGACTGGGATTTTTCTAATGCCCAACAGAATAAAATCACATGACTTAACTGCATTACATTTCAGCCTGCAAAGACTTTCCCCGTTGATGAGTATATGCCTGACACATTCAAAGCTTTGAGTCACAGAATTCAACAGAGGTTCACTTCTGGTGAGAACAAAGTTGTCAATGTTGTCTTACCTAAAGGTAAGTTAAACAGGTAAGTCTATATTTGGAAGTCATGTTACTGAATTACAATTGTCATCATCATCTTGCTGAACACCATATTATATCTTAAAATTTTCAGATGAGTGAGACTGTGTTTGATGATATCTCACCTCCATCAATGAAGCAGTCTCTGATGTACTTGAAATACAAAGTTGAGGATGATGCTCAGTTCATGCGAGAACTGGCAGTATTGAAAGCAGTCACTGTAAAGGTAACTCTGTTGTGCCTTTTTTGTTTTTTTCGAGATTCACAAGTATCATTCAGATGGTCCAGGAGCGGATCTATGTAGGGACTATAGGGACTGCAGCCCGAGGCCGCCGGATATAAGGGATCCCCAGCCCCAAAAGAAGACATTGTGAATTAAAAAAAATCGGTTAAGAACATGTCGGACCATACGCAATGGTTCTGCCAAATCTCAATATTATTTACCGGCCCACACTAAACACCTATTCTCTAAATGCCATCGAAATACATTGAGTAGTCTTCGAATAAAATGCCTGTGACATAATATGTACGGACGGACACAACTAAATTATAAGGGTTCCGTTTTTACCATTTTGGCTTCGGAACTCTAAAAAATGCATTATCGCACGGAACCTTCACTCTTAGCCGGTTTTAATGGCAGTGTCCATTGATTTAAGGTTCACTTTTGATTGGTACAGATTGTTGAGTAATTAAGACGTGTGTTTGCTTCAATATTTAAAAATCACATTGTCGCGGTTAAACGATTCATAACAAACATGCATAACTATAGATATTATGTATAATCCTTCGCAACATACCGCCAACCAAAAGAGCTTAAGTTCTTTTAAAATAACTAAAATTGTAACCTTGAGTTAATTTACACAATGCAACTAATCAATCAATACTAGTAACAAAATGGTAGATAGTCATAACTATAACCAACTGTAAACTAAAGAAATTAAATGTTGAGCAAATTAATCCTACATAGTGAATACAATCATTTAATACCCTTCACAGTCTGTTACATATGAAATTAAACTTTGGTGACTACAGGTAGAAGACATAATTTACCAATTGATCGCTTAACTATGTGGTTACCGGTTTTAAAAATAAGTTAAAACTAAATCAGGCTCTTCTATCATAAACATGTCGCTCCAATCTATTATACTTAATAAATAATATAAGTGTAAAAAGTCGGCTTATTAGTTATTAGTTCCATTGTTTAAATGTTTGAGTTGGTATGCTATGACTATATCGGTGTTGTTACTGTTATTGCTAAAAGTGGCTGAACTGGTGGAAAGTGGCACTGGGTGCGACAACAGTGGCGGACACGTGAAGCGGCGGGTGATACGCGTCCACGGGCTGCAGCCCCTCGTCCGCGGCGCGCACGCTCGCGCTCACTCGCCCGCTCAACACGAGGTCTAACTGTCGACCGTTACAATTAGCTACTGAATTACATTGGATGACCTCACAAAAAGCTGTAAAATATTCAAAATAATTGCATATTGCAACATTGCAAGAATACAAGTTAAAATCACCTAATATTATTACATTAGGGTAAAACCGGGATAGATGCCGCGCTGGGATAGACGCCTCGATTTTAAAAAATCAACTTCTAACACACTTCACAGCAAGTGCATAGTTTAAACATGCGCCATGTGCACCCCTCACCTCAGGGATGCGTAAACTATTGTGCAGAGTGGACGTGTATCGCGTGTGTGCCCCAACATATCCGCAACGGACGCGACGAGCGCGAAACTAACAAACACTAAAAAACGTAAGTATTGACTGCTCCCTATTTTGTGAAGTAGTAATGTATTATATTTTATTTTAATTATGTTAATACATTGGTTCATTGAAAACACATTTAGGAGTTAATCATTGATTTCTTACATTTACTTTAATTAAAATTCAGAAAGGCATCTATCCCTAGCGTAAAGGATAGTCGCCCCAAAATTTTGAAGGATAGACGCCCTTAGGGGCATCTATCCCTCTATACTGTAAACCCGTGTTAAAGTATTGAAGGAGTGTATTTATATTACATTGTGATTGCCCTGTTGGTTAGAGACCCTGGATGCTAAGCCAGATGTTGAGGGTTCGATTCCCATCCAGGACAAACTTTGTGTGATGACAATGATTTTATTTAGAGTTCTGTGTTTGACTGTAATGTATTTATAATATGTATGTATCTAAATACTATATAAGGATGTCAATTGATATGACATCCGCAGGACATCAGGACGAGGGTGTGTGTGTGTTTGTGTGTACGTGTGTGCGAGAGTGTGTGTATGTGTGATTATAAAGTGTTTAACCAAAACTACTTTGATTATTGTAGGTGATGCCAAGAAAATACAAAAGGAAGAAGGGTGTACAAGCTCGAGTGATATCCATGGACTACGGAGCAGCTGCAGAAAGCATTTGAAGAAATGGATAAAATAGAACTGGGAATGGAGAAAAAAGAAATGTAACTATTTTGTTAGGGCTATTTCTATAAAAGTTGATTAAAAATATTTTTGTTAAAGAGATGCATCTGTAATCTATATAATTAAGGGTCAACTTGTTTTCTTTTAGAATTTTTGTTATCTTTATCAGAAGAAAAATAAATGTTACATTGTGATAACTTATTCTTGTTGTTTTATTATAAAAGGCATATATCCCCCGTCATAGGCATCTATCCTTCCAAATGATTTAATAGTGAGGCATCTATCCAAGCCGGTAGGCATCTATCCCAAAAAACATGTCTCGCAAGAACTTAATTTCTGCTAACCCAGTGATAGTTACGTAAATAAATATACATTCTAAAGCTTTATGAACTATGAAACTAACTATATCATAGGGATATTCTCTGCGAATACGTTTGGTATTAAAGTTTATTTATTTATTTATTAAGGATTACCAACAAGAGATACACATACTTAACAAAGAAATATCAAAAACATAAAGCGTGCCTGATGCTCTCTCATTTATAGGCAACCACAGCTGACTTAATAGTAACATTTGTTTGTTTTATTATAATAATAAGACTTATCAGTTAACAGGGCAAAAGTAGGAAATTTATATAAAATTTGTTGTTGACATGACTATTAAAACAAAAAAAAATAGAATTTATAGAGAATAAAAAAAAGATGTAGTGACTACAGTAAGAATAGAAAATATTAGCATTGTTTACAGTCGAAAGTATTCCATAATGTTACTCTTAAATTTAGTTGGAGAATTTTCAAAAATGTCAAGATCTAAGGTTCTGGAGAGATCATTATATAGTTTACACATTCTATTTAAAGGTGAATTAAGGCCGAGATTAGTTTGGTATCTGTTTAAACTGAACAGTTTGTAGGCACATAATCGCGGTAACCTGCTCGGGGCAGCAATTTTTATTTGAGACAATAATCCAGGACAGTCTATTCCATTGTTAAACAATTTATATAGAAACATAAGATCTAAAACCTTGCGTCTGTTGTTAAGGGAAATCAGCCTAAAATATTTAAGACGAGCATTATAAGAAGTTAGCTGATATTGTAAATTCTGGTTATATGTAAGATGACAGAGGAATCTTCTTTGTACTCGTTCGATTCGGTTGCGATGAACTTCATAAAAGGGAGACCATACCTGCGAGCAATATTCTAAGATGCTACGAGCTAAAGAGTTAAATAAAATAATTTTTGTTTTCGGATTTTTAAAATTACTTGTATTTCTATATATGAAGCCACATATAGAAATACAAGTAATTTTAAAAAGTTATAAGACTATTTCCTTAACTAGGGCATCTATCCCGGGTTTACCCTACTTTTATATTTTATGCATATTTTTTCCAATAAAATCATCACCATATCGCCGTTCCCACCGAATAATACCGTAATCGTAAAATCTAAATTTTACAGGAAAAATAAAATACGGATTTTGGCTTCTAACTTTTTACTAGGTTTACATAGAAAAATCATTTATATACCAAAAGATAGGTGATTTTTTCTTAGATATTGTGATACATTTAAAAAGAAATATTATTATACTAGTTTGAAGTTAAAAGCTAAAATGTATATTACCATAATTTGAAATAGAATCTTCATCCGTAAAGCAACAATACGATTTTATTCGGGTAAATTATCGACAGTGAGCTACACATAATAGTTGAATGCGATCTTATTCGCTGTTTTGTCGCAATGTTAACTAACTCAGTAATGAATTGTTACCATAATATTTGGTGATTATACAAATGAGATGACAAGTGTAATATTAATTAACGATAATATTCCATGTCAAATAAAATAAGTTTCACAATTGTAAAAATATAATACCGGATAGTCCATATTACAAAATAAAAGGTAATTAATAATCGAATTCTAAAAATAAACCATGTTCTACATTGTTTTATTGGTTTTTAATAAATGTATGGAAAAATAACATAAAAGAAACATAATTATAAATTTAATATTCATTTATATTAATATTTCAGTGCCATTTAGGCATCATATAGGTCTGACCCATCAAAATCGTCTGAATTTACTGTTAAAAATCAACATACAAGATAGTTCTAAAAACCATGGTAATGATTACGTATAGCTTCACTAGCACACAATGCAAGTAAATCATCATACACAGGTTTAGAAATGGGGATAAGTTGGTGGCATATCTGTGTCAAGTTATCGACCATTGTAAATTCCAGAGGATTTTTCGGTTGCCGCCCACGTTTTGATATTGCAGGATCCGGGTCAATGTACAAGTCGAAATATTCTTCCACAAAATTACATTTTAATTGTTAGACCACTTTTCCATGAGAAAATTTCTCTATTTTCCTTTGCACACGAAAATCTTAGGGAACCTAAGTCACAAGCAAAGTCACCTTGTCTTTACCAAGGGAGCTAAGTTTACGAAGGGCCTTGTGTATCTTTATACCAGTTTTTTCCAGAGATGAGACATTTTAAATCATAGTAGTTTAAATCATAAGATGTAAATAATAACTTATTCTTTATTGCGCGTTCAACACTATATTCACCCTCACTTGGACTATGGCCCGTAAAAAAAAAACGATATTAGAAGATGGTATATTAGGACTTAAAGGTACATGGCAAAATAAATCTATTTTTGTTTTTTCCAGCACAGACATCAGTATAAAATGATTTGTAATAAACAGCTTCCAATTTCGTTTGCTTTCGTTTTTTGCAATAGAAAGGTGCCAGACATGTATTGTCAACATCCTGACTTAATAGATGTGTTAAAAATTGTAAATGATATTTGCACATTTAATGTAAAATACCTAACTGAGATTAAGTCTTTTCTAAATCAAAAACAGCGACTGTAGTATTTGTTGAATTAACCGCAGCTTTTTCCTTTTTATCTAACGTTCCAACTTTATTATTATTTTATTACAAAAATAGCTTTTTAGCATCTTCAGCTTGTTCATACAGAGAGTAAATTGTACACAAATCCTTTTTTGGCTTATAAAAGATTAGTTGTATCCCGTTTTATAAATAGTTATAATAATGGAAATTACATTACCGAAATTTGTCTTAATTTTTGTACCCGAATAAGATCGTAATAACAGTTTGCTGTAAAAGATGAGACATTGAAAAGTGAGTAATACCTATTACGATATAAAACTGTGATTTTATTTTTAGGCGAATAGCATAGGTAAAGTCATTACAAAATGACTATCTCGAGAAGTACTCGTACGAATATTCTGAAAAAAATTCACAAGGTGTAATCAATCCTCTAGAACAATAATTCCCAATAAAAGCACTTCTATAGTAATAGTCGATTACGATATTATTCGGTGGGAACGGCGATATACCTACTCATTTTCTTTTGTATTTGGTGGAATGTATACAACGCAACATGCAAACAAGAATCTATTTTGTGAGTGAACTGTATCACATACCAATTCAAATCTGCCGTCCGATAGCTAAAAGGTCATTAAGCCACAGTTGGCCAATTTTTACTTTTTAATGCTATCTTATAGAAAAAAAAAATCTCTATCGATCTGTCTAAGAAACATATTTCTAACCCTTCTAGTTTCAGAAATAAATCAAATAAATAAGCCGTTAAACACAAAAATTTCAATGGTTTACAAAACTTAATGTACGTTAACCATCAATGCTAAAGTATAAAGTCACTTTAAGCTCTTAACGTCGTCATGTTACAAAAACTTTTTAAATCGTTGCTTACCTAGAAGGACGTTGTTTGATTTCACTACGCAACAAAGTCATTAAAACATTTTAATTCCGTTTAAGCGAATAAGTGTTTTATTATTCTGCATTACTATACTAAGCTAAAAAGACATTTTATTAGAGTGCAACACTTAAAAGGCGTTATCGTCTGTTAATGTCTTATTAGCGTAGGATTTGTGTCGTATAAAATAAAAAAATTACTATTGATAAAACTCATACCGCCCTTAATGACCAAAATACTCATAGATATAATGAAATGCAGCAAATCTAAGCTAAAAGGACACACTCGGCGCTCGCGCCTCACCCCGCATGTCAGTGACAGTAGATCAAAATAATATTAACTAAAAAATTAAATAAAAAGCGATATAACTTTTCCTTAGTTACTTATAAAAGATACCCAGACCTTTGGTCTATGAGAACATTTGCCTTATGGTAACATAGGGTATATTGCTGGTAAAATATAGCGTGAGAACAAAAAAATATTACTTATAGTTAAAAATAAAAATAACATACATACTTCTGCTTAATTTTAAGAACCTTACCTTTGGTCTGTGAGATCATACGACTATTCTTACATTATGATATGTTTCATTTCCCGCGCGCGCGCGATGACGCTCTGATCCGTCCCGGTAATTTAATTCGTAAAGTGAAGTAAAATTAACTAATGAGTTGTAAAAATGTGTCTAAAATGTATCCTTAGTGACAATACACGTATAGAAAGTGAAGTACAGTGATAAATTTTGGAAATTTTGTGTTTTTCAAACAATAATTACCTATGCACTAAACTAGCAAGTGTCATTAGGTAAAAACAATTCGACATTGGCGCGAATAAGTGAGCCGCGCGCCGCGCTCTTTCACTCTCAAGCTTTGTGTCTCTATCTATCTCTGTCGCACGCGAGCCGCGTTGTTGGAATTCAAAATGAATAATAATTGTACAATTTGTTCTAAAAAAATTGCTACAGGAGAACTAATGAAATGTAATGGATGTAAAACAGTTTACCATTACAAGTGCGTAAATATATCTTCGGCTAAATTTAAAGAGGATCAAGTACAATTAAAGCGCAGTTTCAAATGTGATGACTGCATTAACATAACTCAACGTATACGAGTAACGGATGACACTCCTGTACGAGGTGTTCGCGGTAATAAGGATATGGATGAGGTTAATCAATCCTTTGAGATTAACATTTCTAAGGAAAGAATGATATATGAGGAAAATGAAATTATGGCAGGTATTATGTCAAAAGTGAATACTGTTATAATGGCAAAATTAAGTGATATTGAGTCTAAAATAATAGATGAAATAAAAGCTAATGTAACAGTCTTAGCGTCAGAAAATATAAAATTACGGCAAGAATTGAAAGAAGCTAATGAGAAATGCATTTCTTTTAAGCAAGAAATTGAATCCCTAAAAACAGAGAATCAAAAAATTAAAGAGGCAAATGCTGTAAGCAGCTTGGACTCTCATTCAAGTAAACAAAACTCAACCTCTCCAATATCTTTATTGACCACTGATGACAGTGTCACTAACGGGAAACAAGGTGTTCAGATGTCAGGGTCACAAGATCCTAAACCTCAAACCCAGGTTAGTTATGCGGCGGCGGTGGCCATAAAAGCAACGGGCGTAACAACTACCAATGGGAAGAATAACAACGAGTGGATTGACGTTAGAAACAACAAGAGGAAGAACCTTATTAAAAGAGGTGAAAATACGTCACCTGTATCGAAGTTGAAAGCGGTTGAACGTAAGAAATTCTTACATGTTTGGAGATTAGACAAATGTACGACAGAAAATGATTTAATAGAATTTATAAAAAACCTATTAGGGACGGACTGTGATATATTAGTAGAACAGCTGAAACCAAAAACTGACCGTAACTACGCATCCTTTAGAATTGGAGTTACCGAGAGTAATTATGAAAAACTATGTGATCCTGAAGTATGGCCACAGAATGTTGAGTATAGCGAGTGGATTTGGTTTCGTCGAACAATTAAACCAACCGAAACTGAAAGTAAGTAGGTGCTTTAACATATTGTATCAAAACGTGAGGGGCCTTCGTACGAAGACTATACAATTTCTAACTTTATTGGAATCATCGGGCGTAGACTTATTCGCTATTACAGAAAGTGGATTAAACGAAGCGATTCAGAATGCAGAGTTAATACTACCCGGATACCAAGTACTGCGATGTGACCGAGCTGATGGGCGCAAGCATGGAGGCGTACTTTTAGTGGCCACACCGCGATACGAATTGCGACGAGTGACGCTACCCGACGGTGTTAATGTAGACAATCACGGGTTCGAACTGGTATGTGCTGCAATTTACATGCATAATAGGTTTTTGTTTACATGTTGTATAGTGTATATTCCGCCGCAGACTGATGAAAATGAATATATGATAATGTTTAATTTATTAGAAAAAATATGTATTAAATATAGAAACAATTTAGTTATATTAGGTGATTTTAATTTATTTTCGTGTAATGATGTAGTTTGTAATTATTATGAATATTTTGTTGCCTTTTGTGAATTGGTTCAGTGTAGTACAGTGCCTAACTGTAACAACAGACAGTTAGACCTAGTGTTGAGCGCGCGCAGTGGTATATGCGTGGAGGCAGCCGACGAGGGCATGCAGCCCGTGGACGCGTACCATCCGCCGCTCGCGGTCAGTGTCGAGATTGGTGCCTTGTCGCCGCCGCCGCTACCACCCGCGCCCCTCACCCCCAACCCCTTGTCGTGTAGTGATATAACGCGTAAGCAATGGAATTTTAATAAGGCAAATTTCAACTATTTATATTATGTTCTTTCTGTAATAGATTGGAGCGATATATTTTTAGTAAAAGATCCGGATTTAATATTAAAATTATTCTATGATAGAATATACGAGGCTTTTGATACTTGTGTTCCAATAAAACGGACTAGAATGACAAGTAGTAGGTATACCTACCCAGTATGGTACACCACTGATATTATCAGAGATATTAAACTTAAATACAAATTACATAAAAGGTATAAGTATACTAAATTACATAGTGATTATGAAGCGTTCTCTCGTTGTAGGGCCAGAGTAAAGGCCAGCACTGCACGGACACACGATCAGTATTGTGACCGCGTGCAGAGTCACCTAGCGAAGGAGCCCCGAGCATTCTGGGACTATTTAAGAGCTAAGAAGGGCAACACAAGCAAACAAAAGATAATAAAAGAGGGACGTGTATTATCTGATTTGGAATGTGCAGGTGAATTTGCAAAATTCTTTCACTCTGTGTACAACCCGGAGCCTGCAGTGTTAAGCGTGAGGGAGGCGAGTGCAGCGCCTGGGCCGGCGCCTGGAGCGTGGGCGCATTTAGCGGAACTGTGCGGTGCAGACGTACGATGCTCGCTCGCGCACCTGCCGCCTAAGCGCTCAGTTGGCCCCGACGGTATACCGGCGTATATTTTCAGGGATTGTCGTGAAGTACTATGGGAACCGCTACTACATTTATTTAATGCGTGTATTAGGAACACGATATTTCCAGAAACATGGAAACTAACCCGGGTTGTGCCTGTGCCTAAAGGTAGAGGAGGTCCAGAGCCGAGTGATTATAGACCAATAGCGATCCTGTGCACTCCGGCCAAAGTTTTTGAGGGCGCAATTCATCAGCAGCTGTATAAACAGGTAAGTAGTCAGTTGTCTAACGCTCAGCACGGTTTCCGTTCGGGACGGGGGACAACGGGCAACTTGATGCATTTGATGACGAAACTGGTACCGGCATTAGATGCTGGTGGGCAGGTGGACGTGGCCTATTTTGATTTTAGGAAGGCATTTGACACAGTGGATAACGACGTTCTGCTGGAAAAGTTGGCTAGAGTGGGTTGCACACCGCATACGCTATCATTCTTTGCGAGCTATCTGCGGGACAGATGTCAGTATGTGGACTGTGGTGGTTATTTCTCTGAACCTTATTTTACCAGATCTGGTGTGAGTCAAGGTAGCACCATGGGACCTTTGCTCTTCAATTTGATGATAAATGACTTGCCTGAAGTCGTCAATCAGTCGACCCCATTGTTGTTCGCCGACGATCTAAAATTGGTCCTTGAAATGAAACAAACCGCGGACCACGATATGCTTCAGCGGGATATAGATAGGATTGTAGACTGGAGTTTTAAAAACAAACTATTCTTTAACATAGATAAATGTTCAGTGTTGTCGTTTAGCCGAGCGCGTGTTCCAAGTCACCACCGTTACACCATGGTAGGAGAGCCGTTGCGACGCGTTACAGAAATTAAAGATTTAGGAGTTACATTTACAGCTGATTTAAACTTCCGTAAACATATTATCGACGTGTGTAAAAGAGCTTATCAAAGTCTAGGGTTTGTTTTGCGACAGGGTAATCAATTTACGAATTTAGGTGCTCTAAGGGCGTTGTATGAGGCTCACGTCAAGAGTCACTTAGAGTGCAATACAGTTATTTGGTCACCACATGAAGCCAAATACAAATTCATGATTGAGCGCATTCAAAATAAATTTATTAGGTTTCTATACTTAAAACAGTATGGAGTATATCCAGGATATCCGCTTTTATATCCTACTCTATTTGTTTTAGGTATGGTAGGATATTATAAACTAGAAATTAGAAGGGAAGTGACATTAGCTTCCTACTTATTGAAAGTGTTACGTGGTGCTATAGAAAACTCCAACATTCTCCAAGAACTCAGACTGTGTGTGCCCGATGAGTACCTGGGTAGACGGCGACAGCCACCACTTCTTGAGTTGCCGCGGGCGCGCACCAACCTGCTCCAACGTGCGCCTATGACGCGGGCACTGCGTACACTCAACATGGTCGCTGACCGAATAGATATATTCTCGTGCTCACTGAACGACTTCACGAAGGCAACTTATTGTGTTGTATGTTTAGGAAGTAGTTTATAGTTTTGATAGATTAAGTAGATATAAGATAGATTTAAGATCTACAAGGTTCTACAATTATTGCATTAGATTTAAGTATCTGTAAAAATAGTTGTAAGGTTTAAAAAAAAAAAAAAAAAATTAATGTTTAAAAAATATGTTCTTACATTATAACAAATAATGAATGTCACTGAGAACAAAAAATATTATAATCAAAAATTTAAATAATCTGTCGAATCTGTCGAAAATCAAATAAAAACATAATTATATTATAATAATAAACAGCATCACAGAGATGTAATAATAATAATAATAAATCATTTATTTGTGAAACATAGGTACATATACAATAAAGATGTTAATTAAACAAATAGTGCTCTATGTTTTGCCATGCAGACATACAAATAAGTTAGAACTTATGAACTAAACTAAACGTTTTTAAGAAAATAATAACTTATGAACTAATTAAACTAATAAATCTACATTGCCAAGACAATATACATATTAATAATTAATCCTAAAATGAGTTGTCATTTAAAAAGATGGACATGGAAGACAAAATGGTTTTAAAAAAGCATTTAAATACAAAATGCAAAATAGTTTTCAGATTTACTATTTCAAATGTAAAATACCAAATAGTTTTGCGTTTTGTATTTTAAATGCTAAATGCAAAATAGGTATTTTCAAAATACTTTTTCAAAATAAAATACCTACCTTTTGACCAACTCTCAGATCATGATCATGAGAAATAGAGACAATGCTGAGCCGAACAGAAAGTCTAATAACATGGCACCTTATGCATGACTTTTTGGTCATATTTATTTATCAGTACGCGTACCAATAAATGCTGTTATGTTATTAATAATAATAATACTCACTTAAAATAATGTAAAAGATATTATTTTCATATCATAAGGGCGCGCATGGCTAGCATTCAGCGTCATTAGTTCATTTCATTTTGTTTGACTGGTAATGTTGGCTAAACTTAATCACAAAGTATTTTGCATTTTGAAATAAATATTAAAAATGCAAAATACATCTCAAAAGGTATTTCAAATAAAATACAAAATGGTTTTTACTAAAAGGCATTTAAAGGCAAAATACAAAATAGGTATTTTGCATTTTGTATTTGCATTTTAAATAGAAGTATTTCAAATAAATCGCATCTCTGATCATCATAATAGCCCAATGATGTCCACTACTGAACATATGGCTCACCTAGTTTCTGCCACTGCGAGCGACTTTGTGCCGCTAGCATACAACGACCACCCGCAATCTTTATCAAGTCGTCGGTCCACCTCGTGGGGGTTCGCCCTACACTGCGCTTTCTAATACGTAGCTGCCAGTCTAAAACCTTTTGCCCCCATCGGCCATCAGTTCTACGAGTACTCCCACTTTAGCGATGCAATGCAAATTTAGCTATGTTGGTAACTTTAGTTCTCCTACGGATCTCCTCATTTCGGATTTGATCACCCAGGAAAACTACTATACTACTAGTTTTTAAGAAAAATAACTGTAAAAGGTAATTGAATCAATAAATACATATTATTATTATTATAAACTCCGAGCATAGCTCTTTCCATGGCTCGCTGAGCGATAGTGAGTCTTATGAGCCCTACAGTTTAGTAAATATTAACTAATAGAAAATTAAAAAGAAAACATTTAAGATATTTATTTTTTATTAGTGTCTTCCATGTATTTTTCTTAATCATTATAGTGCAACTTTGGCAAAACTGTAAGTATTTATCTGAAACAAATAACAAATATTTACACTCATTTACACACAATAAGACATCCATGCTACTAGATGCAGTTATAAAATGTAACTTTGTATTTAGTACGTACCTACCATGGGGACTACACACATCAACTGAACCGTTAAAATTGAAGAGTTCACAAACTTATGCATAATTATACTCTCACCCAATATAGACAGCGACACTATCACAGTATTCCACGAAGAACGAGACTCTTTCGGCTTGTGGTTTAAACCAGTCTACAGACTGGTTAATCACCTTTTCGGAAGAAGATTACTCTACGAGCTGCTAGAGGAGAGTATTCTCATCATCATCATCAGCAACCCATTAAGTCCCACTGCTGGACTCGGGTCTTCTATCCTCTAACTAGAGAGCTGAAAGGGTTTAGGTCATAATCCACTCACGCTGGCCTAGTACTCTATTATATCCTATGAGAGTATCCTACTATATTATTATAGGTTACATTATAATTACGTACCTCAACGAATATACTTACTACAACCTTTCTTTTCCTCAAAATTCCAAATTCCCTCGCGCTAGAATTAACCAACATCATTATCATCATCATCATCAGCAACCCATTAAGTCCCACTGCTAGGCTCGGGTATCTTCTCCTCTAACTAGAGAGCTAAGAGGGTTAACCAAAATATTTTATAATTTAATAGGTATATTATAAACAACATCAACCTAAAATAAAATTTAATATTTAATTTTGTTGTTCGTCATGTCATCTTGTATAATTTTTTTATAAAAAGCACAAACCTAATAGTAGAACACATAAAAAGTGTTTTACTTTTACAAAAGAGTTTTTATACTTTTTTTAATAAAAAGTATTTTTCTCTAAATATATTTATGAATTCATTTTATATATAGAGACATAAAGTATAAAGACAATAACAACAATATAATATCTACATATTTTTATACTTTCTGGTTTAAACTAGAAATATTAATATAATAATATGATTGACCTTGAATTTCTGAATATCGAAACTACATGTCAAACCTTAACCTATACCCAAGGAACTTATATCTCCTAAGGAGATATACAAGGATATATTATAAGTTCCCTGCCTACACTTTGACCTAAAGGTTTTTACTGACAGCTATTGTGTGTGTATACTTTATAATTTACACGACTCAAAAAAAATAATTTAAAAACGATAAAAGAGAAATTGCAAAACGTAAACGTAGAAAAAATAATATTTTTACAAAAAGAAATGATATCTCACCAAAAACATAAATGTTAAAAGTGGCAGGCAATTTCAATATAAAAATAGGTAGGTACGCGTGGTTGTCGATTTCACCGACAAAAGAATCGAGATCTAAATTAACGGCAAGTTATGTTCTAGTCAAATTATTTACAGAAAGCAGATAATTTAGGAGAAATTGAAGCTCAAGATTTTACTTGCTTACTAATTTCTCCTAAATTAACTGCTTTCTGTAAATAATTTGACTAGAACATAAATTGCCGTTAATTTAGATCTCGATTCTTTTGTCGGTGAAATCGACAACCACGCGTACCTACCTATTTTTATATTGAAATTGCCTGCCACTTTTAACATTTATGTTTTTGGTGAGATTACTTATACTCATTAAGAGGGAACGCGGCACACGATTCTTCATACAAACGTACTCCCCTGTTTTCTCCCTGAATTATGTCTAAAAGGCAATTTTTTTTAGCTCAAAAATTCAAGTTCAGCTATAGGCATGTCCCTATCCTTATATCCCTATTCCTTTTTCTCAAAAACTTATTAATAAAGAAAATATGAGCCTCCAAATATTTAAAATTGCCGTGTTTTTACTGTCGTAATTAAAGGACTACCAGAGGAATTCTATAAGTTATTTACATTAAAAAAAATGATAGGAACCTAGTCATACTCTTTCTGGATTTTTTCATGTAAAAAAGAATTGAATCGGCTCAGTTTTCGAGGAGAAAATAGGGGAATACGAAACGTCCATTTCGTCAAAATTTTTGTCTTAAAATCTGTCTTAGCTGTAGCTGTCTTTATCGCACTCTTCGGGGGTGACTTGAGGTAAGGGGGGTCACTTACATGTATATGACTAGGGAAGTGGTATCTGTCGATATTTTTTTATCGATACTGTAGTGATGTCCATCAATGTCGATGTTGATGATTTACTGTTTTTATTTATTAAATTGTGAAACTGTAAGGTTAATTTCCGACTTTTTTATTAAGTTAATAAGATTATATCAGATCAGGTCGCAACGATTTGATTTGGCTGCTCTAAAAGTAAGACTAGTCTTATCAAGTATATGAGTATTTCTCAAAATACATGTACATCTTTGAAAAAAAAAGTGTGCTTTGAAACAGTTCAAAAGTTTTATATTTATAAATCATCACACAAAAAAAACACACACTCAATTTTGTAGGATGAATATTAATCTTTAAGATAACGAAGAATTATAGCTATAATCATACTTATTATCAAATATTTCGATATTTTAAAAATAGCTTTTTTTACCTTTCATACAAAAACCTGTTTGCCACTCTACCTTTTTCATGTGTTTTTGTTTCATAAAATGCGATACGTAACTAAATTATTGTAAATTTCTTTGTATCATCGTTCTACAGTAATCGCAGTTTCTGTATCAAATTGATTTTCTATGGGGTGTCATAGTGAATTGGCAATTTAAAGCAAAAAAACAAAATGAGTCGCTCTCATTTACTATTTAGTTATTACTCTTTAGTTACGATTTATTTCTACTTTCCCATGATTTCTGAACGATTCCGTAATTTTTTTACACGGACAACACTAGCTTCACTCTGATTGGCTATTGGTTTGACGTCTCCGCCATTACATCTATCGTGAAAATCAGTGAGAACGTGTGTGTTTTGTGGGGTTACTTTTTCGAGACAGGAAGTAAAATCAGCGATTTTTCATAGAACGGTAAGTCTTCATTTACCCATTTTTTGTAATACGTGTTGTACGAATATTTAATAAGCTTTTATATTTGCTGTAACAGCTTTTATCAATAAATATATTTTTTCTGACCTCAATTTGTCTAATATTTCGTAACGTTTTTTACGAATTTCGTTACGTAACGAAAAAGTACAACATAAAGCTGAGTGTATACTGTTATAACCTGACTAAGCATAGTAATATTCACTACTTAATTTATGAAAAAAAAAAATATAGAGCGTCAATAACTAAAGGATTGGATATTATCTGCTATATAGAAGTGCCACCAGCAAAAATAATGAAATAATTTAAATTACGTTTTTATGTGATTTAACAACTTTTTACCCCTGATATGACTTACATGAAGTTCTATTGAGAACTTCCTCCTTTTCGTCGGTTAAAAAACCTCGCGGCTTTGTTTCAATTCGCTTGAGAATAGAATTATACCGATTGTTACAAATACTTAACTCTTGCTAATGACACTTCTGTAGAGATGCCCACTATACTTGTTGGTTTGACTTATCAAATTGGTTATTACTTACAACTGCTTATATACAACTGCATTACTTCTTTTGTTTTTTAAGGAATGCCGCCAAAAACCAATGCCGAAAGGCAAAAAGCTTACAGAGAACGACTCAAAAAGGATAAACCAAATAAATATGAGGAAATCCGTGTCAAACATTTGGAAAAAGTTAAAGAAAATATCAAAAAGAAAAAAGAAATTCTTACAGAAGAAGAAAAACAAGAGCTACGAGCAAAGTGGAGACAAGCCAATGCTATAAGAGCTGAAAGAAAAAAAAAGGCCTACTCTACGACAAAACAAAACAACACATTGGAAGTAAGAAAAAATGCTAAAAATAATACAAATATCCTAAAGGAGAGACTACAAAAGCTTACTGAAGAAAATACTCAATTAAAACGACGAAATAAAAATTTAAGACAGGCCTACAATCGGATGAAAAAGCGAGTGGAAATTCTGAAAAAACGACTACCCCAACAAATTAGGCCTGATAATGATGCTATTTCCATTGAAACTCGTCAGTGTGATGACACACCGTTAACAAAATCGAATAGTTTTTTAGAAGAAACTTTACCAAATGTGTCCGTGACGGAAAAAGAAAAGGTAAAAAAGAAGTTAATTTTGCTTAACACAATTACAGATTCTTTAAAAACAGAGTTTAATAAAGCAGATACCAAAGAGAAGAAAGTACTAAAAAAAGTTGCTACCAACGATATTGCAAATAAATACAAATTAAAAACAGCTATTTCTAATGTTCTTGGTCTGAAAGGAAGAATAAGAAAGACGAAATCAATAAACGAAATGAAAAAGAAATTCATGAAAGATATACAAGATTTCTTTGAAAGAGAAGATGTAAGTAGACCTAGTGCGGGAAAAAACGAGTGCATAACGAGAAACAAAGAAAAAGTGCAAAAGAGATATTTAATGGAACCAATATACAAGCTCTATAGAAAATACAGGTTAGAGGGTGGTAAAGCGTCTTTGCAAACTTTTTATCGTTTTCGACCGTTCTCCGTTGTGAAACCAAGACTTCAAGATAGGAATACTTGTGCTTGCATAAAGCATAGTAATTTATCTTTCAAGGCAATATCGTTGAAGAAGCTAGGTTTGCTTCAGACATCTGACATTGACGAACTTATGAAAAATGTCACTTGCAGTAAATGTTTTAAATGCATGTACTCTGAGTGTTCTGAATGCAAAAATAAGAAACTAGCTGTTGATTTGACAATAAATGAAGACAGCCCTGTGGAGTGGCTTCAATGGAAAATAGGCACACACACTTATATTAAAATTGACAAAAAGAAATGTGTAGAAAAACAGACGAAAAAGTATTCAAAACAGGTAGTGAAAGGGACAGTGAATGCATTGATAAAAGAATTTCAAAATGATGTTCAAAAATTTAAAACTCACTACTACAATGTTCAACATCAGTACTTGGCGTGGAAAAAGTGTATTGAAAACCTTGATGAAGACGAAGCTGCATTGATTTGCGATTTTTCAGAAAACTTTTCGTGCAAGCAGTCTGAAGAAATTCAGGCGATACACTTCGGAGGGTCTAGAAATCAAGTCACATTGCACACTTGCGTCCTTTACAGAAAAAATGTGAAACCCCAATCGATATGCTCCATATCCCCAAATAATGAACATGGTCCTGGAGCAATCTGGGCCCATTTGGATCCAATAATGAAACTGTGCCAACACTTTACCATTAAAAAGATTCATATATTTTCTGATAGCCCTACAACTCAGTACCGCCAAAAACATAATTTTTTCTTGTTCCAACATAATATAAAAGAATACGGATTTGAATATGCAACTTGGAATTTTTTTGAAGCCTCTCACGGCAAAGAGCCAGCTGACGGGGTTGGTGGGGCATTAAAGCGCCAACTTGACAATCATATTTCACATGGCAATGACATAACCAACGCAAAAGAAGCATATGACTATTTAATGGTTAACAGTAAAGTAAAAATGTTTTATGTTAATGAAAACGACATTCAGAAGATGACCAAAAATATCCCTGAAAATATTATTCCCATAAAAGGAACAATGAAGCTGCATCAGATTGTAACGGATGGCAACACGACAATTAAATATAAATTGCTGAGCTGCTTTGATTGCCAGAAAAACATCTGCTGTGATTGCTACTACACTAAAGAACATGAACTTCTATCCAACACCCTATCAGAACCAAAAGCATCATGCAGTAACAAACCGCAAGCCTTGAAAAAACAAAAACCAGCAGCGAAAAGATTCAAAAGAATAAATAGTTCTACTACGACGGAGAGTGATGTCAGTATAAGTTATCATAGTGATTCAGATCTGATAGATGCGGATTTTTGGAGTGAGGACAATGATTTACCCAGGATAGATGACAGAGAGAGTGATCAAGACTTAGAGGTGAATGTCCATTTGAGAGCAAATATAAAAGAGATTTATTTATGATTTTTGACGTATTTTAGGGTCAAACACAAATAAAAATACCTTAATAAATACCTTTCAAAATCAATCATAAAAAAAAAATATTTTTAAATACACTTTGATGTCATGTTTTTAATTTTCAGGACACATCAAAGGATGAAAATGTTAAACGGCAACCCCCAGAACAAGTAACATTGTTATCTTCGTCAAGATTTATGTCTGCAAACCATGCTTTCTATGATACTGAAGTAAAATGCCTCAAGGCAGACGAAACACAACAAGGCAAAGAAAACTTTAAGAATAAAGGAAAAGGAACAGGGAAGAAAACAGCAAAGCAACAAAAAGATATGGAAGAAGACAAATATCCAATTGATATAATGAATGTATTAAAACAAAAAGGTGAAACAGACAAACCAAGTAAAGAAATAAAAAGTCATGAGGAAGAAGGATCAACAACTGATATCAATACAAAGCCAATAATTCTCGAGGATTTAATAAGTGACGAAGCTGTAACTACGGATGAAAAATATATGAGTGATGCAATGTCATTTAATGAACCGGAGTTTAATTTCAATGATTTGGACAATGTAGATGTTATAATACAAAATAATAATGCAACAAAAAATAACACTGAATATGAAAATAATGAAAATGTACCAATTGAAGGCACTCACAAAGTCAAAGGCGAAACATGTGGACTGACTATTCTTAACGACGAAATACTGGAAAATATACACACAAAAAAGAAAGTGGTTTATAAAGGACTTAAACCTCTATCGCTTAATAATTATCTTCACGCGCCAAAGCGATGTGATCCAAAGATTAAAAAACGGATTGTCAAACCAAATGTGTTTCGGAAAGAATTCAATTATTACAAAGATAAGGAAGAAATTTATAAAGCGCTAATGGAAAGTGATTCTAATTAAGTTTTTTTATGTTTAAAATAACGTCAGGTTTTCATTTTTAAAAGATTGGGAAAAAAAAATAATTTGCTTAAAATAGTATGAATGATTACTCCCTTATTTTATTTCTAACCCCTTAAGTATTTGGGTACATACTTACAAATATTTCGTATTGAATAAATGAAGAGCATTCACAATATTTCGCCAATGTGTAACCAGCCTTATGGTTACTATTTAGTTACATCTAAGGACTATTTCGTAACAATATTTCGTTACTACCATTTCGTTACGTACATTTATTTTGAGAAATACTACACGCATTATAATGGATGCAAGAGTGGTGTAGGTTGTGGGTATTTTATTTAAAATAGCTGGCAAAATGCGAGTTGGATTCGCGTACCGAGGGTTCCGTACGATTATACATTTTTTTTATTATTTGTGATTAAAATGTAAGATATTAGAAGGTAACGGGATGGCTATAAGTTACAATAAACATTCACGTAAAGTTCAGTCCGGAATAAACTCTCTTTCTTATTATTATTTTTTTCGAGTATCATCTTATACCCGTTCCAATAAAGTTTTAATATATTCAGTGATAATAATATAACTACACGATTACGGTTTTCGGACGTTTTGCTTTACTTGTGCAAATTAATATTGCTTTTTGCCAAATTTCGTGATTAGGATTTATTCGTGACTAGGTCAAGGGGAAATACCCTATAGGTTTTGACTTTTTTTGGAACCCTAAAAATAATTTAAAACAATAAATAGGACATTTATTCTATCGTCATTTCCGTCTTTTCACTTACGGGTAAATTGTGTGATCCTGTCAATTATTTCAAGCAAAGGGCATTCGTGAAAAGAAATATCTAGTTTAGATAAGTTCGATCATCATCATCATCATCATCACCAACCCATTTAAGTCCCACCGCTGGGCTCGGTTCGATATTTTGCCAAAATAAGTCATAATTTTTTAGTTTCTATTCCATGTTCTGGAGTTTTTCAGAAAAAAATTATACCGATATTTTATTAAAATTTGTATATTTATTGAGCCATAATATTTTTCAAGTTCATCAAGACTCGACTCACGTCGTCTCGGGCGGCGTGGGAGTTTTTAAAAATGAAACTCAGGGCTAGTGCCCTCGGTGACGATCAGAACAAGACTAAATTTATTAAAATAAAATAATACATAGGTTGGTTCTTATCTCTAATAGCAAGGTGCAACCTGATCCGTTTGTTTGCGCCCGGTCGGAGGCGTTGTGCTGACGTAACTCCTCCCTCCTTAAGATGGAAGCACGCTGGTGGCTGCTACTGAGGCCGCAGGAGATCCTGGGACTGAAGCTGGTCTGCTCTCGGCGTTGCTGATCTTCTCTTGTGGAACTGGTGACATCGCTGGATGCAAAAGCCCAATGCGCCTATAACTATTATTATATATAGACATAGTGTGGGCCAACTGGGTGTTGATGTAATTATATTCTGTTGTTCTTCATTTATTTGTTGAAGAACCTTAGTTTTTTTCACTAGGTTGCTGATATCGTCAAGTTGTATATCTTCAATTTGCAGTATAGGTGGGTTTTTCTTCGATATAATATGATGTGTTTGAGGGAATGGAACGGTTTCTATAATGTTCAGGAATCTTTTGTGGGTGCGTAAGGTTTTTCCTGTTAATTTTACGATGCATTTGTTGTCAATTGTGATAAGTATGACGCCGCTATTTCTTTGATATTGTACTTCTTTTCCACAGGTTGTCTTTATCACTTCTTCTTGTTTTAGGATAGCGATCCAGCTATTTTCCTTAATTTGTTTAATTATGGTGTTCTTGTAGTTTACCGTAGCATAGGTACAATTGCTCGGCTCGTTGTGCTGTATCAGTTGTGCGATGCAGTCTTCGGAGTTCTTTAGAGGATGCCATTCGACGTGGTGACATATGGTGTTCTCGTCGACGATGGTTGTGCATGGCTCATTAGGATACGCAAACTCGTCGCTGCCCAAGATAAGGTAAGGGTTCCTTGGAATGAGGATATCATTATTTTTGTTCGGGATAGGGTATAAATGGAGTAAACTAAAAGGGTTTTTAGTTACTAAGGGGATTTCTAATACAAAGTTAATCGATTCGTTCGTACTATATGCTTTGACTACAATAGATTTTTCTAATAATTGTATGTTTTTCAACTTTGGTTCGAATGCTAATTGCATTTTATTTATATTGATATTCTTTTCGATATTTACTAACTTAAGAATCAGGTGACTGGGGTCTACAATACTAGGATGTAATCGTCCTAGATGGCAAAACGTCACAGCGTTTTCTAAGGTAAATAATCTATCATATAATTGCTGAAAGTATGTTTCTATTTGACTATATATTTGCATGGTATATATCTGATTTTCTATTTCCTGATTTTGTACGAATAATTTTTCAATGGCTTTTGTTAGCTCTTTCTGATTTTTACTTATAATATCTACTTGCTATAATAATCGGTAATAAAATCTGACATAAGTCCTAGAGTTTCACCTTGCTTTCTTAACGCTAGCTTTCTAATTTCTCGAACCTGATTTTCTAATCTAACTGCATCTTCTTGATCTAAATTGCCGGTAATAGCCTTTATAACCGATCCTAATCCGTTAATCAATCCTCTCTAAAATCTAGGGATATATGGTCTTCCTAAACTAATTTCATCAGAGCCTAAATATACTAATTTGCTCTCTATTCTATCCATTAAGTATTCTATCTGGTTTCTTCTAACTAGACCATCTTGATAATTGGATACATTTTTCTGACCTAACTTAAACGTATAATAGTCTCGACTTATTTCTATATATATTTCGCGTATTCTACTGAAATTATAACTAATAATTAAGTGGTAAGTATCCACTTGATAATGGGCTGTGGCCTCCTTGAGTATCAGGACACCATTGTGGTTATCTATGGGTTCGATAACGGTGAGGGCTCCGGTGATGACCCAGAGGCCTGCGCCGAAGGCGAAGACGTTCCTGCAACATTCCCAGGGCGTCTTAGCATTTTAAAGTGAACTCTTATTGTTTTCGCGTTCACATGTTTTCCGACTATTTCCGCTACTTGTTCCGGGTGTATTCTTACAATGGTATATGGGCCTATGTATTTGGGCTCTAACTTATTACTGCGGGCGCTTTTCGCTACCTGTTTATAAACCTTTTCGCCTACTTTAAAAGTGGGTGATTCTGTTCCTTTATTACATTTATCTATAACTGCCTGTTTACGCTCTGACATTCTCGTAGTTACTAATTTTTGTACATTTTCCATTATCTGTTTGTGTTTATTCACATATTCTTGGTAAAATTCCTTTGGGAAATGTAACTCTAGGGGATTCCTGCTATTAGTATGTCCAAACAATAATTCAAATGGAGTGAAACCTGTTGTTGAATGTATTGTGTTATTGTACGCGATTATGGCGTATTTCATTAGGTTAGCAGGTTCGTTTCTATCGGTTATTCTTTGGACTCTCATCATTTCCGCTAACGTGGAATGTAAGCGTTCTATGGGTGAGTTTGAATTAGGGTTATAAGGTGTGGTAAAATGTATTATTATATTATGCATGGCACATACTTCGGTAATGACTTCATTGTCGAACTTAGGGTCTGAGTCTGTCGTTATTTTGTTAGGTATGCCGCTAATTGAGAATAGGTTAAGCAATGCCTCTGCTACGTGAATGCTTGTAGTGGCTGTAAGTGGAATCGCTTGTGCATACTTGGTGAAATTATCTATTATTGTGAGAAACGTTACACCACCGCTGGTATACAAATCCATAAAAACATGCTCCATTGGTTTATGAGGGGTCTCTGTGAGGGATAAAGGTAATTTTAGGGGATTGCGTTCGTATTTAGATTTAAGGCATTTATCGCACTGATTAATGTATCTTTGAATAGTTAATTGCATGTTGAGCCAATGATAGTTTCTATGTAATTGTTTGTAAGTTTCTTGTATACCTCGATGTATAGTTTTTCCCTCGTGATACTTTTTCACTAAGTCTATCTGTTCGTTTTTATTCTCTACTAATGTGACTCGGGTTGTACATCTAATAAACTTGGGGCCTCTATTATCAAATACTGTTTTTACTACCTTACAGAATATGGGATACAATTCCTCATTATAAAAATAACAATGGAAACTTCTGTCGGGTATTGTATGTTCTTTGAGAAACTTTATGATTTCCTTTTCCGTATTATTAATAGGTATGAAAACGTCTTTATTAACTATTTTTCCTCTCGTTCTGTCATCTACTCTGTAATCTGATCCAGGTGTTCTACGTATGTGAAACTGTTTCAATTGTCTATCAATTGCATCTGGTATTTCGGGAATTTTATATAACTCTGTTTCGTTTGAACCTAATTGTATCGAATCGGGTGTTTCTATTGATGGTGGATTAACGAAAATAGTTGATGTATCTATTAGCGTTTCTATATCTATGCCATCGAGATCTGTGTCAACGTTTCGCGAATTACTTGGTTGGGGTTCAATCGTGGGGTTCGATTGGTTTTCAGTATCTAATATTAAATCAATTACTTCGTCATCGCCCAGTGTTGGTGATGGTTCTGTGTCATTATTATAGACTATCTGTACACGGGACAATGCGTCAGCATTGGTATTTATTTTACCTTTTTTATATTCAATCTTATAATCGTACTCTGCTCATTTTAAAAGCCATCTTGTTAGTTTTGAATTAGGGTCTTTTAAGAGTCATAATCCACGTGAGTGGTCGATGATCTGTGTAAATCGTGAATTGCTTTCCGTATAAATATGGCCTGAAGTATTTTATTGCCCAAACAATACCTAGTAATTCTTTCTCTATGGTTGAGTATTTTTGCCATCGAGAGCCTAATTTTTGTCGTAGTTAAGGCGAAAATCCTTATAATATCTCTGCTCTCATACAAGTAACAGCTTTGGGAGAAAGTTTATAAGCTAGCATTTTCTCTGCTGATTCCGAACATGTAAGTAGTTAATTTTTGTCAAAATCGTTAGATAGCTACGGCCTTCTTTCTTATGACGGCAGTATTGTAAATGATTGTGGTGCAATTTTGTTTATTGTGTCAAGAATTTAATTATGTTTTAAATGATTATATTATTATATTATAATTGTGTTAGAAGAGACTTTTATTTTTGTTAAATTCATTTTTTAATTGATGAACGTTTATGAATAATATTAATTATTTTAAAGCAAACAGTCCATTTATTCTCTATAATTTCGTAGAAAAGAAGTGCAACATTTTGTTATTTTTATGAAAACAAAAAATAAATTAAGTATTTAGCATGGTAATTCAAGAACACAGACATATATAAATTTTGGTTTAATAAATCAGATTTGAACAAGTTTTGATGTGGTTTATACACTGGATACGACCCTCTTTTTAAGACATTATAACAGATTGCACGTGTCAGGAAATGGTATAATAGTTATAAAATGTAATAAAGTGTTATTTATTTACTTAGTAAACTAAATGAAATTTATAGTAATTTATCAGTGATGATATGAAAAGGAAACCAAGAAGAACATTGTACTGTTTATTTTAAACAACAGGTTTAACATTACACATAATGAAACAAGAGGTACTGTATATCCCTAACAATAGGTTATAATATAACCAATAGGTCAAGGTAGGTCATAAATAAATATATCAGAAATTATCAAAATCATATTATGAATTTTAATATCCAGCTACATAGTAATATGAATAGTTATCATCTTAAGAAACACATATCATAATACTTTATTTAGATATAACAACCAACCTTAAAACTTAATGTAATTAATTATGATATTATTATGAATATTAATTTATAATATTATCAACAATTATTAGACCATGTTCAACAATTCCTAACAAATTCCATATTATAACAATTTTCAAGAAAAAGTGACAAAAGAGGTACTTAACTCTGAATTGATGTGATCCTGTCGGCAGCCAAACAAGTAGTGTTCGAACACTCACTGTGTTTGTCTTTTATACCTTAAATTGTACTGACATTAGTCAAACGACTGATTAATTACAAACTTAGTAAAAGATATTATTATTATATTATAAACAATATAGTAATACTTCTATTCTAAAAATATTTCAAATATTAGTAGTTAAATTAACAATACAATAATTATAGAATTTCTAAAATGATCAATCAGAAATTCTAATGACAGTTATAAAAGGAAGACATTACTATCTCGATTTCCGTTACTTGTTGACAACAATTAAATACTATTTATTTCAGTAATTGCCATTTATAGTAATTAACTATACAATAATTGATATTTAAATTTAACCTATAAATTATCAATGATTTAGTATCTAGCCAGATTCATAACACAGGTAACTAGACTTACTACATGGATAAATAGGTACTTACAAATGACACACACATATTTAAACGTTTCTGTTTCTCTTATTTGAATATTTGTTTCAATATTTAGACAAAATATTTCGAATAATCTAACACACGCAGCATAGGGTCGTATATTAAACATACGACTTTATTCGCGTTGTATATGCAGGTCTCATTAGTAGCATATGGTCGTAACAAAGAGATACGACTTTTGTCCATCGAGTATAAAGTCGTAAGTTCTAAATTGGGCTATATTTATTAAATTATTAATTTTATCGCATCCATAGCTCGGCATCACTTTCTTATGACTAATAATTGTTTGCATGGTATAAAAACACAAGTGAAAAGGTTTAACAGATACCAAAACAAAAAAATGTTATTAAAACGGCTCTCCTGTAAAATGTGAATTTTTGAGTTAAGACCTAATGCGTTGGAGACGTATATATATATATAGTGCTGACCAAGTTGCATTCAGTGTCGATATAATAGTGGGTTTTTATTTTATCTTAATTTTATAACAGAAATTATTAAACTTTGTTACCTTATGTTTTCATCATCATCATCATCATATCAGCCCAATAACGTACCTACACTGATGGACATAGGCCTAGGTTTAACAATAATTTTATTTTGGAATGCCCAAAAGATATCAAAATAAAAAAACGATTGCGGCAACTGGTAGAATTGAGTGGATACACAAAATGTAGTACAATTTGTTTAGTTCATTTTTCTAAAAAAAAATATCTTTTTCTTATAAAAAAGTCAGACAATATATATATATATATATCAGAATTTAGGAGCAATTCCACAAAAAAAAATCTGTTGTCACATAAGTAACGTAAAAAATTATATGATTACAATGCTCGAAATATTTCCATAAATTTAAATTTAATCTATTTCATTAATTCTCTCAGAAGATACTGAACCTATGAAAAAATCTCTTATGTTCTTTTCACAACCGCGAACACCTACGGTTTAGTTAGCGTTATTTAACATAATTGTAAAAAAAATAAAAGGGACATTATGATGACATGATGCATTTACGTACACATGTTAATCGATAAATCGATAACAACAGGTAGGTAGTGGATACATATCTCTGGGATACCAGTAAAAGTCATATTTATGCTAATGTGGAATTAATATTTTCTTATTTATTCTATTATTTTTAAACAATCTACTACTATTTAGTATGTAATTTTAACTCCTGGAGCTCCGAATCAAGGTGGAGCCTGGGAACGATTAGTGCGATCAGTAAAAACCGCACTAACAGCAACACTCAGGGAAAAGGAACTTACGGAAGAGGTGTTAAACACACTACTAGTTGAAGCAGAATATTCAATCAACGCTCGACCCCTGACACATGTGAGCGTGCACCCTGTGCTGTGCGTGATCCAGAAGCTCTTACACCCAACCACTTTTTATTGTGTACGCTGGTACGCACTGGCCCTTTTGACGTCTCCGATCGACGAGCATGGAGAGCAAGTCAAGCACTCGCCGATCACTTCTGGCAACGCTGGGTGCGAGAGTATCTACCGACTTTGATACCTCGAGGGGAACCGAACATCACACTGCCGCTGCCGACCAATCGGAGCGCGAGAATTTCGTCCAATAGGAACTAGTTAAAAATTCTTGTACATAAGTAACCAATAAGATTGTTTGTTTTTATATCCAATCAAAAGCCAGCAATTTTTGTAGGCTTCCATACTGGCACAGTCTGTCTTCGGATACAAAAGAAGAATAATCTAAAGGAATAATAAAAGTAATCTACAATTGGTCTGGTTGTTTTTCTTCAAATCTATATCACACAGTCATATCACAACTAGGTAGAGGAACAAGTACCTCGCAATCAAGTACAGTCCACGACAATCAGTGGCCATTAAACTAAACTAAAATTATCAACTATATCCAGTCAAATTAGCCAAAATAGAGTTTCACCTCGGAATGGGAGTAATAAAGCTGAAAATGTATATAAACCTTCATTTTGGCATACCAATTTTCAGCTTTACAGCTCCCATTCCGAGGTGAAACTCTAACTCAACTGGGCTATGACTATAACATAGCAGTTACAATTAAATTACTGAAATAAAAGAAAGATTTATTACACAAATTGCCTGTTAGGTACAGGCAAATCTATTTCTGCTAGTTCTCCTTCTTCAGCCTAATATTATTCATTCTGTAAATGACGGAGTCTCTGCCAGGGTCCATATCCATAAAAAAGTACACGATCGCTACGAGAATGAAGAAGTATGTTATACCCATCCAAAGGAATATATTGAAAAAGATCGGAAAGTTGGGGTCTGGTATCTTCTTTTTCTTCTGTTGAGGATACCAAAAAATTATACATAAACAAAAAAAAATTGAAAGTTGGGTGGAAAGTTAGTTTGCATAAAGGTAATCTTAGATACTTATTGGTACTTATAGGTACTTATTGGTAGAAAAAATAGATGGTTGTAGAAAAAAATCAGTACTTAAAAAATTTTGCTAGTTAAGAATACGCGATCGGGAATTAGCTTAAAAAAACTAATTTTATTTATAAAAATACAATGTAATCGCGTAAAAGCCGTAACAAGAATGAATATATAATTAAAACAATATTATAACTTAAAACTAAGCGTCGGCGTTTCTTTACGACAACAATACCGCGCGAGTTGCAACGTCGGCAGAAAGGGGTTGCTACGCCGTGGTAACTCCTCCCTCCTTAAGACGGAAGCAGGCACTGGTTCCTGTAGCGTCCTCGCTACTGTCCATCTTCTGTGAAGTGCGGCTGGTTTCCTTCGACGGTTTCAACGCATCTTTCCATTTGTATAATTTTCGTATAGCTACTGCTATCAAGAGGATGTATAGCAATAGCGTTGTCCAGCTTGGTGTTGCGACTATCAAAGGCCAGTCGACGTCATCGTTTGCCGAAATGTTGTTTACTCGATTAATAAGTTCATGGATGTTATCTAATGATATTTCTTCTAGCTGTAGCTCGAATTTAATATTTTCTTCTGGCGTTGTCTGCTGCTTTGGTAACGGGATAATTTCATTGATGACTATTGTGCTTGTATGAGATATAAGCGTTGTGTTTATAATGTGGATCTTGCAATCTTCTGTTAATGAAATTAGCATAATTCCAGCTACTTTGTTGTATTCGGTCTTGGAATTGCATTCTGTTCTAATGACTTGTTCTTCTTTCAGGACCACCAACCAGCTGCTGTCCCCAGTCTTCTGCATCTTCCCATTTGCGAGATTCATCTTAGCGTGTGTACAGTTGGCTCTTTTTTTTTTTTTTTTTTATTTTTTTTTTTTATAGTGATACACGAGTTTGTTCGTGTCTCTGCGTCTGGAACCAGAAACATAATCTCTGACCTTTTTAATATTGTGTTAATTTTTTACTTATTTATTTTATGTATGTATATGAAGGCGAAAATTTCTAATTTAATTTGTACGTGTTTTGTCTTGACCGTCTCCGCACCAGGGCGCGGAGTACATACCAGGCTTACCAAAACTTAGTTTTGCCAGTCATAGTTGACCCCCACCCTGGTACAGAGACCAGCCAAGACTCAAGGGACCAAGAATTTTTCAATATTAAGTTTTGAAAAGGAGAGTTTTTTATTAGTATTTTTCTAAAAATGTTTGTTTCGTGTGCGAGAGTACAGCGTGCTTTTGTGCGACAAGTTTTCCTCTTCGGACCGTCATTTATGGAGGTAGAAATAAGACCAGGAACCGGAATCCCTTTGTGACATTTTCTCTTTGCACAGATTTGCACTTTGTGACCAGCTTCACTGACTGCCGGGACAACACATGTTTTTCTCTGGCATACATTTCTTACAATGCTGTCCAAGAGACAAAAGTTGTGACAAAAGTTGGCTCTTTTATGTTGGACGAGAGATACGATGCAGTCTTCGGTGTTCTCTGTTTTTCTTGTTTCCCGGGTGTTGCAGAGCTGAATGTCGTCGGTCAACGGGGTGCAGGTTTCTTTCAGGTAAGTGTACTCATCGTTACTAAGTGCAAGGTATTTGGATTTTGGAATAATGGTAAGGTTGTTTTGATCAGGAATAGAATAAAGGTGTATAAAATCATATGATTTTGGGGATACTGATGGAATTTCTAAAATGAAATTTATGGAATGTTGTGTTCTACAAGCTTTTACTTTAATAGATTTTTCTATGATATGTATGTTACCTACATCTATTTCAGCTACTGGTTTTAGAGTGTATAGTTTATATAATTTATTTTATTCTAATTATTCTAAAATCATTAACTTATCTAAGACTATCTGTAAAGTAAAATCTATCTGTATGTATACATCTAAGAAATGCAAATGACTGTTAACACTGAGAGTTCCTTGAAATATTTTTTTAAAACTTCTGTTAAATGTATCTGATTTTTATCTAGTTTACTTATCTGACTACTGAACTCATCTATTGTATTTTTTGCCAATACTAAAGATTTTTTCTGAGAATTTTGAATATTTTTAACATTATTTCTAAGATCAGTTAACTCGATTTCTATTTTAATTGCATCATCATTGTCAAGATTACCGGTAATTGATTTAACTATTGAACCTAAACCGTTGGTTAAGCCACGTTTCTTTCTAATCTGAGGTGTTAAAAATTGCATCTTTTTACTAATAAGATTAAAATTGTAATCAATTTGATTTTTGTAGGTTTTATGAAGATCTCCGAAAGTTGTACCTTCAGCGTCTACAGTACTTGCATATAAAGACATTAATTTCATAGATGTAAATCGTAAATTACTTATATTATAGATACAAGCTAAACTAAAGTAATTATCTTGTTTAAGAAGTCGCCCCTCCTTAAGTAATAGGATGCCATTACCGTTATCTAAATTTTCTATATCTACGGCGGCTGATGCGTAGAGCACGATGGCTCCTGCGATGAGGAAGAGGGTCCTGGAACAAGATGAGGCCTACGTAGTAACTTAAAATGAACTCTAATAGACTTAGAGTTAGGATGATTACCTATTATCTCGGCAACGTTATACGGATGCAAGTGAATGATCTTATAAAGTCCCTTAAAAACTGGCTTTGTCTTGTCACTGCGTGCTGTTTTGGCCACCTGTTTATATACAGTTTCACCTACCTTGAACATTATTTCTTCAGCTGCCTGGTTCCTTTTGGTTATTACTTGTTCCTTATTTTTAGACATAAGCGCTGAAACACATTCCGGTAGGCTTCAGCGTTTGTACGATGCTTAAGAACATAGTCCTGATAGAATTCCTTGGGATAAAATAATTCTAACGGGTTCCTGGATGCTGTGTGTCCAAATAATAGTTCGTGAGGTGTAAATCCCGTAGCTGAGTGTATTGAATTATTATAAGCTATAATAGAATATGTCATAACAGATTGGATGGGGTCATCTTTATTAGTCATTCTTTGTATTCGGACTATTTCTGCTATAGTAGAATGAAAGCGTTCGATAGGCGAATTCGAATTCGGATTATACGGTGTAGTAAAATGGATATGGATATTATGTAGGGCGCATATTTCTTTTATTACATCATTGTCAAATTTAGTATCTGAATCTGTAGTTATTTTAGACGGTAAACCTATTACTGAAAAAAATTTAATCAATGCTTCTGCTATGTGTATACTACTATTTGCGCTTAAAGGTGCTGCTTGAGCGAATTTAGAGAAGTTATCTATAACCGTAAGAAAAGTTGCGCCTCCTGTAGAATAGAGGTCCATGAATAAATGTTCCATGGGCTTCGTAGGGGTATCAGTAAGGGCTAAAGGTGTCTTTAATGGGTTCCTTTCATATTTGGCTTTAAGACAAGTATCGCATTGATTGATATAAGTAGCTTTGAATTGTAAGTAATATATTTGACCAATGATAATTACGGTGAATCTAAGTTTTCTGTATACCACGGTGAACTGTTTTGCCCTCATGATATTTTTTTATAATTTCATTTTGCTCAGATCTATTTTCTACTAAAGTTACACGTGAAGTACATTTTATTAATTTTGGCCCTCGGTTATTAAATATAGTTGTATATACTCTCGAAAAAGCTAAATATAAATCTTCATTATGAAAATAACAGTGAAAAACTCTATCAGCTACCGTATGTTCTTTTAAAAATCTAATTATTTCCGCTTCGGTATTATTAATTAGAATAAACACATCTTTAATAACATTTCTTTTATTTGTGGATCTATTATCGACGCTTGTTGGCGCCTCTCTTCGGTATCTGCGGCCTGCCAACGGTGTCTGCGGGGTCTGAGGCGTGCGCGGGGGCGCACCGCGCGTAACCGGCTCCGGCGCCTCGCTTCGCTGCTCACTCGAACACTCAGCTCAACACACTCCGCGTAGCTTGACGCGCAATTCACATCCTTGTAAACACAGAGTATATAACCACTACGTTTTAATTGTAAATTACCCAAAATAAATACAGTACCTACTGTTCCTGACTATCATTAAGAAGAAACCCCATAGAGGCCTAGTCAGTGGTCCTTCGAGGAAAAATCAGCAAGATTTGGCGTTAAATTTCAAATTGAACATTCGTCGCCGTGTGGACTTTGACCGTGGCGTGGTGAAGTAGACGGAAGAATTCGTTCGTGTTGCAGTCTGCGGAGTCTTATTTTGTGGAAGCTGAAGTCATTCTGGGAGTATACGTGCGGTATTAAGTGAGTTCGTTCCAATTAGTTTCTTTCCCTTTCTTTTCTTGAGCCAAAAAACCGTTATAGAAGTATCCAGAACCTTTCCGTTTCTTTTATTATTAAAGTGTTTTCTAATACTTCTAACGCTTAATATCTATTATTCATTAATATAAAACGTGCATATAAACAAAAGTGATTCATAGTATCGCTCAGGTAGCCGTCGGACCGTTGACCTTGAGACGAGTCCCGTTATCTGCGGTCGACGCCGATCCTTTTGTTCTTGAACAGCTGTTAATTTATATCGTAGTTATTCTTTTATTTAATACTTTTATTTATCTTTTATTTCAATTCAGTGATTTTTATTTCTTTGACCGTTAAAATTTCATTATGTCAGATTTGAAAGTTCTAGTTAAGAAACGTAGTTCGTTAAAATCGAAGTTAACTATTTTTAACAACTATTTAAATTTATTAAAGGGAAAAGCAACTGAATTGCAGTTTCTCGACTTAAAAGAGCGTTTTAATAGATTCGAAACCTTATATCCCGTTTTCGACAATTTACAGACGGAAATCGAAGTGCTTTCTGAGGATGCAGAGCCGTTGTTGGTTGAGCGTGAGGACTTTGACCGCCAGTACTACAGACTGGTGGTATTCGCGCGCAGCCTGATCGGTGCTTCATCAATCATTCATAGTAGTGTATAAGGTATTTAGTTAGTAAGAGCGCCTCTTTCGCCAACAAACTGCTTGTGCAGTTTGGCGTTTTTGTAATTTTTTTAAAAAAAATATGAAATTGAATAAATATATATAAAAAAAAAATCCGTGCTAGTTCCGGGGACTGCTCCAAGGATGAGAACTCAGGTGCACATATTTCAAAACAGAATTTTGTTCGTTTGCCTAAAATAGAACTTCCTCATTTTGATGGCGACTATCGATGCTGGCTCGAGTTTAGAGATACCTACATGTCATTAATTCACAATAATTCTAGTATTGACGATATCAATAAGTTCCACTACCTGCGGTCTGCATTGCAGGGCAACGCGGCTACAATAATCCAAAATGTTGGCTTCGAATCCCAACAGTACAATGTGGCATGGGACTTGTTGTGCGAACGATACAACAACAAGAGCCGTCTTATAGATAACCATCTGCAGGCTTATCTAGATGTTCAACCATTGCAGAACGAAACTAGTCTTGGACTTAGGAATCTTGTGGATATTATTAATAAAAACATAACCAGACTAGGTGAGCCCACCCAGCATTGGGACACATTTATTATTTTTTTAATGGTGAAAAAATTGGATTGCATAACTAGTCGTGAATGGGAACAACATAGAAATAATGTTTTGCAGAAAAAGGCTACCATCTCACAATTTTGTTCTTTTTTGAGTAATAAAGCCAACTGGTTGGAATCTATTGAGTTAAATCAAAACATTAATAGTTAGTAGTACTCAAACTATTCAGACTCCTCAAACTATTGTTGCTTTCAATAATAGCCACGAAAATAAAACTACCTCCCAATCTACACAAAATAAAAATCTAAAAATAATTTTAGCAAGTGTCCGCTTTGCTCCCAAGCACATACTTTATTTAAATGTGATTCTTTTAGAAGCTTAACTGTAGAAAATCGCATACAAAAAGCAAATGATTGTAATGTTTGTCTTAACTGCTTACGCACGGGACATTCTGCTAAGCAATGCAAATTACCACATTGCAAATATTGCAAAACTAAGCACAATACGCTTTTGCATTTAGAATCTAGCGAACCCAAATCATTTTCTAATCCATTGCCTTCTGCTGTGCTTCCTCAATCAAACGTTGCCCTTTCAGCCAATTCTTTCCAGCTTGCTACTTCTGCGCATGTTTTACTATCCACAGCTATGGTGCGTGTGATCAGCGGAACGGGGAAAAAGTACACAGCGCGGATGTTGCTGGACAACGGCAGTACGGCCAACTTCATAACGTTGAGCTTATCTGAGAAGCTGGGTTTGCCACTTCACGGTACGAGTACAAAGGTAACAGGTATTAATAATCACATGTCCACCAGTACACAGTCCTGTCACCTCAAGGTCGAGTCTTTATGCTGTAAGTTTACTGTTGATATTGATTGTCATATTTTACCTGAAATCACGAAAGTTCTACCTTCTTCTTTGGTACAGATTAGTCACGTCCCTATTCCTTCAGGCCTTAAGTTAGCTGACCCGAACTTCAACGTTCCGTCGGTCGTAGACATCCTGGTAGGTGCTGAAGCATTCTGGAATGTCTTAGGCAGTAATTCAATAGATTTTGGAAAAAATCTACCCAAATTGTTCGAGACCAAATTCGGATGGCTTGTCTCAGGTAGAATTTTTAATAAGTCCAATCAGTCTGCCAGTCATGTATGTAATCATTCAAATGTCACACCTGATCTCAGTCAATTTTGGGAGCTTGACAAGGTGTCTTCAAAACATTCTTATTCAGTTGAAGAGAGAATGTGTGAGCAGCTGTTTTCTCAAAACACTGTGCGTAAAAGTGATGGCCAATTTGTCGTCACTATGCCTTTAAAAGGGGATCCGAGTACTTTAGGGCATTCATACGAAGCTGCTAAAAAACGCTTTCTATCCCTAGAACGTCGATTCAATCGTGACCCCTCATTCAAAAGCAAATATAATGATTTTATGCGTGCGTGAGTATGAGCGCCTTGGTCATATGACATTAGACTCAGCCTGTAGCTCTTCAAATGATAATTCCACTACATATTTCATTCCACACCATGGAATAATTCGTAACTCCAGTACCACTACTAAACTACGCGTAGTATTCGACGCATCAGCCTCTACTAGTTCGGGAGTGTCTCTTAACGACATTCAGATGGTCGGTCCCGTAGTACAAGACGATCAGAGGCCCGATCACGAACTTCTAATGTAAACGTAATCGTATCGCCATCGAGAAAAAATGTATGGCAATTTGTACAGCGCCTCTATCGTACGTAAGATGCACCAATATTGGTAGCACGAACTTTTGACAACTACTTTCGTCTGGTAATCGTATCGAGCTCGTCTGGTATTTCCTTTCAAATTAATTTGAATTGCGATCACGAACTCAATTTTGACATACGCTACGTAAAATTCGAAAGCTGGCTAACGTATTCGTCGAAACCTTCCGTCACTTAAAATTTCTCAGTGAGTAAAGTTTTGAAACGTGTTTAAACTAATTTTTCAACATTTATGTACATATAGAATGCACGTATAATCAATATTAATAATATTTAACATGTTTTATATTAGTTATTAGAGCAATAAATGGCCTAAATTCATATAACAATATTTTCTCAAGTTTCACATTGTGAACCGCCAGGTGGCGTCCTTCCATTTTGTTGTTAAATTATTGTATCAATTTGGTATAAATTATTCCAATATAATATTCTTAACGTAATTAAATAAGTTTCCTATAACTTTTGCATAATAGGTATTTAGAGAAAAAATAACCAAATAATACGCCGATAAAAAAATATAAAATGCGCCATTTTAAATTTTTTGACATTTAATTCAATGACATTACTACTATCGAGTAGGGTGGTGTGCCCAGTGTACCGGCTGCAACAAATGCCTTTAACCTAACCAAAAATATTATAAAATTGGTATAATAAGCATTCTAAATTAATCAATAACTATTTTATATATAAATTTACGGTTTCAATACACTATATTTATATTTTTTTTTACTCGGAAGCTTAGATATAAATAAAATAAGTCAGTTGTAATCTTGTAACGCCGACAACTGGGCATGTTTACCTAAATTCCTAATGTAATGGTATCGACAAATGTTTCGAGCCCTCGATAGTCGATAGTAAGAGTTCGTGATGCCGACTCACGTAAACGTATCGAGCCCTCGATACGATAACGTTACGATTACGCATATATTTTGTGATTGGGCTACTGTTTTCCATTTTAACACGTTTTCGTCAGCATAGGTACGTGGTCACCGGTGACGTGGAAAAAATGTACAGGGCCATTGAGTTAAATCCCATTCAACGACCTCTGCAAAAAATCATATATCGGTTTAACTCTTCAGAACCTCTTAAAATTTATACATTAAATACCTATGGCACCGCATCTGCCCCATATTTAGCCACAAAATGTCTTGTAAGTCTGGCTGATAACGTTGATGACAGTCTTGTGCAACGTGCTATACGTAGAGATTTTTACGTTGACGACTATATAAATAGTGAAGAATCAGTAGAGAAGATCGTAACAGTCACAAAAAAGGTACAATCAGTTCTATCGTCTGCTAAATTTAATTTAAGAAAGTGGAGATCGAATAATCCTCAAATTTTAAGTCAAATAACAGATAGTAACGATACACACAATACCTTATCTTTCTCAGAGCATGGGTACGTCTACTCAAACAAAAACATTGGGTCTCAACTGGGTTTGCGACTCGGATAGCCTGACCTACACTATCAATATTACGCCTTCGACTAAAGTCACTAAACGTCGTGTCCTCTCTGTTATCAGCCAAATATTTGACCCACTGGGCCTTGTAGGTCCGTGCGTAGTTGAAGCCAAGCTCATAATGCAGCGTTTGTGGCTGGATAAATATGAATGGGACGATGAAGTGTCACTTGAGGTAAGAAATCTTTGGTTTTCATTTAAAAGTTCCATTCAAGCTTTAAATCAATTAAAAATACCTCGTTGGGTACTATGTGTAGACTCCACTACATACGAAATTCACGTCTTCACTGACGCTTCTGAACGGGCTTATGGAGCATGTGTATACATTCGTGCTTGTAATAGCAGTGGACCCATAAGCGTACAGTTACTAGTATCCAAAAATCGTGTAGCGCCCTTCAAACCGACAACAATACCAAAGCTAGAACTTTGTGGCGCTCTATTGGGTGTGTTACCTATCAAGAAATGTAGTTTCTGGTGTGACTCTACTATTGTCTTGAGTTGGCTCTCTACTTCTTCTAATCAATTGAAACCATTTGTTAGAAACAGAGTAAATGAGATTCAGGATAGGTCCACTGCTATTACAAGCACGAATGTATACACATGCTCCATAAGCCCGTTCAGAAGCGTCAGTGATGATGAATGAATGATGATGAGGGAATGAGGGATGTGAAAAAAGTTTTGAGTGAAGAGACGTGTTTTCGTTAGCTCCGTAAATTTAAAATCTTTATCGGACAGTGCTACGGATAAGAAACACTTTTTCGAAGCCAAATCTAACAACATTGGTAGCTGATTGGAAACATTAAGGATTTGCGCGCAGAAATCGAGCGTTCGAATCCCACCAACCGCGAGTTCTTTTTGTAAATAAATTCTGATATTTAATATAATATTAAACAAGTACACTGAGTTACGACAACATCACATATCGAAAAGCTAGCAGAACGTGTTCTCTGAATGATTTAACAGAAATAGAATCTAATATTACAAATAAAACTATATTCGATAGTACAATGTTGAGCATTCCTGACAGCTTGAACAACAGTAGTAATAGTACTGTCATCAATGACCTCAGCGAACAAGTAAAATTACTCTCGAACCAATTATTGAGCGCTCATCAAGAGATTGAGAACTTAAATTGCGAAAACTTACGAATAAAAACTGACTTAGAGAATATGACAATAAAAAATAATAGATACAAAACGATATGCTCGACGCCTAACAGAAAAAGTATAACACCATTACGCCAGAATAAAAAACAACACAACAACGTGAAAAATGCGACAATCATGCAAAATAAGGAGACACAAACCAGTGATAATACCTGTTCTCATACAGTAACCAAGAAAACAGAAATGGCTACGCTAAATAAGGGAACTCAAACCTCCATTCTTACCACAGACTTAATCACATTAACACAACACAGTCAAAATGAATTATCACAGAACAAAATTATTAAGAATAAAATACCAAATGCGAACAAAATTCCGACGAATAAAAATAAATTATGCATCTTAAGCAGCGGCTGTACCAAAGGAACATTGTCACTAATAAATGAAATATTCTCAAAACAATTTGAATACTGCCACTATCTGATACCAAATACTAGCACCATTGACAATCTGAAATCAATCAATAATAAATTAAAAAACTTTACACTAAACGATTACTGTCTAGTTTTCATCGGAGAAAATGAAATCAAGGAAAGCGACTACATAAACAAACTAGATGGTTTACAAGCATCATTAAAAACCATTACGAACACAAATGTTGTTGTCTGTTCTCCAACTTATATAAAAGGAGCATTAATACATAATTATAAAGTTGAGCTCTTCAATAACCTACTTTTTCTAGATATAAGAAACAACAAATATGCATACTTTTACGACAGTAATAGAACCCTAACACACGAAATGTTCCATCACAATACAGGGAAAATTAACAATAGCGGATGGAAAAATATTTATGAACAGATCATGATCAACATAATGATCGACTACAAATTTGTTAGCACTGAGGACTACTCACTGAATAAAATAGACAAACAGGTCCTATACTCAGATAAGGAAGGCGAACGCTTACAACTGACAAAGGATAGTAATGAGTTTTTTCTATTATAATCACATCTACATTTTGCATCAAAATATAGCAGGTCTCTTAAACAAGGCTGATATGTTACTCGTCCATATTGAAGAAATGGTAAACAAACAAGTTGATATTGACGTCATCTGCATCGTTGAACATTTTGTAATGTCAGGACAAGAAACATTAATCAACATCCCAAACTACAAACTTGCCGCGACTTACTCAAGGAAGGGACAAAGAAGAGGTGGCGCTTGCATCCTTATTAAAAATAGCTATGTATTTAAGCCACTGCCAGAAGTAGCATCTTTGTCCATCAGCGGAGTTATTGAATGCTGTGCCATAGAGTTAATCAATCAAAAATTAATAATTATTTGTATATATAGACCGCCTAAGATGTCTAATTTTAATTTATTCTGTGAGAAAATTAATCTTATCCTTGACAAACTGTGTTCTAAAAGGAATAAGACAGTAGTATTGTGCGGAGACTTCAATATAGACATTCTGAAGCGGAATAAGTTCACCTTGGACTTTGAAACGCTACTTCTCAATCACAATCTTAAATTACAAATACGAGAACCAACCAGACCATCTAGCAATTCCTGTTTGGACAATTTCGCACATAATTGTAAAAAGAAATGTCAAAGTGAAGTGATAGACTTTGCCTTGTCGGATCACTCAGCTCAATTAATAAAAATGTATGTCAACAAAACATGCTCTATTAACTCGTGGCGTATCAATAAACGGGACATATCCAGAGTTAACTTAATAAATTTCAAAAAACATTTAAAAGAAATATCGTTTTCAGACATTTTCGATTCCGATAATGTTAATGACGCATACGACAACTTTATAGATATATTTAGTCTACTATATAACTTGTGTTTTCCTTCTAAATTAATCAATTTAAAATCTAAAAACAAAATAACATGGATCTCAAGAGGAATTAGAATCTGTAGCAGAAAACAAAGGCAGCTGCTTTGGAATTACAGGCAAAAACGTTCCAACCAAAATAAACTTAAATTCAAACAGTATTCTCAACGATTTAAAAAAATTATAAAACTCACGCAAAAGGCTCAAAATAACCATACGATCAGAAAATCATCGAATAAGTGCAAAGCCTCCTGGCAGATAATAAATGGTAATAATCTTATAAAAGAACCTATTCTACAAATCAAAAAGGAAAATGCTGTTATCAGAGATGCACAAGAAATTGCTGAATCTTTTAACAATTTTTTCATAGATTCAATACAAAACTTGAAAAATATTACCTTGCAAACAAATATTACTATAGAAAAAAATCAACACTCATTATTCATGAAACCGATTATACCTAATGACATAGTAAGAGTAGTAAAAATACTGAAAAATAAAAAAAGTTTTGGATACGACGGTATAGCCACTAATGTTGTGAAATTCGTCTCAGATGTAATAGCATCTCCGCTTTGTCATATTATGAATCTCTGCATTAGCGCAGGCACTTTTCCGAATGCACTAAAAACAGTGATAATTAAGCCACTTCACAAAAAGAACGATAAAGAGGAGATGACTAATTATCGGCCAGTAGCTCTTATTTCGGTGTTTTCTAAAATTTTCGAGAAACTTATCTACGAATCAATTTATTCTTTCCTAAACAAATTTGATATTCTATGTAATGAGCAAAAAGGGTTTCGAAAAAACAAAAACATAAATATGGCTAAATACGATCTTCTTCATAATGTGATGTCAAATATTGACAAAAAAATACCAGTTTGTGCTATCTATACTGACATGACTAAAGCTTTTGACTTCGTTAATCATGACATTCTTTTACAAAAACTTGACAGCTATGGCATTAGAGGCAATGTTTTAAATCTTTTGAAATCATATTTAAGTAACCGCAAACAAGTCACGGAAATCTCTAGAATATGTCCAACACATAAAAAAGAGTATAAATATAAGTCAAACACAAGAGAAGTCCATATCGGCGTGCCTCAAGGCAGCGTCCTTGGGCCGCTACTATTCTTGATATACATCAACGATTTGCCAAAATTTGTTCAACAACCGATGGTATTATTCGCCGACGACAGCACGGCGATAGTTAAATGCATAAATAAAGAATTTTACGAAAATGATGTTAACGAAACACTAAAAAATATAATAAACTGGCTTTGCTCTAATAATCTAGTAATTAACTTGCAAAAAACAAAAATCATGCACTTTTACCAGCGTTTATATCCCGAAACCTTACATATCAATTATAATGGGCAAAACGTAGAAAGCACAAATACTATAAAATTTTTGGGGATATTGATCGACAACCGGCTGACATGGAAGGCTCATGCAGATCAAATTTGCAAAACTTTAAGCAAATCAGCCTACATATTGTTCAATTTGTCAAAAAAAATCAGCATTGCGACTATCATTTTAGCATACCATGGTCTGGTTGCTTCAGTCCTAAGATATGGAATAGTGTTTTGGGGCAATTGCAGTGAAAGAGAAAGGGTATTTAGAGCCCAAAAATATTGCATAAGATCAATGACAGGCAAATGTTCCACTGACAGTTGCGTTCCTATATTCAAGTCTCTAAAAATATTAACGTTCCCCTCACTTTATATTCTGGAAGTTGCTGTGTTTGTAAAAACTAACAGACTTATTTGAAACAAGAATTACCCAGTCAAAGAGACCAACGAAAATGAGATCTCAATACAAAAACCTTTTACATACAGGTCATTATAAAACTACTTTGTTACAAAAAAATATTTTCGGAATGGGACCTACAATTTATAATAAGATTCCAAGAGAAATCAAAGAGAACATAACTCATATATTCAAAAAGAAATTAACAGCCCTGCTGATCGCAAAATGTTATTATTGTGTGAACGATTTTATCAACGACAATTGTCTATGAATATGGTTTTATTTGCACTTTATTAATAATATAAATAATTCTCTTTGACATTTTTTTTTTTTACTTTCATTTTTATAATTTGGAATTGACATTGATTAATTGTATTCACTATGTAATGTTATTAAATTTTATTCTTGTAACTGACTTCACTATAATATTGTTTTTTGACGTATGAATTCTCTATGTCATCACTTTATACAATAATTATATGAATAACAGTTCTCTTTATCATTATTTTCATGATTATGATAAGAATATTCCGTTATTAATTTAGTAAGAAATATGACATTTGTAAAACTATTAAAATTGCATGCCGTCTGGTAAAATGTATTGGATCATTATGTAAAACCATAACACCTATATTCTCTGTACCTACATTTATCGCAATAAAATATTCTGATTCTGATTCTGATGAAATGAGATTCAGGAAAGCACCTGTGGTCATACCTGGCACTACGTACCGTCGAAGAACAACCCGGCGGATCTTGTCTCCCGTGGTCTTCGGGCCGACATTATTAGAGACACACCTCTATGGTGGTGTGGACCTCCTTTTTTACTACAACATGAAAGTGAATGGCCTACCATGCCTAACACTGAGAGACACGATTTGCCGGAAGTAGTTACGTATCTTAGTGATTGTAGTAGTAATAATTCATGTAATACCTATCATGTAGATTTAATTAATCCATCAATCATTCATACATTATTAGAAACATACTCTAGTTTAACAACAATTCATAATATATTTACATATGTACAAAGATTTATTCATAATATTAGAAATAAAAATAAATTGAGTGGCAAATTTTCCACGACCGAACTAAATAATGCATTCAATTTAATAATACATTTTTCTCAAATGGAAATGTTCCCAAATGAATACCATGCATTGAAGTCAGGACAAATATTGCCACGCAAAAGTAGATTGCTCCCTTTGACGCCCTTTATTGGCGATGATGACCTCATTCGCGTGGGCGGGAGGCTTAATAACTCCCCCTATGATTTTAATGTTAAACATCCAATTGTAATATGCAGTAAACACATGCTTGCCAAATTAATATTTCAAATGCAACATTTAAAATTATTACATGCTGGTCCTCAACTTTTATTATCACATGTTAGACAAAGTTATTGGGTACTAGGTGGTAGGAACCTGTCTAGACTTATTGTGAATAAATGTATGAAATGTTTCAGATACAAAGCAGAAAATGTACAGCCTATTATGGGTCAGTTACCTGCTTCTAGAACCGATTTTGAATATCCATTTCTAAACAGTTATGTTGACTACGCGGGACCAGTATTGTTACCCGATCGCAGAGGTCGCGGCTGCAAACTAACAAAGTCCTATATCTGCATCTTTGTTTGCTCGGCAGTAAAAGCCGTGCATTTGGAGCTCGTCACGGACCTCAGCACTGAGGCTTATATGGCCGCTCTAAAGCGTTTCGTGTCACGTCGCGGCAAACCTAGGACTATAACTTCCGATAACGGAACAAATTTTGTAGGTGCATCAAATGAAATGCACAAGTTCCTGACGTCATCAAATGTTGCATCTGAAATAGCTCGGGAGGGTATCGAATTTATTTTCACGCCTGCGTACAGTCCTCATTTTAATTCGTTGGCTGAAGCTGCAGTCAAGTCATGCAAATTCCATTTAAAAAGGTTACTTGAACTTACACATTTGACTTTTGAAGAGATGGCAACTTGTCTCACCCAAATTGAGGCGGTCTTAAATTCGCGCCCTCTTACCCCGCTTTCTACAGATCCTAACGATTTTTCGGCATTAACTCCTTCTCACTTCCTTATTGGACGACCACTTTTATCTGTACCGTGCTCACAAGTGCGATGCGAATATCACAAGGCTGGGTCGGTAGAAGCGGATTAAATATATACAGCAGCACTTTTGGAACAGATTCCATAACGAATACACTTCTCTGCTCCAGGCAAAATCTAAGTGGTTCCGTTCCAGAGGCGAGCTCAAGGTGGGGTCTTTAGTGCTCATCAAGGACAAGACGACGCCGCCCTTGCTGTGGGCCCTGGGTCGGGTTATAAAAACCTATCCCGGCGTAGACGGTGTTACACGGGTGGCTGAGTTGAAGACGAAGAAGGGCATCATACGTCGCGCCTTCAACTGCATTTGCCCCCTCCCGTCTCTTTAGTCTTGAAGACTTCTCTTCAACGCGGGGAGTATATTGGCGCCTCTCTTCGATATAGCGGCCTGCCAACGGTGTCTGCGGGGTCTGAGGCGTGCGCGGGGGCGCACCGCGCGTAACCGGCTCCGGCGCCTCGCTTCGCTGCTCACTCGAACACTCAGCTCAACACACTCCGCGTAGCTTGACGCGCAATTCACATCCTTGTAAACACAGAGTATATAACCACTACGTTTTAATTGTAAATTACCCAAAATAAATACAGTACCTACTGTTCCTGACTATCATTAAGAAGAAACCCCATAGAAGCCTAGTCACTCTATATGTAGTCTCGGGGGTAGAACGTACATGAAATTGCTTTAACTGCCTGTCAATAGCATCTGCTATGATGGGAATGCCTTTATTTTCATTATCTGGTTGAGTGTGATTAGTTGAGACTAATTCGGGATTCTGAGACACAATACTCATGCTGTCTGATGTAGCTAGAGATTCGGGGATATTTAGATTTTCGGGCCTATTGCTATTACTTTGGGTGTCTTCTTTTATAGCTTCTCTACGAGCGTTATCAAAAATTCTATTAATGATCTCGTCATCTTCGTTATCGTCTAAGTTTACAGCTAATGAATCTATACTATGATGAAATATTTTAGCACGGGATAAGGCGTCCGCGTTAGTGTTTTGAGAGCCCTTTTTATAAACTACATTATAGTCGTATTCCGCTAGTTTTAACCGCCATCTAGTTAATTTGGAATTAGGATCTTTTAATGACATTAACCAAGTGAGAGGCCTACGGTCTGTATAAATCATAAACTTTCTACCATAAAGATAGGGTCTGAAATATTTGATAGCCCAAACTATAGCTAATAACTCCTTTTCTATGGTAATCTAGACTCCGTTTCAGATAACGTACGGGATGCGAATGCGACGGGTTTGTCGGAACCTACTCTCCCTTGGGATAAAACAGCGCCTAAAGCTATGTCTGACGCATCTGTGGTTAAGATGAAATCTTTATCAAAATTTGGATACTGTAATATTTGAGCGTTAGTTAAGATTTGTTTACACTTATTAAAGGCTTCTATAAATTCTGGAGAATGAATAACTTTATGGATTTTCTTAAGGCATTCTGTCATTGGTTTAGTTAATTTGGCAAAGTCTTTAATAAATTTTCTATAGTAACCAACCAGTCCAAGAAACGATTTTATCTCTTTCTGGGTGCTTGGAAGAGGAAAGTTCAAAACTGCCTTAATTTTATCTTTGTTAGGCTTCAGCCCTTCGTCTGTTAATTCATGACCTAAGAAATTGACTTGTTTCTATAAAAATTCGGACTTATCTAATTGAATTTTAAGATTATGTGTTTTAAATCTTTCAAAAACTTGTTTTAGCTTTTCTATATGCTGCTGGAGGCTGGAGGATATTATGATTACGTCATCTAAATACGTATAAACGTTATCTATTCCTCTTAAAATATGATCCATTAAACGTTGAAAAGTACTTGGTGCGTTTTTTAATCCAAAAGGCATTCTCAAAAATTCGTAATGTCCTCTTTGAGTTGTAAAAGCTGTTTTCTCAATATCGTTGGGACGCATCTCAACCTGATGATAACCGCTAGCTAAAACAAGCGTACTGAAATATTGGGCACGGCCTAATCTGTCTAAAATATCATGGATATTTGGCAATGGGTACTTATCTTCAACTATGCGATCGTAAACGCCTGTAGTCAATTACAAGTCTCCATTTGACTTTCCCAGAGGCATCGGCCTTTTTAGGTACGATATGCACTGGACATGACCATGGTGATATACTTTCTCTAATGATTCCCTGTTCTAAAAGTTTATTTACTTGATTACGAATTTCGTCACGTTGTTGTGGAGGCTGCCGGTAATTACGAACGTAAATGGGACTATTATCGGTAAGTCTAAGTTCATGTTTAACTGAATGTGTAAAGGTAACTGGTATATTTTCTGAATAAAATAAAGATCTATATTGATAGCATAATCTAGTCACTTCTCTCTTCTCTTCCTCGTTCATATGCTCGGTACGTATTTTATTTAGATTTTTACAAAGTTCTTTATCTATATTTTTTATTTGCATGTTATTTAATTTATATGTGTTTTCTGTTTCAGGTGCGGAGTACGTCTCTAACGTTATCATCGACTTGTTAGGGATATGTTGTTTTTCGTCACTAAAATTAATTATAGATGTTTTAAATGAACCGTTTGTTACGTTAATGATTGCTGCCGGCGAAACTAAATGTTCTGACCAATAAAAATCTTCGTGAATATATTGACCGTCTGTATAGTGAGTTTTAACTGTAATCATTTTCTCACACTTAGGTTCTACTTTAAGCTTTTGTACTGGATAACTAAAATAAATAGGTATTTCGGCTGTGGATGTTCGTAAAACATTATTATTAAGATCAATGTTACACTGCAGTAATTTAAGCAAATCACATCCTATAAGGCCTTTATATTTCGGATCAAAGTCAAATATTAAGAATTTATGAGTTAGGTTGCAGTTATGGTCTAAGATCCCATTAAGGAATATATACCCTCATCTGTTATTTAGTAGTGATATGAAATGAATGATAGATAATATTCACATTGACTTATTGCACATAGGTTGCCTAGTTAAATCGCGCCCGGATAGTATTAAATAATTAAATTTTTAATTAAATTTATTTCATGTACTTCCCTCATCGGTTATTTAAAAAAATGTATACTAGTTAAAAGAATACACCCAAAAGAATTGAAAACGTAAAGGTTGCCTACTCTCACAAGTGCGCAACTATGGGGTTGCCACGTATAAACAGGTGAGTGAATGTTATTTATATACCCTCATCTGTTATTTAGTCGAAAAAAGTATCAAATGAAAGCTTATTTTATTCTTAATTTAACTGTATTAGGTTGCCTTATTAAAAAGTTGATCTAGTCATTTTGTATGTACATTTTAAATACATAGATTACATACTAAATTCAATGCAGATTAAATATTAACAATAAGTATAATGGCGTTGTAATTGGGAGGGTCACGGTTGTGCGGGACCTGGGTGTGCTTCTGGACTCCGAAATGTCAATGCGACAACATATTGAGGCGATATCTAGCAAAACATTCCGTAATCTGGGCTTTGTCTTAAGATCATGCCAACCCTTCAAAAGTCTGTTAAGCATAAAATAAGTATATTATGCTTTTGTTCGATGTGTCCTTGAATACGCTAGTCAGATATGGTCACCCTGTTATGCAATTCACAAAAATAGCATCGAACGCATTCAGAGAAAATTTATTGCTCATCTGAACTACAAATTCTATCGCTCCTCAGTTAATTATGAAATTGACTGCCATTCACTTCATCTATTGACACTGGAAGAAAGACGTGTTGTGATGGACATGGGGTTGTTGTTTGACCTGCTTCAGGGACAACTTGATTGCCCGGAGCTTCTTAATAACATTATGTTTAATGTTCCTAGGAAACGTACGAGACACACCAAGCCATTATGTCCTCCCTTTCATTCTACAAGTTATGGTAAAAATAGTGTACTATCACGTTTAATTAATACGTATAACAACCGTTTTTGCGATGTGGATTTATTTGCAGGTTCCAAAAGCAGTTTTAAAAAACAAATAGTGAACAACTTACTAGAACCAAAGATCGTTCAGATGACTTAAATTTTGAAATTTTATATTACATAACTGTATTCGCAATACAGCATAATTTCCGTATCTTTACGTACACACCTATAACTAATATTTAATTACATAAAGTAGACACATTTCGAAATAATAATGATACTTTTTTTTTTTTTTTCACAGGAAATTCCTTTATATAGAATATCTAATTGAATTCAGATTCCTGTGGAAACGTACCCAAAAGTAAATTAATAAGGATGTGGGCATATAATATAATATATACTTAAATTTATATATATTATTATTATATCTTTATTTATTATATAAATATTTATATTATTATTTGTATTTATTCGTATCATTAGTACATTATATAGTTGCTAATATTAATATTTTATCTAAAATATCTATTTTACGATATTACTTATAAAATTATAATATATAAAAAAACATTATTTTTATTTCCGATGATCAAGCTGTTGGCATTGTATCTGTATTTGCATTTTTTGTGTTCTTTTCTTTTTGTTTAGATTATTATTTCTTTTACGTTAACCTACTGTATAATATCTATCGAGGATAACTTTTATTGGCTAATCATGTGATTATATTAAGAAACATATTGTTATTTATAAAAACCGCTGTTGTTATCCCTTTAAATAAATAAATAAAAATAAATAAATAATTATTAAATTATTTTCATCTTATGTAGTTATATCTGTTACGGCTAAAACCCGAAGTGCGGCTACACCTAGTTTTACCCGGTTAGAACTAGTTGTAGTCACTTACTCTTGGTTAAATCTAGTACGAGCCGATTGATTTCGGGTAAAACTAGGTCTATCCTTCATCATGCCGGCTACAACTAGGTCCAGCCATTCCCTGTTGGATAAAACTAGGTCTATCCGATATCATTCCGGCTAGAACTAGATCCAGACAATCCCTGTTGGATAAAACTTAGATGCGTGCCCCGCCACGCCTTCCGCCCCGCGTCACACTCATGACTCACAGCATCTTCAGCAGCGGCGCGGGGTGGAGGGCGTAGCGAGGCACGTGCCCCTGCAGGTTGTGAGCGCCAGGTGCTGCTGATCTACTGCAGGTCTACTAGCGAGTCTATTATGTTGAATATGAGATGTGACGGTAGTGTGTAAAAGAATTGTATAATCTATTTATTCTTATATATTATTGAATATGATGTTAAAATGTTTTAAATACTTCTTTTATTTTCTTTTGCCTTCATGCACCTACACAATAACCTATTTAGAGATGCAAACAGTGCTTAATCAAGTAGCATATAATTATACAATAGAGGGTATATACCACAATAAGGTAAGTGATCTTTACATTGGACATTAATTTTTACTACCTCTGATCATTCGGCTCGATGTCCGGGATAAAATTCGCGTCGTTAGGTACTTCAGCTTCATTTTGGCACAAGTTTAATGATTCGGGGTCATCGCTACTAATATTTTCTGAACACTCACCTTCGTTACAGTACGGCTGCATTTGAATTAAGTGGCTTGGAATATAAAAGAGTTCTTAAGCTGTTCACAGATCGCATCGTGACGTCAGATACTTTCTGTGGGGGATTTACCTGTTGTCTAGGAATATTCTGCTGATTTCCGGAGTTGCCGCTATTATTTCTAGCATTATTAGGCCTAAAGTTACCTAATGCAGGCTTATTTCTCCAGACTGGTGGTATCCACTGTGGATGCTGCTGAGGCGTAAAGCTATTTTGTTGGGACGTAGAATGTGCCCTAGGTGTATTATTATTAAAATTACGAATTGGGTTATTATTGGGCTTAGGTAATTTCCTTTGGTTTTGCTTGCGAAGTCGAAGGTACGTTATTAGAAATAGATCTATTATATGCAAGTCGACTTTCCTCCTGTCTTGCCGCTATAATAGCTAACTCGAGCGTCTCCGGCCTGGCTATTTTAACGTGTATTGAAACTTGAAATTCTAACTGGTTTACATATTGTTCGATGACCATTTTCTCATAGTATGCTTTGTCAACGTGTTGGCCTACCGAATATAACGTTTCTAACAAATCTCTTAGGCGTTTACCAAAAGTTTCGGCATCCTCATTTCTTTGGCGCCTAGTTCTCGTTAACTCCTGCATTACCTGGATTTCGTTACGCGGTTCCCTAAGACGACGAATCAACGCGTTTTTAATTAATAACCAATTACACAAATCCTCATCATAAGCTATGGCATCGATCGCCGCTCCGCTCAATTTACTCTTAATTAAACATATAAGTGCCGGGTGTGCTCGATCTGCCTCATCTATCAAGCACAGAATATTAATTTTCTACTTCCCTAATATAATAATTTAACCGCTTCGGGTTTCCATCGTACTTAGGCATTAAACCTGTGAGAATCTTGAAATGGACATTATCGCACTCTTTTAAAGACATTTTTATTAAGAATTATTACAATAGATAGCGCGCAAACAATAGAGGTGTTAAGTTACCGTTGATTGAACGCGTACCGGCAAAGTATCTACTTATCTATTTATGGAATAATATTTATGTACTTATTACTTAAAATAATAGTTATATGGAATGTCTAACGCGAATTTAGCTTATAGACAGACAAATAACATACAATGAAATATACGTAAAATAAATGGCACAGGAAATAGAGCAAAGAACACTTGTATAGTACGAGAGTACTTACCAGAGCGATCTCTGCATCTCCTGTGGATTCTTGTCAGCAGCAACAGCTTCCCTTTTTCTTCAGAGTCTACTAGGTGCCCGACCGCGCGTAGGTTCTCTTCGGATCGCGAAGGTACGATTTGAGAACCGTCACAGCTTATCTCAAAGATTCGATTTGAAACAAGCGTGCCGCGATCCTACCGACTGCGCCAGTTAAGTATACGCGATCGGGAATTAGCTTAAAAAAAACTAATTTTATTTATAAAAATACAATGTAATCGCGTAAAAGCCGTAACAAGAATGAATATATAATTAAAACAATATTATAACTTAAAACTAAGCATCGGCGTTTCTTTACGACAACAATACCGCGCGAGTTGCAACGTCGGCAGAAAGGGGTTGCTACGCCGTGGTAACTACCTATTTGCATTTTTTTCTACCATTACATTTCTAAGGGGACATCCATTACTTATGCGAGGCTCGAAAGGGGAAGGTGGTTCGGAAAAATCTAAACGTTAGATGCAATTCGCGATTATTTAGGACAGTTCATTATAATATTAGAAACTGCTTGCTGCTTTATATATTTTCATCACTCTGTATGCTCATGAAAATTTGGATTAGTTACCTTGAATGCGAACATAAAATTGAATTTTTCATTTTACATCATTTTGATTACTCTGCAAGTTCAGATAATTTTGACGCTAACTGTACTTAATATGAGATTTTAAGGATCTCTTGAAACGGATGTGATTTCAATCTGCTACGCACTACGCAATAATAGAACTATTTTACACAAAAAAAAAAACAGTTATTATATGCCGAAAGAAACACACAGCGTTTATAATGAAGAAGCTGCTTATGAACCTGCCATTTCAAGAGCATAAATTACAATATATCTGTATTGTCATAGCAGCTTCTTCATTATAAATGCTGTGTGTTTCCAGTAGGCAAATAATAATTTTTGTTTTGTGTATAGTGTGTGTGTGTGTGTGTGTATGTGTGTGTTTATATGGGTGTGTGTGTCTGTGTGTGCGTGTGTGTGTGTGTATTTGTATATAGGTTACATATATTGTTACCAAATGAGCATTTTTTCTGTTTCGTCATAAGTGTGTTCTAGAAGATATGAGAAAACCATTTTCTTAGAGTTATAGTATGTTAAGCCATATATTGGGCACTTTTTATTTATCTTGTTGTATAAAGAAGGTCCACGGAAATAGAAAAATCTTTTGATGAAAGCTGAATGTGCATGTGGAAGAGTACAGATTTTATCTTTTCTACGTTTTTCAATTTTTTTATATGGCGTTTGCTGGTGTTGTAGAAGAACTGTTTGCAGGATGTAGTGTTGTCTTTGTTTAAAATATTCCAATCGTTGTACAGTTCAATCGTTGGGAAAATTATAGAACGAAAGGTAGCCACTTTTAGTACTGCTCTGTGGGCAATCTCTATATAATTGTCTTAGCAGCGCCTCCCCAACATGAAATACAATATGTGACAATATATTGACACAGGGCAAAATAAACGCTTCGTATAACGGTTTGATTTGCGATATTTCGAAGTGTTTTAAACACAAATATAAGTTTTCGGACTTTGTCCGTAAGGACGTTTATGTGGCGTTTAAAATTTAGAGTCTTGTCCAAGATAACACCTAAATACTTTATGTGGTCAACAGGAGCTAGTGATGGGCTCCCACAGGGAGTTTGGGCTTCAGGTTGGCAGGAATGGGCTGTTAAGGTTATTGGAGTACGTGGTTGAGAGGATGTACCGATAGAATACGTAAGGAAGTTAGTTTTAGTGGTGTTCAGTGTGAGAGTATGAGCACTTAGCCAAGAGTTTAACGCATATTGTGCTCTACTCTCTAGAAGCGACCAAGATTCAGCTGTAACAGTTATCGCAGTGTCATCGGCGAAAGAGACTATCTTGCTGTACGGAATATTGAGATCGCATAGCTGATTGATAAAAATAAGGAAAAGTGTCGGCCCAAAAATGCTTCCCTGAGGTACGCCGTAATATATAGGAAGTTCATCACTGTCATTATTGTCTATCCGAACAAATTGCGATCGGTTTGTTAGGTAACTCTTGAACAAACCTAGTTGAGGACCTCTGACACCCATCCCCTCAAGCTTGGAGAGAAGAGTAGGGACTGGAACAGTATCAAACGCTTTTGCTAGGTCTAAAAATATGGTCAGGACTTTATTATTATTATTAATATTTCGTACTAGTAGTTAATTCGTGGACTGCGTCGGATGTGGATAAATTTTTGCGGAAACCGAATTGTTGTGTTGATATAAGCTTAAAATCTTCCAAGTAATTAACCAATCTCTTATTTATTAACCGTTCAAGTACCTTAGATAAAGCGCTGAAAACCGCAATAGGTCGATAATTATTTGGTAAGGTCCCATCCCCGCCCTTGAAAATTGGGTGAATTATTGCCTTTTTAAAAGAAGTGGGAAAGACAGCAGTGTCGAAACATAGATTAAATACTTATATGGCATAGGATGGGTGTCAGAAGGGTACAATATTTCTTTAGGAAATAGGGTGAGATACCATCCGAGCCAGTAGCGGCATTTGAGCGTAGAGAATATATTGTTGAAATGATTTCATCATTATTGGTATTCTCTAAGACGAAAGATGAGGTAGGTGTTTTGTCATTTGTTTGTGTAATCAGTGTTCGTTGATATGATTCTGGGGTAGTTGCGATATTGTTAGCTAGGTTTTGGCCAACATTGACAAAGAAAGAGTTTACTTTGATACAGGATTGCGTCGGTGAGGATGAGGTGGATAATAGCTGTGTGTTTGTATTGTTCGATTTTTTGGTATATGTTACTCGTTTTACTGTTTCCCAAATTAGTTTAGGATTTTTACCAGCCCTATCTAGTTCTTGCGTGTCAAAGATACGTTTAGCTTTTTTTAGAATCTTTGTACAGAAGTATAAAGATTCTGTACTAAGTAGTTCCACGAGTTTATCTGCAGCAGCATCAGCATTTGAGATGGTAAGAATAGAGTTTAGATCAATTTTAGACATTGTTTTATCGAGTTCCTCGTAGTTTATATTGGTGACAGTAGTAATTTTATTAATTTGTGTACGTCGATTATATAAACATAGTAATGTCGGATAGTGGTCTGTAACTACAGAGTCATATACGAATGAGTGTGAAGGTGAGTTGGTTCTTAAGATGAGATGGTCCAAGCAGTTATCGCCTCTGGTAGGAATAGAGTGTGCCGCGAGTAGACCATGGAAAGCCAGGCAATTCAGGAACTCATGGGATCGCGTGTCTACTGAAGTTGGTTTTATATCTATGTTTATATCGCCGGTTAAAATTACCGTTTTAAATGTTTGCAGAGATGATAGTATAATATTGAGAGCTGAGAGGAAGTTCTGTATATTTCTCTTGTCTTTTATAAAAAAAAAAAAAAAAAAAAAAAAAATATTATCAATAGATGGCGAGCGATAGATACAAAGTATAGCCAATTCTGATTTTATTTTAATAATGAGACCAGATGCTGATTGATTTAGGTCAGGTTCCTCACATATTATGGCCGTTAGCTCCGATTTTACATATACCACCACTATACATTGATTTAGATGTTTATAATAATAATATAAATAATAATATTATAATTACCTCTTTATCAAAATACTTTTCGAGTTCCAAGACACCACGTTTCATACGAACAACACGACGGGTTGCGTTTACGGAGACCGTCATTACTAGTACAGAACCGTCATAAGCCTTGACAAAAGCGTTGCAAAGTTCTTTTACAGCATCATCTATAAATAATTCAGTGTAAATTAATGCTTCAATAACCGCGTCCACCTTCATGTAGACCGAGAAATATGGCAATTGCTGCGCGGAGCAGGACGATCTGTGTGGACCTGCTTTGCCTGAGGCAATACGTACGGCGGTTTACCAAGTGTCTGTCTTACGCTTTCGTCCATGGAGGATAGTTTACCGAGCGCACTCTGTTCACACAGTAGTGTGCTAAGGCGTTGCACAATCGACACTAATATAAGCTATCTGCCCAGGCACAACATTTCTCTCTCTGATCATTCACTTGTTTTATTTTGGCGCACATTTAAAGCAGGTTACGCACTATCATTCCTGTCGCGGCCGAGGTACGCGTTGCACGTGTCCCGAGACTCTTGCACACCTGTGCGCACCTGTGCCGCTCGGTACACTCGCGACGTGAATAAAGCTAATTTGTGTTGATAACTATAAAATGGAGTGCCAAAAATGTAAAAAAGTACTATCGAAGAAAGGATCTCACTTTCTTTGTCAGGGTCAGTGCCAGGACACATTTCATAGAAGCTGTGTGAAGGGACTGGCAGCGGATTTAAAAGCTGGTAAAAACCGGATCTACTGTAATAACTGCGAAGATGATGATTCGGAGATTGAGGACCAAGAAGATGACAAGCGAGATACTGATAAGATCCTGAAGGAGATTCAGAAAAATGTCAAGTCTATCCCAGGATTAATGAAACAACTGGATTATATAAAACAAAGTATGAATCTGCTCTCGGAGAAATACGATACGTTATTATCTGAAAATGTAAAATCCAAAGAAAAAATCCAAAAACTGTAGAAAACCTAAGTAATAAATACACTAACATGGAAAAACAAGACTACGAGCAATTCAACCGCAAACACAATATTGAAATTGTGAGTATCGAACAGACACCCAACGAGAATGTTATGGAAATCGTCCACAAAATCGGGACCATGATTGACGTCAGTCACGAGGACATCGAATGGGCAAGACGCAATAAACCAAGAAAAGAGGGAGTTAAAACTGCCTCCATCATAATAGGATTCAAGACCTCAGGCACCCGATCACGTGACGCATGGCTTTCGGAACGACGTAAACTGGCTAATACAACGAGCGATAAGCTAACCGGAGGTTTAAAACTAATAAAGTCTACATCAACGAGGACCTAACCAAGGCCACCCGCACATTGTTGTGGAATACGAAAAAGGAACTGCATGACACTTACAAATTCATCTGGGTGTCCAACGGCAAAATACTGGTGAAGAGAGACGAAGGGACAAAGCAGCTTGGGTGAGAACAGACAATGACCGTAACGAACTACTTAAGTCGAAACGTTAATTCTACCATCTGTGTACCTACCATAGGTAGGTACTTTATTCTTATTAGCTGTTAATTGTTTAATATAAAAATAAAATTCACTTTCCTAAACAACATTGTAACTGTTACGGATAATGATTCAGTTAATACGTCTGAGATCGAAAGTCTAAATGCATGGCTGTCCTCACATAAAAATAAATATCATTTTTGTTTGTTAGTTACATTTAAATATTAAATCGCTTAAAAAGAACTTTCACGAGTTAATGGTAACTTTGGAAAGTAATTTAATAGAAATACAAATTAAACATATACTACTGATACTAAGTGGTTAAATAGGGATAATTACGTAAACAAAGCGGATAGGAGTATGAGATGGCAACCAGTTAGCGAAGATTATGTAAAAAAGATTATTAATAGCATGAATGTAAGAAAATCCCCTGGAAGTGATCTAATACGAATGTCCGACCTAAAATTAATTAGTGATAAAATAAGCCCCGTGATCTCGAAACTGATTAACTTATCTGTTGAACAGCATTCATTCCCGGAGAAACTTAAAGAAGCAATAATACGCTCTATTCATAAAAACGGCGATCGTAGAAAACATTCTAACTATAGGCCAATTTCTATATTATCCAGCCTAGACAAAATAATGGAATAATGTATAAACCAACTTGGTAGGTATCTACTTCCAAAAAAATAATATTATATTAAATGAATCTCAACACGGATCCCAAAAGAATAAAAGCACCAATACATTGTTATCTGAGTTTACAAACGAAATTTACTCCTATTTAAATGATAAAAAGTTTGTTATTGCGGTGTTTTTTGATTATAAAAAAGCGTTCGATACATTAGAGATGAATACCTTACTAAATGCAATAGAAGAGTGTGGAGTGGGTACGCCCTTGAATGAATGGTTTAGGGACTACCTAACTGCACGCTCTTACCGGGTAAAAGTCGGTGACACGCTAAGTGACGAGGTTGCGGTCCGGTGCGGGGTGCCGCAGGGCTCAGTATGCGGTCCTATATGCTATTTAATGCATGTGAATAGCTTGTGTGGAGTACTCCAGCACTGCTCAGCGCGTATGTTTGCGGACGACCTGTGCGTGCTGCGCGCCGGCACAGACCTAAGCGAAGCTTGCCGTCTTGTTCAACAGGATATTAACGCAGTTGTTAGATGGTTACACGACAACGGAATTGTTTTGAATTCGAACAAAACACAATTTTTAATTATACATTTTCCCTATTTACCACTGAAAGAACATCCAAGTCCATTATTTACTCAGTTTGACTGGTTACATAACGATTGTATCAGATGTAGCTGTAAATCTATAGAAAGAGTCAAGTGTGCAACTTACTTAGGAGTTAAAGTTGATGAACATCTTTCTTGGACTGAGCACATAGACTTCATTTGAAATAAACTAAGAATAATCCTTGGTAAATTCTATCACCTAAGTTACAGAGTACCTAGTGGTACATTAAAGGTACTATATCATTCATTGGTTCAGTCGATTTTGGATTACGCTCTCGATTGCTATGGGCTCACATATAAATCTCATATAGATAAACTGGAAAATATTCAATTTTAAGATTTCTGTACGGATCACGTACATACTCGAAGATATTTGCTGATGCTACGACGACCTACATTTTTAAACGACTTCAAAAAAGGAGGAGGTTATATGTTCGACTGTATGTATTTTTTTTTTTTTATGTATGTTCAACGATTACTCGGAGATGCCTGAACCGATTTAAAAAATTCTTTTTTTGTTTGAGAGGGTATACTTCCGAATTGGTCCCCTATTCATCACGTCAAGTTCTGATGATGGAATCTCAGGGAAATCGAAGGCAACCCTCAAATTTTATAGGCACATGTTACGTTTTTCATATATTTTTTAAAGATATTCAAGTATTTACGTCTGATAGTCAACATCTCATGTTGATGAGCTGGTGATGGAAGGTATAACTCCTTAACTGTTATGAGTTGGAGGATAATTCTTTCGACATTATAGGTTCTTATAAACCAATAGTTGTATTCTTGTAGGTTATTTAGGTGAGCTGATACTGGAAGGTATAACTCCTTAACTATTAGGAGTTAGAGGATAATTCTTTCAATATTATAGGTACTTATAAACCTATAGTTGTATTCTTGTAGGTTATTCAGGTGAGCTGTCAGTGGAAGGTATAACTCCTTGACTCTTAGGAGTTGGAGGATAATTCTTTCGACATTATAGGTACTTATAAACCTATAGTTGTATTCTTGTAGGTTATTCAGGTGAGCTGTCACCGGAAGGTATAACTTCTTAACTTTTAGGAGTAAGAAGATGCTTTCTTTAAATATCACATCCATGTATAAACCTTAAGTTGTGTTATTTCAAGTGTCTGAGGTGAGAGCTCTTGATGGAAGATAATGTTGTATAATTCAAAGGAATTCTTAGATGATATCTTAAGTTATCGATATAGTATCTAACCTGCATTGTATACCTATACCTGTCGCATTTTATAGGAAAAAAGAAAGACATAAAAAGCTGAGAGTTTTGAGATTCCTCTATTCTACAATCAGGTTGTGTTGTTAGAATATTTAAATAGACGTTCCCTTCTATCGAAGATTCTTTATTTCGGTTTTCCGTCTTAGTTTGCCAGCCAGTATTATTAAATCTGCTAGATAAAAAGTACAATAAAAATGGAAAAATAAACTATTTTTAACAAAAAAATATTAAAACGACTTCAAATCAGTACTAAAAAGCGAAAAATAAACTGAATTAGATATTTAATTCCAAGCTAAAAAATACCTACCTACCTGTTTAAAGTATAATACCCTATTACTAATCTGTTTGAAGTCGGTGCCAGCCTAATGAGATTGTATCACTCAGTTTGAGCCGTCCACTAGGTACACGCAAGTGCGAGGTGGTGTGAAGTAGCGAGCGGTAACAGATGTACGTACTAAGTAGTACGTAGCTTAACAAACTCTTTAGGCTTGGCACCGACTTCAAACAGATTAGTAATAGGGTATTATACTTTAAACAGGTAGGTAGGTATTATTTAGCTTGGAATTAAATATCTAATTCAGTTTATTTTTCGCTTTTTAGTACTGATTTGAAGTCGTTTTAATATTTTTTTGTTAAAAATAGTTTATTGTTATAATATTAGTTTACCTTGAACGTGTTTGTAATATTCTAAAACAGTTGACTACTTAAGTTGCACGGATAAGCATCTTACTAAACTATTGTGTAACTAACAACCTAAGTGACTGGGCAGAATATCCTCTCGAATAAAAATGTCTTGTAGTCTGTCCAATTGTCGTCTCATTGTTATTTATAAAGATAAAAATCCAAGTCCAGATCTGCCAAGTCCAGTTCTGCACCGATGTGCAGCGGGAGATCCAATTAGGCAAAAATGATGTTTGTACATTGGCATTGTACCCTGCACATCGGTGCAAAGCTCGGTCAAACCAAAAGAAGAAGAAAATACGCGCAATAAAAGACATATACTTATATAGAAATAGACACAAAATAAAGAATACTTAATAAAATAGGCAAATCTCCATAAATATAATTTTTTTAAACAAAACAAATAAATAACAATCACAAAAAAGGACTTGGAACATGTCCAAGGATCCCTACGTGGAGTACACAGAAAGTATATTCCAAATAAAAAAAAAAAAAAAACAACCTAAGTGAATAAATACAAGTTGTTCCTGAAGCGTGAAGCGCGCGAACACCAAACAGGTGTCAACTCATCCACACCTCGACCCTCTAGACCATACAAAGTGGTCCTTCGAGTTATACAGGAGCGAAGTGCATTGTGTCCGGGACGCTAGCGAATCAGTACGGGTGGCTATCCAGAACTACGGAAACCTCCAATTGTATTGACAAGTAGCACATAGTTCTTTTCGGGATACATACACGGAAACTTCAGTGGGTATTTACAAAAACTTTGTAAATATCTGAAACTAGTGCCTGCGGTTCTACAAGTCAAGACTGCGGAACTAAACATACCAACTTTCATCAACTTCAACTACTCTACTTTAACATCAACTTAACAAACAGCAACCATGGCTATGACCGTCGAGGAACTAATGTCTCAGCAAGAAGCAACGTTCAATGACTTGAAGAAGATTTGTAGCAACTATAAGAAGGATAGTCCCAGCAGAAAAACCTTGGATTATCTGGAAGAACGTCTTTTTCGGTTGAATAGTATTTGGGAGAAATTTGTGCATAACCATCAACTGTTGGAAGAATCTGGGGTACCAAACAATCAATACTTTACAGAAAACGTGTTTAAACATACGAAGGAGATCTATGAAGATGCTTTACAGGATATGTTAAAGCGGAAGGCAGCGATTCCCAGTAGTGCCGAGGTATCTCCAGCATCTTTCACCGTGAGTCCAGCATCGGGTGAAGTACGCGAAGATGTACCATCTCGCTTCAACTTCGACGATGTTCACTTTCACGTGCCGCCACGACAATCGAAGGAAGCGGTTGAAAAACAACAGGATCTTCTACGTCAACAATACTGCAATTTTAAAGTATTTGAACGGACGATAGAGAAGATCAACTTGATTAAAACAAAGGAAAAGTGGGAGTTAGAAGACTGCTTACACCTTCTAAAAACTAAATGGGAACTCATTGAGAAAACTAACTGGAACCTCGATTACATCTCACAAGAGGAAAATCCATCCTACAGTCAGAAGTATGACGCCGTAGAAAATATTTATGATGAATTGCGAAAACAGCTGCAACATAAAATCTGGAATAATGCACATTACGAAAAGGCAACGCCCACGATTGTGATCCCTGATTTCTACGGCAACTATAACCAGTGGCTGACTTTCAAAGATCTTTTCGTCGAGAGTGTACATAACAACCCGTCCCTCTCGAAGGCGCAAAAAATGCAACACCTTAAAACAAAACTAAAAGGGGACGCTGAAAAACTAGTACAGCATCTGGGTATCAGCGCGGACAACTATAGTTCCTGCTGGGAGATAATTATTCATCGATATGACAACAAGAGACTACTTTTTACTTCATACATGAGCACTTTATTATCTCAGCCTACTATTCAGCAAGCAAGCGCTAAAGGCATACGAAAATTACATGACGTCATGCAAGAATGCCTAAACGGTCTCGCTAACATTAGGCTAGATATATCGAATTGGGATCCGATATTGGTTTATCTCTTAGTGCAGAAGTTAGACAGCTCAACATATAACGATTACATTAAAAACCTCAAGGAGCCAAGAGGATTCCCAGATTTAGAAGAATTTGTTAAGTTTCTGGAGGGCAAGTTTATGGCGCTTAAAGTACTACAAGGGCCCAATGAACAACAATCATCGTTCCGGAATAAAAAAGAGACACGCAACAATAAATTATCTAGTTCAACAAACTATAACAAGTCTCAAATAACCCAGAAAGCCTTCATAACAACAGCGAGGAAATGCCCAATCTGCAAAACTGAACATGTGTTAATGTAATGTGACAAATTCCTAAGTATGAGCACAAAATCACGTAATGACACAGTTCGAAATTTGCATTTGTGCAAAAATTGCCTGTACAGTCATGGAGAACAACAATGTACGTCACGGAAGATATGCAAACTGTGTCATAAGGCGCACCATACACTCATGCATGAAACTGACATGGAACAAACAAATAACCGTCGCTCTGAGACGAACAAAACACCATCGACTTCAACTAATCACCATGCTGTGAACAATTTAACAAATGAAACTAAAGAAGTTTTGTTGACAACTGTACTTCTAAAGGTGAAAACAATCGATGGGGATTATATCAACTTAAGAGGCTTACTAGACCAGGGCTCTCAAGTCAGCCTGATAACTGAAGACACCGCTCAACGCCTCCGATTACCCAGGACGAAAGTTAGCGCCGTCGTGTCAGGTATCGGATCGCTATCCGGTAACAGTAAGGGGTCAATTAACTTGGAATGTAAATCCATATATTCAGACTAAGTATATGTTCTTTTTTTACGCCCGCACTAGGGAACTAGCCCTGTGTCGCGGGGAGCTTTACAAACATGGAACTAACGGACACAAAGTACACCCAGACTAGAAACAAATATCTATGAATCACACAAATATTTGTCTCGTGTGGGAGTCGAACCCACGTCACCCAGCACGGCGATGTAGTGGCGAGGCGACCACCTTAACCACTGCGCCACGGTGACAGTCAATCTACAAACGTTAGTCATGAAGAAACTTGTGAACAATTTACCTTCCACAACATTCTCAATTGAAAATTGGGACTATTTACAAAACTTAAAACTAGCTGACCCACAATTTAACGTCACCGGCCCGATAGATATACTTTTAGGTGCCGACATTTACTCCGAACTAATTTTAAATGGAGTTATAAAGAGCGAAGACAACTTCCCGGTCGCCCAGCAGACTAGAATAGGCTGGATACTCTGTGGAAACGTAAAAACTTTCAACTGTTTTATGACACTCAACGACCTAGAAGACATGTCTCGTTTCTTAGAAAGCGAAGAAATTTCGAGCAACACATCATTGGATAATGACGAACAATATTGCGAAGAGTTTTACAAAAGAACCACAACGCGATGCGAAGATGGAACTTATGTGGTACAGCTTCCCATGAAACCATATGATCGCATTAACTTTGGCGCTACAAAGCAACAAGCACAAGCTCAATTTATACAACTAGAACGAAAACTGTTAAAGGATACTGAACTTAACTACGAGTATAAGAAATTTATGGCAGAATATATAGCTATGGGTCATATGAAACCTGTAACTGAGAAAACAAAGAGAAAGGGGCAAGTTTATTTACCGCATCAGTGCGTGTTGAGGTCTGAGTCCATTACGACCAAGCTGAGAGTAGTTTTCAATGCACCCTATAAAACCAAAACGAACTGCAGCCTGAATGACGTTATGTACGCGGGGCCTAATTTACAAAAGGATATGCTGAACTTGCTTATCAACTGGCGAACATACAAGTACGTCATTACAGCAGATGTAGAGAAGCTCTTTCGTTTTATAAAGCTAGAGGAAGAACAGCAAAATTTACAAACAATCATCTGGAGAGCTTCCCCAAAGGAACCTTTGCAAGAATGGCAGCTATGCACTGTTACCTACGGCATGAAGTGTGCTCCCTACCTCGCCATGCGTACTTTATTCCAACTTGGAGAGGATGAGAAGGAAAAATATCCTCTTGCAACTCATGCTCTACAGAACTACTGTTATATGGATGACTTGGCCTATGGCTGCAGCAGCCTGGAATCGACGAAAACCCTAGTTAGCGACCTCATTCACTTACTTAGAAGAGGAGGTTTTAAGCTGAGGAAGTGGACAAGCAATGATCCGAGAATATTAGAAGGCTTACAAGATGAACAAAAGCGCGATACAACAACTATTAACTTTACACAACCATCGGACACAAACAAAATTAACAAAACTCTGGGTATGAGCTGGAATCAACTTGAGGATAATTTTATTTATAACTGGAGCCTGCCTGTAAGAAAAAATCTGTCAAAACGTATTCTGTTGAGTGAAATCAGCAAACTTTATGATCCCCTTGGTTTCCTGTCGCCTGTAACAATAAAGGCTAAACTATTGTTTCAAAAGGTATGGGTCAGCAAAACTGCATGGGATGAGACTTTGCCTTCAATAAACAAAATTGAAATACCAAGATGGTTGCACTGTAGTACTGAAAGCTTAGAAATACATGGCTTTTGTGATGCAAGTGAGAAAGCTTACGCTTGCGTCGTCTACTGTCGTGTGCGGATTAGTGACGAAAAATATATAACTACTTTAATAACTGCCAAGACAAAGGTAGCACCACTAAGTAAAAAGATATCTCTGCCACGAATGGAACTCTGTGGCGCCTTGCTACTTGCCAAGCTGATAGAAAAGATCAAGAGCATTATGTCCGGTAAAAATCTACTTATACACTGTTGGAGTGACTCAAAGGTTGTATTGGCTTGGCTACAAGGAGATATAAACCGATGGGAGCGATACGTAGCTAATAGAGTTACACAAATCGTAAATATAATTCCTGCTAAACAATGGAATTACGTACGATCAGAAGAAAATTCTGTTGACTGCGCAACACGAGGATTGTCACCTACACGACTCATAACATTTCAACTTTGGTGGCAAGGTCCTATATCGATACCGTGGGGTAGAAAGGTCGTAAAAGCCACTTTTAGCGAAAATGACTTAATAATGCAGTCTTGTTCAGAATTTCATGCTGTATCGATCTGTATATTTAAAGTTTAAAAATGTACAAAAAAATGGCTTCTACCCCCCGGTACTTTTTACGTCCTAAACAAATTTTTTATATAAATAATGTCGTAAATTCTATTTTAATGTTAACTCTTTAGTAACTTGGGCGTATCACTATCGTAATCAAAACAGTTTGGCTGTAACACCAGGTGTCATAATCAACTTGTTATTACGCCGTTTTAACTTCTCTAAATTTTACAATAATTTTTATACACCCTCAATCAATCAATCAATCAATCAATGTTTATTTGTCAAACATAGGTGTAACATGTAACATGTCAAAGATCTTAAAGCCTTCTGCGAGATCTTCTGGCTGTTCATAAAGGCGTGCAGCGCTCCATTCACCATATTACCAGCATTCGCTCTCCTTTCAATATCACTATCACACTTCCCATCTCTTGTAAACAAAGTCCCCAAATATACAAATTCCTTCACTTGCTCTAATATCTCACTTCCTATACGCACACAAACTTCTGTCATAATTTCTTCTCTTTCAAACACCATAACTTTCGTCTTATTTACATTGACTTTCATTCCTTTCCTTTCCAACGCAACATTCATAATATTTGTCATTGTCTGCAACTCATTAGGTGACGATGCAAGTAAAACTTGATCATCTGCATAGAGGAGACATTTGACTAATAACTCATTCATTCTTAGTCCACAGTCAGTTTCTTTTAAATCTGTCAAACAATTATCCATGAGTAGGTTGAACAGCCATGGCGACGCTACACATCCCTGTCTGACCCCTTTTTGAATGTCAAACCAATCCGTATAGGCACCGTTTATTCTCACACAGGCACTGGAACCCTCGTAAAGAGATTTCAGTGCCCGTATCAGATCACTACTCACTCCATTCACAGATAACGCCGACCACAGTTCATTCCTCACCACTCTGTCATAGGCCTTCTCCAAATCTACGAATGCGCAATAGACTTTTTGGTTTTTTGCCAAATACTTTTCAGCTATGCACCGTAAGGAAAAGACCTGGTCTGTACATCCCATTCCTTTTCTAAATCCCGCTTGCACATCCCATATCTTATCATCCGTTTCTTTCATGACTCTTTCAATCAACACTTTAGCATACAGTTTGCCGACAACACTAAGAAGGCTAATTCCGCGGTAGTTTTTACAGTCTTGTTGCGACCCTTTTCCCTTGTATAACGGTACGATCACAGCTTTGCACCAGTCTCCCGGTACTCGGCCTGTCCTCCAACACAAATTGAAAAGGCGGTGCAACTGACATGCTACCGCTCCCTGTCCAGCCTTTAGCATTTCGACTAATACTCTGTCATACCCTGCAGCCTTACCCGATTTCATCCTTTTTAATGCTTTCACAATCTCATCCATGCTTATATCTATTTCAGAATCACTTTCATTAATTTCTTCATAAGGCACCTGCATTTGTGTTGGTGTCTCTTCCTTTTCAAACAAGCTTTCAAAATATTCTTTCCATCTCTTTAACACACATTCTTCTCCTTTTATAATACTTCCGTTCTGACTTCTGATATTAGATGGTTCTGAGGTAGCTGTTTTTCCTCGAGCTAGTTTAATAAATTTCCAAAATTCTTTGATGTTTGATTGGAAATCATCAGAAAGCCTCCTGTCAAATTCATCCTTGCGCTCTTCTTTCTTTATACTAACAGTCTTTTTCACTAACACTTTCATTCTTTTGTAGTTCTTTCTTGCTTCACTTACATCCTCATTCGTCGCCTTTTGCATTCTTTCGTTAGCTTTAGCTGCTAACCAATCCAACCATGCTTTTTTCTTTACGCTCACCGCCTTTTGCACCTCTTCATCCATCCAAAAAGTTTTTCTCTTTCTTCCTTTTCTCCTTTTAGACACGCCACATACATCCACAGCAACATTCACTACTCCTTCTTTAAACACGTTCCACATTTCTTCTATGTCACATACTTCATCTAGACATGCAAATCTATCTTTTAACTTACTAACAAATTCTTCTCTCACTTTATGTTCTTGCAAATTCTCTACTTTCACACGTTCTACTTGGGTGGTATTTTCGACTGCTCTGTGTCGCCATTTCTTAAAGAAACCACTTAGTCGTGACACCACCAGATAGTGATCTGTGTCAATGCCAACACCCCGATACGAGCGAGTATCTAGAACTTTCATCTACAATCACAAAATCAATCATACTTCTAGAACCACACTCTTCTCTTGTATACATATGGATTCTTTTATGAGCAAACAGTGTTTGACACTAACAGATTCCATTCCAGACATACTTCTAGCAGACTTACCATTCTCATTAATTCTTTCATCTCCAAACGCTCCAAGTACCTTTTCATACCCATCCCGCTTTACACCTACCCATCCATTAAAATCTCCTAGCATGATAATTCTCTCATTACTCCTACTTTTCTTCAAAACATCTCTCATACTATCCCAAAACTCTTCTCGTTCCTTTTTCGCTATCACTGATCCATTCACACCCGTATCTGTAGGTGCATAAACACCCAAAACAAAGATTCGAGTGAGTCCAACCTTTAGCCTAATCCAGAGGAGCCTAGGACTCACGCATTCATACTCAATCACACATTCATTCATTCTCGCCGATAATAATAATATGACACCGACACCCTGGCTAGCTCGCTTGGAACTGGTTACACCAGACCAATATGCAGTGTAGGGATTATGTTTCGTGGTGTCACATCCCTTGCGTTTCGTCTCATTTACGCACAGTACATCAATATTCCTTTCATCCATCATTTTACATACTTCATCTATCTTCTCATTCATTCCTCCTTATTAAATTAAAAAGGTAATTATATAATCATATTAATGGTAGTGTATTATCATTCATATCATATCATTATAAGGTATTATCATTCAAAAAATCGTCAATTTTATAATAACATTTTTCTACTAATAATGAAGTGAGAGTCTTTTTAAATTTCAATATAGGTAATTTTTTAACATTATCAGGTATTTTATTAAAAATTTTTGGTGCAATGCCAAAAAAACTCTTTGTCATTAAAGCAGTTTTACATTTAGTCTGACATAACTGTGAATTATATTGAGCACGTATTGGCATTTTTCTTACTGCTGACAATTTTTCGAATAAGTGTGGGCTGCTTTTTACAAATACTGCAGTTTCTAAAATATACATTGCTGGTAATGTTAGTATTTTTAATAATTTGAATAGTGGTACACAACTATCTGTAGTTTTTAATCCACACATACATCTTATACAGCGCTTTTGCAACCTAAATATAAGCTCTCTGTCAGTTGACTGTCCCCAAAAAATAATGCCATGCCACCCTGAAATTTATATGCAACTAACTTCTTACTCGCTTGCGAATAAGTGATTTACATCGCGGCAACGTTTGAGTATTCGTCATAAGCAAAAACTCGCGTTCACTTACTGCTATCCTAGAAGTTTCTTATTCATTTTTTTCTGAAGACATCAAAGTATGTACAGACGATACAAATAAACTATTTGTTGCCAGGGCACACCTACATGCCCGTAGATTCCGTTCATGCCACAATAGAACGTGAGGTTCAGAAAATGACGGTTTGGAGTCCCTCTCAATGGGCTCCATACATTTCGTCTGCTCGAAAACAACCTAAACCTTACGAAGTTGTACTCATGGATAACACTGATTTCATAAGTTGGGAAGAGCTCGCATCTAAAACTTTTACAAAAGGAACTCACCAAAATATTTAATTTAAAAATATTCGAATTGCAACATTTAAAAAACAGAATGCGCATCAAGTCGAAATTAAATACTCCACTGATGAAAACAGCCTTGTAAAATATGTAACATTATTCAATGAACCTGGAAATAAGCTGAAACTAAAAGGTAAGGGAAAAAGAACAGGAACGGGTAAAGGAATGGGAAAGGGAAAATGCACAGGGAAGGGAAAAGGTAAAGGAATGGGTAGTCCCATAAAAGAAAAAAAGGATAGTGAACAAAGTCAGGATCAGGAATTTAATTTTGAATTGCGAAAATTATACAATAGCCGACTGCCGATTTCAATCGCTAAATTTAAAGATTGGAAACATCTTTGCGATATCGGAGTAATACCTAGACCGTACCACTCTGAATTCTTACAATTGCAACATACATCAATACATCCTCAGAAACTTTCAGATTTATAATATTAGTACGATTAGTAAAAATTTAAATAATAAATCACTCATGATCTCTTTTTTTCATTTCAAATTTACTTAGTTAGCATTGTTATTTAAGCCCATAACTTACTTCAGTAAAGTAATATAAATGTAGTTATGCCCATGTTACAATACAAAAATTTAATTTTATAGGGCTTATCCACCACTTTTTTATACTTTTCAGGTCGTAACTCCAAGCTAACTTTTAAATTACACAGTCTATTTTGATTACGAGTTTTGTGCTTTAAAATACATTAAAACAAATATTTTTCACTATTCTGCATGATTATCAGTCTAAGATTGAAAAAGTTATGATAGATTTTGCTTTTTTTTTTCGTTTATTGCTTCCCTTGAAAAGTTTGTATTTTGTCTTTTACGACCTTTCTTCCCCACGTTATCGATATGGTTGAAAACTTATACAAACAAACCAATAGAAAACTTGACCTATCTAACAAACCATGAAGTGAAACTATCAAAGTGCTGCGTAGCCGTTTGTAATAAATGTGAAATCATTACTACTTTATTAAACAAACATAGCAGTATTAAGCGAGTAATTCGAGTACTGGCCTGGATTCTTCGAATAATCGAATATAATAAAACAATGAAGACTAACTTAACCGACTCAGAACAAAAGAGAGGTCTGTGTTTATCATCTCAAGAAATATCAAATGCAATGGATTTTGTGATTTCCACTGTACAAAAGGAATACTTCGGAGATGAAATAGACTGTTTGACGAAGAATAAACCTATACCGACAAAAAGTAATTTGTGGAAACTGACGCCTTTTATAGATGAAAAGGGGCAACTAAGAGTGAGGGGAAGACTTGAGAACTCTATTCTCCCCTTAGAGGGAAAACATCCTATAATTCTGCCTGCTTCCGGAAGACTTACTGAACTTTTAATATAAGACGCCCACCGTACAACTCTCCACGGTGGAGCTAGATTAACATTAGCTCATTTGCGACTTAAATTCTGGATAATTGGTGGGAATAGAACCGTAAAGAAAGAATTAAGACTGTGCATCAGATGTCACAGATTTAAACCACACAGAAACGACCAGATTATGGCTGATTTACCCAAGGAAAGGGTGACGCCATCCAAACCCTTTACTAATACTGGCGTGGATTTCACGAGACATGTGGATGTTAAGACCAACAAAGGAAGAGGAGTAAAGACTTGTAAAGCATACATTGCCATATTTATTTGTATGGTAACTAAAGCTGTGCATTTAGAACTAGTCTCTGATCTTAGCACACAAACTTTCCTGGCTGCTCTTAAAAGAATGTGTGCACGAAGAGGGCACGAACTTTGTGGGAGCGGCTAAACTGCTTCATGAGGACTTTGAACGACTCAAAACATTCCAAAACACAGAATTCCACGAAGAACTTAATACTTTACAAATTGAGTGGCATTTCAACGCGCCTCTTTGGCCTACAGCTGGTGGTTTATGGGAGGGAGCGGTGAAGTCAATGAAATTCCACTTGAAGCGTGTCCTGGGGGAACAAAAACTTACCTTCGAGCAGTTTACAACTCTGTTAACTCAGATCGAAGCCTGTTTGAACTCGCGCCCTCTCTGTCCGTTATTTGAAGATATAGACGACTTGGAATACACAACCCCTGGCCATTTCCTAATAGGGGGTCCACTTTTGTCACTACCACAGGAAGAAGAAAACTTTAACCAATACGACTTACGTAACAGATGGAGGCTTGTGGAACAAATGAATTTACATATTTGGAGAAGGTGGTCACAGGACTATCTACAACAACTACAAGTTAGAAGTAAATGGCTCAAACCTAAAGAAAACTAAAAGAAGGAAACCTAGTCTTGGTGAAAGAGGAAAACTTACCCCCGGGAAAGTGGGCTATGGGCAGAGTATTAGAATTACATCCTGGCACTGATGACAGAGTTCTCATCGTCACCATAAAAACTAAAACTGGGAAACTAAAACGACCCATTACAAAATTGTCACCGTTACCACAACGATCTGATAAGAAAGAGATAGAGGAAGATAAGAGGAAACAAGACATAGAACAACGAAAAGAGAACAAGAGCGTCAAAATAAAGAGGCCTGCTTTACTCTCTCTTGCACTTATCGCCTTAACATGCATTATGGGAATCAAACCTGCACACGCAGCACCCATGGTGGATAACTACAAGGTAACGAGCATACAGAACGATCATCCAATTTACTTTGACGAAACCGGAATGCTGCAACTGATCCACGACGAATGGACTGTACTGATTTATTACAATTTGACTACTTACTGGCAAGCTACTGAAAAAATACAACAGTACGTGAATCAAATAGATTTGTTGTGTAAAAAAATATCTGAAGAATTCTTACCATGTGTAGGGACTGTCAAGAACTTACAGAACGAGATCCGTCATTTAACTGAGTATAATTCTATGTTATTCTCTCAACATTCAAGACTGAAAAGAGGATATATAGATGGTATCGGCAGTCTAGCGAGAACACTTTTTGGTGTCCTAGACCAAGATTTCGCAAACAAGTACGAAAAGGACATCCAACACTTGCAAACAAATGATAATTATTTATTGCAATTAATGAAAAATCAAACGCTTATAATAAAAGCCGCAAACAACATAATTAAAACCAATACACAGTTTATGAATGAGCAATTGGACACCTTACATAACTACATGAATCAGACATGTAATATGATGATCCACATGGAAAACAAAGTTACGATATTATACACAATAAATGACGTCAACTCCGCTGCTGTAACAGCAACTTTAATATTAAACAATTTAAATAGAATACAAGAAATGCTAATGAACTCGCTTGTAAACATTTATAGAGGTCATCTGGATACACATTTATTCTCAGCATCCCAACTGAAAGAGCAATTAAATATAATATCCGGAAAACTCTTACAAGGTCTCTCATTACCCGTCAAGGATATTCAAGCAGATTTTAAGGATATATATGAACTAATTTACGTGAAAGCTCGACTTACAAACAACTTTCTACTGTTCGAGTTACATATACCTCTTCTTAGCGACGACGAGTACGAAATTTATAAAGGTATTCCAATACCGTTCCTAAGAGAAGGACGTTTAAAAATTGTGAATACTCAATCAACATACTTGGCAATAAATTTCATGAAAAACTGCTACATGGCAATGGAAGAGCAGGACATGCAAAATTGCAAGGACTTTGGTGGAGACAAGTTGAGCTGTATTTCACGTCAACCTGTGTACAACTTACATGACAAAACAGCACCCTGTGAAGCCAAGGTGTTTGGGCAACAGACGTCACTTTCATGCGTCATCAATGACGTAACATGCAAGAAAACTTGGATCAAACTATATCTACCGAACATGTGGCTGTTTACGTTGTGCGACAAACAGCTGATTCGTATAACATGCAAAGATCAAGTTACACCGGCCGCCATTGAAGGAAATGGAGTGATAGCGTTAAAACCCAGATGTACTTTGCAAAAAAAAGACGCAACTATTTTTACATTTAACCATTTTGGCAACAAATTGTACATGGGCCCAAATATTAAAGTACCAACTATAAATTCGACCATTAACAATATTTTTGACCACGGTTGGAAAAACTCGCAGCTGAACATCTCGGAATTACCTAAAGGAAAGACAAATGACTTTAAAGAAATTGATGAGCGACTCAGTTACCAAAAGGAACATGAACAACTACCCGTGGTAACAGGTCTTTCAAACCACGACGTATATTTATATACAGTAACTACTTTGCTGTTGGGAGGAAGCGCATCCGTCATATTCTTCTTCATACTGATAAGAAAAAGGTTTTTTAAAACATTTGACACCATGAGAGGTAACGAAACGCAAGGACGCGATAACGCTGGAGTAGAGATAGAAATAAGGGGAGTAACCAACCAGACGTCGTTGTCGTACCCTGGAAGTAAACTATTGTGTAACTAAGTGAATAAATACAAGTTGTACCTGAAGCGTTGTTTGGTGTCAACTCATCCACACCTCGACCCTCTAGACCATACAATTTCTAAAATTACTAGTAGATAAAAAAAAACAAAAAATCAATGTAAAAAAGATTATATTTATTATATATATAAATTGTTCAAAATAAGCAAAATACTACCTGTTAGACTACAACATAAATACCTACTCGCAACTCATAATCATAGCAATCGGGAGAGTGATCCATCATTGGTACAAGTTGGGAACGACTATAACACGAGGGCAATGACCTCGGGTAAATACGTTGTTCCCAGGGTAACCAATGGATATGGAGATAGAACACTCAAAAAACGTAACCCATATTTATTAAATAGTTTACCTATAGACATAAGAAAAGAGCCTGCATATTCAAAATTTAAAAGTAAAGTAAAAAAATATTTTATAGAATCCTTGCCATAGATAATAATTTACACCTATACCTACAATAGAATTTAAACATGTTTATTCAATACTTTTAATCAAAAGTCTTACAATGTATAAACTCCATTTTTCATGTTTTTTAATAGTACTAGGTAAATATTATATATTTATTTGCCATAAATAGGGTACAGACAGCGTCAGAGAAAAGGAATCCCCCTAAGACTTAAGGGCTCCACAGACTATTATCTATTATATTTCTTTTATCGAACAAGATTGCTAACGAGCTAATCTTCCAAGCGTTAACGTTTAAATTTCTACATCTTGTTTTATAAAATTCAATACGTAAATCCCCAATTACCTAATGAATAAAGTTGAAATTAGTTATATCCTCGTTTTCCCAGAACCTGGTTATGTTACTCATATCGACTAGGAGTGCGTGGCAGTTGAAAGTTTTCATTTTTCCACACAGAATCCAACCTAATTGCGTCTGTTGTACAATAGGTTGTTGTTGGCCTCCTTTTAGAAGAGCCGCCTGGTCTCGCCGCGCAGGAGCTAGAGCTTAGTGGGTGCGAGCCCCACATAACCCCTCGGTTCTTTCCCCAATACCGAGGGGTATGCGTCAGGCATTTCCAAGTATAAAAAAAAAGGGGAAAAAGTCCCCGACTTTGGCCCCGGCCAACCAGCCGGAGCCCCGTCCGCTGCCATCTGCGCCCAAGAGCCTGGACGCACCTTGGACCACCGTGATCAAACGGGGGTCCAAGGGAAAGACGACGGCCGGCAAATGTGCAGCTGCGCAACCAGCAGCTGCACCGAAGAGGGTGCCAAAGCTCCGGCCTCCGCGCTCGGCTGCAATTATCCTGCAGCTACAGCCGGAGGCCGTCGCGGCCGGCGTGGACTACGCGGCCGTGATCGGGGAGATCAAGGCCAAAATTAGGCTGGCCGACCTCAATATCGCGGCCGTAAGGTTCAAGAGGGCCGCGACCAGGCCTCCGACACTCGCTCAAGGTCACGCGCTATGTGCCTACCGCTATGTAGCTCGTAACCGAGCCAAATCGCCAGAGGGCTGCCGCACGCGACACTGAGAGCGCGCACAGCACGTTTCCCGCTCAAAACGCATACAATACTAACGATATTTTCGTACACTACGTAGGTATATTAAGTTTTGACTAACAACACGATGGTTAATTATTGTGAAGTTGTTGGATGTCATAGACAAAAAAAAATGTCTTCTTTTTCATTGCCGAAAGATAAAGAAAGGTACGTTACGTTATTTGAAAGTAGATACGTATTTCAGCTGGCTTTAGTTAGTAGTAGTAATTTTAAAATGCTTCTTGTGTGTAGGTACTCTTTCTTTAAAATTTACGAGAAAGTTTAGTGCGGACGTGCGGTCTTACAGAAATAAATGCAGTTTGTATTTCATTACCTACATTATCGAGTCGTTTTCGAGTTTGTCTATCTATCTATTACGATCGAGTTCGCGTGGCGTGGAGTTCTTAAAACAAACCGGTCAAGCGCGAGTCGGAATCAGACATTAACTGTTTGATTGTGTGTACATTGAATATATTTAACAAAACTAATATAAGTAAAAATAGTAACAGAATACAATACGACGATATTCAAATTTTAAAATAAAATAAAATAAAAGTTTCACTTCAGCCATTTTGTTTTCATTAATGTTCTTTGTACAACCCTAAAGATTTTGCTCGATGATGGACTCACGCGGTGTACGCGGGAATCTCGACTCTCGGAGCGCGTGCGTAGAATACCTACGTTTCTTCTTACAGCGTCGTTTGTTCGTTTTTGTAGGCTAATATATAACGTAGGTATTTTCGCTTTTGTATAGGAGTGATGTATCTGTTACGTAGTAACTATTATCTAATCTGTGCCGCGACTGGGGCTGCCCTCTTAGAGGTCCCGGGGGCTGAGGCTGAGGCCAAGGCAGACGCCCTGACTGACAAGCTGCGGGGAGTTTTAGCTCCCGAGAAGGTCGAGAGGACGTGGAGACTATCCGACCACAATTACATCCGGTGGTCGGTCTCCGCGTCTAACGGCCCCGGGCGCCCGATCTTGTCCGAGAGCAGTCGACGGTGGGTTATCAAGCGCCTCGATAGAGAGGCGTTTGTGGTGGCGGCCCTGACTCAGGCATGGGTGATTATATATATAATTATTATATTATAATAATTGTACAGTCTCAGTACAGTCACTGTACATAATTTGCTCACGGCCGCGACCTTTACTATGCGGTGCGTCATATGCAATTTATGTATAATTATTAAAATTAATATATTTTACTCAGTGTGCATTAAACAGTGTGACAAACAACTACCATTAGAGTAAAGATTAGTTATCAGTCCATTTACGTGTAACTTAACTACGAAATAAACTAAGTGTAACGTGCTGTGATCTTTCTCTACACACTCCACTAAAACCAATCTGTTCAAGTGTGCGAAACCGTACATTTTATGGTCCTTCGAGCCGGATACTTAGTGTTCAGTGTCTCTGTTTACGATAGCGAATCGGTTCAGCTGGTCTCCCAGAAGCGGGTCGCCCCAGTTGTATTGAGAAGGCGCACATATCGTAAGCAGTATACGCTTATACTAAGTATCCAAAGCGACCAATAGAAGGAGACTGCAACTGCATCCTTCTGATCGCGAACCAACGCAACTCATCAGTCTGCCACCGTCAACTACGTGCTGGACTTCAAGGGTTAAATAACGAAATTAACTACGAACATCATGGACAATTATTTGGAGCTTACAGTCAGCGTGTTTCGAAAAAATCTCAAGACCTTGTGTGTCAACTATCGCAAGGACTCTTCGACACGAAAGACTGTGGACTACTTGAACAAGCGATTATCTTCTTTGGAAACCCAATGGAAGGATTTCGACAACCGCCATACGTCGTTAGTGCTTGAGCAAGAGGACAAAACTATCTCCTATTTCGCAGAGAATATCTACGATAACACAAAGGAGATGTATCTTGGGGTTAAAAAGGACATCATTAGTCGACTAGCGAGCTTGGAACAACAAAAGCAGAACGTGAAATTTGACCTGTCGGACGTGGACATTCAAGAAGAAGATGGTAACATCGTTCAACATCTCCTCGACAAACAAGAGTGCAACTTTAACGCCATATTCCGAGTAATGTCCAAGATAAACACTTCATCTATCTACGAAAAATGGGAGTTAGATGACAACTTAGCAACTTTAAAGTCGAAATGGGAGCCTATTGACAAACTTCATTGGGAAATAGACTACCATTTAAAAGGGTCAAATGAACGTTACTACAAAATGTTCACAGAAGTTGAAGAAAAATACGACTCATTGAAAGGGAACCTCAATGCCAAAATTTGAAATGCTGCTCATTACCAAAAATCTACTCCGCAGATTGCAATTCCTGAATTCTCGGGCAACTACAGTCAGTGGATATCCTTTAAGGATTTATTTCTGGAAGCTATACACAAGAATCCCATGATCAACAACGCACAGAAAATTCCACATCTCAAAACTAAGCTGCGAGGGGAAGCTGAACGTCTGGTGCAACATCTCACCATCAGCGCTGAGAACTACACTTCTTGTTGGGATATTCTAAACCAACGCTATGACAATCGTCGTTTGCAATTTACATCGTTTATGAATACTATGATGAACCTACCAGTCATTCAACATGCTGACTCATATAACTTGAAGAAAATGCATGATGTTATTATTGAGTGCTTAAATGGGATTTCTAACATCGGTATCGACTCTACATCGTGGGATCCTATTATTGTACACATAATGTCGCAAAAACTGGACTCCAATACGTTGAGCGACTACATAAAGGAACTACGAGAACATCGCGAAGTACAAAATTTACAAGATTTTTTTCATTTTTTAGAAACTCAATTTATGGCATACGAAACTATGAAATCTGCTAAGAAAAGCGGTACTAACACTTCGGAAAAAACACTCAATAATAAATCAAACAAGCAAACCCAGGAGAAAAAACCTACATTTAACAAAAGTAATAATTATCACGCCACCTACGGAAAATGCCCACATTGCAAAGGCCCTCACGTTTTAATGCAATGTGACAAGTTTTTAGCAATGGACATTGGAAAACGGAATTATACTGTTGCGAAATTACAACTCTGCAAAAATTGTTTATACAGCCACGGAAATGACGACTGCAAGTCTACAAAAACATGTCGAGAATGTAATTTGAAGCACCATACGTTATTGCACAACACTGACAAGAAAAACAAAACTTCAACGAATAAAGAGAATAATTCTGGAAATCGTTCTGAATCTTCATCCCAACAACAAACATCTAACCACTTACATTCGAACAATATGGAAGTCTTATTAATTACAGTTCAGCTGAAAATAAGATCGAGTGATGGCACGTATGTCACTCTGCGTGCTCTCCTTGACCAAGGTTCACAAGTGAACTTAATTACCGAAAATGCGGCCCAAATATTACGACTTCAACGTCAGAAGATCAACGCATCGGTATCTGGCATTGGAGCGGTTTCCGGCGACTGCAAGGGACTGCTTAATTTAACCTGTAAATCAATTCATTCTGATTACACTTTTGAAACTCAGGCGTTGGTTATGAAAAAACTAACAAATAACTTACCTACTACCACGTTTGAGAAAACTATATGGCCGCATCTGGAAAACTTGAAGCTAGCGGATCCTACTATACAATCTGGTGCGAGATGTTGAATACATCTCGCACCAGATTGATCTTCTGTTAGGAGCTGACGTTTACTCTCAGATTATCATGAATGGAGTTCTAAAAGGAGACATCGACAGTCCCGTTGCGCAACAAACGCAATTAGGATGGATTTTGTGTGGTAAAATGAGAACATTTAACTGCCACGTAACCTTATTTAACATGGAGGCGATTACAAAATTTTGGGAAACTGAAGATATTCTCAAGGACGAGGATATGCCCAAGGATGACCGCCGCGAACTATTTTATAAAGAAACTGTAAAACCATTACTAGATGGCAAATACATAGTGAAAATGCCACTTTGTTCAGATTTTGAAGAAAAGCTGGGCAAATCAAAATCTGTAGCTATTTCCCAATATCTACAATTGGAAAGGAAAAACGACTTGATAAAAATCAAAAATTTTCGATAATGTACAGAAATTTTATAAATGAATATGCGGAGCTCGGTCATATGAAACCGTCGTCTCAAATATCTACTAACAGCTGCTACTTACCTCACCATGGCGTTCTGAGGGAACATTCTACAACTACAAAATTGAGAGTTGTATTCAACGCCCCACAGAAGACGTTTACTGGATTCAGCCTCAATAGTCTTATGGTAAAAGGTAGCAATCTTCAAAAGGATATCCAGAGTCTAATTTTGAAGTGGAGAACCTACAAGTACTCTTTCACTGCTGATATTGAGAAGATGTATCGCTGCATCTGGCTCTCAGAAGATCAACAGCATCTCCAAAAAATTATATGGCGAGACTCACGGGAGAAAGACTTAAGCGAATATCAGCAGACTACCGTGACGTATGGAACAAAATCAGCTCCTCGGCTCGCTATGCGTACGTTGCAACAATTGGCGATGGATGATGTTCACAAATATCCGGAGGCTGCCAAGATTCTTCAAACAGAGTGTTTCTTTGATGACGTCATCAGTGGGCACAACCAAATCCAGAACGCTCAGGATTTACAGAAATCTTTGATACAACTTTTGAATGGCGGAGGCATGAATCTGCGAAAATGGACAAGCAATCATCAGGCTTTATACGAAAACTTAAGGTCAGATCAAATTGCGAGCCAAAACGATTTTTGACGACATCAAAACTGAAAAGAACACAAAAATACTGGGATTAGTTTGGAATCCTAACAGCGACAACTTTTACTTTAACTGGCCTGTGAAGGAGTCAAATCGCTTAACAAAGAGGTTACTTCTTTCTAATATTTCATCATTCTATGACCCGCTGGGGTGGCTCTCACCAGTAACCATCTTAGCGAAACTGCTTTTTCAAAAACTCTGGCTTAGTAAACTTAGCTGGGATGAGGAAGTATCCAGTACCATTAAAAATGAGTGGCTAAAACTCAAAACAGAACTACCGTCAATCAAAGCCATGATGGTTAACAGATGGATAGGTGATACACAACCACAGATTCAGTTGCTCGGATTCTGTGATGCAAGCGAGAAAGCGTTCGCTTGTGTTATATACAGTCGAGTAATTAATGAACATGGCCAACTTATCATAACATTGCTAGCCGCTAAAACTAGGGTAGCGCCACTAACTCAGAAAATTACCCTACCCAGACTCGAACTGTGCGGCGCTCTGTTATTGGCCGAACTTATGCAGAAAATCAAAGAAGCGATGCCGGGCTACAATGTGACTACCAAAGTTTGGTCTGACTCTCAAGTGGTGTTAGCGTGGATTCAAGGGGACTCTACAAAATGGGAAACATATGTGGCTAACAGAGTCACGAAAATCAAACGTATTATTCCTACTACTGATTGGCATTACGTAAAGTCGGAACAGAATCCCGCTGACTGTGCTTCACGAGGATTGTTACCAAGCAAACTACTAAATCACAAGCTATGGTGGCAAGGGCCATCATTCTTAAAGGAAGAGAACCCAGAAAACATTCCTACTTCATTTGAAACAAACCTTGGCTGCATAAATCAATTTAAAAACTGCAACATATTATCTATAAATAATGAACATTTTATAACTACATTATGGAATAAATGTAGTTCATTAACCCGCATAACTCGAGTCAGAGATAATTCATTAGAAATACGCGCAACAAAATGAAAAACAAACCGCTTACCTAACAACTTGCGAACTAAGTGCAGCGAGTACAAGTATTGTCATTCATGTGCAGCGAACACAGTTCAATCCGGAATATAATCAACTTATCAAGTAGGAGTTGGAGGATGTTCGAATAAGAGCTCAATCTTCAAATTGAATCCCTATATGGATGACAAGGGGATCATTCGTGTCGGAGGTCGTCTAAAGAACTGTAGTCTGCCTCTTAATATGAAAAATCCAGTCATCATACCACATAAGGGAAAATTTACACTACCCCCAGGAAAATGGGCTATCGGACGAGTCCTGGACACTCATCCGGGATCAGATGGCTGCGTTCGAGCTGGCACTATCAAGCGCCCAATTACGAAGCTATCACCGCTACTTTTGAATACTGAAATCGAAGATAACACGAAAACAAAATCACGAATTTCAAGTAGGCGATAAACAACAAACAAATAAAAAACATCAGCAAAAAGCAAACAAAACATTTTCAACGCTATTATCAGTCCTATTAACATTGTTTACTTGCATACACGGATCATATAGCATCAATGACGGAGCGCACCTACCACCGGTGCCGCTGAGTGCTCAGATTACAAGTTTAGAGCGCGAAAGGCCTGTATATTACGACACATATGGCAAGATGCAGACAGTGCATGATGAATGGACTTTGATTATGTACTACAACTTAACTGATTATTGGGAGGCTACACGTCGCATTGAAACTTATTACCAAAATGTTAAAAGGATATGCTACCAAACTAAACTATTGCACTGTCGAACAACGATGGAACAGCTGAGTCATGAAATAGAACGTCTCGCCTATTACAACTCTGTGCTCATAAATCCTCACAAACATCTCAACAGAAAAAAGCGAGGCTTAGTGGACGGCGTTGGCTACCTAGCTAACAGCTAACAGCTTGTTCGGTACGTTGGATGAACGTTTTGCAGAAAAATACCAGAACGATATAAGATCAATACAAGATAACGAAAACTATTTGATGGACTTGTTAAAAAACCAAACAAGCATCGTAGAACTCGAGAATCAAGTTTTGAAGAAGAGTGAATCCAATATTCAACATCAATTTGATTTAATTGAAAGCTTTGTAAATCAAACCAACATGAACATGGCTTCAATCGAATCAGGAATGGAAGTCATCTCAGCTACTACCTACATAAATTCAGCTTCTTTGACAGCATATTTACTAATCAACAGTTTAAGAACATTTCAAGAGATGCTTTTTAACACCTTTTCCAACGTCTATCAAGGACATATGGACATACATTTAATTACTCCAGTTCATTTAATAGAACAGATGAATGAGATCTCTGGAAATCTTCCTAAAACCGTGACACTACCAGTTGAAAACTACAAAGAAAATATCAAGGAGCTCTACAAACTGATTACCGTGAAGGCACGAGTAAATAATCAGTATTTTCTTTTTGAGGCACGTATTCCACTCGTTTCTGCAGAAGATTTCAATCTCTATCGAGTCACTCCATTGCCCGTTAGATTATTTCATAAAACAACAACTTATATACGAATAACAGCTAGTTACATTGCTGTTAATTTTAAGAAGAACATTCCTAGCCGCCATGAGTCGGTTTATTGCTCGTAGGGGTAAACCTTGTAACGTATTTTCTGATAATGGAACTACTTTCGTAGGAGCTTTCAATGAATTGGCTAATCTCCTTTCACAAAATATTAATTTTAGTGATATTAATCCAGGTATCAATTTTTCATTCATACATTTTTGGACTCGTTTCTCCCAGAAGTACATCATATGGCTTCAAGAAAGAACCAAATGGCACCGTTCCTCTGATGACCTTAAGGAGGGAATGCTAGTCGTCATTAAGGACAAGGCTTCTCCTCCATTATTATGGCTATTAGGCCGTATCGTCCAGCTCTTGCCTGGTAGAGATGGCATCGGAGACGAGAGACCATTAGGAGAGCCTTTAATAACATCTGCCCTCTTCCATTCACTACTGTTGAAGATACTTCAACCCGGGGAGTATGTTGAGGCATCCAACATGACATTTGCGGAGAGCGGAAACGCGAGGGGCCCGCGCGGCGGCAAACCGGTCGTCGGGCCAGCTCGGTCATCATCGGTGAGCACACAGCTGACAGTCGCGTTCTAGAAGCTACATGAAATGCCCGCGCACGCGCATTCTAATTAATAACACAAATTGTTCGCGCAGTGTACCTATCTATTTGAAATTATTTATTATACAGCTAAAATCTCAATACTCAATACACAATACGTTTATTGCACACCATATAGTAATACAGATGTTATTATAAGCACAGTTCAATATGGACCCTGTCGGGCACGGCAAACGTAGGAGAGAGGATGAAGATATTATCAGAATTATAATATTAACTTTTAAATTGGAATTATAAATGAATTTTTAAAATGGCATACATAAATTTTATGAATATTATGTGTAGGTAATAAGTGACACTTTTCCTTGTGACAGTGAGTGCCCACTTTATAATTTGTATTATTATTTATTTAGTATTGTAAATAGAAGTTGTAGATATGTAAGTAAATAGTTAATAATGTTATAATTTTATCTTGTAAATTATAATTAAATAAATGTTAAAGTGAATTGTAATAGATAGGTAAATTAATTAAATTATTGTTTGAGATTATGTACATATTTGTATGGTTATTATTACAATATAGTTTTATCTTTTAGATATTCGTCAATTTTGTAATAGGCTTTATTAATTAATATTTGTCTTAATCGGTTTGTAAATTTTGTGTCACTAGTTACATTTTTTAAGATGTCAGGAAGATTATTATATATTTTAATTGACATTACTAAAGGTCCAGATGAGTGCATTCTTAGTTTGGAGGGTGGTAAGTTTAATCTGTTGTTATGTCTTAGAGAATACTTAGATTGTTTGTCTTGACGTTTACTGTTTAAAATTTGGGTATTTTCTGACAAATTTACAAATTTCTAGGATGTACATAGAATATTATGTTTTTAAAAAAAGGGCTTACAGCTAACTGTATCGTCTACATTTTCTAAAATTCTAATCAGTTTTTTCTGGAGTATGAAAAGACTATGTACGTCAGTACTGTTTCCCCATAGAATTATCCCATAGCTAAACCACGAGTAAGCGTAGGCGTAATAAGTTGTTAATACCGTTTGCATGTCGGTTGTCTTCTTGATTTCCCGGAAAGCGTACGAAAATTGTGATATTTTTATTCTGATCTTATTAATATGAGATTTCCAATTTATGCGGGTGTCTATGTTTAGGCCAAGTAGGGTGAATTCATTAACAACATCTAATTTTTTGTCATCGAATCTGTAATTAATTTCTAGAGGAGGTTTTTGATAGGGGTAAAGTTAATTTCTAAATTGTTTTGTGTCATCCAGTTGCTGGTTTTGTTTAAAATGCTGTTAAGTTGTTGATTTAAATTTTGGGTGTTTTGACATGGCACGAGTAGGGATATGTCGTCAGCAAACAGTACACAAGGCCCTTCGATGGTTTTAGGGAGGTATAGTAAACACCCAATTACGCTTCCTTGAGGAATAGATGCGTTTATTACCTTTGTGTCTGATCTTACGTTTTGGATTAAATTATTTGTGTGATTGTAATATTCTATTTGTACTATTTGTTCGCGATCTCTTAAATAAGACGAGAACCAATTATGTGCCTGTCCGCGGATACCTATTCCATGAAGTTTATTTAAGAGGATGCTATATCGTATCTTATCGTAGGCCTTGGTCATATCTAAAAGTATTCCTATTGCGTAATTCTTATCATTGATTATATTTAAAGCTTCTTGTATGTATTTAAATACTGCAAGAGTGGTTGAGCGGTTTTTCCGAAAACCGTTTTGGCATTCATCAAATATTTTGTAACGTTCGCAGAAACCATACACGCGATCGCACATGGACTTTTCAAAAATTTTTGATGCTGTGGGAAGAAGAGCTATGGGGCGATAATTGTTTACGTCAGTTTTGCTATTTTTTTTTGTGAATGGGTTTGATTAGGGCTTTCTTTAATTGATCTGGAAACGTTCCTTCTGAAAAGGATTGATTAATTAATAGGTAAAAACCTAAAGTAACTTCCTCGGCGCAATGTTTAATTAGAAAGGGCGGGAGTTCATCAAGTCCATGGCTTCTTTTCGATTTTAAGTTTTTTATGATTTTATAAATCTCTGTTGGATCGACCGGACTGAGGAACATAGTATTCTCTATGGCGTTTAATGTTTGGGTACCAGTTGAGTTAAAGGAGGTTACACCATTGCTAGCCTCACCTACAGATGCAAAAAAGTTGTTGAAATGGTTTGCTATTTTTATAGGCTCTATGGTTAATTGATTATTTATATTTAATTCTAAGTTTCGTTTTTCACTTTTAGTTTTTTCATTTGTTCGTTCATGTATGACGTTCCACATTGATTTAGTCTTGTTTTCTGAAGATTTCAACTTGTTTCTATAGTGTTGTTTTTTTGCAGATATTATAGTTCGTTTTAAAACTTTTTCATAGAGTTTATAATGGCGCAATAAAATAGGATCTTTTGTTTTTAATGTTAATGTTTTTAATAATCGTTTATTTCTACAAGAAGTTTTTATACCTACCGTTAACCAATGTTTTTTGTATTTAGTTTTTAATTTTATTCTACGTTTAGGAATGCATTTATTTAGAATTTTCTGTAAGATCATGTTGAATAAGTTGCAATTTTCGTTGATATTTTTATTTTGAGTAATGACGTATACCAATTAATTTTTCTAAGCTCATTTTTAAAAAGTTCTATATTCCTATCATTAAAAAGTCTTTTAGTTGTGTACCAGACGGGCACATTTCTTTTTTGTGGTAAATCTAAATGTAATGTGGTTGCGTTGTGATCAGAAAAGCCATATTCCTTTATGTCAGTGTGTAGGTATAGTGTGTTTGTATTGAAATTTGTAAATATTAGGTCTATACATGTCGACGTAGTTGCGGTGATTCGTGTTGGGTGTTTAATGTGTTGTTTAAAATTGTATTCTAGCATGAGATCAAGTAATGTGTTTGTCTTTGCTTTTTTTCTAAAATATTAATATTAAAACCTCCTCCTATTATAATGTTATATTTCACGTATTTACTATTTATATATTTTAATAAACGCTTTAATTGACAATAAAAAACTTCCTCCTCTCTTCTATTCCAATAAATAATTATAATTAATAAGTTTTCTTCAAGTAATGCTGTTGCGCAAACTTCCAGTACATATTCTATAGACATGTCAGTAATATCCGTTTTGTTGATAAAATCCAAGTGATCTTGTAGTAGTATACATACGCCGCCACCAGTTCGAGTCTACCAGTTTTTCTTGTGATAACCATGTCTCAGAAATACATATTGCACTATATATAGGATTATCTACGATAAAAGCTTCAAATATGTCTTGTTTATTATATAAGCTCTGGATGTTCTGAAACATTAGTCTAAATGGTACTTCTTGGGTTGCGAAAGGAATCTTTCCCACCGTTATCGTAATTTGTACTACTTTGGCTTTGATTATAGGTAGTTTTTTGGTATTTCGTTGTATTTGTGTTCACAATTTTACCATCTATATACAATTTGTTGTTTCTAATAATCGCGTGTAAGCCATTTTGGCGAGCTCGAAACATCTCTTCTCGTAGCAACCGGCGTTCACTTCTTGCTTTTTTGTCCAAATATTCTGATAGAGACAAACCGGTGCCGTAAAGATAGTTGTTGTTCTCCAGGATATGTTTTGTCATTCTTTTGCTAAGTAGCTCGACAACTAATGGACGGTCTTTTAAACTTCTTCTTTTTAAATCTTTTAAACTTTCGCGTCTTGTACACATATTAAATTATTATATAACTGGTCTATGTCACGTATTATATTTAAGGAATATGAAAATACCTTATTTGTTTGCCCACTAGTATTTTAATTTAACCACACCTGAGCTTCGTAGGAGTAGGTAAACATAAACCTCGCAACCTACAGTAAGTATAGATTTGATTTCTTAAAATATAATTAATAAATATTATTAATATGATATTATAAATAATATACTTAATCGATAAATTAATGAAAGGTAATTAAAGGAATTAAAAACTATTTTTAACAAAAAAATATTAAAACGACTTCAAATCAGTACTAAAAAGCGAAAGATAAACTGAATTACTTAGATATTTAATTCCAAGCTAAAAAATACCTACCTACCTGTTTAAAGTATAATACCCTATTACTAATCTGTTTGAAGTCGGTGCCAATGCCAAGCCTAAAGAGTTTGCTAAGCTACGTACTACTTAGTACGTACATCTGTTACCGCTCGCTACTTCACACCACCTCGCACTTGCGTGTACCTAGTGGACGGCTCAAACTGAGTGATACAACCTCATTAGGCTGGCACCGACTTCAAACAGATTAGTAATAGAGTATTATACTTTAAACAGGTAGGTAGGTATTTTTTTAGCTTGGAATTAAATATCTAAGTAATTCAGTTTATCTTTCGCTTTTTAGTACTGATTTGAAGTCGTTTTAATATTTTTTTGTTAAAAATAGTTTATTTTTCCATTTTTAGTGTACTTTTTATCTAGCAGATTTAATAATACTGGCTGGCAAACTAAGACGGAAAACCGAATCTTCGATAGAAGGGAACGTCTATTTAAATATTTTAACAACACAACCTTACTGTAGAATAGAGGAATCTCAAAACTCTCAGCTTTTTATGTCTTTCTTTTTTCATATAAAATGCGACAGGTAACAAGTATAGGTATACAATGCAGGTTAGATACTATATCGAGAACTTAAAATATCATCTAAGAATTCCTTTGAATTATACAACTTTATCTTCCATCAAGAGCTCTCACCTCAGACACTTGAAATAACACAACTTAAGGTTTATACATGGATGTGATATTTAAAGAAATCATCTTCTTACTCCTAAACATTAAGAAGTTTCCCTTCCAGTGACAGCTCACCTAAATAACCTACAAGAACACAACTATAGGTTTATAAGTACCTATAATGTCGAAAGAATTATCCTCCAACTCCTAAGAGTCAAGGAGTTATACCTTCCACTGACAGCTCACCTGAATAACCTACAAGAATACAACTATAGGTTTATAAGTACCTTTAATATTGAAAGAATTATCCTCCAACTCCTAATAGTTAAGGAGTTATACCTTCCAGTATCAGCTCACCTAAATAACCTACAAGAATACAACTATTGGTGTATAAGAACCTATAATGTCTAAAGAATTATCCTCCAACTCCTAACAGTTAAGGAGTTATACCTTCCATCACCAGCTCATCAACATGAGATGTTGACTATCAGACGTAAATACTTGATAACTTTAAAAAATATATGAAAAACGTAACATGTGCCTATAAAATTTGAGGGTTGCCTTCGATTTCCCTGAGATTCCATCATCACAACTTGACATGATGAATAGGGGACCAATTCGGAAGTATACCCTTTCGAACAAAAAAAGAATTTTTTAAATCGGTTTAGGCATCTCCGAGTAATCGTTGAACATACATAAAAAAAAAAAAAATACATACAGTCGAACATATAACCTCCTCCTTTTTTGAAGTCGTTTAAAAAGAATATTCTCACTCAGGGTTCGATATATTATCCGGGTCTACTGATTCTACTGAATAGTCAAGACGCAGTCTTAACTACTAACCCAACGCGCTGCTAACAAATTTTATAGGTGTGATACATTATTATTTAGATAATTACACAGCATGCAAATGTTTAAATAATTATTTTAAAAAAAGTTACCGACTACGCAATAAAAAGGGGTCATCAACAAGTACGAAACAAGAAAATAATTATAGCAGAAATGCAGAAGTACAAAAATGGTCCAGGTAGTGCCGTCGCACCCACTGTATACCTGATGTCTATTTAATTCAGGCCAGACGATAATGTAGACGAGAAAAAGAAGTTGACCCAAGACGCTACCTTGACGAACCCCGAATTTATTCCTAGATTTATATGGTCGACCATATTATATTTGCTTTACCACTTTTGACAAAAATTTCCATCAAAATAAAATTCAATAAGACTCATTATTGATGACAACTGTCTCTGTACTGATGTCACTTGCTAGCCAAAATAGACATTATTGTTTTGTGATATTCAAACGACATTAACTCTAAGGGTGGTAAAGCAATTTTATTGTCGACTATACGTGTGGATGGACTCATTTGTTGTCAGTTTGTGCTATATCTATCTACACACTGTATTAAATTTACTAAATATGTTTCGAGCCATTGTAAGGCTAAGGTAAGGTCGGTCTTCCAAGTCTTCTCTTGTAGTAGCAACTTCATAAGATTTGGTTACTTACCTAACAGTTTGCAGGCTTCTCTTGTTTGCAAAGAATTAGATCCATGGAATTTAGATAATGCTTGTAAACCGCGAAAGTGGAAGTTGTAAAAATCCATCATATAATCAGGGAGAATAGCACCAGACCACACCTGAAAGTTATTTTAACTATTTAATAAGTAGGCAATAGGTACCTATGAGTAGACCAGGTATACCATACTTTATCTCAAGTCCTAACTACCTATAAGCTTCGGTCTCGTGATATTTATCAACGCACAAGTAACAACGCTGCTGCGGTAGGTATATAGTCTAGTAAATGAGTGCTCGAAATGGCACTGTGGAGGGAAATGTCGAAAGCAGAAACTTTGACTTAGGAACTTTGTTTGGACTAGTTAGGAGATAAACATACTAAAAATTCTAACCCCTCCGAGTTGAGCCAGAGGGGGAGAGGGGCCACAAAGAATTTTTGTTTTTTTGCTTACCTACGTCTCGAAAACGGTGCATCCTACGAAATTTTGTTGTTACTACAAAATGAAACCTGATAAAATTTTCTACAACTTTGGCATTCACACTTTTCAGGTTAGAATCTGAGGTTTAAATTCCGTCATATTATATATATTATTCATCATGACTGACAAGAAGCATATATTTAGAGACGTCTCAGTGATCAATAGGTTTAATACCGGAAGTGATCACCGACTTGTCAAAAATGTTGAAAATGTCATCCACGCAGTCGTCTTCATCAGATGGGAGAAACCTCAACCGGAAGATCAGAGGCACCAAAGTTTTCACTCGCCAGTTTGGTAGAACTCATCTGACGAAACTTAATACTACGGATGGCAAAACCGTAACCTCCAAGTTCGAGATTCTAGAGGAAATAGAGAGTTTCTATAAACGCCTTTACGCATCACGGACGACCAAACCCATGAGACCCAGCAATGATGACCACAGAGCCCCACTCACGCGCCATTACACGGAGGACATCCCTGATGTCAACCAGGGCGAGGTCAGAGTTGTTCTCGAGCAACTTAAGAACAACAAGTCCCCAGGGGATGACGGAATCACAACAGAGCTCCTAAAAGCAGGCGGGACACCAATCCTGAATGAGGTAGCGAGCCTTTTAAATTCCGTTATTCACCAGGGCGGCGTAAACAGTCGTCGTGAAACGTCACGCGTGGAAAGGGAGTGCGGTGGTTCTGTTCTTCAAAAAACCTTGCTGAAGAACTATAGACCCATCTCACTCCTGAGCCACATCTACAAGTTGTTCTCGAGAGTGCTCACCAACCGCCTCGCCAGAAAACTCGACGAGTTCCAGCCACCAGAACAAGCCGGGTTTCGAAAAGGCTACAGCACCGTAGACCACATCTATACTGTTCGGCAGATTGTGCAGATGACCGAAGAGTACAATCAGCAGCTGTGTATGGCTTTTGTGGAGTACGAGAAAGCCTTCGACTCCATCGAAACCTGGGCGGGTCTGGATGCTCTGCAGCGATGTAGTATCGATTGGCGCTATATCGAGGTGTTGAAATGTCATTATGAAACCGCCACCATGACCGTCCAGCTCCAGGACCAAAAGACCAACCTTATCGAGTTGCGTCGAGGGGTGAGACAGGGGGATGTTATATCCCCCAAGCTCTTCACCAACGCGCTCGAAGACATCTTCAAGACGCTGGACTGGACTGGACAGGGTATTAACATCAATGGCGAGTACATCTCACACCTTCGGTTTGCCGACGATATCGTCATCGTGACAGAGTCACTGGAACAGTTGAGCGGAATGCTGCTCAGCCTAGATGGAGCCTCTCGACGTGTTGGTCTCGGCATGAACTTGGATAAAACCAAGATTATGTTCAACGAACATGTCATGCCGGGGCCGATTTATGTCGACGGATGTAGTATAGTGAACGCAATCAAATAGATACAGTATCTAGTGTTTTCTTTCGCCATACAAATTGATATAGACCCTATTGCAATAGACAATCTATTTGATTGCGTTCACTTAGAATTCTGATTTTTTTACGTCGAAGGTTTGCAGACCCGAGTATATGATATTAATTTAGGTAAGCTTTATACCTCTACGCGTTCTCGAGAAAAATATTCTTGACAGACGGACAGACGGGCAACGGAGTGATCCTATAAGATTTCCGCTTTTATTTTTTGAGGTACAGAACCCTAAAAATTAATGAATTCTTAGTTACTTACTTGCATGGTTACTATTTTTAATGCTTCAAGTTCACGTAAAAATAAATGGTCTAACTCATAATCATGCTTCAAGTGTTTTAGAGTTTCTATCTTAGAGATCTTGGGTAGATTGCTTTCACCAAACACAGTAATAAAGTGTTTTGAATTCAACTAAAATGAAGACGTGTTATTATTATTATTAATATTTATTTCTGACCTACCTAGGAATAAGAACCTACCTGTAGGTACTTATTCCTAGGTAGGTCAGCATTTTCATATTATTATCTAAGCGCCACCCACTTGATTCTTTGAGCATATTAATAAATGCTGATTTTCTTATTTTTTTATTATGTCCGTATGGATTGAGAAGCCACTTCAGATTTTAAAAGAAAACTCGCCCCCTTATTTAGTAGGGAAGTAAATAATTTTGTAGACCAAATTCTGAAATTTGTAGTAAAATATATCCAAAGTTATATCAATGGGAATGTGGCTCCACAATCTAAACATCTGAATTGAGGAGCCACCTGAAACACAGAAAGTATTTAATGTATATTTTTGAAAATTTAGTATCATTAAGTAGCAATTGTGTACTAAAAATCTGAGCCCAGTACTGTTTATTTTCAAGAATATACAATACTTTTAATGTGGCTCCTCGATTTATACACAAGAGCGTGAATTGCCATAAAAGTAATTGGTCAATTTATATTCCACTCTAAAGAAATTTAGTAGTAAGTGTATTCGATTGTGTGTATGCTACAAACATATGGACAAAGTAGTAGAACTGAGTGAATTTAGTAAATAAACGCATACGTGACGTCTGCATAATAAATAATTGACTGTACCTACCTAAGATCACAACGGAATAAAATACCAGAGATAGGTACTAACATTTAGTAGTAAGTGTCTACTAAATACATTATGTACAGATCAACATTGTAAATGTTCAGTATGTGAAAAACAAATTACTTTCTCAATATTCCTTACGAATTCGCTATTAAGGGTGACCTGGGCCCTGATTCGGCAAGTATAGGCTAACGTGCGGCTAGGTTGAACCTAGCCTTTCTTCTATATTTAGCACAAATTAACCTACTTATTCAAAGCGATGGTGACCGAATGAATAAGTGGCGGCGTGCCAAACACGCGGTCAGAGTTCGATTCCGACCAGCCCCCTGGCCTTGATTCTGAGCTGTCGGAAAATTTTCGGCCAGAAATGTCAGTGTAATTAAAGTTAAAAAACAATGTTAAGAAAATAGATGGAAAAAATCCTATATTAATCAGTGTTTAATATATGTTTATATCAATGAAACTAGGATGGTTAATTCGGTATTGTAGATATGTTAAAAATTGTTTTGTGTTCATGAATATAACAAATCCAATTTAATTTATTTTCATGTCATTTGAGGTACTTTCTGCAAATTATTGTCGTAAGTACATACTACCCACAATAAAATTTATTTACGGCCGATTTCAATAATTTATCTATGGATTTGGCTACTAAAGTTAGAATTTTGACATATTTTGTATGGAGCTTATGTCAAAATTCTAATATTAGTAGCCAAATCCGTAGATAGATAGATAATTGAAGTCGGCCATTAGTAACCTGACATTCATTAGCGACGAAGCTCATTTGTTTGCGCACATATTTAAGTAAAAATAAATTTAATACATAGATATAACTTATTCTATTCCTAAACTATATTAATATTAATCACGTCATAATTGTTGACTTGTGGGGGTTGACTGCTTTAGTAGTACGTAATAAGTGAGTGATAAGTAACTTCAATTTGATTTCCTGTTTGCAATGTAAGTACCTATATTGTATCAATTATTATTAGTTAACTTTATAAAGAATGGTATAAGTTATGTTAGGAATATTGTTGTTTCAGAACTATTATGCCGAAAGGTCGCAAATCGAAGGTAGATCTTGAAGATCAAAAACAAGTTTTTACTAAATATGCTAAGATACTACAAAATTCCAACATTAAAAGTACCTAGTGACCGAATTTTCTTAACCATCTCTAAAGAACTTAATGAACTTGACTGGCCTGTTGGTTCTAGTGGTTAGTGACCCTAACTGCTAAGCCGGAGGTCGTGGGTTCGATCCCCACCCAGGACAAATCTTTGTGTGATGAGCATAAAGGTTTGTTCTGTGTCTGGGTGTAATTTATCTATAATATGTATATATTTACAAAAAAAAAATGTATTTAAATAGTATATCAGTTGTTTAGTGCCTATAACACAAGCAAATATAATTGCTTACTGTGGGACTAGATGGCGCTGTGTGAATGTGGTAGAATATTATATTATATTATATATTGAAAAGTTCATCGTTCGCATTTGTGGAGAGAGGTCGTGTTACGCGTTGGTTCGTTATTATAAGAACTTGTGAGATCCCGTTTAAATCGGTCCCTCCTGTTTTCTCTTGGAGCTTTTGCCATCTAGCGCCGCGGCCATTTTGCCTTGTGTCGGATCTCTCTTTCATCGAAGCTTGTTTACATCGGACTTAGTTGCGTGCTTGTGTGAGTTCTGTGTCTGTGTTTGTGACTTTTTTCGACTGTTCGAAAACTGTGAACTTGGAAAAAGAACAACTTTTGCGTGAGGTTCGAACTCCCGGACATCGGACTGCGAGTCACGCTTGCTGCCCCTAGACCAACAGGATAGTGACGTCAAAGTCGAAATTGTGGTACACCTTGTGCTCCTTGCTAATCATTCACAGTAGGCGCTGATCTATTAATGCTTGTGCTTTTTGCTCGTACTTTTTTAATAGGCGCCAAATACATATATATTATTCTGCTACTGCTATTTCGCTAAGCACATAGATATAATAAGAAAAAATGCCTAAGGCACAGAGCTGTGCAGGCTGTAACAAAGCTATAACATCAAACAATGGACAGATTATGAAATGCGCTACTTGTTCCTTATTCTATGATTTGGAATGTGCTAATATAACACCTAAACGCTTTCATACTATGACAAAAGATAGTAAAACAAACTGGAAATGCCCGCAATGTCGCTGTACTGAACCAAAGACGGGCAACACAAATACGCCAATTCGCCCTTCCACTCAAAGCACGCAGGATATATCAAATGTAATCTTAAGAAATACACAAAAACCTCATCAGAAGCCCTCAGATGATGTTTCCAATGAAATACAAACTTCTACCGATAACCTACGTATCCTGATAAGAGAAGAACTCGGTTCAACATTAAAAACTACGATTAACGAAATGGTTACTGTCCAATTAAAATCTATTAATGAGAAAATGATCTCCTTTGAAGAGTCTCTTAATTTCTATAACTCAGCATATGAAGACATGAAAAACCTCCTAGAAGCTAAATCAAAATTGATAGAAACCTTGGAGCGAGAAAACGCCATGATGAAGCACACGGTTAAGGATATGGGAAGTAGACTTGGGGTCGTTGAACAATACCTGAGAGAATCTAACCTAGAGATAAACGGAGTACCAGAAAATGAAGCTGAAAATCTACCAAGCTTGGTGACACAACTAGCAAATACAGTACACTGTGACATCTCGAATGACGATATTACGCATATAATACGTGTCGCGAAACAGTCGAAAGATGCGACACGCCCACGGTCAATAATTGTTAAACTTAAAAGTCGCGTCTTACGTGACAGTCTGCTCTCAGCGACCATAAAATTCAACAAGAGTCGGGATCCTAAACTAAACAGTCATCACCTTGGATATGGAGGGAAACCAGTACCTGTATACATATCTGAACATCTTAGCCCAGCAAACAAGAATCTACACGCTGCTGCAAGAAGAAAAGCGAAGGAAACTGGATACAGATTTGTATGGATCAAGGATGGACGGATTTATGCCAGAAAGGACGAAAAGAACCCAGCAATTCATTTACGCGATCAGGACAGCCTTGCCTTAATGACCTAAATATTGTAATCAGGATATAATTATTAGATAGTAAAGCATACCAATGGCTACAAATAACTTAATTTCAGAAATAGACAATAGTAACATAAATACAGCACTGCGCATAGTAGACCCAGAAAATTGTAAAAAATCATTAAATATTACTGATAAAAATTTTAACATCGTGATGCAGAACATTCGTAGCCTCAATCATAATTTTGATAACTTTACCGCTTACTCTTCGAAACTTGACTTTGATCTAGATCTAATTGTGTTCACCGAATGTTGGCTTTCTAAGGGGTATAATACTCCAATTATAGAAAATTATAATTGCTACGCATCTACTAAATTGTATAACCAAAATGATGGAGTGGTTGTCTATGCTAAAAATAATTTAAATACTAAGTTTTATGAGCCCGATAATGTTGTAGAACATAATTGTGTGGTTGTAACCAGGCGCAAGGAACTTGCGGTAATATATATATACAGGCCTCCCTCATTTCGCAAAATTGAAAATTTTTTATCATCTCTAAATGACACTTTATGCAGATTTAAAGACTTTACACAAATAGTGCTTATAGGTGATATTAATATAGACATCACTGATAAGAACTTGGACGGACAATCGTCAACATATCTGGATCTCTTAGCATCACACAGACTCATACCTACACATAATCAACCTACAAGAGAAAATAGTTGCTTAGACCACAGTTTCGTCAAAATCCCATCATACGTTAATACTGCTATATTAGAATCAAGTATAACAGATCATAATTGTATTATTTTAACACTAAACAAAGCACTAAAACGACGAGTACAGCTGAGTAGGACATTTACAAAAATTAATTATGATGCAGTAATAAACGAACTGGCTAGTATCAACTGGTACGAAATACTTACCGATAGGGATATCAAAGTCAGCATTAATGATTTTATTAACAAGTTACAAGAAATAATTAAGAGCCATACCACGCATATTAAGATAAAACGTAGAAATCGTAATATTAAACCTTGGATAACCCCGGGATTAATTAGATGCATTAAGAATAGAGATAGACTACATATAAAGTTAAAAAAGGATCCAGACAATGTAATATTAAGAATATCATATTTACGTTACAGAAACACTTGCAACAATACTATTAGAAATGCTAAGAACTTATTTTACAAAAATGAAATGCAGAAATATAAATACGACGTGAAAAAGCAGTGGAATATAATAAAAGAGGTCTGCAATTTCACCACAAACAAAGAAATTTCATCCGAATTGTTAGCTGATAATCCTGTTAACTCTCTCAATAGAATTAATAACTATTTCTCTGGTGTGGGCTCTAATTTAGCTAATGTGATTCTTGATCGACTACACTGCACGGAGCAAGATCTCGTATACAGACTGAACAAACTACCTAGCACTTTAAACTCATTCGCTTTATTACCTACCGATGAAAAAGAGATAAACAACATAATTAAATCATTAAAACATAGTTCTAGTACAGGCTGGGATGGAATACCAGCTAAAATTTTTAAGATCGGAGCTGATTCATTAGCTCTACCTGTATCAATTATCTGCAACGCTTGTTTCGATAGTGGATGCTTTCCGGAATCTCTAAAAATGTCAAAAATTTTACCAATTTTTAAAAAAGGAGATAAGACAGACGTAACAAATTACAGGCCCATTTCCTTATTAACTACATTATCTAAAATAATTGAAAAAGCAATCAACAACAGATTACGTAACTACTTTGAGAGTAAAGAACTTATTTCAAAAAATCAGTTTGGTTTCCGTAATAAAATCTCAACACAGGATGCTGTCCTAACACTAACGTCATCTATTGTTAAGACTAGATTCAAAAGAAAAATGTTTGGCCATATTTTTAGATTTATCAAAAGCGTTTGATACCGTATCAATACCCATTCTTATTAAGAAGCTATATCACATGGGAATTCGCGGCAAACCGTTAGATCTTTTAACTGACTATCTTTCAAAAAGAACACAAATTATTCAAGTGGGAGAATACCGGAGCTCTACAACAGAACACATTACCTTTGGTGTGCCACAGGGTAGCGTTATTGCACCGACTCTTTTCATTGCTTTAACGATATGTGTAACCTAGCCCTGGAAAATGGCAATATTACTACATACGCTGATGTCACGGTTCTATTTTTTAAGGGAAAAACCTGGGATGATGTGTTTCTAAGTGCTAATAAGGGACTTAACACAGTAGCTAAATGGCTTGATAATAATCTTCTCTCACTTAATTACTCCAAGACAAATTATATTAGCTTTAGTATGAGGTCAGATGGTCAGCCTCCAGTAACCAATTACAGTATAAAAATTCATTATTGCAATAAAGATAATATGCCTACCACCAATAACTCATGTAACTGCCCCATAATTAACTCTGTCACGTCAATAAAATATTTGGGAATTCAACTTGATAGCAACCTTAACTTTAAAAACCACATTAGTAGCCTAACATCTCGAATTAGAAAATTCATTTTTGTATTCAAAACACTAAGGTACATCTGTGACCCTAAACAAATAAAATCTATTTATCTTGCCATTTGCGAATCCATAATAACCTACTGCATTGCGTGTTGGGGAGGCTGTTGTAAGACTACTCTACTAACACTAGAAAGAGCACAACGTGCTGTGCTTAAAGTTATCCACTTTAAACCTTTCCTGTTCCCCACTTCTCAGCTGTACAAGTTGTCAAGAACTCTTACGATAAGACAACTGTTTATTCGTCAAACAACGCTAGATCAACACAGACTCGCATACTTCGCAGCATCCCTAAATAGTAAACGGCGCAAAGACAAAGTATTCCCAGCGCCCCCGTGCAAAACGACTTTGGCACAAAGATTTGCTAATTTTTTAGGACCTTTCCTTTATAATAGACTGACTAGGGTAATTCCAAATCTTCCAAATTTAGGTAAACTGCAATGTAAACGAGCCATTTTTAACTTCCTGATCACATTAAATTACGATGCCACCGAGTCATTTTTAAGCACTGGTTACAACTTAATTAATTTGTAAACTCCACATATTATGTGACTTGGATATTATTAGCACTGATGAACAGCTGCCTCCTGAGATACAGTCTTAACTAGTTCAGGAGGTACGGAACTACATGCTAAAAATAACCTAAGAACCTAAGATTCAAGTGGAGACACTGATATTTTTATTTTTATTTTTAACACTATTTTACATTAAACCATGATTTTGTAATTAGGTTAATTTGGAAATAAAAGAATTTCAATTTCAATTTCAATATTACTAGCTGACCCGACGAACTTCGTACCGCCATATAATTATAAAAAAAAAACATCATAATAAAAAAAAAGCGCGCGGGTATTTGCATTTTGCTACTATACTACCTTGATACTGCAATGTATTTACTTTTGTACGAAAAATAGTTAGTTTATGTCTTTAGGGACCATAAATACAGACAATGATATTCACTGTCAAATGATAGACCGAAAATAAATGGCGCGAATACGTACAATGATAATGCATTGTCAAATGTCAAATGATAGACCGAAAACAAATGGCGCGCGGATCCTAGGTCTATGGTATTTGTATTCTGCTACTATACTACCTTGATACTGCAATATCTGCAATATGCAATATATTTTCTACGAAAAATATTTTATTTCATATTTTAACTTTATTTCATAATTTTACTACACAATTGTCATAATATATTCTTTGAATTTACTGGTGAATGATTAGTAATATTATATTCAAGTGATGAGGTTGTATAGTAAGCAAAAAGAAGATAGAGATCTTTCATTTCTTTTTAATCTGTGTCATTAGGGCTGACGTTGATAAATATAGTAATATACACACACAAAGTTGAAAGGATGAATGTTTGTTTGGATGTTTGATAATTTTAACCAAAAAGACACGGGATGGATGTTTCACAAAGATAAGTACTATTCTAATAAATCACATAATATTGGTTATTTTAAATCTGAAGTAATAATATCTGTGCTTAGAAAACATTGGCCGAAATTTCCCCTCTAAAAGTGAAAAGTTGCTGTGGTCACAGGAACAAAATAACAGGTAAGCGAAGTCACGGGTGACATACAGTATTATTATAAGATTTTTGGGATTATATACATTTAATTTAATATCGTAATAACTTTTAAACTATTTGTCGAAATAACTTAGTGTAAACGACAAATTTGATCTACATTAAATGACAAAAGTGATAAAGGTATTTACATTCCTAGGAATTAGTTTAATACCATGAAATTTTTCACTTTAAATGCAGTATCCGATTTAAATGTATTTATGGCTCACTATTCTCTCTGTATCGACTTCAACATAAAAGATAAGCATATGCTGTCGCGGACTTTTTTTATAACTATTTAAGAGTAACAATTTCTCCATACATTATCCTCATGTAAAACTAACTAAACTAACTAAAAAATGATTCTAATCCGATTATATCTTTATTATGTCAAAATTGACTAGGTACTAAATATCTTAAACTTATGCAGAATCTTTGTACCGAATATTGTCGATAAATTAAATTTCAAAAAAAATTTAGTAGACTCTATACACAATTGCTACTAAATGATACAAAAATTTCAAAAATATACTACATTAAATACCTACTTTCCATGTTTCAGGTGGCTCCTCAATTCAGATGTTTAGATTGTGGAGCCACATTCCCATTGATATAACTTTGGATATATTTTACTACAAAATTATTTACTTCCCTACTAAATAAGAGGGAGAGTTTCCTTTTAAAAATCTGAAGTGGCTGGCTATTTACTCATACGTTTTAGCAAATAAATTACCTACCTTACAATAAATGATAGGTACCGGTATTTAAAATAAAGGAATAGTAGGTAGTAGGTAGGTAGTTATTTATGAAACGTTAGCTTCATTAAGAATGTGTAACTAAAGTGTTGCAATTGTTGCTGTCAAATTTCTTAGAAGTTGTATGTTAAATAAACTTGGCTCCGCCAGTCTTCCTCTTTGACTCACCTCGGTAGGATTATATAGTTTCATATCCACAAGTATATTGGCACCAGAGTCGTATTGCTGTTCGATTCTTTGCTTCACATTTTCGAAAATATATGGTTCGTCCTCGGTAACGTTTAATGGAAATGATTTGATACTGGCCTAGAATCAAAGCAGAGTTCAATCATTATGTAATTACCTATTTTCTAGACAGGTACCGTAAAATGATACAACTTTGCCTGCATTTTGACGGTTTTCCTTGATAACTCTTAAATGAAAGTCACAAGTGTTTTACTATTCAAAATTGGACTCTAAACTATCTAATTAATATTGCTATTCATAATTTTTTTTATTACTCATAATAAAAGTATTTTTGTGTTGTATTTAAGGGGCTTCTAAACGGGCCATGTTTTACTGCAATTTGTGGCTGAAATATTGGCAACTAATGTCCGGCCATCACAAAAATATTTTATTGCAATTAATGGCTTAGCAATCTATGCCTGGGCGAGGCGATGCAATATATCTGCAATAGTGCATGGCCCGTGAGGCAGACTCCTAGACGTGCTACACAAACCGGCAACAATGGCTGACGAAATCACACTTGTCGCAGCGGCTTATATTATTTTAAAAGAAAAATTAAAAAAGAAAAAGAAGAGATTGTGGATTCGACCTTACTTAAATAGGCGTAAAACTTTAGATAATTTAAGTCAAGAAATAAGCCTTGATAAAAAATTATTTAAGAATTTTACTAGAATGTAATTTAATAATATACTTGGGTGAATTTCCCAAGCACGATTTTGGTGCGGCGTCGCTGAAAATCGATGTGTAAAATTTAACTAGCGTATAATAAATAATTCTATAATATAGTTCACATTGTTATCTACACGGTGCTAAAGCTTTTTAGCAATTAACTATTTATTTTCATATTTAAAAAAAATCTTAAAGGGCCAATTTCTAATTACGGTGGAGTGTCCCGATTCCATTTTTACGCACGAATTGCTTTATTTCGAGTTTTTGATAAACTTAATCTAAGAAATAGTGAATTATTCTTAAAATACATTAGATAACGACATTCAAAATATTTAGTTCGTTTAGTTTATCTAATATTTTAGTATTTAAAACTGCCCTCCAAAAATGTCCCGAGTAAAAAAGCAATTACGCTGGCGCAATTTGAACACTCCATAACTTGTGGCAACATTACATTTGAGTCATCGAACTATAGTCACCCTCACCCCGCAGTTGCCCTTTTGCGAGCGGGATAGATGGTTGTGTGTTGTGCTGTACGAGGGTCACACCAAACATGAAAATACGTGTTACGCTGGCATTGGAATACATTTTTTTACAATTACTGTGGCATCATTATTGTTAAAAGTATAAGGTAGATTAATACGAAATTTCTTATACAAATTCAGATTAAAGCACATTACCTTCATTATAGACTAAATTTTATGTAGCAACAATAGAATTTTTAATAATCTTAGTTTTGTCTCTTTATCTAAGTACGGTGGCGCAATTCCAGTGGCTCCAGTGGCGAAAAGTCTTGCCATCGTAATTGATCAGTACCACCGTAATTGATTTAATGGTGTTTTTAACGATTTTTATGGGTTTTATATAACTTTATTAACAAAATTATATCTTTTATCAGAGTCATTTTTATAGAGTTACAGACCATATCAGAGAATGTCAATATGCCTTTATAATAAAGGCAATGCCTAAAGGCCTAAAGGCATTACCTGTAGAACTAGCTTCTTTTCGTATTAGCCTAGAAAAGAAGCTAGTTCTGTACACACGAAGCCAGAGATACAAGCTTGTTAACTTACTAACACTAGCAAAGTAAGCTACTAACTCTGACTTCGTGTGTACGGAACTATTACTAGCTTATTGGGCTTGAATAGAAGCTAGTTCTTGTCACGTATAGATTACTGCACTAGCTTGCCATCCTGTGTATCCCAGAAATGACACTAGCTTACTTTTCTAAGTTGAGAAACTAGCTCAACGCCTAGGGTACACAGGCTAGTTTTTCAAGCTAGGATAAGAAGCTAGTAACTTTGGCTTTGTGTATACAGAATTATCTTCTTTTCTAGGCTAGTAATAGTTCCTTGTACACGAAGCCAGAATTATTAGCTTACTGCCACTGACTTGCTATCATAGCTTCGTGTGTCTCAGGCATTAGCATGCCTAGACTGTCTAGTCCCCGCGCAGCAACTGCAATGTCAAGTCAGGTGTATATAAAATTATATGTACACCACATATAATTTTATATACACCTGACTTGACTTTGCAGTTGCTGCGCGGGGACTAGACAGTCTAGGCATGCTAATGCCTGAGACACACGAAGTCAGTGCCAGTAAGCTAATAATAATATTTTTTTTTACCACATTCACACAGCGCCATCTAGTCCCAAATTAAGCAATTATATTTGCTTGTGTTATGGGTTCTAAACAACTGATATACTACTTAAATACATTTTTTTTGTAAATACATACATATTATAGATAAATTACACCCAGACACAGAACAAACCTTTATGCTCATCACACAAAGATTTGTCCTGGGTGGGGATCGAACCCATGACCTCCGGCTTAGCAGTCAGGGTCACTAACCACTAGACCAACAGGCCAGTCATAATTCTAATAATTCTGTCTTCGTGTACAAGGAACTATTACTAGCCTAGAAAAGAAGATAATTCTGTATACACAAAGCCAAAGTTACTAGCTTCTTATCCTAGCTTGAAAAACTAGCCTCGTGTACACTAGGCAATGAGCTAGTTTCTCAACCTAGAATAGTTAGCTAGTGTCTTTCTTTGCTAATAAGTAGATATGTAGAAAAAACATGTGATAACAATATTATCTATATAAGAATTTGTTTGTTACCGAGTTTATTTTGATATAATAAAAAGATTTTTTAAATAAAGTTGACTTGAAATACATTGTTTTTTAAATATTTCTAATTCCACTGGCATTATGCAATTTCGGTGGAACGGTTTTCAATTTCGGTGGGCCAAATCTAATTACGGTGGCGTTTGAAGATTTCAAATTCAAATATCTCAAAAACTAAACATATTTTTTTGATCTCTACCATAGTACTCAAAATGTTATTTATTCACCTACCTGTTAACATAAAAAAATCTTTTGAAAACAAGCAAATAAAATTCGCCACCGGAATTAGGCAAAAATCGAAGTTGTTGAAATTCACCCACTTAATTAACCCCAAAACAACATGACAACTAACATCACAAAAAATCACAGAATATAGCAATTAATCATGGTGTCACTCTCGGCAAACTTCATGTCGCGTAGAAAAGGATACACTATGCCATTACAATAGAGAGCGACTGAAACAACAATAGAAAATATCGATAGCTCGGCGATCGTCCGGCAATCTATCAAAACAATGTCAGCCATCTGTGGCCATACCAAACATATTTGGCTATATATCCGGGACATTACTGCAATATTGCATAGTCTGGCTGGTATTGCTTGCAATGTTGCCGGCCACTGTGTTGCAGCCACATATTGCAGAAAAACATGGCCCGTTTAGAAGCCCCATTAATTAAATTGTGTTTGTGTTTAATGTATATGGATGTACCTAATATCTGAAACATATGTTTTTTTTTCTAAATATTCTGCGATTTTTTAGGGAACCTGCCAGAACTTTGCCTAAGCCCACCATTAGGGCAAAGTTATTGCAGGTTCCCTAAAATGTCTATACAATAAAAAACAAAATTAAAAATTTTGAAAAAACCCACGACGAGAACATCTGTACAAAATAAGAAACGTAACATATAAAAAGGTTTAAATAACTTTATTTTAAATCCCCGACGAGAAGAAAATAAGTAGCGTAAAAATAATCCCAAGAAAATCCGTTGGGGGCTGCCATACCCTGACTTGAAATGAACGAAAGTATTGCAGTTTTAGAGTCCGACCGAAACTGGTTTTCCGGTCGAAAACGAAACCGAATATTCGGCCGTGGCTTCAGTTTCGGCCGAAACCGAAACCGAAACTCACGTGGGCAAGTATAAAATTCCTTAAAATACTGAAATTTGTTGATTTAAAACGGGAATTTACGCGATTATGATTTAGTTATTTACATACCTTATGGTGCTTGGTCTCAAGCTGTCTGGTGAGGCGATGTCATCGCTCCGACGGTGAGGTAGATTCACTTAAATCTACCCTCACATTATTGTTAATCCACGCACTATCACATACCTACTACACTCACAGTGTCCCTATTCATGCCGTCGTCCGTATTCCGAGCGTTAACCTGCGCAGAAAAGCGAGATTGCGTAATTGTAATTACTAGATTCCATGTCACTGATAGTTTAAATTCGTCATCCCTATTGAAATTTTTGTGTTTTTTTATTTCAATATCTTCTCGCACAACCCGAGAGTAATAGGTGCGATCAGTGGAGAGGACCAGTGGACGATGAAATTGAATCCAGTGACTGATATCCGATTGAAGTATGTGTTCGGCAATCGCTGATTTGCTTGTCTGTTGATTCTTCACAGCGGCGATATGTTCTTTGACCCTTTCAGCAATAGCCCTCTTAGTCTGGCCTATGTAGGAACTACCGCAGCTGCAATTGATTTTGTAAACGCCAGGTGTTTGTAAGGGGGGCATAACATCCTTTGGTGTGCCTATCATGCTGTGTACTTTGGCCCCAGGTGTATATACTGTACTGATGCTATATTTCTTCAGCAAGACTCCGGTCTTATCAGTAACACCTTTAATGTAGGGCAAAAAGGCAGGTTGTCTGTTTACCTCTGGACACTAATTATCCCTCTTCTTCGGCTGCTTACGTCGTCCATTCACTTTATATCCATTACGACTAAGTACCTCCTGAACATGATTAAGCTCCTGCTCTAGATGCTCAGGGTCACATAGATCATAGGCTCTGTTATTAAGACTATCAGCGACATGGAATCCAGTGATTACAATTACGCAACCTCGCTTTTCTGCGCAGTCGGTTAACGCTCAGAATACGGACGGCGGCATGAATAGGGAGGGACACTGTGAGTGTAGTATGTGATAGTGCGTGGATTAACAATAATGTAAGGGTAGATTTAAGTGAATCTACATCACCGACGGAGCAATGACATCACCTCATCAGTCAGCTTGTGACCACGGCCGGTGTAACCTGGTCGAAACGTCAAGTACCATAAGGTATGTAAATACCTAAATCATAATTGCGTAAATTCCCGTTTTAAATCAATAAATATTATCATGCAACGCGAAAGTTTAAAAGTAAATACTGAAATTTGGTGCATTTTATCCCATTATTCTGCATTAATTAGCACATGAAATGAAAACACAGTATATTAAGTTTGTTACTTGGCAACGTAATTTAACAAATAAAACACCACATTTTACATTTACAATCTTTTTTTTACATGTGACTTGATTTCAACAACAAAACAAAGTTACTGACTCAATATTTAATTAACTATATAAATCATTCAAGTACCAAAACGAAACAAAGTAATCAGTTCCATCAAAGCATATCCTCTAAAGAATGTTTGCATCGGGCGATAACGCGCTGACTAAGTTTAGTTGCTACAGAACTATCCGAACGGCGCATGACAATTCCCGAACAGGGCCGCCAAAGCGTTGCCGCGAGAAACGAAGTTAGGCGAGCGTGCACGACAACTCCGAAATCAGTTTCGGTTTCAGTAAAAGTTTCGGCCAATTTTGGCCGAAACCGAAACTGCCACCGAAACTTGATTTTTGGCCGAAACTCGGCCCATCTTCCTTGGTAACGTTTTTCTATCGCCGCAACATCTTGATGAAAACGTTCACCTTGTTCATCGCTAACTGAACCCATATTTTCAGGAAAAAAGCTTAAATGTGACTGAAGGAAATGTATTTTGAGCGACATATTGCATTCCATTCTATGGTAACAGTCCAATATAAATTTTATTTTATCACGAAAGTCGGGAGATTTATTTTTACCAAGAAAATTTTTGGTTACTTCTACAAAAGCTTTCCATGCTTCTTTTTCGACTGGAGTAAGTGTAGATATAAAAGATGGATCTTCAATCATTTGCTTTATGTCCGGACCTACAAATTTTAATATGCCTTCTTTAACTTTTGCACTTGGGAAACTTTTGCTTAAGAAACTGAAAAGCTACACTTTCGTGATTTAAACGTTTCACGAAGTTCTTAAAGAGTCCCAATTTTATGTGTAGCGGCGGTAAAATGATTTTATTGGCTTCCACTAAAGGCTCATTCTTAACATTTTTTTGTCCAGCTAGGTATGTAGCTACAAAAGAATGACGTAATGGCCAATGTTCTTGTACAAAATGTTCAGATCACGCTCGACTATCCCACTCACAAAGAAAGAAGAAATATTTTGTATAACCCGACTGCAATCCAGTTAAGAAAGAAACCACTTTAGAACTTCCGATCTGCACAAATTTATTACGCACCCACGATTTATTGATATTTATAACTTCCCGGTCGAAATAAGCTTTGTAGCAATTTTTAATTAAGTCCGAAAGTGGTTTTTATGGCCAAGCCTATGGAGTTTGTTAAGCTACGTACTAGTAAGTACGTATATCTGTTGCCGGTCGCTACTTCACACCATCTCGCACTTGCATGTGATCGTACCTAGTGGGCGACTCGTGCTGAGTGATATGACCTCAATAGGCTGGCACCGACTTCAAACAGATTAATAATAGAGTATTATACTTTAAACAGGTAGGTAGGTATTTTTTTCTTGGAATTAAATATCTAATTCAGTATATTTTTCTCTTTTTAGTACTGTTTTGAAGTCGTTTTAATATTTTTTTGTTAAAAATAGTTTATTTTTCCATTTTTAGTGTACTTTTTATCTAGCTGATTAAGTAATACTGGCTGGCAAGCTAACACGGAAAACCGAAATAAAGAATCTCTGATAGAAGGGAACGTAGGTATATTTAAATATTCTAACAACACAAACTGATTATAGAATAAAGGAATCCAACTCTCAGCTTTGTATGCCTTTCTTTTTCCCTATAAAATGCGACAGGAGATTATATTGAAAACTTAAAAATATCATCTAACAATTCCTTTGAATTATGCTAAGAATTATCCTCCAACTCCTAACAGTTAAGGAGTTATACCTTCCAGTGACCGCTCACCAGAATAACTTACAAGAATACAACTATAGGTTTATAAGTACCTATAATGTTGAAAGAATTATCCTCCAACTCCAATCAGCTCATCAACGTGAGATGATGACTATCAGACGTAAATACTTGAATAACTTTAGAAAATATATGAAACAGGTAACATGTGCCTATAAAATTTGAGGGTTGCCCTCGATTTCCCTGAGTTTCCATCATCAGAACTTAACGTGGTGAATAGGGGACCAATTCGGAAGTATACCCTTACAAACAAAAAAAGAATTTTTCAAATCGGTTCAGGCATCTCCGAGAAATCGTTGAACATACATAAAAAAAAAATACATACAGTCGAACATAATATATTTATAACCTCCTCATTTTTTGAAGTCGTTTAAAAATAATAAACAGGTGAAAACTAAAAATATTAAATTTCTTTTTTTAGATGTGACAGAAAGTTTTTATTAATAATGGTGATATTTTTATTAGTCATCCTGATTATGAAATAGTACAAGCCGAACCAGATATTTTTTTATCGTTTAGTAGTGTTATTAATTACAATTTCGGAAACATGACTGTTATGAACATTGCCGGTAGCACTACAAATAGTATGAATGAAAACTTTAGGATGAAAAATTTTAGCAAGAGTGATCATTCGGATTACAAATCATTAGGAAGAACAATTTCGGGTGAAGAACTTTAGGTGAGCCAATATGGATCCGTTTTAAATAATTATGTATTTGTATAATAAGTATATCAAAACGTATAAGTTGCGCGAGAAGCTCTGAAAAATATGTATTTTGTAGAGCTTCTCGCGCAACTTATTAGTTTATTTGTTTGTGGCTGCGCTGCTGAGCTGCACTGAGCGCCCTCTGAATACCTAAATAAAACAAAACTGTTTGAGCATCTAAGTTTAACAGTAAGTATTATGTATAGGGTAAAGTCGCCTAATATCGGCCATTTACACTCTTTTTGAAATGATTATCAAAATCTGTACTATGGAAGCCTAATTTTCGTGCGAAATGATACCTTATTTCATTGAGCAAGACACTATTAAACATGGCTGCCATCAAACGTCGCTTGTTCGAAAACGCGAATTTCGAGACATTTCGTAGTCAGATTTACGGAATCAGCTATGGGTGGGAAGTAGGTTTTATACATATTTTTGTTATTTCAATGTCTCATGAATATTTATATCGGTAATTTGATTAATTTACTAACTTGTGAGAAAGGAATAATATTGTTATTTTATTTATTTTATTAAATATAAGCCCGGCCGGGGTTAGGGATTAAAATGAACTAAAAAAACGTTAAACCGGCCTAGTGGCCGGTACATTCAATCGAACCTTGCCTAAATTCGACCTATTCGTTACTCCAACATTCACCAGGTGTGGTGGATAAAAGGTACAAACTATTGCTCTGACTGACCATGGCGGTCAACTTATTACTGGTGCATCAGCCAGTATTTAGAATTTAACCAAATATTCGGCAATAATTAAAATAGCCGCTTCGTTTCTCAAATTTATATAGTCATTACTGTTTTAATTGTTTACCTGTCGACGCCATTTGCACCTAATGTCGACTTTAACACTGTCGTCATATGACGACATATCCTAGTTTGTATCGAGCCTTACACTACACCAATCACACTACTCAAATACATTTACGTCATACATCATACTCATCCAATCACACATTACCACATACATTCTGCCACACATTCTCTTCTTGCACACCACCGACACTACACAAACCTAAAACTTGTCAAGATTATCTAAATATAATTCTTTAGGAAGATCCAAAAATCTTTCCTTTTGTTCATCACGAACATTACCTTACTCATTTCTTAGAACATTACTTCAATTACATAGTTGTGACTACTTTTACTTAGAGAATATGCTCAGACTATACCAGCCTCACAATGAAGACTTAAAAAGATGAAAAAAAATATTTACCTACTAAATGTATCAATACGACAGAAATGAAAGTAAAAATAATTCGAAAAATAAAGTCGACCCTCAGAATTATGTCACCTCAATTATCTTAGTTTGAAATAACAAATATAAACTTAATTCGTTTACTACCTTCAAAGGTCCAAGCACATCATCAGGAATAAGCACATAATTGCGCCATAATCTTTGGTTCTGGTAGGTAATAAAAGAAAGCCTAATAGAGCGATTGGCTATATCTTTTGTAAAATGGAGTTAATTAAGGAGAAAGTTTTGTATTATCATGAAGATATGAACAAGTTAAAAGAAATAAGGCAGAGACAGCTAAAAAAACATCGAATTGGCGAAGATCCAAAAAAAAAAAGATGAAAAAGGATTGCAAAAAAAATGTTGAATCAGAGTTTATACACTTAATTACAATATTTTCGGGTATATTTTATACATAAACGGTACTCCATTTATCTTAATCAGTTAAAATCCTACTTAAATTAAAAATAGTTAGTATATATAGTAGTAAAAGTTATATAATACGAATGGGTATGGATTTATTATTACCAGAGGGCTTAAATTTCTTATTTAGCCGATAGTTTTTAATATATTATAGCTATTTTTAATTAAAATTATGCTTGGTTCCCTCCTAAGTAATGATATGCCGATATAAGGCAACCAAACGGACGATTTATGGCATGAAAGGCCGATTTAAGGGGTTTTTAACAACTCTGCACAAAAAAAAATAAAAAAATAACTGGGAATAAATTTGACAAATTAAGATGAAATAATAAATAATTAACTAACGTATAACATCAAAATACCCCAAGTAGGTATGTATCAAAGGCCAGGCATATTAAAGAAACATGCAGTTATATGCCCAAAAATGTTGACATGGCCGATATTTAGCGCATTTACCCTACTTTCTTTTTGTTCAACAGTAAAAAGTATAATGTAGTGAAAAACATTAAAATACTAAACTACATAACACTAAATATGCGTTTATACGCACATTTAAATCGTCACACAAACGACCACGAACCGATTATTCATTTACTTACCTATAGCCTAATACCAACGTTGGCAGAAGGGCAGCGTGCGATTGGCTACTCTCGCCTATTGCTCTGAGCGTGCGATTGGCTACTCTCGCCTATTGCTCTGAGCGTGCGATTGGCTACTCTCGCCTACTGCTCTGAGCGCATACAATATAATTTAATACTTACATTTAAACAAAGATGAGGTACACCTGTAACATAAACTTGCACAACAGCCTCTGGAGTGTCAAACGGATTAAGCACATACAAGCCTCTCCACGGTATATTCTGTAATATTATAATTAAGTAATATAAAAACATATTAAAATGTCCTGTACCTACCTGTCACATCATTGTTTGCTCAATTTTAATAATTATTATATACCTGATCTACAGACAGACCAAGAGCAGCAGAAATAATCTCTTTCACATCTTTTTCAAAAACCCTGATAGGATCATCAAATTTAAGAGAACTTGGGCTATGAAGAATTTTGACTTCACCATCTGAATAAGAATCTGAAATTTAATGAAATATTTTGAGGTATTTTCATAAATGTCTTATTAGTGGGTAGGTAGGTAGGTACATTAGAGTTTTGCCAACGATTTTGGTTTGGCAAACCTCTTTACACTCGCGCTGTCATTGAATACTTTCTGATAATTTTGATCGGTAGAAAAATAAGAAGGTTCTAGAGAGACAGTTGAACTCTCTAGAAGATATTAAAGATAAGTTGAATATGAATTTTAATATAAACAAGTAGCCCTTCAGGTTTCTCCACCGGTCTTGCTTGTTCCGCGACAATTAATAGGTACATTTAAAGAATACAAAGATAATAAGTAAGTAAAATTTAAAAAAGGTGTTTAAATTAATAATTTCGAAACCTCCACCATCCCAAACCCTGAACTACGACTCGTGGTTACAGTACTTAGGTACCAACTTGCCCTCCAAGTGGCATTAAAAAATTCCACTCTATGTATACCTGACGAGTTAGGGAAAATGACCAATTAGAGAAACTGACGGGTGGCGACCTAACTCCTACAATTATCTAGCGATCTGCAATTATCTAATTATTTTATTTGATATTACCTAATTTCAGCTTGCTTGATACACGACAATATACGTCTAGGCGGGGTCTTTCCCCTTTGGGACCACGACACTTTGGGACTACGGTGTCAATCGCGGAACGACCTTTTTTGAATTGGCTGTTTGACACCAAGACCATACGGACCACGGTTTGGTCTTGGTGTGAAACAGCCAATTCAAAAAAGGCCATTCCGCGATTGACACCGTAGTCCCAAAGTGTCGTGGTCCCAAAGGGGAAAGACCCCTGGCGTTCTTGAAAAAAATATTCTTCACGGAAAGAGACAATGGAGTGATCCTATCTAAAGGTTCCGTTTTTCCTTTTGAGGCTCGGAACCCTAAAAGTAGTACCTAATTTACTTACCAACGACTGAGACACATAAAGAAACACATAATAGTGGCACAATGACACCCATTTTATATTTATTAATCTACTTAAATAAAATATCTTGACCAAAATGTGTCGTTTTCAGCAAATTTCAAATTTGCTAACGCTAGTGTTCTACTATTAGGTCTGTTCTATACCTATTGTCAAATTTCAAATTTGACACAAGATCTAAAGACAATATAAAAAGTTAGTTTTATCTAGGAATCAAAAAAGTCGGCGCGCCCAGTGACGGCATGGCAGTGCCATACCTACCTAGTACCTACTTACACAACACGACACACGCGGCGTAGCATGGCTTACGTAGTAACTATTTAGTAATATGTGGCATGGCTGGCTGTGGCTGACACTGGCTTGGCCACCATCGTGGATTTTGATTTTGATGATGCAAAGAATTAGTCGATAATTGGTCGAAATTGGTCATACAATATCAGAATTGGACCTTCAATGGTTCAAAAGTTATAAGCGTTTTTATTTGGCCGATCTGGGGAGGGTCTCCCCAGCTTGGACACATTTATATCTCAAAAACTAGGACACTTAGCGAAGATCTGTTATCTCCCAGAATTAGTCACTAATTGGTCGAAATTGGTCACCAAATATCAGTACTCAGAACTAGTCGTTCAATGGTTCAAAAGTTATAAGATATAAAATCCACGATGGTGGCCAAGCCAGTGTCAGCCACACCATGGCTGGCACGCTCGAGTATACCGAATGATTCTGTGCTATGCCGCACGATCTTGAAAAACACCACATCGAGATGAAAGCAAGCGCAATCTCTGTTTGGTTTGTACTAAGTATGTTATATCATTGTTTGGAAATTGCCACAGATCAGAGCAATAATCTGCTGACTGTTATAGTAGGTAGGTACCTATTTCAGTGTGCGTTATGATTGCTCCGCCAAGTAGTCCAAACAGATAAAACTTTGACAAAAAAACTGTAGAAATCGAAGGGCACAAACCAAAATTTTGTCGAAGTAAAAAGAAAAAGTTACCTGTATAGGTTTTAAATTTGCAGCGCAAATGTTACGCGGAGGATTGCGCGGCCATGGAGATCTCAGCAACAGAATTTAATAATAATAATTGTATGCTTCTGATCAATATCTTATGAAATATTCAACGTTGAAGCGATTGCCGCGCAATCCTCCACTTGTTTCTTTAGTGTTGATTATTTCTATATAGTAACACTGTTACAAGAAGATAGGTCATAATTTATCAAAAGTAACAACACTAAAGTTCAGTAAAACAGGAATCAGTCTAAAACAAAAAGTTCGCGGCTGCGCGATCGTAACGCTGTTTTGTACGCTGTTATCTAGAATCGCTAGGATTTCGGTGTGAACATCCTTTTATTCTACATTACAACCTCTTTCTATTGATATATCGTTTTACCCCCAAAACAGTTTTTAAGGGTTCTGTGACTGTTATAAAAATAATGTTGTCCTCTTGTCCCATACAATGTTCAAGTAGGGTAACCATAAATTCGATTGTTCTTGAAAATATCTTTAACCGGATACCTAATTTGCCAAAATCATGTTTTTTATGTCCACGTAGGCGAATACTATTTTACAGTGATAAATAAATTTCGTACCCATTTTTTATGATAGTTATCTTTATACGTAATTGTGTACTATTTATGCTGAATAAACAATTTATTTATTATTTTTTATTTTGCTTGAGATAGCTTAATGCAAGCATACGAAATCAAATTTCCTTGGACTGTCTCCTACACAGAATTTGTGCCAATATAATTTATATCTAATAGCAGAAATACCTATTTTTTATTATTTACTATTATTTTTATTTTTAAAAGACTACTATTATTTTAAAAAAAGACAAATGTTCATTAAAATACATTTTAATTTGTTATAACCGTTTGTTATACCCGTAAGAAATAAAATGGTATTTTATATTAATTTGTCCCCGTGAAATATAATTTTCTTGGGTTGAACGTACGTCACTCGTAAAAACAAAACACATGGGTGTTGAACTATAACCACTGATCTGTATATACCTCTGCATAGGCGTCTTTGAAACTGATTTTGTCGCTGTTTGATTTGCGCCATTGTGCGCTGTAAGCAGTGGCGGAGAAGATATGAACTAGAATTAGTGATGTGACAAACTTTTTAGGGTTCCGTAGTTCTGACTAGGAACCCTTATAGTTTCGTTATGTCCGTCTGTCTGTCTGTCTGTCCGAGGTTTTGCTAAGAGACCATTAGTACTAGAAATCTGTAATTTTGTAGGAGTGTGTATATCAATTACGTCGACAAAGTGGTAAAATAAAATTTTGGAAAATATTTTTTTTTTAGGGTAGCTCCCATACATGTGAAGTGGCGATGAATTTTTTTTTTGTTGTCTACCCCATTGTGTGGGGTATCGTTGAATAGGTCTTCTAAAATGACTTGGGGTTACTAACATTATTTTTCGATTTAATGGTCCATTTACGAAATATTATACTTAAAAGAGCAAATTTTTGTTCCAGTAGGGCGTCCCCCCCCCCTCTAAAAGCTAAACTGCTGGCTTGAAAAATCTGGAAAAATTCATGATGATAGTGCATTTTATGAACTTTAAATGAAAACTATAGCGGTTAAGATAACTTTATTAGTTTAGCAGTAATAGTTTAGTTAGTATTAATTTTGTACCAAATACAAAATCCTTAGCATTAATCCTTTATAGTGACTAAGATAAAGTAGTTGCTTGTTTATAACGGGTAATGACTTGCATTTAAAAACAAAATATCAAGTAAATAATACATCCATACATATTATAAAAGGCTTTGTCCTGCCTGACTGACTGACTGACTGACAGACAACGCACAGCCTAACCCGCTGGTCGTAGCGACTTGAAATTTGGAGGGTGTATTTGTCCTAATGTCTAGAGGTGTACTAAGAAAGGGTTTTTTAAAATTCAACCCCTAAGGGGGTGAAAAGGGATAAAAACGATTGTATGAAACTTCTTTGTTTTTTAACTTAAAGATTTGAAAATTTCTTATGGGGTACTATAATAATCAAAATAAAAAATACCCTCATCAGTATTTTTGACAAGGGTGGCTTTGGAAGGGTGAAATTGGGGATGAAACGTTGTATGAAAAGATCTTTGTTTTGAAGTTAACGTTTTGCAAATTAGTATTGGGATAGGAACTTAAAATGTTGTTTTTAATGTTTTTGATAGGGGGTGAAATATTAAATAGATAGTTCTTTGTTTTTCAAGTTAAATGTTTTAAATGTTGGTAATACGCAATTAGAACTTCAGTTAAGATGTGAGTTAATGGGTTGTTTTTGGTGTTTGAAAAACTTACCCTAAGGGATGAAACAGGTGTGAAAATTATTAGAAATTGATATGGATGTCGTTTTCAAGGTTTTCAGGGACGCTGATTACGAAAATGTTATCTATATTGACGTGAAATGAATTTCAACTCCTGTAGTGGGGTGTTGTAGAATTCATGAATTGCACTTAAAACAAAGATCTATGTAATATCGAAATCTACGCGGACGAAGTCGCGGGCAAAAGCTAGTGATATATAAATTTGCTTACTAAGCAATTGAAAAACTTACTTATCTAAAATTTTAAAAAAATAACATCCTGTACTTTTATGGCATAGATCTATAGGTTCAACCATAAGTATTGAATTATCTAACAAATGTGTTAAAATAAATAAGAATAAAACCACTCTGTATGTGGTCGTTATCCTACCAACAGCGTCACCTATCTCTCTCGAAATGATCCAATCTTTCAAGCTGAAACAATTTAACAGACTCATGAAATTTCATTAAAATCGGTTGGATTATTTTCAAATACTAGTGTATATATGATGAACATCGTAGCTCTTTTGCTGCGGAACCCTACATTGAGCATGATCCGACATGCTCTTTACCCGTTTTAGATTTAACACGTACCTATCGATAGATTTCATTTTAAGATTTGATATAAACATATTCTGAAAAAGGGAAAATAATTTTTAATAATCCATTACGAAATTAATTAGTGACGTGAATTGATTTTGAAGGCCCTAATTTTAATAGCAGTATCTGTTCAAATAAATAAAATTGAAGTGTCTCTTTGTAATATCAAAACCACAGCTTTTTTCACAGTTACGAACAAAGACGACTGTTTGCATTTGGAGTCCCATTAAGGGGCGCTTTCATGTTGGCTAGCCATGATTTTTGAAACGCTGGATCAGGTTGAAGTATACAATGAAATAAAAATCTATTATTATAAAAACCTAGGGACCTAGATAATGTCTAAAAAAAAATGGGCAGTCAGCTTTTATTTCATTTACTTCTATGAACAAATTAAAATTTTGTTTGCAACCATAGATCACCTCAGACCATGATCATATTTATCGTTATGACGATATGGACATCACCAACACTTTGTTTACAAAACGTATTATATACGTCAATATTACGTCAAATATAGTTTCAATCTTCTCCGCTAGTTGGTCAAATAGACAAAGAAAATTAGCTGTCATTTGTATAGGACAGCCAGTCCGGAGGTATATGTACACGTTTTGACTCGTCCATTTAGCTGTGACAAGGTGACAACAGGCAATAAGAAACGCACAATATAACCTGGGAATGTATTTTATTTCAAACAAGTAACGGTAGGTCACTACATTCTAATACTTTAAGGCGTAACTAGTCGCCAATAACCTTGAGAGTATGGGCGGAGCTTAGCTTATTTCACTGCACATCCCCGCTCCTTTACCAACTCGTGCACACTATAATACAACGGTCACAGAATATGCGTAAACGCAGACATGCGCTTCTAGCTCGGCATTTTTACCTACGGGGTGAATTTCCCGGGACCAAAAATTGCGTGGCATCGATGAAATCGGTACTAAAATCATAGTTAATAGTGCTCTAACATTTTTTTCTGTTTAGCTGACATAGTAATCTATAAATAGCACTAAACGTTTTATTAAATCGGATTAGGAGTAATCCACAAAAAAAAATAAACCTTGAAATCTTTAATTGCCGTGTTTGTCCACACGTCACCTACTGTGTTGTAATACCTCATAAAAAAAAATCTAGTGGTTATTTATATTAAATCTTAGTTTTATTTGATGCGTGGATAGTTAAAGTATTGTTATATAACACATTTATTCAAATATTTAAACAATACAAGGAATGGTTAATAGAAATACATTTATCCCAGAATGACCTTTAATTGCCGTGTCCTAAACATGTTTAAGGATATCTTTTTATACAAAAACTTGCGTCCTCCCTCCTATGCGCTAAACGTTGCATACTAGTGCCGCCTAAGTGCTCGACGCAAAAGGACGTGTGTACGCGCCTGCGTTTTGGCACCATAAACGTAAGTATTCGATTTTTATGTTACTGGACATTTTTTCCTTCATCGCTATGGATAGATATAACATTCTATTAAATAAGTTTGTCGTCTTGATTATACATTCGAAAGAAAGCCATTTCTTTTGTTTATTTGTTTATTTCGAACAATCAATAGACTTTTTGTTATTTTATATTTTTGCCTTGATTTTCATCGCTATGTTTTCATTGCTATGGTTTCCGTGGCCTAAATTTGCTATGGTAATGAAAAAAAAGACACGTAAATTAAAAAAGTTTCATTGCCCTGCCTTGTAAAACAATTAACTCTAATTTCCGTGGCCAGGTGTTTCATTTCCGTGACTTATGTTTTCATCGCCAAGGTATGATTAGGCAAAAAAAACATTTTTACCTGTTATATAAAGGTAGTACTGCGTACTGACAGTACAGGATCCGTCAAGTTAACCTTCTGTAATCCGATGAAAGACTTCATGAGTTTTTACTGTGCAGTCAATTATTAAAAGATCTTTCCTTATTAAACCTTACAAAATTATTATTATTTTTTGTTTTTTAATAACTATTAAAAAACAATAATAATATAAAATAATATTCAAAATGGAAAAGCGGGAGAGGACGGTATCTATATTGAACTCATAAAATAAAAATGCCGTATGCCGACCAATGCATGAAGAACTATTCAAAATTACTCAACTTATGTATATAATAATAATAATAATAATTTTATTATCAGGATAACAATTTATATAGATATAGAAGGGAAAGTGCCAAAAGACTTTAAAGTGAGTAAAACCGTGACATTACCTAAAAAACAGAACACCGTCAAATGTTAAGAGCACAGAACACTATCCTTATATCACAGGCTTCAAAAATACTTTTAAAAATAATTCAGCATAGATTAAGACCGAAAGTAGAAGAAGTGGTGGGAGAAGACCAATATGGGTTTAGACAGAAAAAAGGTACCAGAGAAGGTATATTAGCACTGCGGATGATAATTGATAATTTATAGAAGGGTGGATCTAGGGCTGGATACGCATATAGCATTTATTGATTTAGAGAAGGCCTTTGACAGGGTAGATTAGAAATTGATGATGAAAACACTTAAAGATGTTGGAGTAGACTACAGAGACAGAAAAATGATCATGGAATTATATAAAGAACAAGAAACTTTAATTTATCTCAATTAAAGTAAAGGAGAAGAAAAAGAAACAGCAAAGATTAGACAGGGAGTTAGACAAGGTTGCCCTCTTTCACCATTGATATTTAATGTATTCATAGAGTTTGCAATAAACGAAATTAAAGAGAAATCTACAGGGGGGATCAAAATAAATGGAGAAAACATTAAATTCATCTGTTTTGCAGATGACATTGCTGCATTTGCATCAATCATAAATGAAACTGCTCGTTGCACACAAGATATAATAGCTAGAATTGCAATAGCCTAACAAGTATTTAACAGGAAAAAACAAATATTCAAGTGTAAACACATTTCGTTAAAAATCAGAAAAAGGTTCCTCCAATCATACATTTGGAGCATTGCACTCTATGGAAGCGAAACCTGGATTATGACACAAAGAGACAGAGAAAGATTGGAAGCTTTTGAAATGTGGTGTTGGCGAAGAATGGAGGGCATAAGCTGGACAGAAATGATAACCAACGAAAAGGTACTGGAACGAGTACAAGAGAGAAGAACTATGATAAAAACATTGAGAACAGAAGAGGGAAAATGATTGGACACCTGATACGACACGATCCGTTTATAAAAAACATCATAGAAGGAAAGATAGAAGGCATGAGAGGAAGAGGTAGACCAAGGAGGACATATATTAATTAGATCAAGGAGAAGGTACGGGTGGTGTCGTATCAGGAGGTGAGAGAATTGGCAGGAAAAAGAGAGAATTGAAAATTATTCCAACGAAAAGAGCCCAGCTCTTAAATAAAGAGAGAGAGAGTAATATTACATCGTATTTTTAAGATTTTTACTTGTTTCTTTGAGTTTCAAGTGTATGTATGCAAAAATATTTTTATAAACCTAAATAAATAAATGTGTGGATTTTTTTTTCTTTTGATATTTATATTTATTTTGTTTTACATTTGCCCCTGTTCGTTTTATAAATAAACAACAAATAATGCAATAAGTATAATATTAATAGCTCTATAGCTATATTGTTAATGTTTATTTGATGTTAAGTTTGAAAGGCTGATTTCATATCAAGATATTTTAATGTAGAATGTTTAATAATTAAAATGATCGGTTCGATTCCATTATTTTTTTCTTTAATTTTACTCCTTTTGCAGCTATTTAATCTACAAAATGTGTATCTATTGTATGTAAGTATAACATTCATGTAAGTAGATAATTATATAAAATAATGTTTTATGTGGATTTTCATCTCCGTGATTGATTCTTTCATTCCCGTGGCACAGTTCTTTCATTGCCGTGTACGATTGTTTCATTGCCATGCGAGCATGTTTCATCGCTGTGGCACGTAATCTTTAAACTTGTATATCTCGTTAGGTTTTTTAGTTATTTGTTTGAAAGTGAGCAAGAATACACACATTATCAAAAACTTTAAGAAACGCTAATTTTTTTTAATATAAAACTAAAGATAAAAAAATCCACGAAAATGAAAAAAATAATTGACCTGTTGAAATTCACCCTACGATTACAGAATAACAGTTTTAAAACTGGTATTTTATTTTGTATAGAGAGTTTAAAGGACTCGTGTACACAATTATTTGTTTGCCAATATTTTAATGACATGAGATTTTTTAATTTCAATATTTTGCTTTCGGTATTAATGGAAGTACTTACATAGTTTTATTGGTACTTCTTTTATATTAGTATCGAAGATAATTATTTTATCTTGTAAATTATAATTAAATAAATAACTATTTTAACTTACTTTTGTATAAAAAAAAATATTTACCTATTTTCATTGATGAATTTAATGTTTTTTTACAACACTTACTTTGTAATTACTTTATAAACTACTATTATAAATTGAGAACAATTTTATTGGATCATTTGAAATATTTTGTTTGAGAAGTTACGCACTGTTTTCTCGTCCACAAAATCCCAGAGTTTGAAGACGAAAATCTTCAACCAATGTGTGTTGACTTATGGTACTGAGACGTGGCCGCTAACTATGGGGCACATTAGAATCGCTCAGCGAGCCATGGAAAAGATTATTCTCGGAGTTTCCCTGCGTGATTAAATTTGACGACATAACTCACCGAATTGCATTGCTGAAGTGGCAGTGGGCAGGCCACATAAACAATGGTTTTCATTAAATCAGCAGGCAGGTACGTGTGACTCAGACATAGCGAGTAGAACATTGCGAGTACTCGCGGTAGATGGACGCCGGCATACTTCAAATGTTCGATACTGAGTCCATCATGACCAGGCGACTTGCCACTAGTCATGCAGTTCATAATTTTACGCACCTGTTTGGCAGACACTATATACAAATCACCGGTCATGATAGTCTCAGCATCCCCAGTTGAGGGTCCCAGCGGAGATTGAACAGTAAAATGGTTTCAAAATAGTTCTGCTATTTCTCTGCTGTCACACGCACCTCCCACGCTCACAGGGAGACCAGACTTAGGACTAAGTTTATTTGTTGCTTTCCAAAAATCACTAAAATTGTTTGAAGCTCGATATTCTGCTATTATATCCATTTTTAATTGTTCTTTATTATTTTGACACCATTTCAGTTTATTTTTAAATAGCTTTCGACTTTCGCACATTTCCTCGTAAACAATGCCAGCCTGTGGTTTATTCACTGAAACCCATTTTAGGAACTTAAGTCTAGCCTCCCTATGTGCCTCACTTACATGTTTATTCCATCCCGTCACATGACGTTTCTTTCTACGAGAACCATTTTGAATTTGACTAGAGTTTATGGCCGTTTTAGTTATACTGATATTATATCTTTATATAGTGTATCTATTTATATATTTACTATTCTATTTTTATACTGCTTACAATTACAAAAATTATCACTACAGTTAACTATTTGATTATCTACCGGCAAGTAGAAGTATAACGTTAAGTGCTATTTTTGTTAAAATCTATTTATTTTCTAATAGATGTCGCTATCAGATATCAATTAAATAAAGAGAATAAAAATTGCTTTGAAATACTGGTACGAAATTCATTTATCACGTTTTCATGTTTCATTGTATTCAATCTATAATTGTAATTTAATACCATATCTAGTTTTAAAACAGAATCTAAATCTTAAACCCTTCTTAAAATACGACATCTTGTGTTGAATAGATGAACTATGTAAAGATCTTTGATTGTTACTGTATTTTTTTTTACCTAATAGATGTCACTATTTGGTACTAAAAGTTAGTAATTTCGAAAATAATAATTATCTTCTAGGCCATAAAATTACATCATGACCTGGGTAATCTCTGAGAGCATAATTAAAGAGGTGTATACATATACCTATTTCTTAATAACATAAACTCCGTAAGCAAACATTATTCAACATTATGTTATTAATAAATAAGTAGGTACAGTCCCGCGTAGCCCACGAGTAGGTGCGCACGCTTCTTGTGAAACCGGTTCTGTTTCATTGATTTCCGCGCGGTTAACTGTTGTTTTCATTTGTAATGTGTTTTATATTCTTATTTATCGATTATGGATAATGAGATAAGTGATCGAGATAGCGTTGAAAACAATTCATTGTGTGTGGAGGTGGAGACTAACATGGAGCATTCGTTATTATTAGGTGCTAGCGTAGAAAATACTTATGAAGGAGGTAGTAGTAGTGGTGGCGAACGCCCGGCGAAAAGAGGTCGAGATATGGACGATGAAGAAATATGGCGAGAGGTGGGTAGAAGAGGAAAAATTATGGCGCGCAGTTTGGTTAACAATGATACGACGAGGATACCAGAGGAACAAATTGAAATCAGTATTACATCTAAAAAAGATAAATTACCTAAACAGATAGGTTTGGCTCGTATACTTAAGAGTGAAAAAATATTGAATATATCAAGAATAAGATACATAAGTCCATACAAAGTATTATTATTGTTTACAGACGAAGAAAGCGCAGAAAAATTACTCGATTGTAATTACTTCACTGAAAAAGAATTTAAATGCCAAAAAACATACGAAGTAGGTGTCTCTTACGGTATCTTAAAGGATATTGAGCTAGAATTAAGTGAGGAGGAAATTGTAAAAGAAATAAGTAGTAACATTCCCATATTAAGCGCGAAACGATTACAACGACGTAATTTCAGTAATGGCCATTTTGAAAACAGCGAATGTGTTAGACTGTGTTTCAAGGGTTCATCGCTACCCCCATATGTATATACATATGGAGTACGTATTAAGGTCGATCCATACATATTTCCAGTAACGCAATGTTCCAGATGTTGGAAATACGGGCATAATTATAAGACTTGCTCTCAACGCGAAATGATTTGCCCCAAATGCTGCAAATTTCATTCAAACTGCGAGACAATGGCATTTAGGTGTATAAATTGTGGAGGAAAACATATGGCGTTATCGAAATCTTGCCCAGTATACATAAAAGAGAGACGAATTCGGGAGTTGATGGCGGAATACAATTGTACGTATAAAATGGCCGGCACTTTATATGTGCCACAATCTCCTCAACCAGAAACAATTCCTCTTAAGCCATATGAAGCAGAGACTTTGTTAGACAAACAGCCTACAGATGTATTAGCTATATCAGTAAGTAGTCCTCTTACTTATGCGAGAGTATTAGAATCGTCATCTACATTAAATAGGGAGAAGAATTTAAAACCGAAACCCACTGAGAAAAAATCAAATAAACAAAAGAAGAGGCAAGATAGGGATGAGATACCTAACACATCATCACATTTAGAAGATATCGATAGCACAGAAACATCGGAAAATGAAGACATAAACGATCGTACACAAGATAATATAAAGGATTTTCAACACTTAAAACAAAGAATCTTAGAAGTTATATGTTTGAAAAATATGAGCTGTATCGAAAAGGTTAAATCATGCGCATGGTTATTATATGATTGGGTAATTCATTTAGTGGCGAGTTGTTTTTCAGAGTGGCCTATCTTTCAATCATTAATTCAAAATGGACTGGCAAACTTATCACCGGGTTAATATATTACAATGGAACTGTCAAAGTATTATGCCTAAATTAACAGAATTTGAGCAATTAATGTCACAAGAAAAAATTCACATTGCAATTTTGAGTGAGACCTGGCTTGAGCCCGACTTACCCTTAAGGTTGTCAGGATATAATGTATTGCGGCAAGACCGAGATGATGGCTACGGAGGGGTGGCAATCATAGTCCATTCTACGGTTAAATATCAACTATGTCACATCAACAATTATAGTAATCCGGGCATTCAGATTCTGCATATTAAAATTCTAAACTGCTCCAATTTAGAAAATATTATCTCAATTTACTGTCCATCTTCGGTGCAGACTACACGAAATGATTGGGACACTATCTTCAGTTTATGTCATAGTCGGTCATTGATAGCCGGGGATTTTAACGGCCACCATTGTAGTTGGTCCTATAAGACAGATGCAAGAGGCTTACAGATTTTTGATGTAATTCTTGACAAAAATTTTATAACTTTAAATGATCGATCGGCTACGAGGGTAAAGCTCGTGAATGGTCTTTTGCAAAAATCATCTCCTGATGTATCTATGGTATCCACCGACATTGCACTAAGCTTTGAGTGGCAAGTGACCAATGAATGCCTTGGAAGTGATCACCTGGTTATAAGACTAGTTACTACCACTATATCTTCGGCAGGTTACATTAAAATGCGCAACTATAAAAGAGCTCACTGGAACGAATATTCGAGTTCCTTACATGACTCTTTCTCTAGAATGACAATAGCCAATGATACACAAGAGGCTTATAACCAATTTATTGAAGCGGTGAATACTACTGCTGACGCTTGCATCCCTGAGATAAAGTGCTGCCAAGATCCTCTACGCAGTCAAAAATTTATTCCCAAGCCATATTGGAACGTGAATATCTCTAGAGCAGTAGCGGAAAGAAGGTTAGCTTTGGCAAGATTTAGGAAAAATCCTACTCCTGTAAACTTAATAACCCTTCAAACAAAAATTGCATCAGCGCAAAGGATCATACGTAAATCGAAACGAGACGCCTGGCGTAAGTTCTGCAGCAGTATCAATGAAACGACTTCTTCAAATGATATGTGGCGTCGGATGAAATGGTTGAAAGGCTATCGATCGCCAAGAAGTCAGATTGATGAAGAAACAGCTGTGGATCTCTTACATAATTTATCGCCTGATTATGTTTCTCCGAGGACTCCAGACTTTTCATCGATTAATCATACGCTTGAAATTAATATTTCAGTACACGAACTAAATCGAGCTCTCAAATCAAAAGATACATCTCCTGGTGAGGATGCCATTTCCTATTCCATGATTTATCACCTTCCCATTATTGGTAAGCAGTTATTAGCCACAATTTTTAGTAAATGTCTGTCGGAAGGATTCGTACCTTCGCAATGGAGAAGAACTAAAATAGTTCCCATACCAAAGTCTAGCAACGATCCGCTTTTACGTAACTCTAATGTTCGTCCAATAGCTTTAATGTCTTGTCCGTGTAAAATTTTTCATTCAATCTTAAAAAACAGACTAGAATGGTTCTTGGAAAGTCGTGGAGTCTTTTCGGAGAGAATGGTGGGCTTTAGAAGAGCGCGTTCTTGTTTAGATAGTGTTGTACGACTAGTCTCTCAAATTCAATTAGGTTTTTGTAGAAATCAAATAACTTTAGGTATTTTTGTAGACATAAATAATGCTTATAATAACGTTGATATCTCAGTATTATTAGACGCTTTGGATAAGCTTGGGGCTGGATCAAAAATTTGCAGTTATTTATGGAGTTTTCTTAGCTCGAGAGAGTTATGTATAAAATATTTAGATCATATCAGTATCACTAGGACTACCGGACGAGGTCTTGCTCAGGGGGATCCGTTATCACCAATATTATTTAATGTGGTCACAAGACATATTTGTAATACAATTGATAATGTTAATATTTCTCAGTACGCTGATGATTTCTTGCTCTATGGTACGTATAAGACAATGGGAGAGGGTGTCCGAAGTCTACAAATAGCAATAAACTCACTTAATAATTTAATTGAGGCGTTGGGTTTACAGGTGTCTGAGAGAAAAACTAAGGTATGTTTATTCAAAAAAGGCTTTAATAGGCAGGATATTGATATCAGTCTTAACGGAAGGCGGTTACAATTAGTTGATTCGATAAGGTATTTGGGCGTATGGCTCGATCGGTCGCTTAGATGGGGCAAACACATAAACGAAATATCATTTAAAACATTAAAATTTTTAAAAATCCTTAAAGTTCTGGCAGGGTCTGATTGGGGTGTGCATCCAAAATATTTGAGAACGCTATATATATCTATTATAAGAAGCCGGTTGGATTATGCAAGCTTTTTGTATGATACGAGTGTAAAAACACATTTGTATAAGCTTGAAAAAATACAAAACCAATGCATGCGAGTCATTGGAGGGTTTGTAAAGAGCACTCCTATACACGTGATGCAGAACGAATTGTGTTTGCCTCCTCTAAATCTCCGACGGTATTATCTAGGTGGAAAGTTCTGGTTGCGTAGCAATGCATTATCGAACAATGAGAGTATCTGTATTATAGGCCAACTTTCTGATCAATGTCATGTACCAGGTAATTGGAGCCGAAGTAAATTTCCGCTTCTAACTAATATATATGAATCATTTAAATCTGTATCCATCTATAGTTCGCAAAATCTAGAAATGTTTTCCTTAGACACATGGGTTCAGAATATTAACATGGAAGATACTATTGTATGTGACGTAGATGGGATAACTGGATCGAAGAGACGCTTGGAAGCCACTTATCTTAGAACCAAATGCCATGAACTGATAAATAGCAAGTATTGTGGGTTTTATCAAATATTTACGGACGGTTCAAAGGAAACAAAGGGTGCTGGGGCCGCTTTTTTTGATCCACAGTTACACACTAGTATGCAAATTAAAATTGAGGCTGATATTTCTATCATGCATGCTGAGTTAGTTGCTTTATCTGAAGCTTTAGCCTATATCCAGAGTATAAATAACAAGGACTTTGTAATACTGACGGATGCCAAAAGTGCACTTCAACACGTGGCTCGGTGCACCTCGAATTTTCGAGGAGTACCGATAGCTTACACTATTCTGAAGACTATCCGGCAACTTATGATTTCCAATAAAAATGTTTTTATGCAATGGATCCCATCACACGTAGGTTTGTATGGTAACGAAGAGGCGGATCGTTTAGCAAAAATGGCAGTAACAGGTGGAATACCACACAATCTTTCATCATTTTACACCGAGGCAATACCTTTATTGAAAAGTAATTTTTTTAAACTCTGGGAAGATCACTTCAAACATATATCTAAAACTAAGGGTATTTGGTACTACACTATGCGATCTGAACCTTTTCGTTATCCTTGGTTCAGTGCAAGCAGTTTGGATAGATGTACTTTGGTAACTGCTTTTAGAGTTAGATCCGGTCACATACCTCTTAACAAATTTGCTTTCCTTATGAAAAAAGTGTTGTCGCCAAATTGTTCGGAATGTGATGTTGTTGAGGATGTACAGCATGTTTTAGTAGAATGTGTTCGAAACCAAATTCAAAGAGACTGTATTTTCAGATTTATGAATATAGATTTATGTAATGTTGGTATTTGTAATACCGTCATGTCTGAGCCGGATTCAAGGAAAGCCAAAGCACTATACACATTAGCTAAATGCTACTTAAAAGCCAGACTTTAAAACAAAAAAAAAAAAAAAAAAAAAAAAATTACTTTAGTGTTGTACCTAGTTATAAGTTCGGAATGTTATTTGTATCATTACGAGGACGACATGGTCGCTCGTTTCTGTGAACCAAGTCCTATTTAAACAATAAAGATAAAAAAAAAAAAAAAAAAATAAGTAGGTAGGTAGGTAGATTATCTAATTAATTCTCACGCACATAACACAGCGTTCTAATAATAACTTGTAAGGCTTTACAGGACAAACGGTTCGATATACGTCAAAGTATTGATTACAGCTGTTTATAAATAGGTAGGTTTTTGTCTCTCAAGGGAGACAAAACGTTAGATTCTATCTCACGATTTTTATCTCTTTCTAAGAACTTATTTTATGTATGTATTGCATTGTTACTTATTTTATGTATTAGTTTTCATGTATGTATTGCAATATTATTTAGTATTTGAGTACCTAATTTAGGTTCTACCTTGTACCTTATTGTAATAACTTTCATTGGTGCTAATAAATATTATTAATATTATATTTTAACTAACCTCATCATCAAACCCGATAAAAATGTTTTCTTTTAATTCTTAATAAAACTTTAACGATCGAAAATTGCTAAAATATATATTTTTTAAGTATAAAAATGCTGTAATAAATAATCAATTATTTAGTTCCAATAGCATCCGCTCGACTACAGCGCTTCGCAATAAACAGCGTTGAATGACACACGAGAGTTGGAATTGAAATTATTTTCGTAAAAATGCAGGTATTTTTAAATAGTTGTATGAAATTTAACGTAAAATATGTATAGTGATGTGTATTGTATAGTTTGTGATAAGTTTTTTAAGAAAATGGACTAAAGCATCGCCTTATTCATAAGAAATACATAAAAAGGTAAGATTTTTATATTATTTGTTTATATGGAGGTTGTTTTTCAAAATCTTGAATTTAAATATGGTTTTCATTACTTAAATATAATTTCAACATTGGTTTAGATTGTGTTAAACAATATTATGTATTTATGTATTCGTAAATAAAATTTAACCTATAATTATGACAATGAAAAATGAATTGCCTTCCAAAAATTATCTTCAAGGTCACGAACAAATTTTAGTTCCCACATTAATCAATACTTTAAATAGTACAGATTATTTTCTTCAATGTCATTGTAATAGAATACTTAGTCCATTGTCAAGAAGACGTGAGGGACAAAAGAATTTTTAATAATAATTTAAATATTTAATGAACTATTTACAATGGTTGCAAATTTTATTTATAAATTGTTATTTCCATCTGCAAAAATTGGTAAGATTAAAACGTATGAATTTTTGTAAACTGAATTTTAATTTGATATAATATAAATAATAAAATATTGATATGATGTAAAATGCCAATTAAAACAACTTTTATCTTGACTTCTCTAAAATAAAATTATAAAGCTGAAGATTTTAGTTTGTTTAGTTGAAGGCGATAATCTCAGGAACTAGAGGTGTGAATAAAACAAGTTAGTGTTGGATAAACCATTTATCAAGGAAGGCTATAACCTATATAACATCACGCTACGATTAATAGGAGCTGAGCAGAGGCATAACAAAAATTAACAGTTCAGCTGGTATAACTATAAATTCAGATTCATTTTATGTTTCTCAATTTTATTTTTTTCTGTATGAATTGTACCTAATTTATAAGTGCTGATGTGTGTTAGGTATCGCTAAGTTTACGTAAACGTATTAGTCGATTTGGCCAATAACTTTTTTGGTTTTTTATTTTTCCTTATTGGTTGGAGAATGGAGTGTACGCAACACAACATTTTTCTTTTTAATTCGTAATTTTATCGTTTTATATGATCAAAAATAAAACGTTATTGTTCTGAGTACATGTTGTGTCCGACCAATGGTTTCGCTGCAAATCACGACGAAACTTTTCAGGACTAGTCTGACAACTTTTCAACAAATAAAATAAAATCGCTTATTGGTTGTTTCGTTCCCGAGTATCATCCACTTTTGTGTTCTCTCATTTCGTTTCCTCTGACCCGTAATAAATTGTCCAAGGAAAGTATTTTAGCCCACGCTAGTTCGTCACAATCCCCACCAATCCTAAGACGAACTAAAAGCAGTCATATTTTCAGGAGCTATGGAGAACCATAAAGAATTCACATCATCATCCACTATATCCTTCGTTGAGTCCAGTACTGAAGAGCGGTGTACCAGGGTCAGAAGGAAGTCATTCTTCAAGAGGAACGGCATCTTGAAGATCAACCACAGCTCCAGCGATGCTGACATATCAGCTATTGAATATGAACGGTAAGAATTGACCAAGACAGTTGTCTACCACTTTTAATAAAAGTTTATGTGAGATCTAATACAATTGTCGCTAACTGCCGTACTCAGAGACGTTAAAGTTTAAAGTTAATTTAGTAAAAACGTGTATTTAATTAATTAATTTATTTATTTATTCGTAGAGCAGTATAAGCTTACAGAATACTCCAAATCGCTTATATGCTATACTAACTTAATTAACAATTATAATATTTAAATTATTACTAGCAACATTCATTAAATTCAGAAAATACATAAAATAAAATAAAACAATTAAAACAGGCACAGTATCACTTTCCTGGCCATTACCCTTACGCTATCAAAAAATACGTCTGCATCTAGATTACAATTTAATATACTATTTAATAAATGGACAGCCTTTCCTGTGGGGCAACTAGCGACCTGAGACAAGGGCCATGACAACGGACAAGTAAACAGTTGGTGTTGCCGCCGCCCAATGGCACGCATATATTGATCCGGCACGTAAAAATAAATGCATTCCCTTACAGTTGGGTTATCCACTTTGTTGTTAAGCAGTAGGTAGTAATGCATGATGTGCGTACAGTTGCGTCTAAGTTCTAAAGTGTCCAACCCGACTGCTCCAGATACAAACAAGGAAGGATAAAGAAATGGATAGTACCCAAATAAGCGTTTGTACAGATAACGGGCAAACTTGCGTTGTACTCGCTCAACCATAAGGGTGTACATATGCTCTTTTGGACTCCAAACGATGGCGTTATATTCTAATTTACTACGTACATACGCGTTATAGATTAGCTTTACTATAAGGACATTATTGAATTGAAAAGATGTTCTGATTACGAATCCCAAGGATTTATTTGCAGCTTTACACGTGTCAATGATATGATCGTGAAAGTTTAGTTTAGAGTCCAACGTTAGTCCGAGATCCCGTATAGTGTTTACCCGCTCAAGAGACTCTCCTGCTAACTGGTACGTCGCTGTGATAGGAGAACGTGACCGGGTAAAGGTTATGGTTTTGCATTTTGATACATTGAATGATAATTTATTTAATTTATTTATTTATTATTATATTATTAATACTTAAGTCTATACACCTAAAGACGATTATTCAATGAAAAAATTGTGTTAATGACAGATTACTGCTAATTGACGTCTCTGAGGCACACTGGCTACTTTAGTATCGACGATAGGTGACAGTCGCTTTTTAGAAGCTAAATGCCGTGACAGAATTTCTACGAGCGATTTTAATACAGCGAAAATACGCTGAGAGTCGCCAAAATGCAGCATCAATACCTTAGCAAAACAGGTGATCGCCGCGCCGGTGCCGGTGCCGTTAATAAAATTACTACCTACAAGTACAACTAATCGATCCAATTTTTGGAGGAGACCCGTGTCCAGCAGTGGGACGTTTATGAGTTGAAATGATGATCCTTTTTTTGGAAATCGATCTTGATGTTATAGACGTTCAAATGAGATGAGATGTTTTTGGGTTGAAATGATGATGATTATTATGTAACAGTTTCATAATAGTACATTATGATATAAGTGCGATAAGTTGATAATTACAGCCGAGGCGATATTGCTAGGGCTACAAGAAAGCAGAGGCTGTAATTATCAAAGCGCACGAATGTCATACGACGTTTTATAACATATTTGCGAGGAAACAAATAAAATTCTGACTTTCTTAGAAAAATACAAATACAGCGAAAAGAAATAGCGCGCGGAATAATTTTTACTTGTTACAAATTTTATCGATGCGCGCGCATCAGCGCTTTTTTTTAAGGCGCTGTCCAAAGGTAAACACCGAAAAACTCTCAATTTTTCGTCGCGCAGTTTGTCGTATCGGTATATACTACAAACCAGAAAATTAAATTGGACAAAGTCGAGAATCCAAAGAAAAGACTTACCTAAAAATATTTCATGTAATCATAATAGTTTCGTAAAAAAAAGGTCACAAAGATGACCCTTAGAAAATGTTTTCGTCGCGCAGTTTGCTATATTTAGATCGTAAAGTAATATATTGTTTGCTATGAAAATAAAGGAAATTTAATAAGCTAGAGGTTTAGGTTAGGTTTAAGCCTAAAAATTATTTCACTAAGACACGTAGTTTTTTTTTATTAAGGGAAATTCGCGAAATCACGTCTAATTCGACGCTTGATAGATTTGACTAAAGTCAAACATCTCAGCAATTTGGACCTGCGTTGACGAGGTACTAGTGTAGCTTGCTTATTGTGCCCCCTCCCAGTCGGCGACGAGCCGTTAAGAAGGAAGGTCACGTCACTCTGATAAAATTTTTGGTTCACGCTATTTTCATATTTTTTAAATAAACATTTTATTTATTTAGAAGAAAACTTCTTGGATACAAGAATCAATTATCATGACATTAATATCTTGCAACAATTCTCAATATCGGAGATAATATTTGCATTGGTTTTATTCTTATCACGTCACCGGCGGCCGGTGTTGCTAAGATGTCGCTGTGGCTAACAATCAGCGAGCGCTAAGACGGCGCTGTTACACACGTCACATGAACGTAGTGGCCATAAAAATAAAACCATGATCAACAACATCAAAAAAATATACTGGGTCGTAAGAGAAGTTTCGATTCTGAAGGTTATCCAACTCTACCATATCGCAAGAGACAACAGTTAACTTTTGAAGGATCGCTACAATGTTTTTCTATTTTTGAAGATAATAAAGAAAATGTGCCCTGTTGTAGTAGACTTTTGATGAGATATAAGAATTTCGTTAAAGTCAAAGTCAAAAATTCTTCATTCATTTAAAACAATTGTGTATATACTTATGAACGTCAAAATCAGGAGTAACATATCAGCTAGTTTATTTCCTGATTTAGTACCTAATTATATTTTTTTTTTACATAAATTATTTTTTGTTTTAGTTTGGTTTTTACAAAAGGACTATTCACGTTATCATCACCCTATCATTATCTCGGTTGAATCCTGCTTAGTAGGCTAGTATCTACAGTTCTTGGTGTACCTTGATTTAGCTAAATATTAGTCTTAAAAGTCGAAAAAATTTTCACTTATTGATATCAAGCCCATTGAAAGTCATTAGATGTCATTGTCAATTTGATTGTAAAGATAGCTTCCAAAGATTCAAACACAAAAAAACGTTAGCGTATGCTATGTGTATGTTTTCATGAGAATAAACAAATATAATTAATATATTTAGGAAAAATACTTGTTTTTCTTCCAAATGCTTTATTTTTTCCCACGTAAAAATGGGATCGTTCTCTTGTTTAAAAAGTTGACATCTGAAATTACATTATCCATATTATCCTACTCTTGTAACTATCTCAAGTAACATGGTCCATCTATTACTTAAATATAAAATGCATATTATTTTTATTTGTTTATATCGCACGTGTAATCTATACTAATTTTATAAAGCTGAAGAGTTTGTTTGTTTGAACGCGCTAATCTCAGGAACTACGGGTCAGATTTCAAAAATTCTTTTAGTGTTGGATAGTCCATTTTTCGAGGAAGGTTTTAAGCTACATAACATTACGCATCGGTGAAAAAGTTGCAAAAACGCGAAAAATCAACTAATATCATAAAGCTGAAGAGTTTGTTTGTTTGAACGCTAGGATCTAAAGAACTACTGGTCCAACTGGCAATTTTATTTTAGTGTTGGATAGCCCATTTATCGAGGAAGGTTATAGGCTATATAAAATCACACTACAGCCAATAGGGGCTGAGCAGTGGCCAAATAAAGAAGGACGGGAGCAAAACCCCACGCGACTTCTAGTGTTTAATACGATGCTAGACGATTATAATACTTGGTACAAACTATAATTCCTTGTATATCACTTCATTTAAACTGCACGTTTTGCGTATGTTCAGTTCAGACATCGTCTATTGAACAAGAGTTAAATTAAAAAACCCCAAAAAAAATAGTTTTTGTTTGTAGGCTATATAACATCATGATACGGGTAATAGGAACTGAGCAGTGGCTTCATTTCATTTGATATCTATATTGCGATAGCCCTAAAAAAAATTCTGTTTAGACAGTTTCCGTCCGCCATATTAATTTTTTGTTGACGTCACATAGCCTATGACACTCGAGGAAAAAATACGAACCTAATGACACCTCACACTTTAAAATCAGCCAAGCCGTTTAGGCTACAGAAGGTCACAATGGAACAGACATGCCCAAAAACATACATACATACGCTCGAAAAACATTACCCTCCCATTCCTTCTTGACAGTCGGGTAAAGAAAGAAACTAAGTACTTTTGGTTTAAAAATAGAAAACATTAGAAATATTTTACCCTACCTAATAATTATTTTGTTCGACCAGAATACGGACGGCGCGAGAATAAGGCCGCCGCTGGTTGACGTGAATGCGAGTTTGTTCTTTGGGATGAATTGTTGAAAGGCGCGGGGGGCTCGTGCTTCAGCTTCACTGCTTCACCCCCTGGATTAGCTCAACATTGGCTTAGTACAGGGCCTTAAGGCAAAAACACAAAAACAGCCAGTATTATTAATGAAGTTAATTAATATTTTTGTGTTTTATTACAGATAAATGGTTGTAATTTATGGTCTAAATTAATTATGTTAAAGAATTAAATGTTTATTTTATTCTTATATATAAATATCATAATTATTTTATCTCCTAAAGTGAATTTTATTCATAAAATGTTGACCACTTTTCTGACATAAAAACTCTTTGCTAAGATTTAAAAAAGTTCCGTTCGTTTTAGACGGTGCATCTTGATTACTAGTCTGTGATCGTGAGAAGCCGTGCATTTTACTTTACATTACCGCACTAGTGCGTAATGAGATACATTACGACACTGAAATTGGTGAATTAAGAGACCCTTTACGAGCAAATATGTTATAAACTACTATTACCTAATTATTATCTTTGTTGATGTTAAAATTTTATGAAGTTTTTTAGTTAGGGGAAGCCTTATGCTCCCAACTTTTTCTTTTTGTTTTGCTTTCCGTGGCAGCCTTATATAAAGGCAGCACCATCATGTATACAATTGTCTGTATATTTCTTATGTTCTTGTTGGTTGTTCTAATAAATAAATAAAATTCAGTAAATTCTTTTGAAACGAAGTATGAATAAATTATGATGGTGCCTAACTCAGCCTAACGCACCATAATCAATACCTAGCTACCGTTGTTTGAGTTCTTATCAGCTTGTCAACACATATTGTCATAATTGACGGCGATATGTTATTAATATTAACTTGGAAACACCAAGTTACCATTGAGTTAGTTTGGTATAAGTTTTTATTTAAATAAAATCCGTGTAGTGACGGATTAAGAATACATAATGTCACTACCCCATCCCACCCCGTGTGTGTCGTAAAAGGCGACTAAGAGTAACCTAAGCAGACAAGAGCACTGCAAGAAAAGGAAAATTCGAAACAAACCCTATACCAACCCGTCTGGCCAGCGTGGTATAGTAGGCTAAATTCCCTCCACATTCTTTGGAGGAGACCCGTGCCCAGGGTTGGGGCGTTTTTGGGTTGAAATTATGAAAAAAAAATATTGGTTGTCTATCTATCCATGTAGTCGCACAAGACTTCGCTCCTTCATTCTTTATTTGGGCGCTGCTCAGCTCTAGGCCGTGGCGTGATGTTTTTCTATAATCTTCTTCAATAAATGTAAAAATAAATTTCAAATCGGACCGGTAGTTCCTGAGAGCCTTCAACCAAACAAGCAAACGATTCAGCCTATAAATGTCCCACTGCTGGGCATAGGTCTCCTCGAAAGAATGTGGAGGGAATTTAATAGAATATAAAAAAATAATATAAATTTAGTTTATTTATTTTTTAATAATATAAAATATAGGTATGTGGAGGGAATATAGATTAATAGTATAGTAATTAGAATGATAATATTATTTGACAGAAAATCTTTAGAATTAATCAAGTCGCCCACAAGGCTTCCAACTTGAAATAACGACTACCACATTAAGTGATAACCTCCCGGCTTTACATGCCTTCAAAATCACGAAGACGCTCAAGAACGAAATTACCACAAACGGTCACCCATCTACGCATTGACCTTGCCGAACGTTGCTTAACCTCGACGATCGTAACAAAGTAAACTTCTTAGTACCACAATAATTGGCTTACATAAGGCAAAGATACACAAATACATACAAGTTTAAAATATGGCTGTGGTCTTATGTACAGTGACTTCACTTTTGCTTGGCTAAAGCTAATCTTATCTAGGTAAGTTACTTCAGCAATACATAATATCAGTTTATGCAACATTATTTTTGTGTTTCATTCAGTATTCTAACAACAGCGAAGCTTGGCGCGCGCGTTCCGTTTTTGCCGCCATTTATGTATTTCCCAGTTCGATTTTAAAGTGAAAGTGTCAGTTTTGAAATAAGAATTGTCTGTGGTTTTTTATGGATTAACCTTTTTGGTTTGTTTTTTTTTTTATTTAGTTGTCACGTTATTAAAACGGTTTTTTATTGATAGCCAATAGTAATAAATATGTAAATAAAAGAGGTTGTTATCGTTACAAACGCGCGAAAATTTATCCTTATAATATAGGTAAATAAACTAAATTTTTAACTAAATTCGACTGGCCTGTTGGTCTAGTGGTTAGTGACCCTGACTGCTAAGCCGGAGGTCGTGGGTTCGATCCCCACCCAGGACAAATCTTTGTGTGATGAGCATAAAGGTTTGTTCTGTGTCTGGGTGTAATTTATCTATAATATGTATGTATTTACAAAAAAAAAAAAAGTATTTAAGTAGTATATCAATTGTTTAGTACCCATAACACAAGCAAATATAATTGTTTACTTTGGGACTAGATGGCGCTGTGTGAATGTGGTACAATATTATTATTATGTCTCTTTTTCTCACAGTTATATTTCTCGCTATGTTATTATTATTATTTTTATTAAATATTTCTTACTTTGATGATAAAAATTAACACTTTGTTGAAATATGTACTTGTCAAATGACTTACCGTCCGCTAACGGTAAAAGAAAACATCGTGAGGAAAACCAAACATACGAGTACACTAGAAGAAATTCTATTAGTAGGCATCTCTACCCTCTCAGCTCTCTAGATAGAGGACAGGAGACCCGAGCCCAGCAGTGGGACATTAATGGGTTGCTGATGATTTTTAATATATCAGAGATGTGTCAAACTGCAAAAAGGTGGCTCAGTGGGAGAGAATCACAGAACAGTTATACTCGTACCCTGACGGGAGAGAATATTAGACTCCCGGGTTGAGCTAAATCAGTATTATTATTATTTTATAATGCACTAGGAGATCATTGACCTGATGCGTGCATATCATTGTACTTACGTTTAGTTAAGTGTTCATCAGCAACCCATTATTGTCCCACTGCTGGGCTCGGGTCTTCTCATCTCTAACTAGAGAGCTGAGAGGGTTTTAGGCCGTAATCCACTCACGCTGGCCTAATGCGGGTTGGTGGGTCAGACATACACTTAGATTTTTTTCTAGGGAATGGGGGTTTCCTCACGATGTTTTCCTTCACCGTTAGCAGATGGTAAGTCACTTGACTAGTGCATATAAATTCCACATTGGTGCTGCTGGTCGGAATCGAACTCGGACCGCGTGTTTAGCACGCCGGTCTCTTATCCATTCAGCCACCATCGCTTTTATTTTGTTAAGTGTTCATCCAGTCCATTTTTCCCACAGTTCAATCCATTCTGGACCAGCTCTTTTAAGGTCATCTTTCCCATTGTTAAGGTTGACCTTTATTGCATTTACGTATTTTGGTTTTTAGGGTTCCGTAGCCGAAATGGCAAAAACGGAACCCTTATAGTTCATGTCCGTCCGTATGCCACAGGCATTTTACTCAAACACTACTCGACGTATGTTGATGAAATTCGGGCTCCACCCGTACGTAATTCGGTTCGCATAAAACAGTAGGAATAAGATATTTAACATTCAGAGATATTTTACCACAGGCCTGTATTAAATCAGACCTCTAGCAACACATTGGTAAAATTATGCGCGTACATGCCGTACATACATACATACATACAGACAGACAGCATTTCTATGTTGTTTTGGCACCTGTTGCCCAAAAAAGACCCCCATATTATTTTTTCTTTAATATCTATAATGTACAGACATCAGCCTGTTAGATAATTTCTAAATTTTATTACGTTTCATCCCCAATTTCACCCTTTCTAAGCCTTGTCAAAAATATTGATGAGGGTATTTTTTATTTTGATAGTACCTAGTACCCCAAAACAAATTTTCAAACAAAGAAGTTTCATACAATCGTTTTTATCCCTTTTCACCCCCTTAGGGGTTGAATTTTAAAAAACCCTTTCTTAGTACACCTCTAGACATTAGGACAAACACATCCTCTAAATTTCAAGTCGCTACGACCAGCGGTTTAGGCTGTGCGTTGTCTGTCAGTCAGTCAGGACAAAGCCTTTTATAATATGTACGGATATGTCTTGTATGAGTCGCTATTTAGTTAGGTTGTTAAATAATAAAAATAAATTAAGGGTGTCATGTAACAGAAGTTGAAAGTTATTTTTTTCAGCTATATATTACAATAAAACAGTAAAACCATATTATATTTCTGTTAATAAACATAGCCTACCCGAGCGCCCTCCTTCGGGTACAAGCAGGCAAAAAGGGACTATCCCATATTATTTTCCCATTATTAAACGTAACTCAACGAGAACTTCTTCTAAAATATTAAAACGAGGAGAGTTTTTTATGCGTAAGCCAAGGGAATAAAAAGAGGACAAAATAAGACTACTCCATCAAAATATCGCAGGGATTTTGAATAAGATTGACGCTATAGAATTATGCCTAATTGAACTTGCTAAAAATAATAATCCAATACAAATTTTATGCTTTAGTGAGAGTTTTATAAAAAGAGGGGATGAGTCAAATATTACTATCAAGGGATATACAGTGGGCAGTTACTATTCTAGAAAAAAACAAAAGCGTGGTGGTACGTGTATTCTGACATATTGCGGAATTGACGGATTGATGTTGCGGTATAGACATTCCCAGTATAAATACAACAATAATATGTTTATATAGAATACCTACATCTAACATAAATTCATTTTTTAATAAATTAGAAATATTTTTACATAAATTAAGATACAAAATTATAAATATTATTAAAAAATAAAAACACAACTACTTTAAAAAATATCCTTTCAAATTTCAACTTAACATTACATATAAACGAACCCACACGTCAAAATAGCTGTATAGATCTCATAGCAAGTAATTATAGAGAGGCATATGGTACTATACACAGGCTCTGTCTATCTGATCACGACACCGCGCAAATGTTAGAATTTCCAGGAAAATGTGAGAAAATCTCACGATATTGGTACGTTACGAAACGAGATTTTAATAAAGAAAATATAGACAAATTTCTGTATTACATATCACAATTATCTTGGCATGAAATCTACGCGGAATCAGACGCAAATAAATCATTTGATATTTTTCATCAGGAACTAACTTTATATTATGAATTATGTTTTCCCTACTATAAATCAAAAATGACTTCAAACGGTCCCTGCCTGGATTACTAAAGGCCTGAGAAAAGCAAGTGCTATTAAAAGACAATTAAGGTTTACATATTATAAATATAAGAAACAAGACACGCTTAAAAAATATAATAGTTATGCGAAAATATTAAAGCAATGCATCACATGGTCTAAAAAAAATATTAATAGAAAACAACTAAATCAAGCAAAAAGTAAAGGAAAAGCCACTTGGAATATAATAAAAGACAAAAATAATATTATTAAGTCCATCAGCAGCGTAACATCAATACAAAATGACGGGAATATTATTCACGAGCCAACCCAAATAGCAACATTATTTAATGACTTCTATATTAATATCTGTAATGGAAATAGTTTAAACTCGCCTAAGAAACAATATCAAAAAATTCCTGTTAATGATAAATCAATTTTCATAAAACCGACTTCAGAGCTTCAAATAATAAATATTATTAAATCGTTAAATAACACCAAAGCTGTGGGCTATGATTCCATTTCCACGGAAATAATTAAAGCCAGTGCGTATATTATTGCCCCCATTCTTGACCACATAATCACAAATTCCTTGATTCAAGGATTATTTCCAGATAAGTTGAAATATTCTATTGTTAAGCCATTATATAAGAAAGGTGATAAAAAGGAAACTAATAACTATCGTCCTATTACTCTTGTGCCTATAATATCAAACATTTTTGAAAGAATTTTTTACAATAGATTAATTGAATTTCTAAATAAACACAATATTATTAAAAAAGAACAGAATGGCTTTCAACACAATAAATCAACTTCATTAGCGGCATTTTCTCTTGTTAAAAATATAACTGAATGCATTGATAAAAAAATTCCGGTGGTAGCCATATTCTTTGATATGAGTAGGGCTTTTGATTTCGTAGATCATAAAATCTTGCTGAATAAATGCGAAAAATATGGCATTAGAGGAGTAGCATTAGACTGGATAAAAAGTTTTCTAACAAATCGTAAACAATGTGTGGAAGTTACTAGTTTGAATGATAGTTTTGAATGTAAAGCACACAGATCTCCATTCAAAGTTAATAAGTATGGCGTCCCAGAAGGGAGCGTCTTAGGCCCCTTGTTATTCTTATTGTACATAAATGACCTACCAGACTCAATAAATTGTCAAAGTGTACTATTCGCAGACGACATATCTATAATAGTGCCGTATAAAGATAAAGATACATCTCACGAATTTAAAATAAGTAAAGAGGTACAATTGGTATTAAAATGGTTAAAAGCAAACAAATTAAATGTAAATCTGTAAAAAACAAAATTAATAAAATTTGATCCCATTAAAAGTAAACAATTTGAAAATAACATTAACATAAGGATAGAAAACGACAGTATAGAAGAAGCTGACAGCATAAAATTCTTAGGTATAACTCTAGATAGATTATGTGATTGGAAAGAACATATACATGATGTTTGCCTCAAACTAAGCAGATTTACCTACGCCCTTAGAAAACTTCGTACCGTAACAGATGAAAAAACCGCAGGTATAGCATAGAAGGGCTATGTAGAATCTATCCTAAGATATGGTTTAATAATATGGGGGAATTCAACAGATGTTAGTCAAGCATTAATTGCACAAAAGAAATGTTTACGAGCTATTTGTGGAGCAAATCCACTTTACTCTTGTAAACCATTATTCAAAAAACTTAATTTGCTGACATTAACCTGCATGTATGTTCTTGAAGTTTCAGTATTTGTTAGGAAGTATAACGATTTTTTCAAATTCAAGGGGGATTATGTTACAAAATACAGACCAAGAGACCCTAGTAAAATAATAATACCATTTTGTAGAACAACATTAAACAAAAAGAATGTTTATCACATGTGCATGTCAATTTTTAATAAACTACCAAAGCATATAAGAGAACTTCCATTTAAATACTTTAAAATTATGTTAAGGAAATGGCTAGTGGATAAGTGCTTCTACACATTAGGTACAAGAAAAGAGTACATGGAACATAAAAATAATGAATTTAATTTTTTATAAAAAATGTAATATAATTTTATAGTGTAATTTGATAATATTATGATAATTTAAATAATTTGAGTATTGAATTGTATAATGTAATTATAATAAATAAATAATAATAAAAATATATGTAATAATAATAAATAAATATAATGTACTTAATTATAAATATTTGCATGCCTAATACAGGCAGAATATAGCTTGCACTCTGCACCAATTTTGTTTAATCTGGTACCACCTGTATTCTGTGCAAATAAATGTTTCTTTCTTTCTTTCTAATACTTCAACAGATTTCAAAGACACTAAGTTTGTTGATTCTCAAGGTGAATATTTTCAGAAAATATCGCTCCGAAAGTAGCATAAATTGTGTTCCCCATAATTTTTCACCGTAACTCGACGTCATGTCAGTTAAATGAGAATCAATACAACGTATTGACTATTATGATAACGTTATCAGTACAACAACAGCAAACAATTATACAGTCGTAGCCAACCTGTATAATCATCATATCTTGAGTCAGGCCGTGACCAGGGTGAGCGTGTCCGCTACGCCATGACTTTGGGGAAAGTCAACCGCGAGCGTCTTCTGGTGGCGTGTGCGTGTTCCCGCACGTCACCGCCGGAGCTAAGCTCCGGCAGAGAGGGGGCCCGTAGCGGGCCCTCGTCGCTGTGGTCGCGGACGAATGTTCCTGCGCTCCCGTGACCACAGCAGAGCGCGACGAGAGGGACACCTTGGGGTTTTAGTAGGTGCGCGCCCCACATAACCCTTCGGTTCTTTCCCCAAGACCGAGGGATACGCGTCAGGCAAAAGTAAAAAAAAATAAAAAGGCCATGACCACGGTCGGTGCAATTCGATCGAAATTTCGGTTAAATCAAACCCTCGAGTGTCTTATCATGTTTGGTTAGGCAGAGAGAGGAACAGGGATAGTGAAGGAAAGGGATTCCTTAAACCTACTCCTGGAATCGCAAGTTCCAGACAGTGTTGGGCACATTTTAATTGCAATTAACAATATAACTTACAAATTAATTAATTTTAGTTGTAGAAATTAACAAATAGGTAACAATAATTAAAATAATTTTTCACAATTACAATTAATTAATTGTTAGTTATTTGAAGGCTATTATGCAATTAATAATTAAGTAGTAACGGATTATTAGTATTAATTGCAATGCAATTAAAATGTCCCCTGGCCTGGCAGACATTGACGGGCAGTGGCTGGCAGGCCCGATTTCCAAGCTCTACTACACGATGGACCTTGTACCTATGAAGAATCCATGGAATATTTTGTCTCTGATCATAAAAATACATAATAGAATTACTTTGTATGTGGTTAAAACATTTTTTTATAAAAAGAACAAAACTTGTACCTACCTATATCAATGGTAATACCATTCATAATTTCAACCCATAAACGTCCCACTGCTAGGCACGGGTCTCCTCCAAAGAATGTGGAGGGAATTTAGCCTACTATAATACCAATCTGATCGTACGGGTTGGTAAGTGATGGTGGCTGAATGGATAAGTGACCGGCGCCGGCGCGGCGTGCATATCACGCAGTCATTTCATTTCATTTATTTCGTCCAAGAACAATTTTTACATTGTGTGTGAACAATAATACATTATAAAAAATAAAAAATTAGATAAAACAAAAATTACATATTGTGATGTCTAGGTACTAAATAAAATAATAAATACATGAAAAATAAATTAAATTAAATTAATTTAAGATGTCGTCCGATCCCGACCGGCAGTATCAATGTGGATACCACTTTGTGGAATATAAATTTACTAGTCAAGTGACTTACCATCTGCTAACGGTGAAGGAAAACATCGTGAGGAAACCCACATACCCTAGAAGAAATTCTATGAGTATGTCTGATCCACCAACCCGCATTATGGCCTAAACTCTCTCAGCTCCCTAGTTAGAGGAGAGGAGACCCGAGCCCAGCAGTAGGACTTAATGGGTTGGTATTCTGAAGGCGTTTAACCACCAAACAATAGAATTCTTCAGCTTTGTAATAACTATGGACACAATCCGCCTGCGCTGCGCCTGAAAGAAGAAATAGGTACTAATTTACATATATAAATATTTAATTCTACGCTCCAAATAATATAAATAGAACCTTGTCAAATTAATTTTAGCTGTCAGCCACTTGTTATGAGTGTATTACTTAAAAGGTTTTAAGAGCGTTTTTACAAACGGAGTGGCAACGTCGTATTTTAATGTCATATTACGTGGTTTTCAATTCTTTTTTATTTCATCAGATATATATTTTTAAAATATGTTTGCTACACTTTAGAATTAGGTGAAAAGTATGTAAAATGTAAGAAATCATAGCGTACAGTTCCATTTATATTCAAATAACACATTGGAATCTTGCAGGGCCTTTTTTCATAATAAAATACATAATATATATATATATACATAATAGATCACGCCTCTTTCCCAACAGAGGGGTAGGCAAAGACCATTTCCTTCCACTTGCTACGATTCTGACACACATCTTTGGCTTCTTCAACATTCATCAGTCTTTTCATACATTCTCGCCGATTGAGGGTACTCCTGATCGGTCCCTTCTTTAGAACGTCACCTATTTGGTCATGGTACATTCTTCTAGGTCTTCCCCTTCCAACGTTTCCTTTCACATTCGCCTCATATATTTGTTTTGTCACTCTGTCTTCATTCATTCGAAATTGTTTGACATGTTTAATAATAACCCATATTTCGCAAATATTTTTTTGAGATTTGAATTGATTTAATTTGAAAGTTACCGACATATTATCACGCAGAACTGAGGGCCAATGGGGCCGAAAAATTCTCGAATGGAGACCACGTACCTACAAGCGCAGCATAGGACGTTCACCCACAATGTGCACAGATGATATGATCCGAACAGTAAGATCGCGCTGGATACAGGCCGCATAATATATAACCGGTCCCATTGGACTTCACTTGAGGAGAACTATGTCCAGAAATTGACGTTCTACGTCTGATACGATGCTGATTTCTACTTACCTCATGTACCGTAGCAGCTCTGAAGAGGAAACAGTTGAGGAGGCCCTCCTTCTCATTGAGGAGTATGTAGAATAGCTCTTCTGGTCTACCCGGCACTTGGCTGGCCCTGAATAGAGGAAAAAATACATTACAAACACTATTTATCTATTTCAGTACCTCAAGTTACAATTGCTATACAAGTGTACTTGTGTTAAAAGGAGTAACACACTTCTGCCTACCCCATTTCGTAACAAAAGAAGTGACACACATCTATACAAATAAATAAAATTGGATTGTCTGTTTGTAATATTAAAATAACCGCTTTTTACTACATGCATATGAATGTATATACGGTACATAATAATATACCAAAATATTTTTTTTTACCATTTTTGTCTATCTGTCTGTCTGTTTGTTTTGTTTGAAATTTAATAAGAATAAGAAAAAGTAAAGCCGTAATTCGTAAATTGGTATTTGTAAAAATGTCAACAAACTTACATTTTTTTACATTTTATGAGTGGCCTGTTGGTCTAGTGGTTAGTGACCCTGACTGCTAAGCCGGTGTCGTGGGTTCGATCCCCACCCCGGACAAATCTTTGTGTGATGAGCATAAAGGTTTGTTCTGTGTCTGGGTGTAATTTATCTATAATATGTATGTATTTACAAAAAAAAATGTACCTATTTAACTAGTATATCAGTTGTTTAGTACCCATAACACAAGCAAATATAATTGCTTACTTTGGGACTAGATGGCGCTGTGTGAATGTGGTAGAATATTATTACATATATTAATATTATTTGAAGTGAATATGTATAGGACTAATAGGAGATTCGTGGAAATAATTGCATTATTTAATTTGTTTTCGATAAACATGGTAGGCGGTTCATAGTACGGAACTCTGTGCACATTAAAGATATTTTAACTTGGTAATAAAGAAACGGAAACCCAACAGTTTAGTGACGTTGTTTGCAAAAAAATTTGTAATTATTGACTTGAATGGACGTGCAAAAAATATATTACATTAAAATTATATGGTTTTCGCACAAACCGGTTTAATATCAGATCATTGGCAATAAACCGTGTTGCCCCATCATGGCGCATTGGGTGCATGCACATGTGCATGTAACTGATGCGTCAGATGGTGGCAACAGATTTATGAATTAAATGTTACGTGTACTGTTTGTTTGTTTGTTTATTTATTTATTTTATTACTAACATAGTATAAGTTGTGTGTATTACTAACATAAATAATGTATATGGATCTCGGTCTGAAATAAATATTATTTTATTTTATTTTTTATTTATTTTAATATAAATTTTTGTATAGCACGCTTTTTCAATATAACTTGGTAAAACATAACTGTTCAAGACTTTTACCCCCGAGGGTAGGCAGACGTGCATCACACAAACATTTCGCTATCTAAACTTAGATGCGATTTTCCCATAATCAATTTTATGTAACACACGCCTTTTTTTTCGAAACATTCATTCACATTTCTCCAGCTATATTATTTCATCATCATCATCATATCAACCCATAAACGTCCCACTGCTGGGCACGGGTCTCCTCCAAAGATTTTGGAGGGAATTTAACTTACTATACCACGCTGGCCAGACGGGTGGGTATAGTTTGTTTCGAATTTTCGTTTTCTCGCAGTGCTTTTATCTGCATAAGGTTACTTACTCCCTTAGTCATAATTATCAGTCTGTGTGCCAAGTCACATACTTAAATATCTACTCCCATAGTCGCCTTTTACGACACCCACGGGTTGACATGGGCCCGTAGCGGGCCATCGTCGCTGTGGTCGCGGACGAATGTTTCTGCGCTCCCGTGACCACAGCAGAGCGCGACGAAAGGAACACCTTGGGGTTTTAGTGGGTGCGAGCCCCACATAACCCCTCGGTTCTTTCCCCAAGACTGAGGGGTATGCGTCAGGCATTTCCCCAAGTAAAAAAGAAAAAAAAAGTGTAGTGACCATAGACCTAGGATCCGCGCGCTACCGCAGAAGACAAACATAGCGCGGAAACGAGAGGTCAAATTGATATGCACGCCGTAAAAGAGTGAAAGAGATGAAAGATAAAATGGGATGTGACAATATTTTTTCAATTAGCGGGCCATAGCGGCTCGCGTGTTTTACTGTCTACTCTTATTTTGCTAAAATATTTACAAATCGTGCAATAAATTGCTTAAAAGGTGTGCCAGTATCATGGTGGTCTGTTCCGTAACCAATTGTGACGTGACAAGAAGGTATAACCCAGAGAAATTTCACGTTTCTCAGGTAAATACAAAAATCTAATGAAGTTTTGCAAACCTTATTTTGTAAAATTGGTGCTTTTAACTGAGCAAAAACCTATTTTGTTGGACGCATTTAGGCTTCTTCTTCGTTATGTTGATAATATTTTATGTATATACGATATATTAAAGCTTTTTTCGTGTAAAATAGGAAAATGTTTGTTGACGATAGGGCTTGACGAAATGATGACGTCATGTGTATCGATAAAAGTCGATAGTATTTTTATTTTAAAACTGTAATTATTCCGTCAATTCTTTAAATCATCGTAATATGTGCGTTAACGCCTTAAGGTAACCACTATTGTAATTGAGTGAAGCACACTAATTTATTTACATCTCTCTATGTTTTTTAATACCTATTTTTAAAGTAGTTGTTTCTCACAAATTTAGTAGGTAGTACTTAAAATATAAGCTTAGTGAGTCAGGTGAGCCATTAAGTTAGTGATATTTTTGTCTTTTAGGTTTCCAACGAAAACAGCTTCACGTGACAAATGGATACGTATTATAAATAGACCTGACTGGACCTTAAAAAAATATTCAACTACTTACATATATATAAAACATTAGTTAAAGCTTTCCTCGATAAATGGGCTAACCAACCCAAAGATTTTAATAATATTTTTCATTTTGAAAATAGTTTTGCTGTATTTTCACAATTATTTGTTATATAAATGTTTTCCGAATATAAAGAATAAAAAAAAATATTATGTTATACAACGTGTTTAAATATCCTGTGATTTTAAACCATCCATTAAATTTTCTATCATTAAGTACAGCTATATAGAATATAATCGATCAGATATATTGTTCTAGTTCATCATGACATTGACCATAAAAAACTTAGGCAGTAAGGTTTATGGCCTGCTTTCTTACTCATCAGCAGCCCATTAAGCCCCAATGCTGGGCTCGAGTCTCATGTCGAGAGCTGAGAGGGTTTAGGCCATAATCCACTCACGCTGGCCTAGTGCGGGTTGGTGGATCAGACATACACATAGAATTGCTTCTAGGGTAGATATGTGGGTTTCCTCACGATGTTTCCCTTCACCGTCAGCAGATGGTAAGTCACTTGACTAGTACATATAAATTCCACAAAGTGGAATGCACATTGGTACTGCCGCCGCGTTGGGTTCGAACTAGGACCGCGTAATTTGCACGCAGGTTCCTTATTCATTCAGCTACCATCGTTTCTTTTTTGCTTTCTTACTATGGCTATATATATATGGTAGGTATCCTAGTCTTAAAACTAAAAGATAGCGGTTTGGAAAAAAAAATTGCCTAACAGCACAATTTTACCCGATAGCATGAAAAGTTAACTTGTTGTAAATGCTTCTTAAAACAAATTGTTGCGACATTATTCAAGAGTTCAAGACGCTCTTTACACACCGAATTCATAAGCTCGATAATCCCAAGTACAGAATATCGATAGTGCACAACAGTCCGTTGCAATCACTATTTTTAACTCACACATTGACAATCACTCAATTGTGTTTTGGTCTCGCCTATAATCTGACATTGTTTATCTTGTACATACTAAATCTATGGTAGTGACATTATCCGCTGATGTCATATCTAGTTCCGGTGGCCCACTCGTCACAGAGAAGAGACACAGAAGGGTTTAGTGGGTATTCCGATTCCGACCGGTGAGTCCCGCAAACCGTCCCACACGGGGCGGTAATGTGGGACTCTTAAAAAAAAAGGATAGTGACATTAATGAAATGAAATCTCGTTTATTCATCTAGGTTACAAGGTAACACTTATGAAAGTCACAAGAATGTAACAGGTTATCCGAAAAGTAGTGTCAGCAAATTTGCCTACGACGATAATGACTGGCCTGTTGGTCTAGTGGTTAGTGACCCTGACTGCTAAGCCGGAAGGGTTCGATCCCCACCCAGGACAAATCTTTGTGTGATGAGCATAAAGGTTTGTTCTGTGTCTGGGTGTAATTTATCTATAATATGTATGTATTTACAAAAAAAAAATGTATTTAAGTAGTATATCAGTTGTTTAGTACCTATAACACAAGTAAATATAATTGCTTACTTTGGGACTAGATGGCGCTGTGTGAATGTGGTAGAATATTATAATATTATTATAATGCAAGGTACCTAAGCGTAAGTTGATAAAAACACATTGTTACAACACTTACCTTATGATATCAACCAGTCTATGAATGATTATAGGCTCAAAATTTCCATTGTAAGCTTTGAGGCAGCCGTCCTCTACTGCTATGCTGAGCTAGAACAAAGATAATACCAATTATGAAGATTCATTTTAACCCAGAAAAAAAAAAGGAAGAAAACGCTGGCCAAGGCTGTTATACCCCCTTATACAAAACCTAGTTTAATGTTTGGTCCGTATTTTGTAATAAGGATATAGTTTGTGTCGAATTTTCCTTTTCTCGCAGTGCTCTTGTCTGCATTCTACTCTCTTAGGGTCCGTTCACATCAACCGGCTCGGAGAGCATCGGCCGGCGCTCTTCTTTGCACACAGACCGGCGGTTGACAGCTGCCGGATGGAAGAGCACTGTTTTTGAGCGGATGAATTCGGAATCGGACGGATGCGCTCGGAGTCGAGCCGGTGCTTTATAAGGCCGGTATACCTCTAGTCCGCGCAGTCAAAAGCAAAGAGCATGCAATCGGAGCCGGACGGCTGCGCGAGCACGGATGAATACGTCATCAAAGGCAGCCGGTCGGCTCCTCTTATTATTTCACACTACGCGCATTAGGTTTGTTCTCAAGCATTGTCAATAATAAATGAAGTGACACGTGAAAATAAACCTTATTACAATTATTCAAAACTCTGTTTTAAGTATGATAAAAATCTGCTCTCCTCTGCGAGCCGGTCTGTGTGAACGGACCCTTAGTCGCCTTTTACGATACCCACGGGTTGAGATGGGGTAGTGACATTATGACTGTATTTTTAATCCGTCACTACACGGAGGATTAAGGATATCAGGTTTATGAAGATTATCGGGAAGACAACAATAAACGCGAATGCGACCTAAATATGGATATATTCGCGGGTGATTATTATATCCTCTGATTTTTGGCCGTATTTTTTTTTGGCAGATCCAACATGTATAAGTTAGGTTTGAAGACTGATGTGGGAGCCTTTATACTTACTTCTCTTACCATTGTCTAACTTACTAATTTTGGTGAACATAATACCAATTTTGGATTGCAAATCTATTTTTTTGGGAATCAATTTTACTAAATTTTAATAAGTAAGCAGACGTTTAAATTTATCACCCTATAAATAGCTTATCTACCACTAGTAATGACAAACAAATTTATACCTTATCTCTAATGCCAGTAGCTCTGATCTCCCTCAGAAGCCAGGGTAGCATGGCGTTGGAGAACCGCCGGTCCATAGCCGTGAAGCCCAAGTAGATAACTGAGGTCAATTTTGTCTTCATTTTGTACTGGATCTGTTAGAAATTAATAAGTTGTCTCATCAGAGAATTCTATTAGGTATAAATAATTGTTACCCACTTACATATGTAGTAGAACATAATAAAGGAAATAGTACATTATGATATAAGTGCGGTAAGTTGAAAATTACACCCCAGGCGATATTGCTACAAGAAAGCAGAGGCTGTAATAATTATATATCAAGCACACGTATGTCATACGAGGTTTAAAAACATTTTTGCGAGGAATTAAATAAAACTCGGACTTAGAAAAAACAACACAGCTAAAATAAAAAGCGCGCGGAATAATTTTCACATGTCAAAAATTAGCGATGCGCGCGCATAGCTCTTTTTTTTTAAGGCAAAGGCACAAAAACAGCCGGTATTACTAACAAAGTAAATTAATATTTTTGTGATTTGTTACAGATATAGTTGTAATTTATGGTCTAAATTAATTAAATTAAAGAATAAAATGTTTATTTATTATATTTTATCTCCCAAAGTTAATTTTATTCATAAAATGTTGACCACTTTTCTGCATTAAAAACTCTTTGCTAAGATTTAAAAAAGTACCGTTCGTTTTAGACGGAGCATCTTGATAAACCGTGCGTTTTATATTACAATAATGCACAAGTACGTAATGAGATACATTAGGATATTGAAATTAGTGAAATAAGAGACACTTTACGAGCAAATGTGTTGTAATAAATTAAAAGTTACTTTGTGAAGCGAATCAGTAAACTATTATTATACTAATATCAATTCGCTGATAGCAATTTTGGCTGCATTAAGCATAATATAAAATTAACTTTGGGAGATAAAATAATTATGATATAATTATATAAAATAAACATTTAATTCTTTAATTTAATTAATTTAGACCATAAATTACAACCATTTATCTGTTCTAAAACACAAAAATATTAATTTACTTTATTAGTAATACTGGTTGTTTATGTGTTTTTTCCTTAAAAAAAAAGCGCTGATGCCCGCGCATCGATAATTTGTGACAAGTAAAAATTATTCCGCGCGCTATTTCTTTTCGCTGTATTTGTTATTTTCTAAGAAGGTCAGAATTTTATTTATTTCCTCGCAAATATATTATGTTATAAAACGTCGTATGACATTCGTACGCTTTGATAATTACAAAAATATTAATTTACTTTATTAGTAATACTGGTTGTTTATGTGTTTTTTCCTTAAAAAAAAAGCGCTGATGCCCGCGCATCGATAATTTGTGACAAGTAAAAATTATTCCGCGCGCTATTTCTTTTCGCTGTATTTGTTATTTTCTAAGAAGGTCAGAATTTTATTTATTTAGAAAGAAAGAAAGAAAGAAACTTTTTTATTTGCTTACATACATACCTAACTTAACGCTAATACATTTACTAAAACTTAAAGCAAATAAAGGTACCTGCATCAGCTCTAATGTTATGGTCTAGTTAACCTAATGCTAGATGGCGATGGGTGTCACACGATAGATATCGTAGACATTAGTTCAAAGATAGCTCACAAGAGGGCATTATTAGCATTAATTTCAAAAATAAAAGAATTTATAAATAAAAAAAAAATGGATTCAAACTGCAATGTTACTATAAGAAAAAGGTCAACTAAAACACAAATGTCACTTTCTCAATCAAATGAATCTATAGACAGCATAGCAACAACGACGCCACGAAGTGTTAAAAGTATGTTGGATTTATCCACTCATTATAAACCCATGGAGACAAATGATCTACTAATGAATACTATAAACCAATTAAGAGAACAGCTGATTAGTGCACATGAAAAAATAGATACTTTGAATTTTGAAAACCTTTCACTGCAACAAAAATTAGATGAAGAGACACAAAAATCCATGCAATATAAAAATATGTATATTGCAAGCTTATCCGCTACAACTCATAACAAAAATAATAAAAAATCTTCAACAAACAGATCAATTAATGTCTCTGCAAGGAAATTAGATATGAATATTGTTCTTGAAACACCGAAGTGTTCTGCCACAAATTGTATAAGTCCTATTAGAGAAAATACACAGAAAACACCACAGATAAAAGAAAAAAGATCAGTCAATATTAATAAAAGCCGTCAACAATGTCAATCTTTGGAAAATGGACATAAACCTCAATTCAATTATCCTACACCTCAACTTAGCAACTTAGTTTTACTATCAGATAACCAAGGAAGGGGAATTGTTCAAAAACTGATCCATTACAAAAACAAGTTTATTCTGAAGGAATACAAAATATCTTCAATAAGAAAACCCGGTGCCACTACTGAGGACGTCTCATCAAATTGCAGTGCTTTGTCTAAGGAATTAACTAGGCAAGATAATGTTATAATTATGAGCGGAAGTAATGACTCTAACCCTGTAAAATTTTTAACTGAAATATCCATTGCGCTTAAATTATTGAAAAACTGTAATGTTTATATAGTGAACGTACTTTACAATGCATTTCTTAATGAAAACAAGTTGAATTATAATCTAAAATTGCTAACTCAATCTTTTAATAATTGTACATTTATAGAGGCACAAAAAACCGATGACGTTATAGCACAATTAATCAATAAAATAAACCTTAAACAATATAATATGAAATTCCTTTCTCAAAAAAATATGGTTCATGTAAATAACACTGCACCAAAAAATAGTAGCGAATCCCAAGTTTCAAACCTGTCAAATTTGTTTTCAGAGCAAAAAACAGCGACAATTAATATTCCTATAAATAACAAGTCTATAAACCCCTCTCCACGCAAAGGAACAATTCCTTACTATTTTCAGGTTGTAGATAAACTAAAAATATATCGTAATGACATATTATTATCGTCTGAAAACAAAAAACAGTTTTTTCGTGAACAAGAATAAAAATTACAATAATTTCTTTATTTTTCACCAAAATATTGCTGGTGCCTTAAATAAAATTCCAAACCTCGACATAGCAATACATGAATTACAAGAAGTTGGTATAAACATTGAAGCTGTATGTTTAAGCGAACATTTTATACCTAAGGGTGAACAAAACTATATGGTATTAAATGATTTCAAGTTAGTTTCTATTTATTCTAGGGAAAAACGTCGAGGTGGTACTTGTATCTTGTGCAAAAAAATATATGAATGTATAGAGCGTTGAAAAGCAATTTGAAGTATGTGGTATTGAAATAAAAAAATTAAAAATAATTATAATTTGTTTGTATAGAACTCCAAATTCAGATATAAAACTTTTTCTTGAAAAACTGAATGCATTACTAAACAAAATTGAACATAAAAAATGCAAAGTTATAATAGCAGGGGATTTTAATATAGACTTTCTACAAAAAAATAATACCGTCACAAATTTTAATGAACTTCTCTATAATTATGGCATGAAGTGTCATATAAAAGTACCTACACGACTTAACAAATGTATCGACAATATTATTAGTAATATTCCAAATGCAGTAGGCACAATACATAATTTTTGCTTATCAGACCATAATACAGCTCAAGTTTTAGAGTTCGAATACGAAAATAAATATTTAATAAATCACTATTTTGTGTTAAAAAATGATGTAAATAGAGAAAACGTAACTAAATTTGTAGAATGCATAAGTAAATTGTCTTTTTCTGAAGTTTACGAAGTTACAAAGGCCAATGATGCTTTCAATATCTTTCATGACCTACTGATACTATTTTATAATTTATGTTTCCCACTTATTAAGGTAAAAAAAAATTACAAGAACTCTAAATTAAAATGGATAACTAAAGGTCTTAAAGTTAGCTGTAAAACCAAGAGAAATTTAAGATTTAAATATTATAATAGAAAAACAAACGAAAATAAAACGGCTTTTAAAACTTATTCGAATATTCTACGAAAATGTATTAATGGCCTACAACTATCTAACAACCAAAAACATATTGCCTATTCAAGTAATAAGTGCAAAGCTACTTGGGACGTGGTAAAACGTAATATGGGTAACGAGTCACCGAAGGAGTATATAGATAAAATTATTGATAATGAAAGTACTGCTACTGCAGGCTCTAACATTGCAAACATTTTTAATAACTTTTTCATTGATATTGTTGAAAGTACCCACCCTAATAATCATGATAATGCACTAAATAGCTATAGTTATAATTTAAACAGTGTAAATCATAGTATATTTCTTGAGCCAGTAAATCCCGTAGAAATTGTTAGTATTATAAAATCTCTTAAAAACACGAAGTCCTCAGGTTATGATAACCTGACCACGGAATTAATTAAACTTATAATTCCGTACATAGCACATTCCTTAACATATATTATTAATCTATCATTAGAACAAGGTTGCTTTCCTGAAAAGTTAAAGCTCTCTGTAATAAAACCCTTATTTAAAAAAGGTTGTAAAATGAATAAAAATAATTATAGACCAATTGCGTTAACGCCTATACTGTCAAAAATTTTTGAAAAGGTTATGTATAAAAGGATCCTTAACTTCCTGGATAAATATGACGTATTAGCTAAAGAACAGTTCGGATTTAGAAAAGGTAGATCAACTCAACTTGCGACTTTTAACCTAGTTAGATCAATAATAAATAATATTAATAATAAGAAACCATCTAGTGTCCTTTTTTTAGATTTTAGTAAAGCCTTTGATTTTGTAAATCACAATATACTAATAAACAAATTAGAAAAATATGGTATACGTGGTATAGCTCTGAACTGGTTTGAATCCTATTTAAATAATAGAATGCAAATTACACGTATAACGAAATTTAATAAATCAACAAACTGTTTAGAAAACTTTGACTCGGAAGCCAGATATAACAACTACGGTGTACCGCAAGGTAGTATTCTAGGGCCCTTGCTATTTCTCATTTATATTAGTGATCTCCCACAAGCAATAGGTAACCATGGCTGCGTATTATTTGCAGATGATACAACAGTAATTATTGACTGCGATAATATCAACACATGTGAAAGTGAAATTAATAATGCTCTTAAAGATGTAACTAAATGGTTAGATATTAATTCATTGTACATAAATGTAGAAAAAACTAAAATTATTCAATTTAGATCAGTTAAAAATAGTTATAAACAATTCGATATTCACTTTAATAATCAAACAGTACAACAAATTCGTAATACAACATTTTTAGGTATAATAATTGATGAACATTTAACATGGAAAGAACACGTTGATAGCGTTTGTAAAAAAATAAACAAATTTATATTCGCCTTAAAAAAGGTTAAAGATGTAACCTCCACAGAAACGGCATTAATGGTATACCATTCGTATGTCTGCTCAATAATTCGTTACGGCATATTAGTCTGGGGCTACTCTTCGGAAATTATGCGTGTTTTCTTGGCTCAAAAGAAATGCCTTCGTGTAATATTTAATATGCACTGGACTGATTCTTGCAAACCAATTTTTAAGTCTCAGAATCTCTTGACCGTCCCTAGTATTTATATTTATGAAGTGGCTAAATTTGTAAAATTCAATACTAATTTATTTACTGTTAAAGATAACACAAATAGACGCAAAGTTACTCATTTTCAGTTAGAAATGCCGGTGCCTCGCTTAGAAATGTGTAGAAAGAGTTGTGAATATATGGCACCACTTATTTACAACTCATTACCTGAGAACATAATAAATCTACCATATAACAAATTCTGCAGTCATTTAAGAAAATGGTTAATTGATAAAAGCTTCTATAACGTCAACGATTTTTTAAAAACATATGCCTCTTGTTCATATAATTTCAAAAATGTTTTATTTTAGTTTAAATTTATTATTTTTTTCACCCATTCTGTCATTCCTGTGTGTTATTTAAAATATTTGCATGCTGTTTAATATGGCGAAATGTGTCTTAGTGCTTAAGTTTTTTTATTATTTTACCATCTTTTGTATTTACCACATTTTACGCAAATAAATATATTATTATTATTATTATTATTATTAGACCACAACGCTGGTATTCTTGCAGGTCCTTAATAAATAAATACCTAAATAAATACCTACTTGGGTGACGGCGTAATAACGGATTATTCCGCCGTCACTCAAGTAATTCGGACATTACACTTATACTAAATTACCTATCGCTGATTCAATGAGTACTTAATAGTTAATTGTAAACATATTGTAAATATAATATACATAATATAATAATCTAGAAAATAATAAATATACATATATGCGTGTGTGTGTGATATAATTATAAATAAAGTTGTGTAAAAATAAAAAGACTATTATTAAAAACAAAGATAAAAATATGTGTACTAATTTCTGAGGGAATTGTCATTTGTGCTGTGCACGTTTCCGAACGCACGACTCACTATAATATCTGTCATTCCTGTCAGAATAAAAATAAAACATCACTAAAACATAAAACAAATGCCACGTGGCCTCATGGTCATGTGGGTGACATGTTTTAATGACGTGACAACACGTGTTTTGGGATATTTGCCGCTCTCACGTACATGAAACCTTTTGCCTATAAAGTAGCAGCTTTTTAAATTTGACCTGGAAAGAGTATGAAGAGGTCATGCTTCGTAATGGCGGTGGCAGGTCATTCCAGCAGTGTGTGGCGGCGAACCTAAAACTGCCACGAAAAGCAGTTGTCCTATGCTTTGAAGTTATAAGGAGATACGATGACGCTCTCGTGTAATGCTGATTGATATCGCGGGACCAGTTCAGCTTCGAATACAGGTACTCTGGTTTTTTGGTAAGAACTACGCCAAATAGTAACACGGCCAGATGGAGATGTCTACGAGCAGTCATTTTTAAAAGATTCCCTGCGTTAAGATAGCTGGTTACATGTGTTCGAGGTGGAATACAGTAGCAGAATCGGGCACATGCATTCTGCACCCGTTGTATCATGTTCTGCGTTCTTTTCAATACACATGCACCATACACCGTGTCTACATAATTAAGCTTGGACAGGATAAGGGATTCGCACAGCATGATCCTCAGATCTGTGCTCAGGTGCTGACGTATCTTATACAACAGTTTGAGACGGTAAAAACAGTTTTTAACAGCTTCAAGCACATGCGTCTCAAAATGAAGTTCCCCGTCCATAACTAGACCCAGATTGCGTGCTTCAGTCACTTCCTCTATTGCACAACCATCAACCATCACCACTGGATTTAAGGCCCTGATCTTTTTTATTGTTTCCTTAGATCCCAATATCAAATATTTTGATTTAATTGGATTAAGAACCAAGGAATTTCTCTGTGCCCATTCAGATATCCTAGATAAATCTGCATTGAGTTTATTTACAGCTGCATGGCATTCTTGGGGATGAAATGACAAATATATTTGAAGGTCATCGGCATAAATATGGAATTTGGAATTTAATATATGGCTGGTCACATCGGCACTGTATAAAATGAAGAGGAGAGGACTGATTATTGATCCCTGAGGGGTGCCCCGAGTTACCTGACTGCAAGAAGAGTTGGCCTTGTTACCATTCGTGTCTTGCACTTGTACGAACTGTGATCTGTCAGTCAGATAACTGTGGAACCATTTAACCGCCTTAGTGTCACAGCCATAGTAGGTAAGTTTTGCAAGGAGAAGAGGAATATTTATGGTATCAAATGCTCGTGTGAAATCAAGCAGAACAAGTATAGTGCCCATGCCCTGGTCCCTAGCTTCCAGGATGTTATCAACAACATCAAGAAGAGCAGTAGTTGTGCTATGGCCTTGGCGAAAACCTGATTGCTGCGAAGGCAATATGTTATGCCTTTCAATATATTTTCTTAGCTGGCTACACACAGTTTTCTCCAAAACTTTAGACAAACAGGGAAGTAGACTAATAGGCCTAAGATCCTTAGCAGACGTTGGATTAGCATTTTTGTGTATGGGCACTACAATTGCAGTCTTCCATGCTTGCGGGAACATAGATGTCTCAATGGATTTGTTTATAATTCCAGTTATAGCGGAAAGGCTATGAGGCATAGTCAGCAACAGCATGTCCAAAGAAATACCATCCGTTCCCAGAGCATTTGATTTGAGGCTGGCGATATGCATACTGACTGTTACTTCACTAACAGGCTCTAAACTGAAGGTATCAGTGTGAAAACGATTGGACTCAAAATGAATCAAGTCAGTTAGAATAACAGTGCTGTTGCCCGGGATATTCAAAAAGTGATTATTTAGAGTGTCTGAGTCATTAAGGAACTGAGGTATATTATGTTTTTTTTGTTTACCTATTGTAATATTTGATTTTAAATTCTTCCATAATTTTTTTGTGTCTTTAATGTGTTGATTGATATATGTACTAAAATATGCTCTTTTTTCATTTTCAATGGCAGCGTTTACTATATTTTTAAGGTTCTTATAACTAGCTTTAAGAGACTCCGATTTACATAGTTTATAGCGTGTATGATGTTCATCACGCAGCTTAACCATTTCCTTGATAGTGTCAGTGATCCAAGGGTGTGATCTTTCCCTAACCAAAATCTTAATTTCTGGTGCATGTAGATTGAAAAGTGTGATGATATAAGAATTAAGGGTAGACACCATCTCACTCACATCACTCTGACGCATAACATGACTCCAATCAAGGTTGCAAAGGTCAACATGAAAGATATCCAGCAAGATGTTTTTAAGCGGTCTGTAACATATCCACTGCGGAGCAGGTTTACTAATTGTGAATTTAAATTGCACTGATATGATGGCATGTTGCCCCAGCTCAGGGATGTGTTTCACAAGGGTATTGTGGACATGTGCATCAGTGCATACGACATCAATCAGTGTCTTACTGTTTTCTGTAAAATGAGTGGGTTGTGTTATTATTTGTTTCAAATTACAATACTGTAGGAAATGTACAATGTAGTTTTGTTATTGTTGATATTATTAAGGCAGTCTATATTAAAATCACCCAGCAATATTGTTTTATCGACTTTAGGGACAGAAGTTAATGAGTCTGTAACGGCATCAAGAAATGTATTTATGTTCAACCATGGTGGCCTGTAAGCAGTACCTATAACAATTGTTTGTGAGTTGATTGTTAGTTTAAGCCACATTTGTTCCACGTTGGGTGAGTGTGGATGAACCAGGGTCCTTACCGTCAAATCGCGTCGTACATAGAAGGCCACACCACCCCCTCGGCCTCTGCGAATAGTAGGCGGTCGTGGAATGTGGCGCAATCGGTAATTAGGCACAGTCGGCGCCCGACCTTCCTCGCCATCTCTCAGCCAGGTCTCATTAATAGCTAATAGATCAGGTTGCAACTCTGTCATTGCCAATATAAATTCTTCATGTCGTGTACCGAGTGACCCAGCATTAAGTAATCCTACTTTCAAAAATTTATTTTTAACCATTAGGTTGTAGTCTGGGTGCTCTTACTGCATTTGAATAATGTAACATATAGGATAGTGTATACGTGTTTAGATATATTATATATAGGTACCTAAATAATTTAGTTATATAATTTATGTGCACAGGAAGTTTAATTTTAATCATACTTCGAATAATCACGTCATCGAGTAGATAATATACAGACCTACTAAACAATGCTTGTAATATAATGTATATAATTTGTAAATATGTTAATAGAATAGAGATATATAATATATTATGCATACTAAAAAATGTTTGTAATACGAGTATAATGGAAATATATAGGTATGTAAATAGAATACAATAAGAAACAAAGTAATTGATCATAAAAACATGGTATACTAATCGCCAGATCATAGACATGTCACTCTTACTACCGTAACTTGAGTACATTACAAGACATCTATCTTTCGTAGTAAATTTATTTATTTGTGCTACTACTGAAGACGCGTGCAATGTCGTCCTCGCAACGTATTTGACAAACCTCGTCCCCAGGCTTGTTGCGTGCAAGTATACGACCACGTCTAACCCAAACAAATTTCCACCCATGCTGCAGGCTTGCATCCCGTGCCATTCGAAATAAATGGCGATTTGCTCGTGTGAGGCGCTCGTTTATGAAGAATCGTCTCGGAGTTCCTGGTACACCAAGGTCAGCAGTAGTCGCGCCGCGACGCGACCGCGCGTTACTCAACATATTGTCGCGCAGGTCGCGGCGCGCGAGGCGCACGGCGAGGGGGCGCGGGCGCGTGTCCGGCCCCTCGGCGTCAGTCGCCACTATGCGCCGCCCGCCGACACGTTCGGCGCTCACGATGTCCCTCTCTTCGATGGTCACGCCGAGTTTCAATCCTACCTGCACCACGACGTGAATGGGGTTTTCGCTAGCCGTCTCCGGGATGTTTATAATCTCAACGTCATTGGCAAGCAGCTCTTGATCACGTTCTCGGAGATCCTGTCTCAGCTGGGCGATGGTGTCATTGACGTCGCCAGACTGCACGGGTTGCTGTTTCTCAAGGACGCCTACCCGTTCTTCCAGTCTATCCATTTTCAGCTGATAATTTTTAAGGGACGCTCTAATTTCTGTTAACTCATCTCTGAAAATACGCAGATCTGAGTTTATGGAGCGCAGATGATCCCTGAACGTCTTCAACTCATCAGTGATGTCGTTATTTATATCATGGGTAGACTCAAATGTTGAGTTACTCTGGGGGCTTACATTCAGATGTTCTACCGGGCTTAGCTGTCCAGGGAGTGCAGGTGTGTCGGGTGAGCGGGTGACTGAAGGTGATTCATCAGTTTTATTTTTATTTTTTATACAACTTGGACAACGCCAGTTTTTAGAAATAAAGCTCGCAGGAGGCAGAGAAACACAACGTCGATGAAAATATCCTGCACAGTCCTGACATCTAGCGGATTCTGTCGGCGACAGGAAGCGGCGACAACAACCGCAGCTTTTCGTCATATTGATCGATGTAGTATATCGTAGTTTGGGATTAGATCGATAGATGTCGCTGTTATACAAATATCTTTATAATGGTGTTTACTACGGTCAATGGGCTAACACCATGGGTCGTAGCGCACTTTTAAGTCACTGCACATAAGACAAAACACCACTGCTTGCACTGCCAAACTATTATACATATGTCAATATTCACTAGTTCTTTATTATAGTTTAAGGTAGTTATAGATCACTAAGTGGTAAAGAATTTTGTTTTGCACTTTAAATGTCCTTACAGTATATATTTTTTTACACCAATGTTACTTGATACTTTCACCATCGAATAAAAACTCTTAGTAATTAGTTTATCGAAAACAACTGGCTCTAATATTTATTTTCGTCAAAAATTATAGACACAGTTACTGACAGATCAACACACCCCCACCTTTTTTCTTTTTCCTCGCAAATATGTTATAAAACGTCGTATGACATTCGTACGCTTTGATAATTACAGCCTCTGCTTTCTTGTAGCAATATCGCCTCGTCTGTAATTATCGACTTACCGCACTTATATCATAATGGAGAACATTTTGGAGGGAATTTAGCCTACCATACCACGCTGGCCAGACGGGTTAGTATAGAGTTTTGTATCGAATTTTCCTTTCTCTCGCAGTGCTGATGCTATGTCTGCTTGAGTCGCCTTTTACGACACCTACCGACTAAAAGCGCGAGTTAGGACGGGCCTTTGTCCAACAGTGGACTACAATAGGCTGAGATGACGATATAAATAGTGTCCGACAAGAGTGTTAATTAAATTTGACCTGCGGCACTACCTTAACCACTATGGTTAGTTAATAAGGTAGGGTTTTACCGGCGCGGTAATTAAGATAGGTAAACACGGGGAAACAGGAAAATAATACGTATTTTTGGAATATCAACATAACAATAACTATGCGCGAAAAGCATTTAACGCGCTATCGAGCGTTGCAAATTGCCTCGGTGGCGCAGCGAGAAGTGTATACGACTGCTGTGCAAGAGGTCCCGGGGTTTCGATTCCCGGGTCGGGTGAAAATGGAATTGGGTTTTTCTATCATGAATTTCCATTATTAAGATTTTCCCGGAGTTTGGTAAACAAATGTTCACGGTTGATGACATTAGGCTCGCCCCCTATTTCATGGGACCAAACATAGCTGGCGAAATGTGGGTGTGAAACACCTCTGCCTACCCCTTCGGGGAAAAAGGCGTGATGCTATCTTTTGATGATGCTATGTTCGGGCAATCGCGGGCTATTAGCAGACGTTAATATCAAGCGATGGTGGCTGAATGGATAAGGGACCGGCGCAAATCACGTGGTCCGCTTTCGATCCCGACCGGCAGTACCAATGTGGATTACATTTTGTGGAATTTATATGTACTAGTCAAGTGACTTACCATCTGCTAATGGTAAAGGAAAACATCGTGAGGAAACCCACATACCCTAGAAGTAATTCTATGAGTAGGTATGTCTGATCCACCAACCCGCACTAGGCCACCGTAAGTGGATTATAGCATAAACCATCTCAGCTCTCTAGGTAGAGGAGAGGAGACCCGAGCCCAGCAGTGGGACTTAATGGGTTGCGGATGATGAATATCACGTCTATAATAATTGTGTATTAGGTACTTAACACTAATCATTTATGACCTTATGATCTATATTCAATAACGTGTGGTTACGCAAAACTCGGCGTCGGTAACACTAATTCGGTTATTTTTTTTCATATAGGTACATTTAAATAATTGTTGAAGTCGAAATCGTTGAATAACCCTAATGTTCAGGGAAAAAGCTTCGGTCACTGGAATCGAATTAAACAAAGGCAGCGCTGCGAGCTATATATGACTGTCACCGTGGCGCAGTGGTTAAGGTGGTCGCCTCCCCACTACATCACCGTGCTGGGTGACGTGGGTTCGATTCCCACACGAGACTACTCTGGGTGTACTTTGTGTCCGTTAGTTTCATGTTTGTAAAGGTCCCCGCGACACAGGGCTTGTTCCCTAGTGCGGGCGTTGTCTTTTATAAAATGATAATGAATGAAATGAAATGAATGACTATGTCCAAAGAAAAAAATAGTTGAACTTTCTCTTAACCACTGTCACCAAAACTCACTACCCCATCTCAACCCGTAGGTGTCGTAAAAGGCGACTATGGGAGTAACCTTATGCAGACAAGAGCACTGTGAGAAAAGGAAATTTCGAAACAAACCCTATACCAACCCGTCTGGCCAGCGTGGTATAGTAGGCTAAATTTCCTCCACATTATTTGGAGGAGACCCGTGCCTAGCAGTGGAACGTTTATGGGTTGAAATCATGAATAATATAAGCAACGGATTAGATAAAAAATGGATAACTAGGTCTTACTTGGATAGTAGGTCAATTTTAAAAGATAAATTAAAAGAAAATTTACCTATGTACCAATTAAATTGATACCAAAGTTTAAATGATTTGAATTTTTTTTTACAAAGTATGTGTCCCTTCTTTGTCAGTTGTAAAGAAACACTTACGTTATATACACTATAAATTATTATTTATGTCGCTATTTAAGTGTTTTATGGTAAATAAATTGTACAAAATAGGTATAAAAATGCAAGATTTTTAGTAAATTACTAGTTACAGTCTAACAGTCCTGAAAGTAGCTACCTCTCGCCCTTTCCGATATCCGACGGTCCAGTTATACCAAAATTGTAAAGTTTTAAGAGTTCGCCAACTATTTATCTTGTCTACTGTACTAAAACATCACACTGCGCTTACGTACGAGTCGTACGACCCTAACTGTAACATCACTAACAACAAGAGGCGAAAATATAATGTTTGCACTACAATTTCAGAATCTAGATATATTTTTACAAACAATTATTATCCCTTTTTAGGACCTTTTCTATATAAGAAAGTAAATAAGGCGTTATCTATATTTGATTGTAACTATTTTAGATGTAAGTATATAATTATCTGCAAAGTTTGTTCTGTCCTATGACCAAACCGAAAATATGTTAGTTTTATCAAATAAGCTGTTACATATTTATAATTGAATTGTAGTTTAATTGTTTGTTTAGTTTTATTATGATTTTTATATAGTTTTTACATAATTCTTGTTCTCTCTACATTGTAAGGAGTACAAGAGTGGTTGACCTAAGACCGCCTGTAACACAGGTTTTACTACCTAGTACAGCTAATCATCAATTTTGTTCCCTACATTAAGTTATTTTTAAGAGTTCTGTTTTATACATATTTACCTTATTACTTTTAAAAAAATTACTTACTTACATTGCCTTACATTAGAAAAATAACAACCTAGTATCTAAGTTCAGGTAACCTTTACAACTTACAAAATTAACAATGTGAAAACCTTACAAAACAGTCTCTTTAATTACCAAATAGGTAATTTACTTACGATTCAATCTCAAACCACAAAACAGTTTTCAATCTCACAACAACACTCGTAACTTCATAAGTCAAACAAAATCAATAAAACACAAACAAACACTGATTTTAACTCAAATACGTAACGCGTCTCTCATGTTTAAGTTTAAAACACACCATAATGCGAAATATAACCTATTTAAACTCCATTTATAACATTTTCACAGATATTTAGCGAATAATTGTCTTTGCAAGGCACTCGTACGTAATAGTATCAAAGGTATAAACATACATGACGAAAATTATAGGAAAAAGAAATCCTATAATAGTCTGTCTCTGTCTAATGCCTGTGGTTTCTATGTGACGGTAGATAGTATACAAGTCAACACAAGTTATGAGAAGGAAGGTCGATATTTTCATGTAAGGTTCAAGGTATTTCGATACTGAGAGAGGATTTTCCTTCCCCTTTGCGTTTGAAAAACCTGTGTTGACGACTGTACTTAGTGTGCTTGTCTCTTTCATGCATGAATGATTTAATTTGAGAACATCGCCATCTATGTTTAAACTGAGTTATTTTTTACTGTCCTAATAAGAAGCAGGCAAATAAGCAGAATTCTTGTATTAGATTTTATTGTATTAAATTATTGAATAATAAATGACATTGGGTGGTAATTAATGATTTAATCAAATTATGTTACCAATAACAAGTGATAACATGAAATGTATTGAGCATGATCTAACTTGAAATATTCTCAGCGCCATCTATGGTCAAATAGTTAAACTATTTGGACATCTATCGGCAAGTAGAAGTATAACGTTAAGTGCTATTTTTGTTAAAATCTATTTATTTTCTAATAGATGTCGCTATCAGATATCAATTAAATAAAGATAATAAAAATTGCTTTGAAATTCTGGTACGAAATTCATTTATCACGTTTTCATGTTTCATTGTATTCAATCTATAATAATTGTAATTTAATACCATATCTAGTTTTAAAACAAAGAATCTAAATATTAAACCCATCTTAAAATACGACATCTTGTGTTGAATAGATGAACTATGTAAAGATCTTTGATTATTAGTGTATTTTTTATTACCTAATAGATGTCACTATTTAGTACTAAAAGTTAGTAATTTCGAAAATAATAATTATCTTCTAGGCCATAAAATTACATCATGACCTGGATAATAGGTCTCTGAGAGCATAATTAAAGAGGTGTATACATAATACTTATTTCTTAATAACATAAACGCCGTAGGCAAACATTATTCAACATTATGTTATTAATAAATAAGTAGGTAGGTAGGTAGATTATCTAATTAATTCTCACGCACGTAACACAGCGTTCTAATAATAACTTGTAAGGCTTTACAGGACAAACGGTTCGATATACGTCTGAAGAAGACTCCTTCAGGTGTTAAATACACCTGAAGGAATGAAAATAGTTATAAACTTTAAAAAACGTGTATTCCAGGTCTAGCTTTGGTCCGAGAGAGAAATGAAGTGAAGTGACATACATAAAATTAAAAACGGGTCAAATATGATAATTATGCTTAATTGCTAATTGTTAAGACTAAAATTTCAGGCGCTCGAACAATTAGTAATATTTAAATTCAATATGAAATATTGAATATGAATTTCTACAATAGAACAATAAAGTTATGTTTTTGTTATAGGTACAATATAGATATAGCTGAAGTATTTAATAACTTTTTTGTTAACATACCGGTAAACACAACCAGCTCCTTAGATTATTGCCCGGTTTAAGCTGAACTCTTGGTTAGGAGCAACACGACAGAATGTAGTGTCATTTTTAGTTTTAAATATACTGACCCCAGCGACACAATAAAAACATTAAAGTCGCTCAATTCAAAAAGAACTGTTGATCTATGGGGTATTTCAGTCAAGTTAGTTGAAAATATAATTTTTGATATAGCGCCATACCAAGCTGCAATTTTTAACAGATGTGTAGATACAGGTAAGTTTCCTGATCTAATGAAACACAGTAAAGTTATACCTTTGTTTAAAAATGGATCTAAGAGTGACCCTATTACTTTAGACCTATTTCTATATTGCCAGCTATTAGTTAAGTCTTTGAAAAAATCATATTGCAGCAATTAGAGAGTCACTTTCATTTAAATGAATTATTACACAGTGAGCAATATGGTTTCACAAGGGGTCACTCTACTGTAGATGCAGGTGTGCAGGCTTACCTAAGATGTAGGGTACAATGCGCTGATATTTAAGGAAATAGGTCTTCAGGACTACCTGTAGAAATGGGCGTCCCTCAGGGCTCAATTCTTGGTCCTTTTTTATTTTTGATTTATATTAATGACTTGCCATTCTACGTACAGGATTTTTGCGACATAGTACTATTTGCAGATGATACGTCTCTTATTTTCAAAGTTGATCGTAAAGCAACAAATTTTGACGATGTAAATGGTTCTCTCGCGAAAGTCTTGGACTGGTTTACGGCAAACAATCTATTGCTAAACTCCTTAATCTTAATTTAAACTCTGAAATTCTCACCCATGTTGACAAAACAGTTTTTTTGGGTATAACTTTAGATTGCAAACTTCAGTGGGGAACCCATATATCGTGTCTCGCAGGTAAACTTAACTCTGTGGCGTTTACAGTCAGAAAAGTACGACAACTTACTGATGTGGAAACCGCGAGATTAGTTTATTTTAGTTATTTTCACAGCGTCATGTCCTATGGTATTTTGCTTTGGGGCAAGGCTGCTGATATTAAAACAATATTCATTCTTCAAAAACGAGCCATTCGCTCTATTTATAACTTAGGTTCACGAGTTTCCCTGAGAGAACGATTAAAAGAAATAGATATTCTGACAACTGCGTCCCAATATATATTTGCAAATATTATGTTAGTCAAACATAATATTCATCGATATACCAAGAATAGTAGGCACATATCATCGGTTACATAAAGTTCATAATTCTTTTGAGGGACTCGGTGGTTTAAGATAATATGGTTACCAATATAATATGGTTCGTGGAAATAGATCCTCAACCACTTCCGTGAGGAAGCTGGGCCGGAGGGACTCAGTAGGGGGGGGGGGGGGCTGCACGCGGAGCTCGCCAAGCGCCACGCGGTATGGGCGACCCCAGAGGTCACGATCGAGTCACTCCAGCGCATTGCAGATGCGGTCAGCCTCGGCGTCCAGCCCCTCGAGGGGAGCCTGCGGAGACAGCCAAGACTGAATAAGGGCTGCCTTCTCCAGTAGGTCCCAATCCAGCTTACTCGCAGCCCACCGCGGAAAACGGGGAGCTGTCATTCTATTCACACCAATAAGCTATTAATTTCAATATCATCTTTATATCATACAGCTTTAACTGGTTAAACATAAAATATTCTAATATTGATTGTTACTACTGGGTGTAACATGTCTCAGCTCTCGGCATATATTATTAATAAAATATTATTAAGTATAATTACTTCACAATATGAGAATTTCCATTTAAAATAAAAGGTTTTCATTGATTAGACACTAAACTGATCTTTATTAACAGTATTTTTCATTAAATGTGGTAGATATTCAGCTTACTGGGCGACTTGATAAATGCCAATACCAGGTTCTGCCAGGACTGTCTAGTAGACAACAAGAAAAATGACAGTGTGACTGGGATTTTTCTAATGCCCAACAGAATAAAATCACATGACTTAACTGCATTACATTTCAGCCTGCAAAGACTTTCCCCGTTGATGAGTATATGCCTGACACATTCAAAGCTTTGAGTCACAGAATTCAACAGAGGTTCACTTCTGGTCAGAACAAAGTTGTCAATGTTGTCTTACCTAAAGGTAAGTTAAACAGGTAAGTTTATATTTGGAAGTCATGTTACTGAATTACAATTGTCATCATCATCTTGCTGAACACCATATTATATCTTAAAATTTTCAGATGAGTGAGACTGTGTTTGATGATATCTCACCTCCATCAATGAAGCAGTCTCTGATGTACTTGAAATACAAAGTTGAGGAGGATGCTCAGTTCATGCGAGAACTGGCAGTATTGAAAGCAGTCACTGTAAAGGTAACTCTGTTGTGCCTTTTTTGTTTTTTTCGAGATTCACAAGTATCATTCAGATGGTCCAGGAGCGGATCTATGTAGGGACTATAGGGACTGCAGCCCGAGGCCGCCGGATATAAGGGATCCCCAGCCCCAAAAGAAGACATTGTGAATTAAAAAAAATCGGTTAAGAACATGTCGGACCATACGCAATGGTTCTGCCAAATCTCAATATTATTTACCGGCCCACACTAAACACCTATTCTCTAAATGCCATCGAAATACATTGAGTAGTCTTCGAATAAAATGCCTGTGACATAATATGTACGGACGGACACAACGAAATTATAAGGGTTCCGTTTTTACCATTTTGGCTTCGGAACTCTAAAAAATGCATTATCGCACGGAACCTTCACTCTTAGCCGGTTTTAATGGCAGTGTCCATTGATTTAAGGTTCACTTTTGATTGGTACAGATTGTTGAGTAATTAAGACGTGTGTTTGCTTCAATATTTAAAAATCACATTGTCGCGGTTAAACGATTCATAACAAACATGCATAACTATAGATATTATGTATAATCCTTCGCAACATACCGCCAACCAAAAGAGCTTAAGTTCTTTTAAAATAACTAAAATTGTAACCTTGAGTTAATTTACACAATGCAACTAATCAATCAATACTAGTAACAAAATGGTAGATAGTCATAACTATAAACAACTGTAAACTAAAGAAATTAAATGTTGAGCAAATTAATCCTACATAGTGAATACAATCATTTAATACCCTTCATAGTCTGTTACATATGAAATTAAACTTTGGTGACTACAGGTAGAAGACATAATTTACCAATTGATCGCTTAACTATGTGGTTACCGGTTTTAAAAATAAGTTAAAACTAAATCAGGCTCTTCTATCATAAACATGTCGCTCCAATCTATTATACTTAATAAATAATATAAGTGTAAAAAGTCGGCTTATTAGTTATTAGTTCCATTGTTTAAATGTTTGAGTTGGTATGCTATGACTATATCGGTGTTGTTACTGTTATTGCTAAAAGTGGCTGAACTGGTGGAAAGTGGCACTGGGTGCGACAACAGTGGCGGACACGTGAAGCGGCGGGTGATACGCGTCCACGGGCTGCAGCCCCTCGTCCGCGGCGCGCACGCTCGCGCTCACTCGCCCGCTCAACACGAGGTCTAACTGTCGACCGTTACAATTAGCTACTGAATTACATTGGATGACCTCACAAAAAGCTGTAAAATATTCAAAATAATTGCATATTGCAACATTGCAAGAATACAAGTTAAAATCACCTAATATTATTACATTAGGGTAAAACCGGGATAGATGCCGCGCTGGGATAGACGCCTCGATTTTAAAAAATCAACTTCTAACACACTTCACAGCAAGTGCATAGTTTAAACATGCGCCATGTGCACCCCTCACCTCAGGGATGCGTAAACTATTGTGCAGAGTGGACGTGTATCGCGTGTGTGCCCCAACATATCCGCAACGGACGCGACGAGCGCGAAACTAACAAACACTAAAAAACGTAAGTATTGACTGCTCCCTATTTTGTGAAGTAGTAATGTATTATATTTTATTTTAATTATGTTAATACATTGGTTCATTGAAAACACATTTAGGAGTTAATCATTGATTTCTTACATTTACTTTAATTAAAATTCAGAAAGGCATCTATCCCTAGCGTAAAGGATAGTCGCCCCAAAATTTTGAAGGATAGACGCCCTTAGGGGCATCTATCCCTCTATACTGTAAACCCGTGTTAAAGTATTGAAGGAGTGTATTTATATTACATTGTGATTGCCCTGTTGGTTAGAGACCCTGGATGCTAAGCCAGATGTTGAGGGTTCGATTCCCATCCAGGACAAACTTTGTGTGATGACAATGATTTTATTTAGAGTTCTGTGTTTGACTGTAATGTATTTATAATATGTATGTATCTAAATACTATATAAGGATGTCAATTGATATGACATCCGCAGGACATCAGGACGAGGGTGTGTGTGTGTTTGTGTGTACGTGTGTGCGAGAGTGTGTGTATGTGTGATTATAAAGTGTTTAACCAAAACTACTTTGATTATTGTAGGTGATGCCAAGAAAATACAAAAGGAAGAAGGGTGTACAAGCTCGAGTGATATCCATGGACTACGGAGCAGCTGCAGAAAGCATTTGAAGAAATGGATAAAATAGAACTGGGAATGGAGAAAAAAGAAATGTAACTATTTTGTTAGGGCTATTTCTATAAAAGTTGATTAAAAATATTTTTGTTAAAGAGATGCATCTGTAATCTATATAATTAAGGGTCAACTTGTTTTCTTTTAGAATTTTTGTTATCTTTATCAGAAGAAAAATAAATGTTACATTGTGATAACTTATTCTTGTTGTTTTATTATAAAAGGCATATATCCCCCGTCATAGGCATCTATCCTTCCAAATGATTTAATAGTGAGGCATCTATCCAAGCCGGTAGGCATCTATCCCAAAAAACATGTCTCGCAAGAACTTAATTTCTGCTAACCCAGTGATAGTTACGTAAATAAATATACATTCTAAAGCTTTATGAACTATGAAACTAACTATATCATAGGGATATTCTCTGCGAATACGTTTGGTATTAAAGTTTATTTATTTATTTATTAAGGATTACCAACAAGAGATACACATACTTAACAAAGAAATATCAAAAACATAAAGCGTGCCTGATGCTCTCTCATTTATAGGCAACCACAGCTGACTTAATAGTAACATTTGTTTGTTTTATTATAATAATAAGACTTATCAGTTAACAGGGCAAAAGTAGGAAATTTATATAAAATTTGTTGTTGACATGACTATTAAAACAAAAAAAAATAGAATTTATAGAGAATAAAAAAAAGATGTAGTGACTACAGTAAGAATAGAAAATATTAGCATTGTTTACAGTCGAAAGTATTCCATAATGTTACTCTTAAATTTAGTTGGAGAATTTTCAAAAATGTCAAGATCTAAGGTTCTGGAGAGATCATTATATAGTTTACACATTCTATTTAAAGGTGAATTAAGGCCGAGATTAGTTTGGTATCTGTTTAAACTGAACAGTTTGTAGGCACATAATCGCGGTAACCTGCTCGGGGCAGCAATTTTTATTTGAGACAATAATCCAGGACAGTCTATTCCATTGTTAAACAATTTATATAGAAACATAAGATCTAAAACCTTGCGTCTGTTGTTAAGGGAAATCAGCCTAAAATATTTAAGACGAGCATTATAAGAAGTTAGCTGATATTGTAAATTCTGGTTATATGTAAGATGACAGAGGAATCTTCTTTGTACTCGTTCGATTCGGTTGCGATGAACTTCATAAAAGGGAGACCATACCTGCGAGCAATATTCTAAGATGCTACGAGCTAAAGAGTTAAATAAAATAATTTTTGTTTTCGGATTTTTAAAATTACTTGTATTTCTATATATGAAGCCACATATAGAAATACAAGTAATTTTAAAAAGTTATAAGACTATTTCCTTAACTAGGGCATCTATCCCGGGTTTACCCTACTTTTATATTTTATGCATATTTTTTCCAATAAACTCATCACCATATACCTACTCATTTTCTTTTGTATTTGGTGGAATGTATACAACGCAACATGCAAACAAGAATCTATTTTGTGAGTGAACTGTATCACATACCAATTCAAATCTGCCGTCCGATAGCTAAAAGGTCATTAAGCCACAGTTGGCCAATTTTTACTTTTTAATGCTATCTTATAGAAAAAAAAAATCTCTATCGATCTGTCTAAGAAACATATTTCTAACCCTTCTAGTTTCAGAAATAAATCAAATAAATAAGCCGTTAAACACAAAAATTTCAATGGTTTACAAAACTTAATGTACGTTAACCATCAATGCTAAAGTATAAAGTCACTTTAAGCTCTTAACGTCGTCATGTTACAAAAACTTTTTAAATCGTTGCTTACCTAGAAGGACGTTGTTTGATTTCACTACGCAACAAAGTCATTAAAACATTTTAATTCCGTTTAAGCGAATAAGTGTTTTATTATTCTGCATTACTATACTAAGCTAAAAAGACATTTTATTAGAGTGCAACACTTAAAAGGCGTTATCGTCTGTTAATGTCTTATTAGCGTAGGATTTGTGTCGTATAAAATAAAAAAATTACTATTGATAAAACTCATACCGCCCTTAATGACCAAAATACTCATAGATATAATGAAATGCAGCAAATCTAAGCTAAAAGGACACACTCGGCGCTCGCGCCTCACCCCGCATGTCAGTGACAGTAGATCAAAATAATATTAACTAAAAAATTAAATAAAAAGCGATATAACTTTTCCTTAGTTACTTATAAAAGATACCCAGACCTTTGGTCTATGAGAACATTTGCAATCATCTTTGCATTTAAATGTTTAAAAAATTCCTTATGGTAACATAGGGTATATTGCTGGTAAAATATAGCGTGAGAACAAAAAAATATTACTTATAGTTAAAAATAAAAATAACATACATACTTCTGCTTAATTTTAAGAACCTTACCTTTGGTCTGTGAGATCATACGACTATTCTTACATTATGATATGTTTCATTTCCCGCGCGCGCGCGATGACGCTCTGATCCGTCCCGGTAATTTAATTCGTAAAGTGAAGTAAAATTAACTAATGAGTTGTAAAAATGTGTCTAAAATGTATCCTTAGTGACAATACACGTATAGAAAGTGAAGTACAGTGATAAATTTTGGAAATTTTGTGTTTTTCAAACAATAATTACCTATGCACTAAACTAGCAAGTGTCATTAGGTAAAAACAATTCGACATTGGCGCGAATAAGTGAGCCGCGCGCCGCGCTCTTTCACTCTCAAGCTTTGTGTCTCTATCTATCTCTGTCGCACGCGAGCCGCGTTGTTGGAATTCAAAATGAATAATAATTGTACAATTTGTTCTAAAAAAATTGCTACAGGAGAACTAATGAAATGTAATGGATGTAAAACAGTTTACCATTACAAGTGCGTAAATATATCTTCGGCTAAATTTAAAGAGGATCAAGTACAATTAAAGCGCAGTTTCAAATGTGATGACTGCATTAACATAACTCAACGTATACGAGTAACGGATGACACTCCTGTACGAGGTGTTCGCGGTAATAAGGATATGGATGAGGTTAATCAATCCTTTGAGATTAACATTTCTAAGGAAAGAATGATATATGAGGAAAATGAAATTATGGCAGGTATTATGTCAAAAGTGAATACTGTTATAATGGCAAAATTAAGTGATATTGAGTCTAAAATAATAGATGAAATAAAAGCTAATGTAACAGTCTTAGCGTCAGAAAATATAAAATTACGGCAAGAATTGAAAGAAGCTAATGAGAAATGCATTTCTTTTAAGCAAGAAATTGAATCCCTAAAAACAGAGAATCAAAAAATTAAAGAGGCAAATGCTGTAAGCAGCTTGGACTCTCATTCAAGTAAACAAAACTCAACCTCTCCAATATCTTTATTGACCACTGATGACAGTGTCACTAACGGGAAACAAGGTGTTCAGATGTCAGGGTCACAAGATCCTAAACCTCAAACCCAGGTTAGTTATGCGGCGGCGGTGGCCATAAAAGCAACGGGCGTAACAACTACCAATGGGAAGAATAACAACGAGTGGATTGACGTTAGAAACAACAAGAGGAAGAACCTTATTAAAAGAGGTGAAAATACGTCACCTGTATCGAAGTTGAAAGCGGTTGAACGTAAGAAATTCTTACATGTTTGGAGATTAGACAAATGTACGACAGAAAATGATTTAATAGAATTTATAAAAAACCTATTAGGGACGGACTGTGATATATTAGTAGAACAGCTGAAACCAAAAACTGACCGTAACTACGCATCCTTTAGAATTGGAGTTACCGAGAGTAATTATGAAAAACTATGTGATCCTGAAGTATGGCCACAGAATGTTGAGTATAGCGAGTGGATTTGGTTTCGTCGAACAATTAAACCAACCGAAACTGAAAGTAAGTAGGTGCTTTAACATATTGTATCAAAACGTGAGGGGCCTTCGTACGAAGACTATACAATTTCTAACTTTATTGGAATCATCGGGCGTAGACTTATTCGCTATTACAGAAAGTGGATTAAACGAAGCGATTCAGAATGCAGAGTTAATACTACCCGGATACCAAGTACTGCGATGTGACCGAGCTGATGGGCGCAAGCATGGAGGCGTACTTTTAGTGGCCACACCGCGATACGAATTGCGACGAGTGACGCTACCCGACGGTGTTAATGTAGACAATCACGGGTTCGAACTGGTATGTGCTGCAATTTACATGCATAATAGGTTTTTGTTTACATGTTGTATAGTGTATATTCCGCCGCAGACTGATGAAAATGAATATATGATAATGTTTAATTTATTAGAAAAAATATGTATTAAATATAGAAACAATTTAGTTATATTAGGTGATTTTAATTTATTTTCGTGTAATGATGTAGTTTGTAATTATTATGAATATTTTGTTGCCTTTTGTGAATTGGTTCAGTGTAGTACAGTGCCTAACTGTAACAACAGACAGTTAGACCTAGTGTTGAGCGCGCGCAGTGGTATATGCGTGGAGGCAGCCGACGAGGGCATGCAGCCCGTGGACGCGTACCATCCGCCGCTCGCGGTCAGTGTCGAGATTGGTGCCTTGTCGCCGCCGCCGCTACCACCCGCGCCCCTCACCCCCAACCCCTTGTCGTGTAGTGATATAACGCGTAAGCAATGGAATTTTAATAAGGCAAATTTCAACTATTTATATTATGTTCTTTCTGTAATAGATTGGAGCGATATATTTTTAGTAAAAGATCCGGATTTAATATTAAAATTATTCTATGATAGAATATACGAGGCTTTTGATACTTGTGTTCCAATAAAACGGACTAGAATGACAAGTAGTAGGTATACCTACCCAGTATGGTACACCACTGATATTATCAGAGATATTAAACTTAAATACAAATTACATAAAAGGTATAAGTATACTAAATTACATAGTGATTATGAAGCGTTCTCTCGTTGTAGGGCCAGAGTAAAGGCCAGCACTGCACGGGCACACGATCAGTATTGTGACCGCGTGCAGAGTCACCTAGCGAAGGAGCCCCGAGCATTCTGGGACTATTTAAGAGCTAAGAAGGGCAACACAAGCAAACAAAAGATAATAAAAGAGGGACGTGTATTATCTGATTTGGAATGTGCAGGTGAATTTGCAAAATTCTTTCACTCTGTGTACAACCCGGAGCCTGCAGTGTTAAGCGTGAGGGAGGCGAGTGCAGCGCCTGGGCCGGCGCCTGGAGCGTGGGCGCATTTAGCGGAACTGTGCGGTGCAGACGTACGATGCTCGCTCGCGCACCTGCCGCCTAAGCGCTCAGTTGGCCCCGACGGTATACCGGCGTATATTTTCAGGGATTGTCGTGAAGTACTATGGGAACCGCTACTACATTTATTTAATGCGTGTATTAGGAACACGATATTTCCAGAAACATGGAAACTAACCCGGGTTGTGCCTGTGCCTAAAGGTAGAGGAGGTCCAGAGCCGAGTGATTATAGACCAATAGCGATCCTGTGCACTCCGGCCAAAGTTTTTGAGGGCGCAATTCATCAGCAGCTGTATAAACAGGTAAGTAGTCAGTTGTCTAACGCTCAGCACGGTTTCCGTTCGGAACGGGGGACAACGGGCAACTTGATGCATTTGATGACGAAACTGGTACCGGCATTAGATGCTGGTGGGCAGGTGGACGTGGCCTATTTTGATTTTAGGAAGGCATTTGACACAGTGGATAACGACGTTCTGCTGGAAAAGTTGGCTAGAGTGGGTTGCACACCGCATACGCTATCATTCTTTGCGAGCTATCTGCGGGACAGATGTCAGTATGTGGACTGTGGTGGTTATTTCTCTGAACCTTATTTTACCAGATCTGGTGTGAGTCAAGGTAGCACCATGGGACCTTTGCTCTTCAATTTGATGATAAATGACTTGCCTGAAGTCGTCAATCAGTCGACCCCATTGTTGTTCGCCGACGATCTAAAATTGGTCCTTGAAATGAAACAAACCGCGGACCACGATATGCTTCAGCGGGATATAGATAGGATTGTAGACTGGAGTTTTAAAAACAAACTATTCTTTAACATAGATAAATGTTCAGTGTTGTCGTTTAGCCGAGCGCGTGTTCCAAGTCACCACCGTTACACCATGGTAGGAGAGCCGTTGCGACGCGTTACAGAAATTAAAGATTTAGGAGTTACATTTACAGCTGATTTAAACTTCCGTAAACATATTATCGACGTGTGTAAAAGAGCTTATCAAAGTCTAGGGTTTGTTTTGCGACAGGGTAATCAATTTACGAATTTAGGTGCTCTAAGGGCGTTGTATGAGGCTCACGTCAAGAGTCACTTAGAGTGCAATACAGTTATTTGGTCACCACATGAAGCCAAATACAAATTCATGATTGAGCGCATTCAAAATAAATTTATTAGGTTTCTATACTTAAAACAGTATGGAGTATATCCAGGATATCCGCTTTTATATCCTACTCTATTTGTTTTAGGTATGGTAGGATATTATAAACTAGAAATTAGAAGGGAAGTGACATTAGCTTCCTACTTATTGAAAGTGTTACGTGGTGCTATAGAAAACTCCAACATTCTCCAAGAACTCAGACTGTGTGTGCCCGATGAGTACCTGGGTAGACGGCGACAGCCACCACTTCTTGAGTTGCCGCGGGCGCGCACCAACCTGCTCCAACGTGCGCCTATGACGCGGGCACTGCGTACACTCAACATGGTCGCTGACCGAATAGATATATTCTCGTGCTCACTGAACGACTTCACGAAGGCAACTTATTGTGTTGTATGTTTAGGAAGTAGTTTATAGTTTTGATAGATTAAGTAGATATAAGATAGATTTAAGATCTACAAGGTTCTACAATTATTGCATTAGATTTAAGTATCTGTAAAAATAGTTGTAAGGTTTAAAAAAAAAAAAAAAAAAAAAAAAAAAAAAATTAATGTTTAAAAAATATGTTCTTACATTATAACAAATAATGAATGTCACTGAGAACAAAAAATATTATAATCAAAAATTTAAATAATCTGTCGAATCTGTCGAAAATCAAATAAAAACATAATTATATTATAATAATAAACAGCATCACAGAGATGTAATAATAATAATAATAAATCATTTATTTGTGAAACATAGGTACATATACAATAAAGATGTTAATTAAACAAATAGTGCTCTATGTTTTGCCATGCAGACATACAAATAAGTTAGAACTTATGAACTAAACTAAACGTTTTTAAGAAAATAATAACTTATGAACTAATTAAACTAATAAATCTACATTGCCAAGACAATATACATATTAATAATTAATCCTAAAATGAGTTGTCATTTAAAAAGATGGACATGGAAGACAAAATGGTTTTAAAAAAGCATTTAAATACAAAATGCAAAATAGTTTTCAGATTTACTATTTCAAATGTAAAATACCAAATAGTTTTGCGTTTTGTATTTTAAATGCTAAATGCAAAATAGGTATTTTCAAAATACTTTTTCAAAATAAAATACCTACCTTTTGACCAACTCTCAGATCATGATCATGAGAAATAGAGACAATGCTGAGCCGAACAGAAAGTCTAATAACATGGCACCTTATGCATGACTTTTTGGTCATATTTATTTATCAGTACGCGTACCAATAAATGCTGTTATGTTATTAATAATAATAATACTCACTTAAAATAATGTAAAAGATATTATTTTCATATCATAAGGGCGCGCATGGCTAGCATTCAGCGTCATTAGTTCATTTCATTTTGTTTGACTGGTAATGTTGGCTAAACTTAATCACAAAGTATTTTGCATTTTGAAATAAATATTAAAAATGCAAAATACATCTCAAAAGGTATTTCAAATAAAATACAAAATGGTTTTTACTAAAAGGCATTTAAAGGCAAAATACAAAATAGGTATTTTGCATTTTGTATTTGCATTTTAAATAGAAGTATTTCAAATAAATCGCATCTCTGATCATCATAATAGCCCAATGATGTCCACTACTGAACATATGGCTCACCTAGTTTCTGCCACTGCGAGCGACTTTGTGCCGCTAGCATACAACGACCACCCGCAATCTTTATCAAGTCGTCGGTCCACCTCGTGGGGGTTCGCCCTACACTGCGCTTTCTAATACGTAGCTGCCAGTCTAAAACCTTTTGCCCCCATCGGCCATCAGTTCTACGAGTACTCCCACTTTAGCGATGCAATGCAAATTTAGCTATGTTGGTAACTTTAGTTCTCCTACGGATCTCCTCATTTCGGATTTGATCACCCAGGAAAACTACTATACTACTAGTTTTTAAGAAAAATAACTGTAAAAGGTAATTGAATCAATAAATACATATTATTATTATTATAAACTCCGAGCATAGCTCTTTCCATGGCTCGCTGAGCGATAGTGAGTCTTATGAGCCCTACAGTTTAGTAAATATTAACTAATAGAAAATTAAAAAGAAAACATTTAAGATATTTATTTTTTATTAGTGTCTTCCATGTATTTTTCTTAATCATTATAGTGCAACTTTGGCAAAACTGTAAGTATTTATCTGAAACAAATAACAAATATTTACACTCATTTACACACAATAAGACATCCATGCTACTAGATGCAGTTATAAAATGTAACTTTGTATTTAGTACGTACCTACCATGGGGACTACACACATCAACTGAACCGTTAAAATTGAAGAGTTCACAAACTTATGCATAATTATACTCTCACCCAATATAGACAGCGACACTATCACAGTATTCCACGAAGAACGAGACTCTTTCGGCTTGTGGTTTAAACCAGTCTACAGACTGGTTAATCACCTTTTCGGAAGAAGATTACTCTACGAGCTGCTAGAGGAGAGTATTCTCATCATCATCATCAGCAACCCATTAAGTCCCACTGCTGGACTCGGGTCTTCTATCCTCTAACTAGAGAGCTGAAAGGGTTTAGGTCATAATCCACTCACGCTGGCCTAGTACTCTATTATATCCTATGAGAGTATCCTACTATATTATTATAGGTTACATTATAATTACGTACCTCAACGAATATACTTACTACAACCTTTCTTTTCCTCAAAATTCCAAATTCCCTCGCGCTAGAATTAACCAACATCATTATCATCATCATCATCAGCAACCCATTAAGTCCCACTGCTAGGCTCGGGTATCTTCTCCTCTAACTAGAGAGCTAAGAGGGTTAACCAAAATATTTTATAATTTAATAGGTATATTATAAACAACATCAACCTAAAATAAAATTTAATATTTAATTTTGTTGTTCGTCATGTCATCTTGTATAATTTTTTTATAAAAAGCACAAACCTAATAGTAGAACACATAAAAAGTGTTTTACTTTTACAAAAGAGTTTTTATACTTTTTTTAATAAAAAGTATTTTTCTCTAAATATATTTATGAATTCATTTTATATATAGAGACATAAAGTATAAAGACAATAACAACAATATAATATCTACATATTTTTATACTTTCTGGTTTAAACTAGAAATATTAATATAATAATATGATTGACCTTGAATTTCTGAATATCGAAACTACATGTCAAACCTTAACCTATACCCAAGGAACTTATATCTCCTAAGGAGATATACAAGGATATATTATAAGTTCCCTGCCTACACTTTGACCTAAAGGTTTTTACTGACAGCTATTGTGTGTGTATACTTTATAATTTACACGACTCAAAAAAAATAATTTAAAAACGATAAAAGAGAAATTGCAAAACGTAAACGTAGAAAAAATAATATTTTTACAAAAAGAAATGATATCTCACCAAAAACATAAATGTTAAAAGTGGCAGGCAATTTCAATATAAAAATAGGTAGGTACGCGTGGTTGTCGATTTCACCGACAAAAGAATCGAGATCTAAATTAACGGCAAGTTATGTTCTAGTCAAATTATTTACAGAAAGCAGATAATTTAGGAGAAATTGAAGCTCAAGATTTTACTTGCTTACTAATTTCTCCTAAATTAACTGCTTTCTGTAAATAATTTGACTAGAACATAAATTGCCGTTAATTTAGATCTCGATTCTTTTGTCGGTGAAATCGACAACCACGCGTACCTACCTATTTTTATATTGAAATTGCCTGCCACTTTTAACATTTATGTTTTTGGTGAGATTACTTATACTCATTAAGAGGGAACGCGGCACACGATTCTTCATACAAACGTACTCCCCTGTTTTCTCCCTGAATTATGTCTAAAAGGCAATTTTTTTTAGCTCAAAAATTCAAGTTCAGCTATAGGCATGTCCCTATCCTTATATCCCTATTCCTTTTTCTCAAAAACTTATTAATAAAGAAAATATGAGCCTCCAAATATTTAAAATTGCCGTGTTTTTACTGTCGTAATTAAAGGACTACCAGAGGAATTCTATAAGTTATTTACATTAAAAAAAATGATAGGAACCTAGTCATACTCTTTCTGGATTTTTTCATGTAAAAAAGAATTGAATCGGCTCAGTTTTCGAGGAGAAAATAGGGGAATACGAAACGTCCATTTCGTCAAAATTTTTGTCTTAAAATCTGTCTTAGCTGTAGCTGTCTTTATCGCACTCTTCGGGGGTGACTTGAGGTAAGGGGGGTCACTTACATGTATATGACTAGGGAAGTGGTATCTGTCGATATTTTTTTATCGATACTGTAGTGATGTCCATCAATGTCGATGTTGATGATTTACTGTTTTTATTTATTAAATTGTGAAACTGTAAGGTTAATTTCCGACTTTTTTATTAAGTTAATAAGATTATATCAGATCAGGTCGCAACGATTTGATTTGGCTGCTCTAAAAGTAAGACTAGTCTTATCAAGTATATTCATATACACGCATTATAATGGATGCAAGAGTGGTGTAGGTTGTGGGTATTTTATTTAAAATAGCTGGCAAAATGCGAGTTGGATTCGCGTACCGAGGGTTCCGTACGATTATACATTTTTTTTATTATTTGTGATTAAAATGTAAGATATTAGAAGGTAACGGGATGGCTATAAGTTACAATAAACATTCACGTAAAGTTCAGTCCGGAATAAACTCTCTTTCTTATTATTATTTTTTTCGAGTATCATCTTATACCCGTTCCAATAAAGTTTTAATATATTCAGTGATAATAATATAACTACACGATTACGGTTTTCGGACGTTTTGCTTTACTTGTGCAAATTAATATTGCTTTTTGCCAAATTTCGTGATTAGGATTTATTCGTGACTAGGTCAAGGGGAAATACCCTATAGGTTTTGACTTTTTTTGGAACCCTAAAAATAATTTAAAACAATAAATAGGACATTTATTCTATCGTCATTTCCGTCTTTTCACTTACGGGTAAATTGTGTGATCCTGTCAATTATTTCAAGCAAAGGGCATTCGTGAAAAGAAATATCTAGTTTAGATAAGTTCGATCATCATCATCATCATCATCACCAACCCATTTAAGTCCCACCGCTGGGCTCGGTTCGATATTTTGCCAAAATAAGTCATAATTTTTTAGTTTCTATTCCATGTTCTGGAGTTTTTCAGAAAAAAATTATACCGATATTTTATTAAAATTTGTATATTTATTGAGCCATAATATTTTTCAAGTTCATCAAGACTCGACTCACGTCGTCTCGGGCGGCGTGGGAGTTTTTAAAAATGAAACTCAGGGCTAGTGCCCTCGGTGACGATCAGAACAAGACTAAATTTATTAAAATAAAATAATACATAGGTTGGTTCTTATCTCTAATAGCAAGGTGCAACCTGATCCGTTTGTTTGCGCCCGGTCGGAGGCGTTGTGCTGACGTAACTCCTCCCTCCTTAAGATGGAAGCACGCTGGTGGCTGCTACTGAGGCCGCAGGAGATCCTGGGACTGAAGCTGGTCTGCTCTCGGCGTTGCTGATCTTCTCTTGTGGAACTGGTGACATCGCTGGATGCAAAAGCCCAATGCGCCTATAACTATTATTATATATAGACATAGTGTGGGCCAACTGGGTGTTGATGTAATTATATTCTGTTGTTCTTCATTTATTTGTTGAAGAACCTTAGTTTTTTTCACTAGGTTGCTGATATCGTCAAGTTGTATATCTTCAATTTGCAGTATAGGTGGGTTTTTCTTCGATATAATATGATGTGTTTGAGGGAATGGAACGGTTTCTATAATGTTCAGGAATCTTTTGTGGGTGCGTAAGGTTTTTCCTGTTAATTTTACGATGCATTTGTTGTCAATTGTGATAAGTATGACGCCGCTATTTCTTTGATATTGTACTTCTTTTCCACAGGTTGTCTTTATCACTTCTTCTTGTTTTAGGATAGCGATCCAGCTATTTTCCTTAATTTGTTTAATTATGGTGTTCTTGTAGTTTACCGTAGCATAGGTACAATTGCTCGGCTCGTTGTGCTGTATCAGTTGTGCGATGCAGTCTTCGGAGTTCTTTAGAGGATGCCATTCGACGTGGTGACATATGGTGTTCTCGTCGACGATGGTTGTGCATGGCTCATTAGGATACGCAAACTCGTCGCTGCCCAAGATAAGGTAAGGGTTCCTTGGAATGAGGATATCATTATTTTTGTTCGGGATAGGGTATAAATGGAGTAAACTAAAAGGGTTTTTAGTTACTAAGGGGATTTCTAATACAAAGTTAATCGATTCGTTCGTACTATATGCTTTGACTACAATAGATTTTTCTAATAATTGTATGTTTTTCAACTTTGGTTCGAATGCTAATTGCATTTTATTTATATTGATATTCTTTTCGATATTTACTAACTTAAGAATCAGGTGACTGGGGTCTACAATACTAGGATGTAATCGTCCTAGATGGCAAAACGTCACAGCGTTTTCTAAGGTAAATAATCTATCATATAATTGCTGAAAGTATGTTTCTATTTGACTATATATTTGCATGGTATATATCTGATTTTCTATTTCCTGATTTTGTACGAATAATTTTTCAATGGCTTTTGTTAGCTCTTTCTGATTTTTACTTATAATATCTACTTGCTATAATAATCGGTAATAAAATCTGACATAAGTCCTAGAGTTTCACCTTGCTTTCTTAACGCTAGCTTTCTAATTTCTCGAACCTGATTTTCTAATCTAACTGCATCTTCTTGATCTAAATTGCCGGTAATAGCCTTTATAACCGATCCTAATCCGTTAATCAATCCTCTCTAAAATCTAGGGATATATGGTCTTCCTAAACTAATTTCATCAGAGCCTAAATATACTAATTTGCTCTCTATTCTATCCATTAAGTATTCTATCTGGTTTCTTCTAACTAGACCATCTTGATAATTGGATACATTTTTCTGACCTAACTTAAACGTATAATAGTCTCGACTTATTTCTATATATATTTCGCGTATTCTACTGAAATTATAACTAATAATTAAGTGGTAAGTATCCACTTGATAATGGGCTGTGGCCTCCTTGAGTATCAGGACACCATTGTGGTTATCTATGGGTTCGATAACGGTGAGGGCTCCGGTGATGACCCAGAGGGCTGCGCCGAAGGCGAAGACGTTCCTGCAACATTCCCAGGGCGTCTTAGCATTTTAAAGTGAACTCTTATTGTTTTCGCGTTCACATGTTTTCCGACTATTTCCGCTACTTGTTCCGGGTGTATTCTTACAATGGTATATGGGCCTATGTATTTGGGCTCTAACTTATTACTGCGGGCGCTTTTCGCTACCTGTTTATAAACCTTTTCGCCTACTTTAAAAGTGGGTGATTCTGTTCCTTTATTACATTTATCTATAACTGCCTGTTTACGCTCTGACATTCTCGTAGTTACTAATTTTTGTACATTTTCCATTATCTGTTTGTGTTTATTCACATATTCTTGGTAAAATTCCTTTGGGAAATGTAACTCTAGGGGATTCCTGCTATTAGTATGTCCAAACAATAATTCAAATGGAGTGAAACCTGTTGTTGAATGTATTGTGTTATTGTACGCGATTATGGCGTATTTCATTAGGTTAGCAGGTTCGTTTCTATCGGTTATTCTTTGGACTCTCATCATTTCCGCTAACGTGGAATGTAAGCGTTCTATGGGTGAGTTTGAATTAGGGTTATAAGGTGTGGTAAAATGTATTATTATATTATGCATGGCACATACTTCGGTAATGACTTCATTGTCGAACTTAGGGTCTGAGTCTGTCGTTATTTTGTTAGGTATGCCGCTAATTGAGAATAGGTTAAGCAATGCCTCTGCTACGTGAATGCTTGTAGTGGCTGTAAGTGGAATCGCTTGTGCATACTTGGTGAAATTATCTATTATTGTGAGAAACGTTACACCACCGCTGGTATACAAATCCATAAAAACATGCTCCATTGGTTTATGAGGGGTCTCTGTGAGGGATAAAGGTAATTTTAGGGGATTGCGTTCGTATTTAGATTTAAGGCATTTATCGCACTGATTAATGTATCTTTGAATAGTTAATTGCATGTTGAGCCAATGATAGTTTCTATGTAATTGTTTGTAAGTTTCTTGTATACCTCGATGTATAGTTTTTCCCTCGTGATACTTTTTCACTAAGTCTATCTGTTCGTTTTTATTCTCTACTAATGTGACTCGGGTTGTACATCTAATAAACTTGGGGCCTCTATTATCAAATACTGTTTTTACTACCTTACAGAATATGGGATACAATTCCTCATTATGAAAATAACAATGGAAACTTCTGTCGGGTATTGTATGTTCTTTGAGAAACTTTATGATTTCCTTTTCCGTATTATTAATAGGTATGAAAACGTCTTTATTAACTATTTTTCCTCTCGTTCTGTCATCTACTCTGTAATCTGATCCAGGTGTTCTACGTATGTGAAACTGTTTCAATTGTCTATCAATTGCATCTGGTATTTCGGGAATTTTATATAACTCTGTTTCGTTTGAACCTAATTGTATCGAATCGGGTGTTTCTATTGATGGTGGATTAACGAAAATAGTTGATGTATCTATTAGCGTTTCTATATCTATGCCATCGAGATCTGTGTCAACGTTTCGCGAATTACTTGGTTGGGGTTCAATCGTGGGGTTCGATTGGTTTTCAGTATCTAATATTAAATCAATTACTTCGTCATCGCCCAGTGTTGGTGATGGTTCTGTGTCATTATTATAGACTATCTGTACACGGGACAATGCGTCAGCATTGGTATTTATTTTACCTTTTTTATATTCAATCTTATAATCGTACTCTGCTCATTTTAAAAGCCATCTTGTTAGTTTTGAATTAGGGTCTTTTAAGAGTCATAATCCACGTGAGTGGTCGATGATCTGTGTAAATCGTGAATTGCTTTCCGTATAAATATGGCCTGAAGTATTTTATTGCCCAAACAATACCTAGTAATTCTTTCTCTATGGTTGAGTATTTTTGCCATCGAGAGCCTAATTTTTGTCGTAGTTAAGGCGAAAATCCTTATAATATCTCTGCTCTCATACAAGTAACAGCTTTGGGAGAAAGTTTATAAGCTAGCATTTTCTCTGCTGATTCCGAACATGTAAGTAGTTAATTTTTGTCAAAATCGTTAGATAGCTACGGCCTTCTTTCTTATGACGGCAGTATTGTAAATGATTGTGGTGCAATTTTGTTTATTGTGTCAAGAATTTAATTATGTTTTAAATGATTATAATAATTGTGTTAGAAGAGACTTTTATTTTTGTTAAATTCATTTTTTAATTGATGAACGTTTATGAATAATATTAATTATTTTAAAGCAAACAGTCCATTTATTCTCTATAATTTCGTAGAAAAGAAGTGCAACATTTTGTTATTTTTATGAAAACAAAAAATAAATTAAGTATTTAGCATGGTAATTCAAGAACACAGACATATATAAATTTTGGTTTAATAAATCAGATTTGAACAAGTTTTGATGTGGTTTATACACTGGATACGACCCTCTTTTTAAGACATTATAACAGATTGCACGTGTCAGGAAATGGTATAATAGTTATAAAATGTAATAAAGTGTTATTTATTTACTTAGTAAACTAAATGAAATTTATAGTAATTTATCAGTGATGATATGAAAAGGAAACCAAGAAGAACATTGTACTGTTTATTTTAAACAACAGGTTTAACATTACACATAATGAAACAAGAGGTACTGTATATCCCTAACAATAGGTTATAATATAACCAATAGGTCAAGGTAGGTCATAAATAAATATATCAGAAATTATCAAAATCATATTATGAATTTTAATATCCAGCTACATAGTAATATGAATAGTTATCATCTTAAGAAACACATATCATAATACTTTATTTAGATATAACAACCAACCTTAAAACTTAATGTAATTAATTATGATATTATTATGAATATTAATTTATAATATTATCAACAATTATTAGACCATGTTCAACAATTCCTAACAAATTCCATATTATAACAATTTTCAAGAAAAAGTGACAAAAGAGGTACTTAACTCTGAATTGATGTGATCCTGTCGGCAGCCAAACAAGTAGTGTTCGAACACTCACTGTGTTTGTCTTTTATACCTTAAATTGTACTGACATTAGTCAAACGACTGATTAATTACAAACTTAGTAAAAGATATTATTATTATATTATAAACAATATAGTAATACTTCTATTCTAAAAATATTTCAAATATTAGTAGTTAAATTAACAATACAATAATTATAGAATTTCTAAAATGATCAATCAGAAATTCTAATGACAGTTATAAAAGGAAGACATTACTATCTCGATTTCCGTTACTTGTTGACAACAATTAAATACTATTTATTTCAGTAATTGCCATTTATAGTAATTAACTATACAATAATTGATATTTAAATTTAACCTATAAATTATCAATGATTTAGTATCTAGCCAGATTCATAACACAGGTAACTAGACTTACTACATGGATAAATAGGTACTTACAAATGACACACACATATTTAAACGTTTCTGTTTCTCTTATTTGAATATTTGTTTCAATATTTAGACAAAATATTTCGAATAATCTAACACACGCAGCATAGGGTCGTATATTAAACATACGACTTTATTCGCGTTGTATATGCAGGTCTCATTAGTAGCATATGGTCGTAACAAAGAGATACGACTTTTGTCCATCGAGTATAAAGTCGTAAGTTCTAAATTGGGCTATATTTATTAAATTATTAATTTTATCGCATCCATAGCTCGGCATCACTTTCTTATGACTAATAATTGTTTGCATGGTATAAAAACACAAGTGAAAAGGTTTAACAGATACCAAAACAAAAAAATGTTATTAAAACGGCTCTCCTGTAAAATGTGAATTTTTGAGTTAAGACCTAATGCGTTGGAGACGTATATATATATATAGTGCTGACCAAGTTGCATTCAGTGTCGATATAATAGTGGGTTTTTATTTTATCTTAATTTTATAACAGAAATTATTAAACTTTGTTACCTTATGTTTTCATCATCATCATCATCATATCAGCCCAATAACGTACCTACACTGATGGACATAGGCCTAGGTTTAACAATAATTTTATTTTGGAATGCCCAAAAGATATCAAAATAAAAAAACGATTGCGGCAACTGGTAGAATTGAGTGGATACACAAAATGTAGTACAATTTGTTTAGTTCATTTTTCTAAAAAAAAATATCTTTTTCTTATAAAAAAGTCAGACAATATATATATATATATATCAGAATTTAGGAGCAATTCCACAAAAAAAAATCTGTTGTCACATAAGTAACGTAAAAAATTATATGATTACAATGCTCGAAATATTTTCATAAATTTAAATTTAATCTATTTCATTAATTCTCTCAGAAGATACTGAACCTATGAAAAAATCTCTTATGTTCTTTTCACAACCGCGAACACCTACGGTTTAGTTAGCGTTATTTAACATAATTGTAAAAAAAATAAAAGGGACATTATGATGACATGATGCATTTACGTACACATGTTAATCGATAAATCGATAACAACAGGTAGGTAGTGGATACATATCTCTGGGATACCAGTAAAAGTCATATTTATGCTAATGTGGAATTAATATTTTCTTATTTATTCTATTATTTTTAAACAATCTACTACTATTTAGTATGTAATTTTAACTCCTGGAGCTCCGAATCAAGGTGGAGCCTGGGAACGATTAGTGCGATCAGTAAAAACCGCACTAACAGCAACACTCAGGGAAAAGGAACTTACGGAAGAGGTGTTAAACACACTACTAGTTGAAGCAGAATATTCAATCAACGCTCGACCCCTGACACATGTGAGCGTGCACCCTGAAGATCCAGAAGCTCTTACACCCAACCACTTTTTATTGTGTACGCTGGTACGCACTGGCCCTTTTGACGTCTCCGATCGACGAGCATGGAGAGCAAGTCAAGCACTCGCCGATCACTTCTGGCAACGCTGGGTGCGAGAGTATCTACCGACTTTGATACCTCGAGGGGAACCGAACATCACACTGCCGCTGCCGACCAATCGGAGCGCGAGAATTTCGTCCAATAGGAACTAGTTAAAAATTCTTGTACATAAGTAACCAATAAGATTGTTTGTTTTTATATCCAATCAAAAGCCAGCAATTTTTGTAGGCTTCCATACTGGCACAGTCTGTCTTCGGATACAAAAGAAGAATAATCTAAAGGAATAATAAAAGTAATCTACAATTGGTCTGGTTGTTTTTCTTCAAATCTATATCACACAGTCATATCACAACTAGGTAGAGGAACAAGTACCTCGCAATCAAGTACAGTCCACGACAATCAGTGGCCATTAAACTAAACTAAAATTATCAACTATATCCAGTCAAATTAGCCAAAATAGAGTTTCACCTCGGAATGGGAGTAATAAAGCTGAAAATGTATATAAACCTTCATTTTGGCATACCAATTTTCAGCTTTACAGCTCCCATTCCGAGGTGAAACTCTAACTCAACTGGGCTATGACTATAACATAGCAGTTACAATTAAATTACTGAAATAAAAGAAAGATTTATTACACAAATTGCCTGTTAGGTACAGGCAAATCTATTTCTGCTAGTTCTCCTTCTTCAGCCTAATATTATTCATTCTGTAAATGACGGAGTCTCTGCCAGGGTCCATATCCATAAAAAAGTACACGATCGCTACGAGAATGAAGAAGTATGTTATACCCATCCAAAGGAATATGTTGAAAAAGATCGGAAAGTTGGGGTCTGGTATCTTCTTTTTCTCCGGCTGAGGATACCAAAAAATTATACATAAACAAAAAAAAATTGAAAGTTGGGTGGAAAGTTAGTTTGCATAAAGGTAATCTTAGATACTTATTGGTACTTATAGGTACTTATTGGTAGAAAAAATAGATGGTTGTAGAAAAAAATCAGTACTTAAAAAATTTTGCTAGTTAAGAATACGCGATCGGGAATTAGCTTAAAAAAACTAATTTTATTTATAAAAATACAATGTAATCGCGTAAAAGCCGTAACAAGAATGAATATATAATTAAAACAATATTATAACTTAAAACTAAGCGTCGGCGTTTCTTTACGACAACAATACCGCGCGAGTTGCAACGTCGGCAGAAAGGGGTTGCTACGCCGTGGTAACTCCTCCCTCCTTAAGACGGAAGCAGGCACTGGTTCCTGTAGCGTCCTCGCTACTGTCCATCTTCTGTGAAGTGCGGCTGGTTTCCTTCGACGGTTTCAACGCATCTTTCCATTTGTATAATTTTCGTATAGCTACTGCTATCAAGAGGATGTATAGCAATAGCGTTGTCCAGCTTGGTGTTGCGACTATCAAAGGCCAGTCGACGTCATCGTTTGCCGAAATGTTGTTTACTCGATTAATAAGTTCATGGATGTTATCTAATGATATTTCTTCTAGCTGTAGCTCGAATTTAATATTTTCTTCTGGCGTTGTCTGCTGCTTTGGTAACGGGATAATTTCATTGATGACTATTGTGCTTGTATGAGATATAAGCGTTGTGTTCATAATGTGGATCTTGCAATCTTCTGTTAATGAAATTAGCATAATTCCAGCTACTTTGTTGTATTCGGTCTTGGAATTGCATTCTGTTCTAATGACTTGTTCTTCTTTCAGGACCACCAACCAGCTGCTGTCCCCAGTCTTCTGCATCTTCCCATTTGCGAGATTCATCTTAGCGTGTGTACAGTTGGCTCTTTTTTTTTTTTTTTTTATTTTTTTTTTTTATAGTGATACACGAGTTTGTTCGTGTCTCTGCGTCTGGAACCAGAAACATAATCTCTGACCTTTTTAATATTGTGTTAATTTTTTACTTATTTATTTTATGTATGTATATGAAGGCGAAAATTTCTAATTTAATTTGTACGTGTTTTGTCTCGACCGTCTCCGCACCAGGGCGCGGAGTACATACCAGGCTTACCAAAACTTAGTTTTGCCAGTCATAGTTGACCCCCACCCTGGTACAGAGACCAGCCAAGACTCAAGGGACCAAGAATTTTTCAATATTAAGTTTTGAAAAGGAGAGTTTTTTATTAGTATTTTTCTAAAAATGTTTGTTTCGTGTGCGAGAGTACAGCGTGCTTTTGTGCGACAAGTTTTCCTCTTCGGACCGTCATTTATGGAGGTAGAAATAAGACCAGGAACCGGAATCCCTTTGTGACATTTTCTCTTTGCACAGATTTGCACTTTGTGACCAGCTTCACTGACTGCCGGGACAACACATGTTTTTCTCTGGCATACATTTCTTACAATGCTGTCCAAGAGACAAAAGTTGTGACAAAAGTTGGCTCTTTTATGTTGGACGAGAGATACGATGCAGTCTTCGGTGTTCTCTGTTTTTCTTGTTTCCCGGGTGTTGCAGAGCTGAATGTCGTCGGTCAACGGGGTGCAGGTTTCTTTCAGGTAAGTGTACTCATCGTTACTAAGTGCAAGGTATTTGGATTTTGGAATAATGGTAAGGTTGTTTTGATCAGGAATAGAATAAAGGTGTATAAAATCATATGATTTTGGGGATACTGATGGAATTTCTAAAATGAAATTTATGGAATGTTGTGTTCTACAAGCTTTTACTTTAATAGATTTTTCTATGATATGTATGTTACCTACATCTATTTCAGCTACTGGTTTTAGAGTGTATAGTTTATATAATTTATTTTATTCTAATTATTCTAAAATCATTAACTTATCTAAGACTATCTGTAAAGTAAAATCTATCTGTATGTATACATCTAAGAAATGCAAATGACTGTTAACACTGAGAGTTCCTTGAAATATTTTTTTAAAACTTCTGTTAAATGTATCTGATTTTTATCTAGTTTACTTATCTGACTACTGAACTCATCTATTGTATTTTTTGCCAATACTAAAGATTTTTTCTGAGAATTTTGAATATTTTTAACATTATTTCTAAGATCAGTTAACTCGATTTCTATTTTAATTGCATCATCATTGTCAAGATTACCGGTAATTGATTTAACTATTGAACCTAAACCGTTGATTAAGCCACGTTTCTTTCTAATCTGAGGTGTTAAAAATTGCATCTTTTTACTAATAAGATTAAAATTGTAATCAATTTGATTTTTGTAGGTTTTATGAAGATCTCCGAAAGTTGTACCTTCAGCGTCTACAGTACTTGCATATAAAGACATTAATTTCATAGATGTAAATCGTAAATTACTTATATTATAGATACAAGCTAAACTAAAGTAATTATCTTGTTTAAGAAGTCGCCCCTCCTTAAGTAATAGGATGCCATTACCGTTATCTAAATTTTCTATATCTACGGCGGCTGATGCGTAGAGCACGATGGCTCCTGCGATGAGGAAGAGGGTCCTGGAACAAGATGAGGCCTACGTAGTAACTTAAAATGAACTCTAATAGACTTAGAGTTAGGATGATTACCTATTATCTCGGCAACGTTATACGGATGCAAGTGAATGATCTTATAAAGTCCCTTAAAAACTGGCTTTGTCTTGTCACTGCGTGCTGTTTTGGCCACCTGTTTATATACAGTTTCACCTACCTTGAACATTATTTCTTCAGCTGCCTGGTTCCTTTTGGTTATTACTTGTTCCTTATTTTTAGACATAAGCGCTGAAACACATTCCGGTAGGCTTCAGCGTTTGTACGATGCTTAAGAACATAGTCCTGATAGAATTCCTTGGGATAAAATAATTCTAACGGGTTCCTGGATGCTGTGTGTCCAAATAATAGTTCGTGAGGTGTAAATCCCGTAGCTGAGTGTATTGAATTATTATAAGCTATAATAGAATATGTCATAACAGATTGGATGGGGTCATCTTTATTAGTCATTCTTTGTATTCGGACTATTTCTGCTATAGTAGAATGAAAGCGTTCGATAGGAGAATTCGAATTCGGATTATACGGTGTAGTAAAATGGATATGGATATTATGTAGGGCGCATATTTCTTTTATTACATCATTGTCAAATTTAGTATCTGAATCTGTAGTTATTTTAGACGGTAAACCTATTACTGAAAAAAATTTAATCAATGCTTCTGCTATGTGTATACTACTATTTGCGTTTAAAGGTGCTGCTTGAGCGAATTTAGAGAAGTTATCTATAACCGTAAGAAAAGTTGCACCTCCTGTAGAATAGAGGTCCATGAATAAATGTTCCATGGGCTTCGTAGGGGTATCAGTAAGGGCTAAAGGTGTCTTTAATGGGTTCCTTTCATATTTGGCTTTAAGACAAGTATCGCATTGATTGATATAAGTAGCTTTGAATTGTAAGTAATATATTTGACCAATGATAATTACGGTGAATCTAAGTTTTCTGTATACCACGGTGAACTGTTTTGCCCTCATGATATTTTTTTATAATTTCATTTTGCTCAGATCTATTTTCTACTAAAGTTACACGTGAAGTACATTTTATTAATTTAGGCCCTCGGTTATTAAATATAGTTGTATATACTCTCGAAAAAGCTAAATATAAATCTTCATTATGAAAATAACAGTGAAAAACTCTATCAGCTACCGTATGTTCTTTTAAAAATCTAATTATTTCCGCTTCGGTATTATTAATTAGAATAAACACATCTTTAATAACATTTCTTTTATTTGTGGATCTATTATCGACGCTTGTTGGCGCCTCTCTTCGGTATCTGCGGCCTGCCAACGGTGTCTGCGGGGTCTGAGGCGTGCGCGGGGGCGCACCGCGCGTAACCGGCTCCGGCGCCTCGCTTCGCTGCTCACTCGAACACTCAGCTCAACACACTCCGCGTAGCTTGACGCGCAATTCACATCCTTGTAAACACAGAGTATATAACCACTACGTTTTAATTGTAAATTACCCAAAATAAATACAGTACCTACTGTTCCTGACTATCATTAAGAAGAAACCCCATAGAGGCCTAGTCAGTGGTCCTTCGAGGAAAAATCAGCAAGATTTGGCGTTAAATTTCAAATTGAACATTCGTCGCCGTGTGGACTTTGACCGTGGCGTGGTGAAGTAGACGGAAGAATTCGTTCGTGTTGCAGTCTGCGGAGTCTTATTTTGTGGAAGCTGAAGTCATTCTGGGAGTATACGTGCGGTATTAAGTGAGTTCGTTCCAATTAGTTTCTTCGGTTTAAAGAAATTTATTGGATACCTTATAAAAACTTTACAGTTTACTTAAAATAAGGTATATAAAATTGATTTACAGTTAGTATGAAGCCACTGGTGCTTATAAATAACTTAAATTTGTTATAATTAATTATCTAAAATACATGCCATGGTTCTAATAATTAAACTTTTAAATTGATATGGAAATAAATAAAATTTGGCTAAGTAAAATTAAATTGATTCGATACATAATGAAAACAGTAAATAGCATAACATAAATTCATCAATTAATTATTAATATTCTTTCCCTTTCTTTTCTTGTGCCAAAAAACCGTTATAGAAGTATCCAGAACCTTTCCGTTTCTTTTATTATTAAAGTGTTTTCTAATACTTCTAACGCTTAATATCTATTATTCATTAATATAAAACGTGCATATAAACAAAAGTGATTCATAGTATCGCTCAGGTAGCCGTCGGACCGTTGACCTTGAGACGAGTCCCGTTATCTGCGGTCGACGCCGATCCTTTTGTTCTTGAACAGCTGTTAATTTATATCGTAGTTATTCTTTTATTTAATACTTTTATTTATCTTTTATTTCAATTCAGTGATTTTTATTTCTTTGACCGTTAAAATTTCATTATGTCAGATTTGAAAGTTCTAGTTAAGAAACGTAGTTCGTTAAAATCGAAGTTAACTATTTTTAAAAAAGCAACTGAATTGCAGTTTCTCGACTTAAAAGAGCGTTTTAATAGATTCGAAACCTTATATCCCGTTTTCGACAATTTACAGACGGAAATCGAAGTGCTTTCTGAGGATGCAGAGCCGTTGTTGGTTGAGCGTGAGGACTTTGACCGCCAGTACTACAGACTGGTGGTATTCGCGCGCAGCCTGATCGGTGCTTCATCAATCCGTGCGAGTTCCGGGGACTGCTCCAAGGATGAGAACTCAGGTGCACATATTTCAAAACAGAATTTTGTTCGTTTGCCTAAAATAGAACTTCCTCATTTTGATGGCGACTATCGATGCTGGCTCGAGTTTAGAGATACCTACATGTCATTAATTCACAATAATTCTAGTATTGACGATATCAATAAGTTCCACTACCTGCGGTCTGCATTGCAGGGCAACGCGGCTACAATAATCCAAAATGTTGGCTTCGAATCCCAACAGTACAATGTGGCATGGGACTTGTTGTGCGAACGATACAACAACAAGAGCCGTCTTATAGATAACCATCTGCAGGCTTATCTAGATGTTCAACCATTGCAGAACGAAACTAGTCTTGGACTTAGGAATCTTGTGGATATTATTAATAAAAACATAACCAGACTAGGTGAGCCCACCCAGCATTGGGACACATTTATTATTTTTTTAATGGTGAAAAAATTGGATTGCATAACTAGTCGTGAATGGGAACAACATAGAAATAATGTTTTGCAGAAAAAGGCTACCATCTCACAATTTTGTTCTTTTTTGAGTAATAAAGCCAACTGGTTGGAATCTATTGAGTTAAATCAAAACATTAATAGTTAGTAGTACTCAAACTATTCAGACTCCTCAAACTATTGTTGCTTTCAATAATAGCCACGAAAATAAAACTACCTCCCAATCTACACAAAATAAAAATCTAAAAATAATTTTAGCAAGTGTCCGCTTTGCTCCCAAGCACATACTTTATTTAAATGTGATTCTTTTAGAAGCTTAACTGTAGAAAATCGCATACAAAAAGCAAATGATTGTAATGTTTGTCTTAACTGCTTACGCACGGGACATTCTGCTAAGCAATGCAAATTACCACATTGCAAATATTGCAAAACTAAGCACAATACGCTTTTGCATTTAGAATCTAGCGAACCCAAATCATTTTCTAATCCATTGCCTTCTGCTGTGCTTCCTCAATCAAACGTTGCCCTTTCAGCCAATTCTTTCCAGCTTGCTACTTCTGCGCATGTTTTACTATCCACAGCTATGGTGCGTGTGATCAGCGGAACGGGGAAAAAGTACACAGCGCGGATGTTGCTGGACAACGGCAGTACGGCCAACTTCATAACGTTGAGCTTATCTGAGAAGCTGGGTTTGCCACTTCACGGTACGAGTACAAAGGTAACAGGTATTAATAATCACATGTCCACCAGTACACAGTCCTGTCACCTCAAGGTCGAGTCTTTATGCTGTAAGTTTACTGTTGATATTGATTGTCATATTTTACCTGAAATCACGAAAGTTCTACCTTCTTCTTTGGTACAGATTAGTCACGTCCCTATTCCTTCAGGCCTTAAGTTAGCTGACCCGAACTTCAACGTTCCGTCGGTCGTAGACATCCTGGTAGGTGCTGAAGCATTCTGGAATGTCTTAGGCAGTAATTCAATAGATTTTGGAAAAAATCTACCCAAATTGTTCGAGACCAAATTCGGATGGCTTGTCTCAGGTAGAATTTTTAATAAGTCCAATCAGTCTGCCAGTCATGTATGTAATCATTCAAATGTCACACCTGAGGCCCGATCACGAACTTCTAATGTAAACGTAATCGTATCGCCATCGAGAAAAAATGTATGGCAATTTGTACAGCGCCTCTATCGTACGTAAGATGCACCAATATTGGTAGCACGAACTTTTGACAACTACTTTCGTCTGGTAATCGTATCGAGCTCGTCTGGTATTTCCTTACAAATTAATTTGAATTGCGATCACGAACTCTATTTTGACATACGCTACGTAAAATTCGAAAGCTGGCTAACGTATTCGTCGAAACCTTCCGTCACTTAAAATGTCTCAGTGAGTAAAGTTTTGAAACGTGTTTAAACTAATTTTTCAACATTTATGTACATATAGAATGCATGTATAATCAATATTAATAATATTTAACATGTTTTATATTAGTTATTAGAGCAATAAATGGCCTAAATTCATATAACAATATTTTCTCAAGTTTCACATTGTGAACCGCCAGGTGGCGTCCTTCTATTTTGTTGTTAAATTATTGTATCAATTTGGTATTAATTATTCCAATATAATATTCTTAACGTAATTAAATAAGTTTCCTATAATTTTTGCATAATATTTAGAGAAAAAATTACGAAATAATACGCCGATAAAAAAATATAAAAGGCGCCATTTTAAATTTTTTGACATTTCATTCAATGACATTACTACTATCGAGTAGGGTAGTAACGCCAGTGTACCGGCTGCAACAAATGCCTTTAACCTAACCAAAAATATTAAAAATTGGTATTATAAGCATTCTAAATTAATTAATAACTATTTTATATATAAATTTACGGTTTCAATACACTATATTTATACTTTTTTTTTACTCAGAAGCTTAGATATAAATAAAATAAGTCAGTTGTAATCTTGTAACGCCGACAACTGGGCATGTTTACCTAAATTCCTAATGTAATGGTATCGACAAGTGTTTCGAGCCCTCGATAGTCGATAGTAAGAGTTCGTGATGCCGACTCACGTAAACGTATCGAGCCCTCGATACGATAACGTTACGATTACGCATATATTTTGTGATTGGGCTACTGATCTCAGTCAATTTTGGGAGCTTGACAAGGTGTCTTCAAAACATTCTTATTCAGTTGAAGAGAGAGCTGTTTTCTCAAAACACTGTGCGTAAAAGTGATGGCCAATTTGTCGTCACTATGCCTTTAAAAGGGGATCCGAGTACTTTAGGGCATTCATACGAAGCTGCTAAAAAACGCTTTCTATCCCTAGAACGTCGATTCAATCGTGACCCCTCATTCAAAAGCAAATATAATGATTTTATGCGTGCGTGAGTATGAGCGCCTTGGTCATATGACATTAGACTCAGCCTGTAGCTCTTCAAATGATAATTCCACTACATATTTCATTCCACACCATGGAATAATTCGTAACTCCAGTACCACTACTAAACTACGCGTAGTATTCGACGCATCAGCCTCTACTAGTTCGGGAGTGTCTCTTAACGACATTCAGATGGTCGGTCCCGTAGTACAAGACGATCAGAGGCCCGATCACGAACTTCTAATGTAAACGTAATCGTATCGCCATCGAGAAAAAATGTATGGCAATTTGTACAGCGCCTCTATCGTACGTAAGATGCACCAATATTGGTAGCACGAACTTTTGACAACTACTTTCGTCTGGTAATCGTATCGAGCTCGTCTGGTATTTCCTTTCAAATTAATTTGAATTGCGATCACGAACTCAATTTTGACATACGCTACGTAAAATTCGAAAGCTGGCTAACGTATTCGTCGAAACCTTCCGTCACTTAAAATTTCTCAGTGAGTAAAGTTTTGAAACGTGTTTAAACTAATTTTTCAACATTTATGTACATATAGAATGCACGTATAATCAATATTAATAATATTTAACATGTTTTATATTAGTTATTAGAGCAATAAATGGCCTAAATTCATATAACAATATTTTCTCAAGTTTCACATTGTGAACCGCCAGGTGGCGTCCTTCCATTTTGTTGTTAAATTATTGTATCAATTTTGTATAAATTATTCCAATATAATATTCTTAACGTAATTAAATAAGTTTCCTATAACTTTTGCATAATATTTAGAGAAAAAATAACCAAATAATACGCCGATAAAAAAATATAAAATGCGCCATTTTAAATTTTTTGACATTTAATTCAATGACATTACTACTATCGAGTAGGGTAGTGTGCCCAGTGTACCGGCTGCAACAAATGCCTTTAACCTAACCAAAAATATTATAAAATTGGTATAATAAGCATTCTAAATTAATCAATAACTATTTTATATATAAATTTACGGTTTCAATACACTATATTTATATTTTTTTTTACTCTGAAGCTTAGATATAAATAAAATAAGTCAGTTGTAATCTTGTAACGCCGACAACTGGGCATGTTTACCTAAATTCCTAATGTAATGGTATCGACAAATGTTTCGAGCCCTCGATAGTCGATAGTAAGAGTTCGTGATGCCGACTCACGTAAACGTATCGAGCCCTCGATACGATAACGTTACGATTACGCATATATTTTGTGATTGGGCTACTGTTTTCCATTTTAACACGTTTTCGTCAGCATAGGTACGTGGTCACCGGTGACGTGGAAAAAATGTACAGGGCCATTGAGTTAAATCCCATTCAACGACCTCTGCAAAAAATCATATATCGGTTTAACCCTTCAGAACCTCTTAAAATTTATACATTAAATACCTATGGCACCGCATCTGCCCCATATTTAGCCACAAAATGTCTTGTAAGTCTGGCTGATAACGTTGATGACAGTCTTGTGCAACGTGCTATACGTAGAGATTTTTACGTTGACGACTATATAAATAGTGAAGAATCAGTAGAGAAGATCGTAACAGTCACAAAAAAGGTACAATCAGTTCTATCGTCTGCTAAATTTAATTTAAGAAAGTGGAGATCGAATAATCCTCAAATTTTAAGTCAAATAACAGATAGTAACGATACACACAATACCTTATCTTTCTCAGAGCATGATGGGTACGTCTACTCAAACAAAAACATTGGGTCTCAACTGGGTTTGCGACTCGGATAGCCTGACCTACACTATCAATATTACGCCTTCGACTAAAGTCACTAAACGTCGTGTCCTCTCTGTTATCAGCCAAATATTTGACCCACTGGGCCTTGTAGGTCCGTGCGTAGTTGAAGCCAAGCTCATAATGCAGCGTTTGTGGCTGGATAAATATGAATGGGACGATGAAGTGTCACTTGAGGTAAGAAATCTTTGGTTTTCATTTAAAAGTTCCATTCAAGCTTTACATCAATTAAAAATACCTCGTTGGGTACTATGTGTAGACTCCACTACATACGAAATTCACGTCTTCACTGACGCTTCTGAACGGGCTTATGGAGCATGTGTATACATTCGTGCTTGTAATAGCAGTGGACCCATAAGCGTACAGTTACTAGTATCCAAAAATCCTGTAGCGCCCTTCAAACCGACAACAATACCAAAGCTAGAACTTTGTGGCGCTCTGTTGGGTGTGTTACCTATCAAGAAATGTAGTTTCTGGTGTGACTCTACTATTGTCTTGAGTTGGCTCTCTACTTCTTCTAATCAATTGAAACCATTTGTTAGAAACAGAGTAAATGAGATTTAGGATAGGTCCACTGCTATTACAAGCACGAATGTATACACATGCTCCATAAGCCCGTTCAGAAGCGTCAGTGATGATGAATGAATGATGATGAAATGAGATTCAGGAAAGCACCTGTGGTCATACCTGGCACTACGTACCGTCGAAGAACAACCCGGCGGATCTTGTCTCCCGTGGTCTTCGGGCCGACATTATTAGAGACACACCTCTATGGTGGTGTGGACCTCCTTTTTTACTACAACATGAAAGTGAATGGCCTACCATGCCTAACACTGAGAGACACGATTTGCCGGAAGTAGTTACGTATCTTAGTGATTGTAGTAGTAATAATTCATGTAATACCTATCATGTAGATTTAATTAATCCATCAATCATTCATACATTATTAGAAACATACTCTAGTTTAACAACAATTCATAATATATTTACATATGTACAAAGATTTATTCATAATATTAGAAATAAAAATAAATTGAGTGGCAAATTTTCCACGACCGAACTAAATAATGCATTCAATTTAATAATACATTTTTCTCAAATGGAAATGTTCCCAAATGAATACCATGCATTGAAGTCAGGACAAATATTGCCACGCAAAAGTAGATTGCTCCCTTTGACGCCCTTTATTGGCGATGATGACCTCATTCGCGTGGGCGGGAGGCTTAATAACTCCCCCAATGATTTTAATGTTAAACATCCAATTGTAATATGCAGTAAACACATGCTTGCCAAATTAATATTTCAAATGCAACATTTAAAATTATTACATGCTGGTCCTCAACTTTTATTATCACATGTTAGACAAAGTTATTGGGTACTAGGTGGTAGGAACCTGTCTAGACTTATTGTGAATAAATGTATGAAATGTTTCAGATACAAAGCAGAAAATGTACAGCCTATTATGGGTCAGTTACCTGCTTCTAGAACCGATTTTGAATATCCATTTCTAAACAGTTATGTTGACTACGCGGGACCAGTATTGTTACCCGATCGCAGAGGTCGCGGCTGCAAACTAACAAAGTCCTATATGTGCATCTTTGTTTGCTCGGCAGTAAAAGCCGTGCATTTGGAGCTCGTCACGGACCTCAGCACTGAGGCTTATATGGCCGCTCTAAAGCGTTTCGTGTCACGTCGCGGCAAACCTAGGACTATAACTTCCGATAACGGAACAAATTTTGTAGGTGCATCAAATGAAATGCACAAGTTCCTGACGTCATCAAATGTTGCATCTGAAATAGCTCGGGAGGGTATCGAATTTATTTTCACGCCTGCGTACAGTCCTCATTTTAATTCGTTGGCTGAAGCTGCAGTCAAGTCATGCAAATTCCATTTAAAAAGGTTACTTGAACTTACACATTTGACTTTTGAAGAGATGGCAACTTGTCTCACCCAAATTGAGGCGGTCTTAAATTCGCGCCCTCTTACCCCGCTTTCTACAGATCCTAACGATTTTTCGGCATTAACTCCTTCTCACTTCCTAATTGGACGACCACTTTTATCTGTACCGTGCTCACAAGTGCGATGCGAATATCACAAGGCTGGGTCGGTAGAAGCGGATTAAATATATACAGCAGCACTTTTGGAACAGATTCCATAACGAATACACTTCTCTGCTCCAGGCAAAATCTAAGTGGTTCCGTTCCAGAGGCGAGCTCAAGGTGGGGTCTTTAGTGCTCATCAAGGACAAGACGACGCCGCCCTTGCTGTGGGCCCTGGGTCGGGTTATAAAAACCTATCCCGGCGTAGACGGTGTTACACGGGTGGCTGAGTTGAAGACGAAGAAGGGCATCATACGTCGCGCCTTCAACTGCATTTGCCCCCTCCCGTCTCTTTAGTCTTGAAGACTTCTCTTCAACGCGGGGAGTTTATTGGCGCCTCTCTTCGATATCTGCGGCCTGCCAACGGTGTCTGCGGGGTCTGAGGCGTGCGCGGGGGCGCACCGCGCGTAACCGGCTCCGGCGCCTCGCTTCGCTGCTCACTCGAACACTCAGCTCAACACACTCCGCGTAGCTTGACGCGCAATTCACATCCTTGTAAACACAGAGTATATAACCACTACGTTTTAATTGTAAATTACCCAAAATAAATACAGTACCTACTGTTCCTGACTATCATTAAGAAGAAACCCCATAGAAGCCTAGTCACTCTATATGTAGTCTCGGGGGTAGAACGTACATGAAATTGCTTTAACTGCCTGTCAATAGCATCTGCTATGATGGGAATGCCTTTATTTTCATTATCTGGTTGAGTGTGATTAGTTGAGACTAATTCGGGATTCTGAGACACAATACTCATGCTGTCTGATGTAGCTAGAGATTCGGGGATATTTAGATTTTCGGGCCTATTGCTATTACTTTGGGTGTCTTCTTTTATAGCTTCTCTACGAGCGTTATCAAAAATTCTATTAATGATCTCGTCATCTTCGTTATCGTCTAAGTTTACAGCTAATGAATCTATACTATGATGAAATATTTTAGCACGGGATAAGGCGTCCGCGTTAGTGTTTTGAGAGCCCTTTTTATAAACTACATTATAGTCGTATTCCGCTAGTTTTAACCGCCATCTAGTTAATTTGGAATTAGGATCTTTTAATGACATTAACCAAGTGAGAGGCCTACGGTCTGTATAAATCATAAACTTTCTACCATAAAGATAGGGTCTGAAATATTTGATAGCCCAAACTATAGCTAATAACTCCTTTTCTATGGTAATCTAGACTCCGTTTCAGATAACGTACGGGATGCGAATGCGACGGGTTTGTCGGAACCTACTCTCCCTTGGGATAAAACAGCGCCTAAAGCTATGTCTGACGCATCTGTGGTTAAGATGAAATCTTTATCAAAATTTGGATACTGTAATATTTGAGCGTTAGTTAAGATTTGTTTACACTTATTAAAGGCTTCTATAAATTCTGGAGAATGAATAACTTTATGGATTTTCTTAAGGCATTCTGTCATTGGTTTAGTTAATTTGGCAAAGTCTTTAATAAATTTTCTATAGTAACCAACCAGTCCAAGAAACGATTTTATCTCTTTCTGGGTGCTTGGAAGAGGAAAGTTCAAAACTGCCTTAATTTTATCTTTGTTAGGCTTCAGCCCTTCGTCTGTTAATTCATGACCTAAGAAATTGACTTGTTTCTGTAAAAATTCGGACTTATCTAATTGAATTTTAAGATTATGTGTTTTAAATCTTTCAAAAACTTGTTTTAGCTTTTCTATATGCTGCTGGAGGCTGGAGGATATTATGATTACGTCATCTAAATACGTATAAACGTTATCTATTCCTCTTAAAATATGATCCATTAAACGTTGAAAAGTACTTGGTGCGTTTTTTAATCCAAAAGGCATTCTCAAAAATTCGTAATGTCCTCTTTCAGTTGTAAAAGCTGTTTTCTCAATATCGTTGGGACGCATCTCAACCTGATGATAACCGCTAGCTAAAACAAGCGTACTGAAATATTGGGCACGGCCTAATCTGTCTAAAATATCATGGATATTTGGCAATGGGTACTTATCTTCAACTATGCGATCGTAAACGCCTGTAGTCAATTACAAGTCTCCATTTGACTTTCCCAGAGGCATCGGCCTTTTTAGGTACGATATGCACTGGACATGACCATGGTGATATACTTTCTCTAATGATTCCCTGTTCTAAAAGTTTATTTACTTGATTACGAATTTCGTCACGTTGTTGTGGAGGCTGCCGGTAATTACGAACGTAAATGGGACTATTATCGGTAAGTCTAAGTTCATGTTTAACTGAATGTGTAAAGGTAACTGGTATATTTTCTGAATAAAATAAAGATCTATATTGATAGCATAATCTAGTCACTTCTCTCTTCTCTTCCTCGTTCATATGCTCGGTACGTATTTTATTTAGATTTTTACAAAGTTCTTTATCTATATTTTTTATTTGCATGTTATTTAATTTATATGTGTTTTCTGTTTCAGGTGCGGAGTACGTCTCTAACGTTATCATCGACTTGTTAGGGATATGTTGTTTTTCGTCACTAAAATTAATTATAGATGTTTTAAATGAACCGTTTGTTACGTTAATGATTGCTGCCGGCGAAACTAAATGTTCTGACCAATAAAAATCTTCGTGAATATATTGACCGTCTGTATAAGTAGTGAGTTTTAACTGTAATCATTTTCTCACACTTAGGTTCTACTTTAAGCTTTTGTACTGGATAACTAAAATAAATAGGTATTTCGGCTGTGGATGTTCGTAAAACATTATTATTAAGATCAATGTTACACTGCAGTAATTTAAGCAAATCACATCCTATAAGGCCTTTATATTTCGGATCAAAGTCAAATATTAAGAATTTATGAGTTAGGTTGCAGTTATGGTCTAAGATCCCATTAAGGAATATATACCCTCATCTGTTATTTAGTAGTGATATGAAATGAATGATATATAATATTCACATTGACTTATTGCACATAGGTTGCCTAGTTAAATCGCGCCCGGATAGTATTAAATAATTAAATTTTTAATTAAATTTATTTCATGTACTTCCCTCATCGGTTATTTAAAAAAATGTATACTAGTTAAAAGAATACACCCAAAAGAATTGAAAACGTAAAGGTTGCCTACTCTCACAAGTGCGCAACTATGGGGTTGCCACGTATAAACAGGTGAGTGAATGTTATTTATATACCCTCATCTGTTATTTAGTCGAAAAAAGTATCAAATGAAAGCTTATTTTATTCTTAATTTAACTGTATTAGGTTGCCTTATTAAAAAGTTGATCTAGTCATTTTGTATGTACATTTTAAATACATAGATTACATACTAAATTCAATGCAGATTAAATATTAACAATAAGTATAATGGCGTTGTAATTGGGAGGGTCACGGTTGTGCGGGACCTGGGTGTGCTTCTGGACTCCGAAATGTCAATGCGACAACATATTGAGGCGATATCTAGCAAAACATTCCGTAATCTGGGCTTTGTCCTAAGATCATGCCAACCCTTCAAAAGTCTGTTAAGCATAAAATTAGTATATTATGCTTTTGTTCGATGTGTCCTTGAATACGCTAGTCAGATATGGTCACCCTGTTATGCAATTCACAAAAATAGCATCGAACGCATTCAGAGAAAATTTATTGCTCATCTGAACTACAAATTCTATCGCTCCTCAGTTAATTATGAAATTGACTGCCATTCACTTCATCTATTGACACTGGAAGAAAGACGTGTTGTGATGGACATGGGGTTGTTGTTTGACCTGCTTCAGGGACAACTTGATTGCCCGGAGCTTCTTAATAACATTATGTTTAATGTTCCTAGGAAACGTACGAGACACACCAAGCCATTATGTCCTCCCTTTCATTCTACAAGTTATGGTAAAAATAGTGTACTATCACGTTTAATTAATACGTATAACAACCGTTTCTGCGATGTGGATTTATTTGCAGGTTCCAAAAGCAGTTTTAAAAAACAAATAGTGAACAACTTACTAGAACCAAAGATCGTTCAGATGACTTAAATTTTGAAATTTTATATTACATAACTGTATTCGCAATACAGCATAATTTCCGTATCTTTACGTACACACCTATAACTAATATTTAATTACATAAAGTAGATACATTTCGAAATAATAATGATACTTTTTTTTTTTTTTTCACAGGAAATTCCTTTATATAGAATATCTAATTGAATTCAGATTCCTGTGGAAACGTACCCAAAAGTAAATTAATAAGGATGTGGGCATATAATATAATATATACTTAAATTTATATATATTATTATTATATCTTTATTTATTATATAAATATTTATATTATTATTTGTATTTATTCGTATCATTAGTACATTATATAGTCGCTAATATTGTCATCGGCGCGAGCGCAGCAAAATGGCCGACTGCTATTCTTTTGTCTTATCGTCGGCAGCCATATTGTGGGCGGTACACTTATGAGTAAAATAAATGTAAATTATATTTTTATAAACCTGTTTCTCGTTTGCCTATAAATACCGCGTCTTGCTATTGTTTAACTCACTTCTTTATTACGCTTTCGCTTGTTTATACTAAACGCTCTGTATTACTTAGTTATTTAGTTTGCCTTTGTAATTATTTCGGTAGTACAATAAATTAGTTAAATTAGTGCCTTCTGCTTTGGGTTTAATTTCATCTCCGCATAAGTGCCTAATCTACCGCGCGCACTAAGGTTCGATTCCTGCGTGGTGTACAAATATAGAAGCGGCTGAATACATCCGACCTAATCGCTTCAATATTTTATCTAAAATATCTATTTTACGATATTACTTATAAAATTATAATATATAAAAAAACATTATTTTTATTTCCGATGATCAAGCTGTTGGCATTGTATCTGTATTTGCATTTTTTGTGTTCTTTTCTTTTTGTTTAGATTATTATTTCTTTTACGTTAACCTACTGTATAATATCTATCGAGGATAACTTTTATTGGCTAATCATGTGATTATATTAAGAAACATATTGTTATTTATAAAAACCGCTGTTGTTATCCCTTTAAATAAATAAATAAATAATTATTAAATTATTTTCATCTTATGTAGTTATATCTGTTACGGCTAAAACCCGAAGTGCGGCTACACCTAGTTTTACCCGGTTAGAACTAGGTGTAGTCACTTACTCTTGGTTAAATCTAGTACGAGCCGATTGATTTCGGGTAAAACTAGGTCTATCCTTCATCATGCCGGCTACAACTAGGTCCAGCCATTCCCTGTTGGATAAAACTAGGTCTATCCGATATCATTCCGGCTAGAACTAGATCCAGACAATCCCTGTTGGATAAAACTTAGATGCGTGCCCCGCCACGCCTTCCGCCCCGCGTCACACTCATGACTCACAGCATCTTCAGCAGCGGCGCGGGGTGGAGGGCGTAGCGAGGCACGTGCCCCTGCAGGTTGAGAGCGCCAGGTGCTGCTGATCTACTGCAGGTCTACTAGCGAGTCTATTATGTTGAATATGAGATGTGACGGTAGTGTGTAAAAGAATTGTATAATCTATTTATTCTTAAATATATTATTGAATATGATGTTAAAATGTTTTAAATACTTCTTTGATTTTCTTTTGCCTTCATGCACCTACACAATAACCTATTTAGAGATGCAAACAGTGCTTAATCAAGTAGCATATAATTATACAATAGAGGGTATATACCACAATAAGGTAAGTGATCTTTACATTGGACATTAATTTTTACTACCTCTGATCATTCGGCTCGATGTCCGGGATAAAATTCGCGTTGTTAGGTACTTCAGCTTCATTTTGGCACAAGTTTAATGATTAGGGGTCATCGCTACTAATATTTTCTGAACACTCACCTTCGTTACAGTACGGCTGCATTTGAATTAAGTGGCTTGGAATATAAAAGAGTTCTTAAGCTGTTCACAGATCGCATCGTGACGTCAGATACTTTCTGTGGGGGATTTACCTGTTGTCTAGGAATATTCTGCTGATTTCCGGAGTTGCCGCTATTATTTCTAGCATTATTAGGCCTAAAGTTACCTAATGCAGGCTTATTTCTCCAGACTGGTGGTATCCACTGTGGATGCTGCTGAGGCGTAAAGCTATTTTGTTGGGACGTAGAATGTGCCCTAGGTGTATTATTATTAAAATTACGAATTGGGTTATTATTGGGCTTAGGTAATTTCCTTTGGTTTTGCTTGCGAAGTCGAAGGTACGTTATTAGAAATAGATCTATTATATGCAAGTCGACTTTCCTCCTGTCTTGCCGCTATAATAGCTAACTCGAGCGTCTCCGGCCTGGCTATTTTAACGTGTATTGAAACTTGAAATTCTAACTGGTTTACATATTGTTCGATGACCATTTTCTCATAGTATGCTTTGTCAACGTGTTGGCCTACCGAATATAACGTTTCTAACAAATCTCTTAGGCGTTTACCAAAAGTTTCGGCATCCTCATTTCTTTGGCGCCTAGTTCTCGTTAACTCCTGCATTACCTGGATTTCGTTACGCGGTTCCCTAAGACGACGAATCAACGCGTTTTTAATTAATAACCAATTACACAAATCCTCATCATAAGCTATGGCATCGATCGCCGCTCCGCTCAATTTACTCTTAATTAAACATATAAGTGCCGGGTGTGCTCGATCTGCCTCATCTATCAAGCACAGAATATTAATTTTCTACTTCCCTAATATAATAATTTAACCGCTTCGGGTTTCCATCGTACTTAGGCATTAAACCTGTGAGAATCTTGAAATGGACATTATCGCACTCTTTTAAAGACATTTTTATTAAGAATTATTACAATAGATAGCGCGCAAACAATAGAGGTGTTAAGTTACCGTTGATTGAACGCGTACCGGCAAAGTATCTACTTATCTATTTATGGAATAATATTTATGTACTTATTACTTAAAATAATAGTTATATGGAATGTCTAACGCGAATTTAGCTTATAGACAGACAAATAACATACAATGAAATATACGTAAAATAAATGGCACAGGAAATAGAGCAAAGAACACTTGTATAGTACGAGAGTACTTACCAGGGCGATCTCTGCATCTCCTGTGGATTCTTGTCAGCAGCAACAGCTTCCCTTTTTCTTCAGAGTCTACTAGGTGCCCGACCGCGCGTAGGTTCTCTTCGGATAGCGAAGGTACGATTTGAGAACCGTCACAGCTTATCTCAAAGATTCGATTTGAAACAAGCGTGCCGCGATCCTACCGACTGCGCCAGTTAAGTATACGCGATCGGGAATTAGCTTAAAAAAAACTAATTTTATTTATAAAAATACAATGTAATCGCGTAAAAGCCGTAACAAGAATGAATATATAATTAAAACAATATTATAACTTAAAACTAAGCATCGGCGTTTCTTTACGACAACAATACCGCGCGAGTTGCAACGTCGGCAGAAAGGGGTTGCTACGCCGTGGTAACTACCTATTTGCATTTTTTTCTACCATTACATTTCTAAGGGGACATCCATTACTTATGCGAGGCTCGAAAGGGGAAGGTGGTTCGGAAAAATCTAAACGTTAGATGCAATTCGCGATTATTTAGGACAGTTCATTATAATATTAGAAACTGCTTGCTGCTTTATATATTTTCATCACTCTGTATGCTCATGAAAATTTGGATTAGTTACCTTGAATGCGAACATAAAATTGAATTTTTCATTTTACATCATTTTGACTACTCTGCAAGTTCAGATAATTTTGACGCTAACTGTACTTAATATGAGATTTTAAGGATCTCTTGAAACGGATGTGATTTCAATCTGCTACGCACTACGCAATAATAGAACTATTTTACACAAAAAAAAAAAACAGTTATTATATGCCGAAAGAAACACACAGCGTTTATAATGAAGAAGCTGCTTATGAACCTGCCATTTCAAGAGCATAAATTACAATATATCTGTATTGTCATAGCAGCTTCTTCATTATAAATGCTGTGTGTTTCCAGTAGGCAAATAATAATTTTTGTTTTGTGTATAGTGTGTGTGTGTGTATGTGTGTGTTTATATGGGTGTGTGTGTGTATATAGGTTACATATATTGTTACCAAATGAGCATTTTTTCTGTTTCGTCATAAGTGTGTTCTAGAAGATATGAGAAAACCATTTTCTTAGAGTTATAGTATGTTAAGCCATATATTGGGCACTTTTTATTTATCTTGTTGTTTATAGAAGGTCCACGGAAATAGAAAAATCTTTTGATGAAAGCTGAATGTGCATGTGGAAGAGTACAGATTTTATCTTTTCTACGTTTTTCAATTTTTTTATATGGCGTTTGCTGGTGTTGTAGAAGAACTGTTTGCAGGATGTAGTGTTGTCTTTGTTTAAAATATTCCAATCGTTGTACAGTTCAATCGTTGGGAAAATTATAGAACGAAAGGTAGCCACTTTTAGTACTGCTCTGTGGGCAATCTCTAAGGGTTTTATAATTGTCTTAGCAGCGCCTCCCCAACATGAAATACAATATGTGACAATAGATTGACCAGGGCAAAATAAACGCTTCGTATAACGGTTTGATTTGCGATATTTCGAAGTTTTTTAAACACAAATATAAGTTTTCGGACTTTGTCCGTAAGGACGTTTATGTGGCGTTTAAAATTTAGAGTCTTGTCCAAGATAACACCTAAATACTTTATGTGGTCAACAGGAGCTAGTGATGGGCTCCCACAGGGAGTTTGGGCTTCAGGTTGGCAGGAATGGGCTGTTAAGGTTATTGGAGTACGTGGTTGAGAGGATGTACCGATAGAATACGTAAGGAAGTTAGTTTTAGTGGTGTTCAGTGTGAGAGTATGAGCACTTAGCCAAGAGTTTAACGCATATTGTGCTCTACTCTCTAGAAGCGACCAAGATTCAGCTGTAACAGTTATCGCAGTGTCATCGGCGAAAGAGACTATCTTGCTGTACGGAATATTGAGATCGCATAGCTGATTGATAAAAATAAGGAAAAGTGTCGGCCCAAAAATGCTTCCCTGAGGTACGCCGTAATATATAGGAAGTTCATCACTGTCATTATTGTCTATCCGAACAAATTGCGATCGGTTTGTTAGGTAGCTCTTGAACAAACCTAGTTGAGGACCTTTGACACCCATCCCCTCAAGCTTGGAGAGAAGAGTAGGGACTGGAACAGTATCAAACGCTTTTGCTAGGTCTAAAAATATGGTCAGGACTTTATTATTATTATTAATATTTCGTACTAGTAGTTAATTCGTGGACTGCGTCGGATGTGGATAAATTTTTGCGGAAACCGAATTGTTGTGTTGATATAAGCTTAAAATGTTCCAAGTAATTAACCAATCTCTTATTTATTAACCGTTCAAGTACCTTAGATAAAGCGCTGAGAACCGCAATAGGTCGATAATTATTTGGTAAGGTCCCATCCCCGCCCTTGAAAATTGGGTGAATTATTGCCTTTTTAAAAGAAGTGGGAAAGACAGCAGTGTCGAAACATAGATTAAATACATTATATGGCATAGGATGGGTGTCAGAAGGGTACAATATTTCTTTAGGAAATAGGGTGAGATACCATCCGAGCCAGTAGCGGCATTTGAGCGTAGAGAGTATATTGTTGAAATGATTTCATCATTATTGGTATTCTCTAAGACGAAAGATGAGGTAGGTGTTTTGTCATTTGTTTGTGTAATCAGTGTTCGTTGATATGATTCTGGGGTAGTTGCGATATTGTTAGCTAGGTTTTGGCCAACATTGACAAAGAAAGAGTTTACTTTGATACTGGATTGCGTCGGTGAGGATGAGGTGGATAATAGCTGTGTGTTTGTATTGTTCGATTTTTTGGTATATGTTACTCGTTTTACTGTTTCCCAAATTAGTTTAGGATTTTTACCAGTCCTATCTAGTTCTTGCGTGTCAAAGATACGTTTAGCTTTTTTTAGAATCTTTGTACAGAAGTATAAAGATTCTGTACTAAGTAGTTCCACGAGTTTATCTGCAGCAGCATCAGCATTTGAGATGGTAAGAATAGAGTTTAGATCAATTTTAGACATTGTTTTATCGAGTTCCTCGTAGTTTATATTGGTGGTGACAGTAGTAATTTTATTAATTTGTGTACGTCGATTATATAAACATAGTAATGTCGGATAGTGGTCTGTAACTACAGAGTCATATACGAATGAGTGTGAAGGTGAGTTGGTTCTTAAGATGAGATGGTCCAAGCAGTTATCGCCTCTGGTAGGAATAGAGTGTGCCGCGAGTAGACCATGGAAAGCCAGGCAATTCAGGAACTCATGGGATCGCGTGTCTACTGAAGTTGGTTTTATATCTATGTTTATATCGCCGGTTAAAATTACCGTTTTAAATGTTTGCAGAGATGATAGTATAATATTGAGAGCTGAGAGGAAGTTCTGTATATTATCAATAGATGGCGAGCGATAGATACAAAGTATAGCCAATTCTGATTTTATTTTAATAATGAGACCAGATGCTGATTGATTTAGGTCAGGTTCCTCACATATTATGGCCGTTAGCTCCGATTTTACATATACCACCACTATACATTGATTTAGATGTTTATAATAATAATATAAATAATAATATTATAATTACCTTTTTTGTTATCAAATCCAAGATGTAATCCAAGGGACCACGTTTCATACGAACAACACGACGGGTTGCGTTTACGGAGACCGTCATTACTAGTACAGAACCGTCATAAGCCTTGACAAAAGCGTTGCAAAGTTCTTTTACAGCATCATCTATAAATAATTCAGTGTAAATTAATGCTTCAATAACCGCGTCCACCTTCATGTAGACCGAGAAATATGGCAATTGCTGCGCGGAGCAGGACGATCTGTGTGGACCTGCTTTGCCTGAGGCAATACGTACGGCGGTTTACCAAGTGTCTGTCTTACGCTTTCGTCCATGGAGGATAGTTTACCGAGCGCACTCTGTTCACACAGTAGTGTGCTAAGGCGTTGCACAATCGACACTAATATAAGCTATCTGCCCAGGCACAACATTTCTCTCTCTGATCATTCACTTATTTTATTTTGGCGCACATTTAAAGCAGGTTACGCACTATCATTCCTGTCGCGGCCGAGGTACGCGTTGCACGTGTCCCGAGACTCTTGCACACCTGTGCGCACCTGTGCCGCTCGGTACACTCGCGACGTGAATAAAGCTAATTTGTGTTGATAACTATAAAATGGAGTGCCAAAAATGTAAAAAAGTACTATCGAAGAAAGGATCTCACTTTCTTTGTCAGGGTCAGTGCCAGGACACATTTCATAGAAGCTGTGTGAAGGGACTGGCAGCGGATTTAAAAGCTGGTAAAAACCGGATCTACTGTAATAACTGCGAAGATGATGATTCGGAGATTGAGGACCAAGAAGATGACAAGCGAGATACTGATAAGATCCTGAAGGAGATTCAGAAAAATGTCAAGTCTATCCCAGGATTAATGAAACAACTGGATTATATAAAACAAAGTATGAATCTGCTCTCGGAGAAATACGATACGTTATTATCTGAAAATGTAAAATCCAAAGAAAAAATCCAAAAACTGTAGAAAACCTAAGTAATAAATACACTAACATGGAAAAACAAGACTACGAGCAATTCAACCGCAAACACAATATTGAAATTGTGAGTATCGAACAGACACCCAACGAGAATGTTATGGAAATCGTCCACAAAATCGGGACCATGATTGACGTCAGTCACGAGGACATCGAATGGGCAAGACGCAATAAACCAAGAAAAGAGGGAGTTAAAACTGCCTCCATCATAATAGGATTCAAGACCTCAGGCACCCGATCACGTGACGCATGGCTTTCGGAACGACGTAAACTGGCTAATACAACGAGCGATAAGCTAACCGGAGGTTTAAGTACTAATAAAGTCTACATCAACGAGGACCTAACCAAGGCCACCCGCACATTGTTGTGGAATACCAAAAAGGAACTGCATGACACTTACAAATTCATCTGGGTGTCCAACGGCAAAATACTGGTGAAGAGAGACGAAGGGACAAAGCAGCTTGGGTGAGAACAGACAATGACCTTAACGAACTACTTAAGTCGAAACGTTAATTCTACCATCTGTGTACCTACCATAGGTAGGTACTTTATTCTTATTAGCTGTTAATTGTTTAATATAAAAATAAAATTCACTTTCCTAAACAACATTGTAACTGTTACGGATAATGATTCAGTTAATACGTCTGAGATCGAAAGTCTAAATGCATGGCTGTCCTCACATAAAAATAAATATCATTTTTGTTTGTTAGTTACATTTAAATATTAAATCGCTTAAAAAGAACTTTCACGAGTTAATGGTAACTTTGGAAAGTAATTTAATAGAAATACAAATTAAACATATACTACTGATACTAAGTGGTTAAATAGGGATAATTACGTAAACAAAGCGGATAGGAGTATGAGATGGCAACCAGTTAGCGAAGATTATGTAAAAAAGATTATTAATAGCATGAATGTAAGAAAATCCCCTGGAAGTGATCTAATACGAATGTCCGACCTAAAATTAATTAGTGATAAAATAAGCCCCGTGATCTCGAAACTGATTAACTTATCTGTTGAACAGCATTCATTCCCGGAGAAACTTAAAGAAGCAATAATACGCTCTATTCATAAAAACGGCGATCGTAGAAAACATTCTAACTATAGGCCAATTTCTATATTATCCAGCCTAGACAAAATAATGGAATAATGTATAAACCAACTTGGTAGGTATCTACTTCCAAAAAAATAATATTATATTAAATGAATCTCAACACGGATCCCAAAAGAATAAAAGCACCAATACATTGTTATCTGAGTTTACAAACGAAATTTACTCCTATTTAAATGATAAAAAGTTTGTTATTGCGGTGTTTTTTGATTATAAAAAAGCGTTCGATACATTAGAGATGAATACCTTACTAAATGCAATAGAAGAGTGTGGAGTGGGTACGCCCTTGAATGAATGGTTTAGGGACTACCTAACTGCACGCTCTTACCGGGTAAAAGTCGGTGACACGCTAAGTGACGAGGTTGCGGTCCGGTGCGGGGTGCCGCAGGGCTCAGTATGCGGTCCTATATGCTATTTAATGCATGTGAATAGCTTGTGTGGAGTACTCCAGCACTGCTCAGCGCGTATGTTTGCGGACGACCTGTGCGTGCTGCGCGCCGGCACAGACCTAAGCGAAGCTTGCCGTCTTGTTCAACAGGATATTAACGCAGTTGTTAGATGGTTACACGACAACGGAATTGTTTTGAATTCGAACAAAACACAATTTTTAATTATACATTTTCCCTATTTACCACTGAAAGAACATCCAAGTCCATTATTTACTCAGTTTGACTGGTTACATAACGATTGTATCAGATGTAGCTGTAAATCTATAGAAAGAGTCAAGTGTGCAACTTACTTAGGAGTTAAAGTTGATGAACATCTTTCTTGGACTGAGCACATAGACTTCATTTGAAATAAACTAAGAATAATCCTTGGTAAATTCTATCACCTAAGTTACAGAGTACCTAGTGGTACATTAAAGGTACTATATCATTCATTGGTTCAGTCGATTTTGGATTACGCTCTCGATTGCTATGGGCTCACATATAAATCTCATATAGATAAACTGGAAAATATTCAATTTTAAGATTTCTGTACGGATCACGTACATACTCGAAGATATTTGCTGATGCTACGACGACCTACATTTTTAAACGACTTCAAAAAAGGAGGAGGTTATATGTTCGACTGTATGTATTTTTTTTTTTTATGTATGTTCAACGATTACTCGGAGATGCCTGAACCGATTTAAAAAATTCTTTTTTTGTTTGAGAGGGTATACTTCCGAATTGGTCCCCTATTCATCACGTCAAGTTCTGATGATGGAATCTCAGGGAAATCGAAGGCAACCCTCAAATTTTATAGGCACATGTTACGTTTTTCATATATTTTTTAAAGATATTCAAGTATTTACGTCTGATAGTCAACATCTCATGTTGATGAGCTGGTGATGGAAGGTATAACTCCTTAACTGTTATGAGTTGGAGGATAATTCTTTCGACATTATAGGTTCTTATAAACCAATAGTTGTATTCTTGTAGGTTATTTAGGTGAGCTGATACTGGAAGGTATAACTCCTTAACTATTAGGAGTTAGAGGATAATTCTTTCAATATTATAGGTACTTATAAACCTATAGTTGTATTCTTGTAGGTTATTCAGGTGAGCTGTCAGTGGAAGGTATAACTCCTTGACTCTTAGGAGTTGGAGGATAATTCTTTCGACATTATAGGTACTTATAAACCTATAGTTGTATTCTTGTAGGTTATTCAGGTGAGCTGTCACCGGAAGGTATAACTTCTTAACTTTTAGGAGTAAGAAGATGCTTTCTTTAAATATCACATCCATGTATAAACCTTAAGTTGTGTTATTTCAAGTGTCTGAGGTGAGAGCTCTTGATGGAAGATAATGTTGTATAATTCAAAGGAATTCTTAGATGATATCTTAAGTTATCGATATAGTATCTAACCTGCATTGTATACCTATACCTGTCGCATTTTATAGGAAAAAAGAAAGACATAAAAAGCTGAGAGTTTTGAGATTCCTCTATTCTACAATCAGGTTGTGTTGTTAGAATATTTAAATAGACGTTCCCTTCTATCGAAGATTCTTTATTTCGGTTTTCCGTCTTAGTTTGCCAGCCAGTATTATTAAATCTGCTAGATAAAAAGTACAATAAAAATGGAAAAATAAACTATTTTTAACAAAAAAATATTAAAACGACTTCAAATCAGTACTAAAAAGCGAAAAATAAACTGAATTAGATATTTAATTCCAAGCTAAAAAATACCTACCTACCTGTTTAAAGTATAATACCCTATTACTAATCTGTTTGAAGTCGGTGCCAGCCTAATGAGATTGTATCACTCAGTTTGAGCCGTCCACTAGGTACACGCAAGTGCGAGGTGGTGTGAAGTAGCGAGCGGTAACAGATGTACGTACTAAGTAGTACGTAGCTTAACAAACTCTTTAGGCTTGGCACCGACTTCAAACAGATTAGTAATAGGGTATTATACTTTAAACAGGTAGGTAGGTATTATTTAGCTTGGAATTAAATATCTAATTCAGTTTATTTTTCGCTTTTTAGTACTGATTTGAAGTCGTTTTAATATTTTTTTGTTAAAAATAGTTTATTGTTATAATATTAGTTTACCTTGAACGTGTTTGTAATATTCTAAAACAGTTGACTACTTAAGTTGCACGGATAAGCATCTTACTAAACTATTGTGTAACTAACAACCTAAGTGACTGGGCAGAATATCCTCTCGAATAAAAATGTCTTGTAGTCTGTCCAATTGTCGTCTTATTGTTATTTATAAAGATAAAAATCCAAGTCCAGATCTGCCAAGTCCAGTTCTGCACCGATGTGCAGCGGGAGATCCAATTAGGCAAAAATGATGTTTGTACATTGGCATTGTACCCTGCACATCGGTGCAAAGCTCGGTCAAACCAAAAGAAGAAGAAAATACGCGCAATAAAAGACATATACTTATATAGAAATAGACACAAAATAAAGAATACTTAATAAAATAGGCAAATCTCCATAAATATAATTTTTTTAAACAAAACAAATAAATAACAATCACAAAAAAGGACTTGGAACATGTCCAAGGATCCCTACGTGGAGTACACAGAAAGTATATTCCAAATAAAAAAAAAAAAAAAACAACCTAAGTGAATAAATACAAGTTGTTCCTGAAGCGTGAAGCGCGCGAACACCAAACAGGTGTCAACTCATCCACACCTCGACCCTCTAGACCATACAAAGTGGTCCTTCGAGTTATACAGGAGCGAAGTGCATTGTGTCCGGGACGCTAGCGAATCAGTACGGGTGGCTATCCAGAACTACGGAAACCTCCAATTGTATTGACAAGTAGCACATAGTTCTTTTCGGGATACATACACGGAAACTTCAGTGGGTATTTACAAAAACTTTGTAAATATCTGAAACTAGTGCCTGCGGTTCTACAAGTCAAGACTGCGGAACTAAACATACCAACTTTCATCAACTTCAACTACTCTACTTTAACATCAACTTAACAAACAGCAACCATGGCTATGACCGTCGAGGAACTAATGTCTCAGCAAGAAGCAACGTTCAATGACTTGAAGAAGATTTGTAGCAACTATAAGAAGGATAGTCCCAGCAGAAAAACCTTGGATTATCTGGAAGAACGTCTTTTTCGGTTGAATAGTATTTGGGAGAAATTTGTGCATAACCATCAACTGTTGGAAGAATCTGGGGTACCAAACAATCAATACTTTACAGAAAACGTGTTTAAACATACGAAGGAGATCTATGAAGATGCTTTACAGGATATGTTAAAGCGGAAGGCAGCGATTCCCAGTAGTGCCGAGGTATCTCCAGCATCTTTCACCGTGAGTCCAGCATCGGGTGAAGTACGCGAAGATGTACCATCTCGCTTCAACTTCGACGATGTTCACTTTCACGTGCCGCCACGACAATCGAAGGAAGCGGTTGAAAAACAACAGGATCTTCTACGTCAACAATACTGCAATTTTAAAGTATTTGAACGGACGATAGAGAAGATCAACTTGATTAAAACAAAGGAAAAGTGGGAGTTAGAAGACTGCTTACACCTTCTAAAAACTAAATGGGAACTCATTGAGAAAACTAACTGGAACCTCGATTACATCTCACAAGAGGAAAATCCATCCTACAGTCAGAAGTATGACGCCGTAGAAAATATTTATGATGAATTGCGAAAACAGCTGCAACATAAAATCTGGAATAATGCACATTACGAAAAGGCAACGCCCACGATTGTGATCCCTGATTTCTACGGCAACTATAACCAGTGGCTGACTTTCAAAGATCTTTTCGTCGAGAGTGTACATAACAACCCGTCCCTCTCGAAGGCGCAAAAAATGCAACACCTTAAAACAAAACTAAAAGGGGACGCTGAAAAACTAGTACAGCATCTGGGTATCAGCGCGGACAACTATAGTTCCTGCTGGGAGATAATTATTCATCGATATGACAACAAGAGACTACTTTTTACTTCATACATGAGCACTTTATTATCTCAGCCTACTATTCAGCAAGCAAGCGCTAAAGGCATACGAAAATTACATGACGTCATGCAAGAATGCCTAAACGGTCTCGCTAACATTGGGCTAGATATATCGAATTGGGATCCGATATTGGTTTATCTCTTAGTGCAGAAGTTAGACAGCTCAACATATAACGATTACATTAAAAACCTCAAGGAGCCAAGAGGATTCCCAGATTTAGAAGAATTTGTTAAGTTTCTGGAGGGCAAGTTTATGGCGCTTAAAGTACTACAAGGGCCCAATGAACAACAATCATCGTTCCGGAATAAAAAAGAGACACGCAACAATAAATTATCTAGTTCAACAAACTATAACAAGTCTCAAATAACCCAGAAAGCCTTCATAACAACAGCGAGGAAATGCCCAATCTGCAAAACTGAACATGTGTTAATGCAATGTGACAAATTCCTAAGTATGAGCACAAAATCACGTAATGACACAGTTCGAAATTTGCATTTGTGCAAAAATTGCCTGTACAGTCATGGAGAACAACAATGTACGTCACGGAAGATATGCAAACTGTGTCATAAGGCGCACCATACACTCATGCATGAAACTGACATGGAACAAACAAATAACCGTCGCTCTGAGACGAACAAAACACCATCGACTTCAACTAATCACCATGCTGTGAACAATTTAACAAATGAAACTAAAGAAGTTTTGTTGACAACTGTACTTCTAAAGGTGAAAACAATCGATGGGGATTATATCAACTTAAGAGGCTTACTAGACCAGGGCTCTCAAGTCAGCCTGATAACTGAAGACACCGCTCAACGCCTCCGATTACCCAGGACGAAAGTTAGCGCCGTCGTGTCAGGTATCGGATCGCTATCCGGTAACAGTAAGGGGTCAATTAACTTGGAATGTAAATCCATATATTCAGACTAAGTATATGTTCTTTTTTTACGCCCGCACTAGGGAACTAGCCCTGTGTCGCGGGGAGCTTTACAAACATGGAACTAACGGACACAAAGTACACCCAGACTAGAAACAAATATCTATGAATCACACAAATATTTGTCTCGTGTGGGAGTCGAACCCACGTCACCCAGCACGGCGATGTAGTGGCGAGGCGACCACCTTAACCACTGCGCTACGGTGACAGTCAATCTACAAACGTTAGTCATGAAGAAACTTGTGAACAATTTACCTTCCACAACATTCTCAATTGAAAATTGGGACTATTTACAAAACTTAAAACTAGCTGACCCACAATTTAACGTCACCGGCCCGATAGATATACTTTTAGGTGCCGACATTTACTCCGAACTAATTTTAAATGGAGTTATAAAGAGCGAAGACAACTTCCCGGTCGCCCAGCAGACTAGAATAGGCTGGATACTCTGTGGAAACGTAAAAACTTTCAACTGTTTTATGACACTCAACGACCTAGAAGACATGTCTCGTTTCTTAGAAAGCGAAGAAATTTCGAGCAACACATCATTGGATAATGACGAACAATATTGCGAAGAGTTTTACAAAAGAACCACAACGCGATGCGAAGATGGAACTTATGTGGTACAGCTTCCCATGAAACCATATGATCGCATTAACTTTGGCGCTACAAAGCAACAAGCACAAGCTCAATTTATACAACTAGAACGAAAACTGTTAAAGGATACTGAACTTAACTACGAGTATAAGAAATTTATGGCAGAATATATAGCTATGGGTCATATGAAACCTGTAACTGAGAAAACAAAGAGAAAGGGGCAAGTTTATTTACCGCATCAGTGCGTGTTGAGGTCTGAGTCCATTACGACCAAGCTGAGAGTAGTTTTCAATGCACCCTATAAAACCAAAACGAACTGCAGCCTGAATGACGTTATGTACGCGGGGCCTAATTTACAAAAGGATATGCTGAACTTGCTTATCAACTGGCGAACATACAAGTACGTCATTACAGCAGATGTAGAGAAGCTCTTTCGTTTTATAAAGCTAGAGGAAGAACAGCAAAATTTACAAACAATCATCTGGAGAGCTTCCCCAAAGGAACCTTTGCAAGAATGGCAGCTATGCACTGTTACCTACGGCATGAAGTGTGCTCCCTACCTCGCCATGCGTACTTTATTCCAACTTGGAGAGGATGAGAAGGAAAAATATCCTCTTGCAACTCATGCTCTACAGAACTACTGTTATATGGATGACTTGGCCTATGGCTGCAGCAGCCTGGAATCGACGAAAACCCTAGTTAGCGACCTCATTCACTTACTTAGAAGAGGAGGTTTTAAGCTGAGGAAGTGGACAAGCAATGATCCGAGAATATTAGAAGGCTTACAAGATGAACAAAAGCGCGATACAACAACTATTAACTTTACACAACCATCGGACACAAACAAAATTAACAAAACTCTGGGTATGAGCTGGAATCAACTTGAGGATAATTTTATTTATAACTGGAGCCTGCCTGTAAGAAAAAATCTGTCAAAACGTATTCTGTTGAGTGAAATCAGCAAACTTTATGATCCCCTTGGTTTCCTGTCGCCTGTAACAATAAAGGCTAAACTATTGTTTCAAAAGGTATGGGTCAGCAAAACTGCATGGGATGAGACTTTGCCTTCAATAAACAAAATTGAAATACCAAGATGGTTGCACTGTAGTACTGAAAGCTTAGAAATACATGGCTTTTGTGATGCAAGTGAGAAAGCTTACGCTTGCGTCGTCTACTGTCGTGTGCGGATTAGTGACGAAAAATATATAACTACTTTAATAACTGCCAAGACAAAGGTAGCACCACTAAGTAAAAAGATATCTCTGCCACGAATGGAACTCTGTGGCGCCTTGCTACTTGCCAAGCTGATAGAAAAGATCAAGAGCATTATGTCCGGTAAAAATCTACTTATACACTGTTGGAGTGACTCAAAGGTTGTATTGGCTTGGCTACAAGGAGATATAAACCGATGGGAGCGATACGTAGCTAATAGAGTTACACAAATCGTAAATATAATTCCTGCTAAACAATGGAATTACGTACGATCAGAAGAAAATTCTGTTGACTGCGCAACACGAGGATTGTCATCTACACGACTCATAACATTTCAACTTTGGTGGCAAGGTCCTATATCGATACCGTGGGGTAGAAAGGTCGTAAAAGCCACTTTTAGCGAAAATGACTTAATAATGCAGTCTTGTTCAGAATTTCATGCTGTATCGATCTGTATATTTAAAGTTTAAAAATGTACAAAAAAATGGCTTCTACCCCCCGGTACTTTTTACGTCCTAAACAAATTTTTTATATAAATAATGTCGTAAATTCTATTTTAATGTTAACTCTTTAGTAACTTGGGCGTATCACTATCGTAATCAAAACAGTTTGGCTGTAACACCAGGTGTCATAATCAACTTGTTATTACGCCGTTTTAACTTCTCTAAATTTTACAATAATTTTTATACACCCTCAATCAATCAATCAATCAATCAATGTTTATTTGTCAAACATAGGTGTAACATGTAACATGTCAAAGATCTTAAAGCCTTCTGCGAGATCTTCTGGCTGTTCATAAAGGCGTGCAGCGCTCCATTCACCATATTACCAGCATTCGCTCTCCTTTCAATATCACTATCACACTTCCCATCTCTTGTAAACAAAGTCCCCAAATATACAAATTCCTTCACTTGCTCTAATATCTCACTTCCTATACGCACACAAACTTCTGTCATAATTTCTTCTCTTTCAAACACCATAACTTTCGTCTTATTTACATTGACTTTCATTCCTTTCCTTTCCAACGCAACATTCATAATATTTGTCATTGTCTGCAACTCATTAGGTGACGATGCAAGTAAAACTTGATCATCTGCATAGAGGAGACATTTGACTAATAACTCATTCATTCTTAGTCCACAGTCAGTTTCTTTTAAATCTGTCAAACAATTATCCATGAGTAGGTTGAACAGCCATGGCGACGCTACACATCCCTGTCTGACCCCTTTTTGAATGTCAAACCAATCCGTATAGGCACCGTTTATTCTCACACAGGCACTGGAACCCTCGTAAAGAGATTTCAGTGCCCGTATCAGATCACTACTCACTCCATTCACAGATAACGCCGACCACAGTTCATTCCTCACCACTCTGTCATAGGCCTTCTCCAAATCTACGAATGCGCAATAGACTTTTTGGTTTTTTGCCAAATACTTTTCAGCTATGCACCGTAAGGAAAAGACCTGGTCTGTACATCCCATTCCTTTTCTAAATCCCGCTTGCACATCCCATATCTTATCATCCGTTTCTTTCATGACTCTTTCAATCAACACTTTAGCATACAGTTTGCCGACAACACTAAGAAGGCTAATTCCGCGGTAGTTTTTACAGTCTTGTTGCGACCCTTTTCCCTTGTATAACGGTACGATCACAGCTTTGCACCAGTCTCCCGGTACTCGGCCTGTCCTCCAACACAAATTGAAAAGGCGGTGCAACTGACATGCTACCGCTCCCTGTCCAGCCTTTAGCATTTCGACTAATACTCTGTCATACCCTGCAGCCTTACCCGATTTCATCCTTTTTAATGCTTTCACAATCTCATCCATGCTTATATCTATTTCAGAATCACTTTCATTAATTTCTTCATAAGGCACCTGCATTTGTGTTGGTGTCTCTTCCTTTTCAAACAAGCTTTCAAAATATTCTTTCCATCTCTTTAACACACATTCTTCTCCTTTTATAATACTTCCGTTCTGACTTCTGATATTAGATGGTTCTGAGGTAGCTGTTTTTCCTCGAGCTAGTTTAATAAATTTCCAAAATTCTTTGATGTTTGATTGGAAATCATCAGAAAGCCTCCTGTCAAATTCATCCTTGCGCTCTTCTTTCTTTATACTAACAGTCTTTTTCACTAACACTTTCATTCTTTTGTAGTTCTTTCTTGCTTCACTTACATCCTCATTCGTCGCCTTTTGCATTCTTTCGTTAGCTTTAGCTGCTAACCAATCCAACCATGCTTTTTTCTTTACGCTCACCGCCTTTTGCACCTCTTCATCCATCCAAAAAGTTTTTCTCTTTCTTCCTTTTCTCCTTTTAGACACGCCACATACATCCACAGCAACATTCACTACTCCTTCTTTAAACACGTTCCACATTTCTTCTATGTCACATACTTCATCTAGACATGCAAATCTATCTTTTAACTTACTAACAAATTCTTCTCTCACTTTATGTTCTTGCAAATTCTCTACTTTCACACGTTCTACTTGGGTGGTATTTTCGACTGCTCTGTGTCGCCATTTCTTAAAGAAACCACTTAGTCGTGACACCACCAGATAGTGATCTGTGTCAATGCCAACACCCCGATACGAGCGAGTATCTAGAACTTTCATCTACAATCACAAAATCAATCATACTTCTAGAACCACACTCTTCTCTTGTATACATATGGATTCTTTTATGAGCAAACAGTGTTTGACACTAACAGATTCCATTCCAGACATACTTCTAGCAGACTTACCATTCTCATTAATTCTTTCATCTCCAAACGCTCCAAGTACCTTTTCATACCCATCCCGCTTTACACCTACCCATCCATTAAAATCTCCTAGCATGATAATTCTCTCATTACTCCTACTTTTCTTCAAAACATCTCTCATACTATCCCAAAACTCTTCTCGTTCCTTTTTCGCTATCACTGATCCATTCACACCCGTATCTGTAGGTGCATAAACACCCAAAACAAAGATTCGAGTGAGTCCAACCTTTAGCCTAATCCAGAGGAGCCTAGGACTCACGCATTCATACTCAATCACACATTCATTCATTCTCGCCGATAATAATAATATGACACCGACACCCTGGCTAGCTCGCTTGGAACTGGTTACACCAGACCAATATGCAGTGTAGGGATTATGTTTCGTGGTGTCACATCCCTTGCGTTTCGTCTCATTTACGCACAGTACATCAATATTCCTTTCATCCATCATTTTACATACTTCATCTATCTTCTCATTCATTCCTCCTTATTAAATTAAAAAGGTAATTATATAATCATATTAATGGTAGTGTATTATCATTCATATCATATCATTATAAGGTATTATCATTCAAAAAATCGTCAATTTTATAATAAAATTTTTCTACTAATAATGAAGTGAGAGTCTTTTTAAATTTCAATATAGGTAATTTTTTAACATTATCAGGTATTTTATTAAAAATTTTTGGTGCAATGCCAAAAAAACTCTTTGTCATTAAAGCAGTTTTACATTTAGTCTGACATAACTGTGAATTATATTGAGCACGTATTGGCATTTTTCTTACTGCTGACAATTTTTCGAATAAGTGTGGGCTGCTTTTTACAAATACTGCAGTTTCTAAAATATACATTGCTGGTAATGTTAGTATTTTTAATAATTTGAATAGTGGTACACAACTATCTGTAGTTTTTAATCCACACATACATCTTATACAGCGCTTTTGCAACCTAAATATAAGCTCTCTGTCAGTTGACTGTCCCCAAAAAATAATGCCATGCCACCCTGAAATTTATATGCAACTAACTTCTTACTCGCTTGCGAATAAGTGATTTACATCGCGGCAACGTTTGAGTATTCGTCATAAGCAAAAACTCGCGTTCACTTACTGCTATCCTAGAAGTTTCTTATTCATTTTTTTCTGAAGACATCAAAGTATGTACAGACGATACAAATAAACTATTTGTTGCCAGGGCACACCTACATGCCCGTAGATTCCGTTCATGCCACAATAGAACGTGAGGTTCAGAAAATGACGGTTTGGAGTCCCTCTCAATGGGCTCCATACATTTCGTCTGCTCGAAAACAACCTAAACCTTACGAAGTTGTACTCATGGATAACACTGATTTCATAAGTTGGGAAGAGCTCGCATCTAAAACTTTTACAAAAGGAACTCACCAAAATATTTAATTTAAAAATATTCGAATTGCAACATTTAAAAAACAGAATGCGCATCAAGTCGAAATTAAATACTCCACTGATGAAAACAGCCTTGTAAAATATGTAACATTATTCAATGAACCTGGAAATAAGCTGAAACTAAAAGGTAAGGGAAAAAGAACAGGAACGGGTAAAGGAATGGGAAAGGGAAAATGCACAGGGAAGGGAAAAGGTAAAGGAATGGGTAGTCCCATAAAAGAAAAAAAGGATAGTGAACAAAGTCAGGATCAGGAATTTAATTTTGAATTGCGAAAATTATACAATAGCCGACTGCCGATTTCAATCGCTAAATTTAAAGATTGGAAACATCTTTGCTATATCGGAGTAATACCTAGACCGTACCACTCTGAATTCTTACAATTGCAACATACATCAATACATCCTCAGAAACTTTCAGATTTATAATATTAGTACGATTAGTAAAAATTTAAATAATAAATCACTCATGATCTCTTTTTTTCATTTCAAATTTACTTAGTTAGCATTGTTATTTAAGCCCATAACTTACTTCAGTAAAGTAATATAAATGTAGTTATGCCCATGTTACAATACAAAAATTTAATTTTATAGGGCTTATCCACCACTTTTTTATACTTTTCAGGTCGTAACTCCAAGCTAACTTTTAAATTACACAGTCTATTTTGATTACGAGTTTTGTGCTTTAAAATACATTAAAACAAATATTTTTCACTATTCTGCATGATTATCAGTCTAAGATTGAAAAAGTTATGATAGATTTTGCTTTTTTTTTTCGTTTATTGCTTCCCTTGAAAAGTTTGTATTTTGTCTTTTACGACCTTTCTTCCCCACGTTATCGATATGGTTGAAAACTTATACAAACAAACCAATAGAAAACTTGACCTATCTAACAAACCATGAAGTGAAACTATCAAAGTGCTGCGTAGCCGTTTGTAATAAATGTGAAATCATTACTACTTTATTAAACAAACATAGCAGTATTAAGCGAGTAATTCGAGTACTGGCCTGGATTCTTCGAATAATCGAATATAATAAAACAATGAAGACTAACTTAACCGACTCAGAACAAAAGAGAGGTCTGTGTTTATCATCTCAAGAAATATCAAATGCAATGGATTTTGTGATTTCCACTGTACAAAAGGAATACTTCGGAGATGAAATAGACTGTTTGACGAAGAATAAACCTATACCGACAAAAAGTAATTTGTGGAAACTGACGCCTTTTATAGATGAAAAGGGGCAACTAAGAGTGAGGGGAAGACTTGAGAACTCTATTCTCCCCTTAGAGGGAAAACATCCTATAATTCTGCCTGCTTCCGGAAGACTTACTGAACTTTTAATATAAGACGCCCACCGTACAACTCTCCACGGTGGAGCTAGATTAACATTAGCTCATTTGCGACTTAAATTCTGGATAATTGGTGGGAATAGAACCGTAAAGAAAGAATTAAGACTGTGCATCAGATGTCACAGATTTAAACCACACAGAAACGACCAGATTATGGCTGATTTACCCAAGGAAAGGGTGACGCCATCCAGACCCTTTACTAATACTGGCGTGGATTTCACGAGACATGTGGATGTTAAGACCAACAAAGGAAGAGGAGTAAAGACTTGTAAAGCATACATTGCCATATTTATTTGTATGGTAACTAAAGCTGTGCATTTAGAACTAGTCTCTGATCTTAGCACACAAACTTTCCTGGCTGCTCTTAAAAGAATGTGTGCACGAAGAGGGCACGAACTTTGTGGGAGCGGCTAAACTGCTTCATGAGGACTTTGAACGACTCAAAACATTCCAAAACACAGAATTCCACGAAGAACTTAATACTTTACAAATTGAGTGGCATTTCAACGCGCCTCTTTGGCCTACAGCTGGTGGTTTATGGGAGGGAGCGGTGAAGTCAATGAAATTCCACTTGAAGCGTGTCCTGGGGGAACAAAAACTTACCTTCGAGCAGTTTACAACTCTGTTAACTCAGATCGAAGCCTGTTTGAACTCGCGCCCTCTCTGTCCGTTATTTGAAGATATAGACGACTTGGAATACACAACCCCTGGCCATTTCCTAATAGGGGGTCCACTTTTGTCACTACCACAGGAAGAAGAAAACTTTAACCAATACGACTTACGTAACAGATGGAGGCTTGTGGAACAAATGAATTTACATATTTGGAGAAGGTGGTCACAGGACTATCTACAACAACTACAAGTTAGAAGTAAATGGCTCAAACCTAAAGAAAACTAAAAGAAGGAAACCTAGTCTTGGTGAAAGAGGAAAACTTACCCCCGGGAAAGTGGGCTATGGGCAGAGTATTAGAATTACATCCTGGCACTGATGACAGAGTTCTCATCGTCACCATAAAAACTAAAACTGGGAAACTAAAACGACCCATTACAAAATTGTCACCGTTACCACAACGATCTGATAAGAAAGAGATAGAGGAAGATAAGAGGAAACAAGACATAGAACAACGAAAAGAGAACAAGAGCGTCAAAATAAAGAGGCCTGCTTTACTCTCTCTTGCACTTATCGCCTTAACATGCATTATGGGAATCAAACCTGCACACGCAGCACCCATGGTGGATAACTACAAGGTAACGAGCATACAGAACGATCATCCAATTTACTTTGACGAAACCGGAATGCTGCAACTGATCCACGACGAATGGACTGTACTGATTTATTACAATTTGACTACTTACTGGCAAGCTACTGAAAAAATACAACAGTACGTGAATCAAATAGATTTGTTGTGTAAAAAAATATCTGAAGAATTCTTACCATGTGTAGGGACTGTCAAGAACTTACAGAACGAGATCCGTCATTTAACTGAGTATAATTCTATGTTATTCTCTCAACATTCAAGACTGAAAAGAGGATATATAGATGGTATCGGCAGTCTAGCGAGAACACTTTTTGGTGTCCTAGACCAAGATTTCGCAAACAAGTACGAAAAGGACATCCAACACTTGCAAACAAATGATAATTATTTATTGCAATTAATGAAAAATCAAACGCTTATAATAGAAGCCGCAAACAACATAATTAAAACCAATACACAGTTTATGAATGAGCAATTGGACACCTTACATAACTACATGAATCAGACATGTAATATGATGATCCACATGGAAAACAAAGTTACGATATTATACACAATAAATGACGTCAACTCCGCTGCTGTAACAGCAACTTTAATATTAAACAATTTAAATAGAATACAAGAAATGCTAATGAACTCGCTTGTAAACATTTATAGAGGTCATCTGGATACACATTTATTCTCAGCATCCCAACTGAAAGAGCAATTAAATATAATATCCGGAAAACTCTTACAAGGTCTCTCATTACCCGTCAAGGATATTCAAGCAGATTTTAAGGATATATATGAACTAATTTACGTGAAAGCTCGACTTACAAACAACTTTCTACTGTTCGAGTTACATATACCTCTTCTTAGCGACGACGAGTACGAAATTTATAAAGGTATTCCAATACCGTTCCTAAGAGAAGGACGTTTAAAAATTGTGAATACTCAATCAACATACTTGGCAATAAATTTCATGAAAAACTGCTACATGGCAATGGAAGAGCAGGACATGCAAAATTGCAAGGACTTTGGTGGAGATAAGTTGAGCTGTATTTCACGTCAACCTGTGTACAACTTACATGACAAAACAGCACCCTGTGAAGCCAAGGTGTTTGGGCAACAGACGTCACTTTCATGCGTCATCAATGACGTAACATGCAAGAAAACTTGGATCAAACTATATCTACCGAACATGTGGCTGTTTACGTTGTGCGACAAACAGCTGATTCGTATAACATGCAAAGATCAAGTTACACCGGCCGCCATTGAAGGAAATGGAGTGATAGCGTTAAAACCCAGATGTACTTTGCAAAAAAAAGACGCAACTATTTTTACATTTAACCATTTTGGCAACAAATTGTACATGGGCCCAAATATTAAAGTACCAACTATAAATTCGACCATTAACAATATTTTTGACCACGGTTGGAAAAACTCGCAGCTGAACATCTCGGAATTACCTAAAGGAAAGACAAATGACTTTAAAGAAATTGATGAGCGACTCAGTTACCAAAAGGAACATGAACAACTACCCGTGGTAACAGGTCTTTCAAACCACGACGTATATTTATATACAGTAACTACTTTGCTGTTGGGAGGAAGCGCATCCGTCATATTCTTCTTCATACTGATAAGAAAAAGGTTTTTTAAAACATTTGACACCATGAGAGGTAACGAAACGCAAGGACGCGATAACGCTGGAGTAGAGATAGAAATAAGGGGAGTAACCAACCAGACGTCGTTGTCGTACCCTGGAAGTAAACTATTGTGTAACTAAGTGAATAAATACAAGTTGTACCTGAAGCGTTGTTTGGTGTCAACTCATCCACACCTCGACCCTCTAGACCATACAATTTCTAAAATTACTAGTAGATAAAAAAAAACAAAAAATCAATGTAAAAAAGATTATATTTATTATATATATAAATTGTTCAAAATAAGCAAAATACTACCTGTTAGACTACAACATAAATACCTACTCGCAACTCATAATCATAGCAATCGGGAGAGTGATCCATCATTGGTACAAGTTGGGAACGACTATAACACGAGGGCAATGACCTCGGGTAAATACGTTGTTCCCAGGGTAACCAATGGATATGGAGATAGAACACTCAAAAAACGTAACCCATATTTATTAAATAGTTTACCTATAGACATAAGAAAAGAGCCTGCATATTCAAAATTTAAAAGTAAAGTAAAAAAATATTTTATAGAATCCTTGCCATAGATAATAATTTACACCTATACCTACAATAGAATTTAAACATGTTTATTCAATACTTTTAATCAAAAGTCTTACAATGTATAAACTCCATTTTTCATGTTTTTTAATAGTACTAGGTAAATATTATATATTTATTTGCCATAAATAGGGTACAGACAGCGTCAGAGAAAAGGAATCCCCCTAAGACTTAAGGGCTCCACAGACTATTATCTATTATATTTCTTTTATCGAACAAGATTGCTAACGAGCTAATCTTCCAAGCGTTAACGTTTAAATTTCTACATCTTGTTTTATAAAATTCAATACGTAAATCCCCAATTACCTAATGAATAAAGTTGAAATTAGTTATATCCTCGTTTTCCCAGAACCTGGTTATGTTACTCATATCGACTAGGAGTGCGTGGCAGTTGAAAGTTTTCATTTTTCCACACAGAATCCAACCTAATTGCGTCTGTTGTACAATAGGTTGTTGTTGGCCTCCTTTTAGAAGAGCCGCCTGGTCTCGCCGCGCAGGAGCTAGAGCTTAGTGGGTGCGAGCCCCACATAACCCCTCGGTTCTTTCCCCAATACCGAGGGGTATGCGTCAGGCATTTCCAAGTATAAAAAAAAAGGGGAAAAAGTCCCCGACTTTGGCCCCGGCCAACCAGCCGGAGCCCCGTCCGCTGCCATCTGCGCCCAAGAGCCTGGACGCACCTTGGACCACCGTGATCAAACGGGGGTCCAAGGGAAAGACGACGGCCGGCAAATGTGCAGCTGCGCAACCAGCAGCTGCACCGAAGAGGGTGCCAAAGCTCCGGCCTCCGCGCTCGGCTGCAATTATCCTGCAGCTACAGCCGGAGGCCGTCGCGGCCGGCGTGGACTACGCGGCCGTGATCGGGGAGATCAAGGCCAAAATTAGGCTGGCCGACCTCAATATCGCGGCCGTAAGGTTCAAGAGGGCCGCGACCAGGCCTCCGACACTCGCTCAAGGTCACGCGCTATGTGCCTACCGCTATGTAGCTCGTAACCGAGCCAAATCGCCAGAGGGCTGCCGCACGCGACACTGAGAGCGCGCACAGCACGTTTCCCGCTCAAAACGCATACAATACTAACGATATTTTCGTACACTACGTAGGTATATTAAGTTTTGACTAACAACACGATGGTTAATTATTGTGAAGTTGTTGGATGTCATAGACAAAAAAAAATGTCTTCTTTTTCATTGCCGAAAGATAAAGAAAGGTACGTTACGTTATTTGAAAGTAGATACGTATTTCAGCTGGCTTTAGTTAGTAGTAGTAATTTTAAAATGCTTCTTGTGTGTAGGTACTCTTTCTTTAAAATTTACGAGAAAGTTTAGTGCGGACGTGCGGTCTTACAGAAATAAATGCAGTTTGTATTTCATTACCTACATTATCGAGTCGTTTTCGAGTTTGTCTATCTATCTATTACGATCGAGTTCGCGTGGCGTGGAGTTCTTAAAACAAACCGGTCAAGCGCGAGTCGGAATCAGACATTAACTGTTTGATTGTGTGTACATTGAATATATTTAACAAAACTAATATAAGTAAAAATAGTAACAGAATACAATACGACGATATTCAAATTTTAAAATAAAATAAAATAAAAGTTTCACTTCAGCCATTTTGTTTTCATTAATGTTCTTTGTACAACCCTAAAGATTTTGCTCGATGATGGACTCACGCGGTGTACGCGGGAATCTCGACTCTCGGAGCGCGTGCGTAGAATACCTACGTTTCTTCTTACAGCGTCGTTTGTTCGTTTTTGTAGGCTAATATATAACGTAGGTATTTTCGCTTTTGTATAGAAGTGATGTATCTGTTACGTAGTAACTATTATCTAATCTGTGCCGCGACTGGGGCTGCCCTCTTAGAGGTCCCGGGGGCTGAGGCTGAGGCCAAGGCAGACGCCCTGACTGACAAGCTGCGGGGAGTTTTAGCTCCCGAGAAGGTCGAGAGGACGTGGAGACTATCCGACCACAATTACATCCGGTGGTCGGTCTCCGCGTCTAACGGCCCCGGGCGCCCGATCTTGTCCGAGAGCAGTCGACGGTGGGTTATCAAGCGCCTCGATAGAGAGGCGTTTGTGGTGGCGGCCCTGACTCAGGCATGGGTGATTATATATATAATTATTATATTATAATAATTGTACAGTCTCAGTACAGTCACTGTACATAATTTGCTCACGGCCGCGACCTTTACTATGCGGTGCGTCATATGCAATTTATGTATAATTATTAAAATTAATATATTTTACTCAGTGTGCATTAAACAGTGTGACAAACAACTACCATTAGAGTAAAGATTAGTTATCAGTCCATTTACGTGTAACTTAACTACGAAATAAACTAAGTGTAACGTGCTGTGATCTTTCTCTACACACTCCACTAAAACCAATCTGTTCAAGTGTGCGAAACCGTACATTTTATGGTCCTTCGAGCCGGATACTTAGTGTTCAGTGTCTCTGTTTACGATAGCGAATCGGTTCAGCTGGTCTCCCAGAAGCGGGTCGCCCCAGTTGTATTGAGAAGGCGCACATATCGTAAGCAGTATACGCTTATACTAAGTATCCAAAGCGACCAATAGAAGGAGACTGCAACTGCATCCTTCTGATCGCGAACCAACGCAACTCATCAGTCTGCCACCGTCAACTACGTGCTGGACTTCAAGGGTTAAATAACGAAATTAACTACGAACATCATGGACAATTATTTGGAGCTTACAGTCAGCGTGTTTCGAAAAAATCTCAAGACCTTGTGTGTCAACTATCGCAAGGACTCTTCGACACGAAAGACTGTGGACTACTTGAACAAGCGATTATCTTCTTTGGAAACCCAATGGAAGGATTTCGACAACCGCCATGCGTCGTTAGTGCTTGAGCAAGAGGACAAAACTATCTCCTATTTCGCAGAGAATATCTACGATAACACAAAGGAGATGTATCTTGGGGTTAAAAAGGACATCATTAGTCGACTAGCGAGCTTGGAACAACAAAAGCAGAACGTGAAATTTGACCTGTCGGACGTGGACATTCAAGAAGAAGATGGTAACATCGTTCAACATCTCCTCGACAAACAAGAGTGCAACTTTAACGCCATATTCCGAGTAATGTCCAAGATAAACACTTCATCTATCTACGAAAAATGGGAGTTAGATGACAACTTAGCAACTTTAAAGTCGAAATGGGAGCCTATTGACAAACTTCATTGGGAAATAGACTACCATTTAAAAGGGTCAAATGAACGTTACTACAAAATGTTCACAGAAGTTGAAGAAAAATACGACTCATTGAAAGGGAACCTCAATGCCAAAATTTGAAATGCTGCTCATTACCAAAAATCTACTCCGCAGATTGCAATTCCTGAATTCTCGGGCAACTACAGTCATTGGATATCCTTTAAGGATTTATTTCTGGAAGCTATACACAAGAATCCCATGATCAACAACGCACAGAAAATTCCACATCTCAAAACTAAGCTGCGAGGGGAAGCTGAACGTCTGGTGCAACATCTCACCATCAGCGCTGAGAACTACACTTCTTGTTGGGATATTCTAAACCAACGCTATGACAATCGTCGTTTGCAATTTACATCGTTTATGAATACTATGATGAACCTACCAGTCATTCAACATGCTGACTCATATAACTTGAAGAAAATGCATGATGTTATTATTGAGTGCTTAAATGGGATTTCTAACATCGGTATCGACTCTACATCGTGGGATCCTATTATTGTACACATAATGTCGCAAAAACTGGACTCCAATACGTTGAGCGACTACATAAAGGAACTACGAGAACATCGCGAAGTACAAAATTTACAAGATTTTTTTCATTTTTTAGAAACTCAATTTATGGCATACGAAACTATGAAATCTGCTAAGAAAAGCGGTACTAACACTTCGGAAAAAACACTCAATAATAAATCAAACAAGCAAACCCAGGAGAAAAAACCTACATTTAACAAAAGTAATAATTATCACGCCACCTACGGAAAATGCCCACATTGCAAAGGCCCTCACGTTTTAATGCAATGTGACAAGTTTTTAGCAATGGACATTGGAAAACGGAATTATACTGTTGCGAAATTACAACTGCAAAAATTGTTTATACAGCCACGGAAATGACGACTGCAAGTCTACAAAAACATGTCGAGAATGTAATTTGAAGCACCATACGTTATTGCACAACACTGACAAGAAAAACAAAACTTCAACGAATAAAGAGAATAATTCTGGAAATCGTTCTGAATCTTCATCCCAACAACAAACATCTAACCACTTACATTCGAACAATATGGAAGTCTTATTAATTACAGTTCAGCTGAAAATAAGATCGAGTGATGGCACGTATGTCACTCTGCGTGCTCTCCTTGACCAAGGTTCACAAGTGAACTTAATTACCGAAAATGCGGCCCAAATATTACGACTTCAACGTCAGAAGATCAACGCATCGGTATCTGGCATTGGAGCGGTTTCCGGCGACTGCAAGGGACTGCTTAATTTAACCTGTAAATCAATTCATTCTGATTACACTTTTGAAACTCAGGCGTTGGTTATGAAAAAACTAACAAATAACTTACCTACTACCACGTTTGAGAAAACTATATGGCCGCATCTGGAAAACTTGAAGCTAGCGGATCCTACTATACAATCTGGTGCGAGATGTTGAATACATCTCGCACCAGATTGATCTTCTGTTAGGAGCTGACGTTTACTCTCAGATTATCATGAATGGAGTTCTAAAAGGAGACATCGACAGTCCCGTTGCGCAACAAACGCAATTAGGATGGATTTTGTGTGGTAAAATGAGAACATTTAACTGCCACGTAACCTTATTTAACATGGAGGCGATTACAAAATTTTGGGAAACTGAAGATATTCTCAAGGACGAGGATATGCCCAAGGATGACCGCCGCGAACTATTTTATAAAGAAACTGTAAAACCATTACTAGATGGCAAATACATAGTGAAAATGCCACTTTGTTCAGATTTTGAAGAAAAGCTGGGCAAATCAAAATCTGTAGCTATTTCCCAATATCTACAATTGGAAAGGAAAAACGACTTGATAAAAATCAAAAATTTTCGATAATGTACAGAAATTTTATAAATGAATATGCGGAGCTCGGTCATATGAAACCGTCGTCTCAAATATCTACTAACAGCTGCTACTTACCTCACCATGGCGTTCTGAGGGAACATTCTACAACTACAAAATTAAGAGTTGTATTCAACGCCCCACAGAAGACGTTTACTGGATTCAGCCTCAATAGTCTTATGGTAAAAGGTAGCAATCTTCAAAAGGATATCCAGAGTCTAATTTTGAAGTGGAGAACCTACAAGTACTCTTTCACTGCTGATATTGAGAAGATGTATCGCTGCATCTGGCTCTCAGAAGATCAACAGCATCTCCAAAAAATTATATGGCGAGACTCACGGGAGAAAGACTTAAGCGAATATCAGCAGACTACCGTGACGTATGGAACAAAATCAGCTCCTCGGCTCGCTATGCGTACGTTGCAACAATTGGCGATGGATGATGTTCACAAATATCCGGAGGCTGCCAAGATTCTTCAAACAGAGTGTTTCTTTGATGACGTCATCAGTGGGCACAACCAAATCCAGAACGCTCAGGATTTACAGAAATCTTTGATACAACTTTTGAATGGCGGAGGCATGAATCTGCGAAAATGGACAAGCAATCATCAGGCTTTATACGAAAACTTAAGGTCAGATCAAATTGCGAGCCAAAACGATTTTTGACGACTTCAAAACTGAAAAGAACACAAAAATACTGGGATTAGTTTGGAATCCTAACAGCGACAACTTTTACTTTAACTGGCCTGTGAAGGAGTCAAATCGCTTAACAAAGAGGTTACTTCTTTCTAATATTTCATCATTCTATGACCCGCTGGGGTGGCTCTCACCAGTAACCATCTTAGCGAAACTGCTTTTTCAAAAACTCTGGCTTAGTAAACTTAGCTGGGATGAGGAAGTATCCAGTACCATTAAAAATGAGTGGCTAAAACTCAAAACAGAACTACCGTCAATCAAAGCCATGATGGTTAACAGATGGATAGGTGATACACAACCACAGATTCAGTTGCTCGGATTCTGTGATGCAAGCGAGAAAGCGTTCGCTTGTGTTATATACAGTCGAGTAATTAATGAACATGGCCAACTTATCATAACATTGCTAGCCGCTAAAACTAGGGTAGCGCCACTAACTCAGAAAATTACCCTACCCAGACTCGAACTGTGCGGCGCTCTGTTATTGGCCGAACTTATGCAGAAAATCAAAGAAGCGATGCCGGGCTACAATGTGACTACCAAAGTTTGGTCTGACTCTCAAGTGGTGTTAGCGTGGATTCAAGGGGACTCTACAAAATGGGAAACATATGTGGCTAACAGAGTCACGAAAATCAAACGTATTATTCCTACTACTGATTGGCATTACGTAAAGTCGGAACAGAATCCCGCTGACTGTGCTTCACGAGGATTGTTACCAAGCAAACTACTAAATCACAAGCTATGGTGGCAAGGGCCATCATTCTTAAAGGAAGAGAACCCAGAAAACATTCCTACTTCATTTGAAACAAACCTTGGCTGCATAAATCAATTTAAAAACTGCAACATATTATCTATAAATAATGAACATTTTATAACTACATTATGGAATAAATGTAGTTCATTAACCCGCATAACTCGAGTCAGAGATAATTCATTAGAAATACGCGCAACAAAATGAAAAACAAACCGCTTACCTAACAACTTGCGAACTAAGTGCAGCGAGTACAAGTATTGTCATTCATGTGCAGCGAACACAGTTCAATCCGGAATATAATCAACTTATCAAGTAGGAGTTGGAGGATGTTCGAATAAGAGCTCAATCTTCAAATTGAATCCCTATATGGATGACAAGGGGATCATTCGTGTCGGAGGTCGTCTAAAGAACTGTAGTCTGCCTCTTAATATGAAAAATCCAGTCATCATACCACATAAGGGAAAATTTACACTACCCCCAGGAAAATGGGCTATCGGACGAGTCCTGGACACTCATCCGGGATCAGATGGCTGCGTTCGAGCTGGCACTATCAAGCGCCCAATTACGAAGCTATCACCGCTACTTTTGAATACTGAAATCGAAGATAACACGAAAACAAAATCACGAATTTCAAGTAGGCGATAAACAACAAACAAATAAAAAACATCAGCAAAAAGCAAACAAAACATTTTCAACGCTATTATCAGTCCTATTAACATTGTTTACTTGCATACACGGATCATATAGCATCAATGACGGAGCGCACCTACCACCGGTGCCGCTGAGTGCTCAGATTACAAGTTTAGAGCGCGAAAGGCCTGTATATTACGACACATATGGCAAGATGCAGACAGTGCATGATGAATGGACTTTGATTATGTACTACAACTTAACTGATTATTGGGAGGCTACACGTCGCATTGAAACTTATTACCAAAATGTTAAAAGGATATGCTACCAAACTAAACTATTGCACTGTCGAACAACGATGGAACAGCTGAGTCATGAAATAGAACGTCTCGCCTATTACAACTCTGTGCTCATAAATCCTCACAAACATCTCAACAGAAAAAAGCGAGGCTTAGTGGACGGCGTTGGCTACCTAGCTAACAGCTAACAGCTTGTTCGGTATATTGGATGAACGTTTTGCAGAAAAATACCAGAACGATATAAGATCAATACAAGATAACGAAAACTATTTGATGGACTTGTTAAAAAACCAAACAAGCATCGTAGAACTCGAGAATCAAGTTTTGAAGAAGAGTGAATTCAATATTCAACATCAATTTGATTTAATTGAAAGCTTTGTAAATCAAACCAACATGAACATGGCTTCAATCGAATCAGGAATGGAAGTCATCTCAGCTACTACCTACATAAATTCAGCTTCTTTGACAGCATATTTACTAATCAACAGTTTAAGAACATTTCAAGAGATGCTTTTTAACACCTTTTCCAACGTCTATCAAGGACATATGGACATACATTTAATTACTCCAGTTCATTTAATAGAACAGATGAATAAGATCTCTGGAAATCTTCCTAAAACCGTGACACTACCAGTTGAAAACTACAAAGAAAATATCAAGGAGCTCTACAAACTGATTACCGTGAAGGCACGAGTAAATAATCAGTATTTTCTTTTTGAGGCACGTATTCCACTCGTTTCTGCAGAAGATTTCAATCTCTATCGAGTCACTCCATTGCCCGTTAGATTATTTCATAAAACAACAACTTATATACGAATAACAGCTAGTTACATTGCTGTTAATTTTAAGAAGAACATTCCTAGCCGCCATGAGTCGGTTTATTGCTCGTAGGGGTAAACCTTGTAACGTATTTTCTGATAATGGAACTACTTTCGTAGGAGCTTTCAATGAATTGGCAAATCTCCTTTCACAAAATATTAATTTTAGTGATATTAATCCAGGTATCAATTTTTCATTCATACATTTTTGGACTCGTTTCTCCCAGAAGTACATCATATGGCTTCAAGAAAGAACCAAATGGCACCGTTCCTCTGATGACCTTAAGGAGGGAATGCTAGTCGTCATTAAGGACAAGGCTTCTCCTCCATTATTATGGCTATTAGGCCGTATCGTCCAGCTCTTGCCTGGTAGAGATGGCATCGGAGACGAGAGACCATTAGGAGAGCCTTTAATAACATCTGCCCTCTTCCATTCACTACTGTTGAAGATACTTCAACCCGGGGAGTATGTTGAGGCATCCAACATGACATTTGCGGAGAGCGGAAACGCGAGGGGCCCGCGCGGCGGCAAACCGGTCGTCGGGCCAGCTCGGTCATCATCGGTGAGCACACAGCTGACAGTCGCGTTCTAGAAGCTACATGAAATGCCCGCGCACGCGCATTCTAATTAATAACACAAATTGTTCGCGCAGTGTACCTATCTATTTGAAATTATTTATTATACAGCTAAAATCTCAATACTCAATACTCAATACGTTTATTGCACACCATATAGTAATACAGATGTTATTATAAGCACAGTTCAATATGGACCCTGTCGGGCACGGCAAACGTAGGAGAGAGGATGAAGATATTATCAGAATTATAATATTAACTTTTAAATTGGAATTATAAATGAATTTTTAAAATGGCATACATAAATTTTATGAATATTATGTGTAGGTAATAAGTGACACTTTTCCTTGTGACAGTGAGTGCCCACTTTATAATTTGTATTATTATTTATTTAGTATTGTAAATAGAAGTTGTAGATATGTAAGTAAATAGTTAATAATGTTATAATTTTATCTTGTAAATTATAATTAAATAAATGTTAAAGTGAATTGTAATAGATAGGTAAATTAATTAAATTATTGTTTGAGATTATGTACATATTTGTATGGTTATTATTACAATATAGTTTTATCTTTTAGATATTCGTCAATTTTGTAATAGGCTTTATTAATTAATATTTGTCTTAATCGGTTTGTAAATTTTGTGTCACTAGTTACATTTTTTAAGATGTCAGGAAGATTATTATATATTTTAATTGACATTACTAAAGGTCCAGATGAGTGCATTCTTAGTTTGGAGGGTGGTAAGTTTAATCTGTTGTTATGTCTTAGAGAATACTTAGATTGTTTGTCTTGACGTTTACTGTAAAAATTTGGGTATTTTCTGACAAATTTACAAATTTCTAGGATGTACATAGAATATTATGTTTTTAAAAAAAGGGCTTACAGCTAACTGTATCGTCTACATTTTCTAAAATTCTAATCAGTTTTTTCTGGAGTATGAAAAGACTATGTACGTCAGTACTGTTTCCCCATAGAATTATCCCATAGCTAAACCACGAGTAAGCGTAGGCGTAATAAGTTGTTAATGCCGTTTGCATGTCGGTTGTCTTCTTGATTTCCCGGAAAGCGTACGAAAATTGTGATATTTTTATTCTGATCTTATTAATATGAGATTTCCAATTTATGCGGGTGTCTATGTTTAGGCCAAGTAGGGTGAATTCATTAACAACATCTAATTTTTTGTCATCGAATCTGTAATTAATTTCTAGAGGAGGTTTTTGATAGGGGTAAAGTTAATTTCTAAATTGTTTTGTGTCATCCAGTTGCTGGTTTTGTTTAAAATGCTGTTAAGTTGTTGATTTAAATTTTGGGTGTTTTGACATGGCACGAGTAGGGATATGTCGTCAGCAAACAGTACACAAGGCCCTTCGATGGTTTTAGGGAGGTATAGTAAACACCCAATTACGCTTCCTTGAGGAATAGATGCGTTTATTACCTTTGTGTCTGATCTTACGTTTTGGATTAAATTATTTGTGTGATTGTAATATTCTATTTGTACTATTTGTTCGCGATCTCTTAAATAAGACGAGAACCAATTATGTGCCTGTCCGCGGATACCTATTCCATGAAGTTTATTTAAGAGGATGCTATATCGTATCTTATCATAGGCCTTGGTCATATCTAAAAGTATTCCTATTGCGTAATTCTTATCATTGATTATATTTAAAGCTTCTTGTATGTATTTAAATACTGCAAGAGTGGTTGAGCGGTTTTTCCGAAAACCGTTTTGGCATTCATCAAATATTTTGTAACGTTCGCAGAAACCATACACGCGATCGCACATGGACTTTTCAAAAATTTTTGATGCTGTGGGAAGAAGAGCTATGGGGCGATAATTGTTTACGTCAGTTTTGCTATTTTTTTTTGTGAATGGGTTTGATTAGGGCTTTCTTTAATTGATCTGGAAACGTTCCTTCTGAAAAGGATTGATTAATTAATAGGTAAAAACCTAAAGTAACTTCCTCGGCGCAATGTTTAATTAGAAAGGGCGGGAGTTCATCAAGTCCATGGCTTCTTTTCGATTTTAAGTTTTTTATGATTTTATAAATCTCTGTTGGATCGACCGGACTGAGGAACATAGTATTCTCTATGGCGTTTAATGTTTGGGTACCAGTTGAGTTAAAGGAGGTTACACCATTGCTAGCCTCACCTACAGATGCAAAAAAGTTGTTGAAATGGTTTGCTATTTTTATAGGCTCTATGGTTAATTGATTATTTATATTTAATTCTAAGTTTCGTTTTTCACTTTTAGTTTTTTCATTTGTTCGTTCATGTATGACGTTCCACATTGATTTAGTCTTGTTTTCTGAAGATTTCAACTTGTTTCTATAGTGTTGTTTTTTTGCAGATATTATAGTTCGTTTTAAAACTTTTTCATAGTTTATAATGGCGCAATAAAATAGGATCTTTTGTTTTTAATGTTAATGTTTTTAATAATCGTTTATTTCTACAAGAAGTTTTTATACCTACCGTTAACCAATGTTTTTTGTATTTAGTTTTTAATTTTATTCTACGTTTAGGAATGCATTTATTTAGAATTTTCTGTAAGATCATGTTGAATAAGTTGCAATTTTCGTTGATATTTTTATTTTGAGTAATGACGTATACCAATTAATTTTTCTAAGCTCATTTTTAAAAAGTTCTATATTCCTATCATTAAAAAGTCTTTTAGTTGTGTACCAGACGGGCACATTTCTTTTTTGTGGTAAATCTAAATGTAATGTGGTTGCGTTGTGATCAGAAAAGCCATATTCCTTTATGTCAGTGTGTAGGTATAGTGTGTTTGTATTGAAATTTGTAAATATTAGGTCTATACATGTCGACGTAGTTGCGGTGATTCGTGTTGGGTGTTTAATGTGTTGTTTAAAATTGTATTCTAGCATGAGATCAAGTAATGTGTTTGTCTTTGCTTTTTTTCTAAAATATTAATATTAAAACCTCCTCCTATTATAATGTTATATTTCACGTATTTACTATTTATATATTTTAATAAACGCTTTAATTGACAATAAAAAACTTCCTCCTCTCTTCTATTCCAATAAATAATTATAATTAATAAGTTTTCTTCAAGTAATGCTGTTGCGCAAACTTCCAGTACATATTCTATAGACATGTCAGTAATATCCGTTTTGTTGATAAAATCCAAGTGATCTTGTAGTAGTATACATACGCCGCCACCAGTTCGAGTCTACCAGTTTTTCTTGTGATAACCATGTCTCAGAAATACATATTGCACTATATATAGGATTATCTACGATAAAAGCTTCAAATATGTCTTGTTTATTATATAAGCTCTGGATGTTCTGAAACATTAGTCTAAATGGTACTTCTTGGGTTGCGAAAGGAATCTTTCCCACCGTTATCGTAATTTGTACTACTTTGGCTTTGATTATAGGTAGTTTTTTGGTATTTCGTTGTATTTGTGTTCACAATTTTACCATCTATATACAATTTGTTGTTTCTAATAATCGCGTGTAAGCCATTTTGGCGAGCTCGAAACATCTCTTCTCGTAGCAACCGGCGTTCACTTCTTGCTTTTTTGTCCAAATATTCTGATAGAGACAAACCGGTGCCGTAAAGATAGTTGTTGTTCTCCAGGATATGTTTTGTCATTCTTTTGCTAAGTAGCTCGACAACTAATGGACGGTCTTTTAAACTTCTTCTTTTTAAATCTTTTAAACTTTCGCGTCTTGTACACATATTAAATTATTATATAACGGGTCTATGTCACGTATTATATTTAAGGAATATGAAAATACCTTATTTGTTTGCCCACTAGTATTTTAATTTAACCACACCTGAGCTTCGTAGGAGTAGGTAAACATAAACCTCGCAACCTACAGTAAGTATAGATTTGATTTCTTAAAATATAATTAATAAATATTATTAATATGATATTATAAATAATATACTTAATCGATAAATTAATGAAAGGTAATTAAAGGAATTAAAAACTATTTTTAACAAAAAAATATTAAAACGACTTCAAATCAGTACTAAAAAGCGAAAGATAAACTGAATTACTTAGATATTTAATTCCAAGCTAAAAAATACCTACCTACCTGTTTAAAGTATAATACCCTATTACTAATCTGTTTGAAGTCGGTGCCAATGCCAAGCCTAAAGAGTTTGCTAAGCTACGTACTACTTAGTACGTACATCTGTTACCGCTCGCTACTTCACACCACCTCGCACTTGCGTGTACCTAGTGGACGGCTCAAACTGAGTGATACAACCTCATTAGGCTGGCACCGACTTCAAACAGATTAGTAATAGAGTATTATACTTTAAACAGGTAGGTAGGTATTTTTTTAGCTTGGAATTAAATATCTAAGTAATTCAGTTTATCTTTTGCTTTTTAGTACTGATTTGAAGTCGTTTTAATATTTTTTTGTTAAAAATAGTTTATTTTTCCATTTTTAGTGTACTTTTTATCTAGCAGATTTAATAATACTGGCTGGCAAACTAAGACGGAAAACCGAATCTTCGATAGAAGGGAACGTCTATTTAAATATTTTAACAACACAACCTTACTGTAGAATAGAGGAATCTCAAAACTCTCAGCTTTTTATGTCTTTCTTTTTTCATATAAAATGCGACAGGTAACAAGTATAGGTATACAATGCAGGTTAGATACTATATCGAGAACTTAAAATATCATCTAAGAATTCCTTTGAATTATACAACTTTATCTTCCATCAAGAGCTCTCACCTCAGACACTTGAAATAACACAACTTAAGGTTTATACATGGATGTGATATTTAAAGAAATCATCTTCTTACTCCTAAACATTAAGAAGTTTCCCTTCCAGTGACAGCTCACCTAAATAACCTACAAGAACACAACTATAGGTTTATAAGTACCTATAATGTCGAAAGAATTATCCTCCAACTCCTAAGAGTCAAGGAGTTATACCTTCCACTGACAGCTCACCTGAATAACCTACAAGAATACAACTATAGGTTTATAAGTACCTTTAATATTGAAAGAATTATCCTCCAACTCCTAATAGTTAAGGAGTTATACCTTCCAGTATCAGCTCACCTAAATAACCTACAAGAATACAACTATTGGTGTATAAGAACCTATAATGTCTAAAGAATTATCCTCCAACTCCTAACAGTTAAGGAGTTATACCTTCCATCACCAGCTCATCAACATGAGATGTTGACTATCAGACGTAAATACTTGATAACTTTAAAAAATATATGAAAAACGTAACATGTGCCTATAAAATTTGAGGGTTGCCTTCGATTTCCCTGAGATTCCATCATCACAACTTGACATGATGAATAGGGGACCAATTCGGAAGTATACCCTTTCGAACAAAAAAAGAATTTTTTAAATCGGTTTAGGCATCTCCGAGTAATCGTTGAACATACATAAAAAAAAAAAAATACATACAGTCGAACATATAACCTCCTCCTTTTTTGAAGTCGTTTAAAAAGAATATTCTCACTCAGGGTTCGATATATTATCCGGGTCTACTGATTCTACTGAATAGTCAAGACGCAGTCTTAACTACTAACCCAACGCGCTGCTAACAAATTTTATAGGTGTGATACATTATTATTTAGATAATTACACAGCATGCAAATGTTTAAATAATTATTTTAAAAAAAGTTACCGACTACGCAATAAAAAGGGGTCATCAACAAGTACGAAACAAGAAAATAATTATAGCAGAAATGCAGAAGTACAAAAATGGTCCAGGTAGTGCCGTCGCACCCACTGTATACCTGATGTCTATTTAATTCAGGCCAGACGATAATGTAGACGAGAAAAAGAAGTTGACCCAAGACGCTACCTTGACGAACCCCGAATTTATTCCTAGATTTATATGGTCGACCATATTATATTTGCTTTACCACTTTTGACAAAAATTTCCATCAAAATAAAATTCAATAAGACTCATTATTGATGACAACTGTCTCTGTACTGATGTCACTTGCTAGCCAAAATAGACATTATTGTTTTGTGATATTCAAACGACATTAACTCTAAGGGTGGTAAAGCAATTTTATTGTCGACTATACGTGTGGATGGACTCATTTGTTGTCAGTTTGTGCTATATCTATCTACACACTGTATTAAATTTACTAAATATGTTTCGAGCCATTGTAAGGCTAAGGTAAGGTCGGTCTTCCAAGTCTTCTCTTGTAGTAGCAACTTCATAAGATTTGGTTACTTACCTAACAGTTTGCAGGCTTCTCTTGTTTGCAAAGAATTAGATCCATGGAATTTAGATAATGCTTGTAAACCGCGAAAGTGGAAGTTGTAAAAATCCATCATATAATCAGGGAGAATAGCACCAGACCACACCTGAAAGTTATTTTAACTATTTAATAAGTAGGCAATAGGTACCTATGAGTAGACCAGGTATACCATACTTTATCTCAAGTCCTAACTACCTATAAGCTTCGGTCTCGTGATATTTATCAACGCACAAGTAACAACGCTGCTGCGGTAGGTATATAGTCTAGTAAATGAGTGCTCGAAATGGCACTGTGGAGGGAAATGTCGAAAGCAGAAACTTTGACTTAGGAACTTTGTTTGGACTAGTTAGGAGATAAACATACTAAAAATTCTAACCCCTCCGAGTTGAGCCAGAGGGGGAGAGGGGCCACAAAGAATTTTTGTTTTTTTGCTTACCTACGTCTCGAAAACGGTGCATCCTACGAAATTTTGTTGTTACTACAAAATGAAACCTGATAAAATTTTCTACAACTTTGGCATTCACACTTTTCAGGTTAGAATCTGAGGTTTAAATTCCGTCATATTATATATATTATTCATCATGACTGACAAGAAGCATATATTTAGAGACGTCTCAGTGATCAATAGGTTTAATACCGGAAGTGATCACCGACTTGTCAAAAATGTTGAAAATGTCATCCACGCAGTCGTCTTCATCAGATGGGAGAAACCTCAACCGGAAGATCAGAGGCACCAAAGTTTTCACTCGCCAGTTTGGTAGAACTCATCTGACGAAACTTAATACTACGGATGGCAAAACCGTAACCTCCAAGTTCGAGATTCTAGAGGAAATAGAGAGTTTCTATAAACGCCTTTACGCATCACGGACGACCAAACCCATGAGACCCAGCAATGATGACCACAGAGCCCCACTCACGCGCCATTACACGGAGGACATCCCTGATGTCAACCAGGGCGAGGTCAGAGTTGTTCTCGAGCAACTTAAGAACAACAAGTCCCCAGGGGATGACGGAATCACAACAGAGCTCCTAAAAGCAGGCGGGACACCAATCCTGAATGAGGTAGCGAGCCTTTTAAATTCCGTTATTCACCAGGGCGGCGTAAACAGTCGTCGTGAAACGTCACGCGTGGAAAGGGAGTGCGGTGGTTCTGTTCTTCAAAAAACCTTGCTGAAGAACTATAGACCCATCTCACTCCTGAGCCACATCTACAAGTTGTTCTCGAGAGTGCTCACCAACCGCCTCGCCAGAAAACTCGACGAGTTCCAGCCACCAGAACAAGCCGGGTTTCGAAAAGGCTACAGCACCGTAGACCACATCTATACTGTTCGGCAGATTGTGCAGATGACCGAAGAGTACAATCAGCAGCTGTGTATGGCTTTTGTGGAGTACGAGAAAGCCTTCGACTCCATCGAAACCTGGGCGGGTCTGGATGCTCTGCAGCGATGTAGTATCGATTGGCGCTATATCGAGGTGTTGAAATGTCATTATGAAACCGCCACCATGACCGTCCAGCTCCAGGACCAAAAGACCAACCTTATCGAGTTGCGTCGAGGGGTGAGACAGGGGGATGTTATATCCCCCAAGCTCTTCACCAACGCGCTCGAAGACATCTTCAAGACGCTGGACTGGACTGGACAGGGTATTAACATCAATGGCGAGTACATCTCACACCTTCGGTTTGCCGACGATATCGTCATCGTGACAGAGTCACTGGAACAGTTGAGCGGAATGCTGCGCAGCCTAGATGGAGCCTCTCGACGTGTTGGTCTCGGCATGAACTTGGATAAAACCAAGATTATGTTCAACGAACATGTCATGCCGGGGCCGATTTATGTTGACGGATGTAGTATAGTGAACGCAATCAAATAGATACAGTATCTAGTGTTTTCTTTCGCCATACAAATTGATATAGACCCTATTGCAATAGACAATCTATTTGATTGCGTTCACTTAGAATTCTGATTTTTTTACGTCGAAGGTTTGCAGACCCGAGTATATGATATTAATTTAGGTAAGCTTTATACCTCTACGCGTTCTCGAGAAAAATATTCTTGACAGACGGACAGACGGGCAACGGAGTGATCCTATAAGATTTCCGCTTTTATTTTTTGAGGTACAGAACCCTAAAAATTAATGAATTCTTAGTTACTTACTTGCATGGTTACTATTTTTAATGCTTCAAGTTCACGTAAAAATAAATGGTCTAACTCATAATCATGCTTCAAGTGTTTTAGAGTTTCTATCTTAGAGATCTTGGGTAGATTGCTTTCACCAAACACAGTAATAAAGTGTTTTGAATTCAACTAAAATGAAGACGTGTTATTATTATTATTAATATTTATTTCTGACCTACCTAGGAATAAGAACCTACCTGTAGGTACTTATTCCTAGGTAGGTCAGCATTTTCATATTATTATCTAAGCGCCACCCACTTGATTCTTTGAGCATATTAATAAATGCTGATTTTCTTATTTTTTTATTATGTCCGTATGGATTGAGAAGCCACTTCAGATTTTAAAAGAAAACTCGCCCCCTTATTTAGTAGGGAAGTAAATAATTTTGTAGACCAAATTCTGAAATTTGTAGTAAAATATATCCAAAGTTATATCAATGGGAATGTGGCTCCACAATCTAAACATCTGAATTGAGGAGCCACCTGAAACACAGAAAGTATTTAATGTATATTTTTGAAAATTTAGTATCATTAAGTAGCAATTGTGTACTAAAAATCTGAGCCCAGTACTGTTTATTTTCAAGAATATACAATACTTTTAATGTGGCTCCTCGATTTATACACAAGAGCGTGAATTGCCATAAATGTAATTGGTCAATTTATATTCCACTCTAAAGAAATTTAGTAGTAAGTGTATTCGATTGTGTGTATGCTACAAACACATGGACAAAGTAGTAGAACTGAGTGAATTTAGTAAATAAACGCATACGTGACGTCTGCATAATAAATAATTGACTGTACCTACCTAAGATCACAACGGAATAAAATACCAGAGATAGGTACTAACATTTAGTAGTAAGTGTCTACTAAATACATTATGTACAGATCAACATTGTAAATGTTCAGTATGTGAAAAACAAATTACTTTCTCAATATTCCTTACGAATTCGCTATTAAGGGTGACCTGAGGGCTTAGACAAGTGGCATACGCTCCGTAGCGATACGATTTCTATAAACGTTAACGCCTAAGCGATATCGATAATATTTTGGTAGACAACTAGTCGAACGCTCAGTCGATGCGATCCTATTAAAACCTATCCAATGTAATCTATGGTTATCGTTCGTGAACATCATTTTATACCTAAGTTTTTCTAAGAAATTAAAGAGATATGTAATAAATAATAAATTAATGGTATAAAAGTATTTCATCTAATAAACAAAAAATATAAATTAAGTCATTAAACTATACAGGGCCTAGACAAGTAGCATTTACGATAAACGCTTCGCTTAGTAAATGTATGGGACTGACATTCGTTAATGACTTGTCACGTGACCCAGCGTAATGAATTTAAAATTGGTAGCCAAATGGCACTTTTGACAAGCGAAGTCGTCCGCTAGCGTACGCCATGTAGCGAACGCTGAGACCCTGTAGATTACGCTAAAAATGGCGGCTATTCGATGAACTAGCTTAGTAGTAGGTACAAGATTTGTCATTGCGAACTTTAATTTTTTTTATAAATGCATAAGCTCGACATGTTGTGGGATGCGTATATAATTTAGAAGTGTGGCTAGGCATGAAAGTAATAAATATCTATTTTATTTAATAAATTTATTAAGACTACACAGCCGTATAATGGCGAGATCTTTGATTCGGTCGACATCCGTCTAAAATAATATTTAAGTAACTGGCTCAGCTGTGGCGCAGCGGGAAGTGTATGGGTACGACTGCTGTGCAAGAGTTTTGGGGTTCGATTCCCGGGTCAGACATAGCTGGGTACATAAATGATAATGGGTTTTTCTGTCATGAAATTCTCAGCATCAGTCTGGAGTTCGAAAAATTAAGATGGCAATAGGCTCGCCCCCTATTACGTGGGACATGACTGGGGAATGTGGGTCTGATGCACGTCTGCCTACCCGCCGGTTGAGGACGTTAATATTGTTGTTTTTGTCTTAGTATCCTCTGCTCGCGTGGTATTTAGGTAATAAAATAATATACCTACCTTCCTTATTAATCATTCTATCTATTAGAGAAAACCGCATCAAAATCACTTTTGTAGGTAATTAAGATCTAAGTGTAGGTACAGTGAGAGGGAAGCCACTATAATTGAAACAATGTAAGGAGATTAAATTAATGAATTGTATATAGGTAAGTAGCTGTTTTATTCAGATTTAGGTATTGAAAACAAGCTTTGGTCTTTGTGTTATGTCGATAAAAGATTAGAGCTTTCCTATTTGCTATTCCAGGCTATACTATTAGTGTGCCATTCATTAAGATCCTTTCAGCCGTTATGGATTGACAGAATAACAAATATCCACCCATTCATTCATGGTAACATTCAAGACATCATCTTTAGGTCTCACACTACTTATGTGAAATTTCATGAAATTTTGTTTATTACAAAAATATTTAATATTGGTAAAGTTTGAGTACATAGGTATGACATAATAATTTTTATAAAATAGTACCTACTTCATCATCATCATCATATCAGCCCAATGACGTCCACTGCTGAGAATAGGCCTCACCTAATTTCCGCCACAACGAGCGGTTTTGTGCCGCCCGCATCCAACGGCCACCCGCAACCCTTACCAGGTCGTCGGTCCATCTGGTGGGGGGCCGCCCTACCTACTTATTCAATAAAATTTATATACTAAGTATATCATATTATAACTTTGTTTTTCCTGAATTTATTTAAGACCACTATATTTTGGAATGCAACTACTATTATAATGTGCATCACCCTATGTTTACTGTTAGAGAATGCTTGTTAGGATTAAGTCCACCTATGTACATTTTGTTTGTGCAAAAGTTAAAACTTTAAATAAATAAATACTTACTCATTTATTGGGTTATAATTTTAAATATCACAGAAAGGTACAAAACCAAAACACCATACAATAATTTCAAAACATTATTTTAATTAAGTACATATATAAAAACAGAATTTAAATTAAATTCACAAATTTAGTTACTTTTCGTCCAACAACAAGGTTTGTGGGATCATCTCTTGATGCAACATTATATAAATAAAAACTGTAAAAGCAACACAATACATTACAATTTAATCTAAGAACTTTACAAACTAATGAGTATTGTAATATTCAAGGCAACAATGTTCAAATGCTGCAATTTGATCAGCCACTCTTATAAAACGGCTTAGCTCATATTTCTTTGCACCCTTAATGACAGAGATGCTGACGCCTTGGAGAAGTGTGGCAGTGGTAGAGGTGGTGGTTGAGAGGGTATTGATGCTGTAGTAGACACTATAAAGCTGGAATAATAATAATATATGTGTTGTAGTGTGGTTACACAACATATAGGTGCCTCCATTGCTGTTGCCACTGCAACTGAGAAGTAATGATATTATTTCACTCTGTATCATATGTATTTTGTATTAGCTGTATATATTATTTCAAAGTTATTATTGGATGTTGAGTTTATTTACAGAATTAAGTTACTCATTACTTTTTATAGACAGCGATGATGGCCTAATTGGATAGAATGGCATGCCTAAATGCCAAATATGTGGTCAGAGTTCAATTCTGGCTGGCCTTACCAATATGAATTTCACTTTGTGTGATATATAATTAAAACTACTTACCATCTTTTAACGGTGATGGAAAACATCATGAAGGAAACCAAAATACTCTAGAAGTCCAGAAGAAATTTTAAGTACATATTTACCTGATTCACCGACTTCCCATTAAGCCAGCCAGAGAGGACTATGGCCTAAACCTTCTCCGGTCTCTAGAGAGGTGGCTGTTATTTTTTAATTTATTAATAAATTATATTTAATTACCTTTTGATTGAAATATGGACATTGTTTTAGGCATAAATATTGTTTCACTTGCTATTCAGCTGTTATTGTTGTCTTCCAATCCAACACTAGGTAGGTATATGAAGTGCATTTCCATAGTCCATGGCATTCCTATTCTAAGCCAAAAACAGGTTCCCTTGATGTTCTCTGGAAGCAGTAGACATTTAAGTATGAAACTACATAATTTTCATTACTTAATACCTACAATTCTATGAAATAATAATGAATCTTAAGATGACTAGACCAGTCAATTCTTTTTCTACTAAATATGTAAATAAAATAAAATAAATGTAGACTTATAGCTCAGACCAACAAAAAAGTAAAGACAGAGCATCACGAACAATTGCAGTGAAGTCAACTTGACCAAGACATTCCAAATAAACACACAACCTCACGCACACACCTACACTAAAACCGAGACAATTTCTTTTAGTACGTCACGAGTCGTCGCCGCGTCGTAAACAAATAACTAACATAAAAAAAAGTGATAATGCCTACCTGTGTTGTGAAAGGTTGCAAAAACAACAGTAATATACAAAAGAAATCCCATGGAATGACTTATCACTTGTAAATACTTGAATTTACTTCATTTCTTAATTAATGAAACTGTAAATTTAAGGTTACTTTTAGGTTAGTTGGTACCAATACTGCCAACAAAACAAAAATAATAATGTGGCCATAGCTATGATTTGATATTTCCCCATTTATTAAACCACAGATTATACTCTGTCGATTCGTTTTCTTTTGTGAAATTTATAATGACCTTACAAATTCATGATTCGATTTAAAATAATTAAAAAAATGAGATATTAAATAAATAATTAATTAATTTTAAATTTACGAATTAGAATATTTTTTTAAACGATTCAGAACACATAAATCGAAATAATTTAAATTAGTCTCTAGTAAATAGTATTCATTGCAAATAAAACGATTTATACTTAGATATAAAAAATAATTTATTTTGACAACAATACTACCTACAGCGTTCTCTACAAGGGTAAAAATAGGTAATTTTTTTTTTTTCAAAATCAGTGATTTTATTTTATTTTACTAACATCCATCCATACATATTATAAGGCTTTGTCCTGACTAAATGACAGACAACGCACAGCCTAAACCGCTGGTCATAACGACTTGAAATTTGGAGGGTGTGTTTGTCTTAATGTCTAGAAGTGTACTAGGAAAGGGTTCTTTAAAATTCAACCCCTAAGGGGGTGAAAAGGGATAAAAACGATTGTATGAAACTTCTTTGTTTTTTAACTTATAGGTTTGAAAATTTGTTTTGCGGTACTACTATCAAAATATAAAATACCCTCATCAATATTTTTGACAAGAGTGGCTTTGGAAGGGTGAAATTGGGGATGAAACGTAATAAAATTTAGAAATTATCTTAACAGGCTGATGTCTGTACATTATAGATCTGAAAGAAAAAGTATAGGTCTTTTTAGGGCAACAGGAGCCAAAATTGTCTGTATGCCTATCTGTCTGTATAAATATACGGCATGTACGCGTATAATTTCACCTATGATTGATGACCCACAATTTATAAATTATAAATAAAGTTCACCAATGTGTTGCTAGGTCTGATTTAATACAGGCCTGTGGTAAAATATCTGTGAATGTTAAATATGTTATTCCTACTGTTTTATGCGAACCGAATTATGAATGTATGAAGTTTTTATACGCAATAGAAGTCATTCTAAACAATTGAGATACAATACATACACAACAATATCTTACTCGTACAATATACATACTGATCCCACACACATATGATTTCCCAAATTATAGGGAAAATGTTTAACAAGTGGCAACCCTGCCAACAAACACATAGACAAACAGGTGGCTTCATTTTGATGTTCGTGATGCTCCGTCTTTACTTTTTTGTTGGTCTGAGACTTATAGAAAGATACTCTGTAAAACATGAATCTATTAATTCGGTATTATCTTTATCACCTCCAATCATCCTCGAAAGGATTTAGTAAACAGTGGTGCAGTAGCGTGCATAAATATTTTTATCAGGGTAGGCATAATTTGGGGAGATCTATCCTATTGAAATTGATCAATTTTTATATTCTTATCAATAACGAGTAACTTCGAGAATGACTGTTTTAAATGGAACGCTTACGGATTTGCCCCAGTTTCACAGCCATTTTACTATCATAGGTATTAAAACTTCAAGTGTTTTGTACACATTAATTCCAAATTTCTAATGCCGCCAACCGGCATCGGCCATATACCATGAACTAAGTAAATACTTGTTATTTTTTAAATTTTTGCATACACAAGAGTAACACAGTCCTCACAGTATACATTCTGCATTGTAACAATTTATTTATTCTTTTGTCTGTTGAAAACACATTTACAACTTAAATTACCTCAGCACTTGCACATCAACTTTAAAAAAGTAAAAACAATGAAAATTAGGAAACAAACAAACTGCTATACTTTAAGTAGGTAATTGTTTGACAATATGACAATTAATAAATTAGAACGCCCTGCTGCGTTTGGTTTATCTTTTTTGTTTTATAAACTTGCTAGATAATTTAAATGAAATAATTAATTTTAATATTGATTTAAATGATTAGTAATTATATTGTTATTTTCATCTCGTAAATATTATAATATTGGATAAGTTGACTAAATAAAAATATAATTTTAATTGATTATTATAAAACTTATGCAATCTAGTCCTTTAAATAAATATAATGTACTATAAGGGCGTTGATTGGCGCGCAAATTGCTTCGCGGCAAATTTGAAAAAGGCGTTGGTAGCGCTACATAAAATTGATTTTACGTACCTAAATGATATATATTGATAGTACTAGTATAGTTTATTGACTTTATTTATATTTTTTGTTTATTAGATTAAATACTTTTATACCATGAATTTATTCCCTATAAGTCGAGATTTCTGTCTTATTTAATTTTAAGAAATGCACGCCACTGTAGTCTGTTTATGATCCACAAGAAAGTAAAGTAAACTAACAAAGAAATTTAAAACAAGTAGGTAGGTATATACATAAAATGTTAACATAAAATAATTATAAATAAAGATATTTAATAGTACTTACCGAATATTTATTTCTTTAATTTCTTAGGAAAACTTAATAAAATGACGTTCACGAACGATAACCATAGATTAAATTGGATAGGTTTTAATAGGATCGCATCGACTGAGCGTTCGACTAGTCGTTTTACACTTGGCTACCAAAATATTATCGATATCGCTAAAGCGTTAACGTTTATAGAAATCATATGCCACTTGTCAAAGCCCGTTACTATCAATAATAAAGTAATTATCATTTATTTATGCAAAATCAATTTTAATTGCGCTACCAACGCCTTTTTCAAATTTGCCGCGAACCAATTTGCGCGCCAATCGACGCCCTTAGTAGGTATACATTTAAAGGACTAGACTGCAAGTGCTAGAGTTTTTTGTGCTGGGTTAATTTAAGTTGTAAGTGTTGTTTTCAACAGACAAAATAATAAATAAATTGTTATAATGCAGAATGTATACTGTGAGGACTGTGTTACTCCTGCCTGTGTATGCAAAAATTTAAAAAATAACAAATATTTACTTAGTTCATGGTATATGGCCGATGCCGGTTGGCGGTATTAGAAATTTGGAATTAATGTGTACAAAACACTTGAAGTTTTAATACCTATGATAGTAAAATGGCTGTGAAACTGGGGCAAATCCGTAAGCATTCCATTTAAAACAGTCTTTCTCGAAGGTACTCGTTATTGATAAGAATATAAAAATTGATCAATTTCAATAGGTAGGCAAAAATATTTATACACGCTACTGCACCACTGTTACTAAATCCTTTCGAGGATGATTGGAGGTGATAAAGATAATACCTAATTAATAGATTAATGTTTTACAGAGTATCTTTCTATAAGTCTACATTTATTTTATATTATTTACATATTTAGTAGAAAAAGAATTGACTGGTCTAGTCATCTTAAGATTCATTATTATTTCATAGAATTGTAGGTATTATAGGTGTTTCATACTTAAATGTCTACTGCTTCCAGAGAACATCAAGGGAACCTGTTTTTGGGTTAGAATAGGAATGCCATGGACTATGGAAATGCACTTCATATACCTCCCTAGTGTTGGATTGGAAGACAACAACAACAGCTAAATAGCAAGTGAAACAATATTTATGCCTAAAACAATGTCCATATTTCAATCAAAAGGTAATTTAATATAATTTATTAATAAATTAAAAAATAACAGCCACCTCTCTAGAGACCGGAGAAGGTTTAGGCCATAGTCCTCACTGGCTGGCTTAATGGGAAGTCGGTGAATCAGGTAAATATGTACTTAGAATTTCTTCTGGACTTCTAGACTATTTTGGTTTCCTTCATGATGTTTTCCATCACCGTTAAGAGATGGTAAGTAGTTTTAATTATATATCACACAAAGTGAAATTCATATTGGTAAGGCCAGCCAGAATTGAACTCTGACCACATATTTGGCATGCCTAATTCTATCCAATTAGGCCATCATCGCTGTCTATAAAAAGTAATGAGTAACTTAATTCTGTAAATAAACTCAACATCCAATAATAACTTTGAAATAATATATACAGCTAATACAAAATACATATCGACGCTTGAAAGGCAAAAATGACTAAGCGACATTTTGGTAACTTTACACCAGAGCAGTTTAAAGTTTTTTTTTTAAGAAAAAAATTCATATAAAATCGCCTATTAATCGTAACTACTTGATTCTAACGAATTTTTAATGCTATTTAAAGGCTTTATAAACTGGCATTTAAAGATTATGAATTTTCTCAATATTTTAGGAAATAGTGTCGGTTAGTAAAAAATTTAACAAAAACACAAACAAGTAAAAATTACTTACCGACAGCAAAAAATTATGATCAAACAAGTAAATTTAGCTAAATCTAATTATTTTATAATTGAGTTTGAAGCAAAATAACGCATCCAGAAATAATTCACGTTTGTCATTTAGGTAAAATTATTTAAATAGAAAACACAAACACTTTTCATCTAGGCAGTTTTAGTTATACTACAAATTAAATACGGTTCGTGTAGGATTTTTTTGAACAAGTAACAACGAATGTAGATTTTAGTACACAAAATCAAAAATTTTCGAACAAAGTTAGCAACCGACGCTGTGGTCAAAACGCTATAAGAGTTGTCTCGAAGGGTGTTTATAACCGGTAAAAGCGTAAAAACAGAGGCAGAGACGTGAAATGTCATCTACGCACGCGTCGTTGGATGGAAGAAACCTCAATCGGAAGCTGGTATGACATGACCTTCGCTGTTTCAAAACCCGCGCCATTGCGACTGTGATTGAACGGATTGTCGAGGAAATAGAGGGTTTCTATAAACGCTTTTACGTATCCACTCACGCGCCATTACATGGAAGACATCCATGATGTCAAACAGGGCGAAGTTAAAGTTGCTCTCGAGCAACTTAAGAACAGTAAGTCTCCAGGAGATGACGGAACGACGACAGAGCTCCTTAAAGCACCCGGGGCTCCCGGGAATCCTGAACTAGCTAGCGAGTCTATTTAATTCCGTCATCCGTCAGACGTAGAGAGGGAGTGCAGTGGTTTTGTTCTTCAAAAAAGGCAACAAAACCTTGCTGAAGGCCCACAGACCCATCTCACTCCTGAGCCACATCTACAAGTTGTTCTCGAGAGTGTTCACAAATCGCCGCAATTTTAAACAGGAGGACAGGAGAAGAGGAGGAACAGTATGGTCTACACCATACTGTTCGGCAGATTGTACCGAAGCGTACAATCAGCTGCTGTGTATGGCTTTCGTGGACTAGGAGAAAGCCTTCGACTCCATCGAAACCTGGCCGGTTCTGGATACTTTGCAGCGATGTTTTGACTGGCCTGTTGGTCTAGTGGTTAGTGACCCTGACTGCTAAGCCGGACAAATCTTTGTGTGATGAGCATAAAGGTTTGTTCTGTGTCTGGGTGTAATTTATTTATAATATGTATGTATTTACAAATATATGTATTTAATAATACAACGAAGGTTCCAGTGACGTTCCAGTGACTCTGCACGGTGACGATATCGTCATCTTGGCAGAGTCACTGGATCGGTTCAGCGAAATGCTGGACAGCCTAGATGGAGCCTCTCGACTTGACGTGTGTGATAAAAAAAATGTATTTAAGTAGTATATCAGTTGTTTAGTACCCATAACACAAGCAAATATAATTGCTTACTTTGGGACTAGATGGCGCTGTGTGAATGTGGTAGAATATTATATTATATTATTATATTATGTCGTATCGATTGGCGCTATATCGAGGTGCAGAGGTGTCTCTATGAAAGCGCCACTATGACCGTTCATAACCAGGAGCAAAATACCAACTTCATCGAGTTGCGTCGAGAGGTGAGACAGAGGGATGTCTTCTTCTTCTTATCGTGTCGACAGCAGATCGTCTTAAATTGTATCAGCCCAAAATTTAGCCACGGCCACTGCACCGTCAGTTGCGCTCATCAGATCTTCCTGCGTGCAGTTGTTCGGGCATGCAGAGATGCATGCCCGAAATGCATGATAACACGTGGGCCATTGTCTGAGGAATGGCACCACACTTGCACTCCAAGTTGAAACCATCTGAATAACCCCACCTGGTCAAATTGTCCTTAGTTCGGCCAACCTGTGTCCGAAGTCTATTTAAAGACTTCCAGGTAAGCCATGGTAAATTATGACCAGGTGGAGGACTCTCCGATGGTTGTATAACTGGCTTTGGGAGATTAAAATGTTCTCACCATAACCTGCATCTTTCTTTTGAACCACAGTTGTCCTGAAGCGGAAGCGCGTACCTTAGAAAGCTTTCAGCCTTTGCGGCACAGGATGGTAATTGAACAGTGGATGCCGTGTATTTTCTAGCATCTTGGTTTTTTCAGTGGAGTCTGCCGTGGCCCTGCGAACCCTTGGAGACGCTATTTCACATAGTGGATACAACATTTGTACCGGGGTCGGCTTCAGACATCTAGTAATGATCCGACAGGTTTAATTTAATGCTGTATCCACCAGTTTTGCATTGGCTAAGCGACTCCATACTGGAGCTGCATATTCCCCAGCAGAGAAGGAAATCGCCAGACCAGTTGTCCGCAGAACGCTAGGCGATGCTCCCCACTTCGAAGAAACCAATCGGCGCAACAGGCTGTTTCTGGAGTGCACCTTCTGCTTGATGTTTTTGCAGTTTTTTCCTAAAAGTTAGTTAGTGACCTGTCGAGATAAACACCAAGGTATTTAGGAAAGTTGCAATGTTCAAGAGGCACTTCACGCCATTGTATGTTAAGTTTGCGGCCTGCTTCTTTATTGCGTAGATGAAAAGCGCACATTTGCGTTTTGCTCGGGTTTGGTTTTAATGAATTGGCTTCATAGTACTCTCCCAGTCTTTGCAAGGCATTCGACAAGTTATATTCTACCTGTTCAAAACTAGAAGCCTGAGAGGTGAGGGCGAGATCATCTGCATAAATAAAGCGGGATGTGTGGAGACTTGACGGTTGGTCGTTGGTGTACACATTAAATAAAATAGGCGCCAAGACGCTGCCTTGGGGCAAACCATTTTTTTGGGTTCTCCAACGACTTTTGTCACAGACAGACAGAAAATGGACCTGGAACCAGCGGTTGTGTAGAAGTTCGCGGAGTATGTTGACAAATTTACCGTCATTAGTGTAGTTAGTAGTCTCTCAAACAGCTTAAATGTGTAATCAAACAGCTTAAAGCTTTTCGGGTCATCTGCTGGTTTACCCGGCTTAAGAATAGCGATGACCTTTGCTTTACGCCAGAGCCGGGGAATAGATGGGGGGGATTAATAGGGGGATGTAATAAGCTCTTCATCTACGCGTTCAAAGACATCTTCAAGACGCTGGACTGGACTGGACGGGGCATTAGCATCAATGGCAAGAACAACTCACACCTTCGGCTTGCCGACGATATCGTCGGCACAACGAAGGTTCCAGTGACGTTCCAGTGACTCTGCACGGTGACGATATCGTCATCTTGGCAGAGTCACTGGATCGGTTCAGCGAAATGCTGGATAGCCTAGATGGAGCCTCTCGACTTGACGTGTGTGATAAAATTCGGAACGAGGCAATCCGACAAAGCACTACAATCACCGACATAGCTCGTAGAATAAGCAAGCTGAGGTGGCAATGGGCTGGTCATATCTGCAGGAGGACCGATGTACGATGGAGTAAACACAAGCGTAGTGTAGGACGGCCCCCAGCTAGCTGGACTGATGACATTAAAAAGGTCGCTGGGTCTGACTGGATGAGGAAGGCGGAGGACCGAGTGTTATGGCGCATGTTGTGAGAGGCCTATGTCGAGCAGTGAACTGCAATAGGCTGATATGATGATGACCAACTTCATACCAGTCCTTGCAGTAATATACACTCAACCACTTAACGATTATGGACCTTCATCTGATGAGAGTCGAATCGGAGCATACTCCATCATGCTGCTCTAGAGCAAATTTTTCGCAACGAAGGGCACTTTGTGCAGTGCTCGGGAGCACGCGGGTTATCTATGCGACAGTTTGATGAACACAAATCAAAATTTTTCTTACCAAGCGCCAATAAAAATCTTTTTACGGCGCGCATAAGCGACAAAACAAAATAAATGCTACAGGGATCAGCTCGTTTTTATGCCAATTTCATATCAGAAATAGTTAACCAAGTCACAAAAACAATACAAAAAACGGTAGGTAAAATATGACCAAACGACAAAATTATATTCTTTTTAGACAGGATAAATCTTACTATATAACGTCTTAAAGTACTTTGCATTTAGGAAAAAAATACTAAATGAAAATGTGTACATAATTAAGGTGCGTCAAAAAATCTTAAATGGCAAAAAAGTTATAATAATTACCGGGTAAAAATTCTTAAGCAATATTTATAATTTAGATACCGTAAGGCAAAAAATACTTTATTTATAAATGCATTTATTCAAGTCAAGGCAAAAATTTCTACATGTAAAAGTTAAAATCAAATACCCTACCAAGTGAAAGTTTTACGTAAATCGGTAAATTTTCTGTCGCTTAGTCGCCGAAAACTGTTAAAATGTGACGTTTTTTAAATTACCAAGCGACAACAAAAGTCATCCTAGCGGTATGAGAGTATGATCATTCGACGCGGAAAAATTCGCTGATTTCAATGATATATATAACTCAATATCGCCCAAAATGTCGTTTGGTAACTTTTGCCTTTCAAGCGTCGATATGATACAGAGAGAAATTATATCATTACCTACTTTTCAGTTGCAGTGGCAACAGCAATGGGGGCACCTATATGTTGTGTAACCACACTACAACACATATATTATTATTATTCCAGCTTTATAGTGTCTACTACAGCATCAATACCCTCTCAACCACCACCTCTACCACTGCCACACTTCTCCAAGGCGTCAGCATCTCTGTCATTAAGGGTGCAAAGAAATATGAGCTAAGCCGTTTTATAAGAGTGGCTGATCAAATTGCAGCATTTGAACATTGTTGCATTGAACCTTACAATACTTATTAATTTGTAAAGTTCTTAGATTAAATTGTAATGTATTGTGTTGCTTTTACAGTTTTTATTTATATAATGTTGCATCAAGAGATGATCCCACAAACCTTGTTGTTGGACGAAAAGCAACAAAATGTGTGAATTTAATATAAATTCTGTTTTATTATGTACTTAAAATAATGTTTTAAGGTTATTGTATGGTGTCTTGGTTTTGTACCTTTCTATGATATTTCAAATTGTAACCTAATAAATGATTATATAAATTTTATAGAATTCTATTTTATAAATTATGTCATACTTATGTACTCAAACTTTACCAATATTAAATTTTTTTTTAATAAACCTTGATGATTTTTTTAATAGCTGTTGTTAATAGCTGAACAAAATTTCATGAAATTTCACATAAGTAGTGTGAGACCTAAAGATGGTGTCTTGAATGTTACCATGAATGGATGGGTGGATGTTTGTTATTCAATTAATCCATAACGGCTGAAAGGATCTTTATGAATGGCACACTATGAGTACAGCCTGGAATAGCAAATAGGTAAGCTAATCTTTCATCGACATAACACAAAGACCAAAGCTTGTTTTCAATACCTAAATCTTAATAAAACAACCTCTATACAATATATTAATTTAATTTCCTTACATTGTTTCAATTAGGGTAGGCAGACGTGAATCAAAGATCTCGCCATTATACCTACGGCTGTGTAAATACCTACCTAGTCTTCCTTAAATTTATAAAATAAAATAGATATTTATTACTTTCATGCCTAGCAACACTTCTAAATTATATACGCATCCCACAACATGCCAAGTTTGTACATTTTTTTTATAAAAATAAATGTTCGCAATCGCATAACTTGTATCTTCTACAAAGGTACGATTCAGACCAACCTGCTCGCATCGGCCCGCGCCGAAATGAAATGAAATGTATTAACAGTAATTACAGTTCATATTTGCATGCAACTTACGCATAGTTACCTCCGTCGGCATCCCGCGACGCGTCGCGACGGCCGACCGGCTCCGACCGGCTGCCGCGGCACCCGTACGGCTACCGCGGCAGCCGTACGCATGCCGCGGCTGCCGTCGGGTCCGCTCGGAGCCGGTCGGCCTAGTGTCGTACGGAGATTACGGTGCAGCAACAGCTAGCGAATCATTCAAGTTGTGTTCTTCAAGCGATATTTTAAATAATATTTCACTTTACGTCTACGCGGCGCAAAGAGAGCGGCACTTCTGGGCGCTTGGAGTGCGTACGGATTCCAGCGGACGCTGTCGGCTGCCGCGGCACGCGTACGGCTCCGTTCCGATGCGGCGCGACGCGAGCCGGTTGGTCTGAATCGTACCTAAGGCAGTTTATCGAATAGCCGCCATTTTTAGCGTAATCTACAGCAAGGAGGTAGTACATCCATGAACTACAGGGTCTCAGCGTTCGCTACATGACGTAGATACCCTAGCTGACGACTTCGCTTGTCAAAAGTGCCATTTGGCTACCAATTTCAAATTCGTTACGCTGGGTCACGTGACATGTCGTTAACGAATGTCAGTCCCATACATTTACTAAGCGAAGCGTTTATCGTAAATGCCACTTGTCTAGGCCCTCTGGGCCCTGATTCGGCAAGTATAGGCAAACGTGCGGCTAGGTTGAACCTAGCCTTTCTTCTATATTTAGCACAAATTAACCTACTTATTCAAAGCGATGGTGACCGAATGAATAAGTGGCGGCGTGCCAAACACGCGGTCAGAGTTCGATTCCGACCAGCCCCCTGGCCTTGATTCTGAGCTGTCGGAAAATTTTCGGCCAGAAATGTCAGTGTAATTAAAGTTAAAAAACAATGTTAAGAAAATAGATGGAAAAAATCCTATATTAATCAGTGTTTAATATATGTTTATATCAATGAAACTAGGATGGTTAATTCGGTATTGTAGATATGTTAAAAATTGTTTTGTGTTCATGAATATAACAAATCCAATTTAATTTATTTTCATGTCATTTGAGGTACTTTCTGCAAATTATTGTCGTAAGTACATACTACCCACAATAAAATTTATTTACGGCCGATTTCAATAATTTATCTATGGATTTGGCTACTAAAGTTAGAATTTTGACATATTTTGTATGGAGCTTATGTCAAAATTCTAATATTAGTAGCCAAATCCGTAGATAGATAGATAATTGAAGTCGGCCATTAGTAACCTGACATTCATTAGCGACGAAGCTCATTTGTTTGCGCACATATTTAAGTAAAAATAAATTTAATACATAGATATAACTTATTCTATTCCTAAACTATATTAATATTAATCACGTCATAATTGTTGACTTGTGGGGGTTGACTGCTTTAGTAGTACGTAATAAGTGAGTGATAAGTAACTTCAATTTGATTTCCTGTTTGCAATGTAAGTACCTATATTGTATCAATTATTATTAGTTAACTTTATAAAGAATGGTATAAGTTATGTTAGGAATATTGTTGTTTCAGAACTATTATGCCGAAAGGTCGCAAATCGAAGGTAGATCTTGAAGATCAAAAACAAGTTTTTACTAAATATGCTAAGATACTACAAAATTCCAACATTAAAAGTACCTAGTGACCGAATTTTCTTAACCATCTCTAAAGAACTTAATGAACTTGACTGGCCTGTTGGTTCTAGTGGTTAGTGACCCTAACTGCTAAGCCGGAGGTCGTGGGTTCGATCCCCACCCAGGACAAATCTTTGTGTGATGAGCATAAAGGTTTGTTCTGTGTCTGGGTGTAATTTATCTATAATATGTATATATTTACAAAAAAAAAATGTATTTAAATAGTATATCAGTTGTTTAGTGCCTATAACACAAGCAAATATAATTGCTTACTGTGGGACTAGATGGCGCTGTGTGAATGTGGTAGAATATTATATTATATTATATATTGAAAAGTTCATCGTTCGCATTTGTGGAGAGAGGTCGTGTTACGCGTTGGTTCGTTATTATAAGAACTTGTGAGATCCCGTTTAAATCGGTCCCTCCTGTTTTCTCTTGGAGCTTTTGCCATCTAGCGCCGCGGCCATTTTGCCTTGTGTCGGATCTCTCTTTCATCGAAGCTTGTTTACATCGGACTTAGTTGCGTGCTTGTGTGAGTTCTGTGTCTGTGTTTGTGACTTTTTTCGACTGTTCGAAAACTGTGAACTTGGAAAAAGAACAACTTTTGCGTGAGGTTCGAACTCCCGGACATCGGACTGCGAGTCACGCTTGCTGCCCCTAGACCAACAGGATAGTGACGTCAAAGTCGAAATTGTGGTACACCTTGTGCTCCTTGCTAATCATTCACAGTAGGCGCTGATCTATTAATGCTTGTGCTTTTTGCTCGTACTTTTTTAATAGGCGCCAAATACATATATATTATTCTGCTACTGCTATTTCGCTAAGCACATAGATATAATAAGAAAAAATGCCTAAGGCACAGAGCTGTGCAGGCTGTAACAAAGCTATAACATCAAACAATGGACAGATTATGAAATGCGCTACTTGTTCCTTATTCTATGATTTGGAATGTGCTAATATAACACCTAAACGCTTTCATACTATGACAAAAGATAGTAAAACAAACTGGAAATGCCCGCAATGTCGCTGTACTGAACCAAAGACGGGCAACACAAATACGCCAATTCGCCCTTCCACTCAAAGCACGCAGGATATATCAAATGTAACCTTAAGAAATACACAAAAACCTCATCAGAAGCCCTCAGATGATGTTTCCAATGAAATACAAACTTCTACCGATAACCTACGTATCCTGATAAGAGAAGAACTCGGTTCAACATTAAAAACTACGATTAACGAAATGGTTACTGTCCAATTAAAATCTATTAATGAGAAAATGATCTCCTTTGAAGAGTCTCTTAATTTCTATAACTCAGCATATGAAGACATGAAAAACCTCCTAGAAGCTAAATCAAAATTGATAGAAACCTTGGAGCGAGAAAACGCCATGATGAAGCACACGGTTAAGGATATGGGAAGTAGACTTGGGGTCGTTGAACAATACCTGAGAGAATCTAACCTAGAGATAAACGGAGTACCAGAAAATGAAGCTGAAAATCTACCAAGCTTGGTGACACAACTAGCAAATACAGTACACTGTGACATCTCGAATGACGATATTACGCATATAATACGTGTCGCGAAACAGTCGAAAGATGCGACACGCCCACGGTCAATAATTGTTAAACTTAAAAGTCGCGTCTTACGTGACAGTCTGCTCTCAGCGACCATAAAATTCAACAAGAGTCGGGATCCTAAACTAAACAGTCATCACCTTGGATATGGAGGGAAACCAGTACCTGTATACATATCTGAACATCTTAGCCCAGCAAACAAGAATCTACACGCTGCTGCAAGAAGAAAAGCGAAGGAAACTGGATACAGATTTGTATGGATCAAGGATGGACTTATTTATGCCAGAAAGGACGAAAAGAACCCAGCAATTCATTTACGCGATCAGGACAGCTTTGCCTTAATGACCTAAATATTGTAATCAGGATATAATTATTAGATAGTAAAGCATACCAATGGCTACAAATAACTTAATTTCAGAAATAGACAATAGTAACATAAATACAGCACTGCGCATAGTAGACCCAGAAAATTGTAAAAAATCATTAAATATTACTGATAAAAATTTTAACATCGTGATGCAGAACATTCGTAGCCTCAATCATAATTTTGATAACTTTACCGCTTACTCTTCGAAACTTGACTTTGATCTAGATCTAATTGTGTTCACCGAATGTTGGCTTTCTAAGGGGTATAATACTCCAATTATAGAAAATTATAATTGCTACGCATCTACTAAATTGTATAACCAAAATGATGGAGTGGTTGTCTATGCTAAAAATAATTTAAATACTAAGTTTTATGAGCCCGATAATGTTGTAGAACATAATTGTGTGGTTGTAACCAGGCGCAAGGAACTTGCGGTAATATATATATACAGGCCTCCCTCATTTCGCAAAATTGAAAATTTTTTATCATCTCTAAATGACACTTTATGCAGATTTAAAGACTTTACACAAATAGTGCTTATAGGTGATATTAATATAGACATCACTGATAAGAACTTGGACGGACAATCGTCAACATATCTGGATCTCTTAGCATCACACAGACTCATACCTACACATAATCAACCTACAAGAGAAAATAGTTGCTTAGACCACAGTTTCGTCAAAATCCCATCATACGTTAATACTGCTATATTAGAATCAAGTATAACAGATCATAATTGTATTATTTTAACACTAAACAAAGCACTAAAACGACGAGTACAGCTGAGTAGGACATTTACAAAAATTAATTATGATGCAGTAATAAACGAACTGGCTAGTATCAACTGGTACGAAATACTTACCGATAGGGATATCAAAGTCAGCATTAATGATTTTATTAACAAGTTACAAGAAATAATTAAGAGCCATACCACGCATATTAAGATAAAACGTAGAAATCGTAATATTAAACCTTGGATAACCCCGGGATTAATTAGATGCATTAAGAATAGAGATAGACTACATATAAAGTTAAAAAAGGATCCAGACAATGTAATATTAAGAATATCATATTTACGTTACAGAAACACTTGCAACAATACTATTAGAAATGCTAAGAACTTATTTTACAAAAATGAAATGCAGAAATATAAATACGACGTGAAAAAGCAGTGGAATATAATAAAAGAGGTCTGCAATTTCACCACAAACAAAGAAATTTCATCCGAATTGTTAGCTGATAATCCTGTTAACTCTCTCAATAGAATTAATAACTATTTCTCTGGTGTGGGCTCTAATTTAGCTAATGTGATTCTTGATCGACTACACTGCACGGAGCAAGATCTCGTATACAGACTGAACAAACTACCTAGCACTTTAAACTCATTCGCTTTATTACCTACCGATGAAAAAGAGATAAACAACATAATTAAATCATTAAAACATAGTTCTAGTACAGGCTGGGATGGAATACCAGCTAAAATTTTTAAGATCGGAGCTGATTCATTAGCTCTACCTGTATCAATTATCTGCAACGCTTGTTTCGATAGTGGATGCTTTCCGGAATCTCTAAAAATGTCAAAAATTTTACCAATTTTTAAAAAAGGAGATAAGACAGACGTAACAAATTACAGGCCCATTTCCTTATTAACTACATTATCTAAAATAATTGAAAAAGCAATCAACAACAGATTACGTAACTACTTTGAGAGTAAAGAACTTATTTCAAAAAATCAGTTTGGTTTCCGTAATAAAATCTCAACACAGGATGCTGTCCTAACACTAACGTCATCTATTGTTAAGACTAGATTCAAAAGAAAAATGTTTGGCCATATTTTTAGATTTATCAAAAGCGTTTGATACCGTATCAATACCCATTCTTATTAAGAAGCTATATCACATGGGAATTCGCGGCAAACCGTTAGATCTTTTAACTGACTATCTTTCAAAAAGAACACAAATTATTCAAGTGGGAGAATACCGGAGCTCTACAACAGAACACATTACCTTTGGTGTGCCACAGGGTAGCGTTATTGCACCGAATCTTTTCATTGCTTTAACGATATGTGTAACCTAGCCCTGGAAAATGGCAATATTACTACATACGCTGATGTCACGGTTCTATTTTTTAAGGGAAAAACCTGGGATGATGTGTTTCTAAGTGCTAATAAGGGACTTAACACAGTAGCTAAATGGCTTGATAATAATCTTCTCTCACTTAATTACTCCAAGACAAATTATATTAGCTTTAGTATGAGGTCAGATGGTCAGCCTCCAGTAACCAATTACAGTATAAAAATTCATTATTGCAATAAAGATAATATGCCTACCACCAATAACTCATGTAACTGCCCCATAATTAACTCTGTCACGTCAATAAAATATTTGGGAATTCAACTTGATAGCAACCTTAACTTTAAAAACCACATTAGTAGCCTAACATCTCGAATTAGAAAATTCATTTTTGTATTCAAAACACTAAGGTACATCTGTGACCCTAAACAAATAAAATCTATTTATCTTGCCATTTGCGAATCCATAATAACCTACTGCATTGCGTGTTGGGGAGGCTGTTGTAAGACTACTCTACTAACACTAGAAAGAGCACAACGTGCTGTGCTTAAAGTTATCCACTTTAAACCTTTCCTGTTCCCCACTTCTCAGCTGTACAAGTTGTCAAGAACTCTTACGATAAGACAACTGTTTATTCGTCAAACAACGCTAGATCAACACAGACTCGCATACTTCGCAGCATCCCTAAATAGTAAACGGCGCAAAGACAAAGTATTCCCAGCGCCCCCGTGCAAAACGACTTTGGCACAAAGATTTGCTAATTTTTTAGGACCTTTCCTTTATAATAGACTGACTAGGGTAATTCCAAATCTTCCAAATTTAGGTAAACTGCAATGTAAACGAGCCATTTTTAACTTCCTGATCACATTAAATTACGATGCCACCGAGTCATTTTTAAGCACTGGTTACAACTTAATTAATTTGTAAACTCCACATATTATGTGACTTGGATATTATTAGCACTGATGAACAGCTGCCTCCTGAGATACAGTCTTAACTAGTTCAGGAGGTACGGAACTACATGCTAAAAATAACCTAAGAACCTAAGATTCAAGTGGAGACACTGATATTTTTATTTTTATTTTTAACACTATTTTACATTAAACCATGATTTTGTAATTAGGTTAATTTGGAAATAAAAGAATTTCAATTTCAATTTCAATATTACTAGCTGACCCGACGAACTTCGTACCGCCATATAATTATAAAAAAAAAACATCATAATAAAAAAAAAGCGCGCGGGTATTTGCATTTTGCTACTATACTACCTTGATACTGCAATGTATTTACTTTTGTACGAAAAATAGTTAGTTTATGTCTTTAGGGACCATAAATACAGACAATGATATTCACTGTCAAATGATAGACCGAAAATAAATGGCGCGAATACGTACAATGATAATGCATTGTCAAATGTCAAATGATAGACCGAAAACAAATGGCGCGCGGATCCTAGGTCTATGGTATTTGTATTCTGCTACTATACTACCTTGATACTGCAATATCTGCAATATGCAATATAGGACTTCCCCCCGGACCTCTGACGACTTCCCCCCGGACCTCTGAGGTGTTCAGACGTACTTTAAACATTTTTATATATATTTTCTTTTTTTCAAAATTCGAAGTTATTTTTGATACGCACGCCTACAACTGCAACACATCAATTCTACAATAAGGAATAGCTGGAGCTGGGAGGTACGTACCCTTTAAGCGTTTGCCTCCTGGTACATTACTAGGCTCTAAAAACTATCTTGTTCAAACGCCCACCTTCAAAGTTTCGATATGCCTTTGAAACGCACTCCTCCTACAATAAAGGCACCGATGCAACTGGGAGTTGATGACTCTGAGCCAAACAGTGCATCAACAGAATGCGATGCCAACACGGAAAATGTTAAGGCAAAGCGACCGAGGCGTAAAGTAAATGATGACTATATTACCTTTAAGCAAGAATTTTTACAAATGTTTAACGATCTCAAAGCAGAACAGAATAAAAAATTTACTTCTCTACAAAACAGTATGACTACATTAGTTAAACAGAACGAGGGTATTCGAGATACTATGGAGTTCATTTCTGCTAAATATGATGAAATGGTGAAAAAGATGACTGAGCTTGAGAATGAAAGAAAATCTAACTGCAACTATATTATTAATTTAGAAAATAAAGTAGAAAATCTTGAACGACAACTAAAAACATCAAGTATCGAAGTGAGAAACGTCCCCCAGAAGCCTAATGAGACTAAGGAAGATTTATCAGAACTTATTTTAAACACCGGTAAGGCCCTTAACATCCCTCTCAATAAGTCGGATATACGGGACATCTTTCGCACAAAACCTAAGTCAAATTCGAATACTTCGAATAAGCCGATTATCGTAGACTTGTCCAGCGTTTTACAGAAGGAAAACTTTTTAAAAGCTGTGCAGAAGCATAACTCTTCCCACAAAGACAATAAACTCAACACGCATAACATGAAAATTGAAGGTAACAAACAACCGGTATATTTCTCGGAAAATTTGACATTTAAAGCAAAGAGATTATTCTACTTAGCGCGAGAGTTTGCAAAAACTAATAAATACAACTTCTGTTGGACAACAAACGGGAAAGTTTTTTTACGAAGAGATGAAGGACAGCCATATCATATTATCAACTCTGAAGCAGATTTCACTAAGCTCAAAACGCAACAATGACTAGTCTCACTTATATCTATCACTTTGTTTATGCTTTATTTATCTACGATTCTTGAATGTCATACTAAATGTTTTAACTCTAATTTTTACATAGCCTTTTTATGTTTTTTGAATGCTTACCTTTACACACCCTGCCACAAATTAAATCACACTCACATACATAACAAATCCTATAACCATCACTTTATAAAGCCACAGAAACTATTTACACATATACACAACCGCAATTCTTTCCTAGCACTTTATTTCTGCTATATTTGCAACTTTAATACAATGAAAACGTCTCAAATAATATTTAACAAAGAAATAATTAATTCTATTTATATTGTAAAAACAAACTTAACAAGTTTACGTATACTTTGTACTATACAAATATCAAACAACCGGATCATGATATTTTCAACAAGCAAATTTACAACTGCCCTCATTTTGATTTTAAAACGTGTCATAGAACTTTATAAAATTAAAATTCAATTTGATAAATACTACGATAATGAATGACGTTGACAATCAACGCATTGAATGCAGAAGGTTGAGTGAACCTAGTCATTATTCACAATTAATGGCAGGTTCTAGCGATAATTCCTTAACAATTTTAACAGTAAATATACGAAGTATAAAAGCCAATTTCGATGTTCTTCTCGTGTTTGTCGCTAAATTTAGTAGAATGATTGATGTGATAGTGCTGACGGAATGTTGGACTAATGAAAACTTCGTATTACCGACAATAAATAATTATAAAATGTTTAGATCTAATATCTCACTAAACCAAAACGATGGCGTTGTTGTTTACGTTCGAGAAGTATATAGATCTACATCAGTCGAACCGGTTTGTTCTGATGGAAATTGTATTGTGATTAATATTTTAAATGAAATATGTATTATCTGTACCTACCGTCCACCGTGTTTTAAAAACCCAATTAACTATATAAACAGTCTAGATAATATTTTACATAGTTATAGCAAACACAAAAACATAATTTTGACTGGTGACTTAAATTTAAACATTATGCCCGACAACCTCAGCACTTACTCTGCAACATATTTGAACTTAATGGCTAATCACGGACTTAGACAAGGAGTTGATTGTCCCACAAGACAGAATACTTGTCTCGACCACTTTATGGTAAAATCTACTTCTGCGATACATACTTTTGTTTTTGACGAACTGACGGACCACGCACCTATTCTACTGCATATTGACAGCACTTCTATTCCCAAACAAAAAGTTTATATTAACAAGATTTACGTAGATCTCGCTGGAATAATTAATTGCTTACAAACTGAAACATGGAACGAGTTATATTCAAATACTGATGTAAATCAAGCGGCACTAATACTGACAACAAAACTAGAAAGTATAATAAATGACAACACCACTGAAACAAAAGTTCCTAAACGAAATAGGCCTTTAAAACCTTGGATCACTGTTGGAGTAGTAAAATCTATACGAAAAAGGAACAAAATGCATAAAAGGGCAAAAATTAATTTGAATAATCAAGAAATTATAAATAAATATTTGTTTTATAGAAATACATTAAAAAGAGTGATAAAAATGTTAAAAATAAACTATTATAATGATAAATTTAATAAAAATAAAGGCAATATAAAGGGAACTTGGAATACTATTAAAGAATTATGTAATATGAATAAGTCCAATATATCATCTACAGAACTACTGACTTTAAAACCGACCACTACTGAATCTCTTGATGAAGTTAATATATTTTTTACATCTATTGGCCCAAATCTTGCTAACCGGACCCTGCAAAAGCTAGACACAGATGAGACAACCCTAGCACAAAAAGCTAAAACAAAGGATGCACCATTACACTCCATGGCATTACTTTTATCGGACCCGGCTGAGGTGATTGATGTGATTAACAGCCTTAAAACACACAGTGCTCCAGGCATAGATAAAATTACAGCGGTCATTCTAAAGAAGTTGCGTTGTTACGTTGCAGAGCCAATATCTTACATAACTAATTTAAGTTTTGAACGGGGAGTATTTCCTAAAATATTTAAACAAGCTGTTGTTTGTCCCATTTATAAATCAGGCGAAAAGAATCTTCCTACTAACTATAGACCAATCTCACTTTTAAGTACCCTTTCTAAAATTGTAGAAAAAATTATGAATAAAAGACTCCTCAAATACCTAGAATGTAACAACCTTATTAACGAAAACCAATACGGGTTTCGAGCAAAACGTTCCACTGATGATGCTGTCTTGCAACTTACCTCTAACATTACGACACACCTTGACAATGATGACAAATGTGTAGGTGTATTCCTAGACCTACAAAAAGCATTTGATACCGTATCTATTCCTATCCTTTTAACTCGTCTAGAGAACATAGGAATTAGGGGAAATGCTTTTATGTGGTTAAAGGACTACCTTACAGATAGGAAGCAATGTGTTAAGGTTGAGAGTCACATCAGTAACTTTAGTAGAGCAACATACGGGATTCCGCAGGGCAGTACGCTAAGTCCCACGCTATTTTTGGCGTACATTAATGATCTGTGCAAATATAACATTAAGGGTGCTCAGATACAAATGTTTGCTGATGACACCGTCATACTGTTTCACAGTAATACATGGGAAAATGTACGACGGTTGGCTGAAGAAGGAATGTCAATTGTCACTGCATGGCTTGAGGATAGCCTGTTATCATTAAATGTTGATAAAACTAAATTCCTTTGCTTTAGCAAGACTATGGTATCTTCGCCCAATAATTTCCACCTTCGCACACATTCGTATCCCTGTAACCGATCCAGCAATTCTTTTTCATCCGAATGTAGTTGCCCTTCAATAGCAAGAACTACATACATAAAATATTTAGGTGTCATTATAGATGATAAGTTAAATTGGAAAAATCATATAACCTCAGTTAGCAATCGGCTAAGGAAACTTATATATATATTTAAAGACTTAAGACTGATACAAAACCCTTCGCTTTTAATACAAACTTACAAAGCTCTAGCAGAATGTATTATTACCTACTGCATATGCTCGTGGGGTTCATCTGCTAAAACACATCTGCTTGAACTTGAAAGAGCCCAGCGGGCTGTGCTCAAAGTACTCCTCTGCTTACCATTCCGGCACCCAACACAGTTAGTCTATGAAAAAGCGGATGTCTTATCTGTGCGGAAGTTGTTTATTTATCAATGTATAAGAAAGTATCATAGAAAAACAGTACCCTTGCTAAAACCTTCAGTTAAAAGAATCGACAAGTGCCCCGTTCCTAGAGTTAAAAGTAAATTGGCTCAACAACAATTTAATAATATCGCACCTAGGCTTTACAACAAATTCAGTCTAGCATCTGAATCTAAACACCTATCTAACTACCTTATTAAAAATAAAATAAAATTCTGGCTTAAGGATCTTGACTACAATGAAATAGAAAAGTTATTCCTAATAATGAAATAGACTCAAAGTTGCATCTTGCGCGCACACACAAACACACACACACCCACACACACACACACAAACACACACACACACACACACACACACACACACGCATAACATAGGTAAGCTCTAAGTACTTTAATTATTTATTTTTTATTTATATTCATTCACATAAAATAATATTGTAACGCCTGTGATTGAACTGTACTTTGGAAGGAACTGGTTCCTGACATACAGCTCGCGCTAGTTCGGGAATCAGGGCTAAAACACGTTTGTAAGCACATTTTTGTTACAATAAAGATTTATTATTATTATTATTATTATTATTTTCTACGAAAAATATTTTATTTCATATTTTAACTTTATTTCATAATTTTACTACACAATTGTCATAATATATTCTTTGAATTTACTGGTGAATGATTAGTAATATTATATTCAAGTGATGAGGTTGTATAGTAAGCAAAAAGAAGATAGAGATCTTTCATTTCTTTTTAATCTGTGTCATTAGGGCTGACGTTGATAAATATAGTAATATACACACACAAAGTTGAAAGGATGAATGTTTGTTTGGATGTTTGATAATTTTAACCAAAAAGACACGGGATGGATGTTTCACAAAGATAAGTACTATTCTAATAAATCACATAATATTGGTTATTTTAAATCTGAAGTAATAATATCTGTGCTTAGAAAACATTGGCCGAAATTTCCCCTCTAAAAGTGAAAAGTTGCTGTGGTCACAGGAACAAAATAACAGGTAAGCGAAGTCACGGGTGACATACAGTATTATTATAAGATTTTTGGGATTATATACATTTAATTTAATATCGTAATAACTTTTAAACTATTTGTCGAAATAACTTAGTGTAAACGACAAATTTGATCTACATTAAATGACAAAAGTGATAAAGGTATTTACATTCCTAGGAATTAGTTTAATACCATGAAATTTTTCACTTTAAATGCAGTATCCGATTTAAATGTATTTATGGCTCACTATTCTCTCTGTATCGACTTCAACATAAAAGATAAGCATATGCTGTCGCGGACTTTTTTTATAACTATTTAAGAGTAACAATTTCTCCATACATTATCCTCATGTAAAACTAACTAAACTAACTAAAAAATGATTCTAATCCGATTATATCTTTATTATGTCAAAATTGACTAGGTACTAAATATCTTAAACTTATGCAGAATCTTTGTACCGAATATTGTCGATAAATTAAATTTCAAAAAAAATTTAGTAGACTCTATACACAATTGCTACTAAATGATACAAAAATTTCAAAAATATACTACATTAAATACCTACTTTCCATGTTTCAGGTGGCTCCTCAATTCAGATGTTTAGATTGTGGAGCCACATTCCCATTGATATAACTTTGGATATATTTTACTACAAAATTATTTACTTCCCTACTAAATAAGAGGGAGAGTTTCCTTTTAAAAATCTGAAGTGGCTGGCTATTTACTCATACGTTTTAGCAAATAAATTACCTACCTTACAATAAATGATAGGTACCGGTATTTAAAATAAAGGAATAGTAGGTAGTAGGTAGGTAGTTATTTATGAAACGTTAGCTTCATTAAGAATGTGTAACTAAAGTGTTGCAATTGTTGCTGTCAAATTTCTTAGAAGTTGTATGTTAAATAAACTTGGCTCCGCCAGTCTTCCTCTTTGACTCACCTCGGTAGGATTATATAGTTTCATATCCACAAGTATATTGGCACCAGAGTCGTATTGCTGTTCGATTCTTTGCTTCACATTTTCGAAAATATATGGTTCGTCCTCGGTAACGGTTAATGGAAATGATTTGATACTGGCCTAGAATCAAAGCAGAGTTCAATCATTATGTAATTACCTATTTTCTAGACAGGTACCGTAAAATGATACAACTTTGCCTGCATTTTGACGGTTTTCCTTGATAACTCCTAAATGAAAGTCACAAGTGTTTTACTATTCAAAATTGGACTCTAAACTATCTAATTAATATTGCTATTCATAATTTTTTTTATTACTCATAATAAAAGTATTTTTGTGTTGTATTTAAGGGGCTTCTAAACGGGCCATGTTTTACTGCAATTTGTGGCTGAAATATTGGCAACTAATGTCCGGCCATCACAAAAATATTTTATTGCAATTAATGGCTTAGCAATCTATGCCTGGGCGAGGCGATGCAATATATCTGCAATAGTGCATGGCCCGTGAGGCAGACTCCTAGACGTGCTACACAAACCGGCAACAATGGCTGACGAAATCACACTTGTCGCAGCGGCTTATATTATTTTAAAAGAAAAATTAAAAAAGAAAAAGAAGAGATTGTGGATTCGACCTTACTTAAATAGGCGTAAAACTTTAGATAATTTAAGTCAAGAAATAAGCCTTGATAAAAAATTATTTAAGAATTTTACTAGAATGTAATTTAATAATATACTTAATTAACCCCAAAACAACATGACAACTAACATCACAAAAAATCACAGAATATAGCAATTAATCATGGTGTCACTCTCGGCAAACTTCATGTCGCGTAGAAAAGGATACACTATGCCATTACAATAGAGAGCGACTGAAACAACAATAGAAAATATCGATAGCTCGGCGATCGTCCGGCAATCTATCAAAACAATGTCAGCCATCTGTGGCCATACCAAACATATTTGGCTATATATCCGGGACATTACTGCAATATTGCATAGTCTGGCTGGTATTGCTTGCAATGTTACCGGCCACTGTGTTGCAGCCACATATTGCAGAAAAACATGGCCCGTTTAGAAGCCCCATTAATTAAATTGTGTTTGTGTTTAATGTATATGGATGTACCTAATATCTGAAACATATGTTTTTTTTCTAAATATTCTGCGACTTTTTAGGGAACCTGCCAGAACTTTGCCTAAGCCCACCATTAGGGCAAAGTTATTGCAGGTTCCCTAAAATGTCTATACAATAAAAAACAAAATTAAAAATTTTTAAAAAACCCACGACGAGAACATCTGTACAAAATAAGAAACGTAACATATAAAAAGGTTTAAATAACTTTATTTTAAATCCCCGACGAGAAGAAAATAAGTAGCGTAAAAATAATCCCAAGAAAATCCGTTGGGGGCTGCCATACCCTGACTTGAAATGAACGAAAGTATTGCAGTTTTAGAGTCCGACCGAAACTGGTTTTCCGGCCGAAAACGAAACCGAATATTCGGCCGTGGCTTCAGTTTCGGCCGAAACCGAAACCGAAACTCACGTGGGCAAGTATAAAATTCCTTAAAATACTGAAATTTGTTGATTTAAAACGAGAATTTACGCGATTATGATTTAGTTATTTACATACCTTATGGTGCTTGGTCTCAAGCTGTCTGGTGAGGCGATGTCATCGCTCCGTCGGTGAGGTAGATTCACTTAAATCTACCCTCACATTATTGTTAATCCACGCACTATCACATACCTACTACACTCACAGTATCCCTATTCATGCCGTCGTCCGTATTCCGAGCGTTAACCTGCGCAGAAAAGCGAGATTGCGTAATTGTAATTACTAGATTCCATGTCACTGATAGTTTAAATTCGTCATCCCTATTGAAATTTTTGTGTTTTTTTATTTCAATATCTTCTCGCACAACCCGAGAGTAATAGGTGCGATCAGTGGAGACCAGTGGACGATGAAATTGAATCCAGTGACTGATATCCGATTGAAGTATGTGTTCGGCAATCGCTGATTTGCTTGTCTGTTGATTCTTCACAGCGGCGATATGTTCTTTGACCCTTTCAGCAATAGCCCTCTTAGTCTGGCCTATGTAGGAACTACCGCAGCTGCAATTGATTTTGTAAACGCCAGGTGTTTGTAAGGGGGGCATAACATCCTTTGGTGTGCCTATCATGCTGTGTACTTTGGCCCCAGGTGTATATACTGTACTGATGCTATATTTCTTCAGCAAGACTCCGGTCTTATCAGTAACACCTTTAATGTAGGGCAATAAACTATTTTTAACAAAAAAATATTAAAACGACTTCAAATCAGTACTAAAAAGCGAAAAATAAACTGAATTAGATATTTAATTCCAAGTTAAAAAATACCTACCTACCTGTTTAAAGTATAATACCCTATTACTAATCTGTTTGAAGTCGGTGCCAAGCCTAAAGAGTTTGTTAAGCTACGTACTACTTAGTACGTACATCTGTTACCGCTCGCTACTTCACACCACCTCGCACTTGCGTGTGATCGTACCTAGTGGACGGCTGAAACTGAGTAATACAACCTCATTAGGCTGGCACCGACTTCAAACAGATTAGTAATAGGGTATTATACTTTAAACAGGTAGGTAGGTATTTTTTAACTTGGAATTAAATATCTAATTCAGTTTATTTTTCGCTTTTTAGTACTGATTTGAAGTCGTTTTAATATTTTTTTGTTAAAAATAGTTTATTTTTCCATTTTTAGTGTACTTTTTATCTAGCAGATTTAATAATACTGGCTGGCAAACTAAGACGGAAAACCGAAATAAAGAATCTTCGATAGAAGGGAACGTCTATTTAAATATTCTAACAACACAACCTGATTGTAGAATAGAGGAATCTCAAAACTCTCAGCTTTTTATGTCTTTCTTTTTTCCTATAAAATGCGACAGGTAACAAGTAAAGGTATACAATGCAGGTTAGATACTATATCGAAAACTTATAATATCATCTAAGAATTCCTTTGAATTATACAACTTTATCTTCCATCAAGAGCTCTCACCTCAGACACTTGAAATAACACAACTTAAGGTTTATACATAGATGTGATATTTAAAGAAATCATCTTCTTACTCCTAAACATTAAGAAGTTTCCCTTCCAGTGACAGCTCACCTAAATAACCTACAAGAATACAACTATAGGTTTATAAGTACCTATAATATTGAAAGAATTATCCTCCAACTCCTAAAAGTTAAGGTGTTATACCTTCCGTGACAGCTCACCTGAATAACCTACAAGAATACAACTATAGGTTTATAAGTACCTATAATGTCGAAAGAATTATCCTCCAACTCCTAAGAGTCAAGGAGTTATACCTTCCACTGACAGCTCACCTGAATAACCTACAAGAATACAACTATAGGTTTATAAGTACCTATAATATTGAAAGAATTATCCTCCAACTCCTAATAGTTAAGGAGTTATACCTTCCAGTATCAGCTCACCTAAATAACCTACAAGAATACAACTATTGGTTTATAAGAATCTATAATGTCGAAAGAATTATCCTCCAACTCCTAACAGTTAAGGAGTTATACCTTCCATCACCAGCTCATCAACATGAGATGTTGACTATCAGACGTAAATACTTGAATAACTTTAAAAAATATATGAAACACGTAACATGTGCCTATAAAATTTGAGGGTTGCCTTCGATTTCCCTGAGATTCCATCATCAGAACTTGACGTGATGAATAGGGGACCAATTCGGAAGTATACCCTTTCAAACAAAAAAAGAATTTTTTAAATCGGTTCAGGCATCTCCGAGTAATCGTTGAACATACATAAAAAAAAAAAAAAATACATACAGTCGAACATATAACCTCCTCCTTTTTTGAAGTCGTTTAAAAAGGCAGGTTGTCTGTTTACCTCTGGACACTGATTATCCCTCTTCTTCGGCTGCTTACGTCGTCCATTCACTTTATATCCATTACGACTAAGTACCTCCTGAACATGATTAAGCTCCTGCTCTAGATGCTCAGGGTCACATAGATCATAGGCTCTGTTATTAAGACTATCAGCGACATGGAATCCAGTGATTACAATTACGCAACCTCGCTTTTCTGCGCAGTCGGTTAACGCTCAGAATACGGACGGCGGCATGAATAGGGAGGGACACTGTGAGTGTAGTATGTGATAGTGCGTGGATTAACAATAATGTAAGGGTAGATTTAAGTGAATCTACATCACCGACGGAGCAATGACATCACCTCATCAGTCAGCTTGTGACCACGGCCGGTGTAACCTGGTCGAAACGTCAAGTACCATAAGGTATGTAAATACCTAAATCATAATTGCGTAAATTCAAGTTTTAAATCAATAAATATTATCATGCAACGCGAAAGTTTAAAAGTAATTACTGAAATTTGGTGCATTTTATCCCATTATTCTGCATTAATTAGCACATGAAATGAAAACACAGTATATTAAGTTTGTTACTTGGCAACGTAATTTAACAAATAAAACACCACATTTTACATTTACAATCTTTTTTTTACATGTGACTTGATTTCAACAACAAAACAAAGTTACTGACTCAATATTTAATTAACTATATAAATCATTCAAGTACCAAAACGAAACAAAGTAATCAGTTCCATCAAAGCATATCCTCTAAAGAATGTTTGCATCGGGCGATAACGCGCTGACTAAGTTTAGTTGCTACAGAACTATCCGAACGGCGCATGACAATTCCCGAACAGGGCCGCCAAAGCGTTGCCGCGAGAAACGAAGTTAGGCGAGCGTGCACGACAACTCCGAAATCAGTTTCGGTTTCAGTAAAAGTTTCGGCCATTTTTGGCCGAAACCGAAACTACCACCGAAACTTGATTTTTGGCCGAAACTCGGCCCATCTTCCTTGGTAACGTTTTTCTATCGCCGCAACATCTTGATGAAAACGTTCACCTTGTTCATCGCTAACTGAACCCATATTTTCAGGAAAAAAGCTTAAATGTGACTGAAGGAAATGTATTTTGAGCGACATATTGCATTCCATTCTATGGTAACAGTCCAATATAAATTTTATTTTATCACGAAAGTCGGGAGATTTATTTTTACCAAGAAAATTTTTGGTTACTTCTACAAAAGCTTTCCATGCTTCTTTTTCGACTGGAGTAAGTGTAGATATAAAAGATGGATCTTCAATCATTTGCTTTATGTCCGGACCTACAAATTTTAATATGCCTTCTTTAACTTTTGCACTTGGGAAACTTTTGCTTAAGAGGGTTCATACAGAAATCCATGAAATCACGAGATTTCCACGTTCGCTACAGAATATGTCTTTATATGTAGCGAAGTAATTTTTGGCATACATAGAAAACAGTTTTCTTGTCTAAAAAGTGTATTAAGAAAAACAGACTATTTATTAATAGTATTTTAGTTAGAACAGTTCTTTCGCACAGCGTTTTAAGAAATTCCACGAAACAAGCCTACTTTCAGATTCGCCAGGGACTAACTAAAGTAATTGAAATGCATAGAAAAAAAAGCTTGTTTTAAGGTCTACATATAGTCCTTTAGTTAGTGTATTGAAAAAATATTAGAAATATTCATTTTTTTATAACTAAAACTTAAGAACTAAAATTTTTAAAAACGTTGAACTTTGATCAAGTTTGATTAGAATTTTGGTACACTATATGTGTTTAAAAAGTCGATTTTTTTACATTTAATTATTAAGCAAGATGTTGTCATTTATAAATGTCCATAATATTTTCGAAATCCCTTTAGAAATATTTTAAAATGATTTTTGAAAAGAGCCTAAAAACGCCTTATATTTCGGCGCACAGGCCGTGAGAAATCAGTACCGGCTGAGGCCTTCTAGAGAGAGGACGTAACGCTTTGCTTCCCGCGCTCCCGGTCCGATGTTTACGAAATATTTGTATATTTCAAGAGAGTTCAATACCAGTTGATACTTTGTTATGGATTTTTTTTTTTATTAAAGATCAAATTATTAACTTTGCTGTTTTTGGGCTGATGAACTCTAAAATCGATATCTGACGATCCCATTGGTCACTTGGCATAGTTCTGAAGTCAAAATTGTAAAAATGACCGCCATCTTGAACTTTGTTGTTTTTGGGCTGAGTGATACCAAAATCGATATTTGACGATCCCATTGGTCACTGGGCATAGTTCTAAAGTCAAAAATGTAAAAATGCCCGCCATCTTGAACTTTGTTGTTTTTGGGCTGAGTGATACCGAAATCGATATCTGACTATCCCATTACTCATTGGGCATAGTTCTGAAGTCAAAATTGTAAAAATGCTCGCCATCTTGAACTTTGTTGTTTTTGGGCTGAGTGATACCATAATCGATATTAGACGATCCCATTGGTCACTGGGCATAGTTATGAAGTCAAAATTGTAAAAATGCCCGCCATCTTGAACTTTGTTGTTTTTGGGCTGAGTGATACCAAAATCGATATTTGACGATCCCATTGGTCACCGGGCATAGTTCTGAAGTCAAAATTGTAAAAATGCCCGCCATCTTGAACTTTGTTGTTTTTGGGCTGAGTGATACCAAAATCGATATCTGACGATCCCATTAGTCACTGGGCATAATTCTAAAGTCAAAAATGTAAAAATGCCGGCCATCTTGAACTTTGTTGTTTTTGGGCTGAGTGATACCATAATCGATATCTGACTATCCCATAGCTCATTGGGCATAGTTCTGAAGTCAAAATTGTAAAAATGCCCGCCATCTTGAACTTTGTTGTTTTTGGGCTGAGTGATACCAAAATCGATATCTGACGATCCCATTGGTCACTGGGCATAATTCTGAAGTCAAAATTGTAAAAATGCCCGCCATCTTGAACTTTGTTGTTTTTGGGCTGAGTGATACCAAAATCGATATTTGACGATCCCATTGGTCACCGGGCATAGTTCTGAAGTCAAAATTGTAAAAAATCGATATCTGACGATCCCATTGGTCACCGAGCATAGTTCTGAAGTCAAAATTCAAGTTCAAGATGGCGGGCATTTTTACAATTTTGACTTCAGAACTATGCCCAATGAGCTATGGGATAGTCAGATATCGATTATGGTATCACTCAGCCCAAAAACAACAAAGTTCAAGACGGTGGGCATTTTTACAATTTTGACTTCAGAACTATGCCCGGTGACCAATGCGATCGTCAAATATCGATTTTGGTATCACTCAGCCCAAAAACAATAAAGTTCAAGATGGCGGGCATTTTTACAATTTTGATTTCAGAACTATGCCCAGTGACCAATTGGATCGTCAGATATCGATTTTGGTATTACTCAGCCCGAAAACAACAAAGTTCAAGATGGCGGGCATTTTTACAATTTAGACTTCAGAACTATGCCAAATGACCAATGGGATCGTCAAATATCGATTATGGTATCACTCAGCCCAAAAACAACAAAGTTCAAGATGGCGGGCATTTTTACAATTTTGGCTTCAGAATTATGCTCGGTGACCAATGGGATCGTCAGATATCGATTTTGGTATTACTCAGCCCGAAAACAACAAAGTTCAAGATGGCGGGCATTTTTAGAATTTAGACTTCAGAACTATGCCCAATGAGTAATGGGATAGTCAGATATCGATTTCGGTATCACTCAGCCCAAAAACAACAAAGTTCAAGATGGCGGGCATTTTTACAATTTTGACTTCAGAACTAGGCCCAGTGACCAATGGGATAGTCGGATATCGATTTTGGTATCAATCAGCCCAAAAACAACAAAGTTCAAGATAGTGGGCATTTTCACAATTTTGACTTCAGAACTATGCCCAGTGACGAATGGGATCGTCAGATATCAATTTTGGTATCACTCAGCCCAAAAACAACAAAGTTCAAGATGGCGGGCATTTTTTAAATTTTGATTTCAGAACTATGCCCAGTGACCAATGGGATCGTCATATATCGATTTTGGTATCACTTAGCCCAAAAAAAACAAAGTTCAAGATGGCGGGCATTTTTATAATTTTGATTTCAGAACTATGCCCAGTGACCAATGGGATCGTCAGATATCGATTTTGGTATCAATCAGCCCAAAAACAACAAAATTCAAGATGGAGGGCATTTTTACAATTTTGACTTCAGAACTATGCCCAGTGATCAGTGGGATTGTCAGATATCGATTTTGGAGGCGATCAGCCCAAAAACAACAAAGTTCAAGATGGCGGACATTTTCACCACTTTGACCTCAAATAGTCACATTCATCATCATATCAGCCGCAGTTATTATTGAGAAATTAATTGTTAGTCTTATATAAAATTAATTGTATTTTTCTTTCTTTCTAATAAAATTGTATTTTAATTGTTTATAGAATACAATACGATTAATAACAATTAATTATTGATCAATTTAATTTGAAATTTTGTCCTATCCAACTTTAACAAAATACGAGGTTAGAAAATACCAAACTCATTAGTACGCGCTATATTGTTGTACCACACAGCATTAGAGAAGTGTGCATGTTTCGGCTCTGTGTGCGTAATTTAAAAACCTATTTGCGAGCAACTTGAAAATGTATGAACCCTCTTAAGAAACTGAAAAGCTACACTTTCGTGATTTAAACGTTTCACGAAGTTCTTAAAGAGTCCCAATTTTATGTGTAGCGGCGGTAAAATGATTTTATTGGCTTCCACTAAAGGCTCATTCTTAACATTTTTTTGTCCAGCTAGGTATCTACAAAAGAATGACGTAATGGCCAATGTTCTTGTACAAAATGTTCAGATCACGCTCGACTATCCCACTCACAAAGAAAGAAGAAATATTTTGTATAACCCGACTGCAATCCAGTTAAGAAAGAAACCACTTTAGAACTTCCGATCTGCACAAATTTATTACGCACCCACGATTTATTGATATTTATAACTTCCCGGTCGAAATAAGCTTTGTAGCAATTTTTAATTAAGTCCGAAAGTGGTTTTTATGGCCAAGCCTATGGAGTTTGTTAAGCTACGTACTAGTAAGTACGTATATCTGTTGCCGGTCGCTACTTCACACCATCTCGCACTTGCATGTGATCGTACCTAGTGGGCGACTCGTGCTGAGTGATATGACCTCAATAGGCTGGCACCGACTTCAAACAGATTAATAATAGAGTATTATACTTTAAACAGGTAGGTAGGTATTTTTTTCTTGGAATTAAATATCTAATTCAGTATATTTTTCTCTTTTTAGTACTGTTTTGAAGTCGTTTTAATATTTTTTTGTTAAAAATAGTTTATTTTTCCATTTTTAGTGTACTTTTTATCTAGCTGATTAAGTAATACTGGCTGGCAAGCTAACACGGAAAACCGAAATAAAGAATCTCTGATAGAAGGGAACGTAGGTATATTTAAATATTCTAACAACACAAACTGATTATAGAATAAAGGAATCCAACTCTCAGCTTTGTATGCCTTTCTTTTTCCCTATAAAATGCGACAGGAGATTATATTGAAAACTTAAAAATATCATCTAACAATTCCTTTGAATTATGCTAAGAATTATCCTCCAACTCCTAACAGTTAAGGAGTTATACTTTCCAGTGACCGCTCACCAGAATAACTTACAAGAATACAACTATAGGTTTATAAGTACCTATTATGTTGAAAGAATTATCCTCCAACTCCAATCAGCTCATCAACGTGAGATGATGACTATCAGACGTAAATACTTGAATAACTTTAGAAAATATATGAAACAGGTAACATGTGCCTATAAAATTTGAGGGTTGCCCTCGATTTCCCTGAGTTTCCATCATCAGAACTTAACGTGGTGAATAGGGGACCAATTCGGAAGTATACCCTTACAAACAAAAAAAGAATTTTTCAAATCGGTTCAGGCATCTCCGAGAAATCGTTGAACATACATAAAAAAAAAATACATACAGTCGAACATAATATATTTATAACCTCCTCATTTTTTGAAGTCGTTTAAAAATAATAAACAGGTGAAAACTAAAAATATTAAATTTCTTTTTTTAGATGTGACAGAAAGTTTTTATTAATAATGGTGATATTTTTATTAGTCATCCTGATTATGAAATAGTACAAGCCGAACCAGATATTTTTTTATCGTTGAGTAGTGTTATTAATTACAATTTTCGGAAACATGACTGTTATGAACATTGCCGGTAGCACTACAAATAGTATGAATGAAAACTTTAGGATGAAAAATTTTAGCAAGAGTGATCATTCGGATTACAAATCATTAGGAAGAACAATTTCGGGTGAAGAACTTTAGGTGAGCCAATATGGATCCGTTTTAAATAATTATGTATTTGTATAATAAGTATATCAAAACGTATAAGTTGCGCGAGAAGCTCTGAAAAATATGTATTTTGTAGAGCTTCTCGCGCAACTTATTAGTTTATTTGTTTGTGGCTGCGCTGCTGAGCTGCACTGAGCGCCCTCTGAATACCTAAATAAAACAAAACTGTTTGAGCATCTAAGTTTAACAGTAAGTATTATGTATAGGGTAAAGTCGCCTAATATCGGCCATTTACACTCTTTTTGAAATGATTATCAAAATCTGTACTATGGAAGCCTAATTTTCGTGCGAAATGATACCTTATTTCATTGAGCAAGACACTATTAAACATGGCTGCCATCAAACGTCGCTTGTTCGAAAACGCGAATTTCGAGACATTTCGTAGTCAGATTTACGGAATCAGCTATGGGTGGGAAGTAGGTTTTATACATATTTTTGTTATTTCAATGTCTCATGAATATTTATATCGGTAATTTGATTAATTTACTAACTTGTGAGAAAGGAATAATATTGTTATTTTATTTATTTTATTAAATATAAGCCCGGCCGGGGTTAGGGATTAAAATGAACTAAAAAAACGTTAAACCGGCCTAGTGGCCGGTACATTCAATCGAACCTTGCCTAAATTCGACCTATTCGTTACTCCAACATTCACCAGGTGTGGTGGATAAAAGGTACAAACTATTGCTCTGACTGACCATGGCGGTCAACTTATTACTGGTGCATCAGCCAGTATTTAGAATTTAACCAAATATTCGGCAATCATTAAAATAGCCGCTTCGTTTCTCAAATTTATATAGTCATTACTGTTTTAATTGTTTACCTGTCGACGCCATTTGCACCTAATGTCGACTTTAACACTGTCGTCATATGACGACATATCCTAGTTTGTATCGAGCCTTACACTACACCAATCACACTACTCAAATACATTTACGTCATACATCATACTCATCCAATCACACATTACCACATACATTCTGCCACACATTCTCTTCTTGCACACCACCGACACTACACAAACCTAAAACTTGTCAAGATTATCTAAATATAATTCTTTAGGAAGATCCAAAAATCTTTCCTTTTGTTCATCACGAACATTACCTTACTCATTTCTTAGAACATTACTTCAATTACATAGTTGTGACTACTTTTACTTAGAGAATATGCTCAGACTATACCAGCCTCACAATGAAGACTTAAAAAGATGAAAAAAAATATTTACCTACTAAATGTATCAATACGACAGAAATGAAAGTAAAAATAATTCGAAAAATAAAGTCGACCCTCAGAATTATGTCACCTCAATTATCTTAGTTTGAAATAACAAATATAAACTTAATTCGTTTACTACCTTCAAAGGTCCAAGCACATCATCAGGAATAAGCACATAATTGCGCCATAATCTTTGGTTCTGGTAGGTAATAAAAGAAAGCCTAATAGAGCGATTGGCTATATCTTTTGTAAAATGGAGTTAATTAAGGAGAAAGTTTTGTATTATCATGAAGATATGAACAAGTTAAAAGAAATAAGGCAGAGACAGCTAAAAAAACATCGAATTGGCGAAGATCCAAAAAAAAAATATGAAAAAGGATTGCAAAAAAAATGTTGAATCAGAGTTTATACACTTAATTACAATATTTTCGGGTATATTTTATACATAAACGGTACTCCATTTATCTTAATCAGTTAAAATCCTACTTAAATTAAAAATAGTTAGTATATATAGTAGTAAAAGTTATATAATACGAATGGGTATGGATTTATTATTACCAGAGGGCTTAAATTTCTCATTTAGCGGATAGTTTTTAATATATTATAGCTATTTTTAATTAAAATTATGCTTGGTTCCCTCCTAAGTAATGATATGCCGATATAAGGCAACCAAACGGACGATTTATGGCATGAAAGGCCGATTTAAGGGGTTTTTAACAACTCTGCACAAAAAAAAATAAAAAAATAACTGGGAATAAATTTGACAAATTAAGATGAAATAATAAATAATTAACTAACGTATAACATCAAAATACCCCAAGTAGGTATGTATCAAAGGCCAGGCATATTAAAGAAACATGCAGTTATATGCCCAAAAATGTTGACATGGCCGATATTTAGCGCATTTACCCTACTTTCTTTTTGTTCAACAGTAAGAGTGTTCGTTATATTTTATAGCGGAATAATTAACCTAATAAAAAAATATATTCATATTACCTATTATTTATTAAATACAAAAACTAATATAGCTATTTACGTCATCCTATTATTTTTGCGAACAAACATTGAACGAACGCCGTGTTAAGGTCACTCGAGGTCAAATTTCGAACTCATCCTGATCCCACCGACCAACCGATGAATGAAAGACAAACGATATTTAATATTTCAAGTCACAAGCCAAATTATGCTCTATTTTTAATGCAATAAGGATAAAATTCCAATTGTACCTAAAAATATTAGTTTCCAGTTGTTCGTTATTTTTTTTTATGCGAAATTAAGCTTTAATCTGACTGCATAAGAACTACATTGCTTAATCCAATTAAATAACATATTCATTTCAATTGAATACTAATATTTTTTCGGCAACGTTTTATTGAAACAAATCGTAATGATTTATTTTTTCTATTACATGCCAAGTTATGCTCTAAAATGAAGACCATAAGGTTAAAATTCCAATTGTACCTAAAAATATTAGTTTCAAGTTGTTCGTTATTTTTTTTTATGCGAAATTAAGCTTTAACCTGACTGCATACGAACTACATTGCTTAATCCAATTAAATAACATATTCATTTCAATTGAATACTAATATTTTTTCGGCAACGGTTTATTGAATTAATTATTTTTATTACATGCCAAGTTATGCTCTAAAATAATGACCATAAGGTTAAAATTCCAACTGTTCCTAAAAATATTAGTTTCGAAAATTGTTGGACGTTATTTGCATTTTAGGTATGCGAAATTATGCTTTATCGTAAGGTAACTGGATACTAGATTGATTAATCGAATCAAACAAACGTTTCGGTTTGGGTGTTTCAAAGAGGGTCTCGACACTTAGAAAAATTTCGTCACTTTTTATATGGAGTTGAGACCTAGAATAATTTTGATCGAGTTTGTATGGAAACTGAAATTGTAAAATTTTCGATTAATTTTACGCTCAGATGCACCGTTTCTGAGATATGACGAAATTACTTTTTAGTTCATCCCGACTTGGATAGGTTAGGTCAGAAGGCTAAGGCGGGAGCTTCGCTCCCACCTTGCGCCTCTTTGCGGCACTCGGCGACCTACGTTTGAACGATTATTTTTCAAAATTTTAGGTAGGTAAGTAATATTTTATTCGGTTATATTTTAATGAAATTTGAAATCAGTACGAACGCATTATTTGAATAGTGCGGATGCAATTTTTATGCCAGACGTGAGCGAGTTTCTTGTTTGCGTTTTCTTAGCTTTCAGTTAGCTTTTATTTTGCGTTGTTATAATAAGTTTAGTCAGTATAGGTCTATAATTAATTAGGTGATAGGTTTAATAGGTTAAAACTGTAAATAAATGTGTATAAGTATTATATATTAGAAGTAAATTTCATTGAGTTTATTTTAATTATAGATCCGTTTTACCTAATCGCTTTTAAATGATCTCTAATATTCGCTAATAATCACTTACAAATCTCACAACAAACTCACGGTAGGTATACATCATTTACGAATCATTAGAATAAATTGTTATTAAAATAAATCCATAATACAACAGTATGCGTTACGTTAAAACGAATAGCACAGCATCGTTGAAAAGCGTTGGCCTTAAACTAATATCAATATATTATAGCTGTAAAAATAACAGGTTTAAAAAAAATAGCATATAGCTAGAACGCGTTTTTAATATATAGCCGTTACGAACACTCCTATTCAACAGTAAAAAGTATAATGTAGTGAAAAACATTAAAATACTAAACTACATAACACTAAATATGCGTTTATACGCACATTTAAATCGTCACACAAACGACCACGAACCGATTATTCATTTACTTACCTATAGCCTAATACCAACGTTGGCAGAAGGGCAGCGTGCGATTGGCTACTCTCGCCTATTGCTCTGAGCGTGCGATTGGCTACTCTCGCCTATTGCTCTGAGCGTGCGATTGGCTACTCTCGCCTATTGCTCTGAGCGCATACAATATAATTTAATACTTACATTTAAACAAAGATTAGGTACACCTGTAACATAAACTTGCACAACAGCCTCTGGAGTGTCAAACGGATTAAGCACATACAAGCCTCTCCACGGTATATTCTGTAATATTATAATTAAGTAATATAAAAACATATTAAAATGTCCTGTACCTACCTGTCACATCATTGTTTGCTCAATTTTAATAATTATTATATACCTGATCTACAGACAGACCAAGAGCAGCAGAAATAATCTCTTTCACATCTTTTTCAAAAACCCTGATAGGATCATCAAATTTAAGAGAACTTGGGCTATGAAGAATTTTGACTTCACCATCTGAATAAGAATCTGAAATTTAATGAAATATTTTGAGGTATTTTCATAAATGTCTTATTAGTGGGTAGGTAGGTAGGTACATTAGAGTTTTGCCAACGATGATCTTTTTCTTTGGTTTGGCAAACCTCTTTACACTCGCGCTGTCATTGAATACTTTATGATAATTTTGATCGGTAGAAAAATAAGAAGGTTCTAGAGAGACAGTTGAACTCTCTAGAAGATATTAAAGATAAGTTGAATATGAATTTTAATATAAACAAGTAGCCCTTCAGGTTTCTCCACCGGTCTTGCTTGTTCCGCGACAATTAATAGGTACATTTAAAGAATACAAAGATAATAAGTAAGTAAAATTTAAAAAAGGTGTTTAAATTAATAATTTCGAAACCTCCACCATCCCAAACCCTGAACTACGACTCGTGGTTACAGTACTTAGGTACCAACTTGCCCTCCAAGTGGCATTAAAAAATTCCACTCTATGTATACCTGACGAGTTAGGGAAAATGACCAATTAGAGAAACTGACGGGTGGCGACCTAACTCCTACAATTATCTAGCGATCTGCAATTATCTAATTATTTTATTTGATATTACCTAATTTCAGCTTGCTTGATACACGACAATATACGTCTAGGCGGGGTCTTTCCCCTTTGGGACCACGACACTTTGGGACTACGGTGTCAATCGCGGAACGACCTTTTTTGAATTGGCTGTTTGACACCAAGACCATACGGACCACGGTTTGGTCTTGGTGTGAAACAGCCAATTCAAAAAAGGCCATTCCGCGATTGACACCGTAGTCCCAAAGTGTCGTGGTCCCAAAGGGGAAAGACCCCTGGCGTTCTTGAAAAAAATATTCTTCACGGAAAGAGACAATGGAGTGATCCTATCTAAAGGTTCCGTTTTTCCTTTTGAGGCTCGGAACCCTAAAAGTAGTACCTAATTTACTTACCAACGACTGAGACACATAAAGAAACACATAATAGTGGCACAATGACACCCATTTTATATTTATTAATCTACTTAAATAAAATATCTTGACCAAAATGTGTCGTTTTCAGCAAATTTCAAATTTGCTAACGCTAGTGTTCTACTATTAGGTCTGTTCTATACCTATTGTCAAATTTCAAATTTGACACAAGATCTAAAGACAATATAAAAAGTTAGTTTTATCTAGGAATCAAAAAAGTCGGCGCGCCCAGTGACGGCATGGCAGTGCCATACCTACCTAGTACCTACTTACACAACACGACACACGCGGCGTAGCATGGCTTACGTAGTAACTATTTAGTAATATGTGGCATGGCTGGCTGTGGCTGACACTGGCTTGGCCACCATCGTGGATTTTGATTTTGATGATGCAAAGAATTAGTCGATAATTGGTCGAAATTGGTCATACAATATCAGAATTGGACCTTCAATGGTTCAAAAGTTATAAGCGTTTTTATTTGGCCGATCTGGGGAGGGTCTCCCCAGCTTGGACACATTTATATCTCAAAAACTAGGACACTTAGCGAAGATCTGTTATCTCCCAGAATTAGTCACTAATTGGTCGAAATTGGTCACCAAATATCAGTACTCAGAACTAGTCGTTCAATGGTTCAAAAGTTATAAGATATAAAATCCACGATGGTGGCCAAGCCAGTGTCAGCCACACCATGGCTGGCACGCTCGAGTATACCGAATGATTCTGTGCTATGCCGCACGATCTTGAAAAACACCACATCGAGATGAAAGCAAGCGCAATCTCTGTTTGGTTTGTACTAAGTATGTTATATCATTGTTTGGAAATTGCCACAGATCAGAGCAATAATCTGCTGACTGTTATAGTAGGTAGGTACCTATTTCAGTGTGCGTTATGATTGCTCCGCCAAGTAGTCCAAACAGATAAAACTTTGACAAAAAAACTGTAGAAATCGAAGGGCACAAACCAAAATTTTGTCGAAGTAAAAAGAAAAAGTTACCTGTATAGGTTTTAAATTTGCAGCGCAAATGTTACGCGGAGGATTGCGCGGCCATGGAGATCTCAGCAACAGAATTTAATAATAATAATTGTATGCTTCTGATCAATATCTTATGAAATATTCAACGTTGAAGCGATTGCCGCGCAATCCTCCACTTGTTTCTTTAGTGTTGATTATTTCTATATAGTAACACTGTTACAAGAAGATAGGTCATAATTTATCAAAAGTAACAACACTAAAGTTCAGTAATACAGGAATCAGTCTAAAACAAAAAGTTCGCGGCTGCGCGATCGTAACGCTGTTTTGTACGCTGTTATCTAGAATCGCTAGGATTTCGGTGTGAACATCCTTTTATTCTACATTACAACCTCTTTCTATTGATATATCGTTTTACCCCCAAAACAGTTTTTAAGGGTTCTGTGACTGTTATAAAAATAATGTTGTCCTCTTGTCCCATACAATGTTCAAGTAGGGTAACCATAAATTCGATTGTTCTTGAAAATATCTTTAACCGGATACCTAATTTGCCAAAATCATGTTTTTTATGTCCACGTAGGCGAATACTATTTTACAGTGATAAATAAATTTCGTACCCATTTTTTATGATAGTTATCTTTATATGTAATTGTGTACTATTTATGCTGAATAAACAATTTATTTATTATTTTTTATTTTGCTTGAGATAGCTTAATGCAAGCATACGAAATCAAATTTCCTTGGACTGTCTCCTACACAGAATTTGTGCCAATATAAATTTATATCTAAAAGCAGAAATACCTATTTTTTATTATTATTATTTTTATTATTTTAAAAAAAGACAAATGTTCATTAAAATACATTTTAATTTGTTATAACCGTAAGAAATAAAGTGGTATTTTATATTTGTCCCCGTGAAATATAATTTTCTTCGGTTGAACGTACGTCACTCGTAAAAACAAAACACATGGGTCTTGAACTATAACCACTGATCTGTATATACCTCTGCATAGGCGTCTTTGAAACTGATTTTGTCGCTGTTTGATTTGCGCCATTGTGCGCTGTAAGCAGTGGCGGAGAAGATATGAACTAAAATTAGTGATGTGACAAACTTTTTAGGGTTCCGTAGTTCTGACTAGGAACCCTTATAGTTTCGTTATGTCCGTCTGTCTGTCTGTCTGTCCGAGGTTTTGCTAAGAGACCATTAGTACTAGAAATCTGTAATTTTGTAGGAGTGTGTATATCAATTACATCGACAAAGTGGTAAAATAAAATTTTGGAAAATATTTTTTTTTTAGGGTAGCTCCCATACATGTGAAGTGGCGATGAATTTTTTTTTTGTTGTCTACCCCATTGTGTGGGGTATCGTTGAATAGGTCTTCTAAAACGACTTGGGGGTTACTAACATTATTTTTCGATTTAATGGTCCATTTACGAAATATTAAACTTAAAAGAGCAAATTTTTGTTCCAGTAGGGCGTCCCCCCCCCTCTAAAAGCTAAACTGCTGGCTTGAAAAATCTGGAAAAATTCATGATGATAGTGCATTTTATGAACTTTAAATGAAAACTATAGCGGTTAAGATAACTTTATTAGTTTAGCAGTAATAGTCGTTGAACTTGGGTGTTGGATAATTTTGTACCAAATACAAAATCCTTAGCATTAATCCTTTATAGTGACTAAGATAAAGTAGTTGCTTGTTTATAACGGGTAATGACTTGCATTTAAAAACAAAATATCAAGTAAATAATACATCCATACATATTATAAAAGTCTTTGTCCTGCCTGACTGACTGACTGACAGACAACGCACAGCCTAACCCGCTGGTCGTAGCGACTTGAAATTTGGAGGGTGTATTTGTCCTAATGTCTAGAGGTGTACTAAGAAAGGGTTTTTTAAAATTCAACCCCTAAGGGGGTGAAAAGGGATAAAAACGATTGTATGAAACTTCTTTGTTTTTTAACTTAAAGATTTGAAAATTTGCTATGGGGTATTATAATAATCAAAATAAAAAATACCCTCATCAATATTTTTGACAAGGGTGGCTTTGGAAGGGTGAAATTGGGGATGAAACGTTGTATGAAAAGATCTTTGTTTTGAAGTTAACGTTTTGCAAATTAGTATTGGGATAGGAACTTAAAATGTTGTTTTTAATGTTTTTGATAGGGGGTGAAATATTAAATAGACAGTTCTTTGTTTTTCAAGTTATATGTTTGGTAATACGCAATTAGAACTTCAGTTAAGATGTGAGTTAATGGGTTGTTTTTGGTGTTTGAAAAACTTACCCTAAGGGATGAAACAGGTGTGAAAATTATTAGAAATTGATATGGATGTCGTTTTCAAGGTTTTCAGGGACGCTGATTACGAAAATGTTATCTATATTGACGTGAAATGAATTTCAACTCCTGTAGTGGGGTGTTGTAGAATTCATGAATTGCACTTAAAACAAAGATCTATGTAATATCGAAATCTACGCGGACGAAGTCGCGGGCAAAAGCTAGTGATATATAAATTTGCTTACTAAGCAATTGAAAAACTTACTTATCTAAAATTTTAAAAAAATAACACCCTGTACTTTTATGGCATAGATCTATAGGTTCAACCATAAGTATTGAATTATCTAACAAATGTGTTAAAATAAATAAGAATAAAACCACTCTGTATGTGGTCGTTATCCTACCAACAGCGTCACCTATCTCTCTCGAAATGATCCAATCTTTCAAGCTGAAACAATTTAACAGACTCATGAAATTTCATTAAAATCGGTTGGATTATTTTCAAATACTAGTGTATATATGATGAACATCGTAGCCATAGACCTAGGATCCGCGCGCTACCGCAGAAGACAAACATAGCGCGGAAACGAGAGGTCAAATTGATATGCACGCTGTAAAAGAGTGAAAGAGATGAAAGATAAAATGGGATGTGCCAATATTTTTTCAATTAGGGGGCCATAGCGGCTCGCGTGTTTTACTGTCAACTCTTATTTTGCTAAAATATTTACAAATCGTGCAATAAATTGCTTAAAAGGTGTGCCAGTATCATGGTGATCTGTTCCGTAACCAATTGTGACGTGACAAGAAGGAATAACCCAGAGAAATTTCACGTTTCTTAGGTAAATACAAAAATTTAATGAATTTTTGCAAACCTTATTTTGTGAAATTGGTGCTTTTAACTGAGCAAAAACCTATTTTGTTGGACGTATTTAGGCTTCTTCTTCGTTATGTTGATAATATTTTATGTATATACGATATATTAAAGCTTTTTTCGTGTAAAATAGGAAAATGTTTGTTTACGATAGGGCTTGACGAAATGATGACGTCATGGGTATCGATAAAAGTCGATAGTATTTTTAAAACTGTAATTATTCCGTCAATTCTTTAAATCATCGTAATATGTGCGTCAACGCCTTAAGGTAACCACTATTGTAATTGAGTGAAGCACACTAACTTATTTACATCTCTCTATGTTTTTAATACCTATTTTTAAAGTAGTTGTTTCTCACAAATTCAGTAGGTAGTACTTAAAATATAAGCTTAGTGAGTCAGGTAAGCCATTAAGTTAGTGATATTTTTGTCTTTTATTTTAGGTTTCCAACGAAAACAGCGTCACGTGACAAATTGATACGTATTATAAATAGACCAGACTGGACCTCAAAAAAATATTCAACTACTTACATATATATAAAACATTAGTTAAAGCTTTCCTCGATAAATGGGCTAACCAACCCAAAGATTTGCTGTCTTTTCACAATTATTTGTTATATAAATGTTTTCCGAATATAAAGATAAAAAAAAAAAATTATGTTATACAACGTGTTTAAATATCCTGTGATTGTAAACCATCCAATAAATTTTCTATCATTAAGTACAGCTATATAGAATATAATCGATCAGATATATTGTTCTAGTTCATCATGACATTGACCATAAAAAACTTAGGCAGTAAGGTTTATGGCCTGCTTTCTTACTCTTCAGCAGCCCATTAAGCCCCAATGCTGGGCTCGGGTCTCATCTCGAGAGCTGAGAGGGTTTAGGCCATAATCCACTTACGCTGGCCTAGTGCGGGTTGGTGGTTCAGACATACACATAGAATTGCTTCTAGGGTAGATATGTGGGTTTCCTCACGATGTTTCCCTTTACCGTCAGCAGATGGTAAGTCACTTGACTAGTACATATAAATTCCACAAAGTGGAATGCACATTGGTACTGCCGCCGCGTTGGGTTCGAACTAGGACCGCGTAATTTGCACGCAGGTTCCTTATTCATTCAGCTACCATCGTTTCTTTTTTGCTTTCTTACTATGGCTATATATATATGGTAGGTATCCTAGTCTTAAAACTAAAAGATAGCGGTTTGGAAAAAAACAATTGCCTAACAGCACAATTTTACCCGATAGCATGAAAAGTTAACTTGTTGTAAATGCTTCTTAAAACAAATTGTTGCGACATTATTCAAGAGTTCAAGACGCTCAATTACACACCGAATTCATAAGCTCGATAATCCCAAGTGCAGAATATTGATAGTGCACAACAGTCCGTTGCAATCACTATTTTTAACTCACACATTGACAATCACTCAATTGTGTTTTGGTCTCGCCTATAATCTGACATTGTTTATCTTGTACATACTAAATCTATGATCGTAGCTCTTTTGCTGCGGAACCCTACATTGAGCATGATCCGACATGCTCTTTACCCGTTTTTAATTGTACTTTATTATTTTGACACCATTTCAGTTTATTTTTAAATAGCTTTCGACTTTCGCACATTTCCTCGTAAACAATGCCAGCCTGTGGTTTATTCACTGAAACCCATTTTAGGAACTTAAGTCTAGCCACCTATGTGCCTCACTTACATGTTTATTCCATCCCGTTACATGACGTTTCTTTCTACGAGAACCATTTTGAATTTGACTAGAGTTTATGGCCGTTTTAGTTATACTGATATTATATCTTTATATAGTGTATCTATTTATATATTTACTATTCTATTTTTATACTGCTTACAATTACAAAAATTATCACTACAGATTAACTATTTGATTATCTACCGGCAAGTAGAAGTATAACGTTAAGTGCTATTTTTGTTAAAATCTATTTATTTTCTAATAGATGTCGCTATCAGATATCAATTAAATAAAGAGAATAAAAATTGCTTTGAAATACTGGTACGAAATTCATTTATCACGTTTTCATGTTTCATTGTATTCAATCTATAATTGTAATTTAATACCATATCTAGTTTTAAAACAGAATCTAAATCTTAAACCCTTCTTAAAATACGACATCTTGTGTTGAATAGATGAACTATGTAAAGATCTTTGATTGTTACTGTATTTTTTATTACCTAATAGATGTCACTATTTAGTACTAAAAGTTAGTAATTTCGAAAATAATAATTATCTTCTAGGCCATAAAATTACATCATGACCTGGGTAATCTCTGAGAGCATAATTAAAGAGGTGTATACATATACCTATTCCTTAATAACATAAACGCCGTAGGCAAACATTATTCAACATTATGTTATTAATAAATAAGTAGGTAGGTAGGTAGATTATCTAATTAATTCTCACGCACGTAACACAGCGTTCTAATAATAACTTGTAAGGCTTTACAGGACAAACGGTTCGATATACGTCAAAGTATTGATTACAGCTGTTTATAAATAGGTAGGTTTTTGTCTCTCAAGGGAGACAAAACGTTAGATTCTATCTCACGATTTTTATCTCTTTCTAAGAACTTATTTTATGTATGTATTGCATTGTTACTTATTTTATGTATTAGTTTTCATGTATGTATTGCAATATTATTTAGTATTTGAGTACCTAATTTAGGTTCTACCTTGTACCTTATTGTAATAACTTTCATTGGTGCTAATAAATATTATTAATATTATATTTTAACTAACCTCATCATCAAACCCGATAAAAATGTTTTCTTTTAATTCTTAATAAAACATTAACGATTGAAAATTGCTAAAATATATTTTTTTTAAGTATAAAAATGCTGTAATAAATAATCAATTATTTAGTTCCAATAGCATCCGCTCGACTATAGCGCTTCGCAATAAACAGCGTTGAATGACACACGAGAGTTGGAATTGAAATTATTTTCGTAAAAATGCAGGTATTTTTAAATAGTTGTATGAAATTTAACATAAAATATGTATAGTGATGTGTATTGTATAGTTTGTGATAAGTTTTTTAAGAAAATGGACTAAAGCATCGCCTTATTCATAAGAAATACATAAAAAGGTAAGATTTTTATATTATTTGTTTATATGGAGGTTGTTCTTCAAAATCTTGAATTTAAATATGGTTTTCATTACCTAAATATAATTTCAACATTGGTTTAGATTGTGTTAAACAATATTATGTATTTATGTATTCGTAAACAAAATTTAACCTATAATTATGACAATGAAAAATGAATTGCCTTCCAAAAATTATCTTCAAGGTCACGAACAAATTTTAGTTCCCACATTAATCAATACTTTAAATAGTACAGATTATTTTCTTCAATGTCATTGTAATAGAATACTTAGTCCATTGTCAAGAAGACGTGAGGGACAAAAGAATTTTTAATAATAATTTAAATATTTAATGAACTATTTACAATGGTTGCAAATTTTATTTATAAATTGTTATTTCCATCTGCAAAAATTGGTAAGATTAAAACGTATGAATTTTTGTAAACTGAATTTTAATTTGATATAATATAAATAATAAAATATTGATATGATGTAAAATGCCAATTAAAACAACTTTTATCTTGACTTCTCTAAAATAAAATTATAAAGCTGAAGATTTTAGTTTGTTTAGTTGAAGGCGATAATCTCAGGAACTAGAGGTGTGAATAAAACAAGTTAGTGTTGGATAAACCATTTATCAAGGAAGGCTATAACCTATATAACATCACGCTACGATTAATAGGAGCTGAGCAGAGGCATAACAAAAATTAACAGTTCAGCTGGTATAACTATAAATTCAGATTCATTTTATGTTTCTCAATTTTATTTTTTTCTGTATGAATTGTACCTAATTTATAAGTGCTGATGTGTGTTAGGTATCGCTAAGTTTACGTAAACGTACCTATTAGTCGATTTGGCCAATAACTTTTTTGGTTTTTTATTTTTCCTTATTGGTTGGAGAATGGAGTGTACGCAACACAACATTTTTCTTTTTAATTCGTAATTTTATCGTTTTATATGATCAAAAATAAAACGTTATTGTTCTGAGTACATGTTGTGTCCGACCAATGGTTTCGCTGCAAATCACGACGAAACTTTTCAGGACTAGTCTGACAACTTTTCAACAAATAAAATAAAATCGCTTATTGGTTTGTTTCGTTCCCGAGTATCATCCACTTTTGTGTTCTCTCATTTCGTTTCCTCTGACCCGTAATTGTCCAAGGAAAGTATTTTAGCCCACGCTAGTTCGTCACAATCCCCACCAATCCTAAGACCAACTAAAAGCAGTCATATTTTCAGGAGCTATGGAGAACCATAAAGAATTCACATCATCATCCACTATATCCTTCGTTGAGTCCAGTACTGAGGAGCGGTGTACCAGGGTCAGAAGGAAGTCATTCTTCAAGAGGAACGGCATCTTGAAGATCAACCACAGCTCCAGCGATGCTGACATATCAGCTATTGAATATGAACGGTAAGAATTGACCAAGACAGTTGTCTACCATTTTTAATAAAAGTTTATGTGAGATCTAATACAATTGTCGCTAACTGCCGTACTCAGAGACGTTAAAGTTTAAAGTTAATTTAGTAAAAACGTGTAATTAATTAATTAATTTATTTATTTATTCATAGAGCAGTATAAGCTTACATAATACTCCAAATCGCTTATATGCTATACTAACTTAATTAACAATTATAATATTTAAATTATTACTAGCAACATTCATTAAATTCAGAAAATACATAAAATAAAATAAAACAATTAAAACAATAAATTCAAAACATAACTACCTATAACAAATTTAGGCACAGTATCACTTTCCTGGCCATTACCCTTACGCTATCAAAAAATACGTCTGCATCTAGATTACAATTTAATATACTATTTAATAAATGGACAGCCTTTCCTGTGGGGCAACTAGCGACCTGAGACAAGGGCCATGACAACGGACAAGTAAACAGTTGGTGTTGCCGCCGCCCAATGGCACGCATATATTGATCCGGCACGTAAAAATAAATGCATTCCCTTACAGTTGGGTTATCCACTTTGTTGTTAAGCAGTAGGTAGTAATGCATGATGTGCGTACAGTTGCGTCTAAGTTCTAAAGTGTCCAACCCGACTGCTCCAGATACAAACAAGGAAGGATAAAGAAATGGATAGTACCCAAATAAGCGTTTGTACAGATAACGGGCAAACTTGCGTTGTACTCGCTCAACCATAAGGGTGTACATATGCTCTTTTGGACTCCAAACGATGGCGTTATATTCTAATTTACTACGTACATACGCGTTATAGATTAGCTTTACTATAAGGACATTATTGAATTGAAAAGATGTTCTGATTACGAATCCCAAGGATTTATTTGCAGCTTTACACGTGTCAATGATATGATCGTGAAAGTTTAGTTTAGAGTCCAACGTTAGTCCGAGATCCCGTATAGTGTTTACCCGCTCAAGAGACTCTCCTGCTAACTGGTACGTCACTGTGATAGGAGAACGTGACCGGGTAAAGGTTATGGTTTTGCATTTTGATACATTGAATGATAATTTATTTAATTTATTTATTTATTTATTATTATATTATTAATACTTAAGTCTATACACCTAAAGACGATTATTCAATGAAAAAATTGTGTTAATGACAGATTACTGCTAATTGACGTCTCTGAGCTGGCTAACTGGCTACTTTAGTATCGACGATAGGTGACAGTCGCTTTTTAGAAGCTAAATGCCGTGACAGAATTTCTACGAGCGATTTTAATACAGCGAAAATACGCTGAGAGTCGCCAAAATGCAGCATCAATACCTTAGCAAAACAGGTGATCGCCGCGCCGGTGCCGGTGCCGTTAATAAAATTACTACCTACAAGTACAACTAATCGATCCAATTTTTGGAGGAGACCCGTGTCCAGCAGTGGGACGTTTATGAGTTGAAATGATGATCCTTTTTTTGGAAATCGATCTTGATGTTATAGACGTTCAAATGAGATGAGATGTTTTTGGGTTGAAATGATGATGATTATTATGTAACAGTTTCATAATAGTACATTATGATATAAGTGCGATAAGTTGATAATTACAGCCGAGGCGATATTGCTAGGGCTACAAGAAAGCAGAGGCTGTAATTATCAAAGCGCACGAATGTCATACGACGTTTTATAACATATTTGCGAGGAAACAAATAAAATTCTGACTTTCTTAGAAAAATACAAATACAGCGAAAAGAAATAGCGCGCGGAATAATTTTTACTTGTCACAAATTATCGATGCGCGCGCATCAGCGCTTTTTTTTAAGGCGCTGTCCAAAGGTAAACACCGAAAAACTCTCAATTTTTCGTCGCGCAGTTTGTCGTATCGGTATATACTACAAACCAGAAAATTAAATTGGACAAAGTCGAGAATCCAAAGAAAAGACTTACCTAAAAATATTTCATGTAATCATAATAGTTTCGTAAAAAAAAGGTCACAAAGATGACCCTTAGAAAATGTTTTCGTCGCGCAGTTTGCTATATTTAGATCGTAAAGTAATATATTTTTTGCTATGAAAATAAAGGAAATTTAATAAGCTAGAGGTTTAGGTTAGGTTTAAGCCTAAAAATTATTTCACTAAGACACGTAGTTTTTTTTTATTAAGGGAAATTCGCGAAATCACGTCTAATTCGACGCTTGATAGATTTGACTAAAGTCAAACATCTCAGCAATTTGGACCTGCGTTGACGAGGTACTATATAGTGTAGCTTGCTTATTGTGCCCCCTCCCAGTCGGCGACGAGCCGTTAAGAAGGAAGGTCACGTCACTCTGATAAAATTTTTGGTTCACGCTATTTTCATATTTTTTAAATAAACATTTTATTTATTTAGAAGAAAACTTCTTGAATACAAGAATCAATTATCATGACATTAATATCTTGCAACAATTCTCAATATCGGAGATAATATTTGCATTGGTTTTATTCTTATCACGTCACCGGCGGCCGGTGTTGCTAAGATGTCGCTGAGGCTAATAACCAGCGAGCGCTAAGACGGCGCTGTTACACACGTCACATGAACGTAGTGGCCATAAAAATAAAACCATGATCAACAACATCAAAAAAATATACTGGGTCGTAAGAGAAGTTTCGATTCTGAAGGTTATCCAACTCTACCATATCGCAAGAGACAACAGTTAACTTTTGAAGGATCGCTACAATGTTTTCTATTTTTGAAGATAATAAAGAAAATGTGCCCTGTTGTAGTAGACTTTTGATGAGATATAAGAATTTCGTTATAGTCAAAGTCAAAAATTCTTCATTCATTTAAAACAATTGTGTATATACTTATAAACGTCAAAATCAGGAGTAACATATCAGCTAGTTTATTTCCTGATTTAGTACCTAATTATAATTTTTTTTACATAAATTATTTTTTGTTTTAGTTTGGTTTTTACAAAAGGACTATTCACGTTATCATCACCCTATCATTATCTCGGTTGAATCCTGCTTAGTAGGCTAGTATCTACAGTTCTTGGTGTACCTTGATTTAGCTAAATATTAGTCTTAAAAGTCGAAAAAATTTTCACTTATTGATATCAAGCCCTTTGAAAGTCATTAGATGTCATTGTCAATTTGATTGTAAAGATAGCTTCCAAAGATTCAAACACAAAAAAACGTTAGCGTATGCTATGTGTATGTTTTCATGAGAATAAACAAATATAGTTAATATATTTAGGAAAAATACTTGTTTTTCTTCCAAATGCTTTATTTTTTCCCACGTAAAAATGGGATCGTTCTCTTGTTTAAAAAGTTGACATCTGAAATTACATTATCCATATTATCCTACTCTTGTAACTATCTCAAGTAACATGGTCCATCTATTACTTAAATATAAAATGCATATTATTTTTATTTGTTTATATCGCACGTGTAATCTATACTAATTTTATAAAGCTGAAGAGTTTGTTTGTTTGAACGCGCTAATCTCAGGAACTACGGGTCAGATTTCAAAAATTCTTTTAGTGTTGGATAGTCCATTTTTCGAGGAAGGTTTTAAGCTACATAACATTACGCATCGGTGAAAAAGTTGCAAAAACGCGAAAAATCAACTAATATCATAAAGCTGAAGAGTTTGTTTGTTTGAACGCTAGAATCTAAAGAACTACTGGTCCAACTGGCAATTTTATTTTAGTGTTGGATAGCCCATTTATCGAGGAAGGTTATAGGCTATATAAAATCACACTACAGCCAATAGGGGCTGAGCAGTGGCCAAATAAAGAAGGACGGGAGCAAAACCCCACGCGACTTCTAGTGTTTAATACGATGCTAAACGATTATAATACTTGGTACAAACTATAATTCCTTGTATATCACTTCATTTAAACTGCACGTTTTGCGTATGTTCAGTTCAGACATCGTCTATTGAACAAGAGTTAAATTAAAAAACCCCAAAAAAATAGTTTTTGTTTTTAGGCTATATAACATCATGATACGGGTAATAGGAACTGAGCAGTGGCTTCATTTCATTTGATATCTATATTGCGATAGCACTAAAAAAAATTCTGTTTAGACAGTTTCCGTCCGCCATATTAATTTTTTGTTGACGTCACATAGCCTATGACACTCGAGGAAAAAATACGAACCTAATGACACCTCACACTTTAAAATCAGCCTAGCCGTTTAGGCTACAGAAGGTCACAATGGAACAGACATGCCCAAAAACATACATACATACGCTCGAAAAACATTACCCTCCCATTCCTTCTTGACAGTTGGGTAAAGAAAGAAACTAAGTACTTTTGGTTTAAAAATAGAAAACATTAGAAATATTTTACCCTACCTAATAATTATTTTGTTCGACCAGAATACGGACGGCGCAAGAATAAGGCCGCCGCTGGTTGACGTGAATGCGAGTTTGTTCTTTGGGATGAATTGTTGAAAGGCGCGGGGGGCTCGTGCTTCAGCTTCCCTGCTTCACCCCCTGGATTAGCTCAACATTGGCTTAGTACAGGGCCTTAAGGCAAAAACACAAAAACAGCCAGTATTCTTAATGAAGTTAATTAATATTTTTGTGTTTTATTACAGATAAATGGTTGTAATTTATGGTCTAAATTAATTATGTTAAAGAATTAATGTTTATTTTATTCTTATATATAAATATCATAATTATTTTATCTCCTAAAGTGAATTTTATTCATAAAATGTTGACCACTTTTCTGACATAAAAACTCTTTGCTAAGATTTAAAAAAGTTCCGTTCGTTTTAGACGGTGCATCTTGATTACTAGTCTGTGATCGTGAGAAGCCGTGCATTTTACTTTACATTACCGCACTAGTGCGTAATGACATACATTACGACACTGAAATTGGTGAATTAAGAGACCCTTTACGAGCAAATATGTTATAAACTACTATTACCTAATTATTATCTTTGTTGATGTTAAAATTTTATGAAGTTTTTTAGTTAGGGGAAGCCTTATGCTCCCAACTTTTTCTTTTTGTTTTGCTTTCCGTGGCAGCTTTATATAAAGGCAGCACTATCATGTTATGTATACAATTGTCTGTATATTTCTTATGTTCTTGTTGGTTGTTCTAATAAATAAATAAAATTCAGTAAATTCTTTTGAAACGAAGTATGAATAAATTATGATGGTGCCTAACTCAGCCTAACGCACCATAATCAATACCTAGCTACCGTTGTTTGAGTTCTTATCAGCTTGTCAACACATATTGTCATAATTGACGGCGATATGTTATTAATATTAACTTGGAAACACCAAGTTACCATTGAGTTAGTTTGGTATAAGTTTTTATTTAAATAAAATCCATGTAGTGACGGATTAAGAATACATAATGTCACTATCCCATCCCACCCCGTGTGTGTCGTAAAAGGCGACTAAGAGTAACCTATGCAGACAAGAGCACTGCAAGAAAAGGAAAATTCGAAACAAACCCTATACCAACCCGTCTGGCCAGCGTGGTATAGTAGGCTAAATTCCCTCCACATTCTTTGGAGGAGACCCGTGCCCAGGGTTGGGGCGTTTTTGGGTTGAAATTATGAAAAAAAAAATTGGTTGTCTATCTATCCATCTAGTCGCGCAAGACTTCGCTCCTTCATTCTTTATTTGGGCGCTGCTCAGCTCTATGCCGTGGCGTGATGTTTTTCTATAATCTTCTTCAATAAATGTAAAAATAAATTTCAAATCGGACCGGTAGTTCCTGAGAGCCTTCAACCAAACAAGCAAACGATTCAGCCTATAAATGTCCCACTGCTGGGCATAGGTCTCCTCGAAAGAATGTGGAGGGAATTTAATAGAATATAAAAAAATAATATAAATTTAGTTTATTTATTTTTTAATAATATAAAATATAGGTATGTGGAGGGAATATAGATTAATAGTATAGTAATTTGAATGATAATATTATTTGACAGAAAATCTTCAGAATTAATCAAGTCACCCACAAGGCTTCCAACTTGAAATAACGACTACCACATTAAGTGTTAACCTCCCGGCTTTACATGCCTTCAAAATCACGAAGACGCTCAAGAACGAAATTACCACAAACGGTCACCCATCTACGCATTGACCTTGCCGAACGTTGCTTAACCTCGACGATCGTAACAAAGTAAACTTCTTAGTACCACAATAATTGGCTTACATAAGGCAAAGATACACAAATACATACAAGTTTAAAATATGGCTGTGGTCTTATGTACAGTGACTTCACTTTTGCTTGGCTAAAGCTAATCTTATCTAGGTAAGTTACTTCAGCAATACATAATATCAGTTTATGCAACATTATTTTTGTGTTTCATTCAGTATTCTAACAACAGCGAAGCTTGGCGCGCGCGTTCCGTTTTTGCCGCCATTTATGTATTTCCCAGTTCGATTTTAAAGTGAAAGTGTCAGTTTTGAAATAAGAATTGTCTGTGATTTTTTATGGATTAACCTTTTTGGTTTGTTTTTTTTTTTTATTTAGTTGTCACGTTATTAAAACGGTTTTTTATTGATAGCCAATAGTAATAAATATGTAAATAAAAGAGGTTGTTATCGTTACAAACGCGCGAAAATTTATCCTTATAATATAGGTAAATAAACTAAATATTTCTTACTTTGATGATAAAAATTAACACTTTGTTGAAATATGTACTTGTCAAATGACTTACCGTCCGCTAACGGTGAAAGAAAACATCGTGAGGAAAACCAAACATACGAGTACACTAGAAGAAATTCTATTAGTAGGCATCTCTACCCTCTCAGCTCTCTAGATAGAGGACAGGAGACCCGAGCCCAGCAGTGGGACATTAATGGGTTGCTGATGATTTTTAATATATCAGAGATGTGTCAAACTGCAAAAAGGTGGCTCAGTGGGAGAGAATCACAGAACACTTATACTCGTACCCTGACGGGAGAGAATATTAGACTCCCGGGTTGAGCTAAATCAGTATTATTATTATTTTATAATGCACTAGGAGATCATTGACCTGATGCGTGCATATCATTGTACTTACGTTTAGTTAAGTGTTCATCAGCAACCCATTATTGTCCCACTGCTGGGCTCGGGTCTTCTCATCTCTAACTAGAGAGCTGAGAGGGTTTTAGGCCGTAATCCACTCACGCTGGCCTAATGCGGGTTGGTAGGTCAGACATACACTTAGATTTTTTTCTAGGGAATGGGGGTTTCCTCACGATGTTTTCCTTCACCGTTAGCAGATGGTAAGTCACTTGACTAGTGCATATAAATTCCACATTGGTGCTGCTGGTCGGAATCGAACTCGGACCGCGTGTTTAGCACGCCGGTCTCTTATCCATTCAGCCACCATCGCTTTTATTTTGTTAAGTGTTCATCCAGTCCATTTTTCCCACAGTTCAATCCATTCTGGACCAGCTCTTTTAAGGTCATCTTTCCCATTGTTAAGGTTGACCTTTATTGCATTTACGTATTTTGGTTTTTAGGGTTCCGTAGCCGAAATGGCAAAAACGGAACCCTTATAGTTCATGTCCGTTCGTATGCCACAGGCATTTTACTCAAAAACTACTCGACGTATGTTGATGAAATTCGGGCTCCACCCGTACGTAATTCGGTTCGCATAAAACAGTAGGAATAAGATATTTAACATTCACAGATATTTTACCACAGGCCTGTATTAAATCAGACCTCTAGCAACACATTGGTAAAATTATGCGCGTACATGCCGTACATACATACATACATACAGACAGACAACATTTCTATGTTGTTTTGGCACCTGTTGCCCAAAAAAGACCCCCATATTATTTTTTCTTTAATATCTATAATGTACAGACATCAGCCTGTTAGATAATTTCTAAATTTTATTACGTTTCATCCCCAATTTCACCCTTTCTAAGCCTTGTCAAAAATATTGATGAGGGTATTTTTTATTTTGATAGTAGTACCCCAAAACAAATTTTCAAATCTATAAGTTAAAAACAAAGAAGTTTCATACAATCGTTTTTATCCCTTTTCACCCCCTTAGGGGTTGAATTTTAAAAAACCCTTTCTTAGTACACCTCTAGACATTAGGACAAACACATCCTCTAAATTTCAAGTCGCTACGACCAGCGGTTTAGGCTGTGCGTTGTCTGTCAGTCAGTCAGGACAAAGCCTTTTATAATATGTACGGATATGTCTTGTATGAGTCGCTATTTAGTTAGGTTGTTAAATAATAAAAATAAATTAAGGGTGTCATGTAACAGAAGTTGAAAGTTATTTTTTTCAGCTATATATTACAATAAAACAGTAAAACCATATTATATTTCTGTTAATAAACATAGCCTACCCGAGCGCCCTCCTTCGGGTACAAGCAGGCAAAAAGGGACTATCCCATATTATTTTCCCATAATTAAACGTAACTCAACGAGAACTTCTTCTAAAATATTAAAACGAGGAGAGTTTTTTATGCGTAAGCCAAGGGAATTAAAAGGGGACAAAATAAGACTACTCCATCAAAATATCGCAGGGATTTTGAATAAGATTGACGCTATAGAATTATGCCTAATTGAACTTGCTAAAAATAATAATCCAATACAAATTTTATGCTTTAGTGAGAGTTTTATAAAAAGAGGGGATGAGTCAAATATTACTATCAAGGGATATACAGTGGGCAGTTACTATTCTAGAAAAAAACAAAAGCGTGGTGGTACGTGTATTCTGACATATCGTCGCTTATACAACAATACCGCGCAAGTCAATTTTGACTAGTTTCCAGGAGAGACAAATAACTGTTTATATTTTATTCAATACATCGTTAATATTTAATGAATGCATAAATATTTTATTATCTTTAACAAATAATTTAAATCTATTTTTGCTATCATTAAACATTAATGTATTTAATAAAATATAAACAGTTATTTGTCTCTTCTGAAAACCAGTGAAAATTGACTTGCGCGGTATTGTTTTATAACCGACGATATTGCGGAATTGACGGATTGATGTTGCGGTATAGACATTCCCAGTATAAATACAACAATAATATGTTTATATAGAATACCTACATCTAACATAAATTCATTTTTTAATAAATTAGAAATATTTTTACATAAATTAAGATACAAAATTATAAATAAAAATTTCATAATTAAAGGTGATTTCAATATTAATATATTATTAAAAAATAAAAACACAACTACTTTAAAAAATATCCTTTCAAATTTCAACTTAACATTACATATAAACGAACCCACACGTCAAAATAGCTGTATAGATCTCATAGCAAGTAATTATAGAGAGGCATATGGTACTATACACAGGCTCTGTCTATCTGATCACGACACCGCGCAAATGTTAGAATTTCCAGGAAAATGTGAGAAAATCTCACGATATTGGTACGTTACGAAACGAGATTTTAATAAAGAAAATATAGACAAATTTCTGTATTACATATCACAATTATCTTGGCATGAAGTCTACGCGGAATCAGACGCAAATAAATCATTTGATATTTTTCATCAGGAACTAACTTTATATTATGAATTATGTTTTCCCTACTATAAATCAAAAATGACTTCAAACGGTCCCTGCCTGGATTACTAAAGGCCTGAGAAAAGCTAGTGCTATTAAAAGACAATTAAGGTTTACATATTATAAATATAAGAAACAAGACACGCTTAAAAAATATAATAGTTATGCGAAAATATTAAAGCAATGCATCACATGGTCTAAAAAAAATATTAATTGAAAACAACTAAATCAAGCAAAAAGTAAAGGAAAAGCCACTTGGATTATAATAAAAGACAAAAATAATATTATTAAGTCCATCAGCAGCGTAACATCAATACAAAATGACGGGAATATTATTCACGATCCAACCCAAATAGCAACATTATTTAATGACTTCTATATTAATATCTGTAATGGAAATAGTTTAAACTCGCCTAAGAAACAATATCAAAAAATTCCTGTTAATGATAAATCAATTTTCATAAAACCGACTTCAGAGCTTCAAATAATAAATATTATTAAATCGTTAAATAACACCAAAGCTGTGGGCTATGATTCCATTTCCACGGAAATAATTAAAGCCAGTGCGTATATTATTGCCCCCATTCTTGACCACATAATCACAAATTCCTTGATTCAAGGATTATTTCCAGATAAGTTGAAATATTCTATTGTTAAGCCATTATATAAGAAAGGTGATAAAAAGGAAACTAATAACTATCGTCCTATTACTCTTGTGCCTATAATATCAAACATTTTTGAAAGAATTTTTTACAATAGATTAATTGAATTTCTAAATAAACACAATATTATTAAAAAAGAACAGAATGGCTTTCAACACAATAAATCAACTTCATTAGCGGCATTTTCTCTTGTTAAAAATATAACTGAATGCATTGATAAAAAAATTCCGGTGGTAGCCATATTCTTTGATATGAGTAGGGCTTTTGATTTCGTAGATCATAAAATCTTGCTGAATAAATGCGAAAAATATGGCATTAGAGGAGTAGCATTAGACTGGATAAAAAGTTTTCTAACAAATCGTAAACAATGTGTGGAAGTTACTAGTTTGAATGATAGTTTTGAATGTAAAGCACACAGATCTCCATTCAAAGTTAATAAGTATGGCGTCCCACAAGGGAGCGTCTTAGGCCCCTTGTTATTCTTATTGTACATAAATGACCTACCAGACTCAATAAATTGTCAAAGTGTACTATTCGCAGACGACATATCTATAATAGTGCCGCATAAAGATAAAGATACATCTCACGAATTTAAAATAAGTAAAGAGGTACAATTGGTATTAAAATGGTTAAAAGCAAACAAATTAAATGTAAATATGTAAAAAACAAAATTAATAAAATTTGATCCCATTAAAAGTAAACAATTTGAAAATAACATTAACATAAGGATAGAAAACGACAGTATAGAAGAAGCTGACAGCATAAAATTCTTAGGTATAACTCTAGATAGATTATGTGATTGGAAAGAACATATACATGATGTTTGCCTCAAACTAAGCAGATTTACCTACGCCCTTAGAAAACTTCGTACCGTAACAGATGAAAAAACCGCAGGTATAGCATAGAAGGGCTATGTAGAATCTATCCTAAGATATGGTTTAATAATATGGGGGAATTCAACAGATGTTAGTCAAGCATTAATTGCACAAAAGAAATGTTTACGAGCTATTTGTGGAGCAAATCCACTTTACTCTTGTAAACCATTATTCAAAAAACTTAATTTGCTGACATTAACCTGCATGTATGTTCTTGAAGTTTCAGTATTTGTTAGGAAGTATAACGATTTTTTCAAATTCAAGGGGGATTATGTTACAAAATACAGACCAAGAGACCCTAGTAAAATAATAATACCATTTTGTAGAACAACATTAAACAAATAGAATGTTTATCACGTGTGCATGTCAATTTTTAATAAACTACCAAAGCATATAAGAGAACTTCCATTTAAATACTTTAAAATTATGTTAAGGAAATGGCTAGTGGATAAGTGCTTCTACACATTAGGTACAAGAAAAGAGTACATGGAACATAAAAATAATGAATTTAATTTTTTATAAAAAATGTAATATAATTTTATAGTGTAATTTGATAATATTATGATAATTTAAATAATTTGAGTATTGAATTGTATAATGTAATTATAATAAATAAATAATAATAAAAATATATGTAATAATAATAAATAAATATAATGTACTTAATTATAAATATTTGCATGCCTAATACAGGCAGAATATAGCTTGCACTCTGCACCAATTTTGTTTAATCTGGTACCACCTGTATTCTGTGCAAATAAATGTTTCTTTCTTTCTTTCTAATACTTCAACAGATTTCAAAGACACTAAGTTTGTTGATTCTCAAGGTGAATATTTTCAGAAAATATCGCTCCGAAAGTAGCATAAATTGTGTTCCCCATAATTTTTCACCGTAACTCGACGTCATGTCAGTTAAATGAGAATCAATACAACGTATTGACTATTATGATAACGTTATCAGTACAACAACAGCAAACAATTATACAGTCGTAGCCAACCTGTATAATCATCATATCTTGAGTCAGGCCGTGACCAGGGTGAGCGTGTCCGCTACGCCATGACTTTGGGGAAAGTCAACCGCGAGCGTCTTCTGGTGGCGTGTGCGTGTTCCCGCACGTCACCGCCGGAGCTAAGCTCCGGCAGAGAGGGGGCCCGTAGCGGGCCCTCGTCGCGGACGAATGTTCCTGCGCTCCCGTGACCACAGCAGAGCGCGACGAGAGGGACACCTTGGGGTTTTAGTAGGTGCGCGCCCCACATAACCCTTCGGTTCTTTCCCCAAGACCGAGGGATATGCGTCAGGCATTTAAAAGTAAAAAAAAATAAAAAGGCCATGACCACGGTCGGTGCAATTCGATCGAAATTTCGGTTAAATCAAACCCTCGAGTGTCTTATCATGTTTGGTTAGGCAAAAAGAGGAACACGGATAGTGAAGGAAAGGGATTCCTTAAACCTACTCCTGGAATCGCAAGTTCCAGACAGTGTTGGGCACATTTTAATTGCAATTAACAATATAACTTACAAATTAATTAATTTTAGTTGTAGAAATTAACAAATAGGTAATAATACTTAATTAAAGAAAATAGGTAACAATAATTAAAATAATTTTTCACAATTACAATTAATTAATTGTTAGTTATTTGAAGGCTATTATGCAATTAATAATTAAGTAGTAACGGATTATTAGTATTAATTGCAATGCAATTAAAATGTCCCCTGGCCTGGCAGACATTGACGGGCAGTGGCTGGCAGGCCCGATTTCCAAGCTCTACTACACGATGGACCTTGCACCTATGAAGAATCCATGGAATATTTTGTCTCTGATCATAAAAATACATAATAGAATTACTTTGTATGTTGTTAAAACATTTTTTTATAAAAAAAACAAAACTTGTACCTACCTATATCAATGGTAATACCATTCATAATTTCAACCCATAAACGTCCCACTGCTGGGCACGGGTCTCCTCCAAAGAATGTGGAGGGAATTTAGCCTACTATAATACCAATCTGATCGTACGGGTTGGTAAGTGATGGTGGCTGAATGGATAAGTGACCGGCGCCGGCGTGCATATCACGCAGTCCGATCCCGACCGGCAGTATCAATGTGGATACCACTTTGTGGAATATAAATTTACTAGTCAAGTGACTTACCATCTGCTAACGGTGAAGGAAAATATCGTGAGGAAACCCACGTACCCTAGAAGAAATTCTATGAGTATGTCTGATCCACCAACCCGCATTATGGCCTAAACTCTCTCAGCTCCCTAGTTAGAGGAGAGGAGACCCGAGCCCAGCAGTGGGACTTAATGGGTTGGTATTCTGAAGGCGTTTAACCACCAAACAATAGAATTCTTCAGCTTTGTAATAACTATGGACACAATCCGCCTGCGCTGCGCCTGAAAGAAGAAATAGGTACTAATTTACATATATAAATATTTAATTCTACGCTCCAAATAATATAAATAGAACCTTGTCAAATTAATTTTAGCTGTCAGCCACTTGTTATGAGTGTATTACTTAAAAGGTTTTAAGAGCGTTTTTACAAACGGAGTGGCAACGTCGTATTTTAATGTCATATTACGTGGTTTTCAATTCTTTTTTATTTCATCAGAGATATATTTTTAAAATATGTTTGCTACACTTTAGAATTAGGTGAAAAGTATGTAAAATGTAAGAAATCATAGCGTACAGTTCCATTTATATTCAAATAACACATTGGAATCTTGCAGGGCCTTTTTTCATAATAAAATACATAATATATATATATACATATAGATCACGCCTCTTTCCCAACAGAGGGGTAGGCAAAGACCATTTCCTTCCACTTGCTACGATTCTGACACACATCTTTGGCTTCTTCAACATTCATCAGTCTTTTCATACATTCTCGCCGATTGAGGGTACTCCTGATCGGTCCCTTCTTTAGAACGTCACCTATTTGGTCATGGTACATTCTTCTAGGTCTTCCCCTTCCAACGTTTTCTTTCACATTCGCCTCATATATTTGTTTTGTCACTCTGTCTTCATTCATTCTCTCGACATGTCCAAACCAGCTTAACATTCCTTTCTCTATTCGTGGCACAACATCTATTTTTAAGCCATATGTAATAAAATAACTATAAGCATTACGGATACACATCCACGTACTTCTAAAGACTGTATTAAACATATTTTTAAAATATAGCTCCGATTAAAATACTAAAAAATATAAAACCATAAAATATGACTCTAAATTGCCACGTCGCCACTCTGTTTGTAAATACGCTCTTAAATTGGTTTGTCACCTACCTACCTTGGTTCAACGCTATGATCTCAGGCACTACAGGTCCGATTTGAAAAATTCTTTTAGTGTTGGATAGCCCATTTATCGAGGAATGTTATATGTATATATATCATCACGCTACAGCCAATACGAGGTGAGCAGAGGCCAAATAAAGATCGACGGAGCGAAGCCTGTAAGGATGCAGGTACCTATTGATTGGTACAAAAAAAATCTCTTTTAACTTTCTGTTTTTTTTAGGTTTAAAATCAGGATGTACGGGACATTAGGAGTCGTAACGCATATGAGTATGTGACTTGTATAGCAGTGGAAATAAGGCTTAATTTAGCGCAACTGCTGGGAACGTGTTTTAATACATAAACTAGCCGTCGCCCGTGGCTTCGCTCCCGTGAATTTTGTTTGGCCATTATACTCCTATTGGTCGCTTTCCTCGATAAATAGGCTACCTAACACAAAAATAATTTTTCAATTCGGTTCAGTAATTTCTAAGATTAGCACGTTCAAATAAACAAACAAACAATCCTTCAGCTTTATAATATTAGTTAGATATAAAATTGGTGTCTATATAATGATATATCTATTTGACACTGCGGCTCATTTATTCCAGTCTATGACCTTCTGACTGCGTTAACTATTCATTAACAGGCGTAAACATTTACATTTAAAACGTCATGCTTGTATTGTGGGGTAGGTACATTAATAATGGAAGAATACGCGTGGGCACGTATAAGCAATGGTGGCTGAAAGGATAAGGGACCGGCGTGCAAATCATGCGGTCTGAGTTCGATCCCGACCGGCAGTACCAATGTGGATTCCACTTTGTGGAATTTATATGTACTAGTCAAGTGACTTACCATCTGCTAACGGTAAAGGAAAACATCGTGAGGAAACACACATACCCTAGAAGAAATTCTATGATTATGTCTGATCCACCAACCCGCACTAGGCCAGCGTGAGTGGATTATGGCCTAAGCCCTCTCTAGATAGAGGAGAGGAGACCCGATCCCAGCAGTGGGACTTAATGGGTTGCTAATGATGATGATGATGACGACGCGTGGAGGAACACGCTCACTAAAAGAAATATTGGTGAATGTGTGTTGATTGTCTTATATTATGTTTCTATACAACGTAGAAATGCGGTAAAGCCTAAGATTAACTAACTCTAAGTGGCGCGCGGTTAGCGGTCAGAGTTCTGAGTTCTGCGTTTTGCGTTCACACTTGCGTACATTGAAACTGGCAGACTGTTTGCTTTCGGTGTGTAGGATTCTTGGTTTTTATATAGGTAGACTTTATATTTATTATTAGATAATCTTATGATTTATTTCTGAATGGGACTATTCTCACCGCAGTGTTTGGAGCGGTGCGAACGGCTCAAAGTATCCTTTGGAATGAGAATTGGGTTCTATTCAGAAATAGTCTTCATGCGATTCACAGCGCGGTTCGAATCGCTCGCGGTCCGAAACAGGTCAGTTTACGTGATCATCTGAAAATTTTATAAAATAATTGAATTTTTAATGCTGCTAGCCTGTTGGGCACTTTTGCCGCAGACAATGGCAGGGATGCGGAGGAATTTTATGATTGCAGTATTTTAATTTGTAATTTTTCCTTTTTTTTAATTTAATGATTTTTATTTATTGATTTAAAACGGGAATTCTGAATATGATTTAGGTATTTACATACCTTATGGTGATACCTTGACGTCTCGACCGGGACCGGAGACCAACCGTCAAGCACCTTAAGGTATGTAAATACCCACAGATATATATGGAATTCCATATATATCTGTGTAAATACCTAAATCATTATCGCGTGAATTCCCGTTTTAAATCAATAGGTAGTTTTTATTTGTAGATATTATTGGTTAAATTTAGATTCAAATATTGTATATTATACAGGCACAACAAATAGTTATAAATACATTTGTTAAATATAGAGAGGTAAGTCTTCGAGAAGTTGTCGGCCTATTCAATTATCAAAAATGCTTGTCGCAGAAATGCGCTGGCAAATCACCAGGATAACTTCGTAATTCCAAATTCCATAACAGTGCTCTGTGTACAGGTATTTTTTACTACCTATTATTAAATGACAACTGATTAATTGTCTTGTCTTCGATTTGTTTATTAATAAATAAATATCAATTAATAACAAAGATGTTGATTTAATTAGATTATCCAACGTAAGCGTCATTAAAATACGTAACATTAAATTTTTTTAAATGAACACGATTCGATATAATATTATTCGATATATCAAATTCCAAAACCTATTTCAATTTAGTTTGGATCAAATATATCAAATAAGTACCATCCTCCCCCCCTCCCTCCCTTACCTCTGAAGGGAAAATTCCAGTGGTCCTCTCTGACTTTTTCACTGTTCCAAGGGTTTGTAGAAACAAATATTTGAAATTAATTTCAACTTGATATCTCCATGTGTTTCTGAGAAAACGGCTCTTTACAGACAGACAGACGGAAACAGCGGAGTTATCATAAAAGGCTTCCGTTTTTTCCTTTTGGGGTACGGAACCCTAAAAGCAGTTATAGTTCCATGTACCGGGCTGATACAAATAATTCCAAGACGAATACCATATTCTGCTTACGCTTTAAATTATAGAAGGCGTGAAGTAGGTAAATACTCTTGAAAAACATAACCCTCCTGACGCAGTCGGATAAAAACTACACACAAAATGGAAAGTTTATACAAAGAATAACATATTCAATATGGCGTCTAGAAACAACTGACGTAACTGTACCGGTTTAAAGCAGTTATGAGCGGTTACAACAAGCTCAGACCAGTTCGGAAAGGCTATTGAACTGACGTGCCTTTCGTTTTTGAATTTAAAATTGTAATTTTGTCTTGTTAGTTCTTTGTTTTGGTGTGTAGATGTCGTTGTAGTGATTAATTTAGTTTTTAATAGTGTATTTTGAAAGTGTTATAACTATTAATTATTAAAAAGAAAAGGCTCCCTCTGCGTGATATGTCGGTGAAAACTAGCATATAATAATAAACTATTCTAGGTTTTAAACTATCGCGTAATTTCATGCAAATCGGTTGAGCAGGTTATTCTTGGACGTGTAAAGAACAAACAAACATACAAAGAAATATAAATTTATTTGGTTTGGTGCAAGATACATTTACAATGATATCATACTATTATAGTATAAATATTATAAACAAAAGAATTTTTGGTTCGAATTGAAATTCTTTTAGCATTAGCCGTTAACGAGGAAGTTAAAAAAAAAATCCCTTTTAGCAGTTGTTGGCGTCTTTTTGGCAAACAAATGCCATTCATAAGAAGTCGCTTTTATTAATTATGCGTATAAAATGAAAATATACGTAGGTTTTCTTTAGTAGAAATACAAGTGTTTTGAGGTGTTGTGAGTCGACTAGTTCTGCGACAGTGATATAGATTCAGTGGCGTTATTGAGTAAATTATCCATCCATCCATAATAAAATAATAACTATTGCATTTCCTCCATAACGGCAAAGGCTAATACATGCTCAAACTGAGCCGAGTAATTCATCGACACGTCCTCAAACATATCATTATTTCAACCCATAAATACCCCACGCTAGGCACGGGTCTCCTCCAAAGAATGTGGAGGGAATTTAGCCTACTATACCACGCTAGCCAGACGGGTTGGTATAGGGTTTGTTTCGAATTTTCCATATCTCGCAGTTCTCTTGTCTGCTTTTTTACGACATAGTTTTTAATTAATATTAAACGAGATATTTATGTACTTTATTTGTAATAGGTATTTAGATTTCTATATTTCGGCGCTGTTGCAAGCGATAATTACGACCTTTTACGACACCCACGGGTTGAAATGGAGATGACATTTTGTATTCTTAATCCGTCACTACACTGATAATCCATGGCATTTAATAACACTAGTAGAAATATAGTAGGTACCTAATCTAGTAACCAAATCTAAGTTTGAATACAGTATTAACTCGATAGAAGTGTATTCAAGTCATAGTGATCGTAAAATCCTACTTAAAGACGATTATTGCGTCCGTTAGTGTATGAACAATGGACTTAACTTGTGTCATTATAAAAATGACACACATCCACAAATGTTGCTTCACAATTTTAAACTTTAACAGTTTGTGTTTAAGGTGTATGTGTATTAGTTTATAAGCGCATAAACTTATGTCTGTTTCCTAGAAACATGTGTTTAAATGTTTGTAAATATTTAACATTGTCTGTGCAATCAGATTTATGCCTCGACATTCAGTTTCAGAAAATGCATTTGAATGATTACGGATTTAATTGCATTAACTAAAGAGTTAAAAGTTTACATTGAAACTTTTCGCTAATATTTTTATTTTTTTTTACTTGAAACTTCCTTAAAAATAACGTTAGTTTGGCGATACTGAAAGATTTTTGATTTATATTGAGTTAGACCAGATAAAAAAACAAAATTGAATTTTTTTTTAAATCCCACGACGAAAACTTCTGTACAAAAGAAGAAACAAGACATATAAAAAGGTTTAAATAATTTTATAATATTTTTTTAGATAGGAGGGCACAAAGGTTTCAACGAAATCAGTGTATTGTAGCGCCTCCTGGCGAGCTATTATCAAAACACCTATCTAATAACCTTTCCCCAAGAATCGCACACACTTTACAGAAAACCGCATCTAAATCGGTCAAACCGTTTCCGTGATAAATGGCATTATGTGGGAACACACAAACACACAGCCTCTCACCCCAAACGCATATACCGTCTCCGTTCCGTCGTGGGTAAAAATATATCTGTGATACAAAGGTTTATTAACTAATTCAATAAAATATTTACACATAACTTAAAAATTATACACAACTTACCTATTTAAAAAAAAGAACCAGATACTCTATTTACAGGAAATTCCTATAAATAGAATATCTGATTGAGATCAGATTCCTTAGGAAACGTACCCGAAAGGCTAGCCACATTACCGCGTTGGATAGCAAGGCTAATGCGTTTCCCCAGGTAGAGGCCAGCCCTTAGGTCATGTGATACCTCAGAAACACGCTCACAAATTTCACGATAAAATTTGTGAGCGTTTGATCCCCAAGGTCCATATTTCAATGATACATGTATTGGAGTTTAGTACCAACTCGACACTGTTCCCATTCGTCGGTTCACACATAAGCCGAGTTGCTCATTAACTCGTCCTCAATCATACCATCATCAACATATTTTCAACCCATAAACGTCCCACTGCTGGGCACGGGTCTCATCCAAAGATTTTGGGGGAAATTTTGCCACGCTGACCTGACGGGTAGGTATAGTGTTTTGTTTCGGATTTTCATTTTACGGGTACTTACTTTTTAATACACCTTGACGTAATTCTAAAAAGTGTAGCAAACTGTAAACCCATAAAACCCCAACCCCCCCCCGTTTTTTTTCATTTTTTTAAAAATTCAACGCCCGCACTAGGGAACAAGCCCTGTGTCGCGGGGAGCTTTACAAACATGAAACTAACGGACACAAAGTACACCCAGACTAGAGACAAATATTTGTGTGATTCATAGATATTTGTTTCTAGTCTGGGTGTACTTTGTGTCCGTTAGTTTCATGTTTGTAAAGCTCCCCGCGACACTGGGCTTGTTCCCTACAAATATCTATGAATCACACAAATATTTGTCTCGTGTGGGAATCGAACCCACGTCACCCAACACAGCGATGTAGTGGCGAGGCGACCACTTTAACAACTGCGCCACGGTGACAGTCAATTTTTGTTAATGTTAAAATAAATGTTTGTTGTTTTTACAAACAGAGTAGAAAGTGTAGAATCGTTGCAATTCAAAATTGCAACGTTTCCACTGTTTGTAAAAACGCTCTTATGATTTTAAATTTTGCTTACATTTAGTGTTATTAAAATTCAAATGTGAAACTCAAAATGGGTGAATTACTGCAAAGACTAAAAGTGTTCGGTAAAAAGAAGGACTTGGGAAGTATGTATTCTGTGGTATCCTGCAGTGACCTGACTCCAGGGAGCTTGGAGATATGGTTGGATTTACCTGATGAAATCAAATATGACCCGTTATTGGCGCCTTTCAAGTTACGATATGAACAAGAACATGGTAAGATTATATTATTTTCTAAATATTTTAAGTATACAATATTCAGGCTATGAATGAAGGAAGAAAAATACAAAAGTAAACGTCCCACTGCTGGGCACGGATCTCCTCCAAAGTATGTGGAAGGAATTTAGCCTACTATACCACGCTGACCATACGGGTTGGTATAGGGTTTGTTTCGAATTTTTCTTTTCTCGCAGTGCTCTTGTCTGTTTACGTTTAGTCCCGTAGTCGCCTTATGACACATACGGCTTGTGATGGGGTAGTGACACTATGTATTCTTAATCCGTCACTACACGGATAGAATTTAAACAGTCACATTTTGTCAATTGAGTCACAGTTTTTACCCCCGTACCACGACATGCCTGGTACCAAGTGCATTTGCGATTGCGACATGATTAAGGACAATAAACGTAGTGCACCCACTAACTTGAATGTACCATTAACACAAGGAAACATAATTGCTTAATTTGAGACTAGATGGCGCTGTGTAAATAATTAACAAACTATAATACCGAAAGCATAGGATTAAAGCGTCAGATTATGCTTGGGTCTCCTATAGGGTTATCAAATTAATTTTCAGAAAAAGCCCTGGACTTTCGTTTACAAAAAGATTTCGTTTTCCAGGTAAACTTGAACCTCCAGACGTGCCAAACGAGGGAGATAAGACAATATTTGATAAGAAACAAGATTTACAGAAGAGAGAAGACGCCAATGATGTCCTCAAAGATGCAACAATTAGGTTAGTATTTAAGACGCTGTCCACACGGCGCGTGGTCTTCAACTTTAGTATGCTTTAACTCTATGATCTTTTCTAGGTTAATGGAACAGCCGCATGAAGATGACGACATAAAATCAAAATCGGTTCATAAGAAAAAGGTATGTCATTCGTAGTTAAGAATGATGTTTTCAATTCAATTTTTATTGTAAACCACAATTACATAATAATATGTCTTTAGACAAAAGTAAACTTATAAGGGGTTGTGCACATTGCGTTTTTTAAATGCGCCCTCAAAGTGCGTGTGGAGCGATTCAAACGACTAAAACTGCTCTTTAGGAGGGACCAAAAACATAGCTGGCGAAATGTGGGTGTGAACCTCTGCCTACCCCTTCGGGGAAAAAGGCGTGATGCTATGTTATGTTATGTTTTTGTTTTTAAAAGCTTGTCCGCTTTTAATAAACAAAAATGTGAATTAAAAGGTATAAAATAAAAATAAAGATAGATCTTTTCAAAATGTAAAATTGGCGAAAGTTTTAAGCACTGATATTATATGATCTGTTATGCAGGTATACTATCCCATTTCAGTGACTAAAAAAAGATATGCAAAATTTGAAAGTTACATACGTACCTACATTGCAATTTGCAAGTTTATAGAAAGCTTATAATAATAAAAACTGAACTGCTTGGTGCTCAGGGCACGCCGGCAATGTCAGTTAGACGGAGCGATCAGAAGATTAATTTTGTATACTTTTTACAGTTAGACCAAGCTCTCCGCGTGTTAAAGCTGTTTGTCCTGATCTCAAGTTGGGTACTCCTCACTGTGTCCCTACTTCTTAACATGGAACGGACAGAAGTGGTGCTTCATACAGCTGTCAGAGATGATATCAAAGGTATCATCTTAACGCATTTTATCACAAACATATCACAAGTTTCACCTTCCCTATCTGTAGGTAATGGAATTATGCAAGTAATAATTATCTCTAATATTATAAAGCTGTAAAACGTGTTTGTTTGGTTCAACGCTAGGATCTCAGGAACTACTGGTCCGATTTGAAAATTTATTTTAGTATTGGATAGCCCATTTATCGAGGAAGGTTATAGGGTATATAACATCATGCTAAGGTCAATAGGAGCTGAGCAGTGGGAAAATAAAAACGAGTGGTGCGAAGCCTTGCGCGACTTCTAGTAATATCATCATCATCAGCAACCCATTAATGTCCCACAGTTGGGCTCGGGTCTCCCATACTCCTTATCTTGTGATATATATTAAGCAAAACTAACAAAAAAGAAAACAAAAACAACACGGAACAAACACGAATAAAACACGGAATCCTTATAGTTGGGTCAAAGTAGGTGCATAAAAGAAGAGTTGTTGAATGAAAGAACTGTATAAGCAGATAAACAGAAAAGTCTTGTGTGAGCCACTAGATGAAAATTTCTGAAAGGACTCATTTTCACTTGATTCCTAAGGAATGCAACTCCGTGGAGTCACTGGTACCTACGTTTATATAACTTTACGTTTTTTTTTTCTTTCAGTATACGAATTACCATCAAGTAACAACAAAGTGAAATTATTTATTACTCTTACTGGACCGTTCTCTTCTGAGGTCTCCAATGACAGCGTGAATAATCTTCAGTTGTGGCTGCATAGATCTGTGGAAGGAAACCAGGGAGTCGACTTTGAACAGGTATAACAAAACAGATTTTAAAATGACCTTGGAAAAATTTTAATGCCATTCCATCCATATCGTTTCTCGGTGTATCAGTGCCTTCAATCTTAGATTTCTATGTATGTAATCGTTGGCAAATGGGTATCATTTCCTGTCGTGTAATTGTCAGTATCAATGTGAAAATTATTAACAAATACTTTGTTAACCAAACTAAGTTTTATCTACCAGTTAATGATAAAATACAATGTATACCCAAAAACCAGCCAAGCATTGCAGATTATGCAATTTTGTATTTTTTTGTAATTGAAATGTAAGATGTTAGTAGGCAACAGACTATATAGTTTAATTATATAGCTTGTTGCCTAATATCTTACATATATTTTATTTTACATTACTTTTCGATCACAAAATAAATATAAGAAAATTGCATAACCGAACGGAACCCTCGGTGCGCGAGTCCGACTTGAACTTAGCCGGTTTTTATTATTATAAACATACAATTAACAGATAAGGTACACGCACTTGAAAGAAATATCAATGGGTCACACAAAAATGTGTCTCGTGTGGGAAAAAAAATATAATTTAAATCAATGAATGGAGCTTACATTAATAACTATACAAATATGGAATAATATCATTGTTAATACACATTATTACGATAATAAAACATCGTAGGTATTTGTAAATATTTACATTTAAAGAAAATCTCTTTTAAACTAGTTTAATGCCATCGTAAAAACAATTTATTGATGTTTATGCAACTGAGTGTTTAGACATTGGTACTTTGAAAGGTATAAATAAACATAGCATAACAGTTTTCCTCGTAGGGGTAGGCAGAGGAACGTCTAATCCACATTCCGGAAGCGATGGTAGCCGAATGGATAAGTGACCGGTATGCAAATTATGCGTTTGAGTTCGATTCCGCACGTGCGGACGTTACAATAGTTCAGTAACTGGTCCAGTAGCAAAGAAGATTTTTTTTTTGTTACAATTATAATTTTTTTGTTAGAAGCTAATAGCATCTAACCCAAAAAATAATAATTGTAACTGACATTCCATCTTTGGTCATTTTATTTATTTTAATGTATTTTGAAGTCTTTTACGCTTGTAAGGGGGCGTGGGTAGTCATGGATAAAGAAAATTATTTCATCTATCGAAATATTTCTAAAAAAAACGCAATTCCGTTGGCGGCCGGAAGTGTCTGTCATCGAAATATTTGAAGTAGAAAAATAAGACATTAATTCTTTATTTTTCAGAATTCTTCAAAATGGACAATACATCTCCAGTCCGATGATTTGTTAGACTTTTCACCAAGCTCGACTGAGAGTAGGACATTGGTACTACAAGATAATTCGCCTATAATGCACCACTTTGCCAATAACCACACGAATTCCACCGACAAAGAATTAAATGCTCACGCGCAGATTACAAGATGGCAAGATATTAACGGAAATGGTAACATAAATAATAAATTATGTTTAAATCTAATTAATAATAATAATAGGAGTGAATAGGTTTCTTAAGGGTCGGCAACGCGCTCGTGATGCCCCTGGTGTTGCAGGCGCCCATAGGCTACGGTAACCGCTTACCATCAGGCGGACCGTACGTCTGTTTGCCACCGTCGTGGTATAAAAAAAAAAAAAAAAAAAAATTAAGTCACTCAGAGTATCGTCTAAGTCGAATTTACCTATGTAGGCATATAGCCCATGCAAAAATGACTTATTAGTAGATAGGTCAGAATAGAGTTAATTTTTTTTTTCCAGAAATCATTTACTAGTGGCACATTTTTCGACAGACCTTTCAACATTTTAAGGTATTTCAGAAAGATTTTTGCACTATGTGAAATAAACGCATCGAAAGTAGCATAATTTGTGCCCCTCCCCCCCTCATTTTTCAAAAACGTAGAACCGAACAAAGTCACATAAAAAACGCTTAATAAATACTTCCCACCAAAATTATTTTTAACATGATCGGATGTACCGTTTTTGAGTTAATGCCGAAAAACTGCGCTTCGCTCTAAAAATCCCCCTTCAAGCATCGCTACTTCATCATCATTCTAGATCTACTTCTGTGACAACGGCCGTATTTAGGCATTCATTTTGCCTGTTTAGTGATTTTTGACGATCTGTAACGATATCAATGTGAATTTCACTTTGTGGAATTTACATGTACAAGTCAAGTGGCTTACCATACGCTTACGGAGAAGATAAACATCGTGAGGAGACCCACATACCCCAGAAGAAACTACGTAAATGTCTAATCCATCAACCCACACTAAGCCAGCGTGTGTGGATTATGGCCTAAACCCATTCAGCTCTCTAGAAAAGGAGACCTGAGCCCAGCAGTGTGACATTAATGACGTCATAATTTCCCTGCAGGAACGGCAGTGACTCTCAGGATGAGCACGACGACCAAGAACACAGTTCCTCTAACCATCAGCTACCAGCTCAACCCATTAGATGAAGAAGAAGGCATCATATATGCTACGATACTGCTCATTGCGTTGTACACTCTTATTATATTTGAGGTATGTAAGCGACATATTGGATGCGGGCGGCACAAAGTCGCTCGCTGTGGCGGAAATTAGGTGAGGCCTTTGTTCAATGGTGGACGTCATTGGGTTGATATGATGATGATGATGAAGCGACATATTATATTATACAAGCTTCTGCCTACGACTCTCTCGAGTGGTAAAAAGTTGCCATGAAAATAAATCACTGTGTTCATATTTCAAATATGCATATTTGAAGTTTTTAGTAACCATAGAGCCACTTACTGTTCTTTATCATGTTTATTTCCTCATTTCAAACGTGCTAGGCACGTGTTTCCTCCAAAGATTGTGGAGGGAATTTAGCCTACTATACCACGCTGGCTAAACGGGTTGGGAAAATATAATAATAATAATAAAATCATTTATTTCTGCAAAACTTTACAAAGTAAGGTTAGCAAACAATAACTTATACTTATGTTATACATTTCACAGGCAGCGCTTATTAATGAGAACTAAAGTTTTCTGTTGGTTTTCTCACTAGGCAAAGCCTGTATCGAGAAAACCTGGTTTCTTAAAATATATTTGCTCACGTCTTAAAGAATTAACTTAAATCTATAGGTATAATTTTGAGAAACAAAAAAGAAAAAATACTATACAACTAAAGAGGTGGATAGAGTTTGTATCGAATTTTCCTCTCTCTCTCTCGCAATGCTAGTTTCTGCATAAGGTACTCCCTTAGTCGCCTTATACGACACTACACAGATAATTTAGGTTTATTTCCTATCTCGTGGGAATTCCAAAAATCCAGGGCAATACGACCGCGCCGCCAGTACCCGCCGCGGTATGACCGTGGCTGATCGCCGTGAATTGAACAAGTCAGTTTGTATGCACCAACACAGACACGGGCTTAATTTTATTGCTTTGCGGTCAAAAAGAACGCGATGCACCGTCGTATGCGCAGCCCCTAAACATGTTTCTTTTTTCAGGTAATAAACCGTACCATAGCAGCACTATTATCATCGTCACTAGCCGTAGCAGTGCTAGCTCTGAGTGGAGCTAGACCTTCCTTACCTGAGCTGGTCTCTTGGCTGGATGTGGAGACTCTGCTGCTGCTCTTCAGCATGATGCTGCTGGTGGCTATCTTGGCTGAAACTGGACTGTTCGATTATTTGGCTGTGTTGGCTTTTGAGGTATTTCTTGGACCTAGAGTTTGTTTTAAATACTATTAATATCACACATCACCCAAGTTATTGGATATCTGAAATAAAAATCTATTTGAAACTGTAAATCAATCTAATATAAAAATATCGGATAGTTTTGGAGAGGGGTATCCGTGGTAGCGAACCGGAATGAATAAATTATGGCATATAAACCTATAAATAAATTATGATTTTACAATTCTTAAAAAATCTAATATCCGTAATCGAAACTATCCAAACTTTTGGATAGTCAGCAATAATTTAATATCCGTAACCGAAACCGGTATAACATTTTTCATATATCGTACCGTATCCGCATCCAGGTCCGAAATTTCATACATCCATAATATCCCTGATTAAAATGGTATTAAAAGGGCAAAAGGCAGAAAATAGTAGAAATTACTTCAACGAAAAGTGTTGCATCCTTAAATAAAAGAAGCAGAAAGTTGCTTAACATAAGAAGACGGCTGAACATTTAGAAAAAAGAAAGAAAGAAATGCTAAGAAGACTTAATCTGCCTTTCAGGTCACGGGTGGAAGAACATGGCCCCTGATCAACTGCCTCTGCTTCTTTACTGCCATATTCTCCACATTCCTGGACAACGTCACCACTGTTTTGCTGATGACTCCTGTAACCATCAGGTAACTCCATCATGGAAACTCCTAAAATATAAGAGAGTCAGCTAGTGACCACGGCCTGTCCTGGAAGTCTACTTGGGATCTTTTGTTTTAGGGTTGGACCACATTACACGCCGAATCCAAAGCTTCTATCTTCTTTCTGTCACTTAAAGCTATCATTAATTCATAGAAAACAATAGAAACACAGGAAAGTGCGATTCCATGCGGCTAAATGTATTCCAATCCTTATACATTTTAATGAAATATATAAGGTTTAGGCGGCACAGGACCGTTCGCAGTGGCGTAAATTAGGTGAGGCCTATGTTCAGCAGTGGACGTCGTTGGGCTGATATAAGACAATAATAATAATTAAGAGGCGCAGTCTTGGTTCCCTACCACGACTACCGGAATGAATAAATTATGGCATACCTTTATATATATATACAGGGTGTATACGACGATACGACATTAAATGACAAGGTAGCCAGTGTAAACCCTTATAAACATATTCTAATATAAATTATTAAAAAAAAAAGAAAAAAAAAAAAAAAAAAAAGCTACACATTATTTAAAGTCGAAAAATTTAAGAATATAAAACTACACATTATTTTTCTATCATGTCGTTTTCGGCATGATGACGACAACTGTGCGGAACAGAGTAAGAGATAAGATAATATGAAAGAGTCAGAGATATTTAAATGAATTGAATGACGTAATGACAACATACGATCAACGTAAATACCTACAGGTTGTTTAAAACTGTGAACAACTGTGACATAAAGAAAGTACATTTGCGTCTAAACTATTGCAAATTTCTGTTTCATTTTTTTGGTATAGCCTTCTAACATCACATGCTACACGTGGTTTCATTTAATGTCGTATCGTCGTATACACCCTGTATATATAGTTTATGTTTTTCTTTTACAATTCTTAAAAAATCTAATATCCGTAACCGAAACTATCCAAACTGTTTGGATAGTCCGAAATAATTTAAGATCTTTATCCGAAACCGTTAAAGATGTTAAATTATTTATAAAAAGTAATATTAAAAAAAAAAAAAACATGTTTAAAATTAAGTACTAATATTCAAGTACTATATAATGTTTACAGGTTATGTGAAGTTACCCAGCTGAATCCCGTACCGGTACTGATGTCAATGGTGATATTCAGTAATGTGGGGGGAGCTGCCACTCCCGTGGGAGACCCTCCCAATGTAATCATAGCTACCCACCCTTCTATAGTCAAGGAAGTAAGTGGTAATTTCAATTAAGTGAAATTGCCTCGATGGCCCAGCGGGAAGTGTATACGACTGCTGTGCAAGAGGTCCCGGGTTCGATTCCCGGGTCGGGTGAAAATTGTATTGGGTTTTTCTATTATAAAATTCCAGTATTAAGATTTTCCCGGAGTTTGGTAAACAAATGTTCCCGGTTGATGACAATAGGCTCGCCCCCTATTTCATGGGACCAAACATAGCTGGCGAAATGTGGGTGTGAAACACCTCTGCCTACCCCTTCGGGGACAAAGGCGTGATGCTATGTTATGTTTATGTTATGTTATGAAATTAAATTAATTCACTAAACCTAAAAACCTCTCAGCTCTCTAGTTAAAGGAGAGGAGACCCGAGCCCAGCAGTGGGACTTAATGGGTTGCTGATGAAATGAACTCTCTTTAATTCATCTAAGTTACAAAGTAACCCTTATCCGAGAAATAGGGTTAAGAAGTTACTTAAAAATCACGTTATTAATGGACATGGGGGGGCAAGTAGGTACCTACAGCTGGTCCTTTTGGGAAGATACCATACCCAAGTTATCTTTTACCGTTTAACGGATAGACTTAGCCCTCAAAATATTATAGTAGTATACGCAGTATTTAATGGACACCTCGCCTACCAATATTAATAATTCAAATAATTAATGCCCGATTTCTGAACCATCAAATATAAATTATAATTATTGATAGGATAAAACAAATTAAATTCCATTTATATTCACTTTTAAGCTTTCCGTTGCATGATTAATAATAATAATATTCTACCACATTCACACAGCGCCATCTAGTCCCAAAGTAAGCAATTATATTTGCTTGTGTTATGGGTACTAAACAACTGATATACTACTTAAATACATTTTTTTTGTAAATACATACATATTATAGATAAAATTACACCCAGACACAGAACAAACCTTTTATGCTCATCACACAAAGATTTGTCCTGGGTGGGGATCGAACCCACGACCTCCGGCTTAGCAGTCAGGGTCACTAACCACTAGACCAACAGGCCAGAAATTGATAATATTTATTGATTTAAAACTTTTTTTATATTTTTCAGAATATAAACTTCACGACATTTACGCTCCACATGGGTGTTGGTATCCTCATTGTCGCTGTACAGACATACATACAGCTCCGATACATGTTCAGAGATATCAGCAAACTGAGGCACACTGTCCCGAGAGATATATTAGGTAATAGGCGCGGGGCTTCGCTCCCGTTGCTTTTGTTTGACCACTGCTCAGTTCCTATTGGCCGCAGCGTGATGTTATATAGCCTATAACCTTCCTCGATTAATGGGCTATCCAACGCTAAAAGAATTTTTCAAATCGGACCTACAGTTCCTGAGATTAGTGCGTTCAACCAAACAAACTCTTCAGCTTTATAATATTAGTATAGATATGAAATAAATTAGTTTTTGAGCAGAAAAAAAAGGAGAAATCGACTTCAAGACAAGCTGCGTTTATTCTACAGACACGGGTGACGGGACGTTTCAGACGCGAGCCGTATCAGACAAATAATTCTTGTCTGAAACGGTAGGTCTGTTCCATGTCTATATAAACGCAGCTTAGTTTTGTACATACATGCTATGCTTATGAACACAAAATTAAACAAGAAAGTCATCAATGAAAATCAGCGCTGTTGAGTGTCCAGCAGCTGTTAGTTGCTGGCACCACAGCATTATGCTGAGCAGAGTCCAGATTCCCGCAGGTGTGACATGCAGTAGGTACTATTAGTTATATCTTTTTCTATGTATTATTTTTTGTTTTTTTTTTTTCTTACTAAGTACTTTTGTTTCAACTTGTGTCACATGAATGTGGAGAACAAAATGTCTTTTCTTTTTTTCTTTATCAATAAATTTGGAGGAACTAAGTATAAAGCGAAATATTTTTATATTGTATTCAAAATCCGCTGAGTCTATTTCGATGAAATGTATATGAGACCATCATTGAAATATGATGTACAGTGAGCAACAAAAATTGTTGAACATATCCATAATTTCAAAACGCATGTATAGGTACTGTAGCATACATATACCCACTACTTAACAAGACTAGTGTCACCGTGGCGCAGTGGATAAGGTGGTCGCCTCATCACTACATTGCCGTGCTGAGGGACGTGGGTTCGATTCCCACACGAGACAAATATTTGTGTAATTCATAGACATTTGTTTCGAGTCTGAGTGTACTTTGTGTTCGTTAGTTACATGTTTGTAAAGCTCCCCGCGACACAGGGCTTGTTAAATAGTGCGGGCGTTGCTTTAAAAAAAATACTAATATAATATTTGTATAAGTAATAATATCAGTATTGCTAATTAATTTTACTTTGCATTTTATAGAACTACGTCAAGAAATAGCAGTGTGGCGTCGCGCTGCCGCATCCCTTTCATCTTACTCAAGGGATGAAGATATTGTAAGAAGAGCCCTTGAAAAAAAGGTATACTTGTGTACGTTACCCCAGCAGGAAAGTAGCCCCTAGGGTGATATGAGTAGAATAAGTAATTAGTTCTCAATCTGCTGTAAATGTGCGCCGAATAAAAAATTGGTACCTATTGTTGTTTTGGAAAAAAACGGAAAAACCGTTTCCTACTGGGATAACGTAGTTCTAGCAGGAAACGGTTTTTCCGTTTTTTCCAAAAGTTGTTTTGGAAAAAAACCGAAAAACCTTTCCTGCTGGGATATCGTAGTTCTAGCAGGAAAATTCTAAACAAGTGGTCGTAGAGAGAAATATTGTCTGTGAGCAGGGAGCTTACATTTGTGCTAGCAGTTGTGCCGAAAATATAATTTGTGGGTCTTCAGGTTTACGAGACATTGCATTTCCTGCTAGGGTAACGTTTAGCAGAATCGTGTATCTCTAAGACCATTATATGTGCGCCTATAGAATAAACATGCACTAGTAGGACTTGATTTGTAATTGTCAATTGTCCTTAAAAATGTTTTTTTATTATTTTTTATTTTACATAAACTAACCTCACCTCACTTGCCGACTTACCTTCAAGAGTTTTGACTGATATAACTAGTCAAAACTACTTTTGACTGGTTAGGAGTTTTGGCTGTGACATACTCACAGACCTAATAGTAGAACACTAGCGTTGACTTACTTATAAATTGATGTTATCTGTCGATACGCGACGGTTAAAATCTCAGATACAATTTGTCCCGGAAAACCAGGTTTCTATGAAATTGTTTAGTTATTGTTTATTCTATGTTCTATGAAATTGTGTTTTATTTTCGAGTCGCGAACGGAAGCTACTTCTTATGAAACATGTTAAGCACAGAGCTTGGACAGCTTGTAACTCGTTTTAATTTGCTTACAGGTAGAGAGACTCAACACAGCGCTATCAAGAAGGGAAGCTGGCGGTGGAGCTTTTAAATCTGATCCTATTTTCTGTTCTACACTTGCCGAAATGAAATTAAAGGTATGTAAAACTGAGGTATAACTAATCCGAACTGTCTTGCTACAAATTGTTTTATTGTATATGCATATTGTTACGCTGCAATCCATCGAAACTGTGTATCTTCTGTTTTTATTATATTTTTTATTGTAATTACTTCTTTCATAGTAACATTCATTTGGGATGTCAAATAAAAAATGTAATTGCAAAATAATGTCACTGTCGTGTAGCGTATACCTAATGTAGTCGTCTCGCTACTGAGATCGCCGCACCAAGTGACATAGATTCGATTCCCACTCGTGATTAATATTTTGTGTACTTTTTGTCCGTATTTGTGTATGTCTGCACCCCTACGACACCGGAGTTGTACCCTAGTGCGTGTGTTGTCATTTATAAAAAAAATACATTTATGAATGTTTTTTTATCGGCTATAACTGCCTCGGTGGCGCAGCGGGAAGTGTATACGACTGCTGTGCAAGAGGTCCCGGGTTCGATTCCCGGGTCGGGTGAAAATGGTACTGGGCTTTTCTATCATGAAATTCCAGAATTAAGATTCCCGGTTCGGTAAACAAATGTTACCGGTTGATGACAATAGGCTCGCCCCCTATTTCATGGGAAGAAACATAGCTGGCGAAATGTGGGTGTGAAACACCTCTGCCTACCCCTTCGGGGAAAAGGCGTGATGCTATGTATGTATATGTCTTTTTATACTTACACTAAACGTGACTTGCGTTGTCATTTAATTTTCAGTATCGCATCAGAGATAAGCCGCTACTGGCCAAGTCAGCTATTTGCGTGTTGTTTGTCATCGTGGTCTTCTTTCTCCATGCCATACCTGAATTACGTAAGTATATCTTCTGACTACTCCTATCCTGATCCGTGTAGTGACGGATTAAGAATACATAATGTCACTACCCCATCTCAATCCGTGGGTGTCGTAAAAGGCGACTAAGGGAGTAAAGTAAAACTTATGCAGACAAGAGCACTGCAAGAAAAGGAAAATTCGATACAAAACCTATATCAACCCGTATGGCCAGCGTGGTATAGTAGGCTTAATTCCCTCCATATTCTTTGGAGGAGACCCGTGCCCAGCAGTGGGACGTTAATGGGTTGAAATGATGCTGATCTTCTGACTGATGTTCCCAATTAATGTAATTTTGACCAGTTTTGTAACATGCACACAACAGTGAGACCACGGCAATAATTTTATTTTTTCTAAAATATTTTAATCTTAGAGAACACCCCGGGTGTGTTAAAATCATTCACCCATGTTAAAATCATTCTTGACTGACATTGACTAGCATGTTGGTCTAGTGGTTAGTGACCCTGACTGCTAAGCTGGAGGTTGTGGGTTCGACACCACACAGGACAAATCTTTGTGTGATGAGCATAAAGGTTTGTTCTCTGTCTGGGTGTAATTTATCTATAATATGTATATGTTATGGACCAGGTGATTAATGCGGGCATTATTAATAATGCACGAGCATTATGAATAATGTCTAGCTTTATCAGGCTGTGATTAATTACTATCTTAACTTCATTATTTATCACATTGCACGGTCATTATTATATTGCTACATGACAATTGGGCAATTTGATAATAAAGCTATATTTGACGCGGTGCGAGGGCGGGGAGGGAGGTACGCGATTTGACGTCATGGCTGTTGGAGAAACAGAGAAATTGATTGTTCCAGTCAAAGACAATATGATTAGGTACTACGTGAAAAACATCGAGATATTTCAGATTTTGCATGATACCCATCTGAGTGTAGGGCATGGTGGTAGAGACCGAATGGAAAAGGAGCTAAATTTTCTTTAGTTTATTTTCTGTTTTCTAATAATAAGTCATTTCTATAAAACAATGATATGCTGTGAAATTTTTGTTTTAAATTTAATTATGTTTTATGTTATATTTTAAATATGACTTTCCTTAAGTTTTAAATGCAAAAACTAGTTTTTTAAGGTAGAAGTCCTTGGTAATTAATCCAAATAATGAATCTGATTATTTAAGTGGATTAATATTTAGTTTATTTTAAGTTAAATGACAATAACAATAAAAAAATAGTAATTAAATATGTTTGTAAAACTCTGCCCAAAAGTTGATGGGCAATATGTATAATGCCCAGTCAATTTGATTATTTGAATAATTATTATCAAACTGCACTCTCACATTGGGCATTTTTCATAATAACCGGGCTTTATGTATACTGCCCAATTTATCACTTGGTCCATAACATACATATTATAGATTAATTAACCTTCTCAGCTTTCTAGTTAGAGGAGTGGAGACCCGAGCCCAGTAGTGGGACTTAATGGGTTGCTGATGATGATGATGATGATGATGAAAAATGTATTTATAACATATTTGCTCGTAAAGGGTCTCTTATTTCACCAATTTCAGTGTTGTAATGTATCTCATTACGCACTAGTGCGGTAATGTAAAGTAAATTGCACGGCTTCTCATGCTCACATACTAATAATCAAGGGGCTCCGTACGTAACGAACGGTACCTAACTATTTTTTAAAATCTTAGCAAAGAGTTTTTATGTCAGAAAAGTGGTCAACATTTTATGAATAAAATTAATTAACTTTGGTAGATAAAATAATTATGATATAATTATATAAATTAAACATTTAATTCTTTAATTTAATTAATTTAGACCATAAATTACAACCATTTATCTGTACTAAAACACAAAAATATTAATTTACTTTATTAGTAATACTGGCTGTTTTTGTGTTTTTGCCTTAAAAAAAAAGCGCTGATGCGCGCGCATCCATAATTTGTGACAAGTATAAATAATTCCGCGCGCTATTTCTTTTCGCTGTATTTGTTTTTTTCTAAGAAAGTCCGAATTTTATTTATTTCCTCGCAAATATGTTATAAAACGTCGTATGACACACGTGCGGTTTGATAATTACAGCCTCTGCTTTCTTGTAGCCCTCGCCTGCGGCTCGGGCTAGCAATATCGCCTCGGCTGTAATTATCAACTTACCGCACTTGTATCATAATGTACTATTAAGTAGTATATCAGTTGTTCAGTACCCATAACACAAGCAAATTTTAATATAATTGCTTACTTTGGGACTAGATGGCGTTGTGTGAATGTTGTAGAATATTATATTATATATTATTTTTATATTCTTTTCTCTTCAGAACGTCTATCGCTAGGCTGGACAGCATTACTTGGTGCCCTGCTACTACTGCTGCTGTCTGAGCGTGAAGATTTGGAGCCTGTCCTAGCTCGAGTAGAGTGGTCCACGCTGCTGTTCTTCGCGGCACTCTTTGTACTTATGGAGGTAACCATCATCACATCAGCCAAATGACGTCCACTGCTGAACATAGGCCTCACCTAATTTCCGCCACTGCGAACGATTTTGTGTCGCCCAACGGCCACCCGCAACCTTTACCAATATATAGAATAGAATATTTATTTATTAAGTGACCAAGACTCATTATGTTAGTAATACTTAAGACTATGTAAGTCTATAATATAAAAATGAATCGCTAAATGTGTTGGTAAGCGCATAACTCAACAATGCCTGGACCAATTTGGCCAATTCTTTTTTTTAAATGTTCATTGAAGTTCAAGGATGGTTTTTAGGTTTTTTTTTTTTAGTTTTTATTTAGGTAGGTAGGGTAGGTAGGTAGAGTAGATAGGTAGGGTAGATAGATAGGTAGGGTAGGTAGGTATGTAGATGGTAGGTAGGTAGGTAGGTAGGGTAGGTAGGTATACTTTCATAAAATCATAAATTAAGTAGGTGGTACGAAGTTCGCCGAGACAGCTAGTAACTTATAAAATCAAATCAAATCACCGTAGCACCATCCCATGAGAGATAGCTCTGCAGCAATTCATATACGAGCAGTCTAACCTGCTTGCTATCATGCTCAGAATGCTGTTAGCGCTGCCCCGCACCCTGCTCACCAGAGATGCATATCGCTTTCGCATAATGGTATAAAAACAATGTACTTTAGCGTCTGCAAACATCCCTGATGCGCTACAGAAGTGGGGCAGCCCCACCAGCACTCTGAACGCGTTGTTGTATTGAACTCGAAGGGCGTCATTCGCTTTTCGAGTATATAGCCATGAGGTAATAAATATCCATTTTTATCGCGGGTTTAGACGTACCTATTAGTATTGCTTCCGCCATGTTGTATCTGATATCAATCAGTGCGCACAACCGGCGCATGCGACGGCTCGGAAACACTGACAGATTAAAACAATATGACAGCAAACGATGTGACGTTTGCTGAGCTGCGTTTATATTTCTAAATTTGAACTTTTCAGACGCGTGCCGTATCAGACAAAACAATATTTTGTCATCCCATATATCGTACCGCACAAACGGGGACAAACAATAACTGTCAAAGTCTATAGAGACATATTATTTTGTGTGATACGGCAAGGCAAGGTATCTGAAAAACTTTTTATTTTTATACCACGACGGTGGCGAACAGACGTACGGATAGATAGACTATAACTGTATGTTAAAAAAGGTGTAGATAGGTTATAAGCGCTCGAAAAGTGGCACACTAAAAATAATCTTATTAGCAAACTTCATCTCAATGTCCCGTTGACGGCGAAGGTATTTTGACATTGTATTATTACGATATCTATGTGTGCGTTTTTGTGCCATTTCCAAAGATCGAACGCTATGTAGGTAACCTATCTAGTATCTACACCTATTTAGTCGACTGTCAGGACGGGTATTGTTTTTTGCGCGTATCTTGTATGTTTGTAAATTTCTTTATTCCCACGAATCTTCCAAACGGCTGGATGGATTTTGACAATGACAATATATATAAACCTATCGAATAGAGTGTCAAAATAAAGGGAATCAAATGGAGATTACAAATTAAATACATAATATACATATGTTATGTATTTAAATTTAATCAGGTATAATAATATTACATTAATATTTACGGTCTTTTTAGTGCGTTGTTCTCTGTTGATTTTTTGCAGTCGGGTTATTAAATTTTTTAAATTATATTTACTTGTTTAACATGCAATATCATTGACTATAACTATAATTGTAGACAGACGTAGTTTTATTGGCGTCAACAACAAACAGTGTGCAGACTTGTCACACTATATGATAATATGACACTTATAAAGGCAAGGAAGTTTGTGAGTGTATCGTTGTATGTTTGTTTCTCCCCGGACAAATTTTGATAAAATATTTTTAAAAAATCATCTACACCAAATGCGATTAAGTTCCGTTCAGTGGATTTTTTCCTTCCTTTCTTAAAAGCAAAATAAACCATCTAATTCTAAAATATTGGCTGGGATTTTAAATTTAAATAATTTGATTTTATATTTTTACAGGCTTTATCAAAACTAGGTCTTATATCCTGGATAGGAAATATTACAGAGATGATTATTCTAAAAGTCAGTGAGGAATCACGACTTGCAGTGGCCATCATGCTTATACTATGGGTAAGTTATCCACTTCCAAATTATTTAAATTTGAAAAAGCCATGGCTTGCAAATCACGCAGTCCGAGTTCGATTCCGACCGGCAGTACCAATGTGGATTTCACTTTGTGGAATTTACATACTAGTCAGTGACTTACCATCTGCTAGCGGTGAAGGAAAACATCGTGAGGAAACCCACATACTAGTAGAAGTAATTCTAAGTGTATGTGTAGGCGCTAGAATATATCAAGTAACTGGTCGACGTGGCAAGGAAGCCCATCATGGCGTATAACCCAAAAAAAAAACTAAACTACTGGTCTGAATAGAAAAAATATTTTAGTGTTGGATAGCCTATTTATCAAGGAAGGCTATAGGCTATATAACATCACACTATGACCAATAGCAGCTGTGCAGTGGCCAAATAAAGATCCACGGGGGCGAAGCTCCCGGCAGCAATTATATAGTTTTTTTTCGGAACCCTGATACTTTTTCCAAAACCAAAGAAACCTAAGTTGCTCCTTGTGACATCAGCTATCCGTCAGTGAAAGTCCAGTTGAAATCGGTCCAGCCGTTCCAGAGATTAGCCGGAACAAACAGACAGGCAGACAGACAAAAATTGTAAAAAATGTTATTTTGGTACATATACCGGCCTGTTGGTCTAGTGGTTAGTGACCCTGACTGCTAAACCAGAAGTCGTGGGTTCGATCCCCACCCAGGACAAATCTTTGTGTGATGAGCATAAAGGTTTGTTCTGTGTCTTGGTGTAATTTATCTATAATATGTATGTATTTACAAAAAAGAATTGTATTTAAATAGTATATCAGTTGTTTAGTACCCATAACACAAGCAAATATAATTGCTTTATTTGGGACTAGATGGCGCTGTGTAAATGTGGTAGAATATTATTATATGCATGTAGTAAAAGCGGTTATTTTAATATTATAAACAGAAACTCCAATTGTATTAATTTGTATGTTTGTATAGATGTATAGATTAAAAATGAACTTTCATTTCATTACTGTTCCAGGTATCAGGTATAGCATCAGCATTTGTAGACAATATCCCACTATCCACTATGATGGTCAGGGTAATAGCAGCCCTAGCTGACCCAGCAGGTTTGGGTCTGCCGTTGGCTCCGCTAGCATGGGCTCTTAGCTTCGGAGCCTGTCTTGGAGGTAAATACTTCTTTTATATGGTGTTGCCACACAAACATGGCATTTATTTAAAAGGGTTCAAAAATATTATATTCTTCAGCCCATTTAAAAAGATGTCATTATGCTTAAACTTAAAGATTTATGAAACTAAACTCATTATGGCTCCCGCTGAAAATCAGCGCTATACCACAGCCACTAGCAATACTAATACGGCAGCATTAATGCTGTTGTTGCTTGTGCTTAGTTTTTTCTTCTTTCTTTCTCTCATTACCATCCTTTGCATCGCGAAGTCGGGTAAAAAAAAATTACTGTGCTCAAATAACTTGAAAGGACACAACTTGTATATACATTATTTAAAGACTCAGCGGCGTAGCGGTAGTGTATTTGCGGTTTCTGAAGTCTAGGATTCGATCCCCGGGTCGGAACAAGTATTTGTTTTACAAATGTTTGTTTCGGAGTTTGGGTGCGATGTTTTATTAAAATTGATGCCGCCGTTTCAAGATTCTTGTTAGGGGTAACTTTAATTTTTATTTTTTTTATCAACAGGTAATGGCACATTGATTGGCGCCAGCGCAAACGTGGTATGTGCTGGAGTGGCAGAGCAGCACGGCTACAGGTTCACCTTTCTCCAGTTCCTGAAGATCGGCTTCCCTATCATGATTGGAAATCTTATTGTTGCGACGGTTTATTTACTTTTCTGCCATTGTTTCTTGCAGCTACATTGATGACTTACTCATATTTGTTGATTCCGCACAGTAGCGTAATTAATACTATCGTATGGGCTTATAGAGCTTGGTGTTGGGATTTACCAAGGCTTTCAACTTCACTTAACGACTAGCTCATTATAATGGGGACCTGCGACATATCTTCTACCCGGAGACGATTGATAGTAAAAGTGCCATAAACGTACGCCTATATCGGCTGGCTTTACAGAACATTACATAACCTCTCTGATCTTAGGTGTTTACCTTTTGAACGCCAATGTCATCTATACATGACAAGCGCAAGCGCGCCCTGAGCGCCGTCGTCTATAGATGACAAAACTCAGGTCCATAAAAATACAAGATAAAGATACTAAATCACTAGTTTCATGTGTGTTGTTACCAAATCTTAAAAACCGAATTTTATGGCGTCCAGGGCACGGAGATGACGATTTGACGTGGCAGTCATAAGGTTAACGAACTACTTAGTGGCAAAGCAGATAAAAACCACGGGCACTCTGTCCAACAGAGACCCAAGCACTTAAGAATGAACTTAACTCCTACTTAATGAAAAATTGACTCATTACCTGATAGGTCTACTTGAGTTATCTTCTTCTGTTTGCGAAAATACAAGCATTCTCGATTAAGTCATCCTCATCATCATTTCAACCCATAAACGTACCACTGCTGGGCACGAGCCCCTTCAAAAGAATGTACAGGAAATTTAACCTACTATACCACGCTGGTCAGACGGGTTGGTATACCCCCTTATTACAAAATATAAGTATTAAAAAATAGCCCGCGAACGAACCGATGAATGGCCGGTCTCCCCGACGCCCGCACGCCCCTCACCGCCGCGTCGCCATTGGTCGGTTATATGCACCGACATGCTGCCCGGGTTGAAGTATTCATTAGACTTCAAACACTTGTTTGAAGTCTAATGAATACTTCACTTTACTACTTAGTTTTACACTTTACACTTTACTTTTCGCGAGGGTTCAACTCGATCTGCCCCTTACCACTTGGTAAGGGGCAGATCGAGTTGAACCCTCGCGAAAAGGTTCCAGCCTTCGTCTTCACTTCGACGACCCTTGCGACGCCGTCGTTGCCCTGGTGCACCTTGATGATGCGACCTAGTGGCCACAGAAGTGGCGGTACTGCCAGGTCCTTCACGAGAACCAGTGTGTTTAAATTGACATAAGCCATTATTTTAGTGTCAGTTGTAATTTTTTTTGAAAATTTGTTTCAGTCCCCTACTAATACAACAAGGTCTACATTGAGTCAGAGCACAGTGTATTAGATTCTGTTGGACCGTTATTTCTACACACTTGCTCTTTCTTTGTACATCTAACATTGGCAGAATTTTCAACATCGGCACGCTTGCCATAAAGAAAAAAAGAATAGAATGCTTAGTCCGTGTTTTGTAATATATGAATAGAGTTTGTATGAAGGGTTGCAATGAATAAGCTACGGGCTTCAGATGGTACAGTTACGACACTGATTCTGAAACTTCAAATTGCATTTGTTGAAACAAATAGACAAAAAAGACTGCACTATTCGTGTCTTTTAGGTTTTTGCGCTTTCTTGTTTCTATGTCTATCTGTCATTTAGAACCATTATTTGCTAGAGCGAGACAGAGAGTGAGAGCCGAGCGTATCGTCGATTCCGCTGCGTGCTATCGCACTCCCACTCTCGTTCTTGCTTTAAATGATGGTTCTAAGAAATAGAAACATAGAAAAGTGCGATATTAGGTAAAAGTAGAAGGTATTGTACTAATTGGACTTAGGCTTATACTCAACTAGCTTCCGCCTGCTGCTTCGCCCGCGTAGTAAGTATTTTATACCTATAAACCTTCCTCTTGGATCACTCGATCTATTAAAAAAACTGCTAGAAAATCCGTTGAGTAGCTTTAAAAGATTTAAGCATACATAGGGACAGACAGACAGACAGCGACTTTGTTTTATACTATGTAGTGATTACTTACTTCTGCTTGAACACGTTCATTGCCATTCACGCGGAACCGCGTGTTTTTAATTCAAATGTCTTATTTCTCACTAATAATGAAACGAAGAAAGTATCTCAAAAGGAAAAAAACGGAATCCTTATAAGATCACTCCATTGTCCCTCTGTCTGTCTGTCCGTCTGTCAAGAATATTTTCTCAAGAACGCGTAGAGGTATCGAGCTGAAATAAATATCATGATAATATTATCATTGGCCACTGGGGAAGGTCAGTCTGCATTTTTTTTTTATGATACATTGGCCATAGGGTCAAAAAAAATGTTTTTTGGCCGTGGTAACACTGGCAATGAACGTGTGGTCGAAAAAAGAAATCAACAATTCGATTTTATTCAATTCAATTAAGTTTTTTATTGTAAATAATATTGTTTAGTTATAAAATAAATATTAATTTAAATGTAATCTCTCGATGCTCGCATGGCGGAAATTAGGTGAGGCCTAGGTCCAGCAGTGGACATCATTGGGCTTATATGTTGGTTATCTTGAAATGTAGATAGTCTAAGGTTTCATAAAAATTATATGATCTGTTATGATGTAAGACTAAACGCCTTTAATAAATCAACACTTAGAATTTTTTTCTTAAAACTTCGTGACAAATAAAAAAAGATATTTTGTAAAAAAGTAAACTGTTTACAATAGGTTATCGATTATTAATTATATTATTAATTAAGGGTACAAATAATAATTAATAAAATTGTGATCTTAAATGAGTATTACTAGTTATGTATTAATGAAATAAAATTATATTATATTTGGTTATTGTATGTTTTAATTAGAACATAAAGGAACATCACGCCTGTTCCCCGAAGGGGTAGGCAGAGGTGTATCACACCCACATTTTGCCAGCTATGTTAGGTCCCATGAAATAGGGGGCGAGCCTATTGTCATCAACCGATAACTTTAGTTTCCCAAATAAAGAAAATCTCAATACTGGAATTTAATTATATGAAAGCGCAATATATTTTTAAACTATACTTAGCTCCGATTAAATCATGAAACACGAACTATGACACTAAATTGCACCGGTGCCACTCTGTTTGTAAATACGCTCTTAATTTTAAAAAGAGATAGCACAAATAACATCATACTCGGAACAAATATATATAAATCTCTCAAATATTTTTCTAGTGTGACAGTTTTTTTAACTGGCTGGATTTTTGACTGGATTTGACTGGCCTGTTAGTTTAGTGGTTAGTGACCCTGACTGCTAAGCCGGAGGTCGTGGGTTCGATCCCCACCCAGGACAAATCTTTGTGTGATGAGCATGAAGGTTTGTTCTGTGTAATTTATCTGTAATATGTATGTAGGAGAGAGAGAGTAGAGTAGGACGCCCTCCAGCTAGATGGTCCGACGACCTAAAAAAGGTCGCAGGGTCTGACTGGATGCGGAAGGCGGAGACAGAGTGCTATGGCGCGTGTTAGGAGAGGCCTACGTCCAGCAGTGGACTGCAATAGGCTGAAATGATGATGATGATGATGTATGTAGGTATTTATAGAAAAAAAAAAAATTAAGTAGTATATCAGTTGTTTAGTACTCATAACACAAGCAAATATAATTGCTTAATTTGGGACTAGATGGCGCTGTGTGAATGTGGTGAAATATTATTATAGTTAGTAAAAATAATTAACACTCGTCAAATATTTTTATTTTCATGATTGAAGTTCTTCAATCTTTTAGACTTTAGACCCGTGGACCATATACCTATCTACTATCAATAATGTTCTAACAAACGTTAATTACAAATCAATACCTAGCTACCATTAGAAAATCTATATTACTAATATTATAAAGCTGAAGAGTATTTTAGTTAAACACGATAATCTTTCTTTTTTTTTCTTTATTCCCTTTTTTTTTTTAAAATAGACAACGCCCGCACTAGGGAACAAGCCCTGTGTCGCGGGGAGCTTTACAAACATGAAACTAACGGACACAAAGTACACCCAGACTAGAAACAAATATCTATGAATCACACAAATATTTGTCTCGTGTGGGAATCGTGAAAGTGGCGAGGCGACCACCTTAACCACTGCGCCACGGTGACAGTCTCAGGAATCTTAATCTCAGGAACTGTTGGTCTGATTTGAAAAAAACTTTTAGCGTTGAATAGCCCATTTATCGACTAAGGCTTTATAACATCATTCTACGGCCACGAAGCTAAGCCGACGCACGAGGCTAAACGAAGACAGGAGCGAAGCCTCGCGCAACAGCTGGTATATTATAACGTTAGTAATCTGCTTTTAACGTTAGACATTACGTTAGTTTAACGTGTTTAACGTTAATACGTTGCGCTGTTGATAAACTAACGTTAAATTGGTTATATGTTAGACATTAGTTTGCAACTAACGTTCGTCAAGACCATTACTACCGTTAAATTGAATAAAAAATACGTTAAATAATTTCCATTACACGTCTTATTTAATAATATATAAACTAAAATATATTTTAGTTTATTTTATGTTGTCCTTTTTAAACTAACAATAGTTGTAAGTGTTTATGTATGAAACTAACAAAATATGGATAATAATCTGAAATAAAAAAATATTTAATTAGGTACATTAATTTAATTTAGTTAAAGCTACAATTTTCTTTCACCAAACTACTTTTAAGAGGAAAATTGGCAGTCTTCACACTTAAAACCAAACCTTAAACTTTCTAACGTTATTTGAGGACCTGTTGTTATATGTATACGCTTGCAAAACATTGCGCATCTGTAGTCGGATAAAACCTATCACTTAAAATAAGCCTGGCTATAAGTAGGCTCAATATACTCCGTATTGTCACTATTAACATATCTTAAATCAGGAAATACATTGTCATAAGGATTTCTTGCGTTTTTCGGCAAAACTTGGCTGTAAAGCTCTCCTAGGGTAGCATACTGTGATCTATCAGTAAATTGGGTACTTCTTTCAGAAGGAGCTAGGTTTAACGACGCGCATGTTGGTTCATACGACTTATTCGGTCGCAAATGCTTCGGTAGAGGTGTCGCGTATGCATCTTCTTGCAAACGAACGGGTTCCGCGTATATAGTACTGTCGTTGGCATTCCGTTGGTCGATGAAAACTTGATGGTTCTCTTGGGTCCATTGTGTGGGGTACGGTGCTATAGCTTCGTCTTGACTGGGGTCGTTTAAAAAATTTTTGTAGAGTACCGCGTTTGGGTCTTTCTGAAATGTTAAATTTATGTTTATTAGAGATAAAGTACTTTTGATGTACCGTTACTGAAGTAACGTTTTTCTAACGTTACATCTGCAAATAGAAAAAAGTTAGGAAAAAAGTTTGTGGTTTTATTACTGGGAATATTTAGCGCGACACAAACTATTGAATTGTTAAGTTTTTTCTAAGAACTTTCTCATTCAAACGAACCTCTTTAGAACCGAGGTACTCAATCAAACTGCATTTAAACTCCATATTGTCATGATCTTTATTTAATTGTATAAATATACCAATGCTATCGTTCCATACCACTGGAAATAAAATGATAATAAAAAATCATCGTCATCATCATTTTAATCCATAAACGTCCCATTGCTGCACGGGTCTCCTCCAAATATTGTGGAGGGAATTTAGCCTATTGTATCACGCTGGTGAGATGGGTTGGTATAAAAAAAAAAAAAGAAAAAAAAGCATTTATTGTACTGTACCATTGTAAATATTTAATTTATTTATTTAAATCGACTAAACGCTTACCTACTTAAACTCACACATTATTATTACTCATTTCTAAACGTGTCATGCGTGTAGGGCAACACACAAAACTAAACCTACCTTCCATTTTCGTTTCCCTTACAAATGTCAGTGTAGTATACAACCCCGCGGCGCGTACGCTGCGAATTTTGTGATGCGAGAAAGAAAAATGTGCTTCATTTAACTATCTAAAACCTAAAAACCTCGCTCTAATGAACATTAAATAAGTGAAATACTGAAGCAGTCACCTCAATACCTTAGGAGACGAGTCAAGCTGTCGTGGTACCTACAGGTGGGCACTGATCTCCCTTCCACACGGATTGAGATGGGGTATTGACATTTTGTATTCTTAACCCGTACATGGATAGACATATAAAATAAAACAATATATCTTAATGTTAAAGCATGCCATGGCCTGTTAGGCCTTTAGCACACGAGGTGGTGGGGCGGACCGGGCCGCTCGACCACCGTGAATTGAACAAACCAGTTTGTATGTACCAACGCAGACGGCACGGGGGCGCGGGCTGGCGCGTCTCATCATGTCATGGCATCTGCGTTGGTTAAGTTAAGAGAATTAACATTCTAAGTGGGCCGCTGATGTCATATCAAGTTCCGGCGGCCCACCCGCTACGGCGAAGAGTCGCTGCACAGGGGGGTTTAGTGGGTATTCCGGCCTCGGCCGGCGAGTCTTACGCACGTGGCGATACGCGTAAACGCATTCCCTTCTTAAAAAAAAAGGAGAATTTACATTAATAATAATTACCTGAGCCATTGAAGCTAATGTAAGTTAATGGTCCTGGCTTCTCAACATACTTGGAACAACTCACAGATATATTGTCACCATTTTGATATTCGTAATAAATATACGTTTCATTCTTATATTAATACATCTTCATAAACGTGTTTTTATTCGGGAAATTCATCCTTAGCTTCGTAGTATCTATAAAGTAAAAGCATTTTGTGAACATGTTTTTTAAGCTATTGCATAGCTTTCGTCGCGGGCTTTGAACGCGGCGACCGAATCAAGAAATTCCGTAACGAAAATACACCTAACACCCTCGTCTAACGTCGTTTCAGTTCGGCAGACTTCGGCACGGTGTTTGTGTGCGTGCGACTAGACGTATGGGTGTAGACTGTACGAAGCTCGCACGGATCGAGACGAGCTGCTCCGAAATCCGACGAATACGTAAGCAGCTGTTTGTGAGAAAGTAATTAAAAATATTATGCAATTATAATATAAAAATATTATAATTGCATCGTCGTGGTATATAATATAAAAATATTATAATTGCATCAGTTGATAAAAAATGCTATGCAAAAGCTTTACCGCGGCAGTACCTTAGTGCCACACGTATTTTTGATATTAAATTTAAAAACCAATTGTGAAAATTTTACGTAACCCCCGACAAGCGCTAATAAATTTGAAACCGCTGCACCGATTTTGATAAAACATGTCTAAGAACCAACGTGATCATGTAGGCTTTCAAACAAAAAAACTGCATTTAAATCGGTCCAGTCAAGCCTATTGCTACTAAAGATGCCGCGCGCGTACGTAGTCAACTTCACGAAACCACAGTGACACAGCGTTGCGGCTTTATAACTAGTCACGATTGACATGATTCCAAACCAAACTGCAGGTAAAAACAACAGATAGGATCACCATAGCCATTTATTTCAAAGAAAACCTTGCTTGTCGTGTAGCTGTGTGTATAGCTTGACACAACTTGGTCAGGTAACAGTTTCGTCTGCCGCTAACTTCGTGTCGCTGGCAGACTGGGCTAGAGGGTATTATTCATGCAAATACATAAAAACCAGTAGTGTCGTTGCGACACGTTGTCTGCTACGGTAACCGCTTACTACCAAGTAGGCCTTTTTACCACCGTCGTGGTATAAAAAAACAAATATTCAAAACCACATGGGCCCGATTCTGCTAAATTACACACGGCGATAGCAGACCAATGGACTAATATCGACCAATCACAGGCCGGCAATATAGCGCGATTGACTATTAAGCCAATTACAGCTGTCGAATGAGACCATCGGCTTACCATTGTGTTACTGCAACTCACCTGCGTATTTTTGAGGCAGAATTGATATTTTAAGAATAAATTTCTTTAGTACTGTTTTGTTTGAAGCCTCTATAGTATAACTTATATCACATGACGGTTTCTTATACGACGAGTACTCCTTTGGATTCATGGTAACATCAATCATGGAACTGTTACCTGTATAATTAAATACAAAATGGTTTATTTCATTTTTATCCGACTGACAGGAAGGGTATTGTGTTTCGCGCGTATCTTGTATGTTTGTAAATTTCTTTATTCCCACGTTTCTTACAAACGGCTGGATGGATTTTGACAGTTAAGGTATCGTTAGATTCTTCTCAAAAACGCAAGTGTCCTTAGATAGTCATGTAGTCATGATTACGAATTAAATACATTAATTGTCTGATGACTGGCCTGTTGGTCTAGTGGTTAGTGACCCTGTATGCTAAGCCCGACGTCGTGGGTTCGATCCCCACCCAGGACAAATCTTTGTGTGATGAGCATAAAGGTTTGTTCTGTGTCTGGGTGTAATTTATCAATAATATGTATGTATTTACAAAAAAAAATTAAGTAGTATATATTATTAGTTGTTTAGTACTAAGCAACTGATATACTACTTAAAAAAAATTAAATATAAGTAATTGCTTACTTTGGGACTAGATGGCGCTGTGTGAATGTGGTAGAATATCATCAGCAACCCATTTAGTCCCACTGCTGGGCTCGGGTCTCCTCTCCTCTAACTAGAGAGCTGAGAGAGTTCAGGCCATAATCCACACACGCTGGCCTAGTGCGGGTTGGTGGACCAGACATACTCATAGAATTTCTTCTAGGGTATGTGTGTTTCCTCACCATGTTTTCCTTCACCGTTAGCAGATGGTAAGTCACTTGACTAGTACATATAAATTCCACAAAGTGGAATCCACATTGGTACTGCTAGTCGGGATCGAACTCGAACCGCACGCCGGGCCTTTATCCATTCAGCCACCATCCATGGTAGTATATATTAAGTTATAAATAAAAAAAACTACATTTACAAGCTTACTGATTCTAGTTATTTTCTGGCATAAGGTTCCTCGTTCTTCCTTCACTATATTGGTATTGTCCTCCGAATCACACACAATATTAATAATCTCCCTTTTCGGTTCTTTCCACGTTCTATACGTTACATTATCCATGGTTGTAATATTTTTATTATCAATCATTATATTACGTCTGATTGGGAGATTATTAATTTTGCAGAAACCTGTGTCCGTAAATAACGAAATGAAATTATTTATTTATTTAAAATATGGAAGACTTACAGCTATATTATTATGTGACATGATAAATAAAATAAATGTTTAACAGAAATCCATTTATAAATCTTTGCCTTATCTAATTAAATAACAAAAAAAAATTTAGCAAACTCAAAACTCGGTATAAGAGTATAAGAGACATTATACAAACTGGTGTATAATTCATCCATTGTAGTAAAAAAGGTAATACGGCAACTGGTAGCATCTAAATTTCGATCCAATGTTTTAATGTGAATGTAGAGACAGATACCTAAGTAAATTATAAGACAATAGGCCCGGGCTAAATACATTATAAGTAATTTTGTTAGAACTTATTTTGAAATAATGGTCCTCCAATCATACATAATATTTCTTGCTGATATAAAATTATGTTTTAGAAATTTTTTGACCGAATTAAACAACATTTTAATAGTACTTTACTGACTGGAAAGTAAACCAATACAGAATTGATTATTTTCAGAAATTGACAAGTCAATTCTCTTGACATAGTAGATAGCTCTTTCGGAGTTTTAAAAAATAAAACCAACACTGAAAAAAACATTAAGCAAAACAAAAAAATATTAAACACAGTACATTTGATCAGTTGCCTGGTTTAAAAAATGCTTGACTCAAGTATCTTCTCGCCGCGGTCGAACTATTATAGTCGTAAATGGATCAATTATTATGATGCTTGCTTAACCTGTTAAAATTTCTAGTTGCGAGGATTAAAACGACGAATATGAACGTTGCATTACCTGATCGTGTCCAATATCTCAGTAACAATTCTTCGAGTCCCATCTCCATCAGCAACCTATTAAGTCCCACTGCTGGACTCGGATCTCCTCTCCTCTAACTAGAAAGCTGAGAGGGTTTAGGCCATAATCCACTCACGCGAGCCTAGTGCGGGTTGGTGGGTCAGACATACTCATAGAATTTCTTCTAGGGTACATGGGTTTCCTCACGATGTTTTCCTTCACCGTTAGCAGATGGTAAGTCACTTGACTAATACATAGTGTTTTGATCCAGATCCAGATGGTGGCCATTTTTCCAAATTTGACTTCACTAGTATGTCAAACAGTCAAAAGGATCGTTAGATATCGATTTTGGAGTCACCATGCCCAAAAACAGCAAAGTTCAAGATGGGGGCCATTTTTGGAAGTACCAATACTTATACAATATATAATTAATTTAATTGCAAAATTTAAGTTCTTAGAAATCAAAGTAATCAGTAATTATAACTACTTGATTGCAGTAATCAAATTAACAAATGTAGTTAAACTACAAGTAATCATAACTACATGTAGTTATATACTTTTCGTTGTAGTTAGTAATCTGATTACACAAAAATAGTTAACTGCGCCCAAAACTGGACTACCTAGATAATTATTTCATTATAATAATAAACGTAAGTAAACTAGACACGGTTGTTTTATTTCTCAGAAACTATCCAACGGATCAAGTGTGTGTTTTTTTACTTGAGGTACTTTTTAGGTACATTTTTTTGGTGCAATTATAACGGGTGGCGCAAAAGTAAAGACCCTATTTGGTTCAGCTATAACATTTTTTCTAAATTAGAAAACTAGATTTAGATTTTTTTAAATGTATATTTGTGCCATTAAATTTCGTACCATTAGGATTTAAAGATGATGTCTTTTAAATGGTGACCTCCAGAGTTGATACACATTTGAGCCCTATTTATGACATTTTGCATAACTTGCCGTAACACTTCCTGCGATATGTTCGTTATTTCTTGACGAATGTTTTCTTTTAGAGCTGCGAGAGTCTGTGGCTTGTTCACATACACCCGAGATTTCAAAAAACCCCAAAGAAAAAAGTCTGGACTGGTCAGATCGGGTGATCTTGCAGGCCAAGGCAAATCGCCAAAACGAGAGATAACTCGGCCTGGAAAAGCGTCCCTCACTAAGTCCATAGTGTCGCGCGCTGTGTGTGCCGTAGCGCCGTCTTGTTGAAACCAGATGTGCTCCAGCCCCAATTCGTCCAAACTGGGTATCAAAAACTCACGTAACATGGTTCTGTAGCGTTCTCCAGTGACAGTTATCGCATTGCCTCCAGCGTCTTCGAAAAAATAGGGTCCGATCACTCTGTCAACACAGATGCCACACCATACAGTAACTTTTAGTGGGTGTGTGGCAAAGCGTCGAATTGTGCGACCAATCGGTGCCGGACGGTGGGGAAATCGTCGACGAAATTCACGTTGTGTTCTTATCACTGATATTCCACGTTCTTGGGGAGTAAAACGGTCCATGTTTATTTTCAGTGTATTTTACATTTGTTCACTACACAATTTTCAACAACAGAATGACAGAAAATGTATAATAAAAAAAAAAAAAGCATTTTCTTTAGTGCCACTACTTTTGCGCCACCCAGTATTTTATGAATAATGGTTAAGTAATAAAATATTACAGTACACCCGCGGCGCGCATTCCTCCCGCAGGATAGTCGCATTCAAATGGAACTCGCACTCTCAATTGACATTTTAAATCATTATTAAAGATGTATTTCTAATTATAATTCTCTATCAGACTTCTAGATGATGTTATTCTACAACATCTGGCTGGGTAACGCAAACCAATGAAACAATCTTCAAATTGTATAAACTTTAAATCATTTATTACTAATAGGTAAGACAATATTGACGTTTAAGTATAATGAGACAAATACGAACTTATATTATGTCCTCATGTAGGTACATAAATATAATAAATAGTTGACCAAACAACGCATATCAACCTCTTTGTTACAAGGTTTCTCTTAACTTGCTCTGTACGTATGTAAATTTCAAATCTGGCGAATCATTTTTTGACCACTTGGGTGTCCGATGGAGCTGTAATTTAGCATACACCTTTATTTCCGGTGACAATACACTATTCCAAAGTCAAACTATACTTACAGATTTTACCTTTTGAAAAGATCTATGTTTAAATGCGGCCCTTAAATTTATTTTTTACCTTCACGGTTTTTTAATTGAAAGCTTGTCCTTAAAAAAACTTTTTTTAATATTTTTTTATTACTTTAATGGGCCGCACACACGTTTGGTTATGTCTGACGGTTATAACTATTGTACATTTGTAAGTTGTCCAACTATCTAACAACTTAATTGCATCATAAATGTCCCACTCATAGACCTAGGATCCGCGAAATCTATGGTCCCACTGCTGGGCACGGCTCTCCTCCAAATATTGTAAAGGCAACTCTTACAATTTAAGTTGATCAACTTTTTAATTGTACCCTAATCCGAAGTGAATTTCCATTTTAAGTGTTCTAATATTAAAGAAGTCGGAATAATTATGACAATGTCGATTTGAATACGTTGAATGATCTTCCATTTCTGATGCTTGAACCTTCAAGCAAAGAAAAACTTATTGCAAAGTTTCTACCTTCGTAAGTAATATTTTTTTTAACCATACCTTTGGTTGTATTTTGTTAGTTTAACTATAAAACAAGATTAAGTATAGAAATGAAAAGAAATCTCGTTTATTCATCTAGGTTACAAGGTAACACTTATGAAAGTCACAAGATAAGAATGTTACAGGTTATCCGAAAAGTAGTGTCAGCAAATTTGCCTACGACCAGTTCGCTGACGGGGTGGAGCTATGAGAAGAACTGGCAAGAAACTCACGCCACTCTTTTAAGAAAATGGATAGTTACAATCTTTTGTAATTTACAATTTGGGTAGCGTGTAAAATGATGCAGCAGAGCACTACACCGTTAGATTAACGAGTTATAATGAATGTTTACAAACTAAATAATAAACAGAAAGTAAAAAGTAAGGCTCTATGGTTCCATCACTTTACACATTGCTATGTATGCTATGTATATATGTATATATGTATATATAACTTAATATATAAACTAACTATAGGCAAGCATAACTACTTAATTACTAATACAGCTTAGGTATAACTTATTTTTTTATTGCCTAAAGTGGCAGACGAGCAGACGGCCCACCACCGCTCATGGACTTTGATAGTGCTAGGGGCACAGCCAAGCCACTGCCTACCTTGAGAGGCTAGCTCGCTTTAAACCTCATTTGAAGAAGGATATGTCATAGCGTTCTAGACGGCATCGACTCCAGTTAGTGCGGGTGAAGCCTACATCGATTTCGTCAGAGAACTCTCCATGGAACAATATATAGAACAAGCAGAGTGACCCAAAGTCTCTCCGTGGCTCTAACGATTCTAAGTTGTCCGGCAGATTGGAATCACTGACGATTCGAACAGCCCGCTCCCGCCCAGAGGTGAGTGAGAAGGTTTGAAGTACTGCTTCGCTCTGTTTAGGACACCCATGTTTTTGCTCGCCAATTCGGCTTTGTCCTCCAAATGACTCCCAAAGTAGACTATTCGAAATTACGACGCTGATCCCAATTATTTCGGACAACGGGAGAGATACTCCTTCAAACTGAGGGGCCATAACAAATGCGTCCTTCTTCGCAGTGAACGCGCATACTTGTGTCTTCCAGGGTTTACACTGAACCAAGTTCTTCAAAACCCATTCGTAGGCGCGCCCTAGAGAAGCCTCGACTTCTGACACAAGTATTGCCGTTTCCCAAGGGATGTTCTGGTCTTGAAGTCCTTACAATTTCTAAATGATTTCTTTTAACTATTCACAATGTGGCTACGGAACTAACTTTTTTTTTATACCACGACGGTGGCAAACAGACTTACGGTCCGCCTGATAGTAAGCGGTTACCGTAGTCTATGGGCACCTGCAACACCAGGGGTATCACGAGCGCGTTTCTGACCCTTATAATAATAATCGTTTATTCTAATTATTGTAGTAAAAAGTATTTTGGAAATTATTGTTCATGCATCGCTGTTCTCAGCGAGTGGGGGGCGTGGTGGCCCCACCTCACTGTACTCAGCGCTAGGGTACATGTACTCGTACTCGTTGGGAGACTGAGCCGGTACGGCCGGCAGGGGGCGACTTTGTGGTCCCGCTGGCTCCTGAAATTAAGTCAACTGTAATCAGTACCGTACCCAACAATCCCATGAGGTTAGCCGCATACTAAATCAATAAAAAATAGATAATATAATAATACTAAAGCGACAAAATGTCGGTTTCAAAGTATTTATAATAACTTACAAACAAAACAGAGCTTCTATATGAAGCAGTAAATTAAAATCGTGGATATTATTGATAAAAGTACGATCATAGGTACCTGGGGTTCATTCTTCCTGCATCTCATGGACAATTTTCGAAATATTAGAGCAACAATACCGATAGTGACTACACCCAAACTTTGCCTATTATTAGCAGAATCGGGACAGTACTAGCATTTATTTATTTATTTAAGAACTTTATTGCACAAAATACAATGTAAGTGTACAAAAGGAGGGCTTAATGCTAAAAGCATTCTGTACCAGCCAACCTTTGGGTGATGCAGAGATGAGATCAAGTAGGTGCAAAGTAAGAAAAGATGTAAGAATGAAAATAATAAAAGGAATTATAATAGTCATAATATTAAGTACTTCAACAAATACATATTATTATACCGTGTATACTAACTAAATATTACTAATACATATTAAAAAAAAAATACATAAATCTATACATAATTATGAATAATATATACCTATATTTATATAAATAATAATAAATAAAACACTTGTGTATAAATTACATTCTACAAATGTTGAGAGACTTCTGCCAACAATTTAAAGTACTGCTCACGTACTCTAGCTTTGAAAATGTCACGGTTAGTGGACATCCTGATTTCGAGAGGGAGTGCATTCCAGAGAAAAATGGACTGAATATTGAAAGAAGAATGAACAAGAGTAGAACTATGTGAAGGAACTAGAAGTAGAAGATTGTCTGACGACCGAAGATTTCGGTTGTGAGTGCTACAAAGATATTGAAAATTAGGAGTCAAATATGAAGGAGCATTAGGAGAGTTAAGTAGAGAGTATAGGGTACTGAGTGCTCGCCAACTACGTCGCTGACGTATGGGAAGCCAATGTAATTGGGACCGAAAGGTAGATGCATGATCATACTTTCGAAGATTGAAAATGAACTGAATGCAATTGTTGAGAAGAAGGTCAAATTAATCGAGCAGATCTGCATTCAGGTCGAAGTAGCATACATCACCATAGTCAATAATTGGAAATAACATTATCTGTTGACAAAGTTTTAAATAAATCTCATTGAAACGATGATGAAAGAAAAACACCATGCGGAAACTATAAGAGTTCCGGCATCCTAAAAACTAAGAGCATGTTAGACCATGCTAGCATTGTGGGGTTCCGCAGCAAAAGAGTGTATCTTCATAGCACTTACGTCCTTTTTGTTGAGAATCTTTTTTTTTTTTGGAAATACAAAAAAAAAATTATATGTACTAGTACATGTAGGGTTGCCATCGGTGCGGGTTTCTCCAGATTTGTCCTAGTTTAGGGCGGCCGGAGAGCGGAGAGCACAGAACAAACAATCATGCTCATCACACAAAGATTTGTGCTGGGTGGAAATCGAACCCGCTACGACCTCCGGCTTAGCAGTAAGGTTCACTAACCACTAGACCAACAGGATTTTCAAAGTTAAGTATAACTCTACGCATCTTCTTCATAATGAGAATATTTTAGTCCGCTGAATACGAAAGTACAGGGTCTTATTTCGAATTCTTTCTATAATACACGTGTATTGTGATTTGCTATATTATATAGTTTCTACCATTGTAACTCACCGTGGTCAGAGGAAGTCGATGTGGTCAACATCGTGGTCGTGGTGGGTGGCTCCCTCCAGTGGAACTTTATGACACTCTGTCTGTATATATACTCATCTGTATTAGATCCGACCGAATTGATCAATTCCATCAAACTGCAGCTAAACTCCAAATTGTCATGATCCTTAGTTAATTGTAGATAAATACTACTGCTCTCATAAAATGTATCTGAAAAGAATGTCTGATCTAAGTAATAATTTAATACAAAAAATATTTTTAAGGTATCTTTGCTTTGACAACTGTAATATTTTAGATAAAGACATTTTTAGCGTTCCGTAACCATAATGGCATAAACGGAACCCTTATAGCTTCGTGGTGTCCGTTCTTCCGTCCGTCCGTGTGTCGAAAACTACTCGATGTATATTGATGAAGTTTGGTGATTATGTGTCTTGTTTGGGACGCTACTAGCTTTGGTAGTAAAATAATAAAAATAAAAATTTTTAGTTTTACAAAAACAGATATTAATAGAAGGTCAAATCGACTTATCACTGATCGTAGGTATTCATGGACAACAGAAGTGTGAATGTGTGATGCGATGCGGCTGAATGGATAAGGGACCAATGCAAATCACGCGGTCCAAGTTCGATTCCGCCCCGCGGTACCAATGTGGATTCCACTTTGTGGAATTTATATGTACTAGTCAATTGACTTACCATCTGCTAAGGGTGAAGGAAAACATCGTGAGGAAACCCACATAGCCTAGAAGAAATTCTATGAGTATGTCTAATCCACCAACCCGCACTAGGCCAGCTTGAGTGGATTATGGCCTAAACTCTCTCAGCTCTCTAGTTAGAGGAGAGGAGACCCGATCCCAGCAGTGGGACTTAAGGGGTTGCTGATGATGATGAAGATAAACAGTGTGATAGTTGAAGCAGCTTGTGACTATGGTATTAATAAAAAAAACAAAATGGCGGACATTTGGCACCAAATTGTAAGTAGTTAAATTTTTTCTTTAACCTAACTTATCGAGTATGGTATCAAAATAGTCGTTTTTGACAATTTGGCTACAGAACCCTAAAAATAACTTTCTTCATACCGTAGCGATGTTTGCTAAAAACACATAACCACAATCCATGTTTGATAACTTGAATAGTCATTTTATCATCAGTTTCGAGGAGGATATTTGTACAACATAATAAATAAACTAATTACTGTATCCAATTGCAGTAAGAGTGAATGCAAAACACAATTATTTAAACTACTTCTAAACCTAAACTATGTGAAACTTAAAATAGTTGTATAAACATAGGTACTTTTTTTTTTTTTTTTTTTTTATTGCCTAAATTGGCAGACGAACAGACGGCCCACCTGATGGTAAGTGGTTACCGCCGCTCATGGACGTTGGCAATGCCAGGGGCACAGCCAGGCCGCTGCCTACCTTAAGAGGATAGCTCTCTTTAAACCTCGTTTGAAGAAGGACATGTCATAGCGCTCAGAAAACACCGCTGTAGGAAGTTCACCCCAGAGCCGGCACGGTACGTGGGAGGAATGACCGCTGAAACCTTACCGTTCTAGACGATATCGGCTCCAGGTAGTGCGGGTGAAGCCTACAGCGGCGTCGAGTGGTGCGATGATAAAAAGGCGACGATGGCACCAAATCAAGGAGTTCGTCGGAGCACTCCCCATGGAACAATCGATAGAGCACGCAGAGTGACCCAAAGTCTCTCCGTTGCCCTAATGATTCCAAGTTGTCCGTCAAATTGGGATCATCGACGATTCGAACAGCCCGCCTTTGGAGGGAGTCAAGTGGGTCGAGCTGGTACTTGGGAGCTCCCGCCCAAAGGTGAGAGCAGTACTCCAAATGCGGCCGAACCTGTGCTTTGTACAACACAAGCCGCTGTTTAGGTTTGAAGTACCGCTTCGCCCTGTTCAGGACACCCAGTTTTTTGCTCGCCAATTTGGCTTTGTCCTCCAAATGACTCCCAAACTGGACTTTGCTCGAGATATTAACGCCGAGGATCCCAATACTTTCGGACAACGGGAGAGATACTCCTTCAAACTGAGGCACCATAACAAATGCGTCCTTCTTCGCAGTGAACGCGCATACTTGTGTCTTCAAGGGGTTGAATTGAACTAAGTTCTTCACACCGCATTCGGAGGCTCGCCCTAGAGATGCCTCGACTTCAGACACAAGTATCGACCGTTTCTCCTGTACAGTGACCCGAGGGATGTTCTGGTGGCCGATATACCGCGCATCACCCGTGCTGTCATCTGCATAGCAATGTAAGTTATCTATAGACAACATGTCATTGATATGCAGAATGAACAGCGTTGGGGAGAGCACCGAGCCTTGTGGAACACCAGCATTGATGGGCCTTCCCTGGGAGCATGCACCGTCGACGACGACTTTGATGCTCCTCCCATCTAAAAAGCTGGCGATCCACTTGCAGAGTCCCTCGGGGATTCCGTACGATGGTAGCTTCGATAGAAGGGCTCTATGCCAGACCCTATCAAACGCCTTCGCGATGTCGAGGCTCACAGTTAGAGCCTCTCCCCCGCTATCTAAGGCTTCTGCCCATCGGTGTGTCAAGTAAACAAGAAGATCACCAGCTGAGCGACCGTGACGGAAACCGTACTGTCGGTCGCTAATCAGCTGGTGCTCCTCGAGGTACTGTAGGAGCCGTGTGTTGACGACTCGCTCCATCACCTTAGATAGCAGGGACGTTATCGCGATAGGCCTGTAATTTGACGGGTCCGACCGGTCACCCTTTTTAGGGATCGGGTGGACATGAGCAACCTTCCACGAAGACGGAACCCTGTTGGTTGAATAGGAGAGACGGTGAAGGCGCGTTAATACGGGGGTCAACTCAGGGGCGCACGTCTTAAGCACCACCGCAGGGATGCCGTCCGGCCCACTCGACTTGTGAACGTCTAAGAGTCGGAGTTCCCGCCAGACCGCACGCTGTGTGATGCGAATCTCAGGCAGAGAACTCTCACACCGCGTGATGGTGGGTGGTGTGGCTCCTCCGTCGTCCAAAGTCGAGTTTGAGGCAAAGAGATCGGCCAGAAGATCAGCCTTCTCTCTTGCACTATGGGCCAAACTGTCATCAGATTTCCGCAGTGGTGGGAGATTGGACTGGCAGAAGTTGCCTTGGGCAGCCTTGGCGAGCGACCAAAAAGCTCGACTCCCCGTGGGATGGCTCTGAAGTCGCTCGCCAATTCTGGCAACATGCTCTGCCTTGGCTTCGGCAATAGCCTTTTTGTAGTAGTACTTAATTGAAAACAAAATCATACGCATTATATTTACCTGTGCCATTGAAGCTGATGTACGTAACAGGTCCTGGCTGCTGGACGTACTTCGAACAAGTTAAAGTTATGTTGTCATCATCAAGAGTTCGAGCTGTGGCGGAAATTAGGTGAGGCCTATGTTCAACAGTGGACGTCATTGGGCTGATATGATGATGATGATGATGATGTCATCATCATGATATTCGTAATATATAAACGTTTTATCTTTGTGTTCGTACATCTCCATAAACGTGTTCTCTTTTGGGAAATCCATAGTCAGTTGCATATTGTCTGAAAATTTAAAGTATTTTACTAAAAACAACTCGCTTCGATGAGTTGGGTTAATACTGATTCCCCCCGTTCTTGTTAGAAGTGATTCCATTTGAGAAAACGTAATTGTTGAATAGAAAACTTTTCGGGAAAACAAACACGCGGGGAATCAACGCTAACCCAATGTGTTTCGTCTGGTGAGTGCGGAACGCCTTCTTTCAATGCTCCTCCTGTCGCTTTCCTTCTCCTCCTTATGTCCATTTTCCTCTCTAACTCCCTATCCCTTTTCGGTAGGCAGTAGCATGGTTGTGTTTTTTTTTTGTTTTTAATGTACAGAACCACCAACGTTGTCGGTGCCTTTCTTTGCTACTCTTTCATTCCATTTCTCGCACTTTTATCCCGCATACAATTTCTGCTGCTGCTACTTTTGTGGGGGGATTCCCACCTGGTCTATTTCTAGTCAGCATGGTTGTGTTTTCTTTGCAACCAATGCTGAGGAAACCCACATACCCTAGAAGAAATTCTATGAGTATGTTTGATCCACCAACCCACACTAGGCCAGCGTGAGTGGATTAGTATATAGTAGTCTAAAAACACTCTCAGCTCTCTAGTTAGAGGAGAGCCGAGCCCAGCAGTGGGACTTAATGGGTTGCTGATGATGACGTCATAAGGTGGCCTTAGTTTACCAAATACTTCAATGCAATGTTTACTTGCCTCGTACCCTATTACGTCATTTGGATAATTGAAAAGAAACCAATAGAATTATAAAAATGTAATTAAATGTTTTTTTAGCATAATTATGACCCCTTACTTATATAAAAAGCAATAAAAGCCACTTTCTCAAAAATAGTCACTACGTACTGAATTCTTGTCATTAGAAATATTGACTTATAACCTAACTTGGCAACAGTGCTTTATGCTTACCTTTGTATTTTGAAGGTAGATCCGATATCTTAAGTTGAAAATATTGTAGTACATTGTTGTTAAAAGAGTTTATTAGAGTGTAACTTATATCACATGACGGTTTCTCAATAAATCTTCTCCTCTGTTCATCAAACTCCTTAGGATACACCAAAACATCGGTCATGGTACTGTTATCTGTACAAATAAATAAAATTGTCTATTTTAATTTCCAAATAACATTTTAATAATATAAAATATAAATATTGGATTTAGTACTCCGCCAACTGAACTACGCAGGTCCGAAGGCCGCGACGTGAAAATCGAATTTATCCAATAGTTAATTACTTACTGACGTCGTTCATGGCAAAAAATTGTTTACATTTTTGTCTGTTTGATCTCCAAAACAACTGTATCTGCGCTGAGAAAGTGATCACACCTGACAGAAGATCCGTCGAGCCTGATCACTGTTGTTTGCGGAATGCGCACGCAGACGGATCATCTTTTGATGAATAAAAGTTAATTATTATGGCGAAAGGACTCGACAGTGCAAAGTAAATATAAGAAAACTCAATGTAACTTAAATTATAAAGAAAAATTTATGATATCTATTTTTTTTAAAGTGATAGGTAAATAGTGTTAGAAAAAATATTTTTTGAGGTATGTTTATAGGAACAGTTTGTAATTATGCAATGTATGCGTGAGTAACGACCACAACGCCTACAACTGCGTTTGCAGTTTGGAGAGCATAAAAAAGTAAAGCCTGTGACATACGAACGGACATGACGAAACTATAAGAGCCCCGTTTTTGCTACCTTGGCCACGGAACCCTAAAATGACAGACAAACAAACGAACAACAAAGTAGTTAATCAATTATTTTGAAGTACAAAACCCAAAGGAACTTACAGATTCTGTATATTTTCTGGCATGAAGATTGTTCTGTTTCATGTACCTCTTTTGTATTATCTGTATCACACACAATAGTGACCTTCTCATCTTTCAACGTTCTATACATTAAATTTTCCAAACTTGTAATATGTGTAACACTATTTGTAACCATTGTACGTCTGATTGGAAGATTATTAATTTTGCAAAAGCCGGTGTCTGTAAATAACGAAATAAAGTTATATAAAACACTTCGCTATAAGTAATCTGTCCTACGAGTGACTAGGCTTCCTGGAGGTCCTTTTAGTAATATTATGATAAAGCAGCTGACCTTGCCGTGCCCTCGATGATCCTAATATCAGTAGCACAATGCTACGAACGCCATGAAAGTGTAAAACCTACCTTGAAAGTTACGTTTCAGTGCGAATGTTACTTTAACTGTCGTTTCATCATTCGACTCCGTACATCTACAAACCATGTAGGTCCCGTCATGTTCTGCTTGCAGTCTAGTACGGAAACCGACGCCTGTCTCAGACTCCCATTTCCTCTGGAACATACCTACGATCATAGGATAATAAATTAAAATGAGTCCTTACGCCATTTCTGTGTGGATGTTTTAAAAAAGTCCAGAATCTGGTCCTCCTTGGAAGATTGCGAATTGTCATTTAGATAAAATTCACAAATTTTGAATTTAATTGATAATCTGGAGTGATTGGCCATTGTTATTGGCTATTAAGGGTAGTGCTATAAGGATTAAGGGAAGTGAATAATTTATTTCAAATTGCTTAATCTTATTTCTGAATAAATTCGTTGTAGAGTCAAAATCAGTTAGTTCATAACTTTGTGTTTGTTAGGGTTGTAAAAACTCCTAATTCTGGCTTACAGAAGCTACAGTGATGTGTTTAGATAGAGTAGAGGACAATTCTTCACATACACTCATCACTGTGAGTTGTGAAAACTCGGAGTTACAATGCTAAACCCTTCCCAACACCGAGCTATAACATCCGGGAGTCCCATAGAAAACAACAACAGCCAACCTACAGTCTTGGAACAAATTTAATCAGAAGTAAGAAGAAGGGATACAAAGATTATAATTATCCACTTCCCACCATTATTAAAAAGGCAAACAAACAAGGTATGATGCGACTTGATCACACATAAATAGAGGGAACCGTAGAGAAAATAAACTTAATTTGAGTTTGAACGATGTTTCTTACCATCCAGTTTTTCAGCATAGTCATAAGTCATCACAATCTGATTACATCCTGAATAAGGGTTAGGAGACAGACAGAAGACGTCGACTAGGTCACCGCTAGAGTAATTATACACGGCGATGTGATCGAAACGCTGATCAATGTCGTCCAAAGACACGCGAGTAGTAGGCAGCTCCAGTCGGTTCACGAGAATCAGTTGAGGGGGTGCTGGAAAATAGATTAGTTCTAAGTGCACGCGTATAAGAATATGAAACAGAGAGAGACAGACTTTCGTAAGCATGCCATAGTTCCGCCTACGAAAAGGAATTCTAAACTCGGCTGCAAGCTGAAGTGCCTGCCTTGTTGAATCCGAGCAAGGCGGAATGATGAAGTCCCCATGTGAGATACAACTAATGAAATTTATATATTACCTCAAAAAGAAAAGGGCACAAAATTGTCTACAGCTTGCTTCAAAACAGTTGATTGTTCGTATACGTCACAGCTTTTAGTAGGTATTATGTTACAGAAACTATGTTCAAGGATAATTTGTATCAAAAATATTGGCAAATATGGTATGATTAACATGTTAACTGTATTATTGAAATTAATCAAATATATTCATTTATTAAATACTAATGTCGTTAAGTCATAAAATAAGTATAAAAATATTAATTTATTTATATTTCTTCTCGTCAACTAGTCTTATAGACAAAAGAAAATCACTTACCTCTCATGACACTCATTCCTATACTATTACGACAAACCAAAATCAAATAAAATAAACACCATAATAATATTTTACAACACATTTTAAATCTATGATCACTTTTAATAACAACTGGTTTTTAATAAATATCAGTCAAAGTAACGTGCATACTAGGTACCTACTGAATTAATAGTTTATTACTAAGCGAAGCCAAGGAAGAATTTCGTTAAACTAATAGGTAGTTTATTTATCCTGAAATGACGAAGTTTATAAAACATGCTAACTGTTGCGGCTTCGCTCGCGTCGTTCTTTGTGTGGCCGCTGCTCAGCTCCTATTGGCCGTAGCGTGATGTTACCGAACACGTCAGCTTTATAATATTAGTAAAGATTAGTGTGGGATATTACTTGCGTGGACATAATGACACGGCATCAGGCTCATCTTTGATAATAAAGTGGTTTCTTTTTTTTTATACCGATATTTTATATACGACGGTGGCAAACAGTACGGTCCGCCTGATGGTAAGCAGTTACCGTAGCCTATGGGCGCCTGCAACACCAGGGCATCACACCAATAAAACGCTTAATCATATTTAATGAGCAACATACGTTTGAGATAATATTATACTTTTGTAGGCGCAAACAGATTTTATCTTTATAAACGTTATTTTGTTTTCTTTTGCAAAGTAATTGGACCAACACATAAAATTTACGGACTTTATGAATAAACTGTGACAAGTTTAATAACAATCAGGACTCCACGTGCTATGTTTATGCTAGGAAACGTGCCTAAAAACGAAGTTACCTGGTCCACGGGTAATTTTAATTACCCGTGGCACCATGGCATTAGGAATTGCTGCTTGGACTTCTGATTGTATCGATAGAAAATTATACACACTGGGTCAAGCATTAATTTACTTAAGGTTAAATACAAATCCATCTAACAGCATGCAGGTGCTAAGTAAGGGCTGTATGATAGGTGCATTAACACTTCTTCACCAAGCTCTCTTAATTTTTGCTGAGTGGTTAAAGAAGTGTAGGTATGGTTTTTCGTTATCATGAAAGATCACATCCTATCTTTTGCTCAATTCCGCCCGTTTTTTTATAATTTCTTGATTGAGTCTCATCAGCTTCAGCTTCAGCTGTTGGCAGTAGAGATACGAATAATCGGGGCAGTCGTTATCTTTTCATAAGATTTACGCAAACTTGGAGGGTAGATTAGTGTGGCTCTTCAAACACTTGCCATATAAACAAAAAAACTGCAAGTTTAAATGAAGAGCCCACAAACCGCAGGGCAGCTAGTGGCGAGCTGAATGTGAGTGGCGACACTGCGGTCCTGAATGCCCCTGAGAGTCGGTCTCGTCTCCAGCACGTCTTTGTTGGCTGACTGGAGTGGATCTCCAAGAGCGACCACAGGACTCTCAACTCTGGCTTGCCTTAACCAGCTGACCAGAGAGGGGTCGCCAGAGCTATCTATATGCTCGGGGGGGGGTAGTGTCATTTCAATGGCATAATTACGAGGAAACCCGTTCCAGGTCTCCGCTTGGGACCCACGATGGTGAAATCGGCGCCGCACCGCTCGACACCCCTAGCCGCGCACTACGGTGTTGCCCTGAGATCCGTGGACTTCGGCCCATGTCGGTTATGGAAGGGGCCCATCTAGTGTAAGGCGAGTCACCGTCTGCCCAAATCCTCATTTAACATCATATATTCACCGCTGGAGGAGGCAAGCAGGCGACGTTGTTCCCGTATGCCAGATATCACCATTCCACCGAGCACCCAAACCCATAGCCCAACTTTATTTAACTCCATAACATCATACAATAGCTTTACACTTACCAGTGACAAATCATAGCTGTACTACAATAGTGCAGCTGTGATATGGCACCGGTAAGTGTCTCATCCCATTCTAAATTAAAATTCTTTAAGGGCCTCTGCGTGTTGGACTTGGACCTGTGTCCCCGCGTAAGCCTTCCAAAAGGACCGGGTATACTTCTCACCTTAGCAGAGAGAAGTATAGCCGTGAAAAAAAAGACATAATAATAATAATATTCTACCACATTCACAGACGGACAGACAGACAGACAGACAGACATACAACGGAGTGATCCTATAAGGGTTCCGTTTTTTTCTTTTGAGGTACAGAACCCTAAAATTGCATAAACGGTCACCCATCTATGAACTGACCTTATCCGAAGTTGCTTAACCTCATGAGTGTAATCAATATCTCAGTACTACTATGCTACGTGTCCCTATACAGTAACAGGTCTAATTATTTTACAGATAACTGTAAACATAAGTTTGCTTAGTCTATTGCAGCGCCCCCTGGCGAAAAAATACAATATCGTGTATCCAAAAGTCATCCTCGATAAATCACAAATACATTACAGAAAACCGTATCGAAATCGGTTTAATCGTTTTAAAGATAGGAGGGCACAAAGGTTTCAACGAAATCAACATAGGTTTGCCTAGTCTATTGCAGCGCCCCCTGGCGAAAAAATACAAAATCTTGAATCCAAAAACAATCCTCGATAAATCACAAATACATTACAGAAAACCGTATCGAAATCAGTCTAATCGTTTTAAAGATAGGAGGGCACAAAGGATTCAACGAAATCAGTGTATTGTAGCGCCCCCTGGTGAGCTATTAACATAACACCTATCTAATAACCTGTCCCCAAGAGCCGCACACACTTTACAGAAAACCGCATCTAAATCGGTCAAACCGTTTCCGTGATATAAGGCATTATGTTGGAACACACAAACACACAAACACACAGCCTCTCACCCCAAACGCATATACTTACCGTCTCCGTTCCGTCGTGGGTAAAAATTAGGAGTCAAATATGAAGGAGCATTAGGAGAGTTAAGTAGAGAGTATAGGGTACTGAGTGCTCGCCAACTACGTCGCTGACGTATGGGAAGCCAATGTAATTGGGACCGAAAGGTAGATGCATGATCATACTTTCGAAGATTGAAAATGAACTGAATGCAATTGTTGAGAAGAAGGTCAAATTAATCGAGCAGATCTGCATTCAGGTCGAAGTAGCATACATCACCATAGTCAATAATTGGAAATAACATTATCTGTTGACAAAGTTTTAAATAAATCTCATTGAAACGATGATGAAAGAAAAACACCATGCGGAAACTATAAGAGTTCCGGCATCCTAAAAACTAAGAGCATGTTAGACCATGCTAGCATTGTGGGGTTCCGCAGCAAAAGAGTGTATCTTCATAGCACTTACGTCCTTTTTGTTGAGAATCTTTTTTTTTTTTGGAAATACAAAAAAAAAATTATATGTACTAGTACATGTAGGGTTGCCATCGGTGCGGGTTTCTCCAGATTTGTCCTAGTTTAGGGCGGCCGGAGAGCGGAGAGCACAGAACAAACAATCATGCTCATCACACAAAGATTTGTGCTGGGTGGAAATCGAACCCGCTACGACCTCCGGCTTAGCAGTAAGGTTCACTAACCACTAGACCAACAGGATTTTCAAAGTTAAGTATAACTCTACGCATCTTCTTCATAATGAGAATATTTTAGTCCGCTGAATACGAAAGTACAGGGTCTTATTTCGAATTCTTTCTATAATACACGTGTATTGTGATTTGTTATATTATATAGTTTCTACCATTGTAACTCACCGTGGTCAGAGGAAGTCGATGTGGTCAACATCGTGGTCGTGGTCGGTGGCTCCCTCCAGTGGAACTTTATGACACTCTGTCTGTATATATACTCATCTGTATTAGATCCGACCGAATTGATCAATTCCATCAAACTGCAGCTAAACTCCAAATTGTCATGATCCTTAGTTAATTGTAGATAAATACTACTGCTCTCATAAAATGTATCTGAAAAGAATGTCTGATCTAAGTAATAATTTAATACAAAAAATATTTTTAAGGTATCTTTGCTTTGACAACTGTAATATTTTAGATAAAGACATTTTTAGCGTTCCGTAACCATAATGGCATAAACGGAACCCTTATAGCTTCGTGGTGTCCGTTCTTCCTTCCGTCCGTGTGTCGAAAACTACTCGATGTATATTGACGAAGTTTGGTGATTATGTGTCTTGTTTGGGACGCTACTAGCTTTGGTAGTAAAATAATAAAAATCAAAATTTTTAGTTTTACAAAAACAGATATTAATAGAAGGTCAAATCGACTTATCACTGATCGTAGGTATTCATGGACAACAGAAGTGTGAATGTGTGATGCGATGCGGCTGAATGGATAAGGGACCAATGCAAATCACGCGGTCCAAGTTCGATTCCGCCCCGCGGTACCAATGTGGATTCCACTTTGTGGACTTTATATGTACTAGTCAATTGACTTACCATCTGCTAACGGTGAAGGAAAACATCGTGAGGAAACCCACATAGCCTAGAAGAAATTCTATGAGAATGTCTAATCCACCAACCCGCACTAGGCCAGCGTGAGTGGATTATGGCCTAAACTCTCTCAGCTCTCTAGTTAGAGGAGAGGAGACCCGATCCCAGCAGTGGGACTTAAGGGGTTGCTGATGATGATGAAGATAAACAGTGTGATAGTTGAAGCAGCTTGTGACTATGGTATTAATAAAAAAAACAAAATGGCGGACATTTGGCACCAAATTGTAAGTAGTTAAATTTTTTTTTTAACCAAACTTATCGAGTATGGTATCAAAATAGTCGTTTTTGACATTTTGGCTACAGAACCCTAAAAATAATTTTCTTCATAGCGTAGCGATGTTTGCTAAAAACACATAACCACAATCCATGTTTGATAACTTGAATAGTCATTTTATCATCAGTTTCGAGGAGGATATTTGTACAACATAATAAATAAAGTAATTACTGTATCCAATTGCAGTAAGAGTGAATGCAAAACACAATTATTTAAACTACTTCTAAACCTAAACTATGTGAAACTTAAAATAGTTGTATAAACATAGGTACTTAATTGAAAACAAAATCATACGCATTATATTTACCTGTGCCATTGAAGCTGATGTACGTAACAGGTCCTGGCTGCTGGACGTACTTCGAACAAGTTAAAGTTATGTTGTCATCATCATGATATTCGTAATATATAAACGTTTTATCTTTGTGTTCGTACATCTCCATAAACGTGTTCTCTTTTGGGAAATCCATAGTCAGTTGCATATTGTCTGAAAATTTAAAGTATTTTACTAAAAACAACTCACTTCGATGAGTTGGGTTAATACTGATTCCCCCCGTTCTTGTTAGAAGTGATTCCATTTGAGAAAACGTAATTGTTGAATAGAAAACTTTTCGGGGAAAACAAACACGCGGGGAATCAACGCTAACCCAATGTGTTTCGTCTGGTGAGTGCGGAACACCTTCTTTCAATGCTCCTCCTGTCGCTTTCCTTCTCCTCCTTATGTCCATTTTCCTCTCTAACTCCCTTTCCCTTTTCGGTAGGCAGTAGCATGGTTGTGTTTTTTTTTTGTTTTTAATGTACAGAGCCACCAACGTTGTCGGTGCCTTTCTTTGCTACTCTTTCATTCCATTTCTCGCACTTTTATCCCGCATACAATTTCTGCTGCTGCTACTTTTGTGGGGGGATTCCCACCTGGTCTATTTCTAGTCAGCATGGTTGTGTTTTCTTTGCAACCAATGCTGTGGAAACCCACATACCCTAGAAGAAATTCTATGAGTATGTTTGATCCACCAACCCACACTAGGCCAGCGTGAGTGGATTAGTATATAGTAGTCTAAAAACACTCTCAGCTTTCTAGTTAGAGGAGAGCCGAGCCCAGCAGTGGGACTTAATGGGTTGCTGATGATGACGTCATAAGGTGGCCTTAGTTTACCAAATACTTCAATGCAATGTTTACTTGCCTCGTACCCTATTACGTCATTTGGATAATTGAAAAGAAACCAATAGAATTATAAAAATGTAATTAAATGTTTTTTTAGCATAATTATGACCCCTTACTTATATAAAAAGCAATAAAAGCCACTTTCTCAAAAATAGTCACTACGTACTGAATTCTTGTCATTAGAAATATTGACTTATAACCTAACTTGGCAACAGTGCTTTATGCTTACCTTTGTATTTTGAAGGTAGATCCGATATCTTAAGTTGAAAATATTGTAGTACATTGTTGTTAAAAGAGTTTATTAGAGTGTAACTTATATCACATGACGGTTTCTCAATAAATCTTCTCCTCTGTTCATCAAACTCCTTAGGATACACCAAAACATCGGTCATGGTACTGTTATCTGTACAAATAAATAAAATTGTCTATTTTAATTTCCAAATAACATTTTAATAATATAAAAATATTGGATTTAGTACTCCGCGAACTGAACTACGCAGGTCCGAAGGCCGCGACGTGAAAATCGAATTTATCCAATAGTTAATTACTTACTGACGTCGTTCATGGCAAAAAATAGTTTACATTTTTGTCTGTTTGATCTCCAAAACAACTGTATCTGCGCTGAGAAAGTGATCACACCTGACAGAAGATCCGTCGAGCCTGATCACTGTTGTTTGCGGAATGCGCACGCAGACGGATCATCTTTTGATGAATAAAAGTTAATTATTATGGCGAAAGGACTCGACAGTGCAAAGTAAATATAAGAAAACTCAATGTAACTTAAATTATAAAGAAAAATTTATGATATCTATTTTTTTAAAGTGATAGGTAAATAGTGTTAGAAAAAATATTTTTTGAGGTATGTTTATAAATTAATATAGTATATATAATATACTATATATAATATAGTAATTATGCAATGTATGCGTGAGTAACGACCACAACGCCTACAACTGCGTTTGCAGTTTGGAGAGCATAAAAAAGTAAAGTGCCTGTGACATACGAACGGACATGACGAAACTATAAGAGCCCTGTTTTTGCTACCTTGGCCACGGAACCCTAAAATGACAGACAAACAAACGAACAACAAAGTAGTTAATCAATTATTTTGAAGTACAAAACCCAAAGGAACTTACTGATTCTGTATATTTTCTGGCATGAAGATTGTTCTGTTTCATGTACCTCTTTTGTATTATCTGTATCACACACAATAGTGACCTTCTCATCTTTCAACGTTCTATACATTAAATTTTCCAAACTTGTAATATGTGTAACACTATTTGTAACCATTGTACGTCTGACTGGAAGATTATTAATTTTGCAAAAGCCGGTGTCTGTAAATAACGAAATAAAGTTATATAAAACGCTTCGCTATAATCTGTCCTACGAGTGAGTAGGCTTCCTGGAGGTCCTTTTAGTAAGATTATGATAAAGCAGCTGACCTTGCCGTGCCCTCGATGATCCTAATATCAGTAGCACAATGCTACGAACGCCATGAAAGTGTAAAACCTACCTTGAAAGTTACGTTTCAGTGCGAATGTTACTTTAACTGTAGTTTCATCATTCGACTCTGTACATCTACAAACCATGTAGGTCCCGTCATGTTCTGCTTGCAGTCTAGTACGGAAACCGACGCCTGTCTCAGACTCCCATTTCCTCTGGAACATACCTACGATCATAGGATAATAAATTAAAATGAGTCCTTACGCCATTTCTGTGTGGATGTTTTAAAAAAGTGCAGAATCTGGTCCTCCTTGGAAGATTGCGAATTATCATTTAGATAAAATTCACAAATTTTGAATTTAATTGATAATCTGGATTGATTGGCCATTGTTATTGGCTATTAAGGGTAGTGCTATAAAGATTAAGAAAAGTGAATAATTTATTTCAAATTGCTTAATCTTATTTCTGAATAAATTCGTTGTAGAGTCAAAATCTGTTAGTTCATAACTTTGTGTTTGTTAGGGTTGTAAAAACTCCTAATTCTGGCTTACAGAAGCCACAGTGATGTGTTTAGATAGAGTAGAGGACAATTCTTCACATACACCCATCACTGTGAGTTGTGTAAACCATGATTTACAATGCTAAACCGTTCCCAACACCGAGCTATAACATCCGGGAGTCCCATACAAAACAACAACAGCCAACCTACAGTCTTGGAACAAATTTAATCAGAAGTAAGAAGAAGGGATACAAAGATTATAATTATCCACTTCCCACCATTATTAAAAAGGCAAACAAACAAGGTATGATGCGACTTGATCTCACATATAGAGGGAACCGTAGAGAAAATAAACTTAGTTTGAGTTTGAACGATGTTTCTTACCATCCAGATTTTCAGCATAGTCATAAGTCATCTCAATCTGATTACATCCTGAATCAGGGTTAGGAGACAGACAGAAAACGTCGACTAGGTCACCGCTAGAGTAATTATACACGGCGATGTGATCGAAGCGCTGATCAGAGTCGTCCAAAGATACGCGAGTAGTAGGCAGCTCCAGTCGGTTCACGAGAATCAGTTGAGGGGGTGCTGGAAAATAGATTAGCTCTAAGTGCACGCGTATAAGAATATGAAACAGAGAGAGACAGACTTTCGTAAGCATGCCATAGTTCCGCCTACGAAAAGGAATTCTAAACTCGGCTGCAAGCTGAAGTGCCTGCCTTGTTGATTCTGAGCAAGGCGGAATGATGAAGTCCCCATGTGAGATACAACTAATGAAATTTATATATTACCTCAAAAAGAAAAGGGCACAAAATTGTCTACAGCTTGCTTCAAAACAGTTGATTGTTCGTATACGTCACAACTTTTAGTAGGTATTATGTTACAGAAACTATGTACAAGGATAATTTGTATCAAAAATATTGACAAATATGGTATGATTAACATGTAACATGTTAACTGTATTATTGAAATTAATCAAATATATTCATTTATTAAATACTAATGTCACGGGCTTACTTCTTATATCATTTGAATTATATTAATTATTTATTATTATTATTAATTATTAATTTATTTATATTTCTTCTCGTCAACAAGTCTTATAGACAAAAGAAAATCACTTACCTCTCATGACACTCATTCCTATACTATTACGACAAACCAAAATCAAATAAAATAAACACCATAATAATATTTTCCAACACATTTTAAATCTATGATCACTTTTAATAACTGATGTTTAATAAATATCAGTCAAAGTAACGTGCATACTAGGTACCTACTGAATTAATAGTTTATTACTAAGCGAAGCCAAGGAATATTTTCGTTAAACTAATAGGTAGTTTATTTATCCTGAAATGACGAAGTTTATAAAACATGCTAACTGTTGCGGCTTCGCTCGCGTCGTTCTTTGTGTGGCCGCTGCTCAGCTCCTATTGGCCGTAGCGTGATGTTACCGAACACGTCAGCTTTATAATATTAGTAAAGATTAGTGTGGGATAATAATTGCGTGGACATAATGACACGGCATCAGGCTCATCTTTGATAATAAAGTGGTTTCTTTTTTTTTATACCGATATTTTATATACGACGGTGGCAAACAGTACGGTCCGCCTGATGGTAAGCAGTTACCGTAGCCTATGGGCGCCTGCAACACCAGGGCATCACACCAATAAAACGCTTAATCATATTTAATGAGCAACATACGTTTGAGATAATATTATACTTTTGTAGGCGCAAACAGATTTTATCTTTATAAACGTTATTTTGTTTTCTTTTGCAAAGTAATTGGACCAACACATAAAATTTACGGACTTTATGAATAAACTGTGACAAGTTTAATAACAATCAGGACTCCACGTGCTATGTTTATGCTAGGAAACGTGCCTAAAAACGAAGTTACCTGGTCCACGGGTAATTTTAATTACCCGTGGCACCATGGCATTAGGAATTGCTGCTTGGACTTCTGATTGTATCTCTATGTGACCTCCGGCTTAGCAGTAAGGTTCACTAACCACTAGACCAACAGGATTTTCAAAGTTAAGTATAACTCTACGCATCTTCTTCATAATGAGAATATTTTAGTCCGCTGAATACGAAAGTACAGGGTCTTATTTCGAATTCTTTCTATAATACACGTGTATTGTGATTTGTTATATTATATAGTTTCTACCATTGTAACTCACCGTGGTCAGAGGAAGTCGATGTGGTCAACATCGTGGTCGTGGTCGGTGGCTCCCTCCAGTGGAACTTTATGACACTCTGTCTGTATATATACTCATCTGTATTAGATCCGACCGAATTGATCAATTCCATCAAACTGCAGCTAAACTCCAAATTGTCATGATCCTTAGTTAATTGTAGATAAATACTACTGCTCTCATAAAATGTATCTGAAAAGAATGTCTGATCTAAGTAATAATTTAATACAAAAAATATTTTTAAGGTATCTTTGCTTTGACAACTGTAATATTTTAGATAAAGACATTTTTAGCGTTCCGTAACCATAATGGCATAAACGGAACCCTTATAGCTTCGTGGTGTCCGTTCTTCCGTCCGTCCGTGTGTCGAAAACTACTCGATGTATATTGACGAAGTTTGGTGATTATGTGTCTTGTTTGGGACGCTACTAGCTTTGGTAGTAAAATAATAAAAATAAAAATTTTTAGTTTTACAAAAACAGATATTAATAGAAGGTCAAATCGACTTATCACTGATCGTAGGTATTCATGGACAACAGAAGTGTGAATGTGTGATGCGATGCGGCTGAATGGATAAGGGACCAATGCAAATCACGCGGTCCAAGTTCGATTCCGCCCCGCGGTACCAATGTGGATTCCACTTTGTGGACTTTATATGTACTAGTCAATTGACTTACCATCTGCTAACGGTGAAGGAAAACATCGTGAGGAAACCCACATAGCCTAGAAGAAATTCTATGAGAATGTCTAATCCACCAACCCGCACTAGGCCAGCGTGAGTGGATTATGGCCTAAACTCTCTCAGCTCTCTAGTTAGAGGAGAGGAGACCCGATCCCCGCAGTGGGACTTAAGGGGTTGCTGATGATGATGAAGATAAACAGTGTGATAGTTGAAGCAGCTTGTGACTATGGTATTAATAAAAAAAACAAAATGGCGGACATTTGGCACCAAATTGTAAGTAGTTAAATTTTTTTTTTAACCAAACTTATCGAGTATGGTATCAAAATAGTCGTTTTTGACATTTTGGCTACAGAACCCTAAAAATAATTTTCTTCATAGCGTAGCGATGTTTGCTAAAAACACATAACCACAATCCATGTTTGATAACTTGAATAGTCATTTTATCATCAGTTTCGAGGAGGATATTTGTACAACATAATAAATAAACTAATTACTGTATCCAATTGCAGTAAGAGTGAATGCAAAACACAATTATTTAAACTACTTCTAAACCTAAACTATGTGAAACTTAAAATAGTTGTATAAACATAGGTACTTAATTGAAAACAAAATCATACGCATTATATTTACCTGTGCCATTGAAGCTGATGTACGTAGCAGGTCCTGGCTGCTGGACGTACTTCGAACAAGTTAAAGTTATGTTGTCATCATCATGATATTCGTAATATATAAACGTTTTATCTTTGTGTTCGTACATCTCCATAAACGTGTTCTCTTTTGGGAAATCCATAGTCAGTTGCATATTGTCTGAAAATTTAAAGTATTTTACTAAAAACAACTCGCTTCGATGAGTTGGGTTAATACTGATTCCCCCCGTTCTTGTTAGAAGTGATTCCATTTGAGAAAACGTAATTGTTGAATAGAAAACTTTTCGGGGAAAACAAACACGTGGGGAATCAACGCTAACCCAATGTGTTTCATCTGGTGAGTGCGGAACGCCTTCTTTCAATGCTCCTCCTGTCGCTTTCCTTCTCCTCCTTATGTCCATTTTCCTCTCTAACTCCCTTTCCCTTTTCGGTAGGCAGTAGCATGGTTGTGTTTTCTTTGCAACCAATGCTGAGGAAACCCACATACCCTAGAAGAAATTCTATGAGTATGTTTGATCCACCAACCCACACTAGGCCAGCGTGAGTGGATTAGTATATAGTAGTCTAAAAACACTCTCAGCTCTCTAGTTAGAGGAGACCCGAGCCCAGCAGTGGGACTTAATGGGTTGCTGATGATGACGTCATAAAGTGGCCTTAGTTTACCAAATACTTCAATACAATGTTTACTTGCCTCGCACCCTATTACGTCATTTGGATAATTGAAAAGAAACCAATAGAATTATAAAAATGTAATTCAATGTTTTTTTAGCATAATTATGACCCCTTACTTATATAAAAAGCAATAAAAGCCACTTTCTCAAAAATAGTCACTACGTACTGAATTCTTGTCATTAGAAATATTGACTTATAACCTAACTTGGCAACAGTGCTTTATGCTTACCTTTGTATTTTAAAGGTAGATCCGATATCTTAAGTTGAAAATATTGTAGTACATTGTTGTTAAAAGAGTTTATTAGAGTGTAACTTATATCACATGACGGTTTCTCAATAAACCTTCTCCTCTGTTCATCAAACTCCTTAGGATACACCAAAACATCGGTCATGGTACTGTTATCTGTACAAATAAATAAAATTGTCTATTTTAATTTCCAAATAACATTTTAATAATATAAAAATATTGGATTTAGTACTCCGCGAACTGAACTACGCAGGTCCGAAGGCCGCGACGTGAAAATCGAATTTATCCAATAGTTAATTACTTACTGACGTCGTTCATGGCAAAAAATAGTTTACATTTTTGTCTGTTTGATCTCCAAAACAACTGTATCTGCGCTGAGAAAGTGATCACACCTGACAGAAGATCCGTCGAGCCTGATCACTGTTGTTTGCGGAATGCGCACGCAGACGGATCATCTTTTGATGAATAAAAGTTAATTATTATGGCGAAAGGACTCGACAGTGCAAAGTAAATATAAGAAAACTCAATGTAACTTAAATTATAAAGAAAAATTTATGAGATATATTTTTTTAAAGTGATAGGTAAATAGTGTTAGAAAAAATATTTTTTGAGGTATGTTTATAAATTAATATAGTATATATAATATACTATATATAATATAGTAATTATGCAATGTATGCGTGAGTAACGACCACAACGCCTACAACTGCGTTTGCAGTTTGGAGAGCATAAAAAAGTAAAGTGCCTGTGACATACGAACGGACATGACGAAACTATAAGAGCCCTGTTTTTGCTACCTTGGCCACGGAACCCTAAAATGACAGACAAACAAACGAACAACAAAGTAGTTAATCAATTATTTTGAAGTACAAAACCCAAAGGAACTTACTTATTCCGTATATTTTCTGGCATGAAGATTGTTCTGTTTCATGTATCTCTTTTGTATTATCTGTATCACACACAATAGTGACCTTCTCATCTTTCAACGTTCTATACATTAAATTTTCCAAACTTGTAATATGTGTAACACTATTTGTAACCATTGTACGTCTGACTGGAAGATTATTAATTTTGCAAAAGCCGGTGTCTGTAAATAACGAAATAAAGTTATATAAAACACTTCGCTATAAGTAATCTGTCCTACGAGTGACTAGGCTTCCTGGAGGTCCTTTTAGTAATATTATGATAAAGCAGCTGACCTTGCCGTGCCCTCGATGATCCTAATATCAGTAGCACAATGCTACGAACGCCATGAAAGTGTAAAACCTACCTTGAAAGTTACGTTTCAGTGCGAATGTTACTTTAACTGTCGTTTCATCATTCGACTCCGTACATCTACAAACCATGTAGGTCCCGTCATGTTCTGCTTGCAGTCTAGTACGGAAACCGACGCCTGTCTCAGACTTCCATTTCCTCTGGAACATACCTACGATCATAGGATAATAAATTAAAATGAGTCCTTACGCCAATTCTGTGTGGATGTTTTAAAAAAGTCCAGAATCTGGTCCTCCTTGGAAGATTGCGAATTGTCATTTAGATAAAATTCACAAATTTTGAATTTAATTGATAATCTGGATTGATTGGCCATTGTTATAGGCTTTTAAGGGTAGTGCTATAAGGATTAAGGGAAGTGAATAATTTATTTCATATTGCTCAATCTTATTTCTGAATAAATTCGTTGTAGAGTCAAAATCTGTTAGTTCATAACTTTGTGTTTGTTAGGGTTGTAAAAACTCCTAATTCTGGCTTACAGAAGCTACAGTGATGTGTTTAGATAATTCTTCACATACACTCATCACTGTGAGTTGTGAAAACTCGGAGTTACAATGCTACACCCTTCCCAACACCGAGCTATAACATCCGGGAGTCCCATAGAAAACAACAACAGCCAACCTACAGTCTTGGAACAAATTTAATCAGAAGTAAGAAGAAGGGATACAAAGATTATAATTATCCACTTCCCACCATTATTAAAAAGGCAAACAAACAAGGTATGATGCGACTTGATCACACATAAATAGAGGGAACCGTAGAGAAAATAAACTTAATTTGAGTTTGAACGATGTTTCTTACCATCCAGTTTTTCAGCATAGTCATAAGTCATCACAATCTGATTACATCCTGAATAAGGGTTAGGAGACAGACAGAAGACGTCGACTAGGTCACCGCTAGAGTAATTATACACGGCGATGTGATCGAAACGCTGATCAATGTCGTCCAAAGACACGCGAGTAGTAGGCAGCTCCAGTCGGTTCACGAGAATCAGTTGAGGGGGTGCTGGAAAATAGATTAGTTCTAAGTGCACGCGTATAAGAATATGAAACAGAGAGAGACAGACTTTCGTAAGCATGCCATAGTTCCGCCTACGAAAAGGAATTCTAAACTCGGCTGCAAGCTGAAGTGCCTGCCTTGTTGATTCCGAGCAAGGCGGAATGATGAAGTCCCCATGTGAGATACAACTAATGAAATTTATATATTACCTCAAAAAGAAAAGGGCACAAAATTGTCTACAGCTTGCTTCAAAACAGTTGATTGTTCGTATACGTCACAGCTTTTAGTAGGTATTATGTTACAGAAACTATGTTCAAGGATAATTTGTATCAAAAATATTGGCAAATATGGTATGATTAACATGTTAACTGTATTATTGAAATTAATCAAATATATTCATTTATTAAATACTAATGTCGTTAAGTCATAAAATAAGTATAAAAATATTAATTTATTTATATTTCTTCTCGTCAACAAGTCTTATAGGCAAAAGAAAATCACTTACCTCTCATGACACTCATTCCTATACTATTACGACAAACCAAAATCAAATAAAATAAACACCATAATAATATTTTACAACACATTTTAAATCTATGATCACTTTTAATAACTGATGTTTAATAAATATCAGTCAAAGTAACGTGCATACTAGGTACCTACTGAATTAATAGTTTATTACTAAGCGAAGCCAAGGAAGAATTTCGTTAAACTAATAGGTAGTTTATTTATCCTGAAATGACGAAGTTTATAAAACATGCTAACTGTTGCGGCTTCGCTCGCGTCGTTCTTTGTGTGGCCGCTGCTCAGCTCCTATTGGCCGTAGCGTGATGTTACCGAACACGTCAGCTTTATAATATTAGTAAAGATTAGTGTGGGATATTACTTGCGTGGACATAATGACACGGCATCAGGCTCATTTTTGATATATAAAGTGGTTTCTTTTTTTTTATACCGATATTTTATATACGACGGTGGCAAACAGTACGGTCCGCCTGATGGTAAGCAGTTACCGTAGCCTATGGGCGCCTGCAACACCAGGGCATCACACCAATAAAACGCTTAATCATATTTAATGAGCAACATACGTTTGAGATAATATTATACTTTTGTAGGCGCAAACAGATTTTATCTTTATAAACGTTATTTTGTTTTCTTTTGCAAAGTAATTGGACCAACACATAAAATTTACGGACTTTATGAATAAACTGTGACAAGTTTAATAACAATCAGGACTCCACGTGCTATGTTTATGCTAGGAAACGTGCCTAAAAACGAAGTTACCTGGTCCACGGGTAATTTTAATTACCCGTGGCACCATGGCATTAGGAATTGCTGCTTGGACTTCTGATTGTATCTCTATGTGACCTCCGGCTTAGCAGTAAGGTTCACTAACCACTAGACCAACAGGATTTTCAAAGTTAAGTATAACTCTACGCATCTTCTTCATAATGAGAATATTTTAGTCCGCTGAATACGAAAGTACAGGGTCTTATTTCGAATTCTTTCTATAATACACGTGTATTGTGATTTGTTATATTATATAGTTTCTACCATTGTAACTCACCGTGGTCAGAGGAAGTCGATGTGGTCAACATCGTGGTCGTGGTCGGTGGCTCCCTCCAGTGGAACTTTATGACACTCTGTCTGTATATATACTCATCTGTATTAGATCCGACCGAATTGATCAATTCCATCAAACTGCAGCTAAACTCCAAATTGTCATGATCCTTAGTTAATTGTAGATAAATACTACTGCTCTCATAAAATGTATCTGAAAAGAATGTCTGATCTAAGTAATAATTTAATACAAAAAATATTTTTAAGGTATCTTTGCTTTGACAACTGTAATATTTTAGATAAAGACATTTTTAGCGTTCCGTAACCATAATGGCATAAACGGAACCCTTATAGCTTCGTGGTGTCCGTTCTTCCGTCCGTCCGTGTGTCGAAAACTACTCGATGTATATTGACGAAGTTTGGTGATTATGTGTCTTGTTTGGGACGCTACTAGCTTTGGTAGTAAAATAATAAAAATAAAAATTTTTAGTTTTACAAAAACAGATATTAATAGAAGGTCAAATCGACTTATCACTGATCGTAGGTATTCATGGACAACAGAAGTGTGAATGTGTGATGCGATGCGGCTGAATGGATAAGGGACCAATGCAAATCACGCGGTCCAAGTTCGATTCCGCCCCGCGGTACCAATGTGGATTCCACTTTGTGGACTTTATATGTACTAGTCAATTGACTTACCATCTGCTAACGGTGAAGGAAAACATCGTGAGGAAACCCACATAGCCTAGAAGAAATTCTATGAGAATGTCTAATCCACCAACCCGCACTAGGCCAGCGTGAGTGGATTATGGCCTAAACTCTCTCAGCTCTCTAGTTAGAGGAGAGGAGACCCGATCCCCGCAGTGGGACTTAAGGGGTTGCTGATGATGATGAAGATAAACAGTGTGATAGTTGAAGCAGCTTGTGACTATGGTATTAATAAAAAAAACAAAATGGCGGACATTTGGCACCAAATTGTAAGTAGTTAAATTTTTTTTTTAACCAAACTTATCGAGTATGGTATCAAAATAGTCGTTTTTGACATTTTGGCTACAGAACCCTAAAAATAATTTTCTTCATAGCGTAGCGATGTTTGCTAAAAACACATAACCACAATCCATGTTTGATAACTTGAATAGTCATTTTATCATCAGTTTCGAGGAGGATATTTGTACAACATAATAAATAAACTAATTACTGTATCCAATTGCAGTAAGAGTGAATGCAAAACACAATTATTTAAACTACTTCTAAACCTAAACTATGTGAAACTTAAAATAGTTGTATAAACATAGGTACTTAATTGAAAACAAAATCATACGCATTATATTTACCTGTGCCATTGAAGCTGATGTACGTAGCAGGTCCTGGCTGCTGGACGTACTTCGAACAAGTTAAAGTTATGTTGTCATCATCATGATATTCGTAATATATAAACGTTTTATCTTTGTGTTCGTACATCTCCATAAACGTGTTCTCTTTTGGGAAATCCATAGTCAGTTGCATATTGTCTGAAAATTTAAAGTATTTTACTAAAAACAACTCGCTTCGATGAGTTGGGTTAATACTGATTCCCCCCGTTCTTGTTAGAAGTGATTCCATTTGAGAAAACGTAATTGTTGAATAGAAAACTTTTCGGGGAAAACAAACACGCGGGGAATCAACGCTAACCCAATGTGTTTCGTCTGGTGAGTGCGGAACACCTTCTTTCAATGCTCCTCCTGTCGCTTTCCTTCTCCTCCTTATGTCCATTTTCCTCTCTAACTCCCTTTCCCTTTTCGGTAGGCAGTAGCATGGTTGTGTTTTTTTTTTGTTTTTAATGTACAGAACCACCAACGTTGTCGGTGCCTTTCTTTGCTACTCTTTCATTCCATTTCTCGCACTTTTATCCCGCATACAATTTCTGCTGCTGCTACTTTTGTGGGGGGATTCCCACCTGGTCTATTTCTAGTCAGCATGGTTGTGTTTTCTTTGCAACCAATGCTGAGGAAACCCACATACCCTAGAAGAAATACTATGAGTATGTTTGATCCACCAACCCACACTAGGCCAGCGTGAGTGGATTAGTATATAGTAGTCTAAAAACACTCTCAGCTCTCTAGTTAGAGGAGACCCGAGCCCAGCAGTGGGACTTAATGGGTTGCTGATGATGACGTCATAAGGTGGCAGTTTACCAAATACTTCAATGCAATGTTTACCCTATTACGTCATTTGGATAATTGAAAAGAAACCAATAGAATTATAAAAATGTAATTCAATGTTTTTTTAGCATAATTATGACCTCTTACTTATATAAAAAGCAATAAAAGCCACTTTCTCAAAAATAGTCACTACGTACTGAATTCTTGTCATTAGAAATATTGACTTATAACCTAACTTGGCAACAGTGCTTTATGCTTACCTTTGTATTTTAAAGGTAGATCCGATATCTTAAGTTGAAAATATTGTAGTAGATTGTTGTTAAAAGAGTTTATTAGAGTGTAACTTATATCACATGACGGTTTCTCAATAAACCTTCTCCTCTGTTCATCAAACTCCTTAGGATACACCAAAACATCGGTCATGGTACTGTTATCTGTACAAATAAATAAAATTGTCTATTTTAATTTCCAAATAACATTTTAATAATATAAAAATATTGGATTTAGTACTCCGCGAACTGAACTACGCAGGTCCGAAGGCCGCGACGTGAAAATCGAATTTATCATATAGTTAATTACTTACTGACGTCGTTCATGGCAAAAAATAGTTTACATTTTTGTCTGTTTGATCTCCAAAACAACTGTATCTGCGCTGAGAAAGTGATCACACCTGACAGAAGATCCGTCGAGCCTGATCACTGTTGTTTGCGGAATGCGCACGCAGACGGATCATCTTTTGATGAATAAAAGTTAATTATTATGGCGAAAGGACTCGACAGTGCAAAGTAAATATAAGAAAACTCAATGTAACTTAAATTATAAAGAAAAATTTATGAGATATATTTTTTTAAAGTGATAGGTAAATAGTGTTAGAAAAAATATTTTTTGAGGTATGTTTATAAATTAATATAGTATATATAATATACTATATATAATATAGTAATTATGCAATGTATGCGTGAGTAACGACCACAACGCCTACAACTGCGTTTGCAGTTTGGAGAGCATAAAAAAGTAAAGTGCCTGTGACATACGAACGGACATGACGAAACTATAAGAGCCCTGTTTTTGCTACCTTGGCCACGGAACCCTAAAATGACAGACAAACAAACGAACAACAAAGTAGTTAATCAATTATTTTGAAGTACAAAACCCAAAGGAACTTACTGATTCTGTATATTTTCTGGCATGAAGATTGTTCTGTTTCATGTACCTCTTTTGTATTATCTGTATCACACACAATAGTGACCTTCTCATCTTTCAACGTTCTATACATTAAATTTTCCAAACTTGTAATATGTGTAACACTATTTGTAACCATTGTACGTCTGACTGGAAGATTATTAATTTTGCAAAAGCCGGTGTCTGTAAATAACGAAATAAAGTTATATAAAACGCTTCGCTATAATCTGTCCTACGAGTGAGTAGGCTTCCTGGAGGTCCTTTTAGTAAGATTATGATAAAGCAGCTGACCTTGCCGTGCCCTCGATGATCCTAATATCAGTAGCACAATGCTACGAACGCCATGAAAGTGTAAAACCTACCTTGAAAGTTACGTTTCAGTGCGAATGTTACTTTAACTGTAGTTTCATCATTCGACTCTGTACATCTACAAACCATGTAGGTCCCGTCATGTTCTGCTTGCAGTCTAGTACGGAAACCGACGCCTGTCTCAGACTCCCATTTCCTCTGGAACATACCTACGATCATAGGATAATAAATTAAAATGAGTCCTTACGCCATTTCTGTGTGGATGTTTTAAAAAAGTGCAGAATCTGGTCCTCCTTGGAAGATTGCGAATTATCATTTAGATAAAATTCACAAATTTTGAATTTAATTGATAATCTGGATTGATTGGCCATTGTTATTGGCTATTAAGGGTAGTGCTATAAAGATTAAGAAAAGTGAATAATTTATTTCAAATTGCTTAATCTTATTTCTGAATAAATTCGTTGTAGAGTCAAAATCTGTTAGTTCATAACTTTGTGTTTGTTAGGGTTGTAAAAACTCCTAATTCTGGCTTACAGAAGCCACAGTGATGTGTTTAGATAGAGTAGAGGACAATTCTTCACATACACCCATCACTGTGAGTTGTGTAAACCATGATTTACAATGCTAAACCGTTCCCAACACCGAGCTATAACATCCGGGAGTCCCATACAAAACAACAACAGCCAACCTACAGTCTTGGAACAAATTTAATCAGAAGTAAGAAGAAGGGATACAAAGATTATAATTATCCACTTCCCACCATTATTAAAAAGGCAAACAAACAAGGTATGATGCGACTTGATCTCACATATAGAGGGAACCGTAGAGAAAATAAACTTAGTTTGAGTTTGAACGATGTTTCTTACCATCCAGATTTTCAGCATAGTCATAAGTCATCTCAATCTGATTACATCCTGAATCAGGGTTAGGAGACAGACAGAAAACGTCGACTAGGTCACCGCTAGAGTAATTATACACGGCGATGTGATCGAAGCGCTGATCAGAGTCGTCCAAAGATACGCGAGTAGTAGGCAGCTCCAGTCGGTTCACGAGAATCAGTTGAGGGGGTGCTGGAAAATAGATTAGCTCTAAGTGCACGCGTATAAGAATATGAAACAGAGAGAGACAGACTTTCGTAAGCATGCCATAGTTCCGCCTACGAAAAGGAATTCTAAACTCGGCTGCAAGCTGAAGTGCCTGCCTTGTTGATTCTGAGCAAGGCGGAATGATGAAGTCCCCATGTGAGATACAACTAATGAAATTTATATATTACCTCAAAAAGAAAAGGGCACAAAATTGTCTACAGCTTGCTTCAAAACAGTTGATTGTTCGTATACGTCACAACTTTTAGTAGGTATTATGTTACAGAAACTATGTACAAGGATAATTTGTATCAAAAATATTGACAAATATGGTATGATTAACATGTAACATGTTAACTGTATTATTGAAATTAATCAAATATATTCATTTATTAAATACTAATGTCACGGGCTTACTTCTTATATCATTTGAATTATATTAATTATTTATTATTATTATTAATTATTAATTTATTTATATTTCTTCTCGTCAACAAGTCTTATAGACAAAAGAAAATCACTTACCTCTCATGACACTCATTCCTATACTATTACGACAAACCAAAATCAAATAAAATAAACACCATAATAATATTTTCCAACACATTTTAAATCTATGATCACTTTTAATAACTGATGTTTAATAAATATCAGTCAAAGTAACGTGCATACTAGGTACCTACTGAATTAATAGTTTATTACTAAGCGAAGCCAAGGAAGAATTTCGTTAAACTAATAGGTAGTTTATTTATCCTGAAATGACGAAGTTTATAAAACATGCTAACTGTTGCGGCTTCGCTCGCGTCGTTCTTTGTGTGGCCGCTGCTCAGCTCCTATTGGCCGTAGCGTGATGTTACCGAACACGTCAGCTTTATAATATTAGTAAAGATTAGTGTGGGATAATAATTGCGTGGACATAATGACACGGCATCAGGCTCATCTTTGATAATAAAGTGGTTTCTTTTTTTTTATACCGATATTTTATATACGACGGTGGCAAACAGTACGGTCCGCCTGATGGTAAGCAGTTACCGTAGCCTATGGGCGCCTGCAACACCAGGGCATCACACCAATAAAACGCTTAATCATATTTAATGAGCAACATACGTTTGAGATAATATTATACTTTTGTAGGCGCAAACAGATTTTATCTTTATAAACGTTATTTTGTTTTCTTTTGCAAAGTAATTGGACCAACACATAAAATTTACGGACTTTATGAATAAACTGTGACAAGTTTAATAACAATCAGGACTCCACGTGCTATGTTTATGCTAGGAAACGTGCCTAAAAACGAAGTTACCTGGTCCACGGGTAATTTTAATTACCCGTGGCACCATGGCATTAGGAATTGCTGCTTGGACTTCTGATTGTATCTCTAGTGACCTCCGGCTTAGCAGTAAGGTTCACTAACCACTAGACCAACAGGATTTTCAAAGTTAAGTATAACTCTACGCGTCTTCTTCATAATGAGAATATTTTAGTCCGCTGAATACGAAAGTACAGGGTCTTATTTCGAATTCTTTCTATAATACACGTGTATTGTGATTTGTTATATTATATAGTTTCTACCATTGTAACTCACCGTGGTCAGAGGAAGTCGATGTGGTCAACATCGTGGTCGTGGTCGGTGGCTCCCTCCAGTGGAACTTTATGACACTCTGTCTGTATATATACTCATCTGTATTAGATCCGACCGAATTGATCAATTCCATCAAACTGCAGCTAAACTCCAAATTGTCATGATCCTTAGTTAATTGTAGATAAATACTACTGCTCTCATAAAATGTATCTGAAAAGAATGTCTGATCTAAGTAATAATTTAATACAAAAAATATTTTTAAGGTATCTTTGCTTTGACAACTGTAATATTTTAGATAAAGACATTTTTAGCGTTCCGTAACCATAATGGCATAAACGGAACCCTTATAGCTTCGTGGTGTCCGTTCTTCCGTCCGTCCGTGTGTCGAAAACTACTCGATGTATATTGACGAAGTTTGGTGATTATGTGTCTTGTTTGGGACGCTACTAGCTTTGGTAGTAAAATAATAAAAATAAAAATTTTTAGTTTTACAAAAACAGATATTAATAGAAGGTCAAATCGACTTATCACTGATCGTAGGTATTCATGGACAACAGAAGTGTGAATGTGTGATGCGATGCGGCTGAATGGATAAGGGACCAATGCAAATCACGCGGTCCAAGTTCGATTCCGCCCCGCGGTACCAATGTGGATTCCACTTTGTGGAATTTATATGTACTAGTCAATTGACTTACGAAACCCACATAGCCTAGAAGAAATTCTATGAGTATGTCTAATCCACCAACCCGCACTAGGCCAGCGTGAGTGGATTATGGCCTAAACTCTCTCAGCTCTCTAGTTAGAGGAGAGGAGACCCGATCCCAGCAGTGGGACTTAAGGGGTTGCTGATGATGATGAAGATAAACAGTGTGATAGTTGAAGCAGCTTGTGACTATGGTATTAATAAAAAAAACAAAATGGCGGACATTTGGCACCAAATTGTAAGTAGTTAAATTTTTTTTTTAACCAAACTTATCGAGTATGGTATCAAAATAGTCGTTTTTGACATTTTGGCTACAGAACCCTAAAAATAATTTTCTTCATAGCGTAGCGATGTTTGCTAAAAACACATAACCACAATCCATGTTTGATAACTTGAATAGTCATTTTATCATCAGTTTCGAGGAGGATATTTGTACAACATAATAAATAAACTAATTACTGTATCCAATTGCAGTAAGAGTGAATGCAAAACACAATTATTTAAACTACTTCTAAACCTAAACTATGTGAAACTTAAAATAGTTGTATAAACATAGGTACTTAATTGAAAACAAAATCATACGCATTATATTTACCTGTGCCATTGAAGCTGATGTACGTAGCAGGTCCTGGCTGCTGGACGTACTTCGAACAAGTTAAAGTTATGTTGTCATCATCATGATATTCGTAATATATAAACGTTTTATCTTTGTGTTCGTACATCTCCATAAACGTGTTCTCTTTTGGGAAATCCATAGTCAGTTGCATATTGTCTGAAAATTTAAAGTATTTTACTAAAAACAACTCGCTTCGATGAGTTGGGTTAATACTGATTCCCCCCGTTCTTGTTAGAAGTGATTCCATTTGAGAAAACGTAATTGTTGAATAGAAAACTTTTCGGGGAAAACAAACACGTGGGGAATCAACGCTAACCCAATGTGTTTCATCTGGTGAGTGCGGAACGCCTTCTTTCAATGCTCCTCCTGTCGCTTTCCTTCTCCTCCTTATGTCCATTTTCCTCTCTAACTCCCTTTCCCTTTTCGGTAGGCAGTAGCATGGTTGTGTTTTCTTTGCAACCAATGCTGAGGAAACCCACATACCCTAGAAGAAATTCTATGAGTATGTTTGATCCACCAACCCACACTAGGCCAGCGTGAGTGGATTAGTATATAGTAGTCTAAAAACACTCTCAGCTCTCTAGTTAGAGGAGACCCGAGCCCAGCAGTGGGACTTAATGGGTTGCTGATGATGACGTCATAAAGTGGCCTTAGTTTACCAAATACTTCAATACAATGTTTACTTGCCTCGCACCCTATTACGTCATTTGGATAATTGAAAAGAAACCAATAGAATTATAAAAATGTAATTCAATGTTTTTTTAGCATAATTATGACCCCTTACTTATATAAAAAGCAATAAAAGCCACTTTCTCAAAAATAGTCACTACGTACTGAATTCTTGTCATTAGAAATATTGACTTATAACCTAACTTGGCAACAGTGCTTTATGCTTACCTTTGTATTTTAAAGGTAGATCCGATATCTTAAGTTGAAAATATTGTAGTACATTGTTGTTAAAAGAGTTTATTAGAGTGTAACTTATATCACATGACGGTTTCTCAATAAACCTTCTCCTCTGTTCATCAAACTCCTTAGGATACACCAAAACATCGGTCATGGTACTGTTATCTGTACAAATAAATAAAATTGTCTATTTTAATTTCCAAATAACATTTTAATAATATAAAAATATTGGATTTAGTACTCCGCGAACTGAACTACGCAGGTCCGAAGGCCGCGACGTGAAAATCGAATTTATCATATAGTTAATTACTTACTGACGTCGTTCATGGCAAAAAATAGTTTACATTTTTGTCTGTTTGATCTCCAAAACAACTGTATCTGCGCTGAGAAAGTGATCACACCTGACAGAAGATCCGTCGAGCCTGATCACTGTTGTTTGCGGAATGCGCACGCAGACGGATCATCTTTTGATGAATAAAAGTTAATTATTATGGCGAAAGGACTCGACAGTGCAAAGTAAATATAAGAAAACTCAATGTAACTTAAATTATAAAGAAAAATTTATGAGATATATTTTTTTAAAGTGATAGGTAAATAGTGTTAGAAAAAATATTTTTTGAGGTATGTTTATAAATTAATATAGTATATATAATATACTATATATAATATAGTAATTATGCAATGTATGCGTGAGTAACGACCACAACGCCTACAACTGCGTTTGCAGTTTGGAGAGCATAAAAAAGTAAAGTGCCTGTGACATACGAACGGACATGACGAAACTATAAGAGCCCCGTTTTTGCTACCTTGGCCACGGAACCCTAAAATGACAGACAAACAAACGAACAACAAAGTAGTTAATCAATTATTTTGAAGTACAAAACCCAAAGGAACTTACAGATTCTGTATATTTTCTGGCATGAAGATTGTTCTGTTTCATGTACCTCTTTTGTATTATCTGTATCACACACAATAGTGACCTTCTCATCTTTCAACGTTCTATACATTAAATTTTCCAAACTTGTAATATGTGTAACACTATTTGTAACCATTGTACGTCTGATTGGAAGATTATTAATTTTGCAAAAGCCGGTGTCTGTAAATAACGAAATAAAGTTATATAAAACGCTTCGCTATAATCTGTCCTACGAGTGACTAGGCTTCCTGGAGGTCCTTTTAGTAATATTATGATAAAGCAGCTGACCTTGCCGTGCCCTCGATGATCCTAATATCAGTAGCACAATGCTACGAACGCCATGAAAGTGTAAAACCTACCTTGAAAGTTACGTTTCAGTGCGAATGTTACTTTAACTGTCGTTTCATCATTCGACTCCGTACATCTACAAACCATGTAGGTCCCGTCATGTTCTGCTTGCAGTCTAGTACGGAAACCGACGCCTGTCTCAGACTCCCATTTCCTCTGGAACATACCTACGATCATAGGATAATAAATTAAAATGAGTCCTTACGCCATTTCTGTGTGGATGTTTTAAAAAAGTCCAGAATCTGGTCCTTCTTGGAAGATTGCGAATTGTCATTTAGATAAAATTCACAAATTTTGAATTTAATTGATAATCTGGATTGATTGGCCATTGTTATTGGCTATTAAGGGTAGTGCTATAAGGATTAAGGGAAGTGAATAATTTATTTCAAATTGCTTAATCTTATTTCTGAATAAATTCGTTGTCAAAATCAGTTAGTTCATAACTTTGTGTTTGTTAGGGTTGTAAAAACTCCTAATTCTGGCTTACAGAAGCTACAGTGATGTGTTTAGATAGAGTAGAGGACAATTCTTCACATACACTCATCACTGTGAGTTGTGAAAACTCGGAGTTACAATGCTAAACCCTTCCCAACACCGAGCTATAACATCCGGGAGTCCCATAGAAAACAACAACAGCCAACCTACAGTCTTGGAACAAATTTAATCAGAAGGAAGAAGAAGGGATACAAAGATTATAATTATCCACTTCCCACCATTATTAAAAAGGCAAACAAACAAGGTATGATGCGACTTGATCACACATAAATAGAGGGAACCGTAGAGAAAATAAACTTAATTTGAGTTTGAACGATGTTTCTTACCATCCAGTTTTTCAGCATAGTCATAAGTCATCACAATCTGATTACATCCTGAATAAGGGTTAGGAGACAGACAGAAGACGTCGACTAGGTCACCGCTAGAGTAATTATACACGGCGATGTGATCGAAACGCTGATCAATGTCGTCCAAAGACACGCGAGTAGTAGGCAGCTCCAGTCGGTTCACGAGAATCAGTTGAGGGGGTGCTGGAAAATAGATTAGTTCTAAGTGCACGCGTATAAGAATATGAAACAGAGAGAGACAGACTTTCGTAAGCATGCCATAGTTCCGCCTACGAAAAGGAATTCTAAACTCGGCTGCAAGCTGAAGTGCCTGCCTTGTTGATTCCGAGCAAGGCGGAATGATGAAGTCCCCATGTGAGATACAACTAATGAAATTTATATATTACCTCAAAAAGAAAAGGGCACAAAATTGTCTACAGCTTGCTTCAAAACAGTTGATTGTTCGTATACGTCACAGCTTTTAGTAGGTATTATGTTACAGAAACTATGTTCAAGGATAATTTGTATCAAAAATATTGGCAAATATGGTATGATTAACATGTTAACTGTATTATTGAAATTAATCAAATATATTCATTTATTAAATACTAATGTCGTTAAGTCATAAAATAAGTATAAAAATATTAATTTATTTATATTTCTTCTCGTCAACTAGTCTTATAGACAAAAGAAAATCACTTACCTCTCATGACACTCATTCCTATACTATTACGACAAACCAAAATCAAATAAAATAAACACCATAATAATATTTTACAACACATTTTAAATCTATGATCACTTTTAATAACTGATGTTTAATAAATATCAGTCAAAGTAACGTGCATACTAGGTACCTACTGAATTAATAGTTTATTACTAAGCGAAGCCAAGGAAGAATTTCGTTAAACTAATAGGTAGTTTATTTATCCTGAAATGACGAAGTTTATAAAACATGCTAACTGTTGCGGCTTCGCTCGCGTCGTTCTTTGTGTGGCCGCTGCTCAGCTCCTATTGGCCGTAGCGTGATGTTACCGAACACGTCAGCTTTATAATATTAGTAAAGATTAGTGTGGGATATTACTTGCGTGGACATAATGACACGGCATCAGGCTCATTTTTGATATATAAAGTGGTTTCTTTTTTTTTATACCGATATTTTATATACGACGGTGGCAAACAGTACGGTCCGCCTGATGGTAAGCAGTTACCGTAGCCTATGGGCGCCTGCAACACCAGGGCATCACACCAATAAAACGCTTAATCATATTTAATGAGCAACATACGTTTGAGATAATATTATACTTTTGTAGGCGCAAACAGATTTTATCTTTATAAACGTTATTTTGTTTTCTTTTGCAAAGTAATTGGACCAACACATAAAATTTACGGACTTTATGAATAAACTGTGACAAGTTTAATAACAATCAGGACTCCACGTGCTATGTTTATGCTAGGAAACGTGCCTAAAAACGAAGTTACCTGGTCCACGGGTAATTTTAATTACCCGTGGCACCATGGCATTAGGAATTGCTGCTTGGACTTCTGATTGTATCTCTATGTGACCTCCGGCTTAGCAGTAAGGTTCACTAACCACTAGACCAACAGGATTTTCAAAGTTAAGTATAACTCTACGCATCTTCTTCATAATGAGAATATTTTAGTCCGCTGAATACGAAAGTACAGGGTCTTATTTCGAATTCTTTCTATAATACACGTGTATTGTGATTTGTTATATTATATAGTTTCTACCATTGTAACTCACCGTGGTCAGAGGAAGTCGATGTGGTCAACATCGTGGTCGTGGTCGGTGGCTCCCTCCAGTGGAACTTTATGACACTCTGTCTGTATATATACTCATCTGTATTAGATCCGACCGAATTGATCAATTCCATCAAACTGCAGCTAAACTCCAAATTGTCATGATCCTTAGTTAATTGTAGATAAATACTACTGCTCTCATAAAATGTATCTGAAAAGAATGTCTGATCTAAGTAATAATTTAATACAAAAAATATTTTTAAGGTATCTTTGCTTTGACAACTGTAATATTTTAGATAAAGACATTTTTAGCGTTCCGTAACCATAATGGCATAAACGGAACCCTTATAGCTTCGTGGTGTCCGTTCTTCCGTCCGTCCGTGTGTCGAAAACTACTCGATGTATATTGACGAAGTTTGGTGATTATGTGTCTTGTTTGGGACGCTACTAGCTTTGGTAGTAAAATAATAAAAATAAAAATTTTTAGTTTTACAAAAACAGATATTAATAGAAGGTCAAATCGACTTATCACTGATCGTAGGTATTCATGGACAACAGAAGTGTGAATGTGTGATGCGATGCGGCTGAATGGATAAGGGACCAATGCAAATCACGCGGTCCAAGTTCGATTCCGCCCCGCGGTACCAATGTGGATTCCACTTTGTGGACTTTATATGTACTAGTCAATTGACTTACCATCTGCTAACGGTGAAGGAAAACATCGTGAGGAAACCCACATAGCCTAGAAGAAATTCTATGAGAATGTCTAATCCACCAACCCGCACTAGGCCAGCGTGAGTGGATTATGGCCTAAACTCTCTCAGCTCTCTAGTTAGAGGAGAGGAGACCCGATCCCCGCAGTGGGACTTAAGGGGTTGCTGATGATGATGAAGATAAACAGTGTGATAGTTGAAGCAGCTTGTGACTATGGTATTAATAAAAAAAACAAAATGGCGGACATTTGGCACCAAATTGTAAGTAGTTAAATTTTTTTTTTAACCAAACTTATCGAGTATGGTATCAAAATAGTCGTTTTTGACATTTTGGCTACAGAACCCTAAAAATAATTTTCTTCATAGCGTAGCGATGTTTGCTAAAAACACATAACCACAATCCATGTTTGATAACTTGAATAGTCATTTTATCATCAGTTTCGAGGAGGATATTTGTACAACATAATAAATAAACTAATTACTGTATCCAATTGCAGTAAGAGTGAATGCAAAACACAATTATTTAAACTACTTCTAAACCTAAACTATGTGAAACTTAAAATAGTTGTATAAACATAGGTACTTAATTGAAAACAAAATCATACGCATTATATTTACCTGTGCCATTGAAGCTGATGTACGTAAAAGGTCGTGGCAGCTGGACGTACTTCGAACAAGTTAAAGTTATGTTGTCATCATCATGATATTCGTAATATATAAACGTTTTATTTTTGTGTTCGTACATCTCCATAAACGTGTTCTCTTTTGGGAAATCCATAGTCAGTTGCATATTGTCTGAAAATTTAAAGTATTTTACTAAAAACAACTCACTTCGATGAGTTGGGTTAATACTGATTCCCCCCGTTCTTGTTAGAAGTGATTCCATTTGAGAAAACGTAATTGTTGAATAGAAAACTTTTCGGGGAAAACAAACACGCGGGGAATCAACGCTAACCCAATGTGTTTCGTCTGGTGAGTGCGGAACACCTTCTTTCAATGCTCCTCCTGTCGCTTTCCTTCTCCTCCTTATGTCCATTTTCCTCTCTAACTCCCTTTCCCTTTTCGGTAGGCAGTAGCATGGTTGTGTTTTTTTTTTGTTTTTAATGTACAGAACCACCAACGTTGTCGGTGCCTTTCTTTGCTACTCTTTCATTCAATTTCTCGCACTTTTATCCCGCATACAATTTCTGCTGCTGCTACTTTTGTGGGGGGATTCCCACCTGGTCTATTTCTAGTCAGCATGGTTGTGTTTTCTTTGCAACCAATGCTGAGGAAACCCACATACCCTAGAAGAAATACTATGAGTATGTTTGATCCACCAACCCACACTAGGCCAGCGTGAGTGGATTAGTATATAGTAGTCTAAAAACACTCTCAGCTCTCTAGTTAGAGGAGACCCGAGCCCAGCAGTGGGACTTAATGGGTTGCTGATGATGACGTCATAAGGTGGCCTTAGTTTACCAAATACTTCAATGCAATGTTTACTTGCCTCGTACCCTATTACGTCATTTGGATAATTGAAAAGAAACCAATAGAATTATAAAAATGTAATTAAATGTTTTTTTAGCATAATTATGACCCCTTACTTATATAAAAAGCAATAAAAGCCACTTTCTCAAAAATAGTCACTACGTACTGAATTCTTGTCATTAGAAATATTGACTTATAACCTAACTTGGCAACAGTGCTTTATGCTTACCTTTGTATTTTGAAGGTAGATCCGATATCTTAAGTTGAAAATATTGTAGTACATTGTTGTTAAAAGAGTTTATTAGAGTGTAACTTATATCACATGACGGTTTCTCAATAAATCTTCTCCTCTGTTCATCAAACTCCTTAGGATACACCAAAACATCGGTCATGGTACTGTTATCTGTACAAATAAATAAAATTGTCTATTTTAATTTCCAAATAACATTTTAATAATATAAAATATAAATATTGGATTTAGTACTCCGCCAACTGAACTACGCAGGTCCGAAGGCCGCGACGTGAAAATCGAATTTATCCAATAGTTAATTACTTACTGACGTCGTTCATGGCAAAAAATAGTTTACATTTTTGTCTGTTTGATCTCCAAAACAACTGTATCTGCGCTGAGAAAGTGATCACACCTGACAGAAGATCCGTCGAGCCTGATCACTGTTGTTTGCGGAATGCGCACGCAGACGGATCATCTTTTGATGAATAAAAGTTAATTATTATGGCGAAAGGACTCGACAGTGCAAAGTAAATATAAGAAAACTCAATGTAACTTAAATTATAAAGAAAAATTTATGATATCTATTTTTTTTAAAGTGATAGGTAAATAGTGTTAGAAAAAATATTTTTTGAGGTATGTTTATAGGAACAGTTTGTAATTATGCAATGTATGCGTGAGTAACGACCACAACGCCTACAACTGCGTTTGCAGTTTGGAGAGCATAAAAAAGTAAAGTGCCTGTGACATACGAACGGACATGACGAAACTATAAGAGCCCCGTTTTTGCTACCTTGGCCACGGAACCCTAAAATGACAGACAAACAAACGAACAACAAAGTAGTTAATCAATTATTTTGAAGTACAAAACCCAAAGGAACTTACAGATTCTGTATATTTTCTGGCATGAAGATTGTTCTGTTTCATGTACCTCTTTTGTATTATCTGTATCACACACAATAGTGACCTTCTCATCTTTCAACGTTCTATACATTAAATTTTCCAAACTTGTAATATGTGTAACACTATTTGTAACCATTGTACGTCTGATTGGAAGATTATTAATTTTGCAAAAGCCGGTGTCTGTAAATAACGAAATAAAGTTATATAAAACGCTTCGCTATAATCTGTCCTACGAGTGACTAGGCTTCCTGGAGGTCCTTTTAGTAATATTATGATAAAGCAGCTGACCTTGCCGTGCCCTCGATGATCCTAATATCAGTAGCACAATGCTACGAACGCCATGAAAGTGTAAAACCTACCTTGAAAGTTACGTTTCAGTGCGAATGTTACTTTAACTGTCGTTTCATCATTCGACTCCGTACATCTACAAACCATGTAGGTCCCGTCATGTTCTGCTTGCAGTCTAGTACGGAAACCGACGCCTGTCTCAGACTCCCATTTCCTCTGGAACATACCTACGATCATAGGATAATAAATTAAAATGAGTCCTTACGCCATTTCTGTGTGGATGTTTTAAAAAAGTCCAGAATCTGGTCCTCCTTGGAAGATTGCGAATTGTCATTTAGATAAAATTCACAAATTTTGAATTTAATTGATAATCTGGATTGATTGGCCATTGTTATTGGCTATTAAGGGTAGTGCTATAAGGATTAAGGGAAGTGAATAATTTATTTCAAATTGCTTAATCTTATTTCTGAATAAATTCGTTGTAGAGTCAAAATCAGTTAGTTCCTAACTTTGTGTTTGTTAGGGTTGTAAAAACTCCTAATTCTGGCTTACAGAAGCTACAGTGATGTGTTTAGATAGAGTAGAGGACAATTCTTCACATACACTCATCACTGTGAGTTGTGAAAACTCGGAGTTACAATGCTAAACCCTTCCCAACACCGAGCTATAACATCCGGGAGTCCCATAGAAAACAACAACAGCCAACCTACAGTCTTGGAACAAATTTAATCAGAAGTAAGAAGAAGGGATACAAAGATTATAATTATCCACTTCCCACCATTATTAAAAAGGCAAACAAACAAGGTATGATGCGACTTGATCACACATAAATAGAGGGAACCGTAGAGAAAATAAACTTAATTTGAGTTTGAACGATGTTTCTTACCATCCAGTTTTTCAGCATAGTCATAAGTCATCACAATCTGATTACATCCTGAATAAGAGTTAGGAGACAGACAGAAGACGTCGACTAGGTCACCGCTAGAGTAATTATACACGGCGATGTGATCGAAACGCTGATCAATGTCGTCCAAAGACACGCGAGTAGTAGGCAGCTCCAGTCGGTTCACGAGAATCAGTTGAGGGGGTGCTGGAAAATAGATTAGTTCTAAGTGCACGCGTATAAGAATATGAAACAGAGAGAGACAGACTTTCGTAAGCATGCCATAGTTCCGCCTACGAAAAGGAATTCTAAACTCGGCTGCAAGCTGAAGTGCCTGCCTTGTTGATTCCGAGCAAGGCGGAATGATGAAGTCCCCATGTGAGATACAACTAATGAAATTTATATATTACCTCAAAAAGAAAAGGGCACAAAATTGTCTACAACTTGCTTCAAAACAGTTGATTGTTCGTATACGTCACAGCTTTTAGTAGGTATTATGTTACAGAAACTATGTTCAAGGATAATTTGTATCAAAAATATTGGCAAATATGGTATGATTAACATGTTAACTGTATTATTGAAATTAATCAAATATATTCATTTATTAAATACTAATGTCGTTAAGTCATAAAATAAGTATAAAAATATTAATTTATTTATATTTCTTCTCGTCAACAAGTCTTATAGACAAAAGAAAATCACTTACCTCTCATGACACTCATTCCTATACTATTACGACAAACCAAAATCAAATAAAATAAACACCATAATAATATTTTACAACACATTTTAAATCTATGATCACTTTTAATAACTGATGTTTAATAAATATCAGTCAAAGTAACGTGCATACTAGGTACCTACTGAATTAATAGTTTATTACTAAGCGAAGCCAAGGAAGAATTTCGTTAAACTAATAGGTAGTTTATTTATCCTGAAATGACGAAGTTTATAAAACATGCTAACTGTTGCGGCTTCGCTCGCGTCGTTCTTTGTGTGGCCGCTGCTCAGCTCCTATTGGCCGTAGCGTGATGTTACCGAACACGTCAGCTTTATAATATTAGTAAAGATTAGTGTGGGATAATAATTGCGTGGACATAATGACACGGCATCAGGCTCATCTTTGATAATAAAGTGGTTTCTTTTTTTTTATACCGATATTTTATATACGACGGTGGCAAACAGTACGGTCCGCCTGATGGTAAGCAGTTACCGTAGCCTATGGGCGCCTGCAACACCAGGGCATCACACCAATAAAACGCTTAATCATATTTAATGAGCAACATACGTTTGAGATAATATTATACTTTTGTAGGCGCAAACAGATTTTATCTTTATAAACGTTATTTTGTTTTCTTTTGCAAAGTAATTGGACCAACACATAAAATTTACGGACTTTATGAATAAACTGTGACAAGTTTAATAACAATCAGGACTCCACGTGCTATGTTTATGCTAGGAAACGTGCCTAAAAACGAAGTTACCTGGTCCACGGGTAATTTTAATTACCCGTGGCACCATGGCATTAGGAATTGCTGCTTGGACTTCTGATTGTATCGATAGAAAATTATACACACTGGGTCAAGCATTAATTTACTTAAGGTTAAATACAAATCCATCTAACAGCATGCAGGTGCTAAGTAAGGGCTGTATGATAGGTGCATTAACACTTCTTCACCAAGCTCTCTTAATTTTTGCTGAGTGGTTAAAGAAGTGTAGGTATGGTTTTTCGTTATCATGAAAGATCACATCCTATCTTTTGCTCAATTCCGCCCGTTTTTTTATAATTTCTTGATTGAGTCTCATCAGCTTCAGCTTCAGCTGTTGGCAGTAGAGATACGAATAATCGGGGCAGTCGTTATCTTTTCATAAGATTTACGCAAACTTGGAGGGTAGATTAGTGTGGCTCTTCAAACACTTGCCATATAAACAAAAAAACTGCAAGTTTAAATGAAGAGCCCACAAACCGCAGGGCAGCTAGTGGCGAGCTGAATGTGAGTGGCGACACTGCGGTCCTGAATGCCCCTGAGAGTCGGTCTCGTCTCCAGCACGTCTTTGTTGGCTGACTGGAGTGGATCTCCAAGAGCGACCACAGGACTCTCAACTCTGGCTTGCCTTAACCAGCTGACCAGAGAGGGGTCGCCAGAGCTATCTATATGCTCGGGGGGGGGTAGTGTCATTTCAATGGCATAATTACGAGGAAACCCGTTCCAGGTCTCCGCTTGGGACCCACGATGGTTAAATCGGCGCCGCACCGCTCGACACCCCTAGCCGCGCACTACGGTGTTGCCCTGAGATCCGTGGACTTCGGCCCATGTCGGTTATGGAAGGGGCCCATCTAGTGTAAGGCGAGTCACCGTCTGCCCAAATCCTCATTTAACATCATATATTCACCGCTGGAGGAGGCAAGCAGGCGACGTTGTTCCCGTATGCCAGATATCACCATTCCACCGAGCACCCAAACCCATAGCCCAACTTTATTTAACTCCATAACATCATACAATAGCTTTACACTTACCAGTGACAAATCATAGCTGTACTACAATAGTGCAGCTGTGATATGGCACCGGTAAGTGTCTCATCCCATTCTAAATTAAAATTCTTTAAGGGCCTCTGCGTGTTGGACTTGGACCTGTGTCCCCGCGTAAGCCTTCCAAAAGGACCGGGTATACTTCTCACCTTAGCAGAGAGAAGTATAGCCGTGAAAAAAAAGACATAATAATAATAATATTCTACCACATTCACAGACGGACAGACAGACAGACAGACAGACATACAACGGAGTGATCCTATAAGGGTTCCGTTTTTTTCTTTTGAGGTACAGAACCCTAAAATTGCATAAACGGTCACCCATCTATGAACTGACCTTATCCGAAGTTGCTTAACCTCATGAGTGTAATCAATATCTCAGTACTACTATGCTACGTGTCCCTATACAGTAACAGGTCTAATTATTTTACAGATAACTGTAAACATAAGTTTGCTTAGTCTATTGCAGCGCCCCCTGGCGAAAAAATACAATATCGTGTATCCAAAAGTCATCCTCGATAAATCACAAATACATTACAGAAAACCGTATCGAAATCGGTTTAATCGTTTTAAAGATAGGAGGGCACAAAGGTTTCAACGAAATCAACATAGGTTTGCCTAGTCTATTGCAGCGCCCCCTGGCGAAAAAATACAAAATCTTGAATCCAAAAACAATCCTCGATAAATCACAAATACATTACAGAAAACCGTATCGAAATCAGTCTAATCGTTTTAAAGATAGGAGGGCACAAAGGATTCAACGAAATCAGTGTATTGTAGCGCCCCCTGGTGAGCTATTAACATAACACCTATCTAATAACCTGTCCCCAAGAGCCGCACACACTTTACAGAAAACCGCATCTAAATCGGTCAAACCGTTTCCGTGATATAAGGCATTATGTTGGAACACACAAACACACAAACACACAAACACACAGCCTCTCACCCCAAACGCATATACCGTCTCCGTTCCGTCGTGGGTAAAAATTAGGAGTCAAATATGAAGGAGCATTAGGAGAGTTAAGTAGAGAGTATAGGGTACTGAGTGCTCGCCAACTACGTCGCTGACGTATGGGAAGCCAATGTAATTGGGACCGAAAGGTAGATGCATGATCATACTTTCGAAGATTGAAAATGAACTGAATGCAATTGTTGAGAAGAAGGTCAAATTAATCGAGCAGATCTGCATTCAGGTCGAAGTAGCATACATCACCATAGTCAATAATTGGAAATAACATTATCTGTTGACAAAGTTTTAAATAAATCTCATTGAAACGATGATGAAAGAAAAACACCATGCGGAAACTATAAGAGTTCCGGCATCCTAAAAACTAAGAGCATGTTAGACCATGCTAGCATTGTGGGGTTCCGCAGCAAAAGAGTGTATCTTCATAGCACTTACGTCCTTTTTGTTGAGAATCTTTTTTTTTTTTGGAAATACAAAAAAAAAATTATATGTACTAGTACATGTAGGGTTGCCATCGGTGCGGGTTTCTCCAGATTTGTCCTAGTTTAGGGCGGCCGGAGAGCGGAGAGCACAGAACAAACAATCATGCTCATCACACAAAGATTTGTGCTGGGTGGAAATCGAACCCGCTACGACCTCCGGCTTAGCAGTAAGGTTCACTAACCACTAGACCAACAGGATTTTCAAAGTTAAGTATAACTCTACGCATCTTCTTCATAATGAGAATATTTTAGTCCGCTGAATACGAAAGTACAGGGTCTTATTTCGAATTCTTTCTATAATACACGTGTATTGTGATTTGCTATATTATATAGTTTCTACCATTGTAACTCACCGTGGTCAGAGGAAGTCGATGTGGTCAACATCGTGGTCGTGGTGGGTGGCTCCCTCCAGTGGAACTTTATGACACTCTGTCTGTATATATACTCATCTGTATTAGATCCGACCGAATTGATCAATTCCATCAAACTGCAGCTAAACTCCAAATTGTCATGATCCTTAGTTAATTGTAGATAAATACTACTGCTCTCATAAAATGTATCTGAAAAGAATGTCTGATCTAAGTAATAATTTAATACAAAAAATATTTTTAAGGTATCTTTGCTTTGACAACTGTAATATTTTAGATAAAGACATTTTTAGCGTTCCGTAACCATAATGGCATAAACGGAACCCTTATAGCTTCGTGGTGTCCGTTCTTCCGTCCGTCCGTGTGTCGAAAACTACTCGATGTATATTGATGAAGTTTGGTGATTATGTGTCTTGTTTGGGACGCTACTAGCTTTGGTAGTAAAATAATAAAAATAAAAATTTTTAGTTTTACAAAAACAGATATTAATAGAAGGTCAAATCGACTTATCACTGATCGTAGGTATTCATGGACAACAGAAGTGTGAATGTGTGATGCGATGCGGCTGAATGGATAAGGGACCAATGCAAATCACGCGGTCCAAGTTCGATTCCGCCCCGCGGTACCAATGTGGATTCCACTTTGTGGAATTTATATGTACTAGTCAATTGACTTACCATCTGCTAACGGTGAAGGAAAACATCGTGAGGAAACCCACATAGCCTAGAAGAAATTCTATGAGTATGTCTAATCCACCAACCCGCACTAGGCCAGCTTGAGTGGATTATGGCCTAAACTCTCTCAGCTCTCTAGTTAGAGGAGAGGAGACCCGATCCCAGCAGTGGGACTTAAGGGGTTGCTGATGATGATGAAGATAAACAGTGTGATAGTTGAAGCAGCTTGTGACTATGGTATTAATAAAAAAAACAAAATGGCGGACATTTGGCACCAAATTGTAAGTAGTTAAATTTTTTTTTTAACCAAACTTATCGAGTATGGTATCAAAATAGTCGTTTTTGACATTTTGGCTACAGAACCCTAAAAATAATTTTCTTCATAGCGTAGCGATGTTTGCTAAAAACACATAACCACAATCCATGTTTGATAACTTGAATAGTCATTTTATCATCAGTTTCGAGGAGGATATTTGTACAACATAATAAATAAACTAATTACTGTATCCAATTGCAGTAAGAGTGAATGCAAAACACAATTATTTAAACTACTTCTAAACCTAAACTATGTGAAACTTAAAATAGTTGTATAAACATAGGTACTTAATTGAAAACAAAATCATACGCATTATATTTACCTGTGCCATTGAAGCTGATGTACGTAAAAGGTCCTGGCTGCTGGACGTACTTCGAACAAGTTAAAGTTATGTTGTCATCATCATGATATTCGTAATATATAAACGTTTTATTTTTGTGTTCGTACATCTCCATAAACGTGTTCTCTTTTGGGAAATCCATAGTCAGTTGCATATTGTCTGAAAATTTAAAGTATTTTACTAAAAACAACTCACTTCGATGAGTTGGGTTAATACTGATTCCCCCCGTTCTTGTTAGAAGTGATTCCATTTGAGAAAACGTAATTGTTGAATAGAAAACTTTTCGGGGAAAACAAACACGCGGGGAATCAACGCTAACCCAATGTGTTTCGTCTGGTGAGTGCGGAACGCCTTCTTTCAATGCTCCTCCTGTCGCTTTCCTTCTCCTCCTTATGTCCATTTTCCTCTCTAACTCCCTTTCCCTTTTCGGTAGGCAGTAGCATGGTTGTGTTTTTTTTTTGTTTTTAATGTACAGAACCACCAACGTTGTCGGTGCCTTTCTTTGCTACTCTTTCATTCCATTTCTCGCACTTTTATCCCGCATACAATTTCTGCTGCTGCTACTTTTGTGGGGGGATTCCCACCTGGTCTATTTCTAGTCAGCATGGTTGTGTTTTCTTTGCAACCAATGCTGAGGAAACCCACATACCCTAGAAGAAATTCTATGAGTATGTTTGATCCACCAACCCACACTAGGCCAGCGTGAGTGGATTAGTATATAGTAGTCTAAAAACACTCTCAGCTCTCTAGTTAGAGGAGAGCCGAGCCCAGCAGTGGGACTTAATGGGTTGCTGATGATGACGTCATAAGGTGGCCTTAGTTTACCAAATACTTCAATGCAATGTTTACTTGCCTCGTACCCTATTACGTCATTTGGATAATTGAAAAGAAACCAATAGAATTATAAAAATGTAATTAAATGTTTTTTTAGCATAATTATGACCCCTTACTTATATAAAAAGCAATAAAAGCCACTTTCTCAAAAATAGTCACTACGTACTGAATTCTTGTCATTAGAAATATTGACTTATAACCTAACTTGGCAACAGTGCTTTATGCTTACCTTTGTATTTTGAAGGTAGATCCGATATCTTAAGTTGAAAATATTGTAGTACATTGTTGTTAAAAGAGTTTATTAGAGTGTAACTTATATCACATGACGGTTTCTCAATAAATCTTCTCCTCTGTTCATCAAACTCCTTAGGATACACCAAAACATCGGTCATGGTACTGTTATCTGTACAAATAAATAAAATTGTCTATTTTAATTTCCAAATAACATTTTAATAATATAAAATATAAATATTGGATTTAGTACTCCGCCAACTGAACTACGCAGGTCCGAAGGCCGCGACGTGAAAATCGAATTTATCCAATAGTTAATTACTTACTGACGTCGTTCATGGCAAAAAATTGTTTACATTTTTGTCTGTTTGATCTCCAAAACAACTGTATCTGCGCTGAGAAAGTGATCACACCTGACAGAAGATCCGTCGAGCCTGATCACTGTTGTTTGCGGAATGCGCACGCAGACGGATCATCTTTTGATGAATAAAAGTTAATTATTATGGCGAAAGGACTCGACAGTGCAAAGTAAATATAAGAAAACTCAATGTAACTTAAATTATAAAGAAAAATTTATGAGATCTATTTTTTTAAAGTGATAGGTAAATAGTGTTAGAAAAAATATTTTTTGAGGTATGTTTATAGGAACAGTTTGTAATTATGCAATGTATGCGTGAGTAACGACCACAACGCCTACAACTGCGTTTGCAGTTTGGAGAGCATAAAAAAGTAAAGCCTGTGACATACGAACGGACATGACGAAACTATAAGAGCCCCGTTTTTGCTACCTTGGCCACGGAACCCTAAAATGACAGACAAACAAACGAACAACAAAGTAGTTAATCAATTATTTTGAAGTACAAAACCCAAAGGAACTTACTTATTCCGTATATTTTCTGGCATGAAGATTGTTCTGTTTCATGTATCTCTTTTGTATTATCTGTATCACACACAATAGTGACCTTCTCATCTTTCAACGTTCTATACATTAAATTTTCCAAACTTGTAATATGTGTAACACTATTTGTAACCATTGTACGTCTGACTGGAAGATTATTAATTTTGCAAAAGCCGGTGTCTGTAAATAACGAAATAAAGTTATATAAAACACTTCGCTATAAGTAATCTGTCCTACGAGTGACTAGGCTTCCTGGAGGTCCTTTTAGTAATATTATGATAAAGCAGCTGACCTTGCCGTGCCCTCGATGATCCTAATATCAGTAGCACAATGCTACGAACGCCATGAAAGTGTAAAACCTACCTTGAAAGTTACGTTTCAGTGCGAATGTTACTTTAACTGTCGTTTCATCATTCGACTCCGTACATCTACAAACCATGTAGGTCCCGTCATGTTCTGCTTGCAGTCTAGTACGGAAACCGACGCCTGTCTCAGACTTCCATTTCCTCTGGAACATACCTACGATCATAGGATAATAAATTAAAATGAGTCCTTACGCCAATTCTGTGTGGATGTTTTAAAAAAGTCCAGAATCTGGTCCTCCTTGGAAGATTGCGAATTGTCATTTAGATAAAATTCACAAATTTTGAATTTAATTGATAATCTGGATTGATTGGCCATTGTTATAGGCTTTTAAGGGTAGTGCTATAAGGATTAAGGGAAGTGAATAATTTATTTCAAATTGCTTAATCTTATTTCTGAATAAATTCGTTGTAGAGTCAAAATCAGTTAGTTCCTAACTTTGTGTTTGTTAGGGTTGTAAAAACTCCTAATTCTGGCTTACAGAAGCTACAGTGATGTGTTTAGATAGAGTAGAGGACAATTCTTCACATACACTCATCACTGTGAGTTGTGAAAACTCGGAGTTACAATGCTAAACCCTTCCCAACACCGAGCTATAACATCCGGGAGTCCCATAGAAAACAACAACAGCCAACCTACAGTCTTGGAACAAATTTAATCAGAAGTAAGAAGAAGGGATACAAAGATTATAATTATCCACTTCCCACCATTATTAAAAAGGCAAACAAACAAGGTATGATGCGACTTGATCACACATAAATAGAGGGAACCGTAGAGAAAATAAACTTAATTTGAGTTTGAACGATGTTTCTTACCATCCAGTTTTTCAGCATAGTCATAAGTCATCACAATCTGATTACATCCTGAATAAGAGTTAGGAGACAGACAGAAGACGTCGACTAGGTCACCGCTAGAGTAATTATACACGGCGATGTGATCGAAACGCTGATCAATGTCGTCCAAAGACACGCGAGTAGTAGGCAGCTCCAGTCGGTTCACGAGAATCAGTTGAGGGGGTGCTGGAAAATAGATTAGTTCTAAGTGCACGCGTATAAGAATATGAAACAGAGAGAGACAGACTTTCGTAAGCATGCCATAGTTCCGCCTACGAAAAGGAATTCTAAACTCGGCTGCAAGCTGAAGTGCCTGCCTTGTTGATTCCGAGCAAGGCGGAATGATGAAGTCCCCATGTGAGATACAACTAATGAAATTTATATATTACCTCAAAAAGAAAAGGGCACAAAATTGTCTACAGCTTGCTTCAAAACAGTTGATTGTTCGTATACGTCACAGCTTTTAGTAGGTATTATGTTACAGAAACTATGTTCAAGGATAATTTGTATCAAAAATATTGACAAATATGGTATGATTAACATGTTAACTGTATTATTGAAATTAATCAAATATATTCATTTATTAAATACTAATGTCGTTAAGTCATAAAATAAGTATAAAAATATTAATTTATTTATATTTCTTCTCGTCAACTAGTCTTATAGACAAAAGAAAATCACTTACCTCTCATGACACTCATTCCTATACTATTACGACAAACCAAAATCAAATAAAATAAACACCATAATAATATTTTACAACACATTTTAAATCTATGATCACTTTTAATAACAACTGATTTTTAATAAATATCAGTCAAAGTAACGTGCATACTAGGTACCTACTGAATTAATAGTTTATTACTAAGCGAAGCCAAGGAAGAATTTCGTTAAATTAATAGGTAGTTTATTTATCCTGAAATGACGAAGTTTATAAAACATGCTAACTGTTGCGGCTTCGCTCGCGTCGTTCTTTGTGTGGCCGCTGCTCAGCTCCTATTGGCCGTAGCGTGATGTTACCGAACACGTCAGCTTTATAATATTAGTAAAGATTAGTGTGGGATATTACTTGCGTGGACATAATGACACGGCATCAGGCTCATCTTTGATAATAAAGTGGTTTCTTTTTTTTTATACCGATATTTTATATACGACGGTGGCAAACAGTACGGTCCGCCTGATGGTAAGCAGTACCGTAGCCTATGGGCGCCTGCAACACCAGGGCATCACACCAATAAAACGCTTAATCATATTTAATGAGCAACATACGTTTGAGATAATATTATACTTTTGTAGGCGCAAACAGATTTTATCTTTATAAACGTTATTTTGTTTTCTTTTGCAAAGTAATTGGACCAACACATAAAATTTACGGACTTTATGAATAAACTGTGACAAGTTTAATAACAATCAGGACTCCACGTGCTATGTTTATGCTAGGAAACGTGCCTAAAAACGAAGTTACCTGGTCCACGGGTAATTTTAATTACCCGTGGCACCATGGCATTAGGAATTGCTGCTTGGACTTCTGATTGTATCGATAGAAAATTATACACACTGGGTCAAGCATTAATTTACTTAAGGTTAAATACAAATCCATCTAACAGCATGCAGGTGCTAAGTAAGGGCTGTATGATAGGTGCATTAACACTTCTTCACCAAGCTCTCTTAATTTTTGCTGAGTGGTTAAAGAAGTGTAGGTATGGTTTTTCGTTATCATGAAAGATCACATCCTATCTTTTGCTCAATTCCGCCCGTTTTTTTATAATTTCTTGATTGAGTCTCATCAGCTTCAGCTTCAGCTGTTGGCAGTAGAGATACGAATAATCGGGGCAGTCGTTATCTTTTCATAAGATTTACGCAAACTTGGAGGGTAGATTAGTGTGGCTCTTCAAACACTTGCCATATAAACAAAAAAACTGCAAGTTTAAATGAAGAGCCCACAAACCGCAGGGCAGCTAGTGGCGAGCTGAATGTGAGTGGCGACACTGCGGTCCTGAATGCCCCTGAGAGTCGGTCTCGTCTCCAGCACGTCTTTGTTGGCTGACTGGAGTGGATCTCCAAGAGCGACCACAGGACTCTCAACTCTGGCTTGCCTTAACCAGCTGACCAGAGAGGGGTCGCCAGAGCTATCTATATGCTCGGGGGGGGGGTAGTGTCATTTCAATGGCATAATTACGAGGAAACCTGTTCCAGGTCTCCGCTTGGGACCCACGATGGTGAAATCGGCGCCGCACCGCTCGACACCCCTAGCCGCGCACTACGGTGTTGCCCTGAGATCCGTGGACTTCGGCCCATGTCGGTTATGGAAGGGGCCCATCTAGTGTAAGGCGAGTCACCGTCTGCCCAAATCCTCATTTAACATCATATATTCACCGCTGGAGGAGGCAAGCAGGCGACGTTGTTCCCGTATGCCAGATATCACCATTCCACCGAGCACCCAAACCCATAGCCCAACTTTATTTAACTCCATAACATCATACAATAGCTTTACACTTACCAGTGACAAATCATAGCTGTACTACAATAGTGCAGCTGTGATATGGCACCGGTAAGTGTCTCATCCCATTCTAAATTAAAATTCTTTAAGGGCCTCTGCGTGTTGGACTTGGACCTGTGTCCCCGCGTAAGCCTTCCAAAAGGACCGGGTCTACTTCTCACCTTAGCAGAGAGAAGTATAGCCGTGAAAAAAAAGACATAATAATAATAATATTCTACCACATTCACACAGCGCCATCTAGTCCCAAAGTAAGCAATTATATTTGCTTGTGTTATGGGTACTAAACAACTGATATACTACTTAAATATATTTTTTTTTGTAAATACATACATATTATAGATAAATTACCTACACCCAGACACAGAACAAACCTTTATGCTTATCACACAAAGATTTGTCCTGGGTGGGGATCGAACCCACGACCTCCGGCTTAGCAGTCAAGGTCACTAACCAATAAACCAACAGGCCAGTCAAAAAAAAAATCTATGGTTTTACCCGGCGGCAAAAGCTCATTACGATGCCCTTCCAATCTCTTCCCATATATGAATGGAGGGAAGTAACTTTATTTATTAATTCTAGTATTAACTAGAATTAGCGTGGGGCTTCGCTCCCGTCGTTCTTTATTTGGCCACTGCTCAGCCCCTATTGACGGTAGCGTGATGTTATATAGCCTATGTTCACCGGAGATATTGTAGCTTCCCAACAGTGAAAGAATTTTTCAAATCATCAAGTAGTTTCGGAGCCTATTCAATGCAAACAAACAAACAATCAAATCTTTCCTCTTTATACTATTAGTGTAGATCAAGCAATTAAATTCATATCAGCATTTCAACCCATAAACGTCCCACTGTTGGGCACAGGTCTCCTTCAAAGAATAATAATAATATTCTACCACATTCAGACAGCGCCATCTAGTCCCAAAGTAAGCAATTATATTTGCTTGTGCTATGGGTATTAAACAACTGATATACTTCTTAAATACATTTTTTATTGTAAATACATACATATTATAGATAAATGACACCCAGACACAGAACAAACCTTTATGCTCATCACACAAAGATTTGTCCTGGGTGGGAATCGAACCCACGACCTCCGGCTTAGCAGTCAGGGTCACTAACCACTAGACCAACAGGCCAGAATGTGCCCACAAATAATTTATTAGCATAAAATGTGGTAGGTACAGGAAATGGTGGTTACAAATTATTTAGAACAGGATATATTTTGCCGTATTAATTGTGGCATGCAATTTGTTATCAATTAAATTAAATTAAATATAAAATAATAATTAACAGAAGATAAGCTTTTGTGTGTCATTTTGACCTGTTGGTTGGACTGGCCTGTTGGTCTAGTGGTTAGTGACCCTGACTGCTAAGCCGGAGGTCGTGGGTTCGATCCCCACCCAGGACAAATCTTTGTCTATTATAATTGAGCATAAAGGTTTTTTCTGTGTCTGGGTGTAATTTATCTATACTAAGCATGAAAAATGTATTTAATTAGTAGGTATATCAGTTGTTTAGTACCCATAACACAAGAAAATATAATTGCTTAATTTGTGACTAGATGGCGCTGTGTGAATGTGTTAGAATATTATATATTAAAACAGTAGGTAAGTAAGTGCAGCCACCCGGCGCCTCCACGTCCAAAAAGATTTTATAAATTTTTGAACATCATCAGCACCCTATTAAGTCCCACTGCTGGGCTCGGGTCTCCTCTCCTCTATCTAGAGAGCTGAGACGGTTTAGGTCATAATCCACTCACGCCGGTCTAGTGCGGGTTGATGAGTCAGACATACACTTAGAATTACATCTAGGGTGTGGGTTTCCTCACGATGTTTTCCTTCACCGTTAGCAGATGGTAAGTCACTTGACTAGTACATATAAATTCCATAAAGTGGAATCCACATTGGTACTGCCGGTTGGGATCGAACTCGGACCGCGTGATTTGCACGCCTTATCCATTCAGCCACCATCGCTTTTTACCACATACCGCTTTTTACAACATGCATATTATAAAAAAGCAAGTATCTAGTGAAACAACGGGTAAACTAAAATAATTAATTTAAAAAACAAAAACTGACTGCCTAAAGGTAGCCTTCGACTGTCACCTTATAGCAATGAATTCGAAGAATACACTGGTAAAGAAAGGGTTTAGATATAGTTAATACGAATATAACAACTCCTTGCTTTTCAAAATCGGTCAAGCTATTTAGGTTACAAGAGACAAGTGGAGCCGCGGGCAATAGTTAGTGCATGTATAATTCAACTATTAATTATCTTTCATCTGATGCCCATATTGCAATAGCACTAAAAAACATCTGTTTTGACAGTTTATGGCCGCCATATTAGTTTTTAATTGACGTCACATAGTCTATGAGACTCGGGGGAAAAATACAAATCTAATGACACCTCACACTTTAAAATCAACCAAGTCGGTTAGGCTACAGACATACCCACATACATACATACATGCGCGCGAAAAACATTACCCTCTTTTTTGGCAGTCGGGTAAAAACAAGACTCGGTTCTAAAGCGGATGGCGCGCTCGTGCAGTTCGTTTCAAATAGTTTGAGATGTCGTGTCCGTGGGCGATGTCTATGTGTGCGATACTCTTGCGTGCATTGTATGCTCTAAAAAAACCTATCTATCTCTGTTCTGTGATTGTATGTAACTTGTCTTCGGTACATGTTTATTTTGTGGTATAACGGAATATCTACAATAGTACATTATGATATAAGTGCGGTAAGTTGATAATTACAGCCGAGGCGATATTGCTAGCCCGAGCCGCAGGCGAGGGCTACAAGAAAGCAGAGGCTGTAATTATCATAGCGGACGAATGTCATACGACGTTTTATAACATATTTGCGAGGAAACAAATAAAATTCGGACTTTCTTAGAAAAAAACAAATACAAGAAATAGCGCGCGGAATAATTTTTATTTGTCACAAATTATCGATGCGCGCGCATCAGCGCTTTTTTTTTAAGGTTAAAACACAAAAACAGCCAGTAGTATTATAATGCTTTTTAGCCACGCATGTTGTTTTTTTACGGTTACGTAGCCAAAATGGCAAAAATAGTAACCTTATAGTTTCGTAACTGCCTCTGTGGCGCAGCGGGAAGTGTATACGACTGTTGTGCAAGAGGTCCCGGTTTCGATTCCCGAGTCGGGTAAAAATGTATTGGGCTTTTCTATCATGAAATCCCAGTATTGAGATTTTCCCGGAGTTTGGTAAACAAATAAACAAATGTTCCCAGTTGATGACAATAGGCTCGCCCCCTATTTCATGGGACCAAACATAGCTGACGAAATGTGGGTGTGAAACACCTCTGCCTACCCCTTCGGGGAAATAAGGCGTGATGCTATGTTATGTTACGTCATAGTTTCGTCATGTCCGTCCATCCGTCCGTCTTTATGTCATAGGCATTTTACTCAAAAATATGTCTATATAGGTGCTTACTTATTAGTCCATTGAAATGTTACATGAGCTTTGTATTTGTTAGAGGACGCAATTTTATTTTTGGGTCAATAGAAGCTTAACCTCAAGTTTGTGGGGTCGCTACCCTTGTCCCCCGGCCGCCTTCTTGGAAAAAGGGGTGTTCGTGATATCTCGGAAAATATGCGTCTTACAAAAAAATTGTAGTCATAATTTGTAGCAAATTGTTTTACCTACAAATATGTTTAATAACTTTTTGCCCAACATTAAACATTAAAGAAGTTATAAGCCAAAAGTAACAGTCGCGTGCCTCACTTCGTTGTGAGTGGACGTAAATTTATCAAAACCGTACGTTGCAATGACAACTTTTTTATTAAGTACCCTCTTATTTTTTTTGTTATGAAAAAATGAGTGATAACGAGGATATTTGTTTACCAAGTTTAAATAGTAAGGAGATAGTGAATGATGGCGAGCAACAAGTGGAAACGGATATTAGATCCAGTGGTGAAGAAGTTAAGATGCAGAGTAAAAACAGTATTTCTTCGGAGGTGAAAGGAACAAGAGGTAGAAGAATGAGAGTAGAAAGTTCAGAGAATTCTGATGAGGATGAGTTTATAAAAGCTACGAGAAATCCAAAACGGGTAAATCGAAGTTTTTCGGGCAATTTCGATAGCAACCATTGGCCAGGAGCGTCTGAATTAGAAAATATTCATGAAGTCTATATCTCATCAAAGGATGTATTGCCCAAACAAATAGGCATAGCAAAACTTTTTAAAAGTGAAAGTAGGTATACAAGGTATAACGAAGATAAGTTATAAAAATCCTTTTAGAGTGCGCATCCAGCTGGAATCAAGAGAATGTGCAGAAAAGTTAGTAGGTTGTAATAAGCTCAAAGAATTAGGATATAGATGTCATTTAGATGAAGAAGTATATTTGTCGTATGGAGTAGTAAAAAATATTGAATTGGAAGTTACTGAGGAAGAATTGAAGGATATGTTTAATAGCGAGTATGAGATTATTTCCGTCAGAAGATTGAAGAGGTCTTCGAAAGAAGGAAAATGGGTAGATAGCGAAACGATACGTATTGGTTTTAAAAGTGCAACTGTTCCTTCATATGTAAAAGCTTTTGGTTGTAATTTTAAAGTGGAATTGTATACATTTCCTGTAACACAGTGTTCTAATTGTTGGAGATTTGGACATCTATTACGTCAATGTACAGTAAAAAAAATTGTGTGTCCAAAATGTGGCGAATCTCATGCCAATTGTATTACCTCGCAGTATCGTTGTATTAACTGCAAAGGGGCACATATGTCATTTGATAAATCATGTCCAGTTTTTTTAAAAGAAAAGGAAATTTGACAAATTATGTCTGAAAAAAATTGTACGTATAAGAAGGCTCTTCATATTTATTTAAAAGAAAACCAACTTAGGAAAAGTATTTTGCCGCAAAATACCGAAGTCTATGAGGAAGAAAATGAGTCGTCATTAATTAATGATGAGAATAAGAAAATGTAGTGCAGCAGTCATGTTCATGTCATGTTGTTATACACTGGTACAAGGTACGGAGAACCAAAAGTCTAAGAAACAGAATCGCGGAAAGAAAACTGTAAAAACAAAAGAGAATACGAATGACAGAAGAATGGACATAACGGTAAATGGGGACAATGAAGCAAACATTATTAGAAATACTGAAAATAATCAAGCTCAAAATAATGACGACAGTGATTCGTCTTAAAGAGGAATAAGAGTCATTACTCATTTTGGGAAATTGTGAAAAGAATGAAGGACAAGATTATTTCGGGCAAGACATTAGAAGAAAAAATTACTGACATTGTGAAAATAGTATTTGATGCACTTAAGTATTTTTTATGGAATTCCGATAGAAACAGTGAGTGGATATTATACAGACTAATTTTAAAACTTTTTAATGGATAGGTAGTTCTAGAAAAGCACCGTTGACTATACTTACCGTTATTATACGTATTTATTATACGTACCGTTGACAGCTGTCAAAAATGTCAAGTGAAATAAATAGCTCCGTAATTTAAATTGATTTATACTGTAAAAAGTGCCTAATTAGTTTGTGTGAGTGTATATATAGTTTAAATTGGACAAGAATATTAAGTGATATCGTTTATAAAAAGAAACATGAGTAGACTGTGGAAATAAAATAAATATTAGTAGTGACTACATTTGGTGACGTAAATTGAACTAATCAGCGACAGTAACTGAAGTGCATTGGAAACAAACTATCACAATAAAGTTATAATCACAAAAAAACATAAGATACACCACATAATCGTAAATATTGATGAAAAACTGTGCTGTTGTGAACTTGTTATTCGTTATTTTTACCATCGAGTCTTCAAATATCCCTCTCTGGGCTCCGATTGGTCGGGCGCGTTCCAGTGCAGAAAGATGAAATAAACGAATCTTAGGCATAAATATTCACCGCTGCTGATAACAACGCCATCTATTGTCATTTCACGAAACAGTTCTATGTGTTTTGAAAGGAATCTAATAGAGGGCGTTAGGAGGATTTACTTTTATAAGCACACAACAATTCAATTATTGTTGTTGATTTTTTTGAAACGTAAATTATTAGCCCGAACGCAGTAATCGAAAAGTATAGTAACCATGGATGATTTTGATAATATTAACACACAGAGAAGACATAACAAACAAATTTTAAATTTTGATGATAGCGAATTGGATATGGATATATCATATCAAAGTTTACCAAATAACTGTCTAAATAAAGAAGAATTTTTGGCCTTGGAAGAAAAGGTAAATACATTAAAAATTGAGTTACAAGCGGCACATGAGGAAATAGAAAACTTGAATTTAGAAAATATCAACTATAGAAAAGAAATAAGTGTTTACCAGCAAAAAATAAGAGTCTTGAAATCTGTAGGTATTGGCGAATCAAATACTGTTGGGAGTACACCTGTAAAGTTCTACTCTCCACAATATCGAAGACGCCTTAATATGTGCTCTAATGTGAAAGTTGGTTTACCTAGAACATTGTCAGGGGAGATGCCACTTAGCATTTTAAATCAAAACAGTTCAGAAAATGACAATTTTAAAAGCACAAATCACACAATGAAGCATAACTCCTCCGTTAGATCAGTAGATTATAAATTACAGTCTATTGAATTGCAAAAAACGACATCAAGTTCTTGCTTGGAAAATGGAAAAACCATCGACATGGCAACCATAGTAGATGCCCCACTAGCCGGAACTATAAATATTAGCCAGTCATTAAACCTTAACATCAGTTCGAAGACACTTACCATAGATAGAAATTCAAGCAAAAATGAATATCAAAAGCAGGACGAATACTTCACTGCTAAGAAGCATAGACTTTATATTTTTGCAGATCAAAATGGATACGGTATGAGAAGATTACTGCAAAATCTTTTAGGCAATTCATTTACAGTTACATCAGTTATTAAACCTAACGCACCTATTGCTGAAATTTTGAAGTCATGTTTAACAATGTGCCACGACTTTACTTGTTCAGATTACATATTGATTTGGGGTGGTTCAAATGATAAAAGCCCGATAGAAGTGCAATCGGTGCTATATTATATTCTGAATCAATTGAAAAATTGTAATGTTTTAATTGGTAAAGTCTATAGGAATAAACATTTAAATGTTTTCATGTTGAATAAGCTTTTGAAGTTAATAAGTTGTAATGTAACCAACACTTGCTTTTTGCCTTTGGATATAAATGACAACAGTAACTCACCATATTGTAGCCGTCTCTCTGCCAGCAGGCTTATACATAGGGAAATATTACGTTTGAAATATAAAAACGATTATTTGTTGTATAAATCTAAAGCACTCAATAATTGTAATTCTATACACAACAATTGTAGGAATGCATGTGTACAGACGGAGCAAACTATGTTAACTAAGAAATTGATGCAAGATGCCGCAACACAGACAGACTGTGTTATAAATTCTGATTGTGAGTTTTTTCGAGGATAAAACTTTATCAGCTTCAGAAACTTATCTTTGTACTAACAGTATTGCAATGTCTGACACTATTCGCTTATGTGTATTTCATCAAAATTTGTGTGGTGTAAGTAACAAAAAGGATGAGCTAGAGCTTTATGTACAATCATTAGTGCCTAAGTTGGATTACATTTGTATTACTGAACATTTCTTGAACACTGATTCTGTGTCTTTATTCAGCTTAACTGATTACAAACTTGTTACACATAACACAAGAGTTAAAAAAAAACGTGGTGGTAGTCTCATCCTAGGACAATCTGATAAAGAGGTATTAAGTTGTTCTAAAATCAATAGATTGTATAGACCGGAATCATTCGAAGTATGTTGCACACAGGATATGGATACGGGTTTATTTATTTGTTGCATTTACAGATGTCCTAATGATGGTAACTTTGACGAGTTCATGCAAAACTTTGAAAAAATGTTGGAGTATTTATTCAAAAGGAAATGCTTACTCTGTGGAGATTTTAACATTAATCTTTTCTCAGAAAATAAACAATGTGTCGAGTTTCGTAGCCTTCTCCGTTGCTATAACTTCAAATCTCTCATAAACACTGCCACATTCGTTCGACGGAATTCAAATTCATGTATTGATAATTTTATTACTAATCTTGATGATCTGTGTATTCAAAAAGTTGACATAGATTTTAATGGCTTAGGTGAGGGCCATGCTGGCCTTTTCTGTGAGATTACTCTTAACAATGTTAGACAATTAAGTAGAACCAAAATGATTAAAATGAATAAACGATTATTTTCTAAAGGTAACCATGACAAATTTAGACATATAATAGGAAACACTGAATGGACTACAATGGGAATTAATACATTTTTATATAAATTTAATAATATATATATAATAATGACATTGTTTGCTGATGATAGCACGGTAATTATTAAAAGTGATAATATCCATAATTATGAAAATGACATCAATATGACTATGAATTCAATAATACGATGGCTAGATAACAATAACTTAAGAATAAATATCAACAAAACAAATATAATTCAATTTAATCAACAATCTAATTCATTACAATTAAATATAAAACACAATAATAATTTAATAAATCAGGTACAATCAACAAAGTTCCTGGGTATATTAGTTGATGAACGACTTGATTGGAAATTACAAATAGAGGACTTAAGCAAAAAACTAAGTAAAGACATTTACGCGATACATAACCTTGTCCCTGTATTAAACCTAGATGCCCTACTCAAAGCTTATCATGGTATGTTCGGTTCTCATCTACGATATGGCGTGATATTTTGGGGGAATTCTACAAATAGAGATATAATATTTAAATTACAGAAAAGATGTGTCAGAACGATGTTTGGTCTGAAAAGTACTGATAGCTGTCGACCACTCTTTAGAAAACATAATATATTAACACTACCTTCTGTTTACATTTTTGAGTGTGTCGTGTTTGTGAAAACGAACCCACACCTTTTTGAAAAATTAGTACAAACCAGTGCCAGTACCCGAAGTCGGCGAGATTTAAATAGATTGTGTATGATTAAGTCGAACACAGCTCTAATGCACAAAAGTGTGTTCTGTATGGCACCAAAACTATTTAATCACCTACCGCGTAATATAAAAGAATTAAATGCAAATGATTTTAAAAGAAAACTAAAAATGTTACTAGCTAATAAAACTTATTATAACATTTCGGAATATCTGACTGATAAATTTTAAATTGACCATGACATGTATTAACTCAAATTTTATTTAATAATTATATTGACATTGTGTACCATAATTAGATTATTTTTAGCTGACATTTATTTTATCATCATTGTGACATTGCATGATTATATTATAATGTATTGTTTTTAAAAAATATTTGCATATTCAAACCTGGATAAAATGTGTGATCTATTATATTATTGTAACATCTTTTGTACTACATTTTAAGCAAATAAACTGAACTGAACTGAACTGAACTGAACTGAACTTGAACCTGATTTTGTTTTTTATCCCCAGTCACAAACAAATCTGAGATTGTTAATCTGTAAAATACATTCCGGTACAGCTTCAAAAAAAGAAGACGGAATATATTAGTAAATAAAATGAATACAGGCGTAAACTGGACAACTAAAGGTATTAAAACATCGAGCAAGATGAAAAGATTCTTATGTGCAAATAGTGGTAATAATTATGATAGTAGTATTATTGCATATAAAAATAACTATGTCAAATTGTACAGAAAAGTTATTAAACATGCCAAACGGAACGCTGTGACAAGTCAAATAAATAATGCCAATAATATTAGTAAGGGAATTTGGCAAGTTGTTAATCGGCATACAAATAAAACGAAGAATAGACTTACTAAAAAACTAATTATAAAAAGCAGTGATAAGATAGTCGATAGTCCCAATAAAATGGCAAATATATTTGCGGAGCAATTCAGTTCCAAACCTGTTCCGAATGTAATTGATTCAAACCGATCTATGTTTTATTTGCACCAAGGCACAAATAGGGTAATAAATGAGATGACATTATTATCGGTTACACCTAATGAGATTGTAAAAGTAGTCAAGAATATGCCAAATAAAAGTTCTAGTGGATTCGATGAAGTACAAATATCAGTTATAAAAGAACACATCGGAATATTAGCTCTACCGTTATCGTATTTTTATAATAAATGTTTTGAAGAATCTATTTTTCCCGACCAGCTAAAAATAGCTAAGATCATTCCACTCCATAAAAAAGGATCACAAACAGATCCCAAAAATTATAGGCCAATTTCTGTGCTCCCGACGCTTTCAAAAATATTTGAAAAATTAATTAAATCTCGTTTGACGAGTCATCTAAATGAAAATAGAATTTTAAATTGCAGGCAATTCGGTTACCAAAAGGGTGTCGGTACTACAGATGCCATCAACACTTTAATTAACGATGTAGTAGGATATATTAATAGCAAATTGAAGGTAGCAGGAATATTTTTGGATTTAAGTTCTGCTTTCGATACAGTGGATTATAAACTATTATTAATGAAAATGGAATTTTATGGAATAAGAGGAGGGGTTTTACAGCTTATAGAATCATATTTAAAGAATAGAAAGATGTACGTTGAGATTAAAGAAATTGATGAAAGTAACTGCCAAAAAGACTTTCGCTCGCGACTATACAATGTGACGACGGGCGTCCCGCAAGGTTCAATTCTGGGACCCATTCTGTTTATATTATTTACAAATGATTTACTGAACTTCATAGATAAACATAGGCCTGATGTTAATCTTGTGGTGTTTGCAGATGATACAAATGCTGTAATAAGTGCAAATAATCTAGACTCTCTAAATTTAAAAATAAACACGGTACTAGAACTATTTCAGGATTGGTTTGTAGCTAATAAATTAATTATAAATGCACAGAAAACGAACATTATACTATTTCAAACAACAGCAAGGAGTACAGACAACATGGATGTAAAATTAAACGGAGACAAAATAGATCTTGTACAATTAGTAAAATTTTTAGGTGTTAATATTGATTCCTTGCTAAACTGGAAAGAAGAAATAAAAACAATAGACGCCTCAATCTCTTCAGCTTGCTACGCTATTAGAAGCTTACGAGAAGAAGTTAGCATTGAAATCCTAAGATCTGTATATCATGCGCTAGTAGAGTCGAGGTTGAGATATAGTATACAGCTGTGGGGAAATAGTTATGACTACAATGTTAACAGGGCCTTCATACTACAAAAAAGGGCAATTAGAACCATAGTTCGTATTCCCCAAACAGAGTCCTTTCGACCATATTTTCAAAGTCTCTCAGTGTTAACTGTGCCCTGTTTGTATATACTAATAACACTAACTTATTTGTCAAAATACATACATGAATATGAAACAAAAGACGAGAGATTAAACAGGGAAAGTACTCGAAAAAAACATTTAAATCATAAGATAACTCCTAAATTAAATGTGGCTGTTCACTGTGTGCAATATCAGTCGGTAAAATTGTTTAATTGTTTAACAAATGAATTGAAAATAGAAATATATAATACTTCTCTTTTTAAAAGAAAACTTAAGGCCTTTTTATTAGAACAAAATTATTACTCAGTGTCCGAATTCATCAATTCAAATATAGGCAATTAAATTTAATGAATAGATAGTCTTATAAATTTAATTTAATATTGTATTAATGTATTATTTGTATTTGTATTTGTATTGTACCTAGTTAATAATATATGTCTTATGTAATTAATTTAATTTAATCAATAGATAGTAATTAATATTCAAACACAATTATTATTGTTCATGAATAAATAAATAAATAAATAAATAAATAAATTCCAAACTTCAATGGAATGCACAGAGTTTGAAACCCAAGCTGGTGAATTTTGAGTGTTTATTGCTACAAGAGAAGGTACATGTTGCTATTATAAGTGAAACTTGGTTGGAATCAGACTCTAATATTCGTATTTCTGGTTATAATATTTCTAGAAGAGATAGGTTTGATTCGTATGGAGGAGTAGCTATAATCACTCATAATTCTCTAAAAATCCAAAACTCTGCTTTTAGATGTAATAATTTAGATATAGAAATAATTCATGTTAAGGTACTCAACTGTTCCTACTAAAAAAATATAGTGGCTATATATTGTCCTTCTAGTGTTAGAACCACCCAGCTGGATTGGGATTCTATTTTTAGTATATACAGTCAAAAAACCTTAATAGCGGGAGACTTTAATAGCCATCACACCAATTGGTCGTACAAGAGTGATACAAGAGGTATTCATTTATTGGATTCTTCACTAGAAAATGGTTTTGTGTCGCTTAATAATGGTAAGTCGACAACTAAATTAGTAGGTGGAAGATTACAAGAGTCTTCTCCAGATGTTACTTTTGTATCGACCGATGTTGCAGTTAACTTTGATTGGCACGTAACAAACGATACTCTGGGTAGCGATCATTTAATAATCAAAATTAGAACACATTACATTCTCGATATATTAAATAATCAAATTAGAGAAACCAAAAAATTGATAAAGCAAGCTAAAATTCAAATTTTAGAGATTTTTGTACCAGTATTGATAAATCTACATCAGTGTCAGACATGTGGAATCGCATGCGTTGGATAAAAGGCCAAAAAAAAAGCTAGTTTTTGCACCCCACATTCTCAAAACATAGACTTACTAAATAGTTTATCTCCCGATTTTGTTTTGCCGTCAATACCGCCAATTGAGTCGAGAAATATAATTTTAGAGTCCAAATTCACATATCATGAATTGGAAAAGTGTCTTAAAAAGAAGGATACTGCTCCAGGCGAATATCAGATTACCTTTTCTATGATCTATAACCTTCCTAAAAGAGCTAAAGAATTTTTGTTAAAAATTTATAACACTGTTTTGGAAACCAGTTATGTCCCCTTTCAATGGCGAAACATACAAATAAAACCTATACCTAAATATGAAACAAATTCAGATGCATCTAGTAAGTTGAGGCCGATATATTTAATTTCCTGTATGTGCAAATTATTTCACACGCTGTTATTTAAGCGACTGGAATGGTTTGTAGAAAAAAACAACATTTTGTCGAGGAGTACTGTGGGTTTCAGACGTTCTCAATCAAGTTTGGATTGTTTGGCTCGTTTAGTCTGTCAAATACAATGGGGGTTTTCAAGGAATATGCCAACGTTAGCGTGTTTTCTAGATATGGAAAATGCTTATAACAATAAGTCGAGAAACTCGTATGAGATTATCGTAGGCGATATTAGTAGGCGATAACTGCCTCGGTGGCGCAGCGGGAAGTGTATACGACTGCTGTGCAAGAGGTCCTGGGTTCGATTCCTGGGTCGGGTGAAAATGGTATTGGGTTTTTCTATCATGAAATTCCAGTATTAAGATTTTCCCGGAGTTTGGTAAACAAATGTTCTCGGTTGATGACAATAGGCTCGCCCCCTATTTCATGGGACCAAACATAGCTGGCGAAATGTGGGTGTGAAACACCTCTGCCTACCCCTTCGGGGAAAAAGGCGTGATGCTAGTTTATGTTATGTTATAATCGCCAAAAACTCGCCTACGATTATGTCATACGAAACTCGTAATTATAAATATTAGTATCTCTATTATAAATTTCACTATAAATTTTGTTGGCGATTGGTTTCCGTTGTCCTAAAATTTCAAACACAAACAGCTTCCAGATGTAAGTCTCCTGACCAACACTTAAATAGACTTCTTGTGGAATAGGTTTGAGACAGATCCTAGTTTTGGATTATATCAACTCGCTCAGAAGGCTTCCAACTTGACTTAAGGCGAAGGGTAAGGAGATGCCTAAAAACACCTCGTTTTTAGGCACGCTTCCCAACGTAAATATAGCACGTGGAGCCCTGCAATTAAATCTTCTAACACATATCTTGAAGCTTCGTCTGTAGGATTCCAATACTTACTGTCAGTTATGATAAGCACCCAGAATTATTTTGAAATTGGTACCAAGACACATCGACTATTAGACTCGTTTTTTTTAACTGTCAAATTTTATTATTATTAAACTGGGCACGTTTTTATAAGCCCGTATCTTTTATGTGAAAGTCTATTTGTTTTTCTGTTAAATTACGGATAATTTTCTGGTAAAATCTGTTTGCGCCTACAAAAGTGTAATACTGTCTCAAACGTATTTTTCTCGTTCAATATGATTAGGCGTTTGATTGGTCTGTTGGTTTATTGTAAGTGTTAGTTGTTTTGGCCTCTAAAAAACTTATCTCTGTTCTATGGTTTTCGCCCATAATACTGTCTCAAACGTTTTCGCTCGTAAAATACATATGATTAGGCATTTGGTTGGTCTGTTGATCTATTGCAAAACCAGAGGTCGTGGGATCGATTGCGACTAATTTTTTCTTTTTTAAATATGCAAGGTCACTTACCTTACCTTTTGCCTTAATTGCTTTAAAAGCTGACATTGAGGGTATAAACCACTTCTATCCCTTTGTAAATAAAAGACTTTACGCTACGTATAAAATACTAATAGGTATCATAAGTTTGTATTTGGCTAAAGTGCTAAACGCAGGAATGACAGATCCGAATTTAAAAAATATTTTAGGGTTGGATAGCCCATTATCGAGAAAAGCTATAGGCTACATAACATCACGCTAGGACTAATAGGTGCTCAGTAGTGGTCAAACAAAGATGCGAAGTCGCTAAGGCGGGGTCAGTAGTTTATCAAATAATAATTCTATAAATACAGCTGAACTTCGTCATAGCAGGATAACAATTATTATTAAAAATCTTCCTGAATATCGCTTAGTAATATGGTATTAATTTAACTTGAAGCACTTGTAACAAAAATATCATGGAACCATTGTTACATTGATATACTTATTCGTATTAAAATTAAGGTTTTTTTATTTGAAAGTGAACTTATAACAAGTTAAAATGTGTTGTAAAATATTTTTATTGTGTCTGTTTTGCTTTGTTTGTATGTTACATAATGTGGGTAAGTGGTTTTCTTTTGTCTTAATTGTTGTAGATGTTGGTACCTATAGTAGGCTAAAGTCCTTCCAAAATCTTTGGAGGAGATTCATACCCAGGAGGATGTTTGTGGGTTGAAATGATGATGATAGCTGATGAATATATTATTATGTATAAATTACTAGAAATCGCGCGGGGCTTCGCTCACGTCGTTGTTTTCAAATGATGCGAATTATTCGCATATGCAAATGCGAACATTAGTAACATCCCTGGTGTATATGTACGAGTATAATAATTGAGATCAACCTGCAAATATTTCACGTCCTCATCGATATAGACTTTTCTCAAGAATTTTAGATCTCTGCATACATGAAAACGTCTGAATGTTGAAAATAGTCTGGGATATCATTGCTGAAGAAATTAAATTATTATTACGGTTAATTGGGCCGGAAGCCACTAGTGGCCTCCTTGCTACCTCGACCAGAGTTGATCTATTGTAGCGCCCCTTTTTGTTTTATAGTTCTCTGCTTAATCCTATAGAGGCTAGGAACTTCCAGATTGTCTGAGCAGAGAGAGACTGTATCTCATCTGGTTGCACCTGGTGCAGTCCTAAAAGGATGCTCCTTTTGTGCATAAGTGGCCCACATGAGCATAGGACATGCATTGCTGTCTCATCTGACTCTTGGCAGAATCTGCACATTTTGGATTGGCTTAGGTTTAGTTTAAACATATGGTAGTTTAATTTACAGTGACCGGTGAGTATTCTTGTCACTGCTGACGTTTTGTACCTGCTGAGTTGCAACAGCTCTTTGGTACTTTTATTGTTATGGCCTTTGATAAGTGCTTTAGAGTGGTTCTGTCCTAGGGCCGATTGCCACACTCTTTGCGCTTTATTTTAGCATAGGTCGTTGAGGAGGGTCTGAACCCTTTGTTTGGGAATTCCACAGAAAGGTTCTGGACCACTCATTGGCTTGTTAGCCCCGTTTCTGGCCAGTGCATCCGCCTTTTCATTCCCCTCTATTCCCGTGTGTCTCGGGACCCATCGAATTATGACTCTGTTAGATTCTCCTAGGACATTTAAGATCCTCACGCAATCTTTAACTAGTTTTGAGTTGAATTCGAAAGAGTTTAGAGCCAGTAGTGCTGCTTGGCTATCAGAGTTGATGTAGATTGTTTGGTTTTTTAGTCTTCGTTCTAGGCTGATCTCAGTACATTTAGTTATGGCATAGACTTCCGCCTGAAAAATCGAGGCTTCTTTGCCCATGCTAACGCTAAGGTTGTGTTTGGGCCTTAGACCGAAGACGCCACAGCCTACATCAGGTCCTATTTTGGAGCCGTCTGTAAACCAAATATGACTCCCCTTTTTATGGTGTTATTGGTTATTAAGCCAGTCCTGCGTTTCGGGTATTTCAATTTGGAAATGTTTTATGAAGTTTGTTTCTGTGTGCATGCCGTCTGCTGGCATTTTCAGAATATTGTGTGTAAATACCGACTCCTTCAGTTTAGTCAGTGTTTGAGATCCCCACTTAGGGTTTGCTTGTGTGTGTAGTCTGTATGCGCAGGTGCTTGCTTCTTTTTGCACGTAGAGGTGGAGTGGAGCTAGGTTAAGCAGTGCATTTAGAGCATCACCTGGTGTGGAGCTGAATGCTCCTGTTTTGAAATTAAATAGAATCGGGCCCAAATGTGTGCCCTGAGGAACACCAGAAAAAATATGTCGTAAAGTTGACTAATATCCGTTTAGGTACTACCCCGCTCAATACTCTGTCACTTAAATATGATTCTAACTGTTCAAGTAAAGTGTCCACGATGCCATAGGCGCGTAATTGGTGTAAATATGGCTATTAAGATTGTATGAGAAACTTTGTCAAAGGTCTTGGTAAAGTCTGTGTATCCATCTATCAAAACTTTCTTATTCTAATATTTACTTAATAGCATAAGTATTTAAAAATTAACTTGAAAATATTTTATTGCATTAATGTATTGTGTAATACTTGTTATTCTTTGCGGTTAATTAACTAGATTATTTAATAGTTTCAAATATAAATTTTCCTCCTAATACTATACCGAAATAAAACGAGAAAAGTATTTTTTTTTTCTATACATAAATAATTCAGCATACATAAAGAGCATAAATTCATAACGTATTATTGTACTGTAATACTTCGAACTATAATTAATACTGTTTTAATTTACAACAATTGAACCGAGAAGGTAGACTATCCATTGTAACGAAGACGTGTCAGCCAACACCCCTTGACACGTTGCAAATTGGCTGATTCTATTCCATTAAATACCTACATTTGAACACATCTCTGACATATATTATATTGACATGTCACGTGATCAAAGCTAGACAAGTGACAATCTATCTATTCTAATGACATGTCAGATTAGTACATTGATCACATGACATTTCCATTGCTAATGTCATAATATCAGGTACACAGAGGGGTTTTAGTTCGGTATGCTAGCCTTCTGCCAGCAACACGCCAGTGAGCCCAACATAGCCGTCCAGCCATTTTGCTATTTTGACCTGAATGCAGATCTCCTTAATAAACTTGACCGACTTCTCAGTAACTGCATTCGGTTCATTTTTAATCTTCGTAAGTATGACCATGTGTCTGCTTTTCGCTCTCAACTCAATTGGTTACCTATTCGTCAGCGTCGCAATTCACGCGCTCTCATTACTCTCTATTCTATTCTTATGTGTCCTAACACTCCCACTTATTTAGCCTCCCAGTTCCAATATCTCTGCATGTCCATGAACGTGAACTGCATTCCTCCAACAATCTTCTTCTAGTCTGTCCTACTCACTCTACCGATTTCATTCATTCCTCCTTTTACGTACAATCTATACTTCTGTGGAATGAATAATCTATACCCTCTTGAGATCAGAAAGTCTACTAGCCGTGACGTGTTTAAGAGGCGAGTCCGTGCTCTACTACTAGGAAAAATTGCTGAATCTTCACAACAATAGTATATATATTATTTTACATATTTGTATGTATATTGTATCTTTATAATATGTATATGTGTTTAAATGTGATTAATTTAATTCATCATTATTTCTTTTTTATGCACCTACCGATCCTTCTCTGCATCACTCTATAGTTTGGCTGGTAGAGAATGCCCCTGGCATTAAGTCCGCCTTTGTACATTTCTGTGTACATAAAGTGTAAATAAATAAATTTTATTATGTATAACCTACATTTATAAATGAATGTTAGAATAATATCGCAAGGAATAATTATAATAATATAATTGTTGTTTAATATAAATAATAATAATAATCTACCACATTCACACAGCGCCATCTAGTCCCAAAGTAAGCAATTATATTTGCTTGTGTTATGGGTACTAAACAACTGATATACTACTTAAATACATTTTTTTTTGTAAATACATACATATTATAGATAAATTACATCCAGACACAGAACAAACCTTTATGCTCATCACACAAAGATTTGTCCTGGGTGGGGATCGAACCCACGACCTCCGGCTTAGCAGTCAGGATCACTAACCACTAGACCAACAGGCCAGTCAATAAAAATAAACTATACTTATCAATATTTTTGCTACAAATTATCATTAAATTAGGGATAAGGATAAGGATTAGATTAAGGACCTGATAGTACGGAACCCTCGGCGCGCGAGTCTGACTATGTGCTATACACGACTTATGACAGATTTCAATAATCTATCTATGGATTTGGCTACTAAAGTTAGAATTTTGACATATTTTGTATGGAGCTTATGTCAAAATTCTAACTTTAGTAGCCAAATCCATAGGTAGATTGTAGATTATTATTGAAATCGGCCATTAACAGTTATTGTGAAAACAATTACTTAAACAGCGCACTCAGAAACATTCATTAAATTTATTTTTATTTTATCTATACACATCAAAGAATTACTGTTATACTGGATATAGATCTTTGCGACACTCCTGAAATAGAGTATTTCCACTCTACGTCGTCCCTTCTTGTTTTTCCTTCAACTTTTCTTTCTAAAATGGTCTATTAACTTTTCGCTTCTATTATCTTTAGTTGTAAACAACTGTCTCAGGGGGTCAAAAATGTCTCCCTCTGACCGCTTGGTCCGACTACCTACTTCGTATAATCTTTCTTACATTCTATTCCCCTTTCTGCGGGGAGCAAATGCGTAATAAAAATAATAATTAATCTATATTTCCAGAAGCACAGAATACAATAACATTCAGTTTAGCTGCAAAAAAAAACAACCTCACCTATTTATATTGTAATCAAAGTAGAACAAACCTAAAGGAATACCAAAAGACCGTTTTAGAAAACGAGCCTGTGGCAATGGTTCTTAGAAGTAAAGAGAAAAAAGACAATACGTTCATAAATCGTATCAAGTAAGTACACAGACTTTTTATTATCGATCAACAATTATTTATAACAAATATTTTATTATCATTATTTTATTATATATACTAGATATTATATTGACATAGGAGGAGTTTTCAGCCACCCAAGAATCGGTATTTTGCAAATATCTCGCCTACTATGGTTCCTATGTTTTTTCATTCTTCAAAAACGTAAAGTTCTCCACAACCACGATCTATTTAAGGACATTTAAAATGCCTGAGATTGCAATGCCATGACGAGATTAATTCAAGTCACGCATTTCATTCTTTTTGAAATTTGCAAATCTTGTAACACAACCAATAACCTTACTTAGGTTAAAATAAGTTACGTAATAATACAGGAACAAAATTAACAATAATGTTTATTGTTTGTAGATGTAACGAAGGAAAGAACAACAGCGTCACAATAAAAAAAGGCAGCAAAACTGTATTGGTAAGTTATGAAGATGTTGTTCTCCGACCGATTTCGGCCACTGCGACTACACTCAGTTGATCTTAGCGCTCATAATATGCTCGCATAAGGCAATAGTCAATCTAATATATTGAATATTATTTCTTTTAATAATAATATTCTACCACATTCACACAGCGCCATCTAGTCCCAAAGTAAGCAATTATATTTGCGTGTGTAATGGGTACTAAACAACTGAATATACTACGTAAATACATTTTTTTTGTAAATACATACATATTATAGATAAATTACACCCAAACACAGAACAAACCTTTATGAACATCACACAAAGATTTGTCCTGGGTGGGGATCGAACCCACGACCTCCGACTTAGCAGTCAGGGTAACTAACCACTAGACCAACAGGCCAGTCAGTTCTTTATTTATTATGTTCGTCAAACCGAGAGCTGTGCGGGTCGATGGCGGGGTATGATGACGTTGTCATGTATTGGAATCTATCGGAGATGTCACACTCATACAAGTGGCGCCCATTATCCACACGTCATTAGAATTACTCTGCGCCGTCATCTTGCTCACGTCACGCCACGCCCCGTAGCTTTTTGCTCTGTTTCTCATCTCCACGGCCCTGCACCGCAGACCTATTAGCTGTTGATGTGCATTATATTGTAAATGATGACTTAATCAACCATTTTCCTAATAGCATAATTATAATATAATAGATATAATAAATAAAATAACAAAAGGAGATTAAACGAGCCCGGGTATTTGCTAGTAAACATACGATTCTGGCAAAATTAACATGAGAATATTTGTCGGATTAATCCGACGTACTTTGTTTAATAAATATGAATTTTAAAGCTAATTCTCAATACCTGTCTACAGCGGAGTGGAGATTTTATGCAATATTATTGGTTAATTTTGGCACAGCTCCACGCATCTATTCACCTCTCCGTCCAGTGGACAGGCAGCCTTAATTAACACAATAATTTTTCAACAGGTTGGCAAGATCAAGAATGACTGGGGTGGTATTTGGGACTGTAAGGTCCTGTTCAATCAAAATAACCCACAATTACAGCCCAAGGTTACATATAATGGGATCAGCTATACACAAGTAGATTGTATTATACAACTACATGTGCGTGTAATCAGTGAGTTTTATATTTTCTTTTTCAATCTGTATGGCACCAAACATTTTAACATAATGCCAAACTCATACAAAGCACTTAATTTAAACTTATTTAAACGTCACTTAAAAGCTCTTTTACAAACAAGATGTTATTTTATTTAACGAATTTCTAACTGATAAGCAAATAATGTAGTTATTGTTATATTTCATTTATTATTATTGATTCATTTAAATTGACATTGCCTCTATGACTACGTTCTCTTTTTTGACATGATTTGACTGACATAAAAACCTATTAAATTTAAATATAATATGACTAAGTAGATAATTTTGTTCAATTGTTTTGTATAAGTAATAATTATTCATGATTAAATAATGAGATTAAAATATAATGATAATAAAATGCATGCTACTATTGACACAAAGTATACACACAAAGTGAAATCCACATAGGTACTGCTGGTTAGAATCGTACTCACACCGTATCTTTAGCTCGCCGGTCACTTATCCACTCAGCCATCATCATTGTAATTGTAATTATTGCTTTGATTTAATTTACACGGTGTAATATTCTACTGCTTCACTTTAAACGCTACCCAAACTGTAACTCGCAAAGGATAGTAATTATCTATGTAATTATAAGAATCGCATGAGTTTCTTGCCAGTTCTTCTAATAGCTATCGACTCTGACAGCGAACTGGTCGTAGGCAAATTTGCTGGCACTGTTTTTTCCGATAACCTGTTACATTTTTAACTTGTGACTTTCTTAAGAATTACTTTGTAAACTAGATGGATAAAAGAGATTTTATTTCATCTCATATATATATATTTTACAGAAACCCCTCAACTGATTCTCGTGAACGGACTCGAGCTGCCTACTACTCGCGTGTCTTTGGATGACACTGATCAGCGCTTCGATCACATCGCCGTGTATAATTACTCTAGCGGTGACCTAGTCGACGTCTTCTGTCTGAATTCTAACCCTGATTCAGGATGTAATCAGATTGAGATGACTTATGACTATGCTGAAAAACTGGATGGTAAGAAACATCGTTCAAACTCAAACTAAGTTTATTTTCTCTACGGTTCCCTCTATTTATGTGTGATCAAGTCGCATCATACCTTGTTTGTTTGCCTCTTTAATAATGGTGGGAAGTGGTTGGCTGTTTTTGTTTTCTATGGGACTCCCGGGTGTATAGCTCGGTGTTGGGAAAGATTTAGCATTGTAAATCCGAGTTTTCACAACTCACAGTGATGAGTGTATGTAAAGAATTGTCCTCTACCTTATCTAAACACATCACTGTGGCTTCTGTAAGCCAGAATTAACAGTTCTTGCAACCCTAAGAAACACAAAGTTATGAACTAACTGATTTTGACTCTACAACGAATTTATTCAGAAATAAGATTAAGCAATATGAAATAAATTATTCACTTCCCTTAATAGGCAAAAATACGTTATAGGTATAAGTATATATATATATATATATACCCTTAATAGCCAATAACTAATTAACAATGGCCAATCAATCCAGATCATCAATATAATTCAAAATTTGTGAAATTTATCTAAATGACAATTCGCAATCGGAATATTACGGTCTGTACCACCGATCTGTCCCCCGGTGGGACAGATCGGAAAAAAAAGTTTGGTCTGTCCCACCGTTGCTCATGATGGGACAGATCAAACTTTTTTTTCTTGTTTGTCCCCTCATAGAATTTAATTTAATTCTACACATTGTTTTTATGGATTCAATAAATGACTACATTAAATAAAAAAAAAAAAAAAAAAAAAACAACCCGTTATATTAAAACATATGGTTGAGAATAATTTACACACAATTTTCGTTTTCAAAAAGCCGGCTTTTAGGAATTCACTTGGTGCAAATAAACAATAGATTTAAAAAAAAGCAATCAAATTTCGGTTCTCTCTTTCTAACTCAGCGTTATGAGCCGCACGAGCAGTAATAATGCTTATTCCACATTACTAAAGTTATAGTGCAAATTTACAATCTTTAGAGGTGAGGCGTCATCACGTCAGCGTTAAATTAGTGGTAATAATTTAGATGATTGAATGTTGTTATAGTTATAACTAAATAAAAAGTTTCAAAGTTACCTATTGAAAATTATCAATAAACTGGGAAGAAATCACAGATGGGTAAATTCATATTATATGTACTTTGTGTGTAAGGTACACACCAAGTTAACAATTTCAAACGTCGCGATGTTTGAAATTTAAATGTTAGCTAGTCTTAATTTTTTTTTTATATTTATTTTACCACATTCACACAACGCCATCTAGTCCCAAATTAAGCAATTATATGCTTGTGTTATAGGTACTTAACAAATGATAAACTACTTAAACACATTTTTTTTTAAATATAATACCTCTTATAGATAAATTACACCCAGACACAGAACAAACAATCATGCTCATCACACAAAGATTTATCCTGCATGGGAATCGAACGCACGACCTCCGGCTTAGCAGTTAGGGTCACCAACCACCAGACCAACAGGCCAGTCAAAAAATGTAAATTATTAAAACCCCTAGAACAATATAACCAATTTAAGAACAGACTGGATAAATATCTTAAGAATCAACGGAAAACTACAAGAGATTGATTTGATTTGATTTGAAAGCAGGATACAGGCATCATCAGTTGCACGTGCACGTGTCAGGAAATGGTATAATAATTATAAAATATAATCAAATATTATTTATTGACTTAGTAAACTAAATGAAATTTATAGTAATTTATCAGTGATCATATGTTGGTTGCGGGCGGCACAGGACCGTTCGCAGTGGCGTAAATTAGGTGAGGCCTATGTTCAGCAGTGGACGTCGATAGGCTGATATGATGATGATGATATGAAAAGGAAACTACGAAGAACATTGTACTGTTTATTTTAATACAACAGGTTCATCATATTACACATAATGAAACAAGAGGTACTGTATACCCCTAACAATAGGTTATATATAATATAACCAATAGGTCAAGGTAGGTCATAAATAAATATATCAGAAATTATCAAAATCATATTATGAATTTTAATATCCAGCTTCATAGTAATATGAATAATTATCATCTTAACAAACACATATCATAATACTTTATTTAGATATAACAATCAACCTAAAACTATACGTACGTACGTAATAATGTAATTAATTATGATATGATATTATGGATATTAATTTATAATAATAATAATATATATAATCAACAATTATTAGAACATGTTCAATAATTCCTAACAAATAATATTATTACAATTTTCATGAAAAAGTGACAAGAGAGGTACTTAACTCTGAATTGATGTGATCCCGTCAGCAGCCAAACAAGAAGTGTTCGAACACTCACTGTGTTTGTCTTTTATACCTTAAATTGTACTGACATAAGTCAAATGATTGATTAATTACAAACTTAGTAAGAGGAAACAATACTTCTATTCTAAAAATATTTAAAGTATTAGTAGTTAAATTAACAATACAATAATTATAGAATTTCTAAAATGATCAATCAGAAATTCTAATGACAGTTAATCTATAAATTATCACACACAACTGCCAGCCTGACAATATTTAATAATAATAATCTTTTATTATTATTAAATATTATATTTTAACATTGTCGTGAATCGCTTCAAATTCAGGTAAGAATATGTTAACATGCTAATTATGTAGGTAATCAATAATTACGATTCCTTTATGTAGGTACCTATGTAAATAATAATTGGTAAATGTTTATTTATTGAATCACGTACATAATTTGTATACAATTAAATATAAGATAATTATCTTATATAAATTACTAGCTTCCACCCGCGGCTCCGCTGTATCTATGTTCGTCGGTGTGGTCAAATCGCCCTTTATATATGTGCAAAGTTTCATATCAATTGGGCTAACGGTCTCGAGTTTTAGGTTTTATAAATAACATTTAACTATTTTCATTTTTGTAGTTTATCATATTTTTAGATTTTAGTTTTTCGGCAAAAGAACTAAGGCTAGTATTTGCCTAAACATTATTCATGATGCTTTATTATAAAAAATATTATGTATAATAAACTATATTTGATAAAAATGTATAGCTTGGCAAAAAAAAAAAATAAATCTGATAATTTATATGGCAACTTGTGTAGTAGAACAGAATAAATAATAGAGACTAATATTTACAACATCAGTGTCAAGTGCAGTTTGTGCCTGGGGAAATTACTATCAGTCATTTATTAGATAAGTTACGATAGATATTAAATTCGCCGTCACTCAAGTAGGTATTTATTAAGGACCTGCAAGAATACCAGCGTTGTGGTCTAGACCACAACATTAGAGCTGATGCAGGGACCTTTATTTGCTACCAGCTTATAAGTTTTGTATTAATGTATTATGTATTAGTTTTAAGTTATTTATGTAGCAAATAAAAAGTTTTTCTTTTGTTTTCTTTTCAAATTAACTTCTTTTATTTATTGGACGGTGGCTAATTTATACAGAAAAGAAAGAAATGCTCTTATTGTTAGTATTTTATTATTGTCGCTAAGTTGAAGTAAGTTAAATCAGATGACTATTAATAAGTAGTTAAAGTAGTAACACCTACTGTGGTTTATTAAACTATGAAAAAGAAAATAAATATTTATAATTTCTTGAAACAAAAATGATTATAAACCCATGCCACTAATCTTATAATTTAATATAGTCAATTATTGAATTCTTAAAAGAATTATATTAAATTATATGAGGGGACAAACAGGAAAAAAAAGTTTGATTTGTCCCACCGTTGCTCACGGTGGGACAAAACGAACTTTTTGTTAGTGAAAAAAGTTCGATCTGTCCCACCGTTGCTCATGGTGGGATAGAACGAACTTTTTTTTCCGATCTGTCCCACCGGGGGACAGATCGGTGGGACAGACCGGAATATTCCTCGCAATCTTCCAAGGAGGACCCGATTCTGGACTTTTTTAGAATATCCACACAGAAATGGCGTCTGGACTCATTTTAATTTTCCGGTTAATAAAATGTTAATATTGGTATGCTATGATCGTAGGTATGTTCCAGAGGAAATGGGCGTCTGAGACAGGCGTCGGTTTCCGTACTAGACTGCAAGCAGAACATGACGGGACCTACATGGTTTGTAGATGTACGGAGAGTAATGACGTAACTACAGTTAAAGTAACATTTATATTGAACCACGACATTGAAGGTAGGTTTTACACTTATACTAAGATTGTAAAAACCTTTATGGGCACGGGGCCGGCGATTCCCAGCTAACGCGAGCGCCGAGCGTAGGTATGAAAAGTGAAGTACTTAAATATGTCGCAACCAACTGGTTAAATCAGCCATTCGATTAACTGCCTAGCCGTTGGCCGTTAAACGGCGGCGTTTAACGGCCAAAATGAAATTCAGCCGGATGGTTAAATGCAACATTTAATGAACTGGATGGCTAAAGCTCATGCCATTCATTTAACAGAGTGAAGAGTGTTTACTTACCCTAGCCTTACAACTTATCCAATCCTGTCCAATTTGCACTAAAAGGTATTTCAACCCCACACAAAAATAACCACGAAGACAGCCTTCTAACCTAACTTATCCATTTCGGATCCGCCCAAAACATTGTTTGGTGACAGATCTATCATTTTGGTGATAAATCTACTATTTTTACCCGCCTGCCAAAAAGGATGGTAAAGTTTTTCACGCGTATGTATCACAGATATATATGGACTAGATCACGTAAGTCTCATCGTCTGTATAGAAACCAAACGTGCCATTATTTTTCCACCTACTATGACGTCACACGAGCGATTTAGTGATGGGAACTCTCCATCCGCGCGTAAACGATTCAAAAAGTCGTCAAACGTTTAGCCTCGTCCCAATCGATCCCATAATCGATTTTTGCAAGATAACAGTGATAAAATTAAAGGTACCTTTCTTATTTTCTTTTTGGCGCACTACGTGGTAAACGTTCGTGTGCTGTAAGATTTTGTTCTATATTCTGTAGAAATAAAAAAGATTTTTCATAATTCCTGAAAAAAAAGCAAATGAATAACAAAGTATAAAGCTTGAAATGAGTTCTATTCAATGACACCATTTATTAATCCTAAAATTCTAACAAAACACAGGAACAGATTCGAGGAGGTGAATACTTTTAAATCGGATCTCCCACTTTTAACAATATTTTATTTATTTTATTTTATTTTAATATATTTGGGATACTTACAGCTAGAAATAGGATAAACTTAACTATAAAATATAATGGCCATTTACAAGTTTCCACTTATAGATACTTCGGTATTACAGATTAAAGGTCGATAAAGAAATAGTTAACAAATTATGAAAAACTATACAAACTAAAGTTAATTAAAAAAGTTCTTAGCTAAAATATTTTTAAGTTTATAAACACTGGTATTAAATAAATCTAGGTTATGCTGATTTGAAAGTTCGTTGAACAGTCTACACGCGCGTATAAAGTAAGAGTTCTGCCTATAAGTGCTCTTAGCGCTGGAAACAAAGGATTACGCATGTACGTGGAGTGTGTTGCAAATCCTAACTTATTGAGCAATTCAGGACAATCGATTAAACCATTGGCAACTTTAAATAAGTATGATAAGTCTGCAATTTGCCTACGTTCATGTAAAGGTAGAATATGAAATCTCCTACACCTTTCTCTATAGTGAGGAGTGTAAAATCTAGTCTTAAATTGTAAAAATCTAAGAAACCGCTTTTGTATGCGTTCTATTCTGTCCTTGTAAATGTTGTAACAAGGGTTCCAAATCTGGGTAGCGAATTCCAAGTGGCTGCGGACAAAGGCACAGTAAAGAATTTTTTATGTTTTGACATTTTTAAAATCCTTGGAGAGTCTCAAGATAAAGCCTAGTGATCTAGAGGCTTTATTTATGATGCTGTCGACATGGGCATCGAATAACAGCTTAGCATCGAACATAACCCCTAGGTCCCTAATAACATTCGTACGGTTCAAAATGGTATTGTGCAATTTATACGGATAGATAACTGGGCAAGGTTTACGTGTATAACTGCTAACAAAACATTTGGATACATTAAGCTCAAGTTTATTGAGGAGGCAATATTTCTCTAATTCATTTAGATCTTGCTGAAGAAGAATACAATCACTAGTGTCTGAAATAGGGCATAGAATCTTCATATCATCGGCGTAAAGGATAGTTTTAGTATTAGTGAAACATGTTCCGATATCATTTATGAATATTATGAAAAGTAGGGGTCCTAACAAAGAGCCTTGTGGAACCCCTGAGGGTATTTGAACTGTCGCAGAACTATATCCATTTAGGACTACTGTTTGTATTATCATTAAATATATGTAGTTCCGACATGATTACTAAAGACGATCCACTAATTTTAACACTTGAGAAGCTCTTCAATACCTACATCAATCTGCTTAAAGCTGCTTTCGGTAAAATGAACGTAGCAAATTCTGAAATTCTGGGTTGGAAATGAATTTTTCAAAATTTGCCCCGTCGCTTCTACCCATGTCTCCTTAGCATTGAGATCACTTGGAAATCTGCAATTATGATAAACAAAATCCAACATAAAAAAACAACGGGTTCACTCCGGGAGTGCCGGCAGCAGTAAAAACATGTACAGAAATAAACAAACATACATAAACAAACACATATAAACATATACATACATGAACAAAATATAGCAAATAGTTAGTAACACTATACAAATAGAAACATGCAGTAAAAAAAATATTTACATGTTACAAAATACCCAACGCGAACATTTTCTCATTCCTCTGTTTTGAAAATCAATCTGAATCGAATACTCGCTGTACAATAGATACAACACTATTTGCTATATTTGACCGAAAAATGAGAGAAGCGACTGTACCACGAAGCTCAGCGACAGGTGAAAATATCGATAATTTTAATATTCATTACGTGTTTTAACAGACATGCCACACAATACAGCTTTGTAACTAAATGCGGCAATGAATTACGAATTATGCTATACGCTCTCAGTCGCCTAGTTTTCAATGTAAAACCACTATAAACGTAAAATAATTGAATTTGCAATTAAAAACACACAATTTAATAATTAAATGACTTACTGATGAAAGGAAACGTCTCCATTACCTCGTCCCAATTGTTTTCTGCTGTTTTTGCAGCTCAATACGGCACAAGTAGGCATTTTTTAGTTTTCGTTCGACGTCAGGCATCGAGAACGTTCGAGTGCGGAATGAATTAAATGACGATGAAGTATGACCATTGGACACACTTTTTACACGCAAAGTACATACACTTGCGTGATCTATTCCATATATATCTGTGGTATGTATGTATGTATGTGGGCATTCCTGTTCCATTGTGACCTTCTGTAACCTAAACGGCTTGGCTGATTTTAAAGTGTGAGGTGTCATTAGATTCGTAATTTTCCCCGAGTGTCAACAAAAAACCAATCTGGCGCACGTAAACTGTCAAAACAGACGTTTTTTTAGTGCTATCGCAATATATGTGTAATAATGGCTCATTAGAAAGCTCACTGTCGCTCAGCGAGCCATGGAAAGGGCTATGCTTGGAGTTTCCCTGCGTGATCGAATCAGAATTTTTTTTTTTTTTTTTTTTTTTTTTTTTTTTTTTATCTTTATTTCAATTACAATCTAGCCAATTTAAAGACTAATAAATAATTTTATTTTAACCTAATTTGCTAAGTAAATATTAAGCTAAGAATGAGTCCAATAACTTTTCTTAGTATCTGTTAAGGGGGAGTCACTTTGTTCATGTGTTCATAATAACGGCACTTATCACATTTTGTTTTTCACTATAAATTACACTAACTCGAAAGGTTTAGTCCTTTTTAGTCTTTTAACTAGGTTCGTCGTTTAGAGAGACACCGAGCATTGCCCTCTCCATAGCTCGCTGGGCTATTTTGAGCTTTTTAATGAGGCCCATATTCAAAGACCACGTTTCAGTGCCATAAGTTATCACTGGTAACACACATTGATCGAATACTTTCGATTTGAGGCACTGAGGTATGTCGGACGAGAAGACGTTTCGTAATTTTCCGAACGCTGCCCAGCCGAGTTGGATTCGGCGATTGACCTCTGCCTTGAAGTTGGATTTACCTAGCTGGACTTTTTGTCCCAGGTACACGTACGAATCAACAACTTCAAGAACCGAGTTCCCAACTGATACTGGGGTGGGTACAACATGGGCATTAGACATGACCTTCGTCTTATCCATGTTCATTCTGAGACCCACCTGTTGAGAAACTCGGTTGAGGTCTCCGAGCATCGTGCCCAAATCTTCCATCGACTCTGCCATGACTACTATATCGTCGGCAAACCGAAGGTGAGTGATGTATTCGCCATTTATATTGATGCCATGTCCTTTCCATTCCAGCAGCTTGAAGGCGTTTTCCAAAGTGGCACTAAACAGTTTCGGAGAAATAACGTCTCCCTGTCTAACGCCTCTTTTCAAGGGAATCGCCTTCGAGCTCTGCTCTTGTACTCGGACCGACATGGTGGCGTTGTTATACATACACTTCAACACTTCGATATACCGATAGTCAATACGGCATCGCTGGAGAGATTCAAGCACAGCCCATGTCTCGACCGAATCAAAGGCCTTCTCATAGTCCACAAGTAATAATATACATAATAATAAATTAATACTATTGACTGACGAAGGCTACTTTTTGGCAAGGCAAGGTATTTTTGTTTTTTTTAAATAAACACTTGTTGGTACGAATCTATTTATTAAGATTACATTTACATTCGAGAACCTTTTTCCCTCATCGGCCATCAGTTCTACGAGCTATGTGCCCTGCCCACTGCCACTTTAGCGATGCGATTCGTTGAGCTATGTCGACAACTTTAGGTTCTCGAGTGGCGGCCACGTATTGGAAGGCGCAGCGTGGGACGGCCCCCCACCAGATGGACCGACGACCTGGTCAGGGTGGCGGGCGGCCGTTGGTTGCAGGCGGCACAGGACCGTTTGCAGTGGCGTAAATTAGGTGAGGCCTATGTTCAGCAGTGGACGTCGTTGGGCTGATATGATGATGATGATGATGACATTTACATTTATTTAATAACATTTTAATGACTTCAGTGGCCAAGGCAGTTAATTGAATGGCTGATTTTCTGCATACACATGACATATACACGAGCTTGTCATCTGTACCTTTTTAATGTGTGATTGGGCCACTAAGATTACGATCATCAAGGGTACCGCGAACTCGACTGCTTCCTCTTGCTCTTACATACTAAAAGCGTAGGACAGATTGCAACGAAGCGTTTTTTTCTGTGTGAACTTTATTTCGTTATTTACAGACACCGGCTTTTGCAAAATTAATAATCTTCCAGTCAGACGTACAATGTTTACAAATAGTGCTACACATATTACAAGTTTGGAAAATTTAATGTATAGAACGTTGAAAGATGAGAAGGTCAATATTGTGTGTGATTCTATAGATAATACAAAAGCGGTCCATGAAACAGAACAATCTTCATGCCAGAAAATATACGGAATCGGTAAGTTCTTTAGGATTTTGTACTTCAAAATAAAAATTGGTTACGGATGGATTATGGATTTTAAGCAGATACGTACTTAAAAAAAGTTATAGATATATTTTTGAAGTAAAATAATTTTTATGTAACTCTCAGCTCTCTAGTAAAAGGAGAGGAGATCCGAGCTCAGCAGTGGGACAATAATGGGTTGCTGATGATGATGATGATGATATTACATTCATTGTTAAAAATTTACTTCTGAGCTCGGGGCTTCTTAGGCCGGGGCCCTCTTGGGTCGGGGGCCCGTGGCATGTTGCCAGCGCTGCCACCATATAGTTACGCCACTGGCTCCTGGGTTTAAGTCTCTTTCCATAATATTTTAATTTCAATTTAGTTTAATCATTTAACCAAAATGTTTATTAAAATCTTTTTTTTTTACAATATTAGAACAGATTTTTTTTATTTGTACAGATAACAGTACCACTATCGATGTTTTGGTGTATCCTAAGGAGTTTGATGAACAGAGGAGAAGGTCTATTGAGAAACCGTCATGTGATATAAGTTACACTCTAATAAACTCTTTTAACAACAATGTACTACAATATTTTAAACTTAAGATATCGGATCTACCTTTAAAATACAAAGGTAAGTAAAGCAGTGTTCTTTTTATACCACGAAGGTCGCTAACGGTAAGTGATTACCTTTAGCCATTTTCCCCCAATAGCAGAACTTGGGGGAAAATGGGTTATGTTCGGATTACAGTTCTTTTAACAAAACTAATGAGACACAGCGGCAATGGTAGCTGAAAGAATAAGGGACCAGCGTGCAAATCACGCCTTCCGAGTTCGATCCCGACCGGCAGTACCAAATGTGGATTCCAATTTGTGGAATTTATATGTAAAGAAAGAAAAAACATTTATTTGGTACAGACACACACACAAGAGGAAAGCATATTAGGTATAACAAAAGGTGAACCGGAAACAGAAATATTTATGTATATACTACAAAAAAAAAACAAAAAGAATAAGTAGATTAATAAAATAAATAATAAAGTTTACAAATTAGGTTCAATTTATTCCCTCCCGTGTGCCCTATCGCACCAAAAGGGTGTCCAGCTCAGCATGTGCTAGTACTAGTCAAATGACTTACCATCTGCTAACGGTGAAGGAAAACATCGTGAGAAAACCAACATACCTTAGAAGAAATTTTTATGAGTATTTCTGATCCACCAACCCGCACTAGGCCAGTGTGAGTGGATTATGACCTAAACCCTCTCAGCTCTCTAGTTAGAGGAGAAGAGACCAGAGACAGAGAGAAGAGAGAAGAGTGAGCGCCACGTCAAATCGGTATCGCCGTGCCTTGAGTGCCAAGCTTTTAAAATTCAGTACATTTTTGACGAGCTATGCCGTCATTGGCGTGTTGAGCACATTTTCATTTTACGTGTATAGACGTCTCTGGTGTTGAAAGAGTTAATAGGTTGCTGATGATAATGATGATGAATGAGATACAAGAATAATAATGAGAACAGGGGGCCGATTCTGCTAAATTACACACATCGATAGCAGACCAATGGACTAATATCAACCAATCACAGGCCAGCAATATAGCGCGATTGACTTAGTAAGCCAATCACAGCTGTCGAATGAGACCATCGGCTTACCAATGTGTTACGATTGTGTTAGCAGATACGGGCCCCTGATATTTGATTCTAAAATTTTCGGCCGGAAATATCAGATTATTTAAAGTTAAAAAGTATTCTAGGCAAGTATTTAAACATAAGGATTAAAGCCTAGCTATTTGATTCAATGGCAAAAATCGCTCAGGCCGCTAGTTGAACGGCACCGTTAAGTAAAACGGCTAGGCCGTTAATTGAACGTCTGATTAAACTTTTTGGCTGCGACATTTATTTATTTATTTATTTATAACTTCAAACAAAAATTTTGTACAGGCGGACTTAATGTTTTCTACCAGTCAACCTTAGGGTGATGCAGAGAAATGAATGAAGTAGGTGCATAAATAAACGTAACGATAGAATTAGGCAAATTTAATAATACATACAATTCCTAAAGTAAATATAGATGAATTATGAATTTATATACATAGATAAAATTATATACCTATAAATAGAATAAAAATACATAAATACTATAAACTAATTATAACAATAAATATAAAGAGTATATGAATACATACGTGAATACATACATACTATGCTATATTATAATATAATGATGAGTGAATTTCCAGTATTATACTGCCACAGTATTTAGTCAAAAATAGTTCGTGGACCTTCTTTTTAAACACATAACGGCTGGTGGACTTCCTGATCTCAAGAGGGAGGGCGTTCCAGAGAAGTACGGATTGGATAGGAAATGAAGAATGAATGAAACCAGATGTGTGAGAAGTACAAACAAGAAGGAGATTATAAGAAGAACGAAGATTTCGGTCATGAACGGAGCAAAGATAGTTGAAGTACTTGGTTAAGTAGGAAGGTGGAGAGGGAGATGTTAGGATAGAGTAAAGTGTAGTGAGAGCACGCATATTACGGCGATGAACGATAGGCAACCATTTCAATTGAGAGCGACAGGTAGACACGTGGTCATACTTGCGAAGATTAAAAATAAATCGAATGCAGTTATTTAGAAGACGGTCGAGTTTGATGAGAAGGTCTGCATTCAGGTCAAAATAACACACATCACCATAGTCGATTTGAGGGAAAATTAAAGTCTGCACAAGCGTTACCTTGGTTCTGTAAGGAAAGAAGTTTTTAAGGCGATATAGAGCACGCAGGGTACCGGTAACTTTTTGGCTTACACTGGTTACTTGTGCTTGCCAGCATAAGGTGGAGTCAATAAGTAAGCCAAGGTTCTTGACGGTTGGAGATAGTTTTATTACAGAACCATCAAAAACTATTGGAGGGAGGGAATCTGTGTCCAACCTGCTCATGAGCCGTTGGCTACCCACAATGATTGCTTGGCACTTTGAAGGGTTTATGCTTAAGCCAAACCTGTCTGACCAATCCTTGATAGATGCTAGATCCCTGTTGACCATATCAATCGCAGACGACACATAGTCAATGCTTGCCTGAGAGTATATCTGCAAGTCATCGGCGTATAGATGATAGGCACACTGAAGATTTTGAGTAATGAGATTAATGAAAATTGAAAATAATAATGGAGATAGAATACCGCCTTGAGGAACACCAGAATCAATGTTACACCATTTGGATGACGATTCATTACAACGAACCGATTGCTGGCGACCTCGAAGATAAGTTGAAAACCATTCCAGAGCTTCAGAAGAGACCATGACGTAGGATAGGATGGCAAGAAGGATATCGTGACTGACGGTATCGAAGGCGTTTGAAAAGTCAACCAAAGTCAATACAGTGACTTTAGTGCTCTCCATGCCCTCTCTGATATCGCCAGTCACTTTGAGGAGTGCGGAAACTGTGCTGTGGCCCGGCTTAAACCCAGACTGCATGGGATTCAACAAGTTGTGAGAGTAGATGAATTTTGACAGTTGCTTGTGTACGCAAGCTTCGAGCACTTTGGATAGGAAAGGAAGAATGGATATCGGTCGGAAATTATTAGGAAGAGAAGGATTCTGGATTTTGGGTAGAGGTGTAATGTAGGCACAGCGCCACATAGTTGGGAAAAATCCAGAGTGTAAGAAGATGTTAATGATGTGGGTGATGGGAGAGAGGAGATGATCTAGGATGGGGGTAATCATACGGCGGCTGATGTTGTCACTGCCCACCGCGTTGGATTTAATAGACAGGATCGTCTTTCTGATCTCATCTTCAGCAACTGGAGAAAAACAATACGACATATACACGGCGCGGCGATTTACAATTTATGATGACAGGATTTCAAGATGTTGATAAGTTTCGATAGAGCCAGGAACCATGATTAACACATAAATTGTTACCAGAATACCTCTCGAGTTTTAGTTCATAACGATCAATTTTAAGCTGAAGCGTATTTTTCGCGCGAATCTTGTATGTTTTCAAATTTCTTTATTCCTACGTTTCTCGACGACGATTAAGGTATAGTTAGATTCTTCTCAAAAACCCAAGTATCCTTAGATAGTTATTAAAAAAAAACAATATTGAGGACTTTTGGCGCCAAATTGTTAGTAGTTAATATTTTTTTTTAACGAAACATATCGGGTAGTGTTTCAAAATAAAGAGAATCAAATGGAGATTACACATATTCGATGTATGTATATGATATATTATGTTATGTCACAGAACAATGAAAGTAGTCCTCTAAAAAACCTATCTCTGTTCTGTGTGTTATGTATTTAAATTTAATCAGAAATAATGATTACAAGCATTTTTTTTGTATTTTAGTGCATTGCTTATCTGTTTATTTTTTGCAGACGGGTTATTTTAATTTTATAATTATTACTTGTTAAATTTCCAGACAATGTGCAACTGACAATGAATTTCCCAAAAGAGAACACGTTTATGGAGATGTACGAACACAAAAATAAAACGTTTATATATTACGAATATCATGATGATGACAACATAACTTTAACTTGTTCGAAGTACGTCCAGAACCCAGGACCTATTACGTACATCAGCTTCAATGGCACAGGTAAATATTAATAATAATGTAATAACGACTGTCTGTGTCGACTGCGACTGTCACCGTGGCGCAGTGGTTAAGGTGGTCGCCTCGCCACTACATCGCCGTGCTGGGTGACGTGGGTTCGAATCCCACACGAGACAAATATTTGTGTGATTCATAGATATTTGTTTCTAGTCTGGGTGTACTTTGTGTCCGTTAGTTTCATCTTTGTAAAGCTCCCCGCGACACAGGGCTCGTTCCCTAGTGCGGGCGTTGTCTTTTATAAAAAAAAAAAAAAAAAAAAAATAGTAATAATATTCTACCACGTTCACACACCGCCATCTAGTCCCAAATTAAGCAATTATATTTGCTTGTGTTATGGGTACTAAACAACTGATATACTACTTAAATACATTTTTTTTTTGTAAGTACATACTACAACGCATTAAGTATAATATAGATAAATTACACCCAGACTGAACATAAAGGTTGAGCATAAAAGTTTGTTCTGTGTCAGACACAGAACAAACCTTTATGCTCATGACACAAAGATTTGTCCTGGGTGGGGATCGAACCCACGACCTCCAGCTTAGCAGTCAGGGTCACTAATCACTAGACCAACAGGCCAGTCGATCCAATCTTCATATTCTGAATATTATCCACCAATCCAAGTAACCCATTAATTAATGTCAGACTGCTGGGATCGAATCTCCTCTCCTCTTTCTAAAGACATGAGAGGGACTTCAGGGTTTAGGCCATAATCCACATACACTTCTGCTGCCGAGCAGTGGGGCTTTTATAGGTTATAATGATAATTGTCTATCATCATAATCATCATATCAGCCCAATGATGTCCACTGTTGAACATACGCCTCACCTAATTTCCGCCACAGCGAGCGATTTTGTGCCGCTCGCATCCAACGGCCACCCGCAACCTTTACTAGGTCGTCGGTCCATCTGTCTATACTTCTATAATATTTTATGTAATTTATTTTTTCAGATATTTATGTTAACAGCAGTAATATTGAAATACAATTAACTAAGGATCATGACAATTTAGAGTTTAATTGCAGTTTGATGGAAAGGATGAATTCGGTGGAATCTAATACAGATAAGAATATATACAGACAGAGTGTCATAAAGTTCCACTGGAGGGAGCCACCGACCACGACCACGACCACGATGTCGACAACATCAACTTCCTCTGAGTACGGTGAGTTAGAAATGTAGAAACTATAGCCAAAGATTTATAAATAATTACAAGGCAATTAAATCCAGTTATTTTTTAATAAGCACTTGCTAATCGTCTCAGCTGTCCAGAGAATACCCATGCCCAGCAGTGGGACATTAATGGGTTGCTAACTAAGTGTATGACTAGATGGTACAAGGGGCTTTTTTGCTAAGACTAGCAGTTGCTTACGGCTCTGTTCACATGAAATTTTACTCACATTAGAGTTCTATTTTGTTTGAAAATGCAGTTTTTCTCTTAATAACTCTAAGATCTCTTGAACTTCAATCATTTCTACATTAAATATTAAGCAATTTCCATCGCTTTGGTTTAACATTTTATATAAATGCTAAACAAGTAATGGAAAAATTCAAACCCATGCCACGATGGGACACTGGACGGGACTACCTACAATGCACAGTGTTTTGTGAAGCCCGATTTTCGGACATCCCATTATTATTGAAAAACCTGACAGAAATGATCATTTAAAAGCAAGATTTCGTATCCCCATTTAGCTGCCAAGTCTAGTTTTTGAATTATAATTTTTTGAAAATCGACAAAATTTTATATCGATTTTCAGAAAAAAAATTATTACATTTAAAATAAGCATCATAGAAATAACGATGTTAGATACATTGATGGCGCATCTTATGCCGGGTATTTTAGTGCATAAATGAACCTCGTAACTTTGCTTGATCCAGATATATACGTGTTTTTCGATTTTTAGTTTATCTTAATTTTCTCGAAAATCCCTCAATTTTGGGAAAAGTTATTTATACTCACATTATTTGGATAACTTCTCCAACACACCACATAAATTTCACAACCCAATTGCATGGGACTTGGAAACCACAACGATTTTAAGTTTAATCCGGATTTTACGTCGTTAGGGCTGTCAAAATCTCAGATAATTATTTATATCCGGATTTTATATACCTTTGCCAAAAAATATATCTACCTTGTATTAAAATCGGTGGTTTGGATATTATCTGACGTGAAGGAGCCAGGATAACAGCTTGGTATCTAAATAAAATATTATTCATCGATGTATGCAAAAAGCATATTCAGGCATTTTGTGTCATTTAAGTATTTTTGTAGTACGTACTAAATACTGCTAAATGACACGCAAAATCTACATAATGCAAAACCTCCACGCGGTGAAGGCGGTAACAGTTTCTACTGCCTAACTTCTACTGCCTTTATTTGCTATTTATTTCGAATTCTACCTACAAACAAACAAATGTAGTAAAACCTGAAGGAAACTTTTAACTTGATATTTCTCTTAACTATATTGTTTATATGTATGTATTTATCAATTATATTATATTCCTCTGTTTCTCTCTTTTAAGTTGCATGTTGTTTCTGGACTACCATAAGGTCGGCTGGTAGAAAATGCGTAAGGCATTAGGTCAATCTTTGTACAATGATTATTTACTTAAGTATAAAGTTTTTAACAAATAATAATAAATAAATAAATATTTTTGAAAGGTTTCGGTAGGCTGCCAATAAACTGGTTCACGTTCTTTTTGTCATTCTGACTACGGAACTTTTACTTTTACGAAAAATTTAATCCACAAAATAAGGATTAAAAAACTGACAACCCTAACAAAAATAGTTAAACTGGAATAACTTCTGAGTCCCATGGATTTGGGATGTCATAATTTTTTGGTGTATTGGGGAAGTAAATAGAATGATTTCTGTATAGATAACTTTTCCCAAAACGGCGAGATTTTCGAGAAAAACTAAAAACCGAAAAACTCGTATAAATCTCGATCTAACAATGGTGCGAGGTTCATTTATGGACTGAAATACTCGTCATAAGATGCGCCATCAATGTACCTAACATCATTATTTGGTATCACGCTTAGTTTAAGCGTAATTAATTTTTTTCTTATTATCCGGATGGAAAAATTGCTATTTTCAAAAAATTATAACTCAGAAACTAGACTTGGTAGCTAAATGGGGATACGAAATCTTGCATTTAAATTATCATTTCTGTCAGGTTTTTCAATAATAATGGGATGTCCGAAAATCGGGCTTCACAAAACACTGTGCAATGGAGGAATATCGTACGTAGGTTTCTGTAACGAGCCACGGGGATAAGTAGAAAAACGTTGTCAAGACGTACTTACACTACTGCATATATACATTACATAATATCTAACAAATACACATGGAAAAGAAATAATTACCAAAAATAAATGTGTACAATTTTTTTCTTGAATTTCGCAATAGTATTATATTTTTTGCAATGTTTTGAAAAAAATACAATTTTATATTCAAAAAAAGGTGGCAATCCTAACCAACACCCTTGCTATGGTGGGCCGCTGGAACCTGTGACGTTAGCAGCGACCCTAAAAAGACCATTGCATCATCCGGTCTGGGACAGACAGACATCTATCTAATTTAACGACATATTAGATAAATTATAAATGATAAATGATACTTTTATTCACACAAGAATAGAGTTACAAGGTTGTTAACATTTATTACAGTATGTACAAGTCTATCTTGCCATAATAGGGCATGCGAATTGTATTGAGTCGTAAATGATGAATAAATTATAAATGTCACAGAGAATGTCAAAATTAAAATACAATAATAATAATAAATTAAATAAATATAATTTAAAAAAATTAATAACCCAACTGCAAAAAATCAACAGAGAGCAACGCACTAAAAAGACCATAAAATTACTGTAATACTAAATTTAAATACATAACATATGTATATATTTGTAATCTCCATTTGATTCCCTTTATTTTGATACTCTATTCGATAGGTTTGGTTAAATAAAATAATAGAACTACTTACAATTTGGAACCATTCAATTATGTATAATCTCTTTTTGAATATATGTAATATCCTTTTGATTCTCTTTATTTTGATACCCAACTCGGTAGGTTTGGTTAAAAAAAAAATTGAACTTCTGACAATTTGGCGTCAAAAGCCCGCCGTTTAAGTCTTTTTATTCTTAAAACCTATCTAAGGACACTTGGGTTTTCTAGACGAATCTAACGATACCCTAATTGTCAAAATCCATCCAGCCGTTTGGAAGATTCGCGGGAATAAAGAAATTTAGAAACATACAAGATACGCGCGAAAAACAATACCCGTCCTGACAGTCGGGTAATAATCACAATATTCTATAATATCAAATAATTAATTTCCCATTTAAAAAGTCACTTACTGAATAAATCATTCTCTCTAGTAAACATGATTTCAATTTCTTTGTGAATTGTGTCAAAGGCAGTTGTTTAAATTGCATCTGGTAATTTATTGTATATCTTTATACACATAGCGTAACAGTTGTTATTAAACAGAGAAGTTCTAGGTGCATAACACCACGACGATAAGACCACGTGACATGTCTATGGTTTATGTCAGGATGTATTGAAGTGAAATGTAATTATTTCGACGAGAATCAGATAATTTGCCACTTGTCTAGGGGGACAGTTGACTAAAATATACCACTTTTGAGTTTTTTTCAAAAGCGGTATATTTTAGTCAACTGTCCCCACTCATGGCTCTGCCTCAGAGCTCTCTCTCTCTTTTTCAGAGATAATAAGAGATTGCAATATGAATGTTATATATTACATGTTTTTTTCTTTCTATAGGGCTGCTTGAGTCAAGTTCGGATGTCGCAAACACAAAACCTTTGGACGTCCCTGACAGTAAGTCTTTCAACCATCCAACCATTTTAAAATCATTAATTAAGGTACATGTTCCGATACGCCTCCACTATACATTTCTGGCGCTAATCTCTTTTTTACAAAGAATAATTAATTTTATCACTTTTTACCCGACTGTCAGGACGGGTATTGTTTTTTCGCGCGTATCTTGTATGTTTGTAAATTTCTTTATTCCCACGAATCTTCCAAACGGCTGGATGGATTTTGACAATTAGGGTATCGTTAGATTTGTCTAGAAAACCCAAGTGTCCTTAGAAAGGTTTTAAGAATAAAAAGACTTAAACAGCAGGCTTTTGACGCCAAATTGTAAGAAGTTCAATTTTTTTTTTAACCAAACCTGTCGAGTTGGGTATCAAAATAAAGAGAATCAAAAGGAGATTACATATATTCAAAAAGAGATTATACATAATTGAATGGTTCCAAATTGTAAGTAGTTCAATTGTTTTTTTTAACCAAACCTATCGAGTAGAGTATCAAAATAAAGGGAATCAAATGGAGATTTAAATACATAACTTATGTTATGTATTTAAATTTAATCAGGTATAATAATATTACAATAATTTTACGGTCTTTTTAGTGCGTTGCTCTCTGTTGATTTCTTGCAATCGGGTTATTAATTATTTTTAATTATATTAACTTGTCTACAATAAATAATCCCGCGTATTGACTTTTTGGTTATAAATTGCCTAATTTTTTTGAGAAAATGGACTGTCAAGGTCATCGCGAGTGAAAAGTGATATTAAAATGAATAGTTCTATGTAAAAATCTGGGTTTACTATTGTCTGACGTATGACAAATTATCATTTTAAAAACAATGTTAGAAAAACTAATCATTTGACAAACTTTCATTTCTAAAACACATTACTTTAAAAACAATCGTTTGACAAAATACAGGTTTCGCAAATGTTTTACTTCGCAAATATTCCACTTGTTAAAATATTATTTTAAAAATGTTCAATTGACTAAATAATTCGTTTGTCTAATTGGTGTTTTTACAAAATGACAGAAGATAACTTATTACAAGTTAATGTACAAAAACAAACGCCTTTTTGTATGTTACAAAAGTAGTAATTTAAAAAAAAAATGTGGAATTCGGTTCTAGCTTTGTGGTCGCAGTTCTAACCTTTTTTTTTTTTAAGAGGGGAATGCGTTTACGCATACCGCCCCGTGCGGGGACACGGGACGGTTATGTGGGACTCGCCGACAGAGGCCGGAATACCCACTAAATCCCTCTGTGCACGTCGCAGTTCTAACCTAACCTAACCTAGCCATTTTGTCAAATGTTATTTATGCTATACGTTGTTTTGCCTTCTACATGTTTAAAAAATAATTCATTATATGAAATGAAGTTTTGACATAACAAAATTTAGTCTTGTAAATAATTTGTCAAATGAGTAGTTTGTTAATCAATAGTTTGTAAAATAATAAAAATATCAAGTATAATTTTGACAAACGTTGTTTTATAAATGAAAATTTGTCATTTATATTGTTTCATTTGTATGTACTTATTATTATTGAATAAATTTATTATTATTATTATTATTTGATTTTTGTCAAATGATTGGACACCAAAAATCTGTCATATTTAGAGATAATAAAGACAGTAAAATGTATGGAGGAGGCGTATAGGAACATCCACCTTATAGTTTTTATTGTTTGAATTTATTTTTTTACACTGTGATAATTAATTTTCTTTTATAAATATTTAGATTAATTGATTTTATATTAGGAATTTTGTCTTTTTTTATTCTCTTAATTATACAGAGGACTTCAGTTTTCGATTTTTATTACTTATTTAATTGGAACTATTTTTTTAAATGTTTTCAATACACTTTTTTTAATTATGTGAACGTGTATCCGTAATGCTTGCAGTTATTTTACTATAAAAAACACGCATTGCAAGTTTCCAATGTATTATTTGCATATAAATAGAACTGTAAACGCAATGATTTAATACCTTTTACACACTATTCATGGAATTCTAAAAAGTGAACTGAAAACATTTCAAAAGAAGCTCCGTTTAAATAAAAAAATTCGAAAACCAAGAAACATGACACTAAATTACGAGGTTGGTGTTACCCTTTCTCTGTATGAACCCTCTTAACCTTTTGACCGCCACGTCCAATCGGTATTACCGTGCCTTGAGCGCCAAGCTTTTAATTTAAAATACAGTACATCTATGACGTGCCATGCCGTCATTGGCATGGTGAGCACATTTTCATTTTACGTGCATAGTCTCTGGCGTTCAAAGGGTTGTTTGTGTGTCCTATTGACAAGACATAAATAATTTTAAGATCTACATATACCTATGTTTTACAAATAAACATTCTGATTATGTTTCCTTTCAGACCAAGCATCATTCCCCGATTACTTGTACGTAGCAGTGGGAGCTATTATTGTGTGCATTGTTATCGCCTGTGTGACCATTGTCATGTGCAGGATGAGGAGGAAACCGCCGGTAAATATGTCTTTCATCACTAAGGATCTCAGGAACTTTTGATCCTATTTTAAAAAATATTTAAATGATGGATAGCCCATTTCTAGAGGAAGGGGTATAATAACATCAGTGACCAAACAAAGAATGTCGGTAGCGAAGCCCCAGCAACAGCTAGTACTTACTATGTTCAATGACATGACATTTTACATACCGTTACTTTTAAATTTCAGAGAGACCAAAACACAAACATTTACGAGAACCTTGCAAACGACCCCAGTCACAACGAAGCTATACCACCGTACCCCACACAATGGACCCAAGAGAACCCCTACCAAGTGCCCATCGACCAACGGAATGCCAACGACAGTACTATATACGCGGAACCCGTTCGTCCGCAAGAAGATGCATACGCGACACCTCTACCGAAGCATTTGCGACCAAATAAGTCGTATGAACCAACATACGCGTCGTTAAACCTAGCTCCTTCTGACAGAAGCTCCCAATTTACTGATAGATCACAGTATGCTACCGTAGGAGAGCTATACAGCCAAGTTTTGCCGAAAAACGCAAGAAATCCTTATGACAATGTATTTCCTGATTCAAGATATGTTAATAGTGACAATACGGAGTATGTCGAGCCTACTTATAGCCAGGCTTATATGAAGTGATAGGTTTTATTTGTCCTCAGAAGAATTAAGGGTGGGTTATGTTTCGCTAAGATAATTTTTGTTAATTAACCGACTTCAAAAAAATCCGGACTATGAAGTCGGACAGGATTCTGTTGGAATTTATTTATTTATTTGGACAACCAGTTGTTCTTACTGCCACATTCAGAGACGTCAATTAGCAGTAATCTGTCATTAACACAATTTTTTCATTGAATAATCGTCTTTAGGCGTATAGACTTAAGTATTACACGTTTTTACTAAATAAACTTTAAAGTTAAGTATCGTTCCTGAGTACGGCTGTTAAATATCGACTAAATGCACAACATTTGACTGGCCTGTTGGTCTAGTGGTTAATGACCCTGACTGCTAAGCCGGAGGTCGTGGGTTCGATCCCCACCCAGGACAAATCTTTCTGTGATGAGCATAAAGGTTTGTTCTGTGTCTGGGTGTAATTAATCTATAATATGTAGGTATGTATTTACGAAAAAAAAAAAAGTATATAATTAGTATATCAGTCGTTTAGTACCCATAACACAAGCAAATATAATTGCTTACTTTGGGACTAGGTGGCGCTGTGTGAATGAGGTAGAATATTAGGTATATTTATTATTATTATTTTAAGGTGCCACAACATGCATTGTAAGACAACATTTTAGGCTAAGAAAAGAAAAAATAAACATTTAAAATATTAATTAATTAAAGTACATAATTAAAATTAAAATATTACACAGCGGAATAACAAATACCACATATTATTATTGAGATTTTAAATGTAAAAATCTAAGATTATTAGAAGGTCACAACAGGATAGCTTTAAGTTAGAATAAGTATTAACGGTAGGTGCAAAATCTTTAACAATAAAATTATAATGTTAAGTTTTTAAAGGTAAGTCGGTACTTACTTATATTATAAAAACGTGATTATATGTTAAGACCGTAAGACATCCAAATTATTTATTTATTTCTGTTCAGAAAGCTTACAGACTAATAGGATACATGTGTGGTTATAAATAAGTAACTTAAATTGCTAATAACAAGCTTTCACTTTAGGTCTGAATTCGCTTTGTCATACGTTTTCTGAAATTGTTTATTTTATGTGCTCGTAGTAAAATGTTCAAACAATTTATTATAATAATGTTATTATATATTTATAACAAAATAAAAATTATCTACTTACATACATATCTACAAATACTATTTACAATACTATAAATAAATAATAATACAAATGGTAATGTGGGCTAGGCGTCAAAGTATTCGTCGGCATCACTGTCACAAGGGAAAGTGCCCAGAAGGCTAGCAGCATTGCCACGCTGGATGGTAATGCTGATTCTCTGTGCGAGATAAAAACCAGCCCCAGAAACGTGGAGGGCGCGCGTAGTAAATATTTTTGTATACAATTATTCTCAAGAAAAAACTAAAAAGAAACAGGCCTTGTCTTTTTGTTTTTTTTTTCCAATCATCAATTACAATGTAAATTGTATCTACTAGCTATAAGTCGCTATTGATTAATAAAAAATAAGTTCGGTAATTTATGAGAAATTAATTATCAAATTTAATTTAATAATTATTTATGTAATATGTAGTACATTTAAAAATATGAAATCGAGCTTTTAGAAAAGTAAAGTAATTATTCAAATTGGAATTTGATTTTTTAATATGTACCTACGGCAGATGGCGCCACTCATTGGTTACTTGGAAGGTTGGAAGGCAGCAATTTTAAAAATCAAAACGTGTTGCACGGAGAGCTAATGTGAGTTTTGCAAGTGGCTAGACGTTTTCGACCGTAACAACGTAAACTTAAATTTGTATTAAAAAAAAGAACAACGCCCTCTAGTGACAATAAAGGAACGTTGTCACGACAGAGCCCACAGAACAGAGATAGGTTTACAGAGCCCATTTACGGTTCGCAAATCTTACTTCATGAACGATGCCTGGTCGAAACGTCAAGCATCATAAGTCAAGCATATAATCGCCTGAATACCCGTTTAAAAATAATAATTTATATCCTTCTTTTTTTTTCACTGTAGAAATGTTTACCTGTAAATACTTCATCAGTAATTGTTTTACTGCAAAACTAAACTACTAATTAGCTTCCGCTTCCGCCCTTGGCTCCGCTCGCATGGTAGTTGGTAAAAACCTTAAGTACTATTCCAGACTATAATCTATCTGTATGCCAAATTTCATACAGATCCTTTCAGCCGTTCTAGCGTAATTGAGAAACAAACATCCATAAAATTTTTCGCATTTTTATGGTTGGTGGATAATGTTTTAAAAAAATTGAATAACGCCATCTATCGAGAGCCTTCAACACCAAAGCAACTAACTTCAAACCGTGAGACTTCATTTTTTGTTTGGAATGTAAATAAATGACAATAGAGGTCGCTACTTTGGCCATAAAGTAACTTTCATAAAACAATAAACCTAGGTAGCTAGTAGACTATACTACGAAATACTACTATGTATGTACTAGTATCCGAGTCTTTATATATTCCCTAAATAATAATATAGGCGGGTTTACATTAACTGTAGGTCTACAAATTTATACCCAATAAAATATTACGAAAATTTAATTTTTATAGTACCTATGGAAAGATCAGTCAGGTGGCAATAATCAGTGTTGCTAGCTTTAATATAAAAACGCAGTACTTTCCAAAATTAGGCACACAGCAACAGCTTAGTTTCGTCCCGTTTTGTCTGTATTTGATAAATTAGCGATCATGCTAGTTGATTTGATTTATTTTACAAACTGAGCGAAGACACTAAAAACATATGAAAGTAATACACAAGGGCGTACAATAATACAATCTAGGCAATAAAAAAATATTTTACTTATTTAATTATACACTTTACACTTGGCCGACTTTTTTTAATGGCAGTTATTGATGAAATAGACAGGCACCCTAACGGTCCCCAAGAAGTGTCAGCCCAGGACTCCACAAACTCACGGTCTGCCCCTGGTAATACATATATGCCACAAAATCATGTAAAAGAAAATTTTGGTGTTTAGAATTATATTTCTACTAGTGAGTGAGTTCGTTCGCGTGGACAACTAATCTCGCATTTTAATATAACTAAATTTTAAATGAATGTTTTTTTTTCCAAAATCAAAGTAGCCTAAGTTACTCCTTGTGACATTAGCTATCTGCTAATAAAAGTGCTGTTGAAATCGGCTCAGTCGTTTCGGAGTTTACCTCAAACAAACAGAATCTCCAAAGGAACAAACTCCAACCTTCTAGCTCTGTAGACATATTGTGTTACTAATTTAGTGACAAAAAATACTATCTCCAATTTCGGTACCAGGCGATTTTCTACGTTATAGAAAGCCATTTTTAAGTTCACGATTTTTTCTTCACTGTTAGCAGTTCGTGAGGCACTTGACTAATACATATAAATTCACATAGTGAAATCCACATTGGTAGATACTAAATACTGCCGGTTGGAATATCAGATGATCAGACGCTGTCGGGCTGTCACCTAGTGTTGGTGCCCGGCTAGGGCTATCGCTGGGTGGGCCACTGATATTTCATAACAAAATAGTAAATCCTAATAGCTTCATAACAACAAAAATCATATAAGTACTTTGTCTGTGTGTAACATTATTTTTCTACTAGGTGCGTGAATTCTAACACTAAAATAGGACATTTTGTATTTTTTTTATTGCCTAATGTGGCAGACGAGTCGGCAGATGGTAAGTGGTTACCACCACTCATGGACGTTAGTAATGTTATGGGCACAGCTAAGCCGCTACCTACCTTGAAAGGATTGCTCTCTTTAAACCTCATTTGAAGAACTACATGTCATAGCGCTCAGGAAATACCGCTGTAGGAAGTTCACCCCAGAAACGGCACGTACTTGGGAATAATAATAAATAGCAGCCCCATACAGCCCCCTGATTCTGAGCTGTCGGAATATTTTCGGCCAGAACTGTCAGTTTATTTAAAGTTAAAAAACAGAATGTTAAAAAAATAGATGGATGTAGAATAAAATCCTATATTAATCAGTTTTTAATTTTCTATGCGATAAACTAATTTCTAACACTTAATAACTTCAGCTGTAAAAATACGTCGTTCTAAGATTCGAAAAAGTTTACGATCCAGGAGCAATCCGATGAGTCAGAATCAGGGCCCAGGTAGTTATTAAAATTTCAAATAAATCTTTTCAAGTTTCAATACACTGTTCCATCTATCTATAAACTCTCCATTTCAGTATAATTATTCAAGATATTTATTTTCATGTACAGAGTATTTCAGTTTTGTAGAAAATCTTCCGACCAATTTATTAATTCAGATATTTACACTATCCGCATCAAGCAAGGAACAAGTTCTGTCACACGGAGGCCCTAACAAAAACACAGTAGATAGAGACACAAAGTACACACAGACTCGACATAACAATTATTAATATTTACCTCCTGTAGGAATCGAACAACAAGCACTCGAGATGTCATTAGTCTGACACAAAGAAAGTCAAAACTTGAAAAGCGTCCCGTTTTTTATCCCACAATCTAAAAATCCTGCACTATCGAAATTCTGAAGTTGGCAACCCTAAACTGTTAGGGGTGTGGGGCGCAAAGTTTATTTATTATATTGCTTATTCAACCATAAAATTAAAAAAAAATCTTTAATATTTTGTTTCTTTGCAATTGACGTTTTGAACACAAAGCTCACCTTTCTTTTGATATAAGATTTTAAATGCATATCTTCCACTTAAATGGGTATTTCTTCTTGTTGTAATTTTGTTTTAAATATGTTTAGAACATGTTTGACCAAAGGCGATATTGAGTTAAGTATTCAAGGAGCTGGAAAATCATAAACTGTACACCGTTGACTGTAGGCATGATACGATGAGATTTATCGTTCAAATACCTACCTACATGGTGCTTTTTTTGTTTAAACCACATGGTAAAAAATCTTATGGCCCGCGTGATGGTAGGTATGCCATTACCATAGCTTATGTAAGCTATGGTAATGGCATACCTATGCAACACTAGGAGTATCCCATGCGCGTTGTGGACACATTAAAACCCTTTCCGGATATATATATATATTCTTTAAGGATAGTTCTCCATTTGGACTTGTTGGGTAACCAACAAGTCCAAATGGAGAACTATCCTACGGTCACTGCAGATGACCGCAACTAAATACCTAGCCCTGTTCATTTGGTGCGACGAAGTTTGGTTTGATGTGTATAGGCAGGAGCCGGAGCGTAAAAACCCCCACCCATCCACACTCCATAATATGAATTTAAAACTTGCTTAATCAATGGATTTCCTGAATAATCCGTGCCATACAAAATATACCTTTATCAAAAGATTCGGAAAAACTGATAACAATAAGGTATTTAACTATCTATCTAGTTCATCATTAAGTATCTACTTTTGGACCCTTGGACCCCTCCCCCATACTATTTGTCTACAATTTAACAGTGTTTTGAAAACAACCTGTATTATTCGTAGACTTTACATAAGTGTATCATAATAACCCATAATAATACCTATAGGTAAGGTAACTATTAGGTACCTAGGTACTTAATCTGTGCTATCTATAGGTACACTACCTATTATGTACCTATCTGCATTTATGCCTATGCAGATCTAACTTATCTAAGTAGGTACTTACATCTAGCTAAATTTTCCCAACTAAAACAATAAATTATAAGTCTGCTTAGCTAATTGTCAACATAAAAACTTTAACAATCTGTTTGCAAAAACAAATCAAATTTGCGCAACCGTAATCTACCTGAAGAAAATAATTTCCTTTGAAATCACATTCCCATTCAAGCAAGAGAGACAAAATATTATTTATAATAACTCGATTAAACAAAAGACATACTTCATTCCAAATAAGTTGTAAACACTTGAGACTTTTGCATTTGGTCGCATTATACGATCGAATAGTGTGGAAATTACTATAAATAGCAATCAATTATAGACCTTAATATGAAGTTAAATAAAGCTTAGTTTCGCTTGCAGCCGTTTGACGGCTGATGTCGACCGCCATTTTCTACAATGGCCGTCAGAAGCGCGACATCTATGCAGAGTTTAGTGTCATCGCGAACGTGCGTAGCTTGGGTCGTGCGCGTGTTTTTATCACCAGTATATTGTTTGCAACCATTGTATCAAGAAATATGACACGAAAAATTGTTCAGCGCAGTAATAATTCACACTTATCTGTAGTGTAATAAAAAAAAGTTTGTATAATAAAAACCGTGTTCTACATTATTTTATTTAGCCGTTACATAGTAAAATAATGAATTTAACACGCCGCCGCAGTCTTCTGTTTGAATTGTCGTGAGCCTTGTTGTGGGATCGATTTTTAGGTGTTATTAATGAAATTACGGAGGTGCTTGCGAGTGATATTGTTACATAAAGAACCAGCTATAAAGGCCTCGCTTTACCGTGTTGTCCTATCTAGTGCGAGTCGTGGAACGCTTATAATCGATATAAGTTAATAAAAAATGCATATTTACCCCATAGAATCATAAAGGATCGGGTCAATACGGTGTCGTGCCGGCTTGAACGGAGTTACGAATGTTGTTTATTCACTTTAGAAATGTGCTTTAGTTGATAACTGCAGTGTTAGTTGACATCATCTTGAAGTGATGGTGATTATGACAACATACTCGCTGTTTTGTTGTTCCAAGGAGTTTTCGACATTTAGAGGTTAGTAAACAAATAACATTTTATCTACGAACTTCAGTTTTTTTATCTATATCACGTAAGTCGTTGAGTTTTTATACCAAGAAACAAATTAGTGTGATACAAAAGTACCTAGGATTTTTTTCATTGAAAGAATTAGCTGCAAAGCAGCTGTTGTTATTTTTATGCTCCCACGTAATTATTTAAACTTGGCAATGATTGTTTGCCTATTTTGTCTTCACTATAATCATAAATAAAAAAGCTGCTTTGCTATCAATTATTATAAACATTGAAATACGTACTTACGTACAATGTCTGCATTGAAAACACGTTAAATAGATAACAACATGAAATCGCGTGATTATATTTTATCTAAATATGAAATCTGAGTTATGTTGGTACACTGACAGCAGCTATTTATATTTTAAATTTTATTTCGTTCTCACACAACAAAAAATAAATAAAAAACGGCGTCATCCTAACTTCATAGGTAAAAAAACTTTTTTCAAAATCGGAATGAGGCGCGCGTTTGTTTTCTTTTAAACAAATTGATAGCAGAAATCATCTAACCAGCCTGATACAGGATACAGTGTAAATTTACTGTTTATCAGGCAGATTATTATTGATAGTCATTATAACTTATACTTACATTATTTCCTTGAAATCTTTGTTTTTGTTCATTTAAGTAGGTACCAACATTTTTAGTTACTATAATAATAATATAAAAGTGAAAAAAAAAAAATGTTGATGAGAAATATGTGATAATAGAAAATATAATTTAAGGGCTAGAACCAACAATAAAAAAAAAACTAAAAATGGAATAAGTTCTTGGTTAGTATCTACATAAGTACTAGTACTTACCTGTGTTGTATTACTAGGCCTATTCTGCTGCTGGCATTCTAGGTTAACAAAAACTTTTTTTTTACATTCTCAGAAATATAAATAATTTATTTACCTGGGAGGATTTCTCATCTCATCCTCTTCGATGTATCTTTAAATTGTCATTAGTCATCATATGTAATTGAAATAATAAACATTAACAATCTTAAATTCTTACACTGCCTTTTTCTTGTTCATAGAATTATTAGAGCAACAAAAAACAAAAGAAAAGACATTGAAAAAAAAACAAGAGTAAATTAATAGAAAAAAAAAATAACTAAAAAGGGGGTGTAAGTGTTTGACCTCTAAATTTAAAAGTATACCACCCTACTTATGTAGTCCTTTTACTTTAACTTTTCTATGGCACAGTCTCAAATATGTTACCGATGTGTAATATATTTAAAATAAATAATCATAATTATGTTTTTTATAACAAAGGTTTCATAGACTTATTAAATTGATTACAAATATATGTTTGTGTTCAATTTATTATTTATAATTTTGCAGCAATATATAAGTACAGCGAAAACAAGGCAAAACGCTTGTTTCCTCTGCAGGCTCAGCAGCAGAGACATTGGTATTCATTCACTGTAATTTGCCCTTAGTGCAGTTTAAGTAACAACTATATAAATAAGAAAACGAAAAAGATATAATCATTCATTAGGTATGTTTATGGTTTTTGTAAAGTGGTCATAAATTATACATTTATCTTTTTTTTTCTAATCTGGAAATATCTTGTCAGACAGTTGTTGGTTATTGTGTAATAGTATTTTTTTGCCGGATAGGCTGGATGCCAGATAGGTACCGGTTATCAGTTTCATCTCTATTCAAAAGTATTTTTGTCCATAATTGTGATTAAAGAAATTAATTTAATTATCAAAATATTACCAGCCCTATTGGAAATCTCTTGAGGAGGCCTATGTTCAGCAGTGGACTTCCTGCGGCTGATATGATGATGATGATCAAAATATTTAATGTTTGTTGTAAAAAGCATCTTATGACATTATACATTTGCAGTATAAATTTACAGGCGATCATGTATTGCAACTGCAAAGATAAATTTGTTTCAGGGAAATTTTTTTATACATATAGATAGATAGCATCACACATTTTTCCCCGAAGATATAGGCAGAGATATCACACCTACATTTCGCCAGCTACTTTTGGTCCTATGAAATAGCAGACGAGCCTACTGTTAATCAGGAAAACTTGTTTCCCAAATTCCGGGAAAACCTCACTGGAATTTCATGATAGAAAAACCCAATACCATTTTTACCCGACCCAGGAATTGAACCCGGACCTCTTGCACAGCAGTCGGATACTCTTTCCGCTGCGCCACTGAGGTAGTTAGGAGAACAAGTTCATAATACTATAATTTATACGTAGGTAGCGTACACATACACGTATATTCGTGTAGTACGATTAAAAATACATAATGGCACTAACCCATCTCAACCCATTGCTATCGTGAAAAGCGACTAAGGAAGTTATGCACACAAGAGCACAGCGCGAAAAGGAAAATTCGAAACAAACCCTTTTTTTTTTTTTTTGCTTGGGGAAATGCCTGACGCATATCCCTCGGTCTTGGGGAAAGAACCGAGGGGTTATGTGGGGCTCGCACCCACTAAAACCCCAAGGTGTTCCTCTCGTCGCGCTCTGCTGTGGTCACGGGAGCGCAGAAACATTCGTCCGCGACAATTCGAAACAACCCTATACCAACGCGTCCGGCAAGCGTTCTATAGTAGGCTAATTTACCGCCACAATATTTGGAGGAGTCCCGTGCGCAGGACTGGAACGTACATGGGTTGAAATGACGATGATGGTGACACATTATTCATCGTACAGAACCCGGCACACGAGTTCAAATATGAATATGACAGGGCGTGCAAGTAGCTAGTACGTAGAGAGTGTAATCTAAACAAGTGGTAATCCTGTTTGAGAAACCGGTCCCAGGTTCAATTCTCGGCTACTACACTAACTTTTGTAACTAACGTTTGGCCGCGGTTACGCTCGCATATTACTTTCTTTCATGGCTGCAGCTATAGCTTTCACAAGTGAGAAGCGGGGTCGGAGTATTTAAGAATGTACAAAGATATGTATATACAAATTTTCGCCCGGTGTCAATTATTTCATTGTACAAGCCTTTACACAATAATCAGCAACCCATTATAAGTTCCACTGCTGGGCTCGGGTCTCCTCTTCTCTAACTAGAGAGCTGAGAGGGTTTTAGCCGTTTTAGGCCATAATCCACTCACGCTGGCTTAGTGCGGGTTTGTGGATCAGACATACACGTAGAATTTCTTCTAGTGTATGTGGGTTTCCTCATGATGTTTTCCTTCATCGTTAGGAGATGGTAAGTCACTTGACTAGTAAATATAAATTCCACCAAGTGGAATCCACATTGGTACTGCCGGTCGGGATCGAACTCGGACCGCGTGATTTGCATGCCGGTTCCTTATCCATTCAGCCACCATCGCTTTTACACACAATAATGAACCTATATAAAGCTGTAGTTTGTTTGTTTACGCTACGATCTCAGGAACTACTGGTCCGATTTAAAAACTCTTTTAGTGTTGGATAGCCTATTTATCGAGGAAGGTTATATGCTATATAACATCACGCTACGGTTAATAAGAGCTGAGTAGTAGCCCAACAAATACCACGGATATTTGATTTTTTATATCTTTACTAGCTGTTGTCTGGAGGCCTCCCGCTAGTAATACAATAAAACAAAATGTCACAGACATTTCTACGTATTATTCCATTAAAGTCGTATTTTATTTCAGTAATCCCTTACCGTTGGAAATGCATTTCCTCCGGTATTCGGTTACCAACGTCTCCGGTGCATGTAAATCTCTAGTTCGTATGAAACATCCCGAACTTTCGGGTGAAATATTCTTTGTCGCTCTATTTAAGGTTACATGGATATTATTATATATATACTCTATCACATTCACACAGCGCCATCTAGTCCCAAAGTAAGCAATTATATTTGCTTGTGTTATGGTTACTAAAGAACTGATATACTACTTAAATATATTTTTTTTTATAAATACATACATATTATAGATAAATTACACCCAGACACATAATAAATATTTATGCTCATCACTCAAAGATTTGAATAGCATAATTATAGAATAGCCTTTGCTGTGGATAAACCATAGTAAAAAAAACAAACTGGCTAGCTGACTGGCCTGTTGGTCTAGTGAGTAGTGGTTAGTGAACTGCTAAGCCGGAGGTCGTGGGTTCGAACCCCACCCAGGACAAATCTGTGTCTGATGAGCATAAAGGTTTGTTCTGTGTCTGGGTGTAATTTATTTATAGTACGTATGTATTTACAAAAAAAAATTATTTAAGTAGTATATCAGTTGTTTAGTAGCCATAACACAAGCAAATATACTTTGGGGCTAGATGGCGCTGTGTGAATGTGGTAGAATAATATTACTTTATTCATTTTTCGCTTTAAAACCTAACATTTTTAAATTAAAATGTGGCATACTTCATAATTCTTAAAAATAGCATAAATTCAAAAACTTTTAATTATAATTAACGAATAGAAGCCATCTTCCTCTCTTCTACTATACTACTATGCTGTGCCCGACAGGGTCCATGACTGTTACATAACTATAAAATTATTTACTATCTGTGTAACTTAAAAAAAATCTATCCTAGATTAGTATTTTTATATATATGTAACGAATAAACTAAAAAACTACTGGACGGATTTCAAATTTCTTTTGTCTTTAGAAAACTTAGACCGATTTCAAAAATCCTTTTGTCTTTAGAAAGCTATATTATCACTGTGTATAGGCTATATAACACCACGCTACGGCCAATAGGAGCTGAGCAGTGGCCCAATAAAGAATGACGGGAACGAAGTACCGCACGCCTTCTTGTAGGTTATAATAATGATGAATTAACACCTTCTATTGTAGGTGTATGCATTGTCGTGCAATGACTTAATGACTTAAGAAATTAAAAACAATTCGGTATTGGGAGGTTCCGCCGAAGGTGGCTGGAGTTAAAGCCGTAATTTCTGTTGGACATCATTGTCTGGAGCGAAGCCCCCCGCGCCGTCTAGTATTGTATAAATATGTAATTTAAAGTGAATATTATATCACCAAAAAAGATTTAAAACCAGTATGGTTTATATTTTATCAGGTGGTAAGATCAAAAGGATAGGTTAAGCTTGCTTTAAACACAAAATGTGAATTTTACTGCGACCATTGCGAATATTAGTAGTCACGTAGGATGGCCATGTGTCGGGCTTTAGACGGACATTTTCTTAAATTATTGACTGCCTTGGTACTAATGTGGATTTGTACAATTTGTGGAATTTATATACGTTTAGTCGACAGTAATCTGGAACCGTGCAACCTTGACCGGTGTTAGATCATCAGATGATATCGCGTTACAACCTTCACCAATTATACCAATTAAAAAAATCATTTCTCATCAAAAATTAATTGAATTCCGAGGCATAATAAAAATAAGTAAAACATACAGCTAGCGATATTATTGATTAATATTAAATAGATATGGAATAATGATTGATTATAATAATTTAATAAATAATATAAGAGAATATAAAATAATAATAATAATAATATCCTAATAAGAAATATTATAAAGGAACTACATAATTCTCCCAAAATAATTAAAAAAATAGTTTATAAAATTATTTGGAAATAATATAAATTAATTAAAAATAAATAAAATCTTTTTAAAATACCTACCCATCATATGAGTGTACCGCTATTATTATATAGAATATATCCGCACACAGATCTGTTTACTCGTGTTATTTATCCTTAAGAAATTTACGAACGCGTTTTCTTAAAAGGGTTCCGTAGCAAAAAGTTTAGAGAACCGCTGCCGTAGCCTATAGGCGCCTCCAACAATCAACCTTTTATACAATCAAGGAATGTTTTCAAATAAAGTTATAATTATTTATCGTCATTTAAGTTAATTAAATTATATTAATTCAGTGTCTAGGTCACCGCGGGGGTGAAAGACCAAAACCCTCCATTCCAACGTCTTTATATATGTACATACAACGCAAGATCTCTTTTGTCTAACGAAAGACTAATTGATTTCAAACAAGCAATTTCAAAAATAAATTATGATATTATCGGATTGGCAGAAATAAGAAGAATTGGTTACAATATTGAAGAGGATGACACACATATATTCTGCTATTACGGTCAAACTAAAGGTCAATATGGAGTCGGCTTTCTTATTAAAAAGCTATTTAAAATAAACATAGAGAGCTTCATTGCAATATCAGAAAGAATATGCATCCTAAACCTAAAATTTGAAAACAAAGGACTCTCGCTTATTCAAACCCACGCGCCCACTATAGAGTCTAGCGACCAAGAAGTAAATATATTCTACAACCAACTCGAGCAAGCCCGTGAACAATGCTATAAACACCAAATCATGATGGGAGATTTCAATGCGCGTGTTGGACAACGTGTTGCTGGTGAAGAAAAAATACTTGGAAATTTCTGTTATGGAGAGAGAGACAAGAGAGGTGAAAGACTTCTACAGTTCTGCTGGCAGAATAAACAAGTCATTGTAAACAGTCTATTTAGAAAAAATACAAAAAACATGTGGACATGGCTATCACCAAAGAAGAGACGTAGTCAAATAGATTATATATTAACAAATTATAAAGAAAACATCACAAATATCGAAGTAATAAACAGACTTTCATTCCCGAGTGATCTAGGTACTAATATGACATTAAAAATATTTAAATTTAAGATTATTTTGAAATATAAATGTCCATTTTAATAAAAATTAAAATGGAAAGAAATAACTTTAGTTTAAAATTATATTATGAAAGATACTAATAATAATTTATAATTATGTAATACTTGCGCCAACACTAGTGATCTAAGGATCTAATTTTTAATGTAACAGCAATTTTGTACCATTTTTCTCGCAAATAAATTTATTTTATCTTTTTATCCTAACACCAGAGTTATCCCGAGTTGACAGACATCACGAGTGTCCGGCCTCTTCATTTCAGAGGCATGGTAACCCTATACATACGAAATGTAAATAAGTTTTGGTAAGTTTCTTTTGATCCCTTCAGCCCAGGGCGTCGGTCTCTATGTATTTAAATGATTGCTTTTAAAAGTACATATATTATATACATTAGTTTTTAGAGTCATTAAACCCTTTGCAAATAGTAATTAACATGTCATGTTTGCAAGTTTTTGAGGGTAGGCAGAAGTGTTTTAGTTTTAAATATAAACATAACACATAGCTTAATGACTTAACTTCGCGAAGGGAATTTATTATTATTTATTTATTTATTAATAAGAGTACAGTGTATGCCTTATGACCTACAAAATCTTGTTTCACAAAACTGTATTTTAATACGGTTTGACTGTGAAATCAGTATTCAGTATGTATTTATCACATCTACAATTTACTTACTAAGTACTATATATAATAATATATTATAACACATGAAAAATGGAGTTTATACATGGTAAAGATATATAGACTTTTGTTTAAAATAATTAAAGAAACATGTTTAAATTCTATTGTTTGACTGGCCTGTTGGTCTAGTGGTTAGTGACCCTGACTGCTAAACCGGAAGTCGTGGGTTCGATCCCCACCCAGGACAAATCTTTGTGTGATGAGCATATAGGTTTTTACTGTGTCTGGGTGTAATTTATCTATAATATGTATTTACAAAAAAAAAATAAGTAGGTAGTATATCAGTTGTTTAGTACCCATAACACAAGCAAATATAATTTCTTAATTTAGGACTAGATAGCGCTGTGCAAATGTGGTAGAATAAAAAAATAAAAATTCTATTGTAGGTATAAATTGTTATCTATGGCAAGGATTCTATAAGATATGTTCAACTATAAGTATATATGTTTCTATATGGTGGGTGTATCATATTTCGCCAGTTGTTTTAGAGTCGATGTAGTACGGAGTGAAAAATCCCCAATACCATTTGAACCCTAACCTGGAATCGATCCTAGGACTATAGGAGTTTATATAGCTCGTTAACTGCAATTAAAAAAAACACTTCTATGTGTAAAGTCCAGCCGTTTGAGCATGAAAGAGTAACAAACATACTAAATTTCGCCCATATATATATATATATACTGACTGTCACCGTGGCGCAGTGGTTAAGGTGGTCGCCTCGCCACTACATCGCCGTGCTGGGTGACGTGGGTTCGATTCCCACACGAGACAAATATTTGTGTGATTCATAGATATTTGTTTCTAGTCTGGGTGTACTTTGTGTCCGTTAGTTTCATGTTTGTAAAGCTCCCCGCGACACAGGGCTTGTTCCCTAGTGCGGGCGTTGTCTTTTTTAAAACAAAACAATAAATATATATACATATATATATATATATGTATATTAGTGTGAGTTGTACTCTAACATAATATACAGGGTGGAATGTTGTAATACCACCTGGAGGGAAAGTATTCTTAATACCAGAGATAGACAATTTTACTCAAAGGGAAAATTCCTTTGTTTTTAAAAAAATCATCTATCTCCAGTATTTAATGTACTGTATATTATAATTAATTGACAACATACGAACAATAAACAGTCGTTTGATATACGTAACCAATTAGTCAAATTACAATCAAAATGTATTTAATTGTGAATCGTTATCGACATGAGCGTGTGAAGTATTCGTTATCAATAAGTTCAAACAGGTTAACTGATAACATAGAATATAATTCAGAATGTCTGTACAGCGATGGTGGCAATTCACGCGGTCCGAGTTCGATCCCGACCGGCAGTACCAATGTGGATTTCAATTTGTGGAATTTATATGTAGGTACTAGTCAAGTGACTTACCATCTTCTAGCGGTGAAAGAAAACATCGTGAGGAAACCCACATACCGTAGAAGAAATTCAATCCCGCTTATTACAGAAGTAAATATAATTTAAAAAATTTAATAACCCGACTGTAAAAAGTCAACAGAGAGCAACGCACTAAAAAGACCGTAAAATTATTGTACTATTATTACCTATACCTGATTTAATTTAAATACATTACATACATATGTATATATTTGCAATCTCCATTTGATTCCCTTTATTTTGATACTCTACTCGATAGATTTGGTTAAAAAAAATAATAGAACTACTTACAATTTGGTACCATTCAATTATGTATAATCTCTTTTTGAATATATGTAATCTCCTTTTGATTCTCTTTATTTTGATACCCAAATCGATAGGTTTGGTTAAAAAAAAATTGAACTTCTTACAATTTGGCGTCAAAAGCCCGCCGTTTAAGTCTTTTTATTCTTACAACCTATCTAAGGACACTTGGGTTTTCTAGACGAATCTAACGATACCCTAATTGTCAAAATCCACCCAGCCGTTTGGAAGATTCGTGGGAATAAATAAATTTACAAACATACAAGAACTCGCGAAAAACAATACCCGTCCTGACAGTCGGGTAATAAAAATACAGATTAAGCCAAACCAAGTTTAAATTGACAACTTTGACACTAAAACAATAGCTCATGTCAATTTAAACCTGGTCCATATTTTGTAATAAGGGGTATGAGTTGGTATGTCTGATCCACCAACCCACACTAAGCCAGCGTGAGTGGATTATGGCCTAAAACCCTCTCAGCTCTCTAGTTAGAGAAGAGAAGACCCGAGCCCAGCAGTGGGACTTAATGGGTTGCTGATGACGATGACCTTCAGCGAAACCTCCCGTTACTAAATTTATTTTTAATTTCTTAAGAACAACCAGTCACTGCACGGCAATGTATTATTGATATAGGTACACACACCAATATAAGGTGTTAATTCATCATTATTATAACCTATTAGAAGGTTAGAAGGAACTTCTTAGAAGGAAGGAATGGAAGAATCGTTCGCCGAAGGTGGCTGAAGTAAAAGCCGTCATTTCTGTTGGACATCATTTAGAAGTCTTCTGTAGAAGAGAAACAGCCAAGCTGCTCTGAGAGAATAATCTCTTCGCATCATCGTAAACGAAGTACATACTCGTATGTATACATATGAAATGGTGTTTAGTTGTACAATAAATGGGGAGCGACTGCGTGCATCAAATGGCTTATAAAATGTTTATGGGCTTTCTTTACTAGACTATTTATGGCATTCCGTATGATACTGTGCTATGCTTTAGGTATGTAAGTATTCTAGATATACATACATATTTTATTAATATCAAATGAGCTTGGTGTAAACTGGTGTTTGTTGTCAAGTCGCTTCCAAATTGACTAATGCCCGTAGTGGATCGTCTACCATTTTAAAACATATATTTTGCCACACACATATAAAAAAATACAATACAAAAAGAGGAAGGAAAGGTTAATATTTACACATATATAAACATATAGAAAGCAGACAAATTACATAAAAATGGAAATTGAAAATTGTTAACAATTTAATGCACTTCAATTGATAACAAGTCCGGCGGTTAAAAGGTTAAACAAAGTAAAGGTTCCATTTTTGCTATTTTGGCTACGGATCCCCAAAAAATTAAGTGTCCAACGATTTCATTTTCGCAAATATATCACCCTAGCCGAAAAAGTTGGCTAGCCCTACACAAGACCAACAATACATACAAATATATACGTACATATAGATCACACCTCTTACCCAACAGAGGGGTAGGCTGAGACCATTTCCTTCCACTTGCTACGATTCTGACATACATCTTTGGCTTCTTCAACATTCAAAGACTAACAAGATATGCTTCTATATGAGATAAAACACACCCAAGCTAACTAGCAAGTCAACCTGGCTTCGTCCGACGTCGTTTTACGACATTTTTATGTTCAGTACATAAGACAGCTTTCTTTTACGACTAAGCTATCGTTTGTAATTTTGTGAAAACCCCATGAAAATTTAGTTTGTCTTTTTTTATTTGCAATCTTACTTATACTTATTATAAATGCGACAGATAGGATGATGGATAATAATAATAATAATATCTCACCACATTCACACAGCACCATCTAGTCCCAAATTAAGCAATTATGTTTGCTTGTGTTATGGGTACTAAACAACTGATATACAACTTAAATACATTTTTTTTTGTAAATACTTACATGTTATAGATAAATTAAACCCAGACAGAACAAACTTTTATGCTCATCACTAACCACTAGACAACACAACAGGCCAGTCTATATATATTATATAGTCAGATAAATTTTAATAGTGCTTTCTGCCGTACTAAGGCTGTCTGTCTAATATATAGAGTCTCTAATATAAGGCTGTCTAATCTATAGAACGTACTTGGACTTTGCTCTGACTAAACTTTCGAGATAAGACAAAATCGGTATTTATAGTGCAAACTTTGACTTTGTCCAAGCCCAAGCTAACAAAGTCGAAGTTCTCAAAATCGACGACTTATGAAAATCTTTGGCTATTATATTGTAAAAAATAATGGTGTACAAATGTCATAATTTTAAAATGACTATTGAACTTTGTTGCATAAAATTAATTGAACATTGAACATAATGATATTGTATGTTAAAATTGAACAGCTGTCATTAGCGATTCTATACTCAATTTCTATCATAACTTAATATTTATTACATTTAATCAATATTAGACAACAAAATTTTAAATAATCTAGTAATTTTAAGAAAACGGAGTTTTTGGACTATTATAAATTACAAAAAGTATTGTATCATTCGTTTTATCTTTTATTTTACAAAGAATTCAGCATAAGATGATGCATGAAATGAAACATCTACTCGTGCGTGGGCTAAGCAATGACATTGTCTATAGATTCCAAATCAAAGCTTTGGCTCAGATTAGGCTGAGCAAAGTTTCTGTTGGAGTGAAGTCTGAGCAAAGTCCAAGTACGCTCTAATAGATCTCAGCCTAAGAAACGTTACTATCTCTCGCTGTGTCTTCACTGTTAGCAGACATTAGTCATATAAACTCCACAAAGTAAAATTGATGATTTCACTATAGTCTACCCTAGCTAGGTATTTACCTATCCCTTGGATCGAACCGTAAAGCCATTCTTTATTAAAGGTGTTCTACACGATTATAAACTTGCGTTCCAACAGAGTGACCTTGGTGGGAGCTTGGTTGCCATCCGCGTAGTTTGTATGAAATTTGGTTTACAACAGCCGGCTACACGGTTGGAATCCATCAAGGGCACCTCTGTGGAAGGCAAGTTTATAACAATGTAGCACGGCTTTAATTTTAAATCGTATCGTAGTATAAAACAAAGTCGCTTTCTCTGTCCCTATATCCCTATGTATGCTTAAATTTTTAAAACTACGCAACGGATTTTTATGCTGTTTTTTTTAATAGATAGAGTGATTCAAGAGGAAGGTTTATAGGTATAAAATACATACCTCGCGAGCGAAGCAGCGGGCGGAAGCTAGTTATATATATACTCTAACACCCCTCCAAAATCCCGGTTAACTGCATTTATTGGCTCCGTGTATAACGACCTTTTTATAGATAATATGCTTTTACGATATGCGATATCAGAGTAGGAACTAATAAACTGTTATGGCGGAGATTTTCAGTATTCACGTGTATTAAACATATTTGAAACTGTCTTTTAGATACATACTTCTTTTTAAACTACTTCGGTGCGCAGCGGCAGTGTCTACGGTTCTTGTTTCTGAGGTCTCGAGATCGATCCCCGGATGGGAATAGATATTTGTATGATCTGTAATTAATGATTGTTTCATAGTTCGTGTTTTTCTATATGTTATATCATCAGCAATCCAGCCATAATCCACTCACGCTGGCCTAGTGCGGGTTGGTGGATATGTGTCTATATGTGATGTAATATATTGTAAGTATTTAGTATAAACTTTTTGATAAAGATTTGATTGAAAGATTGATAAAGGCTAAAACATGTCTGATCATTATTATTATTATTATTCCAACTTGCATGCCTTAAAATGTATGTACTTATAAACATGTTTTATAAATAAATGATTTGATTTGATTTAAACTTTCGCGACTTGTACACCTAATAAATTTTTATAAAACAGGTCTACGTCACGTATTGTATTATAAGGAATAGTAAATACTTTATTTATTTGCCCGACGTTTTGATAGAATTGCACCGATCGTAGTCACGGGCTCACTGAGGTGGCTGCCGAGCGTTGTCCTCGATGCTCATTCAGCCCATGACCACAGTTTTCAATTCCCATAACACTAGCTTCTCCGTGTAGTAAGGATTAAGAATACATAATGTCACTATGTACACCATTTCAGACCGTGGGTGTGGGTGTCGAGAAACCTTTAACGGCCGATTTCAATAATCTATCTATCTACGGATATGGCTACTAAAGTTAGAATTTTGGCATATTTTATATGGAGCTTATGTCAAAATTCTAACTTAAGTAGCCAAATCCATAGATAGATTATTGAAATCGGCCTGGCCGGCCTGAATCTGGCCATGTCTGTTAAACATCCGCTTCGGCAAATTGTAGAGTAGGACTCCTTCAAGCTAGGTGGACCGACGACCTCAGAAAGGTCGCTGGGTCTGACTGGATGCGGAAGGCGGAGGACAGAGTGTTATGGCGCGTGTTAGGAGAGGCCTACGTCCAGCAGTGGACTGCAATAGGCTGAAATGAAGATGATGATGATGAACGCGTTTATGATGCCCCTGGTGTTGCAGGGGCCCATAGTAAACACTTACCGCCGTACGTCTGTTTGCCACAGTCGTGTCGTTGTATAAAAAATATGAATTACTTTCGCTTGAAATATCATATAATGGAGAAATTGGAGCAGTCACCTCGTAATATACAAAATGTCGCAATCTCAACCTGTATTGATTTATAATACAGGTGTCACTTTAAATGTCAAATATTGAAATGTCACTCGTGCAATCGTTTTATTTAATGAGAGAAATCTCTGCTAAATCCCGCTCGAATTAAGCGGTTGAGAAATACCTTCACTCTTTATAATGGTAACATACGTTATTCATATTGCACTTTAGTATATTTAAACTTATACAAGTTTATATTGTACACTAGCTGCGCCCGCGCCTTCGTCCGCGTGGAATTTAACAAAAGAAACATTACATTTCTTTTTTAAATAATTTTTGAATTATTCTCAAATAAAAGTAGCCTAAGTTACTCCTTATTACATCAGCTATCTGCCAGTGAAAGTCCCGACGAAATCGGTCCAGCCTTTCTAAAGATTAGCCGGAACAAACAGATAAACAAAAATTTAAAAAAATGTTATTTTGGTATATCTACCGTATATATATTCATATGCATGTAGTAAAAAGCGGTTATTTCAATATCACAAACAGACACTCCAATTTTATTTATTTGTATAGATGTGTGGGTACCATTAGATAGTTTTAAACAAAAGAATCGCCTGGGTTTTGATCTTTGTTTGGCTCCTACTCAGCTCCTATCGGTCGTAGCTTGATGTTATATAGTCTATAGCCTTCCTCGATAAATGGGCTATCCAACTCTAAATTAATGTTTTCAAATTAGACCCGTAGTTTCTGAGATTAGCGCGTTAAACTAAACACATTTATAATATTAGTATAGATATCTCGATACCTTAGTAAAGTAAAGGACCTCGTTAATATATACCTATCGACCGATTGACGTCATCTCGTGGGTAGATATATAATCCATTATTTAGATCATCTGTCATTGACGATTATACTCCCAATACGCCATAATATCGCCAACTTTTCCGTTCGTGGTTCTATACCGTGAAATGTATTTATGAGTCTAAAAATAACATTTTATTTGTATAGGTAAGTTTTCGTGGAAATCGTTGTATTTGATAATTATATTAGCGAGAGTCTGGATTATTAATATAATATTCTACCACATTCACAGAGCGCCATCTAGTCCCAAAGTAAGCAATTATACTTGCTTGTGTTATGGGTACTAAACAACTGATATACTACTTAAATACATTTTTTTTTTGTAAATACATACATATTATAAATTACACCCAGATACAGAACAAACCTTTATGCTCATCACACAAAGATTTGTCCTGGGTGGGGATCGAACCCACGACCTCCGGCTTAGCAGTCAGGGTCACTAACCACTAGACCAACAGGACAGTCTTTATCAGTTATTGACATAACATAGCATCACGCCTTTTTCCCCGAAGGGTAGGCAGAGGTGTATCACACCCACATGTCGCCAGCTATGTTTGGTCCCATGAAATAGGGGTGAGGCTATTGTCATCAACCTCGAATAGTTGTTTACCAAACTCCGAGAAAATCTAAATACTGGAATTTCATGATAGAAAAACCCAATACCATTTTACCCGACCCGGGAATCGGATTATTGACGTAATTCAAAAAATAAAATCTGTTTCCACTTCCTTTTTGAAATGATAGAAAGTCAATCAAAAAATTTAAAAACTGATCTCGCAACAGGACTTGAACCCGCGACCCGGGCATTCGCGAGATCAAAATTTCCATTGTTTCATTTTCTACCCATAAACGCCCCACGGCCCCACTATAGGTCTCGGGTCTCCCCTAATGAATGTGGAGGAGTTTAGCCTACTATACCACGCTGGCCAAACGAGTTGGTATAGAGTTCCATTGTATACTTTTTCTAAAACAAGCTGTTGCCCCGTCTTTGCTCCCATGGACCTTTGTTTTGGCTATCCAACACTAAAATGATTTCTTAATTCAGACCTAGTTTTGAGATTAGCGCTTTGAACCAAGCAAACAAATTCTTAAGTTTTATATTAATAATATTTCACCACATTCACACAGCGCCATCTAGTCCCAAATTAGCAATTATATTTGCTTGTGTTATGGGTACTAAACAACTCATATACTGCTTAATTTTCTTTTGTAAATTTATACTTACATATTATAGAAATATGTACACTACTTTTCAAGCCCTTTCATTTGATACCCATATTATGTGGATCGAACAAAAAAAGGGGATCCGCCATTTTGGAACGGCGGCCATATTGAAATTATTAGAATTTTGAATAGTGTACTGTCACCGGAACTAAAGGTGTATTCCAAATTAAAGGCCAATCAGATGAGTGAGATGAGTGGTCAAAAAATGATTTGCAAAATTTAAAAGTTACATGCGCAAGTTGCAAGACTTGCAAGTTAATAGAAAGCTTAGAAAAAGTTTATTTAATGAGAGATCTACACCAAAATACCTACATAAGATAAACCTTTAGCCATCAAACACAAATTTCAGTATTTTACTCCCAAATATTCTTAAAAAAGACTTAAATTTCAACTCTAGAATCATCCACTTACTTTTAGACGCTTCGCTCCTCTTAAGATTCCTTCAAAACGGTGCATTTAAGCTATCCGTACTTTAGTGTGTAATGTCAAAAGCAAGTGAAAAAAAAAAAGTTAAAACTGAGTTTAAACGGTGTATGAACTAAACGGCGTTCTAGAGGTGCGCAAAGAATAGAGAGGTGACACGGTGTAAAGGGGTCGCACTTGAGCGTAGTCAAGGGTCCTTCAAATTATACAGGTGAGTTTGTAGAGGTGGGAAGTGTCGATGTCGATAGTTGGAGTTTATTCTTTTTTATTAATTGTCTGCCTCGGCGGCACAACGGAAGTGTATCCAACTACTAAATAAGAAAGCTTGGATTTCCATGTAAACATAAACGTCCCACTGGGCACGGGTCTCCTCCAAAAAATGTGGAGGGAATTTAGCCTACTATACCACGCTGGCCAGACGGAATGGTATAGGGTTTGTTTCAAAATTTCCTTTTTTTGCAGTGCTCTTGTCTGCATAAGGTTACTCCATTAGTCGCCTTTTACGACACGCACTGGTTGAGATATGTTAATGACATTATGTATTCTTCATCTGTCACTACGGGGAGTTGTTTGTCGATAAGTCTAATAATTATGTACTAGCCTCCGCTCGCATGTCATTATTATTAAAACAAAGTGAGTAGTGTTGAAATCAACTGACTTTTTTATTATACCACAGATACACAATCATACAATTTGCCACCGTGAACACTAGAGGGTGCTATTAATATGCATTGAAATATTTATCTGTATTAAAGCAAATAATTAATAACAATTATAAAGCCTAAGTGCTATTCCAGACTATAAATCTATCTGTGTGCCAAATTACATCAGATCCCGTTTAGCGGTTCTGGCGTTATAATGGCATCCATCCATCTTAATTTTCGCATATTTATAATATTACTAGCTGTGTCCGCGACTTCGTTCGCGTGGACAACTAATCCCGCATTCATGGAGTTTTTACTTTTTTATCCCTGATGTCTTTTCCAAAATCAAAGTAACTTAAGTTACTCCTTGTGACATTAGCTATTCGCCACTAAAAGTCCCGTTGCAATCGGTTCAGTCGTTTCAGAGATTAGCCGGAACAAACAGACAAAAATGGTAATAGTACATTATGATATAAGTGCGGTAAGTTGATAATTACAGCCGAGGCGATATACCGAGCCCGAGCCGCAGGCGAGGGCTACAAGAAAGCAGAGGCTGTAATTATCAAAACGCACGAATGTCATACGACGTTTTATAACATATTTGCGAGGAAATAAATAAAATTCGCACTTTCTTAGAAAACAACAAATACAGTGAAAAGAAATAGCGAGCGGAATTATTTTTACTTGTCACAAATTATCGATGCGCGCTCATCAGCGCTTTTTTTTTTAGGCAAAAACACAAAAACAGCCAGTATTACTAATAAAGTAAATTAATATTTTTGTGTTTTAGTACAGATAAATGGTTGTAATTTATGGTCTAAATTAATTAAATTTAAGAATTAAATGTTTATTTTATATAATTATATCATAATTATTTTATCTACCAAAGTTAATTTTATTCATAAAATGCTTTTTAGGGTTCCTAGTCAGAACTACGGAACCCTAAACAGCAGGCAAAAAAAAAAAAAATTTTGGTATACTACAGTGTATACCAAGATATATATTTTTACAATTAATTTTATTACTGCAATACGCTGAAATGATGATGATGGTGATGATGATACATCCATATGCATTTAGTAAGAACAATGAACATGTTATGTCAATATTACAAACAGACCCTCAGATTTTATATATTTATTTATTTGTAAGATTTAACATAACATGGCATCACGCCTTTTTCCCGAAGGGTTTGGCAGAGTTGTTTCACAAAAGGTGTTTATAATATGTTTGTGTTTACATTAAATTAAACTTATTTAAGTTATCGAAAAAGTACGATTCCCAACCCTAAGCCACTCGAGTACCGTTGAGCGGCAGCAAGATTTTTCTGCTTACGTCGCTTAAAAAAAAGGAAAAGGTCACGGGGTCGCCTTGTTTCGTTAAACACCCCATCCCCCCAGGGGTGAGAATTTATAATTTTTGCCACCTTTTGGCGCGGATTTGGCAATACAATCGGTTTTGCGGACACCGTGTTAAGTTTGTTGCTTTTTTTTAAATAGTTATTGCAAAGGTACAATGGATATTACTGTTGTTACTAAGTACTTACTAATGGCCGATTTCAATAATCTATCTATCTATGGAGTTGGCTACTAAAGTTAGAATTTTGACATAAGATTCTACAAAATGTGTCAAAATTGTAACTTTAGTAGCCAAATCCATAGATAGATAGATTATTGAAATCGGCCGTAAAATGGTCTGTTCTACTGCGTTGATTTAGTATATCTGGCACCACGTGGTGATAATTATGGCCCACAGGCTCGCCGTGCCCATCCCAGTCCTATTTTAGACTTGTTTCTTTGTGAAATTACAAAAACAGTAGACAGTCAATATAGCTGTCATCGTGCAGGTTGAAGAAAAACAAAAAAGCTTAACAAATTATTTCGTTCTAAAATAATTTCAAAATCGTTCGATTTTTACTCCCACAATTTCTGAACTTTAAAGTCGAGACGTTTAAAAAAAAGTTGTTCTATTTTAGCCGTCCGTCGTCACCAGCTGTTGATGTCGGGCAACTTTTGGATACATTTTTTAGGTGGCAAAAGTGTCAAAACATTGGACAAAAAAGTCTTAAGTGTGTCGTCAATTTTTTCACAACTTAATCCGTTTGTGGATCGTTTGGGACAAATGTTTGTTTTGGCACTTAAGTCGTTTGGTTATTTGAATGTTTTTTTCATACTAAGTTCGTGAGTTGGCAGCTTGGTGCCAAAGTTCTTATTTGCCGCGTAAATGTCTTAAGAACTAGAGATTTATATTACACGACTGGCCTAAGTATAGGCATAATCACGTAGTTATTTTTAGTCTTATTATATTTCCTTGTACACCCTATTCTAATTCTCTACTAATTCTAGTCTGCTTATTTGGCATCCTAATGAAAAATATATTATATTTTTATTAAAAGATTATGAAGTGTAAGTACTTACTATAATTCAAACACAATGTAAATCGTTTGCTATCCAACACAAAAAAAAAAACATTTCAGTTGAGTAGTTCCTTAGATTAGCGTGATCAACCAGACAAACAAACTCTTCCGCTTCATAATATTAGTATAGATTTAATATGAATAAATAATAATCAATCAATCATCCTAATTCACAGCTCTCACTTTATTTTTATTTTTTATTTTTATCCTTTCTTTTAATTTGTGTGGTTTCACTATCACGGCATGCGATTGGTTCCATGAAAATATGAAATCGCATACCTAAGAGTACATATCAAATATTTTACTCATTATTCATTTCAGTAATTATGACTTACTTATAAAATTCATTTCTGTTACATTGTAACACAAATGAACATTGTAGTACCCACATACTTACATAATACTATTATTACAGCCGCTATCAATCAATGGGACGCATTGAAATAATGCATTCATGTCAATTGGCCGAGGACAGGTCTTGATTGGAGTACAATCATACGGTACTGATTCCAAAGTGCTTTGACGTTATCACACACACACACATGTGTAAGTAAGACTCTGTTAGCCGGCTCTATTTGGCCGAGGCCACTCAACGCCTCACAACACTTTAAAAACTTTGTTTGTGTCTGTAAAACTTGAATAAATTTTAATAGTACCTAATAATAAATATCCAATCTGTGTAATCGCAGATTAAGATACATAAGTAATGTCACTACCCCATTTCAACCCACGTGTCGGCGACTAAGGGAGTAAACTTATGCAGACAAGAACAGTGCGAGAAAAGGAAAATTCAAAACAAACCCTATACCAACCCGTCTGGCCAGCGTGGTATAATAGGCTTAATTATCTCCACATTCTTTGGAGGAGACCCGTGCCCAACAGTGGGTGGTTACAGTGGTGAAAGCGCCAATCGTGATTTGCCAGCAGGCTGGCAGTATTGCATTTTTATTTAGATTATTTAGAGATAATTTAATTGTATATATCTACATACATAGAAAAACACCCAAACTTCTAAACAAACATTTACAGATCATAAAAATATTTATATATTTATATTAAAAACTGCAAACGTATCGCTGTGCCACCGAGGAATTTCAAAACAAAATCTCTCTACCATTTTGCCCGACTCATTAATTGAACTGGAACCTCTCGTGCAGCAGTCTAACACGTGTATTGATTGTTGAAACACATCTTTCATATACATTTTGATGGAGTCCGTTTCTTACACTGTTTATATAAGTCACTGTTTGAACTTTGAAGTTTTCACGGGTATGTTACAAAATTTACGACTTTAGCTAGAACGTTTGATAAAATCGTGTAAAACGGTGTGTTTTAAATGGAGCGTTAAGTTTCCGCCTTTAGGTTAGGACACTACTAACCGCCGTTCTAAGGGAAGCGAGGGCTTTTCAAAGTATGAAACAAGCCCTACTCAGAATTGCGATTTTATTGCTCGATTTTGACAGCCTTGTCGCCCTTGTCAAATGTTTAAAATGATAGCGAACATATTTAAATAATCAGCGGTATCGTAATGGGATAATAAAAATTCGATATTCTCAGAAGACTTTTAGTTGTCTAGAATTCTAAATGGCGACCTATAAAAAAGGTCCCGTATGGTCGCTACGAACAATTTCATACTAAGTATCCAATTTTTAATAGATAAGTGGGTTAATTGTTCTTTTAATAGGTACCTAAATTAATCTATTTATTTGCCAAATCTATACATAAGTAAGAGAACCTATTGGTGGTCAATAGGATCGCTTGCTTATGTAATTATTATATCATTCTGTAAAAACCTGTAACAAACAATTGATTTAAATTTTTTGCAATGACAAAATAAAATTACATACACTGCTTTACAAATACATATATCTGGAAACCCTATTACCAAGAAAAATATTGCATAACAACAGCCACCATTTCACATAAGTCGATATTAAAAGTAACATTGACCACTAACGATATACCAAAAGGAACTTAACACTAACACTATTTTTCATATTCATTCGGCAACCCTATAAAGAATAAAAAAATTCCCGCCATCATTTCACTTAGTTAAAGTACAGTAATTACGAAGCTAATAATAAGTGCATCTAATTCACACAATCATAAGTTCACGATGAAAGGGCCCGCTAACTCGAAAGGGCGGGAAAAAAACAAGATGGCGTCGACATTAATCATTCCACTGACAAACGCGACTCCTTTCATCTGTTGTGTGGTTAAAATCGTCTTGAAACCGACGATACAACGTATTATTGCGGTCATCTTAAGGCGAGGGTTTTCGAACGAAATATATTATGTTAGTCGCTTTCCCGCTAAGAGAGTATGGAATATATAGAATGGCAACATCGCAATTTAGTGTCATATTTCGTGGCTCTCAAATTTTATTATTTAAACAGAGCAAGATATTTTAAAAATATGTTTGCTTGACTTTTTAGAATTACGTGAAAGTGTAACAGTCTTCTAGAAATGCCATAAAAATCTAACAGTTTTCAAATAAAGCTCTCCTTAAATAACACTTAGTATAGTGTCGTCTATGTGTACATAGGTCAATATTTTTGTTTCTAAACAGCGTGCAGCGTCAGTCCGTCTGCTTATCTGTAAATTTTATAGTAAATTGAAACCTATAGGATAGTTTATTGACTTAGAATTGTGAAGCAAGGTCTTCTCAGAACAATTAGAAGATAAAGCACAAACTAATTTGTTGTTATATCGTATGAAAAACTATTACAATATTACATATTTGCTGATAATATAATGTATAGGAGTACAGTGATCTTAGGCTTGTTTTCAAAATATGAGGTAATAACATTTCTACGGACCCTATACATACGAATTGGAATCACACATGGCAGGTTTTTAGATCACAAACGTCAGGGATTAAACCCCCGTTATCCCTAGTGTCAGTTTCCCAACTTTGTGCTTAGGACATGAAAGGGCAGTCCAAATCGCCCTATGGCGATACTTTGACCATGTTTATGTTATAGGTAACAAGTAAACTAAATTGCTTCATTTTTATGTCCTCAAGCGATTTAGTGAACATAGAAATAATATTGTTTGTTCTAATACGATACGCCCCCTCCATACTTACCTTTACCTTCGCTATTATCTTTGAACATAGACACTTTTATAACTTTTCTACAATAAATAAAAATAAATATTTTTTTTATCACATTCACACAGCGCCATCTAGTCGCTAATTAAGCAATTATATTTGCTTGTGTTATGGGTACTAAACGACTGATATAATAATATATACTACTTATATACATTTTTTTTCTCTTTTTTTTCTTAAAAAAATACGAAAGTTTTTAAGTTTTACCAAAAAGTCAATATGCGAGCCTATTTATGGTTTAAAAGTGATGAAATGAATTATCATAATATATAATAATATATTATGTAAAAAATGTCTATGTTCAGAGACAATAGCCCTTGTAAAATGTATTTCAGGCATATCGGAATATCCTTGACGTATATTGTCTTTAACTTTTTTTTATTTAATTTTTATTTTAGTATATTTCTCAGCTCTCTAGTTAGAGGAGAGGAGACCCGTGCCCAGCAGTGGGACTTAATGGGTTGCTGATGATATTTGGGAAACTAACAGATACATTCGTGGTTATTAAATATGATATGATAACTTAATCCAAGACAGTTTCCTCAAATTACTTCAGACAAATATCTATATATATAAAAATCAATTGCTGTTCGTTAGTCTCGCTAAAACTCGAGAACGGCTGAACGGATTTATCTTATCTTGGTCTTGAAATGTTCGTGGAGGTCTAGGGAAGGTTTCAAAGGTGAGAAAAATTCGAATAATTGCCGGGAAAACCCTAAAAACAGCCGTTTTCTTTTTCCCATATAAACGTTTTCTAAATAAAATGAGAGTCAATTAAATTATAATCACTTACTGTTTTCTAAGAAATGTAGGTGTGTTCCTAACTTCAAAGAGAGTCAATTTGCAATTTATTACCGCTGCACAAAGTTCAAATTCAATCATCTATCATACATAGATAATACAATATGGTGGTACGAAGTTCGCCGGGTCAGCTTAATAATTATTTACTTTTTTTTTTAAACTTTCATTACATTAAAGAATTTAAAAAAAGAATTGCGAGACTGTTATTTATTTATAAGCAATATCTGGGTAGCTTAATTGTCACCAATATAAGCCGCGGGTGGGAACTAGTGAAATATAAATTTTCTTTTGTTCATATTAAGAGTACGGTCTGCGGGCCGCAAGCAGACGTCAGACGGGCCGCATGTCACCCGCGGGCCACATTGGCCCCCTAACTCTACAAGTTTATCTGTACACAAAATCAAATCTTCGTCTGTCAACACGGAAGCTTTATTACAAAAGGCATAAAGTTTAATTTTGATTAAAACGAATTAAGGGAGATTAAGCCCTTAGGGCTCGTAGCTTAACAAACGGTGACGACGGAATAGTTGACAAAGATCATTGTTTGTTTTATTCTCACATATATTTATAACATTGCGCCTTTTATCTCAGAAGGTAGACAGAGGTGTCATACTTAGTGCTAGGGAGGGAAGGAATTTTAAGGGTTGAATGGCTACGTGCTCGTGATAAATGGAATCTCTCTCCTCCAGTAATTTATCCGTTTTAGATATTTTTATCATATCAAAAACTTTTTTTACCTAATTACACTAAAAGTTAAACATTAGTTGAATTGACTGACTATGAAATGAAATCTCATTTATTCATCTAGGTTACAAGTACAAGGTAACACTTATGAAAGTCACAAGATAAGAATGTAACAGGTTATCCGAAAAGTAGTGTCAGCAAATTTGCCTACGACCAGTTCGCTGACGGGTGGAGCTATGATAAGAACTGGCAAGAAACTCACGACACTCTTTTAAAAAAAATGGATAGTTGCAATCTTTTGTAATTTACAATTTGGGTAGCGTGTAAAGTGATGCAGCAGAGCACCACACCGTTAGATTAACGGGTTATGATGAATGTTTACAAACTAAATAATAAACAAAAAATGTAAAAAGTCAGGCTATGTGGCAAGTAACTTAAATTTTCCCGTCACGTTGACGTGCCAGCTCACGGCACCGCACCGTTCCACGATACGACCCCGTGACGTGATGTTGTGAACAGATACTTCCGCTAAAACGATCCAAAAAAAACCAGATAATTAAAGCAAGTTCAAAAAAGAGGAATTAACTAACTTAATTTTTGGTTCGCTTGTTTGGCTGTCTGTGATCACTCAACCGTTTGATATGGAAAAAATAAAGAAATTAACTTTTTAACTTAGATAAGTCAAACCCCGGGCTTTGTAACGTCGATTTTTATTTATATTTAATTTATTTTTTCGGTAGCTAAGTTAAGGCGTTATTTAAAAGTAATTTAAACATTGAAATATAAATTAATTGTATACTTTTATTGTTTACGAGGCTGTCTTCGCTCCCGTATTATCTTTGTTTGCCCACTACTCAGCTTCTATTCGTCGTAGCGTGATGCTATATAGCCTTATAGCCTTCCTTGATAAATGGGCTATCCAACAGTAAAATAATCATTCTAATCGAACTAGTAATTCCTAACCCATCAATGTCCTATGCCCTGCTGGGCTCGGGTTTCCTCTCCTCTATTTAAAGAGTTGGGAGGTTTTAGGCCTTAATCCACTGACGCTGGCCTAGTGCGGGTTGGTGGACCAAACATACTCATAGAATTTCTTCTAGGGTATGTGGGTTTCCTCACGATGTTTTCCTTCACCGTTAACAGATGGTAAGTCATGTGACTAGTACATATAAATTCCACAAAGTGAAATCCACATTGGTACTGCTGGTCGGAATAGAATTCGGACCGCATGATTTGCACATCCTTATCCATTCGACTAACATCGCTTTTAAACAAACTGAAAACCGATTTAGCTTTATAACATTAGTAGCTACCTATAGAAGTATATATTTGAAAACCTCGCGTTGTTCTGATCAGGAAACAAACCCTGACTGTTCCACTCGACTGCGGTTTGTATGAAGAAGGTACAACTACCCTTCTATGATGGCTATTTCCGAAAGACATTTATTATATTCACGTGTTTTGAATGTTAATTATTTAGATTGTCATTGTATAGTCGACATTTTTTTTTCACGCCTTTTACCCTGAATGGGTAGGCAGAGGTGTATCACACCCATTTTCGGCAAATATGTTTGTTCCCACAAAATATAACACTTAAATGATGACTCAAACAATGCACGTTTAATAAAAAAATAACTACTTCACTTAAAAAAACACTTTTTAATGTAATTTAATTTAAAATGCATTGCTTTGTATATTTTTTCTGTATAAAATAATAATTTCTTGGTTCACTCTGGTTGATGGAAGAAAAATAACGTTGCTTGCAGTGCTCCTTTAAATGTAGTCAGAGAGCTAATAGCGAGAAAGGTGCTTTGCTTTTTGTCACGTAAAAATATTTCAACACTAAAATATTTTCAATTAAGCTTGTTTAAGGGAGTAACCTTATGCAGACAAGAGCACTGCGAGAAAAGCAAAATTCGAAACAAACCCTATACCAACCCGTCTGGCCAGCGTGGTATAGTAGGCTAAATTTCCTCCACATTCTTTGGAGGAGACCCATGCCCAACAGTACGACGTTTATGGAATGATGATGATGAAGCTTATTTAAAAAAAAATCTGATAGACATTATAATAATTGAATTATTTAATAATCAGTCTTAACTCTTTGAACGCCAGAGAAAAGAAAATGAAAACGTGCTCACCACGCCAATGACGGCATGGCACGTCAAAAATGTACTGTATTTTAAAAGCTTGGCGCACAAGAAGGCACGGCGATACCGATTTGACGTGGCGGTCAAAAGGCTAATTCGCTGTAAACAGGGTACATATTGGTGTTACATGACGGGTATATATGTAGGTTCTAGCCCATCCAGTCATGATAGATACCATGCAAATACTTATATTAAAATAACAATAGTAGTTAATAGTAATAATATTAATAAATAAATAAGTACATTATAAAATAAATACATTGAATTGAAACATATACATACAGAAGGGTAGGCAGAGATTTTATCCTTACACTTGCTACGATTCTGATATACATCATTGGCTTCTTCAACATTCATTAGTCTTTTCATGCATTCTCGCCGATTGAGGGTACTCCTGATCTGTCCCTTCTTTAGAACGTCACCTATTTGGTCATGGTACTAAGTGTTCCTCTTCTAACGTTTCACACTGGTCTGACTTGTCATTCTTCCTTCATTCATTCTCTCGACATGTCCAAACCAGCTTAACATTCCTTTCTCTATTCGTGTCACAACATCTATTTTTGAATCAATCAATTAATGAAACAATCAAACATAATAATTGTACAATCAATAAACTATTGGCGTGCCATTAAATTTATCCTACGTGCTTACGACAACCTGGGGATGAAAACGAGTTATAACATTTTAATGTTAACTCCGTGACTAAAAATCAAGAAACATTATCTCAAAAATAAATCCTAACTGAGATTTTTCTCTTTAATTAATTAAAAGTACAAATAAAAACTGGTAGCAATTGGATATTTTCAATTAAATTGATGTAATGTTTGTTTGTATCCCGGCAGCTATGAAACAAAAATACGCCGTAGTCGGAGTGCAGTAATTGCTGCATTAGCCGGCCCTTAGGGTATAGTCTAGGAGCTTGTTACGCGAAATACTGCTTAAAATTTCTCTGATTGAGAAATGTATCTTTTATTTTATTATTTCTTTATTTGTACGATCTAACTTGTACCTATTTGTAAATGAAAAACATTATTAGAAATGAAAAACGATTATCATCTTTTATATGGATATGGAAAACTTTATCTATTAAAATATATATATATATATATTTTTTTTATCTATTTAATTATAATTTGATGGTATACATTATGGTATACCTAACCTTTCTTCAATTTTCTTTATTTTATATTTCTTCAGTTCCTTAAATCTCTTCCTTTTCTCGTTGTACACTTCTTTTGCTCCCATGCTATACATTTTGTATTTCCTCTGCACTCCTGGGTTTGCTGGTAGAAAACTCATATTTGAGTTAAGCTCGCCTATGTACATTTAGTTTTCTTTTGTTAATTGTAACTTGTTTTTTGTGTGTACATTAAAGAATTAAAGTATACTTTTACTTATAACATCGTTTTATAATAAATAAACTTAAGAATTTGTATTTTGATATAGTATTGATGTGCAGGTGAAATTAAACTCCCTTACTCTTTCAGGAAAATAGCATGATACTATATGGATGTTCAGTTTTATCTGAAAAACTAAAAAAAAATGTATGTAAACGCAACTAGCGCCATCACAAAACATGAAATTCACTATTCAGATATTTACACTATTATTAGATATATTTCTTATACTGTAACACTGCATAAACTCTAACATGTCAGACCGCAAGCTCCTTACCTAATTGTCATTAGCACGCAGCACACCGCGTAATCCGACACGACTGCCTAGCTCCCTAATGTGACGTCAACATGTTGGCAGACAATAAGTGTGTTGACGGGGTACTAACTGTATCCATTTGAATATTAATTATATATCGTGTAAGTTAAGTCACTGTTTTCGCCTTGCCACTAACATCGTCTTTTCGTTGGTCCAATTCTTATTAGATAAATATTTGTATTTAGGTGGAGTTATTTATTATTTTTTTTTTTTTATTAGGTTCACAAAACTAGATACAAATGTTATAAATACATGAGAGAAGTACATGGAATAAAAAACGGCGACAATTGTATCCTGCTGGATGTGAACACAGCTTGCTCAAATCGTCGTATCAAGTTATACATAAAGATTTTACATTATATTAAGTACAGTTTTTTTAACATACAATATTATTGAGTACAGTAGAGTAAAAGTTAAATTAAAAAGTGATTACAATTTTATTGAGTTAAGGTTTGAAGTAGTGCGTTATCGGTCGTTTCGCCCGCCAGTTTTTTGCCCGAGCGGGCGAAACAACCAAATCCAAATTTTTATAATTTTTATCAGGTGTGCCGCCCGAAAAGTAAGGTTTTTAAATACTAATTTACAGAAAACTTTAGTCATTCGTAATAATTCGCATCTCTTAATTGCAAAATTCATTACATTGCGAGAAATGTTAATTAAAAATTAACCCGTAGCTCTCTGACTATTAACCAATTAGCAGAGAGGGTAGTTTGAAATCCGATAGCTCACTAATGTCTGCTAGTGTAAGCCGGATAATAGGTGTATTATCGTATGACGTCATTCATTGATTTTGATCAACCTCGCAGTAGAAATGCATTAGCTAAGCGGCTTTAACGCAAATATAAGTACCTACGCTAGAGATTGACGAGTTCCTTGCCTATGATGACGTCATAAAGTATTGACAGCAAAAAGTTTTGAAACAAAAAAAAACATTAATCTAAAACCCCCTTATAAAATATGGACTAAATATTAAACCAGGTTTAAATTGACATAAGCCAATATTTTAGTGTCAAAGTTGTCAATTTAAACCTGGTTTAATGCATAGTCCATATTTTATAATAAGGGGGTAAGTATCTATACTAAAATCTCGGGATCTGAACCGAAGTTCAAAATTCTTTTAGTGTTGGATAGCCCATTTATCGAGGAAGGCTATAGGCTATATAACATCACGCTACGGTGAATAAGAGCTGAGCAGTGACCAAATAAAGAGCATTGGGAGCGAAACCAGCACGACTTATATTTAGAAAAATCCAACCAAAGTGTTTCAAATAGTTTAAAGTTTTAGTTAATGAATTAAATTAAATTAAATCTCGTTTATTCATCTAGGTTACAAAGTAACACTTATGAAAGTCACAAGTTAAGAATGTAACAGGTTATCCGAAAAGTAATGTCAGCAAATTTGCCTACGACTATATCTGCTATTTAGCTAATATTTCTTTCTCTTTTGTTCCAGATAAAAAATCGAGTAACCACGAATGAAATCAACACAACAAATCGATATATTTTCCAAAAGAACTCGACAGAATATATCAATAAATATAATATTCAGTATTATGTGATAGTGTGTTGTGAGTGTCTTCTTGTGTCGCCATGGCTGCCATTTTGAATATGTTTAAAGTTAAAATGGGCGTCGTGTTCGCGAGGATATGTCTTCTGCTTATGTTGGCTGTTTATTCTTCTCATGGTGAGCGACTTTTAATTATTCTTTTATACATAACACATGCTATGGTGGCTGAATGGATAAGGGACCGGCGTGCAAATCACGCGGTCCGAGTTCGATCCCGACCGCCACTAATGTTGATTCCACTTTGTGGAATTTATATGTACTAGTTAAGTGACTTACCATCTGCTACCCTAGAAGAAATTCTATGAGTATGTCTGATCCACCAACCCGCACTAAGCCAGCGTGAGTGGATTATGGCCTAAACCCTCTCAGCTCTCTAGTTAGAGGAGAGAAGACCCGAGCCCAGCAGTGGGAATTAATGCGTTGCTGATGATGACATAACACATAATAATAATGTACAAATTAAGCATGAGAAGCCAATTTTATCCGTGTAGTGACAAATTAAGAATACATAATGTCACTACCCCATTTCAACCCGTGGGTGTCGTAAAGGGGGATTAAAAAAACTTAAACAGACAAGAGCACTACGAGAAAAGGAAAGATCAAAACAAAACCCTATACCAACCCGTCTGGCCAGCGTGGTATAGTAGGCTAAATTCCCTCCACATTCTTTGGAGGAGACCCGTGCCCAGCAGTGGGACGTTTCTGGGTTGTAGTCTTGTAGTGATGATGATGATGAATATATTTTAGCGATGCGAGTTAATTGCGGTTCCAGTTGCCTCGGTGTGGGTTTCATTTTAGCTTCAATCATTATAACAAGTCTTATTAAAAAACAGGGGATTCTATTCCGATAAGCTATCAATCTAAAATTTGCGCGGTCAATTCCCTCCCACAAGCCCATTATTATTGTAACTAAAACAAAAAAAAACTAGGCCTATATTAAAAAGCAATTTAATCTAACGCCCTAATGTCGGCTCATTATAATACAAAATAAAAACGGGCCACACAAAGAACTTGTAATAAATAGAAGTGTTTTATACGACACGATCTAACTGCTAAAAATAAATATATTAAAAACTAGCTATTCGTCCGCGTGGAATTTAACAAAAGCAACATTACTTTTTTTTTAAATAATTTTTGAATTATTCTAAAATATCAAATAATACCCTCAGTTACTCCTTATTACATCAGCTTTCTGCCAGTGAAAGTCTTGTCAAAATCCGTCCAGCTGTTCTATAAACAAGCCGGAACAAACAGACAGACAAAAATTTAAAAAATGTTATTTTGGTATATGTACCTTATATACATTCATATGCTTGTAATAAAAAGCAGTTATTTTAATATTACAAACAGACACTCGTCGCTTTTGTTTGGTGACTGCTCAGGTCTTATTGGCTCTAGCGTGATGTTATATAGCCTATAACCTTCCTCGATAAATGGGCTATCCAGTAGGTCCAGTAGTATTATTATTATTATAATTAGAATGGCTATATGTTTACCACGATTGTACTACTCACTTAATTTCCGCCACAGCGAGCGATTTTGTGACGCCTATGTTCAGCAGTGGACGTCATTGGGCTTATATGATCATGATGATGATGTTGACGATGATGATTGTATTCCGTGAAAAGCAGTTCAATATTTTTTATTGTATTGATTATATTTTTATGCGCTAGAATGACCACAACAAATAGGACAACAAATACTTTTCAATTTATAATTTTTTTTTGAAAATTGACTGTTTTGAATTATCTGGACTGTCAAAGTGACGTATTTTTGTTGTGTTCGTATTTTGGCATACACCTTATCTTTGTGAATAGGCGATTTGTTTGCCACTGTTAAAATGAAAAATGAATAATAATCATGTTATAGTTTCAATATACCTACATTAAATTTTTAAATTTAGAATTTTACTACAAAATGAGAATAATTATATTATTTTTAAACGGTCTACATCGTATCGTTATCGTGTCGTATACATTAAAGTTGCCACATAATAAATTCTATCGTCGCTTGTAAAGTATTGAAACGGTCTAAATGTAACATGCCCAGTCCGGACATTTTGGACAATTACATACGGCATTATGTTATTTAAGTGTTTTGTTGTTTATTTTATTATTTTCAAAAAAAGAAGGTTATCAATTCGTTTTATTTGTAATATTGAGTGGGACAACACAGGTTGACTAAAAAAAAAAAAAAATTGTTAGAAATTTGTCTGAGACGGACTTAAAATAGTTGACATACTTAAAATCATTATTTTTCTTTTTTGAAGTCGGTTAATTTAAAAATTACCTAGCTTTTATTACAATATGCCGGTAAAAAGAAGCCTATGTCACTCAATTATAACGTAGCATTCTACCAGTGAAAGAATTACTGAAATCGGTCCAGTAGTTTTTCAGTTTATTCGGTACAAGCGTACAAAAACACAAATCTTTCACTTTTATAATATTAGTGTAAGTAGATTTATTTGAAACTAGAAGTCTCGTCTCGTCGTTCTTTATTTGGCCACTGACCAGTTCCTATAGGCCGTAGCGTGGTGTTATAGCCTATGTTACTCAGTGATAATGTAGCTTTCTTACGACAAAAGAATGTTTGAAATCAGTCCTGTAGTTGTTAAGTTGTTTTTTTTTTTTTTTTTTTATACCACGACGGTGGCAAACAGACGTACGGTCCGCCTGATGGTAAGCGGTTACCGTAGCCTATGGGCGCCTGCAACACCAGGGGCATCACGAGCGCGTTGCCGACCCTTAAGAAACCTATTCACTCCTTTTTTGAAGAACCCCATACTGTAGTCCTTTGTTACATACAAAGATAAAAACATACAAACAATTTTTCAGCTATTCCTTATAATATTAATATAGACTATAGATGTATAGATAAGCCAGCATACCTTAGCGTATAATTAAAATCTTTACATACTGCTCTACTCCAATAGGTTTTAGCGTGATGAAGCCTGGAACCTTCATTAGCAAGGCTATCTTATCATCATCATCACACCGCTGGACATACGCCTCTCCTAATTTCCGTCAAAACGAGCGAGACATACAGTACTCAACTCAACTCAAAATCTGTAACAGACATACTTGCAAAGCTTGTTTTCACGCCAATTTGCGCTAAATTTATAACTACCTCCAATACGCTTCCCCCGTACGTTCACCGGGTTAAATAGTTATAGCAAATAACCCTAAAATCATAACCCCCCACTCGTCCAAATGAACAGTCCATTCTTAATCTAAGTTAACCATTAACAGCTCTTACAAACACCGAAGTATGTATAATGAGACCGAAATGTTCCTGTAATTACAATTTACACAGTCTCAACCCTTCACACGGCCACAATTATCTAGATAATTAACCCTGCGAGCGTTCTCAGCTAAATTCTAAGCGTTTGGGGATGTTTAGAACCAAGTACGTATTTATAAGAAACTATATCCACCAAGCGATGTATGATGATTAATTCTTGTATACAGTTATACACCTTAATGTTTGTTGTATAAGGTGGAAATTACTCTAAGAATTCATTTTCACTTAATACCTTTTTATAGAGAAGTGTGTGTGTTGCCTGTGATGCTCAAAGTTTGTTCCCAACGGACGTGGAGAAATGATTATGGTTGTAGTTTGATGTCCAAGTGTTTTGAAATGCGGTTAAGTGCCAATCTGTTGGGAATTTTATAGATTTATGGGTAATAGTAGAATTTAGTTTATTTATGTCTTAAGTAAGATAAAGATGGAAGATGATTGTGTGATTTATAATTTAAGTTTCAAACAAAATAATATAATCATCATCAGCAACCCATTAAGTCCCACTGCCGGGCTCGGGGCCTCCTCTCCTCTAACTAGAGAGCTGAGAGGGTTTAGGCCATAATCCACTCACGCTGGCTTAGTGCGGGTTGGTGGATCAGACATACTCATAGAATTTCTTCTAGGGTATGTGGGTTTCCTCACGATGTTTTCCTTCACTGTTAGCAGATGGTAAGTCACTTGACTAGTACATATAAATTCCACAAAGTGAAATCCACATTGGTCCTGCCGCGCCGGTCGGAATCGAACTCGGCCCGCGTGATTTGCACGCCGGTCACTTACTTTCACTTCACTTCTAAATAATATATTTCTACAGAATTTGACACCCAACCCACATTGAAGTCAATCAACACACCAGGTGTTGATTGACTTCAGACCGCCGCACAGTGTTTTGTGAAACTCGATTTTCGGACATCCCATTATTATTGAAAAACCTGACAGAAATGATCATTTAAAAGCAAGATTTTGTATCCCCATTTAGCTACCAAGTCTAGTTTTTGAATTATAATTTTTTGAAAATCGACCAAATTTTGTTTCGATTTTCAGAAAAAAAATTATTACATTTAAAATAAGCATCATAGAAATAACGATGTTAGGTACATTGATGGCGCATCTTATGCCGGGTATTTTAGTGCATAAATGAACTTCGTAACTTTACTTGATCCAGATATATACGTGTTTTTCGATTTTTAGTTTATCTTAATTTTCTCGAAAATCCCTCAATTTTGGGAAAAGTTATTTATACTCACATTATTTGGATAACTTCTCCAACACACCACATAAATTTCACAACCCAATTCCATGGGACTTGGAAACCACAACGATTTTAAGTTTAATCCGGATTTTACGTCGTTAGGGCTGTCAAAATCTCAGATAATTATTTATATCCGGATTTTATATCTTTGCCAAAAAATATATCTACCTAGTAATAAAATCGGTAGTTTGGATATTATCTGACGTGAAAAAGCCAGGATAACAGCTTGGTATCTAAATAAAATATTATTCATCGATGTACGTTAAAAAGCATATTCAGGCATTTTGTGTTATTTAAGTATGTTTGTAGTACGTACTAAATACTGCTAAATGACATGCAAAATCCACATAATGCAATAGCAATAACATAAGCTGGGAGTACCTCCACGCGGTGAAGGCGGTAACAGTTTCTACTGGCTAAAACTCCCATAAATATTTTTAATTTGACCACCAGCTATCCAAACTTTATTTGCTATTTATTTCGAATTCTACCTACAAACAAACATATGTAGTAAACCTGAAGGGAACTTTTAACTTGATATTTCTCTTAACTATATTTTTTATATGTATGTATTTATCAATTATATTATATTCCTCTGTTTCTTTCTTTTAAGTGGCATGTTGTTTCTGGACTACCATAAGGTCGACTGGTAGAAAATGCGTAAGGCATTAAGTCCATATTTGTACAATGATTATTTTTTGCTTAAGTATAGAGTTTTTAACAAATAATAATAAATAAATAAATATTTTTGAAAGGTCTCGGTAGGCCGCCAATAAACTGGTTCACGTTCTGTATGTCATTCTGACTACGGAACTTTTACTTTTACGAAAAATGTAATCCACAAAATAAGGATTAAAAAATTGACAACCCTAACAAAAATAGTTAAACTGGAATAACTTCTGAGTCCCATGGATTTGGGATGTCATAATTTTGTGGTGTATTGGGGAAATAAATAGAATGATTTCTGTATAGATAACTTTTCCCAAAACGGCGGGATTTTCAAGAAAATTAATAAAAACTAAAAACCGAAAAACTCGTATAAATCTCGATCTAACAATGGTGCGAGGTTCATTTATGGACTGAAATACTCGTCATAAGATGCGCCATCAATGTACCTAACATCATTATTTCGTATCACGCTTAGTTTAAGCGTAATTAATTTTTTTCTTAATATCCGGATGGAAAAATTACGATTTTCAAAAAATTATAACTCAGAAACTAGACTCGGTAGGTAAATGGGGATACGAAAACTTGTATTTAAATGATCATTTCTGTCAGGTTTTTCAATAATAATGGGATGTCCGAAAATCGGGCTTCACAAAACACTGTGCGCCGCGCCGCCATGCTGGGCTTTAGCGCTCCTAAATTTTTTTTTTTTTTTTTATGCTTTCATTGCAAAACCATGTGTTTTCAAAATGCTTTTACCATTTTCAAATACATACTTAGTTGGTACCTACTTCAAGTGATGATGCCACATACCTTACGTCTTGAACAAATTTAAGTTTTTTGAATATCCAAATTTTATTGAATTTGATATACTTATTTAAATTATTCTCTACAATTCTGTGATATTTTGTAACTATTTCGGCGATTAAAAAGAGTGGATTGAGTTTCTTGCCTAGTTCTCAGAGCTCAACCTTGTCAGTGAACTGGCCTTAGGCAAATTTGCTGACACCTTTTTTTGACTTTGTATGATGCAGACGTTCTTAAGATGTATAAGCAATAAAATAATAATAATATAATAATATTCTACCACATTCACACAGCGGCATCTAGTTCCAAAGTAAGCAATTATATTTGCTGGTGTTATGGGTACTAAACAACTGATATACTACTTAAATACTTTTTTTTTTGTAAATCCATACATATTATAGATAAATTACACCCAAACACAGAACAAACTTTAAACTCATCACCCAAATATTTGTCCTGGGTGGGGATCGAACCCACGACCTCCGGCTTAGTAGTCAGGGTCGCTAACCACTAGACCATAGGCAAGTACACTTATTTATATTTACTCTGTACAACTCTGCGATATTTTGTAACTATTTCGGCGATTAAAAAGAGTGGATTGAGTTTCTTGCCTAGTTCTCAGAGCTCAACCTTGTCAGTGAACTGGCCTTCGGCAAATTTTCTGACACCTTTTTTTGACTTTGTATGACGTTCTTAAGATCTAAGAAATAAAAGAATTGAATTTGATGCGATCCAAACACCGCATTTGCATCTACACTCATCAATCTCTACGCGGGAACCGCCGCCAGTTAATAAAATAAATTCTCGACTCCCAAGATGTTCCTCCATTCTCACGCCATCAAAAATGCTCTGAACGGCGTAAGAATGTGTTTAAAAACCCATAACAATGCCGTGGCAAGGCCATGTTTAAATGTTAATGCCACACGTCGACATAAGCCGTATGCGTTGCTCAAAGTTTTCGCTAAGCCTCTTAAAGCCGATGTATATGTTTTTTTCGGTAATGGATTTGGTTGCTAAGTAAGCTTTTACCTGTATTTAGGGGGATTTTGGGCAGATAGCTTCCCAGGTGGTAACATATAGATATTGAGCATTGGTATGATAGTTTTAAATATTTTTTTTATCGCTTGAATTGGCAGCTTGTAAATAATACCTAGTAAGGTAAGCGACACCCATACTGAAAAGGAAAACAGAAATGTGGAGGGAAAGCAAATAGATGGGTTATATATGATTATAATAATAATATATATATATATATATATATATATATATATATATATATATATATATATATATATATATATATATATATAATATATAATGTATATAACGTAACTATTCGGCTAATTTTTACTTCAAAATAGAACACTAGATAATGTACAGGGGAGTCAGGGGAATGTGTCTGTCTGCGGTCACGGGCACAATGAATTCCACACTTAAGCTAGTTTAAAATAAATACGACGGGAATTCACACAATATTGTATTTAGTGTTTTACTTCTTTTGCTTTACGTTTCGACCAAGTTTCGTGTGCTATAAATAAAATAAAAACCTAAATATATTTGCAAAAGGTCGAAATTCAATTACTCAAAGTCGTATAGAACATGTAACTCTAAAAGAGTAACTTCAGGTTGAGGTGTAGTAGAGAGTACCGAATTTTACAGATAATAAAAGACCCTATACCAATCTGTCAAAGTCTAAATTTACGTGAACAAAAGAACAGCTAGTTAGCACTCTCTTGAAAGTAGGTAGTAATTGATGAGATAAATTTATTAAAAATGCAGATAAATAGTCAAATTATAAAACTAAACCATAACGCTTTCACACAAGGTCGAAATTTACGTAAATACAACTCTCTAGTAATGTAAGAGACAAAAGGTGTAGATAAATAAAATCCAAATTCAAAAATAAACCCTAAAACAATCAATCAAGGTTGAAATTTACGTGAACAGAACTAGTACTTCCTAATAACGTAAGAGACAATTAAAAAGATGCATTTACGTTTTAATTTCGTTCATGACAGTCTCGAGTCAATAAATTAAGCTCTCAAACGCTTAGCGAACGTCTGTCGCATAAGTAGGGTGACAATACGACTGCACATGTACTGGATATTTATTTTGTAATTCCATGCTGTCGTTTTTGCGTGATTCGCGTACAAACATACAGACAGAGAAAAAAATTTGGGCTGTAAAAAAAACCGCCATATTATTTTTATTTAATATCTATAATGTAAAGACCAATGATATTGTATGTTAAAAAAGGAACATACAATACAAAATCTCTCACTGTGACGGTAATTAGGAGAGGCCTATGTTCAACAGTGGACGTCATTGGGCTTATATGATGATGATGATGATGATAGACATCGACAAATTACAATTCTATTATATTATAGATTGAAATTATTTAAAAAAGACTGCCTGGCTGTCGCAGCAGAAGTGCAAACACGCTGGCCTGGTGCTACTGTGTGTCTAATCCACCAACCCGGTGGATCAGGCACACAGTGGCTTACCATCAGGCGGGCAATACGTCTACTTGCAACCGTCATGGTTTAAAAAAGGAGACTGGTCTGATGACTGAGAATTTCAAAAAAGAAGAACCACTACAATTTTTTCCCGACTCTGGGTTCGACTGCGCATCTCCCGTACACACCTGAACCACCGAAGCAGTAGTCAATAACAAAATACGACAAAACAAGTCTCAACTGGCACGAAACCCATGGCTCTCCTACTCACAACCCGTTCTATTTCAACATGTATGTCTGATGACAGACGACGTATGCGGACAGCCAAGCGCCCCAAGATTAATTGGGATGAAGATACTTAGCATTGATATCGTTTATATAACGTATATGAACAATTAGGTATTATTTATGTGTTTAGTAATTATATTAATTTAAATTAGCTAAGCCCGCGACTTCGTTCGCGTGGAAAACTAATTTCGCGTCATATTATCACTGAACCCTAATATTTCTTTCACGGTACCCTAATTTTTTTCAAAAGTGAAAGTTCCTACCTGTTCCTCGTGGGATAACATATCCGCCACTAAAAATTCGGTCGAAATTGGTTCAGTTGTTTTAGAGTTTAACTCAAAAAAACAGACCGACAATACTATTGTGTTTTATTATAAGTAACGTACCTGCCTAAATACTTTCATATACCTACTCTAAAAAGCTGATATTTTGATATTTCAAATAGAACTTTAATTATTCAACGAAAAGAGTGGGTTATGTTTTTACCCGACTGTCAGGACGGGTATTGTTTTTCGCGCGTATCTTGTATGTTTGTAAATTTCTTTATTCCACGAATCTTCCAAACGGCTGGATGGATTTTGACAATTAGGGTATCGTTAGATTCGTCTAGAAAACCCAAGTGTCCTTAGATAGGTTTTAAGAATAAAAAGACTTAAACGGCGGACTTTTGACGCCAAATTGTAAGAAGTTCAATTTTTTTTTAACCAAACCTATCGAGTTGGGTATCAAAATAAAGAGAATCAAAAGGAGATTACATATATTCAAAAAGAGATTATACATAATTGAATGGTTCCAAATTGTAAGTAGTTCTATTATTTTTTTAACCAAACCTATCGAGTAGAGTAAGTATCATAATAAAGGGAATCAAATGGAGATTACAAATATATACATTATGTATTTAAATTTAATCAGGTATAATAAATAGTATTACAATAATTTTACGGACTTTTTGGTGCGTTGCTCTCTGTTGATTTGTTCTGCCCTACCTAAAAAGAACAGCATATCTGAATGTCAAGCGCACGGGAATTTGTATCTAAATTTAGTAAATTTACGTGCGTTTTTTCCTTAGCTTATGTAATGTAACTGCGGCTTTTCTTATTAGCAAGGCAGTGTTGCAGTCGGGTTATTAAATTTTATTTAATTATATTTACTTGTTATTTATTTAGAGGCATAAGAAACGTGTAGGTATGGCAAAGTTTAATATACATTATACCATAAAAAATAAAACATTTGAATTCTGAAACTTATTACCATTTTAACCTGTAGAAAGACTTAGCTTAATTTAACGGCACGGACAAAGGGCATTGGGCCTTTTGGTATCGCTTCCTCGACTTCCCTCAATAGCGATGAGTGATATATCATTGGATAGGCCTTTTTAAGTTCAACAATCGTTACTATGGCGACATTCTCGAATTGGTTGTCCGTTTTCTGATATACTGGTTTAAATGTGGCCAATTTGTAGATATAAGTTGTTATATTTTTCTTTTTATCTGAAAATACTTACTAAAATGAACACCAGTTTGGAGTACTATATTACGGAAACAGAAGCATCAAATATTTAGGTACTAATTATAAATGTGTTTCTTTTTTATCTGTATAACTTATTATCATATTATTATCTGGGCTCAAGGCTCTCGTGGACCAAAGACAAAGGTGATATTGTCAGGATTCTTGGCGTACTATGTATGATAGGAATGTATAAGAGTGTTTAGTTTAATGATTTTTACTAGAAGTCGCGCGGGGCTTCACCCCGTCTTTCTTTATTTGGCCACTGCGTAGCTCCTATTGGCCGTAGCGTGATATTATAGCCTATAGCCTTCCTCGATAAATAGGCTATCCAACACTAAAATATTTTTTTTCAAATCGGACTAGTAGTTCCTGAGATTATCCCTTTCAACCAAACAAACACTTTAGCTTTATAATATTGGTATAGATAGGTTTTAATTTACCTCACATTGCTCCATAAAACCTTAACTCCATAACTTACTTTAAAAATACATACCTTAACCCTCTAACCTGAAAAAAAAAACTAACTTAAACGTGGAACGGCGGCCATATTAAAAACAAAAACGATTGGTAATAGCCAGTACGTGCCTACAGGCTTAATATTCGTTTATATGAGCATACGCGCAAATCCTTGGGCTTAAGCAGGGTGTACATGTGTTGTAATATCGATGGTTTGTAATATTACATTATTTTGTTGATTTTAGTATGAAATTGTCAGACTTACTGCCTTGCTTTCGATTTAGTATTGCTAGAAAGGCTAATATTAAAAGTTTTCTTTCTAAAGAAGGGACAGATCAGGAGTATCCTCAACCGGTAAGTATGCATGAAAAGACTGATGAATGTTGAAGAAGCCAAAGATGTATGTCAGAATCAGCAAGCGGAGGGAAATGGTCTCTGCCTACCCCTCTGTTGGGAAAGAGGTGTGATCTATATGTATGTATTCTTTAACGCTCCCATTTATTAGTTTTGAAGTGCAGAACCCTAAACACCTAAATATTTTATTATTGAGTCCCCCAATAATCATTAGTAAAATTCTAAAACAGTATTATTTTGAAACTGTAATTACGTCATTAAGTCGCGTCACATTACTACCGAGTGTGAACACGCCCTTACACCGCGCCCAACGCCATCTGTCATCGAGTTTGACAGCTGACAGTTAAACGATTTAAAAATAGAACGTTCAAAATGAAAATATGAAGTTTGTGTCTTTTAGAATAAGTAGCAATTTTACCTTTCTGTTGCCCGCGGTACAAGGAATTCTATTCCGTGCTTAAATATTATTTTATAATATTATTTTTTCATTTTACTCCCCAATAAACCTTCCTCGGTCCACTACAAATCTATACTAATATCATAAAGAGGAAATATTTGTATTATTATATGTAACGAATAAATTTAAAAACTACTGGATCGATTTAAAAAATTCTTTTGCTCAGTCAATACTACTTTTGACTGGTTAAGAGTTTTAACTTTAATATTAAGTATATAATATAAGAAATTAGGTATTCCATTGAATGGAAGTCACCTGAGACTGCGATGAAATTTTTTTTAGTTTAGTTTTGTTGTCCTGGAAGTCGTGTTTTTAATTTTTTTTAATAATTAACTATTTTAGTCATACACATCCTTTCAGCTTTCTGGCATGAGTAACTAATATCCACCCATCCATCCATCCAAACTTTCCAATTTATAGTATTACTAGCTGTGCCGGCGACTTCGTTCGCGTGGACAACTGTTACTTATCCCGCATTCATGGATTTTTAATGTTTTTTTTACGGAACCCTGATATTTTTTCAAAACCAAAGTAGCCTTAGTTACTCCTTGTGACATTAGCTATCCGCCAGTGAAAGTCCCGTCGAAATCGGTCGAGCCGTTCCAAAGATTAGCTGGCACAAACAGACAGAAAGACAGACAGACAAAAAATAATGTTATTTTGGTATATGTAACCGCCGCATGGTTAGAAATGCATTTAAGAGCGCCACACCACGGTACGGTTGTCCATGGACCTCTAGAGTTCACAACGCACGCAACATGTTAACAGATTAACAAGATTCATTTCACATGTGCACACGTAGTATACACATTCAAATGCATGTAGTAAATAACATACATACATACATACATATAGATCACGCCTCTTTCCCAACAGAGGGGTAGGCAGAGACCATTTCCTTCCACTTGCTGATTCTGACATACATCTTTGGCTTCTTCAACATTCATCAGTCTTTTCATGCATTCTCGCCGGTTGAGGGTACTCCTGATCTGTCCCTTCTTTAGAACGTCACCTATTTGGTCATGGTACGTTCTTCTAGGTCTTCCCCTTCCAACGTTTCCTTTCACATTCGTCTCATATATTTGTTTTGTCACTCTTCCTTCATTCATTCTCTCTACATAACGTAGTAAATAACGATTATTTTATTATTACAAACAGACACACCAATTTTATTTACTTATATTTACTTTCAAAATAAGCGTCTCTAATTAATTTCCTTGTTTTGTAAATTATATTCGTATATCAATTGTCAAACACAAACTTATAGTTAGCAATTAGTAAACATTATTGTTATAATTTGTCGCCGTCAAAGTCGCTTAATGATGGCAACACACGCTATGAACAAAAAAGCCAATTAAAATATGATACTGTTAATATTTATACTGTTAACTGCTTCGGTGGCGCAGCGGGAAGTGTATACGACTGCTGTGCAAGAGGTCCCGGGTTCGATTCCTGGGTCGGGTGAAAATGGTATTGGGCTTTTCTAACATGAAATTCCAGTATTGAGATTTTCCCGGAGTTTGGTAAACAAATCTGCGATATAATATATAAACGATATAAATGCACCTAAAGTTCATAGAATAATAAATCGTAAGTTACCTTACGTGCGTTTTTTCTGTGACCAATATAAGGTCAATACATCGTTCTTTCTTAGCAAGGCAGAAATGTTCCCGGTAGATGACATTAGGGGACCAAACATAGCTGGTGAAATGTGGACGTGAAACACCTCTGCCTACCCCTTCGGGGAACAAGGCTTGATGCTATGTATGTACTGTTAATATTTACCTACTTTAATACCGTATAAAAGAGATTTAACGAGAAACGCCGATGGGCCAATTTGAACCTTATGATTTTAGACAAAAGATAAAAGTTGCAATTACATTTTTTATACCAAGATGGTGCAAAACAAGCATAGGACCTAAAGGTAAGCTTTTACCGTAGCTTATAGATGCTTGCATCATCAGGGGAATCACATAATCAATTTCAATCAATAAAAATTTAAAATCAATTTACCTCAATTTAGCGCAGTAGCAGTCTAAGTATGTCTAAAACACATTTCTATCAAAACGCAAAAAGAAAAACCATTTTTGTGATTAAATTATATTAACACATTTGAAACTTTGACACTAAGTGTCAAAGTTGTCAATTTAAACCTGGTTTAATGCTTAGTCCGTATTTTGTAATAAGGGGGAGCAAGTTTTTATTTTTGTTATTATCATGCGGAACCCACTTCACTTGAATTGAACTCACCCTTAACCTATTTATTTATTTAGCCTAACATAAACTAAGATAATAAAAGACCCAAATACAATAATATCAACTAAATTAACTTTGCTATTTTACACAAAAAACAATTTTCTAACGGAAACGTCCCGAGTCCCGAGGGCCGTATTTTCTAAACATCTTCAGTCTAGCTAAGATTGTATGTCTGGATCTGGAATACTCTGTCAAGGTTTAACCCCTTAGGGGTACAAGACGAGATAGACATGTCTTTATTTGTTACATTTTTCTCAGAAACTGTATGTTACATCATTATATTCTGGAGTAAAAGTATGAAATTATATAGGACAAATGTGAAAATTTGTTGAATTGTTTTAATCTTACTCATTTATGCTTAGATTTGTGTTTGAGTTTTAATAAAATAATTACTAGTTGTTTGTCGTACCGTGATGTTATTGTAACCATGTCATTTCAACCGGTGGGTGTCGTAGACAAGACCACTGCGAGAAAAAGAGTATAGTAGGCTTAATTCCCTCTACAATGGACCTGTGCCCAGCAGTGGGTTGTAATGATGATGGTGATGATGTCTGATACACCAACCCATATTAGTGCAGCGTGTATGGATTATGGTCTAAACTCTCTAAGCTTTCTAGATAGAGAAGAGGAGACCCTTGCCCAGCAGGCTGACATTCTACCAGTGGTGAAACTGGCGCTTAGGATTTCCTATAGTTTGTGGGAATTACCTCACGAAGTTTTTCTTCACCGTTAGCGGACGGTCACTTGACTAGTATGTACTAATCAAGTGACAAGTGAATAATATAAATTCCGCAAAGCGAATCCACATTTGTACTACCAGTCGGCATCGAACTTGTATCGCATGATATACATACTTATCTATTCGGTCTCCATCGCATTAACTTCACAAATATTATGAAATTTAAAGAAACTGAACACCCCGTAACCATTCGTCTTAAAACAGCTTACGAACTTTAAAAGCCCTTCTAAATTAACTAACTTTAGAGAAAATCCCCCGTTCATAAATCGTGATACACATTGACGACCCTAAACCGGTATAAACCGGATACTACCGGTTCAACCCGGCTCGCGCCGGAAAAAACCCGCCCCTAATGTCATTTAGACATAAATAAGGGCATGTAAGCCGGTTATTAAGTAAAAGTAAATAGGTTGGACTGTCTTTAAGTAGTCTTAGGTGATCATAAATTGCCACCCTAATAGGTAATAAATCAATTGGACAGTACCGTGGAGTCGTTATTGATTTTTTTGATGACAACTTTCCAATACGAACTTTCCAAAAGAATAAATCTGGTATGAGTATTTATATTTTTTTTCTATGAGCAAGCTACCCACCTGATGGTACGCGGTTGCCACCGCTCATAGACGTTGGCAATGTTATAGGCACAGCCAAGCCGCTGCCTAACTAGAGAGAACAGCTCTCTTTAAACCTATACAGAACCCTAAAATCAAATAAATTTGTAGCCCTACATGTTCTGATTGAGTGTGTCAAACGTTGACAGACAATGAAGTGAAACACGGAGACGCTTGAGAATGAAATTGCCACAAACGGTCACCCATCATGGACTGACCTTGCTGAGTGTTGCTTAACTTCGATGATCGTATCGAACAGCTCAGTACCACAATACTACGAGCGCCTCTTTTTTTTATACGATACGATATTACAAAATTACAGATGGACAACGATTATTATATATAACCGTTTATTTATTACCGAATGGAACCCTAAAATCAGGATATTTGTATGGCTGAAGCCAGTTTTAAAGATAAAATGAACGCTGCTCTCAGAATGAAGCATCCACTTTCTGCGCTTCCAACCAAAACCTAATTTATTCTCGAAAATTCAACGAAAACAATAAATAACCTATTCAAAGCTTCAAATAAAAACAATAGTTTATCCACCACTCAAATTGATCGAGTTCTTTCCCCAGTTTAAAGGAAAAACTAAAAAAAATAGCACGGCAACACCACTCCATTCGTTTCTGTCTTTTAAAACTGCATTTTAAACTCTACGGATTTATTTTAAAGTTATTTCCATAAATGTTTGAGATGGCAATACTTTTGCGGGCAGTGTATTCAATTTTGAACCTTATGTTAGTTGATTAAAGAATGGGAATAAGAACTATGTGAATTAAAAGCTGTTTAAGTTGGCGTAGCTAACATCAGTATTAAAAGTTTTGACGGCGCCTTGTATATAAATTTTGGGTAGTTTCTAAATTTCAGAATTAAACAATATAGCGTCACGATTTTATCCCGAAGGAGTAGGCAGAGGTGCATCATACCTACATTTCACCAGCTTTGTGACCCGTGTAAAAGGGGGCAATCATGTTGCCATAAACTGATGATCCAAAATAGGTAAAAAAATTTTTGAAGTTGTAAATCCCTGAAAAATTATGTTTGAACGCTAGAAAACGGGTACTAATTAGAAATAAGTATACAAGACTAAGGAATATAATACTTTTATCAAACGATAGTAACAAGTGGGTTAAAAATACTAAAACAAGCAAAATACGAAAGCATAATACACACAGTTATAAATTTTTCGTAACAACATTAATGTCCCACTGCTGGGCTCGGGTCTCCTCTCCTCTAACTTGAGAGCAGTTATAAATACCGAAAGAAAATTATCACGAAGTTTTAATCATGGCACCATATTCTATGATTTTTATTGAAATAACCGCATGATGGGCAACAAAAAGGCTGGCAACACAGGACTTCTATAATTTGTGGTTTAACTCAAATAATATTATGCGGTTTCAGAACGATATCGTTTTAATTTTCCCTTTATGAGCTATGCGACTTTTATGGCTTTCAATTAACGATGTCATTTCAAATTTTAATCAATTAATTTATTTATTAATCAGCTTGTGACCACGATCTGGGCTTTTCGATTGAAACGTGCGTCGCTCGGGTAAATAAGGTATTTGTTCATTCTAAAAATAAGTTAATTTTTCAAATATAATTACAACATAAAATGTATAATAATGGTTAAAAGGTATTTATTTCTCGCTAGCAACTGAACGCAGCTTCGCCTATGTATTCAATTCAATTTAAATGAATTCATTTCGGATTATATATCTGATCCATAAAAAAATAGCAACATTTTTCTTAAGCCTAAGGTCACAGAACATGTAATGGTACTATTACGGTAAGTAAATTACATTTTAGGTTAATGCACTCAAAGATATACAAAACATTACATCAAACTCGGTCCCGCTGTTGCCCCCAATGACGTACTTACAGAAAACTTATATCTACAGTCACGTCCTCTTACAGTAAAAAAATAACCCGAAATTAGAATAACGATGATGATAACAAATAAAAAGATCTTAATATTTTATAGTCTCCCAAATAAAATTATCTTTAATGACCTCAAATCACTAATCGGCGAATTCACGTCACATCGCGGCCATCACTAAACTTCCCGCCATTCGTTAATGTCAAAACAACTCGTGAACGACGAAATAAAAATTAAAAAGTCCCCACAACCAAGAATGTCTACACCAATAAGCGTGGCATAAATAATCAGCCGGTGTACGTCTCGGCAAATTACCCAGAACGGGCGGGTTGGGAATTGATGGCAACACTGAAATAAGTGCCGCCATGTCAACTATGTTGGCTGTCGACGAACGCCTTTGCCTTATTTTTTTTTCTGTCTAATGATTCGAGTGGCGCGTTCTAAATTGGTTCTATTGTAATTATGCCGGGTTTTTGTTTATGGGCTTGACATTGTTCTTTTTTGGTAGGTATTTGTATTTAATATAGATCGTGAGGTAGGTCATGATGAGATTTCAAGCGTTTGTGCTTGAAGAATAAAGTAATTCTTAAAATATGTGAAGTATTTGAGACGGTGGCTTTAAGTTCATACATACTAAGTTATATTCATAGATCGGTTGTAATTAGAGGTTAGAGCTGCCTTAAGAGGGTTTATACAGAGGAATGGCAACATTGCAATTAAGTGTCATATTTAGTGGTTTTCGATTTTTATAGTTTGCAAGCCTTGCAAGTTCCAATGTGTTATTTGCATATAAATAGAACTGAAAACACAATGATTAGGTACCTTTTACACACTTTTCACCTAATTCTAAAAAGTGTATTGAAATAATTTCGAAAAAATTGCTCTGATTAAATGATAAAAATCGAAAGCGACTAAATATGACACTAAATTGCGATGATGCCATTCTTTTGTATGAACCCTCTTAATTATTATGTATCGTTTTAGTTGTAATAAATCGCCACATAGCTATAGCACTGTTTACATCATTATCTTTGTGCAACTTCTATAAATTTCGGCAGGCTACAATTATAAATATCTACTTCTGTAGCTAATACATTGATGAGCCGTATGGCGCGCGACACGGGGGCAAATTTAAGTAAGTTCGTCCTCGAACAGGTGGGCAGAGTGTGGAGGGCGGCAATATAGATTATTAATAATAATATAATATTAATGAGAGTAAATAAACAAAATCAGGGGAATAACCTTGTCCCAATTGACACCTAATTGGGTCGTTCGTAATTAGAACAAGGTTGCCAATACAAAAAATATTTGGCAGATTAGTAGAATATAGTAGATTCCCAAGTTTGTACATTAATAAAGTTTGATCAATACATTATTTTTGTTTTTTTATTTGTAAAAGAATAAAATATTAATAAAAATAACTATTTTTTGAAATGTTTGCAAGAAGTTTCAGCTAATGCCACTGAAATCTACATATAAAATATATTTTAAATCAAATCTTTAAATACAATTTGACAATGATTTGTCAAATTGACTGACTGTCACTGTCACCGTGGCGCAGTGGTTAAGGTGGTCGCCTCGCCACTACATCGCCGTGCTGGGTGACGTGGGTTCGATTCCCATACGAGACAAATATTTATGTGATTCATAGATATTTGTTTCTAGTCTGGGTGTACTTTGTGTCCGTTAGTTTCATGTTTGTAAAGCTCCCCGCGACACAGGGCTTGATCCCTAGTGCGGGCGTTGTCTTTTTAAAAAAAATAAAATAAAATAAAAAAATAAAACATCCTACATCGATTTGGACGGTGTTACACAAAAAGGATCCAACCCACAAAATGTGACTTTTGAGATATTTAAGTTTGAAGTTTAACTTGTATTTGCACATTGATGTACTATTATACCGTCTTTGTTTCTTTGGGTAATATGTGTATATATTTATATTAATTTTATAGTCTGAAGAATTAATTAGTATAAGCTTATATTTTTTGAAATATTTCAATAAATAGAGGATTGGATCCTTTTTGCTAAATGTAATTTTTAATTAATGTATGTTCATTTTTAATTTCACAAAAAAGATCCAATATGGTATATTGATGTGAGATAATTGATTTAATTAATTATATATACATATATATAGCATGGGTGAGGCCTATGTTCAACAGTGGACGTCATTGGGCTGATATGATGATGATGATGATGATAATATATAGCATACAGCTGCGTTGGAAGATGTTTTTAAGCTTCTTGCCTGGGACGGATTTGGCATCAACATAAATAGCGAGTACATCACCAATTTTCGGTATGCTGACGATATCGTGGTCATGGCAGAATCACTGGAGGACCTAAGCACAATATGCTCGATAGCCTCAACACAGTTTCTCAACGGGTGGGCCTTAAAAAATGAACATGGATAAGACGAAAGTCATGTCTAATCGCTATCTAGTGCACGCCCATATCGCATGCATAAATGGCTAGTACATCACCCACTTTCACTATGCTGACGATATCGTGGTCATGGCAGAATCACTAGAGGACCTAAGCATAATATGCTTGACAGCCTCAATAGAGCTTCTCAACGGGTGGGCCTTAAAATGACCATGGATAAGACGAAAGTTATGTCTAATCGCCATGTAGTGCACGCCCATATCGCATGCATAAGCAATATCTCAGCTTTAATCTCGAAGTTGTTGACGAATAGGACCTAGGAGGACAAACGGTCCGGTTAGGTAGGTCCAACTTCGAAAAAGAGGTTAATCGCAGAATCCAAAACTCGGTTGGGCAGCGTTCGGTAAACTACGTACTGTATTCTCGTCCACAATACCCCAGTGTTTAAAGACGAAGGTTTTCAACCAATGTGTGTTGCCAGTGATGACTTATGGCACAGAGACGTGGCCGCTAACTATGGGGCTCATTAGAAAGCTCACTGTCACCCAGCGAGCCATGGAAAGAGTTGTGCTTTTGTTTCCCTGTGGGATCGAATCCGAAATGAGGAGATCCGCAGGAGAACTAAAGTTGTCGACACGAGTTGCATCGCTGAAGTGGCAGTGGGCAGGACATATAGCTCGAAAAACCGATGGCCGATGGGGGAAAAATGTTCTCGAATGGCGGCCAATCGACCCCCCCATAAAATGGACCGACGATCTGGTCAGGGTTGCGGGGGGTCGTTGGATGCAGGCGGCGCAAAGCCGCTCAATGTGGCGGAAGTTGGGTGAGGCATATATATAATGTTTTTTTTTTTACTGAAATAAAATGATTATTATTATTATATGTCCAGCAGTGGACGTCGATAGGCTGATATGATGATGATGATGACATATATATATATATTTAATTAATAATATCAATATATAACTATATATATATAAATAAAAAAAAGAATCCATTAAAAAAATATTTTGGGTTTCTTAAAAAAAAAATCTATTTAATTATTTTAATACGTTGACATAAAATAACTTCTAAATTTATCAAAACTCATGTGGTTAGGATTATTTTAATTAGAACGTTATCATAACAAAATCATTTAGCAAAAACGATCCAAACCGCTTGAACCCTTTTTATGATTTTGCAAATGCATTCTTTTTCATTTAAATATAATTTATCAAATACAATCCAAGTAAATTGGATCCTTATTCACATTTTCATTGTAGACTAGTTTCTTTATTTGATAATTTCACTTCAATGATCCAAGGAGGTTGAATCGTTTTTGTGAAAACAAAACCGAAACCCGTCATAGATGTGGGTTGGTACCCCATGTCGATAAAAACGTTAATATTCGTATTTTGATCTGGTTGTTTTTGCTATATGAAAATATAGACCATAAAGACCACTTTGGCGTACTTAACTCATTTTCGACCATCATGTGGGTTGGATCCTTTTTGTGTAACACCGTCCATTTATGCCCGAGTATTATAGTCCCAAATTTCTCAAGAGCTACCGCCTATACCTTTTTTAACGCAACTACACTTAAATTAATAGTGTTCACTTAGCGATAGGCTTATCTTATCAATAGATAAGGGGCATTACGGGGACACGGTACCGTCATTAATGGTGATAACGGAATTATAAATTACCTATGTGCTTCAGTGCGGGTTCGAATCCGTGTGAATAGGTAATGAGGTGTTCTCGTAGAGACTGTATAATGTTTAATGGAAAGACTAGCGTTTGCCAGTGGCTTCACTTGGGCTTTGCACGGGGAGTTATCTATACTAATACTAGCAGACCCGACAGACGTTGTCCTGCATGATATACCAATCGATTGCATTTTTTTTTATTAGTGAATCTAAACCATCCTCGAATCAACTTGAACACATACACAAAAATTCATTCAAATCGTTTCAGCCGTTTAGGAGGAGTTCACTGTCAACACACGTACAGAAGAATAATTATATATATAAAGATTATAAAACTGAAGTTTGTTTGTTTAGTTGAAGGCGCTAATTATATTATTATATTATATTATATTATATCATATTATATTATATTATATTATATTATATTATATTATATTATATTATATTATATTATATTATATTATATTATATTATATTATATTATATTATATTATATTATATTATATTATATTATATTATATTATATTATATTATATTATATTATATTATATTATATTATATTATATTATATTATATTATATTATATTATATTATATTATATTATATTATATTATATTATATTATATTATATTATTATATTCATCTACGCTAGGCATCGGCGCATCTTAACGCATCTCTGGTAGAAACGCAGCCTTACACTTTCGGTCATTCATTCATTCATTCATTGGCAACCCATTAAGTCCCACTGCTGGGCTCGGGTCTCTTCTCCTGTAACTAGACAGCTGAGAGGGTTTAGGCCATAATCCACACACGCTGGCCTAGTGCGGGTTGGTGGATCAGACATACTCAAAGAATTTCTTCTAGTGTATGTGGGTTTCCTCACGATGTTTTCCTTCACCGTTAGCGAATGGTACGTCACTTGACTAGTACATATAAATTCCGTAAAGTGGAATCCACATTGTTACTGCCGGTCGGGATCGAACTCGGACCGCGTGATTTGCACGCCGGTCCCTTATCCATTCAGCCACCATCGCTTAACAATTTCGGTAAATTTATAAATTAAAGTTTTCCGACGTCACTAACATATATTCGGACATATCTCGGAACGCATTACGTCGGACAAAAATTCCCCGTAATATGAATGGTTAGTAGTAATAGTATAGGAGTTTTAATAGGAAACTATTAATGTTTCATTCGTGTTTCCTGAAACGTACCGTAGCGACACGTGTTAGCCATATGTCGACAGCAGAGAGGTATGCAGTCGCCTTGTTATTATATATTTATGTTATACAAAGGGCTTTCCAATAAGGCTTTAAAATAGGCGCAAATGGGCCACCGCAGCCACTGGTGACTAGCGACAGCCACTAAAGAGGGTTCATTTCATACCAAGGAATGAATGTCAACGTAGCAATTTAATTTAATTTTATTATATTTGGGATACTTATAGCTAGAAACAGGATAAACTTCACTATAAAATATAATGGCCATTTACAAGTTTCCACTTATAGATATTTCGGTATTAATGATTAAAGGTCGATAAAGAAAGAGTAAAAAATTTATGAAAAACTATACTAACTAAAGTTAATTGAAAAAGTTCTTAGCATAATATTTTTAAGTTTATAAACACTGGTATTGAATAAATCTAGGTTATGCTGAATTGAAAGTTCGTTGAACAGTCTACACGCACGTATAAAGATAGAGTTCTGCCTATACACACTTTTTCAAATTATTAAATTCAAAAGATATTTAAAAGAAAAAATATTTTTTTTCCTTTTATTTCCAAGTTCCAGGGCTTGCTTTCTCAAGTCAAGATTCTAGGTCAAAGGGAGGGTACCGTATGTATAGCTTTTGATTGACATATTGACGGACAGACAACGAAATGATTCTGTACCTAAATGCCTGCACGCTAACGTCATTGAAGGATTTTTTCGGAAACAATTGATTTTCGACCTTATTCCAATGTAATACATGACATTATTTTATGTTATGTTAAATTCAGTAAAAGTTGGTCGAAAATAATTTTAATGGTTTCTTTCTTTTCTTTTGATGTACGGATCCCTAAAATTGTATATGAGACTACTCCATTCATCTCTTTGTTAATATCCCGTGAAGTTTTTAAACAGCCGAATAACTTATGTGTTGAGAATATGATCTTAGATTACATTTATTTGGATAAGAACTATAATATATATATAACATATTTTGCACACACTTTTCCTGTTTTCATATTATTATATTCCCCTAAGGGTGATGAGTGCGTTAGGTCTCATGTAATAATGTCCAGGCTTTTGTTTGAGATTGTCATGTTTTCATGACAAAAACTCGTTAGCTTTTTTGGACTATTCGGAAATCGAACGCCTCTTGCGCAACAGCCTGAATATTAGCTGATAAATTAATATTCGAAACTTAAGAAATAGATTTCAAATATCAGAAATTTTATTAAAGTTTAACATAGGCTATCCCAAAATTACCAATTTATCGAAATCGATATACAACCATTTCAAATACACACGTAACTTCATACAAATCTTGTTAACTGAGGTAAATTTTACGAAAACTATAGTTTTAAAATTAGTTACTTATTTAAATATTCATAGAAAGAAAGAAAGAAAGAAAAAACGTTTATTTGAACACGCAAGACACAAAATACAGTACACATCATACGATGCCTAAACAAGTTTTCTTTGGGTTATTTGTTTTTTTTTATTGTTTAAATTTTCGTTTTAGTTTCCTTTTTTTTGTTTGTATTTAATTGTATATATAGTTTTAATATGTAAGTAGATGTTTAATTTAATTATTTTCATTATTATAATAAAATAGAATATTCATCATTTTCATCTATTAGCTGTTATAATATACTTGGTACGATATGAGTCATATAAAGATGAGCTGGTATTAAATACCGTCAGTAATTGTTACTCATTTCTTATAATAAATTGTGGCTTAGGAGATTCTCTGTACTACGTTCATTTAAATATAATAATTAAGTCTTTTAATTTGATGTCATTTTGGTTGGCTCAACCGGCGAGAATGCATGAAAAGACTGATGAATGTTGAAGAAGCCAAAGATATGTATGTCAGAATCGTAGCAAGTGGAAGGAAATGGTTTCTGCCTACCCCTCTGTTGGGAAAGAGGCGTGATCTATATGTATGTATGTATGTATGTATGTATGTATGTCATTTTGGTGCTCAGAAAGAAGAAAAGACTATAATTCCAATGTAGACGTTTCTGCCACAACCACGGCCGCTCTGCTATGACTGAACGAAAGATGATGACGATTTTTGACTGGCCTATTGGTCTAGTGGTTAGTGACCCTGACTGCTAAACCGGAGGTCGTCGGTTCGATCCCCACCCAGTACAAATCTTTGTGTGATGAGCATAAAGGTTTGTTCTGTGTCTGGGTGTAATTTATCTATAAAATGTACGTATTTACAAAAAAAAATGTACTTAAGTAGTATATCAGTTGTTTAGTACCCATAACACAAGCAAATATAATTGCTTAATTTGGGACTAGATGGCGCTGTGTGAATGTGGTAGAATATTATTATTATTATTATTTTGGCTTTCTTTAACATACATTCACATCTTTAACTCAGAACGGATAGGTAGAGGTGCTACACACCCATATTTGAGTGAGTCTGACAGGACAAAAGCGGCCTAACCCTCATATTTCATATTTTGCATTATGTTTCTCTCTGTTGACTGAGAATGCAAAAAGAACTTCTGCAACGCCATCTGATGACGATTGGTAAAACAAGAGATAGGCCAGTGCATTAAATTTTACCCCGAATTAAATTGTTAGTAGTAGCTATAAGTCAGAATATGAAAAATTGAGGATTAGGCCGCTTTTGCGCCGACAGGCTCATTTCGTCTTAGGTTCTATGTAAAAGGGGGTGAGCTTATGCCATTAACTGAGCACATTAACAAGCTTAAGACATACTAAGAATTTCATGATAGAAAAACAACCAATTTTATTTTACAACCCGGACATTGAATCTGGGATATCTTGCGCAACAATTACACTCCCGCTTTTCCACCGAGGCAGTCTCTTACACCAACTAAAGAAAAATAAATATACAAAATCATATCCATCTTTCTATAATCCAAGCCAATACTATCACAAGTCGTCTTTCAAAGAAATAGTGACACACACGTTTATAAAAACTACAAATATACTTGTACACAAGCAATTTCGACTCATTTTCCTCGATGATAAGGTTCAAAATCATATACCCCGTCATCAAAGGCGGTCTTTTCCCATGATACTGAGTTTATTTTTTTGATGTCGGTTCAAAGGGTGTCCAAAATGACTTTAGATTATAAATATATTGTATTATTTGTGACAAATATGTGATAGTTCCGGTAATATTATGGATGGTAGCCCGTTTGATGTCCGATTGAGTTAATTTTTTAATGTTTTGGAAATCCTTTAATTTATTTTTCATTGCTACTAATAAAAAATGTCTCTAACCACAATTGAAAGATTTCAAAGACATTTTTAACGAGTCCGTGTCTTGCGAGGATTATTCATTTTTATGTTTTTGATTCTTTAAAACAGCCACCATCCGGTAGCTGTAATTCGACTGGTCCTACATGCCTAGTGCTCATTTCGGACGACTTGAAGAAAATCAAATTATATTTTTATTCTGCAACTCGTTCCACATTTTTGTTTAACAAGTATTAAAAAAAACCAAAAAACCGACTGCCTAAAAATAGCCTCTGAAAGTCAATTTAAAGCAATGAATTCGAAGAATACACTGGTAAAAAGTCTATATAGACTTAAATATAGAGATTCGGTGATGAATACGAATATAACAACACCTTGCACTTCAAAACCGGTCAATCTAATTAGGTTACAAGAGAAAAGTGGAGCCGCGGGCAATAGTTAGTCATCATCATCATCGGCAACCCATTAAGTCCCACTGCTGGGCTCGGGTCTCCTCTCCTCTAACTAGAGAGCTGAGAGGGTTTAGGCCATAATCCACTCACGCTGGCCTAGTGCGGGTTGGTGGATCAGACATACTCATAGAATTTCTTCTAGGGTATGTGGGTTTCCTCACGATGTTTTCCTTCACCGTTAGCAGATGGTAAGTCACTTGACTAGTACATATAAATTCCACAAAGTGGAATCCACATTGGTACTGCTGGTCGGGATCGAACTCGGACCGCGTGATTTGCACGCCGGTCCCTTATCCATTCAGCCACCATCGCATATGTAGTAATAGTTAGTGCATATATATAATTGAATAATTAATATTAATTAGCTTTCTTCTGATACCCATATTGCGATAGCACTAAAAATCGTCTGTTTTGACAGTTTACGTCCGCCATATTGTTTTTTGTTGACGTCACATAGCCTATGATACTCGGGGGAAAAATAGAAATCTAATGACGCCTCATACTTTAAAGGCAGCCAAGCCGTTTAGGCTACAAAAGGTCACAATGAAACAGACATGCCCACATACATACATACCTACGCGCGAAAAACATTACCCTCCTTTTTGGCAGTCGGGTAAAAATAGAATTTCCTCACTTGGCGTACAGACCTCGGAGATGCTGTTATAGCGTTTAAATTCTAACAAAAATTAAGAACAATAAACAACCTAGACCCACAAAAACTATCCGTAGATACCAAAAAGAACTCTTCCTTTTCTGTCTACGCTGTTAACGTATCGTCTTAGCTAAATCGGTTACCGGCGAGCATGTTGGCTTGTCGCCCAGCTATGGGCGTGGCCTTGTGATCGAGTGGGGTAACGCCTGGCGATAACTCAGTGAGGCGTGGGCAAAACCGTCTATCTTTATCAGTGTTGTAATTCACCAGTGGGATTTGGTATTGCAAGGTATTCTAGTAGGGTTGTTAAGTTTCAAACTTCAAATCTTTTATTTCATTTAGATCACATACATGATACTTATGAACGTCATACAAAGCTAAAAAAAAGTGTTAGTAAATTTGCCTACGGCCAGTACACAGACAAGGTTGAGCTCTGAGAAGAACTTGGCAACAAACTCTTTTTAATCGCTATAGTAGTTACAATTTCAATTGGTTACAGTTTTCTATGTTCAATCCTGCTTTTTGTGAATTAACAGAAGAGTTTCGAAGTATCTTTCATAGAAAATATATAAAATTAATTAATAGGTATCATAAAACGATACCAAGACTTTATTTTATCATTTTTAAGCAGCGCCATCTAGTTCAAAATAAGCTAATATAAGCTTGTATTCTGTCATCTAGGCAACGAAGTCTTCGTATAAGGGTTTAGTTTGAGGTACGGAACCCTAAAAAACCTGTTTCTACTCACCAATCGAGCAACCCTTCCTGTAGATAAAGTACACAGGTTCGAATCCGGCCGGTCCCTTCCCTACCCAGCGGTTATCTCATTGTACAACGGACGGCTCAGCAATTAACAGACGATTACAGATTTAAGATAAAGCTCGGCTTTGTTGACAGAAAGAAATAATCAATTTTTTGTACTTATTAAATGTCAGATGTTTAGTTCAAGGCTTCACAGATAATACCTATATCTATACTGACATTATAAAGAGGAAATATTTGAATTTTTGTATGTAACGAATAAACTTAAAAACTACTGGACCGATTTCAAAAATTCTTTCGCCGTTAGAAAGCTACATTATACAAACAAGTAAATATAATTAAAAAAAATTAATAACCCGACTGCAAAAAGTCAACAGAGAGCAACGCACTAAAAAGACCGTAAAATTATTGTAATATTATTATACTTGTAAATTTAAATACATAACATATATTATGTATATATTTGTAATCTCCATTTGATTCCCTTTATTTTGATACTCTACTCGATAGGTTTAGTAAAAAAAAATAGAAGTAACTACTTACAATTTGGAACCATTCAATTATGTATAATCTATTTTTGAATATAAGTAATCTCTTTTAGATTCTCTTTACTTTGATACCAAACTCGATAGGTTTGGTTAAAAAAAAAATTGAACTTCTTACAATTTGGCGTCAAAAGCCCGCCGTTTAAGTCTTTTTATTCTTAAATCCTATATAAGAAAACTTGGGTTTTTTAAGACCAATCTAACGATACCCTAATTGTCAAAATCCATCCAGCTGTTTGGAAGATTCGTGGGAATAAAGAAATTTACAAACATACAAGATACTCGCGCAAAACAATACCCGTTCTGAAAGTCGGGTAATAATGTAACTAAAAGATAATATATTGTCCTATGGTATTGTCCGGGTAGTTGGAGACCTGGAGACCTGTACCAGGGTTCCCTAGTGCAGGCTCCAGTCTCCACACCAAAACCTTATAAACACTCATTATTCTATGAGTGCAGAAAGAATTTGTCATCAAATATCGAAGTACGGTACATCTTGAATCAGAATCAGAATCATGATTCTGATTCTGATTCTGATTCTGATTCTGATTCTCATCTTGAATATACTGAATACTATATATATATATATATATATATATATACATACTTATTTTTGTAAAATGTTTGTTGTTGCCTAAATTTTGTGGAGAAAAGAAATAACAGATTATAATAATAATAATAATATTCTACCACATTCACACATCGCCATCTAGTCTCAAATTAAGCAATTACATTTGCTTGTGTTGTGTGTACTAAACAACTGATATACTACTTATATACATTTTGTAAATACATACATATTATAGATAAATTACACCCAGACACAGAAAAAACAATCATGCTCATCTCTCAAAGAATTGTCCTGTGTGGGGATCGAAACCCCGATCTCCGGTTTAGCAGTCAGGGTCACTCACCAATTCACCATTATACCTATATAATGAAAACACATTATTACTGAGTAAGATAGGCTATATAACATCACGACTTCTAATATACATTAATTTTTCTTACCATATATTCACGGACACTGTAGTAACAGAAAAGTGGTAAGTAATTTGAAATAGTAATTGACTGGCCTGTTGGTCTAGTGGTTAGTGACCCTGACTGCTAAACCGGAGGTCGTGGGTTCAATCCCCACCCAGGACAAATCTTTGTGTGATGAGCATAAAGGTTTGTTCTGTGTCTGGGTGTAATCTATCTATAATATGTATGTATTTACAAAAAAAAATATATTTAAGTAGTATATCAGTTGTTTAGTACCCATAACACAAGCAAATATAATTGCTTAATTTGGGACTAGATGGCGCTGTGTGAATGTGGTAGAATATTATTATTAATTGAAAAGATTATTAATTTATATCTTTCATTTTCTTTTTTACAGGTAAGACAGGCAATTATTATTCGCTGAATGAATTTTGTAAGTATTTCTGTTCTTTAATTAACGAATATGGCTACGGCAAAAGGGCCAGCACAATGTTTACTATGGGTACCTATATCAGTAATTTCACCTAAAACTTCAAAAAAAGAAATTTTCATTCGAAAAAATTGATCTTGCTGCGTATTGATATTCATATCTTGTCTTATTTATTGAGAAAAAAGAAAGAGAAAAAATTGTCTGTCTATTCACGGTCTATTTATTTATTATATGAAAAGAGATAAAATTAATTATAGTCATAATCTTTATTTTATATAAGTAGATCAAATACATGATATTTATGAACGTCATCGTCTTACAAAGCCAAAAAAAGTGTCAGCAAATTTGCCTAAAGGCTAGTTCACTGACAAGGTTTGTTTATTGTTCTATGTAAAAAAGTGTCTATGTTCAGCAGAGACAATAGCGCCAGTAAAATCCAGAAAAATCGGAAGTGCGTTTATCGCTTTTGCAATACCTAACTATACAAACAGCAAATTTTCATCCGAAAAACTCGTTATTATTTGTGATTGCAAAATTCCACCTGAAACTTCAAATTTTTACTTTTTCTCTACCTACCCTCATTGAAAACAAGCGTGATTTTCCTTAATTTAAAAGTAAGTAAACCCAAGAATTAATGCCTAGTGAGAGAATAAATTCAGAATCACGAGGCCGGACAGTTTGGATTACGGCGTTAGCTGACCAAACACTAACTAATGAAACAATGTGTTTTCCCCCCCACAATCAACGGTGGATGTTGCCATTAAACGGTTAAGTGTCCCCGCACATTCACGACTTTTTATTTCGACTGTCTTATCAGAAACTGTTACCATTTTTACGTTTTGGGAATTTCTTGAAATAGCGAATGGTGTTTTTATTTACAAATAGGTGTAGTCATAATGCTTTGTCTTGATTTTTTTATTACTTAAGAGGGGACGCGGTCTGCGAGAAATTTGAAAAGTAGGTATTTGAAGTAGCTATTGCTGTTGCGTTGAGCCTGAGATTTAAATGTGTGAGTGGATGGTCCACATGCGTAGTACCCCCCCACCCCTCCTCCCCACTAGCATCTTCCCCGCGCCCGTGTACCGGCGAGTCGGCGAATCTACATTTTGCATTTATTTGGTTTTTGAAATTTGGACCGATTTAAACAAAAATGATCCAATCAACACAAACCTCATTTTGAGATATTTGACTTTAAAATTCATTGCAGTATTTCTCTGGCTGTCAAAATGAGGTTTATGTTGATTGGATAATTTTTGCTTAAATCGGTCCATTTGATGTCATCGTGTTACTTAGTTACCTACACGTTGTTATTATTGTTTTTACGTGTATGTAAATAATGGAAGAAATCGTAGTACTTACCTTACCTCTATTTAAGATTTACAAAATATTTTATCGCTAACCTACATATGAATAAAATGTCCTGAGGGTTCTGTTCAAATTATAATATCATTTTAGTTTTTATTAATATCATTGTAATGGTAATTAAGATCATTGTTGTATTCGTAAATCAAAGGCACTAATACAGCAAGAGAATAATTATGGTAAAAGAAGAGGTAGCATGAAAACAATTTTTAGAAGAAACTAGATTGTCCGTCAACTTGGTTATTCGTCAACAACAATAAAAGTTTATAAGCTGCAAGTCTTGATGAACTTGTAAAATATTATGGCTCAATAAATATACAAATAAAATATAGGTATAAAATTTCTGAAAAACTCCAGAAAATGGAATAGAAACTAAAAAAATATATATATATCGAACCGAGACCAGCAGTGTGACTTAATGGGTTGCTGATGATGATCGAACTTATCTAAACTAGATATTTCTTTTCACGAATGGCCTTTGCTTGAAATAATTGATGGGATCACACAATTTACCCGTAAGCGAAAAGACGGAAATGACGATAGAATAATTAATGTCCTATTTATTGTTTTAAATTCTTTTTAGGGTTCCATAATCTATACAAAAGGAAAAAAAAACGAATCATTATAGGATCGCTCCGTTGTCCGTCTGTCTGTCAAGAATATTTTTCTCAAGAATGCGTAGAGGTATCAATCAATTTTGGGAAACCCTAAAAATACTCGGGTCTGCAATCCCTTGGAATATAATAAAATATCAGAGTTCTAAGTAAATGCAAGATATGAAAAGATACAGCCGTTTATGCTCCATTTTTGCTGCATATTTTGAAGATCAAAAAAGTCAAAACCTATAGGGTACTTCCCCTTGACCTAGAATCACGGAATTTGGCAAAAAGCAATATTAATTTGCTCAAGTAAAGCAAAAAGTCCGAAAACCGTAATCGTGTAGTTATATTATTATCACTGAATATATTAAAACTTTATTGGAACGGGTATAAGATGATACTCGTAAATAAATTGAATAAGAAAGAGAGTTTATTCCGGACTGATGTGAACTTTACGTGAATGTTTATTGTAACTTATAGCTATCCCGTTACCTTCTAATATCTTACATTTTAATCACAAATAATAAAAAAAAATATAATCGTACGGAACCCTCGGTGCGCGAATCTAACTCGCATTTTGCCAGCTATATTAAATAAAATACCCACAACCTACACCTCTCTTGCATCCATTATAATGCGTGTATATGAATATACTTGATAAGACTAGTCTTACTTTTAGAGCAGCTAAATCAAATCGTTGTGACCTGATCTGATAATCTTATTAACTTAATAAAAAAGTCGGAAATTAACCTTACAGTTTCACAATTTAATAAATAAAAACAGTAAATCGTCAACATCGACATTGATGGACATCACTACAGTATCGATAAAAAAAATATCGACAGATACCACTTCCCTAGTCATATACATGTAAGTTACCCCCCTTACCTCAAGTCACCCCCGAAGAGTGCGATAAAGACAGCTACAGCTCAGAAAGATTTTAAGACAAAAATTTTGACGAAATGGACGTTTCGTATTCCCCTGTTTTCTCCTCGAAAACTGAGCGGATTCAATCTTTTTTTACATGAAAAATTCCAGAAAGAGTATGACTAGGTTCCTATCATTTTTTTTTATGGAAATAACTAATAGAATTCCTCTGGTAGTCCTCTAATTACGACATTAAAAATACGGCAATTTTAGCAATATTTGGAGGCTCATATTTTCTTTATTAATAAGTTTTTGAAAAAAAGGAAATGATAGGGACATGCCTATAGCTGAACTTGAATTTTTGAGCTAAAAAAAATTGCCATTTAAACATTATTCAGGGAGAAAACAGGGGAATACGTTTGTATGAAGAATTGTGCGCCGCGTTCCCTCTTAAGATTTAACAGAGCTGGTGATTGATTCCCATTATGTTCTATTATGTTGTTTTTTTAATGAATTACTTATTTAAGAGTGTTTTGTTTTTATTTTGTTTTTTTTTACTAGAAGTCGCGTGAGGATTCGCTCCCGTCACTGCTCAGCTCCTATTGACCGTAGTGTGATTTTATATAACCTTAGGATAAATGGGCTATCGAACACTGAAAGAATTTTTCTAATCGGGCCTGTAGTTCCTGAGATCCTAGCGTTCAACCAAACATACAAACTCTACAGCTTTTTATAAGAAGATAATATAATAAAATGGTCGAATGGATAAGTGACCGATGCACATTATGCGGTCCGAGTTCGATTCCGACCGGCAGTACCAATGTGGATTTCATTTTGTGGAATTTATTCGTACTAGTCATGTGACTTACTATCTGCTACATATTTTATTCTAATCATGTAACATTATACACAACAAAAAAGAAATAAAATAAAAATCGCACCAATTAATCGCAATTGCGCCGCCACCCTTACATTTTCCTGTAAGTGATAGCGTCAGGAATTGGATTCTGTCGGATTTATGTGTGTGTGATTAAAGTTTGTCCTCCGCGGTCGATAGTGTTCGCCTGTACTTATACCGACTTGTGCTTAGGGTTGTCACTACTTGTATAGAGTAACAGTGCCTTATACAGATGGGTAATTAAATTTGTTTGTGCTTCACGCCTTAACCGCTTTACCGATTTTCATGGAACTACAAATATGTATGTGTAATAAATGGAGGACATAATAAGAATATTAAATTCCATATAATACAAGGCGAGCTTATTGGCAACTGGGCACAATTGTTTGCGAATACCGGGATGATACTAACAATTTCATTACAAAAAACCCAATACTATTTTTACCCGACCTGGGTATCGAACCCGAGACCTCTTGCACAGCAGTCATATAAACTTCCCACTGCTCCACCCTAACAGGTGCTCTACACTTGCGTCCCAACTCCCAACAGAGTGACCTTGGTTGACCTCCGCGTAGTTTGTATGAAATTTAGTTTACAACAGCCGGCTACACGGTTGGTGAATTTTAAACAATTTTTTTAGTTTTTTTTGTCTGTCATCCACCAAGGTCACCTCTGTGGAAGGCAGGTTTCCAACCATGTAGCACAGCTTTAAAGATATGGCTTTGGCCATATGTGAAATGGCATTTAAATCTAAGAAGTTTAACTATACTTCTCTATATTATAAAGCAGACGTGTTTGTTTGGTTGAACACGATAATCTCCAGATCTACGAATCCGATTTGAAAAAAAAGTAGTTTTGGATAGCCTATTTATCAAGGAAGGCTATAGGCTATCATATATTTTATGATTAGTCAATGGGAAATACGTACTTAAAATGATATGGATTTCATTTCTTTTACTTATCAGGTACAGAACCCTCAAAAAGACAACACACTTTAACCACAACAAATTTCAAAAACTGTTTACATACGTAAATAAATACATTACGATAATAACAAGATATACAAAATGGATGCAAACCAATTTGCCTGAGGTCAGTCCGTTGACAAGGGACAAACCAATCACAAAGCAAAACTTGTATCATATATCTATGACTAACAAATATAACTTGAAAATATTGCGTTATACGTATTGACTAGCTGATGCCTATTTTCTATCTGAACTCTATTTGGTCGTTGGCCGTAGTGTGATGATATAGCCTTGTAGCCTTCCTCGATAAATAAGCTATTATTAATTCGGTTCAGAAATTCCTAATGGCCGCCATAGACGTTCAGGTAATTTGATCAAACAGGCTGGTTCCAAAAGTTTGATCAAATTGGCATGAATGTCTGTGGCAAAATTTGATCAAATTTAATGAATAATCAAATGGCTTGAAGAAATATGAATTTTCGTATTTTTATTTGATCAAACTGTTGGTTAAAAAAATTGAGTGTGTGTGTGTTGCGAGCCTTCAGTTGTTGCTGCGGATGTGTTCCTATGTGGACGTATTGCATTGCACAATGTCAAACCGCGATGTCTTAAAAGAATTCTTACAAAATATACCAAAATGAATCCTGTTTATGGAACATAAACAATCGACACTGAACTGATACAGCTTCAAGCCTGCATGCAATTGTGTGATCGCTTGAAAGATCATGCCAATTTCATCAAACTGTTGGAACCGGTCTGTTTGATCAAATTACTTGAACGTCTATGGCGGCCATGAGATTAGCGCATTCAACTAAACAAACAAACATATTCTTCAGTTTTTGTTATACATAAAAACACAAACCTTGTCCCCCTGAGGGTTAGCAGAGATGCATCTCAGCGGAATTTCGCTAACTTTTAATACTTTAAACATAGCACATACTACAAAGTCACGGGTAATTACTATAAGAAAAGCATACGTACATACAGCGGGATTCAAACCCAAATCTTTTAAATCACATACATGCCTTCCAATTCCCCCTAAACCCCCCCAAATCCCTCAACCTACCTTCCAAGTTAATCTCACACCCCATTATTGAGAAAGCCGTTTTAAATTCCACCAGTATGCTGCGATGGTGCGAGAATATTAATAAGCGAAATCCAGGTTCGATTCCTGAGTGGTGGAAGTTATTTAAGTGGTAAGTGTAGTACTAGGATTCGTGGAAATATTTGTCAGAGAACTTATTTTTGATGTGAAGCTAAGTTAGTTAGGTAAGGGTTAGAATCCATTAAAGTGAAGCTAAGATGTGTTCTAAACACATTACATAGCATCTCGCCTTTTTACTCGAAGGGGTAGGCAGAGGTGAATAATGGTGAAATGCAATGAAATTACTTTAGGTCTATTTACTAAGTTTTTTGTAAGACTGTTTGTTTCTAATCTATATTAATATTATATAGCTAAAGAGATCGTTTGTTGGAACGCTACGATCTTAGGAACTACTGATTCAATTTGAAAAATTCTTTTAGTGTCAGATAGCCCATTTATTGAGGAAGGTTATAGGCTATATAACATCACGCTACGGCCAAAAGGAGCTGAGCAGCAAACAAAAGCGACGGGAGTGAAGCCCCGCGCGTATTCTAGTAAATAAATAAATAGAAATGTGTGTGTTTCACCTCTGCCTACCCACCTTCGAAGACGGCGTGTTATTACGCTCCATAGAGGTCAATGACTCCTAACAAAATTTAGTAGTTTGATCTTTGTAAATTACTAACGTTTTTCACTCAGTGCGCGTCTATTAAAATGCAAGCCTTATTTCGGAAGGCATGTCCCGTGAATACACGACGGGTTGTCCAATATAGTCAGTTCCCCGCTGTACGGGCCATCTATCAAGTGTCCCGTGGCGTAGGAAAAGCCACTGGAGTTTTGGAAGTCAGAGTACGTAACGATAAGTTATAGAAAACGGTATAATTATCTACCTATGTCAAAAAATTTGCTTCCACACGGTGTATAAGATATTATTATGGTAATTATAATATTAGACATGTTTCTTTTACAGCAAACATCTTATGTCTGAAAACATGCTCTTCCATACATTGCAGCGGAAAATGTAAGTTTGCAATCGCAAAAAAATATATTTTCAAGTGTTTTCACAATAAAAAATATTCGTTTTTCGGTGTATTTCCTTTGCTAGTGTAGTTGGAACTTTTTTATGAAAAACTAGACGTCGTCGCGCGAGGCTTCACTCCCGTCGTTCTTTATTTGGCCACTGCTCAGCGCCTATTGGGCGTAGCGTGATTTTATATAGCCTATAACCTTCCTCGATAAAAGGGCTGGCACAGGTCTCCTCCAAAGAATGTAGAGTGAATTCAGCCTACTATAACACGCTAGCGATGCGGGTTAGTAATTTGGTATTGTCTTGTCTGGATAAGGTTATTCGAGTTATTCCCTTAGTCGCCACCCACGGGTTGATATGGGGTAGGGACATTATGTATTCTTAATCCGTCACTACACGGATACTTATTAGAATATACTTATTTAAGTAATCAAAAATACAAAACATAATCAAAACATTGCTAGAAGTATGCGGACCCCCTAAAATCAAACTTTGGGCAATGCATTTTAATATTTAATAATCAAAACAAAATGCTAATATACATAACAGGGGTCGCGAAAAAATATGTCTGCCATTAATATAATAAAGACAACAATTTTTGATTCGCCAATTCTTATTTTCAATCAAGCAACACCATTTGAATTCGAAATTCGAACATTTTGTTTTCACTTATAATTCACGCGCCAATTCCAAAAATGTTAATTCGAGTGGATTCCATCTGTTTTCGTTAGACGAAATTATTTTAGTGCCGCCATCTTGAATAATAGCGGCAGGTAGGAAATTGATTTTGAAATTAGAATCTTTTGAAAATATTGTTTTTTTTTTTACAGACAAGCAGGTTTTGAAATTGGAATCTTTTGAAATTATTGTTTTTTTTACATACAGGCAGGTTTTGAAATTAAATTCTTTTTTTAAGCTAGATTGTTTGTAATAATTGGTTTTCTCTTATACCTACATCACGTCTCGTATACCCCCCATATATTATTATACATAGAAAAACACCCAAACTCCGAAACAAACATTTGCAGATTATAAATAGGTACCTATTTGTTTCGACCCGGGAATCGAAACTGACACATCAGAAACCGCCACCAAGCCAGTAAATTATTCTTTACTAGTTTTTTACCACCTAGCAACGCTACTTGATCTAAGTACAAAAAACCCAGTTGTTTGGCATACGTCTTATAAATAATTACAACGTGAACCTACTTAGAAAGAATAGTTCAACTGCATGGCTAAGTTTAGAGAAAAATGTGTCTAAAATCATCAATCTTAGATACCATTTTTGCAAGACTTGTAATATGTAATTATGTTGTTCTTGTTTAGCACGGTAGTGCTGCTTAATACCTTAGTGAATTTTGTATGTACCGCTCCCTAGTAGGGCTACCTCATTCGCGGAACAATATTCCGGATAAATTACGTATAATTCTGCGTTTAAATCTACAGACACTAAATGCTACAGACGCGTGCCGTGTCAGACACAAAAATATTCTTCTGTATAATTTGTATTGATCCATCCATGACACAGAGGCGGACCAACAAGAGTTTTTTTTTTATTGCCTGAAGTGGGAGAATAGTCTACTTTAATTTTTCCTATTATCGACTATGGTGATGTTTGCTATTTCGACCTGAATGCAGATCTACTCAATAAATTGGACCGACTTCTTAATAACTGCATTCGATTTGTTTACAATCTTCGTAAGTATGATCATGTATCTACTTTTCGCTCTGAACTCAAATGGTTGCCTATTCGTCACCGCCGTAGTCTACGTGCACTCACTACACTCTTTTCCTTCCTTAATTCTCCTACTCCTCCCACTTACTTGAATCAATATTTGCAATATTTATGTTCTGTTCACAACAGAAACCTCCGTTCTTCGAACAATCGGCTCCTTGTATGTCCTACTCATAGTACTAATTTTGTCCACTCCTCTTTCTTTGTCCAATCCGTTCTTCTCTGGAATGAGCTACCTTTGGAGGTCAGGATGTCTACGAATCGACTCACTTTTAAATTAAAAGTTCGAGAGATTCTACTCGATAAAGTCGCAAAACCCTAGTAGTATATTTATATGTTTTTATCCTCGTATATATTATAGTTATATGTATTCGAGATATATATTTATTTATGTATTATATATATATATATATATTATGTATAGTATTATTTATATATATATATATAATTTTTAGTTTGTATAAATAATCTTTAGTCTCAGAATGCACCTACTACAGCTTATCTCTGCATCACCCTAGGTTAGCTGTTAGAAAATGCTATATAGCATTAAGTTTAACCTGTACAGAATTTGTGCTAAATAAATAAATAAATAAATAAATAAATAAATAGTCAGCTTAGCTGGCGGACCACCTGGATGTTTGACAATGTTAGAGTGTGCAAGCCGCGGCCTACCCAGAGAGGATAGCTCTCTTTGAACCTCGTTTTATGGTGTCAAATTGTAAAAAATATAATTTTGTCTGAAACTAATAAATAAAAATAATAATTCTGAAAATTAAAGAATGTCATTGACATTTTTTCACGATAAAAAAAAAAAGAATGACCTTTAAAGAGCTACACCGTGGAAATACTGAAGGAATTTCTGTACAAAATTTCAAGTTTAAAACTTGATGTATCAGTCAGATATTCGGTTTCTTTATTATATATAGATATAGATATGACAGCCGATAGCAAAATACAAACACACAAAATAAACCAATACTTTTGAAGTTTTTTTTCTTTACGGAAACGAACCCGCCTCGTCCACAAATAAAAACTGGTTAACTAAACTCCCTGTTTACTTTTACGCCAAAAACAGATGTAAAGTAACAATCTTTTTATTATATTTCGCGAGCAAACCCGCGGGCAATACAGTAACTTTTGAAAAACACCCAAAAGTTTGTTATCTTTTTACCTTGGAAGCGTGGCGGGGGGGGGGGGTTGTTTAGGTATATTTTGTACTTATTTAATTTTCATGGAATGAAAAAATGCAGTATTTTTGCCGTATGCGGTTTCGTAAACAAAAAGGAAACACAGGACAGGACCGCTCGCGGTGGTGTAAAGATGAGGATTATGTCCAGCAGTGGACGTCGTTGGGTCATGATGATGATGCGGTTTCGTTCGTACGTCATAAGATAACTGGCTGTGCCCGCGACTTCGTTCGCGTGGATAACTAATATCATATTCTATTTATAATTAAACTCTTATATTTTTGTTCACAGAATCCATACATTTTTCCAAAATCAAGGTAGTCTAAGTTACTCCATGTGGCATTAGCTATCCGCCAGTAAAAGTAAAAAAAAAATTACCTAAAAACAGACAGACATCTACTACTTAAAAAACCATTATTTTCATATTACAAACAGACACTTCAATCCTATAATATATATTAAAACTTTAAAATGTTACCAATTACAATAATACCAAAAAAGAGGTAGGATTTATATATAAAAGATCATTGATTTCCATTACGCAAAAGATGTAAATTCTTTTCTTTAAATTTTGTTAATAAGTAGTTCTTAAACTGCCTCAGTGTGCGAGTACGACTCGTACTTGACCGGTTTTTTTTTACTAAACTTTTACAATGATGTGATGTTACCTCACACCAGTTTTTCTAGCGTAATTATGCTCACTGCTGTCTCTCGCTCGCTTAAAAGCCCTAGTTACAAGTGAAAATAATAAACGACATTCAAAAGAGACTATTCCCACGAAACTCCCGACATAACAGTCACCCTACACCCTCACATGCCTTCACTATGGAAGTTCAATGTCTTAACAGAAAGCTGATGAGTTAAATATGTTTTTAATTATTCATAGACCAAGGCGAGGCAATCTACACGTGGGACTTAACTTGTCTTATACTGAAGAACACTTAGTGTTATGTATATAGGCTTTATTTATTGAGCAATAAAGGTGTGTTTTGTGTAAATTGTGTTGAAGACACAGTGTAGAATTTAATAGCAGTACAACAATTTTGAAATTCTCAAAGCGAGCAGTCTCGCGAGTTAATAACCACGTAAAGCATTTCCATCTGTGTGGACGTGTGTGTGTGCCTCGCACGCGGCAAATGCGAATTGCCTCGTCCAAACGCTGCCGCAGTCAAGCCTTGCAGTGCCGGTGCTTCTATAGATACAAAGTGAACAGTCTGGCGAAGTACGAGTAACTCTAATTACTTCAGGACTCATTTAGTATGCCGGTGTGAGAGCACGATTATTGACTAAATACTGTTTAGCTGATGATTAGCGCCTGTGTATAATTTCTGTGCAAGGGGTCTAGGATTCGATCCCCGGCCGAGATGAAACGGTATATTTTTCTGTCATTAAATTTATCAATATTAAATGTTTTAATTATTCATAGACCGAGGCAAGGCAATATTCATATGGGACATAGCCTGTCATATACTGAAAAACACTTAGTGTTTTGTACATAGTCTTTATTTATTAAGTAATAAAGGTGTGTTTCGTATATTTTGTTTTGAAGACACAGTGTAGGTTTAATGGTGTAACAACCTATCGCACACATTGTGAGGAGGTTCCTATCATTGGAGCTCTAACCAGTAACAACCGGTAATTTGGTCCCTATTTATTTTCCATCTAAATTTTTTTTTTTAACTAGCTGCCCGCGACTTCGTTCGCGTGGACAACTTATCCCGCATTCATGGAGTTTTAATTTTTTCTACGGAACGCTGATATTTTTTCAAAACCAAAGTAGTCTAAGTTACTCCTTGTGACATTAGCTATCCGCCAGTAAAAGTCCCGTCGAAATCGGTCCAGCCGTACAAAAGATTAGCTGGAACAAACAGACAGAAAGACAGACAGACAAAAATGGAAAAAAATGTTATTATGGTTTATGTACCGTATACCCATTCAAATGCATAGAATAGAATAGAAACTTTGTATTTGCTAAGAATGTAGGTAGTAAAAAGCGGTTATTTTATTATTACAAACACACACACCAATTTTATTTATTTGTATGTATAGATGTATAGATATAGTACATATATATATACATACGCGCGAAAAACGTTACCCTCCTTTTTGGCAGTCGCGTAAAAATATACCAAGTAAAGTCGCGTGCAGAAATAAACCACAAACCACACAAAAGAACTATGTTATTTGAAAGCTAAATTATAATAAAAGGTTGTCTAGTAAAAATATAATATTCTTTTAACATTCGCATCACAATTTAGCCTGCGGTATCCAAACAGTCAAACACACTTATATTAAATTGACAAGGACCACACCGCTAGACGGGCGGCCATTTTGAATATATACCTTTGTTCTTTTAGGGATCCGTAGTGTGACTAACGCCCAGTTTCGACACTGTTACATCCCATAAATGTCCCACTGTTGGGCACGGGTCTCCTACAAACATTTTGAACGGAGTTTAGCTACTAGGGTTTAGGTTTTGTAACAAATTTTTCTTTTCTCGCAGTGCTTCTTGTCTGCTTAGGGTTTCTACCTTAGTCGCCTTGTACGACAAGTCACCCACGAGTTGAAATAGGGTAGTGTCATCATGTCGCTGTGGTCGCGAACGAATGTTCCTGCGCTCCCGTGACCACAGCAGAGCGCGACGAGAGGAACACCTTGGTGTTTTAGTGGGTGCGAGCCCCACATAACCCCTCGGTTCTTCTCCAAGACCGAGGGGTATGCGACAAGCATTTCCCAAAAAAAAAAAAAACAAAAAAAAAAAAAAAAAAAAGGCCCCTGATTCTAAGCTGTCGGAAAATTTTCGGCCCAAAATGTCAGTGTAATTAGAGTGAAAAAACATAGTGTAAGCAATAAATGGCTGTAGGAAAAAACCTTAAATTAATCAGTTTTTAATTTTCTATACGTTACACTATTTTCTAACATTAAATAACATAAGCCCTAAAAATACGTCGTACTAAGATTCGTAAAAGTTTACGATCCGGGAGCAATCTGACGAGTCAGAATCAGGGGGCTGAAGACAGAAGACCGAGGGGTATGCGCCAAAGAAAAAAAAAATAAGGGTGGTGTCATCATGTATTCTTAATCCGCCAATACACGGAATAATAATTTATTGAGATATTATGGTGTATGTGTATGATTTGATAATTCGATTTGTCGCGAAATTCCTAGACATTTTTTGAAAACTAAACTATATCGAAAAACATGTCTATTGCTCGGTTTCTAAACCATCAACTAAAAGTTTAAATCGATTAAAAGATAACCTGACTGAATATAAAAGTATAATAGAACTGATTTATTCATACAACTGTCATTTTTAGGGTTCCGTAGTCAACTAGGAACCCTTATAGTTTCGCCATGTCTGTCTGTCCGTCTGTCCGTCCTCGCTTAATCTCTGTGACCGTTAGCACTAGAAAGCTGAAATTTGGGACCAATATGTGTATCAATCACGCCGACAAAGTGCTAAAATAAAAATTGGAAAAAAATGTTTTATTAGGGTAGCCCCCCTATATGTAAAGTGGGAAGTGTTTTTTTTTTTAATTTTAACCCTAATGTGTGATATATTGTTGGAAAGGTATTTAAAAATGAATAGGGGTTTACTAAAATAATTTTTTGATAATGTCAATAATTTCGGAAATAATCGCTCCAAAAGTAAAAAACAAAGCGTCCCCCCCCCCTCTAACTTTTGAACCATAAGTTTAGAAAATACGAAAAAAATCTGAAAAGTAGAACTTTATAAGGACTTTCTAGGAAAATTATTTTGAACTTGGATGGAAACAACAGATGGAAACTGCAGTTAACCAATATAATTTGGTCCCTGAATCGTATGAGCGCCTATACAATCCAGAGGTCAAGTTTCATTTGCCCGTATTTTTTTTTTAACTTCGTTTACATAATATTTTATTATCCTGAACGTATCTTTTTTCAAACAAAAAAATAATTATTAAAATAGGTTCTCGCAATTCAAAATTACCATCGAAAACTTCTGGCACGTCTAGAGCTAGCTAGAGCGCTGCTGGATCGCGAACATAATGGATAGTATGGATACCCACCTTTAAACTCATAAGTGGGAACACTTATTGTGACGGACGGGAAACTACGGAACCCTACACTGAGCGTGGCCCGACACGCTCTTGGCCGGTTTTTAATTTGTTTAAGTTATAATCCTAATCCTGGATAAATGAATTATATAATTTATTTAGTTTCTGCAACTCGTCCTAAATGGGCCGTAGTATTCCCCTTGGAAAACAGAACCTCTATTTCATAAACAATGGCAACTAAACATAATTTCTTACACACAAGAAAACCAATTTATTATTCTACGGAACCCTACAATCGTCGTGTAACAATTTTTTCGACTTTTTTTTCTCTCTCCTCTCGTGTTGACACGGCACCTTTAATGAAATGCTAACTTTCGTTCAGAAATTATAATTAGTGCACAAATATTTGACTTCTGCCCGACCTGTTTAGTCACGGCGTGATGTTTTTCATTGTTGGACGAATCGATTTTGTTTTTTTGCATTTTATCCAACTTTTATATAGTAAAAAACCCTGTGTCGCCGGGGATCAGTCTTTTTTAATACACATCACAATTGTTTTTAAAACATTGAGTACACTCTCTCATTCAGTACTCTGAGTGCACTCAGAGACGTCAATTAGCCGTAATCTGTCATTAATCATTAACACATTTTTTTCAATGAATATTTGTCTAAAAAAACTTTAAAGTTAAGTTAACGTCTTTAACTACGGCAGTTTAAAGTTTAAGCAAAACAATTAACTTCCAATACCTATTTATAACCTCACTTGAACTCATTTGGCAATCTAATGAAATCCAGACATATTATGTTCATAGTCGTTGTTCAGTATTTACCGATGGCAAGCCATCATGCGTTGTTAGGGCGTGTACACAACGGTTAAGCGGTTGAACAAAGGGCGTAAGGCGGTGTGTACAACGGCGCGTTATCGCCTTGGGGCTGGATAGGGGTGGGATGGTGTCAATGTTTGTCGATGTTTTTTGAGTCGTGAACTTATGATTTATCGAAAGTTTTTAAAAAAAATCCGTCCAGCCATTTCAGAGATAGGCCGGAACAAATAGACAGACAGGCAAAATTTAAAAAAAATGTTATTTTGGTATATGTACCGTATATACATTCATATGCATGTAGTAAAAAGCGGTTATTTCAATATTACAAACAGACACCAATTTTATTTGTATAGATAAAGTACACCTAAAAAACTAAATTTTAAGTGTAGCTTTTAATATAATATAATCTAAATCTGGATGAGTTATGTTTATTATGTTAATTGTATGTTTGCAAATAAACATCTCTATAAAAACTCAACAAAAATATTTTTCTGTATCATACTCACAATATCGACAAAACCCCATCCTTATCCACAATCGGTTAACGCTCGGATTCGCCAAATAATCCTGGGAAACACACAATGTGGTGTCCACGTGATCGCTCTTATGTAGGACTTAATGGGACTAGGGTGACCATGGTTCTTATATCAGGAAAATGTGGGGAAACAAACACCATTGTTTTGGTAGTAACAGGATTTAGAAGGAGCTCCTATATAAGTGTTGGAATAAGGAAGTGAGAAGAGGGGTAAGTGGAATCCTCTGTTCGTCAATATCTAATAAGCTCTGCCGTTTATTGGCTTATAAAAGGGCTTATTCGAGAACATTCGAAGACGATTATGTTTGTGAATAATTTAGCGGATGTTAAATTGTAGGTGAAATTTATATAAGTACACTCAAATAAAGAAGAAAGATTTGTATAATAAAATTATTCTACTACATTCACACAGCGCCATCTAGTCCCAAAGTAAGCAATTATAATTGCTTGTGTTATGGGTACTAAACAATTTATATACTACTTATTTTTTTTTCTTTTTTTTGTAAATACATACATACTTATTGTAGATAAATTACACCCAGACACAGATCATTTTTGTATGGAACGAATAAATTTAAAAACTACGTGACTGATTTCAAAAATTATTCTACAGTTAGAAAGCTACATTATCACTGAGTAACATAGGCTATGTAAGATCACGCTACGGCCTATAGGAGCTAAGCAGTGGCCAAATAAAGAACGACGCTAAGAAAACCCCACTTTTTTTTTTTTTTTAAAAGACAACGCCCGCACTAGGGTACAAGCCCTGTGTCGCGGGGAGCTTTACAAACATGAAACTAACGGACACAAAGTACACCCAGACTAGAAACAAATATCTATGAATCACACAAATATTTGTCTCGTGTGGGAATCGAACCCACGTCACCCAGCACGGCGATGTAGTGGCGAGGCGACCACCTTAACCACTGCGCCACGGTGACAGTCATTCACTGTGGCCCCACAGTTCCAGGGTACAACCCTTACCATCTCACCTAGTATATGGATCCTTGGTGTCGACATCTCCAGCGACGTTCAGTTCCGACGTCATTTAGAGGATAAGGCCAAGTTGGCGTCCAAAAATCTCGGTGTGCTCAACAGAGCAAGGCAGTACTTCACACCTGGGCAACGGCTGCTTTTGTATAAATCGCAAGTCCGGCCCCATATGGAGTACTGCTGTCACCTGTATGCGGGAGCACCTGTATAGGCTTGGGCCTTTTGACTCGGTTCAGAAGCACGCTGTGAGAATCGTCGACGATCCTATACTAACAGGCGGTATCGAACAATTAAGTGTGAGGAGAGACCAGGACCTCTTGCACAGCAGTCGTAGGTATATATTATAATAATAATAATATTCTTCCACATTTACACAGCGCCATCTTGTCCCAAATTAAGCAATTATATTTGCTTGTGTTATGGGTAAACATCTGATATACTACTTACATACATTTTTTTTTTTGTAAATATATAAATTATAAATAAATTACACCCAGACGCAGAACAAACCTTCATGCTCATCACACAAAGATTTGTCCTGGGTGGGGATCGAACCCACGACCTCCGGCTTAGCAGTCAGGGTCACTAACCACTAGACCAACAGGCCAGTTGAATAAACGAAATTTCATTTCATATCCACAATAAACAGAAAGTATATGCACCATAGATTGTAGTATTGAGTAAACTATATAATAACAACCATTCTGTTTGTCTGTCAGTACGGGCGTCGTATTAATTACGTACATCGACAAATACGCGCCTCGGGCGTAGGGGAACGGTGTGCGTATTGGCAGTATCTAGACTGATTCTAGGTGTTTATGTTTACACAGCGCCATCTTTACTGTGCATCTAGTCCCAAATTAAGCAATTATATTTGCTTGTGGATGGATACTAAACAACTGATATACTACTTAAATATATATATTTTTTTGGAAATTTATACGTACTTAATATAGATAAATTACACCCAGACACAGTACAAACCTTTATGCTCATCACACAAAAAATTGTCCTGGGTGGGGATCGAACCCACGACCTCTGGCTTAGCAGTTAGGGTCACTACCAACAGGCAGAAATATATAATGTATGTTTGTTTAGTTGTTTAAATCCCATCATACAAGCTTATATTAGCTTCCTTTTGGCTAGATGGCGCTGTAAAAAATATCTAGTATTTGGTACCCAAAAATCTTCCTTCAAACTAGTAGCTATATATCATACAAGAAGTCGGGCAGGGCTTCGCTCCTATCGTATTTGGCCACTGCTCAGCTCCTATTGATCGTAGCGTGGTGTTATATAGCCTATGTTACTCAGTGATAATCTAGCTTTCTAATGGCAAAAGAATTTTTGAAATCGGTCCAGGAGTTTTTAAGTTTATTCGCTACATACAAAAATATAAATATTTCCTCTATAAAAAAAAACTATAAATCGTAACCTTTTCTAAGCAATGACAGTGTACGTTGATAATTTGTTTACAGCCAGTAAAGCACTACCCTCACAGCAACGCATTAGCCCGTGAAGATATCGCCATTAAAAAAGTGTTGCCATTTTGATAGGCTTCTATATAATATTTCAACAATATATTGTTACAATAGATCGTATCTATGAATACTTATAAGTTCGCTTTTGTAGGCTAGATTAGACTTAATTTTGCTAGCATCCGCCCGCGGCTTCGCGTGATATGTTGGTAAAAATTAGGTAATGTCCTTCTCGAAAACTATCGCTATTCGGTTGAGTAGTTGAGAGGGTTCATACAGATACAGAGGAATGGCAACGGCGCAATTTAAAGCTGTGCCGCACGGTTATAAACTTGCCTTCCATAAAGGTGACCTTGGTGGATTCCAACCGTGTAGCCGGCTGTTGTAAACCAAATTTCATACAAACTACGCGGATGGCAACCAAGCTCCCATCAAGGTCACTCTGTTGGAACGCAAGTTTATAACCGTGTAGAACACCTATTAGTGTCATATTTCGTGGTTTCGATTTTTTTTATTTAATCAGAGCTTTTTTAAAAAGTTTTCAATACACTTTTTAGAATTAGGTGAAAAGTGTGTATTTCGTAACTTTTACACACTATTCACCTAATTCTAAAAAGTGTACTGAAAACGATGTTGTTGAAAAAGTGCGTTTACAGTTCTATTTATATGCAAATAACACATTGGAACTTGCAAGGCGTTAATTTCATAGTAAAATTTCAAACTCAAACTCATTTATTGCGATAATGGGTTACAATGGTGTTCGGTTTCTTAAATTATCCTCCATTTTCTGCCACAAAGCATGCAATGTCATTGGGTTAAAGATCTCTCAATAGATCGATTTATTATTAATAATTAATTTTAGAAATACAAACTAACTGTACCTAAGCATTACGGATATTTACATTAAATGTTCACTTAATTCTAAAAAGTGTATCGAAAACATTTCAAAAATATAACTTCGATTAAATAATAAAAATGGAAAACCACGGAATATGACACTAAATGGCGACGTTGCGATCCCTCTGTATGAACCATCAGAAGTTGTGAAAGCATTACTAATTACTATCTCTACCTACTGAAATTGAGCGAAGCGAGTCGATATTTCTTAATTGACCCAATAACTTAAAACATATCATGGAATAAACATACTAAACACACATATGTTAAGACATATTTTTACGTAATTTCAAAATGCGTTTACGTCTATCTTCGACAGAACTATTCCACATAATGTATTATTACTCGTATTATCCGTATTCCTCTTAATAATTCCATTACCTCCATGATTGACAGTTCATTGACAGAATGTGCGTCTACCCTCGTTCGTAGCGAGATGTGTGAGCACATTATCGTTCGAAAACTATTATATACAGCAACGAAAGGTCATTGGTTCAAAAACATCTCTTATATATAATATAAAAGCAGAAACTGACTGACTGAAGAAAATTTCGTACTTACACAGATTCCTTAATTTTATATTCCCACGGGATAGGGAATAAAAACGCTTTAGATATTTGCTTTAAAGTGGCTCTATTGCCGTAAGTGTGGTATTTCATCATTTCAACCCATAAACGTCCCACTGCTGGGCACGGGTCTCCTCCAAAGAATGTGGAGGGAGTTTAGCCTACTATACCACGCTGGCCAGCCGGGTTGGTATAGGGTTTTTTCGAATTTTCCTTTTCTAGCAGTGCTCTCATCTGCTTATGGTTTCTTTAACCGCCTTTTACGACACCCACGGGTTGAGATGGGGTAGTGTCATTAAGTATTCTTAATCCGTCACTCACTACACGGATAAGTGTGGTATTTTAAAAATTTTAATTTTTTTACAGCCCCTAAGAATTCAGATTTGTTTTAAAATTCCCCTGGGGTAGAGAACATGCCTACTTTTTTCCGACATACCCTGCGGGCGGAGCTGGGGGTGAAAGCTTGTAGAAGCATACATAGATTCGAGTAGCGTCATATCTCTGAAGGGACAGACAGAGGTGTATAGTGCATACTCACATTTCAAAAGAAAAAAAAAAAAAATTTCTTTATTTGCCTGAATGTAGTACATAGAACAGATATTAACAATTATAATTACAGAATCAGTACATCCTACCATAACAATGGTGTGCAAATTTATCTTAAAAACTAATTTAACAATTTACAACCTTCTAAATAACTAAATTAAAAAAAAAAAAAAAAAAAATACTATTAAAGAGGTTCTCATACAAATACAATATTTAAAAATTTGATATATTGGTAATATAATTATTTATAGATTTTTTGTAGTTGTAAATTGTTAATAAAAAATTAAATTAAATTACTTCACGATTGATTATTATATTAGATTGGAATAATTAAGTGTCAAGCTATACACTCTGTACAGTTTTTATAACCCGACCCAACGATCAAACCCGGGACTTCTTGCGAACAATCGTATGCTGCACCACCGAGCCATTTGATATCTGTCCAAACACAAAAATTACAAACATTCCGATATACCATTTTAATGCTATTTTAAACAAAGCACATGACGATTTATGACCCTAACAAGGGCCATTTTGTCTCGACGCCATTTCCAAAATAGCGCGCCATAACTCGTGCAACTGTCAAATCAATTCTTTTTTCAAAAAACAAGCCGTTCGGAAACGCGATCAAAGAATTGTTGTTCGTACATTTTTCTTCTTAAATCGTTCGAATAAGTAACAAATTTAAAAGATTAGTAAGAATTTTTATAGTTTCCGAACGCAGTTAGTCGTCGGGTGGCGTTTCCGGAGGGTGGGAACTCGCATGGGCTTAACTAAATTGAATCTATGTAATTGTATTTTAACTGTTTTATTCTTAACTATAACATATTCTCGATAAAGAAATACTAGGCATTATTTATAATTGAGAAAGCTTGTGTACACGTTAAAACTATGTACATTGGATATTGATAAAACCTTACAATTATATATTATAATTTGTACTTTCAAAGTATAGCTTACAATTTTCCCGATATTGGGCTATCCAAAGCTAATATAATTTTTCAAATCTAACCTCTATTATAATCTCTTCAGGTATATATAATACAGGTATTTATTAGTTGAATTTATTTAATTTTATGTTTTATTGTTTTTATTTTATTGTTTAATTTTACGTTTGTTTCTTTTTTTTTGTAATTAATTGTAGGTATATATAGTTATAAAACTTAAGTAGTTATTTAATTTAATAAAATTCATTATTATAATTTATTAAGTACATTAAATAAAATGAATATTATTAGTACCTATAGATTTTCACATGAGAACTTATTACCTTAGTCAACACGTTAGCGGTTTTTTATTAGTTCGTAAATTTGGCAATAAATCTGTTGTTTTGTAGCCGTGATAAAACTTACTTTTATGGTTCTCTCAGTTACTGGGTCTATCTATATGTCATTATTATAAAGTTCAGAATCTATGAAAACAAATACCTATATGAGGCGAATGTGAAAGGAAACGTTGGAAGAGGAAGTCCTAGAAGAACCTACAAATTTCTTTTTAGTAAATAGTTTTTGTAAAACCAGTCATATTTAATAAGTACACATTACAATTACTTAAAAGCAATACAACTTTTTGACGTTCACACTTCACGACAACGAGACAATTGTGCGTCAATTGAACTCTTTTTAAACGACTTTAAAAAAGGAGGAGGTTATATGTTTGACTGTATGTATTTTTTTTTGAGCTCTATTTTAAGCGCCGTTTTTTGATCGCTAGTGTGCATCTTGGGTTTTTTTTTAAGTCAGTGGCATGCATTTAATAGAGGTTTTTGTTGAAAATGTTGCTAAATAAATTTACTGTTTTACTTATTACATAATATATTATATCTTTATTTATTTATTTTACTTATCATCATCATCATTTCAGATTTCAACCTGTAAACGTCACATAAATATACAGAGTGTATACGACGATACGACATTAAATGATAAGTCAGCCAGTGTTAACCCTTATACACATAATTATTCCAATAAAAATTATTAAAAAATAAATAAAGCTAAACCTACATACTATTTTTCTATCATGACGTTTTCGACATGACGACGACAAGGGTGCGGAACATAGTAAGAGATAAGATAATATGAAAGAGTCAGAGATATTTAAATGAATTGAATGACGTAATGACAACATACGATCAACGTAAATACCTTCAGGTTGTTTAAAACTGTGACATAAAGAAAGTATATTTTCGTCTAAACTATTGCAAATTTCTATTTAATTTTTTTGGTAAAGCCTTCTAACATCACATGCTACACGTGGTTTCATTTAATGTCGTACCGTCGTATACACTCTGTATAAAACACACAACTAACTAGTGTACATTGTTTGCTAAGCAAATTCCCAACATTTGATGTTCAATATTATAATAATTATATCTATAACTAAATTATCAATACGTCATCTATTCAAACAGTTACGTTATAATTCGCGAACGTCAGCGACTTATAATAATAATAATAATATTCTACCACATTCACACAGCGCCATCTAGTCCCAACCACTAGACCACCAGGCCAGTCAATATAGATAGGACGGGGGGTAAGCAGGGACTATTTTCTTTTCAGCAACATCATTACAACTCATAAACGGCCCACAGCTTGGCCGTTATGTTATTTAAACAATAATATAAAATAACAATTTTGACTATCACCGTAGTAGTAAAGGTAGTTGCTTCGCCACTTACATCGGCATGCTGAGTGTCGTAGTGCGATTCCCAAACGAGACAAATATTTGTTGGGTTGTGACATTTTGTATTCGTAATCCGACACGGATATTGTTGCTTGCATAAGGTGTGAAGTTTATAATTTACGCCCACATTGACCTGTGAACTGCACGCAATGACGCGTCCAAATTGGTTTACGAACCGATTAATGCAATGTGCTAGTGAATAACATTCGAATTTCGATCCGTAAAGGCCTAAAGGGTTTTAATTAACGGCCAAAATTATTTGGAAAATGTCCGCGCGCCAGCCGTCCGCTCTCATAGATAAAAGTTTTTAATTTTCCAATGAATTGGCTGTGTGATAATGGGGGAAATGGTGGGTGTATTTAGGTAGTTGCGTATTTGTTGGTGGTGTACAGTTCGGGTTTTTAAATAGCTGAAGAGATCAGCCACTTTAGCTAGAAGTTTAATCCGTAGTTGAACCGGTTTCGTGATTACCCTGAATTGTAGACATCTATATCTATACTAATATAATAAAGAGGAAATATTTGTATTTTTGTATGTAACGAAAATACTTAAAAACTACTGGACCGATTTCTAAATTCTTTTGCCATTGGAAAGCTACAATATCACTAGTAACATAGGCTATATAACACCACGCTACCGCTAATAGGAGTTGAGCAGTGGCCAAATAAAGAACGATGGGAGCGAAGCCCCGCGTTTCTAGTAAAATATTAAAAAAACTAGAAGACGCGCGGGGATTCGCTCCACTGAGGAGGGAATTTAGCCTACTATGCCATGCTGGCCAGACGGGTTGGTATAGGATATTATGTTTCGTATTTTAATTTCTTGCTGTGCCCTTTTCTGCATAAGGTTGCTCCCTTAGTCGCCTTTTACGACACCCACGGGTTGAGATGGGGTAGTGACATTATGTATTCTTAATCTATAACTACACGGTATTTACTTCTAGCAAACAAATCATCATCATCATATCAGCCCAATGACGTCGCTGTTTTTTTTTTTTTTTCGTTTATTTAACAATATAAAGGCTTTATACATCTGTTTAGGTATTTATAGCATTCTGAAAACCACAGAGGTTTATTATGACGCTATAATAACAAATCCTCGTTAAAACAACGTGTACAAAGTTACAAATAGGTATACAGTCAACATAATCGTGCTACAGACAGCGGGTATGAATACAATTTACAGTAACATTTATTATTCTTTATAGTTAAACTGTGGGTACATTATAATTATCTATTAAGGAAAAAATGTGAATAGGTATGCGCATTTACGAGAGGGCAATCAATATTATTTAGAAAATGTTCTTTTACTTTGTTTTTTATATTGATCGGTGTGATCGTTTCACGTAATTTAGAAGGTAAGCTGTTAATAAATCGCGGTATCAAAAAGGAGCTAGTTCGTTCGCCATACGTATTGACAGCTCGAGTTGTACAGAGTAAGTTTCGAGCGGCGGATCTTATAATACAGGGTGTTCGATTTTTTTATGTTGAACTTAGGCCTCTTCTAATTTCCGCCAAATAATTCAATTCTATTATTTTTTACTATTAATGACTGGCCTGTTGGTCTAAGTGGTTAGTGACCCTGACAACTAAACTGGAGGTCGTGAGTTCGATCCCCACCGAGGACATATCTTTGTGTGATGAGCATAAAGGTTTGTTCTGTGTCTGGGTGTAATTTATCTATAATATGTATGTATTTACAAAAAAAAAATGTATTTAAGTAGTATATCAGTTGTTTAGTACCCATAACACAAGCAAATATAATTGCTTACTTTGGGACTAGATGGCGCTGTGTAAATGTGGTAGAATATTATATTATATTATCAGTCTTCTATGATAGGTGGAATTCTGTAGAGATGAAACGAATATACGCATATTAGGTATGCATATTATAATACGAGCGACCCGTATTCATATTAGGTTATAGGAATGTCATCTATTAGGTTACTCGATATTAGTCATGTATTAGCCAGAGACTACGCGAACGAATACTAGATATAGAGCATAATACTAAAACGTTCACTCCTTACCCTATTATCTGACTAATATCGAGTAATAGGTATGGTATTAGAATATGACGAAACCAATATATCCTATATTAGGATTATGCGAAATTGACCCTAATATAACATCTCTAGAATTCTGCAAAACAATGTAGCTATTCAACAATCTTGCCGTATTCGTCGCTAGGCTACGGCGAGCGGTTAAGCTTGTCGGCGCCGCGTCAGTCACGCAGCGACAATCTGATACTTGACGCTGTTTGCTATTTAGAGTGGGCTTTTTGCTAAGGCTCTTTAATATTGGCGACGCACGTGCGATTTTTTTGCGTTTTCTGCGCGCTTGAACGACTGCACGGATATTTTGAGTGCCTTGTAATTTTGGTCTTTGATAAAGCAGGAGGATTTTCCTCTAAATATTATATCCGATTTATGTATGAGCCCTGAGAAAAGCTACCTAAAAAACATTACCATACTCTCTTCCTCCGTGCCGTGAAGCCTACGTGGCTTAGTGGTTAGTGACCCTGACTGCTGAGACAGAGGTCGTGGGTTCGATTCCCACCCAGGACAAATCTTTGTGTGATGTGCACAATTATTTGTTCTGTTTCTGGGCGTAATGTATCTATAATATGTAAGTATTTACGAAAAAGAAAAGTTATTTAAGTATTATATCAGTTGTCTAGTATCCATATTACAAGCATTAGCTTAGTTTGGGACTAGAGGGCGCTGTGTATATAGGAAAGCAAAGCTTATTCTTTAAAATATTGCAATTTCAAAAAATGACATTTAATACTCTAAATTATGTACTTAGATATGTTAGATTTGGTCAGCGCTAATGATAAGTCGCTGTTAAAACGCATCGCCAGTGTATGTGATCCCTTTACTTTTGTGTAACGAGAAATACATAATTATGTTTGCATTAATTTTAGCGCTTAGAGCTTACCGAATACAAAATATTGAATAATATTATCTCATAAATTGAGTCGTGACTCGTGACATTACGTATTAATGTAATTTCTTCAAAAGTTGAAATTGAGTAATTCTTCATCTCGTCCTATATGTCTACGGCACATTTGGGACGACTTGAAGAAATGTTGACTTGACTACATTCCGCGTGGACAATGATTTCATTGATTTTTTGATTTTTCACGAAACCTTATATTTTCTTTCAAAATTAAAGTAGCTAAGTAATAAGTTACTCCTTTTGATATTAGCTATCCGCGAGTAAAATTCCTGTCGAAATCAGTTCAGCCGTTTCCGATTTTACTTAAAAACAAACACAGACAAACAAAAATTTTTAAGTGTTTTTGATATATTATGTGGCAGACATACTTTCATATGCCCATTCTGTCCCAGATTCGATCCCCGGGGTGGAACAAATATTTGTATGATATGCAAATGTTTGCTTCGGAGTTTGTGTGTTTTTCTATGCATACCTAATATGTATGTATTTTATAAATAGGTATACGAGCTGACCCGGCGAACTTCGTACCGAGGGGTCTTTCCCCTTTGGGACCACGACACTTTGGGACTATGGTGTCAATCGCGGAACGGCCTTTTTTGAATTGGCTGTTTCACACCAAAACCAAACGGACCACGGTTTGTCCCAAAGTGTCGTGGTCCCAAAGGGGAATGACCTGTACCCAGATATTTTATTTTTCGTGAATATTTTTAAAAATCCTGAAAGACGTGTTACTATTTATATCCGTGTAGTGTATTGAACTAGTGACGAATCAAAAATACATAATGTCACTACCCCATCTCAACCCGTGGGTGTCGTAAAAGGCGACTAAGAGAGTAACCTTATGCAGACAACAGCACTGCGAGAAAAGGAAAATTCGAAACAAACCCTATACCAACCCGTCTGGCCAGCGTGGTATAGTAGGCTAAATTCTCTCCAAAATCTTTGGACGAGACCCGTGCCTAGTAGTGGCACGTTTATGGGTTGAAATGATGATGACGATGATTTATGTCCGCCTACGCAGCCCGATCGAATCACGGCGACACGAAACCCTCCGCTTCCTCGAGAACCACTCTATCCATTGGTGAAAACAGCATGCAAATCAGTGCAGTCGTTTTTGAGTTTATCGTTAGATATGTAGTGATACGTACGTATGTCTAACAGTTGTCTAGTTTCAATAACACAAGCGTATTATAGCTTATTTTAAGTTTCTCATGTATCGGTTGTAAATGTTAGTTCAACCGATGGTTAATTTCAAGTTAACAACTCCTGTAGTTAGGAATAGATCCTACATAATACGCTACAAACATTCTGTTTTCATTCGGCTGTAGTCTGACTAGGCGGAGAGTTTGTTGCAAAGTGTAACTTTGCGGTACTAAACTGTTGCGTTGCGTTGATAAGCCGATGGTCTCATTATACAGCTGTGATTGGCTTACTGAGTCAATCGCGCCATATTGCCGGTCTGTGATTGGTTGATATTAGTTCATTGGTCTGCTATTGACGTGTGTAATTTAGCAGGATCGGGGTCCAGGTAAAGTTGGCTGGTGGTCGTTGTAGGCAGCACAAAGCCGCTCGCTGTGGCAGAGGTTAGGTGGAGATCTATGTTCAGCAGTGGGCGTCATTGGGCTGATGTAATAATAATAATATTCTACCACATTCACACAGCGCCATCTAGTCCCAAAGTAAGCAATTATATTTGCTTGTGTTATGGGTACTAAACAACTGATATACTACTTAAATACATTTTTTTTTGTTAATGGTCTTAGGCTAATTTGTTGACACTACTTTTCGGATAACCTGTTACATTCTTGTGACTTTCATAAGTGTTACTTTGTAACCTAGATGAATAAACGAGATTTCATTTCAGTACATACATATTATAGATAAATTACACCCAAACACAGAACAGACCTTTATGCTCATCACATAAAGATTTGTCCTGGGTGGGGATCTAACCCACGACCTCCGGCTTAGCAGTCAGGGTCACACTAGACCAACAGCCCAGTCTAATCTACTCGATATGACGATGATGAATATTTACCAGTTATATAAATCTCATAACACATTCTTATAATATTTAGCTTACTGTGAGCTAGGTGGCGCTGTGTAAAAAAAATTTACTAAAAATACTGATTTATAATAAACCGGCTAACTATTCGCCTTATCTTAACAGTCCTTATCCACCTGAAGATGTTGTTTTTGAATAAACTAATGTTTGTGAATAATTAACGTACTAAGGTGGCTTATCTTAAGATTAGATATGTTCCAACTATTGTTGGGATTTATATCTTGTACTTAATCTCTTGTAGCTTTGTATTATAGGTGTTCTACACGGTTATAAACTTGCGTTCAAACAGAGTGACCTTGGTGGGAGTTTGGTTGCCATCCGCGTAGTTTGTATGAAATTTGGTTTACAACAGCCGGATACACGGTTGGAATCCACCAAGCACCTCAGTGGAAGGCAAGTTTACAACCATGAAGCACGGCTTTAAGTGAATCTATACCTAACTAATTATAGAAGTTGCGCGGGGCTTCACTCCCCTCGTTCTTTATTTGGCCACTACTCAGCTTCTATTGGCCGTAGCGGGATGATATATAGCTTATAACCTTCCTCGATAAATGGGCTATCCAACACTAAAAGAATTTTTCAAATCGGACCAGTAGTTATTAGTTAATTAGTCTAATATAGATTATAAAGGTGAAAACTTAATCGCGGTAATATCTGGAACTACTGGTCCGATTTGAAAAATTCTTTTAGTGATGGATAGTCCATTTATTGGGGTAGATTTAGCTTTAGAACAAACATCACGCTACGATGAAAGGAGCTGAGTTGTGGCCAAGCAAAGAACTACAGGAGCGAAGCCCCCGTAGAGCATTGTTTCGTTGTTTGTTGGACGCTAATGAACTCCCTAACGAGGTTTTCCCAAGGGACTACAGTATGGGGTTCTTCAAAAAAGGAGTGAATAGGTTTCTTAAGGGTCAGCAATGCGCTCGTGATGCCCCTGGTGTTGCAGGCGCCCATAGGCTGCGGTAACCGCTTACCATCAGGCGGACCGTACATCTGTTTGCCACCGTCGTGGTATAAAAAAAAAAAAAAAAAATCTCAAGAACTAGAAAGAAAGAAAACATTTTATTTGGTGACCAATAAACACAATACACAAACAAAACACAGATTAACATATTTATATTAAAGTCACCAAAATAGGCTCCAGTTCAGCTTAAAACTACTCGTTCGAATTGGATAGCCCATTTATCTTGGCTATAGGCTAACATCTCACTACAAACAAATTCACGGGAGCGAAGCCACGGTCAATACCTAGTTACTTTATAATTAATTAATATTATTACATTATAGAAGTCAGACATTGTGAAATTAAGTTTATGCTAACTAATTATGAATTGACATTTTAATCACCCGTGTTACTTTAGGCAATATAATTAAATTCTCTAGTTTTCTAGAATCTAGATTATAATTATTTTCTATTGTTATATTAATTAATTTTAATGGATAGAGCGACCTAACGAAATTATAATGTTAACTTATATGTTCTGTTCTGTTAAATGAGATTTTATACATTTTTTTTTTTTATTCATAATTCATAAATCATTTATTGCGAATACAGGTACAGTTAAAAGGTGTTAATTACAGTAAAGGTTTTAGGTCGCCATATTCTGCTATAGAGCATTCAATACATTTTGTCTTAAAATCTACATATTAATTAAATTAAATTAAATTTTTGTAATTTAATTAGGTGAGGCCTATGTTCAGCAGTGGACGTCATTGGGCTGATATGATGATGATGAAATTAAATTAGTCTCTTTAAATAATTAAACAATTCAACAACAATTATTTAAAAAACTTCTTGCACAAAATATGTTACAAAAAGGCGGGCTTAATGCTAAAAGCATTCTCTACCAGCCAAACCTTTGGGTGATGCAGAAATAAAAACTGGTAGGTGCTAAGTAAATTACCTAATAAAAAGAAATGATATTATTATGAACTTATACTATTAAAATACATTATAAATACATATTTAAACTATACATCATATACATACATCATCATTCTAACCGACAAACGTCCCACTGCTGGGCACGGGTCTCGTCCAAACATTGTGGAGGGAATTTAGCCTACTATACCACGCTGGCCAAACGGGTTGGTATATTTCATACACATCTTTGCAGTCGTTCTCGTGTGATTGAGTAACTGACATTCATCCACACATGTATCTGTCCATCCATCCATTCCTAACTTTTGCATTTATAATATAATTATATTAGTAAGAACTGTCTCGGTGACGCAGCGGGAAGTGTATATGACTGCTGTGCAAGAGGTCCCGGGTTCGATTCCCGGGTCGGGTGAAAATGGTATTGTGTTTATCTATCATGAAATTCCTGTATTAAGATTTTCCCGGAGTTTGGTAAACAAATGTTCCAGGTTGATTACAATAGGCTCGCCCTCTATTTCATGGGATTAAACATAGTTGGCGAAATGTGGGGTTTGTAACACCACTGTCTACCCCTTCAGCGAAAAAGGCGTGATGCTCATATAAATTTTTCGCGATTATTTCTTTATCTGTATTAAATAACAATGTGTGTATTGTAAGTCCTTAGAAAGGGACACACTGTACAACCAATGTTTGTTGAAATTATTTTTAACATATCATTTGTTTTTCTTTTTCAGGTAAGAGTTTATCAAATCATAAATCCTGTAGAAAGCTATTCAGTAAGTACACTATCACTATGAAACAACTTTCAGCAGTTTTGAACGAGTCTAGGTCTCTAATGTTAGTGCTTAACGAAATATTTTGAGGAGTTACGCAAGAAATTAAACAAAAAAATTATCATCATTTCAACCTATAAACGTCCCACTGCTGGACACGGGTCTCCTCCAAAGAATGTGGAGGGAATTTAGCCTACTATACCACGCTGGCCAGACGGTTGGTATAATATAAGGTTTGTTTCGAATTTTCCTTTTCTCGCAGTGCTCTTGTTATGGCGAAACAAGCCATAAAATATTCATAATTTAAAATTAAATAATAATATTATTTATTGTACACACCATAAAAATGTTTTAAAAACAGTATTATACATACTTAGTGGAAAAGAACATAATAAGTTAGTACAATGGGCGGTCTTATCACTAATAGCGATCTCTTCCAGACAACCTTAGGATGGATTTAGATGTTAGAAGAACGGCAGTTGTTGGTGTGCTATAAATACACTTAATTATTGCTCATACATAGATAAAATACATAGTTAATATAAATAATATATATATTTTGATATATAATATATATATATAATATAATATTCTACCACATTCTAACAGCGCCATCTAGTCCCAAATTAAGCAATTATATTTGCATGTGTTATGGGTACTAAACAACTGATATACTACTTACATACATTTTTTTTTTGTAATTATATACATATTATAGATAAATTACACCCAGACACAGAACAAACCTTCATGCTCATCACACAAAGATTTGTCCCGGGTGGGGATCGAACCCACGACCTCCGGCTTAGCAGTCAGGGTCACTAACCACTAAACCAACAGGCCAGTCAAAGTCAATATACACTTATACAGTGAGATAAGTAAATAAAAATAAAAAACAGTTTTCTATTACAGTGATAGATCATAATTCTTGACCATGGCTTTAAAGGTAACAAGAGACTGCGCACATTTGATATGTAGAGGGAGTTAAATTGTGATTTAAAATTATCATCATGTATAGTCGACAATAAAATAGCTGTACCACCCTTAGTATAAATATCGTTTGTATATCACAAAACAATAATGTCTCTTTTTGCTTGCAAGTGACATCAGTACAGTAAAACTTGTCATTAATAATGAGTCTTATTAAATTTTAATTTTGATGGAATTTTTAGTCAATAGTGGTAAAGCAAAAATATGGTCGACTATACAGTATCATGAATTCATGATTCATAGTAATCGTGATATTTATAACGTTAGCCTTGTAGGTACTCTTATCAAACAATTATTCATTGTATACCATTCTAGGAACAAGGTGACTAAAGTATCAATATTTGTTATATTGTTAATCATAAAGATGTGGTACTGGTTCTCAAATATTTGTTATCTAAAGACGTTGTGACACAAATAGAGAAAGGAATGTTAAGCTAGTTTGGACATGTAGAGAGAATGAATGAAGGAAGAGTGACAAAACAAATATATGAGGCGAATGTGAAAGGAAACGTTGGAAGGAAGACCTAGAAGAACGTACCATGACCATATACGCTCAATCGGCGAGAATGCATAAAATACTGATGAATGTTGAAGAAGCCAAAGATGTATGTCAGAATCGAAGCAAGTGGAAGGAAATGGTCTCTGCCTACCCCTCTGTTGAGAAAGAGGCGTGATCTATATGTATGTATGTAAAGACGTCGTCTCGTGGTTAGTTATATAGAACAGTAGGGCCACTATGAAATACGTTTCTGCAATGAAGTTTTGTCAAATATTCTGAAGGCTTACGAAATAAATTAAACAAATAAATCATCGTCATTTCAACCCATAAACGTCCTACTGCTGGGCACGGGTCTCCTCCAAAGATTGTGGAGGGAATCTAGCCTACTATACCACGCTGGCCAGACGGGTTGGTATAAGGTTCGTTTCGAATTTTTCTTTAACAAATAAATACTATGAAAAAAAAATTTATGTTTCGGATTAGTTTGGGGCGTATAGTAGGCGTACAACGAATAAATTGTAAGCAAGAGAGACAAGAAATTTTATAAATAAAATTTTGATTTGAAATATCAGGCCATTTAATCGGAATTTGACGTTAGATGAGTCGGTTTTTAATTTTTGTGAGGAAAATATTAATCAATAAGTATCTATTTCAGTTCATACATATTTTATTTTTACCCAACTGCAAAAAAGGAGGGTAATGTTTTTAAAACTTTATTTTTCTGTTGTTTCTTTTTTCAAACATTAAACATAGAATCCGAGCATAACTATCAATTTTCTTCATCGTTTCTATGTCACAAACATCATTTATGTTATTGAGATTATTCTGAACCTCGCTTCTAGTTAATAACTTAATAAACCCCCATATCGATCCCCCCTCAAGGTATTACACAGAAACATTAATCCACCCAACTTCGAAGCCGGTATCAGACTATAATTGATTTTGAACTTACCCGATGCCCGCGAAATGGTAATTTTTCCAATATGGCGTCGCCGAAAACCGCTCTGAACCGGTCTGATCCGGTCTAAACTGCACGTCTAGCTAGTTCGAACTGGATATTTTAATTTCCATCGTTAGTGAATAGTTGGAAAGTATCGGTGTGGTTTAATGGGGATTTTGGTGGCTTAGCATAGTTGGTTTGTTCAGTTCATTAGTGGAACAGCTAAATATTCTTGTTCAAATTGGGTGGTAGGTAGTAGTTATTAGTATTATTATTGATTAGGCTTGAGACTAGGGTTGCCACCCGTACAATATTATATAGTATCGTGATATATTTCAGTCCATTGTACTATATGTTATAGAAAAATATTAAAGTATGAAAAATACTATAATTTCATTGATAATTCAGTTTTCGTGGTTTGGGAATTTCAGACCGAAACACATTCAATAGCTCAGATTCTTATAATATAATTGTTTTAAAAATTATATGAGTTTGTTAATCAACGCTAAGATTAATAAAAAAGTTTTACAAAAAATAAATATTTACCAAAAATAAATGACTGTGTAGATACTATTTTTTTCCAGTAGAACTATATTTTTTGCGTTGTTATAAAAAAATACTATTTTACCTATAAAAAAAGGTGACAACCCTACTTGAGACAGAGGTGTTGGAATTCACCAAATCGCTCAGAGTAACCCCGCCGCTGTGGTAGTCTTTTGCTGGTGCACAACTTCGATGATTGTATCGAAAATCTCAGTTGCCTTTGCGTGAGCTCACTACAATTTTTCTGCCATTTTTTGGGGAGGTAAGTTTCTTGCCAAGTTCTGAACTCAATGCTTGCTGACACCTCTTGATGTTTTTTTTACATATTTACATATTTTGCTCTGGTCAAAAACCTCTAGTGGTTATCCTTTGTTATATGTACATTAAATTGAATATGACATACATTGTAGAGAATGCATGAAAAGACTGATGAATGTTGAAGAAGCCAAAGATGTATGTCAGAATCGTAGCAAGTGGAAGGAAATGGTCTCTGCCTACCCCTCTGTTGGGAAAGAGGCGTGATCTATATGTATGTATGTACATGCATTGTATGTGATCTATATGTATGTATGTACATACATTGTATGTGATCCATATGTATGTATGTACATACATTGTATGTGATATATATGTATGTATGTATGTACATACATTGTATGTGATCTATATGTATGTATGTACATACATTGTATGTGATCTATATGTATGTATGTACATACATTGTATGTGATCTATATGTATGTATGTATGTACATACATTGTATGTGATCTATATGTATGTATGTACATACATTGTATGTGATCTATATGTATGTATGTACATACATTGTATGTGATCTATATGTATGTATGTATGTACATACATTGTATGTGATCTATATGTATGTATGTACATACATTGTATGTGATCTATATGTATGTATGTACATACATTGTATGTGATCTATATGTATGTATGTATGTACATACATTGTATGTGATCTATATGTATGTATGTACATACATTGTATGTGATCTATATGTATGTATGTACATACATTGTATGTGATCTATATGTATGTATGTACATACATTGTATGTGATCTATATGTATGTATGTAGATACATTGTATGTGATCTATATGTATATATGTACATACATTGTATGTGATCTATATGTATGTATGTACATACATTGTATGTGATCTATATGTATGTATGTACATACATTGTATGTGATCTATATGTATGTATGTACATACATTGTATGTGATCTATATGTATGTATGTACATACATTGTATGTGATCTATATGTATGTATGTACATACATTGTATGTGATCTATATGTATGTATGTACATACATTGTATGTGATCTATATGTATGTATGTACATACATTGTATGTGATCTATATGTATGTATGTACATACATTGTATGTGATCTTTATGTATGTATGTACATACATTGTATGTGATCTATATGTATGTATGTACATACATTGTATGTGATCTATATGTATGTATGTACATACATTGTATGTGATCTATATGTATGTATGTACATACATTGTATGTGATCTATATGTATGTATGTACATACATTGTATGTGATCTTTATGTATGTATGTACATACATTGTATGTGATCTATATGTATGTATGTAGATACATTGTATGTGATCTAAATGGAATAAAGTTTTTGTCTATTGAAAACTAACTTACCCGTCTTTAATCTCGCAACAAAAAATTTAAGTCTGAACGAAATTATATTTAACATTAAATAACAAACCATTTTTCTATACATACATACATAGCATCACGCTATTTCCCCGAACGGGTAGGCAGAGGTGTATCACACCCATATTTCGCCAGCTATGTTTGGTCCCATGAAATAGGGGCGAGCCTATTGTCATCAACCGGGAGCATTTGTTTACCAAACTCCGGGAAAATCTTATTACTGGAATTTCATGATAGAAAAACCCAATACCATTTTTACCCGACCCGGGAATCGAACCCAGGACCTCTTGCACAGCAGTCGTATACACTTCCCGCTGCGCCACCGAGGCAGTCCTTTTGAATTTTTCTATACTAATATTTAACCATAAATTAAACCAGATCAAATAATAAATAGCGATATATAGCATAGCGTATAGCGCATAGCGATGGTGGCTGAATGGATAAGAGTCCGGCGTGTTAAACACGCGGTCCGAGTTCGATTCCGACCAGCAGTACCAATGTGGATTTCACTTTGTGGAATTTATATGTACTAGTCATGTGACTTACCATCTGCTAACGGTGAAGGAAAACATCGTGAGGAAACCCATATACTCTAGAAGAAATTCTATGGGTATGTCTGATCCACCAACCCGCACTAGGCCAGCGTGTGTGGATTATGGCCTAAACCCTCTCAGCTCTCTAGATAGAGGAGAGGAGACCCGAGCCCAGCAGTGGGACATTAATGGGTTGCTGATGATTAAATAATAATAATGTGGTTGCTTTTGGTTTTTCTTGTCTGAGAGGTCGAGATGTCAGTGCGCCAGAATTTCAAATGTAAAACATATTTTGTCAAGTCAAAATGTAGTTCGTAGACAATGGGCTTGGCACAAGCGACAAGATGAAGCGTGTTAAATTATTATACAACGGTTCTACGTCACGTATTACTTAACTTTAAAGTTAATTTAGTAAAAACATGTAATACTTAAGTCTATACACCTAAAGACGATTATTCAATGAAAAAATTGTGTTAATGACAGATTACTGCTAAGTGACGTCTCTGCAGTAAGGAATATTCTGTTAGTGACATCAATTGAACGTATAAAATACAGGCAAATTAATTAAATCGTCATAGCATAATTATTTATACCACAACAGTTAGGTACTGTTTGTACTTACTGCTGCAGGAAATCTACGCCGATACATTTATTTTAGTATTTAGCAGGAGTTTGATAAGTCACAGATAATAAAAATTGGAATTGAATATTCCATATAATATTATATACCTAGATACGGTACGTTCGTACGATCTATAAAGCAGAATGATAAATAAATGATTAAATAAATATTTAGTTTTAATAAAAACAAATTATTTCAGAAAAAAATAAGAAACATATTTCCTTTTCGCTGATATCTTAAGACATATCCCACCCCAAAACTCGAGGAGTGACGGTCTAAACATAAGGCAAGGCGGGGTGAATTGTATTTTTTTCATCAAATTTGCGCTTAGAATATAAAATGAAGCTGCGATGATCGCTCAGGGCGTTGTCTCACTGTTCATCTGCCGTATTACTTATTACTTAGTTGAGTGGAACGCTTTGCTGTTTTTTAGCCGACTGCCAAAAAGGAGGTAAGCTATACAACATCATGCTACGGCGTGCGTGGTTTCGCTCCCATCGTTCTTTATTTAGCCTCTGATCAGTTATGTGAAACAGTTAAACGATTTTGATAAAACATTTATAAGAACGATCGCTAGAAAATGTGCTTTCAAATAAAATAAAATTAAAGTTAATTTAACCGACTGTAAAAAGGACAAAAAAGATGGAAATAAGTTATATTCATAATTATATTTCTTTACCTTTCGTTTTTTTTTTTTTTTTTTTTTTTTTTTTTTTTTTTTTTTTTTTTTTTATAATTACATTTATTCAATAAAATATTTACACATAACTTAAAAACATACACAGCTAACCTATTAAAAGAAAAAAGAAGCAGATATTCTATTTACAGGAAATTCCTATAAATAGAATATCTGATTGAGATCAGATTCCTGAGGAAACGAACCCAAAAGGCTAGCCACATTACCGCGTTGGATAGCAAGGCTAATGCGTTGCCCCAGGTAGAGGCCAGCCCTTGGATCATGTGATACCTCCTTTCGTACTTTTAGTTTTTAAAGATAGAACAAGTCAAAGATTCATATTTAGACCAAAAATATTTGAATATCTGAATACGTTTTGAAACTTCGCGTACTTTGAGAACCATTGACTTCTCAGAAACTAAAACGGATGCGCTCCCGCCTGTTTATAATAACGAAAATAATATGTTTACGTTCACTAAGTGTAAACTTTCCGAGTCAGGAATCGAACCTGTCTCGTTTATATGCCTATGAGATTATTTTAGGAATCGTGTAAAATATGTGTTTTAAATGTTTTCACTTAAATGTATTTATGTTTAATGTGTTAGTTCATTTTTATCTTTCTAGTAGCACAAAATTGGTGGCTGAGGCAGGAGTTTAACCTGCGCAAGAGGTCCTAGATTCGATTCCCGTGTCGGGACAAAACGATATTCGGTTTTTGTTAATGAGATTCTCAGTTCAGCTCTGAGTTCCTCCGTTCTTGTATCACAGACTGGTTTTCGCGCGGGACTTGGCCCCCGTCGTTATTTATTTGGCCACTGCTCAGCTCCTATTGGCCGTAGCGTGATATTACATAGCCATAAACATAAACGGGCTATCCAACAATGAAGCATTTTTCAAATCGGACAAACAAACTCTTCAGCTTTATAATATTAGTATAGATTCACAGAAGGGAGAAAGAAGTTTTCAGATGACTGCTTTTATATGTTCTGTGTCTTCTGTCTACCTAGTCCAGAGCGTTTATGATGGGTGCCATTGTAACAACAAAGAATCGAACCTAGGAGTTGTCAGAAACATTGTTAGTTGTAAGAGTTAACTATCGCAGACTCGACATAGAACTGTATCACACGTTCGCGTCTGTAATGAAATAAGTTGTTGATACTAGTGTTGTAGGGTTGTCGGTTATTTATATTATGTGCAAACAGCCGCACACGGCTCCGCCCGGATTATTCCAAACCTGAAAACTCTAACCCGGTAGCTGACGTTAAGAACTTGAAAAAAAATATAATATTTGTTCAAAACGTCACCCTGTTTGGTGTTTTGATTACTTACAGTAAATATTAAACTCTGATTTAACGGTAGGTTTGACGTAGGTATCTTTAGGAACAAGGATAACCTATATAAATCGCATTCGAGTTATCATATTAAATTTAATTCTGTTTTAAAGTCCCTTAGTCGGCTTTACGAGAGTCAGGCCCGGCTCGTCACGATCCCGGCTCACACCTACGTTGAAATGGTTTATTCTAAATCCGTCACTAAACAGATAATGGATCAGTAACTGGTCGAAGTAGGAAAAAAGTCTCATATTATCTCATTATCATAGCAATGTGTAAAGTGATACAACCACAGAGCCTGACTTTTTACTTTTTGTTTATTATTTAGTTTGTAAACATTCATTATAACTCGTTAATCTAACGGTCTAGTGCTCTGCTGCATCATTTTACACGCTACCCAAATTGTAAATTACAAAAGATTGTAAAAAACCATTATTTTAAAAAGATTGGCGTGAGTTTCTTTCCCGTTCTTCTCATAGTCCCCCGTCACCCCGTCAGCGAACTGGTCGTAGGCAAATTTGCTGACACTTTTTTTTCGCATAACCTGTTACATTCTTATCTTGTGACTTTCATAAGTGTTACCTTGTAACCTAGATGAATAAACGAGATTTCATTTCATGACTTTTGGGTTAGATACCCAAAAAATAATAATACAGACTGTGTCCAACTGAGAAGCCAATATCTTTAGTTGAAAGCTTGTACTCGTAGGGTTGCCAACCCTACATGTACAACATAAACGTGGACCAACATGGAGTCTATTTATTTTGACGTGAATGCTGTAAACACTACGAACAACTATTACTTGTGGAAACTTGAACTTGTAATATACCTTTGTTACCAATGATAATAATGTACCTACTAGCTAGCTTTACATTAAACGCGTGCCACACGGTTGTAAACTTGCCTTCCAACAGAGGTGACCTTGGTGGTTTCCGACCGTCTTGCCAGCTTTTGTAAGCCAAATTTCATACAAGTGATAGTAAATATTATAAATTATTAAAAATATTATTATAAGTATAGAATTAGTTAATTAATAATGATAATAATTTGCTAGCAGAATAATGACCTGAACATAATAAAATAATTCAATCAACATAGAATTAACAAACTACACGGATGGCTACCAAGTTCCCACCAAGATCACCCACTCGAACGCAAGTTTACAACCGTGTGGCACGACTTTTATGCAGACAAGAGCACTGCGAGAAAGTAAAATTGGAAACCAACCATATACCCCCAGCGTGGTATGGTATAGTAGGCCGAGTTCTGTCCACATTCTTTGAAAGAGATCCGTGCCCAGCAGTGGGACATTCACGGGTTGAAATGACGATGACGATGAAGTTATTTTTAGTAAACAAAACATAGTACTATTCCTTTTTATTCCCGGCGCAAAAAGAGAGGTTATATGAATTTGACTTGATTGTATGTATGTCTGTAACATCGTAGATCGTTTTTTGTCGAATTTAGACTTCTATCCACGCTGGCCGAACTAGTTGTTATAGGGTTTTGTATCGAAATGGTTTGGCCATTAATGGATCGGCTGAAATTATATGTATGAAATTTGGTACACAGATAGATTGTAGTATGGAATAGAACATAGGTTACTTTTTACCGATATAGATTGCGGGCGGAGCCATAGGCGGAAGCTAGTTGGCAAATAAAGATCTTTAGACCGAGCTATCACCCTCCACAATAAGAGGGACGGGAAATAAAGACTTGACCTCGTGGGAGAAAGGAGGGGGGCTTATTTAAACAGTATGGTGTGACACATCACATATTGTCTTTCATTGTAGTTAGAGGATCATATAATGTATTCAATAAAATATTTACACATAACTTTAAAATTATATACAACTAACCTTTAAAAAAAAAAAGAATCACATACACTCATCATCAGCAACCCATTAAGTCCCACTGCTGGGCTCGGGTCTCCTCTCGTCTAATTAGAGAGCTGAGAGAGTTTAGGCCATAATCCACTCACGCTGGCCTAGTGCGGGTTGGTGGATCAGACATACTCATAGAATTTCTTCTAGGGTATGTGGGTTTCCTCACGATGTTTTCCTTCACCATTGGCAGATGGTAAGTCACTTGACTAGTACATATAAATTCCACAAAGTGGAATCCACATTGGTACAGCCGGGCGGACCCCTATCCTTTCAGCCACCATCGCTTATATACCAGATACTCTATTCTCTATCTACAGAAAATTCCTATAAATAGAATATCTGATTGAGATCAGATTCCTGAGGAAACGTACCTACCCAAAAGGCTAGCCACATTACCGCGTTGGATGGCAAGCCTAATGCGTTGCCCCAAGTAGAGAGGCCAGCCTTTGGGTCACGTGACCTCAGAAACACGCTCACAAATTTGTGAGCGTTTGGTCCCCAAGGTTCAAGAGTTTCAACCCCAGGATCATATTGTATTTGTCTGTGTAGTGACGAATAAATGATACGTAATGTCACTACCCCATCTCAACCCGTGGGTGTCGTAAAAGGCGACTAAGGGAGGACAAGAGCACTGCCGGACATAGGTAGGCTTTTTGATTGCATGTCCGGCCAAAATAAACGGTGTCCGGCTTTTGTTAGGCTTTTTACATTTCGCAAACGAGCGAGCGCCGAGCGCAGGCGACAAGAGTCGACTGTCGGTCGCCCACGCAGGCCGAGAAGTGCCGCCCGGCGCCCGCTCTCCTCCGCTCTGTCGGTATTGTTCATTCCTCGATTGATATCGATATCGATAGCTTTTCTACCCAAATATACAAAACGACTGCTGTGCAAGAGGTCCCGGGTTCGGTTCCCGGGTCGGGTAAAAATGGAATTGGGTTTTTCTATCAAGAAATTCCAGTATTAAGATTTTCCCGGAGTTTGGTAAACAAATGTTCCCGATTGATGACAATAGGCTCGCCCCCTATTTCATGGGACCAAACATAGCTGGCGAAATGTGGGTGTGAAACACCTCTGCCTACCCCTTCCGGGAAAAAGGCGTGATGCTATGTTATGTTATGTTCTACCCAAATGTTCGGCCAAACTGGCTGTTCTGTCCGGCTATTAGGTTTGGCGACCTGGCAACCCTATTTGGAGGAGACCCGTGCCCAGCAGTGGGACATTTATGATTTGAAATAAGGATAGTGTTAGAACAAGACAAACACACCCTTGTAAGTACCCCCTCGATATATAACCTACCCTTTAAGAAGGAACGGTACACTATATTATTATCACGTAACTTTGAGTTAAGTTTAACAAGTTTTTTTTGTGCGTTCTGACAGAGATGTATGTGTTAACTTCGGAAGTTTATTGACTTCCAAATATATAAAGTTATGTTTCTAAGTTATTAGTTTTTATAAGCTTTTATTTACCTTGAAATGTATGTATAATATTGCATATCGTCGCTTATACAACAATACCGCGCAAGTCTATTTTGACTGGTTTTCTGAAGAGACAAATAACTATTTATATTTTATTCAATACATCGTTAATCTTTAATGAATGCAAAAATATTTTTTTATCTTTAACAAATAATTTAAATCAATTTTTGCATTCATTAAACATTAATGTATTTAATAAGATAGAAACAGTTATTTGTCTCTTCTGAATACCAGTCAAAATTGACTTGCGCGGTATTACAACAATAAGCGACGATATCTAAAATGAGGTCCTATATTAAAGTCAAAGTCATAAATTCTATTCATATAGATCAAATATGTGATACTATCTGAATATCCGTGCAGTGACGGATTAAGAATACATAATGTCACTTCCCCATATCAACCCGTGGGTGTCGTAAAAGGCGACTAAGGGAGTAACCTTAGTTTAAGTAATATGAGAAAAGGAAAATTCCAAATATAACCTATACCTACCCGTCTAGCCAGTGTGGTATAGTATAAAATATATAATTAGAGGAGATCCGTGCCCAGCAGTGGGACGTTTATAGGTTGTAATGATAATAATAATAATATTCTACCACATTTACACAGCGCCATCTAGTCCCAAAGTAAGCAAAAATATTTGATTGTGTTATGGGTACTAAACAACTGATATACTACTTAAATACATTTTTTTTTTTGTAAATACATACATATTATAGATAAATTACAACCAGTCACAGAACAAACCTTTATGCTCATCACACAAAGATTTGTCCTGGGTGGGGATCGAACTCACGACCTCCGGTTTAGCAGTCAGGGTCACTAACCACTAGACAAACAGGCCAGTCAATGATGACATGATACTTAACGAACGTAATACAAAACCAGAAATATGTCGGTAAATTTTCCTAAGGCCAGTGCGCTGACAGGATTGAGCCTGGCTAGATTTCTATTAAACGACCGTAGCTATTAACAAGGTCGGAACTACAAAAACACTACTTTTCAGTACGGCCAGTTAAAGTTTTGAACTTATACAGGGTGTATACGACGATACGACATTAAATGAAACCACGTGTAGCATGTGATGTTAGAAGACTATACCAAAAAAATTTCACAGAAATTTGCAATAGTTTAGACGCAAATGTACTTTCTTTATGTCACAGTTGTTCACAGTTTTAAACAACCTGTAGGTATTTACGTTGATCGTATGTTGTCATTACGTCATTCAATTCATTTAAATATCTCTGACTCTTTCATATTATCTTATCTCTTACTCTGTTCCGCACTGTTGTCATCGTCATGTCGAAAACGTCATGATAGAAAAATAATGTGTGGTTGTATATTCTTAAATTTTTCGACTTTAAATAATGTGTATGTATTTTTTTTTTTTTTTTTTTTTAATAATTTATATTAGAATATGTTTATAAGGGTTAACACTGGCTGCCTTGTCATTTAATGTCGTATCGTCGTATACACCCTGTATATAAGCTATTATAAAATCCGACTTTGTTAATCTAAAAAAACTGTGTTAGCGATTATTTTGATACACGAAACTTTGTGAGGTCATAGTTATAGATATTTTAAGACCTTAGATGCAATAATACGAAAATCGCCAAAATGTAGTTTCGACTTTGTTAATAGCTACGGGCGATTAATGTCTAGTTCTATCCAAACTTTATGTTTATATATGTATTTAGCAACAGAATGAGGGTGAACTTCTTGCAGCGGTGTTTTCAGAGCGCCATGACATGTCCTTCTTCAAACGAGGTATAAGAGAGCTATCCTCTCTAGGTAGGCAGCGGCTTGGCTGTGCCCCTAACACTGCCAACGTCCATTAGCGGCGGTACATAACCACATATCATCAGGTGGGTTCGCTAGCTCGTCTGCCACTTCAATCAATAAAAAAAAAGAGGATCACATGCCTGTTGTTGACCATTTGAAACCCCTCTGCTATGAGCTACTCACCAACAAAAACAACAACAAGGCAAAGTCATTAGGGCTGCAGTTCTCTGTAGATGCTGTAGATAATAGACGCACAGCTTAAACCCATCCTTGACTGGCCTGTTGGTCTAGTGGTTAGTGACCGGTTAGCTAAGCCGGAGGTCGTGGGTTCGATCCCTACCCAGGACAAATTTTTGTGTGATGAGCATGTAGGTTTTTTCTGTGTCTGGGTGTTATTTATCTATAATATGTAATTTATGTATTTACAAAAAAAAAATGTATTTAAGTAGTATATCAGTTGTTTAGTACCCATAACACAAGCAAATATAGTTGCTTAATTTGGGACTAGATGGCGCTGTGTGAATGTGGTAGAATATTATTATTATCTTTTACGCTTTTTGCTAGAAAGAGAGAAAACGTCAAACATTAACGTTTATTCAGGAAACAAAAATAAATACCAAATATAAAAGCCACCATTCAAACTCGCGACACAATTTCAACAAACATTCAGATCCTTCCGTTTCCGGGTTTTAAGCCGCCATTTTGGAGGCTCTAGTTTTTTTTTTAAATAGGCATCGTTACGTATAATCTGTGGTGCTGGTATACAGCCGCAAAGCCATTGACCCGCACCTAATCGAATTAACTCAGTGGGGAAGCCCTAAGTCACTAAAATTTCATGTGGAAAACATACGGGTGAGGAGTTGTACGTGAAATTTAGATAATTAATTTTGTGGAATAATATGGACTAGTCATATGACTTACCATCTGCTATCGGTGAAGGAAAACATATTTATTTGTCAATGTTATAACATTCATCATCATTATCATCATCATAATAGACTCAAAGTTGCATCTTGCGCGCACACACAAACACACACACACCCACACACACACACACAAACACATACACACACACACACACACGCATAATATAGGTAAGCTCTAAGTACTTTGTTAATGATAATTATTTATTTTTTATTTATATTCATTCACATAAAATAATATATATTGTAACGCCTGTGATTGAACTGTACTTTGGAAGGAACTGGTTCTTGACATACAGCTCGCGCTAGTTCGGGAATCAGGGCTAAAACACGTTTGTAAGCACATTTTTGTTACAATAAAGATTTATTATTATTATTATCATCATTTCAGCCCAATGACGTCCCTTTTCTCGCAGTGCTCTTGTCTGCATAAGGTTACTCTCTTAGTCACCGTTTACGACACCCACGGATCGAGATGGGGTTTTTGGGGGACATTATGTATTCTTAATCCGTCACTACACGGCAATCTTATTATCATGATGACTTAAAAGTTGCTGTATTTTTTTATTATTGTATTTTGGCACGAAAAGTTTAAAAGGATTGGTCCGTTACCGTTTAAAATGTACGATAAAAATCTCAATTTCGATAAGTGTCGCTTGTGATAAAATGGGAAGTGCTCTATTATGGGAATATATTATCTATGATGTTAGTAAGAGATTATTAGAATTGTGATATACTTACAAATTTTTATTATTCTTTTTGAATATCCAAATTTTATTTTATTTATTTTAGTAGGTATGGTGTTTTGGTTCTGTACCATTCTGCGTTATTTCAAACTGTAACCAATTGAAATTGTAACTAATAATAGTGAAAAGAGCGGCCTGAGTTACTTGCCAAGTTCTTCTCAGAGCTCAACCTTGTCAGTGAACTGGCCTTAGGCAAATTTGCTGACACCTTTTTTTTTTTGCTTTGTATGACGTTCATAAGTATCATGTATTTGATCTATATGACATAAAGATTATGACTATACTATGGTGTAAGGGAATTATTGTCGCACAAAACATTCTCCCGTATATTCCCAAACAAGTTTCTCCAAGAACTGAAAGCCTTGGTATCAACTTGCGTATGCAAACAGCGTTTTGATGGACAGTAAGTGATATACTATAGACTAGGCCTCCCTAAGGTAACGTGTAGGTAGCTTGTTACGTAATTGGTTTCAAGACATCCCCGAGACTAAATATGGAAGAGAACATTTCAATTTAATAGCGGTGGTGATGTGAGAGTTGGTGTCGTCGCGTTTTTGTTGAATACAATATTTAATATTAGCTGTTGCCCGCGGCTCCAGAAATCCATTTTAGTGATCATAAAATCTTTTTAGATAGTACCAATGTTTTTCTAAACAGTATTTGTAATTATCTTTTAAAAGTGCTTCCATACTACATAAAAAATTATATTTATAATGTTATTAATATTTACAAACATTAATTAATCATTTGCACGTCCACAGCATGATCTGTGGCGCGGCAGAGACGCCCCTGGCGCATATCGGTTTTATAGATTTTATATGGTTAAAAACACATTTGAGTGTCGTGTCGTGGCGCCACGACATACTCCACAGTAATGTGTTTGCGCCTTAAAAATAAAACATTGCAAAAAACGCGACGTTCCAAGCTCGTACTGAATAAACCCCCTTACCTTTTTGTTGTGATTTAATATTTTTAATAAGCCTCGTTGCCTAGGTGTGTAATCTCCAAGTAATTGGCATTTAAATGCTTTGTACTTGAGGAATTGGGGAGAATTGTAAGACGTACTTAAGTATAATTTTAGAAATGTGAAATATTTTTTTGATATTATAAGCCCCGCCCGCGGATTCGCCCACGTCGTATTTTAAATATAAAATATTATTTTCGTAAATTTAATCGTGTTTACGTATATTTTACTGATATTTTAAATGAGAAACTTAGGATGGTTGTATGAATGGATGTGTTTACTTAATGGGATGCTGATGACAGAGCAATATAAACAGTTCGTGTGTACAAACGCCACGAAATCTTACTTAAACCCGACGGTTTTTCTTGGCGTGTACAATAGGTAGGTACTACAATCATCAGCAACTCATTAAGTCCCACTGCTGGGCTCGGGTATCCTCTCCTCTACGTAAAGAGCTGAGAGGGTTTAGGCCATAATCCACTCACGCTGGCCTAATGCGGGTTGGTGGATAAGAGATACTCATAGAATTACATCTAGGGTATGTGGGTTTCCTCACGATGTTTTCCTTCACCGTTAGCAGATGGTAAGTCACTTGACTAGTACATACAAATTCTAAATCAGCATTGGTACTGCCGGTCGGGATCGAACTCGGACCGGACTTGCACACCGGTTCCTTATCCATTCAGCTATCAATAAATACAATACTATAAGAACGCTAGAAGTTTGCCAGGACAGGTAGTTACATACAATTACAAAGAAAACATTGACAGACTTGTGTTTGTTTGTGAATTACGTTAATGTAACAAGAATTAGAGTCCGCTCATGATTAATTCAGAGTCGGACCGATTGTGGTAAGCCGTTCCTGCATGCAATGTATGTTTCGATCGATCGAACTATCCGTTACCGCTTACCAATCTTGTAACTATTACTTTAAAATTAAATGTGTTTTGATGAAGTAAGAATACAACAATATAACATACTTAGTCTATTTTCCCCGAAGGTGGTGTAAGATGATGGCCACTTGTAAGCCCCATATATTCCATTTAGCCCATTGTAGGTCCCATGAAATACGGAGGGGGGGGGGGACGCAGAGTAGGAAATCACCAACCATACTTTTAAACTGTGAAGTAGTTTTATAATTTTATGTATGTTAGTCTGTAAGGTTGTTTATCTATGGGAAATTGTTATCCTGATAATGTTTTTTTTTTTAAGCTGAAGTTTCGAGTTAGTAAAGTCAGGGTTAGGGGCTTGACTTTTCTTGGAATCTGATAACTTTTTTATTGCGAAAGCGTTTTAAGCTTGAGTCAATTTTTACATGAAAAATTGGTGAGATTTTAATTTTCTTCTGAACTTCTTATTCTATTGAGAAATCTGAGAATTTAGGCCAAAATATATCTTCCTTATTTTCTACTACATGTTATTAGTTAGATGCCATGAATGACTTTCTTGCTATATCGACCAATCACTGATCTATTATAGCTCCCACATATATTATTATACTTAGAATTTCTAGTGTATGTGGGTTTCCTCACGATGCTTTCCTTCATCGTCAGCAGATGGGAAGTCACTTGACTAGGACATATGAATTCCACAAAGTGAAATCCACACTGGTATAAACTGCCGGTCGAAATCGAACTCGCACCGCGTGATCTGCAGTTTGGTTTAAAGTTCACTGCTTAGTCCTGTAGAATCAAGGAACTTCCAGATTGTCTGAGCAGAAAGAGACTGTACCTCATCAGGTTGCACCTGGTGCTGTCCTAAATGGATGCTTCTTTTGTGCATGAGTGGCGCACATGAGCAGAGGATAGTATAGATGACTCATAGTCATAATCTTTATTTCATATAGATCAAATACATAATACTTAAGAACGTCATACAAAGTCCAAAAAAAGGTGTCAGCAAATTTGCCTAAGTCCAGTTCACTGACAAGGTTGAGCTCTGAGAAGAACTTGGCAACAAACTCAGGACACTCTTTTTAATCATCATTATTAGTTATAATTTAAATTGGTTACAGTTTGAAATAGCGTACTGAAGGATTATTTCCCATACATATACAGTTCCTATACACATTCATGAAACTTTTATTCCCCCCATTTACTACCCACTGTCCATAAACCCACAATTTCTTTTGTCCGTTCATTTAATATTTTCATAGTCAGTTTTACGCGAATGTTCGCGAACAATGAGTTTTATTATAAGTTTTAACGGCGTATCGTAAAATGCGCCTTAAAATACGTCATACGAAGACGCGGGGTGTAGAATTTTTGAAATATTATTTTCTTGAGTGCAAAAGGAAGAAAATGTTACTTTCGCCTTTGTTTGAATTGTGCATGTAATGGTAACGCGGTAAAATATGACTGGGGTGCTAACGATGACTGGTAATAGTATAGGTGTTGTTATTTTTTTTTCTTAAGGGTTTGATTGATTTTTAGGGTTCCGTATTTCAAAAGGAAAAAACGTCATTCCGTCTGTCTATTTGGTTTTGCGTCTGTCTCTAGACCCATTTTCTCAGAAACGCGTAGAGGTGTCAAGCTGAAATTAATATCAATATTAGAGTGCAGTGAAGTCGGCTAGTCCGATTCGCACTTGACCAGTTTTTTTTCTTAAGTTTGATGAGTTTTATAGGCTCCGAGAGTAAAAAAAAAGTTTAAGTGACAAGCGCACTGCGAGAAAAGGAAAATTTTAAACAAAACCCTATACCAACCCGTTTAGCCAGTGTGTTATAGTTTTCTAATTTCCCTCCAAAGTCTTTGGAGGATACCCGTGCCTAGTAGTGGGACGGTTATGGGTTGAAATGACGATTTATGCGTCATAATTTTCGCATTTATTATTAATTTTCTTTGCTCTTTAATTTTAAATTCAAAAGCAGCTAACACCCACCTGTTAGTTATAGATCTGAATTACCAAGCCGCTGGCTATCTACAAAGCAAATTCCCCGACAGCAATACCCACAATACGTGAGGTTACTGACCTAAGTGGCGCGTAGGCACTTGAGAGGGTGCCGCGCTCACCCCCGTAACGTGACGTTGATCTTGTCACTCAATATAATAAATACGTGGTTTTATCTTACATGTGTTTACTAGTTATGTCCCGCGGTGTTACCAACGTCACGCTATCCAAATTGTTTTCCCAATTGCCAAGCCCAATTATGCGTCGTTCTTAGTTTGGCCACTGCTCAGCTCCTATTGGCCGTTCTGTGATGTTATATAGCCTATGTTACTCAGTGTTAATGCAGCTTTCTAACGGCACAAGAATTTTTGAAATTGGACCAAAATTTTTAAGTTTATTCGTAATAAATTCCTCTTAAAATTCGTGTTATCTATACATCGATACAAATAAATAAAATTGGAGTGTCTGTTTGTAATATTAAAATAACCGCTTTCACATGCATATGAATGTATATACGGTACAGAAACCAAAATATTTTTTTTCAATTTTTGTCTGTCTGTCTGTTTGTCCCGGTTAACACTGGCGGATAGCTAATGTCACAAGGAGTAACTTATGCTACTTTGATTTTGGAAACAATATTAGGGTTGGTTCCGTAAAAAAAAATAAACTCCACGAGTACTGTCCACTGTACTATTGACTGTCACCGTGGCGCAGTGGTTAAGGTGGTCGCCTTGCCACTACATCGCCGTGCTGGGTGACGTGGGTTCGATTCCCACACGAGACAAATATTTGTGTGATTCATAGATATTTGTTTCTAGTCTGGGTGTACTTTGTGTCCGTTAGTTTCATGTTTGTAAAGCTCCCCGCGACACAGGGCTTGTTCCTTAGTGCAGGCGTTGTCTTTTAAAAAGAAAAAATTGTCCACGCGAACGAAGTCGCACGCACTGCTAGTTTAAACTAAATTTATAATTTTAGTACTTATAAATAACACGAATTTTACCAAGTGGATGTTTAACAGCAACCACAAAGAGTTGTAAACAATTTTTTTCCTCAATGAGCTATTTCGGAATTGAGCGAAACATGTATATTGTAGAAACCCTAGCACTAATTGATTTCTCCTCTAATGAAAACCGGTATACAATATTGTTTATGTAATGTGTGTACCCAAAGCTATACCAATCACAATCCTATTCTTTTGTTTCCCACATTCAGTGTGAATGTAAAACAACCTCCGCCTTTAGCTGCAAAATTAAAAGCGTTAATATGTTACGGAAACTACGGATAACACTCATTAGAACTCGCGTTTTATGGTTTATACTTCATATTGTGTAGTGTTTGTTTTAGAGAGTAGGTTAATGTACAGATGAGACTGTAGGTACTAAACTGACTGTAGGTGTGTGTTTCATCTTTCACACCACCCATTTCGACCGACTGTTGGGCTCGGGTCTCCTCTCATCTAACTAGAGAGCTGAGAGGGTTTAGGCCATAATTCACTCACGCTGGCCTAGTGCGGGTTGGTGGATCAGACATACTATATATTTTTTTCTATTGTATGTGGGGCTCCTCAAGATGTTTTCTTTCACCGTTAGCAGATGGTAAGTCACTTGACTAGTACATATAAACTCCACAAAGTGGGATCTACATTGGGATCGAACTCGAACCGCGAGATTTGCACGCCGGTCCCTTATCCATTCAGCCACCATCGCATCGTCATAATATCAGCCCAATAGTGACTAGTCCGTGTTGACGTTTGAATACATAATGTCACTACTCTATCTCAAACCGTGGGTGTCGTAAAAGGCGACTAAGGGCAAAACTTTTAGCAAACAAAAGCGCTGCAAGAAAAGTAAAATTCGCAACAAAACGGTCTGGCCAGCGTGGTATAGTAGACCAAATTCCCTCCAAAATATTTGGAGACTCGTGCCCAGCAGTGGGACGTTTATGGATTGAAATTATATCAGCCCAATGACGTCAACTGGACATAGGCCTCACTACTTAATTTCCGACACAGTGAACAATGAAATATTGTTAAGTTTAGACGAATTACTATATTAAACGTAGGTATATTCTTGAAATATATTTTTTAAAATCGTTGAATGTGGTAGGGCCTCTTTTCACCATTTAGATAAATATCTGATAAAACCTATCCGGATCTTGTAGTATTTCTATTTATAGTTTTTCAGTCTTTAATGTTTCAGAGCTTTTGTCTCTAAAACTTGATTCACATGTAGGCAGTAATGTATAGCCCATCTGTTAATATAAACTACTCTATGACACAAAGCATTCACACGAGAGTGAGTTAGTCAGCATTTAACGCATCCTTTCTTACTCATAGATTAACGGTACTGACAAAGAATGTTTACCTACTCATGTAGGTCACCATTTTATACTTACGATGGTATTTTTATTACCTGTGTTAAGAGGGTTCGTACAGAGGAATGGCGACGTTGCAATTAGGTGTTATATTTAGTGGTTTTCGATTTTTTAAATTTAATTGGAGTTATTTGTTTTCAATACATTGTTTTGGACTATGTGAACTTGTATTAAAAAGTAAGTATCCGTAATGCTAACAGTTATTTTACAATAAAACGCCTTGCAAGTTCTAATGTGTTATTTGCATTTTAAACGCAATGATTTCGTATCTTTTACACACTTTTTTAACCTAATTCTAAAAAGTGTATTGAAAACATTTAAAACAAATAGATAAAAATCGAAAACCACGAAATATTACACTAATAAATAGCGACGTTGCCATTGGCAATTGGCAATTTCATTCTCAAGCGTCTCCGTGCTTCGAAAGGCACGTAAAGTTGAAAAAAGCCGTTGGTCCCGGGCATCACTTAATGTGGTAATCGTTATGTCAAGTTGGAAGCCTTCTAGGCAACTTGATAAATTACAACACAAGGTCTGCTTCAAGCCCATACGATAAGAAGAAGACCTTAAAAACCTTATACCAACCCGTCTAGCCAGCGTGGTATAGTAAGCTAAATTCCCTCCAAAATGTGAGGAGGAGCCCTGTGTCCAGCTGTGGGACTTTAACATTCCGACGCGCGCTGCACTCTGAGGCGGTCGTGTTACGTATCATATTAATTTATTGTTTAGCGCGGCGTAAGCCGACGCTCGAATTTTTTGTCGCCATGAGTGACAAACTCGTGGCGAATGAACTGCTGGCGTTCCTACAACAGAAGCTGGATGTAATGGACGAGGTTTCTGCCATTCAGATTTGTTCCACGAACTTCAGCGAAGAGGATGTTGCTGCTGCCAAGCAGCTCGTGTTTAAGTTGCTAAATAAAAGCGACCAGATGGTGATCCGCCGGCGTGACGGGACAAAGAAAAGTCTACAAGACATTATCACGCTCCTCAAGGTAACCGATCCTGACGACGTGCCGACGTTTGTGGCGAAGGACTTGAACAAGTTGCCTCCAGTCACTTTCGACCACGTCGACGTTACAAGCCTGCTGAAAGACATCGTCCTTTTAAAGGCAAGTTTAGCGGATGTGCACAACAGATTAGACGCATCCCAAAGCACCGTGGTACAATTGCGCAAGGAACTCGATGAATTGCGCAACGCTGTGGTATTAACAGGGTCACCGGCGCGTAGTAACAACGTAAACACGCGCCGAGGTGCCTGCTGTCTCGACACATCGGTTGCAAGTTATGCGTCAGCTGTGTCGCCGAAAAACGCTGAGTCTGCTGAGTGCGCCGCGCGCGCGCCTCGCAGCCCCGCACCCGTCCCCGCGGCCCCGGAATGCATCGCCGCGAGACCTTCTACACGCGCCGACCCGGCGCCGGTTAGGCAGAGCACTCCAATTGCTCTCGCCACGAAGTCTGTGCCTGACAAGTCTGTAAATCATCTCGATGGCGATGGTTTCGTGAAGGTGCAAAGAAAGAAACGCCAGCAGCGAACCAACAAGAACTGCTGCGGCACGGCTTCTCCTGTACCTGGCGTTACTTTGAGAGCAGCAGCTCCGAACACTCCGGTGTACATTTCTCGCCTGCACTACACTGCAACGGCACAGGACATCGCGACGTACGTTTACCAAAAGGTCAAGCACGCTATGAGAGTGCAGTTGCTGGAGTCGCGTCGCAACGTCAATTTCAAGGCGTTTGTGGTGCGAGTACCGACGTGCTTCTTGCACCTTATAATGGACGAGACCTTTTGGCCGAAAGGTGTTGTGTTCCGCCGCTTCCGGGGCCAAGTACCACCTGACCGCACAACGAAGTGCATTGTGAAGTAGATTTATAATTTTATGTATGTTAGTTTGTAAGGTATTTATCTATGGGAAATTGTTATCCTGATAATAAAATTATTATTATATTATTATTATTATTATTTTAATTTAGGGGTAATGATGTGACGTAAAAGTTGTTCACGTCGGAATCGATCCTTTTTTTTTTTTTATTATTGTTTTAATTTAAAAAGACAACGCCCGCACTAGGGAACAAGCCCTGTGTCGCGGGGAGCTTTACAAACATGAAACTAACGGACACAAAGTACACCCAGACTAGAAACAAATATCTATGAATCACACAAATATTTGTCTCGTGTGGGAATCGAACCCACGTCACCCAGCACGGCGATGTAGTGGCGAGGCGACCACCTTAACCACTGCGCCACGGTGACAGTCAAATCAAAAATCCTTAAAATGTCTTTCTAAGATTAAAAAACGATTCGTGATTAGATCAAGAAAAGGTAGTTTTCGTATTTCTTATAAGTCATCACCATACATTATAACCACAAAATCACTGTAAAAACAATTTCATGTTTACCAAAATAACCCAACGTTATTTATTCTGACTTATAGAGTACCACGACCTTCAAAGTTCGAAGGTTGACACCTAAATTAATCATTATTTTACCATTAAGTATTGTTGAAAACAACCATTTGGTACTAAGTATTGTGATTATTGTTAGCAGTAAGTACTACCTAGTGTAAAATGTATACGACTGCTGTGCAAGAGATCCCGGGTTCGATTGACTCTCGATTCAGAATCAAACTCAAAGTCTTAAGCTCTGGTTTCCTAGGATAGTGGTACCGTCATTTAGCGGCCACTATTTAGCGTCAAATGACGTCACTGAAACGTTGTCCATAAAAACAAGATGGTGCGGTTTCCTAGAGAACGTCTTCAAACTCCGAAACGTGATACAGCGGTGCCGCAAAACCTATCTCTGTTCTGTGCATAGACCTAGGATCCGCGCGCTAATGGTTCTGTGGGTGCCGCCATTTGCATGACGGCCGTCATGTCGGTGTGGAATGGTCTGTGACGTTATTTTCGATAGCGGGAAACCTATTTTCAAGCATGTAATATGCTGCGTGCCATAATAATTACCCAATTGCCCAAATATTTTATTGCACAAAATGAGTTTCATGAACTGGACAAGCGAGGACGATGAAATTTTAATTGAATTTGTGCGGGTTCATAAGATATTATATAATGTAAAGCATAAAAACTACAGACAGACGCAGATGAAGCAAAAAAATATTATCTACACTAATATTATAAAGAGGAAAGGTTTCATTGTTTTTTGTTTGTTTGTTTGTTTGCATTGAATAGGCTCCGAAACTACTTGACCCATTTGAAAAATTCTTTCACTGTTGGGAAGCTACACTATCTCCGGTGAACATAGGCTATATAACATCACGCTACGGCCAATAGGAGCTGAGCAGTGGCCAAATAAAGAACGACGGGAGCGAAGCCCCGCGCGACTTTTAGTATTATATATAACTTCTATTAGCCGTAGCGTGATGTTATATAGCCTTTGTTACTCAGCGATAATGTAGATTCCTAACGCCGAAAGAATTTTTCGAATCGGTCAAGTAGTTTCGGAGCCTATTCAATGCAAACAAACAAACAAATATTTCCTCTTTATAATATTAGTATGGATTTCCAAATATACGAGTAACGCTAAATCAAGGTCGTCCATTTGCAACCGTTGACACGTACTTTTGTGGTCTGTTCACTTTAAAAAGACGGCCGTCGAAGTCTCTAACATTCCACGTGCTACGGCCGTCTTTTTGCGGCCATCATATTGCGTCCGTTAAATGACGCCACCGCTTTTGGAGGAAACCAGAGCTTAACACTGAACACATCATTAGCAACCCATTAATATCCCACTGCTGGGTTCGAGTTTTCCGCTCTAGGCATAATCCACACACGCTGGACTAATGCGGTTATTACCCAATACAATACCTACACAATAACTACGTTACCGTGGCAATTCATACATAAAAAAAAAAATCTTTCCATACATCTCCCAATACCACTTTCATCACAATAAACTTAACAAGTGGTCTCACCTTACAATGTCCCCTAATTTTTAAGCTGGTAACCCTATCCCTTCCATTATAAGATTGAAAAGGGGTTGCCATCAATATATCATAAGCAATTATATTTATTATAAACATTATATTTAATTCGTTTTGTCGGTACTGTGTTAGTTGATGGGAAATTGAATATTGTTGTTGATAAATTCTGTCATGCTTTGCGGTTTTATAAATGCTTTTTCACCCTCGACGTAAATGGGTGTATGAAGATATGTATAAGTTTCTTGTCCTAAACGAATGGGCCGATTTTAATGCGGCTTTTTTGTTTGACAGCTGACATGTTCGTGATCGTTCTTAAACATCATCTTTCTTTGGTCAACCATATTCTCGGTGGGGCTCGATCTCTTTGTTTAACAAGAGTTCTGTTCTGGTTCTTTTTAATTTTTGCTGCCATTTGAAGGTTAATATTAGTCTTGCTGAGAGAAACTGCCTCGGTGGCGCAGCGGGAAGTGTATACGATTGCTGTGCAAGAGGTCCCGGGTTCGATTCCCGGGTCGCGTGAAAATGGTATTGGGTTTTTCTATCATGAAATTCCAGTATTAAGATTTTCCCGGAGTTTGGTAAACAAATGTTCCCGGTTGATGACAATAGGCTCGCCCCCTATTTCATGGGACCAAACATAGCTGACGAAATGTGGGTGTGAAACACCTCTGCCTACCCCTTCGGGGAAAAAGGCGTGATGCAATGTTATGTTATGTTGCTGAGAGTTATTTAAAATTTTCAATTTTGTTTTTTACTGAGTGTTAAGGGCGCTTGTTAGGAGAAGCCTAGGTCTAGAAATGCACTGCAATAGGCTAAATCGATTGATTGGATTTTTTTTTATAATTGATAATCGTAACTCTAAGGAAGTATCCCCTCTATCGTGGTTGACTTTCCAACTCCTGAGACTGAGGATGCAAAACAAAAACAAGCTAACATTTGTCTCGTATGGGAATCGAAACCACGAATCTGTGCATCAGTGACGAGGCGATCATCTATCTACTCTACAGTTAGGCCATTGTCCAGCAGTGAACGTTATTGGGATGATATGATGATCAAATATTTATATGTATAACTAGACGTCGCGCGGGACTTCACTCCTGTCGTTCTTTATTTGGTCATTGCTCAGCTCCTATAGGCCGTAGCGTGATATTACATAGCCTATACTACTCAGTGATAATGTAGCTTTCTAGCGGTAAAATAATATTTGAAATCGGTCCAGTAGTTTTTAAGTTTATTCGTTACATACAAAAATACAAATCCTCTTATTAGTATAGAAAATGAATTTGCTGTTCGTTAGTCTGACTGAAAACCTAAAGTTTGTTTATATTACCCGACCCGGGAAACGAATCCAGAACTTTCCTGTTACCCTTCACGTTTCCGCTGCGCTACTGAGGCAGTAATTAAAGCTTGGATATTTTAAAACGCCAATCTAATACCGTCTAAAACAGATGATTTATGTAAGTTAACCGTCCGCCATCTTGGGTTCAACTCGTTTAATAATACTCCAAACTTTACGGATTAATGGCGACCGCAAAAAGAAGACATTTATTTAATATTTAATACGTGTTGGTGTTTCAGTGCTTTTGAAATTGTGTAGCTGAATAGCCGATGGTTTTTGTAAGTAGCTTACGTCATAATGTCAGCAGGTAAAATAGTTATGACGAAATTTTATCCTCAGCATATTCCTGCGCAACTTCTGCCTTATAAACTTTGTACCTAATACCTATACTTACTGGAAAAACAATCCTTTATTTTGATAACAAACCCATCTGTTAATGACGCGACGGCCTCCTGTTTGGGCCTTTTTACCGGACTGCTAGGACGGGTATTGTTTTTCGCGTGTATCTTGTATGTTATAAATTTCTTTATTCCCACGTTTCTTCCAAACGGCTGGATGTATTTCGACAATTAAGGTATCGTTAGATTCTTCCCAAAAACCCAAGTGTCCTTAGATTGTATTAATAAAAATAAAAACAATATGGCGGACTTTTGGTGCCAAATTGTAAGTAGTTAATTTTTTTTTTAACCAGGCCTGTCGAGTGTTGATGGTATCAAAATAAAGGGAATCAAATGAAGATTACAAATATATAGATATGTTATGTATTTAAATTTAATCAGGAATAATAATTACAGCCATTTTTCGGTCTTTTTAGTGCGTTACTTATCTGTTGATGTTTGCAGTCGGGTTATTTTAATTTTTTAATTAATTACTTCTTAGTTTTGTGTTACTGGCCGCAAACTTATTTTGTTTTAGTGAATGGGTTAATCTTCTTACAAATACGTCTTGTCAAATTCGTTTCAGTAGAATATAATATTAATAATATTCTACCACATTCACACAGCACCATCTAGTCCCAAATTAAGCAATTATATTTGCTTGTGTTATGGGTACTAAACAACTGGTATACTACTTAAATACTTTTTTTTTTGTAAAGACATACATATTATAGATAAATTACACCCAGACACAGAATAAACCTTTATGCTCATCACACAAAGATTTGTCCTGGGTCCCACGACCTCCGGCTTAGCAGTCAGGGTCACTAACCACTAGACCAACAGGCCAGTCATATGTATATGTGTCGTATAAAATAAATTTTTTTTCTTAAGTTCACCACTACCTACAGCGTTAACACCATCCAATAATTATTAAAGTATTTGTATAACCAACAATAAATTAAATTCACTCATAACCAATTTTTTCGTTCCCAGATCTATTCAGACATTTGATGGATAGGGTTGCAAGATTAAAATTAGGGTGACAATGAAATTTGATGCCGCACTTCGGTGTTTATTTAATTTAAATTCAGATGATGGGATACAATAAATATAAATAATTGGGAGACTAAGTTTTGTTAGGCTTGGTAGGCCGAAGGGATAGGCAGAGGTATATCTCATCCACATTTCGCCAGCTATGTTTGGTTCCATGTATATGGGACCAGTCTATTGCCATCAACCAGGCACATTTTTTTCCCAAACTCCCAACTACTAAAAATTTCATAACAGAAACAATACAATTTTTTCCCAACTCGGGAATCGAACGCATTGAACGCACTACTCAGTTTTAAATTATCATCATTATTTCAAACCATAATCGTCCACTGCTGGGCACGGGTCTCCTCCAAAGAATGTGGAGGGAATTTAGCCTACTATACCACGCTGGCCAGACGGATTTGTTTCGAATTTTCCTTTTCTCGCAGGGCTCTTGTCTGCATAAGGTTACTACTCTCTTAGTCGTCTTTTACGACACTCACGGGTTGAGATGGGGTAGTGACATTATGTATTCTTAATCCGTCATTACACGAAGTTTTAATTAATCTCATTTTTTTTTTTTTTTTTTTTATACCACGACGGTGGCAAACAGACGTACGGTCCGCCTGATGGTAAGCGGTTACCGTAGCCTATGGGCGCCTGCAACACCAGGGGCATCACGAGCACGTTGCCGACCCTTAAGAAACCTATTCACTCCTTTTTTGAAGAACCCCATACTTTTTTTGGCCACAAATCATTTTGTTCTCTACTCATAGAAGTATTGGTTCAGTGTATTTCAGTACGGTCGCCAAGTTTAGTCTAATAATACCTGGCGTAGGCACGTAGGTCGTAATACAGCTTGCAATTGTGTTGTTTAATGGCTGACTTAACAATCCAATTAACCAACCAATGTGTCTCCGTTCTACAGAAGACTGCATAATAATAATTGTCTTGCAGATGAGCAGTGATGTCCAGAGCTAATTCGGAAGAGAAGGGGTTTTAAAGAATCGCTAATGCGCATGTTAACTTAGAACTCTGATTATTTTTATTGTTCTAAATTATTTCAGGCCCGAGTATTTGATACTTCTACGCATTCTTGAGAAGAATATTCTTGACAGACAGACAGATTGTTCTAAATTATTTCAGGCCCGAGTATTTGATACTTCTACGCATTCTTGAGAAGAATATTCTTGACAGACAGACAGATGGATGACAGAGTGATCCTATAAGGGTTCCTATTTTTACTTTTGAGGTACGGAACCCTACAAAGTAGAAAATTAATTTTCCTAAAGTTTGCTTTTTATTCGCGAAGGAGTAAGCAGAGATTCATCTGTACCATATGTCGCCAACTATGTTTTTCATCATCATCACCGTATCAGCCCAATGACGTCCACTGCTGGACATAGGCCTCACCTAGTTACAGCCACAGCAAGTGACTTTGTGCCGCCTGCAACCAACGGCCACTCGCAATCGATCCATTCCGTTGGGGGTCACACAACACTGCGCTTTCCAATACGTGGCCGCCACTCGAGAACCTTTGCCCACAACGGCCATCAGTTCTGCGAGCTATGTGGCCTGCCCACTGCCACTTTAGCGATGCGATTCGGTGAGCTATGTCGGCAACTTAAATCTTAAATAATATTTTATCATTGTATAACGATTCGTTAATATCGAACCGGTCGTAAATTGACGATTTTTCATTAAATTTAATTTCACATTTCATTTGACAGAGTACCCAATAACCATATTTGCCGGAATTGAATCCGGGACTTCTTTTGCAGCAGTCGGAAACATCTCCCGCTGTGCCACCGAGACATTTAAACACAATATCGAAACCGTGTGACAAACTCATAATGCATTCATATACATCATACCGATTGGATTACACATTTTGATTTAGTGATGGGACAAAGTCGATAATTTGACCATTTATTGCCGAATTTTATCGATATTAAATTAATGAATGATGGCTTTAATTAAAAACGATTATTGGTTATTGCGAAAGGTTTTTATTGAAAGACTTACTGGTCAGTGCGGTGTGGGTTTTGTATGGAAACACAATATATGCAAATGGTAGAATTTATTCTGATATTGCGCGCTTCGGCGGAAGCTTTCTTGATAATACTTATTAGTATTAAACGTTTAACATTGGTCTAGACTTAAGAATATATATACTTTTTGTATAATAATAAGTGTTATATATAAATACTGGTATAATACGGGTTTACATATAACCTTCCTCGATAAATGGGCTATCACTCACCAAAAGTATTTTTCAAATTGGACCAGTAGTTCCTGAGAACCTAGCGTTCAAACTCTTTAGCTTTATAATATTAGTATGGATTTCAATTTATCATCATCAGCAACACATTAACTCCCACTGCTAGGCTCGGGACTCCTCTCCTCTAATTAGAGAGCTGAGAGGGTTTTAGAATCCAGTCACGCTGGCCTAGTACGGGTTGGTGGATCAGACACACTCATAGAATTACTTCTAGGGTATGTGGGTTTCCTCACGATGTTTTCCTTCACCGTTAGCTGATGGTAAGTCACTTGAATACATATAAATTCCACAAAGTGGAATCCACATTGGTACTGCCGGTCGGGATCAAACGCGGACCGCGTGATTTGCACGCCGGTCCCTTATCCATTCGCTTTTTTTTATTTATAGGTACAATGTTCAAATTATTACGACATTAATGATTGTAATTTTCTGTAAATATAAATGGTTAAAATAATTATTATATACACATAATATGAAATTAAACTAACTATAAAAGGAATCAAAAGCTGAAACGTTAAACAAGCATAATATTTTCCTTTCATACATAGAACAAACAGTTGTTTAACTTCGCAAGTCAAATACATGTAACAAGTAATAATTAAAGAAAAACTTTTTTATTATTCTAGCCCCTGTATGTCAAAACATAAGAGTTTTCCTTAAGTTCGGGAAATTATTGTTTTGCCAACTCCTACCTACTTGTTAAGGGCCTATCCATGGTTATCGACACGATTCTTTAAAACCGAGTGCGAATTGCCGCTACACTGTATTAACTGTCAAACATTTGAAACATACTTATTTATTTATATAGTAGTAGTAATATATCTTTTGATGATTTTAAGATATCTTTGTGGCAGTAGGTATCGCTATGCGGGGCATACGGCAAAATGTTGATAAACAATCGTCGGTTTTTCAATATTTAACTATTAATTGAGAATTGGTGTTAAGTCATTTCATCATCATCATCATCATCATCAGCAACCCATTAAGTCCCACTGCTGGGATCGGGTCTCCTCTTCTCTAACTAGAGAGCTGAGAGAGTTTAGTCATTTGCTAATTATTAACTCGTAACAGCCAGCAGTTAATATTTCTTGGTAAATAGAATCCTTCAAAACAGCTCTTAACTTGTAACTGTGTGAAATGATGAATGCGGAATTTAAAAATTGGAAAAAAAACAAATTTTGCCTGTAGCGGATTACAAAGCTGGTTATTTAGATCGAGTTTTTTTTTAAAGACAACCACGTCATTGTAATTTTATATCTATTTTAATTTCAGCGTATACCGCGTCGATATATGTGAGGAGACCCTAAAATGCCAACTTGAAACACGAAAATTGAGTTTAACAAGCTTTCAAAATACTTTTTTATGGCAAAAGATTTATTTACAAGTTGAATTAATTACGATTGTGTTAGTTTGTTATTTGTATACAATTAACTGTGATTAATTGTTTTATTAGTAGTTTTAGTCACGCAGATTTTAAGGAAACACACACATTTACCTAAAAAGTCTTACTTGACTGCAAAAACTGTATTGGGTTTTTCACAAACATACACAAACGTTGCTTTACGTCTTTTTCCCCAAAAGGATTGGTTACAATTACTCCTCTCGATTCTCCTTCGTTTCCTTTTCCTCCCTTTTTTCCTTTACGGTAGACAGCCGCGGCTTGCTTGTGCTTTAATACGAATAGAACACAGCCATGTCCAAGTACTTAATAGGGGGGAGCCTATTGCAATTCATCATCACTGAAACCCAGAAACGTCCCACTGCTGGGCACGATTGAGCCTTCTATACCACGCTGGCCAGACGGGTTGTTGGTATAGAGTTTGTATAATTTTGCTTTTCTCGCAGTGTCTTGTCTCCCTTAGTCGCCTTTTATGACACTAACGGGTTGAGATGGGATAGTGACATGTAATTTTAGACAATCTGGAAATTCCTAGCCTCTATAGGACTAAGCAAAGAACTATAAACAACAATGGCGTTACAATAGATAAATTCTCTTCGAGGTAGCAAGGAGGCCGCTAACGGCTTCTAGCCCAATAAATAAAATCTTAAAATTTAATATATTCTTATTCCGGCACTACATGTATAGGATATTGCAATTAAACGGGCATTTATTAATACTCTCCAGATGGACCAACCAACAAGAATATAATCCATATTCATAGTTCAAACACGTTTAATATTTCAATATATCGCTTTAGAACAAACCATTCCATTTTAGCTCCACCGATTCGTCATTCATTTCCAAAAAAACAACTATTCCAATTAGAAAAGTTACGACCCAATCTCCAAAATCTACCCCAAAACATTTATTAAATGACGTCACATATCGATCAAATACAACACTATCGTACAATCGGAATATCGATAAAAAGTACAACACTAGTGTCCCATTATAATAGGCGTTTTGTTTACAATGCCAACTGAAGGGGAATGCGGCTCCTTAAAAGCGTAAAGAATTAAATCAACCTTCAATTTTATTCAAAACTGAACCTTATGTTCACGAAATAATAACTGTATGAACGGTTGTCAGTTCTTTGCGTAACCAACGGTATCAAAAAGTCCATTTTTCCTTGTACAAGTTCCACGTGTATAGTAACTCGTAACCTTTCAAGTAGATCAATGCTAAGTGACATGATGTTGTAATGTGAAATGTACTTTATTATCATGTTGTTAAAGTATTTTTTTGTATATCTTGTTTTTGGTTTTTATATAAACTGTGATACAAGTTCCGTTTGAGATCAATAACGCAAAATTGAGTTTCTGTCACCTATTCCTGCGTTTTGTGAGCTTCAGTTTTTTTAGTGGACCTTACGATATTGTGTTTTGAAGTTTTAGTCTTTACTTCGCCGGTAACATATTACCGCGATAAAAGTATGTGTTTAGTAATTTTTTTTGATTGAATAATGTAATTCCAACAATATTTTAGAAGATTGTACCTAAATAGTAATTGCCCAAAACTGTGTTCTCTTAGCGTTCCTCCCTATATTCCTCGCACAATGCAAGGAAAACAGGGAGGTAAGTATATATCATTATATGTACTACTAGTCATTTGACTTACCATCTGCTAACGGTGAAGGAAAATATCGTGAGGAAACCCACATACCCTAGAAGAAATTCTATGAGTATGTCTGACCCACCAACCCGCACTAGGCCAGCGTGAGTGGATTATGGCATAAGATCAGCTCTCTAGATAGAGGAGAGGAGACCCGAGCCCAGCAGTGGGACTTTAATGGGTTACTGAAGATGATGATTATATCATGTTTTGCAAGTCTGTCATTCTTTCAATCGAGTAGTATTGCTTGGCAGTGCTTTAATTTCGTCCTACTAAAACTATTGTTAGGTACGTACATTATGTCTGTCTGTATGTATGTAGGTATGTGTGCGCTTACCGTCTGGCTCTCGTCTGAACAATACACCAGAAACAAAGGGTCATTAACCCCGACGACGATTTTTTTTTTGGTAAAATTAAACCAGCTCTTTTATGTCAACGTGCATAGAGTAGCGAAATTTTTAAGAGATTTCATTGGTGTTTATTTCAAAGGTGTGTTTTGCAGGTGTATGAGTAGTAGTAAGACTGGCCTGTTGGTCTAGTCAGTCTAGTGTTTATGTCCCTTATTCCACTTTTTATTATTATATTCCAATTTTCCCCATTGACAATCCCCGTTGATGGGGAATAGTGAACTTTTTGTTCACTTTTCCCCGTTGACAAAAAGTGAAAAGTGAACAAAAAGTTCACTATTCCCCATCAACGGGGATTGTTAATGGGGAAAAGTGGAATAAGCAACTGCTGAGCCGGAGTTCGTGAGTTCGATCCCCACCCAGGACAAATCTTGTGTGATGACTAGTGATGAGCATGAAGATTTGTTCACACATATTATGTATTTAAGTATATAAAAAATGTATAATGTATTTAAGTAGTGTAATAATAATATAATAATAATATTCTACCACATTTACACAGCGCTATCTAGTCCCAAAGTAAGCAATTATATTTGCTTGTGTTATGGGTACTAAACAACTGATATACTACTTAAATACATTTTTTTTTTTTTTTTTTTTTGTAAATACATACATATTATAGATAAATTACACCCAGACACAGAACAAACCTTTATGCTCATCACACAAAGATTTGTCCTGGGTGGGGATCGAACCCACGACCTCCGGTTTAGCAGTCAGGGTCACTAACCACTAGACCAACAGGCCAGTCATATCAGTTGTTTAGTACCTATAACACAAGCAAATATAATTGCTTAATTTGGGACTAGATGGCGCTGTGTGAATGTTGTAGAATATTATTATTATTATAGTAGTGTGCAATTTGCTATCAATAACATAAATTGTTATGTGAATAATGTAGGAAAACCTGTTTTTTATTTGCCATACTCACAGTAAATAGCGTTTATGTATTAGATATAAGTAACCATTGTATACGGTGTTGGTTTTCTAAATAAATAAAATAAATGTATGTACTTGTGTAGTGTTACTCAAGTATGATATGAAACTCATGAAGAAAATAATATAATATAATAATATTCTACCACATTCACACAGCGCCATCTAGTCCCAAAGTAAGCAATTATATTTGCTTGTGTTATGGGTACTAAACAACTGATATACTACTTAAATACATTTTTTTTTTTTGTAAATACATACATATTATAGATAAATTACACCCAGACACAGAACAAATCTTTATGCTCATCACACAAAGATTTGTCCTGGGTGGGGATCGAACCCACGACCTCCAGCTTAGCAGTCAGGGTCACTAACCACTAGACCAACAGGCCAGTCAACTTTGAAAAAAATTCACTTAATATATTATAATATAGGCACCTCTTGTGTAGCAACTCTTCTTCTATAGAATATTGCTATCTGTTGACGGGAGTTTCGCTCCCTGGATCTTTTTTGGCCACTTTCATAAGTATAAAGGGGGTGTAAGGTGTCTATAATACATAATCAAGATACATTACACCTAGAAACAGAACAAATTGTGCTCATCACACAAAGATTTGTCCTGGGTGGGAATCGAACCCACGACCTGAATTAGCAGTCAGGGTCCCTTATCACTGAGCCTTTCAAGAGGCTACAATATATAGCCAATATAGCCTTCCTCGATCAATGGTCTATCCAACACTAAAATAATTCATCAAATCGGACCATTAGTGCCTGAAATTAGCTCGTTCAAACAAACATACTCTTCAGCTTCATAATTTTAGTATTGGTTATATTTAAGTATACAAATAAATATAATTGGAATGTCTGTTTGTAATATTAAAATAACCACTTTTTACTACATGCATATGAATGTATATACGGTACATATACCAAAATAACATTTATTCAATTTTAGTCTGTCTTTCTGTCTGTCTGTTTGTTCCGGCTAATCTCTGGAACGGTTGGACCAATTTTGACGGGACTTTCACTGGCAGATAGCTGATGAAATAAGGAGTAACTTAGGCTACTTTGATTTTGGAAAAATATCAGAGTTCCGCAAAAAAACTCCATGAATGCGGGATAAGTTGTCCACGCGAATGAAGTCGCGGGCACAGCTATTTTCTAAATAAATTCATTCATAATGTTATTATTTCACACCCACAATGATTCTTGCGGTAACCGATTAATAGTCTACGCAATTTGGAACGTAAACATGTTGTGATTCATTTCTAATAGGATTAATTAGTATTAGTCTGTAGCTTATTGAGTTGTGTAATAGGTGTTACGTTGTGTGTAAATACTTGCTCTATTTGAGTTTGATTGAGGAGTATTTAGGAGTTGTTGATAATATACTGAGGTTCTGTAAAGACTAGAAGAAAAATAACTGAAAAAACAACTTATTAACAAGGAACTAAATGTACTAACAAACTATTTTACAGTTTTATTTTTATTTTATTTATTTAAAAACTTCTTGCACAAAATATGTTACAAAAGGCGGGCTTAATGCTAAAAGCTTTCTCTACCAGACAAACAGTTTGATAGTGTGTATTGTGTTACGAAAATAAACGTTTTATTCATTTATTTTATCATAAAACGTCCTACTACGGCACGGGTCTCCTCCAAAGGGTGTGGAAGGAATTTAGCCTACTATACCACGTTTGGGTTGGTATATGGTTTTGCTTCAAATTTTCCTTTAATCGCCTTTTACGACACCCACGAATTGAAATGGCGTATTGATAATATGTATTCTTAATCCGTCACTACACGAAATTTAATAATTTATCTTAACTTATCTATATTTACTTAACATTATAAAGCCGATGAGCTTGTTATTTGACTTGTTTGGTTGAATGCGCTAGATCGTAGAAATCACTGTTTCGATTTAAAATAATATTGTAGTGTTTATTTACCGAGGAAGGCTAAATAATCTATACTATAATAATATAATAAAGAGGAAAGATTTCTATTTTTTGTATGTAACGAATAAAGTTAAAAACTTTACAAAAATTCTGCCGTTTGAAAGCTACATTATCACTAAGTAACATAAGCTATATATAATTACGCTACGGCTAATAGGAGCTGAGCAGTGGCCAAAGAACGACAGGAGCGATGCCCCGCGGGACTACTTAGGCTATATAGCATCACACTACAACCAGAAGTAAGCTCCCGATTAAAGTTAGTACCTAACTACTAACTGTATTCTCTATGTGAAACTACTCTGTGCAATAGTTAAATCGAATTTCAAATTGGCGTGGACCTACGTTCGTATTGAAACAGACCCGACGTCCATGTGCAATGCTGTTTGTTAGCTTTTGTGGTCGCTGTACTGCTCTGTACGTGACATAGGGTTAAGTGGTGTGCTGATATGGGAGGTTGTATAGTGGAGTCCAATTTTGAGATATTTTTTTAGATATTTTCAGAGAGATTAGAAGCCTCAGTGGTTAGTGACCCTGACTGCTGAGACAGAGGTCGTGGGTTTGATTCCGACTCAGGACAAATCTTGTGTTATGAGCATAATCATTTGTTCTATTTCTGGGTGTACTAACATGTATGGATTCGTAAGAACAGTTATTTAATTTAACTATTATAACAGCTGTCTAGTATCCATTCTACAAACACTAGCATAGTTTGGAACTAGATGGCGCTGTATGTGAATGTCAGCAAAATAGTGTGATAATTTCTGATAATATATTAAGAGGTGGGAAATAGCGAGTAACACCCGCTCAAACTAAGCCGCTCACTTAGTACCTTCGCTTTACAAAATTCGCAGCAATAGTAACACTGTCTCGTTAATGTTCTGTTCCTGCTGGTATCCAGAGAGAGAGGGAGTTAAAAGACTTTAAAGAGTTAACATTATATATATTAATTAAATAAAAATTATATAAGCTCCCCCTTTTTTTGAAGTCGGTTGAAAATAGAAAATATACTAAAGAAAGAACTCTTCGGTATACTTTCCATTTTTAACCGACTTCAAAAAAGGAAGAATTCGCATAACTTAAAATTAGCACCGGTATTTACCAAAATAAAAACGTATATTCTATTGAAATTTCCTATAAGTACCTATGTAGAATTCTGATTGAATACAATTTTTTTTTTTTTTTTTTAAAGACAACGCCCGCACTAGGGAACAAGCCCTGTGTCGCGGGGAGCTTTACAAACATGAAAGTAACGGACACAAAGTACACCCAGACTAGAAACAAATATTATATTATAAATTTAATATAAACAATTCGAAGGAAATATTTCGAAATTGAAATAATCAAGATAAGAAAAAGTAAGTGTATGAAGCAAGGTAAATTAGCCCATAAACACAATTACAAATCGTGCCTTAAGGTGCGTAGATCATATAACATAACATATTTCAGTAATGTAGACGCTGCAAGTTATTAAACATATTATAATAACATGTTATACAACAATGTTTAATAACATAAAAAACTCGTGTCGACATTGTGAACAGTACTGCAGAACGAGAAACGAAAATGTCATATAACATTGTTTAATTGCATTGTTATTCTAATGTGTACAGTATTGAAGGCTACCAAGGTTCTGCAGTGCGTCGGGCATGTTTGCGGAAGCTAGCATTAATAGTTTTGCCGCAATAATGCGTAAGCGTTGCGCCTCCATGCTTGGACGGCTGCGATCCAGTAACAACAGCATCCTGTGCGTATTGGCTGACCGATGGGACTTTCCGCTGCTGAAGCGATGGGTGCAGCTACATGCTGTCAAATGACCATACATGCGAAGCGTCACATCGGACAGCTTTACTATTTTTAATTTTATTAATGTGTATAATAATGCTTACTAACACTAGTTTTTAATTTTTATTCTTGTTACTAACACAAATATGGATTTATATGGTCTGAAATAAAATTTATTATTACTATTATATATTGCAAAACAATGTTGAAAAATAATGTTACATAATGTGGACGTGTTATATAACATATTACTTAATCTGTACGCACCTTTAGTTTGAAACACAATGGTTTAAATCTAGCGTAATAAATAAACAAAACGTTTGAATATTAAAATCGTATCATAGTATACAAAGGATCAATACACAACTCCCTCCATTTCAATTAGTCTACAATCGATCGACTGGCAAATGATAGGCAATAATGACTGAGCTTTGACTAACAGTCATATCCTCACTATATTAATCATACGCTGTCCGTTTGTGTGGAAAAGGAATTAATAATGGCTTCCATTGCTGTTTGACAATATGCGGTGAGGTTTATAGTTTCTATAGGTTGGGTTATTTAGCATGGAGACGATAAAACTGTGAATGTTGAAGAAGCGAAAGGTAGGCAGAGACCATTTCCTTAATGACCACTCATCTAAACTAATATTATAAAGATGAAGAATTCGGTTGAACGCAAAGATCTCAGGAACTACAAATTCAAATTCAAATTGTTTATTTGCTATAAAAGGGGTGGGTACATATTGTGATGTTACAAAGATATGCAGAAAGTTCATTCCCATTTAGCCATAGTACATAGCATGCAAATTTAATATAAGTGTTAATTTAATATAATGATAACAACAATGTCCTTAACAATCACAATAATTACCTAACTCAAATTTATATATTATTATATATATATTATATTATCAGCTAATTATGATTCGGATTTCATGATTTTTTTTATAGGTGGGTCATATTTCAGAGATCCCATTACAATTTTATTAAAATCTACGAAAACTAAAACTTTATATATAGTTCCCTTCATGTTTTATTATGAATTTCTTGTCAAATTTTGCATACGTACACACAGCATGTACAGTAAGTAAGTCTTGAAGTCGGTTTCGGCTTTTTTTTTCTCTAAGCCATAGATTAGCTTTATTTAGTTTTTTTTTACATTCATACCATTTCCCATTGTTCACTGGTTCGAAACGACGAAAGGACGGACTTTATTGCAGTTCCAGTTACTGGAAACCTCGGCATTCACTGCATGCAATTTCTCCATCTCTATAAACATGCATATCCCTACAAATAACGTAAACAAACAAACAAACTGTCCAGTGGTCACACGGAGCCAATAATGAACTAACTTTGACGACATTTGAATACCAATACAACAAGTTTTGATTGTTTCCATATGATATTGTTCGTGTATACTTAGGGTTGGCACCTGTCGATATTGTGACTACTATGGGCCGTAGCTAAATTTGACTGTAAATAATTATAAACCTACAAATATTATAAATGTGTGTGAAATAAAGATCGATGGATGTATGTATGTATGTATGGTTGGATGTATGATGTATATAATATAATAATAATAATATTCTACTACATTCACACAGCGCTATCTAGTCCCAAATTATGCAATTATATTTGCTTGTGTTATGAGTACTAAACAACTGATATACTACTCATATACATTTTTTTTGTAAATATATACATATTATAGATAAATTACACCCAGACACAGAACAAACCTTCATGCTTATCCATCACACAAAGATTTGTCCTGGGTGGGGATCGAACCCACGACCTCCGGCTTAGCAGTCAGGGTCACTAACCACTAGACCAACAGGCCAGTCATATTATGTATGGATGGATGAATAGATGTTTGTTACTAATGTTACTCAATTACGCGAGAACGGCTGAAAGGAATGAAATATGGCAAATATATAGATTTATTGTCTGGAATAGCACATAGGCTTTTTACAGACGTACCACCATGTTTTAAGAACAAAGCTGATGGCTAATGGGACCGAAAAGTTTTTGAATGGAGACCATGCGCCACCGCTGCTAGCGCAGCTTAGAACGTCCACCTACAAGGACAAGATGATCTTATCCGAACAGCAGGATCGCGCTGAATGCAGGCCAATCTTCGAGAAGTCTATTTTTCCACACAGATAATTCCATAATTCGTGCTGTATGTCATTCATTTAATTCATTCATTCATGATTTCTTAGACAGCCCTACACACTTAGCTGTATGATATCTGATACAAGTAACATTGTACAGTTTTATAACGTTTGTGTAAAACTAGTGAGAAGTTACACATTGTTCCTATGGTGGTGACCCTATACTTCATACATACCTACTTATATGACAGCCATAATGGCTTCGAACCACCAATTGTATTATGTTATTGTATTGTGTAATAGTTTCCTATTAAATTGTACGTCAACATTGATATACATACATATTATTACATATATCTGTACTAATATTCTAGCGTCTCCACCGTCCCCTCCAGTGGGCGCTAGGCAAGAATATGGTAGTAGGATCCGGCTATAATATATGGGGAAGGGCGTGGGGCCCTCGCAATAAAACACAACTGATCTTATGAAGTTATAGTATTAATTTTAAATGTCAAGAAGTGCGTGCACTGTACAAGAAATCGGAATAATAGTGAGCCTTTAGTCTTCGACGGGTGGTCCGACGAAGACTCGGTTCGAATTTGAATTAATTTAGGATTTTGAATTTTAAATTATTAAAAGTAAATTAAAAAGAAATCAAAAGAGATCCAAAAGTTGGTCAAAAGAGGTGCAGTCGTGCAGGACGTAGCCTGCAACGGGTGCAACCGTTACAATATAATGGAGAGGAAAGATTTGTATTTTTGTATGTAATGAATAAACTTAAAAACTGCTGGACCTATTTCAAAAATTCTTTTGCCGGTAGAAAGCTACATTATCATTGAGTAACGTAGGTTCTTTCTATCTCGCTCAAGTAAATTACGGTTTTATTGTTAAAAGTTTGGTGATGATGAAAAGAAACTGGGTTTCTTTTCATCATCAGGATCATCATCATATGGAGTAAAATAGTTTAAAGAGAGAGCTAAGTATTTAGCTTTCTCTTTAAACTATATAAAAGACAATGTAATTACTATTAATTACATTGTCTTTTATATTAACCAATTCCGTGCGTCAGCATTATTCGTTTATGTTACTGTTAGATTTAAAATGTAAATAATGAATTAAGGCAATATGCCACATCTCCCCTTCTTCTTCTTCTAAGTGTCAGAAAAGGACAGAAGCATAGGAAACATTCTTAGTGGCTAGATGTGGCACCCTTAAGGCGGAGACACATTACTGTGGCGTGGCGTGTCGCGCCAGAGATGCCCCTTGTGCATATCCATTTCATACATTTAATATGGTTAGGGACACATTAGTGTGTCGTGGCGCCACGACACAACACGACACGACACTCAAATGTGTCTCTAACCATATAAAATCTATGACACCGATATGCCACAGACGCCACAGTAATGTGTTTGCGCCTTTCTCGTGATTTGAATAACCTACCTACAAGCGGCTCCACAACTTCTTTAATACGTAAAGAGCAAACAATAGCTGTGTCGTCGAGTCGCGTAACCGCAATATGTGAACAGACTCATACATGTACTATTGTGAATAGCGAGAAAAACCGCAGAACTTCATTATAGAAGGTTTACACTTGGCTACGGTGAAAGAAGTATAAAAGTGTTAATTGAACTCGCTGAAGGTTTTATATGATGTTTTTTAAATTTCAAAAACAAGTTTAACATTGCGGCTTAAATGCATGTGCTACTTTACATTTCGGCAGCAAATATAAGTGTGCAATTGATTTTTTGTAATTGAAATTTCAGTTTTTAATCCCAAATTAAAGGTTTTTCTTATTAGATTAATAACACATTAAAGACATACGGATTTTTCTTTTACTTGTGTGAAAACATGTTTCATACAAAATTGTATGATTCTAGCTAAAAGGATTTCTATGAACATAACGTCCTATTGAAAGTCCATATGTCTAGCAGTGGACTTTAAAACAAAGACAAGAAGACAGAATCATTCAAAACTAAATAAAAATTCTGAACTAGTAAATTTAAATATTAACTTAGGTATATTTTTTTTTCAGGTAAGCATCTTAGCCTGTTTTAGCTGTCTTACTGTAAGTAAAAAAGTTTTTTCACTCTAGATTTAAACTCTCAAGTTTTGAGTCGTTTGAATCGGTTTGATGAACCCATACGTGATTTTCTACTACTCAAATGGACCCATTTAAGCAAAAATAATCCAATCAACACAAACCTCATTATAAAATATTTGACTTTAAAATTCATTGCAATATTTCTCTGGCTTTTAGTTAAGTTCATATAGGATTACATAAAATTACAAAAACAAAATTTAGCATTACAAAGCCAGAGAAATACTGCAATGAATTTTAAAGTCAAATATCTCAAAATGAGGTTTGTGTTGATTGGATCATCTTTGCTTAAATCGGTCCGTTCACTAGCATTGACTGATCTATCCAAGAATTTATTTTTTAACCTAGCAACACAACCGAAAAATATGACGTGTTTTGAGCCATGATTGCAAGCAAAGTCAAAGTCAAATCTTTTTATTCATTTGGATCACATTCATGATACTTATGAACGTCATACAAAGCCAAAAAAAAAGGTGTCAGTAAATTTGCCTACGGCCAGTTCACTGACAAGGTTGAGCTCTGAGAAGAACTTGGCAACAAACTCAGGCCACTCTTTTTAATCGCCATAGTTGTTACAATTTTAATTGGTTACAGTATAGACTACCTATGAATCGCTGCAGTGATATCTCTCATGGGGTGGTGCTACGGTGTTTTGTTTTACAACTAAAAGCCGCGCAGGGTTTCGTTCCCATCGTTCTTTATTTGGCCACTGCTCAGCTCCTATTGGGCTTAGCGTGATGTTATATAGTCTTATTCCTCGATAAATGCTACTAATGAGTCTTGTGCCCGGTTTCTGAGTTATCAGATTAAAGTTATTCATCGAATAAAGAATCCATCCATCAGCAACCCATTAAGTCCCTTTGCTGGGCTCGGGTCTCCTCTCCGCTAACTATAGAGCTGAGAGGGTTTAGGCCATAATCCACTCACGCTGGCCTAGTGCGGATTGGTGGATCAGACATAGTCATAGAATTTTTTCTAGGGTATGTGGGTTTCCTCACGATGTTTTCCTTCACCGTTAGCAGATGGTAAGTCACTTGACTAGTACATATAAATTCCACAAAGTGGAATCTACATTGGTACTGCCGGTCGGGATCGAACTCGGACCGTGTTTTGCACCCCGGTCACTTATCCATTCAGCCACCGTCACTTAATACATTACAGACGATTACAGAATACCTGACTGAATATAAAGCAAAACAATAGAACTAGATTAATCATACAACTGTCATTTTTAATTCCGTGTAGAATTTTCAATTCAATTTAGATTTTTTATTCTGATTCTGTAAATAAAAAGAGGTTTTTTTTAGCTTTATTATTAACTACTTAGATATCGCGCGGGGCTTCGCTCCCATCGTTCTTTATTTGGCCACTGCTCAGCTCCTATTGGCCTTATTACCCGACTGTCAGGACGGGTATTATTTTTCGCGCGTATCTTGTATGTTTGTAAATTTCTTTATTCCCACGAATCTTTCGAACGGCTGGATGGATTTTGACAATAAGGGTATCGTTAGATTCGTCTAGAAAACCCAAGTGTCCTTAGATAGGTTTTAAGAATAAAAAGAGTTAAACGGCGGTCTTTTGACGCCAAATTGTAAAAAAAAAAATTTTTAACCAAAGCTATCGAGTTGTATATCAAAATAAAGAGAATCAAAAGGAGATTACATATAGTCAAAAAGAGATTATACATAATTGAATGGTTCCAAATTGTAAGTAGTTCTATTATTTTTTTTTTATCGAGTAGAGTATCAAAATAAAGGGAATCAAATGGAGATTACAAATATATACATATGTTATGTATTTAAATTTAATCAGTTATAATAATATTACAATAATTTTACGGTCTTTTTAGTGCTCTCGTTGATATTTTGCAGTCGGGTTATTATTTTTTTTTAATTATATTTACTTGTTATTATTATTATACTTAGTTGGGCCGGAAGCCACTAGCGGCCTCTTTGCTACCTCGACCAGAGTTGATCTATTGTAGCTCCCCTTAGTGTTTAAAGTTCTCTGCTTAGTCCTAGAGACTAGGAACTTCCAGATTGTCTGAGCAGAGAGTGACTGTATCTCATCTGGTTGCACCTGGTGCTGTCCTAAAAGGATGCTTCTTTTGTGCACGAGTGGCCCACATAAGCATAGGACATGCATTGCTGTCTCATCGGACTCTTGGCAGAATCTGCACATTTTGGACTGGCTTAGGTTTAGTTTAAACTATTGCCGTCAACGTGATTTTAAAAAAAATTGTAAATAGGCTTGGTCACCAACGTACAGGCTGCTCCTGGTATCATAGGCGTCCATAGGCTTCGGTAACAGCTTACCATACCTTAAGCTTGTTGCCATAAATAAGAATGGTTTGTTCTCTATCATCATCATCATCATTTCAACCCATAAACGTCCCACTGCTGGGCACTGGTCTCCTCCAAAGATGTGGAGGGAATTTAACCATACCATGTTGGCCAGAGGGGTTGGTATAGGGTTTGTTTCGAATTTTCCTTTTCCTGCAGTGGAAAAGGAAAATTTTGTTGTTCTCTATATCTATATTATATTATATCTCTTGTTAACAGAGAATCCTCATGTTTTTCATAAACACGTATTATTTTCAAGTACATAATCCTATTAGCAGGTGGGTGGAACAGCCTTTGAAAAATATGTTTTTGTTAAGCATTAATACCTTCGCAATATAAATGTGAAATGTTTTGTTTGTTCATAACATACATACATATAATAATAATAATATTCTACCACATTCACACAGCGCCATCTAGTCCCAAAGTAAGTAATTATATTTGCTTGTGTTATGGGTAGGTACTAAACAACTGATATACTACTGAAATACATTTTTTTTGTAAATACATACATATTATACATAAATTGCTATATATATATATAATATGCTCATCACACAAAGATTTGTCCTGGGTGGGGATCGAACCCACGACCTCCGGCTTAGAAGTCAGAGTCACTAACCACTAGAGCAACAGGCCAGTCAATATAGATAGGACGGGGGTAAGCAGGGACTATTTTCTTTTCAGCATCATCATTACAACTCATAAACGGCCCACTGCTGGGCACGGGTCACTTTCAAAGAATGTGGAAGGAATTTAACCTTTTTTTTTCTTTATATAGTATACCACGCTGGCCAGACGGATTGATATAGGGTTTGTTTCGAATTTTCCTTTTCTCGCAGTCGCCTTTTACGACACCCACCGATTGAGATGTGGTAGTGACATTATGTATTCTTAATCCGTCACTACACGAACAAAATTGTAATGGGAACTCTGAAATATGACCCAGCTATCAAAAAAATAATCATAAAAATCCATTCATAATTAGCTGACTCATGAATCGCGTATCAAACATACATAAAAAACATACAGTTAAATTGAGAACCTCTTTCTTTTAAAGTCGGTTGATAATGCACTGTTTTTTACTCGAACAATAGATTTTTTGACTGTTTTGACTGTTGCGTATTGTAATGATTTTGTCTTGAACAATAGATAACTTTATTCATTAACTAGAAGTCGATCGGGGCTTCGCTCCCGTGGTTCTTCATTTGATCACTGCTAAGCTGCTATTAGGATTCGGATTTAACAAGTCCTTAAAGTCCATAATGGTAAGTCAGTCTCCTCACATAACCAACATAATTTATCCTATTCACTCATAGTTTCTCTGAAAGAAGACAAAATCAAATAAGTGCGGGCCAATTTGAATTGTTTATCAGCATTAAGGAGTCTGCGAGGCTCGTGGTTCGTAAGGAGTCTAACGCAATAGACTCGAGACTTCCCGACGTGAACTGACTGTCTTTGCCAAATAAAATTACCTTAGAAATGATTTGGGACAACGATGCTCAACCTTTCAAGCATTATCTCTTTTTACCCGACTGCCAAAACGAAGGGTAATGTTTTTCACGCGTATGTATGTATGTGGGCATAAATGATGCTATTGTGAATTTCTGGAGCCTAAACGGCTTGGCTGATTTTAAAGTGTGAAGTGTCATTAGATTTGTATTTTTCCCCCGAGTGATATAGGCTATGTGACGTCAACAGAAAACCAATATGGCGGCTGTAAACTGTCAACAGACGTTTTTTTAGTGCTATCACAATATGGTATCAGATGAAATCTAATTAATAGCCTAATTCAATTATATATGCACTAACTGTTGCCCGCGACTCCACTTGTCTCTTGTAACCTAAACAGTTTGACCGATTTTGAAGTGCAAGCGACTGCCTAAAAAGGACTAAAAATATGGGAATAAACCTCTTTCATTATTAAATACCTAAATAGCACTATCGAAATTCAGAAAATTATAATATACATAATAATTAATTATAGTGACTCGCAAAGGCTACTTCTTAACAAGGCAGGGCAGTCGGGTTTTTTTTTTTTTTTTTTCATTAAATAAACTCTTGTTTGGTTAACCCCTGACATAAAAAGAGGGGTGTTATAAGTTTGATTTGTCTGTATGTCTGTGTGTGTCTGTGGCATCGTAGCCCTTAAACGAATGGGCCGATATTTTAATATTTGTAGGGTCAAATGAAATCAATACTCTTGTCAGTGAAGTGAATAGGTATAATTTAACAATTTTGAAACAGCAAAGTCTGGCTCGCTCACCAGGGGTTCTGTACAGTTATGCAATATTTTTCATATATATTTTTTTTATATAAAGGTATTCTATTTATTTTGGCGGAAATTAGGTGAGGCCTATGTTCAACAGTGGGCGTCATTGGGCTGATATGATGATGATTAGAATAAATATTCACGTAAAGGTAGGAGGGTGCACCATCTTTATGTAACGTCAGTTCGGAATAAACTCTCACTCCTTCCAATATAGTACTAATATTCAGTAATATAATTACACGAGTACTGTCTTCGGAATTTTTCCTTTACTTGTTAAACTTGACACTACATCTTGCCAGATTTCATGGTTCTAGGTCAACGGACTTTTTTGATCGTTAAGATATGGAGCATAAACGGCTGTATCATTTGATTGCGTTTAGAACTCTTTTATTTTTTATTGCCCCAAAGGATTGCAGACCCGTGTATTGATATTTCTTTCAGCTTGATACCTCCACGCATTCTTGAGAAGCGATGATCCTATAAAGGTTCTGTTATTAACTTTTAAACTGCGGAACCCAAAAAATAATTAATTTTAATCCTACAACCCACGACCGTGGCGTTGGCCCTTCAGACTGTACTACGTAAGTACTTGCGTCAAAGATCAAATTTCTCCTCTACTTGTTACTTGCTGACGTCATCGTCACAGTGACGCTTGCGCATTATTACGTTCCTTTTTCACTATCAAAAAATAATTCATTCAACTCAGTTTGAGAATCGCTGACTCATATTCATACCAGGGCTGTAAGGTGGCCGAGTGGGGGCACGTAGTCGGGGGAGGGGGTGGAAATTATGAATTTGTGAATAATTCACAGGGACCATCAAAATACTAATGTTAAGAGATGCCAGGGGACACACTGAGTGCGGATTTTAGTTACAAATAAGTTTTAATATTAATTACTTAACCATTTTGTAGAGGTTTTGAACTGATTTCGAAAAAGGAGGTTCTGTTTTCGCCTCCTATGTATGTATGCTCGCGATTTTCTTAAAAAATAATGAGTTGCTGGTGCAGTATTTTATTATCATTTAGATCACACACATGATACTTAAGAACGTCATATAAGCGGTGAGAAACTCAGGCCACTCTTTTTAAAAGCCAAAAACGTTACAATTTCTATTATTGGTGCGCCAACTGCCTCGGTGGCGCAGCGGGAAGTGTATACGACTGCTGTGCAAGAGGTTCCGGGTTCGATTCCCGGGTCGGGTGAAAATGGTATTGGACTTTTCTATCATGAAATTCCAGTATTGAGATTTTCCCGGAGTTTGGTAAACAAATGTTTCCGGTTGATGACAATAGGTTCGCCCCCTATTTCATGAGACCAAACATAGCTGGCGAAATGTGGGTGTGAAACACCTCTGCCTATCCCTTCGGGGAAAAAGGCGTGATGCTATGTTATGTTATCTTCTATTATTGGAAATATCATACAATGGTACAGAATCAAAATACCATCATCACTGAAAAAACAACTCCGAATAATTAATAAAAATCGAGACCAACGAAATGAGACACTAATTTGTGACGTTCCATTCCTCTGTAAGACTCTTAAATGAAAAACATTTTTATAATGTTCAAATATCTCTGTGTACCCACAACATTATTGGAACGAATTACTAATACAGTGACAATAACGAAGTCAACATATTTAATAAAGTTCCGTAGATCTTAGTACAAACTCGAACTGTCTTCAAAACAGGAAATATATTTGTATATAAGTATCTTTCACGCGGTCCGAGTTCGATCCCGACCGGCAGTACCAATGTGAATTCCACTTTGTGGAATTTATATGTATGTACTAGTCAAGTGACTTACCATCTGCTAACGGTGAAGGAAAACATCGTGAGGAAACCCACATACCCTAAAAGTAATTCTATGAGTATGTCTGATCCACCAACCCGCACTAGGCCAGCGTGAGTGGATTATGGCCTAAACCCTCTCAACTCTCTATTTAGAGGAGAGGAGACCCGAGCCCAGCAGTGGGACTTAATGGGTTGCTGATGATGATCATGATGATGATGTTCGACTGCAGTTTCGTTCGTGTTTTACGTATTCCTTTAAGAAATCCTTAATCTACTTGTATATAGCACCTACAAATGAATGAAATAATGAAATGAAATCTCGTTTAGTCATCTAGGTTACAAGGTAAAACTTATGATATTATTATCTGAAAAGTAGTGTCAGCAAATTTGCCTACGACCAGTTTTTTTTTTTTTTTAAACAACGCCCGCACTAGGGAACAAGCTCTGTGTCGCGGGGAGCTTTACAAACATGAAACTAACGGACACAAAGTACACCCAGACTAGAAACAAATATCTATGAATCACACAAATATTTGTCTCGTGTGGGAATCGAACCCACGTCACCCAGCACGGCGATGTAGTGGCGAGGCGACCACCTTAACCACTGCGCCACGGTGACAGTAGTTCGCTGATGGGTGGAGCTATGAGAAGAACTGGCAAGAAGCTCACGACACTCTTTTAAAAAAATTGTTAGTTACAATCTTTTGTAATTGTTTGTCTAGATTCCATAACACAATATTAACTTACTTTGGACTAGATAGCGCTGGTGTACAAAATATGCACCAGTAATAATAATATAATAATAATAATATTCTACCACATTCACACAGCGCCATCTAGTTCCAAAGTAAGCAATTATATTTGCTTGTGTTATGGATACTGAACAACTGATATACTACTTAAATTATTTTTTTTTTGTAAATACATACATATTATAGATAAATTACACCCAGACACAGAACAAACCTTTATGCTCATCACACAAAGATTTGTCCTGGGTGGGGATCAGACCCACGACCTCCGGCTTAGCAGTCAGGGTCACTAACCACTAGACCAACTGGCCAGTCATAACAGGCCAGTAAAATTCTCTCAGCAAATTTTCCTGTTTCCCCGGAAACAGTTACGTACGTCAGAATCATGACGTCACTTCCCCCTACTCAAGAGGTTAATAGAGGGGTGTCATAACTACATTATAAGCCAAAAAAAGGTATACAATACTCGATCATATTTGTGTGAGAGCTTTATCCGGCCCGTAGTGTATTAACAATAGTTTTAAGTGATTTTGTGTGTAAGGAAAAGGAAGTATAGAATAGAATTGGTGCATTTGTGTTTTGTGGTGGAAATTAGAAGTGTAGGTTCGATTCCTGACTCTATCGATAGACAAAGAATAATACATACATGTAACAACTATGGTGATTAAAAAGAGTGGCCTGAGTTTGTTGCCAAGTTCTTCTCAGAGCTCAACCTTATCAGTGAACTGGCCGTAGGCAATTACTGACACCTTTTTTGGCTTTGTATGACGTTCATAAGTATCATGTATGTGATCCAAATGAAATAAAAAGATTTGACTTTGACTTTGACATACCTACATATAGATCACGCTTCTTTCCCAACAGAGGGGTAGGCAGAGAGTATTTCCTTCCACTTGTTACAATTCTGACATACATCTTTGGCTACTCAACATTCATCAGTCTTTTCATGCATTCTCGCCGGTTGAGGGTACTCCTGATCTGTCCCTTTTTTAGAACGTCACCTATTTGGTCATGGTACGTTCTTCCAGGTCTTCCTTCCAACGTTTCCTTTCACATTCGCCTCATATATTTGTTTTGTCACTCTTCTTTGTCTTCATTCATTCTTTAAGCGAGAGGCCAATAAGTTTGACTGTAACTATGTAGTAACTATATAAATACAAATAAATACGAATACGTGCAGTTAAAACTAATGTTATTAATCTTTAATCTTGTGTTCAATCGACATCTATTAATCACAGACTGGGGACACGGGGTGGGACCTTAGAATTGGGGTCCGAATTATTTGATGCGAAGACATATTGTGGCTGGACACGAGTCTTTAGTAAATGAGGGTTCCGTATAAGTGTATAAGTTTTATTTCTGTTAATGTTTTTATTAGATAAGTAGTTGTGATAGCCATTTATTTTTTAGTAAATATTTTTTTCTATACTAATATTATGAAACTTGTTTGTTTTGGGTTGAAAGCGCTAATCTCAAAACTACTGAATCGAATTGAACAAAATATTTTAGTGTTGGATAGCTCATTGAACAAGGAAGGCTATAGGCTATATAACATCACGCTACGTCCAATAGGGGCTGAAGCTTGACCAAACAAAGATCTACGACAGCTAGTAATATTATAAAGCTTGTTTGTTTGATCGGTAAAACCGGTTAATCTCGAGAACTACTGAATCGAATTGAATAATTCTTTCACTGTTCGATTGCCCATTTATCGAGGAAGGCTGGCTTAACATCACGCTACGTCCAATAGGGGCTGATTGATGGCCAAAAATTCAAATTCAGTTAACAATAAAATCGCATTTGCGTCATTCAACATTATGTCTTCAGTTAAAAATACCATGTAAGGAACCCACGCATCATTCCTGGCTTGTACCACAGCATCTTCATCAATAAACATGGTACGTTCCCCATTGACGAATTCGTGACACACACACGTTACGACTTCCCTCAGGACATCTCCGGAGGAGGGTAGTCGGGAAAATTACTAGTTTTTAAAACGATCGCATCTCACGCCAACGGTGATGTATCGTTTTTTGTAATTTAATTTGTTTCGCCTGTTTTATTGTGTTACTGTGAGTAAAAGAGCTGAGGGTAGTTTGGCGAGTGGCCAAAATTTCGCACACCCATCTTTGGACTGTCCTTGCCGAACGTTGCTTGTAATTGGCCGAGCCTATTGTCATCTACCGGGAACATTTGTTTGCCAAACTACGAGAAAATCTAAATACTGAAATTTCCTGATAGAAAAACCCAATAACATTTTTGCCCGACCCGGGACATTTTACACAGCATTCGTATACACTTCCCGCTGCGCCACCGATCCAAGAGTTTTAATAATAAATTAATTATAACCAATGTGTTCTCAATAAATTTTATATCAATACGAAGCTCGTTGTATTTTTAACCGACTGCAAAAATGAGGTACTATATTCATAATAACAATCACATCGCCAATATAAACGACGTGTATTTTTAACTACTGCACCATCGCATCCTTGTGCAGGTTCCCACTTATTTAAATATTATTGTTGGGGAGATTCGGGAGACGGGACCATGCATTAATTATTATTCGATAGTTCGATATACCCCTGTATACTCCTGTATGTGTGTTTTATCATAAAGGGTATGGCATACTTAGATGTATCTGATTTGTAAGTTTAGGGTGGGTAAAAAAGGGTGAAATCTATTTTTTTACATGACTGGCCAGAAAAGTAGTGTTATGTTTTTAAATGTGTTGCAAAATGCTAAATTTCTAAATCAAGCTACTACAAGAAGATGGGTATTTGATACAATTCAAAATATATAAAAACACATACAGTAATTAAAATTTTATGCTTCTCCTCGATTTTTGTAGTACCCCATTATCAGAACCCGATGACACAATGGGACCAATGGAAAAGAATATTATTTCAAAAACAAAAAAAATCTTTATCGGTCCAGATGGCTCGACCATCTAAGCGAATATATAGATTATTACATAAAAAAATATTGGAATTAATTGAGAACCTCTATTTAAAGTTAAAAAAATAAATAAAAAAAATGTTTTTAAATTTCAAATGAAGTAAGACAAAAATACGGTCTATTTTACCCTCCGTACGTCTCCCCTAATTTTTTTTAATTATATCTATACAATGACGTCATCAAATATGTCGGCGACTACCCTCTTTTGGACAAATAATGAGACCTCCAAGTGCCGTGAAATTATAATTATGTAACGAGAATATTTGTGCAATTGTGTCTATTCAAAGTGTATGAAGAGATTTTTATTTAGTTATTTAAAGACTAGCGACCTGCTGTCTTCGTTTCTATGACGAACATTTTTTTTCTCAAATGTGTATCTCGTGTCAAGGTGTTTGTGTTCGCACTCCTCCAAAACGGCTCAAACTATACTATATAATTTATACTAATATTATAAAGCTAAAGAGTTTGTTTGTTTGGTTGAACGCTACTATCTCCGGAACTGGTGGTCCGATTTTAAAAATTCTTTTATCCTTGGATAGCCCATTTATCGAAGTGGGTTATAGGCTATATAACAACGTAATTCTTAAAAAGTGTAGCAAACAAATTTGTAAAATATAGCTCCGATTAAATATATATGACACTAAATTCCGACGTAGCCTGCCACAACCAGCCAGCTGATCTGACGATGACTCGATTTAGAATTTAAGATTTTGAATAAGTACTTATTAAAAGTAGTTAAATCAAAAGAGGTAGAAAATGGTAGTAAAAGAATTGGGATTGCATCCTGCACGAGTTCAACCGTATATATATAGATATACGTTAAAGGTTAATTTATCGTATTCACATTAATGGAATCCAGACCTTATATTACGAAGTCTCCGGGGACTCAACATCAAGAATCAACTTCCCATATCTTAATTAAATAAAACTAACATACGAACATCATACATCAAACTCTTATACACAATAACAAAATTTCGCTACTCGGTAATCGAACCGAACAAGCTCCGTATTACAAAAGGCAACAGCTCAATCAATTATCCGTCTAACTATTGTGACGGCGCGTTTTTGACCCCTTTTCTGCTATTAGAAAATGTTATTTTGTTTGGTATTACGCACCCGGCTTAAAAACGCTGCGTTTTTAGGTACAGTTAGTGATTAGATTAGATAGTGATGATGAAGAGTGGCAAAACAAATATATCAGGTGAATGTGAAAGCAAACGTTGCAAGGGGAAGACCTAGAAGAACGTACTATGACCAAATAGGAGACGTTCTAAAGAAAGGACAGGTCAGGAGTACCCTCAACCGGCGAGAATGCATGAAAAGACTGATGAATGTTGAAGAAGCCAAAGATGTCTGTCAAAATCGTAGCAAGTGGAAGGAAATGGTCTCTGCCTACACCTCTGTTGGAAAAGAGGCGTGATCTATATGTATGTTAGTGATATATTTTCAATAGCAGTATTGTTGGTTCATCCTCATTATCTATCAGCCGTAGATGGACATAGGCGTCTCCTAGAGTTTTTCAAAAGGACCGGTTGTATAACAGATCATTTTCGCTTCTTCATTATTAACTACTAACTTTAACCAGCGGCTTCACCCGCCTAGTATGTTGGTAAAAGCAGCCTATAACTTCGTATAAAATTTCCTCCATTATTTAAGCTGTTATGGCTTGATTGAGTACGAAACAATCTAAACTTTCACATTTATAATATTAATACGAACCCTTAATACCCGTATCTCAAATTCCATAGATCGCAGTGTTATCTTTTCTTATTTAAAATCTGCATTAACTAACAGGTTACAAGCGCAAATATATATTCCCAAATGAAAATTATTTTCTTACTCTTGTAACAATAACCGCTGCGTTTTTAACCCAGTGCGTACAGCTAGTTAGCGACATATGGCGACATGGTCGTCCCCACAGTTTATACCAAGTAATATGCCAGTCATCTAATTGATTGACTTGATAGCTAACAGCAGCTTGCATTCTGTTTACCTCATGTTGGTTTATGCTTGAAGATGTTATAGCTAACGAGTCATATGTTTTGTTTAGTTAAAGTAATCAATAGGTACTTTTTTTTTACACAGCCAAAAGTAATGTATGGGATCTAGTCCAACTAATAAACACACATTTCTAAATCATCATTTCAACCCATAAATATCCCACTGCTGGGCACGTGTCTCCGTCATAGAATGTGGAGGGAATTTAGCCTTCTATACCACGCTGGCCAGAGGGATTTATCTTTTTTTCTTCTTTATTTATCTATATATAGACATCAGCAACCCATTAAGTCCCACTGCTAGGCTCGGTTCTCCTGTCCTCTAACTAGAGAGCTGAGAGGGTTTGTGGGTTTCCTCACGATGTTTTCCTTCACCGTTAGCAGATGGTAATTCACTTGACTAGTACATATAAATTCCACAAAGTGGAATCCACATTGATACTGCCGGTCGGGATCGAACTCAGACCGGACTTGCACACCGGTCCCTTATCCATTCAGCCACCATTTATTTTTTGTAATATTGATTAATTTTTCTTTCAACTACAGATAAATATTAATAATGCTACTAAACTGTGGCAATTTAAATTAATTTACAGACATTTTTGTTTCAAAACAGGCGATAATAAAGAGAGAATAATTAAATTATCAAATAGCACATCAAAGTGCTCTGTAGCGGTGAAAGTGATAAATCAGAGCTTCCGCCAACCGTCCGGCCGGAGCTAATGTCAAAGATAAATCTTAATTTCGTGAAGTACTTTTATTGCGATACGAGAGTGAATTTGAGGTTTTAGATGTAATTGAATGTAGGATTAATTGTAGTGGGTAAATTATTGTTTTAGGTTGTATGTAGATTTCTAATTGAAAACTTAATAAACTAAAAAGCTGAACAATCTTCATATTTCGATTTTTTCTAGATTAATATATCGTACTAATTTTAAAAATGGGAAGGATATATGGATATTTCAAAATCGACTGTCACCGTGGGGCCACCATTGACATCGCCGTGAGTTCGATTCCCACACGAGACAAATATTTTGTGTAATTCATAGATATTTGTTTCGAGTTTAGGTTTTCTTTGTGTCCATTAATTGTATGTTTGTGAATTGCCCGTGTCACAGGACTTCTAATCTAGTGTAGGCCGTGTCTTTTTATTTAAAAAAACTAACTTGGGAATCAAACTTCAGAAGATATCTTTCTTTAACTGTACCAAACGCAAAGTTAAATATCACGAGACTCAAAAGTTAAAATGTCAAGATGATTTATTTTTTTAAATTAGTATTTGTCATCCCGTCTTGTTGAAACAAATCTGTCCTTTGAGTATTTTTGTAATACTCAGTCAAACAAGGAAAAGTTTAAGGAAAAACGTTCTTTGAATTTTGTATCCAATAATAATAGACTTAATCTGAAAATCAGTTTTTTGGACTTCTCTTAAGTTTAGTATGTATACTTTACAAAAGATTGTTTTTTTTGTACTTTGACGATGAAAATCAGACGTACACTTGACAATAAGCGGTTACCGTAGCATATGAACGCCTGCAACACCAGGAGTAGGAATTGAACTTTATACATACACTCCCGCTGTGCCACCATACCATACAAATCACGACTGAAAATTCTAGGATTACTTTTAAATCTCATGCGACAGTATAAATCAACACTCAGACTTTTGTGTAAACGTCTAGTTCAAAATGGCGGCGCTGTTTTTGACGTTTTAACGTTGCATAGTCAGAGAGTGAGTTATGGCTATTGTGCGCATCGGCTGGCTGTTTTAATTACTATTCCTCGTTGGTTATATGCGTTATGCGATGGATTGAATTTGGTGGAGTAAATAAATTTGGAGCGTAGTTATTTTATGAATATTGGGTTGGTTTTGTATTAGATTGGAAATTGTGATTTAAATATGTTTTGCTATTGGAATTTGAAATGACTAATACAAAACGTAATCATCTGTTTGGAGCTTCGAAATGAGCGCGGTTAAGCGATGGTGGCCGAATGGATAAGTGACTAGCGTGCAAATCATGCGGTCCGAGTTCTATTCCGAGCGGCAGTACCAATGTGAATTTTACTTTTTGGAATTTATGTATATGCACCAGTCATATGACTTACCATCTGCTGACGGTGAAGGAAAACATCGTGAGGAAACCCACATACCCTAGTTGAAATTCTATTGATATGTCTGATCCACCAACCCGCACTAGGCCAGCGTGTGTCGATTATGGCCTAAACCCTCTCAGCTCTTTAAAAATAGAGGAGGGGAGACCGGAGCCCAGCAGTAGGACATTAATGGGTTGCTGATGAAAATGTTATAGTTTGTTAGGTTGGATTTTAAGATTTTTCTAGTTCTAACTTCAAAACTACTAAAAAATTTGCCTTATCCTGTAAACTTCTCATCTGTCTTCCCTTGGAAGATGCAAGCAAAGCCGTGTCGGAATCTAGTAGCATAATATATTACATTTTAATGTGCCTTATCGTGATCATTCACCAAAACATCAAGTCTAAAACCAAACCTTTGAAGTATTTGACTTTGATGTCCGGACATAGCTCGTCGAATCAATCCGGATACACGAATACATGTATACATATAATTCTAACAGGAAAACGTGTAGGAGAATCGACACTGATGTTAAATCCAAATAGTTTGTTTGATGGCACCAATCTCAGGAATTACTGAACCGATTTCGGATATTATTTTACCACGAACGGTGGCAAATCGACGTACAAGATGGAACAAGTTTTTTTAACATTGAAAAATTTCTTGTATTAATGTTTTAATTTTATCTTTATTTTCAGGTAAGTTCGTGTTTGGACTGTTCGGTGCTTGATTTTACCAAGGTAGGCTCATCAGCTCTTATCGGGGGTGATTTACAACTTTGTGCACTTTGTATATCAATGACTGAGTATCCTAAAATCCTACGAAAATACCCGTCCATTTTTACCCCCCACATTTAAAATCAGCTACTTAACTGGACATATGTCTAATTCAATACTTAACTAAACCATTAACAAGCAGTTTTAACCCCTAACCGCGACTAAAAGTTGGAATCAAACCATTTTTCAGCTCAATTAACAAACCCCTATAACCACAATCTCGACCGCGCTTCACAACACAACAACATATTGAAAAACAACGAATGCAATAAACGGGATGATGTAGCAATATGGCATCTGCTGTGGGGGTTCTGTGCCACGTGTGTAGTTTCAAATATATAATAATAAATAAATAATAATCTTAATCTGACAAAACAAATGAATAAAATTGAAGTCTCTGTTTGTATTATCAAGCAGACAGAAGTTTGAATACAGCTTTTTAGCCTAGGCATAATAATAATAACAGTACTAGAAGTCCCACGGGGCTTCGCTTCCGTCGTTTTTTATTTGGCCACTGCTCAGCCTATCAGCCGTAGCGTAATGATAAATAGACCTTCCTCGATAAATAGGCTACTCAACACTAAAAAAAATTTTCAAAAGGAAAAGGGGAAAAGGGGGCAAAAAAAACATGCAAGCATGGTCTATTAATAATTAATAAAAAAACCACTTACATCCTTTGAAATTCACTACAAAATATACATTTTTATCAAAAAACACTCAACAAAAATAAAAACTAGATCCCTACCGGCATCATAAATAAAATTTTCATGTAATAATATATCAAACGGTAAAGTGCAGCGATGTGACGTCATGTTACGGTACATGTCGTAAACTAGCCATATGGCAACACGTCCGACGGCTAAAAGTAACATAAATTATAATATTCGTAGCTATGTTTTTATGGGTCTGCAGGGATGGTAGTATGTGCTAAATAAAAACATACAGTTTTAGATATTCGGCGGCCAAATAAATAAAAATGTTAGGTCAAAGTCCATGGAACTACTGAGAAATAATAATTCTCACTAGTCTCATGGAACTATTACGCCTCGGTGGCGCAGCGGGAAGTGTATACGACTGCTGTGCAATAGGTCCCGGGTTCGATTCCCGGGTCGGGTGCAAATGGTATTGGGCTTTTCTAACATGAAATTCCCGTATTGATATTTTCCCGGAGTTTGGTAAACAAATGTTCCCGGTTGATGACAATAGGGTCGCCCCCTATTTCATGGAACCAAAAACATAGCTGGCGAAATGTGGGTGTGAAACACCTCTGCCTACCCCTTCGGGGAAAAGGGCGTGACGCTATGTATGTAAGAATACTATTACGGTGAATTTAGTGAGACGAGTTCGATTAAGTTTCGTTTCACTTGTCTCATTCTCAAAGTCCATGGAACTACTGAAAAAAATAATTCTCACTATTTCCATGGAACAAATTTGAATGGAAAAAAAAAAATGATATAAAAAAAAAATATTACTTCGGAACTTGGGAGAATCAACCGTTATTTCGAATAGCAAATCTAATTCCAAAATAATTAATCGCGAATATGGGTTTTATAAAGCATGTTATTATTACTAGAAGCGCTACATTCCACCTTTAAAATGCAATATTTAAAGGCAATTGGACAGTTTATTATTATGAATAATATAATGTGAGTATCTATTCAATTGCTTCATATTCGTAAACTTTAAGAAAGTGATAAGTTGATATTAAGAAATAGCAACCTTAGTTAGTATAGCAATTACCTAAAAGAAAAAACTTTCAGGTTTTATGTAGTCATATTGTCATATTCTATAATAATCAAATATAGAATTTGAAATTAGGTGAGGCCTATGTTCAATAGTGGACGTCATTGGACTGATATGATGATGATGATGATATAGAATTTACTTTTTGAAAAAATCCATATAAGTAATACTTGAAATACATCCCTAAAATTTATTTTTCACACCTTTTAGTTCACGATTTTGTTTATTAAAAGTTTGTCTCTAGAAATATTTTTGAAGAAGAAATAAAATTATTCACACCTACCTACATACCCTTTCGGAAAAAAAGAAGTGATATGACTGCTCTGAGCATTTGAGAGAAAATATATATTTTGTTTAGCGGCACAAAATCGCTCGTTGTGGCGGAAATTAGGTGAGGCCTATGTTCAGCAGTGGACGTCATTGGGCTGATATGATGATGATGATGATATATCTCCAATACCTCTGTGTTTTAACTGTATGTAGTTAAAAAACATGTTTGATCATAATAGTCTTTTCAATTGAGTTCCTCTAAAATTTGGATAAATCTATTTTTTTAATAACAAAACCTTTAAAAATAATATTTGTATGTCAATTTCTAAAATGGAGGATAGGTTTTAGTATAAAATGAATCCAATTTGTGTCCGTTAAAATTGAAATAAACTGAAACTGTTGTTTTGCAGCTACATGTGCACTAGTTGTTAAAGCACTAACGTGTTTGAAATATTTTTTATGGAAATATTTGGAATTCAGAGCTATTTTAATTCACACGAAATAATAAAAAGCTGTTAAAAAAATTCTAACAACTATCTATCGACCACGGTTTTGTTCGCCAATCATATCGAAAAACATCCGGCCAAGAGCGAGTCGGAGTCGCGCACGAAGAGTTCCGTACCATTGTCTATACAAACGGCGAAAAAAAAAATCGTGTTTGTTGTATGGGAGCAATGGAAGTTCCCTTAAATATTTGTTTCATTTTAATTTAATTATTTATCTTTAAAGTAAATATATAACTAAATATTCTGTAAATGTTTTAAGCCGTTATTAATATCGACACAAAAACGAGCAAAAAAATCACGTTTATTGTATGGGAGCGCCCTTAAATATTTATTTTATTCTGTTTTTTAGTATTTGTATTTAGCGGCAACAAAAACACATCATCTGAGAAAATTTCAACTGTTTAACTATCACGGTTCATGAGATACATACATACATGCCTGGCGACAGACGGACGCATATGTAATATCTATGAAACAAACGAGCATAGCGACGGACGACAGCTAGTATTCTTCATATTAATTCATTTTCATTTTTGATTCCGAAACATAAAACATAATTTCATGTTTATTTTATTCATGAAACGAATGAAATACTTTTTATGCGTAAGTAAAAATCATATTATTCTTGTCTGTGCTCGGCAACTGTGCAAAAATGAGAAAAAAACATCCCAATGTTATCATTGGAAATAGATTTTTCCGTATCACTGACTCCGATCATGTAAAAGATGGAAAAACACTGAAAAACATAAGTAAATTTTTCACAATTTCTCATTCGAGTGAAAAGAACAATGTTGGTTCAAGTTGCTACTTTTTACGGTTATTTAAATTATTGTTTTTAATATTTCATCATTTCAACCTATAAACGTCCCACTGCTGGGCACGGGTCTCCTCCAAAGAATGTGGAGGGAATTTAGCCTACTATACCACGCTGGCCAGACGGGTTGGTATAGGGTTTGTTTCGATTTTTCCTTTTCTCCCAGTGCTCATGTCTGCATGAGGTTACTCCCTTAGTCGCCTTTTACGACACTCACGGGTTGAGATGGGGTAGACATGACATTATATATTAGATATTAATCCGTCACTCCATGGACCTGTTAATATTTGTGTATCTAATAATTTTAAGCGATGGCAGCCGAATGGATTAGTGACGGCATGCAAATCTTACGGTCTGAGTTCGATTCCAACTTGGAACCAATTTGGGTTTTACTTTGAGGAATTTATATTTACTAGTCAAGTGACTTACCTCTGCTAACGGTGAAGGAAAACAATATTTTTGTCTGATACGGCACGCGTCTGTAACGTCTCGTGTCTGCAGGTATAACCGTACCTTAACAAAAAAGAAAACTGCACAAATCGAACACAAAACCCACTACATCGTTAAACACAAACTACCCTCAATAGGTACACTTAACCAAAACGTCTTGTAGTGCGGTCGATACGAACCCGCACCACGGGATTAAAGGCTTAAACCCGGCCCACGGGACCTCCATACAATCTCGTGTGATCAAACACAAAGAAATAAAATGGCGTCCGTTATGTTTCTAAACGATATTCTATCAATTGTTTGTTCTGAAATGAATATGACATCTGTACAGAGTGACGTAGGTTCAATTCCCACACGAGACAATAATGTGTGTGATGCATAGATATTTGTTTCTAGTTTGGGTGTTCTTTGTGTCTGTTAATTGTATGTTTCTAAAGTCCCCCGCGAGACTGGGCTTGTTCCATAGAGCGTGACGTTGTCTAAGAAAAAGGTTAGTTCAGAGATTAATATCGTTTTAACACGATCCGGAAATGGAAATGGAATGTCTGAAATCGCTGCCAATATTTGTAACTAAATAAAAACAACATTTCCAATACACGGCTCATCTATATATTACGATTCTTGGTACAATATCATTGACTTATAAAGAACCCGAGAAGCACAATCAGCGCTCAAAATAAAGCTCAAAATGAGTTTAATTGTCACACAATTGTTGCTGTCGTGATGTGTGAACTTCAATAAGTTTTATTTTTTAAAAGCAATTGTAAGGTGTATTAAATAAGACTGTTTTTACAAAAACTATTTTCTGAACATGTCTTTATATATTTAATATATTGCATACCAGTTTGGGGTGGCGCGGGTAAGACAAAGTTTCTGGAAGTAGAGAGAGCACAACGTGAATTACTAAAAGTAATGTACTTTAAAAAAATTAGGTTCCCTACCAGCGAACTCTATCAAATCTGCGATCTCTTATCAGTAAGGAAACTATACATTTTACAAACAGTTTAAAAAAAACACAAAGAATTACCCTTTAATTCAACTAAGATCTCAAAAAGAAGAAAGAATATCGTAGCTTATACTCCTTCAACAAAAACTACTTTTGCTAGTAGACAATACTTTAAACGTGCTGCTCATTTGTAAAACGCTATAAATAATGAAATACCTATAAATTCAATGCTATACTACAAATGCAAAAAAGAACTAATGGATTGGATTAAAAGACTCGTATGAAGGCACTGAAGCGCTTCTACAGCGAGTATACAAATAATTAATTTACACACTTATCCATCATACTATTGCAGTGCACACATACACACACACACACACACCTCTCTCACAAATTAATAATATAAAATCTTAAATTACATTTAGATTAGAATAATAATATGTACAAAAATTACTAAATTACATAAATCTGTACTTCTGTCATGAACCTGTAACTTGCTACTTACCTTTAGTCTTTGATCGAAGCCTTTAGTTAACCAAAGCTTTGTTTGTATACCTAGTTTATAAGTTTTAAGAATTTTTGTTATGGAAGAGTGGGGTCTCCTGATACAGGCAATTTTAGCTTAAATGGAGGCTCCTAACACTAAATCTTGATACTGTAAACTTATAAGAAATTAAAAAAGTTATTATTATATATATTTTGACATATAGATATAGATATTTTTTATTTTGACTGGCCTCTTGGTCTATTGGTTAGTGTCCCTGACTGCTAAGCCGGAGGTCGTGGGTTCGATCCCCACCCAGGACAAAACTTTGTGTGATGAGCATAAAGGTTTGTTCTGTGTCTGGGTGTAATTTATCTATAATATGTATGTATTTACAAAAAAAAAATGTATTTAAGTAGTATATAAGTTGTTTAGTACCCATAACACAAGCAATAAATATAATTGCTTACTTTGGGACTAGATGGCGCTGTGTGAATGTGGTAGAATATTATATTATTATTATATTATATATAAATACGTATTGATCCAAATAATATATAACCCCTTTATAAATACTCTAGGAACGAAGTTTAACATTTCTTAAAAGCACTACATACGTTATTAATTTGTCGATATAATAATATGTATCATGCGAGTGAATACATAGGCAGAAGGTAGTCTATTAAACATTTATAGAAGATTTCTTTGAGAAAAATGTTGGCAAGAAATTTCTTTGTAGTTAGATTATAATACAAAGAAATGAAACATGAAAAATAATTAGTTTTGTAAGGATTTGACTAGATGCAAGATTATTACTGAAATTATTATCTGTTGAGCTGAATTATGTGCGCTTTCAGAATTATTATTTTAGACAAAATCAATCTTGTAATATTATAAATGCAAAAGTTAGGTTTCTAGTAATACATGAAAAGACTGATGAATGTTGAAGAAGCCAAAGATGTATACAATTAGGGTTACCAGATGTAAAAATCAACAGCCCGGAGAAAAGGCCTGATTTCCATGGAAAAGTTCTGAGATTTTATATAGTTTGGAAATTTTCTCTCAAAAACGTATTATTATCGTTTTATACACTGCGGCTCTAGATCACGCGTTGCAACTTGCACGCAACTTACTTAGATAAATAAGTATTGATTTTAATTACAATTGTTACCAAAAGAATATTATTTTTAGTTTGTTTCACTTAGATAAATAAGTATAGATTTTAACTGTTCAATTGATACCCAAAAAAAAAATATTTCAGTTGGTTTAACTTTTAATGTTTTATTGAAAGTCCTGAGATATCACGAGATTTGCAAAATCCAGCAGCAATCCTGAGAAAAGTCGAAAATTCCTGAAATCTCAGGACAAATCCTGAGATATGGTAACTCTATATACAATACAATACAATACAAAAACGATTTATTTCTCTTTCACAAAGTTAACATGAATATAAGTAAGTACAATCGTCGATATTTAGTCGCAGTTACAATTCCTGTATAATCTGTGTGGGAGACTGGTGTCTGTGCTAGGAGACCTGTATGACAGATTACAAGCCTCTCCAGACTCTAGGTAGGTGGAGGTATCGTGGAAGTTCTGAGTACGTGTTAAGTTCAGGTGAAATTTCGTATAGTGTGAAAGAAATCAGTGGTGTGTGTGTGTGTGTGTCTCTAAGAGGGAATATATATATATATATATATATATATCAGAATCGTAGCAAGTGGAAGGTAATGGTCTCTGCCTACCCCTCTGTTGGGATAGAGGCGTAATCTATATGTATGTATTAAAAGAATATAACTAACGGTTTAAATTTTTGTATAATATACACACTACCATTTTTACTTTCGCATCTATACCAATATTATAAAACTAAAGAGTTTGTTTGTTTCCACGCTAGGTTCTCAGCAACTACTGGTCCGATTTGAAAAATTATTTTAATGTTGGATAGCTCATTTATCGAGGCAGGTTATAGGCTATATAACATCACGCTACGGCTTATAGGAGCTGAGCAGTGGTCAAACAAAAGATACGGGAGCGAAGCCTCGCGCGCAAGCGAAGTTTATAATATTAATAGAATTTGTAAGAAAAACTTAAATCTATTCGTCTTTAAGGTCGCTTAGCTTACCCTGTGTCCCACAAAATGCCTCTTTTTTCCCTCTATTTGGGGATTATCAAGATAGATCGGTCTTTAAAGGCAATACCGTTTCTTGCCGGTTTTAAATAAATTCATTGATTCAAGTTGATTGAATAATAAAAAGAATAGCATTGCGTAGTTTAAAGCGTGGACTTTAGTAAAGTAGCGACAAGAGAAGAAGAGAAAACATTTGTTATGAACATAGAGAGAGAGCGAGAACAACATAGATAGGAAGTTTTTAGATGATAAGTATTTAGAAATTATGTACATATTCACATGTACCATTTTAAATAGTGTTTAAACTCTCAGAGGTAATTATAACATAATATAACATAACATAGCATCACGCCTTTTTCCCCGAAGGGGTAGGCAAAGGTGTTTCACACCCATATTTCGCCAGCTATGTTTGGTCCTATGAAATAGTGGCGAGCCTATTGTCATCAACCGGGTACATTTGTTTACCAAACTCCGGGAAAATCTTAATATTGGAATTTCATGATAGAAAAACACAGTACCATTTTCACCCGACCCGGGAATCGAACGCGGGACCTCTTGCACAGCAGTCGTATACACTTCCTGCGCGCCACCGAGGCTGTTTCACAATAATTAATTAAGTATCACAATGTTAATTTATAAACTTTGTATCAAATTTGAACATGGACTTATGTATGTATATATAGAAATAATATAAAATAAAATTATTATTTGCATTATTGTCCCACTGCTGGGCTCTGGTCTCCTCTCCTCTATCTAGAGAGCTGAGAGGGTTTAGGCCATAATCCACACACGCTGGCCTAATGTGGGTTGATCAGACATACACTTAGAATTACTTCTAGGATATGTGTGTTTCCTCACGATGTTTTCCTTCACCGTTAGCAGATGGTAAGTCTCTTGACTAGTACATATAAATTCCACAAAGTGAAATCCACATTGGTAATGCTGGTCGGGATCGAACTCGGATCGCGTGTTTAGCTCGCCGGTCACTTATCCATTCAGCCATCACTTTCAACACAGTTCTATTATGTATCATTGACTAACATATCCACTAAAAGCGTTTGAACTAACCACAGTTATTATCAATCGATTTTTGGTCGAGTTGACACACTGATATTCGATAACCAAATTGGTTGGATAATATTGGCTATTAGGAGGGTTGGCAATTATTATTGTGTTCAATTTATACTAATATTATATAGTTGAAAAGATGTTTGGTGAAAACGAGCTAATGTCACGAAGAACAAGATCGATTTGAATAAGTATTTTATTGATTTGAAAGAAAGAAAGAAATATGTTTTATTATGTACGATAAAAACAAACGGCGCATACATATTATTATAGAATATAAATACATAGAGATCTTAGAACATAAAAAAATAAATAAATAAGAATAACAAAATAAAAAACACAGATTATAGACTATAAGATTTTTTTACAATCTGTGGTGGCATTTCCCATTGAAACTGTCAGGCTGATTGATAGATTCCTAATTGTGACGTTTACAAGTCACTTGGACTTCTAAACGTCACAACCAGAAATACGTGGCAAAATGACGTGTCGCCACGAATTGTTTTTTTTGTATTGGATAGTCCATTTATCGAGGAAGCTATAGGTTTTATAACATTACGCTACCACTAATGGGCTAGCTAGCTGATCAGTGGCGAAATAAAGAACGATGGGAGCAAAGCCCCGCACGAGTTCTAGTAAATAATTACTTCTATAATAATTTCATGAGGCTAATAAACATTGTTTTATCCAAACAAATGTATTAATAAATATAATCTAATCTAAATAAACAGTTTAGTTTTCATATTCTCATTACATGTTCATAGAAATAGTGTAATGAGTTTTCGTGAATGCTTTGGGCTTAATAACAGTTCGTGGGAGGTAAGGTATGGGTGTACATAGATCACAGGCGGAGCCAGGCTTTAGTTCTAGGGGGTGGGGGGGGGGTTCAGTCTGGTTTCAGTTTCGGGTTAAGATAGGAAATTTACAAAATCTTGTAGTAGTGATGGGGGGGGGGGGGGGAGTTAAACATCTTTTTCACAGAATTCTGATATTTTTTTCCAAAATATTCCAAAAGAAAGTAGCCTTAGTTACTCCTTGTAATATTAGCTATCCGCCTGAAAGTCTCGTCGAAATCGATTCAGTCGTTTTGGAGTTTCCCTCAGAGAGACAAAAATTTTGATAAGTATGTTTATGTTATATCTTTATACCGTACATACGAATGCCTACTCTTTAACTCCTAAATACCACTACTCACTAAAAGAAACAACTCTAATAGGGCTTAGTGAACGGAGATTATCTTTTTTTCCCTAACTCTCTTAAACCCTCTCTCTCTCTTCTCTAACTCTCTCTCTTGCCGCGTGCATATACTAGCAGAAACAAACTCGCCTTGTCACGCTAAAAGGTCCCAATGTATGTTCAGAAACAGCCATAACAGTCCGCCAAGAAACCCCCAAGTTTCCTTAAATAAATAAATGACTCACTAATTCTCAAATTAAACAGAAATGGCTCTCAGACAAACACTAATAATTTGTCTCTCAGATAACGGTCCCGTATCCCGGGACACCCGGGCTAATCCCGTGCCACTGCGTGACGCCGCACTTAATCCCGGGATTATTCAGATAAATATTTCACTTCACTATAACGCTGGGTGATGGATTCGTTAATTATTTTTTGTTTTCATAATTATTTTGATGTCTTGATATTGTGGTTTCTATTCATAATGGTGACTATACAGATTTGACTGGCCTGTTGGTCTAGTGGTTAGTGATCCTGACTGCTACGCTGGTTCGATACCCACCCAGGACAAATCTTTGTGTGATGAGCATGAAGGTTTGTTCTGTGTCTGGGTGTAATTTATCTATAATATGTATGTATTTACAAAAAAAAATGTATTTAAGTAGTATATCAGTTGTTTAGTACCCATAAAACAAGCAAATATAATTGCTTAATTTGGGACTAGATGGCGCTGTGTGAATGTGGTAGAATATTATATTATGTTGGTTGTGGTGATGGCTATATAGCCTATTGTGAAGGGCATATTATATTTCTTCACTGCAACTTCTGTGAGCCAGGATGAACAGCGATGACCCTTCTGAAACACCGAGTTTTGACATTCGGTAGTTCCAGGGAATGCCTAACCTACTTTATTCTTCATTCCAGTGGATTTTTTTTCGGCTTCTACTCAGCCCAGCATAGTGCTAGTCTAGCTTTATCGATAAATGGGCTAACTAACACTCAAAGAATATTCCAAATTATACCAGTAGTTCCTGAGAAAAGCGCGTTCAAACAAACTCTTCAGTCTTACCGAAACAAATTCAAAAAATAAATAAGTATATTATTTGTAAATATTTTACAACTTATCCAATAAATCACACAAATATTTGTCTTGAATGGGAATGGAATCTGATGTTAGTGGCAAGGCGACCGCTTACCAATATGAACGAAGTATAAAATAACTTCAACAAAATTAATTAAAAAATAATTCATCTAGTAGAATTCAATTGATCTCGGAGACCGGTCCCAGTTGCTCGAGCGGCCTGTAAGACCCTGTAATCTCTTAGGAACGCAATATTTCAACATTTATTGATTGTGACACTATCGGACCTCGTTACACCCTAATTTGTTACAAAATATCCATTGCCCTGAACAATTTATTAATGAAAGTACTCACCATGGAGTTTCTTAAGCCTTCTGGACGTCTGAAAATGTCTGACTTGACTTATGCAAAGAATTACGTTCGTATTTATAACAAATTGGCATAAATAAATCTATATAAATAAAAATGGATCGCCTAAAAGTATGTGATGGATTCACGTGAGAACGCTTCGACCGATTTGGCTAATTCTTTTTTGATGCAACTGCTATTGTAAAAAAAAATTGAATGTAAAATTTTAAATTTTGGGTTTTAAAATCTCTATATAAACATTTTAAAATGGAAAATTATCACGAATAATAAAATATGGCGGTACAAAGCTCGCCGGGTCAGCTAGTTTTAAATTAATTAAAAAACACAACGCATAAAAGAATTTTGGTCATGTTTTTTTGGTCTTTTTTACACAGCGCCATCTAGAATCTATGTCACCTAAGTAGGCTATTATAAACTTGTGTTAAGGTACCTAATTCATCATCGTCATTCCAATCTATAAACGTCCCACAGCTGGGCACAGGTCTCCTCCATAGAATGTGGAGGGAGTTTAGCCTACTATACCACAGGTTTGTTTCGAATTTTCCTTTCTCGCAGTCCTCTTGTCTGCGTAGGGATACATTCCATTAGGCGCCTTTTACGACACTTACGGGTTGAGTTGGGGTAGTGACATGGATTCACAAGCTGCCACTACACGGACTTCTCGCTCTCTCTTCATTTAAGAGTTGCACTCTTGTCTGTGGAGCAATTTCCAATTCTCTCTTTTTCCTGCTATTTCTCTCATCTCCTGATACGATACCACCCGTACCTTCTCCTTGATCTGTTTGTTTGTCTGTTTAATACAAGGACTTCTAAGTAGGCTTAAATAAGCTTGTGTTATTGATAAACATACATAATATCGCACTCACAGTTCAAAACAGTTATAAGATGAGAAATGCCGCTGGACAATTTTGGACCTTACATTAATATACAGAAGATGGAATTTGCAGAGTAGACACATCTCAACTTATATCTGTTTTGCATTGGTAGAGCGATATATACATTTCTAAATACATACCATATTATATATAGAATTTGAAGATCAACTTGATATTGCTTCTTGCCAAATTTCATGATTCTAGGTCAACGGGAACTGGAAGTGCCCTATAGATTTTGACTTTTTTGATCGTCAAGATATGCGACAAAAATGGAGCATAAACGGCTGTATCTTTTGATTGCGAATTTTGGTTTATTGCAGATCCGAGTATTTGATTTTAATTTCAGCTTGATAACTCTATGCGTTCTTGAAAAAAATATTCTTCACAGGCGGATGTTGATGTGCTTTTTTGCTTTTGAGGTACGGAACCCTAAAAATAAAATAAAAACAAAGAGGAACGAAGCTCCACTAGTTCACTAGCATTAAATATTTTTTCGTGCCAACCCTACCTATTGATCTGACTTTCAGAGTCAGAGGGGACCTTTATTACACTCAGAATCTAAATTTTAAATACTCAGACCAAACTTGTTAGTTACGAATCAAATTAAAATCTTTTAGAAACCAGATAGTACTTTATATACTCTAAATAATTACTTTTAGATATCTCTCGAAGTTAGACCTGTCTTTCAACTTTTTGAGATTATATTTAAATTAAATTAAAAATATCTTGTTTTCTACATTATTTTTAGACAGTTTTTTGATACTTTCCGAATATTTTTATTTTTATTTATTTATTTTGCACATAAACTTACATTCTATCATAACAGGTTTTAGCCTATTGCGACAGTGAAGTTACCATTAGTTAATTCTAATACATAGCATACCTAATATTAAATGTATGTACATCCTCTTTATTAAGTCTTATATCCTATAATATTATAAGTGGTTATTGTGAAGTCATTCAATGAGCACGCAAACAAATCTACTTCTTCAGCTACTAAGTTCAATATATGTAATGCTCGCGTCACAGGCGCTTTTTATATATATAATTATATACTAATATTCTAAAGCTGTAGATCAGGGTTTCCTAACCTTTACTTCGTTGAGCCTCCCCGAACCCAAAATAATATTTTCATGCCCCCCTTAAGTTTCAACAAAATTAAGAAACATATTTTTTTTATCAACTAAATTTTTTATTTGAATTGCAATTAGGTACAATACCTACCTATAGATACGATATATAACGTTTTTGGAAATGTAAACGTACCCATTACGCCCCCCCTGACATTTTCTACGCCCCCCAAGGGGGGCGTGCACCCCTGTTTGGAAAGCCCTGCTGTAGAGTTTGTTTGTTTGAGCGCTAGGATCTCAGGAACTACAGGTCCGATTTGAAATATTCTTTTAGTGTTGGATAGCCCATTTATCGAGGAAGGTTATAGGCTATATAACATCACGCTACGGCCAATAGGAGCTGAGCAGTGGCCAATAAAGAGCGACGGGCGTGAAGCCCCGCGCGACATTTAGTCGTTCTATAAAACAATAAGGTTAGTTACAATGTCATTTCACACTCAAACTGACCTTAACTCAAAACCAAAGTTGACCATCTTAACCACAGAACCGCAAGTGAAAACTTATAAAGTATTTATAAACGATAAACATAGTATTCAATATTCATTGATAGCATTAAAATTTACATCCCCTATGGTGATGTGGTCACCCCTATTCGTTATCACCCGCCCGTCTCTTTAGTTATAGGTAGGGTTGTCAAAAATTTTCAAGAAAACGTAATATAATAATATATAATATAATGCGAAAAGACTTTTTCCCCAACAAGAATATTATTATTGAGCATTCGCCTCAATAACAATATTCTACCACATTCACACAGCGCCATCTAGTCCCAAAGTAAGCAATTACAATTACTAAACAACTGATATACTATTTAAATACATTTTTTTGTATACATATTATAGATAAATTACACCCAGAACAAACCTTTATGCTCATCACACAAAGATTTGTCCTGGGTGGGGATCGAACCCACGACCTCCGGCTTAGCAGTCAGGGTCACTAACCACTAGACCAACAGGCCAGTCTTGCATTTTTTTTTAACATGACTTGCATTTTGCCAAAGACTACACTCACATACTCCGGGAGTGCTCTTTGACAAAATGCACGTAATCATGTTAGATTGTTTGCAAGTATCACCAGCAGTAGTGTACTATGGGGACCTTGTCAACCCGAGTAGATAGTTGTGCGTTTTGCCATACTTATTACTGGAATAAGAATCAATAGGTCAAGTTATCTAAGTTATCTTTAACTAAGAATATCCCCCATAAATGTCCCACTGCTTCTCACGGGTCTCCTCCAAACATTTTGGAGGAAATGTAGCCTACTATACCACACTGGTCAAACGGTTTTAGTGTAGGGTTTGGATCGAGTTTTCATCTTCTCACAGCGCTCTTGTCTGCTTAAGATTAACCGCGCCTTGTACGACACCCTCAGGTTGAGATAGGGTAGTGACATGATGTATTCTTATTCCATCTAAAGTAAGTTCCAAATATATATATCGACTGGCCTGTTGGTCTAGAGGTTAGTGACCCTGACTGCTAAGCCGGAGGTCGTGGGTTCGATCCCCACCCAGGACAAATCTTTGTGTGATGAGCATAAAGATTTGTTCATTGTCTGGGTGTAATTTATCTATAATATGTATGTTTTTACAAAAAAAAATGTATTTAAGTTGTATATCAGTTGTTTGGTACCCATAACACAAGTAAATATAATTGCTTACTTTGGGACTAGATGGCGCTGTGTGAATGTGGTAGAATATTATATTATTATATATGGTTGTGTAGCTTGCAGTGGTCGGTGAGAATATAGTTCTGTGAATCACAATGCCAACCCTAGTTAGTATGCCTACATCGTAGGACTATAAAATTTTGTCCCGTCTAGACTTGGGTTTAAACATGTATGATTACACTCGTATAAGACACCATATGTGTACTGTCTGTGTCGGGTTTGATGTCCGTTTTGGGTAGTTACATTGAGATGAGTGTTCTGTTTTGTAGATTCTCTGAATGGGAAAAAATAAGAGGTTTTTGTACAAGATCTTTATTACTCAATGTTTGTATGTTCAAGTCAAATCTTGCAACTCAATTTTAAAGCAGTTATCCTCAGCCGATTGAAATGAAATTTTGCATGCATATAAGTTAAGTGACAATACAATATTTATAGGAAATGGCGCTCTGTTGATAGAATTGGAAAGTGGTCAAGAGAACTCTGTTATGAAACGACTGTATACTGTTTTTTTATTGGTCTTGAAGAGGACTTCAACTAATTTACCGTACCTAAAACCTTGTTTGAACATATATTTTTCTAAATATTAATAATAGTCTACCACATTCACACAACGCCATCTAGTCCCAAAGTAAGCAATTATATTTGCTTGTGTTATGGGTACTAAACAACTGATATACTACTTAAATACATTTTTTTTTGTAAATACATACATATGTACCTATTATAGATAAATTACACTCAGACACAGAACAAACCTTTATGTTCATCACACAAAGATTTGTCCTGGGTGGGGATCGAACCCACGACCTCCGGCTTAGCAGACAGGGTCACTAACCACTAAACCAACAGGCCAGTCAATTAAAGCTTTTATCTAAGTATATCTGTATCTTTACTGTACTGTCTATAATCTTATCTAATATTATAAATCTGTAGAGTGTTTGTTTGTTTGATTGAATGCTAGGACCTCAGAAAATACTGGTCCGATTTAAAAAAATCTTTCAGTGTTGGATAAGTTATATAACATCACGCTATGGCCAATAAAAATAAATAAAATAAAATAAAAATTAAATTCATTTATTTCAGACTATTTCGTCCATATGTTGTTAGTAAAATTGTCTTAAAAACCTATGTTAGTAAAATCAAATCATTCATCAATCAATCATAATAGGAGCTGAGCAGTGGCCTAATATAGAACGACGGGAGCGAAGCCCTGCACGACTTCTAGTTATGAATAATATAAAACTGAAAAGATTGTTTCTCCATTAAATAGACATAATCGGTACCCCCTGGTCGGGCGGCGCCCCACGCTTTATTAGGCCTCTGTCTAGCAATGGACTTCATTGGACTCATATGATAGTGATGCTAATGTAAGTAAGAAATTAGTTAAGGTCTTATTAATATTATAAATGCGAAAGTAACTGTTTTGTTGAATTAAACCACTCAACCGATCTTAGTGAAATTTTACATAGAGACAGTTTAACTGCACCACTTAGAGACGTCAATTAGCAGTAATCTGTCATTAACACAATTGTTTCATTGAATAATCGTCTTTAGGTGTATAGACTTAAGTATTACACGATTTTTACTGAATAAACTTTAAAGTTTCGTCTCTGAGTACGGCAGACAGACCCGTAGAATGACATAGCTACGTACATAACACGCGGACGAAGCCCCGGGTGAAAGCTAGCTTATTCATAAAAAATAAACAAAAGCATAACAAATTTATTGTCAATCATAAACTGTCACGTGAAAGTACTTGTCCTATAACAATAGTAGGAATCAGTGTTTTTTTTGTCTATCCACACGATTTTTAGGGTTCCGTAGCCGAAAAGAAATCACTATAGTTTGCAATAATAATAAAAAAAAAAAATTATGTTTGCACATTCACACACAGCGCCATCTAGTCCCTAACTAGCTACTGCTTGTAATATGGATACTAGACAACTGATATAATACTTAAATAAGTTTTTCTTTTTGTAAATACATACATGTCATTAAATACATTACACCCAGAAACAGAACAAATAATTGTGCTCATCACACAAAGATTTGTCCTGGGTGGGAATCACAGATATATATGGAATAGATCACGCAAGTCTCATCGTCTGTATAGAAACCAAGCGTGCCATTATTTTTCCACCTACTATGACGTCACATGAGCGATTTAGTGATGGGAACTCTCCATCCGCACGTAAACGATTCAAAAAGTCGTCGTTTAGCCTCGTCCCAATCGATCCCGTAATCGATTTTTGCAAGATTAATCTAATTTTCTTTTTGGCGCACTACGTGGTAAACGTTCGTGTACTGTAAGATTTTGTTCTATATTCTGTACAAATAAAAAAGAAATAAAAAAGATTTTTAATAATTATTATTGAAAACAAAGCAAATGAATAACAAAGTATAAACAAACACACATAAACATATACATACATAAACATACATGAACAAAATCACTATACAAATAGAAACATGCAGTAAAAAAAATATTTACATGTTACAAAATACCCAACGCGAACATTTCTCATTCCTCTGTTTTGAAAATCAATCAGAATTCAGAATCGAAAACTCGCTGTACAATACAACACTATTTGCTATATTTGACAGAAAAATGAGAGAAGCGACCGTACCACGAAGCTCAGCGACAGGTGAAAATATCGATAATTTTAATATTCATTACGTGTTTAACAGACATGCCACACAACACGGCTTTGTAAATAAATGCGGCAATGAATTACGAATTATGCTATACGCTCTCAGTCGCCTAGTTTTCAGTGTAAAACCACAATAAACGTAAAATAATTGAATTTGCAATTAAAAACACACAATTTAATAATAAAATGACTTACCGATGAAAGGAAACGTCTCCATTACCTCGTCCCAATTTTTTTGTGCTGTTTTTGCAGCTCAGTACGGCACAAGTAGGCATTTTTGAGTTTTAGTTCGACGTAAGGCATCGAGAACGTTCCAGTGCGGAATGAATTAAAAGACGATGAACTATGTCCATTGGACACACATTTTACACGCGAAGTACATACACTTGCGTGATCTATTCCATATATATCTGTGGTGGGAATCGAACGAAAAATCAATGTTCGGCTGCATGACCGTGCTGAACCATCAAATAAAAGTTAAATAAAAATAGTCATTTTTTTTTATTTTTTTTTATTGCCTATAGTGGCAGACGAGCAAGCGGCCTACCTGATGGTAAGTGGTTACCGCCGCTCATGGACGTTGGCAATGCCAGGGGCACAGCCAGGCCGCTGCCTACCTTGAGAGGATAGCTCTCTTTAAACCTCGTTTTATATATCTGACTATTATCCGTGTAGCGACGGATTAAGAATACATAATGTCACTACCCCATCTCAACCCGTGGGTATCGTAAAAGGCGACATAAGGGGGTAACCTTATGCAGACAAGAGGACTGCAAGAAAAGGAACATTCGAAACAATCCCTATACCAACTCGTCTGGCCAGCGTGGTATAGGAGGCTAATTCCCCGCATATTTTTTGAAGGAGACCCGTGCCTAGCAGTCGGATGTTTATGGGTTGAGATGATGATGATGATGATATCTGTTTAGCTGTTGCCCGAAACGCGCCGGTTTTTTTTTTGGTCACTGCTCAGCTCCTATCAGTCTTGATAAATGGTATATCCAACACTACAATATTTTTTTAATCAGGCCAGTAGTTCCTGAGCTTAGATCGTTCAATCAAACAAACTCATCCTCATCATTTGTATAGATGTAGATAAGTTTGAGCCGTCCACTAGGTACGATCACACGCAAGTGCGAGGTGGTGTGAAGTAGCGAACGGTAAATAACACAAGCAAATATAATTGCTTACTTTGGGACTAGATGGCGCTGTGTGAATGTGGTAGAATATTATTATTAATATAAGGATAGCGGTTATATATAGCGGATAGTTGGTTGCAGGCGGCACAGGACCGTTCGCAGTGGCGTAAATTAGGTGAGGCCTATGTTCAGCAGTGGACGTCGTTGGGCTGATATGATTATGATGATGATAAGGATAGCGCGGTAGGAATACGTCCGGTCTTATTGGAAATCTTTAGATCAGACCTATTTCCAGCACTGAACGTCTTAATGGCAGATTATGATGATGATGGTATATTTTTTCTAACAAAGTAGTAAAATAAAAACAACTACGGAGCCCTACATTGCGCGTGGCCTGACACGCTCTTGGGCGGTTTTTTTTAATATTATTTTATTATTCCTACCCTAAGTGCGCATTGTGCGCGCAAGAATTATTTGTGACCACTCATGCGCACTTTCATTATGCGTTTATTATTGTAAAAATAAGGGGAGTTGATTTTTTATTAACAAATCTATGAATAAAAAGCGGTTTGAATAATTTTCTGAAGTAGTTTTTAATATTCAACTGCGTGTTTGTGTAGAGGTTGTACGCGGTTGTTGAATACGGAGTCGTGGGTTTGATTCCCATGAAGGGTAAATGTTGGTGTAGTTCGTATATCAAAAATAGTATTTAAACTGGATGTGTCAAAACGGCATACCTATTATTTTAAAATATAATTTAAAATGGGTTATTCTCAAAGTAATCAAAAAAAGTTTCCAAAATGTCTTATTTATGACCAAAAGTTTGTTGCCCACCAACAAGGCACTTAATAGGTTCTTTTTGCTTTTTTGTTTGCTTTTTAAAAGACAACCAAGCACTATGTAACAAGCTCTGTGTCGCGGGGAACTTTAGATACGTATAACGGACCCAAAATACACCCATCCTCGAAAATAATATCTATGGATCATCATAAATACGTGTCTCGCATGGGAATCGAACCCACATCTCTCGACACGGCGATGTTAGTAGCGAGGCGACCAATTTATCCTCTACACCACGGTGACAGTAAATTCAGTTTATCTGGCACGCGTGCCTAATCCAGCCAACAAGGCACTCAATATCTCTCATTGCTACCAATACAAAATTCCGTTTGGCATGACCTAGATATGGCCTAACTTAGTTACACATTAGCTCAGTTGATTCGCAAACGTTATTCGATTGCCTACCTCGTGGACCTAACTTTGCCTATACTAATACGTTTCAATTTAGATCCGTCTATTAAGCTATAACAGTCTCTAAAGTCATTGTCATAAAGGATATTTTGCTTTGAATGCACATTTCAGTATTTAGTATTTGATTTTTAATTTACTGCTTTAATATTAGGATGTATCTCTTCTCTCTTTGTCTTCTCTCTTTCTCTGTCTTCTCCCAATTATAATAAATTTGATCTCAGGAACGTCTACCCGCGTAGCTCGGAATGGCAGAGCACTGCACACGGAATGGCAGGGTCGCGGGTTCAAGTCCCGTCGTGGGTTCGAATTTATCCATTACTTTTTTTAGCAATTATATAAAACAGTTAACGAAAGCAAAGAAAATTGATCAATATTTAATCTTCTCCCAATTAGTCTGTTCGTTTGTCCTTCTTTCACAGTGGAAAGTTGGAAACGGAGTAACAGATCTACGTGAATTTCGTAAAAGGCATAGCAAAAGTTACAGCAACTCTTCTTTATTATCAAATGTGCTTGAGGTAGTTTATTCCCATTTTCAGTCTCCAAGCAATTTTTTTAAAGTTGTTTTTAAAAGCGCAAAGTATTTATAAAATTTTACTTTAAAAGGCATAACAATTATGGCCTTAAAGTAAGTATTAATTACGAAGCCCCAACATTGCCTACCATTAGGGTCATCACATTTTTTTTTACAATTTAAAAGAAAAACAGTTATGGTTCCTTGCTGGCATGCTTGCATGTCAGCATGAATGGGCCATTAGGACGGTGGCCAACAGATATACTGTCCGCCTGATGGTAAGGGATTACCGTAACCTAAGGACGCAACTATGACTGCAACACCAGGGGCATCACGGGAAATTAATACACAGTCACACAGAATATCGACGCTAAGGCCCAATTCCTCCTCTCAATCCCGTTCGTTTTACTTTTCCTCCCAATTTTCCTACTAAGTACATATGAATGATGATGATGAAATTCATCTAGGTTACAAAGTAACACTTATGAAAGTCACAAGTCAAAGTAACAGGTTATCCGAAAGATAGTGTCAGCAAATTTGCCTATGACTTCGCTGACGGGGTGGAGCTATAAGAAGAACTAGAAAGAAACACACACCACTCTTTTAAAAAAATGGATAGCTAGGTGACTCGCATGCTAGTTTGCCACGTCTGTTATAAAAAATAAAGATACGATTGGCAACCCTATTCCGCTACATTTGGGGGGACGCCAGAATGATGATTGCTTAAAAGGAAACAATCTAAACTTGTACTGTTTACTTTGGTTATTTTAATTGTGACTGTTTCGTTGCTTTGAATCGGTCGCTTAACCATAAACGCATTACACTCGCATACACTCTTAAGTCGCGCAGTCGCGTAAAAATGGAGGAGGTATCTATTAACTCTTTGATCGCCACGCTAATAACGAAAAACTGTATTATTTACGATATTTTCCTTCACCGTCAACAGATTTTAAGGCACTTGACATACATACATACATACCATACATATAGATCACGCCTATTTCCCAACAGAGGACAGGCAGAGGCAGAGGCCGTTTCCTTCCACTTGCTACGATTCTGACATCACATCTTTGGCTTCTTCAACATTTATCAGTCTTTTCATGCATTCTCTCTGAAACTGCATCGGTGGCGCAGCGGGAAGTATATACGACTGCTGTGCAAGAGGTCCCGGGTTCGATTCCCGGGTTGGGTGAAAACGGTATTGGACTTTTCTAACATGAAATTCCAGTTTCAGTTTCAGTCAATTCGGGGAAAAAGGCGTGTTGCTCTGTTATGTTATGTTCATGCATTCTCGCCGGTTGAGGGTTCTCCTATCACTTGACTATTACATATAAGTTCCACAAAGTCAAATCTACATTAGTACTGCCGCTGCCGATCGAAACTGAACTTAGCCCGCAAGATTTACATGCCGGCCATCGGCCACTTATCCATTCGGCCACCATCGCTTCTCCGCAATATTTGAAAGAAACCCGTGCCCAGCAGTGCGACGTTTATGGGTTCTAATGATGATGATATACGATGACACGAAGACAGCTGGACCAATTTGGAAATTTCGTTTTTAATAATATGGGTATTTCAATATTCCCATTTTAATCAGGTCCTGTAGATTTCTGGTATTTTGGCTAACCTGATTGACTGGCCTGTTGGTATAATGGCTAGTGACCCTGACTGCTAAGCCGAAGGTCGTGGGTCTGAGTGTAATTTATCTATAATAAGTATGTATTTACAAACAAAAAAATATATATATTTAAGTAGTAGGTATATCAGTTGTTTAGTTCCCATAACACAAGCAAATATAATTCCTTACTTTGGGACTAGATGGTGCTGTGTGATAGTGGTAGAATATTATTATTATTTAGAATATTTCTCCACTAAAATTGCTTTAGGTTTTTATCACAAAATAAACAGACATTTAATAGCAAAACAATTCGATTACTAACATATCGGTATTAGCAACGATTGGCAGGGTCGGTATTCGATTATAACGCGTAGTCGACTACGTTGGGGGACTCAAAAATTGTTCACTTATATACCTTGTTAGTGTGTTTGGTGTTATTTGGTTTAGGTTGGTGTGTTCGATACTTTATTTTAATTTTAATACTCGCTACCCGGACAGTATGTATGCCTCCATCTAAATCTGATCCAAACAGCAAAAGGTATAACCAGGTGCCAATAAAAATTTATAATAAGTTATCAAAATGTTTATTTATTTATTTACAACTTACAACTATTTCTACAGATATTTAAATCTAATACAATAATTGTAGAACCTTGTAAACCTTAAATCTATCTTATATCTACTTAATCTATCAAACCTATAAACTACTTCCTCAACATACAACACAATATGTTGCCTTCGTGAAGTCGTTCAGCGAGCACGAGAATATATTCGTATCTATTTGGTCAGCGACCATGTAGACCAAGTGTACGCAGTGCCCGCGTTATGGGCGCACGTTGGAGCAGGTTGGTGTGCGGGGCCATCGTCGCTGTAGTCGCGGACGAATGTTCCTGCGCTCCCGTGACCACAGCAGAGCGCGACGAGAGGAACACCTTGGGGTTTTAGTGGGTGCGAGCCCTACATAACCCCTCGGTTCTTTCCCCAAGACCGAGGGGTATGCGTCAGGCATTTCCCCAAGAAAAAAAAAAAAAAAAAAAAAAAAAAAAAAAATGGACTTTTTAATCTGTTCCGAAACAAATTATGTAAGTAGAGAAATGGCCCATTGAGTAGTTTTTGAGTAAATTGCCCGTGATATAAGGACGGACGGACATGTCGAGTCGAAACTATAAGTTTCGTTTTTGCCGTTTTGGCTACGGAATTGGCATATAACATTTATATATTTATCACACATTCAACAAGCGCCATCTAGTCCCAAATTAAGCAATTATATTTGCTTGTGTTATGGGTACTAAACAACTGATAGGTACCTATAATACTTAAACAACTTTTTTTTGTAACTACTTACATATTATTTGACTGGCCTGTTGGTCTAGTTGGTTTAGTGACCCTGACTGCTAAGCTGGAGGTCGTGGGTTCGATCCCCACCCAGGACAAATCTTTGTGTGATGAGCATAAAGGTTTGTTCTGTGTCTGGGTGTAATTTATCTATAATATGTATGTATTTACAAAAAAAAATGTATTTAAGTAGTATATCAGTTGTTTAGTACCCATAACACAAGCAAATATAATTGCTTACTTTGGGACTAGATGGCGCTGTGTGAATGTGGTAGAATATTATTATATTATTATTATTATAGATAAATTACACCCAGAAACAGAACAACAAACACACAAAGATTTGTCTTAAGTGGGAATCGAACCCACGACCTCCGGCATAGCAGTCAGGGTCATTAACCACTAAATTCTAAATTCTTTTAGGCATCTTTAGGCGCCAGAACCTGAAAGGACTTCAGCAACCCCGAGTCCTAAGGCTTTTATCGATAAGACTATAAACTCTGAGCTATTATTCCCTTTACAGAAGTTTGTAATTATTAAGATGAACAATACAACGAACAAACAATAATTAGTTAGATATCCAGGCTGTAATTAACCCGGCTCTTATTCGAGGCGAGTATCTCATTTGCGATCCGGTCGAATCGACCGACCGCATCTAGAATACAGACGAGTAGGCTAGGAGCTGGCGGAAAAAATAAGAACCTGCATGTTTATTAAAACTTAATATCGAAGATTTTTCATTTTTCATTTTTTTTTTATACCACGACGGTGGCAAACAGACGTAATTTCCGTAAGCGGTTACCGTGGCCTATGGGCGCCTGCAACACCAAGGACATCACAAGCGCGTTGCCGACACTTAAGAAACCTATTCACTCCTTTTTTGAAGAACCCCATACTGTAGTCCCTTGGGAAAACCTCGCTAGGGAGTTTATTTCACAACCTGATAGTTTTTGGGAGGAAATTTCTCTGGAAAGTCACGGTATGTGAAATAAATAAGTAAAACTTCTAATATTATATTACACCTAGACACAGAACAATATGTTTGGCCACTGCTCAGCTTCTATTAGCCGTAGCGTGATGTTGTATGCCTAAGCCTTCTTCGATAAATGGGCTATCTAATATTAAAAGATTTTTTCAAATCGGACCAGCAATTCCTGAGATTAGCACATTCAACTAAACAAACTCTTCTTCAAAAATCTTTTAATATTGGAGAGCCCATTTATCAAACAAGGCTTTGGGCATATAACTTTTTATATAACTTTTGACTGGCCTGTTGGTCTAGTGGTTAGTGACCCTGACTGCTAAGCCGTCTAAGGTCGTGGGTTCGATCCCCATCCAGGACAAATCTTTGTGTGATGAGCATAAAGGTTTGTTCTGTGTCCGGGTGTAATTTATCTATAATATGTATGTATTTACAAAAAAAAATGTATTTAAGTAGTATATCAGTTGTTTAGTACCCATAACACAAGCAAAATATAATTGCTTACTTTGGGACTAGATGGCGCTGTGTGAATGTGGTAGAGTATTATTATTATTATAACATCGCTACGGCTAATAGAAGCTGAGCAGTGGCCAAAGAATTTGTTCTGTGCCTAGGTGTAATTTATCTATAATATGTATGTATAGACGAAAATAAAATTGCTTTACCAAAGTTAGAGTAAATGTCGTTTGTATATCACAAAACAATAATGTCTATTTGACAACAGTGCAATTGCAATTGTTATCAATGCGAGTCTTATTGAATTTTAATTTTGATGGAATATTTTGTTAAAATTGGTGAAGCCATTATGTGGTCGACTATACTACATATGTATATATGACATGTATTAACAAAAAAAAAAATGTAGTGTATCAGTTGTCTAGTACCTATAACACAAGCAAACATAATTGCTTAATAACTAGATAGCGCTGTGTGAATGTGTCAAAAATATTATTAAGATAAGCACCCGCTGGTTTTTTAGTCCATCAGCTCCTCGACTATATGAAATAACGAAAGGTACTAGGGGCTCTGATATTTTAATTTATAACTAATCGAGCCGGCTACGTTATTTTGTTATTTTCACGCCTTTTAGAAGTGATTGACTTGGGGTGCGTTTTGTTCTTATGTTTGGGGCGAGGCGACTTCACAGTGAGAGTCAGTCGCGCGGAGTTACGCTCCTGTCGTTCTTTGTTTGGCTACTACTCAGCTCCTATTGGCCGTAGCGTGATGTTATATAGCCTTAGCCTTCTTTGATAAATGGGCTATCCAACACTAAAATAATTTTTCAAATTTGACCTGTATTTCCTGAGATCCCAGCGTTCAACGATATAAAGCGACGGGTTGGTATAGAGTATAAGGTTTGTTTCGAATTGTCATTTTCTCGCAGTGCTCTTGTCTGCATAAGGTTACCCTCTTAGTCGCCTTTTGCGACACTCACGGGTTGAGATGGGGTAGAGTCATTATGTATTCTTTATCCGTCACACACGGAGTTTATAATATAAAGTGTCATCATTACTCATCATGTTCTTATAATAAATTATAGGCTATTATTTTAAGATACGAGTGACACCGCAGCACACAACTAGTAACCAATAATACAAAATTTCAACAATGAAACCACCTGTATATAACTATTTCCCGATCCGATTGGGTAATGGCGCGCGGAAATGGCGCCGAGATGACGTCACGGCACTTCCGGTACCGAGTCTGAAACGACTGTACGGACAATCTGTGGGTTGCAATGGTGATGGGATTCTGGTGGAGAATTGACATTGATATAGTTTAAACCCCCTGTGGTTTAAATGTAGTTCGTAGTTCTGGTGATTTTTGTTTTTAATCGGGAATCAATAGTTCAAAATAGTGTTTTTTTTTTGCCGCGATAATGGTATTAGGCGTACGACTCCCAGTAATAAGTAATAACAACAATAATAAAACTATAACAAAAAGAACAATTACAAAAAAAACAATAATAATTAAATTAACACTTGTAACAAAATAACTTAACGAAACGAAATATTTTTTTTGCCTATTTTATTTCTGCTAGCTGTACAAAAATGTGCACATTGGACTGAAGTTTGCGGCAAATACTGTCAAGTGCGATTCCATTCTTATTTAAATCTCATAGTACTTTTATTTATGCATATCTACTTCTACAATTTCGCTGCCTTAGGCATTAAGTCCGCCTGTACAAAATTACTTTGTATGCAGTTAAATAAATAAGGGGAAGACCTAGAAGAACGTACCATGAGCATGACCAAATAGGTGACGTTCTAAAGAAGGGACAGATCAGGAGTACCCTCAACCGGCGAGAATGCATGAAAAGACTGATGAATGTTGAAGAAGCCAAAGATGTATGACGGAATCGTAGCAAGTGGAAGGAAATGGTCTCTGCCTACCCCTCTGTTGGGAAAGACGCGTGATCTATATGTATATATATAAATAAATATTTCTTTGTATTAATATTTACATTTTCCCGTTTCAGGTAAGCATTAGCGGAAACATCTTGTACAAAAGGAAATGTCTACTGAAGGTATATTTTACTAACAAATTCAATTCATCATGCTTTCAAACGAGTATCTTATAACTCTGTACTGTGTTTCGGAGTGTTTTCTTATAGATCTGGACGTGTTTAAAAGTAATAATTTCTTTTGTAAGCCTTGGAAGTGTACGACTATTATGATTCCCGGCGAATCCGACTCCACAGAAATGGATTTATCATGAAATTATCAGTAGCCCGAAATCGAAAACTGCAAGCAAGCATCCTTTTAGGACAGCACCAGGTGCAACCAGATGAGATATCTCTCTCTGCTCAGACAATCTGGAAGTTCCTAACCTCTAGGACTAAGCAGAGAACTATAAAACACCAAGGGGAGCTACAATAGATCAACTCTGGTCGAGGTAGCAAGGAGGCCACTAGTGGCTTCCGGCCCAACTAACCATAATATTAATAATCGAAAACTACCTCTGTGGCGCAGCGAGAAGTGTATGCGACTGCTGTGCAAGAGGTCCCGGGTTCGATTCCCGGGTCGGGTGAAAATGGTTTGGGTTTGTCTATCATGAAATTCCAGTATTGAGATTTTCCCGGAGTGTGGTAAATAAATGTCCCCGGTTGATGACAATAGGCTCGCCCCCTATTAATCATGGGACCAATAATAGCTGGCGAAATTTGGGTGTGAAACCTCTGCCAACCGCTTCGGGGAAAAGGCGTGATGCTATGTTATATTATTGATTTTTGGTTATTGGGTTTGATTTTTTCCATTTCTTGTTTAGCACTTATATAAATGCAGCTTTTCTAACAAGTAATACGGGTAGGTTAAAACTGTTCGAAACAATAATGAGTTCAATAAGTTGTCTGGTTATGTGAGAGAGGTTACAGTCTCGATTCGTTATTATCTATTCAGCGCGGGTCGGGCTAGTTAATTTGTTTTCTTCTGAGTTGCGATCGATAGCTGTACGCGCGTGATCTCTGTACGCATTGTCTGATACGGCACGGGAATCATCACTATAACCCAAAAACGTCCCATTGGGCACGGGTCGTCCAAAGATTGTGAAGGGAATATAGCCTACTATACCACGCTGGCCAGACGGGTTGGTATAGGGTTTTGTTTCGATTTTTTCTTGTAGTGCTCTTTTCTGTTTAGGTTTTCTTTCTTAGTAGCCTTTTACGACACCCACAGGTTGAAATGGGGTAGTGACATTATGTATTCTTAATCCGTCTTCACTATACGGACGAGATTATTGTCGTATAAATACGTAACATCTCATTTGGGTTGAAAAGCCGGACACCCTATATTATTGAGGATTTTGTCTCAGTATTAATAGGTACGACAAAAAAATTGTGCGTGCTACTGCGTGGGCGACCGACAGTCGACTCTCGTCGCCTGCGCTCGGCGCTCGCTCGTTAGCGAAATGTAAAAAGCCTAACAAAAGCCGGACAAGACGGACACCGTTTATTTTGGCCGGACACGCAATCAAAAAGCCTACCTATGTCCGACTTTATCCGGACGCCTGGGTCGGGGGGGTTAATATCGTCTAACAATGCAAACGTACACATGCCGTGGCTACGTGCCCTTAACCCTAACGCTTGTAATTCACATCGCCACACAATTGTGTTACCAACACTGTTTCATCTGCGGAACCCTAAACACGCCAACATGGTTCTGTACACGAAAAAATTGTACGTGGTTCCTTGGATATTGTAGTGAGAGAAATAGAGGAGTGGTTTTGGTGTTTTTTATGTAATTGTTATTGAGTGTAGGTGTGAAGGAGTAGTGGGTTCAATTTCGTTTTAGGGCAAATGTTGCGGTAGAAACGCTTGTTTAGAGCGCATATATAATATATACTTTGTGTTGAATTTATTGAATACTAGCAGACCCGGCGAACTTCGTACCGCCATATTTTATTATTCGTGATAATGTTTCTGTTTCAAATGTTTATATGGAGATTTTAAAACCCAAAATTTACACTAAATTTGTTGTATAATTGCTTCAACAATAGCAAATACAACAAAAAAAGAATTAGCCAAATCGATCGAGACGTTCTCACGTGAATCAAAATTTCAAAAGATTCAATTCGTTCAAACGGAAATTTAACTTATCTTTTTATAAGTTTAAACGATCGGTAATTCCATTGAAACTTCGAATGAATATCCAATTCAATTTTTTTTTTTTTTATAAAAGAACGCCCGCACTAGGGAACAATCCCTGTGTCGCGGGGAGCTTTACAAACATGAAACTAACGGACACAAAGTACACCCAGACTAGAAACAAATATCTATGAATCACACAAATATTTGTCTCGTGTGGGAATCGAACCCACGTCACCCAGCACGGCGATGTAGTGGGGAGGCCACCACCTTAACCACTGCGCCACGGTGACAGTCCCTTTCAATTCCTAGTGTTCTACGTGTTGATCAGTCATTCAGACAGTTCCTGGCTTTAATTCACTATGAAAATTTAATAACCAAATTTACTTACAATACCATCATCATCATCATATCAGCCCGACGACGTCCACTGCTGGACATCGACCTCATCATTACGCCACGGCGAGCGGTCCTGTGTCGCCTGCAACCAACGGCCGCCCGCAACCTTGACCAGGTTGTCGGTCCATCTAGTGGGGGGCCGTTTCACGATGCGCCTTCCAATACGTGGCCGTCATTCGAGAACCTTTTTCCCCCATCGGCCATCAGTTCTACGAGCTATGTGCCCTACAATACCATAAAGCGAGTTAATAAAAACATGGCAAAACAAGTTTCAATCAAAACGAATTCTACAGAACACCAATTTCATCATTCAATTCATCTACAATTAAATTACACCACTTAAACTGCAAACCTTTTAGAGTTCCGTGCGCAACGAAAAAACATTCGTAATAAATCTACATTGAGCGTGTAACACACTTCGCTGTCGCCAATTTTATCCACTACAGAACCCTTATCCAGCTAATATTAAGCTCTATTCACACTTGTCAAGGCCGTGCCCGGAACGTGATAAGGCCACAACGAATATTGGCCCTTACCGGAACGGACACAGAATTGTGTGAACGAGGTTGTATATAAAATACGCACTGATATTTTTTGTACGTAAACCTATTTAACACACCCTTCATTTTGACTATTGTATAAATGTATGTATTTGAAAATATAAATGTAGGTATGTTTTTCGGTTGTCTAGAACCCATAACAAGCTTATACACTCGTGGACAAATTTAATTGAACGCAAGTAAAAATGTATTTATAATAAAATAACATGAATATTTGTAATTAATTCAGTTCATAAATTTAGTTTTTGATCATATAAAATTGCAAACGTCGAAAAACAAATCATCAATGTTACAAAAATAAAGAATGTTAAAAAAAAACGAAAAACTTTACTGGAAAGAAACGTTTTGAATTCTCGATTTTTATTAAAATAAAATATAAGGGTTTAGTGTGTATTAAAATCACCACGTAGTGTTGGCCCCTGGAGCTCGTCGAACTGCTTCCAGTCGCCTTGGCATAATTCGAAAATAATAGGTGTTCTACACGGTTATAAACTTGCGTTCCAACAGAGTGACCTTGGTGGGAGCTTGGTTGCCATCCACGTAGTTTGTATGAAACTTGGTTTACAACAGCCGGCTACACGGTTGGAATCCACCAAGGAAACCTCTGTGGAAGGCAAGTTTCCAACCATGCAGCAGGGCTTTATAATACATTCCAAAATATTGTTTTTTAAATAATATTAATAATAATTAAATAATAATTGTGGTAGGATAATTACAACAGCGTTCCTCTAAATTTGTCCACGAGTGTATTAGATTGTAATCATAAAATCCCATAGAAAAAATCTCTAATGTGTATGAATCGAGCTTTACACAACCACTATTAGGGTGTGTGTAAAAACAGCAGGATAGTCCCGTTCCGACATCGATTCAGTCCGTCTCAGTAAACTCGGGAGCCGTGTACCGTGTGCCGTGAAAAATCGACATTGGACGACTGAGGGGATGTTAGGGTATACATGTTTTTGTAGATTGTGAGGATATTTTCTTACTGCCACTATTATTATAAATGTAAAAATCTAAGATTTTTCTTAAACTTTGACGCACACGATATATATAAAGATAGATATAGTTTATGAATTCATCATTACAACCCATAAATGTCCCACTGTTGGGCATGGGTCTCCTGCAAACATTTTGGAGGAAATTTTGACTGGCCTGTTGGTCTAGCGGTTAGGGACCCTGACTGCTAAGCCGGAGGTCGTGGGTTCGATCCCCATCCAGGACAAATCTTTGTTCGATGAGCATAAAGGTTTGTTCTATGTCTGGGTGTAATTTATCTATAATATGTATTTACAAAAAAAAATGTATTTAAGTAGTATATCAGTTAATTAGTACCCATAACACAAGCAAATATAATTGCTTACTTTGGGACTAGATGGCGCTGTGTGAATGTGGTAGAATATTATATTATATTATATTATAATTTGGCCTACTATACCACAGTATAGGGTTTTGTATCGAATTTTCCTTTTCTCGTAGTGCTCTTGTCTGCTTAAGGTTACTTCCTTAGTCGCCTTGTACGTCACGCACCGGAAATGGGATAGTGACAATATATATTTTTAATCCGTCACTACACGGATGTTTATAAATTAGAAATACTTATAATGTATCTCAATATTGCCTTTCTGTTATTGTTATTATACTCACCACTGGCAAATAAGTGCTAGATGGCCTATATGAAACTTACTTGACAGATTTTTGACGTATTTTTCATATAAACTATCAGGTTGTGGAATGAACTCCCTAACGAGGTTTTTCCAAGGGACTACAGTATGAGGTTCTTCAAAAAAGGAGTGAATAGGTTTCTTAAGGGTCGGCAACGCGCTCGTGATACCCCTGGTGTTTTAATTTTTTAATTTTGCTTTTATATATTGCGTTGTAGGAAGACAGAAATTCCTAAGAATTTTGCGAATAAACGAATAATATATGTAATTAGATAATGGTGAAAACATGTTTCAATCTTATTGAAAAAAGGGGTATTTTTCTTTGCAGGGCGGATACGACATGAATAAATTAGGTTAGAAGGCTGGCTTTGCCGTTATTTTTAAAAACATTTCCACCATGGTCTAATTGTCCGTGTTTTTAACGTTTTTTATTTAGATGTGTTTTTTTTTAATTCTAATTTACAGATAATTTTACAATACAGTTGTGTACCTATATAGTTTATAATAAGCAAGTTTATAACAATTTTATTATTATCTACGAAAATTCTACTAAAATATTACTTTTCAAGTTACCTGTAAACATCTTTTTCATAGAAAAAGGCGATTTTTTTAAATTAGCTCATTTCCATCTCCTAGAATTTCAGCTTAAGTAGTCCAGTCTCCTACATACAAAGTAATTCTATGCTTTAAAGGAAGTGAAATAAAGTCGATATTACTTTGCGAAGCCGTGCGTGTCGTATCATATTTTTTTCAAGTATATTATCCTGTTATTCTTTTATTTCATCTTTTTGAATGGTATCTTGAAACGTGAAGGTATTATATTTGATGTTTTTGTAATACCTCTGACTGACAACGTTTTGGTATAAGAATTTGGAGTATTGATCGGCTATTTTTCCTGTTGTTCAGGAATGTTATTTTTATTGATAACTTGTTTATACTCGTGACTTTTCCCGTGGATAATTAAATGCTATACTGTGTAGACTAGTAGACTATCGTAGTTTTAAGTAATATTAATTATAGGAGTTTAGTTAACAAATGTTGCCGGTTGATGACAATAGGCCCCTATTTCATGGGACCAAACTAAACTAAATAGCTGGCTAAATGTGGGTCTGAAACACCTCTGCCTCTCTTATGTTATGTCATTATGTAAAAAATATCCCAAAATGAAGTAAACAATCATGGCTAGCATATAGAAGAGTATTTCGATGGTAGCTTTTTGTTTCTGGTGAGGGGAAACTCCGGGGGTTCTTGCTTGTGCATTGTTTCTTTTATAGTACTTTACATTACCGTGCTTTGATGTTCAAATGATTGTTCTGGTATAGACATGGTGACGCCGTTGTTGGAGCTTGCTTGTTGGAGGTTTTGTTTCAAATAATAATTATTAAAATTTATTTTTGTGGAATTGGAGGGGAAATTTGTGAAATTGGCTATGTTTTAACATAGCATCACGCCTTTTTCCTCGAAGGGGTAGGCAGAGGTGTTTCACACGCACATTTCGCCGGCTATGTTTGGTCCCATGAAATAAGGGGCGAGCCTATTGTCATCAACCTGGAATATTTGTATTCCAAACTCCGGGAAAATCTCAATACTGGAAATCCATGATAGAAAAGCCCAATACCATCTTCACCCGACCCGGGAATCGAACCCGGAACCTCTTGCAGAGCAGTCGTATACACTTCCCGCTGCGCTACCGAGACACTTTTTTTTAATGTTCTAAATAACACTTATACACTGCTCTACTTATCAAGAAACAAACAACTACATAAGATGAGCATGCGAATATTGTATTTATCTTAACGATTTTAAGGCTTATTTTTCCACAAAAGCATAACCACTTAACAAATTTTTCGTCAGCATTTCAGTGCAATAATCTTAATACAAGTTAGTTTTTCCCACACGATGTTTGCAACAATATCATTAGGCCGAGTACACACGGTAGAGTTAACAGCCGCTTGGGGAGTGATCGTGCGTAACCCGCCTATATGTGACGTCACTAGTGTTCGCCCCTGATATCCAAGCAAATTTTGTTTAAGTAGGGTTACCAGATTTAAGGTATATTCAATATAGAAACTTTAAGTTTTTTAACGGTGAACGAAAACATCGTGAGGAAACCCACATACCCTAGAATAAATTCTATGAGTATGTCTGATCCACCAACCTGCACTAGGCCAGCGTGAGTGGATTATGGCCTAAACCCTCTCAGCTCTCTAGTTAGAGGAGAGGAGACCCGAGCCCAGCAGTGGGACTTAATGGATTGCTGATGAAGTTTAACTTTAAGTTCAATTTAGTGTTTTTATTGTTGGATATGAGATATTATTTATATATAAGTACTGACTATTTTTATAGTGTTGAATAGCACATTTTTCGAGGAAGGCTATAGGCTATATAACATTACGCTACGGTCAATAGAAGCGGAGCAGTGGTCAAACAAAGAACGACGAATGTGAAGCTCTGGGCAACAACTATTTAGATATAAAACTGCTAGACATATGCGAAATATTTTAAAAATATATAGAGGCCTTCAAATATTATAAATGCGAAGGTTAGGATAATTTTTTTATATATTTTTTTAGAACAGGTACAGCCACGCCTGGTAGCCACATGACGTTGAGTTTCGGGACACCCTGTATATGTTCAGCAAAAACTCTTATGATAAAAATCGTAACGTATGGTCACCCTAGCGTTAAGTGTAATGTTGTGTATTTGAAATTGGGGAAAATAGGGCTAACATAACTGGTATACTTATAAAATTCAGTACACCCGCTCAAACTGAGCAGCCTGCCTGGGGAAGTATCTCTGTCCTGCAGAAGACCACAGCCATAATAAGAACGGTCGGCAAAGAACTTCCGTAGCTTCCATAGGCTACGGGAACCGCTTACGACCAGGCGGACCGTACACCTATTTGCAACCGCCTTAAAATTGCTACAACCGGTCACCCATCCATAGACTGACCTTGTCGAACGTTGCTTAACCTTAACGTTTGTACCTAACACCACAGTGTCTACAAAACAGACATTTTATACAGACAATGTATAAATACCATCACGCCTTCTTCCCCAAAAGGGTAGGTAACTAAGCTAAGCTAACGGTGTGGTGCTCTGCTCCATCAATTTACACGCTACCCAAATTGTAAATTACAAAAGATTGTAACTATCCATTTTTTTAAAAAGAGTGGTGTGAGTTTCTTGCCAGTTCTTCTCATAGCTCCACCCAGTCGTAGGCAAATTTGCTGACACTACTTTTCGGATAAGCTTGATTGATAACCTGTTACATTCTTAACTCGTGACTTTCATAAGTGTTACCTTGTAACCTAGATGAATAAACGAGATTTCATTTAATTTCATTAGGTAGAGATGTACCACACCCACATCTTGCCAGCTGTGTATGCAATTATATCAGCAGCTGAAATACACAAGGCGTTATCTACATATATTCGATTGTAACTATTTTAGATGTAAGTCACTTATTTATAATTATTTGCAGTTTGTCCTATGACCAAACCGAAAATATGTTAGTTGTAATCAAATAAGCTGTTACATATTTATAATTGAATTGTAGTTTAATTGTTTGTTTAGTTTTATTATGATTTTTATATAGTCTTTACACAATTCTTGTTCTCTCTACATTGTAAGAAGTACAAGAGTGTTTGACCTAAGACCGCCTGTAGCACAGGTTTTACTACCTAGTACAGCTAATCTTAAATTTTTGTTCCCTACATTAAGTTATTTTTAATAGTCCTGTTTGTACATATTTACCTTATTACTTGAATAAATTTTACTTTATTTTATACTTTACAAGTTTAGTTTCAATGTAACAAATAAAACCAGCTGACACGAGTACTTCGTATGGCACGACCCCTGACTGCATACGTCATCTGTATTATTGCTTACCTCGCTTAGAATGTGGATCGGTGATCACCACTACCATGACACTTCCTGTAGTTACAAGTACAAGCTCACTACATAGTATAAAACAAAGTCGCTGTCGCTGTCTGTCCGTCCCTATATATACTTAAATCTTTAAAACTACGCAACGGATTTTGAAGCAGTTTTTTTTAATAGATGTAGTGATTCAAGAGGAAGGTTTATAGGTATAAAATACTAACCACGCGGGCGAAGCAGCGGGCGGAAGCTAGTAGAAATAAATAGAAATTATTTATATTTAAACTTAAGAGTTAACTAACTTTGGACTAGAAATCACGCGGGGCTTCGCTCCCGTCGTTCTTTATTTGGCCACTGCTCAGCTCCTATTGCCAATAGGGTGATGTTATATAGCCTATAACGTTTCGCGATAAATGGGCTTCAACACTGAAATAATTTAGAAAATTGGTTCTGTAGATCCCGAGATTGTTTGTTTGTACGCTAGGATCTCAAGAACTACTGGTCCGATTTGAAAAATTCTTTTAGTGTCTGATAGCCCATTTATCGAGGAAGGTTATAGGCTATATAACAGCACGCTACAGCCAACATGAGCGGAGTAGTGGCCAAATAAAGACCCCACGCGACTTCGAGTCATTGATATAATTATACAAAAAATCGGTGTCTCTCTTTAGATGCACAATCACGCACTAAAGTCATTCTTAACACTTGACATTCACACCTCACGAGTCACGACAGCAAAACCATTGTGTGACAGTGAACTCTTTTTACCCGACTGTCAGGACGGGTATTGTTTTTCGCGCGTATCTTGTATGTTTTTTAAATTTCTTTATTCCCACGAATCTTCTAAACGGCTGGATAGATTTTGACAATTAGGGTATCGTTAGATTCGTCTAGAAAACCCAACTATCCTTAAATAGGTTTTAAGAATAAAAAGACTTAAATGGCGGGCCTTTGACGCCAAATTGTAAGAAGTTCAATTTTTTTTTTAACCAAACCTATCGATTTGGATATCAAAATAAAGAGAATCAAAAGGAGATTACATATATTCAAAAAGAGATTATACATAATTGAATGGTTCCAAATTGTAAGTAGTTCTATTTTTTTTTTAACCAAACCCATCGAGTAGAGTATCAAAAAAAAAGGGAATCAAATGGAGATTACAAATATATACATATGTTATATCTTTAAATTTGATCAGGCATAATAATATTACAATAATTTTACGGTCTTTTTAATGCGTTGCTCTCTGTTGATTTTTTGCAGTCGAGTTATTAATTTTTTTAAATTATATTTACTTGTTTGCTCAATTTTGAGCGACGTTTTTATCGCTGAGTGTGCTTTTTGTCTAGTCAATGTGAGAGACGGAGTAACTGCGTCACTTTGACGTTATAACTACACGAACTAACGTTAAATTTAACTTCGTAGTAAGGTACAGGTTAGAAAATATTGCCGCAGATAGGTACCGGTGCAATCCTACAATCCTACATGCATGCGATAGCTGTGGGATTTGTACGAAATTTATTTATACAACGCTAGGGATTCCGAGAACTTTCTTGTTTTCTAAAAGTATGGATTATTATTTGCATTGAAATATTTTTGTAAGACATGTTATATTAGTGATGGTGGCTGAATGGATAAGGGACTGGCGTGCAAATTGCGGTCCGAGTTCGATCCCGACTTGCAGTACCAATGTGGATTCCACTTTGTGGAATTTATATGTACTAGTCAAGTGAATTACCATCTGCTAACGGTGAAGGAAAACATTCTGAGGAAACCAACATACCCTAGAAGAAATTCTATGAGTATCTCTGATCCACCAACCCGCACTAGGCCAGCGTGAGTGGATTATGGCCTAAACCCTCTCAGCTCTCTAGTTAGAGGAGAGGAGACCCAAGCCCAGCAGTGGGACTTAATAGGTTGCTGATGATGCTAAGTAGTTACTAATGTATCAGTTGTTTAGTACCCATAACATTTGACTGGCCTGTTGGTCTAGTGGTTAGCGACCCTGACTGCTAAACCGGAGGTCGTGGGTTCCATTCACACCAAGGACTAATCTTTGTGTGATGAGCATAAAGGTTTGTTCTGTGTCTGGATGTAATTTATCTATAATATGTATGTATTTACAAAAAAACATGTATTTAAGTAGTATATAAGTTGTTTAGTATCCATAACACAAGCAAATATAATTGCTTAATTTGGGACTAGATGGCGCTGTATAAATGTGGTAGAATATTAAATGTGGTAGAACATTATAACACAAGCATATATAATTACTTAATTTGGGACTAGATGGCGCTGTGTGAATGTGGTGAAATACTGTACCATATTATACGGTACATCTGCAGTACCCAAGTGAATGCCGTATCTTCCGTGACCTATTTACGTCAAGAGCCAGCCGCGCCAATTTTATGCACAATTTATTCCCATCTGGGGGGAAAGTAAAACCTAAAGTTAGTGCTTGTTCTGCCAAGATATTCACTGAACTGCCTTTGGTATATTATCTCAAAGGGTCAAAATTTATAACAAACTACCTAATTGCGTAAAAAATAATACAACTTTAAATAACTGAATCGTAGTAAGTGGAAGGAAATAGTCTCTGCCTACCCCTCTGTTGGGAAAGAGGCGTGATCTATATGTAGTTAATATATATGTATTAAATAACTGTAAATATAAAGTGAAGATTATTTTACCAAACTCCGGGAAAATCTACAAACTGGAATTTCCTGATAGAAAAACCCAATACCATTTATTTTTACCCGACCCGGGCATCGAACCCGGGACCTCTGGCACAGCAGTCGTATACACTTTCCGCTGCACCGAGGCAGTTTCAAATCAAAATATATTTATTGTGAATATAGGTAACATGGCACAAAATCGCTCGCTGCGGCGGAAATTAGGTGAGGCCTATGTTCAGCAGTGGACGTCATTGGGCTGATATGATGATGATGATAGGTAACATAATGCTGATGTAATACAGGTTTTTCCAGGGCGCCATATTCTGCCTTTAAGCTTGCAAGATTTTATCAATTAATAGTTATGACAAATGCATTTTTTTTACTTTACACATTTATAATTTTCATTTACAGTTTCACACAATTATAAAAGAATACATATCCCCAAAACCTAACTAATCCCCATTCAAATCACATGCTACACAATCAGCGCACGCTCCCTGAATGCTAACTAATCCGTAATCACAAGACCCACAATTTACGTAATTGATACGAATAACAATTATCTGTTATAACAACTAAACAATAACTGTATACCCTGCAAATAACACCCGCTAATATTCGTGTAATGGTCTGCTAATGGGATGTAAGATTGTATTAGTTTGTTTGTATTTAAGCTCTTTTAAGAAGGTTTATACAGAGGAATGACAACATTGCAATTTAGTGTCATATGTCGTGGTTTTCGATTTTTATTATTTAAAAAGAGCTATATTTTTGAAATGTTTTCAATACTCTTTTAAGACGGGAAAGTGTATTAAAAAGTAAGTATCCGTAAAGCTTACAGCTATTTTACTGTGAAAATAACGTCTTGCAAGTTCCAATGTGTATTTTGCATATAAATAGAACTGTAAACGCAATGATTTCGTATCTTTTACACAGTTTTCACCTAAGATTAAGTGACGGATTTAGAATACATGATGTCACTACCTCATCTCAACCCGTGAGTGTCGTAAAAGGCGACTAAGGGACTAATAACCTTATACGCAGACAAGAGCACTGCAAGAAAAGGAAAATTCGAAACAAACCCTATACCAACCCGATTGGCCAGCGTGGTATAGTAGGCTAAATTCCCTCCAAATTCTTTGGAAGAGATCCGTGTCCTGCAGTGGGACATTTATGGGTTGAAATGGTGAATCTAGAATTTCTTAACAAAACTAAACACACTTTAATTTACAAACTAAAAATACCTAAATCAACTTTTAAATGGACAAGATATGAGTTCTCCGACCCATTTAATAGACTATAGACCACTTCCGACATATAAACCATAAATTATTCGACAAATGTATTCAATTGACCGTTTTAATACCATTAGAATGGATGATTGATTGATCTGAAATTTGATTTAAAAATTTGGATTCAGTTTGTCGTCGAATATTATGTATTCGCTTGCTGTATTATGTCAAAATTAATACAAGAATACAGTCACAAGTGGTACCCTTCATAAAAAAGGTATAAATAATTAAAAAAAAGATAAATGCACAGTGTCTTTATGATAAATGATAGAGTATAGACTAATCCATGCTATTATAAAAAAAAATTGTTTATAATATAAAAATATCACAATATTTGTACTTAAAAGCTTTAAGTAATCGCTTTTCCTGAAAAGTATAGTTTTTCAATTAATACAGTATTCTTGCAGGCAAGCGAATTATCTTTTGTATTAATTTAATGTCTGTGTAGTAACGGATTAAGAATACATAATGTCACTACCCCATCTCAACTCGTGGGTGTCGTAAAAGGCGACTATGGGAACCTTATGCAGACAAGAGCACTGACAGAAAAGGAAAAATCGAAACTAACTCTATACCGACCCGTCTGGCCAGCGTGGTATAGTAAGTTAAATTCGCTCCACATTCTTCCCTTTCCCAGCAGTGGGACGTTATTGGGTTGAGATGATGATGATTAATTTAATAATATTCTTTAGCATATTTTTTTATTTTTATAAATTAGTAATGTTTTACATAACAAAAACTATATTTATTCACAGACTGCCCCTAACGGTTGCATAGCAAAGTGTAAAGTCATGCAACCGCAAAGCCTGACTGTTTGTTTATTATTTAGTTTGTAAACATTAATTATAACTCGTTAATCTAACGGTGTAGTGCTCTGCTGCGTCATTTTACACGCTGCCCAAATTGTAAATTACAAAAGATTGTAACTATCCACTTTTTAAAAAGAGTGTCGTGAGTTTCTTGCCAGTTCTTCTCATAGCTCCACCCCGTCAGCGAACTGGTCGTAGGCAAATTTGCTGACACTACTTTTCGTATAACCTGTCACATTCTTAACTTGTGAATTTCATAAGTGTTACCTTGTAACCTAGATGAATAAACGAGATTTCATTTCATTAAACAGGCTGACCTAATGCGGTTCGTACATAGAAATCTAAAACTGTGTAAAGTAAACTCATCTAATCATCTTGTTTGTTTAATTTTACAACTGTCCCTTCGTATCCCTTAGGTTAGGGATAGCTTGTTATGTTTGCGGGGTTGTTACATCAGTGCAGGGTGTGGAATTTGATGCCTGGGTGATAAAGATTGTGAGGTCTTTGAGAGACATATAACATATCGGTTTTGTTGAAGGTTTAGTAGGTCATAGTTGTATAAGCGATGGTGGTTGAATGGATAAGGAACCGGCCGGCGTGCAAATCACGCGGTCCGAATTCGATCCCGCCCGGCAGTACCAATGTGGATTCCACTTTGTGGAATTTATATGTACTAGTCAAGTTACCCTCTGCTAACGGTGAAGGAAAACAAAAGAAGAAATTCTATGAGTATGTCTGATCCATCAACCCGCACTAGGCCAGCGTGAGTGGATTATGGCCTAAACCCTCTCAGTTCTCTAGTTAGAGGAGAGGAGACCCGAGCCCAACAGTGGGACTTAATGGGTTGCTGATGATAGTCTATACTAATATTATAAAGGTGAAGACTATTTATTTAACGCGCTAATCTTAGGAACATATCCAACCTAATTGAAAAAGATCTCATAGTGTCAGATAGCCCATTTATTGAGGAAGGCTGTAGGATTTATAATATCACGCTGCGACCAAGAGGAGCTGAGTGAGTTGTGGCCAAACAAAGAAGGACGGGTGCGAAACCCCGGGCAAGAGGTACCTAATATCTATTTTTGTATGTAACGAATTCACATAAAAACTATTAAACCGATTTTAAAAATTCTTATGTCATTAGAAAGCTACATTATCACTGAGTAACATAGGCTATATAACACCACGCTAAGGCCAATAGGAGCTGAGCAGTGACCAAATTAACAACGATGGGCGCGAATAATATTATAAAGCTGAAGAGTGTGTTTGTTTAAACGCGCTTAACCCATAACTACTGAACCGAATTGAAGTGTTCTTATAGTGTCAGATAGCCCATTTATCGAGGCAGATTATAGGCTATATAACATCACGCTATGGCCAATAGGAGCTGAGCAGTGACGGGAGCGAAGTCCCGCGCGACTTTTAGTACAAAATATTTGCATTGACGATCTCCCACTTATTTCTTTACTTGTCAAGTTTAAACTTGTGTGACACTAAGTTGGGAATAGCGGACTTAAGTTAAAAATGATAAGTTACACGAATGTGCTCTTAGATACAATAACTTTGTGTGTTCTGGGAGTGTTTGATGTTTCTGTGTATTGTTTGAAGGCTGTGAACTTTTGGAGAATATGCTTTTTAAAGTTTTCATTTTTTTTTTTTACTGATCTTCCATATTGCCTGGGTTTTAGCCGTGTAGTGACGGATTATGAATACATAATGTCACTACCCCATGTCAACCCGTGGGTGTCGTAAAAAAGGCAAATTCGAAACAAACCCTATACCAACCCGTCTGGTATAGTAGGCTAAATTCCCTCCACATTATCTGTACGAGACTCCTGCCCAGCAGTGGGCCGTTTATGGGTTGTGATAATGATTCGCCGCCCATGAAAATCTAAAAAAAGTTTAAATTATATGTATTGCTAAGCGTTAAACTTATACGGCTTTATCAATTCTGTGAATTGTTTCAAAAACGCATAGCAAAACTCGAGAACGGCTAAAAATTGTCGTTGGTTGCCCGGAAAAAACTGGAATACTTAAAAAAAACCACCGAAATCGAATTGCACGATTCCAAACAGCCTGTATACGAGTCAATTATATTATATAATAATAATATTCTACCACATTCACACAACGCCATCTAGTCCCAAAGTAAGCAATTATATTACTTAAATACATTTTTTTTTGTAAATACATACATATTATAGATAAATTACACCCAGACACAGAAAAAACCTTTATGCTCATCACACAAAGATTTGTCCTAGGTGGGGATCGAACCCACGACATCCAGCTTAGCAGTCAGGGTCACTAACCACTAGTTCAACAGGCGAGTCACGATAAAGTTAACAAGTATTATGTATAAGTTACCTGAGATAAAAAGCTATGTTTCCATCATTTGTCTACACGAGTACTCGCGTCTGGGGCTCAAACTGATGGTATACTAATGTCGGAGTATGTGACGCGAATATAGATGCCCACTGCACTAATATGTTTAGTGGGGCGGGGGATAAGGCATGGGAGAAAAGCGGGGATTAGATACAAGTGACGGTCGGAGCAACCATTTGTATATATTTTGCATTATTTTTACCCGACTGCCAAAAAGGAGGGTAATGTTTTTCGCGCGTATGTATGTATGTATGTATGTGGGCATTTCTGTTCCATTGTGACCTTCTGTAGCCTAAACGGCTTGGTTGATTGTAAAGTGTGAGGTGTCATTAGATTTGTATTTTTCCCCCGAGTGTCATAGGCTATGTGACGTCAACAAAAACCAATATGGCGGCCGTAAACTGTCAAAACAGACGTTTTTTTAGTGCTATCGCAATATGGTATCAGATGTAAGCTAATTAATAGCCTAATTCAATTATATATGCACTAACTATTGCCCGCGACTCCACTTGTCTCTTGTAACCTAAATAGCTTGACCGATTTTGAACTATCAAAATTCACAAAGTTATAATATACATAATAATTAATAATATTGACTCACAAAGGCTACTTTTTGGCAAGGCAAGGCAGTCGGGTTTTTTTGTTTTTTTAAATAAACACTTGTTATTTAATACTAGCTGACTCGGCGAACTTCATACCGCCTTATATCGTTCGTGATAATCTTCCATTTTCAAATATTTACATGGATATTGTAAAACACAAATTGTTAAAATTTTACACTCAATTTTTTATATAATTTCTTTCATACATGCCTTGCCTCGACAATAGCAAATACAACAAAAAAGAATTAGCCAAATCGGTCGAGCCGTTCTCATGTGAATCCATCACATACTTTTCGTTGAACCATTTTTATTTAGGTATATAGACTGAAAGTCGCGTAGGGCTTTGTTCCTTATTTGACCACTGCTCAGCTCCTATTGGCAGTAGCGTCATATTATATAGCCTTAGCCTTCCTCGATAAATATGCTATTCAACACTAGAATAATGTTGAAAATTGGTTCAGTAGATCCACAAAGTTTACCTCTTAATATAGATTTTACGTTGCATGAGAGTTTATTTACTTATGAACGACAACAACGTCATATTTCGTGGGTTTCGAGGTATATCTCCCTTTAAATTTTTATTATATAATCGCATACATATTTTAAAATTATGTATTTTCAATACACTTTTTAGAATTTGGTGAAAATTGTGTAAAAGATAAGAAATAATTGCGTTTACAATTTTTACATAATTTGACTGGCCTGTTGGTCTAGTGGTTAGTGACCCTGACTGGTAAACCGGAGGTCGTGGGTTCGATCACCACCCAGGACAAATCTTTGTGTGATGAGCATAAAGGTTTTTTCTGTGTCTGGGTGTAATTTATCTATAATATGTATTTACAAAAAAAAAATGTATTTAAGTAGTATACCTATCAGTTGTTTAGTACCCATATATAATTCTCAAATATTGGTTAATTTGGGACTAGATGGCGCTGTGTAAATGTGGTAGAATATTATATTAAAATATTAAAAAATATTTAATAGCACAATAATTTTTGGAATGCAAGGGGTAGGCAATAAAAAAAAAATATAATGTTGAATTGCTTAATTATTTAATGAGACTAATTTAATTTAATTAATATGTAGATTTTAAGAAACAAAATGTATTGCATGCTCTATATCAGAATATGGCGACCTTTATTGTAATTAACACCTTTTAACTGTACCTGTATTCGCAATAAATGATTTATGAATTATGAACAGTTCTATTTATATGCAAGTAACACATTGGAACTTGCAAGGCGTTATTTTCATAGTAAAATAGCTGTAAGCATTACGTATACTTAACTTTTTAATATAGGTTTACGTCTGCTTGCGACCGTCATAAAAAATTACCCTCTCAGCCTTAATTCGTCATGTGACACAAAATTCGAAGATTACTAAAATCGCTAATCGCTTCCTCTTATCACTTGAGAAGTCCTAACCGTAATAACAAGTGGAGTGGGTTGGAAGGGTGAAAGGAAACAGTCTCCAAGGAGCGGGGATCCGCGCGTCTCCGATCGAAAGGTCCCGGGTTCTTTTACCGGATGAGTAACGTTTACGATTCATGACAAAATGGTGATATATTGTGTGATATCTTTTTTGCTACAAAAATGTTTGATTTGAAAAAATAACATAATTTTCTTTCCACTAGCTATTGTACTTCGGCTTCGCTTTGCTTTGTTTGGCCACTGCTCAGCTCTTATTGGGCGAAGCGTGATGTTATATAGCCTATAGTATGCCTCGATAAATGGTATCATTTCAACCCATAAACGTCCCACTGCTTGGCACGGGTCTCCTCCAATCCAAAGGTTTTGGAGGGATTTTGGCCTACTATACCACGCTGGCCATACGGGTTGGTAGGTATAGAGTTTTGTTTCGAATTTTCTTTTTCTCGCAGTGTTCTTGTCTGCTTAAAGTTAGGTCCCTTAGTCGCCTTTTACGACACCCACGGGTTGAAATAGGGTAGTGACATTATGTATTCTAAATACGTCACTACACGGATAAATGGTATATCCAATACTAGATTTTTTCAATTAGTTTCAGTAGTTTCTGAGTTAAGATTGTTCAACCAAACAACCTAACTCTTCAGCTTTATAATCTATACTAATATTATAAAGCTGTAGAGTTTGTTAGGTTGGACCAGCTCATCTCAAGAACTACTGGCCCGATTTGAAAAATTCTTTTATTGTTGGATAGCCCATTCATGAGGAAGGCTATATCGGCTTTGTATGAATGCGTAATTTAATTAGTCTGGTGTGTTTAGGAAGGTGGGGTTCGATCCCCGGATGTTTTTGTTGAGGATTATTAAAATTATTTAAATGAAACATTTGGATTGCCTCAGTGGCGCAGTGGCTGTGTAAGACTGCAGCCTAATGGATCCCAGTTTGACCCCCTGGGCCGGGTAAATCAGTATTGATTTGTTATGGACGATATATACTACGCTTACCAATACAATGTATCCCATTTCCTACTAATCTACACTAATATAATAAAAAGGAAAAAATTGTATTTATATGTAACGAAAACTCAAAAACTACTGGACCTATTTCAAAAATTATTTTGCTGTTAGAAAGCTATATTATCACTGAGTTACATAGGCTATATAACACCACTTTACGGCCAATAGGAGCCGAGCAGCAACAAAGAACGACGTGGTGTAGCCACGGACAAGAGCTAGTATTTTAATATTTTTTTTTTTTTTTTAAACAACGCCCGCACTAGGGAACAAGCCCTGTGTCGCGGGGAGCTTTACAAACATGAAACTAACGGACACAAAGTACACCCAGACTAGAAACAAATATCTATGAATCACACAAATATTTGTCTCGTGTGGGAATCGAACCCACGTCACCCAGCACGGCGATGTAGTGGCGAGGCGACCACCTTAACCACTGCGCCACGGTGACAGTGACAGATTAATTTACTAGATATAAAGTGAATTTCTCACTTATCTCTATAAGCTACATGTTTAATCTAATAAGTGATATAGAAAGCCGTCTTGTCGTCTGCGACTAACCGCAAATGCATTTACAGACCTTTTAGACAAGTCTAGCGTTGCGGTCGTCGCCGAGTGGTACGCTATTGATGCCTTATTGGAGGTTAGGAAGCTTTCACATTCGCTGAAAAGTCGCTGCGACTTATATACGATTTTATTAGAACTTACAACTACATATGGGTAAAATGTAATCATATTAAGAGGGTTAACTTGGAGGGTTGACTGGCCTGTTGGTCTAGTGGTTAGTGACCCTGACTGCTAAGCCGGAGGTCGTGGGTTCGATCCCCACCCAGAACAAATCTTTGTGTTATGAGCATAAAGATTTGTTCTGTGTCTGGGTGTAATTTATCTATAATATGTATGTATTTACAAAAAAAAATGTATTTAAGTAGTATATCAGTTGTTTAGTACCCATAACACAAGCAAATATTATAGCTTACTTTGGGACTAGATGGCGCTGTGTAAATGTGGTAGAATATTATATTATTATTATTATAACTTCGCAATTTAGTGTCATAATTCATGGTCATCGATTTTTATTATTTATTTGGAGCTATTTTTTTTTTAATGTTTTCAATAAACTTATTAGAATTACGTGAAAGTGTATTAAAAAGTTAAGTATACGTAATGCTTACAGTTATTTTACTATGAAAATAACGCCTTTCAAGTTCCAATGTGTTATTTGCATATAAATAGAACTGTAAACGCAATGATTTCCACCTAATTCTAAAAATTGTAGCAAACATATTTTTAAAATATCCATCCATTAAATAATAAAAATTTTAAGCCACGAAATATAACATTAAAATGTGATATCACTCTGTGTGTAAGTACGTTCTTAATTTAAAAAAATTTCGACCGTAGCGTAGCTATTAACAAGGTCGGAACTACAAAAACACTACTTTTCAGTAAGGCCAATTAAAGTTTTGAACTTATATGTAAGCTCCTATAAAATCCGACTTTGTTAATCTAAAAAAACTGTGTTAGCGATTATTTTGATACACGAAACTTTGTGAAGTCATAGTTATAGAATATATTTTAAGACCTTAGATGCAATAATACGAAAATCGCCAAAATGTAGTTCCGACTTTGTTAATAGCTACGGTCGATTTAGTCGTGCGACAAATCGCACACGCAGTCCTCCCCCCCTCTAACGTAATCAGAAGGTTCCATTTGTGGACGTCTGTACTGAATACAGTACTCTGTTGAATTTGATTAGAGCTTTACCCGGCCACATGGCGACTACTGAATCTTAAATTAACTGTATGTATTTAGAAATAGATGTATTATGTTCTTATCGGTGTGTGTATTTCTATTTTTTTTTTGTAGAAGTTACCCGCGTTCGTTTGATTTCATTTTTAGGGTATTTCAAAATGAAAAAAATTAAGGTTACCCTAAGGTTTTCATCAGAGATGTGCGAGGATGTTTATTAGAATCGCTTCATTTACCTGACGTCAGGTATCATCGCATCCTCACACATCTCTAGTGGAAACGCTGCCATAGGTCTCGCTCTATCTGTACGTCTGTCACAGCGTTGTTTCTTGGAATCTACTAAAGCTATCGACATGAAATTTGGAGTTTTAGAGTTTGTTTGAACGCTAGGATCTCAGGAACTACTGGTTCGATTTGAAAAATTCGTTTAGTGTTGGATAGCCCATTTATCAAGGAAGGTTATAGGCTATATAACATCACGCTACTGCCAATAGGAGCTGAGCAGTGGCCCAATAAAGAACGACCGGAGCGAAGCCCCGCGCGACTTCTAGTATTATTATGTATTCATTCATTGTTTATATTATATTACAAGTCGTGTTTTGTGTGTGTGCGTGTGTGTGTGTTTGTGTGTGTGCATGTGTGTGTGTTTGTGTGTGCTTGCGTGGATGTGATGTATTTTGGAATTATAGAATAGGTACTTAGTTTCAACAAGTTTTCCGTGTGTCTACCCTCTAAGAAACAACTGACAGTGTCCACTACAATTACTGAGCACTGAACCCTGTATAATAGACAAGACACTGCAAATAACTGCTATCTGTACCATTGGGTTGTTCAAAACAGAATGTAATTAAACGTCGGCTTGGTTCTCGTATGATACAAGTTGTGTGTAGATTATTGCCGAATAAATGTAGGTATGTTGTTGTCTAGGAACAAAAGAGCTCAACGAGCGAAAAATGTATGACACTTTATAGCAACATTTTTTTTTTGTAAATACGTACATTATATAGATAAATTACACCCAGACACAGAACAAACCTTTATGCTCATCACACAAAGATTTGTCCTGGGTGGGGATCGAATCAGTGTCAAACTCTAAAACTAAAATTTATTTTAGTGTCAGATTTATTGAGCCCATTTATTGAGGAAGGTTATAAGCTATATAACATGACGGTACGGCTTACAGGAGCTGAGCAGTGACCAAACAAAAGCGACGGGAGTGAAACCCCGCGTGACTTCTAGTATATTATTTTAATTACTTAGAAAATTGTTTTGGTTATTAAATGAGTTTAATTGTATAATCATATCATATATTATTATGTAGTATTTTCTGACAAATATCTCCTATGTCAGCTGTATTTTCGTGCTTTTTCAGAACAGACACAATCTAAAAGCAACATATATATATATAAGAATAATATAGCAGGCTAAATGCTTCCCCCATTACAGCTATCTGTCGTAATGATACAAAACAAAGGTCCGTCAATTTGTCGTGAGAGCGATTCAGTCGAAGACAGCTCCTATCATTAATCATTTACGTATTGAGGTTAAGTAGTAGTGTCTGTATTTATTAGAATGGTGTTACTTATTTCATCATTACAATCTATAAACGTCCCACTGTTGGGCACGGGTCTCCTCCAAATATTTTGGAGGGAATTTAGCCTAATATATAACGCTGGCCGACGCGGACGCCCGACGGCATAGGAGTATAGGGTTTTGCATCGAATTTTTATTTTCTCGCAGTGGTCTTGTCTGCGCCCTGTACGAAACTTTCAACCTGAGGTATTATCATTTTGTATTCTTAATCCTATACCTGATAACTCTATATTAGGTAATATAGGCATATATGTCCAAATTGTAAATTACAAAAGATTGTAACTATCCATTTTTTTAAAAAGAGTGTCGTGAGTTTCTTGCCAGTTCTTCTCATAGCTCCACCCGTCAGCGAACTGGTCGTAGGCAAATTTGCTGACACTACTTTTCGGATAACCTGTTACATTCTTGTGACTTTCATAAGTGTTACCTTGTAACCTAGATGTATAAACGAGATTTCATTTCATTTCATTTGCTGTACAATATTTAGATTAATTTATCTCAAAGCCAGCCCGCTCAATTTAAGCCAAAATTTTACAACAAACATACGACTAGACAATCAATATCTGTTCGTATTCACTTCCCCTCTCATACGCCCGTGTGGTACTTAACCTCAATACATGATGACAAATGGTCTTACTGTACACAAGTCGCTGCTACAGAATTATATGGTTTCATTATAACAACACAAGCTTACGTCCGCGGCTTCGCCCGAATAGTATATCGGTAAAAAGTAGTATATACTCTATTCCAGACTATAATCTATCTGTTTGAAAAATTATATACAGATCATTTCAGCTGTTAACAAACATCTATTCACACTTTCGTATTTATAAAAGGTACTAGGAGTCGTGCGGGGCTTCGCTCTCGTCGTTCTTCATTTGGCCACTGCTCAGCTCCTATTGGCCGTAGCGTGGTGTTATATAGTCTATGTTACTCAGTGATAATGTAGCTTTCTAATGGCAAAAGAATTTAGAAATCGGTCCAGTAGTTTTTAAGTTTTCGTTACATATAAAAATACAAATCTATGCTCTTTATTTTATTACTGTAGATTAGTGGGAAGTAGGATTAATAATAGTTGTATTAATAAGCGTAGTATAGGTATAACGTCCAGATCCAATCAATACTGATTTACCCGGCCCAGGGGTCAAACTGGGATCCATTAGGCTGCAGTCATCACAGCCACTGCGCCACTGAGGCAATCCAAATGTTTCATTTAAATATTTTTTAATAATCCTCAACAAAAACATCCGGGGATCGAACCCCACCTTCCTAAACACATCAGACTAATTAAATTGCGCATTCACACAAAGAAAACTTTACTATTTAAGGGAAAAGCTACTCTAAAAATGATGCTGTTTTAACATTTCGCCAGGCCGTAACATAGTGACGGGTAAACGGGTTCTCTCTTGAGACTAGGCTACTCGTATACAAATGGAAAGGCCCTGTTTTCCACCCCCCTAGGGGATAAACGCGAGCTAAAAAATGGACACAGTATTTCGTACGTCTTTCGTAGAATTAGAATGTGTGAAATAAAGGATACATTGAGATGTGGTTGGCCTTAAATATTCTTGTAAAGAACGATGCACACTAAACTATTATTAGAAAAATATTTTTGTTTTATAATAATAATAATAATTTTTATTATCAGGATAACAATTTCCCATAGATAAATACCTTACAAACTAACATACATACAATTATAAATCTACTTCACAATGTACTTCGTAGTGCGGTCAGGTGGTACTTGGCCCCGGAAGCGACGAAACACAACACCCTTCGGCCAAAAGGTCTCGTCCATTATAAGGTGCAGCAAGCACGTCGGTACTCGCACCACAAACGCCTTGAAATTGACGTTGCGACGCGACTCCAGCAACTGCACTCTCATATTGTGCTTGGCCTTTTGGTAAACGTACGTCGCGATGTCCCGTGCCGTTGCGGTGTAGTGCAGGCGAGAAATGTACACCGGAGTGTTCGGAGCTGCTGCTCTCAAAGTAACGTCAGGTACAGGAGAAGCCGAGCCGCAGCAGTTCTTTTTAAAAAATAAGCTTTGAGCTAAAGGTTATAGTCACGGATTAAGAATACATAATGTCACTCACTACCCCATTCCAACCCGTGGATGACGTAAAAGATGACTAAGTGACTCTAACTTTAAGCAAACAAGAGCACTGCGAAAAAAGGAAAATGCGAAACAAAAAAACCAACCCGTATGGCCAGCGTGGTATAGTAAGCCAAATTCCTTACAAAATCTTTGGAGGAGACTCGTGCCCAGCAGTGGGACATTTATGGGTTGAAATGATGATGTTGATAAGGGTTAAACGACGGTACGCGTATATAAGGTTCGCAAAATTCACCCTTCGGCTCCATCATCAGATGAGCTCTATTGCATTGTCATCTGATTTACTTACGCGTCCGATTTCTGATTGAAGTAAGGGTGCAAAATAGCCTCAGCATTATTCTGAACTGTATAGCAAGCAGACTCGACTGTTTCACATAAGTGCCGAGCAAGTGGCAGTGGTTCACATAAAAATTATCATCAGCAACCCATTAATGCCCCACTGCTGGGCTCGGGTCTCCTCTCCTCTATCTAGAGAGCGGAGAGGGTTTATGCCATAATCCACACACGCTGGCCTAGTGCGGGTTGGTGGATCAGACATACCCATAGAATTTCTTCTAGAGTATGTGGGTTTCCCCACGATGTTTTCCTTCACCGTTAGCAGATGGTAAGTCACATGACTAGTACATATAAATTCCACAAAGTGAAATCCACATTGGTACTGCTGGTCAGAATCGAACTCGGACCGCGTGTTTAACACGCCGGTCTCTTATCCATTCAGCCACCATCGCTTACTTACAAATTATAATTATTTGTTATTAGAATAAGAGCTAACATAGGACTAAGAAATACTGTTACTAACACACTGAGTCATGATCATGATACTTGAAAAAAGGTTATAGTGACCCTAGCCCTAGCCTAGCCTAGCCTAGTTAAGCCGGAGGCAGTGGGTTCGATCCCCATTCCCCACCCAGGACAAATCTTTGTGTGATGAGCATGAAGGTTTGTTCTGTGTCTGGGTGTAAAACAAATAAATAAGGCGAATGGCTTACGATGGAAGAGAAGACCTAGAAGAACGTTCCATGACCAAATTAGAGACATTCTAAAAAAAGCTCAGATCAGGAGTAGGTACACTAAAACGGTGAGAATATATGAAAATACTGATGAATTTTGGAGAAGCGAAAGACTTATGTCAGAATAGCAGGTGGAAGGAAATAGTATCTGCCTATCCTTCTGTGTGTTGTGTGTGTGTGTTCATAACTTCATATGATCCAGCCCTGAATATCAAGTAACTATACCCTTATGACGAATTTTGATACAAGTCTATTTAATTTATGTGGACGACCTTCAGTATTAAAAGAAATACCTTTAATAGTATTCAATTGCCTTTTTGTACAACAATATCGCTACCTAAAAATATTTGTAGGAGTGTAGTGGCGGTCGGAAGTGGCTGGAATCGCGAGAATAGACCAACGGAAGGTGAAGCCATTTGTCAATAGTCACGATGTTAGGCCGATGCGGTCGTAAAGTTTTGATACTTGATTTATTACTGGGTTTGAGACACGGCGGTGCTGTACTAAGATGTCCTAACTAACTTAGACCTAAGTTCGATCCAACAGTACGGTGACTAATATTGTCCACTGAACGAAACTAAGTAACTATTACATTATCTAATGAATGCAGTGGCAATGTTCATATCCACTACTTCAAAACCACCAATTGCCTGCCTTATTTGAGTAAAAATTAATTGATGATATACTACGTCGAGACGTACAGTCGAAAAAGTTCACGCATGACCACCTTAAGACTGCATTTTGTTTGCAGTGACCGACGCCTACCTGCTGCGGGTAGCGGGTAACTTGATTTCATCCACCAATAGTATTGCAGTAAAACACCATTAAAGACTTTTTTCTGTCTAAAAATGTCGATGGTACGTGAGGTAATCCGACAAAGAACCAAAGTTACCGACATAGCTCGTAGAATAAGTAAGTTGAAGTGGCAGTGGGCTGGTCATATCTGCAGAAGGACCGATGGACGGTGGAGCAAGCGTGTCCTAGAGTGGAGACCGCGACTCGGCAAACTTAGAGTAGGACGCCCTCCAGCTAGATGGTCTGACGACCTAAAAAAAGGTCGCTGGGTCTGACTGGATGCGGAAGGCGGAGGACAGAGTGTTATGGCGCGTGTTAGGAGAGGCCTACGTCCAGCAGTGGACTGCAATAGGCTGAAATGATGAAATGATTATACTAAGTCTCTCTGTCTCAAGATTATACATATTTTTGTACAGTAGCGTTAGCTATTTTTAAAAAAACTTGTGCATTCCTTTTTTTTAAACCTATTTAGTTTTTAATTTGTTTGCCAAGTACCAAAACTATTCGATTGCAGTACATATCATTGGCCGGCAAGTTTTGATGGTCGGTGTACGCATCGTTAAGTGATTGCCTCTTTCACTCGATCGATGTACAGAATGATTTTTATATATAGATACATTATGTGCCACTTGTGTAGGGTTGTCACATAGCTATGAATGATGACGTGTTGTATTGATAGGTAGAAGACAAGGTCATCGTTCGTAGTGTGTAAATATTATCTATAACATATTTTATACGTATTGGAAAGCTCACGGCCTGTTAAAGGTTATGGGTTGCTGGTAGTTGCAGGCCGGGCAGCGTTCGCTGTGGCGAAAATTGAGGCGTGAGGCGTAAGTCCAGTAGTGGACGTCATTGGGTTGATATATCTTGTCTTACTGACTGTACCAAACGTTGATAAAGTTTAAATAAATACATACATAAAGATAATTCCTCTTTCCCAACAGAGGGAAAGGCAGAGACCATTTTCTTACACTTGCTACGATTCTGACATACATCTTTGGCTTCTTCAACATTCATCATTCTTTTCATGCATTCTCGCCGGTTGAGGACATAAAGTTTAAAGTTCCACACAAATAGAAAACTCGGATGAGTTGCAGGATGAATATATTATTTATTTAAATTTCTGCAAGTCGTCCTATATGGGCCGTAGGCATATAGGACTAGATAAATTACTCGCCTTTCTCGTCTTTTTTTTTTAAAGACAAAAAAAATATTAAAACCTTTAGTGCCAACCCTAGGTGTAACTTTAGATATAATGTATTAGCAGACATATATCTTTTGTTGTGTATGCGATCACGTGGAAATTGGTACGATAATGTTATGGGCTGTGGTCTCGATAACCAGCGGTAGGGAAACTGACAATGATATGTCGTAGTCGTGAAAAAATCTATGCCCATTTATCGAGGAAGTATAGGCTATACAACATCACGCTATGGCCAATAGGAGCTAAGTAGCAGCCAAACAAAGAGCCAACAGCCAGTTTTATTTATTATTTTTTTATTTTTACAAACTTACAGCTATCCTTACAGGCTACCCTAATGCGATAGTGCAGTGTTTAATCTTAATGCTATAAAACTACATACTACAAAAAAAAAATTAGAAAAACATAAAAATATATATACCTATACAAGTTGTATTTAAAAACACCCAAATGCCGAATCAGATATTTGCAGAGACTGGCCTGTTGGCGTAGTGGTTAGTAACCGTAACTGCTAAGCCGGAGGTCGTGGGTTCGATTCCCACTCAGGACAAATCTTTGTGTATGATTGTTTCTTCTGTGTCTGGGTGTAATTTATCTGCGTAGTACCCATAACACAAGCAAATATAAATAAAGGTGATTCAAATACTTGTTCCCGAAGGAATCGAACCGGGGATTTCTTACGCAGTGGTCGTAAATACTTCCCGTTGCGCCATCGAGTCATAGCCTATGTTACTCAGTGTAGCATACGAAAATATTCAAGTGCAGACAGAGACAGACTTCCAACCGATACATAAAACCATCCATCCCACATTTACCATCGGCAAAACCTAAATAGAGCAATTTGAAGTAAATCATAGTAACATTTATTAGTTCAAGTCGCATGCTGGCTGGTACGAACGGTACGGGACTGTCGATCCATAGTTATGTGTTATGAGACATGCCGTGACTGTCTTTACATATACATATATGTATGTAGGTACATTCTGTCTACATTAATAATATAAAGAGGATTTAGAGGTCATTTCAACCCATAAACGTCCCACTGCTGGGCGTCGGTTTCCTCCAAAGATTGTGGTGGGAATTTAGTGTACTATACCACGCTCGCCAGACGGGTTGGTGTAGGGTTTGCTTGGAATTTTACTTTTCTCGCAGTGCTCTTGTTAAAGTCATGACTCCCTTAGTCGCCTTTTACGACACCCGCGGGTAGCAATGGGGTAGTGAGATGTATTCTCAATCCATCACGACACGGATTTTTGTATGTAACTAATAAACTTAACAAATAATATAATTAAAAAAAATTAATAACCCGACTGCAAAAAATCAACAGAGAGCAACGTACTAAAAAGACCGTAAAATTATTGTAATATTATTATACCTTATTAAATTTAAATACTTATATAACAAATGTATATATTTGTAATCTCCATTTGATTCCCTTTATTTTGATATTCTACCCGATAAGTTTCGTTAAAAAAAAAATAGAACTACTTACAATAAAATTTGGAACCATTCTATTATGTATAATCTATTTTTGAATATATGTAATCTCCTTTTGATTCTCTTTATTTTGATACCCAACTCGATAGGTTGCGGCGGGCTTTTTATTCTTAAAACCTATCTAAGGACACTTGGGTTTTCTAGACGAATCTAACGATATCCTAACTGTCAAAATCCATCCAGCCGTTTGGAAGATTCGTGGGAATAAAGAAATTTACAAACATACAAGATACACGCGAAAATCAATACCCGTCCTGACAGTCGGGTAAAAACCGCAGCACAGACGTACACACATATATATCTTATCCAGAACTTAATGGATATATATTGCTTATTCACTTGACAAATGTACGTATTATGTGCGAGTGTTATATATATGTTATATACCGATATGCGAAAGATTGATTGAGCCACAGATAATATAATACGGGTGGATAATGAATACAAATGTTCAGAATGTATTTTATATGTTTTCTTTAAATATTATACCTTTTTCTCTTAAAGGGTTGGCAGAGTATTATTATAAATATTTTTGTGTTATTTATTTATTTGAACTTGATACACAATAATATAGGGGCGGACTTAATGCCTAAGGCATTATCTAGCAGTCTACGTTTGTGATGCAGAGATATGATATATTAGGTGCATGTATCGAAATAGTAGGTAGTTTCGGATTTTGAAAAATAAAGTTAGACGTCGGCATCTACCAGTAACTGATCTGTTGTAGCGCCCACACATACACTTAGAATTACATCTAGGGTACGTAGGTTTTCTCGAATCCTCAAGATCTTTTCCGTCACCGTTAGCAGATGGTAAGTCACTTGACTAGTACATATAAATTCCACAAAGTGGAATCCACATTGGTACTGCCGGTCAGGATCGAACTTGGGCCACGTGATTTGCACGCAGGTCCCTTATCCATTCAGCCACCATCGCTTACTACTTTTTACCGACGGGCAAAAGCTAGTTATATAAAAAAAACAAGCCTGGTCGGACAATGGTCCCGACTGTACTTAGAGGTAACAGTGCCCAGATGGACTGGGTAGGTTTAATCCATTAGGCACACGGCCGTATGGCTCCCCTGGGACAAGCCCCGTAGGAACAGCGATCATAAATAAAAAATACAACTTCAATTCCCATACTGTGATAATGGACGCTTTAAATATAGTGTTTACTAACTGACATTCATAACATAACATAGCATCACGCCTTTTTCCCCGAACGGGTAGGCAGAGGTGTTTCACACACACATTTCGCCAGCTATGTTTGGTCCCATGAAATAATAATAATATTAACGTTTATTCATCATTATAAATATTGTAGTACATACGTTGGTTACAAGTTTTAAAGATAGAAATTACAGATTTCCTACAATAGCATTGGGTGCAGTTCTGCACTCCTAACTAGGTTACGGAGTTAGGAGTACCTAGTTAGGAGTGCATAAAGGGAAGGAATATGATTGCCCGTAGGTTTGCACGATGATGATGTCGTGATATCCCTGGTGTTGCAGGCGCTCATAGGCTACGGTAACCGCTTACCATCAGGCGGACCGTACGTCTGTTTGCCACCGTCGTGGTATAAAAAAAAAACCTGTATGAAGGAGTTACAGTTCCGATCTCTCCTGTATTGTAATCATTGGTAATGAGAGGTACATTGTATTCGTGTGTCATATTTGCATTATTATAATGAAAGTAAAATCTATGAGTACAATCTATAAGTTACTAGGATAATTACAAAAAAATAAATAGGGGGCGAGCCTATTGTTATCAACCGGGAACATTTGTAAAATTGACTTTTATGAAGTTATTGTATTTTAAAATTCTGTTTTTCTCTTTTTTTTTCTTTATTGCTTTGACGCAGCGGAGGTGTAAAGTAAAACCGGTATTGAGTTTTTTCTACCTTGAAAAGTTCCTTTTCCGTCCGACAATAGGCTCTGTTTTCAAATTTTCCATTCTCGCAGTGCTCTTGTCTGCTTAAAGTTAGGTCCCATAGTCTAGATCAGAGTTTCTTAACTTTTACGTCGCTGTGCCTCCCCGCAGTTTTAAAAAAAATTAGGAAACAAATTTTTTCTATCAACTAAATTTTTTATTTGAATTTCAATTAGGTACAATACCTACAGATACGATATATAAGGCTTTCAGAAATGTAAACGTACTTATTACGTCCTCCCTGAAATTTTCTTGCGTGCCCCCCTGGTTAGGAACTCCTGGTCTAGATAGATCCATGCTTTTATCAAAAACAAAGATTTTATTATTTTCCATTAAACATCTTCACTGTTCTTGTCTTCTCTCAGCTTTGATGGAGTGCAGGCCTTACTTTCAAGTGACGAATGGTATTCTTAACACTAAATATTCCCTTTTTTTTACTTAAACACTTATTTTTAAGTGTTTCTTGCGGCAAAAAATAAAAATAAGATTAATTCGAACATAAAAATATCATTTTTCGCAACACAAAAGGAAAAGGCGCGGCGTTTTTAAGACAATTGGGTGCTTTTACCGCGGTAATTACTAAGTTAGAACGGTAAAGTGATTTATGAAGCTATGACGACTTTTGTCAATGTTTTTTTTTACCACGACGGTGGTAAGCAGGCGTATGAAGCTCTTATTGGTAAGTGGTAACACCAGAGACATCACGATCGCTTTTTCGACGCTTCAAACCCCTTCCGTCCCCAATGAGCTCTGGATTTCTACTTACAGAAACACACCACAGATTTTATTATGGGTGGAGGTACTTCCCCAAGCAAGCGGCACAGTTTGATCAGGAATGGCTCAATTTGAGCAGGGATTAGTGTCTTACCTCTGTGAATGAAAATTGTGTTTTAGTAACTGCTTCGATGTCGCAGGTGGTACTGCCGGTCGGTATCGAACTCGGACCGCGTGATTAGCACGCTGATCACTTATCCATTCAACCACATTCGCATTTATATTTTTTTTCGACATAGTTTGGATAGGGGTTTACTATTGTTTGACAAAAAACGTATGACGAATCATCATTTTAAAAACAACGTTAGAAAAACTAATCATTTGACAAACTTTCATTTCTAAAACACATTACTTTAAAAACAATCGTTTGACAAAATACAGGTTTCGCAAATGTTTTACTTCGCAAATATTCCACTTGTTAAAACATTATTTTAAAAATGTTCTTTTCACTAAATAATTCGTTTGTCTAATTGGTGTTTTTACAAAATGACAGAAGATAACTTATTAGTAAAAAAAAACGCCTTTTGTATGTTACAAAAGGCGTTTTTTTGGATAATTATACTGCAGTACGTCAATTCTGTCACCGTGGCGCAGTGGTTAAGATGGTCGCCTCGCCACTACATCGCCGTGCTGGGTGACGTGGGTTCGATTCCCACACGAGACAAATATTTGTGTGATTCATAGATATTTGTTTCTAGTCTGGGTGTACTTTGTGTCCGTTAGTTTCATGTTTGTAAAGCTCCCCGCGACACTCGTTCCCTAGTGCGGGCGTTGTCTTTTTATAAAATAAAAAAAAAAAAATAAAAAAAATACACTGCCTGCTTAACTAAGCGAAATAAGTAGAATTCGGTTCTGGCACTCGCCGGCCGCTGCCGCGGCACTGTTCACACTGTTCACACGGTTTTTATACTATACGTTGTTTTGCCTTCTCCATGTTTAAAAAATAATCCATTATATGAAATGAAGTTTTGAAATAACAAAATTTTGTCTGGTAAATTGTATTCAAATTGTTGTCAAACGTTGTTTTATAAATGAAAATTTGTCATTTGTTTTTTGTCAAATGATTGGATCGGTCACCTCGGATAGGTCATAATCCACACACGATGCTCTATTGCCTAATGCTGATTAAGGAATTAGATATATCCATTAAATTCTACTGGGGTATGTGTACCTCCTGTTGTTGTTGGATGTAGGCGGCACAAAATCGCTCGCCGTGGCCGAAATTAGGTGAGGCCTATGTTCAACAGTGGACTTCATTGCGCTGATATGATGATGATGATGTGGGTCCTCACGATTTTTTCCTCCTAGTTTTATAATGGTGCTCTGCTGCATCACTTTACACGCTACCCAAATTGTAAAAGATTGTAACTATCCATTTTTTTAAAAGAGAGTCGTGAGTTTCTTGCCAGTTCTTCTCACAGCTCCACCCCGTCAGCGAACTGGTCGTAGGCAAATTTGCTGACAATACTTTTCGTATAACCTGTCACATTCTTAACTTGTGAATTTCGTAAGTGTTACCTTGTAACCTAGATGAATAAACGAGATTTAATTTCATTTCATAAGAGACCTGTAATAATATTCTTATATAACCATTTGCTATTTTTACTAAAGAAAATCTTTGAATTGCAAGTAAGTATGTATATTTACGATATTTTTTCATGCGTTCAGTTAAATAACATTGTTTTGCAAAAGGTCTTACGAAGGATGGCTGCTGTCTTGAATAAATAAATAATTTCTCGCTTCTCGTAACTGTTTCTCGTCACGCGAACTTGAGACAGGTACTAGCTAAAGGTACGACTTACCATTGAAGAATATGCCAGAATTATTTGTGCGGAATTATTTATGAGTCCTTTTTGAAGTGAGAGGTATTTTTGAGTCCTTTTAGAATTATAGGGTTGCTGTTTTGAAGAATAGGATTATTTAAGGCTTTTTTAAATGATATTGTGTGTTGGAATCTATACTTTTATTAATATTATAGAGCCGAAGAGTGTGTTTCGTTGAACGCGCTAATCTTAGGAAATACTGGTCCGATTTGAAAAATTCTTTTAGTGTTGGATAGCCCATTAGTCTAGGAAGGTTATATGCTAATAACATCACGTAACGGCCAATAAGAGCTGAGCAGTGGCCAATAAAGAACGACCGGAGCAAGATAGTATTAGACTTTTGAGAACGTTATAAGCTTAATTTTGCAAAACAAATGGACCTACACAAAAAAGATAAGAACTTTATGAATAAACTGTGCCAAGTTTGATGATAATCATATTTGAGACAACTATAAAAACGTGTCTAAAAGTCGATGTGTCTTGGTATTTCAAAGAATTTTTTTTAAACGTGCAAGTTCATTTGCATGTCCTTCGCTTTAAATGACGTCCTACATCACATCTGCCAATGTGTTGGGTTGGCGATTATAGCTACCTACATGGTTATAAACTTGCCTTCCACAGAGGTGCCACACATACAAACTACGCGGATGACAACCAAGCTCCCACCAAGATCACTCTGTTCACATCACTCTGTGTAGAACACCTATTAGTATTTAAAATTATCTGTGATTCAAGACGTGATGCTTATGCGGGCGTTGTCTTTAAAAAAACTGGCGTGAGTTTCTTGCCAGTTCTTCTCATAGCTCCACCCCGTCAGCGAACTGGTCGTAGGCAAATTTGCTGACACCCTTTTTCGGATAACCTGTTACATTCATAACTTGCGACTTTCATACTTTGAAACTTTGTTTTACTTTGTAACCTAAATGAATAAACGAGATTTCATTCTATTTCATAACTATATTCTTTATCCGTCTCTCAGATTTTTCAAAGGGTGTGTCGTAAGGAAATCTTATATAAAAGTTTATAACGAAAGCGGAGGCCTAAAGTTTAGTTATTTGTTAGAATTGCTTACAATATCATATCAGGTCTTAGAGCCCTCGAGGGCCCTGTTGCGAAGTACTACCGTAATCAGGTAGAAAGTTTTGGACCTTATGAATTTGGACCTTATGGGTTAATTCGAGTGTTGCCTGAAAAATAATATTATTTAAGCGTTTTTAGGGTTCCGTAGCCAAATGGCAAAAAACGCCTGACTGTCTGTCCGTCCGTATGTCACAGCCAGTTTTTTCCGAACCTATAAGAACTGTTGAAACTTTGTAAGTAGATGTATTCTGTGAACAATATAACAATACATTTTGGATGTTCCCCATACTTAGAACTGAAACTCAAAAATTTTTTTTTGATACCTTCTCGGCGAGTTCAACTCGCACTTGGCCGCTTTTTTCAGAAAAAAATAGTATTGTCCTAATAAATACTATGTATCGTGCACTTTTCATCATCATCATCATTTCAATCCATAAACGTCCCACTGCTGGGCACGGGTCTGGTCCAAAGAATGTTGAGGGAATTTAGCCTACTATATAATACCACACTGGCCAGACGGGTTGTCTGTCGCAAAATCAACCTGCAAAAACATCGCGTAGTCTGTTTGCTCGACCGACGTCAGCGTAGGAGGAAGGCAAAGCTTTACACTTGCTCTTAATGTACCCTCTCAGCTCTCTAGATAGAGGAGAGGAAACCCTTGCCCAGCTGTGGGACATTAATGGGTTACTAAAGCAAAATCGCAACAGACCCGAATCATTGCATTCCTTTAAAAAACCCACCTTTTCCTGAAAAAATATCTAATAATATCGCCCTCCCATAGAAAAAGGTCATAAGATGAGAAACGCCGCTAAGCAATTTTCAACTATATTCATACACCCGGAAGATGGATATTACCGTACACACAAATATCAACTTATATCTATACATTGTCGATATTACATCACTGACTGTCATCATAAATAACTGTTGTATAACAATAAACTTTAATTTTACGACGTTAAGGTACATTTTGCGTGACACGCGAATTACATAACTTTGTCTATCAATATTTTTTTGTTTGATTCCGTTGTGAATATTTTCCGTGTTGTGGCATTACTGGATAACGTAAACATTAAAAATGGTGACTTTTCAAGTATGTAGGTACTGTAACGATTGGTGGTGGTCTCGATGTTATTAATTTAAAGACGTTTATTTATTTCAGTTTTTTTATTTGTTTGTATTTTAAATGATTACACCTTCTAACTTAACATCTCAAAATATTAGATGTTAACAGTTTTAAGAGTGGGGCCAGGGAAATGTTGGTCAAAAAATGTTATTACCACATTAACGACTACCTAAATGATAAATTCTTATAATTCACAATTACTATGACATCATTAATTATTGTCGGTTATCCGACACTGGAGCATGTACTTATGCTCGGAATAAAACTTCCAAAATGATAGAAACTGATTATATTGCTAGATAACTTGATTTACAAAATTTATTTGTGTTGAAGTGCATGTCGATGACGAGGCAAAGTGTAGAATGACACACTACAATTTATTAAGTCCACAAGTAGGTAGAAATTTTCTCTTAGTTTTTTGTTGTGCAAGTACCGACAATGTATGCGAAGAAAAAACGCCTGAACTTCTCCGCAGATGCAGATTGTAGCACCTTTTATTGTAGGCGCCAACAATTATTATATCTAAGTACCTATGACATTACAATTAATACTGATCTGACATCTTTATTATTATTACTATTTTGTTTATCTTTAATTTTTAATTATTATTTTTTTCTCTGACATTTCAACTGGTGACATACTCTTTAAATTTATTATGACATTAATTGTATACCTATAATCCTATATTATTTGCATGATAATACATTATTTAATTATATTTGTACGCCAAGTATGGCAAAACAAGTGTTGGTACAAAACATTAATATATTATCTTTTACTCGATGTATCTCCTGTAAATTACACATGTTTTGAGCAAATAAATATCTTATCTTATCTTATCTTCTGGACAGTTCTATTCGCTCCAGAAGCTTCTTATTTTCTACCGATCCAAAATCAAATGTAATTTTGGATCGGTAGAAAATTGGGTATAAAGCATCAGTGACAGCGCGAGCGTAAAGAGATTTGCCAAACCAAAGAAAAAGGTTATCCTTGGCAAAACTGAAAAGTTCGTTACGATCATCGAGGTTAAGCAACACTCGGCAAGGTCAGTCCATGATGGGTGACCGTTTGTGGCAATTTCATTCTTGAGCGTCTCCGTGCTTCGGAAGGCACGTAAAGCTGTTGGTCCCGGTTATTAATGTGGTAAGTATAAGTTGGAAGCCTTCTGGGCGACTTGATAAATTCGAACCTCGGTCTGCGTCAAGTCAAGCCTATATGATAAGATAAGATAAGATAAGAAGCATTAAATTTCATATTTTGTGTTAACAATTATGTTTTCCTTTTTGCAGGTAAGGACATGTTAATTTCGAGCGCTAAAATTCTGGTAGGTATTGGCTAAATTCTGTCACTGGTAATGCTGATATTGACCGGAGGTTTGAGGTTTACTGGCCACATTGCTTGGCAAGGTTAATGCTACGTTTATATCTACAGACATTGTTGACAAAAATTATATAATATGTAGGTACTTATCGCCAAGTGAGCGAAGCGCAACCCGAGCGGCAAAAATTTCTCAAGAAATTATGAAAAAGCACTAAATCCAATATTATAAAGTTATTTATAAACAAATGACTGCACAAAAAATACATTATTAATTTAAATGACGTGTTTTAAAATCTGGTTTTGTCAGAAATTGTTTATTAATTCTACTCATTATGAAAAAAAAATCATCAAATCAACACTAAATTATTCAGGAGATCCAATTGTATGGCTTCAAATTTTATCGAATGATACAAAAAAAAACATCAGCCTCTCAAGAAAACATAAACCTAGAATCTGGTTTTTTTAGATTTTGAATAAGTATGATTTATAATTTATTATAAATTAAAAACACGTCCATCTATTTGTATCGCCGCGCTCGAGTGGCCACTTAGTACTGGATGAGAGCTCTAGGTCGTTGGCGATACCACAAGCCTTAATTTCGTCCGCCAATATTAAAATGAATGTTTTTGACAATGGTAAAGAAGATTCCGTGTAGTGACTGATTAATAATACATAATGTCACTACCCCATCTCAACCCGTGGATGTTGTAAAAGGCGACTAAGGGAGTAACCTTATGCAGACAAGAGCACTGCGAGAAAAGTAAAATTTGAAACAAAACCTATACCAACCCGTCTGGCCAGCGTGGTATAGCAGGCTAAATTCCCTTCACATTCCTTGGAGGAGACCTGTGCCCAGTAGTGGGACGTTTATTGAGATGATGAAAGAAGATCACCTTACGGCGTCCCTCCTTACTTTCTGCAGCTCACAAAAACTCAGCGGCCCTCACTTTAGGAATCCCTGCCATATATGTATGATAGTTTTTTCCGAAATTTGGTTTTCACCTAAATATCTTCACGTATCAGCCTCCCTCATACGATATATATTATTATTTATATACACAGTGTGTTTGGACCCCTATTTATATACTATGACACGCCCAGGATGCACTCGTGTGTTATTTATGAGACATTTTCTTATAGGGGGAAATATTAATAATCGTTTCGGGTGTTTGTATGGACGTTTAAGAATTTTTTTCTTAAGAAACTTGTAGTTGGATGTGGTTTGCTTATTTTTTGAGACGATTTTGTAAGAAAGTTAGTCTAGGATTACTTTGTTTGATTATCGCTCGTAGTGGCGGAAATTATGTGAGGCCTATGTCCAGCAGTGGACGTCATTAGGCTGATATGATGATGATGAAGTCACTTGACTTATACATATAACTTCTACGAAGTGAAATGTGGATTTCACTATGTAGAATTTATTTTCCACTACTTCTTCTTAATAGCCACACCCCTTGACCAATTAGATCTTAATGAACTAGAAATAATAATAATAATATAATAATAATATTCTACCACATTCACACAGCGCCATCTAGTCCCAAAGTAAGCAATTATATTTGCTTGTGTTATGGGTACTAAACAACTGATATACAACTTAAATACATTTTTTTTTTTTGTAAATACATACATATTATAGATAAATTACACCCAGACACAGAACAAACCTTTATGCTCATCACACAAAGATTTGTCCTGGGTGGGGATCGAACCCACGACCTCCGGTTTAGCAGTCAGGGTCACTAGCCACTAGACCAACAGGCCCGTCAAGCCGTGTTCACACTGACCATTTGAACTCAGCTCTTCGAATTTAAATCATACCTTAACCAAATAATACGCCTTTAGTTTGCTGACGCATTGGTATGTTACTGTTTTTTTAACGCGAACGAGCTAAATAGAACTATAATTGTATTTTATGAACATAGAGATGTGTACTTATTTTATTTAGTAGAATGTAATTTGAATTGTTAGTGCTTGATTTCAACACAATGTATTATTGTTATGAAATAAATAAATAGAAATAAAAATGAAATTGCCGCGCTGTACATTTATCCATTCGGCCACCATCGCTTAAAATAATAAGTAATTAATAATAAGAATGTTCCAGAACAAAATACTAATACAGAAGTCCGCAACCTTCGGCAACTTTCAACAAAACAGACAAATGACATACAAATTTAAACAAAAACTTGTGTCGAACCACTCCAAAACTGTCACTCCAAGTAAACCGATATGCCTTAAACAAGAGATCTATTTCTCGACGGCAGACGGCCAATTGTTGTAGACCGTAATGGCACTAATATTGTGTAAACAAACAAGTTAATTTAACTTTAAAACTCTCTAGTATCCCTTACAATTTAACTTGATGGGCGAAGGGAAGAGAGTTCTTTATACAAGACGATACGACTGCGATACGATTATTGAGAATTAGACGTGTGACGTGACTTGTGGGCTTCGCTTCCGTTGTTCTTTGTTTGGTTATTGCTCAGCTCCTATTGGGCGTAGTGTGATGTTATATAGCCTATACCTTCCTCGATAAATGGGCTAATAAATACTAGGTGAATTTTGAAAATCGGTTCAGTAGATCCCGAGATTACCCCCTACAACGTCGCTGGTGACGTAAAAAGCGACTAAGGGAATAATCTTAAGCAGACACAGCACTGCGAGAAAAGGAAAATTCGAAACAAACTATATCAACCCGTCTGGTCAGCGCGGTATAGTAGGCTTCATTCCCTCCACATTCTTAATAGTGTGTGGTTATTCACACAGCGCCATCTAGTCCCAAATTAAACAATTATATTTGATTGTGTTAAGGGTACTAAACAACTGCATATAAATTATATTATAGATAAATTACACCCAGACACAGAACATACAATCATGCTCATCACACAAAGATTAGTCCTTGGTGTGAATGGAACCCACGATCTCCGGCTTAGCAGTCAGGGTCACTAACCACTAGGCCAACAGGCCAGTAGGTAACTAGACATGTTCATCTAATCAGCATTATCTTCATTTAAGTTCAAATTAAAATCTTACTGTTGTCGTTACCGTGTCGTGTCTACTAAAACCTGTCATGGCATTCCCCGAGACGTTGCAAATACAGTATTTAATGAGTATTATAAACAATTGTCAATTACTGACAGTTATACTTGGAGTTTTACAGTAAAAGGGCACATTATTGACATTGAGAAACAATTTATATAAATCAGCCGAAAGGTTTTGCACCTCTGTGGGGCGCGCATTGAGTTTTGGAAATGTTTTCGAATACGGTTTTGTTATTTTATTATGGGATTTATTTTGACTTGGGCCCTGTTTTTGAGCTCTCGGAAAGGTTCAATCTGGATTCGTCAGTTTATTTTACGTAAATAAAAGTTATGACAATATATCTACAATCTACAATAAAATTACCACTTCCAAACATATAATGAAAATGAGTTATCACGAATTTAAAAGGTGCGTCTTGAGCTGGCTTAAAGAAATGGACTAAGATCAAATTGAAGACATTATCAACAGTAACATTTATACTATGGTAACATCTTCTAATATATTAGTGTGTGTGTGTGTGTGTAATTATAATTACACACACACAAACACACACACTCAAAAAACTTATTGTTTTTTTATTTTCTTATATCTTAAATGGGTGGGCTGGCAAGCGTTGGATGAGAGTAGCCGCAAATCGTGCTCAGTGGCGTGCAATTGGAGAGGCCTATTTCCAACAGTGGAGTAGTATAGGCTGATGATGATGATTATTAAATTCCTTATTTTGTTCAATAAAGATTAAATATAAGGTGCAATGTGATGTGGGAAGGAACTGTCTCTTGAGATACATATTTATTAATCTAGTTCAGAAGGCAGGGCTTCTTATTATTATAATGGTTGCAAAATTTATTGATGATAGTTTTTGTGTAATCATAGTGACTATAATATGACACACTTTGAAACACAATTCACAGATTCTTTATAAATTTGTTTTTGTAGTTCGATAACTTAATATATGTTTGCCGCTAGAATTTATACTAGAACTGAAAATGACTGCATGGCGCAGCAGGGGTAGTGTATATGGTTGGGGTTTCTGTGGTCTCTGGTTCGGTGTCCGGGTCAGAACAAATATTTGCAAGATCTGCCAATATTTATTAGATATATGTATTTAGAAATATATGTATATATCAGTTCTTTAGAGCCCATAACATAAGTTTATATTTGGGCTAGATAGCGCTGGGTAAAAAAAATCCATAAATTTAATACACTGTTTTTACTGTCGCCTTTTTGTAGATTCACCTCGTACCAAGTGATGTGGGTTCGATTCCCACGCGAGACAAATATTTGAGTGATACATTTATTTGTTTCGAGTCTGGATGTACTCAAGCTCGTTAATTGTATCTCGCCCGCGACGCAGGGCTTTAAAACAGTAATACACATATCACTCATATTTAAAACACTTTTGACTTAGTAATAGACATGTATACGATAACAAACTTACATTTGCACCTACAATTTACCAAGAACGGAATACAGGTGCAAAGATAACTTTGTTTTCTATAAAACATAGACAGAATAACACAGGTCGTTCAGATTTAAAACACTCTGTGACGTAGTGGAGGATGACAAAGGCATGTTAAGTAGTCTTGTGTCATGCTAATGTCACTACACATACGTCATTTTACATATTGATCGGCTATCGACTGTTTACTCTTAGCACAAAGGGAATTCGGAGACAGATTTTTAGGATGCATTAATGCTAGAATATATTTTACAAACCTTTTTAAAATGAAATATTTGCGTCATATTCCAAAAAAGAAATGTATTTAAGAAGTGTATCAGTTGTTTAGTACCCATAACACAAGCAAATATAGTTTTTTCATGTATTTAAGTTCTATCAGGAATAGTAATTACAACCATTTCTTGGTCTTTTTAGTGCGTTGATTTTTTGTAAGGTTATTATATTTTTTTAATTATTTACTTGTTATTACTAAATAACGTCTCTGAGAACGGCTGTTAGTATTTTTAATTCTTCACTACACGGATAGTCCGGCAATACTGCCTTGTTATAGCGACTGTCGATGTCCAAATCCATGGTAGGACTCTCCGTATGCTTAACGGAAAAATAAACACAACCACCAACACACAACACAACAGGCAACGCTTCAATCAATTGGAAACCGTATAAGAATGCTTCAGATGCAATTTTCGCGTGTCAGCAACTCTCTGCGCGTTGACGTTTCGACGCTTTGACGTGTGACAGAGAGCTTGCAATCTGTACGGACTCTAAAAATTGTGCTTGCATATGACAGACGAACGATATGGGAATTTGAGCTGTTATTGAATTGATATGTTTGTTTAAAGAGCTAGTTTTATTCACAATTTCAACCCATAAACATCCCACTGTTTGGTACAGGATCCTCCAATTATTTTGAAGGGAATTTAGCTTATACCACGCTGCCTGGCTAGACGGGTTAGTATAGGGTTTGTTTAGAATTTTCCTTTTCTCGCTCAGCAGTGCTCTTGTAACCCACGGGTCAGTGGCGGATTTGCCCTAAGGCCCAGTAGGCCCGGGCCTAGGGCGGTCAGATAATAGGGGCGGCGAATCGTGTCAAAAAATTGAGAAAGGGGCGGCTGGTACATACTACATGGCCTGGGGCCTAGGGCGGCCAAGACTACAAATCCGCCACTGCCACGGGTTGAAATGGGGTAGTGAGCACTTGTTATTTTAATATTACAAACAGACACTTCACTTTTACTTATCTGTATAGTAGGGTGGGTCAAAAAACTTTATTTTTAAATTTTGGTTTCTAATAGCGATATTATGGTGCCAATTAGTGTCATTAAACTATGTGTAAAATATAATTTCAATCTGTTTAGTGTAACTGCCTCCGGATCCACTTTAAAATTTCAGAAAAGTCAATAATTTCCCTCATTTTATATAAATTGCTAAGATACTTAAATACACTAATTACACTTCAAAAGCTGCTTTTATTTAATATATTAGGATCACACTATACCGTACAACAGCTTATAACAATAATATGTGTAAATTCTTAAGTGGGTATACCTGAAATATATAATTCAATCTTACCCGTTTTTTGTCTACTTCTGTGGTTTAGTTGCGTTGCACTTAGGTAAAACGAAGATGTGTTTTTGTTATTTATTAAAATGAATCTTACTCGAAAAGCGCGCGAATGACCTGTGTTTGGCAATAGGTACTTGTGATTTAAAATATAATGTGCTTCCAATTTATGAAAGGTATAATAAAATGCTACAAATGGACAAGAACATCAAAATGGCCAAAAATACCAATAAGGAGGAACCAAATTTCAAAAATTGCCGGGATTGTTGTCTAAAAAATTTAAAACATATGAAAACAGCATCGCTGCCGATTGTATCTCATGTAAGAGTGCAACAAATACTTAAACTTTATCATCTTAAGTTTAAAACCTAATAAAATTGCATTCTAATATACTTAAAAACATTTGGAAGACTTTCTCACTTCTAGCAAAGTCTTATTTGATATAATATGTTTTTGCAAGTACCAAGAGCTTATTTTCTACATTTATTTTCTTTAATTGATGGCACGACATATGACCCAAGAATATTTACCGGAGAAATCGTAAAAGCCTTGAAAACTGCGAAGAAAAAGCTGTTGCCTAATTTCAATATATTCTAGGTGAAATCCCTCTGATAAACACAAATGATCTCACTTCTGGTCAATTGTATTTGTACAGAATAGTATCAGCTAGTACAGCTGGTGAATGCCCTGCAGATTTAGCTTACATTTGCAAGGTGGCTCACGCGAGCTAACAGAGTTCTACGATACATTGCAACTTCGAACCCTTCCGATAAACTTGGTACTTTAGCAACGTATGTGGTCAAAGTATACGCTCCGACATGGTTTCACATTAAAAGCCATCCAAGTTGCAAAGATGAAGGAAGACATTTATGGAAATTAATATCTAGGTCTCGTTACTTATCAACCGGTTTCGAAGATATTATTGATCCGGTAATACAACGCAATAGCTTCTTTACCTATCCTGAAAGTCTTTTGCTAACAATGTTATCAAGACTCTGAAAAACATTTAGGAGAATTAGTTCTGCGTCGAATTCTAAAAGCACGAGCTAAAAAACACAAAATGTAAGACTGTTTAAAGTTCCAGACATTAATAAGTATACTACGATCTTATTGACTGGCAGATTTGGGTAACAAAACCCATCCTGAAGCAAATTTCAAATGAAGAGCATAGTCTTACATGGCTCGTGGAGAAGACAATAAAATATTTTTTGTTGGTTACCTTGCCACACCTAAGCAGTTAAAAGACCTGTTAAAAGTGTAATTAAAGCCTCAGGATTTCCACGTACAAAATCATCACGCAAAGGTTTTGTTAAAGAAAAGAAAAGTCTCGTAAACTCATGCCAAAATTAGATAGTAAGAGGAATTTTTGTGTAGATTTGAGTACCTCATAAATATAATAAACGAAAGACTTATGACTATTATTTGTTATTTAAATAAAATATGGGGTTCTAATATTATGTTTTATTATTTACTTCCACACTAACAACTAAAAGTAGGTCTTTAATCGAGTTTTAAGAAATATTCTTTTTTTCAATATTTTCCAAATTTCAAGGTCAATCCGGAGGCAGTAGATAATATCCGATTAAGATGAAACTTTTTATTTTAGTTTATATAATCATGTGACACATTTATATTGCTATTAGAAGTCAAAACAAAACAATTTTTTTTTTCTCATACTTCAGTGACCCACCCTACTGTATAGATACCACAATTTTGGCAAACATACATACCTACGGACCTCCTCATGGTAAGGGTTTACAGGTGCCTTTGGATGCCTTACACCAGGGTCATCACGAGCGCGTTGCTAAATAATAAACTCCTTTTTTAAAGAACCCCATACTGTAGTCTCTTGTCTATTCTAAATGCGAAGGTTAGGTTAGATGGATGTATGGATGGATTTTTACTCCATCTCGCGAAAAAGGCGTATAAGGGTGCGGTTCCACTGAGGCGGAGTGGAGCTGGGTAGAGCGGAGCTGCTTTGCCTTTACTTTGTTGATGACGTCAAGACGCTAAAATGAATAAATATCCGCGTGAGTGAGCCGCCCCGCTCCGCCCTCTCCGCTCCGCGCCGCTCCTCTCTCGACGCTAGTCTAATCTAGCCTGTTTTCCCGATATTTTATACAATTCCGCTCGCGAGAAGAGATGTGGATTTCAAACCATGTGATTGGTGAATTGCGGCACAGCTCGTCTCCGCACCGCTCCACTCCGCCTCAGTGGAACAGCACCCTAAAATTAGGCACACAGATAGATATAGTATTGAATAGCACATAGGCTAACTTTTTACCGACATATAACGCGGGCGGAGCCGCGGGCGGAAGTAATAACAGAAAATATCTCGGGTAGCAAAAGGTTCGAGTATGCCAAGCATTTTTAAAATCCTATAGTTGGTATTCTCGGCTATTGCCGGAGCCCGAAGTAAAAACGGTAAAAACAATATTTGTCATATTTTGATGGATACTTTACAATTAGTGTTGGGGCGAATTTCTCGAGAGATATCGATGAAAGTAGGGCGAGATATGTCGATAATTTTGGAGATGTCTCGTGGAAACTAAATTTAATCGGTCAAATTTTTACAACATAAGTTAAAAGAACATTATTTATGGTTCGAGTAAAATGGTATTGCGTGTTTCTATTGTGAAATTCCAGCATTGAGATTTTGCCGGAAAACAAATTTTCCTAGTGATGACAATAATAAACATAGCTAAAGTTGGTGTAGTACACCTTTGTCCTACCCCTTCGGGGAATAAAAGCATGATTAGCTGTAAACTCCCTTAGTAATCTTACGATACATAATAATCTGTCACAATTAATATAGTACGAGTATAATGGTCATATTGTCTCAACATATTTATAGCATATACGTGACAATTTGAAGCTATTATTGTGTACCAATATTTGATGTTACTATTATGAGCTGTATATCATTATATATGTGGGTAGTTTAGTATTTAGTAGGCATTTAATCAGTTGGAAGTTAGTTGCTATTGGTGATAGTGGATTTATTTGTTTTATAGTTTATATTATACCGCATTTCACAATAACATTTCTCGCGCTAACTTTTTGATTCGAGAAGTATTTCTACCCTAGAAAAAACGTTAACCCTTTTCCCCGAAGGGGTAGGCAGAAGTACATCATTCCTATATTTCACTAGCTATATTAGATCCTATGTATATATAATAATAATAATAATTAGATCCTATATAATAGGGGGCAAGCCTATTGCCTTTAACCAAACACATTGATACAGACAGACAGACAGACACGCTGAGACTGAGAATTTTTTGACAGAAAATCCCAATACCATATTTACCCGATCCGGGGAGTGAACCTGGGACGCAGTAGTCAATACCATCTCTCACTGCGACAGCGAGACAGTTTTTTAATAAAAAAATATATTTATAGGGTTTTCTATTATCGACATCGATATTTTTAATAGTGTCCCATCCCTATAGAATGGCACCACAGGACTAGAGACAAGAAAAACGTCTTTATAACACACCTGAGCCGGCGGCGGACCGTAGCGCACGCCACCTGTCTTGATACTTGCACATAAAAATATTATATTATTACTATGTGCTTTTTACATATTATGTTAGTGGCAAAAACATTATAAGACATATGCCAGTGAGCAATTTTGAAGCTTATTTTTGTAAGCAGTAGACAAAAATTTGTGGAACGCTGAAAAAAGTTAAAGAAAAGAATTACCACCGCAATTGTAAGCCTTAAAATAATGAGCAGTAGACGAAAATTAGTGTATGAACAAATGTCGTCTTATACTTTTTTGACATGGGCACCATTTTTTTTGGTTATATTAGATACTTTGTGTCTTAAAAAGGGTTGCTTTATTTTGTTGTAATTTCTGGATTTTTTTACATGCAGGGGGAAAATAAGTTATACTTATTTGTACACTTCTCTCTGTCTTGTCTGTATTATCTTGAGCGTTATGTTTCTGATTTTTTTTAATGATGTAACTAAATAGTTTATCTTGTATTTTTGTGTTTTGTCGGCTATAGCTCTCGTCGGCGCACAGGGCACGTCTATTCTTGTCGAGTATAGCTGACTTTGATTTTGAAAAGGTTAATGGTATATAATTTAAGTTAAAAATCAGTTTTGAAAGGCCACAGACAAGCCGGCATTTGACGGCCTTGGCACTAAAGCAATGAATGAATCAAATGTATAAAATAAAATTGGTACTTGTATATGAAATAGACGCGACTAAAGCCACGAAATACGGCTACTTACGGTTCTAATCAAATTTCTGTATATGTATTGTTAATAAGTATGTTACCTTACAATTCCGTTACACAATACCTTCTTGTGACCTTTATTTCTTACCCTTAGTGTTTTTGTAAACGAATATATTACAAATTTTGCCATCCAAACACACCCTAATAATACAAATCTATCAACCATATCATAAATATATAGACGGGCCCTTGATATTTTTTTTAGAAAATGCATATTTCTTTACAATCTTATAAGCTTCACTTTTAACTAACACAATAAACATAAACATAGCATCAAGTTTTTTTCCTCGAAGACGTGCACGTGTTTTATTTACAGATTAAGCTAATAAAATCGTATTAACAAGGGACCATCTATTTTTAGATCAAAATATAAAATATATGTTAGGAAATCGTATAATATTATGTTTTCACATTTCTTTCAACAAATCCCCTGGGCCGTAACAGTGGTTTAGACCTTTTCATCTGATTAGCGGACCACGGGACGGTTTGTTCGGGTTAATTCTATAAATATAACTCAGTGTATTAAGTTTACCTGTTGTTTATGTAGCTATGATGATGGATGAACGAGATTTTTCGATGGGCAAAGAAAGGGAGCGGTAAGGGAATTTTTACTTATTAATTTGATTTTCTTTAACACGGACAAACAGGCTTAAGGCCCGTCTGATTTAGGGTTACCGTAGTCTATGGACACCTGCAACACCAGAGGCATAGCGAGCGCGTTACTTGCCCTTCAAACTTCTTCCCTACTCAATAGACTCTGTACCCCACTACTGATTAATAAGAACATAACAAAATATTACTATGACTGCAGTCTCCTGTAGGTACTTCCGCAGACGGCTCACTTTAAGCGGGGGTTACCTTTCTCTAAATAAGCGGTCTTATCGCTAAAAACGATTTCTTGAAAACTAATTTCGATGAACTAAAAAAAATGACAACTATGTCGGCAGCTGATGGCATATTTACGATATCTTAATTACTCTAAATAATAAGCAATAAAGAATTGGGACTACATTAGAAGTACAGGTTCTTAAAAAAGGATAGGTTTTTTATGCCTTTCTCATTTTTTTTTATTGCCTAAAGTGGCAGACGACCGGACGGCCCACCTGATGGTAAGTGGTTACCGCCGTTCTGGCAATGCTAGGGGCACAGCCAACCTTGAGGGGATAGCTCTCTTTAAACCTCGTTTGAAAAAGGACATGACAGCGCTCAGGAAACACCGGTCTCTATATGTTAACTACGATAACTGCTTACCATCGAGCCCTAATTGAATTAAATATCACATTAAATTTTAAAAGTATCAAGACACTGTATTCTCGTAACACAGCAGGTGCGCTGTCTGCCCGAGATACAATTACGAGTATTATAATATTGTATATTTATATGGCTTAGATTTGTTTTAGGGATTTGTTTTTATTGCTTACGTACCCTTCAAGTGAACCAGTAGGGAGATACCGACACCTGTGTATTGATTTTAATATAGCTTCGTTGGTTCAGCTGTGATTATACTGCTGCTATCCGTGTAGAGCCTAGCCAGCGTGGTATAGTAGGCAAAATTTCCTCCACAACCTTTTGAGGATACCCGTGTCCAGCAGTGGGACGTTTATGGGTTGAAATGATGAAATATTAAAAACAATTTATGATACGATACTACTGCTACCATGGTTAATGATTCGATCGATACCACATAGGACAAAATCCCGGCATTCGATTTGGCGTAGTAAGTACATCCGAACACGTATGAATGAAGAAACCTATATATACATATTATAACAAATACATCAATTCAGCTTACATAATTATGTCTGAAAGAAAAAAAAATATAACCTTATAAATATATTCAAGGTCGTATATAAGGCCCTTATTATATAATTTATGTATTTGTGCAGACATATCTCCAAAACGGATCGCCTATTATCCTATGTATTTGAAACTTGTAAATTAAGTGTTAAGATTAATCCACAGATTGCTCATTTGAATTTTGGTTGTGTATGTTATTTTTACCCGACTGCCAAAAAGCAGGGTAATGTTTTTTACCAACGTTAACTAACTGCAGTCCAAAGGAACTAATTCCCTCAAGAACCTAATACAAAATCGATTTGTAAACAATAAGTAAATTATCGTTATTAAATCGAGTATAATCTCTGTAATACGATGATAGAATAATCGGTTAATATCGATTTAATCCTGACATCCATTAAATATAATCTGTGGAGCTATTCGGTATACAGTTCAAGTGGTTATAATGTTAAACGGGCTTCGGTAGCGAAGATGTGTAAGTCAAATATTTGATTTTTGGAATTGAAAGATATTTTAAACGAGTCATGTCATGGGCGCCATAGGATAAACATCATTGTCCTCATCATCATCATCATTTCAAGCCACTATCGTCTCACTATTGGGTACGAGTCTCTTCCAAAGAATGTGGAGGGAATTTGTCCTATGTGGCCAATAATTATATGTGCCACTACATACGGCGCAATAATGGTCTGGTGACTGTCACCGTGGCGCAGTGGTTAAGGTGGTCGCCTCGCCACTACATCGCCATGCTGGGTGACGTGGGTTCGATTCCCACACGAGACAAATATTTGTGTGATTCATAGATATTTGTTTCTAGTCTGGGTGTACTTTGTGTCCGTTAGTTTCATGTTTGTAAAGCTCCCCGCGACACAGGGCTTGTTCCCTAGTGCGGGCGTTGTTTTAAAAAAAAAAAAAATATATATATAGTATAGGCTAAGGTAACCGCTTACCTTACTTAAAAAGGAAAGCGTGGAGGAGGAACGTGGCGAGAGACGTGTGGTGAGTTTGTGTTTTATTTAGTACCTACATAATAACACTCTGTACAAACTAAAATTATATAATTTACTAGCGGACCCGACAGTCGGCGCCATTTGCTGGGTTTATTTGTGAATCTAAACCATCGAATCCACTTGAACACATACACAAAATTCATTCAAATCGGTTTAGCCGTTTAGTAGGAGTTCACTGTCAACATACGTACAGAAGAATTATATATATAAAGATGATCTTGTAGTTACATAAATAAACAATTTATTATTATATTATTTCTTCATTTCTAATCATACAGCCATCATTACAGATACTTAACCTAATGTAATGGAGTAGAATTTAAAAACAATGGAAAAGAACTTACTAACTCCATCTTCTTATTATAATTAATTAGGTAATATTGCTTAAAAACTACGATTGTGTACACAATATAGTATAAGTAGCCCTTGCGAACAAAGTGAACATGAGATTATAATTTCCTAAATCAAAAACTATAATTATGGAGTTATACCACTTGTCCTCGTAAGGCACTCAGTCCAGAGCTATTACACAAGTACTCGGCATCATTTAACAATTGATACTGTCAAATACAATTGTATTGTCGAGTTGTGTCGACTTACTGAGTACCACTCCACGTAGTTAGTGTGTTGGGTTCGATTCTGGGAACCTACTCTCCATTCTCCATAGTACCTACTATACATATTACCATACTTTTTGACGAAAACAAATTAAAGTCTGATTGCTTGATATTATTATATATTAATTTTATTGAATTTGATTTAGTATGGTGTTTTGGTTCTGTACCTTTCTGTGATATTTCAAACTGTAACCAATTAAAATTGTAACAACTATGGCGATTAAAAAGAGTGGCCTGAGTTTCTTGCCAAGTTCTTCTCAGACCTCAACCTTGTCAGTGAACTGGCCGTAGGCAAATTTGCTCACACCTTTTTTTTGTCTTTGTATGACGTTCATAAGTATCATGTATATGATCCAAATGAAATAAAAAGACTTGACTTTGACTTTGAATATATTCAATGTCAATTTAAAATTGACATACTATCTTGTAAGGATCACTGAGACTTTTCTAGTGCCATCCAAATGATCTGTACTTACTAATAATATAATGTATACTTACCTTTGTAAAGGTACGAAATGTCACTACCCCATCTCAACCCGTGGGTGTCGTACAAGGCGACTAAAGGACTAGCTTAAAGCAACAAGAGCACTCGAAAAACACAACTAACTTCCTCGGTGGCGCAGCGGGAATTGTATACGACTGCTGTGCAAGAGGACCCGAGTTCGATTCCCGGGTCGGGTGAAAATGTTATTGGGCTTTTCTATCATGAAATTCCAGTACTGAGATTTTCCCGGAGTTTGGTAAATAAATGTTCCCGGTTGATGACAATAGGCTCGCCCCCTATTTCATGGGACCAAACATAGCTGGCGAAATGTGGGTGTGAAACACCTCTGCCTACCCCTTCGGGGAAAAAGGCGTGATGCTATGTTATGTTTTAACAAGAGCACTGTGAGGAAAGGAAAATTCGACCCGTCTAACCAGCTTGGCATAGTAGGCTAAATTCCCTTCAAAATGTGTGGAGGAGACCCATGCCCAGCCGTGGGACATTAATTCATGGGTTGTAATGATGATGATACAGAATGATACTTATCTTTACTTATTATATAATATTAAAAAGATAATAAAATATTATAAAGCTGAAGAGTTTGTTGTTTGGTTCAACGCGATAATCGCAAGAACTACTGGCCCGATTTGAAAAAAATATTTTAGTGTTGGATAGTCCATTTATCGAGGAATGCTATAGGCTATATAACATCCCGCTACGACCAATAAGAGCTGAGCAGTGACCAAATAAAGAACGACGGGAGCGAAGCCCCGCGCGACATTTAGTTAAATAACAACTTTTTTTTTAAGTTTAATCATATTCAACAAGTTCTATTAAAATATATGAAATATTAATTCTAACCTCTAGAGATCTGAATTCGATCCTTTACTTCTAAACGAATAATTAATTTAAAAAAATATCTTGAAAATTAATTCCAAGTTCCGAGCCAGTGCTTTTAAAGACTATTTAGCATAATTCCAAATTTTATTATTACCGTCGTTAGGGATTGAAAAAAACAGGTAAAACGAGTAAAAAAAACATTAATTAAGAATATTTCCCGCGCTTTCCATTAGCTTTCAATATGGCGGGCATTGTTTACGCCATATTTAAAGATGGTGGAAATTTTTAGTGAATAATAATACCTTGTTTACCAATTGTTTGTTTAATTATGTTTTTGTTTTGGTAGTCAATAAATGGTGGAGAATTAATTGGATGTTATTTCGAAATTAAATTTCATTATACGAATTGCTAGACAGCAACTGACAATTTCATGATAGAAAAACACAATACTTAGCACTTATCCTCAATGGAACCTAGGACCATCTTTAAACAGTCACACACATTCACCGCTGCACCACCGAGGTCGTTCTGATCAATATCTTAAACCATATCTATACTTACTAATATTATAAAGCTGAAGAGTTTGTTTGTTTGAACGCTAAGATCTAAGAAACTACTGGTCCGATTTGAAAAATTCTTTTAGTGTTGGATAGCCCATTTATCTGGCAACGTTATAGGCTATATAAAATCACGCTACGCCTAATACGAGCTGAGCAGTGGTCAAATAAAGAAAGACGCGTGCGAAGCCCCGCGCGACTATCGTTGCCTCAGTATAATATCAATCAAAGCACCTGAAAATGGCTTTTAATTTAATACACACTGTATTTAATTTCCCATTAAAATCCCATATACCCGACATTTTATTAGTTTTTTATACAAACTTCATGAATAAGTATTCAAACATGTGAGTCTATACAAAATTAATTAAAACCTAATGTAATAAAGAAACGTTCTTGCTAGAAAAGATTATATATGAATAATACCGGTATACAATTTTGAACCTTATTCTTATAAGTGGAAGATGAATATTCCCGGATAGACAAACTTCAGCTTATATCTGTTTATGTGTTGAAGTTATATTCCGAGAAGTATGTTTGTCTCTCTCCTACGTATAGGTAATTGCTATGACTGAAAGAGATGCAAGTAACCAAATGAGCAAGTTCATTAGACATTCAGAAAATGAAACCCAATCATATTATTTCCTGACGCGTTTATATTGGATGGGGTTGTGCGAGAGTGAATCATGCAGACTTATCTTTTCTCAATCTTATAAAGCTGCTAGCTACATATTATATTAGTTTGTTTGTTTGGTTGAACGTTAGGATCTCAGGAACTGCTGGTCCGATTTGAAAAATTCTATAAAATCATGCTACGACCAATAGGGGCTGAGCAGTGGCCAAATAAATAACGACGGGAGGTGCCAGCTTGCGCGCTCGCGCGAGTTCCACGTTCGCGAGTTGACGAATAAGTCACAATTTAATATTTTTTAACCATCGACCGAAAAAGAGAGATTTTATAAGTTTGATATGTCTGTGTGTCAGTCTGTGGCATTATTAGTTCTTAAATTGTTGTTGTTTATAAACTGACATGGTGACAAAATTGGTGCAGCCATTTTAAGGTGTGCTTGTCGGATGTAACTTAAAAATTTCAATTTTGTTTTAATATAACAATACAGATAATTAACACTTGTGTTTTACATCATTCATTTTTCTATAAAATATTTACACATAACTTAAAAACATACACAGCTAAGGCTAACCTATGAAAAGAAAAAAGAACCAGATACTCTATTTACAGGAAATTCCTATAAATAGAATATCTGATTAAGATCAGATTCCTGAGGAAACGTTCTTCGACATTTCTCATCATCTAGTTTATAACTTGTTCTTGCTTACATAATACTCTCCTCGCTAGCGCAGTTTTAAACACAATTAGTATATGCTTTGACAAACGAGGACGCCATATTTAGAACTTAGTTTTATTATAAAATCTCGCTGTACCCGCGACTTCATGCGCGTGCGATTTCAAAATATTTAATTTTTCAAGGAACACTTATATTTTCCAAAATCAAAATAGCCTAAATTACTTATTGTGATATTAGCTATATGCCAGTAAAAATCCCGTCGAAATCGGTCCAGTTTCGGAGTTTTTGACAGAACAGTTTTTTCTGACAGTTTTTTTTTAGTTTTTTTTTTGACAGAATTTCATTTCTACCAATATAAATTACCACACATTCAAATTTCTACCACAATTACCACAAGGTACTGAAAGGTCTCCCCAATATTTCTGCCTCTCTTCATATTTTCAATAAATACGTCACAATTAATTAAAAACATCCACGTAAAGTGTAAGGTCCCAAAATTTATTATCTAATTGTCAATCCGGCTGTCACCTTACAAAATTGTTTTTGACACTGCAATTTAGAAAACTAATTGTCGGCCATTTTAATAATTGAATATATTTATTCACCTGCCGAGTTGACGCCATCTTGGGAGGGGGAGGGGATAATTAATTTGATAATAAATTGCCGAATACCAGACGAGAGATTAATTAAAATATTTCTATTTAATATCGTCTTTTGACTTATTGAATAATATTAATGGGAATATAATATTATACATTATTATTATTAAGCTTGATTTGTCAGTAAATAATAATAGCGGATTTGCATTAGATAATTATGGCAAAATCGACCATAATTAGGACGAATTTAAAATCATTTCTCGTTGAATATTTTATGCTGTTGAGTTCTTTATAACAACATAAATTTTATACTAGAATAAAGAAAATAGATACTACTTCTAAACAGAACATTATTCTATTTTCCCCGGAGGGGTAAGCTGTAGGTATTACTTACACCCACTTTTTAATTATTTTTTTCTTTCAATTATTTATAAATATAAAACCTATTTTACTTTATTCGTTATTGTTTCACGCCGGAAACGAACACGTTACCCATCAGTAATGAGTTAATGACAGTAAGTTAACAATACAATAACTTTTATATTACATTTCTTATTGTCTTTTATAACAATGGACGGATGGCTACTGAAAAATTCATTTTTCTGCCCAGTTGCGTAGCTGGAAGTGTGAACCACTGCTGTGTGAAATCTCGAGTTCCTTTCCCGGTATGTTATTCCCGATTTTAAGTAAATGTAACAACAACACTAACCGAGACGTCACGTTCTGCGGCTGTCAATAAAGAATGACGGTTTAAAACTAAGGCCATAGATTATACACACGCTATAAAAGCCGCTGTTTAGTAGAACATGGCCTCTTTTGCTTCAAGACATCGTTGAGTGTGCAGTAATAATTATTATTCCTAGGGAATAAGATTATAATAATCATAATCTACTTATTTATCTTGTGTAAATGTGTAAAATTGATTGTCATTATTCTAGAGTATTATTTGTAATAAAAGGGGTAACCTATATATTATAGAACTAATTTAGTAACTTTAGACTATTATGAATGTTTCTTCTGTACTATTTCTATGCCTGCAGTAGTATTTAATAGATAAATTGTAATAGTAAAATTGAGAGAATGAGATTGTTACCAATATGAGTATCATAAGTTATAATTCCAATTTAAATTGATAATTTTGTAATTTTTTTTTTTTATCTTATGTACTCTTAAAATATGCGCTTGTTGTGTGGCAACTTTAAAAGCTTATGCAACTGAAAAGAATCTTGTATTGTATTGTACCTAATTAAGTTATTGTTGTGTGATCACTAGTTGTTCTTAATAAATAAATAAATAAATATGAGTGTTGTAATTAATTGACTTGTTGTACTAATCTGTGTATCTTTAGTGTTAAATTATAGTAGTATAATGATGAGGATGCGATGGTTATCTTTGTATGTTGCAATTATAATTTATTGGAATAATCTGTGTATCTTTTATACTTAGCAGCCTCGCACGGGTCAAAGTTCCAATTTTCGTTGGCCTAAATAAAAACGTTGCTCTAATAACAAACACAACAAAAAAACGCACAGCCGTTCTGAAATATATATTCGGTTTTTGTATTTTTTTTACACAGCGTAAGTTACACAAAGTGAAAGTTTTAGCTTGTGAAGGTATTAAAATATTTGAAAAATATTCAAGTGTTTCTATTGATAAAATATTGTTTTTTTTTATTTTTTTTCTTTAATAAAACTAGATTCATTGTTTATCTGATTACACAGTGTATATTAAAGTTCGTGTAGTGACGGAATAAGAATATATAATGTCTCTACCCCATTTCAACCCGCGGGTGTCGTACAAGACGTCTAAGAGAGTAAACCGTACGCAATCAAGAGCACTGCGAGAAAAGGAAAATTCGATACAAAACCCCATACCTACCCTGTCTGGCTATATAGCGTGGTATAGTAGGCTAAATTCGCTCCAAAATGTTTGGAGGAGACCCGTGCCCAGCAGTAGGACATTTATGGGTTTTAACGGTGAAGATGATGATGATGATATTAAAACCGCTACCACTATCGCTATAAGCTTATAACTCAGCCACTAATATTATAGTATATACAGAGTGTATACGACGATACGACATTAAATGATAAGGCAGCCAGTGTTAACCCTTATAAACATATTCTAATAAAATTATGAAAAAAAAAGAAAAAAAAAAGCTTCACATTATTTAAAGTCGAAAAATTTAAGAATATAAAACTACATATTATTTTTCTATCATGACGTTTTCGACATGACGGACGACGACAAAAGTGCGGAACAGAGTAAGAGATAAGATAATATGAAAGAGTCAGAGATATTTGAATGAATTGAATGACGTAATGACAACATACGATCAACGTAAATATCTACAGATTGTTTAAAACTGTGAAAAACTGACATAAAGAAAGTATATTTGCGTCTAAACTATTGCAAATTTCTATTTAATTTTTTTGGTATAGCCTTCTAACATCACATGCGTGTGTGGTACGTGGTTTCATTTAATGTCGTATCGTCGTATACACCCTGTATAACTATATACGTCTACTACTTCATTCAAAGTCTAAGCCTTTGTATCTCGAGAACCTAGGTCCAGGTGTCGCCTACATTCAGGTCACACACATTGTCGATTGTATATAGCAGTGGTTCCCAAACTGGGACTCGTAGACCCTTGGGGGTCTATCGACATATCTCAGGGGGTTTGTATAATATAAAATTTAAATTAAGACTGCGGCGAGCCTTTGCTGTTTTATTATAGTTTTTCTATAATTTTCTTTTGTACAAAACTTATTCAGACAATTGAAGACAAGAAAAACATTTAATTTCAAACTTTCCTTTAAACGGCTCGTGTTTCTTTTCAGATTTCTGATACAATTCAGTTTTTTTTAAATTCTTATTTTTTATTTATTATGGCTAAGATCTACACTAAGTTATGAGACGACCAAAAGTGCACGGTGTATAGATTTTATACGTCCACAGATCTAGAGTAAAGTGACGCTAGAGGGCGCTGGTAAAAAGTTTGGGAAACAATGGTGAATATATAGAGTTTAAATTCGCAACACAACATTGGTATTGTATTGTAGGTACTTCTGCCCCGCGGATTTACTCGCGTCTATTTGTATGGAATGATGAAATAGGTGTTTCAACCCATAGACGTCCCACTACTGGCACGGGTCTTCTCCAAAGGGAATTTACTGGCCAGACGATTTGGTATAGGGTTTGTTTCGAATTTTCCTTTTCTTGCAGTGCTTTTACCCGGCGTCGAGATGGGGTAGTGACATAATGTATTCTAAATCCGTCACTACACGGAAATTCAACTTACAGAGGTCCTATTGTATATTTATATTTAAAAATGGTATATATATATATATATATATGTAAGCGATGGTGGCTGAATGGATAAGTGACCGGCGTGATAATCACGCGGTCCGAGTTCGATTCCGACCGGCAGTACCAATGTAGATTCCACTTTGTGAAATTTATATATACTAGTCATGTGACTTACCATCTGCTAACGGTGAAGGAAAACATCGTGAGGAAACCCACATACAGTAGAAGTAATTCTAAGGGTATGTCTGATCCACCAACCCGCATTAGGCCAGGGTGAGTGGATTATGGCCTAAACCCTCTCAGCTCTCTAAATAGAGGAGAGGAGACTCGATCCCAGCAGTGGGACATTAATGGGTTGCTGACGATGATGATTTAAAAATACCGTATTCCTGCTATCACGTAGCTAGTATCTCTTCAAATAATATACATAATATATAGTACTTGCTAGTCATAACGTGACACTCGGTTCTTTCAGTACAAAATTGATTGCGACAATTGTTTTATAATTGGCACCTCGTTGTGGTGTGAGTCAGACGCTTATAGCGGTATAACCGGTCTCGTTATTACGTCTGGAGAATATAATATTAGCAACTCAGAAACGTCCCACTGCTAAGCACGGCCCCTTAACTTTGAGCTGTCGGAAAAAATTACAGTTTAATAAAGTTATAAAACATAATGCTAACAAAGTAGATGATTGTAGAAAAAATTCTAGATGCTTTTCGACAATTAAGGTATCGTTATATTTTTCTCAAAAACCCAAGTGTTCTTAGATAGGTATTATATTATATAATTATAAAAAAAAAAACAAAACGGCGGACTTTTGGCGCCAAATTGTAAGTACTTAGTTATTTTTTTTTTAACCAAACGTATATGCAAGACTGTAGGTTATCAAAATAAAGGCAATCAAAACGAGATTACAAATATATACATAAGTCATGTATTTAAATTTAATCAAGAATAATAATTACAACTATTTTTCGGTCTTTTCAATGCGTTATTTACTTGTTAATTTTCAATACAACAATGATGTCCACTGCTGGACATAGGCCACAGGGAGCGATTTGTCCTCCACCTCTGAAGATATATTCAAATTCAATAATATTTAGTTCAGGTAAAGATATTAATTCAGCAGTTTCAGTTCATGCACGTAGGTCATTTCAATCCAGAAACGTCCCACTGCTGGGCACAGGTCTCCTTCAAATATTATGGAGGGAATTTAGGCTACTATACCACGCTGGACAGACGGGTTGGTACAGGGTTTGTTTCGAATTTTCTTTTTCTCACAGTGCTCTTGTCTGTTTAAGCCTTAAACTTTAATATTGCTCCCTTAGTCGCCTTTTATGGACACCCACGGGTTGATATGGGGTACTGACATTATGTATTCATAATCCATTACTACACTAATCAAGTATAATAAATTATGTTATAAATGTTACCTACCTTAAAAAATTATACGCCATTATGGCGGGTCATAGCTGTGTACAATTTCGAAAACATGTAACAACTTATTGCTTACCTATGTACTCGTACCACAATAAAGAATATTTGTATTTGTAAAAATTAAAAATATCTTTTACCTTAGACCACACATAGCACAGTTAATTCCACTTTAAAAACTAGTTCATAAAAAAATAAATAAATGCATTTGTCGATAGCCTAGTACTCAATACTAGACCTATGTACCTATTGTGCTTACCCCCATTGTTTCAACCCCTCGCGGTACAATACAAATTATAGGGTGTGTTTTAATTGTGGTGGAAATAATAGCCTTTTTAATAATGGAGTATGGTTTTATATTGATTTTAATAGGCACGAACATCGTGATTACAATTATTATAATGTAATTTACACTTTGGAAGGAAGTTTAAATGAATATTTTTATTTTATTTTATTCATGTAAAGTACCTTGGTATATACGTAATAGTGATCTCTATAGGAACCTAAAGGTGGAGTGTATAGATAAAATAATCCAACGTTTTGCAGAAGCTCACGAAAAGAGACTTCATTATCATATCAATCTTGAGGCCATCCAACTCCTCGATTGTACGGACACAAAAAGAAGACTCAAAAGGAGTACAGAGCTTACTCTGCACTTTACAAAGAAAAAAAAAATTTAAAGTATAACGCGGATTAATAAATATAGTATTACCACAGAATAAATAAGTAATCGAATGAGTTGGAATAAAAACTTCAGTCGAATGTGCACATTTTTATACAGCTAGCAGAAATAAAACAGGTAAAAAAATTATCTCGTTTCGTGAAGTTATTTTGTTGCAAGTGTTAATTTAATTGTTATTGATTTTTTTTGTTATTGTTCTTTTTTTTATAGTTTTACTGTTGTTATTATTACTTACTACCACCACTTATTCAGAAAATAAAGATCTTCAAACCGAAAAAGTATGTTTGTACTTGTAATGTTTTTCGTTTTTTGTACACCCTACTTCTAAGGTATGAAGTTGTCTTCAAATGGAAAACAAAATGGCGTTTTGATTTGACAGTCCCACAGTTAATTTAAACACATAGTACATGCATTTTGAAATTATGAATATGTTGAACTACTTTCGTTGCTGACCGTACGTACCGAAGTAGATTAGGTACTTATCACCGTTTTCAGTGAACACAACTTTAACCCCATCCATTTCTCCTCTAGGCGGCGGCTGCAACTTCCCCGAGGTATGGACGGGCGGCTGGTTCCAGTCAGGCATCCCTGGTCTCACGTACATCAACTCCACTACCATGCAGGGCAAGGGAGACTGCGCGGAGACGGACGGGAACGACAAGTTCCTGGTGTATGACAAGTGAGCTGATTTCTATATAATATTAGTGTTAAAAAGATTGTTGACATATCTGATGTGGATTCGGCGATCATTGTTCTGGTCTTCCATCAACACCTGAAGAGGCTCGCGGTAAGCGCAATTACCGGTGGGTAGTGCAGGATCTACCCGTATTCATAATTATTGTATATATATAAGATGTTCGTTACGATCATCGAGGTTAAGCAACACTCAGCAAGGTCAGTCCATGATGGGTGACCGTTTGTGGCAATTTTATTCTCGAGCATCTTCGTTCTTCGGAAGGCACGTAAAGTCGTTGGTCCCGGTTATCACTTAATGTGGTAGTCGTTAAGTCAAGTTGGAACTTGGAAGGCTTCTGGGCGACTTGATAAATTCCAACACTAGGGTCTACATCAACCCCACATGATAAGAAAAAGTTTGCAAATTTTTCAGTAATATTTCACCACATTCACACGGCGCCATCTAGTCCCAAATTAAGCAATTATATTTGCTTGTGTTATGGGTACTAAACAAAGTGATATACTATTTAAATATTTTTTTTTTGTAAATACATACATATTATAGATAAATTACATTCAGACACAGAACAAACAATCATGCTCATCACACAAAGAATTGTCCTGGGTGGGGATCGAACCCCCGACCTTCGGCTTAGCAGTCAGGGTCACTAACCAGTAACCACTAAGCCAACAGGCCAGTTGTTATTTAGGTACTAATGAAAATATTAATTTGTGATATTACAGAAACGAGGACTGCTACAGGTGTCTGGTCATCCATGAAAAGCACAAATACGTATTGCAGTATAAGGAAAGTAAGTATATTGGTCACCTCTGTTGGAACGCAAGTTTACAACCGTGTGGCATACGTTTAATAGGTTTTCTACACGGTTATAAACTTGCGTTCCAATAGAGTGACCTTGGTGGGAGCTTGGTTGCCATCCGCGTAGTTTGTATGAAATTTGGTTTACAACAGCCGGCTACACGGTTGGAATCCACCAAGGTCACCTCTGTGGAAGGCAGATTTCCAACCATGTAGGACAGCTTTAAGAGAAAAAAGATGAAAATAAACTTTTACATAACTACTTTCAGCATACTGCGGCCAGCGTGATTCTTTATCTCTGATGTGTGAGTCGATAACTGGTGACGCGCCCCTCTACTCCATGTTCAAGAAAGAACCTCTGCCGGAGCCCCAACAGTGCCCCTTCCATCCAGCACCTTTCACCTTCACCTACAATCGGTAAGTTATTTATGGTCCGGTGATGCACGGGTCAAGAAATTTAAAAATAGTTTATAAACAAGTTATCACAAACTAGTGGTTCAGCAATCCATTAAATTCCACTTCTGGGCTCGGGTCTCCTCTCCTCTAACAAGAGAGCTGAAAGGGTTTAGGCCATAATCCACTCACGCTGGCCTAGTGCGGGTTGGTGGATCAAACATACTCATAGAATTTCTTCTAGGGTATGTGGGTTTCCTTACGATGTTTTCCTTCACCGTTAGCAGATGATAAGTCACTTGACTAGTACATATAAATTCCACAAAGTGGAATCCACACTGGTACTGCCGGTCGGGATCGAAGTCGGACCGCATGATTTGCACGCCGGTCCCTTATCCATTCAGCCGCCATCGCTTTTTACAAACTAGTGATTGGAGCCTTTTTTTGGGTTATAATAATAGCCTGTGTTAGAAGACTCCGATCTTCCTCATCGTATATTCCTACATGTATTTCATTTATCAATTTTGTTTTTCAACATTTCAACCCATAAACGGCAGTCTGCTGGGCACGGGTCTCCTCCAAAGAATATGGAGGGATTGATATATAGACGGGTTGATATAGGGTTTGTTTCGAATTTTCCTTTTCTTGCTGTACACTCACGGGTTGAGAAGCCCCTAAAAAGTATATAATATACTAGAAGTCGCGCGGGGCATTGCTCCCGTTGTACTTTATTTGGCCACTGCTCAGCTCCTATTGGCTGGAACGTGATGTTATATAGCCTATGTTACTCAGTGATAATGTAGCTTTCTAACGGCAAAAGAATTTTTGAAATCGGTCCAGTAGTTTTTACTTTTTACATACAAAAATACAAATCTTTTCTATTTATAATATTTAAGGGCAAACTAGCACTGCTTAGCACCTATCAAACTAACACATAATTTAATAAATTCCAGAGGTTCAGGTGACTGCACCAACCCGCCGTCCCGGGCTGAGTCGTGTACTGACGACTCCCGACTGCTGTTGCGGTACATGGCATGTCCTGACGTGCCTGGCACTGAGAGTAATGGTAAGAAAACAACAAACAAAACGGTCGGCAACGCGTCCATGATGCCCCTGGTGTTGTAAGCGTTCATAAGCTACGGTAAACACTTACCATCAGGGTAAATTACACACGTCGATAGCAGACCAATGGACGAATATTGACCAATCACAGGCCGGCAATATGGCGCGATTGACTTAGTAAGCCAATCACAGCTGTCGAATGAGACCATCGCGGCATCGACTTACCATTGTGTTAATAGGATCGGACCCCAGGCGGGTCGGTAAAAAAGCATTTAAGGTGATCGCCTCGTTATTAGCATCGCTCTACCGAGTGACGTGGGTTCGATTCCCACACGAGACAAATATCTGTGTGATTTTCTTTTTACTGGTATATATTTGTTCGTTTTGTGCTGAGTCTGAATTTTTTTCTTTCTATTCATAGATATTTCTTTTGAAGTGTACTTTGTGATTGTCTTTGCTTTTAACTTAAAAAAAAACAAACAATAAAATTCTTAAGTTATCTTTTAAATACTTTCTAACCACATTCTGACACTTCCAGTTGAAGAGCTGATCTGCCTGGCGACGTGGAAGGAGGGTTCCACTAGATACCTGGTTGGACTGATGTCACAGGTACAGAGGAGGAACTCCATCGCTACTGACGAAGATATGTACAGGTAACATCCGAAAATTGATAACTAAACTTACTGATGCAGTGACTTGTTGACGCAGTGGTGAATACCGTTGCGGTTACTGAGATCTCGGGTTCGATTCCCGGGTTGGACTTTGTGTTTTTCTATGTAAAATATGTATGTATTAGCTACTGTTCGGAGCTTCGGTCCCGTGTGTCTTTGTATAGCTACTACTCAGCTCCTATCAGTTGTAGCGTGATGTTATATAGCATAAAGGTCCTCGGTATATGGGCTATACAACACTATATTTCAAATTCAGACCAGTTCCTGAGGCATATCAGATGCAGGACGTCCACTGCTGGACATAGGTCTTCTCAAGAGATCTCATGTCATACGCTTTTACGGATATTAAATTACTGAACCGATTTTCCCTAAATTTAGTATTGAATAGGCTTGAAACCTGGGAAAGGATATATCAAATTGTTTTCTGCACCCTATGCGCCATATTTCAAAAACTGTTGGGAATTTGGAAAAGTGGACAGCACTAAGTTGTAGACAATTTGATAAGCTTTAGTTAAGTAGAAGGATTTTTTCTCCTAGAACGTTCCGTTTTTGAGTTATAAGCCAAAAACTCAAAAATGGTACCTTTATGTTCGTAAATACCCCGCTCCCCCCACTCCGGCGCACCTCCGAAACGTCAGGATTTTTAGTATGTTCACTTTCTAACCATCCTTAACAAGTTTTCTAAAAAATCGCTTAGGTTCCTTTTCACGGACTCTACACCCCCTTTTAGAGCCTTCGTTGACCGGACTATAGGATTTTTTTCAACCTGAATCATTATATGATACTAATATTATAACCCGGCTTTGTTCGCAGATGTTTCGTATACAAAGGCAACCATGCTGACAAAACAGTGACATACAACATTGCGCAGTCGGGTGACGCGACGTGCAATGGACTTATGTCCCCCGTGGAAGGAAGCCGTACTATGAAACTTACCAATAGTTAGTATTATTAAATGTTCTTATGTGACGTGACGTAATGTGACGTGAAGTGACGTGATGTGACGTGACGTGACATCATTGTTAATTTTATTACTGTAATGGTTTTTTTATGTATAATAATAACTGTACGAAATAACGTCTTGTAAATTTTAGTATTATTATAACCAACAAGGAAGGACAACATCGTGAGGAAACCGACATACCCTAGAAGTAATTCTATGAGTATGTATGATCCACCAACCCGCACTAGGCCAGCGTTAGTGGATTATGGCCTAAACTCTCTCAGCTCTCTAATTAGAGGAGAAGAGACCCGAGCCCAGCAGTGGGACTTAATGGACTTAATGATGATGACAACCAACAATGAGTAATTATTATGTCGAGATTATAATTATGTGAAGTGTCTGAACGAGGCAGCATCTATTAGCAGTTTGTTTTCTCTTTTCTTCTCGTGTTATCTCTGTTTCGATGAATTTCGTAGCTTTATAATAAAAAAAAATCTGCGATTGATTTTAACACATTTTTTTCAATATTTCCAGTTGACGATGAACACAACCGCTGTCATTTCCCCAGCTGGATTGTGGATCATCATAAATGGTACAGCCTGGATCATACCCATCAGTACCGCTTCACCACTAAGAATGCCACCCTCAAGGTAATTTTAAACGCTAAATTTTTTACTGACTTAATTTTTGAGACTGCTTCGGTGGCGCAGCGGGAAGTGAATACGACTGCTGTGCAAGAGGTCCCGGGTTCGATTCCTGGCTCGGGTAAAATTGGTATTGGGTTTTTGTATCAGGAAATTCCAGTATTTAGATTTTCCCGGAGTTTAGTAAGCAAATGTACCCGGTTGATGACAATAGGCTCGCCCCCTATTTCATGGGACCAAACATAGCTGGCGAAATGTGGGTGTGATGCACCTCTGCCTACCCCTTCGGGGAAAAAGACGTGATGCTATGTGATGTGATGTGATAATTTTTTAACTCCGGTAAATACCAAGCCGCAAGGCCTGGATTTATATATAGTTAGTTATATATAGTTTCGCGGTTTAACGATATTACCGTGCGGTCATTTCCTTGGGTACTAAAACCTGTCGCTTGTTTTGGAAGGCTTCAAATACCCCTTCAGTATGTATTTAGCTATTTATATCTACCGTAACGTGGACGCACAAAAGCGGACAGACAGGAACTGTCAAATTCTATAGAAAAATATTATTTTGTCTGACACGGCATTTGACTAACACGGCATGCGTCTGACACGGCATATGTCTGACACGCTCAATGTCTGTGAATTAACCATATCAGTGAGGACGAGGACGACAAGATCAGAAAGAAACGAATTTTGAACTTCAATACCATCACAAAAAGAGGCTGAGTAATTTCGATACAGTCCCCATGTTAAACTACGTTACTGATAATGTTTTAATAAATTTCAGATCCAGAACCAGGATGGCAGCACAGAAGAAAAGAGAATAGTGTGTCACTCCATTCTAGAACAGAAGGAGAAGCAATATGTGAAGCTTGTCGCGCATCTGACTAGAGGATGGTGAGAGAACACTTACCTAATTACACATTAGCTTTTTACTCGTAATTAAATTACAAATGAGCATTCAGTTGGAAGAAAGCGTTTATAATGAACCAAATTACTTGGTTAATTAGCTTGGTTGACATCCGCGTCGTTTGGATTACATCTGCCGACTAGATAAATGGCATCTCATGATTACATCCAAGGTCATCTCTGTTGGACCGCAAGATTACAACCGTGTGACACTCGCTTTAATTGGATACTACTTAATTGGATACTAATTTATATTCAACAGTTAACTTTACGTAACTGATGGAGAGCATGTCTTCCAATATATTTTCCATGATATCAACCAGCACATTGTCCTACTTATCGCCTGAAATATCGGCCAGCATATCTACCAACACGACGGCCAACATTAGTGACCTTGTATGTTGGTGTGTCCACAGTGAGTCAGGTCACGTGTGCGTGCTGGTGTGGCACCGCGGCGGCGGCGTGCTGGAGCTCGCGCTCGGCGCCTCGCTCAGCGCCGCGCCGCACAACGCTTGCAACGATGATATTAGATACATGCCGCATGTTACTCTTATACGTGAGTATACATCATCATTTCAACCCATAAACGTCCCACTGCTGGGCACAGGTCTCCTCCAAAGAATGTGGAGGGAATTCAGTTTAATATTTAGTCAGATACCACGCTGGCCGGACGGGTCAGTGTAGGGTTTGTTTCGAATTTTCCTTTTCTCGCAGTGCTCTTGTCTGCATAAGGTTACAATTATTATATGTTTGTTAATTACCTACATACTTAACTGCCATACTCAGAGACTTGACTTAACTTTAAAGTTTATTTAGGCAAAACGTGTAATTCTTAAGTCACCTAAAGACGATTATTCAATAAAAATAAAATTGTGTTAATGACAGATTACTGCTAATTGACGTCTAGTGCGGCACATAGTATGTTAAAAATGTAATTTGTTGAGATAAATAAAAGCATTATTATTGTGTATATAACCATGTTACTAAGGTCCATTATAATTTGCCAGTTAAATTTACATAGACATTATAATTCCAGCGACACAGCTAACTCCGTCGCGGTGTCCCATACTAGGTCGGTACACGGTTATCGACTCACTCGCCGATCGTCGAAGGAGACGACAACAGATTACTATAGGTAATATTTTTTCTATTTTTATTTTATTTATTAACAAAAACAATTAACCTCGAAGCTACATCACTGTCTGTCACCGTCTGTCACTGTGGGGTAATGGTTAAGGTGGCTGCCTCGTCACTAACGTCGTCGTGTCGAGTGATGGGATATAGGGGCTAAATCAACTCTTATACGAGTAAAGAATATATATATATATCATTGTAAATCTAATAGAAAACCTTGATTAACAAACACGGATCATAATTAACTACTTTACAAATTAATTACAAAATATCTAGGTAAGATAAAAATGTCAGACACACAATTGAACATAAAAATTATACAGCCATGTTAGTTTACAATTGTTTTAACGCGAAGTTTGACTTAGATATATTTAATACGCCAGAAAATAAATTCAGAAACAGCTTGCTGAAACTGCTCGATTGTTAAGATTAATTAATTATTACGATTGTTTAATTTTATTACTTTTACTTTTACCATATATATTTTATTTCATATTTAAGTTACTATCAGTGTTACCTATACATATAATACGAATGATGTGTATGCTTTTAATTGGCAAACATATATACCAACGTTGTATAAATTAAGTGCTTAAATTTGTAATATTTGTATGTCTTGCCATTAGTGTACCTTATTATAAATAAATAAAATAAATAGACAGTCACTATCATAGATGATACACCATAAATCCGAGAGTGGCTGGTGATGAAAAGAGGCTGGTACCCTTTTATAGCCTACATTGAGATTATTCTAATGTCGTCTACAATAATATATATTTTAATTTAGCATGTAAAAAGTACTTCCTTTACCAACATACCACGCTAGAAGATACGGGCGAGGTGAATTAATAATTGTATTGGAAAACAAAAAGCAGAATGCCTAAGATAAACTAGATTTTTCCGGTGTATTGGTATCTATAAATCTTATTTCTGACTGTTTCTCCTCTGAACAGATGAGTCAGGACTAGAGGAGGGTATTGAGAAGCCTCCGGAGTGCGTGATGGGTCAGTACGACAGCGCCAGCATCGGCTGCGGCGCGTCTCAAGACACCATCGAGTTTCAGTCTGCTTGTACTAGCACAGGTAATGTAGTCAACTTTTATAATTCACATACATTGTGAACTAATTGTTGTTTGTATACCTTTTTTTGTTTGCCCGACATTTCGGTCAAATTGCACCGACGGTCGTCACGGGCTGACTAGTGACGGCCGACGTTTGCTTTCAGCTCGTGTGGGTTATCTGCTACCCTCATTTGGTCTGTTTTATTATTAGTTCTGTCACACAAGGGTCAAGTTTAAAAAAAGGTTTAAAACATGAGAGGCACGGTCAAGGTCAATTAAAGGTCAAGGTCACATACTAACGCATATTTTACCTCGCAGTGTACACTTGCTACGGTAGCTGGCGTGAGGGTGACCGCGGGCTGGTAGTGGCCGCCCCCTCCCCCGCCAGGACCACTCAGGGCAGGCTGCATGCGATGTGCTTCACCTATATCACGGGACTTACCAACGGTAAGTAATTACCTTATTACTAGAAACTTCTTAGGTAGGTTTTTTTTTTTAATATCTACCTTCACGTCTGATAATAGCGTGACGCCATATTTTTACCTGACTGCCAAAAAGGAGGGTAATGTTTTTATGCAATTATAATTTATAAACATTTAAATTTATTTACAGATTCAATGGGCAACCCCATCCAATTCCTGTCATTATCAGCGGTGGGTAGGTCGTGCGACCGCAACGTATTGCCCGGAGTAGCCGGTGATAAGGCCTACAACCTTACTATTAATGGTACAGTATTATAATATCTATAGTCTCTTTTATTGCTTTAAGTGACAGACGAGCAAACATCCCATATTTAAGATGATAAGTGGAAACCGCCGTCCATGGATATGAGTGTTCTTTTAGCATTGACTACAATAAACCAGGGTTTCCCAACCAAAATAATATTTTCAACCCCTTCAAGTTTCAACAAAATCAAGAAACTCATTTTTTTTTCTACTGAATTTTGTATTTGTATTTTGAACATATTTTGAAGGGCAATTCGGATGAGGTAATTTACTTATTTTAAATTATGTATATATAATTATTTTTTCGGAAATGAAACGTACCTATTACGCCCGCCAAGGGGGGCGTGCCCCTCTGGTTGGGAAGTCCTGGACTAAACAGTACGAAGACAATACAACCAAGACTCTGCCTAACAAAAATGAAGGGTCCCCAGACTTAGTCTGGACCGGGACAACCCCCTGTTCTTTACCCCTATAAAGCACCAGCGTTTCTTCCATGTTTAGAAATAATGCAACTGAAAAACTTAAAATGAGCTAAGAGGTCTGGGTTCGATTCCTGGATCAGTCAAATATTGCATTGTTTTTTTTTGTCTTTATATTCAAATTATTGCCCCAGAATTTGGTACATTACCTGTTCATGTCATGTCATGTCATGTCATGTCTCGTCACGTCACTTCACGTCACCATGTCATGTCACGTGACTGTCCGCAGGTACATGCGAGCAGAGCAGCAAGTACGGCAGCGGCGCGTGCGTGGCGGCGCCGGCGCTGGCGCTGCTGTGCGCGCTGGTGACGCTGCTGGCGCGCAGCTGATGCCGCGCCGGGGCACGCACCCGCGCGCTAGTTGTGCACAAACCTTAGTCACGTACACGCACCGAACATTCCGTCGTCTTCATTTGTACTTTATTTTCAGGTTATTAAAGATCATTTTATATTGGTAAACGACTTGTAATAGTACCATTTTAAGTTGAACTCCCTCTTCGATTTAAAATATACTTTGTTTCCATGTTATTAAAACTTACTTTATAGTAGTCATTGATTGAAACAGTTCCATTTTAAGTTGAGCTCGCTCGTCATAGTATTTTTACTCTGTAATAGTTCATCTTATAGTGGTAGTTAATTCGAAATGGTTAAATTATAATTTGAATCACCTCGTCGAACACATCTTGTGGGAAGAACTTTCGAATTTGTATCTTATTACCATTATATAAGTGTGAATTTAGGTCGGTAAAGAATGTTGGTTGAAAAGGCGGGTCTTAATTAAAAAAATTCTTAATTCAAATGTTATTTTTTTCTTTACTTTTTTAATGGAATTTATTTAATCATAATAACAATTCATTTCGAGAAATATTTATTATTTTTAGTAATATTTACGTATTTTTATTCAGCCGTTTTGTTTTTAAGAGTGATATTTTTTAATATGAGCGTTATCACAGAAAAAAAAAATACATCAGATATAATCACCATATCAGCCCAATGACGTCCAATGCCATAGGCCCACCTCATTTCCTAATTATTAACTTCAATTTTAAAATATTTTTAATATCAGATATTAAAAATAATTTCTAATCTGCTTTAAAGAACCACATTTTTTTGAATATTATTATGTCTTACCTCAAAATGTTAGATTTTCTCTATATAAATAAATTACTACTATAACTTGAGTTCTAAATACCACACATTTTCTACTATAAGATAGCTCATCTTAAAATGAATGTTTTAATTTTGTGTAATTTTGTTTCTTAATCCAACATAATTAAGAATCAAATTTTGTTTGTCACAAATGTGATTTAAGTAATTTTTAGACGGAATCGTTATCGGAAAGGATTATACATAAATATATTTGTTTGTCAATATTTCATAAGAGGTACTAGAATAATTATGAACACCCCTTAAACATGGGACTTTAACATAGCTGGTGAAATGTGGGTCCGATGCAACTCTACCTAAAACAGGCGTGTTATTTCATATTATTCTAGTACAGTCAGTAAAAAAAACAGTCAATGTGTTTTATTCAAAGTCACAGCCAGACGCGTGCGCGGAATAAACGTATTATTAATAATAATATAGTGTTGCTTTTTGTGATATGTGCATGTACCGCCAAAGTGGCATTTAGTACCAATAAACAAAGTACCGAAAAGTACCAATTTCGCGGCATCGGCAGCTTCTAGTAGAAATTACTATTATTGTAATGGCAACACATCGAACGAACTGTCAAAAGTGTTAAATGTTGCCATGTGCGGGCGCAAATTATTTCATGGGAGTTTTTTAAATTGTTTTTCGGTTGTTAATTTTATTTGTAATTCTTGTAAAAAATTGTTTTTAGGTGTTTTCATGGAATAATTTGGGCTTTTAATTGTTAGGTTAGGTTGGAATTAAACAATGTTAAATGAAACGAAGCAACGTGATCAATATTGTAAATATAAAAGATGGTATAAAGAGTTGGAACAGACATATAATTATGACGATTTTTAAATAATGTTACTTATGTCTTTTCATTACGGTACATATTCGCGTCGCAAAATTAATGGAGTAACGACTTTTTTATAGTTAAGCGGTAGTGTTGTCACTAAAATGATATATCATGGAATGTGAAATTATAAATTATTTTTCATACTAATGGAAAATGTTATTTAGTGATGGTAACACTGAGAAAATCGTTCTCCATTTATTTATGCGGTAAAAAATTTGATATTTTTTATTTTTTAAACATACTTAGGTAGTATATAATTCCCGCTAATATTAGTGAAAAACTGCGATTGTAGCTTGTTGTCTAATAAACATAAGTCGCACGATTAGTCGCATACCTTAATTTCGATAGATGTAACGCTGTTTTTGATGCGTTTTAGCCAAATATTAGTAATCAAAACATTCGCAAAAACATTTGTAGCTGTCATTTTATAACGCATATATTGTGCATTTAGGATTAACCAAAAAAAATTGCTCAAAAAAATTGCGCGACCTAAAGGCGCACGACGAAAAAATCGCACGACAAATTTATCGCAAGTTATTTTTCACTAATATTACGTGGACCGATTTGTACAATATATCTAATATAATGAATATAGTAAAAAAACGCTTTCAAAGTATACATTGTATTTGTATACTAAGACTAAAATTTAGATAGACATAATGTAGATAAAACTATGCTCAGGCAGTTTTTTTTTTTATTATTTTACGGAAACGTCCATATTTTTATAAAAGAACTATCTCTTAATATTTTTTTTCAACTTTGTACTAACCTATGTGTGGAATATGAGCTTAGAATAAAACATCTTTTCCCACTGCTGGACAATTCGTAAAACTTACTAAAATAAAAAAAAAAACATTTTTACTTAAATTCACTTCGGTTAAATCCTTGATGGGTGACCATTTTTCTCTTGCTACATTTACCTGCTTCGGGAGGCACTCGGTGCTGTTGGTTCCAGTTAGCACTCAGTGTGGTAGTCGTTAATTCAAGTTGGAATCTGAAAGACTTAGAGAAGAAAATTACTTCTTTTTGACAGTTAATATTCCTTAATCATATAAAGGGGGTAGTGCTTATTATGCTGTTTTTGTTGAGGTCTGCTGTAGCGCCGATTTAATGTCTCAGAACAGGTAGTAATTTTGCCCCAGATCTCGTAAGCCATGCCAATCCCAGTTTAAAAAAAAATTGCCATTATTTTTTACTGAAACAGACATCGCGTCTGCAAGCTATAGAAATTCTAGTTCATATTCCATACCAAACTCGACCAGTGTTAATTTTATGTAGGTATATATAATCTTTATTATCTATTTTTATTTTCGGTTTAATTTCGGGCCGTCTGCGAACAACACGGTAACTGTCTTAACTGTCAAAGTCAAAATGACATATTAAGTAATGTTGCCATATAATGATTTATAAAAACTTCTAATTATTAATTAAAATCAAGTTGAAAAGCATTATAGCTTAAGTTTTATTAGATTATTTAATATATTATTTATTTCGTACCTACAAATCAGTATTAGATTGGTCCACATATTTTATTTACTAAATAGGAAATTGAAATCAATAACCTCTTTTCCGTATACAGTCGAGTTAAACCGAGAAAAAAAAACCAAACAGTATTGCCATAATATTGCCACGGTAAAAAAATGGTAGCTATTTATAAATCTACTATTGTTAATAATTTCATGGTAGCTTTACCACAAATTGGCGGCCCTGTATTTTCTATTATTTTAATTTTCGCTTTCAATGCTAACCCAAATCATATTGACCAACTGTAGTTATATAAATATACATTTGCTCATACGAAAATAATTGATTTTTATTTTATTATGTGATAAATTATAATAAGGACCACGGTTTTGTATGTATAGGTAGATAATGCGATTTAATTGTCAATCAAAATTACGATTAGTGACTAAAAGTCGCATAAAGGTTTATCTTCACTGCTAGCGGTCCCATTTAAAAATCATTTGGTATTTGAGGCAAGTGTAGTTCGTTGAGAACTCTAAAAAAAAGAACTTAGTTATTTCTCAAGAAAAATGTTTTTATATTGACAAGCTACGCTCAGTGAGAACGAATCTTTATGCTTGTAAATTTTTTTTTGCGATATTTTAGTCGCAAAGTCTGCCTGTATGTAACAGACCTAATATTGTAAATATTGTCAAGTTCCTGTATGCTTTTAGTTGAACTCAAAACATTTGTTTGTGATATTAAAATGTCCTGTCTAAGAATGCTTGCCTAAATATTATTTTATAAAAGAAAATACACATTTATGTAGCCCAAAAGACTATTGTAAATACTTAGCTGAGATAATTTAATAAAATATTTTGTCGTAGCGATTATGTCGCAACAAAATTTATGTCATAATATCACTTGTAAAATTGTGATGTTTGAGACATTTCCTGCGACTAATCGCTAACGTGCAAACAACCTAACTGTAAACACATTTTTTAATACAGGATAAAAGTATTAATTTATATAAAAAGTTAACCGAAGATAATAAATAGGTAATAAATACGAAATCGAAAAAAATACGATCATTTTTAAAACGAAATATTAAAATAACGTTTTTTAAAGAATTATTTAAGAAAAAAACGTGTTATGCACTATAATGTTATTAAATTAAATTCACTTAGCGTAAGGGCTTTATTTGTTTTTAATTTATTGTATTTTAAGCGAAATTCGTCACTATGTGAATATGCACAACTTATTTATAAATCATATTAATATTGGACAATTTCTTCGTGTACATATTTTTTTCGGCATGTTTTTGTGATTATTTCGTTTTTTTTTTACATTCGTACCTACAATGTATATGAATATGCCATATTAATTTGTGGTTTTCAGTTTCAATTTGGCCACGAACGACTTTGTAACTAATGTAAGCCTATTATTATATTTTGATTACTGAAATATATTTGAAAAATAATATTTTGTTTTATTTATAAAATATAAAGCTTATTGGAAAAATAAAAAACCTTAGGAATTGCTGCCGTAAAGTGAAATAACTACATGAAAATAATTACGGACGGGTAGTCGTTGACAGTTTACGTTCTGTTGACGTTGACAATTGACACTGACAGTTGGCGTTGATAGTTGACACTGACAGTTGACGTTGACAATCAACGTTGACAGTTATCAGATAACGTCAGGCTATTGCTATCCTCTTTTAACTATCACTCTACGATTACTAACTGCATTCAACTTCTGTGCGCCTGGTACTTGAACTGGCGTAAGGATGAACGATGACTGACCAACCGCTGATGTAGTTGTCACAAGACTTTAGCGACTCTTTTATGTGCGCCTAGTATCTCACACAATTTAAATAATGATTTTTGTGAATGTTTATTTAAATTAATAAACTAAAAGATGTATGGGTGCACACGTTTATACGCTAACGCTGTCCAGGAGGAAAGTGCTTGTACATAAGCTTTATTATTATTAACAGAATTTATTGATACGCGTACTGATAAGTATGACCAAAATGTCAAAAGGTGTTTTATTTTGAAAAAGTATTTTGAAAATACCTATTTTATATTTTGCATTTGGAATAGTAAATCTGAAAAGTATTTTGCATTTTGTATTTAAATGCTTTTTTAAATCATTTTGTACATCTCTGCTAATTTTTTGCATCATCAAAATCAAAATCCACGATGGTGGCCAAGCCAGTGTCAGCCACACGAAAAATAATATTTTTTGTTAAAACCACAGGTGAAAGCTAAGGCACTATCATCATCATCATCGTCATCTCAGCCTATTGCAGTTCACTGCTGGACTTAGGCCTCCCCTAAGACTAATAAGGCACCATATTATGCTAAAAATGTATACCTAGTATTACCTAGCAAATACAAAAGGAATCCTTTAAAAAATCTCGAAAGCAAGATGTTTTGAAAAATGCAATAAAATGATCCTATATACAGGGTGAGGAGACCCGTGCCCAGCAGTGACACGTTTATGGGCAGAAAATATACAGGATGTCCCCGACACTCACAAAATTTTTAAAGTTCTAACTGTGGTTAAAACTTTTTAAAACATTTTTGGCAACTCCCGTTAAAGCAGAATAATAAAACTCGTAGTTAATTTTTCAATTTATTATTTTGTTCAATGTTAACCGATAAGTTTCTTAAGCAAGTTATGGATATAGCATAGCATAGTATACTTCATCTAATAATTTACAGCGTCCACTCGGCACAGCAAGGAGATTAATATTCTGACAGCCAAGATGGCGGCCGTCAAAATATTTCCCGCCAAAACCGAAAAAGTTTAATAAATATATTAAATATTAAGTATTTTACAGAGTTACACGAACACACAAACTTAAAATCACATTATTTATATTTTTAATATATAGATACATTCGGTTAAACTATATTTTATATGAATTGGTTTTCTTAAAAATTACTGAGTACAAAATTATTTCGCTTTCAATTATTTAAAATATAATAATAATATTTAACGATACACTAAACTTAATGACAATATGAAGGCATTTTTATTCTTTTTTTTTACAAAAGGAAAATGTAGAAAAAAATTTTGCTTTGGAATAAATAGTTTTTCAATTTGTTAGGCTTGACATACAAAGCGTGTCATATTGTCATTTACAAATTGCATTGTATGTCAGTTTTTATGTAATTTATATTTCTGAATTCATTTTTCTGTGATATGTAAAATCAGGTTTGTCTTAGGGACAATGTTTTTTTAATATTGTGTATTTTTATTATAAGTCTAAAAAGCAAAAATCACAATAAAACTTATACATTAAACGTTAATGATTTCGCTCCATACTTAAAAATACTGTACTAAGAAAGAGTTTTATACAGATAACTAGGTAAAACAAGACGCCATTTTGAATATTTTCTTTTTTTTCCACGATTTTTTTTACATTCATTTTCGTTGTTAACTTAAAAAAGAAAATACAAAATGCGCTTAACAAAATAAGCACCTTAGGGAAAATTAACAAATAATAGGAATTAGACTAATAGACTAGAAATTCGCAGGTTCACTAGAAAATATTACTAAATAAAAAAAAATAAGTTCTACTAGTAGTAAACAATTATAATTTTAAATAAAAATTCAACAAAAATAAAAATATATTTTAATAAACTTTCTAATAATTTACTGTTACTTATATAAAGTAAAAATCACGCTACAGCTATTTAATTATAACTGATATTCATTTAGGAATCGTCCATTAAACCATGTGATTTTTTTAGCAATTATTAAACCCTTTCCTTCATTGTGTTCCGTGGCGTGATTATATATGGACTAACCTCTCTTTCTTTATTCAAAATTACGTGTATTTTTTTATACAAAATGGCTTGAACATTTACGAAAAAAGAAGACACGCTTCTTTTCGACTTAGGACAAAAAAAATAACACGTGGTGTATCACACAGCACGTGTCTTGTGATATTGCGCGATTTTTATCTTAATTTCCTGCCGCCTTTTGCAGCCTCACGTGATTAATGAACGATCCCACATCACCAACTGCGACTAAATGTGTTTAAAAAAAAACACTTGATGTTTTTAATACTATACAAATAACCTATCTACAAACAATTTATGGAGGTTTATTGTTTTTACCAATTAGTTTAAAAAAACTGATTTAACACGAATGCAATGTATTAATTTGAAAACTACTTATACAATCAACCTGATTCATTTTCTAAACGTGATCTGTGCGTATTTAAATAATAATAATTATCACTAGTTAAAGTGCAAATTAAATTATCTTATTATACCGCAACTATTTATGAACCAATGTAACATTTTGAAAGGTACAGCCAATTCACCAATATAAACTAAAACTCAACTATCGAATCATTAAATATCGACGAATTTCGTTTTATCCCAATAATCGCGTTAACCAACGTAGTCGATAAATGGCATTGACGATAATGTTAAAAAAAACCAGAGAATATTTTCATATCGGTCTGTCAGATATTTAAAACAGAAGCGGTCTTGTTTAAACTCTTCAGACAACTTATTTGCACTTTTATATTTTCAATATTTTAAGTCAAAAATATCAAAAATAAATCAACATTTATAAAAAGAATTAATAAAATTAATGTAATCTAGCATTGGTATACAATATTTACATAAAATTAAAACATAACAATCTTATTACAAACAAAACAGAAATTTAAAAACTATTTAAATACATTTTGGTTAAGAAATATTATTTATTGTTCCCAAAAATTAAAGAGATTCAATGTCTTTGTTTCATCACTGACCGGCAAGTGTCAAAAACTTACTCGAAAGTTAGTTGACAGACTTTTGACATTTTTTTTTTACAAAAAATCAATTGACAAGTCCCGAACAGGTTATCATTTAAAATAATCTATGACTTAGTAAAAAAACTGACAAATTTTTGACATATTTTTTTTACAAAAAATCAATCATTTTAAGTCTTAGACAGATTATCACCTAAAAAGTAGTGGCTTATCTGAAACTGACATATTTTTTATATAAAAACTGTCACATAAGTCATTAATAGTTCATCAGACACATATCAACCAGTGATGAAACAGGGCTTACATTTAAAATTATATTTAATTCCTGCATCTCACTAATAAGTAAACATAATTTTTATTTTCACGTTTATTTCTATTTCTTTTCATATCGCTCACTTATAAAATATAATATACACAGTATTAATTAAATATAAAAAGTATTAAAGTAGCCAACCAAGCAGGTCTGCCAACCAGGGACAAAAAGTGGACAGAGAAGAAATTTGAAATTTCATAGTTTTAATGAATAAAAAAATAAAAAATCGCGCACGCCACCGTTTTTCAAATATTTTCTTCTATGTTTAGTGAGCGATATTGTGTGCAACTCTATATATATAACTATATAGCTAGTGAAAGCATCTATGGCAGTTGTTAGGGATATCTAAACATATATATAATAGGTTATTTTTTTGCAAAAATACAGCATACAATCTCAGCCTATAATTAATGTTTTTAATTTTAGCATATCAGTACACGGGGTAGCATTTCAACATTAATAAATATATGGCCGGTTTCATTATTTTTATATAAGTTTTTTTATCTAATATAATTAAAATTAACATATAATTTAAGCTTACTAAATACAGCTATATGTATATAAAACAGATTCTGCTAATATTGTTTTGTAAGGAATCCAATTTAAAATATTGCATTACTAGCAAGAATTGGATCTTACAGACTGCGTTTAGCTTAATTGGTGGTCAATAAAAATAACCAAAATATTTTGCGTTATTTTTACTGATGTGCAAGATGTTTTTTGAAAATATAATTTTGTTTAAAATATAAACACCTGATTAGATTAGAATTATAAGAATTTTGATAAATTTATTAGTTTGGAAAATAATATTTTTAAAAATATCTCGCATTTTCTTTTCATAAATATGACAATTTTTTTTAATTGGAATTACATTATGCCAAATGCTTTTATTTTTTAAATTCAATTTCAAAATGGTGTCAATTAGGAAGCTTTTGTGTCAACTATTATGAATAGAATACATATTCATATTTTTTTATAATTTTGGAAGTACAGTCGTTTTCACAAAAAAAAATCCAATATCTAGACTTTATCCAAACCTTTGTGCACTATAACTGTTTTAGCTACACACCTTGAAGATATGAATATCTTAATTTTCACCGCGAAATTCACCAAGACAAATAAAAATCGTAACTAGGTATTTAGTTAATAATAAAATAACTTTTTCAACAGCTCATTTGACGGCTACTGCTATTGACATCCTCGATAATATGCTGTGGCCTAAAACGTAAAACAAAAAAGACCCCAAAACTTCCCACTAACATTATCCAACGTATTGTGGTTTTGTTTATACTGAGAATTGCTAGAAAGAAGAATTTAATGAACGTGGGAATAATTATTCTGGCGAGTTTTTTTTAATAACTTCAATTAGTGTAAGGTAAAACAGAACATTTGCTTCAAACACAACCAAAACATTTCACATTCTTAGCCGACTGTACATAACACGGTAAATGAGTTTTATGACTGCTAACATAATATTAGAAATAGAAAATAATCTGCTATTTTTGCCTCGATCAAAAATGTTAGATTTGGTAGTCATTAATGAATTTAAAATAATGTCTCGTTCAACTAAAAATATTTAAATATTTATTTCGTTTTTTTAGTGACAATTTTTCTGTAAAAACGTCAAAATTCTGTCGTCAGTGACAGTAAGTAATATTGGAGGTTGCCATGAATGAAATTAAATACCTAGGTAATTATTATATCGACCATCTTTAGAAAGACCAAAATGTTAACTCCTCAGTATTAATAATACAGTCTGTGTTAACTCTATTTTTAATTATACGAAAAATAACAGATTATTAATTAATTTAATCTCATTTTGACATTTGGCTGTTAAAAATAGCGCCAAATAACTATAACGGTTTAATAGCAGTCATAAAACTAATTTAAAAAGCTAAATCGACATTTTAGATTACAACGTATCAGAGTTCAGTTAACTTATACGTAATGGGGGATACTGGTTAAGCGCTAGTTCGTGAACACGCGAATTGAATGGGTCTAACACCTTGTATTTTATTTGTAGTTAATTATACCAGGTTATTGGTCGACCACAAAAGCTTATTGTAATTTAATACGCGTTATTAAGTTTTCGTTAAAAATAGCTTGATTACCGTACTTAATTTTAAGTTAAAAAAAAATTGCTCCCTGACAATATAGAAGCTATGCAATACAATTTTAGCCAATTTGTCAAAAGTCTTCTGTGGAAAACTTTGTCATTGCAAGTAATAAATTGTTTTTTTTTTTTTGTTATAAGTACGTCTCTTTTTATAAATAGAAGTAAGTTTCAGAGCCTTATACCTATTTTCCATAGAAAAAGTAGCTTTTCACTTACTTTCTAATGGAAATAGCCGGTTACACAAACCAGGACAGCTTCGCTTATTATATAAATGTATGAAGATTTTTCGACCTAATCCATAACCATGTAGCCCCCACCACAGCACAAGCTTACAATATTACTGTAGACCTCACGCGATAGTCGTCGCAGGGAGAGCAGTGTCCCTCTCCCGAAGGAGGTCCCTGCGATTATCGCGGAGGGAATTGTTCCTCCGAAGCTCGTCTTTGAGTGAGGAGTCGCGGGACTCAAGCCCTCTGCGGGGAGAGGAGGTTGCGTCTCGACATTCGGAGGAGGAACGCTTTGTGTGGGTACCTGGAATTTGAGTCAATTTAATTGGTGTTTTTAGAATAAAATCAGCTGGTTGATAAGTTCAATGCTCTTTACGTGTTTAAACAAAAGTAATGGATAAACAAGATATGGATGGAGCACTGCACACGGAATGGCAGGGTCGCGGGTTCAAGTCCCGTCGTGGGTTTGAATTTTTCCATTACTAGTTTAGCATTTATATAAAAAATAAATTTTGTATTCTTGCAAAATGGAGGTCTTCACAGGAACAAATATTTGTTTGGTGTGAGAATTAAATTAAATTCTCACATTGTTGTATGAATAAATAATGAAGAATCTGGTAAATTTATCAGATTCTTCATTCTTTATTCATACAACAATCACTGTCGCGTCGTAATGACTGGTAGACTAATAATTACAACAGTGATTGTGTATGCAGTCCCAAGACAAGTGTTTTATTTCGAGGCCTGTTATTGTGATGCAGGTACCGACGTGTTTCTTGCACCTTTAAAACTTTGACCGCCTTTGACGTGTTATAACGTCATTCAATAACTCGATCGAGACGCCAATGACGTCTTATAACGTCCATCGCACTTCAACTTTTAGTGACAGATAAATGTTGGCTAATGTTGATTTTCAGAATCAGGAACTTTTATAACTGTTCATATTATTTATTGCTTGGATGTTATATTCCGTTGCTTCCAGGGCAAAATATTCCATCTGACCGCACATTGAAGATTGCAATGTTAAATAGTTTTACAATTTTTTGTCTTTTAATTTGTTAATGCTAATGTAAGAATGCTTTGGTGGCTGAATAGATAAGGGACCGACGCACGTGCAAATCACGCGGTTCGAGTTCGATCCCGACTAGCAGTACCAATGTGGATTCCACTTTGTGGAATTTATATGTACTAGTCAAGTGACTTACCATCTGCTACCACCTGAATCTGAATCTGAAACCCACATACCCTAGAAGAAATTCTATGAGTATGTATGATCCACCAACCCGCACTAGGCCAGCGTATGTGGATTATTATCTCAGCTCTCTAGTTAGAGAAGACCCGAGCCCAGCAGTGGGACTAAATGGGTTGCTATGATGTAAGAAAGTTAAGTTACCTGGCAGGTCGCGGCCGCAACTCATGATCTCATGGTCGAGGGAAGCGGAGGCTGGCTCGGCCGCGCGGCGCCCGCGCACGGCCTGTTCAAGTCCAATGACTGTTAGCGTATTACACAGTTTTTATAACGATAAAGCACAACTGTTATCGATATTATGAATTTATTTTATATAATATTATTTTTCAAATTATATGACACTACTTCATTCATTTTCTTTCAATCGAATCACATAATATCTCTTCCCTTCTTTTCATCATTTATTCAAGCCTGAAACAGTTTTTTTTTTATTGAGGTACTAAGTGTGATCTTACTTACAGGGGTAAACCCCCAGGCATTTTTTTGAGTGGGGAAGTAGAAAACTGGGATCCAGTACTAGTCGATTTTGGGACCATGTAGTCCCTACTTCAATTCTACCATTCTAAACTTTCTAAAGACTCAAGATCCCTGTGTTTGGTTTGTGATCCCACTCACTCTCAGGTAAACCTATATTCCCAGACTTCTTTCGACAGGTAAAAGAAAGAAGCTGGGTCCCAACACCATACAATCTTGAGAACTTTAAACCAAAATGCAATAATTTTCAGACCCAAATTACTATAATATACCCTTTTTTTTCTCATGATAAAGCCTTGGTTTCTTGGCAATTAGAAGGCCAAGGCCATATCCATTAATATCCGTGTTTTCCTGATCGTATTAAAAAAAAACTGATACCCTATCCAAGTTGCGTAATGTATAATATATGATAAATAATTACTTTGTATCCGCTGGAGCCGCTCGTCACTGATGAACTGGATCCGAGGGGATGAGTCCCGTTCTGAAAATGTAATACCATATAATAATCACATACATTTATTATGTACAATTAGATCATGTCTCTTACCATGAGTGTAGCCAAACGGGTTTAAGATAAATTATATTAAAACAGGAGGTTGATTGTCGGACTTCTATCAACGCCTGTGCCTCTTACCTAACAGAGGTATTTCGTTCCACCTGATACAATTCTGACATACATCTTTTGCCTCTTCAACACTCATTAATATTTTCAGACATGCTCACCGGTTTTGGAGTCTTTGAAGACTCTTCACCTTGTCCTTTCTTTAGAGCATTTCCGATTTGGTCGTTAAACGTTCTTCTAGGTCTTCCCTTTTAACTTTCCCATTTAGATATTATAATAGAAAATAGGTACCTGGTCTAACTGATCTATTGAAGTATGACTGGTTGGCGATTTGACAGTGTCGAACACTGACGAGTCGCTGTCGTGGTCCGACTGCTGATGAGGAGTTTCTGGACTGTCTGGAATCTCACCAACCGCTGGAAAATTTATATGTCCGATTACTGTGACTTAGGCAAAGTTTTTAAGACGACTAAAAGATTATAGACGATATATAGACTAAGGGAATGACGGGAGTTGATGAATAATAGAAAGATGCTTTTAACTTATATATTTAATTAAGATCCCAGTACCGCCAAACCTTACTTATTTTCTGAGAAATGAAATGTGTGGGAATCGGTACATAGTTTGAGCATAATATCTGAAAAATGTTTGTAAGTCCACTAAAAGATAGAGAAAATATACAAGAAGAATGTCTAACCTTTGCTATTTCTAGCAAGTAGCAGGTATTATTTGTGTGGTAGTTACCGTGCGGGTGTATGTTCCTGCGTGTGGCGCGGGGCGAGGGCGGGTGCAGTGCGGGCGCACGGCCGGCGCCCGGCGCGCGGCACACCGCCGCCTGCACCACCTCACACACGCGCCGGAACCGACGGATATTGCCTATACAAGTTACTCGTTATTAAACTCTATTATTATAACATGTGATTTAGATTATCTGTGGATAGCATGTTATTTTGTTATTGACCTCTAAAATAGATACTGTGATTAAAGTTATCTGTGGATAGCGTGTCATTTTGTTAGGGACCTCTACGATAGCAGTTTAATTATTTGTAGGTTATCTAAAAAAAGAATTGTATGCTATTTTACCCTAATATTAAATATAACAGATTTTTTAAAATTTTGGAAAAAAATTCTATGGCCGTATTTTTTAAATTATTATTAATACTGACCTGATAGTAACGTAAACGTGATTGCATATAAATACTCCTTTCCATTTTCACCAGGCGCTTTGGTTATTGTTGAAATATCAACCTGAAAAAAAAAACATGTAATATTCATTTATAACAAATAGGTTTTATTATTTACATTTATTTCATAACACTTATATGCGATTTATAACTGATGATTTTTTTGCGATTACGGGGTTAGATATTTATTGATATTTATTGTCAGTCAAACAATGACTGCTTTAAAATTTAGCATAATAACTAAATAATATTAAATCAAGTCACACAATAATGTTTAGGTTCAGAGCGTTTTAGGTTTTTTATTTTTAACAGGTATTATTAGACAAGTGTAGTCAAGCACAGATGGGCAATGTTAATATTAAATTTACCTGAAACCTGACGTGTCTTTGAAACATGGCGGGCGCGTTGGACCCTCTTTTATACTCTACACGAAACGACATCGGCGATAGCACGCTATGAGACAGTTCTGCTATCTGTAATTAAATTAAAATTAAATATTATAAAGCTGAAGAGTTTGTTTGATTAAACGCAATAATCTCTAGTCCGATTTGAAAAAATATTTTAGTGTTGGACAGCCCATTTATCGAGGAAGGCTATAGGATATATAAAACATCGCGCTACGGCCTTTAGGAGCTGAGCAATGGCCAAACAAATGACGAGAGCACAGCTCCGCGCGAAAGCAAGTATAATAAATATAATTGAGTAAAGAAAGCACCGCGGCCATGTAAGTTAACCATTTGAACGGACGACGGCTATACTCGTCAAGAACAAGCGTGCGTGTGCCGACGACGGCTATAACCGACAAAACAGTTCCATAAAAATATAAGATGAAGATATTAAATAATTAATTTTATGTGTTTTAATGCTTCAACTTAAAAAGAGAATTTCCTGGCTTGGCGTAGAGGGCACAGAGATATCGTTAATAGCCCAATAGTTATAAATATTTATACTCACACTTAAGAAAGCATGTATAAGATCCGCTTTGACTGTAGCCAGGGGTTTTCCCTTCACCAGCGCTGTGAAGGTCTCCTCCTTATCAGCTGATAGTAATAGAGAACCGAACCACGACCGTTTCGTCAGTTCTGGAGATGATTCCGGTGTCAAATGTACTTCTTCGGATGATGCTGTGGAGGTAGAAAGCACTGTTATTAAAAGGGTTCATACGTAGAAATGGCAACGTCGCATTTTAGTCTCATATTTAATGGTTTTCGATTTATTTTTTAATCGGACATTTTATATTTTAATCGAGGCTATTTTTTTTAGACAGAAACAATATAACAGGCTACTATTACTAAATAAATAGCGCGCTTACAAAGCTATTTATATTAGTATTACGCTATTTATTTAGCAACGCACACATAAACATCGTTCATCGACACGATATCTCAATCAGTTTGAGACTAGTACTATCGAACGCGACTGGCGTCTCGTAGACTTTAGGGACCCAAATATATACTTACTCTGCATTTTCCTCCTGTGGAACCTTGGTGATCCTAGGAAGGAGTTCTTTATGGTGGCGAGTCTTACACGCCATGGGGCAGCTGCTCCACCACCTGCTACTGGTGCTACGCCTATAGAAAAACATCAAAATAAATAACAAGATAATTGTATGCAAAATTAAGGACTTTGTTTAACCACATGGAACACCATTCTTCAGAAGACATTTAGGAACCGGAGTCGTCACCCAATAGGTGCCCTGGGCACATTAGACCCCACGATTTAAATCAGTAATAATTTTATATTAAAACATTCCCTAGAATAAATTCTTAGTGTATGTCTGATCCACCAACCCGCACTAGGCCATGTGTGGATTATATCCTAAACCCTCTCAGCTCTTTAAATAGACGACAGGACCCGAGCCCAGCTGTGTTATATAATTGGTTAAGTTACTATTCATCATTTCAACCCACAAACGTCCCAGTAAATACTGGGCAAAGTCACTATTATAATAATTATAAATATGTAATTAAATCTTACTAGTAATAGTCCCTAAGTTAGGGAAAATGGAAGGTTGCGGCGACTGTATGGTGCTTGGAGGTCCAGGTAATGAAGATCTTTCTCTCACTAAACAAACAAATATATATTACATTTAAAATTATTAGAGAAGCTAAATTAATTTAAGAGGGTTCATACAGAGGAATGGCAATGTCGCAATGTAGTGTCATATTTCGTGGTTTTCGATTTTTGTTATTTAAAAGGAGCTATTTTTTGAATTTTTTTAATACACCTTTTAGAATTACGTGAATAATAGTGTGTAAAAGGTACGAAAAAATTGCATTTACATGCAGTTCTATTTATATGCAAATAACACATTGGAACTTGCAAGGCGTAATTTTAATAGTAAAATAACTGTAAACATTACGGATACTTACTTTTTAATACACGTTCACGTAATTCTAAAAAGTAAATTGAAAACATTTTAATAAAATAGCTCCGAATAAATCGTCCTATTTGAAGAATAATGTTTTATCTTCACATAAAACAAAAATGAAATTATTAAAAAATTCGGCATTAAAACCGTAAACTATTGATTGATAAATTTTTATTTTATTCTTTAGTCAGTATTTTACAAAATACAAATTTGATCAATTGATAGTTTACGGTTTTTAATGCCAAATTTATAATAATTTCATTTTTGTTTTATCTGAAGACATTCTAATAGTTCAGCTAAGTGCTACTCCTACACTAAACCAGTTCGTTTGCTGCAACATACTTGGTGACTTATTTGTATATGTACCTTTTACCTGATTCAATTCTAATTACCTGAAATTGTGCATAGAACAAAATTATTCTTCTAATGGAACGAAGTAATAAAAATCGAAAACTACGAAATATGACTCTAAATTGCGGCGTTGCCATTCTTCTATATGAACCCTCTTAATGCTTTAGTTCGAAATAATATGATTTCACCTCTGTGTGATTGCGAAGGGCTATGTGGACGAACAGCCACCGAAGAGCCCATCACCGGAGACTCGTTTATTATTATCACAGCTTCACCAGGTTCACCGCCTGATTTAAACAAAAATACTAGTGTTAATAGGCAACTTGCAGTCTTTACCTGGTCTTCAGTCCATCTGGTGGACGCCCACGACAAACTCTTACAAGAAAAATCTGCTCAATCGATTCATGACAAAATACTTAATTAGGCCTATTTATTGTAGAACAGTTATGAAATTCTTAGCAAATATAAAGTTTATATTTTATTTCCATTCCATTCTATTCACTCTTTTAAAAAAATGGATATTTGTTTGATAAAATTAATAGTAAAAAATGTCTTACTTATATTAAGACTGATCGTTGGTCCTGTTGAGTTAGCTCGTTGGTGGTGATGTTCACGAATTGATGGTGATGCTGTAAATATAATAATAATATTTAACCACATTCACACAGCGCCATCTAGTCCCATATTAAGCAATTATATTTGCTTGTGTTATGGGTACTAAACAAGTAATACATACATATGGATCACGCCTCTTTCCCAGGAGGGGTAGGCAGAGACTATTTCCTTCCACTTGCTACGATTACGACATACATCTATGGCTTGTTCAACATTCATCAGTCTTTTCATGCATTCTCGCCAAAAAACAACTGATATACTACTTAAATATATATTTTTTTGTAAATACATACATATTATAGATAAATTACACTCAGACACAGAACAAACAATCATGTTCATCACACAAATATTTGTCCTGGGTGAAAATCGAACCCACGATCTCCGACTTAACTAAAAAGTAACCTGTGTGCTATTCCAGAGTATAATCTATCTGTATACTAAATTTCGTACAGATCCATTCAGCCGTTCTCGCGTTATTTAATAACAAACATACATCCATACATTTAAAATGTTGCATTTACAATATTAGTAGGATTATCTATTCTATGAATAACTTACCTAATGGTGATCCAGGGGTTGCCGGAGTACCCCCCAACGACGACACCCGGTGTGGAGTGTGGCCTGCTGTGGGAAATAAATTTTATATTATCTTTCGGACACTAAAACTATGCTCGGTTTCTGAGCCGTCAGATGAAAGTTATTTATCGATTAAGGTATAACCTGACTGAAGATAAAACTAAAACAATAGAACTAGTTTATTCATAGAAGTGTCATTTTTAATTTGTTTAAGTTATAATATTTTATCCTATCAATAAATCCCATTTAACGGCTCAGAAACGGGGCATTAAACGTATTTTTTGTGTTCATACTTGCACAAAATCAGACTTGTGTGTTGACTTGCGCAAACACTTGCCACAAACATACAATGTATTAGATTAAAAATATGATTTCTTTTAAATACTATTTTAATAAACTATTTTTTAATTGTAACAAGTATAGTGCGGACAATTTGTCCGCGACAAACTTATGGTTAGTCTAATAATAATTCAAATGTAGGGTTAAAGATGTTTTGCGGTATCCAGCAGACAAGAAACTGAGACTGTCTTTTAACACACACACTAAAATAATATCTTTTTTTCTTTTATTCAATCAGTCACGGATATTTTGTCCGCGGAATAAAATTTGACCGTCTTTAAGTAAAATTTTATTTATTTTTTAAGTATACGTACTTGGTGGACTAGCCGGCAGCTGCGGCGAACTTCTCCCCTCCCCCCGGCGACCGGACGCCGACCTGCTGCGACCAATCCTGTGCTCATACTCATACATTACATACAACAATTATTCTTATAGGCGTAGCCAGGGGACTATTTGTCCGACAACTATTTATTTTTGTTAATTCGTTTTTGACATCAATTTGAAAACAAATACTCGTTTATTAAATGTTCCTAGCTACGCCTATTATAATAAATAAATAAAAGTATGAAACAATATTTAATTAAACTAGTTGGTTCCGTACCTATATTGTGATCTTCTAGGAGTAATTGGAGATCCTTCGCTAATTTGTCCAAAGTGAGCTGATTGTCCATTCACCTGCAAACGAAAATAAGACACGTGAATACAACAATTATAGAGTAACTATTTAAAATGTTAGTAGATATTTATTTTCAATTCCTCCTCAATCCTCTTTCTTTTTCCCTTTTCCTTTTTGGGTAATCAACTTTTTGGTTGTGTTTTTTCCGCATTAGTTAATTGTTAAGTCAATGAAATGAAATCTCGTAAATTTATCTAAGTTACAAATTAATTCATAAGAAAGTCACAAGTTAAGAATGTAACATGTTATCCGAAAAATAGTGTCAGAGAATTTGCCTGCAACCATTTCGATGACGGGGTCGAACTACCTAAACCCCGACAAGATTGCCTGGAAACGGCTGCACCGATTTTGATAAAACTTATCTAAGAACCAACACGATCATGTCAGCTTTCAACCAAAAAACTCAAAATCAGCCCAATCGTTTAGGAGGTACGATGCCAGACAGACACACAGATACATATATTACATAGACACGTCAAACTTATACCACCCCTCTTTTTGCGTCGGGGGTTAAAAAGAGAGTTGTCTTACCCGACAAGTATCAAGTCTCTTCCGAGGGGGGTCAGGAGGAGGTGCTGGTGCCGTGGGTCGAGGCTCATCGTCTCTCGCTGGCCGTCGGCGCTTACGTTCCAGCAATAGGAAGTAAATCACTTTTTCTGTGTTGTGACTGTAAATTACAATGTTGGATTAGTTGGCTGGCCTGTTGGTCTAGTGGTTAGTGACCCTCACTGCTAAGTAAGCCGGAGGTCGTGGGTTCGATCCCCACCCAGGATAAATCTTTGTGTGATGAGCATAAAGGTTTGTTCTGTGTTTGGGTGTAATTTGTCTATAATATGTATGTATTTACAAAAAAAATAAGTTTAGTACCCATAACACAAGCAAATATAATTGCTTACTGTGGGACTAGAGGGCGCTGTGTGAATGTGGTAGAATATTATTATTTAATTAATATTAGTTAACTAAAATTATTCAATAAAATATTTACACATAACTTAAAAATATACACAGCTATCCTATTTAAAAAAAAAGATACTCTATTTACAAGAAAATTCTATAAATAAAAATATATATCTATATATATAAATAATTGAGATCAGGATGCCTGAGGAAACGTATTCGTTAGTAAAAATGTTTATTTATTGCAATTATTTACACCTTGAACGAAAGATACTTAACTATTTACAAAAAAGAAGTACCTACCTATTTTAAATACGATATTTCTAAATTCATACGAGTACATATCATACATATAAAAATATACTCCGAAATGATAATGCAGATTACATATAATATTTGTTGCGACCCAGGATTTGAAGCTGAGATCTTATTAATTGCAACCATAACGCTACCGCTGCGCAATCCAGGCAGTCTGGTCTACTATTATAAAATTATAATATCTGTATTTTCTGAAGTATATAAAGATGCTATTCTTAAATAGTTCTCTCCTATGTTTTTTTTGGTTGTAAATAAGTTGTTTAGTTTTAATTTATATAGTTAATTTTTAAATTTAAAACTGTATAAATACATATTAATATAAATAATATATTATTACTATTATTCAAAGATATACGTACTGTGGACTTAAAAGTTCCTGTATTAGTTTGTCCCTCTGTTTAAAGCAGCCAAGACTGCATATCGCCTGTAGCACGTCAGGGTCTATGGCTTCTGCTGAAGGAAGTACTCTGGTCTGAACCACCTCCATCATTGGTAGCTCTTGTTCCAACTCTCCCCTGCCACCAGCAGTCACCCAAGGATGTCTTGTTATGTCAGCCAACTAAATAAAAATAAAGTTACATAAATATTGTATCTTTTGGTCGCCATCGCTTTATTAGTTATTATATTTCTAGAAGTCGCGTGGGGCTTCGCTCAAATCATTCTTTATTTGGCCACTGCTCTGCTGATATTGGCTGTAGCGTGATGTTATATAACCTATAAACTGCCTCGATATATGGGCTTTCCAACACTAAAATAATTTTTCATATCGGACCAGGGCCCTGATTCTGACTCATCGGATTGCTCCCGGATCGTAAACTTTTTCGAATCTTAGAACGACGTATTTTTATGGTTTAAGTTATTAAGTGTTAGAAATTAGTTTACCGTATAGAAAATTAAAAACTGATTAATATTGGATGTTTTTCCACATCCATCTATTTTTTGAACATTCTGTTTTTTAACTTTAAATAAACTGACAGTTTTGGCCGAAAATACTCCGACAGCTCAGAATCAGGGGGCAGTAGCTCCTGAGATCCTAGCCTTCAACCAAACAAACAAACTCTTCATCATCATCATCATTTCAATCCATAAACGCAACTGCTGCTGCTGATCTCCTCCAAAGTCATGTTTGATAAATGACTTTGATGAATGTATGTAATTTAGGTCAATAATCTTACTGTCATCCTTTTCTCAGGGTTGACCTCTATCATTCCTCTCAATAACTGTTGACAGTCTGGCGGAACAAAATGTGGAACGTGGAACACTCCTCGTTTCACCTGAAAAAAAAGTAAATACACATAATAATAATATATTATAATATCGACGTCTCCAACGCATTAGGTCTTAACTCAAAAATTCACATTTTACAGGAGAGCCGTTTTAATGAACATTTTTTTGTTTTGGTATCTGTTAAACCTTTTCACCTGTGTTTTTATACCATACAAACAATTATTAGTCATAAGAAACTGATGCCGAGCTATGGATGCGATAAAATTAATAATTAAATAAATATAGCCCATTTTAGAACTTACGACTTTATACTCGAAGGACAAAAGTCGTATCTCTTTGTTACGACCATATGCTACTAATGAGACCTGCATATACAACTCGAATAAAGTCGTATGTTTAATATACGACCCTATGCTGCGTGCAATCTGTCATAATGTCTCAAAAAGAGGGTCGTATCCAGTGTATAAACCACATCAAAACTTGTTCAAATCTGATTTATTAAACCAAAATTTATATAAGTCTGTGTTCTTGAATTACCATGCTAAATACTTAATTTATTTTGTTTTATTTTCATAAAAATAACAAAACGTTGCACTTCTTTTCTACGAAATTAAAGACAATAAATGGACTGTTTGCTTTAAAATAATTAATATTATTCATAAACGTTAACGTTTTATCAATTAAAAATGAATTTAACAAAAATAAAAGTCTCTTCTAACAAAATTATTATAATCATTCAACAAAATTATTATACATAATGAAATTCTTGACATAATAAACAAAATTGCACGACAATCATTTACAATACTGCCGTCATAAGAAAGAAGGCCGTAACTACCTAACAATTTTGACAAAAATGAGTTACTTACATGTTCGGAATCAGCAAAGAAAATGCTAGCTTATAAACTTACTCCCAAAGCTGTAACTTGTATGAGAGCAGAGATATTACAAGGATTTTAGCCTTAACTACGACAAAAATTCGGGATTTTCAATTTAAAAAGCCATAATTACACAATAAGGGCCTTTTAAAATAGTATTTCTGAAATACTACTCTGGAAGGTCGCAATTACCAAATAGGGTTTTTGAAGTAAGCAAAATCTTTAAAAATAGTAAGATAAAAAACCCTAACTTTGCAATAAGGCCTTTTCTTATAATTTTACTGAAGAGACAAGCGCGCGAGAGTGGGTGCGTGAAGAGTATTTTGAATCCACGTCGCTTATTGCTAAGCTAGTAAGTTGTGAAGAAGATGGCTGTAACAGATTTTTATAAAATTGCTTATGATACCTCTACTGCCAGAATCCAATAATCGAGTCCACGAGCGTATCTGCGTGATATTAGTGAAATATGTTTTAAAAAAGGAAGCTTATGTTTATTTTACAAAACTGCTTTCACTGCCAATTACAAACAACTAGAATATTTAAGAAAAACTGTAGCAAAAAAAAGTTTTACAGAGCATGTCCCAAAACAGATGAACGCAAAAATTATATTATACAAAGGTTAGGACCATTAATGCCAGCAAATAGAATGTTGTTTTTTTTTTTGGCACAGTTTAGATATGAACAATACTGCTGCGGACCTGATGATAAATCAGGAAGACTGAGTACGTAGGAACCATTTAAGGAGATTATTTTTTATGTTAGAAGTGTTTTTGTTTAAGTTTGTTAATTATGATGTGATTCATAGTGACTAGCTAGCGTAATGTAGCCTCACTTCTAATTCTATTATTGACATCGTGTCAGAATATTATTATGATATTAAAGATAGGTTCCTCTTGTCTGTAAAAGTTCCTAAATAAACTGTTTTAAAGATTATTGGTTGTTTTTTGTGTTATTTTAACGTCAGAAGTTACATTTTTGTTTGTTTAATGAGTATAATTAATAATGTTTTGTTGATTTTATTAGATAGATAATGCAAATACTGTAATTAATAAAGACTTTCCTTTAAAAATGATTTGCTAAAGCGCTTCCTAGTGACGAAGTAACTAGTGCTTGTTATATACCTACTAGAATGTTACGTAAGAATTATAATTATTTTAAGTTATGACTGAAAATTCAACGTATTAGACTAATTGATTTAATAAACTACCTATTTTAGTAAATATTCTTGGTTTCCTTAAATATGTCTTGTTTACGAATATTAATTGTCTGGACAAAGGCATTTATGCGTATTTTACAAACTATTGCTAACTCGTTAATTAAAAAAAGGAGCAATTGCGTATTTAAGGCTTTATTTGTAAGGATTTTGGACTTAAGAAGGTCAAGTTCCTGCTATGAAAAGGCGTAATTACATTCTACGCAATTTCAGGTAAATATTTCACAATTTATTATTATTGTTTTGCTTAAACAAAAGGGAAAAATTAAAATAAATACATGTGTATAAATTTAAATAAATTAATTGTGGTTCATAATAAAGCCCATATTTTTTGACATTTTATAAAACAAAATCATTAAATAAATCACGGGCCTTCTTTGGATAAAACTTGAATTATCTCGGAATCAACGTTGAAGTAGTTACGGCCTTCTTTCTTATAACGGCAGAAGTCGAATTAGATAGTATTAATTACAGCTGAGTTGTAATTACTTAAAGTGTCAGGTGTTTCCTCGTGAGTACTACAGTACTGGTACTGCTACTATGCAAAAAAGATTCATCGAACATCGTCTTATATAAACTCCACTGGACCACAGCTTCAGATGGCACCGGCGATTCTAAAAGAAAGAACACATATTATTTCAATATAATTATAATTTAAAATACGAAATAAATCAATTTTAACCATGTTTTTATTGATTATTTAAACGCAAATAGTTGTATCTTTTCGTGGTAACAAAGCATAAGGACTTAAGTCAATGATACGCTCTTATACGCATAAATAATTTCAAATTAAAGCAACGCATAAGGTCGTTACTTTAAGTTACGACCCAGAGAGTAAAAAAAAAGAATCGTAAAAAGTCGTAATTTACTACTGCGCGTACGCCGGAACGGCGCATAGAGTCGTAACATAGACGTTCCGACGTTGTGCGTTGGAACCGATTAATTTTAAATTTTACTACTAATGCAATGAATACTAACGTATTAATATGAATCCTAATGATAATTTAATATAAAGAAACATACTATTGACCAAAAATATACGTAAATGCAATAATACTTACCATTTCCGTCATGTTCACCGGCCATTATTAGTTCGCTATTAGGTACAGGATCATTTAAAACTAATTTAAATATCATTTACGAACGTCGGTTACTAATTTCACTAATATGTAATAACTATAATCATATTTACATCAATAACACTTTAAAAAACGATTATGAACTTAAAAACTTCGTTGTGCAAAATTGCGAGTTCACTGCATGTCATACGACGTCGGAACTGTGCTGTGATTGATCCGTGCGCCACCGGCCGTTCGCCGCACATCGGCTTAACTCGCAGTGCGACTGTTTGCGCGGGAAGGTTTACTTGATAAGACTATTAGCTATTAAATATCTCATTAATTAATGAATATTTTTTTGTTTTTTAAGCACAGGTATATTAAACATGATAATGTTGTTCAATTGGATCAATAATATCATTTTCGTAAAAAAATGTGTTCCGACTTTATGCGTAGGAGGCATCGATATTCTACCATATTCACATAGCGCCATCTAGCCGCACCAGACACAGAACAAACCTTCATACTCATCACATAAAGATTTGTCCTGGGTGGGGATCGAACCCACGAGCTCCGGCTTAGCAGTCAGGGTCACTAACCACTAGACCAACAGGCCAGTCAAATTAATACATATTATTATATATAAATAATTTAATATTATGAATGAATACATAATAAATTATATATTATGTTCATAATAAATTAATACATATTATTATTTTTTATTCTTGATTATGTTTCTAAAGTTAAACTAAGCAGTATTTCAGTAACATTAGGACCATGATCTACCGAACCAAAAAGGGTGTACTCACATATAATTTAGAGCACCTATTACACAAAACATATTTTGCCTTTGCTACTCGACACTAGATGGCGTTGTTATTTATGATATGTTTTATCAACTGATATAATTTCTGTAGTCTTATTAAATAAATTAAATTTACCTTTTCAAGTAATTGACGTAAATTATCATCGTCGAAGGGCAAGGCACCGACCAGCAGCGCATACAAAATAACTCCGCAAGACCACACATCTGCACGACGACCATCGTATTTTTCACCCTGTAAAAAAATAAACTTGTTAGGTACACGATGAAAACATAATATTAATAATAATTTCTAAGCTATCAAGTTTTATTTTCATAAAGGGGGTATTTTTTTAAATTTAATTTACCGTCATGATCAGTTTCTGTTACAACATTTCCGTGAAACAAAACGTAACAAACAGGCTTCTATAATGATACCAGTGCTGCGTAGTTTTCCCCACACATAAGGTAAAGAAGATTAATGTACCTGTTTTTAATATGATTTTTTTAGATAAAAATAAATAATGATTATAAAGATAAGACTATGCATAGATAAACTATGATACTAGCCAAAAATAATCATTTGCGGTATTTAAATTTGCTCTTCCAAATAAGTATTATCTCTACAATTACAAACAATAATGTAATTTATACGAGAGACTTACAAACACCAATGAAAATAAGACAAGGGACACACGTAGTGTATGTGTATGGGAGTGTGTCTGTAGATGTAAAATTCAATTAATTTGTTTATATATATAAACAATATAAACCACTTATTTGATGAATTTCTTGTCAAACAAATGATAGCACTGTAAAAATAAATATTAAACAAACTAATAATCGTAAGCAATATAAATAATATAAAAAAACAAAAAAATTAAATAATCAAAATAAAAAGTAAAATGTAATGTAATGTAGGAAACTACAAATGAGTTGTGGCAACATCGTTCACCGTCTTTGAAGTTTGAGGTCTTACGTCAAAAAGCGACCAATCAACGGCCAAATATTACCCGACCGAATGCTATTTCCATTTGCGTCAACCGTAACATGAGACAAAAATATGCAGCTCTCATTCATTCGACAGAGATAGCGAACGTCGCACTTCAATAATTGAAATGTTTGTAACATATTGATAATTCATGAACGACCGTTGCTTTGATTTCATTCCGTTGAGAATATAATTTTGTGATATTGTTTGTGATATCGAAATAAGTGCAAAATGAAGTCTGCTAAATCGAAACAGAGATTAAACGACATGCGAACGCCGGCTAGAAGTAAACAAAATCTAATTGGCGAACGAGATCCTGTTCAAGTATATTGTCGTCTTCGGCCCATGCAAAGAGACTCCGATGCCCCTTGTGTCAAGATAATTTCGCCTACAACAGTGCTTCTGTCACCACCAGCGACGGCTATAAGCTACAGAAACGAAAATCCCAAGACTATGAAGTATACATTCAAAGAGGTTTTCCCGCCCGAAACAAACCAACAAGAAGTGTTTGATAAAGTCGCATTGCCGATCGTGGAAGGCCTAATTAAAGGTAAAAATGGTTTATTATTTACTTACGGAGTTACTGGTAGTGGCAAAACGTACACAATGACCGGCGAGCCTCAAAATTGCGGAATTTTACCACGAGCCTTGAATATCATCTTCAAAACAATAAACGACTTCCAAGCCCACAAATGTATATTTAAACCTGACAAAATGAATATGTTCGATATTCAAACGGAGGCGGAAGCCATGTTGGAACGCCAGCAGGAGCTCCATAAGTTCAGAAGTGGAAGAAAAAATAACTCGAATCCAGATTTGGCTATGTCTGCTTCTGATGTGACTAAAATCGATGGCATTAATGAAGACAACCAATATGCTGTGTTTGTAACTTATGTAGAGATATATAACAACAGCGTCTTTGATCTGCTTGAAGACGGGCCACCAATAAGCCGAAATTTACCAGTAAAAATTATCAGGGAAGATGCCGCTCACAATATGTATGTCCATGGAGTGACTGAAGTTGAAATAAAATCTGCTGAAGAAGCATTTGAAGCTTTCTATCTGGGTTTGAAACGTAAACGCATGGCCCATACAAATTTGAATGCTGAATCTAGTAGAAGTCACTCCGTTTTCACAATAAGACTGGTGCAGGCACCGGTTGATGAGATGGGTGAGGCAGTGATCCCGAATAAAAAGTTTTTAAACATCAGCCAGCTAAGTCTAGTTGATTTAGCGGGCAGTGAACGCACTAACAGAACTAAAAACACTGGCCAACGTCTCCGAGAAGCAGGTAACATAAACAAATCATTGATGACACTACGAACATGCTTAGAAGTTCTCCGAGAGAACCAAATAAGTGGTGCCAACAATATGGTCCCATATCGAGAATCGAAGATCACACATTTGTTTAAGAATTTCTTTGAAGGTGAAGGTCAGGTACGCATGATAGTGTGCGCTAACCCTAGGGCTGAAGACTACGACGAGACTGTCCAGGTTATGCGATTCGCAGAAATGGCTGCTGAAGTTGAGGTAGCTAAACCACAAGTAATTGATGTTGCAGCTACCATAGGGTTAACTACAGGTCGTCGGAAGGCTAACAGACTGTTTACAACTGCCCGAGATAACTTGGCAAGGCCAGAAGCTAAAGACTTGGAATTGGACTTGGGGCTCGTGTATAGTCTTGGACCGGACTTCCCTAGTATAGAACTGAATAGTTCTCAAGCAGCTCATATTATTAAGGAATTAATGGCTCATTTGGAAATGAGAATGAGTCGTAGAGAAACCTTGAAGAGGAGTAAAGCGATTAAAGATGAGAAACTGCGTTCAGCTCTGTTAGAGATGGAAAAAGACTCTATGGAAGTTAGGAGTGAAAATAGGACTCTAAAAGCTCAACTAGCGGCTACAGAGCGAAGAGTGAAAGCTTTAGAAGAACGCCTGACTTTTACTGAAAACAACTCTCTAACTCATCAAAGGAAATTAGCCGAGATGACAGAATACACTGTTTCTTTAAAACGGGAGCTTCAAGAGAAGGAGCAATTGCTCAGCCAAAACAAATTCGACAAAGAAAAGCATAAGAAGATTCTAGAGAAGAAATATAACCATAAAATCGCAGCAGAACATGAGAAAGCTAAAGAAATAAACTTTGAAAAAGAACGTCTTAAGAATGCTGTTGAAGAGAAAGAGAACCAACTTAAGATTATTGCTAAAGTCATCAATGCTGACAGAGGCGATAATAATTATGAACTATATGAAAAGAATACTGGAGAAATGGCTGCTCAGACCAGTGGAGGTAGAGAATTTACACCTGGATCGACTCCTAGAGCATTACCAGCACATTTATTGACACCGTTCAGCTCTGCTCCTCACACTAGAGATACAAGAGAAACCCCAGCTTCCTCCCGCCGTGGTGTAGCAATTGCTAACCCAAGACATCGCCGCTCTCTATCTGCTGATGGTAAAGGCTGGATAGAACATGCTCCTAACAAGGTCGTTCCAATGGGTACCGTTATGAAGCCTAGCATAGCCCATAGTAAAGTCATTAACAAACTTACTAGCGTGAAAGATATAGCAAATTCACGAACGTCAAAATACTGTTTAATATCTCAAGAACAAGATACTGACGGTGAATTGGAAACGAAATTATACAAAGGAGATGTCGTCCCAACTTGTGGAGGGGGTGCCCAAGTTATATTTAATGATGTTGAAATGTTAAAACAATTCTCTCCGACTAAAGAGGCTTCGCTGACTCATTCTCATCGCACTTCTGGTACTTGTGCGAGGCATTCTGGTAAGCGTAGAGATACAGCGTGTTCACCGCCGCAGACGCCTTCTAATACCAGCAAGAAGCAAAGGGTTGACGATGATTAAGAAACTCTGGAATACCGTCTTGAGAATAGTGTAATACTTGTTTATAGTGAATGACAGTCATTCAGAAAACTTTGTGATTATGTGTGTGTGTGACCTGTGCTATCTTCAATGCTTGAATTCATCTATGAGCATTGTAAGTTTTGTTTATAATTATATTTAACTATATAATATAATTGATTCATTTTCTCAAATTTGAGCAGATTTTTGAGAGGGTAAAATTTTTTTGTTGAATTTTCTTACAGTATGAGTTATTATTATTATGTGAGAAAGTCAAACTTGTAGATAGGTGATATTAATCAAATTATGTTTTTTTAAGTTATTTTTTGGTTAAATTTCTAAGGAAATTGTATTAAGTGGGTATTATATAATCTGAGGGACTAGGGGATTGTCTCGATAAGGTACTAAAACTAATATAACATTAAAATTAAATTTAGAAAATTGATTTTGCTATGAAAAAGTTTGGTAGAAAAATTTGGAACTAATTTCATTAACAAAAGTATTGCATTTCTAAATACTCTAGCTAGCGCCACCCAATCAATATTTACCAAAATGGCCTGTGATTTATTTCATTAAAGACACTTTCTGTGATTGAAATTAAATTTGCTCATTGTAATAATTACATATAATTATTTTTTAAGGGATATTATTGTGCAGACATTGAACAGAGAGTGGTGGGTAAGGTCTGGCAAAACAGGCAGTGATTTTGTGTCTCATATTGTCACCAGATAAATCTTTTTCATGTCAGCTTGTATGTAAATATGGCAATTTTTAGACATACTGGATAAAACTGGAGTTCAGTCTTTTTAAGTTAAGGTCTGAAAGTCGAGTTATTTCAACAGTTTTATTAGATAGAATAATATTTGATTTCATAGGCTAAACCAATCTATCGGTAACAATTATATTTGCTTGTGTTATGGGTACTAAACAACTAATATACCTACTACTTAAATATTTTTTGTTTTTGTAAATATATATATATGCCTCAGTTAAATTGTTAGTATTAGTAAAACTATAATTCATGTTCTTTTTTAAATTGTCTGGCTTAATTTACTCGCTGTCTGTTTGGTGTTTAAAACTTGGCAAAACTAAAATAATAAATTTTCTTACTTTTGCATTTATAAGAGTAATATAAGGCGCTCGTAGCATGTGGTACTGAGATCATCGAGGTTAAGCAACGTTGGGCAAGGTCAGGCCCATGATGGGTGACCGTTTGAGGCAATTTCATTCTCGAGCGTCTCCGTGCTTCGGAAGGCACGTAAAGCCGTTGGTCCCGGTTATCACTTAATTTGGTAGTCGTTATGTCAAGTTGGAAGCCTTCTGGGCGACTTGATAAAATCCAACACTTGGGTCTGTCTACACAATAAGAAGAAGAAGAAGTAGATAAATTTGCGTCAGTTAATTAGTTCAACACGGAGAATTTTTAGAGGGTATCCCGTGTCGGTATACAATGAAATTTAATTTATTTTTAAATGATTCTTGTTAAGGTGATTGTTATGAGGGTAACTCTAATCCTGTGTATTAAATTAGTGGTCTCAATAACACGGGTCATTTAATTTCATTACTGTTGATTATTTGAAGTAGGGTGACGTTTCTATTAAAGTCTAACAGCGTCTAAGTATAAGAGACGTAGACGTGGCGTGTGCGTGACGACTGCGTGGTGTGTGCGTGACAACTGCGTGGCGTGTACATGACGACTGCGTGGCGTGTGCGTGACGTCTGCGTGGCGAGTTTCCCTCTTTTTTAGCACATTAGTTGTGCTCATTGCTTATTGCTATCCTAGTTTTGAAATATTAGGTACTTTGTACGATTGAATAACTTTCAAAATAGTGCGATTTTTTGTAGATTTTCTTGAAGGTTTTGATTTTTAATTAAACATTATAATACATAAGATTTAATCACACAAACTCTGAAACAAACATTTGCAGATCATAGGTACAAATATTTTTTCTGACCCGGGGATCGAACACCAGACCTCAGAAACCGCAACCGTATACAGTACCGCTACGCCACGAGGCAGTCATAAGATTTTCACTAATTACACGAGGACGCCCAAATTAAATGTAAATTTTAAACACCTCTGCCTACCCTTTGGCGTCAAAAGGCGTGAGGCTAAAGACATAAATTAGTTTAAAAGACAACAAGACTCCGTTTAGGTTATTAGTCACACAATCGCTTAATTTAGTTTTGTTTACCAACATGTTTTATTTAGTCGGCAGTAAAGCCCTTTGCACCAATTGAGGCAATTTAAACGTTTAAAACAACGTTAACTGTACGGCTTTCATCCTAATAAGTTAAATTTCAATACTGTATACAGATTAATTTCGTCTCCGCTTTGCTATGGAGGGAAGTGGAACCTGTCTTTCTTACTCCCCCATCTCACCTACTTTTTTTGTCAGCGACTGGGCCTTATACTCGGGTCGAAATTGATGTAGAACAAACAAGATCTGACTATCTTTTAACCTTTTGACCGCCACGTCAAATCGGGCATAATCGTGCTCAAGTGCCATAAAATTCAGTTTTTAAGATTTAGTAATAAAATCAATGATTTAAAATCTTTATCTTGTATTTATACCTGAGTTTTGTCAACTATGGCCGACATTAGCGAACAGCGCACGCTTGCGCTGGTGTTCAAAAGGTTTAATGTCTTTTTTACTTACACCAATTAAATTAAAAAAACACTTGAAGTTTTTTATTAAGACGAGTACAGTTTAAAAAGTTAGTTTTATGCCGTGATATCGACATAAAATATATTTTGACAGTGATTTCTTTCCAAAAATTCTACACCTATTTTGGCCCGAGTATAGTTTAGATTGAAGATATTATTATATTCAATTTTCCAAGAGATTGCGTGCAATGTCTCGTAAATTCTTCGATCTAGCTCTTTGTCAAGAATGTCTTGTTTCTAGACTGTGTTTCGATTCACGTTGATCGACCAGTCCAGTCATGAAACTAAAAAAGCTGACAATAGTGTAATACACCTGTGCCTATCCCTTTGGGCATTAAAGGCTTGAAGCTATGTATTATTGATATTGTACTTAATTATAATTATGTGGATATGGGTATGCTTTGTAATTTGTACAGTCGAGTTCATTAATATATTGGCACCATCAAGGATTCAAAATATTATGAGCGTTGAAAAGCTCAATAAATACTATAGAATCTATGGATCAAATATATGTCCTCATGTGAATGGTTCAATAAAATATGCTGTACATTATGCAATAAGTTGTAGTCACCCTTTTCAACAAAAATATCCAATGATGGTGCCAATATATTAATGAACTCGACTGTACTACACTTGTATTTCTTAGGTTTAGTTTAATATATAATTTGTGATTTTGTCATAAAACGCTATCAAATTGAGTTCAGCAAGGTATGGCATTTTAGACTTGCCAATGTAAATTGAGACGTATGTAGTAGTAGGTAGAGGTCTTGTCAAACTTGAAGTTTTAGCTTATTTGTTTGGATATGGGTTTAGTTGTTTGTATATTACTTACATAGTTTGTAATTTCGCTATAATTGGAACTGTATTAAAATACGTTTCATATAATATAATTTTGTTTTATTTAAATGCCGAATACTTCATCAGCAACCGATTAATGTCTCACTGCTGGGCTCGGATCTTCTATCCTAAATCTAGAGAGCTCACAAGGTTTAGGCCATAATCCACACACGCTGGCCTAAGGCCGCGTTTCCACCAGAGCGACGCTGTGTGGCGTCACGTAAATGAAGCTATTCTATTGGTTCATTATAAACATCGTATCCTCACACATCTCTGATGGAATCGCAGCCTTATGCAGATTAGTGGATCAGACATACATTTAGAATTTCTTCTAGGGTATGTGGGTTTTCTCACGATGTTTTCATTCAGTCAGCAGATGGTAAGTCACATGACTAGTACATATAAATTCCACAAAGTGAAATCCACATTGGTACTGCTGGTCGGTATCGAACTCAGACCGCATGTTTAGCACGCCGGTCACTTATCCATTCAGCCACTATCGCTTCTTAATACATACGTACTGATTAATATTTTTATATTTACTCCCTCGGTGGTGCAGTGGACGTGTTTGCTATTGCGTTCGAGGTGCTGGGTTTTGGACCTCATCTGTCCGCATCGAATCGCATTATCCTGTTTCCATCCCTTAAGGGGTTATTACAGTACACGATATTAAGGGTCCCTTTATGGCAGCCCCTGAACAACCGTGTACTATGCGAATCAAATAAGAATGGAATCGCACTTGACAGCATTTGCCGCAAACTTCAGACGAATGTGCAGATTTTTGTACAGCCAGCAGAAATAAAATAGGCAAAAAAATTTTCTCGTTTAGCTATAATAATAATATTCTACCACATTCACACAGCGCCATCTAGTTCCAAAGTAAGCAATTATATTTGCTTGTGTTATGGGTACTAAACAACTGATATACTACTTAAATATATTTTTTTTTTGTAAATACATACATATTATAGAAAAATTACACCCAGACAAAGAAACAAACCTTTATGCTCATCACACAAAGATTTGTTCTGGGTGGGTATCGAACCCACGACCTCCGGCTTAGCAGTCAGGGTCACTAACCACTAGACCAACAGGCCAGTCCTCTAAGTTATTTTGTTCATATTATTTTGTCAGCTAAGTTATTTTGTTACAACTTACAAGTGTTAATTTAATTACTATTGATTTTTTTGTTGTTTTTCTTTTTGCATTACATAGTTTTATGACTTACTACTACTACTTATTCAGAAAATAAAGATCTTCAAACTGAAAAAGTATGTATGTACTTGTAATGTGTTTCGTTTTTTGTACACCCTACTTGTAGGGTATGAAGTTATCTTCAAATGGGAAATAAAATGGCGTCTTGTTTTGACAGTCCCATTATTATTTGACTCACTCGCATAGTAGTGTAATATACTAATGGATCAAGAGGTAGTATAATACACTGTCATCGTGTTAAGGAGGTTCCTTAAAGGGACCCTGAAAATCGTGCAGTGTAATAAGCTCTTTATTGTCACCAAGAACCGTCATTTTTAGAAAGAGAAGGAAAGCGGGTGTTCGGCCGTCTTTTTAAGATGATGACGATGACTAAAAATTCCAAAGAATGGCCATCAACTTATTGAAAGGAGATCACGGGACTTTTCAATACGTATCTTATCTGTGAATATGTCATATTAAATTTAAAAAAAAATGCATTTGCTCGTGTGGGCGCCCCAAACGGCATAAAACTAACTTATATTTAATAAACTAACCGTTGAGTTGCCCGTTATCAAATTAAATTGGATAAAACAACAGGAAACAAATAAAGTGCTTATTTCCGTAGTTTAAACTGTGCTATTGAAGATATAATCATAGAGTAAGAATTTGGATTTGTTGTTTTTTAATTTAATCGTTAGGGGTCAACGTCTGCTGGTCTGGCCAAATTAAAGTTTTCACAGGTCTTCCCATTACTGCCGCTCTAAGACATGTCGAAGACAGACGAGAGTGGAAAAGTCCTTAGGTAGGTACTCCTTACTAAACAGACACGACGGTCTCTTCAATTTTGAAGCGCTTATAAGATAACTTATTATTAAGTATCTAATTCTTTTACATAAGTAATTAAGTAGGTTATTATTCATCATTAAGCTATATAGTAGGTAGGTATTATTTTGGAAATAGCTTAATGGCGCGAACGGATGAAAGTAAAGACGAGAGAAGGCGCGAAATCTAAATTGTCAATTGTCTGTGGCGGGAAATTCGTTCAGAAACATCCCGTTACTGACCTCTACCATCGAGGCCGCAGACTAGTATACCATTCAAAAATAAAACAGTTACATACCCTGATAACCTCTGGACAGGCATAATGCGGGCTTCCACACGAAGTCTCGAGCAGCGAACCAGCGGGTTGCAGGGAGGCCATTCCGAAGTCGGCTATCTTTATATTGTTCCGCTCGTCCAACAGTAGATTTTCTGGTTTTAAGTCTCGGTGACTGGAATTGGAAATGGTTAGATAAGTGCAGGTAGCGGGACCTCATATACCTAGCTACTACATAAGTATATAAGAATCCAAAAATAATGAAAGGATATAATAATGTTTGTCCCGTCCCTCCTTCCAAAAAGATAGGACGTAAGAAAACATCATGAAAAGTAATTTCTAATTATATTTTATCTGCACAAGTAATCCGTGAAATATGCAGCGATTTTAATTTTGAGGATTCTGGGCCTGTAAAAACCCCGTCAATATAGGTATAAGCTACACCCATGATTCTCGTGAAAGACATATACTGCGGCTGGCTACCCCGAGTATTTACAGTAAAGTTTTATTGTGGTTTTTTTTTTCTATGGCCATTCCCGCCATGTGAAACCTATAGTTTTTTACATGGGGAAAAGTGGGACCTACCTAGATAGTACTGTTACTTATTTTTTGCCTAGAATACGAGAGCAACGAAACCTTATTTTTTATGCAATTTTCTCTTAATATATATTTTTTTTAATCATGTTATACACGTACCATATAGAGTGACTGTGACAGAAGTCGAGCGCAGAGATGATCTGTCGGAAGAACCTGCGTGCCTCCTTCGGCGTCAGGCGACCTTTCTTCACTAGGTAGTCGAAGAGCTCGCCACCGCTTACGTGTTCTAATACTAAATATCTGGAAATTGAGAACGGGCTTTTAATTGGATTAAAGTTTTTTTTATGGTAGTTTTTTTTTTAACACGACGGTGGCAAACACGGTTTAAAGTTTTGTCCGTGTAGTGACGGATTTAGAATACATATACGTAGTATCCCTTATTAGTCTGTGGAATTCATATGTAACTACCCCATTTCAACCCGTGGGTGTCGTAAAAGGCGACTAAGGGACCTAACTTTAAGCAGAGAGAACACTGCGAGAAACGGAAAATTAGAAACAAAATCCTATACCAACCCGTCTGGCCAGCGTGGTATAGTAGGCCGAATTCCTTCTAAAATCTTTGGAGGAGACCCGTGCCCGTCCCGTGCAACAGTGGTACGTTCATGGGATGAAATGACGATGGTAGTTTAATAGTATTTGAATCAAAGTCAACCTAGTATTTTTTTAAAAGACATACCTATGTTCTGCTGGAATACTTACAAATATTTTTTATTCTCGTAAACATCAGACAATCCTAAAACGTGCGGGTGCTCAATTAATTTCATAATTGCTATTTCTCTTTCCACCTGAAAATTAACAAAACAACATGTTAGTTTTAATTAATCTATCTAAAATATATATAATAATAATAATAATGGTAAATAATAATAATAAAATAAAATTCCTCGATAAATAGGCTATCCAACACTAAAAGAATTTTCCAAATCGCACCAGTAGTTCCTGAGATCCAAGCGTTCAACCAAACAAACAGACAAATAAACTCTATAGCTTTATAATAATAATAATAGTACCTATAGATACGAGTACATATAATAAAAGACCCTAAGATTACCATGACAGTGGTTTTACATAAACATAACATAGCATCACGCCTTTGTCCCCGTAGGGTTAGGCAGAGGTGTTTGACACCCACATTTCGTCAGCTATGTTTGGTCCCATGAAATAGGGGGCCAGCCTATTGTCATCTACCGGAAACATTTGTGTTCTCAAACTCCGGGAAAATCTCAATATTGGAATTTCTTGATAGAAAAGTCCAATACCATTTTCACCCGACCCGGGAATCGAACGTGGGACCTCTGGCACAGCAGTCGTATACCCCTTCCGCTAAGCCACCGACGCAGGTTTTGCATGTATGCATGTAATACCTACTGGAATTTCATGATAGAAAAAACCCAATATAATTTTCACCCAATACGGGAATTGAACCTGCAACCTTGCACAGCAGTCGTATACATTTCCCGCTGCGCCAATGAGGCAGTCTCTACAAAAAACTGAGTATTTGTATTAATTACCTTCATCAACACACTTTCGCTGAGTTTCTCCCTGTTGATGATCTTGATGGCTACCTTCTTGCCTGTCACGCAGTGAACTCCTAACTTCACCAGACCTGAAACATACACAACAGAATAATAAGAAACTCGTAGTATTAGTTTAGGCAGTTTCAACGCCGCAAGCATATTTGCTCATACCGGCGCATACGCACTAAGAAAAGTCGCCGAACCCCAGTCAAGTGGCACTATTCGATCTATCTATTCTATCGACATGTCAAATTAGTATATTGATCACGTGACATGTCGATAGATTATGTCAGATATGTGTTCAAATGTATTGAAGTGACATTTAAATATAACGAATAAAATCAGCGATTTGCCCCTTGTCTACTCTCAAAGGGTCGCCCGGGGTCGGCCATATACATATTATGATAGGCTACGGTAACGGGTAGTTTGTATGAAATTTGGTTTACAACAGCCGGCTAGACGGTTGGAATCCACCAAGGTCACCTTTGTTGGAAGGCAAGTTTATAACCGTGTGGCACACGTTTAAGTATAAAAAACTACCTATCAGTATTTTAAAATACCTAGTTTGTGTTCCCGCTTTGTTCCTAAAACTATCTGACAGTTATTACATAACCAATATAAATTTGCGTCTGTTTTTGGCACGTATTGTTTGGATTGCAGCCAATTTAGCTAACCAAGCTATCTCCTCACATCCCTGAGGACATAACTTATGTAACTTATGTCTCCCATAGGTACGCCAATTAACGCCATCTACCGTAGTTATTGTGCATTATTTAATGACTCAGTGCGACATCTAGTTCTCTAGATGTGTACTAATTTTCTTTTGCCTGATGTGACAGGTGACAGCTGCACGGAATCAGAATTTCTTGCTTCTATACTTTCTATCCCTATCTGTCACTTAGAAATTCTAAGTTAGAACCCTCATTTGCTAGAGTGAGAAAGAGAGTGGGTGTGTGAGAATCGACGATGTGCTTGGCTCCAAAGAACTTATATCTCCTAAGTAGCTATAGGTATATAAGTTCCTTGCTCGGCTCTCACTCCCTGTCTCTCTAGTAAACAACAGTTTGAGGTGACATAAAAGATAGAAGAAAAGGCAAATGCGGTTCAGTGCGGTGTATGTATATATATTTTAACTCAATATAAACTGACCATTACCTAATTATTTAATAGGAGCTACTTCTTTTTAAATGTTTTCAAAACACTTTTTAGAATTAGGTGAAAAGTGTGTAAAAGTACCAAAATCATTTCGTTTACAGTTCTATTTATATGCAAGACATTGGAACTTGCAAGGCGTAATTTTAATAGTAAAATAACTGTAAACATTACGTATACTTACTTTTTAATACACGTTCACGTAATTCTAAAAAGTGTATTGAAAATATTTAAAAAAAATAGCTCCGTTAAATAATAAAAATTTAAAATCTCTAAATATGACACTAAATTGCGACCTTGCCATTCTTCTGCATGAACCCTCAATAATTTCAATATATAGGTAGTTCAGCTTATTTACGTGCAGGCGGAGCGGAGCCGTAGGCTACACCTAGTCAGTAAAAAACTACAAAACAAAATATTCCAAAACAAATTAATATGCACTAAAAAGTAAAAAATAATTGCGTATATTTCTACAACTTAATAAATCAACTAACTTTACTAACTCAACACATACCTATGAATAACAAACAATTATCAAAATATTTTCAGAGTTCTCCTAAGTAAAATGAAAAGAAAAATATTAGACAACTTGTTGTCATCATTAGTAAAGCCTCGCGTAATCTTGGTTTTGTGATGCGTACTTGTAAACCTTTTAGAAATTGCCATAGTATAAAAGTTATTTATTATGCCTATGTGCGTAGTATTTTAGAGTATTGTAGCCCAATCTGGGCACCTCAATACAATGTCTATGCTGTTAGAATCGAGGGTTTACAGAGGCGATTTGTTAGATTCCTAAACTTTAAAAATAAGAAACGCCACGATTCCTATCACTCAGACTGCAATAACTATCACCTGCTTCCGCTCGAGGATAGACGTAAAATCCTTGACATGCTTCTATTTTTTGATATCTTGCGCGGTGGAATCGATGCTGCTGATCTTTTATCGTGCATTCAATTTTGTTCCCCTAGGTATCGCACCAGACAAACCCACTTATTTAGTATACCTTATCACCGCACCAATTACGGAAAAAATGCTGTTATGACACGACTACCTCGCATTTATACTGAGAATTTTGAAAATATAGATATATTTCATCTGTCTAAAGACTCATACCGAAAACAACTCTCAGACTCACTGGTAAACAGAAAAGTTGTACTCTTGTTTTAAATATTGTTTAGCTTTTTTTATTTTCTGCTTTTTTTGTTTTCTGCTTTTTTTAATTATATTAAGTAGTATTTTATGTTAAAATACGAGTAGGTACTCTGCTCTTTCTAGTTTTATATACGAATGTCGTGAAACTCTGTAATTGGCTTAAGATTCAATGTCAATGTTTCTATGCTTGTAAATTGTAAAAAAGCTGTTGAGTTTCCTAATAAATAAATAAACTTAAAAATCAATTAAATTATTACGATAATATTATAATGTAAGTAGGTACAATCGACTAGAGAACACCATAACATTAAACTACAAATAAAAAATACCCTAATCTTAGACCCCAACCAAATAGCTAACGAATTTAACACATTTTTTGCATCAGTCGGAGAAAAAAATACACAAAAGTCAGATGATACGCCGCGGAAATTGCCAGTACTCCACTCCATTATGAATACTTTTTTCCTTGAACCAGTAACCTATCGCGAAATCTATAACATCATAAAAAACCTAAAGAACAAAAAAAGCTTCGGTATAGATGAACTACCACCCTCTCTTTTTAGACAATGTGCAAACGAACTTACATTGCCATTTTGTGTACTTATCAATCAATCCTTTGAAGAAGGCGAATTTCCTGATTTACTAAAAAAATCCATTATCAAACCTATACATAAAAAAGACTCCAAAACCGATCCGAACAATTACCGTCCCATAGCCCTACTACCAACTGCTTCAAAAATTTTCGAGAAAACCATGTATGACCGCGTCTATCGTTTCTGTGAAAAATACGAAATTTTTGATGAGAGCCAAAACGGATTCCGAAAAAAACGTTCAACTACCCTTGCTGTCTATAAATATATACAGGAAACTATTAATATAATAAACAACAAACAATATGCAGTCGGAATACTCCTAGACATGACTAAAGCATATGACAGAGTCCAATTTAACATTCTACTAGATAAATTATATCAAATAGGCATTCGTGGGAAAGCTCACAAATGGTTTGAATCATATCTAAAAAATAGAGAGCAATATGTTGAAATAGAAAATTATGACCCTAACCTTAAAGAAATTTTAAACATTAGATCTGATAAAAAAATTATAAATACATCAATACCACAGGGCAGTGTTATCGGTTGCTTACTTTTTTTAATCTACATCAACGACCTGCCGAAGGTTACCAAAGAACCGTGTGTACTATTCGCGGATGATATATCGCTGCTTATCTCGTGTAAAAACGCAAATGGATTAAACGAACGACTCCAAAACATATTTGATAGCATCGCAGAATGGATGAAAGAACATAATCTTGAAATCAATTACGGGAAAACTAAATTAATGACACACTATCCTTATCAAAAAGCCCCTTTAGAAATAGATTTTTCAACAAATGGTATAAAAATAGAAAATGCAAAGGATTTCACACTTTTAGGAATATCCATAGATACTAATTTAAATTGGAAGACTCATGTAAAAAATATCCGATCAAAAATATCTAGATTCGCCTACGCTCTCCGGGAAATTAAGAACACTACTAACTTTCAAACAGCATTAACCACTTATTATGCCTACGCATACGCTTGGCTCAGTTACGGAATCATTGTATGGGGTAATAGCGCGGACACACATTCTCTTTTCATTCTCCAAAAAAAACTAATCCGTATCTTGACTAACATAGACCAAACCGATAGTTGCCAACCCTATTTTAGGAAACACGAAATACTTACCCTACCATGCATCTATATTATGGAAATGTGTAAATTTGTGAGAAACAATATCACCTCCCTTACTAAGCGTCAGGACAGACATGCAGATAGATCACTAAGACACAAGAACCGATTATTGCTACCTACTTCTAATATGACCCTTCATTCCAATAGCCCTCATGTAATGGCAATAAAAATATATAATAAACTCCCAGAAGCCCTAAAAGAAGAACCTTTAAACATAACATTTATAAATAAGCTAAAAAAAATACTCATAAATAAAGCCTATTATACTATAAAAGAACTCTTTGATGACAAAGACTTAAAATAAATAATCAAATACAATAACTACAATAAATATAATACTATACATTAATAACTATTATATATTATAGTTAATAGATACAACTACATATTTAATTTAAAAAAAAAAAAATATATATATATAAAAAAAAAAATACAACAATTACAATATTACACTAGAATATTATATAATGAATAGGTACAATTACATACTTAATTTAAAAATAAATAAATACATGCAAAAACTACAATAAATATAACACTATATAATAACAATTATTACATAATTAATAGGTACAACTACATACTTAATATAAAATAAATAAATAAATACAACAACTACAATAAATATAATACTACACAATAATAAATATTATATAATTAATAAGTACAATTACATAATGAATCTTGAAATAAACAAATACATGCGAAAATTACAATAAATATACACAAAAATAATAATTACTATTATTGATATGTGCAATTGCATAATTTAAATAAATATAAATTCAATACCTAACAATATCCCATCCTCCTCTCTTCTACGTTGCCGTGCCCAATAGGGTCCATATTGTATCCATAACATTATCTAAGATCTTTATAACATATGGAGTGCAATAAAGACATTGAGTATTGAGTATTGAGTACAATTATTGTTATTTTTGGAGTAAAAAAAATACAGTCGAATTGATAACCTCCTATTTTTGAAGTCGGTTAAAAATACGATTAACCATCGACTTTTGTCTACGAAGCGTGACCTAAATACGTCCGAACTTGTCTGACCACCGAAGTGACCTAAAGGAAATAGCCTGCCCACAGCGACTGTTTGAAATGTAGGTACGTCATATGAAATGTCTCGTACAAAGCGAGAATTCAATAAAATTGGACGAGAAAACGGTGTGAAAATATAGTTTTCAACTGTGAAATGTCTTTTATTTTCAGCATCACGCCTTTTTCGTGAAGGGGTAGGCAGAAGTGTATCACACTCACATTTTACCATTTATTATTACATTTTATTATATAAATTATATCATTTCATAAACCCATATTAGGTTTTCATTTACGAGACGCTTTTTAATACATTCATTCGTAATCTTAAGTTAAGTATATGCGGAATAAACGTACTAAAGTAAATTTTGCGTGTGCAGCGAGTGGCAAAACGACTGTCATTCACATACCTACACATAAGGTTTTAGAGGTTTAACCGAGTGAAGGAGACGTGTTACGAGAAGGTTTATACCGTTCGACTATATTCTCTCGTTTGAAGTTAGGTTATGTACCCATACTACGTGAACCGTTCAGGAGAGGAGAGGGTCCTTCAAAAGGGTATGTTAGTTTCTAACTTACTTGCTGCACCTGGTAAGAACGTGCACCGCTCAATATGCACCTATTAGGCAGGCGATTACGCTGCTCAATTCTTTGATTGCTCAGTATCCAGATATCGACATATTTACTAACAAATTGTCATTTTTCTGTAAGTATATGTATATACAAATGAGAAATTGTTTAAAGTTTTACCTGTGGCTTACTACACGTACTGGGAAACTGTTAGTGTAGTAAGCAATTGTATAAATAAATAAATAAGGTATAAAATGAATTAAAGTACATAAGGAGCGTCAAGTATACGGAGTAAAGGTATGAATGAATTCAATGAATGCATTCATTTATATGATCATTTTTTCATATGATTTATTCATAATGATCAATATTTTTGTATTGTCCGTGTAGTGACGTGTTAAGAATACGTAATGTTACTACCCCATTTCATCCCGTGGGTGTCGTAAAAGGCGACTAAGGGAGTAACCTTAGGCAGACAAGAGTACTGCGAAAAGCCTATAACCTTCCTCGATAAATGGGCTATCCAACATTTAAAGAATTTTTCAAATCAGTCCAGCGGATCCCGTGATTACCACCTACGTCCCAAACTCACAAACTTTACCTCTTTATAATGTTAGTATCATCATCAGCAACCCATTAAGTCCCACTGCTGGGCTCGGGTCAATGTTAAAAATAATGAAAAATAAATAATAAAATAATGTTAGTATAGATAACATAGGGAGTAACCTTATACAGACAAGACCATTGCAAGAAAAGGATAATTCGAAACGAAACCCTAAGTATACCAACCCGTCTGGCCAGCGTGGTATAGTAGGCTAAATCCCCTCCACATTATTTGGAGGAGACCCGTGCCCAGCAGTGGGACGTTTATGGGTTGGAATGATGATCAATATTTTTGTTGTTATATTAAAAACTTTGAAAATCTGTGAAAATAAAGAAAGTATGTTTGGGTCATATCTATTGCAAATATCTTTGATTGTTATGATACAGCCTTGTAACATCATATGCTGCACGTGGTAACATTTAATGTCGTGTCGTGTAAGTACACTCCGTATAAAGTTTTAGAGCTAGTAAAATTAAATAAGGAGTGCAAAAGAAGAAAAAACCCATAAATTAAGTTATAATTGAGCCGAGAAGCGACATGTGATTTACCTTACCCTCCTACGTTACGCACGAAGTTCGTTATCTCTATGATAGCTTAGCTTAAACAAATATATACCTTAACATAATATATTCAATGCGTGTGTCATATCTCGGACGTGACATAATCCCACAAGGAAAGCCCATCCGTACATCTTACGTGATTACTGTCTCTGTATCGATTTACTCGTAACAGTCGTAACACGAAGCTGAAGTACGTACCTAACTCATATCATAGTTTTGGTGACTTTCATCGTTACAACCCACTGGGCACAGGTCTCCCCCAAACATTGTGAAATTAATTAAGCCTACTATACCACGCTGGCCAAACGGGTTGGTATAGGTAGGGTTTTTTATCTTATTTTTACAATTTTTAGTTTTTTATAAATAGTTCTCTGCTTAGTCCTGTAGAAACTAGAAACTTCCAGATTTTCTGAGCAGAGATTCTGTATCTCACCAGGTTGCATTTGGAGCTGTTCTAGATTGATACTGTTTTTGTGCATGAGTGGCCCACAAGCAGAGGACATACATTGTAGTTTCCTTCACAATCAAGATCTGCACTTTTAGAGCGGCTCAGAGTAAGTTTAAGGTTGTTTAGCTTACAGTGGCCGGTGAGAATTTGCAATAAACTTTTCTTTTTTTTATACTACGACGATGGCAAACAGACGTACGGTCCGCCTGATGGTAAGCGGTTACTATAGCCTATGGGCGCCTGCAACACCAAGGGCATCACGAGCGCGTTGCCGACCCTTAAGAAACGTATTCACTACTATTTTGAAGAACCCCATGCTGTACTGTAGTCCTTTGGGAAAACTATAGGTACTTTTATGTGAGTATGGTGCCTAATAATCCTGTGACCTCTGCCTATCCCCTTTGAGAGATAAGTGTCCTATTATGATATGATAAACCTGTATTTGGTAACCCTATGTATATAACCTAAGCAAACATACAGAGGCCATCTCATATGACCTACTCCATAAAATATAACAAGGGTGTTGGTATTTATTGGTAGAAGCTACATCGGTACCACCTACAATAGAGCGCGAGAATTTCTTCTCACGATGTTTTCCTTGATAAAGGCGTGCCACACGGTTATAAATTTGCCTTCCAACAGAGGTGACCTTGGTGGATTCTAACCGTCTAGCCGGCTGTTGTAAACCAAATTTCATACAAACTACGCGGATGGCAACCAAGCTTCCCCCAAGGTCACCTCTATTGGGACGGCTATTAAAGATGATGTCACTTGACTACTTAGTACCTAATTTACTTTAAAGGGTTTAAGGGTTGGACCTCTCGGTACCGAAAAATGGGGATAGCGGAACTGAGAATCACTATCGCTATCCCCACTTTTCGTTTATTATAGGTATTGAGGCTGAAATCGATGTAGACTGTTTGTAAACAAATCACTGCCGAAATGCTGTAAAATTTTGTGATATATTTTTTGAAGCGATGGTGGCTGCATTGATAAGTGATCGCCCCGTGCAAATTACGCGGTACACTCATGTCGCCGCCATTTCGTTTACTTGTTAGTAACTACTGACCATTCATTACTTCTATGTCAGTAGTGATTATGTTTTATTATAATTAAATTATTGCCTTTTAATAAATTTATCATACTTAAGGTAATAATCTTGTAAATTTAACAACACATGCATAGCTATTTCAAAGATAACAAATCATATTTTTTAATAACTAAAAACAATAAATAAGTCGAGGTCCAAACATGACTTTTGTTAAGTCGCAAAGAGGAGGTACTATATTGCTGAGAGCTGGGCACAGCTACCACAAAAAAAGAAATTTAACTTCATGTGTACTTTTATTACGATCTTCACCATCAAATCCATAGAATGCTCTACTGAAGTTTTAATAAAAATATTTAAAAGTCTTTATTGCTGACAGTACTTTTTACTTACTAAACAGTCGGGGTCGATTTGGGGTATCTAATATTCAAGGGGGCGAGTTACAACATTAAAGTAATCGGGGGCATGATCCACGGGGCGAGCGGAGCCTAAGCCCCGAGTTCGATCCCGACCGGCAGCAGGTACCAATGTGGGTTCCACTTTGTAGAATTTATATGTACTTACTAGTCAACTGACTTACCATCTGCTAACGGTGTGAAGGAAAACATCGCATCGTGAGGAAACCCACATACCCTAGAAGAAATTCTATGAGTATGTGTGATCCACGAACCCGCACTAGGCCAGCGTGTGTGGATTATGGTCTAAACCCTCAGCTCTCTAGTTAGAGGAGAGGAGACCCGAGCCCAGTAGTGAGACTCAATGGGTTGCTGATGATGATGATGATAGTTGACAGAATTTATGTGAATAAAATGTTACCTGTCTGTCCTTTCCCCAAGGTCTTCTCCAGCCGGAAGGGTCCGACATACTGGTAGACCTCTGAGGTCGTTGTAGATCCCCCTTCCATCTTCAGTCTTCAATACACGTCCAGTCATACACATAAGCACTGTTCATATCTAGCTAGTTCTCTCATTTCGACAACAGATGGCAGTGTCGCACTATGGTTAAGTTCTAGTCATTTTTTTTTAATTATTTTTTTTTAATGGACGGTCTTACCATTATTAGTACCTAGTTTTATTAATAGTCATTATTAATTACAGTTTTTAGTGTTTTATTTGATTCTGAATGTATTTCACGCCTGCAGGTTTTGAACCGCGATGGCTCAACGGTAGCGTGTAAGACGCACAAGAAATCCTTTCAGGGTTCAACACACGGGTCATATAAACAGGATTTTTTAATCAAATGAGGCTGCCAGCTGGTAAACGGTTACCGTAGCAGAGACACGTGCAATATCGGGGCATCAAAAAATGTTGCGGACTTTTCAAAACGTGATGTGAAATTTAATCAACATTGCTTGTTAGGGCGAGTGTTTACTGTGTGAAATTGCAACAAATAAATACCTACTTAGCTATAAATAGTTGGGCATTAAAATATTTATAGAAATAAAGAAAAAAAATAATAAATGAATAAAATTAATTAGGCGACATATGTTGATTTTATAACGGTAAATTCTATTTTACATCATCCGATCAACAGATTCCATATGCCCAGTAGAGCCTTAAATCAAAAGTCTAAAGCGGTTTTACTCTTTTAAAATGAAATATGAGCTTTCCGTCTCGCATGGAGTGTCTAGAACTCATATTGGAGGCCACTCTATCTAAATGAAAACTAGCCTGAAATACAATGAGCTGCGAATAAAGGGTACAGATAAAAAATGTTTTTATTCGTTTTTTGGAGCATGGTATTTCTACTTAGGTACGTGCCTATACAAACTCTAAGCCACAACACTTTAATTTGCAAGAGGGTTTTCATTCGTCAGATTGTCATAAAATGATTGATTGAAAACAAATGGCGAAGACAACGAAAGCTTTGAGTAGATAGCGCTGTTGTAGCTATCTTACACTTTTAAAGGGTTATTACACTACACGATATTCAGGGGCTCTTTAAGACACCTCCTGAATGCTGTTTAGTGTATTAAACTAATGGATCAATAGTATAATATACTACTTGGTGTTCAGGAGGTGCCTTAAAGGACCCTGAAATATCAACAACTGCTGGGCTCGGGTCTTCACTCCTCTAACTAGAGAACTGAGAGGGTTTAGGCCATTTTGTACAGTAATCTGGCGCAATTAAATAGAAGCGAGTGTGCCCGAATGGATAAGAGACCGGCATGCAAATCATATGGTTCGAATTCTATTCCGAATAGCAGTTGCCCAGCATTAAGTCTAAAGAAGTGCCGACTAGTCGGCGACTATGCAGTAAAACCGACTATCCGGCCACTATAAGTAGACGGCGACTTCGACTTCTTACTTTGTATGTATTTCTCAGTTAATTGTATGTAGCTTGTCTCGATACTTTTATGAGCACGATACTCTTTTTTTTGACACTACTCATTATCGATACTTTCTATTCGAATATTTGTTGCGACTTGCGCGGTAATCAGCTGTAAAGAAAGCGTCACGGGAAACTGTGATCGGCTTGGCTGACTAGTCGGCCTCCTTACAATTACATCGTCTTGTCGACTTGTCGGCCAAACTCATAATCGGTACATCTCTGATTAAGTCCAAAATGGGTACTTTTTTATAGAGACGTTGGCCATTAACGTATTACGTGAACTATCGCGACAATTTAAAGAAATAGGTCACCAAAGGTTTTTAGACTAAGAGCTTCATATTCATTCATGGCTAGTTGACTTGGAGAGCTGCCAGCCGTTTTATCTTAACATCGAACTAAGAAAGATATTCCTTGTTCGCCACTCACAAATGTCAGGGAATATAAGAATGAAATGAAAATACTATACTAAGCTCTTTTTACGGCTTCGTTCGCGTTTTATATCGGCAATAAATTGTTTATGCATTGATATACAAAAGTCGACTGGCCTGTTAGTCTAGTGGTTAGTGACACTGACTGCTAAGCCGGAGGTCGTTCGGTTCGATCCCCACCCAGGACAAATCTTTGTGTGATGAGCATAAAGGTTTGTTCTGTGTCTGGGTGTAATTTATCTATAATATGTATGTATTTACAAAAAAAAATGTATTTAAGTAATATCAGTTGTTTAGTACCCATAACACAAGCAAATATAATTGCTTACTTTGGGACTAGATGGCGCTGTGTGAATGTGGTAGAATATTATATTATACTTATTTTAAAACTTACTGTAAAGGGATAGTAACAATTTTCTTAAGACTAAGTTTAAATTTTCTTATGATTAAGGTAACATCCCACTGCTGGGCACAGGTCTCCTCCAAAGATTTTTGTTGGAATTTAGCCTACTATACCACGCTGGCCAGACAGAATATGATGACCACCTATACAAGCTGAAACAGTGGTCAAATAAAAAACGATGGGAGTGAAGCCCCGTGCGATAGTACCTACATTTATAAATAGAGCTGGTTTTCATTGTCACAGTCTGATCACAATCAGTTCCCTTTCCTCACGTAACAAAGGTGGCCGAGCTACAAACAGACAACAACTGATAACGTTACAATAAGGAATGAACAGTGACATCTATCGGTCGGTTTATGTACTATTTGTGTACATATTTATTTTTATGTATGAATTTACAAAAAAAATGTATTTAAGTAGTTTCATAATGTCACTACCACATCTCAATCTGTGCGTGTCGTAAATGGCGACTAAAAGGAGTAATGCAGACAAGAGAAATGCAAGAAAAGGCTATTCGAAACAAACCCTACTTATATCAATATCAACCCGTCTAGCTAGCGAGGTATAATTCTAGGCTAAATTCCCTCCACATTCTCTGGAGGAGACCCGTGCCCAGCAGTGAGACGTTTATGGGCTAAAATGATGAAATAGTTTCTTAATTGTCTAGTACCCATAACACAAGCAAATATAATTGCTTAATTTGGGACTAGATGGCGCTGTGTGAATGTGTGAAAAATGTGAAAATATTATTATTATAATATTTATATATGAAATGGTTTGAATTTTAAATCTATATAAATAAAACTACAGTGTCTGTTCGCCAATGTAAAAGCTGTTTTACTCCATGTATACGAATGTAAATACGGTACCTACTTATAACCAAGAATCTCTGTCTGTCTGTCTGTCTGTCTGTACCTATATGAACAGTTTGTACAGGCTTATTTGGTTCCAGACAGCTGACGTTAAATATTTTTCTGTCATGAAATTCTCTCATGAATTGCCTCGTTTGCGTAGTGGGATGTGTGTACGGCTGCTGAGCCAGAGGTCCCGGGTTCGATTCCCGGGTCGGGTGAAAATGGTATTGAGCTTTTCTATCATGAAACTCCAGTATTGAGATTTTCCCGGAGTTTGGTAAACAAATGTTTTCGGTAGATGACAATAGGCTCGCCCCCTATTTCATGGGACCAAACATAGCTGGCGAAATGTGGGTGTGAAACACCTCTGCCTACCCCTGCGGGGAAAAAGACGTGATGCTATGTAATATGTATGATATTCTCTGTATTTTATTAGAACGGAGTTAGGAAATGTTCCCGGTTAATGACAAAAGGCGCCCCCCCTGTTATACGGAAGTTGATGGGACTAAATAAAGCTAGCAAAATTATGGGTGTGATGCACCATACACCTCTGAAGGGATAAAAAAACCCTATCTCTGTTCTGTAGGGTAAAATGACTGTCATTGTGGCGTAGTGGTTAAAGCGGTCGCTCCGCCCTTAGTATTATAGACGTGGGTTCGATATCTATTTCAAGTCTGGGTGTGTTTGTAAAGCTCCCCATAACACAGGGCTTGTTCCATAGAGACCGCATAGTCTTTAAAAAAACATAATTCTATGTTGTTCAAAATAGCCAGCAATAAAATAATAAAAAAATTGTTTATTTATGTAAAAAGTACAAATATGTTAACGAATTCATAAATTATAGAATAGTAATACAAAAATACGTTTTAATTGCCTGAAAAAGGTAAAACCTGTGCTTCAGGCGAGAAGTTCTTAAATGCTACATATAATAATATAAATTAGCATATAACTATTTAAAAATATTATAAATAAATTACCTAAATCAACTATAACAAAAATGATAGTAATAATTATTTTAAGGATTAATCTTTTTAACCTAAAACAATAATGTCTCATAAATAAAAAAGTATTTACCTAACACAATCAATTAACAGAGCATGTTAGGTTATCGTGTAACTTTAATAAAATCAGATAACAGCCATAAAACAACTGGGTTAAAAAAGTTCAAGGTTCTACAATTACCTTGGTTTGTGATAAAAAAGAAAAATTAGAAAAGTATAAATGTCAAATAGCAGAACGGCGCGAACGGCTGTCGTAACTGTTTTATTTTGGGGCAATAAAATACAGTTGTTGCCAGGTCTGAAAAAAAATCAGAAACGGGTAGACAGGCTTTTTGGATACTCTACATCCAAAAAGCCTAATTAAATGTCTGTCTACCCGTTTTAATTAGACATTGCTCGGATTTTATTCAGTTTTTTACATTATTTTTTAAGGCTACGGCGACTGCTACATTAAAAATGCAAAAACGGATCCGGATTCGGATCCGGCGGATATAGATATTTATTGTCAAAATCCGTGGATACGTATCTTAACTTAACATTTTTACTCAATCAGTGACGTTGCGCATGACCTTTGGTAATTACGTCACTTGACTTACGCTTTGTTCCCACAAAGCGTCAAGTTTAAAATTATTTTAAATAAGACGTACCCGTCTTATAAAAAAAAATTCATGGGATTTAAGTTTTTCATTACTACGAGTATCTAGTCACCTAAAACAAAAAAGAATTAACCAAGAAGGTATAGATATTCTGAAGAGATGGGATACTACTACATTCAGCAATTTATATGAAAATGTTGACAGCGAAATTAATCAAAATGTAATTATTTATTTCTATATAATAATAAATAGGTACGTTCGTTCATAAATAAATTCGATTACGACGGTATATATTTTTAAATTACAATTTCATGACGTTAATACCTACTTTGTTAGGAAGACTGCCGCAAATACATTACTCTGCCCAAATAAATCACACTCTTGATAGTTTAGACTTTAGGTATATTTTTCCTTGAACTTGATTATGAAGTTGCGTCGTTATTTTTTAACAAGTTAGATTAGAATCGCACAAAACCAAATTATAAAGCTTCCGCTCCTAGGTTCGCCTACGTGGTATGTCGATAAAAACCTATGCGCTTTTCTAGGTCTTAAACTATCTCTAAATGAAATATCTTGAAGATCAGTTGAGCAGTTCTGGCGTAAACGTAACAAACAAACTCACTTTCCCATTAGTTATCATAATAATCAAAAAGTCGAGTGGTAAAAACAAAAATGAGAATTTAAAGAAATCCTCGACAATGACAACAATGACCTTGAAACTGCTGCACCGAATTTGATAAAACAACTGTCACGATCATATCAGTTTTCAAATAAAATAAACGGTATCAAAATCGGCCCATTCGTTTAGGAGCTATAAATGTCACAAACACACGAAACCGTTGATACTCAAAGAATACGTTAATTTGGCATAAAATACACATTGATATAAAAGAAAATAATTATATAAAATTTTATTATTGTTTAAAAAAATATGTTGAGACCTCAAAATCCATTTCTTATTATATTATGACATCCGCGGACGCATCTGCGTATGTATAGAGTAGCTATAAGAAAAAGATCGGCTGAATTGCGAGTTCAAAGGTCAATGATCCGCATATTATGCTACAACTGCGGTCGGTGACCTTCGTATAAGTTCATCAAAAACCAATTACGTCAAACTATTGGGTGAGTCTCTCCTTTCAAGTAGAATGTTTAGCCTACTGTTGCCACGCTGACTTAATTTGGTACCAAGAAGGTTTTATTTCAAGTTTTCCTTTTTTTTCTGAGTCTATTGTCATTTGGTATTTTAGTACTGACTCTTTTCAACATGTCAATATTATAAATACGAATAAATGGATGTATGGATACCTAGATATTTGTTATTCAATTACGCGAGAACAACTGAAAGGTTCTGTATAAAATTGAGCACACAGATAGATTTTTTCCAGAATAGTACATAGACTACTTTTTATCGACATATAACGCGGGTGGAGCCGCGGGCGAAGCTAGTTTCATAACATAAAAACTCTAATCATTTTGCTACTAAGGCATGATCGCCTTCTGTTACTACACAACTAATATAGCAGGCGGAGTGTGATTCACCTCTGCCTACCTAATGAGTACTAAAACTTAATTACTTAGGTAATAAAATAAGTTTCAGAATGCAACAATAGTTTTCTATGCTTAATATTCAAAGAGGTACTTTGTTTGAGTTTGAATTCATTCAAATAAAAAAGTATTTCAGCAGTAAAAAAGTATAATTATTATCACCCGGACGAAAACTTAGTAATTAAATTCTGAGATAATATCTCAGAATTTAATTATATAGGCGTCATTGGAAAAGAAACCTCTAAATAAAACTCTACCTTTCCATAGAGAGAGAGACTTATGCATCACTCAGCAATGGGACACAATATGAGATACCTAATGAATTTCTAAGTTAAAAATTAGATGTTTGGTAGGGCTAATCTCAGAAAATCTTAACCCGATTTGAGAAATTCTTTCAATAATCAATACCTTAACATTTGCGTGTAAATGTATTAATATACTACACAAGTAAAGTAAGTCTTAGTTTTGTAACATAAATTTATTGAAGAATTTATGGGGTTAAGGATTTCGTATTCATCGTAGACATGCTACGTTCGTAGCGGTCGTAGACTCGTAGCTTTTGCGTGTTATTATTGTAAATAATTAATTGTGTCTGCAAAGGACAAGTCGTGTTTTTAGAGAAAAAAATTTTAATAGGAATTTTATTGTTTTTACTGTAAAGGTTTGGCGTCAGAATAACGCTATTTATTTTGGAAATGTGGGTGGTTTTGCAAATCAATAACGAATACAAAATAAAGTCTATTATTAACTTTTTTAAATCGTCTATTTGAATGAAGCTTTTTAGGGATATTTATAGATAAACGAAAATATGGCGACTCATGCCAAAATTTTAAAAATAGAACGCTGTCGTATTTTGTTTTGTATTCGATGAAATATTTTATTTTTAATTCTAGTGGCCAGGATTATTAAAAAAAATTAATGATTTAATAATTGCAATGCAATTTTCGCAATATTCGAATGAGGCATAGAAATCGCATTCAGAATCAAGTAATTAGAAGGGTTCGGGAATAAAGTTAACAATGCCGTATCAACTTACTGAATTATTAAAAGCACACACAATCTAATAATAACACTGGATTCCGCATACACCGTATCAGCACGTCACTAAAAAATCAATATAAGCAGTCTTAACATCACTTTAGTTTTACACAACACACCAATGCGTATCCGAAACGGCAAACACTGGATATATTCCCGCGCATTTTGATATTTATTTCTTTAATTTTATATTTTAATAAAATTGTAAAATATTACATAATAATGTAGGTTGAAATTTTATGTTTTCCGTGCGGGCTGAGTACGCTCCGCGCTCGGCTACCCTCGGGGAACATCGGGCGTTTTCGTTTGGGGGTGAACTGAGTGACTCATTACCCTCTGAGGGGTGGTTTTGTGTTTCATTCTACGCATCAAATGCAAAGTGCTACTTTCATTTTAATCTTATTTTGAACTAATCTAAAAACTGATTCTTCTTATAATAAATAATTAATTTTGATATTTTTAAATGTTAATTTAATAGTAGTTAGATAATAGGTACCCCATTGCACTATTATTTTCTTCAAAAATAGTGCACAGTGCCATCTATATGATAAGTCAAGCACTTAGAAGATTTTTCGTTTCGTCGTCGCCGTCTTCGAAATATTGTCCTGTTGCAAAGAACCTTAAAAATTTCTAAAGATTCAACTATGAACAAAAGGGAAATATCTTTATTAATGATAACATAAAGGCCCGTGAAGAAAAATAGCAGGTCTACCTACCATGAAAATGGATGACATACATTCAAGTGCATTCGAAAAATTCCGTGAAAATTAGTAGGTACCTACATAATTTACGGAATATCCCCAATTCTCAGAATTACCCGAATTTTCTAAAGTTTTGAATGAAATTTCATCAAGTCTATCGAAACCATAGATTTAGTATGTACCTACGCGGATCCTAGGTCTATGATCGAAACCATTATTTGAGTTTCTTGTTAGATGAAAATTATATAATTTCGTCCTATAAAATACATGTGTGTTGAAATCGCTATTTCGTCATCATCTTATCAAAAGCCCAATGACGTCCTGTTGGACGTGGGCCTCACCTAATTACCGCCATGGCGATTAATTTTGTAACCGCCTGCAACCAACGGCTACCCGCAACCCTTACCAAGTTGTCGGTCCATTCTCCGGTGGGAGCTGCATTCAAATACCTGTTTCCCTCATCGCCCATAGGTAATTTTATGTGGCTAGCCCACGTTTTAACTAAAAACATGTTAAAATACGATAAAACTGCATCAATAACGACAATAGATACAAAATAAAATTCTAGGAAATAATTTAAATGAATTAAACCGCCAATTTAAAAGTTAGTCGATTAAAAATTATAATCGTTCAATTGTTTCGATGCAAATTAATTTATACGTAAGCTGTTATTTTGTTTTATTTATTAGAGGTCATGCCGTCATGTTGTTTTGTAGATACTGTCAACCTTTTTTATTTTTGTTTTTCAGAGGCTTCCTTTTTTAAAATTGAAAGAGTCAGACGGGCACTGATCTCTGTGCAGACGGGGGAGTTGTCTTTGCGCTAGTTTTACACCATAGACCTAGGATCCGCGCGCTTTTGGGGTAGATTATGTATATACGTACAGCACACATATAGACACTGCCGCACACTGATGAAGGAAATCCATGGTTCTATAAACGCACACCAAAATATGATCGTCACCCAAATAAACGACAGTAACCTATTTTTCATATATTTTGGCAGAGGAGAAAGCGTGCGCTTGGCTACTCCCTAATTCATCTATGAGTGGTCGAACTAAATGGATCCGCAACGGAAACCTCGTTCCTCAAGATCTTCTTAATTTTAGATCAATATCCAATATCAATTTGAAGTAATAGTATAAAAAGAAAAAGACAAACAGTTTATCACCCCTGTCGATATTAATCGTAATTCAATAAGTATAACTAGTAAAGCGAAGACATTCCTTCTTCGGTCATTAATTGTTTATTATTCTAATAGTTCACAGGTCTCAAGCAACCCATGTGAGTGTATAATTAATTTAATTTTTGTTTTATTCGCGTCACAGACGACAGTTTCAAGACTAGGTACTTGATTATGAAAAAAAAACCTACATTTTAGACACAAAAACCTAATACCGTTTTTCCTGACCCGAGGCCTGCCCATTTAAACCTGGTTTAGTGCTTAGTCCGTATTTTGTATTAATGGTGTTAGGGTGCAAATTGTAAAAAAAATGTACTAATACGTAATCCCGTGTTCGATACATTTAATTTGCACCCTTACCCCTTAATACAAAATACGGACTAAGCTTTAAACCAGGTTTAAATTGACAACTTTTGACACTACAATGGCTTATGTCAATTTAAACCTGGTTTAATACTTAGTCCATATTTTGTACCTAATAAATCACCATCTACATCTACTACTAACTACGCATAGTTTTAATCAAAGTCCTGCGCCGCAAATATACGCGTTAAACTCAAAAACGACTGAACAAATTTTCATGCGGTTTTTACCAATAGTTACATAAAGTGTGTTATTCATGAGGAAGGTTAAATCAAAATTATAATTTTATTACTTAATACCACGCAGGCGAAGTCGCGGGCGAAAAGTAATTCCGATAGGCGTATTTTAGTTGATGAAAAATTAAATTTTATAATTATTGTAACTAGGTACCTACATACTTATACTTATTTTTACTACATAATTTTGTAAAAAAAAAAAAATAGGTACATAGATAACAATCTGGGCAATTTGTATTAACAAACACAAAAGAACTAGAATCAATTCCAAATAAAAGGTCATTTTTGAATATGTTTTTTTTTTTGCAGAAAAAATGAAGGACAAATACACTGGTTTATCGCAAGAACATTTCGAAAAGGTTAAATTGAAATATGAAACGTTTTTAGACCGTCTTAATGATGTAGACAGAGAACCAACTCAAGTGTACAAGCCTCTACCTAAGAAGGCACTAGATGATATTAAACTTATTAGAGAAATCAGTAAAGATTTACAGAATAAGAAAGATGAAGATGTAAAAAAACAGCAGGTAAATAAGTCTTTTTGTAACAAATACCACAAATTTTAGAGGTCATTTCTTTAAAAGGTGTTTATGCACGTACTGCACGGTGCGCAACAGGTTGACATGGTCGCATTTGATTGTCTTTTTAATTGCTTGAAATGCAATTTATTTATTTTTATAGTAACTTATAAGTATTTCTCATTTCTCATAGAAGTTGTTTTTCAGCTAAATATAGTACAAGCAATATCTTTTCACTTTACAGAAAGCGAAAGAAGAACAGAAGTTGGAAGCAGCCCAACAAAAAGCTGCAGAAGTAAAATCTGAAGAGACTGAAAAAGAAGCATAACTTTTTATTAACTACAACCTTAAGACATGGAAAAATCCCTATTATAATATATTCGCTAAGACAGATTCGCTACGACATTTTCCTTTGACAAATTTGGTTTTGACGGTAAAAATCAATCAATGTTGCTAGACTAGTTAAATAATAAATGAATACAGGTTATAAAAGCAAGGTATGTAGTACTTATGTATTTTCTACCTTTTCCCTACATGTATGCAATGTCTTCATGTAATAAAACTTAACTTCTTTTTTATTAAAATAGAATAGCGCAGTCTTATATATTGACAAATATATTTATGAGCCAAAAATGCTTCGTGGACATAATTAAATTAAAATCTAAATTCTCAGTTATATAATGTTTATAGGTAGGTACATACATCAAAAATGTAACAAACACCAAAAAATTTAAGACAACATTGTAAATGAACTAAAAGTGTACTTCTTGTGTTCAAGGCTGGTAATAAGTCTTACAAAGTACCTCCAGTAAAGCTCAATGGGATCCCGTTGGCACAAGTTACCAGCTTTAAGTACCTGGGGCATTGGGTCACGGAGTCGCTGAAGGATGACATGGACATGGAGCGGGAGCGCAGGGCCCTGTGCATTCGAGCTAATATGCTTTCCCGCAGGTTTGCACGCTGTTCTAAACAAGCTAAAATTACGCTTTTCAAAGCGTATTGTCACTCTTTGTACACGTGCGGCCTATGGATGAATTATACTCAAAGAGCATACAGGACCCTGCGTACCCAATATAATAATGCCTTCAGGGCGCTGTTGGGGTTGCGACGACACTGTAGTGCCTCGGGGATGTTGGCCATAGCTGGGGTTGATAGCTTTTCGGCTATCATTAGAACCCGAATCGCGTCCCTGCTACAGCGGGTCCGTGGCAGTTCCAACAGCCTCCTGAAGACTGTGGCCAACAGGCTTGATGTGGACAGTGCCATTATGAAGCACTGGACATGCGTCCATATAACCAAGGATACCACAATTACATATAACCGGTATGTGTAATAGTGGTATCCTTTGTATGTGTCCATGTGTATGTACTTATTTAGAAAATTATTTTACTAACATAGTTGTTTAAGGTCATTGTTACTAACACTATGAATTCCGGTTCGAAATAAACGAATTTTATTATTTATTTTATGTAAACAAAATCAAATTAAATTTATTTATTAAAAAACAGCACTTTTTATTTAATCTCTCTCTTTGAACTTAGAGGTAAGACAACTTAGTACATAGTACCTATTATATCTTTATTTGTGATTTTCGGACTACCCGATGCCCGTCTGACATGCCTTTTTGCTCTTTGGCGTTATCACGTAGGTAAGTAAAATACATAGATAACGCCATCTATTATGAAGTAGCTGTAAAACTTGTTGTCAAAAACTTACCAAGTGTTTTGGACTTTGTTCATGGTATTCACAGTAGCAACTGGAAGAATTTACTACTGAAGGGTTTAGTATTTTTAAAATTTTTGTTTTATTTCGAAAATTAAAAGAAAAGTCAAACCCTTTGGATATAAGTTCCGTTGAAATTGGTTCAGTCCTTTCAGAATATACCTCAAACTAAAAGACAGACACATAAATTTTGAAGTGTTTTTGTTATAAGTGTCGTACCTACATACTTTAGAGTTTTTAGTTACTTAAAAAATCTGTTAATCTGATGACAAGCAGACACTTCAATTTTATTTATTTGTATAGAGTAAAAAATATAGATATTGAACTTGGCTCCCATTTTTATGTTTTTATGGGAAGGCCACTGTGCAAAATAATATTTTATCAAAATAATGTCTATGGGGTGTTATAATAAAACCACAATTAGCATAAAAAAGTATAATTATATCGTAATAATACACAGCAGTAAAATATGCTTAATATGAGTTAAAACTAAGAGTTATCTGTCATGATATCCTCTTCTTCATCTTCAGGCTCAGCAAGATCCGGGTGACAGACCCTGATATGCAAATTAAGATTAATTTTCACAATAAAACTCTTACCGCAAGTCGTACATTTATGCGGCCGTTTCACATCATCATCAATGTTCGACGGGTGAGCTCTGGTTATGTGGGTCCTGAGTAAAGAGGCATGCATTGTCCTGTCACATTGCGTACATTTGACATGACAGTCTATTGGCTGCCCTTCATGTGACTGCCGATGTTTCTCCATAGTAATCTTCGATACGAATAACTTATTGCAGCAATCACATTTGAAATTTTTAACTTTAGAATGCTTTTTCATGTGAATTTTCAAGCAGTTCTTCGTAGGAAACATTTCATCACATTTAGAACATTTAAACTTTTTTATATCATTATGCAGCTGCATATGTAGCTTCAAATAAGCCTGGCCGGTAAAACTCTTGTTGCAAATCTCACAATTTATTGTACTTGTTAATGAATGAGTTTGCATATGACTTTTTAAGAATTGAGCGGCAACAAAACTACGGTCGCATACTTCGCATATGTACTTCTTGGATGCAGCACCTTCGTGCTTGCTCCTATGAATATCAAGGTGATACTGAGAGTTCACTTTGACATCGCACTGATCACACCTGAATTTCCGACGCTTCTTAGGACCCTCTTTCACCGGTGGCGGATCGGGCTCCATCGTAGGAGAATCTTTGTCATTTCCGTGAAATTTTTTATGAAGAATCAAGTACTCCATACCTTCAAATGTCAAGTCGCAAACATCGCATCGATATCTTGTTTCGTTTTGTTGCTGTTTCATTTCGTAAGTCACATTATCACCACCATTGTAAGCTTCAGCCATTTTCTCGCGTTTAACACAACGATTATCTTGTTTGTCACTGGACGCTGGTTCCATCATACTCTTCATCCAGTGGTCTTGTATACCAATGCCGGATTTGGTCTCCATTTGATGCATCGACGACCGACGCTAACGCTATTCAGCGCGCATAATAACTATTATACGATATTGATCCATATAACGTGACCCTTTGCAAACAAATTCGCGTAAATACACAATAATAGTGTTTGCAACGTTAATCACGCATTGTTTACGCGTTACTTTAGTTGATTTCACGTTAAAATTATAGCGGTAACACAAAAGCGAGCCTTGTTACAGTACCATAAATTCCAAAAGAGAAGCGATGCGCGTTGGTTTTTTTCAGTCGGTTCATTGACAGCGGCAACTTTTTTTATTCTTGACAAGATTACTATTGCCAATGTAGAAATTAAATTCCTATGAATGAAACTATTAAACACAATAAAATATAAACAATACCTACATAATGTGTCTTTCAATTGTATTTTATGTACTTCAATGATAAAATTAACAATTTACATTAATTTTTAGTTACTACACTTTCTATTATTATAAATAAGTCTGTGAAAAAATACATAAGAGTAATTATTGCCACGCAGAAAATAATTACAATGACAATTTATTGACAGCTCGCGAAAATGGCGTCTGAATGATGTGCGGTGTTTATTTTTATTTAAATTATTGAAAACTTGTGATATAACGTAATATTAGTGATAATGTTTGTGTAGAACTGTTAACAAGTAACGTGTCTGTTGCCATGGCTTTTAATTCGGAAGCTCACAGTTCAACTTATGTAGAAAGTTCTTCAGATGATGAATGCCTTTCGACTATTAAACGAAAAGCCGAAAGTGAAGATGTTGGGGAAAGAAGTAGATATGGAGAAGATAGTGAGGGCGAACAAATTATGGCGGGAGTCTTGGTTACTGTGGAAGTGGAGGAAATGGAAGACGACTGTCCATTAGTATTTAATAAAGTGGGTAAACAAGTAGGTACACACCTGTAAAATCTATATTTGATAACATACAAGTGTTTAATTAAACTCAATACGTAATTGCTGATATAAAGGTACTTAATATTAATAGGTCTACGGATTATCTATCATATATGATCAATCTTCTGTATATGTAAGCCATTGAAGTTCTAAATCTAAATCCGATTTTGATGAAATTTTATGTATGAATGCCCTTGAATTGTTTAGATTCACATTTAGACTTGGTAAGTGGCCCAATGTTCATATGACGTGATCCTAGTTGGGAATTGCGCGCGAATCAGCTGTAAATGAAGTGTCATGGAAATCCCTGAAATCATGTTCGGCTTGGCTGACTAGTCGAACAATCGGCTAATCAGTAATGAGCAATAAGCATCTAAATAGTAGTATCTCAATTCACCTATAATCTTAATTTATTTCCAGACAGCAAAGAAATCAAAGAAAAGAAAGAAGCCACAACCACAGCCCGAGAAGATAAAGAAAGTGCGAACTTTTCAGTGTTCTGTGTGCAATGCGGAGTTTGAAAAGTCCCCGGAACTTAAAAAACATGCATTGGAACATCAAGTGAAGACAAGGTGATTGTATTCACTAAAATACGGGCAGTAATTCTGACTGCGGCAGCTTTGCTTGTAGGCTATGTGTATTCAAAACACTTATACTTACTGCCACATTCAGAGACCTCAATTAGCAGTAATCTGTCATTAATACAATATTTTCATTGAATAAACGTCTTTAGGCATATACATAAATATAACATAGCATCACGCCTTTTCCCCGAAGGAGTAGGCAAAGGTGTTTCACACCCACATTTCGCCAGCTATGTTTGGTTTCATGAAAAAGGAGGCGAGCCTATTGTCATCAACCGGGAACCTTTGTTTACCAAACTCCAGGAAAATCTCAATACTGGAATTTCATGTTAGGAAAGCCCAATACCATTTTCACCCGACTGGGAATGAAACCCGGGACCTCTTGCACAGCAGTCGTATACACTACCCGCTGCTCTACCAAGGCAGTTAGGCGTACAGACTTAAGTATTACACGTTTTGTAAACTTTAAAGTTAAGTCTCTGAGTACCGCGGTTACTTACTTATGTGGCCAAAGTATTGGCTTATTCTGTCAATGTATTGAGCTGATAGTCTTTCTTTTAATCTATACTAATATTATAAAGCTGTAGCTGTAGTTTGTTTAAATGCTACGATTTCAGGTACTACTGGTCCGATATGTAAAATTCTTTTATTGGATAGTCCATTTATCGAGGACGGTTATAGGCTGTATAACATCACGCTACGGCCAATAGGAGCTTAGCAGTGGCCAAATTTCGACAGCTAGTTCAAAATATATAGTTTCAGACTTATATTTTTAATTTCAGACACAAATGCGAAGACTGCGGCCGTTACTTTAAGAAAGCTTTCAGTTTACGAATGCACGCTCGCGTTCATATGGAGAAGGCGGCGCCACAGTGTGTTTTGTGTGGTCTTAGCTTTAATCACAAGAATTCCTTGGTAAGTAGTGGGAAGTTACCCCCCACAATTTGGATTACTTATCTTTATTATTGTAGAAAATTATTTTACATGCATAAATTATTGTACAGCTTTTCTTAAATTATATTTTTTATTTATTTGTTCAAATACCCACAGAACATATTAAATCTAAAATTTACAGAAAAATTAAAAAGCAACTTAACTAATGTGCAGTGCACACATTAATATAGGAATAGAATAGGGTTGCCATCTCTAAAATTTGACAACTAGGACAACACGCGTGAAAACCCCGGATTATAGAGCCCAGAACCCGGATATGTCAACAGGTTCTTCTAAACATAGTGCAATAAAATATAATTGAAAATGTTATAAATCACCTTTTTATTTATTTTTGTACCCGGTCCAATAAGCTACATTTTTTTTAAACCCGGACTACAAAAAAAGTCTTGCCCGGCCACTTCCCGGATGCCCTCTAAACTAGGACAAATCCGAGGAAACCGGGATGGATGGCAACATTGGCAACCCTAACTGCGAACAGTATTATTACATATTACTATAACTCCCATAATAAATTATCATCATAAATATATAAGAGAATTTAAAAACAAAAAACTTAAAATTACATTGCTGACTACTTAATTATCACCAATAAAAATAATTTCTCTAAATACCACCATTTTAGATTTAAAGCCAAATTTAAATCCGTGACGATTTATAAACACGACTATTTATTTTTACAGATTCGCCACATGGCAACTCACGAGCGTAAAGAGGAATGCCAGTACTGTGATGCCAAGTTCCACACTCCGCAACAGTTAAAGAACCACAACAAACAGTTACATAAACGGAGGCCGCAGTCGGCAACTACCTCGTCGTGAGTACCTCTTTTATATCCACTGATTTCCTTTGGGGCCCCATTTAAATAATGCACCATAGGGCCCCTCCTGATAGTCCCATTCGGGGTCCTGTTTGATGGGGCCCTTACATTGAAGCTGTATACTGTATCCAAATGACGGATTACTATAATTATTTTGGCACTTTTAAATGCCGGGCTCCTTGCATGCTCTTTTTCACGTGATATTCTCGAGCCCTGGGCCCTATATATTTTTACCTGTTTGATATCTATAAATCTATATAAGCACATCACTTCAAAGTGTCGTGTCAAGTTGTAATATAAAATTGAGAAAACTGGACTAGACAGTCGCTAGTCCTTTATAAATTTTGAATGAATCTTTATGAATGAGTTAACATAAACACATCTATATCATTTTCTTTACAGAAAACCGAATTCAAAACACGACACGACAAATGAAAGTTCGGAAACCGAACAGATAGACAACCATTCAGACCACGATGAGAGGATTTCCGAAGACGATCTGGCCAAATCCGGGCATTTCTTATTCGCCGACTATAACACCAGTTTGAGACGCGAAGATTTGAACCACCCAACACAGTGCGCGATTGTTAACAAAATGCATAAAGGTAGGTCCATCCAAGATGTTTGTCAACTATATAACCTTACACCCGAGATTGTTAATGAAATTTGGGAGGATAGAGAGAAGTATTCCTTAACTAAGAAACCTGAAATTCGCACGCATAGGTATATGAACAGTGTATTGGATCAAAGAATTGTGGATTGGTTTAATGCACAACGCGCAAAAGATGTACAAGTATCGGGAAAAATGCTTCAAGATATAGGTGAAGCGTTTGCTAAAGAATGCGGCTTTGTTGCTTTTAATGGCAGCAAAAAATGGCTTGATAGGTTCAAAAAGAGATATAACATATGTTTGAGAGGCACTCCACGTAAAAGAGATTACCATAATCAGATGGAATCTAAATGGAAGAATCATTTCTTTAGTGAGCAATGGGGTGATGTCAGATTAGGTATACCCGATGAGGACATTTATACTGCAGATGAATTTGGCTTCTATTATAACCCATCTAAGGGTCGTATTAAGAAATTAGGTGGGAAGAAATATATACAAGGCTATGTGAAAGATAGATTGGCAGTATTTCTTTGTGCAAATATGCCGGGGACTGATAAAAAAAAATTATTGGTTTGTGGTACAGACGATCCATTGGTGCATTCTTATAGGGACCCCGATACGTTACCAGTGACTTATATAAGGCATTCGCAAGCACATTTTACAACGCAAATGTTTGAAGAATATGTTAAATATTGGAATATGGAGCTACAAGCTAAGAATAGAAAAGCTATACTAGTTTTAGACAGGGCTACAATACATACTAAGCTACAATTATCCCATTTAAAGCTAGTTTTCGTTCCATGGAAGGCGACTAACGGATTAATACCGATGAAGAACGGTGTCTCAGCTAAATTTCGTGAGGAATTTCGTAGATTAATTCTTGAGGAGAAAGCAATGAATGTATTAAGAGGTGTCGATCGCAATATGACATGCCTTGAAGCGTTAAACATGTTAGAGAAAGCTTGGGAAAGGACACCACCGGAAACCATAACCAAAAGCTTTGTAGACACAGGATATGACGTAACTATACCTAATGAAGTACCACAAGTAGATAAACCAAAAATAAGTGACAATGATGAAGAAGTTCTTTGTAATATATTGAAAGATTATGATGTCGAATCTTATTTTACGAACGTAGCGAGTTTGGATCAATATTTGACTGTTGATGAAGAATTGGTCACCGGGCAAGGGACTAATGGATCTGTTTTCGGTGGGAATCATAAACTAATTGATCCTAATAACTTTTCTGATAAAGATAGAGAAGATTTGCTACCTATAGCTACAGAAAAACCCGATAACGAAGAAAAAGAAACGTTAATTAAAAAGTCTAGGGCGTTACAAGACTTAGATATAATTAGAAAGTATTTACAGTCAAATTCTACACCGTATGATACTTTTTGCTGTTTGATGGAGGTTGAAAAATTTGTTATGCAGACAGTTATAGGGTAAATCGCTCAAATTGTGCGAGGATTTGATCAAAACTATAAAAGACCGATGTTTAAAAAAAAGTGGAGTATGGGGTTCTCCAAAATGGAAGTAAATAGATGGACACAGCTCATTGAGAAGGGAATTGAGGGGTTTTTAAGGGCACCCCTACGGAAACCGCTTACCATCAGGGCCTTACCTTGTTTGCGATCATCATGTCATATCATCAAGCCCTAAGGAATACAATCTCTTTACAAGACTGACATCCATTTAAATAAAATATCTTTAACAGCGTTTAGCGACAGCCTTTGTGTACGACTGTGGCGCAAGAGGCCCCGGGTACGACTCCGGTTTGGGTAAAAAAAAATCTCAGTATCAGATCTCGGTCTGAAGATGTGCTCAGTTAATGGCAATTGGCTCTCCTGTTACAATGGACCTATCATAACTCACGAAATGTGGGTTTGATTCTGCCTACCCCTTCGGGGAAAGAGTGACTCGCAACGTAAAAACTTAAATTTTAGAATACTTTGTTATCTAGTTGAGATATTTTAATATCTTCTAATTCATACATTTGTATGAACCAATACACTTGGGAATATGCATTCCCGAGCACCACAAATTCAAAAAATAGATTCAAAGTATTTGGTCAAAATTATTAGATCTTTAAAATTTATTGATTGTTATTATAAAAACTAGTCGTAATTATAAAATTGGCTTTCTAAAGATTCATCATGATATTAAAACATTAGCATTTTAACTTTCTTTTGTGGGACGTATAAAAGGGCAATATAAAACAGAATTGGGAAAATTTGAGTAAAATTAAAGTAATACATATTGCCGGACAAAAGAATTACTTCTCAAGCTAGTGTAGGCACTACTTTCCATGTACGGTTGGCAACGGAATTAAGTATAAGGCAGCACCAACAAACACCAACCACAGCCGCCGGTGGCTGTCACGCTACATCGCTACATCGCCAAGCGCAATTAAAAAAAAAATATTTGAACTGTTTATTTCTTAAAGAAAAGCTTAATCTTAGAGCTAAGATCATTTAATAACATCTAATTAAAACATTCACACAACCAACACAAATAGTGTTTCCTTAGCATCCCCCCCAAATTTGATTGTGTTATAACGCTGGCCACCAGTGGCTGTGGTCGGTGGCCCGTTTGCGCCTAGCTTAACTGTTGCGTTGCATCTGATGTATGTGGGAGTTCCTTTCTCCCAAACTGCATCGTTTTCCTTTTCGTTTATAGAAACGTGGATTTTTTTCTCATGAGTGTGCAGCGGTGCATAGATGTGTGCTGTACGTATATATATCACTTCCCCCAAATAATGGCAGAAAAGTTTTAGGTGTAAAACTAGCGCAACGGCAACTCCCGGTAAAACTACTCTGAGCTGCATACTTAATTCCATTGTAAACTGTACTTTACGGACGTTTGAAATTTGATTCAACGAATAAACATATTTAAGATTTTTATAAATTTTTAATATTTATACACTTTTCATGTCAACAGATTTTAATTTATTAGTAAAATTTTTAGATGTGAAGTTTATAAATGTTGTTATGTAGGTGGCGCCACTGTAGCGTGAGGTTTTGTCAACAGACTTCGTCACATAAATCATGATGTTAACTCTTTGATTGCCACAACCTCTTCTAGGAAAAATTTCTATTACCTTTATGCCTTAATGTGATGTTCATAAGAACGATTTATAATATGTTCTATTCTTATAATTTATTAGGGCTACGAATATTTAGCTAGACCAACAATATCTTGTTTTACCTATTGCTGTTGGAAATCAACCTATAATACGTACTGTACATTAGTAAAGCTTATCATTGCACCTAAAATCCATGTTCTTCCATACATTCCAGCTGCAAATATAAATTTGTAATATTTTTTATGTCATTTAACAAGAAATATTATAACGATTCTATGTCAAAAGGAAGTACCCAATAGGTTCAAATTCGTTTAATTGACAATAAGACACGGATAATGACGTGTACCTAAATGGGTCCCGCTTTTTTTTTTATCATATGGCAAGGAAAATGCTACGGTGGCGCCTCTTTTAAAATTTAGCGTTATATCTTGCCTGACTTTGTTAAATACATAGTTATTGTACATAATTAGTTTTATTTTTAATTAAGGAAAGTTAAAAGTTTTATTTGTAAATAACGTATGGCTAAGAGAATTCCAATTACATGTGAAAAAGATTAAACTACTAAATGTTTATCGTAGATAGTGAAAATGTGTTTTATTTGAATCCTATCGAAGACTACTTGAATTATTGTGTAGTGTGGCTCACACTGGCTTGGCCACCATTAGGGATGTTAATAACATCGCTAATTAGTTACAATTTGGCGCCAAATATAGTATAATATATATACAACAAGCGCAAGCGTGCCCTGAGCGCCGATGTTGGCTATAGTCGACAAAACATGTCCATAAAAATACAATTTATAGATACTTTTATGTGTTTTATTAAGCGATAGTGGCAGAATGGATAAGTGACAGGCGTGCTAAACATGCGGTCCGAGTTCTATTCCGACCAGTAAAGTACCAATGTAAATTTCACTTTGTGGAATTTATATGTACTAGTCATGTGAGTTACCATCTGCTAACGGTGAAGGAAAACATTGTGAGGAAACCCACATACCCTAAAAGAATCTGAAATACTCTGATGATGATGTGTTTTATTTATTTAGGTAAGTACTGAGTTTTCATGGCTTGGCGCTGAGGGCACGGACGTGGTGGTCAAAAGATTTATCCTTAGAGTTACACGCAAAGAAATTTCACCATGTCTGTGGCAGAGATAACAGACCAATTCATTATGGTATTTTAATCAGTCACAACACGGACCTATCGCTTGCCCGCAAGAATACAGTATTAACTCAAAAACTACACTTTTCAATGCGATTAAAGCTTTTAATTACAAATATTGTGATATTTTTATATTATAAACAATATTTTTTTTATAATAGCATGGATTAGTCTATGCTCTATCATTTATGATAAAGACACTGTTCATTTATGTTTTTTTAAAGTTATTTATACCTTTTTTATGAAGGGTACCATTTATGACTGTATTCTTGTATTAATTTTGACATAATACAGTATTCTTCCGAGCAAGCGCCATTTTTTATTAAAATAAACATAGAATAAAGCATCTATTTTATTAAAAATGTAAAACAAATATTTACAACATTAAAATTCAACTTAAAATAAAATTAATAAGTTGAAGTTATTTGATTACAAAATAAAGATGAAAGTTTTTTTTGCTTCTAGATTAAGTTAAATGCCGAGTCTAAATATTAGCAACCTTTTGATGTATACAAATAAAATGCTTTCCGTTAGTAGGCGCATTATATTTCATGGTTTTCATTTTAATACCCAAGGTTTTTGCAAGTGAACTCGGCAACAAGCTTCGTTCGTCCTGGCACCTATTTCAAACGATGGATCTGATTTTTTTTCTCAAAAATCGAGCTTACCTACTCTAAAATTTGAAAAGCAACACTAAAAATGTTCGAGCCGTTTCCGAGAAACCACCGTTTACGTTTTGTAATGCCACCTGGAGGGAAAGTACTCTATACTGGAAACACCATAAAAATACCATGCAAGCGAAGCTAGTCGGAAGCTTTTTATCTAAATTTATACAAGAATTGCGCAGTCATTAATGACATTTTTGCATTTTTTTTTTCTGAGTTATTTTATCTCCCAAAGATATAGATATATATATATAGAACATTATACATATTGATTAGTTAAGTATACTATTTTAGTTAATAATTTTGAGCATCTTGCATATTTACACAAATTGTATTAATATGAAAAAGAATTGTTTAGTTGGGGTAGGGCCCCATTGTGTCTGCGCAGAGTGGTTTAGTGGGTATTCCGGCCTCGGCCGGCGAATCCCACATAACCGTCCCGTGTTGCACGGGGCGGAACGAGTAAATGCATTGCCCTCTTTAAAAAAAAGGGCCCCATTGTGTGGGGGCCCCACAGTAACAATTTTGTGTGAAGTTAAAGAGCGCTGGTGGAGTCGCTAGCTGAAACTTATTCATATAAAATATGTAAAGTTTCGCATCCGCGGAGCCTTCAAATATCCGCCTCCGCATCTGCATCCGCGGATGTAAAAATTATGCATCCGCAACATCCTTGGTATAGAGCTACATTAAACTACGACTTCCCGATTCATACTCTGGGGCGATTTCGACAAAAGACCCTGCCAACTACATTAAATACCCTTGTTTCATTCCTTGGACTTGGTGAATTTCACAAAAAAAAATGGCCTGAGTTTCTTGTCCGCTCTTCTCAAGGCCATCCTTGTCAGCTAACCGGCCTTAGGAAAATTTGCTGACAACTTTTTGGCTTTGCATGATATATCATCCCGACGGATCTAACTGTCTATCAGGACTCTGGCCTTCAGAAAATTTGCTGACAAATTTCTAGATGATCTGACTGAATAAAATAATTTGACTTTAAAAAAGGTATCTACAAACTAGATATTTATTTAGAACAATATTATATTCTGACTAGTTTTTGATTAGCGATGGTGAGACATTTTTGCCAAATACATTTTCCTGGTATTTCAATTTCTGAACATTGGTTGGATCTTTTAGTATGTCTTCTTCTGTGAGTCGGTCTAGCCTCTGGTCTTGGACTGGTTCTGGAATGATAGGAATATTATTTATTAAATAAAAAATGAATGACTAAAAACATAAATTCCACATACACGCCCAGTATACAGGGCATCCCAAGTGCAGGCATTCTTTTAAAAAATGAAAAAAAAAATTAGGATAAATCTGCCACAATACACTCCAGAAAGAATATGCGACCTTCCGCCCAGCAATCCGGTAGTTCCCATTTGTTCTAACATGACATCATTGGTCAAAATGAGACATTTTTTCCGTTTTTGTTCCATAGAACTACATACTAGCTCTTCGCCCGACTCTACCACCATAGAACAAAAAGGGGAATCATTAGTTTCCAAAAATCACACAAGTGACACAATAAATAATTATTTTCTGGTAACCAGTAGATAAGCTGTTAAAGAGGTCTCATTTTTCTTGTTCCATATTCCATAGAACAATTTGAGAAATACCTGTAAGTATTATATGTTCTATCTATAGTACTAAATAGGAAAAAAAAGTCTCATTTTGTCCAATGAAGTCATGTTCCATAGAACAAATGGGAATCACCGACAAATCCCCACATAGCCGTCCTGTTTCCCTGAATGAGGCGGCATGAGTAAACTGTATTTACCCTCTTAAAAAAAGGTGCTGTAAATGTGTTTTGAACATAATTATACTAACAGGATACTTACGATTATACGGTGTGTATTTATCAGACAGAAGACTTTCTACATTATAACCGATGACGCCCACTAGGGCTGCTACAGGTAATGTAAGGTATGGTGCGTTTGATCTTAGAAAGTGCATTATTAACGGCCACATCTAAAACAAACAAATTAATTTTAAAAAATTCCTTTTATTATCTTTTTTTTTTTATTATAAACTGACTGATCTGATGACTGAAAGACTGAAATGATCACCATTTCAGTCTGCTGATACGGCATTATCTATGCTTCTGCTATTAGTGTTGTGTAATTAGGCGAAATTTCACAAAAAGTTGCAATCTTAGCAATAACAAATATATTATATAAATATGTATAAACATAGGTCTTAAACCTTTTAATTTGCTTAAAGTCTTAAATTATTTTATGAATGCCAGGGTAAGTTAATCAGAGTTATTTATCAACAATAGTTTTACTATTTTAAGGTTATATATGCCGCAGCGGAATTATTTGTTCTAAAAGATATAAATTACATTTATTTGTATGGAATAGATATTTACTTTAGCTGATGGTAATTTATGGAGGTTTTGTATTGCTGTGTTACTTTATTTTATTACAGTTTCGAGAAAAACATTTTATTTTATAGATTACAGATTACGACAAATACGTCAAATTCAACAGCTGATAAAAACAACAGGAAGGAATGACAATTTGATTATGAGTTTAGAAATAATTACAGTTCATCTTTTAGAATCAATTTAATTTTTAAATATAAATAAATAAAGTAAATGTTTACGTTGTTGATAACCTTAGTTTAATATATTTTATATCGTTGTAATTATTATTCATCATCATCATCATCATCATCTAAGCCTATTGCAGTCCACTGCTGGACATAGGCCTCTCCCAATATTATTATATTCATGGTAATATTAATATTTTTTACCCACCCACGGAACAGAAAGTTCCGTGTTTTTATTTACCTATAAGCGCGCGTGCCTAGGTCTATATTGTTTAATAGAAATTAAACTGTTTTTTTTTTCAAAAGGTTTAGAAAACGATAAAATGTCATTAACCCTTAATTTGATTTTGTACACTAGGGCGGACATGACTTTAAAAAAAATATAAATAATATTTATAAGTCTATCATACAAATTTTAGATTGTGAAACATATTTTTTAATACATAAATTAATAGTAGAAAAATAGATTTTAGAGTGTGGCAATACTTTATCTGTCAGTTGTGACACAAAATGTCGACGAAGCGGCGTTCAGCTGTTTTGCTCATGGATTTTTTTTTTTGTTTTTTAGTTTCTAATGAATACTTTCATTATGTTTTCAGCTTGATTGGATGTAGTTTATCTGTATTACAGTATAAAATAATAAAACCACCGAAATATACTCATTTTCATTATTTTTTTTGTTTCCAAATTGCTTTGTCCGTCACAGCGTACATTGCAAATTTAGTAAAAATGTAGTACTACAATACTATGTCCGCTGTAGCGGACACTGTCAAATCACGGGTGCTTAATCCCTTCGCTTCTATCAACACCAATTACACCTGTAACTTTATTTGTATCTCGAATTTCACTACTCAGCGACTGTAGAAGAGATTGAAGATGGTGACTATATAGATATATTAGATAACGCCGGTAGAACATTGGATTATTTTCATTTATTTTTTTCTAAAGATATTATAACGGATATAGTTGAACAATCAAACTTTTATTCAGTACAAGAAACCGGTAAATCTATTCAACTGACCGAAGATGAATTTCGGGACTTTTAGGCCATACAGATAATCATGGGAATAGTGCAGATGCCGTCTTATCTCGACCAATAGGTCAGAGAAATTTAGATATGCCAAAATAGCAGACATAATGTCAAAAGTGAAGTTCGGACGGCTAAGGTAGAACGGCTTCATTTGATTGTTAATTGCATTAGTTTTTGAAGATTTACTCATTGCATTTACTCTTTTTTTCAATTAAAGATATGTAAAATATGCATATGTGTCTCATTTAAATTAATTTTCCTAATTTGACAATGTTCGTCACAGCGGACATGCCTAATCGAAACGTAATTAGCAAAGTCCGCTGTGACGGACATGTGTTTTCTGGAAAATGGAAAAGTGGAGATTTTTTTAAATATTTTTTTGAGTATTCTGTATAATATCCAAACATAGTTATATAAATAAAATCATGGTCAACCATTTTTTTTCATATTGCCAAATTAAGGGTTAATGTCATATTGATCATTGTCAAAAAAGTGTCAAACAATTGCAATTTTGGAAAACATAACCTAAGATAATCTGATACCGTAGCTTAGTATCCCTTATTAGTCTGTGATCTGATACGAAATAATGTATTTCTAACTTAATTTGCTTTACTTTATTAGAAAATACAAGAAAAATGTCACAAGGGCAGCTTTTACAAAGATTTTCAAGGCTTCATATAGCGAGTTTACAATCAAAATATTTACGTAATGTTTTGATCAGAAATAAAAGTACAAATGCTAAACAAAAGACAGCAAGCTCGGTTTACAGGACTATGAACGTGTTTGATAGGCAGGCGAAGAAGTTACAGAGAGAAAGGAGCGCTCAGAGAGACGATTATTATTTAGCAGAGTATATAAAAGAAGAGATTGGTTGGCGGACCGCCGATCGTGTTTTTGACATTAAACGGACGTTTAAAAACGCTGTAGAACTCGGTAAGTAAGTAGGAAATAAATGGCTTAGCTAAAGCGCTTATTACACCATTCTAAATTTAGTCATCTAGATAAATTAGATACTTAATACTAGATAAATAATTTAACAAAATTTAAAAATAACATTCTTTCCCTGTGCCAAATTCGAGCTATTACTAATATGGGAATATCATTGTACAGTCCTAAGTACCTATATATAATTTAACTATATTGCAGGAGCATGCCGAGGCTATGTCTCCCGTCATTTCCTACCGGATAGTGTAGAGAAAGTCACACTGTGTGACACTTCAAAGACACACCTGGACAAAGCTTTAGTCGGAGACGGAGTCAAGTTTGAAAAGAAAGTCATGGACGAAGAAGAAATTAGTGTGAGTTTCAAATAACTAGGTACAATTCCGACCAGCAGTACCAATATGGAATTCATATGTACTAGTCAAGTGACTTACCATCTGGTGAAATGAATTATGAATTATAAGTATATGTGTGGGCGCTACAATAGATCAGTATTGACTGGCTGACATAGCAAAGAATCCTCTATGGCATCTAACCCAAAAATAATAATAAATAAAGAACTAACCTTAATATTTAGGGACTTTATTTAAAAGAGATGTAAACAGTGATATATAAGAAGTGGAAAGTGCATGCTGGTAATATGGTGAATGGAGCACTGCACGCCTTTATGAACAGCCAGAAGATCTCCCAGAGACTCACTTGCCTTGCGATCTGAACACGATGATCTGAACCGCGCTGCTCTCTGCTTGCCACCGTGACCAAGGCTTTAACTGTCATTGCACCGCATCGCAATCGCGTTCTCGTTGAGTCGCTTAGCTCGCACATAAGATGCGAATTACTGTGTGTAATGGTTTAATAAATATATGTTTTTTTTTCAGTTTCCAGACAATAGCATTGATCTGGTTGTATCTTCTTTAAGTCTTCACTGGGTGAATGATCTGCCGGGCCTCTTTGATAAAATAATGACTTGTCTGAAGCCTGACGGGGTAAGTTACTTTCATAGACTGCTGAAATAAACATGCTGGGTGGCTAGTAATTTTAAATCTCAACAAACTAAGTAACGATTGCAGGATGTACTATGCATTCCAAATTTTTTAGTGCCTCAGTGCGCAAGAAGGTTGTTTATATGGTTGCGGTTTCTGAGGTCTAAGGTTCGATCCCTGGTTCGGAACAATATTTATATGATCAGCAAATGTTTGTATCCACGTTTGGGTGTTTTTCTATGTTTATATATGTATTTAGAAACATATATTTATGCTTATTAGTTGTTTAGATCCCATTACACAAGTTAAAATTTTTCTTACTTTGGACCAGATGAAGTGTATAAAAAAAAAGAACAATGGCGCCATCTAACGGCGGATAGTAAAACAACAAGTTATGTTTCGGTATTGGTTGTTAGATGGCGCCCCATTTATATGAGAAGTCTTTTATTATTTGAGGTGCTTTATTCATAAAATAAATATTATTGTTACAGGTATTTATGGCGTGTGTATTCGGTGGAGACACCCTAATGGAGCTCCGTCAAGCGCTACAATTAGCTGAAGTTGAAAGATACGGTGGCATGTCGCCCCATATATCTCCTTTTACTCACATTAGAGATGTTGGTGGATTGCTTAATGCGTGAGTATCTTATATTTACTGACTGAATATATATATATATATATATTAATATAATATATACTTTTCAGGAGACAAAAAAAATTTGGGCGTGATGCACCTGCCTGCCTAAGATTTACGAGGATTGAATTTGCTTAACTATGTAATTATGTATTTTATAGGAACCACTTACCATACAAAAAAAATGAAAATCGCAGCATATTTCACGGCTCATTCAGGTTTTAAAGGGTCGGTAACAGCCGTCTACAACAGGCGGGCTGTACGTTTGTTTGTTACCGCGGTTTGTACGGTAGTAGTGCCTCACTGCATGAATGGGTTGGCACGTCCGGAAAGAACTACCCTCCAGAATATCGAAGCTAAGTAGCAGTATATACGCTGTTGCGTTTCGGTAAGTGTGGAGCGCTGGAGGCCCAATTCCTCCTCAAAATCAAAATCCCCTATGTTTTTTTTCGGCAAACAGCCGCTTTAGAACCTATGTTCTAAAGCCGCTGTCTGCCGTGTCATATACCTCATGTCAGTGGGCCACTTACCACTAGGTGGGTCGCACTGGTCAGCAACGTCGGCCAATACATACAAAAAAAAAAGCATCGTGATATAAGGAAATTTTCTTTATCAGGAGCGGCTTCACCTTGCAAACAGTGGATATAGACTCGATGACTATTTGGTACCCTTCGATGTGGGATCTTATGAGGGATGTGAGGGTATTAGGAGAGTCTAACGCGGCATTTAATAGACCTCTAAGATTAGCTAAAGACACGCAGTTCGCAGCCGCCGCTATATATGATGAAATGTATGCCAAGGTAAGTAGTAAAGATCCACGGGAGCGAAGCTTAAACTATAATTAAAATAAAATAATGTCAGTGCTAAATTCATTGAAATAAGGTCCAAATTAATTTCGCTTCGAAAAAAATCCTTTATCATGCAATGTAATGAAGGCACTGGTGGTAGGCATACATCCTAATTTTCATGGTTTTTTTTTACAATTTTTGTTAATACTGTGAATAGGCTACCGACACGCGGGTTAAGCCGCGGATGGAAGTTATTAATGTTATTAAATATGGCTGACACATGAAATATTATTATATAATTTTGATTTTTTCCAGGAAATTCCAGACCGCGGTATGCGAGGTATTCCCGCCACATACCAAATAATCAACTTCTTGGGTTGGAAGCCCGACCCATCACAGCCCAAGCCAATGGAGAGGGGATCAGGAGAAGTGTCGCTAAAAGATTTACATAAAATCGATGAGATTTTACAGAATACTAAAAAAATAACGTTGACTGATGAAGATATAAAATAATAATTAAGTTATTGACTTGTGCTACCGTCTATCGACCAATAGCTGAACATGAATTGACATGTGCTGCCATCTAATGTTTAATAGCGAAACAGTAAAAGAATGTTAGATGTCGAAGTAGTAAAATGTGTTCGACGGTAGATGTCACTATTATAAAGATGGTTTGTTACTTTATGAGACACGCGGGGCGAAAGCTTCCGTCGTTCTTTATTTGGCCACTGCTTAGCTCCTATTGGTCGTAACGTAATGTTATATAGCCTACCTTCCTAGATAAATGGGCTACCCAACACTAAAAGAATTTTTCAAATTGGAGTAGTTCCGGAGATACTAGCTTTCAATCAAAATACAAACACTCTTGTGCTTTATATTAGTATTAGTATAGATTTTCTACGTGTATTATTTTGTTAATTCTGAAATGGAAATGTTGTTAATTTATTTAAAGTTGTAAATATTGCAATATCTTAAATATAGGTTTTGTAAATAAAAATGTTTATTTTTAACTAGGTAAATCCTTGTCGCATTATTTTTGCCCCCACACTGGGAAATAGTGACAACACAAAACTATCTTTAGGCTCAAATCACACCGAAATGGCAGCCGCTGGCAGCGTAGCGGCGAGCATTTTCAGTGTCATATGTTTTAAACTTTATCTTCATTATTGTAATAAATAGTATAGCTTGAGAAACTTGGAAAGTCTCGCGGCCGCCCGCGACGCCGCGAGCACTGACGACTCCTACGCGGCGTACTCATTTTCACTGTCAAGTACACATAAGATTCCTTGTTAAATGTAGAATGTAAACTGCGCATAGAAATAGCACGAGGCAAGTCGCGGTTGGGTGCGAACAGTCGCGGGCGGCCGCGAGCAGTCGCGCCTCTGGCGCTGCGCTGCCAGCCGCTGCCATTTCGGTGTGATTTGAACCTTACTTTTTATGAATCCCAGCATCCCACAAATATTCAAATTTGTCTCCAATCAAACCCATATCTTCGTATTCAACAGATAATATAAGAGGCGACTTGCTTTTGCCATGATCGCTATATTTATTGCGCAGTATCTATTAATAATAATAATTGTTTATTTTTTTAAAAGAACTTAATCTATAATACAATATTTTTGGGACACTCCTTTTGGGCATAGCAATGCCTGTTATAGGAGGCCCCGAATCTCTCTCTGACTCTGCTTCTATTTCCTTTAAATTAAATCAACTTCGTACGGCAACATGTAATTGTATTTGGGCCAAAGTCACGCGATGATATACTAATACTGTTATCTAAATAAAAATATCTCATTAAAAAAATAAGACAAAAGACTAGTATTCGAACTTGTCAATAAATTGAAAAACACGAAATACATGAATTTGTCGTGTTGTCAAAAGTGTTTTAGCTTTACTGAATGTCGAAATATTACTTTTGTGAAATTATCTGTAACAGAAGATATTAATCAACCGAAACATGTACATTAAACATGCGATAATAAAATAGTACAATCATAAAGTACTCTTTCATTGTTAATTATACTTTTTACACGGTTAATAGCGATTGGAAAATTGAAAAGTATGGACGGGACTTGGGTTCTTATTTTATTGGCTTTGGTGATGCTGGTGGGGTCGTATATAGCTGGAAGTATACCTCTGAATGTCTCCATGTCAGAGGTAAGTGATATACTAACAAAAATTGTCAACAACGGCAGAAAATTTAGTGTAAAATGCCACCATTGATTCACAACTTTCGCGACTGTTTTGAAATATTTTACGTAAATATTGCGAAAGTATTGGCTAAATTCTTGTTAATTTGAATTAAAAACTATTTTAATACGCTCATTATTTATTTATTTGACATTATCTTATATTGCAGCACCACTGGTTAAAATCAAATCAATTAATATGTACATTATTGCAGGATAAACTCCAGAAAGTGACAGTATTCGGTGCTGGTCTCCTCGTTGGTACAGCGTTAGCGGTGATCATTCCTGAAGGAGTAAGATCGTTGTTTAGTGAACAATCACATCCAACGGTTGTGACTAAAGACTTCACAGCTGAACCGCCCAACCATGACGATGATCTGCATTCAGTTATTGGGATATCACTTGTTTTAGGTAAAAATATTTATTAATTGTTAGTATAATAATTATTAGTGTTTTGTTATTTTCTTTTTATTTATGATTGATTTTAGAGCAAGGCATGGTACAAAATTGTCATTGCAAATTAAATTAAAAATTCGATCTTTGTGGCAAGTACCATAGTAGGTTACTGTGGTGTAACTATAGGGTACTGGAACGCGCTAATTTCCCTTAAAGATGAGGGTCTGAGAGGCCGCGAACATACCTAATCCACCAGTTATTAGAAAAAAATTAAGTAAAAGTTATTCTTTATAATAAAAGTTGGTACAACATCAAGCTTGTTTAATATATAATATAACATAAATTTGCCAGGGACGTTTCTTTACACAATAAATATAACATTTATATTTTCATTTCAGGTTTTGTATTTATGTTACTTGTCGATCAAATGTCAGCAAGATTTAACGATCAAAGCAATCCTATTGAGAAGAATGTTACAGCCACTGTTGGACTAGTTGTACATGCTGCAGGTAAATATATTATCTGAAAATTTACCTGGTTGATGGCAATAGGCTTGCCCCCTATGTGGGACCTATTAACATAATCCGTTAGTTAGTTGTCTGTGTAATGACAGATTAGGAATACATAATGTCACTATGCAATCTCATTTGGCACGACCTTTATTTGGCCACTGCTCAGCTCTATAGCCTTTATAGCCCTCCACGATCCAACACCAAAAATGTTTTTAAAAGTTTTTAAGATTACCGCAACACAAGATTACCGTTAAAACAACAAAAACTAGATTTATTATTTGTATGTTGTATTCTATAGATAGAAATACTGAATTTTGAGTTAATTTTAACAAAAATAAATATTTATATTACTTTTGAATAGAACAAAATATGAAGATTTTCACTTAAATGTAACTTAATCTATAGATATGAATGTGACGATGTTATAAGTTAAACGCTGATAACATAATTGTTAACATAACACGTACATTAAGATAATAATGCGTGATATATCGCAAGTGCGATATAGAAACAATTTCAAAGAGAGTTTAAAAGAAAAATTTTACTATATTATAAATGCGAAAATGGATTGGTGAATGTTTGTTAATCAATCATGCCAAAAAGACTAAAAAGAACTGTATGAAATTTTAAACACAGCATCATACATAGCAGAGGTGTTTCACACCCACATTTCGCCAGCTATGTTTTTGGTCCCATGAAATAGGGGGCGAGCCTATAGTCTGTGTATTTTGTTTAGTGTATTTTAAAAACAGATAGGTTATAGTTAAGAATAGCATGTAGGCTTTTTACCACACAGGCGGAAACTAATCACTACATGGTATAAATAAAGTCGCTTTCTCTGTCCCTATATCCCTATGTATGCTTAAATCTTTAAAACTACGCAACGGATATTGATACGGTTTTTTTTAATAGATAGAGTGATTCAAGAGGAAGATTTATAGGTATTAAATACATACCACGCGGGCGAAGCAGCGGGTGGAAGCTAGTAATATTATAAACTAGCTGACCCGGCTAACTTCGTACCGCCATTTTTTATTATTCGTGATAATGTTTATATGGAGATTTTAAACCCCAAAATTTTTAATTTTACACTATTTTTTTTGTATAATTTCTTACATACGTGCTTTCCTGGACAATAGCAAATACAACAAAAAATAATTAGCCAAATCGGTTGAGCCGTTCTCACGTGAATCCATCACATACTTTTCAGCGATCCATTTTATTTAAAGGAATTTTGGTTGGATATATAGATGGATATTTGTTAGACTATGCGCACACAGATAGATTTTAGTCTGGGAAAGCACAGGCTAATCTGTACCGAGATACCAGGCGAGCGGAGCAGCGGGTGTTAGGTAGTCGGTTATATAATGGACAAAATTTTACGGCAACTCACTGCAGCCTAAAGGCCGATTTCAACAATCTATCTATCTATGGATTTGGCTACTAAAGTTAGAATTTTGACACATTTTGTATGGAGCTTATGTCAAAATTCTAACTTTAGTAACCAAATCCATAGATAGATAGATTATTGAAATCGGCCATAAGCGATATTGGAGTCTAAAGTCCCCGAACACAAGAGTAATCACTTTCACTTTTTGACTTAGCTTTTTTTGTACCAAGATGATTGCAGACGGCCCGGCTGTAACATGCCTGGGCATACATTTAATTGAAGCTACAGTATACCGCTTTATAGCTTCCATTTTTTTTTCTTGTGCAGCTGACGGCATAGCCCTCGGTGCTGCGGCGACCACATCTCATGCTGATGTGGAACTCATAGTTTTCCTGGCCATCATGTTACATAAGGCCCCGGCGGCCTTCGGACTTGTCACTTTCTTGTTACACGCTGGACTTGAGAGGTAAGCTAATGATGATTTTTTTTTGATCTTAATGTTTCTGGCCATCATGTTACAATAAGGCCCCGGCGGCCTTCGAACTTGTCACTCTCTTATCGCTGGACTTGAGACGTTGACGAGAATATAAAGATGACGGCGATGTAGATCGCTGATTATATTTTTTTTAAAAGTACGTCTTATTAAAAAACAAACTAAAAAAGTAACAAATATGGGAGCCATCCTGTCAAGGTACATCATATGAGCGGTGGTTACTCCTTACCATCAGGGGCCCAATTCTGCTAAATTACACACGTCGATAGCAGACCAATAGACTAATATCTAAATTATCGACCAATCACAGGCATGAATATGGCGCGATTGACTTAGTAAGCCAATCACAGCTGTCGAATGAGACTATCGGCTTACGATTGTGTAACGATTGTGTGAGCAGACTGGGGCCCCAGATATATAAAAAAAATATATAGATGACCCAATTTATTGTTGCCTTTTCCTTGCCTTCATAGGAACAGAATACGTAAACATCTGTTGATATTCTCATGTTCTGCGCCCCTGCTTGCCCTGTTGACGTACTTCGGCATCGGTAATGAGAGTAAGCAGACTTTAAGCGATGTTAATGCTACAGGTAATATATTACTTTATACTTGTGTTTTTGAGAACACGCTTAGAAATCTTGTGTCTCTGAGGACGTTACAAACAGATTTAACGGACTTATAGTACATCCAGAGGTCAGACTAAAACCTATACTGTTGAACGAAAGCAAATTATTGTTTGATAGAATAATAAAGGTTTCTTACAATTTTTTTTAGGTATGGAATTTATGTTACGTTTTATGATATTTTAAATTGTATCCAATTGAAATTGTACTAAGTAATAATAATTTATGCAACTGTCATATAAGAAAGGGTATTAAAACACGAGAGTCTGTTTATCTGCGATAATAGGTTGACTCGAGTGTTTTAATATCTAAGTTATATGCAGTTTCATACACTACTTTATCTTCACTCATAGGAAAAATTGAAATTTAACAAAGTAGGTAGGTTACAAGGTAGGCGCCATTTTTTTCACAGTTTGAACTGCGCATACGTGCGCCTTTTTTCATATTCATCCTAAAACAATAGTTTAATGAATTAAAAAAAAAAAGATAGCGGTACTATAATGAGTTTTATTTTTAATATTATGTATATGCGTTTATAAAGTGCGTCTGTATAGAACCGTCTTTGAATTCGTAATTCGAATTTTTCGATTTGAGTGTAGATAAAATTATTTATATTATGCTGTGTGAGTGTGAGAATTTAGTAATAGGTCACAGTATTGGTTGTCATTGTAAGTCGGTAAGAATCGAGTTATAGGGAGCCTTCGCCACTGATATACATAGAAAAACAACCATAACTCCGAAACAGATTTGCAGATCATACAAATATTTGTTGCGACCGAACCCAAAACTTCAGAAACTGAAACCACTACTCCACCGATATTATGACTTCGCGATGCTATATTATTAATGCTATTTCGCTCTTTTACAGGCATAGCCATGCTGTTCTCAGCCGGCACATTCCTCTACGTAGCAACTGTTCACGTATTACCAGAACTAACACACCCACAATCGCACACACACACATTACTACCAATGCAAGACGGGGTCCCTCCAAAGAAAGGATTTGCAGGGCTCCAACTGTCAGAATTAATAATTTTAACTGTTGGGGCCCTGATGCCTTTATTGTTAACTATGGGGCATAAACACTGATATATGTTTGAGTTAGTTGCTAGAATTGGGCAAAAATAATGCTTTAAGAAATTCCAAGGATGTTATAAAATTTGTTGTTTAAATGTGCTGCGTTGATTCGCTCTCGTTACGCAATTTGAAATAATTGGCAATAAAATTCTGAGGTACAATCAAAAAGTCCTAAAAAGCAATAAATACCTAATGGCGGGTGATAAGCCCCGTAGGTTAATGCCCAACGAAAAAATATCCAGTAGTTAAAATGCCTAATAGAAATAACGCCCAATGACTATAACATTAACCATAATAAATGCATTCTTCCATAATAACGATATACCAGTAAATAATATGATTTACTGATTTATTTAAGAAATGCCCAAATGCACACTTAACTGTGAAAATGGAGAATTTTATGGTAATTTATTGTAGCATTAGGGAGAAATTGCCGAATCCAAATATTGTTTTTAATTTATACCTGAGGCCCCACTTTATATGGATATTTTGACTAATAGATGCATGTATAAAATGCAATTTTCAAATATTTTCAGTCAGTGCAATGGATCTTTTAGATCATTTGTATATAGGGGGCCTCCTAATTTGTTTGTGATCAATTTTATAGGGGGCCTCCTAATTTGTTTGTGATCAATTTTATAGGGGGCCTCTGGAGCCCAAAACGGGGCTAAAATCTTGTTTTGAGATCAATTGTTTAGGAGGCCTCCGGGGCCCCTTATAACCCCAAAAAAAATTGTTAAAAGTAGAGTATTAGTAGTAGACGAAAATCATGAATATAAATTATGCAAAAAAAATTTAAAAAGTTGACACTTATTTAAATGGCCTGGGATTATCTAAAATTGATATCTCAAGCAATATGAAATGAGACCTTACTTAAGATGACCTTAGGTACAGTCAACAAAGCAGAAAGGTATGTAGGGCCGTCCAATAAGGATTGTTTCTTTCTTTTATGAGATTTGCTATGGCTATTAATTCAGTGTAATTGTTTAACCATACGAAATCTGATAAAAATACATGTAGGTAATTAGTATTTTCAGAAAAAAAAAACAATTCTTATAGGGATGGCGGCATACTTGTCTTCTTTGCTGACTGTACTCCTTTTAGGCTCTGTTTCACAACTGGCAGATAAGTGTATGTTATATAAGACTTGAAAAATATTTCAACTAAATTTTAGATATGTAATTAGATATTATTATCTACCAGCAGTGGTCAAACACATTTCAATAACAATATTGAAATCCTATTTTCCAGTAAAATAAGAACCAAAACAGTTTTTAATGTTACCTAACAAAAATAAGATCAATAAAAACTATAGTTTTTATTTTGTTTATTGCACTCAAAATGCCTAGTTAATATTTTAGTTTAAAAATATTATTTGCAATGTATTTTTGTGTATAAATTATTTCGAATTTATAATTCATTATAGGTTATTCATACAATGTCATTAGAAATTAGAATCCAATATAAAAAAGGCGCTAAATTTACGTCTAGTTAATGCGAAAGCTGACACGCTCAAACATATTTTCTTTAAGGATAAGGTTTACCCTTTACAGTCTCATAATCTATACGAAACTTCGCCGGCAGGGATTTGTCATATTTTTCAAATAAAATCTATCACATCTCTGTGAAAAAGAAATTTAATAAAGTTAAAATTTTCCCCAATAATAAATTGTGTAACAATAACGTTTATATACTATTGAAATTACTTAACTGATTTCGAATAAACTTTTCGGGTTAAAAAAGCTTATAAAAAAACAATCAATAAAGCTGTTGTACCGTGGTCTTCGTGTTACTTTTTCAGTGCGGCTTTGTCTGGCAGTTATAATATAGAACACATAAATTATAATTAAAATGATCATTTTAAGGCTGTGTTAATTATTTTATAATTGTTTTTTTTTCTTTCTGCTTAAATAGAACAAATTTAACACTGCCTTACAAAAAAGATTTATTTAATATTAAGAGGCATTAGTTATAAACATTTAGAGTTATATTCCAGCGAAAAATATTCCAATAATTTGGTTACTAGTGAGCAGTTTGAGCAATTGATGCTCTAACGATTCGAGCATTTTGATGCACAACCTGGTGGTTTAAGCCCAAGTAAAGCAAATCTGTAAATATTTCTCTCCGTCCAATAGGATTCCCCTTAACCAGGATCCCTAATCGGGATCAGTGAACAAAAAAAAAATCCCCTATTTATCATTGTCGATGATTCAAGTTCACAACACAATTCAAGTTTTACTAACTCAGAGCTGTCCAAACCACAGCCCGCAACTTATATTTGTGCGGCCTCTGACTTGTTAGGATCTACCACAAAATATGAATAAAATAATAAATTTGGTATTTAATTTGATACTTAATTTAATAAAATATTTTTTTCGATTTGTGTCTCTATTTAAATATGAATGTAATAATGATATACCTACTTGTTTTATTTTTTTTTCTTTAATAAATTAAAGTAGGCATTTGTTTACGCGGCCCTTCAATATATGTAACGATTTATATCTGCCTGAGATGGTATCTAGTTTGGACTAGGGAATCAATATGGACATAAAATCCGAATATATCCCCCAGGGGATTAAAGCAGGGGACCCTAATTGATGGAGGCAAAATATTTGGCTATTAACTTACTGATTGTCAGTGGCGTAACTATTCTATCCGAGGTCTGTGGCAAATTCGTGAAATGGAACCTCTCTGTAAAATAGCGTGACGTTGTATCTATAGTTACATTTTATATAATCACTTTTACTGTAATTGTGATGTAGTGGTTAAAGTTGACGCCTAGCCACTAACATCGCCGTGGGTTGTCTTAAAAAAAGAACTAACATCAATTACAATTTTTACTAAATTTTGTATGTGTGTTTTCGGCCTCTCGGCAACACGGCCTCTCTTGCGGGCCTCTTGGGCCGGGGGCCTGTGGCATTTTGCCAGTCCTGCCATTCTATAGCTACGCCACTGTTAATTTTATTTACTCTCGATACCCAGCATAATTATTAATATTTAGTATAAATGTAAATGAAAGACATAAAAAGTGCCAATATGGCTTTTTTTAATGAAATATATGAAATTAATATATAAAAATGTACAATGTGTTGTTGTGTGTAAATAGATATTTTGTATATCATTGATCGATTATTTGTACATATTATTATTAAATGCTTGTATTATATTTTGTGTTTTATTTTTAACATTGATAATTGCTTCGTTTCCTTATTGCTGTGGATCATGGTCACATTTCACAAGTCTCCGCTGGAGTTTCTGCCACACATATAACTTAGTTTTTATAGGTAGATAGAAGCACCACGGACAAATATGAGTGTGGCTGACTCTGGCTTGGCCACCATAGTGGATTTGATGATGCAAAAAGTTTATCGATAATTGGTCACCAAATAACAGAATTGGTCGGTGAATGGTTCAAAAGTTATAAGCGTTTTTACTTGGCCGATTTGGGGAGTCTGTTTTCTCTTTGATGATTATTGTATTGTATTATTTATTCATATTAACAATATACATTGTGTTTGCATTAATTACATTAAATATTATTTAAAAACAAAATAAAATAAATTCCAAAAGAGTTAAAATAAAATAATATTGATTGTGTGTGAACAAAGTACTAGGCTAGCATAAGCAAATTTTTTGCATCATCAAAATCAAAATCCACGACACGGCCAAGCCAGTGTCAGCCACACCAAATTTTAATTTACGAGAAACCTGTGAAGGAAAACCTGAACATTTTTTTAATAGAAGGTATGTTTAATATAGGCTATATGTATAATAGTATGTACCAAAAGTGCACGGTCTACGGTCTATATTTATCACCGGTAATTAAAAAAATCAATTCTCAATACTAACTCTAAATTTGGAAATGTGTCAAGTTAATGGTAATAAGCCCCTTATGGGGCCTAACATGTTGCCTTGCTAAGAAAGAACAACGCATTTACACTAATCTGGTCACAGAAAAACTCACCTAAGGCAAATCACTTAAGACGTATTGTTCTCTGTACCTACTTCAAATGTAGTTGTTGCATTTTTCAATAGCAAGGCAGCATTGGCTGGCGAAATGTGGAAGTCATGCATCTTTAATGTGATGTGATCCGCCTCTTCTCTTTTGCGGAAAAAAGGCGTGACGCCATATTTGCGTTCGTTTATTGTTACAATAAAACTCATTAGTAAATAATTTACGTTTATTCCTGTTTAATTATATCATAAAATACCAACTTAAAAATACAAAATCACAATTTTTAATTTCATTGTTACCAATAAAGTTGGACACATCGACCAAGTAATATAGACTGGCCCCTTTTAATTTAGATTTACTATAACTAACGACCCGTGCCCAGCAGTGGGACGTTATAATGATGATGATGATACCTAACAACAGCCTGGAGCGAGATTTTTTTTTGAATAGTCAACAGCATTTAATTGACAACTTAATACTATAATTTGTATGAAATAAGAACGAAAAATAATTAAAATGTAATGTTGTCACGATTGAACGTGTATTCTTCGCACCCCTAGCTTAGTGGGTAAACAATAAGACATGTGGGAAATTAATGAAATGTAGACCCCTATAAAAATGTGATACTAATTTAATTTTAAAGAATCTCATTATAACTTACATTTTCTACTTTTTTTACAAAACTGAAATACTCCACATATGTAGATGGCGTGACAATGACAACTGCCACTAATTTTATAGATGGCATTAGCAGAACCCTCTTAAATAGGTGGCGCTGGCAGTAATAACAGTTACCAGCCAAATTTAACTAAAAATACTTACAACATTTTCAACATTAATTATGTATCTTAGTATAATAATAAAATCCAACTTTAAAAATAAAATACTTGTACAAAATCTCAATGTTTTAAAGACATGAAGTAAAATTATAAAAAAAATATCACTTTATACATCTCAACACTGTGAAATCTATTGCTAAGAATAATAATTACCTAGTTTAAAAAATAAGTAGGTATTTACTATTTAACTTTCAATGACTTAAAAGAAGTGAAAACACAAGTTTTAATATGAAATACGCTAAACTTAAAACTAACACCAGAACCACAGCCTTCAGAATTTGGTGTAGGTAGTACAACCTGCAATACAAACAAAATTATATTAGTTATTTAAAAAAAAATCAGTATGCATCGGACTATGGAGTCATTATTTTCCTTTGAGCGTCAACTTCTGTCTATGAATAGGATGGATAAAACCAAAATCACATTAATGTTTGGAACAAACACACGTTCCGATAAATTATATTATATATACTAACAATAGAAAGCTGAAGAGTTTGTCTGTTAGTTTTGTTGAACATGTTAATCTCACACTACTGAACCGAATTGAAAAAATCTTTTTGATAGCCTAGATATTTATTGCGGAAGGCTATAGGAGCTGAGTTATGGCCAAAGGTGGATCTTTGAGAGGGGGCGAAACTCCTGGTGACATCTAGATTAGGTATAATCAGTTTCATTGAAAAGGCATTTACCTGTTCCACTTCTTTCTAGCTTCAGGCAAGGTAGAAAGGTCATCTTTGATCAGGTACACTCGAAGACCTGTGAAATAGTGTACTTATAAATATTAACATGACTCAAATTAAGCATCATAAGTTATTGTATCTTCCTCTTATTGAGCTCTGTAGAGCTCTAATCACTATCAAGTTGGTATTTTTGTGATTCTAGTCTTTTGTAGAAAAGAAAGAAAGAAAGAAATAATTTTAGTAAGCCAATGAGACCATCGGCTTACGATTGTGTTAGCAGACTCGGGCCCTTGGTGCTGTGCACACTTATTGTCATAATTTAGTTATAAATAGTTACATCTATTTTTATTTACGGGCTCTTACGCCCCCTGTCCGTCAAGAGTTCTCTTGCCTGCTTACTCCTGACTCTCTTGCCCTCTTCTGAACAGAAGGCGGAGACCTAGACAGAGATAGTTAAGACTTACCAACTAAAAACTGTTCACACATATAATCCCAGGAGAATTCTCCCATGCTGAATGGAAACAAGGTCTTATCAGCAGCAGTTAACGAGTTCCACATGTTCCGAACATTGTTGTCAGTGAACTTCCAGTCTTGCATTGAGAAGTAGAACAGGATGTTGGCAAGTTTCATCACTTTGCTGTACACTTTGAGCATTCTGAAATGGAGAGATATGATCATCCGGGTATCTAAATACTATGAAACTCGGCGCAATTACACGCGAGTTGCCTTTAAGCTAGCTTCACACAACAATTTTCATTTTTATGGGAAGGTATATACGTACAGCACACATCTACGCACTGCCACACACTTATGAGAAAAAAATCCAATCCACGTTTCTATAAACGCACACCAACATAAAATCGTCACACAAAAACGTAACGTACACAAACCGATTGGCCATATACTTTTGCAGAGGGGTAAGCGTGCGCGTGGTTACTCTCATCTAATTGCTCTGAGCTATGAAACGAGTAAATATTAAATATATACAATCTAGCAAACTCGTAGTACCCTGTAGCTTTGCTCTAAGTCTTGAGTTTCTAAACTTAAGTAGGTACTTACGCTCGTCTCCTTCCAGTAATTGCGCAGTAAACGTCTATCATTAGAGCAGGCAGATAGTGAAGGAAGAAGTTGTAGAATAAGAACATATAATAGTTGCTTGTAGGATTCAGACCGTAGTACCTGCAAGCGAAATAGAACGGCCTGAGTTTCTTGCCAACTTTTCTCTAGGTTCCACCACCTTGGCAGCGAACTGGCATTTTCTGAGAACTTTTGTTGTATGACCTACATAAGTAACTGAATAAAAATATTTGACTTTGTACCTTACCTACCCAGAAACTTTTAATGATTACAACGATTCCTCAGCATAGATTAGGCTTATGAATTATAAACTTATGTGTAGTTCAAAAAATTAAATTAATAAGTATATTAAGAGTCACGTTGAATCATTAAATATCCCTGAGTGTGGCAATTTGACCTTAAATTTTAAAAGTTACCCTTTTTAAAATCTATACTAATATTATAAAGCTGAAGAGTTTGTTTGGTTGGTTGAATGCGCTAATCTCAGGAACTACTGATCCGGTCTTAAAAAAAAATTTAGTGTTGGATAGCCCATTTATCGAGGGAAGCTATAGGCTATATAACATCACGCTACGGCCAATAGGAGCTGAGCAGTCTCCAAATAAAGAACTACGGGAGTAAAGCCCCCAGTGACATCTAGTGTGATATTATATAAAATATGTAACGGTCTTACCATACAGCCTTGGTAGTGGGCTTATCGAGGCCATATTTTGTGTTGATATCAATAAAGTTGCCCCATGTCATGGGGTTCTGAGCACCCGACACGAAGTTGTAGATTGGGATGTGAGACGTTTGACTGGAAAACATAGACATAATATTAATATAGTGATATATTATTAACAGTATATTACCACTAGTAATGTACATATTTCCGGATCCGTATCCGTTATTTATTTGGCGGATATTTTACGGATCTTTTACCTTATTAATTTTCATTACATAGATGAAATATATAGGTGATTACGTAGCAATGAAAAACCATTAAGTTGTATGTACCTATTCAATTTTTTTTTTAATTTCATACAAAACATAAGAAAGTCCCTTACAGTACGAGTCGGAAGAGGTCCAGAAACGCAAAGCGTCATGTGGTACAAAGTTCTATTGCTTCCAGGTCACGCATAACGTCACCGATTGAGTAATTAAGTTAAGATCCGTATCCGTATGAACGAACCGGCTCATCACTAATTACCACGGATATAAGTTATAGCTTACCTATACGTAGGTAATGACATTAAGGACGATGGACCGTGAACGTTATTAAAATTTGAGAGTGAAAAATAATGCGAAACATGAGGTCTGAACTCTCACTACTACTTACTTTTCTTTATAATTCTTGGCTGTAAACCAGGCAGAAGACAGGATAGCGTTGACACACAAATCTACTGGTACCATATCAGCCACCTTGTCTTTATCCATGTACATGGTGCGAAGTACCTACGGAATATTTTACAAATTAAAATTTTATTGAGCTTTTAAAAACCAAAAAGGTTATTTCTACAATTATGCCAATAGATGTCGCTATGTGTATACATTAGTAGTGACATCTATCAACCAGTAGTGAAACTATAAATGAATAACATAATATTTCTATCTAATTTTATAATAGATCAGATTTACAGCATACAGCCTGTCTGATGGTAAGCGGTTAACTTAGCCTATGGATGCCTGCAACACCAGGGACATAACGAGCTCATTGCTGTCCCATAAAAATCCTCCTCTTTTGAAGAACCCCATAATGTAGGCCCTTGGAAAAATTTCGCTAATAGTTCATTCCACATCCCGAGAATTCTCTAATTGCATATTTATGTTAATTGGATATTAATATTTGCTTGTATTACTTAAGTACATAAATTACTTACCCCAGTACCGATGCCAATGACCAGCCCCGTGGGGCCATAAACGCTGTCTGTCCAACCCCTCATTGGTTCTTCATATGTAGATATAACTGTTAAACAAAACATGAGATAGTTAGTTGATGCTAATTATGTGTATTATTCTGTTCAACTACAAACTCAAATCAATAAAATAGTGCAAAATGAAACTCATGAAAAGGAGTGGCCTGAGCCAGTTCTTCAATCAATCTTGACAGCGAACTGGTTGTAGGAAAACAAGCTGACACCAATTAGTTTTATGACGTTCACAAGTATTTAACAATTTCACCTACCATGCGTGAGTTTATTGCAAATAAAATCTATGTCAAGAGCTCGTCAGACAAATTGTGTAGTTTAGTATTTTTTGGTCCTCACTGTAGACAATGCTAATGATGACCTAATTTAATAAATGAATTTGACTTTGATATAACAGTTAAATATCACCACAATGAAAAAAAATGGTGCAATAACATACCTATAGAAGGTCTGACAATGCAGATAGGTAGCCCTTCTCCATATTTCCTCACAGCCTCCTCAGCTATAGCCTTTGTGAAACAGTAAGTGTTGGGCCGCTTGCCCAGGAGCCTGAATATAAAAACAAAAAAAAAATAAAACCGTGTCCATTTTATTTATGTTGTTGTAGACTTTTAAATTATCCTGACTGTGTACTAAACACGTAATTATGTAACGTGTCTGCATTATGTATTATATTTTAAGGAATAGTAATGAGCAGTCAGCAGTCACGTCGTCGGTCGGAGCAAATCGATCGAAACGTCGAGTAGATAGGTATTTTAAAACTATGTTTTCCTTATATTTTTTTACTGATAGATATTTTTTTGCCAACTTGCGAGACAACAATGCAAACAATGTGTTTGCCAGCTTGCTTGAAAATCGTTGTGAATCTCATTTGTAAATAAGTTCATTTCTAAGTAACTTACGTTGGTAATATAGTTTCAATCAGTTTATCATCTATATCCGAGACCGCTTCTAACGCCTCCACTGACATTGGTGGTTCGTAGAATCTGAAATACAAATTAGTAATCAAAAAATCTTGTAATTTATTTAACCCTTTTTACATCAATTCTTAAATAAAACTAATAATAAATAAATTTTAATTTCATATCCATTCTATTAAATCAACAATTGAAAATCATCAAGAATCTCGGCGGAGAGGGTACGATATTGGTTTGTATTGTGAATGAATAAATGGTATAACATTTAAATAATAAGATTAAGAAATAAAAAATAAACTCAATAAAACTTACTTTTCTTCAATGTGTTTGACATGTGTGTTGGAAAAAGCAGTTGACACGTGTGTGATGGCCTTCAGATTTCTGCACTCTTTGGCTAATTTCAATACTTCTTTTGTGCCTTTTACATTGATAGCTGTAGAAATTGATAATTTTTCGTCGAATTTTACTGTGGCTGCCGCATTGATTATTATGGATACCTGTAACGACATCTCTTGGTAAGAAGTATAACTAAATTTAACAAGTCCATGAATTTCAGAAATATTAAAAATAAATAATTAAAACATTCGTTTATTACTTAAAGCCATACAGTCTTTAGAACAAATTATAATGATTAAATCACGAATATACCTAGTAACTTTTATCATCATCGTCATCATTTTAACCCATAAACGTCCCACTGCTGGGTAAGGGTTTCCTACAATATAATGTTGAGGGAATTTAGCCTATTATTATATTTATTTAAAATTTAAAAATAGCGCCATCTATTAATTTACTTTAAAACTTAATTTAAATTATTTTAATTGTGACGTCTCTTTAATAGATGTCGCTTGTTTTTCAATAATTAATCTTAATAAATAATATTTAGGTATAAAAATAAATGGTTTCTTCATCTTTTCATTACCTTTTTAGCCTCAGTCCACTGCTGGAATTAGTCCTCTCCTAATCCAGTCCGTCGTCAGACCCAGCGACCTTTTTAGATCGTCGGTCCACCTAGCTGGAGGGCATCTTAAACCTACTTACTAGTACTACTACTACTACTTTTTTTTTTTTAATTTTAAAAAGACAACGCCCGCACTAGGGAACTAGCCCTGTGTCGCGGGGAGCTTTACAAACATGAAACTAACGGACACAAAGTACACCCAGACTAGAAACAAATATCTATGAATCACACAAATATTTGTCTCGTGTGGGAATCGAACCCACGTTACCCAGCACGGCGATGTAGTGGCGAAGCGACCACCTTAACCACTGCGCCACGGTGACAGTCAAAAGTTCAGTCAGTTTAATAATAATGTTTCTTACCCTGCTAGTAATCAATTTTCTATCTTCATCACTGATCCCTAATCCCGGCAGCTCCATGTCTCCTACAATAGGAACTACTTTGTGAATGCCTTTAGGATTCTCTTCGTGTGCTCTGCGGAATAACTAAAAGAGAAAAACATGTAAAATGAGCATTTAAATACAATTAAGTAGATGCAATTATATATAATGTATATTGTAAAAAGAAGGCAATATAGATTCTTTTCTTCAATTCTTTTTTTTTCAATAGAAAATTGCACGCCGTGAGCCGAAGCAAGTAATTATTTTTACTAGTAGGTACTTAGTATTAAGACTTTAAATTTAATAATAGTCCAGGTTATGTAGCGAAATTTAAAAGGCTGTGTCTGTGTATTTAATACCCTATCGTTTACTTAGTCAAGTAGAGTCATCTATATAAATAAAAATGGATCGCCGAAAAGTATGTGATGGATTCACGTGAGAACGGCTCGCACGATTTGGCTAATTATTTTTTTGTTGTATTTGCTATTGTCGAGGCAAGGCATGTATGTAAGAAGTTATACAAAAAATTGAGTGTAAAATTTCAAATATTGGGTTTTAAAATCTTCCTATAAACATTTGAAAATTGAACATCATCACAAATAATAAAATATGGCGGTACGAAATTCGCCGGGTCAGCTAAGTTTTAAACAAATAAAAACTTACCAATTCATCAAGCAGGTCATGAATACGGACTCTCGCATCTTTGCCTTTTTTGTTTCTAACTAGAACATAAATTGTATCTATGTCTCCAAGGGTACGTATGACCTTTTCTATGAGTACTGAAAATAACAATAATAACATTACGATAAAAATACATTTTTTAAATTAGATTGGCTTGTTTTTATTGTGTGTGATCTATTTGACTCAATACATAGTTCCTTTCTGATGTAAATCATCAATAACTCCTAAATATCCCATCGGGCTCGCGTCTCCTCTTCTTTATCTGAAACTGCGGGTTGGTGGATCACACATACACTTAGAATGTCTTCTAGCATATGTGAGATTTCTGACGATATTTTCCTTCACCATTAGCAGATGGTAAGTCACATGACTAGTACATATAAATTCCACAAAGTTTAGACTCCCGAGTTTCATTGCTTGCAAACACCAAGCAATGAAACTCGGGAGTCTAAACTTAGTTCATCATTGTTAATCCTGGCTTACAGAGGTCACAGTGATGGGGGTGTGGGTGGGATTATTCTACATGTAACCGTGACACATGGTGCGAGCCATACAAAATTCAGCGTCTCCCCCTAGATGCACAATCACGAACTAAAGTCACGCTCAACTCAATACTGTCGCCGATATACTGCCAAATTATAAATAAATTTTTAGAATATACTTAGTTTTTGTAAAATGAGTCATAATTAATACATAATTACAATTGCTTTTAAAAACACATATAAAGCAGTGGAACAAGTGACGATTGAACTCTTTTTGAGTTCTATTTTGAGCGCCGTTTTTTAATATGTCAATGTACGTACGCAGCTAAGCAGTATAAAATGAAAAGAAGATACTAATTAATAGTATTTTTATCCATCCAAACAAAACTATTTGTGCCGTTCATCAGTATAAACAGGCACTTTGATCACCCAGTTCCAACTGGAGAAGCTATAACCGACATTTACTTCAGACTAGCTTCCACTCACGAGGAATGTCAGTAGCCTATGTGCCTAGAGACTATAAGCTACCTGTGTGTTAAATTATATGTCGATCCTTTCAGCTATTCTGACGTGATTGGGTTACAAAAATCCATCCAACCTAACTTTAGATATTATAATAATAATAGTAAGATTGAGTTATAATTATTTACCTATCGTTAACAGTCCATGTATACTATGTTTTTTTTTTTAATATAGTTGTACGATTCTTTGTCTTGCATACAAAAAATATAATGGACATTTAATGACTGATGACTGGCCTGTTGGTCTAGTGGACTCTGACTGCTAAGCCGGAGGTCGTGGGTTCGATCCCCACCCAGAACAAATCTTTGTGTGATGAGCATAAATGTTTGTTCTGTGTCTGGGTGTAATTTATCTATAATATGTATGTATTTACAAATAAAAAAAAGTATTTAAGTAGTATAATCAGTTGTTTAGTACCCATAACACAAGCAAATATAATTGCTTTCTTTGGGACTAGATGGCGCTGTGTGAATGTGGTAGAATATTATTATTATTATTAATACAACACTATAATTTGTGAAAAAAAAAATAGTTTTTTCAGTATATATCTATACTTAATATTATACATACTTTAAACTTAATTAACAAAAACTGAATTACTGTTAACCGGTTTTCTGCGTACATACTTATATTTATACTAGTGGACCCGACAGACGTTGTCCTGCATGATATACCAATCGATTGCACCGCCATCTGTTGGGTTTATTTGTGAATCTAAACCATCCTCGAATCCACTTGAACACATACACAAAAATTCATTCAAATCGGTTCAGCCGTTTAGGAGGAGTTCATTATCAACACACGTACAGAAGAATTATAATATAAAGATAAGAATGTGTGTTTGTATGTTATTTAGTGCTCATACGGCTAGATCAATTTTGATAAAATTGCATATGGGTAGCTGACACCCTGAATTAGTCATATATAAAGCTATTAAAAATATACCTCTTTCTTTCAAGCGAAAAGTAGACATTTTCTTAAAAAAAAAATCTTATTATCAAATAAATCAAAAGTAGAATTTGAGTGAAGTTAATAAAATAAGTACATAATGATACAAAATTACATCTATGACATTATAAAATCTCAAAAAGATGTGATTCCGACCAGGATCGAACTGGCGGCCTTCTGCGTGTAAAACAGAAATGATAACCATTGCACCACAAAACAATATATGTATCTTGTCAAAATTACTGGTTATAAACTATTTAACGAGTTCTTTTTAAATTGTATGGAATAAAACCCAATTATGGAAACAGGAGAATTATGTTTTTGACAGTCTATGTACCTATGTCTGTTGATCTGTTCCCTCATAAGTCTCATAACTTTTAAATAGCTTATCGTAATTTGTCAAATGTCTTAATTTGAAGCGAATAATTGTCCCCTGGTTATTTTCTAACATAATAAAATATATTGGCAAGAATTTCTACTATGGTCCTCACATTTCTATCTGAGGCCAAATAACCTAAAAATAACTTGAAACTCTAAAGCTCTGATTAGTGTAGTTATTTGATAAAACTGAAGAGTTTCTATAATCACTTCGTCCGAGCTTGCGTCAAAAAAGACGTGTTACTCATCGCTCCCCGATTGTTAAGTTAATCTGCCATACGGCAATAGTAGGTACATACTTATTTCTACAAGTGCTATTATCATTATCGCGCGTGCTTGAGTCGCGGAGGTGCGCCCCCGTCACCCGTACGGCAATACTATCGCTGTCCTGCTTCCGCGCCGCTACCTGCTACGTGACGTGATCCTTCGCTCAGCTGTGAACGATAGCTAGCCGCTGTCCGGCCCACAAAAACAACACGATACACGACTATTACCATTATCGACTCAGTGCGCCTGCACCGAATAGCTATGTGGAAGTGTGCTGCATGCCCGGACTCGATTGATAAAAAGGATGATTATCTGAAATGTGTACGGTGTAATAAACATTATCATTTTCTATGCATCAACTCAACTGAAGATGCAGAATTATTCACAAAAGAGTATAGAAACAACTGGCAGTGTCCTATATGTGTTACTAAACAGCGCAGAGTAGATAACTCCGACACCCCGGTACGTCCTTCCACACCAACTAGCTTAGCCGAGTTTACTTTTAACGTAACCCATCGCAAACAACAATCGAAATCTCAGAATACGCCTAGTTTGTCACAGGAAGATTCGAAGAATTATGTCACTCATTCAGATATGCGGGACTTTATGCGTAGCGAAATGAGAAGTGTCATGCAAGATTGTATGAATGAATTTAAGGTTTCTTTAAACACTCAACTGCGTCAATTGTCAGACAACGTAAGTGATTTTAAAACATCATTGAATTTTCTAAGCGAACAGTTTGACCAACTTAACAAGGATGTCAAAACTAACAATTGATATCAGAATGTATCACAATTTACTTACATTTGTTGTTTAGAAAAATAAAATTATTATACTTACATTGAAACATTGATATCGATAAGCCTTTTTTACTACATGTATATAGAGATATAAACATAGACAGACATTAATGAGCATTATTAAGTTTATTAAAGTTAAGTAGCTGTATGTAAGTGTTTGTAAAGTATATCTGCGACTGAGTATATCGGATTATAAAAGTAATTTTCAGAGGCACATAATTATATTCTTTCAGTTACTTAAACCATATAAAAGTGTTTAAGATTCTGCGTAAATAATGAACACTCTATATTTAACGTGTGTCAATACCGCGAAATTAGCTACTCATATAACCTAATTCCGACGTAAATACATCGGAATAACGTTTTATGATACTAAATCAAGTTTTCTAATTCCGAGTAATAAAAAGTAAAAGATATTTTAATATCGTACAAATAAATGAATGTATAATTGCGGTATCTTTGACAAAATATATAAAAAACACTCAGGATTACATCAGAAAACATTAATACCATTACTTTCTGTACTTAATTCTTCCATACAACGAATTAAGAAAATACTTAAACAGACAATTTTTGACCTGCTATAATTAGTAAATGCGACGCAACAGTGTACCACGGAAATAGATTTTTATATTTATGGATCATTTAAGTAATTAGAACTAAAATATTAAGTGTAAAAAGCATCAACAAAGGTTACATTATTCAACACCTTGGTCAGGTCCGAGTTAGAATACTGTAGTCAAGTCTGGTCTCCGCACTATGAGGTCCACGTTAACACACTCGAGCGAGTTCAGAAGCGATTTGTTTACCACCTAACTTACCACTACAATAACACAAAAACACTTTCCTCGTATGATGACCGTTTGAAGTTCTTCAAATTACGTAGTCTCAAAGACAGGAGACTACAATTGGACCAAGTGTTTCTGTACAAAGTGGCGAATGGAGTTCTAGATTGCCCGCAGCTTCTACAACAGGTCAAATTTAGCATTCCGAAAAAAATGCCACGCAAATCAAGATTCTCTTTGTTTGTACCAAGGAAAGCAAGAAGCAACCTGGGTCTTCATTCGCCAATGAATAGACTTCAGCACAAATATAATGGCATTTCTAAAAGTAATAATCTGGACATTTTCGGGCAGACTTTATCAAAATTCAAATTCGCTGTTTTAAACAAAATTCCGTGACAGACAGACAGACCAGATTTACATGTTTTCTTTTATTACTGCATACAATAGTTACACCATTAATGCTTTGGCCACTATTATACCTAGGATTAAAGAAGGATTGAAAGGATTCGAACTCAAGCACAGGATACAAATCGAGCAAAGCGGAAAAAAACAAGGGAAGATAAAATAAAAAAACACTTCGAAAAACGTGAAACTATGGACACAATTGAATTTTTGAATGGTCTTGCGTTTTTGTGTCATTTAAAACATTGAATTGTGTCCATAGTTTCACGTTTTTCGTAGTGTTTTTTTATTTTATCTTCCCTTGTTTTTTTCCGCTTTGCTCGATTTGTATCCTGTGCTTGAGTTCGAATCCTTTCTATTATAATCTCGGTGTGTGTCCTTTTGTACCTCTTGCAAAACTCGATATATATTGCATTAATATTACACTTCAAAATATAATAAAAATCATTGCTGATTTCCTGGTGTTTTATTTGTGTACTTGGATCCGTGTGCTGATATTAGGGATAATTTAATATTCGTTACAACATTATTTCGTTATATAAAAATTGTAGTGCTGATATTAGGGATAATGTTCTTTCGATGTATAAATGTTCGTTACAGCATTATTTCTATATTTGTAGGATGAAAATTCGTGATAAAGTTATTTCGGAGAATAATTATTCGCGGTTGCATATTTTCGTGGTAGCGTTATTCTAGGTTTAGTAATTCGGAAATCAGTATGAGAGTCGAATCTGAGAGAGATAATTGTTTGTTTTAGAACGCGCTCATCTCTGGAACTACTGGGCCGAATTAAAAAATATTTCATTGTTGGATAGCTGATTTATTCAGGTAGGGTACAGGCTATAATATCACGCAACGGCTAATGGGAGCTGAGTAGTCGCCAAACAAAGATCGACGGGAGTAAAGCCCGGAACAGCTAATAAATAATAAAAAACAATAAAATAAAACATCAATCAATTTTATTCTAATTTTATTACATTACAAACACCACTAAATACGTTTAAAATAAATATTATCAAAATAATTAGACAAGGATCACAAAACGACTTTCTCCACGACACGACTCGCCTTCAAACTTATCCTGCCATCTGTTGACAGAAAAGAGAAACTCTTATTAATATTTTCATTCACCACACATTTATTTCTCGAAGGGGTAGCCACACGTGTACCATATCCAAAATCGACTGTAAACTGAAAATCGACACATAATCTATTTTAATAACTTTACTGGATGAAGAAAAGAAGCATTTGCATCAGTAAACAACAAAAAATCGATTCGATTCATTTCGACCCGGGAATCGAACCAGGACCTCCTGCGCTAAATACACTAGCATTGCGCGCCATCGAGGCAGTCGTGGGTAGGCAGGTACCTATAACAGAATCAGGTACAAAAGACCATCAAAAGCGAATAGTTGTTATCGACAACTTTATGGTATTTTATATTAAACCAACTAAGTAATATTTGGTATTACATGACTCGAGAATCGAACCCGGCTTTTAGAGCTGTTATATTCTCAGTAACCCATAATCTTTTTCACCACCGAATACTGATCGTAGAAATATAGACACTTACTTATATTATCCCACCATACCAAACCGCATATTACTCACACCACAATAACAACAAACATTTTTTTTTTTAAAGCAAAAGAGCAAAAAGTTTCTTACCTCTATTATCCATTATTATCTATGGAAAATCCATAAACAAACCACATGCTTTTTTTTAAACACGTCACAAAAAATGACAAGCGCAAAAACAAAAGAGTTGTAGGTTTCAAACACACAGTAAAACATGCAATTAAGTTCAAAAACATTTCCGTAAGGGTTGGTGAAATATCGTCATCAATTTGGTCACACTAAAAAACTGGTGATATATGATCACACTTCTATAAAATGAATAAAATGCAGTGAATATTGTCTCGTCACAAATACATTTTTTATAAGCAAAGTATAAAAAGTCAGCACAACAATATTATTATAAATAGGACTTTGGTTAACCAAAGGTTGGCTGGTAGAGAATGCTTTTAGCATTAGCCCACCTTTTGTACACTTTTGTACTATTTTAAATCTATTATATAAAAATCTATTCTTTTTTTAAATGTTCGTTGAAGTTCAAAGATGGTTTTTTTTTTGTTTTTTTTTTTTTTAGTTTTTATGTAGGTAGGTAGGTAGGTAAAGTAGGTATGTAGGTGTAAGGTAGGTAGGTATACCTACTTTCATAAAATCATAAGTTAAGTAGGTGGTACGAAGTTCGGCGGGACAGCTAGTAAATAAATAAAAATACCTTTATAAAATTAATATACGAAATACAAAATGGCTGCAAGGGCATTGCCTATTCAGATGATTGTCAAGGGTTTATTTTTAAACGCTTGACAAACAGGTATCGCTTGTTCTGCCTAGTTGCACTGCCTTGGTTTTTAGTTAGTAGTTAAATATTAAATTGGCCAAGAGAAAATTATGATAAATATAATACGATTCTTTTTTTAAAGAAAAGAGCATTTTATTCAATAAAATATTTATGTTATCTATCTTAAAAAACTTAGTTATCTTAAAAAATGTACACAACTCACCTATTTAAAAAAAATATTATTTTTAATTTAGTAAATAATGTGTTATATCTGTGCTTTTTATTTAGAGAAGATAATTACAATAATGAAAATAATTAAATTAAAACTTTTTTTTTTATTATTGTTTAATTTTACTACTTTTTCTACTTTTTTTTTTTGTTTGTTGATAATTAGAAATAATAATATAAATTAGGTCTGTATAGTCTTTAGCTGTAAGTAGTAGGTACCTAAATAAATTCTTTTATTTATTAACAGACGAGCATAATCCCTTATTTTACGAAGACCAACCAAGCGGTTAGAGGAATTGGGCCAGGAATTTAAAAAAATCGGTCTCCAGTAAATGTAATGCTACGTTAAAATGACTAACAACCACTTTTTACCAGTTTATAGACTAGTCACGCAGGCGGAACAGCGAGCGGCAGTTAGTTATATTGTATGCAAAAACATTAATTACGTTGAATCGCTGACACGTGCAGCACGTGTTGAAAATCCGTTGGGTACCTATTCGTTTTTGAGTTTATCGCCACAGAATATATCGCGGTCAGACAGACAGACGCTGCAAGAGGACTTCGTTTTATAATCTATTATTAAAACGGTATTTCAACTAATAAACCGGAATCCATTCAGGGTCGTGTACCTAATAAAATTAAAAGTAAAAAAAGACCTATTGTTGCTATTTTTGTTTATTTTTTTTTTCTATCATAAAATACAGTTTGTTTTGAATTCCGGTATTAATTATTAACCCGTTTTAGACGTATTTATTTACTGAGACACCTATTTTTAAAATTCTTAAGAACGTTTATACTTAGGAACGGTATCGTCGCAATTTAGTGTCATATTTCATTGTTTTCACTTTTTAATATTTCATCATCATCATCATCAGCAACCCATTACTGTCCCACAGCTGGGCTCAGGTCTCCTCTCCTCTATTCTGAGATCTGAGAGGGTTTTATTATTTAATTGGAGCTATATTTTAAAATAATGTTTACTACACTTTTTAGAATTACGTGAATGTATTTATACGGTTAAAGATCTTTATTTCTCATAAAAATTCACAAAAATCACTTACTGAGAAACATAAAACCAAAGTAGGTTGTTAAAGAAAATCCAGCATTTATGTATTAAAAAGTAAGTATAGGTAATGATTACAGTTATTTTACTATGAAAATAACACCGTGCAAGTTCCAATGCAAATAGCATATAAATAGAACTGTAAACGCAATAATTCCTTAGTTTTTAAACATTTTTCATCTAATTCTAAAAAAATATATTGAAAATATTTTAAATTAAAGCACCTAATAAAATTGAAAACTAAAATGACACTAAATTGCAACTTTGCCGTTCATATAAAATAAACACTCTAGCGTCTAAACACACTGCCGAAGGTACGCGACCGAAGTTCCGCGGCTGATTTTACGTTCCGACGTATTCGGCTGATATGACACACCATATTAAAATTAAATGACAAATTTATGTATGTAGGTAGGTATACCTACGTATGACTGTGCGAATAAGGTATATACAATAATATTATGATCTGTTTTATGATTGAGGAAATTGTTGATGATCGTCATTTTTTTTCGTAGGAAAAGTTTATTATCCCAAGAATGATAGGTCATAGCTTATAAATGCGTTCCAAATGCCTTGTTGTTTTTTCCCTATGTCTGTTGCGCAAGAGTATGCAATATATCAAGGTTATGTTTATTTTGGCTTCACCTGTATAAAAGCCACTACCCCATTTCTACACGTGGGTGTCGTAAGGCGACTAAGACTAACCTTATGCAGCACTGCGAGAAATGGAAAATTTGAAACAAACCCTTTACCAGCACGTATGGCCTGCTAGGTAGATATAGTGGGCTAAATTCCCTTCACAATATTTGGAGAAGTGGAGACCTGTGCCCAGCAGTGGGACGGGTTGAAATAATTATATGTAATGTATGTCTAGATAATAAGCCAATGGTTTGTATTTTAAACTGTTGATGAGTAAGAACGAAGTTGTTATTATTGAAATGTCGATAGTCGATAAGTCGATTTGAAGTCAGAATGTATCAGACATCATGTAGATATAATAGATCCAATTAGGTATGTGTTTGTTTTTGGAGACCCTCTGATTCACACTTGACTCACACGAAGCACGTTTTATGTTAAAAAAAATAATCAACCTTTGCTAAAAGTAAATAGAAATATTTCCAGTCATTAGGTTTATTTTAAGACTCATTTTACAAAAAGTTATGATAGACTTAGGTATTTAAAAATACATCAACCGGTGAGTTAGTATGTTTAGGGTTCCGTATAAGTACACATAGAACCCAAGGTCTCGCTCTGTCTGTCTGTCTGTGTTATATCTTGGAATCTACTTAGGTATGCTATTGACATGAATTTTGGATTAATTTTAAACACTGCTGATCCAACTCTATTACGATTTAAAAAATAATGAGAAAAGTTTTTATTTTTTTTGCCAAAGCACCGTAAATGGGGAGTTGTAATTTTAAATCGAATCTATTAAATTCGAGTATCAAATGAAAGGGCTTTGTGTTATTTATTTATTTTCACGGCCTAAAGTTTTTGAGTTAGGATTAAAAATATAAAAAAATACCATCCCACACATTATCTCCGAGGTCCTTGATGAAAAAAATGTCAAATAATTCCCGATAATACATTTTTATGTAAAAATTACAGGAAAAATAAAACGATATTTTTAACTGCACACTTTTTTTAGTTTAATCATCAAAAAAACCCGGTCGCATAAATAAATTTGTTTCCCATATTTATTTATCTAATATATAATACTTTTCATAGTACGGAACCCTGGGCGCACGGGTCTGACTCGCACTTGACAGGTGTTTTTGTTATTGTGCGCATTTGAAACTGATTTTTTAAGTAGCAAAAAATGTATATGACCATTGCTTTGGATTAACCGTGTTTTGTTTGCTTCATCATTGTTTTACTAATAGGTAGCTAGTATATAAAACACTTTCATGTATAATTTTGCTAAGACTTGACCATACGACTAAGGTTGCCAACTTTTTTACAAGAAATAAAGTATATTTAGGTCTGAGAAGAAAAATAAACAGTATTTTAGAAAAAATAACAGTTTTTTTTATTTATTTAATGTTTTAAATACATATTTTTAGAGCTTCTTGCACAACTTATTAATTTATTTGTATATTATTTGTTTGTGGCTGTACTGCTGCGCTGCATTGAGTGCCGTGACTAAATAAAACAAAATTGTGTGAGCGTCTAAATCTAACTCTTATAGCACTTATTTCCTGTAAATAGAGTATCTGTTCTTTTTTCTTTTAATAGGTTAGCTGTGTATGTTTTTAAGTTATGTGTAAATATTTTATTGAATAAATGTATACAAACGTTTGTTCAACAGTAAAAAAATATAATGTATAATGTTGCCAACTATACTGTCTTTAACAGTATAGTTGGCAACCCTACATATGACACGCATTCTCATAAAGTTAACAGATCTCATGTAGAGCTAAGCTTTTAACTCTACACGCCCTAACTCTGGCCTAACAAACTACGCCTTAGTCAAAATATGTGGCTAAAATTTGCAAAATAAAATGGTGCAAAATATATTATGTAGTTAAATTTGATGACTTTTGAAACATTTGAGATGCTTCCTGCTGACTATTTTCTTGCACAAAGAATATGCATTGCCATCCAACGTGATTAGAAACGGCTTGCTGAAACTCTGCACGACTGTTGAATTAATTATTACGATTGTTTACTTTAATACTATATAATATATTCTATCACATTCACACAGCGCCATCTAGTCCCAAATTAAGCAAATATATTAGCTTGTGTTATGGGTACTAAACAACTGATATACTACTTAAATACATTTTTTTTGTAAATACATACATATTATAGATAAATTACATCCAGACACAGAAAAAACAATCATGCTCATCACACAAAGATTTGTCCTGGGTGGGGATCGAACCCACGACCTTCGGCTTAACAGTCAGGGTCACTTACCACTCGACCAACAGGCCAGTCATTTAAAATTTCAGTTTTATTAAGGACTTCTATTCTATTTTATATATTTTATTTCATATTCTAATTTAGTTTAAGTTACTTTTAATGTTGCCTATTAAATGTGAATGCTGTGTACACTTTTTTAATTGGCGAACATATATACCTACCATCTTATTTAATTTAAGTGCTTAAATACATTTGTATGTCGTGTTGTAAGTGTACCTTACTATAATAAAAATAAAAAAACGTGGCAATGCTGCGAGCCAGGCAATTTTCTCGCAAACAGCCGGCAGCGAAGAATTCTATGATTCTATATTTTAATTTGTTTTTTTTTTAGTTACGTTGTTTTCTTTTTATTGCAAATGTGTATCTGTTATATATTAAAAAAAATTGAAATATCGAGATTACGAGTAGGTAGTCTCTGATTACTTTTTTGATAAAAGTTGATCGTTTTCCGTCCGAATATTTTTTTTATCATCACACACAATAAAACGCAAGCTTAACAATAAAAGGCCCAAAAGTTTAGATTATAGATTAAAATAGCAGTTCTTTAGAAAAGTCCTTAACGTTTTTTCTTTTTTAAATAAAGCTAAGTTATATTTAGGTAGGTACTAAATGCCAAAATTCTGGTGGACCAACAAATTTGATCCCGAATGAGAAGTACTTAAAAACTTTGAAATTTTTCATGATTAATTAACATAATTATTTAGACTCGTTACACTAGTTTTCTAAAATCTTTAAATACCATTTACGGCAAGAATAACAAAACTTTTGGGCCTTGAAAGCAAAAACACAACTTACCTTTCCCCAAAAACCCTGAGCCTCCAGTCAAAAACACACATTGGTCCTTATAAAACCGTTGTATTAGAGTTTTACCCTTTGTGAGTTTTTGTTTCTCTTCTTCTTTTGCGTCCATTTTTTCTTCTTCTGCGTAATAATTAGCGTTCTGCTTATCAGGAACGAATTCGTGGTCTTCCGAGTAGTCAAGAATTGGTGCTGTTGGGTTCATAGCTTGGTTTTCCACTTCAGCAATGCGTACTGTGTTTTCTAACTCCTGAAGAGAAGGAACGGGTGTTTAGTTATTACTTTTGGATAATGATCGCATCGATGGAAATATCGCTTGATTAGACTATTGAGGACCTAAGAAATCCCGAATATTGAACATCACACACATTTTCATTTTAAGAACCTACACAGAGAAATGGCAACGTTGCAATTTAATGTCATATTTCGGGGTTTTAATTTTTTATTATTTAATCGGGGTAAAAAAGTGTATTGAAAAAAAAATGAAAAAAAAAAAAAACCAAACTTTTTTCAATACACTTTTTTAGAATTAGGTGAAAGGTGTATAAAAGGTACGAAATCATTGCGTTTACAGTTATATATATGCAAATAACTCATTGGAACTTGCAAAGCGTTATTTTCATAGTGAAATAAAATAACTGTAAGCATTACGGATACTTTTTTTTTTTTTTATTTTTTTTTTTTATTTTTTTTATTTTTTTTTTTTAAAGACAACGCCCGCACTAGGGAACAAGCCCTGTGTCGCGGGGAGCTTTACAAACATGAAACTAACGGACACAAAGTACACCCAGACTAGAAACAAATATCTATGAATCACACAAATATTTGTCTCGTGTGGGAATCGAACCCACGTCACCCAGCACGGCGATGTAGTGGCGAGGCACAAATTGAAAACATTTAAAAAAAAAGCACAGTTGCCAGTTGCCATTGCCTCAGTATGAACGCTCTTATGGGTCGGCATCACGCATTTTAATATCCTAGTGTTGTAAGAGGCGGACCGTATGTTTGCTACCATTGTGGTACTTATAAAAAAAAACACCACATTTAACTGTTAACTGTGGATATCTAATACCTATCTAAAGCAATTTGCGGCATATCTTCCGTGAGAACATAGTTATAAAATTCAAATTTAAAAGCATAAATCGATTCATATTTGGGTTATAGAAATTCACAAGTAGGTATTAGTTATATAAGTAAATGTTCTGCTGCCAATTCTGCAGAGTGCCTCAAGAGGCGTAAATATGAAAGTCTTGGTGAGACTTACATTTTTGAGCCTTTTGGGGTTGAAACTCTTGAACCTTGGGGGCCAAACGCTCACAAATTTTATCGTGAAATTTGTAATAGTTTAGCTGTGTATGTTTTTAAGTTATGTGTAAATATTTTAAATTTAAAAATAATTATCCCAGTAAATGTCTGTATTTAAATCACATGTCTTATTTAGTAAACAGTTAATTGATATTGGCACGTCTTTTAAATTCTAATTGTCATTCTTATCTTTTCGTTAGGGCTTGAGGCAGACCCTGATGTTGGAATTTATCAAGTCGCCTAATTAATAAGGCTTCCAACTTGACTTAACGATTATCACTTTAAGTGATAACCGGGACCAACGGCTTTACGTGCCATCCGAAGCACGGAGACGCTCGAGAATGAAATTGCCACAAACGGTCACCCATCATGGATTGACCTTGCCGAGTGTTGCTTAACCTTGATGATCGTAAGGATGATATCAATACCACAATGCTTCATGCGCCACATTGTTCATTATTTAAAATTATAAAAAGATGCGAGCGATAACTATTTTACGCATTAATTAACAATAATAACCTATTTATATTTATGGGACCAGTATTTATATTTTTAAAACAGTTATTAAAATAAAAAGACCTACAAAGAATTACTTCACGTGAAGATAAACAAACCATAGTACCAATAAATTTTACAGAAGATTTTAAAATTAAAAACTCATCATTTCAACCCACAAACATCCTACTGCTGGGCACGGGTCTCCTCCAAAGAATGTGGAGGGAATTTAGCCTACTATACCACGCTGGCCAGACGGGTTGGTATAAGGTTTGTTTCGAATTTTTCTTTTCTGGCAGTGCTTTTGTCTGCATAAGGTTACGCCCTTAGTCGCTTTTGGGGGCAAATGGGGTAGTGATATTATGTATTCTTAATCCATTACACATAGAAATCAAAAATAGCAAATTACATACATGTAAATTATCCTGTAGCTCCTTGCTAAGGTTCCTGACATTTTCCAACTCTTTGAGCTGCTGTTCTGATGGTTTGCCATACACATCAATTTCAATCTTCTCTCCTCTCACTTGCGCTTCAACCCACTTCTCCATTTTCTCCCTGGTGAGGCTCGTTTGCATTAGTGGAGAGTCTTCTAGCGTGTGATTCATTCTGTAACAAGGAATAATTCAAGTTTAGTACTTGATAGCCGATGGGGGAAAAAGGCGAGTACGTTTTGTAAAGCGCAGCCTAGGACGGCCCCCTACCAGATGGACCAACAACCTAGTTAGGATTTGCGGGTGGCGGTAATAAGTGAAGCCTGTGTAGACCTTGATATATAGACTCTCAGTATCTAAGCCCAAAGTTTGGAAATCGACTCGACCCCCAATTATGGGTCACAACTGACGGATGATCGGTCGCGTCTCTTCGGTCGCGTTACGTCAGAATAGTTAAAACCATACAAAACTGTTCGTGTGTGATCTTTAATCTTTTCTCTTTGATATCCAAAAGTGATTACGCCGATTTACACCCGACGGAACTCAAGTCAGATGTGAAAGGATTCATAACGGTGGGTGTGATACATCTCTGTCTACCCCTTCGGTGTTCGGTGAAAAAGGTGTGGCTCTATGTTTTACAATGTAGTTTAGTAATCTTAACGTACTAATTACTAACACTAAGCATTAGATTTAGACAGTTTACAATCTAGGTTAATCTGAGCTCAGTCTAGATTAATACTACAATCATTCTAGATTTATTGATTTCAATTAACATAAGATATAAGTCTTATGTCAAAACATTAATTGTATTTCAGATTGAAATCTGATTTCTACTATCTGTTGCCCAGGGTTTCGGTCTTGTAGATCTTTGTTTGGCCTCTACTCAGCTCCTATTAGTCGAAGCGTGATGATAAATAGCCTATAATCTTCCTCGAGAAATAGGCTATCCAACACTAAAATAATTTTTCTATTCGGACCAGTAGTTCCTGAGATTGACGGGTTCAAATAAACTCTTCAGCTTTATAATATTAAGTATAGATTTTAGATTGCAATCTAGTATTGTATCTGACATTTGAAATATTCATAAATATTTGATATAATAATATCGATAAGTAATAAAAATTTAGGTTTATAATAATCATTTTATTGTATTTTTAATCACTTCTTTACATAAGCGTTGAGAAAGAAATTTCACTTTTTGTTAGTTAAAAGTTCAATGACGGGTGTTTCTCGCGACTGCAGCTGTGAAGGTACCGTTAGGAACAGATCCTTAAAGGGTGAAAGGTTAGACCTCTCGATAGCAATAATCTGTCATTAAATAATCGTCTTTAGGCGTATAGACTTAAGTACACGTTTTTACTAAATAAACTTAAAAGTTATGTAACTTCTCTGAATACGGCAATAAATATATTTTTTGAAGACAAAGTAATACATAACATTAATTTTATCGTGATATAATATATTATGATGTAGTGGTAACTATTCCAAACTTGAATTTAAATAGTGAAAAAAAAGTATTTTTTTTTTAAAGTACTGCAATTTTTTTTTAAAACCTTCTTCAGATTCTTTTATTGCCTCGGTTTTTTGCCGCCAAAAGCCCAAACTACAGCTCATAAAAAAAACAGACATAAACGTGAAAAACGACTTTGTTTTATTATGGAGATTACCTACTCATCGCGTAATAGGATTAGATTGATAAATAAGATAATTTCTTAACATAACCTATTGTTAAGTCACTTAATAACAGGTACAATAGTCTATGGTACTGTTATTAAGTGACTTAACAAGTGAATCATTGTTATCAGTAATTAATTTAACTACTGAATCGTGATATTAAACTGGTGTACATGTCAAAGCTGTGAAGTTCGTAATAGGTCGTTTAAATGGTCGCAGTTCTTTATTTGATTATAATCTAACGGTTTATAATGTTGTCTGCCTGCTGAAGGCTATATTTTAATGTGCATAAAAGTGAAGTTACGCCGAAAGTTACACTTGGCGTGCCTCCTCTTTGGTGTTATCAAGTACAAAGAGCCATCGTATCTGTACGAAAAGCTCAACTGGCTTAACAATCAGAGAGAAGGCACGAGTAGGCGATGTGCGCTCCAACTCTGCATTCCAAAACACACTTTAGCAGGATTTACGGGTAGTTTCAGCTACGCGGCAGCTAAGCCCCCTGATTCTGAGCTGTCGGAATATTTTCGGCCAGAACTGTCAGTTTATTTAAAGGTATTCGACTGTCACCGTGGCGCAGTGGTTAAGGTGGTCGCCTCGCCACTACATCGCCGTGCTGGGTGACGTGGGTTCGATTCCCACACGAGACAAATATTTGTGTGATTCATAGATATTTGTTTCTAGTCTGGGTGTAGTTTGTGTCCGTTAGTTTCATGTTTGTAAAGCTCCCCGCGACACAGGGCTTGTTCCCTAGTGCGGGCGTTGTCTTTTTTAAAAGAAAAAAAAAAAAAAAAAAAAGTTAAAAAACAGAATGTTAAAAAAATAGATGGATGTAGAAAAAAATCCTATATTAATCAGTTTTTAATTTTCTATACGGTAAACTAATTTCTAACACTTAATAACTGAAACAAACTACCTACATGTCAAACCAATTTGAATAGTTTAATTTCGTGTATTCTTTTTAATAGATAAGGGTAGACTGTATAATGATTGGCACCCGGAAATAAAAACCTATTTATTCAGGTAATCATGATTTTATGAACAAAAAAAATATAAAATTCTAAAATGTTTTGAAAAGTACAGTAATTGGCATCAAAAGTACAGTTATTAACAACTAAGTATCCGTCATTGACATTAAATTTAAAAAGCATTTTTAGGGTTCCGTAGCTACAATGGCAAAAACAGAACCCTCATAGCATAAATTGTGTCTCCCCCCCCCCTTTTTTGACATGGAAGAGGTAGGTATTTTGTACTATAGCAATTCTTAATATTCGTTTTTAAAATACATAGTATAGTTTACCCTATTTCAAAATTGAACATGTCAAATGTTGAACTGTTTAGTATTGAGTTGTTTTTAGTAACCATAGTTACGAAAACTGTACTACATAAAATTAAAATCCTGTTATTAACCCCGTTAGGGGATGAATTTCAATAAAATACGAAACAGGTCTTTCATCAATTCTGATAAAGAATGTTTATGCAAAATTGGAAGTAGATTGGACCAAGGAATCACGCTGTTCCATACAAACTTTACCCCCCAATTTCATCCCCTTAGGGGTAGAATTTCGGCAAATCCTTTCTTATCGGATGCTTACGTCATACAAAGAACACATCCTCCAAGTTTCAGGTCTCTACAATCAGCGGTGTAAGCTGTGCGTTGATCCGTCAGTCAGTCATTCAGGACAAATAATATAATAATAATAAATGATTTATTCTCTCTTCACAATGATTACCTTAAATCTAGGCATATCTAAGTAGATACAAAAATGAGGTGAACGTGAACAAAACATTTTATATGTATAGAAAACAATGTAAACAATGCTAATATCCTCTATTCTTACTGTAGTCACTACATCTTTTTTTTTTTATTCTCTATAAATTCTACTTTTTTTTTTGTTTTAATAGTCATTGTCAACAACATATTTTATATAAATTTCCTACTTTTGCCCTGTTAACTGATAAGACTTATTATTATAATAAAACAAACAAATGTTACTATTAAGTTAGCTATGGTTGCCTATAAATGAGAGAGCATCAGGCACGGTTTATGTTTTTGATATTTCTTTGTTAAGTATGTGTATCTCTTGTTGGTAATCCTTAATAAATAAATAAATAGAAGAAGAAGATAGATAGATAGAAGAAGATTATTCTTTTATCTATTTATTTATTCTATTATTATATATTTTTATTCTATTATTACTTACTTACACTTGCACAATGTTATAAACAATACACACCAGTTCAACTTTAACTATTTCTATTTTTCTTTATTATTATGTCGTTATCAAGTTTGTTTACCTCATCAATATTTTTGACAAGGGTGGCTTTGGAAGGGTGAATTTGGGGATGAAACGTTGTATGAAAAGATCTTTGTTTTGAAGTTAACGTTTTGCAAATTAGTATTGGGATAGGAACTTAAAATGTTGTTTTTAATATTTTTGATAGGGATGGGTTCAGGGGGTGAAATACATAGATACATAGCATCACGCCTTTTTCCCGAAGGCTACCCCTTTGCAGAGGTGTTTCGCAACCACATTTCGCCAGCTATGTTTCGTCCCATGAAATAGGGGGATGAAATAGTTGTGAAAATTATTAGAAATTGATATGGATGTCATTTTCGAAGTTTTCAGGGACGCTGATTACATAAATGTTATCTTTAATGACGTAAAATGAAATTCAACTCCTGTAGTGGGGTGTTGTGGAATTAATGAATTGCACTTAAAACAAAGACCTATGTAATATCGAAATCTACGCGGACGAAGTCGCGGGCAAAAGCTAGTATAATATAATAATCTATAATAAATAAATATTTTGTAAATTACATTTCCTTATTCAGTAACAGATTATCACCTACGCAGTTGGTTAAAACAACATTTTTGTCAAAAAGACCTTGTGTCAAACCTTACGAAAGTGGTATAAGGTTCGCGAATTTAAAAAAAAACTTGTTTTTTTTTTGGAACAGTGAGGTCAGTTGTAGTTCCTATAATGGCAAGGTGGTTTACATTATTAAAAACATGGGCTTTAGAGCCATAATGCTTTAAAGTATGGACATATAAGAGTGTAAGGAAGGGTACCTACACACACAAAACAAGAGGAGACGCGAGCCCAGCAGTGGGGCTGGCCTGTTGGTCTAGTGGTTAGTGACCCTGACTGCTAAACCGGAGGTCGTGGGTTCGATCCCCAACCAGGACAAATCTTTGTGTGATGAGCATAAAGGTTTGTTCTGAGCCTGGGTGTAATTTATCTATAATATGTATGTATTTACAAAAAAAAAAGTATTTAAGTAGTATATCAGTTGTTTAGTACCCATAACACAAGCAAATATAATTGCTTGATTTGGGACTAGATGGCGCTGTGTAAATGTGGTAGAATATTATTATTATTATTATCTAGGTAACGAAAATTAATGAGAGTAGCCCTCTGATTCTGAGCCGTCAGAAAGCTCTCGTAAATTCCGATACCTATCCGGTTCCTGTACTTGTTATCCTTAACTAGAAGGCGCGTGGGGCTTCGCTCCCGTCGTTCTTTATTGGCCACTGCTGAACTCCTATTGGCCGTAGCGTGATGTTATATAGCCTATAAGCTTTCCAACGCTAAAATAATTTTTCAAATCGGACCAGTAGTTAATGAAATCCTAGCGTTTGAACAAACAAACTCACAGCTTTATAATAATAGTATCTATAGATATCCTATTAGTTTCCCTAACTTTTTTAAAACTGTGATATGAAAAAATTCAACAAATTGCCATAGAAGAAGGAAAAATGCTCTCGTATCGTAAAATTTTTCGAATCATAGAACGGCGTTTTACGTTTTTTACATCTATTGGTAGAGTCCAGGAAATTAAAATCGAATTAATTTTATACAACTATCATCTATATTTATTTAACACTTTAGATTTTATAAACTGACGTTTCAGGACGAAATCTTTCCGACAGGCTCAGAATCAACACGATAAGAAGAAGTTCTTATCGTGTGGGCTTGAGGCAGATCCTAAAGTTGGAATTTATATATATTTCTTTTATTTATATTTCTTTGTTTTTTAGGGCCCTGATACAAAAAATGCAATAGAAAACATAGGTATTTAAAATTACATCCAAATATGTACCTCATAAAATTTGAGAAACAATTTGAAAATCATTATGTGACAAAGCGGTGTTATGACTTTTATCTTCGCTGGCAAAATGTTGTGTGACACACCCCTGCCTGCACTTTCGGGGAAAGAGGCGTGATGTTAATGTATGTTTGAAATAAAACAATATTATGCTTAGTAGGCACTTTAAATTATGCATTGGTATCTTATTTACATCTTCGTACGTGACTTTTTATATCATGTTTTGCTTATCCATATTATAATGATACGTAACTAATTAGATGTTGACCTGTGATTTGCTCCCGTGGGTCTTTGTTTGGCTATTACTCAGCTCTTATTGGCCGTAGCGTGATGTAATATAGCCTATAGTCTGCCTCGATAAATGGGCTATCCAACACTAAAATATTTTTCAATTCGAACCAGTAGTTTCTGAGATAAGCGCGTTCAAACAAATGTTTAGCGTTATAGTATTAGCATAGAACTATAGATACATAATTGTGTATAATTTTTAAAGTTTTTGAAGTCTGACTCATGATTACTATGATTTACGGAAACACGTAAAGTTAACAGGTAGGGCGTGGCATTTTTGCAATGTTCTATAAATAGTTTTTTTAATAAGTTCCAACTTTAGCTGTACCTACTAGTTATATGACTTACTATCTGCTAACGGTGAAGGAAAACATCATGAGGTAACCCACATACCCTAGAAGAAATTCTAAGTGTATGTCTGATCCACCAACCCGCACTAGGCCAGCGTGTGTGGATTATGGTCTAAACCCTCTCAGTTCTCTAGATAGAGGAGAGGAGACGCGAGCCCAGCAGTGGGACTTAATGGGTTGTTGATGATGATGAAATTAGCTAACAAGTCAGTTTTGTTAAATTTTGTTGTTTTATATTTTTTACTACTAGAAGTCGCGCGGGCCTTCCCTCCAGTCGTTCTAAATTTGGCCACTGGCCAAATTTCATGATTATAGGTCAACGGGAAGTACCCTATAGGTTTTGACTTTTTTGATGTCAAGATATGCGACAAAAATGGAGCATAAACAGCTGTATCTTTGGATTGCGTTTACTTAGAAATCTGATTTTATTTATTGCGCCAAGGGATGGCAGACCCGACTACGCGGTCTTTAGAAAAATATTCTTGACAGACGGATAGACAAACAGACAGACGGACAACGAAGTGCTCCTATAAGGGTCTCTATATCTTTCTTTTCTTTTGAGGTAGTAGGAACCCTAAAAACAATGATAATTTAAAAACTAAGATATGAATAAATTTGATTAAATTTTATATTGTACAAACACATTTCTTATTTTTACCCGACTGCCAAAAAGGAGGGTAATGTTTTTCGCGCGTATGTATGTGGGCATGTCTGTTCACTTGTAACCTTCTGTAGCCTAAACGGCTTGGCTGATTTTAAAGGGTGAGGTGTCATTAGATTTATATTTTCCCCCGAGTGTCAGGCGTATTTGACGTCAACAAAAAACCAATATGGCGGACGTAAACTGTCAAAACAGACGTTTTTTAATGCTATCGCAATATGGGTATCAGATGAAAGCTAATTAATAGCCTATTTCAATTATATATGCATTAACTATTGCCCGTGGCTCCACTTGTCACTTGTAACCTAAATAACTTGACCGAAGTTGAAGAGCAAGTTATTCATCGAATTCATTGTTTTAAATTAACTGTCGAAGGGTAAGCTTAAGGTAGTCGGGTTTTTTGGTTTTTAAATTAATACTCAATACTCAATACTCAATGTCTTTATTGCACTCCATATGTTATAAAGATCTTAGATAATGTTATGGATACAATATGGACCCTATTGGGCACGGCAACGTAGAAGAGAGGAGGATGGGATATTGTTAGGTATTGAATTTATATTTATTTAAATTATGCAATTGCACATATCAATAATAGTAATTATTATTTTTGTGTATATTTATTGTAATTTTCGCATGTATTTGTTTATTTCAAGATTCATTATGTAATTGTACTTATTAATTATATAATATTTATTATTGTGTAGTATTATATTTATTGTAGTTGTTGTATTTATTTATTTATTTTATATTAAGTATGTAGTTGTACCTATTAATTATGTAATAATTGTTATTATATAGTGTTATATTTATTGTAGTTTTTGCATGTATTTATTTATTTTTAAATTAAGTATGTAATTGTACCTATTCATTATATAATATTCTAGTGTAATATTGTAATTGTTGTATTTTTTTTTTTTTTTTTATATATTTAAAAAAAAAAAAAAATTAAATATGTAGTTGTATCTATTAACTATATAATAGTTATTAATGTATAGTATTATATTTATTGTATTTGATTATTTATTTTAAGTCTTTGTCATCAAAGAATTCTTTTATAGTATAATAGGCTTTATTAATGAGTATTTTTAATTAATACTTGTTACCGCTTTTTCTTGCCACCCTACATGAGTATGTTACATGAACTCAAATATAGATTTATATAAAGAATCAATATTACTCAGTAAATACGCCTCCAAGTTTATTTTAACAATAATCACGATTACGACAATGTTATTTAAGTCATGATCACGTAGTTGTGATAAAAGTTAAGAGGGGCGAGAAGGTATAAATTGTGCCTGTAAATTGTATTTTTTTGTAAAGTTCTCGAGATTTATTCCCATTGTCCCCGTTGACTGTGTTCCTTCCTATTCAATGGGGACAATCGGTATTAGAGTTGTTCCCGATGTACCCAATGCAATATACCCAACTCTTTTTTAATAACCTTTTGTCACCTCACTAGAGATAACTATTTGAGTTAGTGTAGTGAATAATTTCTAACAATAATATGTAGTGATAAGTGCATTTTAAAGAACACAAGTTGAACAAAGTGACTTCCCTTTAATAAAAACTAAGTAAAGTGTTATTGGACGGATAAAATTATGTTTAGCAATTTAAGTTGAAATTAAATTACTGGTTGGCCCATAAACTAGATTGTAATATTTATAGACGAAGATTATTAAAAAAAAAAATTGGAGACAACGGTCGTAGCCAGTTTTTAGTTTTGGGAGAGTTTTAGCTAGGTTTTAGTTTCTGGGAGGGGGAGGGGGGGAGTTAAAAAAATAAATCTCCAAAATTATTTATAGGTATTCGATCTTGTAATAATGTAATATTTTAAACATATTAGGGGAAGGGGGGGGGGTTGAGCTCCCAAAACCCCCCTTGTTACCTAACATTGGCACTGTAGTGTAGCGGTTAAGGAGACACTAACGTCGTATATAATAGGTATATTAAAATTCCATTTTTACCCGACCCGGGAATCGAACCCGGAACCTCTTGCGTAACAGTCGTATGTACTTCCCACTGAGCCACCGAGGCAATCTTTCCTTTTTTTTTAATTGCTTTGTAAAAAAGATGTCTAAAAACCATTGCCTGCCGCTTCTCTGATTTACCTCATAATTATGAATTGCAAAACAGTAATCAGGAAATCTTATTTTTTATTGTCAGTTCAATGACCTTGATTGTTAATACGTATTTGTATTGGTAGTTCTTCATAATGTAATTATACTCGCGAAGACTTTAATCGAGGTCTAGGTGGAGGCCCTTATTATGGACCGTCGCGCGTCGTTTAAAGATAAAGATAAATTTATTTGTCTCAACATGTGTAGATAACAATACAAATGATATGCATGCAATGGTGTTACAATTTTGAAAGCACTACATGTTATGCCGATGAGGGCGTACAAATATAATAATAATATTTAAAAATAAAATTTACTATGTATCATCAGCACCCTATTAAGTCCCACGGCTGGGCTCGGGTTATTATGTATACTTAAAAATAATTTATAATTTATCATTTTAGAAATCAATTGTATTATAGTAACATTTCACATATAATTTTTTTTTAAGTGCAAGTTTAAATAATTTTGAATTTAAATTTTTGATGTCGTTTGGAATCACGCTTTCTCTGTCCCTATATCCCTATGTATGCTTAAATCTTTAAAACTACGCAACGGATTTTGATGCGGTTTTTTTAATAGATAGACTGATTCACAAGAGGAAGGTTTATAGGTATAAAATAAAATAAATACCACGCGGGCGAAGCAGCGGGCGGAAGCTAGTTTTATTATATATTTTAGGAGCCATATATAATATAATATAATATAATATAATATAATATAATATAATATAATATAATATAATATAATATAATATAATATAATATAATATAATATAATATAATATAATATAATATAATATAATATAATATAATATAATATAATATAATATAATATAATATAATATAATATAATATAATATAATATAATATACAATACTTTTGTGCAATAATGCAGTTTTAGATGTATGGATACATAAATCATAATTGCGTAGATTTCGGACAGATACTTCCGTCAATAATATATATACGTAGTTATTTTTGTTTTTTTTTTTTATAGACGGGGCGAACGAGCATGGACCCCCCATTCCCATGTGCAACCACTCTGCAAGGAGGAAAAAATCGTGAGGAAACCCACATATCCTAGAAGAAATTCTAAATGTATATTGTAATATAGCGATGGAGGCTGAATGAATAAGGGACCGGCGTTGCGTGCAAATCACGCGGTCCGAGTTCGATTCCGTCCGGCAGTACCAATGTGGATTCCACTTTGTGGAATTTATGTGTACTAGTCAAATGACTTACCATCTGCTAACGGTGAAGGAAAACATCGTGAGGAAACCCACATGTCCTAGAAGAAATTCTATGAGTAGGTATGTCTGATCCACCAACCCGCACTAAGCTAGCGTGAGTGGATTATGGCCTAAAAACTCTCTCAGCTCTCTAGTTAGAGGAAAGGAGACTCGAGCCCAGCAGTGGGACTTAATGGGTTGCTGATGATGATGATATTATATGTTGGAGCTACAATATACCAGTAACTGGTCGTATCAAAGAAACTCATTGCTTCTAATATAAAAAATAATAATAATGGGGTTATGTATCTGGCTGACAAAACTCTTATTCTCTCGAATAAGAGGGGGTTTTTGTTTTAAGCCTTGATAGAAGCGAAAATACATAGTAATAGTGCTCGCTAAACCTCGCCATAAAAAGGTAGTCGACCCTTCGCAAAAGGAACCTTAACTTGTTTTTCTAGCGTCGTTCAATTTAATCTTACTAGAGGTCGCTTATTAATATTCATGACCATTAAAATAAAACGTTCTTTAAAAAGAAGTACAAAGACGGTAATTTAATTATTTTTTAACCTTTTTGTACTTTAAAGGTTCTGTTGCCCAATTGGCAAAAACGGCACTTATAGTTTCTTCATGTCGTCAAACCAGCCCAATGACGTCGACTGCTGAACATAAACTTATATAGGTACTCGGTACACACAATGTCATTGTGATCTAACGAAATTTTGAGAATGTTTGACTGACCTGTTGGTCTAGTGGTTAGTGACCCTGACTGCAAAGCCAGAGGTCGTGGGTTCGATCCCCACCCAGGACAAATCTTTGTGTGATGAGCATAAAGGTTTGTTCTGTGTCTGGGTGTAATTTATCTATAATATGTATGTATTTACAAAAAAAATGTATTTAAGTATAATATCAGTTGTTTAGTACCCATAACACACGCAAATATAATTGCTTACTTGGGGACTAGATGGCGTTGTGTGAATGTGGTAGAATATTATTATTATTATATTATTATGTGTCTTGTGTAAGCCGTTACTTAGTTTCTCACTACAACCCATAAACGTCCCACTGCTGGGCACGGGTCTCCTCCAAACAATGTGGAGGGAATTTAGCCTACTATACCACGCTGGCCAGACGGGTTGGTATAGGGTTTGTTTCGAATTTTCCTTTTCTCGCAGTGCTCTTGACTGCATAAGGTTACTCCCTTAGTCGCCTTTTACGACACCCACGGGTTGAGATGGGGTAGCGACATTAAGTATTCTTAATCCGTCACTACACGGTTACTTAGTTTAGTAGTTAAATAATAAAAATAAATATTTTTCTGGGGCACTCCATACATATGACAGAAGCTGATTATTTTTAGCAAATATTTATGTACGAGTACCACATACTTCATATTAAAGACATCTTTAATGGTTTCTAAGAAAGTTCTTAGATTAATTTCGGAAATAATCGTTCCGAAAATTGCATTAAATTGTTTTGCTTTTGAAGATGGGTGAATTTCCCGGGACCAAAAATTGCGTGGCATCGATGAAATCTTCATCGCTATGGATAGATATAACATTCTATTGAATAAGTTTGTCGTCTTGATTATACATTCGATAGAACGCCATTTATTTTGTTTATTTGTTTATTTATTTGTTTACTTCGAACAATCAATAGACTTTTTGTTATTTTATATTTTTGCCTTGATTTTCATCGCCATGTTCTCATTGCTATGGTTTCCGTGCCCAAAATTTGCTATGGCAATGAAAAAAAAGACACGTAAATTAAAAAACTTTAATTTTTTTTATATAATAATAATAATATACTACCACATTCACACAGCGCCATCTAGTCCCAAAGTAAGCAATTATATGTGCTTGTGTTATGGGTACTAAACAACTGATATACTACTTAAATACATTTTTTTAAGTAGATATAAAACTAAAGACAAAAAAATCCACGGAAATGAATATTTTAATGGACCTGTTGAAATTCACCCAGATAAAGGGGCGGGAGTTGCTCTTGTCCGACAAATTAATGGTTGTTGAGACCACAATATCCATTTCTTAATAACGTCCGCCGACGCGACTGCCTTTGTATAGAGCATGCATTACAACATATGTCTTTGCTGCCGAGAGAGTCCGCAGTCTGGAAGTTTGTCTTCATTCTCAGTACCTATATCTTCAATCCTTCGGTACCACAAAGGCCGTATAATCTAATATGTTTTGCAACGGACCGCTCATCGCACGCTTCAAGATTACAAATTGCCTATTTATACAAACAATACACAATTCTAACAGTACATCCAATATAATAACTAACAATGGTCGAGTGACATTAGAATGAGGAACTTTGGTGATTTTATTTTAATGTTAATTGCTGTGGTTGATCGCTGAGGGATAACGGACCACCTGATAGAAACAGTTCATTCACGACTATTATAAACTGCGATATATTTTTTTAAGTTCTAGATAGAGAGGAGACCCGAGCCCAGCAGTGGAACTTAATGGGTTGCAGATGATGAAGACTTTCTTAGTCACAATCTAGCTAATGAGCTAATGAGTAATTTAATTTCAAGTTAGATTGCTATATCGACTGGCCTGTTGGTCTAGTGGTTAGTGAGCCTGACTGCTAAGCCGGAGGTCGTGGGTTCGAACCACACCCAGGACAAATCTTTGTGTGATGAGCATCAAGGTTTGTTCTGTGTCTGGGTGTAATTTATCTATAATATGTGTGTATTTACAAAAAAAAAATGTATTTAAGTAGTATATCAGTTGTTTAGTACCCATAACACAAGCAAATATAATTGCTTACTTTGGGACTAGATGGCGCTGTGTGAATGTGGTAGAATATTATTATTATTATTATATTATTATATAAACATAATTTTAAGAACGCGTAACACTTTACTTGGAGGTGAAAGAAATGGCAGAAAAAAGAGAGGATTGGAAGTGACTCCACCGACAAGAGCGCAGAACACATTACTTAGTTTATATTAAGGTAGGGTTGCCACCCGTCCGGGTTTCCCCGGATTTGTTCTAGTTTAGAGGGCATCCGGGGAACGTCCGGGTGGGTTTTTTGCTGCCCGCGACACACGATGAACGGACTCGCTAAATTCACACAACCACCGCTCCTGCCATCCTGAAAAAATCCTGTTGATATGTCCGGGTTCTGGGCTCTAAAATCCGGGGTTTTCACGCTTCTTGTCCTGGTTGCCAAATTTTAGAAATGGCAACCCTATATTAATGGTAAGTCATTTTGTTCTTGTGTTCTTTAAAATGCACTTATCGTTCACTACACTAACTCAAATGGCTTTGTCCGTTTAAGTCTTCGTACTAGATCTGTGTTGTTGAGCAGTTGGATAGCTTTGTCGTTCACATAATGAACTGCGATATGCTATATTTGATTTTACTGTTTAGATTTTAGATATTCTATCAACCCGAAGTCTTAAAATGGGGCAAACGAGCAAGCGATTCTCCCTGGAAGTTAATATGTAATCTCCGCTGCAACACTAGGGCATTAAGAACGTATTTACAAACAGAATGGCAAGGTCGTAATTTAATGACATGTTGTTCAATTTTTATTATTTAATAGGAGCTATATTTTAAAAATATGTTTTCTACACTTTTTAGAATTACGTGAAAGTGTATAATATAAAGTAATTCTCCGTAATGCTTACAGTTATTTTAATATGAAAATAAAGCCCTGTAAGTTTCCAATGTATTATTTCATATTTGTAAATGAATAGAACTGTAAATGCAGCAATGATTTCTTACGTATTCCACACTATTCACCTAATTCTAGAAAGTGTAGCAAACATATTTTTAAAATATAGCTCCTATTAAATAATAAAAATTGATAACCGCGAAATATGACATTAAATTGCGATATTGCCAAATTAATGTTTTACATAAAAACTATTTCACGAAGTCATATAATCTCTAAAATAATTATGAAATTACAATGTTCGGTATCTTTTACCATAGATTTTAATCTATTGTGCGTTTTTTTTCTTCAAATATACCTACTCGTGATTGCATAGTTTTTATTCGATTTCCAGTGTATTTATTTATTTAGGTACCTATGTAGTTTTTGTAACCAATTATATTGGACGGAGCTTTTCTAGGTACCTATAACCTTTTTTACCTAGTATTTGATGACGTCAATTGATAATAGGTAGGTACTGCGGAGGCAATTTAATATTGTTTATGATGTTTTATTTCTGTACGATACTATACCTAGGTATTTCAAATCGTAACCAATTGAGATTGAAACTTTTTAGCGATTAAAAAGAGTGGCCTGAGTCGAACTGAGTTTCTTGTCCAGTTCTTCTTCAAGGCTCCAAACCTTTTTAGCGAACTGGCTTTAAAAATGGCTGACATTGTCTGTCGAGGATCACTTACATTTTGTTTAAATTGCTATATTGTACTCAAGTACTAATGGTGGCTGAATGGATATTGACCGGCCTGCTAACACGCGGTCCGAGTTTACTTTGATTCCGACCGAATCTATCTAAGCTATCGACATGAAATTTGGAATAGTTTTCGACACTGCTGATCCAACACTGATTAGATTTAAAAAAATGATTAAATGTTTTAATTTTCTTTGCAAAAGCCGAATGGCAGGTTCAAATTTTTTCCACACCCCAAAACAATTTTTTATTCATTTTTTACTCCTCACAGTTTTTGAGATATGATTAAAAATATTAAAAAATGTACCATTCCTCTCCGCCCCCCCCCCCCCCCCCCACCTTATCTCCGAAGGTTATAATGTGAAATAATTCCAATTAATACCTGTATAAGTAATTACCTACTTATTAGAAGAAAATTTAAACAATGTTTCTAATTAGAAAGAATGAAAGAAAAAACATTTATTTTAAAATCAGCAACAGGATAATATGTACACAATAAGATTTAAGTATATTGTTTTTATATAATATTAATTATATTTCTATTAATTAGCACACTTTTACTATTTTAGCACCAAAATAAGCTCGACTGCATAACCAAAATTTATTTGCTAAGCTGTTTCACATTATATTTTGTTTGCCAAAAGAATACTTTGCCATAATACTCATAGTACGGATCCCTAGGGGCGAATACGACTCGCACTTGACCGGAATTTTTAATCAATTAATTGACGAAATCAGTGGTTTAACGTCATATATAACACCAACACAGTAATGACTTATTTATGAGTATATTATGTGTTAATCAGTATATAATGATTTTAAACATACTTAGAATTTATACACAAATTTATTTGTTACAACTGACAATAAGTATTTATTTAAATGAACCCATAAAGTTCCTCTTTCTAATAGAATAACAAAATTATTTAGATTCTAAGTAAAACGGGGAACATTCTAACTGGGCCCATTTTCCCCGTACTCTGTGCCCCCATCAACTTTATTGTTGCCCCTAGCAGCACAAGTCTCCTATAATTGTCGACTTATAAGACTAAACGTCTTATAGCACACTAATAGACGCTTTGATTAAGATCATTGATCTTATAAAAGCAGCTTAAGGGGTGATTTGTGCTACACTCTCGATCCTGTTGCACAGTCTTAAAAACGTTTAGAAGACATCTTATGTACCATTTACACCACACGATATTTCTAAAATTGAAATTTTATTTTTCTCGTCTATGTCGCATGATGTTTTAAATATCTTATATCTATGAAGTTATAAGTCAAAGGTTGGATGGGCCTACTACGTAATTGGGATTACCCAACCAATAAATATAGTACTTAATTATAAACTTCAGACTACTTTCTATGAACTTGAATAATAACTTTATTTTATTTTAAAACAACACTAATTCCAATTAAATTTAGATTTAAAGATAAGTTTTATTATCTACATTTGGTATTTAGAACAGATTGCAATTTCGTAATCTATTAATTGTTTGCATCGTGAGGAAACCTAAATACCCTGGAAGGAATTCTAGGGTATGTCTGATTCTCCAACCCGCACTAGGCCAGCGTGTGTAGCTGTAGAGTAAGGCCTAAACCTTTTCAGCTCTTTAGATAGAGAAGAAAAGACCCGAGCCCAGCAGTGGGACATTAATGTGGACAGAAGAAGTGTCTGACTGGTGTGAGAAGTCTTAGGTTTGATTCGGGGTCGGGCAAGAAGTACGGGGCCTAATTGGATTAAATTCCTGCGGCTATTTAAAAAAATAATCATATTTAACTTTAAATTAAAATTGGTATTAATTAACTACAGTTGTTTCAAATGTTAATTGTATTTGTAATTTAAATTAAAATTTCTTTGATTTAAATTTTAAATTATAAGTCCACGGACACGAAATTGTGTAACTTTTTTTAATTCATTGTTGCCATGTTACTGGAACACTATATATATGTAGATTTTATGTGAACTGTAGAGTTATGAATGTAGAGGAAGCGAAAGAGGATTCGATTAAACTTTAATTATTATACTTAATTAATGGATTATGCCACAAAAACGCACACTCGGCGCTCAAAATAGATCTCGGTGTGAACGAAAAAAGTTTTATTGCGTTAAATGTAATGTTTTTTAAAAGCTTTGTTTGTGTATTACTTAATTAAGACTGATTTTACAAAAACTGTTTTAAAAAATGTACTTATTCACAATTTGACAGATCGGCGACAGTTTTGAACGTGACTTTAGTTCATGAGAAGGGAGACGCCAAATTTTTCATAACTATCATAGCTAGCTAGAGCCCTATAACTCCAGTAGTAGTGACCAAACGAATAACCACAGGAGCGAAACCCCGGGCTAGTAATATTAAAAGGCTGAAGAGTATTTATGGTTGAAACACGCTAATCGTGGGTTCGATACCCATACGAGAATAGAAAAAAATATTTTTGTGATTCATAGATATTTGACTGGCCTGTTGGTCTAGTGGTTAGTGACCCTGACTGCTAAGCCGGAGGTCGTGGGTTCGAACCACACCCAGGACAAATCTTTGTGTGATGAGCATAAAGGTTTGTTCTGTGTCTGGGTGTAATTTATCTATAATATGTATATGTATGTATTTACAAAAAAAAAATGTATTTAAGTAGTATATCAGTTGTTTAGTACCCATAACACAAGCAAATATAATTGCTCACTTTGGGACTAGATGGCGCTGTGTGAATGTGGTAGAATATTATTATATTATTATTATTATTTGTTAATTGTATGTTTATAGAGTCCCCCAGGACACGGCTTATTCCGTTATCTTTTAAAAATAGAGAAAAAGAAAAAGAACTGTCTCGGTGGCGCAGCGGGTAATGTATACGACTGCTGTGCAAGAGGTCCCGGGTTCGATTCCCGGGTCGGGTAAAAATGGTATTCAGCTTTTCTTTCATGAAATTCCAGTATTGAGATTTTCCCGGAGTTTGGTAAACAAATGTTCCCAGTTGATAATAGACTCGCCACCTATTTCATGGGACCAAACATAGCTGGCGATATGTGGGTGGGTGTGAAACACCTCTGCCTTCGGGGAAAAAGGCGTGATACTATGTTATGAAAAAGAAAAAAATACCACAACATCATCCAATTATTAATAATTAAATTAATAATTATTCAACAGAATTATATGTTTGTTTGAATGACGTTGCAAATATTCTACCTATTCATAGGTAGGTACAGCGTACAACACTGTCGTGCGGTCAAAGTGCATACTTCATTTGAATTAGTATTGTAACAAGAGTTAATTTAAAAAACCAAATAACCCGACTGCCCGAAAGTAGCCTCCGATAGTCAATTTAAAGCAATGAATTCGAAGAATACACTGGTAAAAGGTCTAATGGCTTAGATATAGAGATTCGGTGATGAATACGAATATAACAACACATTGCAATTGCCTTAAAAATCGGTCAAGCTATTTAGGTTACAAGAGACAAGTGGAGTCACGGGCAATAGTTAGTGCATATATATTTAAATTAGGCTATTAATTAGCTCTCATCTGATACCCATATTGCGATAGCACTAAAAAAACGTATGTTTTGACAGTTTATTATTTCAACCCATAAACGTCCCACTGCTGGGCAGTTGGGCGCGGGTCTCTTTCAATCCAAAGGTTTTGGAGGGAATTTGGCGTACTATACCACGCTAGCTATAGGACTAGCCCACAAACTAAAAGTCGCGCAGCGAGCTATGGAACGAGCTATGCTCGGCGTCTCTTTGAAGGATAAAATTCGCAACGAAGTAATCCGACAAAGGACCAAAGTTACCGACATAGCTTGGCGAATAAGCAAGCTGAAGTGGCAGTGGGCTGGTCACATCTGCAGAAGGACCGATGGACGATGGAGCAAACGTGTCCTAGAGTGGAGACCGCGACTCGGCAAACTTAGAGTAGGACGCCCTCCAGCTAGGTGGACCGATGACCTGAAAAAGGTCGCCGGGTCTAACTGGATGCGGAAGACGGAGGATCGAGTGTTATGGCACGTGTTGTGAGAGGCCTATGGCCAGCAGTGGACTGCAATAGGCTAAAATGATACCACGCTGGCTAGATGGGTTGGTATAGAGTTTTGTTTCGAATTTTCTTTTTCTTGCAGTGTTCTTGTCTGCTTAAAGTTAGGTCCCTTAGTCGCCTTTTACGACACCCACGGGTTGAAATGGGGTAGTTACATTATGTATTCTAAATCCGTCACTACACGGACAACAGTTTGAGAATTTCACAGTTTACGTCCGCCATATTGGTTTTTTGTTAACGTCACATAGCCTATGACATTCAGGGGAAAAATACGAATCTAATGACACCTCACACTTTAAAATCAGATAAGCCGTTTAGGCTACAGAAGGTCACAATGGAACTTTCATGCCCACATACATACATACATACATACATACATAGATATATACATACATACAGAAAAACATTACCCTCCTTTTTGGCAGTCGGGTAAATACATATTTATACAGGTTGGAATTTTGTGATGCCACCTGGAGGGAAAGTACTTGAAATACTGGAGATTACTGAAAGGAAACATTATTTTATTTTAATAAAGAAACAAAGCTGCATTCGGAGATTTTCAGAAACCGCGAGTTTTTTTGTTTGTTTAGTTGAAAGCTAGGATCTCAGAAACTACTGGTCCGATTTGAAAAATTCTTTTAGTGTTGGATAGCCCATTTATCGAGGAAGGTTATAGGTTATATAACATCACGCTACGGCCAATAGGAGGCAACTCTAAATTACGGTAGTTTCTGTAACACAACACTATTGTAATTGTGACTCTATATTGTCTCTGACATTTTTTAAACTCAGCGCGGGTTGAGATTATCATTTTTCTAGATAATTGTAATAAAAAAAGTTAAAAAACTTTAAAAGTGTTTTACAGTAGGTAATTTGATTTTTCCTATAAATAGAAAAAATATTTTTTCTGATGAAAAACACGATACTTACAATGGATAGTGAAATCGTGGTTATACCTAAATTGCTCTTCTTCAGCCTTGCATTGTGTATTTATTTGTATTTATTTATCTTTTTATCCTTATGTAGTGAAGAAGATAATAATTAAAATCTCAAACATGTTTTAATTTTAAATACAAATTATACACCTTAAATAAATATTCTGCAATTTAGAAACCGGTTTTAAATTATAACCCTAAAAAACATAATTACGAATGAAAGTTTTTAAAATATTTTCTTAATTTTATAAAGGGTTTATAAATAATATAATAAAATATATAATTAAAAAAAAAAAACATTTTACTTAAAAGTAATTTCAATTAATTTATTATTTACGGATTTTTTTAATGACATAAATATAGGTTAGTACCTATGTATTTATTGTTAAAATTATTTAATTAAATTTAATTTAATATAAAAAACACCCCCGAAAGTTATTGAAAAAAAGTACTAACTCACCTTATTCTTTAAATTTTTCTTTCACTTAACTATGCACTATTTTTAAATATTTTTTAAAAGACGTGTTTTCAATACTGTCGTTCAATATGAACTGCGAATGAAACTACCACAAACGAATGCAAAAGGATTAATGAAATCTAGACAGAAGTGCGCAACCATTGCTCGCTTTTATTGGTTTTTAAAACCAAACTGTTTATAAATAATGTTAATTTATACCTACTCTTGAAAAATAAATAATTTAATTATGCATTGATATCTTGATTAAAGTTATATAACCATCTTGATTTTGGAGTAATATTCATTGAGTTTTGATTAATATGTAAAACATTTGTGGGCGGTACCGTACCACCTAAAATATAAAAGCCACCAATCTGTATTTTAGTTAGGTAATAGGTTTTTAAGAGGTCGACAACGCGTTTGTGACGCTCTATTACTACGTGTATAATTGCATATGAAACGGTAAGCGCTTTCCATCGCGCTTCCATTGCGCGCTGCGCTTTCCAAAGCGTGGCCGCCTCTTGAGAACCTAGAACCTTTTTCCCCTATCGACCATCAGGTACCTTTTTTTTTTTTTTTTTTTATTGCCTGTAGTGGCAGACGAGCAAGCGGCCCACCTGATGGTAAGTGGTTACCGCCGCTCATGGACGTTAGCAATGCCAGGGGCACAGCCAGGCCGCTGCCTACCTCATCAGCAACCCATTAAAGTCCCACTGCTGAGCTCGCGTCTCCTCTCCTCTGACTAGAGTGCTGAGAGGGTTTAGGGGTTTAATCCACTCACGCTGGCCTAGTGCGGGTTGGTGGATCAGACATACTCATAGAATTTCTTCTAGGGTATGTGGGTTTCCTCACGATGTTTTCCTTCACCGATAGCAGATGTTAAGTCACTTGACTAGTTAAATGCCACAAAATGGAATCCACATGGGTACTGCCGGTCGGGATCGAACTCGGACCGCGTGATTTGCACGCCAGTCCGTTATCCATTCAGCCACCATCGCTTTTTTTGGTACCTATCTACCTACTAAGAGTTAAAAGTATAAAACAGTTGACGACCCCTGAGTTTCATACGTCACTAGATCACAACACGCTGCGTCCGCGCGCAAGTGGACTGTGACGTTGTGTGACGTCACACGATTCACTACATGTTACCGTAGTGTGTGAAATTAGGCGTTCTGAGAAATAACTACTAACTATTCGCTTTGTTTGCACTGAAAAAACTGCCTCACTAGCACCACGGCGCATTGTATACCACTGCTGAGCAATGGTTCAAGGTTTGATTTCCGAGTCAGGCAATAACGATATTGGTTTTTCTGTGATAAGAATCACAGTATCAGCCCGAAGTTTATAAAAGGGCAATAGGTACACCTTTTAGGAAGCTATGGATGGTGAAATATGAGGGTGACGTACCTCTGCCTACCCCTCTGGTATTAAAAGTGACGTTGTGTTATGTCTTCATATAGCTACCTATACCGGGGTAATGTTGTTATATTATAAATTATAACAAAATGGTCATAAATTCAATGATCCCACACTGCCTTCAGGGACACAGTTTAAGCAATTTTATTCTAACCAGCACTATAATTTTCTAGTAAGTAGATATTTACATAATATCATTACCCCATCTCAACCCGTGGGTGTCGTAAAAGGCGACTAAGGGAGTAATCTTATGCAGACAAGAGCATTGCAAGAAAACGAAAATTCAAAACAAACCTTATACCAACCTGTCTGGCCAGCGTAGGCAAAATTCCCTCCACAAATTTTGGAGGAGACCCGTGCCCAGCAGTGGGACGTTAATGGGTTGAAATGATGAGGTATTTACATGTCTGAATTTTCGAAAAAATACATTATAACAAATAAAAAAAATTATATTACAACTAACTGCTGCTCAACCGTGTCAGTGAACTGGCCGTAGGCCAATTTACTGACACCTTTTTTTGGGTTTGTATGACGTTCATAAGTATCATGGTATGTGATCCAAATGAATAAAAAGATTTGACTTTGACTTTGAACTTGAAATAAATACATATATGAAACTGAATTTCTCTCACGTACATATAATTATGTATTTTAGAGTACCTATCAATACATTCTACGATAACTAAAGTAACAGTGTCCGTTACAGACATTACATCAAATACCTAACTCTTTAATTTAACCGCAACATAAGTACTGTAATTATTTCACGTACTTTACACACGAATCGGAAAAATACCAGCTGAGAACAGAAAAGCTACGTAGAAATTAATAAAAAATTTAAAAATGTACTTTTTGACTGTGTACACATTTAGGTCTAAAACTAGGAAATATAGCTAGGTTAGAGAGGTTTAGGGAAGGACGAATACAGACGAATGACAACGTCGCAATTTACTTAGTGTAATATTTCGTGGTTTTCCTTTTTATTATTTCATTGGAGCTATTTTTTTGAAATGTTTTGAATACCCTTTTTAGAATTAGGTACTTGAAAAGTGTGGTACGAAATAATTGCGTTTACAGTTCTATTTATATGATAAAAACACGTTGAAACTTGCAGCTCGTTATTTTCATAATATAATAACAATACGTCAATATGGATACTTACTTTTTAATACGCGTTCACGTAATTCTAAAAAGCCTATCGTCGTTCTTTGTTGGGCCACTGCTCAGCTCTTATAAGCTGTAGCTTGCCATTTTAATAATAAATAATCATATAGCCGGTATTCTTTGTATATGAACATAATCATCTAATGTAGAAATACCTACATCCTTTGTCGTAATGGGTTTTCGTAGGTAATTACTTTTTAATTATATCAACAATGTCGTGCCGGTAACACTCCGAACTTTACTATTAATTAAATATAAGTATACCTATATTATAAAGTACTTAACTTCCGTAATCCAAAAGTACATTGTCCACATATCATCACAACAGCCTATGGAAGACCACAGCCATAATATGGTGATGGTGTATCCGTGTAGAGCATCACTACTCCATCTAAACCCGTGAGTGTCCGTAAAAGGTAACGTGAAAAAAGTCTTGTTGTGAAACAACTGTACACTACACGACTACACGTCAAAGTCAAATTCAAATCTTTTTATTTAATTTAGATCACATACATGATACTTATGAACGTCATACAAAGACAAAAAAGGTGTCAGCAAATTTGCCTACGACCAGTTCACTGACAAGGTCTCTGAGAAGAATTTGCCAAGAAACTCAGGCCACTCTTTTTAATCGCCATAGTTGTTACAATTTTAATTGGTTACAGTTTGAAATATCACAGAAAGGTACAGAATCAAAACACCATACTAAATCAAATTCAATAAATTTTTTGATATGAGAAAATAATAATAATAATTAGCAATCAAACTTTAATTTGTTGTCGTCAAGAAGTATGGTATGTGGGATCATTACTTGGTACCAACTATGTTTTTCCAAACGGTAAAAACATTTTGTGAACACAGTGTTTTGCAATATAAGCTTAAAAAAAACAAAATTAAAAATTTTGAAAAAACCCACGACGATAACATCTATACAAAATAAAAAACGTAACATATAAAAAGGTTTAAATAACTTTATTTTAAATCCCCGACGAAAAGATAATAAGTAGCGTAAAAACAATCCCAAGAAAATCCGTCGGGGGCTGCCATACCCTGACTTGAAATGAACAAAAGTATTGCAGTTTTATGTATTTGATACCTACCTAATTATTAACAATATTTAGTTTACAATATATATTTAATACTAGAAACAGTAATGATATTGGCAGCCCCCGACGAATTTTCTTGGGATTGTTTTTACGCTACTTATTATCTTTTCGTCGGGGATTTAAAATAAAGTTATTTAAACCTTTTTATATGTTACGTTTTTTATTTTGTATAGATGTTATCGTCGTGGGTTTTTTCAAAATTTTTAATTTTGTTTTTTATTTTAAATATTTTCAAAGAGCGCCCTATCTTACTAACTGTAAGTAACTTGTATAAAATTTTAAGAACCTTGACAGATAAATAAAAGTTTTATACTAAGTTATAGCACAAACGCATTTTTTTTTAATTTACTGTTGCAGTAAGTCTTATAACTTGAAATTATCATTTTAATTTTCTTATTTTAAACTTTTTAATGAGCGCCTTATCTTACCATGTAAGCTCTAGAATGAATGGAATTTTCATGGAGCTTCGACTATATTATATATATTTTATTTTATGTTGAATTGTGTGCTCATCCGTCGCACAAAGGTCGCCGGAGCCCCGCCTCGCGGGGCTCCTACTTCTGGGTGGTTTGAAAAAAAAAATAACCCTAACCTAACCAGTCCGATTCGGATTGCTCTGAATCGGGGGGTGTTAAGTTTAGCTATCGCACATTGATTGCCGTAGCCGGACTGCCTTCCGCGTTAGCGCAGATTTCCACCTATAATAGAGCTGTTTTACACAAAATAAAACAGTTATTATATGCCGAAAGAAACACACAGCGTTTATAATGAAGAAGCTGCTTATGAACCTGCCATTTCAAGAGCATAAACTACAACATACCTGTATTGTCTATGGTTTCTTATGTCGCTTGTTACCTTTCTGTCATGCAGCAGGGGCGCTGAGAGCGCGCGATCTCTGACTTTTCATAGTGTCTTCATTCACCAGCAAGGTACTTGCTCTAACGCTGTGTGTTTCTTTCGGCATATAATAACTGTTTTATTTTGTGTAAAACAGCTCTATTATTTGCCTACTGGAAACACACAGCGTTTATAATGAAGACTTGTTTGGTTTCTGCTGGTGACATTATAACGACAAACGCTATGTGAAGAAAATTAAAAGTATGAATTATTATCAAAGATTGGTTAACAATAATTCAATGTACAATAAATAAGGACAATAAACTGTGATGATATTTCAATTCGTGTATCCTGAAGACATTTATTATTATGTATCTTTTTAATAAGGTAGTATCTAATCACTGTTACTGCGTATAGTAACTGTATAACATCTATAATGCAGAAACTTAATAGATATGTTAAGTTTTAAGGACCCAGACCCTAGAGAGAAGGACAATTCTCAACAATTAAAGAGTACCTACTTATAGTACTTTATAAAAACTAAGTCTTGGTTATAGGCACTTGCACTGTCACCATCAAAATGCATGGACATCATGTAATTTCAAATGAGATGCAAAGAATTAGCAGCTCTTTTCTGCTGCTAATTTACATAATATTTTTTACCTAGTACTAGGAGCCATTGCCCCTTTTCCACTTACCTCAATTAAGTAGATATTCTACAGATTAATTTCACCCAACAACCAATGAGAGTCCTCAATGCTGACTCATGAAACCTTTTAAGGCAAGGAATTAACCTTATGTTGGTATCCAAATGTCTACTTAAAGTAACCTGAACAAATAAAATGTTTAATATCAGTATCAGGATGTTGTGGCAATGGCCTTTCGACTGCCTAGGGTATTTGAGCCTTTTTAGCCATTTTTTATTTAGTTGACTTCCTGAATATACTAGTTTTCTGCATTTCCTCTGGAAATATAAAACATTAAATTCAATTTTGTACATGACACTGTCTTTTGTATCTTCAACAGATTGATAAGAAGTTTCAGAACTTTCTCATTGTTAGTGCCATGAGTTTAGGTTTATAGCTATCCTTATAACCTATATTATAAGGGGTATATATTGTACCTATATTGTTATCGAATTTAGGTAGGCAAGATAGGTGTTTGGTTATTACTTGTCTATGCATATTTTAATTAGGCGATTTTGTAATGGCAAAGTAATTTAACCAAGTTCCTGGTAAATAAATATTTGGTTCCTAAAATATAATTTTGTATTCTAACTTAAATTTTTTAAACAGCGAAAGTGTGCTGTTTACACAATTCTATGAAGCTATGAAGGCTTCACAATCTAGCCATATGAATGCCATCATTACTTAATGGAGCAACAACATATTGGTAGTTACAATACTTGAAAGTTGATTACCAAATTTAAAATTAATATAAAATTCTTTATTGTATTAGTGCTCCTGGACACTGATAGTGCTCACCCCCCCCCCCCCTCCCCGTTTGCTAGCCTCAAGAGACAGTTTGATCACTAGATCGAGGAAAGGGTTTTTGTGTATATTCGCCATTGGTATTGGCTTGTCAGAGACATATTGTTTCTAATGTGGGGCTATTAGGCTATAGTAGGTATGTATAAGCCCAAGCTGTTCAAATGAGGTAGGTAGCACATACAGAATTAGATTTGGTTGATTTATCTTAAGTCCCATGTAAATTAGGACAAGTGCTTTAACTTTAAGTAGTACAGACCATGACTAACATAATAATCTTTAATTTGTGTAATTGTACTTAAGTGTAATTCGGATATTTGTCCAGTTATTGACAAGTCAGTGGTCTGTTATCCTGTTCAACCATCTGTTATTCTATCCAACCTCTCCGCGAGGTTGCCTGCCGAAAGCGTCATACTGAGTCAATCGGCTAGGAGGAGCTCATATATTAAGGCCACAAGTCAGTGGTTACTTATTTTGTTCAACCTCTCCGCGAGGTTGCCTGCCGAAAGCTTCACACTAAGTCAGTCGGCTAGGAGGAGCTCATATGTTAAGGCCACAAATCAGTGGTTACTTATTTTGTTCAACCTCTCCGCGAGGTTGCCTGCCGAAAGCTTCACACTAAGTCAGTCGGCTAGGAGGAGCTCATTATGTTAAGGCCACAAATCAGTGGTTACTTATTTTGTTCAACCTCTCCGCGAGGTTGCCTGCCGAAAGCTTCACACTAAGTCAGTCGGCTAGGAGGAGCTCATATGTTAAGGTGACAAGTTAGTTGTTTGTTATCTTGTTCAACCGCTCCAAGAGATAGCCTGCCGAAAGCGTTACATTGAGTCAATCTGCTAGGAGGAGCTGATATATTAAGGTGACAAGTTAGTTGTTTGTTATCTTGTTCAACCGCTCCGAGAGATAGCCTGCCAAAGGCGTCACATTTAGTCGATAGGCTAGAAGGAGCTAATATATCAAGGTAAGAAGGTTGTGCTGTTGAATTAGTGCACCCTTCGTTTCTTATGTATACCATTTAAGTCCTGGAGGGTTATTCTTATGCAGATCACAGATCTATAGGTTAGGCATTATCTCTAAGTAAAAGGTTTCCGCAACGATTTACTCATAAAGCTTTGATCAGTATGTATGTAATTTAATGAAAATAAATTTAAAATTTTGAAAATAAATAGTCTTGGATAAGTCATTAAAATCCATCATTATAATTATATTTATCATTTAAGTACCCATTGATAGAATATCAATGTTTTGTTTTGAACTAACATAATTAGTTTACATATTACTTCAAATACCTACTGATCTGGGCAAATAATTGAATTTTATGTATTCAAATAAGGGACACTTTTTTATTTAGTATCTAAAGCTGTTCTATTTCTAGGTATACATAAGTACATACAAACACTGTGCATCTAGGAAACGATGCATCTTCAGATGTATAAAATGCAAATTAATTATACTAATAATACTATTAATTTTTTGCCAATGGGCAGTGACTATTCTGCTTGCTACTAGATTCATTTTAGGAATAATTATTCTAAATTTGACTTAAACTATGGAATTATGATTTTCAAGATGCTCCTGTAGTGACTGGCTATTACCAGTACTATGTAATAGGAATCTTGTTTCCATAATCCTGTTGACATTAAGGTGAAAATTACTGCGATGAAAGGACAACCAGTACTGCTACCCGTTACAAAAATTTCATTATCCTATTTTACATGCCTATTAGGTTAAGTGTGGAGGACTAGTCCAATTTATTGTAACGGCTTATAATCTACACATTTTAGTGAATTAATGATTTTATTAATTCATTGAACACATATAAAGCTTGCTCAATTATTTTATAATTCATTCATCACTTTTGAAGTCTATTAAGTCCCACTGCTGGGCTCGGGCCTCTTTTCCTCTAATTAGGGAGCTGAGAGTGCTTAGGCCATAATCTATTCCATAATTACCAAATGAATATAGATTTGTTGAAACTCCCTGAGAGGTAGTCTGCTGACAGCATCATATTGATGTGATCGGCTAGGCAAATGAGCAGTTATGAAAAGGTCTACTTCATTATCTGCTATCATATTCCATGTCTTTAGGGATCTCACAATCATTTCCTACACCATTTGAGTAGCACATAATATCATCTCAGCCCCCAATATTTATTTTTATATTTGTTATTTATATTCAGAGTACATATAAATTGAAATCCACTTTGCCCATGGGAATCAAATCCGACCACATGATTTGCATGTCTGAAATGTATTGCATGCTGTCGGCATCAATCAATCTTATTGGTATAGGTCCGCCCAAAACCAATGTCCTGCTGGCTTTATCATTAGGGATAATTTGCCTATTTTCAGGATCTTGATTGAATAAAGCTGCAAGTATTTATGTAATACCTTGCACTTAATCGCTTAACTGTCATGATTATATTATAGACTAGGTACGCAATTTCTGCTTAGAACGAAATATGATTTATTGTAGATATATATATTTTTATGTTTTCACACATGAAGTTAATAATTCACAGGTATTTGCATTTCATGGTAAATTTATGAGTTTAAATAACTCTTATTTCAAACTATTTGTGCTTGATAAAGTTGATGATAGGTACGTAGATACTTAATTAATATCTTTTACTTCTTTAACTAGGTAGGTACCTATTATGCCAGTTTAATGGCATTTAGTTTTGAAACTTCACTGTTTCCGATTGTATTTATATTAATAAACAAATAAGTAAAGTACTTACCAGTTACGGAGTAAGCAGTCAGCATTTGGATGTAAGTAAACGCGCTAATACGCAGGTTCTGACACGTGAACTCGTCTCGCTCGACATGTATTGTTACGTTCGGTGGCGGTGATGCGAAGCTTTTCTCATCTCCGAAGATGAGGAATTGTTACACGATTTGTATAATAAACGTACATTTTGGCTTCAATCCTGATCTGAGCCGCAATAGGCAGGCACTCAGAATATTAGGTATTGAGTAGGTATAGGTAGAAACCATTACCGCCCTTACCACCAGACAAAATACTTACATCTTCATATTTTAACAATAATTCGTGAAAAAGAAACTTGTTTCAACTAGATTCTAAGTAGAATCATCACTTTTACACATAAATTAACTTCAAAGAACACACTTCGAAAATTTCGTTGCTCTTGCGGCGAAATTCACAAACGCTATGAAAAGTCAGAGATCGCGCGCTCTCAGCGCCCCTGCTGCATGACAGAAAGGTAACAAGCGACATAAGAAACCATAGACAATACAGGTATGTTGTAGTTTATGCTCTTGAAATGGCAGGTTCATAAGCAGCTTCTTCATTATAAACGCTGTGTGTTTCCAGTAGGCAAATAATAGCTTGTATCTCGAAAACGGTGCGTGCTATCGCAAAAATGATGAAAATTTGGTTACACCCCGAGCACGGGATACCTATAAGTTAGAATAAATAAGGTAGGTAGGTGTTTATATAACGTCAGTCAATAAACTCTCACTCTTACTAATTTTTTTAGGCTTATCATTGTATACCTCAGTACTAATATTCAATGATATAACAACACGAGATCGGTTTTCGGATTTTTTCCTTTACTTGTGCAACTTGTTATTGCTTCTGGCCAAATTTCATGATTCTAGGTCAACGGTAAGTTCCCTATAGATTATGATCGTCAAGATAAATCGTCGAAAATGGAGCATAAACAGCTGTATCTTTTGATTGCGTTAACTTAGAATTTTGATTTTTATTTTACGCCGAGGGTTTGCAGACCCTAGTAAATGATATTAATTTCAGCTTTATACCTCTATGCGTTCTTGAGAAAAATATTCTAGACAGACGGACAGACAGACAGACATACAACGGAGTTATCCTATAAGGGTTCCGTTTTTTTCTTTTGAGGTACAGAACCCTAAAATTGCATAAACGGTCACCCATCTATGAACTGACCTTATCAGAAGTTGCTTAACCTCATGAGTGTAATCAATATCTCAGTACTACAATGCTACGTGCCCCTATACAGTAACAGGTCTAATTATTTTACAGATAACTGTAAATATAAGTTTGCTTAGTCTATTGCAGCGCCCCCTGGCGAAAAAATACAATATCGTGTATCCAAAAGTCATCCTCGATAAATCACAAATACATTACAGAAAACCGTATCGAAATCGGTTTAATCGTTTTAAAGATAGGAGGGCACAAAGGTTTCAACGAAATCAACATTGGTTTGCCTAGTCTATTGCAGCGCCCCCTGGCGAAAAAATACAAAATCTTGAATCCAAAAACAATCCTCGATAAATCACAAATACATTACAGAAAACCGTATCGAAATCAGTCTAATCGTTTTAAAGATAGGAGGGCACAAAGGATTCAACGAAATCAGTGTATTGTAGCGCCCCCTGGCGAGCTATTAACATAACACCTATCTAATAACCTGTCCCCCAGAGCCGCACACACTTTACAGAAAACCGCATCTAAATCGGTCAAACCGTTTCCGTGATATAAGGCATTATGTTGGAACACACAAACACACAGCCTCTCACCCCAAACGCATATACCGTCTCCGTTCCGTCGTGGGTAAAAAAAGGAATTGAATAATTTAGGAGCGCTAAAGCACAGCATACGACGACTGACCAGTCACCCCAAGTAGCGCCCGTTCACGGGCATGATGCACAGACCAGCCATCATTCTCTACAACCATATTTGAGGGAAGAGAATAAAATAGGACGGATATGTGACTACACGGAGAGTTGTTTAGACAAGACTTTTTAATGGCGCCACTGAAACAAACAACACGAATTCTTTGACTATTTTCTTGACGTGTTCATGAGCTAAGCGTCATAAAGTCATGGCCTCTTATTTCAAAATGTGGACCAGGTTTAAATTGACATAAGCCATTGTTTTAGTGTCAAAGTTGTCAATTTAAACCTGGTTTAATGCTTACTCCGTATTTTGTAATAAGATGGCTAAAGTTTTGATAGTTTACGGTATAGTATTTACCCGTATATTCCCCTTTGACCTTAGTTGAATGTATTTAAATTTAAATGTACTTTACATTAAAATTTAAATGTTTAATGTTGGTATCAGTTATTCGACCTTACTGACAGTGAAATGTGCATTTCATTAATAATTTAAAGTATATAATGTTTTAATTGCCGGCTGTTAATTGGATGATAGTGGTAGGTTTTTTGGGTGTTTATCGTGATGCCAACAGCAAGTCCTTAAGGGCTTATATATCACTATACGTTGTCAGTGCCCATTTATGAGACTTTCTGAATATTCTATTTGTATATTACACAAGTTAGCGATGGTGGCCGAATGGATAAGTCGTTGGGGTATTCAAATCATGCGGTCCGAGTTCGATTCTGACCGGCAGTACCAATGTGTATTTCGCTTTTTTAGCAATATCGCCTCGGCTGTAATTATCAACTTACCGGACTTATATCATAATGTACTATTATAACAACCTCCTACAAGCTTGTGCTAGCACTATACTTTGTGCAGACAGGGCAAATGAGCACATACCTAGTGTATCGACGTTCGTGTGTCAATAAGCCGACAAAATAATATAGTAGGTACTAGGATCTTACACACATTTGTTATATAATTTTTAAGTTAATTGTCTGATACTTTCCAACAACATAAATTGTTAAGTGAATAATGTAGGAAACCTGTTAATTGCCATAATCACAGTTAATACGGTTATGTATTAGATATAAGTAACCATTGTATACGCTGTTGGTTTTCTAAATAAATAAATAAATTTAGCCTATTATATCACGCTGTCCAGACAGGTTGGTATAAAGTTTTATTTCGAATTTACCTTTTCTTGTAGTGCTCTTGTCTGCTTTTACGAAACCCACGAGTTGAAATGGGGTAGTGACATATTCTTAATTCGTCACTACACAGACACACAAATAAGGCAAGAAAAACATCGCGTCGATACACAAATTCTAAGTGTAAATCCCAACATTTAAACTAAACTCTCTTACCTAAGATCCCAGAGGAGAGGCGACGCGTGCCCAGCAGGGGTACATTAGCGGGATGCTTTTTGCTTTGGTAAAGATGATGATATACACACGAAATTTCAAACAGACTGTTCATAAATTCATTGTTAATTAAGTAGTTACAGTAAAGCGAACGACGAGTACCCAAGTGTTTGTAAAAAAAAAACTAATTATAGGTCGAAATAAATTCAAAGTCACTAATCCGTGCAATACTGACGAATAAAAAAATTATAAAAAGATGTTAATTTTAACAAAATAAATTTTAAGTAAAAAAACCAACAAAATGCGATTAGATGGTTCCGTACACTAAATAATGTTATCTCTAATACATTTCAACTGCAAATAATATTACTATGTAGTTTGTAAGATCTTATAGCAATACTTATTCTTAGCAAATAAAAAGTTTAAATTCTCTTGTATAAGTTCGTATAAAAATTAAATTTTGTTGGAGGAGGAGTTGCCGTGGTGGATGTGAGGATGAGACTGTCCCATTGGCTAATCCTATTAGGATACTCTTTTATTAATTTTCGGGTGCGGAACCCTAAAAATTAATTTCCAAACAGTCGATTTTTCGATGCAAATGATATTTTACGAAATAAACTAAAAATAAATGAATTAATTAGAGGTGATTGTTTCAATTAATATTTTAATTGAAATTCTGAATAGATAATATGTAGCAGTAAGTAGATAGGTACAAAAAATTAGCGTTGATATATTTAGATATTTTTATATTTTCTGACTGACAGCTTTTTAATATTTTATATTGAAATTTCATTGATACCTAGTTCTTTTTAGGAATTTATATTTAGACATTTAGGCACGAACAGTTTGTATGGTAAAACAAAATAATTGTTTTTACTACTTCCCTTACAATTTCTATTCTCGATTTCTAGTATTACTAACAAATTCATTTATTTAATTAAAGTGAAATTGATACGGTGACAGTAATATTTTAAATTAAATTCATAAATTATAAAAAGTGGCATCTATTGGTAAGATACGTAACCTGTAGGCACGTTACTAATTCGATGACAATCATCTTACTGGTTATATTAGTTGTACAAGATTTTAACAGATGGCGTTGTATTATATTTCATTCTTTTCCCTCTCAGCTCTCTAGATAGAAAAAATACTCAAATGATGATGAGTTAATACTAGCTGCGTTACTAGCTTCTATCTTTTAGATAAAAAAAAAATCATCCTGGCGTTATATTATTTATGTAACATCACACATTATAATAATTATAGACTAACTTATTTGCCAGTGGTGAAGCAGGCGTTTAGTGTGACAAGTATAAACTGAATCGTTCTCTTCGCTAGCCTAGCAGTGCGATATTAACATGTCAAATGAACTTTCTTTTAAACACAATATTACGCATTTAGTAATCTAGTATATATGGGTACTGCATATGTACGTATAGGTATATAATAAAATACTCTATAGCTGTCTGTAGTAAACTTTCATAGTGATGTAAAAGTCTCGAGTGCAGTAATATAAAATGTTTTATCGATATCTGAATCGATATTTTAAATAAATAAAAGATATATATATAATGACATTTATATAATGATATTTTTAATGACAATGCCTGCGGTAGAATTTACAATAATATATTTAATTAACGAACAAAAAGTACACCCAGACTCGAAACAAAATCTATGAATCACACAAAATTTTGTCTCAAGATGGAAATCGAACCCATGACATGCGACCATCTTAATCGCTAATCGCCACATGCACCGCATCGCCAATGATAGCCACAGATGACATTTTATGTGTGTAAAATTGGAATTTTTAAGATTATATGTGTATTGTGTACCTAGATACAATAAAATAATATTATGCATTTATATTTTTACCTCATTTGGCAGTTCTACTTTAACTACTAGAAATAAACCTTAGATTTAAATTTTGTTTCTTACCTATTTTGTGATTTCGTACAGTAGGTAACAGTAAATAAATTAATGATTACTTAATAAAAAATAACCGACTGCATACTATACCGACAGACAATTAACTTGTGTCTATATATATTTCAAGCCACTAATACGTAAAATTTCTTTATTTAACGAGTCCATTAATTATCAAAAGTTTGACAGGGCTTAAATCGATTCTGTATGACGATTTATCGATTTTAAACCGCAACTTCGCTATACACTATCACTCAACTTGGTTTCACGGAATATGAAAGTGATGGAGCACTGGAGTAAAAGAGCTTATATTCGATTCGCTCATGTTATAAAATATACTTTATGAAATTGTCACAGAGACTAGAATGAATTATCAAGGCTTCCTCATATACGTCTCAAGGGTAAGAGGCTGGTAGAAGTGAATGGGAACTCACACACTGGGACAAAATGTATGAGCTTTGCAAGCAATTGAATTTCAACCTTAATATAAAATAGTAAAGTTGTATCTTATTTGAGAGTCCTTGAGTACTTAATTCAAAAAGTTATGAAATCCCGAACACATGGGACTTTACGTTACAAAAACAAATAGTAAGAAGTGTATTACTAACTGCAAAAGAATTACGTCTTAATTACGTAATGATAAAGTTGTGATTTAAATGCTAATGAATTGTACTTATAACAGTTTAACGATTAGAAAGCTGTTTGTTCCTCGTTCGAAATTTGTATTCAGTTTGGCGGCAAAACTGACGCTCGCTGGTTATGTTTTTATAGTTTTAAATTTTATTTTTCCGAAATATGGTGTTGCTATGATGTGTTCAAGTGAATTAAAATTTTAACAAACAAATCAGTGATAATTTAAATAATTTATATTTAGAGTGTAATAAGCAAACGTTTATAATGTATATGGAATGGGCCGTGTTTCTCTTCCTACTTTCTTTCGGTGAGTTTATTCGTGTTTTGTAAACAAAAGTTTCCAATAGGCCATGATGGGTGGGTGCCATCTTTTTTTTAGTGAGACAATGACGTACCTATACGGACTGGCATATCTTTATATATAATTCTTCTGTACGTGTGTTGACAGTGAACTCCTGCTAAACGAACTGAACCGATTTGAATGTTTTTTTGTGTATGTGTTCAAGTGGATTCGAGGATGGTTTAAATTCATAAATAAAAAAAATGCAATCGATTAGTACCTATATCAAGCAAAGCAACGTCTGTCGGATCCGCTAGTATGGTATATATTTTATTTTGCAAAATAAATTGGACAGAATACTTCGAGTGTTTTCCACTACACCACTTTATAATTGAACTTTTTTTTATGAAATACAAACGTACCAATACTTATAGAAATATATATATTTAAAGAACCTCCCTCCTCCTTTTTGAAGTCGGTTTTAAAATACAGAATTACAACCCATTTAAATAAAAAAGGTGTATGTCGTTCAAGGGCATAAGATTTCATTTTACATAATCTGTAGCTTGGTAGCTGACCAAGGCATCAGGATGATTTTTATTCAACAATATTTACATACATTTTAAAATTAGAATTGACTGCCTCATAGCCTTATTAAGGGTCACTAGGTTCAACTGCTTCAGTGTCGCGCAAGAGGGTGTCTAAATTGAATTACTTGTCTCTTAGTTTAATTGTTAGTTAGTTTAATCTGTGGTCTTGCTTGCGATACTCAAGTCCATTATGGATTCTGTTTTAAAATTTTTAGTTCAGTCTCAAAATGTGCCGGATTAATGTTAATAGGATCGCCCCATAATATAACGAACCCTGACGAAATATCGGTGTTATGCATCTCTGCCTACTCCCTAATAGATAAACGTGAATCTATGTTATATAATAATAGTCACGTTTTAGAGAAACTTACATAATGGTCCAAGATTAAATAATTTATAATAAATTAATATTCTATGTCCGTACCATAAATAAAAGAGAATAGACAATAAACCTCTTTGAATGAACATCTGTTGTAGTTTGCCGGCACAGAAAGTCTTTCTTATATAATCTGTTTTTAATTGTTTTGTAACCATTCTAGGCGCGGTTAGCGAATAGAATATTGGACGCTTAAAATGATTTATAGACTAGTCGCGCGCGGCTTACTAGGTGAAGAGTTTGTTTGTTTGGTTGAAGGCTAGGATCTCGGGAACTACTGGTCCGATTGAAAAAAATATTTTTGCGTTGTATAGCCCATTTATCGAGAAAGTTTGTAGGCTTAACATAAAGCTGCGGCTAAAAGGAGCTCAGCTGTGGCCAAATAAAGAACGGAGGCGACGCCCACGTCTTCTAAAGTTCTAATAAATTTATAATTTCTTCAAGGGAATGTAGGGTTCCTCAAGTTGCTTTCCAGTCATCATTTCAACCCATAAACGGCCCACTGCTGGGCACGGGTCTCCTCCAAAGAATGTGGAGGGAATTTGGCCTATTATATAATACCACGCTGGCCAGACGGATTGGTATAGGGTTTGTTTCGAATTTTTCTTTTCTTTCAGTGCTCTTGTCTGCATAGGTAAGGTTATTAGTCTCTTAGTCGCCTTTTACACCCACGGGTTGAGATGGGGTAGTGACATTACATTATGTATTCTTAATCTGTCACTACGCAGATTAAGAATGGGTACCTAAATAGGTTTTCCAGTAAAAGTTATAAAATGGAGGATTTAAAACGAAATATAAGGCTGTATCTGGAATACCCCCATACCTTTCCATTACTCCAAGAAACCCTCATTCTCAGCGGGATTTGTAATTAAATAAACGTTGACGACTTGACGTAATCCACTAATAGGTACCTAATTTAGGTATTTGGTTTCTAGTAATAATTAGATATTACTTCCTAATCTAATGAACCATTAATTTAATGAAAATTAGGTTTACCCATATTGAAATTATCATCGTCATCATCAGCAACCCATTAAGTGCCACTGCTGGGCTCGGATCTCCTCTCCTCTATCTAGAGAGCTGAGAGGGTTTAAGCCAGCGTCAGTGGATTATGGTACCAAACAAACAAATTCTACAACTTTATAAAAGTCTACTACGCTAGGATATCAGGAACTACTGCCCCCTGATTCTGACTCGTCGGATTGCTCCCGGATCGTAAACTTTTTCGAATCTTAGTATGACGTATTTTTACGGCTTAAGTTATTTATTGTTACAAAATAGTCTACCGTATAGAAAATTAAAAACTGATTAATTTAAGATTTGTTCCAACAACCATCCATTTTTTTAACATTATGTTTTTTAACTTTAATTAAACTGATATTTCCGTCCGAAAATTTTCCGACAGCTCAGAATAAAGGGGCTGGTCCGATTTAAAAAAATATTTTAGTGTTTGATAGCCGATTTATCGAGGAAGGTTATAGGTTATGTAAGATCACGCTACGGCTAATAGCAGCTGAGCAGTGGCCAAATAAAGAACGACGGGAGCGAAGCCCCGCGCGATTTCTAGTATATTATATACCTAACTGATACATTTATATATTTTACACTTTAAAAATTAACTAAATTAAATTACTATATAACCATTATGGGTGAATTTCAACAGGTCCATTAAAATATTCATTTCCGTGGATTTTTTTATCTTTAGTTTTATATAAAAAAAATTAAAGTTTTTTAATTTACGTGTCTTTTTTTTCATTGCCATAGCAAATTTTGGGCACGGAAACCATAGCAATGAGAACATGGCGATGAAAATCAAGGCAAAAATATAAAATAACAAAAAGTCTATTGATTGTTCGAAGTAAACAAATAAATAAACAAATAAACAAAATAAATGGCGTTCTATCGAATGTATAATCAAGACGACAAACTTATTCAATAGAATGTTATATCTATCCATAGCGATGAAGATTTCATCGATGCCACGCAATTTTTGGTCCCGGGAAATTCACCCTTATATTATCAATCCATCCTAACTTTCGTATTTCTATTAAGTCAGACTAGGTATTTAGTGTTCAAGCTAAATGACCTACGTTCACTAAGGTCATGTCGAAGTAGACGCACCTTTCTCTATAGACCCTGTGAAGTACAGAGCGATATAATATTCGACTGGCCTGTTGGTCTAGTGGTTGGTGACCCTGACTGCTAAGACGGAGGTCGTGGGTTCGATCCCCACCCGGGACAAATCCTTGTGTGATGAGCATAAAGGTTTGTTCTGTGTCTGGGTGTAATTTATCTATAAGTAATATGTAGGTATGTATTTACAAAAAAAAACAGTTGTTCAGTACCCATAACACAAGCAAATATAATTGCTTAATTTGGGACTAGATGGCGCTGTGTGAATGTGGTAGAATATTATTATATTATTAATATTAATCATACCGGATATGTCGAAATATAGAATAGCCTAACCTTGTTTTTTATTGATTATGGATATAAAATTGCAATCACTACTTATTACTAAGATATTCGTTACGATCATCGAGGTTAAGCAACACTCGGCAAGGTCAGTCCATGATGGGTGACCGTTTGTGGCAATTTCATTCTCGAGCGTCTCCGTGCTTTGGAAGGCACGTAAAGCCGTTGGTCCCGGTTATCAGTTAATGTGGTAGTCGTTAAGTCAAGTTGGAAGCCTTCTGCGCAACTTGACTTGATAAATTCCAACATCAGGGTCTGCCTCAGCCCAAGCCCAGTCAGCTCAAGCCCAAGCCGCTGAGGCAGTTAAAATATAGGTACCGAATGGGAGAACAGACCTCTCGACAAACTATATTCTTCTTTCTTATCGTTTCTTTCTAAGCCCACACGATAAGAAAGAAGAATATAGTTTGTCGAGAGGTCTGTTCTCCCATTCGGTACCTATATTTTAACTGCCTCAGCGGCGCAGCGGTATTTGTATACGACTGCTGTGCTAGAGATCCCGGGTTCGATTCCCGGGTCGGGCGAAAATGGTATTGGGTTTTCCTATCAGGAAATTCCAGTATTTAGATATTCCCGAAGTTTGGTAAACAAATGTTCCCGATGACAATTGATCGCCCCCTATTTCATGGGACCAAACATAGCTGGCGAAATGTAGATGTGATAGAAAGAAAGAAAGAAAGAAAGATACATTTATTCGGTGCAACAACATTAAATAAACAATGCAGAAATAATAATAATAATAAAAACATAATGTGAAAAGAAATAAATAACAAGAATATAGATTAAGAACCTCGCAGTTGCACCGAACGGGTGTCCAGTTCAGCGTGTGCCAGGTAAACAAAACCACACTGATGATCACTGATGATACACTTCTGCTTACCCCTTCGAAGAAAAAGGCTTGATGTTATGTTATGTTATATTTGGCACACAAAGTTAGCTTGGATCGCTAGTTTTAAATACATTTGAAAGTATCTACTTATAAATAAAAAAATAGTAAAAAAAAATCTTAGTAACTTTCTATTTACTAACAAAAAACGATAACGGATGCAGGTCCCAATGTTTATTTAATAAAAGTTATAAGTAATTAATTCTTCACCATCATCTTAAAAGCGGTAGAACGTTCACTGTCGGATGTAGTAACCGTCTCTTAGGCTGAGATCTATAGAGCGTACTTGGACTTTGCTCAGACTTCACTCCAACAATTGCTCAGCCTAATCTCAGCCAAAGCATTGATTTGGAATCTAAAGACAATGTCATTGCTTAGCCCGCGTACGAGTAGATGTTTCATATCATGCTTCATCTTCTGCTGAATTCTTTGTAAAATAAAAGATAAAACAAATGATACAATACTTTTTGTAATTTATAATAGTCCAAAAACTCTGTTTTCTTAAAATTACTAGATTATTTTTAAATTTTGTTGTCTAATATTTGTTAAATGTAATAAATAGGAAAAAAATGAGGAAAGGATCGCTAATGACAGCTGTTCAATGTTCAATGAATGTTATGCGACAAAGTTCAATAGTCATTTTAAAATTATGACATTTGTACACCATTATTTTTTGCAGTATAATAGCCAAAGATTTTCGTAAGTCGTCGATTTTGAGAACTTTGAGCCTCTCAGCCTGAGGCTGAGATCTATAGAGCGTACTTGGACTTTGCTCTGACTAAACACATACATATTCGACATAAGACAAAATCGGTATTTATAGTGCAAACTTTGACTTTGTTCAAGCCCAAGCTAAGCAAAGTCAAAGTTCTGTATTATATTCTACTAGCTATGCCAGCGACTTCGTTCGCGTGGACAACTTATCCCGCATTCATAGAGTTTTTTTTTTACGGAACCCTGATATTTTTTCAAAACCAAAGTAGCCTTACTCCTTGTGACATTAGCTATCCGCCAGTGAAAGAAAAAAGACAGAAAGACAGACAAAAATTGATAAAAATGTTATTTTGGTATATGTACCGTGTACCGTATACACATTCAAATGCATGTAGTAAAAAGCGGTTACTTTATTATTACAAACGGACACACCATCTTTATTTATTTGTGTAGATTGTATAATTATTCCTGTTTGTACGTTCTTTCTTTTTGTCTTCTTCTGTTTTATCTTACTATTGTTAGATATGTATTAAAAGGGTTCTTACAGAGCAATAGCAACCTCGCAATTTAGCGTCATATTTCGTGTTTTCGATTTTTATTATTTAATGGGAGCTATTTTTTTTAATGTTTTCAATACATTGTTTAGAATTAGTGTGTAAAAGATACAAAATCATTGCGTTTACAGTTCTATTTATATGCAAATAACACATTGAAACTTGCAAGGCGTTACTTTCATAGTAAAATAACTGTAAACATTACGGATTTTTTAATACACATTCAACTAATTCTAAAAAGTGTATTGAAAACATTTCAATAAAATAGCTCCGAATTAATAAAAAAAATTGAAAACCAAAAAATATGACACTAAATTAAATTGCGACCTTGCCATTCGTTTTAAGTTAATTGATCTCTATTATGTCTCTGTGTACGTAAGTGTAGTTCATTTTTTTACTAGGAACCCTTATAGTTTCGTTATGTCCGTCTGTCTGTCTGTCTGTCCGAGGTTCTGCTAAGAGACCGTTAGTACTAGAAAGCTGTAATTTTGTAGGAATTTGTATATCAATTACGTCGACAAAGTGGTAATATAAAATTTTGGAAAATATTTTTTTTTAGAGTAGCTCCCATACTTGCGAAGTGGGAATGAATATTTTTTTGTAGTCTACCCCATCGTGTGGGGTATCGTTGAATAGGTCTTCTAAAATGACTTGGGGATTACTAACATTATTTTTCGATTGAATGGTTCATTTACGAATTAAACTTTAAAAATCAAATTTTTGTTCCAGTAGGGCGTCGTCGTCCCCCTCTAAAAGCTAAACTGCTGGCTTGAAAAATCTGGAAAAATTCATGATGATAGTGCATTTCATGAACTTTAAATGAAAACTATAGCGGTTAAGATAACTTTATTAGTTTAGCAGTAATAGTCGTTGAACTTGGGTGTTGGATAATTTTGTACCAAATACAAAATCTCTCCAAATACAAATTTATAGTGACTAAGATAAGATAGTTGCTTGTTTGTAACGGGTAAAGACTTGCATTTAAAAACAAAATAATATAACGGGCTAATACGGAACCCTACACTGTGCGTGGCCCGACACGCACTTGGCCAGTTTATTTTTTTTCTTTTTTCTTTCTATACTTAATTATTTTATTTTACGTCTTTCCTTATTCAATACAAAATCTATTGCAAACGTTTCAACAGACAGTAAGTAGTAACGCAGACATTACATAAGTCAGCCTTGTGTGTATGTGTGTCACAACAGATCTCATGTCTTGAGCAATTATACACACGGTTTGTCAGTATAGCGGGTTTTTGTCGTGTCAAGGGTACTCCTTGTTATTTGTCTTATTAACTTCACTTGTTATCTCAAAAGGGGTAGCAGAGGTGTAACACCTTCCCGATGCGCTTACTTGCGAGTTAATTTCCAACTAACTTCTTTCGTTCGTTGACACGTTCTTTGATAATACTAATACAATAATCGTTAATATATCAATTTGTTAATTTTATTTTCTTACATTTTTGACATCATCATTTTATTAATCTTAATATTACCTATAGATAGTAGATAGTAATAGAATTTATCTATTACTATCTACTTATATTTCTATAATTATAATATGTCAAGGAATAATTAGACTGAAATTATATTATATTATCTTTATCTTCTGTTTGTATTAGGTTTAATTGAAATACCTACGTTAAGCGTCTTGGTGTATACTGTAAGCTTATGTATTGTTATAAATTGAAATTGAAAACTAAATTCCATATGCCCGCGAGGTCATTCAACCCATCAATGTCCCACTGCTGGGCACGAGTCTCCTCCAAATAATGTGGAGGGAATTTAGCCTACTATATCACGCTGGCCAGACGTTGGTATAAGGTTGAATGAATTTTCCTTTCCTCGCAATGCTCTTGTCTGCATAAGGTTGTTCCCTTAGTCGCCTTTTACGACAACGACGGGTTGAGATGGGGTAGTAGCATTATGTATTCTTCATCTGTCACTACACGAGTAATAATATCCCTTCATGTATCCAACTAATTACCTCTTAGGTTTCCTGGGTTTTAACTCTTTAGAAGTTAGAAGAGGTCTAGATCAGCTCACTTTTACCCTTAAGTCCCTGCGTGGACTGATCAATAGTCTTGAACTCCATGAGTTATTCTGCCGGCTGTACGTGCCCAATATATATGTGGGGCATCGCGAAAACCACCGCCACCTAGGTACTTTTCGCGAGGCCTTCTTGCCGAACTGTTGCCAGAGCCCAGTCCCCAGTGTGCCGTACCTTGGATGCACTCAACGCCTTCCTTACTATCTATCCTGAAAGTGATGTGTTTGCTGATGGATGGATCGAAATAAAACGAGTATGCCTGGTATTTTGTGAGAGAAGGTACATGAGGATATCATCAATACCAGCGTAATTATTTATAATATTTTGTTAATTTATATAATTTTAAAATATAGTTTTAAGTTAATTAATGTAACTGGATTAAACCGTTTTAATTAACTATAAATAAATAAATAAATATGTTATTCCAAACAAAAATCTACATGTATATCAAATTTCATACAAATCCTTTGAGCCGTACTGACGTGACTGATAATTATGTACCATTAGCAATAGTGTCATATTAGTATAACTCCTCCAAGAGAAATATGAATGAATAGAAGTCGCGCAGGGCTTCGCTCCCATCGTTCTTTATTTGGCCACTGCTCAGCTTCTATTGGCCGTAGCGAGATGTTACATAGCCAATAACCTTCCTCGATAAATGGGCTATCCAACACTAAAAAAATGTTTCAAATCAGACCAGTAGTTCCTGATATATACTAGTGTTCAACCAAATATTAAGTTTAAATAATAAAATACAAAAAAAATAGTATATTTGCATTTTTGACTGGCCTGTTGGTCTAGTGGTTAGTGACCCTGACTGCTAAGCCGGAGGTCGTGGGTTCGATCCCCACCCAGGACAAATCTTTGTGTGATGAACATGAAGGTTTGTTCTGTGTCTGGGTGTAATTTATCTATAATATGTATGTATTTACAAAAAAAAAATGTATTTAAGTAGTATATCAGTTGTTTAGTAACTACTCATAACACAAGCAAATATAATTGCTTAATTTGGGACTAGATGGCGCTGTGTGAATGTGGTAGAATATTATTATTATTATTATATTTTATTATAATAATGAAAATAATTAAATTAAAAATCTACTTACATATTAAAACTATATTTACAATTAAATACAAACAAAAAAAAGGGAAACTAAAACGAAAACTTAAACAATAAAAAAAAAAACAAATAACCTAAAGAAAACTTGTTTAGGCATCGTAATATTCGTCAGCATCACTGTCAACCGGAAACGTACCCAAAAGGCTGGCGGCATTGCCACGTTGAATGGCAATGCTAATTCTCTGAGCGAGAAACACACCAGCCCTCTGATCACGTGAAGCGTCGATAAGCCTTTTTGCCAGATCTTTAAACAAAGACCTAGCACTCGGACCCCACGTACCTAAAGTCTCGACCCCAAACGGCTCAAAAATATAATTACCAATTAAATTATGGTATTTTCGCCGTTTGAGGGTCTCTGCGGCTGCAGCATAAAAAAATAGGTCACAGTGTGGCAGGAGACAGTTTGACTTGTTATAAAAGCAGTTAGCTACTTGACAAGTATATAATTACATAATGCAATTCTGTCACACAACGTCAGTAAGCGAAAGGTCATATGTCAGGCAGTTTAAGAAACATTTTGTTACTTCTATTTGAGTTTAGCATAACATTATGATAGCACACAAGTACTCATCATTCATCATTTCAACCCATAAACGTCCCACTGCTGGGCACGGGTCTCCTCCAATAATGTGGAGGGAATTTAGCCTAGGTATTATACCACGCTGGCCAGACGGGTCGGTATAGGATTTGTTTCGAATTTTCCTTTTCTTGCAGTGCTCTTGTCTGCATGGGTGTCTTAAAAGGCGACTAACGGCCGATTTCAATAATCTATCTATCTATGGATTTGGCTACTAAAGTTATGAATTTTGACATATTTTCTATGGAGTTTATGTCAAAATTCTTAATTTAGTAGCCAAATCCAAGATCCACCCACGGGTTGAGATGGGGTAGTGACATTATGTATTCTTCATCCGTCACTACACTGATTATAACTAAATACTCAGCCAGTCCGTATTTGTCACCAATTAATAGGTTTTTAAAGAGTTGACAACGCCCCCTAGTGTTGCATTCGTCTAGGCTACGAACCGCTTATCACAGAGGGCCGTAAAGTCTGCCACCGTCGTGGTATAAAAAAAGCCAAATTTTCAGCTTTTTACCTGTCCTAGATTCCAGTGCAGCTGCACCACAGCTCCAGCCAGCAGTAGATGACCTAGATCTGAAGACCCTTCGGTATCCAACATACCCTAGAAGTGGTCGTGGTAAATACGTTATGTTAAAGCCATGCTTTGGAAGTATTGTCTTATTGGGACCCGCTATTTAATGCCTTATTTTGTTCTTCTTGTTTTTTTTTTTTCTGGCTATGGATGTTTATGAGCGAAATTACGCGAACTGAGTTACGTATTCTTTTAGCATGGTGGTATATATCTATTTGTAACACAATTGACAAGAAAAGGGAGGCAAGTTCAACTTTTAAAATATTCTTCGCACTTGTTTTTCATGGGATATGCCTCATCTGCTTATTTTAAATCATCAAACGACAACCAGAATGTTTATTCAAATTGTGGGTACAAAAATATTATATTATATCAATATTATATGATATCTATATGTACCTAAGTTTATTTTTAAATATATAGTTCATTATTTCAGTTCACGTAATTCCGCTCAAAACAGTCCATCATCTTATACTGCAGCATTACTCCTGCAGCTCTTCTGTCATCATCACCAGATACTTCATCGGGGACTGGCATTGCTGAACTATTCCTAGCTACAAATTGTGTACCACACACACTATTTATACCAAACTGCATAAAAGCAAGCATTTTTTAAATAAAAATTACGTTATTAACCGACTTTAAGTAGGTAGGAACATTACATACATACAGTTCAGCCTATTTCAGTCCACTGTTGGAGATAGGCCTCTAAAATTCTCCATAACACTCGGTCCTCTGCCATCCGCATCTTGTCAGATCAGCAAGAAGAGCGATAGTCGTCGGTCCACCTTGCTCCATTGGAATGATGGGGTGCTTCGAGGGCAGATCTATTATGATAAATTTAAACTTTCATGAAATTCCAGTATTAAGATTTTCCCGGAGTTTGGTAAACAAATGTTCCCGGTTGATGACAATAGGCTCGCCCCCTATTTCATGGGACCAAACATAGCTGGCGAAATGTGGGTGTGAAACACCTCTGCCTGTCCCTTCGGGGAAAATAGGCGTGATGCTATGTTATGTTTTACTTTCGCCCAACTATAAGTATGGTGGAAGTAAAAACCAATGCAATGCCTCTGCATTCATACCTCAAATTCGACTCTAGCTACAGCCCTGATCCCATAACACAAGCTTTTAATAGTTAACTTACTTGGGCTAGATGGCGCTATATAAAACTGGCCCAAATAATAGATAAAAATATTTTTATAGTATATACTCGTAATAATAAGTATATACTTACTATCGGATCGTCCTTTCTTGAAGTCGGTTAAAATAATGTACAAAACTTTAGTTGGCAAATTTATCATTATTTATGTTGCAAAAAAAAAATACTTTTTTTTTATTACAATGTAACCGACATTCGGCATTTGAAGGTCAGTTTGGTGTGAATGGCGATTTAAAATACATTACTTAACTATATTATTTTTATTTAATGCTACCTTGCATTGTCTTTGCAATAAAAAGGTCTTGCTTTTGTTGGGACTGGCGTTTTATTTTTACTAAGTATACATAATATTTCAATATCACGTCTTGATTTCGAAAATAATTATTATTATTTCGACACTTCAACAACACGTCTCTGTTGTCATCGCGGCTTTGTAGTTGGTGATTTTTTTTTAAATTCTTGTAGTTTGATTGAGTCTTCAGTAAAGTAAAATTAACCCCCTTGCCAATTACAAAATACGGACTAAGCATAAAATCAGGTTTAATTTGACAATTTTGACACTAAAACAATGGATGTAAATTTAAACTTGGTTTAATACTTAGTCCATATTTTGAAATAAGGGGGTACCTAAGTATATCGCTATAATATGGTTATATTCTACTAATAGTAACGATATATTGATAATCCACAATTTAAAACCTTCAATATAACTGTTTGTACAATTTTGTTGTTTGTTTTCAAAACATTATTCTTCTCATTTATATTTCTACTTACAAAAAAAAAAAAAACAAAAAAAAAAAATACGTCCATTTTAATACGTTTCTCTTACATTACAGCATCTGGTCTAGCATCTGGTGCCCTGATCATTCCTGAGGAGTTACCATCATTGCTGTCCGTTGCCTACTCCAATATACCACCTATCAAGAAAGGTAAGGAATCGAAAAAGAAATAAAAAAAAAAGCTACGACAAATTTCTGGCCAAATATCGCCATTGACTTTCCACCTTGTGGGTGGACGTCCTACGCTAAATATCTACAAATTACATTGATATTTATATCAGTAACCCATTAATTAATATCCCACTGCTGGGCTCAAGTCTCCTTTCTATCTAGAGAGCTGAGTGATTTCAGGCCATAATCCACACAATAATATTTATTTATATCTCAAGTTAACAATATTATTTAAGTTTAATAGGTAGACTGGTCTGTTGGTCTAGTGGTTAGTGACCCTGACTGCTAAGCCGGCGGTCGTGGGTTCGATCCCCACCCATCTATAATATGTATGTATTTACAAAAAAATATGTATTTAAGTAGTATATCATCAGCAAATATAATTGCTTACTTTGAGACTAGATGGCGTTTATTATTATTCAATAAAATATTTACACATAACTTAAATATTATACACAACTAACCTATTTAAAAAAAAAGATCCAGATATTCTATTTACAGGAAGTTCCTATAAATAAAATATCTGATTGAAATCAGATACCTGAGGAAACGTACCCAAAAGGCTAGCCACATTACCGCGTTGGATAGCAAGGCTAATGCGTTGCAGGTAGAGGTCAGTCCTTGGATCATGTGATACCTCAGAAACACGCTTACAAATTTCACGATAAAATTTGTGAGCGTTTGATCCCCAAGTTTCAAGAGTTTCAACTCGTCTCGAGTTGAAAGACTTTCATATTTAGACCGTTTGAGGCACTCTGCAGAATACGAGTACTATTACAGTATGGGGTTCTTCAAAAAAGGAGTGAATAGGTTTCTTAAGGGTCGGCAACGCCCTCGTGATGCCCCTGGTGTTGCAGGCGCCCATAGGCTACGGTAACCGCTTACCATCAGGCGGACCGTACGTCTGTTTGCCACGGTGGTGGTATAAAAAAAAAAAAAAAACTATTAACGTAATATTATTTCAATCTTTTTTCAGGCACAGACTCGCGAGTCGGCTTTGGATTTGCATTGGGTAACCATGCAGACTTCCAAGTTATGTTTGAATTAGGACCGCAGACCAATACTAAGCCGCTTGGTAAGTTTGTATTTTCAATTTTTAACTCTGGCTTGATATACCTACTTACCTTTTTTTTATCCCATAAACGTCCCACTGGGCACAGGTCTCCTCCAAATAATTTGGAGGGAATTTTACCTACTATATATACGGCTATACCACGCTGGCCAGACGGGTTGGTATAGGTTTTGTTTCGAATTTTCCTTTCCTTGCAGTGCTCTTGTCTACATAACACACACACAATGAATTGACTGGCCTGTTGGTCTAGTGGTTAGTGACCCTGACTGCTAAGCCGGAGGTCGTGGGTTCGATCCCCACCCAGGACAAATCTTTGTGTGATGAACATAAACGTTTGTTCTGTGTCTGGGTGAAATTTATCTATAATATGTATGTGTTTACAAAAAAAAAAGTATTTAAGTAGTATATCAGTTGTTTAGTACCCATAACACAAGCAAATATAATTGCTTAATTTGGGACTAGATGGCGCTGTGTGAATGTGGTATAATATTATATTATTATTTTATTATTAATGTCTGGTTTTGGTTATTTTTTCATTTTCTTTTCCGCATAAAAATGTCCTATTTCCTTCTAAGATTAAATAGTTTTGTTCTTATCTAATTAATCACGTTTGTTAGAGAGATTCAATCCTAATGATTGACCCTATCAATCGATTCCATAAAATTACCAAATGTTTGGATTTTAGATTTTAGCTGGTTCGATTACCGGGTGGGGCAAGCGAATTTCTGAAAATATTTGAATGATGATTTGTTTCTTTTTAAAAATAAAGGAATGTTTCCTTTGAGGAAAATATAATTGCTTAATTTGGGACTAGATGGTGCTGTGTGACTGTGGTAGAATATTATTATTATTAAAATTATCTATCTCAAAATTTGTAATTATATTCCCCTTGTATATTAAAGGTAAACATAATTAAATTATGACCACACCGATGGAGATGTTCCTGCGACGAAATAACACGTACCTAATATGATTCTGTCATTTTATAATATGCTCTTTGTTCACAGACGGAACAGGATTCCAACCAGCTTCAACAAACGCTAAGCGTCAAGCACCTTCACCACCGAAATTAACTAAGAATAGGGAAAAGGTACGTTAAAACAACAAAATATTTGGGTCATTGCCTTTTTTTTCTAAAAAATTCTTCTCCTTAAAAAATAACAGCTAAGTAGATATGTAAAATGATTATAAATTTTTATTGATTCTTGGCACCAAAAATCCATTTTTCTAAATACATTTAACATACACTTGGGTTTTTGAGACGAATCTAACGATTCCTTAAATCCATCAAGCCGTTTATATTTTATAAATGGCACAAAGAAATTTGCAAACAAACATACAAGATACGCGCAAAAAACATTATCCTTCCTTGGCAGTCGGGTAAATAAGATATGCAATTATGCACTTTAGAATTTCTAATCTTACGTAATCCTACTATTCTGCTAATATTACAGGTGCGTATGTTTGGATGGATCATAAAATCGACTGAAGAGATCTTTTAATTTTTTTTTCTGTCTTTCTAGCTCCTACAAACAGAAGGCAGCAAATATCTCCAAAATTGGGCTCACAAGATGCTAAGTCCACAGCATATAGACCAAGAAATGCCCAGACCAGGTGAAGTCCCCAACCTTGAAGAGTCCATGGTGGAATTGATCAAGAATGAGAAAGGGGAATACGAAATCCATCAGCCACAACCCGGAAATCTGTCTCCGAAGATCTTGGCAGATTTAATTAAACTGTACAAAGTTAAGAGCGAGGTCGCGAAAAAGATGGGTGGGCCGAGAACAGAAGAAGAAGTAAAGAAGATAACAGAAGATCTTTCTAATGTGGATTTAGAATGATTTTATTTTGTATTTTTGTAATAAATTGGTGTTAGATTTATTTGTTTATTTTATTTAATATTTAGCTGCGCCCATGATGTTATTTACGGTTTAAAAAAGAGGTTATACTCGATTATTGCATTCGGAGAAAACTCCTATTAACCGGTTTATACTGCGTGCGCAGACGACAATGGTATTTTATATAATTACTGCAAGCTTTTATTGAATAATTTAAAACAATTTCTAATTTAATACTTACTTATTGATTTTCGAAGCGAAATCAACAGGCAACTCGATATTTAACGCTGACCAAATTTGAAGGCTTTCATTATCCAGTTGTTGCTGGCTGAAACCGTTCTATACCGGTTTAAAAAGTTATTATTCGGTAACCGATACTTGCGTAGGTACTTATCGACTATGTTTGAAAAAACCGGATTTCCGAGCCCTGCACATGTCAAACGTCAAACACGTCAAATTGACACAATAGTTGTGACGCTGAATCGGTCATCATCATATCAGCGGCAGGAAATCCACTGCTGGCCATAGGATTATTATTATTATTTATCAAGTATTATCAATGTCCCACTGCTGGGCTTGAGTCTCCTCTTCTCTACCTAGAGAGTTAAGAGGCCATAATCCACACACGCTGGCCTACTGCGAGTTGGTGGATCAGACACACCTACACTAAGAATTTCTTCTAGAGGGTATATGAGTTTCCTCACGTTTTCCTTCACCGTTAGCAGACGGTATTTCACTTGACTAGTAGGTACACATAAATTCCACAAAGTGGAATACACATTGGTACTGCCGCCGTTCTGAATCGAACTCGGACCGCATATGATTTGCGCCCAGCAGTGGGATGTTTATGGGTTGAAACGAAAAAAAATTGCCACATAGAAGCGATGGTGGCCGAATGGATAACTGACCGTCTCTCGCTCGCTTCTATTTAGTATTCTTTTTTTCGTTTGAACCCATAAACGTTCCACTGCTAGGCACGGGTCTCCTCCAAAGAATGTGGAGGGAATTTAGCCTACTATATCACGCTGGTCAGACGGGTTGGTATAGGGTTTGTTTCGAATTTTCTTTTTCTCGCAGTGTTCTTGTCTGCATAAGGTTGCCCCCCCCCCCCCCCCTTAGTCGCCTTTATGACAACCACGGGATGAGATGGGTAGTGACATTTTGTATTCTTAATCCGTCACTACTTTATGTGGTATACTGAATAGTGAATATTAAACCAATGTATGAGTCCAGTGTAAAACAGGTACTTATTTATGGAGTTCGATTCCCAGGTTAAACTTGTGGTTTTTGTAATGAAATTTTCAGTCAGATCAGAGTTTGGCAACCAATTAGCAATTGTTTTTAGAAAAAAACAGAAAATTAAGTAAGTATGGAGGTATTTACGACAGTATTTAACGTTTTTACAAAGGTTTGTTAAATAAACACATTGTCATGGGAATTTTAAACAATGCTCTATTGATGAATTGGGAAATATGGCCGTATTGTACCTAGGTACCTAGTTTAGGCTTAGTTAAGTTAGTTATCTAACGAATGGTGGACGGAAGTGAACATTTTTGTTGGAGAAATATGGTGAATCAAATTTGTGTTTTTGTAATCATTGTGATTTTTAAATGTAAGTACCTACCTATTATTTTTTATTTTTATGAATAGAAAGAAAAAAAGAAAACATATTTATTTGAGACAAAAATTCAAGTTTTGAGGGGAAATTGTGGACGGAATTGGTTACGCACTGCTTTCGATTCGAATCCTTGAAAATAAGAATCTAAAAAAAATAACTCGGACCGAATCTTTGTATTAAATATCCTGTTATTGTATATCCATGCATTATTATATAATTAATTATCCGGACAGGTCTGCCATGTGCTGGCATATTTTTGGTAATACCAGAAGACGTGCCGGCTGGATTGGCTGCTATTTACGGGTTCGCTCCAATTATAACTAAAGGTACATTTTTTATCCATTTTTTTTTAGAGTAAGGGTCAATAAATCTTTATTTTTGTTTTGAAGAAAGTCTGGTAACATTGTGTCACCTGCGTTCCTTTTAAGAAAAATATATTGTTTTTATGGTCGAGACAAAAAAATGTGGATGTCTTATTACCCGACTGTCAGGAAGGGTATTGTTTTTCGCGCGTATCTTGTATGTTTGTAAATTTCTTTATTCCCACGTTTCTTCCAAACGGCTGGATGGATTTCGACAATTAAGGTATCGTTAGATTCTTCTCAAAAACCCAAGTGTCCTTAGATTAGGTATTAAATAAAAGACAGAAACAAAACGGCGGAATTTTGGCGACAAATTATAAGTAGTTAAACATTTTTTTAACCAAACGTATCGAGTAGGATAGTACAGAGTATATAACCACTAAGTGTTATAGGTTATCAAAATATAACATAGCTGGCGAAATGTGGGTGTGATACACCTCTGCTGAACCCTTCGGCAATAAGGTGTAATGCTAAATTATGATGTTATGTTATTTTTTAGGTAACGATCATCGTATAGGCTTCGGTTTTCGTTTCGGCAATCATGCAGACTTACAAGTATTATACGAATTTGGACCACAGACTGTTACAAAACCCTTGCAAGCATCAAGTAAGTTTACCTTTTAAATTTGAGGGTTCTGTACATCAATTAACGAGAGATGGTAAGCGGTTACCGTAGCCTATATATACTCATGCAACAACAGGCACATCGCATGTTTAACAAATAAACATTTCTTATTCTTATTCACGTGCGGTTAGTTCACCCTTTGAAAATCCCTCCCCTCCCCAATGAGCTCTGTTCACCACTATTCACAGCAAGAACACAACACCATGTTATTAAGGCCGCGGTCTTTATTCAATGGGTTCGACGCCCACTGCCCAGGCTGGGCAAAAATCATTTTAACCAATTAAGTCCCTGGGCACGAGTCTCTTCCAAAGAATGTGGAGGGAATTTAGTCTAATATACCACGCTTGGTATAGGGTTTGTTTCTTTTAAAAACTTCGAAACAACATTGAACTATGAAAAAGCGTTTTTCCGACATGACTTGATTTAGAAACAATCTGAGTTAGACGACATTCTTCTTAGAAAATAATGCTATTCTGTCTCAATACAAATTCCAACCTACACTATACTACTCAGAAATTTTGTACTTCGATAATATCTTAAATCAACGCCAGTATGCCAGCATCATCATCATTATGATCAGCAATCCATTAATTTCCCACTGCTGGGCTCGGGTGTCCTCTCCTCTTTCTAGAGAGCTGAGCGGGTTTAGGCCATAATTCACACACGCTGGCCTACTGCGGGTTGGTTGATCAAAGTCAAAGTCAAAGTCAAAGTCAAAATCATTTATTTGCTAGAATGTATGTATACAAAGTATGCTGTTATAGGTTTATATTAAGTCCATTTACATTCTACCAATATTTGGTGTGCAAACATTTTCACCTACCTAAGTAAAATAATTATTATTAAGCTCACAATGTCAAATCATCATAATGTCAAATAAGTAATAATAATAAAAAGATAATTGATAATTGAGAATGTCCATTAATGAAATTAGAATTATATGTCAATGTGAACTCAATTTTAGTCAAATATATCAATACTACAATAATGTCAGTTTACTTAAAATTCCCGATATTTCATAAATTCATTAAGATCATAAAAAGATTTTTCTCTTAACCATTCTGTTAGTTTTATTTTAAATCTATTTAACGGTAAATCTTTTATAATCTTTGGTAATTTGTTATATACCCTAATTGCATTTACATAACAGTTTCTTCTATATAATTCAAGCTTACAATTGGGTAGACAGAGCCTGTGTTTGTCTCTGGGAACTGCATTTCTTTTGGTTACATCTACATGCTTTGTAAAGTACTCCGGATGTTGCCGTACAAATAGGCATAATTCTTTAATGTACATACATGGTAATGGTAGGATCTGGTACTTCACAAACAAGGGCTTACAGCTATCCATAAACCAGGCTCCACAGATTGCACGCACACACTTTTTTTGTACTCTGAACGCTTTAATGATATCTACCGAATTACCCCACAACAAAAGACCATATGAGAGGACTGACGAAACATATCCGTGATACGCACATAAAGCAGCTTCAGTTGATACTGTGACTCTTAATCTTTTTATTGCATAAACAAATCTGTCGAGTTTGTCACAAACATAGTCAACATGTGTTTTCCAATTACAGTTCTGATCTAGTTTTATACCCAGAAACTTTGCACTATCAACTTGTTCTATGATAATATCATTATATTTAACATGTAAAGGTAAAGTAAAATGCTATTCTTTGATACGTCTTAAATTGGATCATTTTTGTTTTTTCAATATTAATTTGTAAATTATTATTATGAAGCCATTGAATTATATTATTTAATGCATTATTTATTTCCGTTTCATATGTATCTAGTTTATCACCTTTCACAATAAGAGTTGTGTCATCAGCAAATAAGATTGTATTATGGCAAGTCACATTAGGAAGATCATTGATGTACATGATAAATAAGAATGGCCCTAATACACTGCCTTGTGGCACTCCAAAGTTATTTTGCTGATAGGCACTTCTATATAACTCCTTTTTGTCTTTATTTACTTTACAGATTTCCACACATTGTTGTCTTGCATTTAGATAGCTTTTTAGCCAGTCACTAGCTTTCCCTCGTATACCATACTTTTCTAATTTGTGCAAGAGCAGTTTATGATCAACAAAATCAAAAGCCTTGCTCATGTCTAGGAAGATAGCTGCAACTGGCAATCCATCATTTATTGCCTGTGTGATTATTCTGATTAAGTTGAAACAAGCCAAAGAAGTTGTACTACCCTGTCTAAACCCAGACATACATCAGACATACACTTAGAATTTCTTCTAGTATATGTGGGTTTCCTCAATATGCCATGCCTTGCTTTTATCTAAATACTTATAATTACGTGTGTGTGTTATTACCCGATTGCCAAAAAGTAGGGTAATGTTTTTCACACGTATGTATATATGTATGTATGTGAGCATGTCTGTTCCATTTGTGACCGTATGTAGCCTAAACGGCTTGGCTGATTTTAAAGTGTGAGGTGTCATTAGATTAGTATTTATTCCCCAACAAAAAACCAATATGGCGGACGTAAACTCTATTGCCCGCGGCTCCACTTGTCTCTTGTAACCTAATTAGCTTGACCGATTTTGAAGTGCAAGGTGTTATTATATTCGTATTGTTTCAGGAGTTCGTTCAGTATACAGAACAAGGTACACGCGCCGCCGTCCAGTATTGGAGCTGTTGTTTAGAGCCGGTATACTCAAGGACTCGGGCTCTTACGAATATAATGTGATCCATGATTGTGATGACGAGCCTCGGTAGGACACCTTAGCACTCGTAGTATTAGAGCAGCTATATTCAACCGGCGGCCCGCGGGCCGTTATTGGCCCACCAGGAGTTACAAAGGAGAACGACCACTTTGTATGCTACTTTGGTCTAAACATGAACATTGTAATTTTGAAAAAAAATTATAGTAATTTTTTGTAGTTCAAACTAAGTAAAGTTATTACAAAATACGGACTAAGCATTAAACCAGGTTTAAATTGACAACTCATCATCATCATCATCAACATCAGCAACCCATTTAGTCCCACTGCTAGGCTCGGGTCTCCTCTCCTCTAACTAGAGAGCTGAGAGGGTTTAGGCCATAATCCACACACGCTGGCCTAGTGCGGGTTGGTGGATCAGACATACTCATAGAATTTCTTCTAGGGTATATGGGTTTCCTCACGATGTTTTCCTTCACCGTTAGCAGATGGTAAGTCACTTGACTAGTACATATAAATTCCACAAAGTGGAATCCACATTGGTATTGCTAGTCGGGATCGAACTCGAACCGCGTGATTTGCACGCCGGTCCCTTATCCATTCAGCCACCATCGCATATAATTGACAACTATGACACTAAAAACAATGGCTTATGTCAATTTAAACCTAGTTTAAAGTCCATATTTTGTAATAAGGGGGTTATGATTTGCGGCCCACAACACCATGACTGAAACATGTTTGTGGCCCAAAAAAAAAGGGTTGACTATGGCTGTATTAGAGAGACTGGTTGAAGTTTGTGCAAATTATATCTACTTAGTTTGAAATAGGTATCTACTTTACCAGGTGTCCAGAAAATAGATTATTTGAATATAATAGGTAAGTATTTTTCAGGTTTTTATGTTTCTATAATTTGCAACTGAGACGTGTAAAGTAAAAGAATATACCTACCTAGTTGGAAAATTAATGATTTAAATATAAAATCTATTATTAATCACACTTAGATTATGATGTACCTAACGCCAAATTTCGTTGTAATTTTTTAACTTTAGTTAAGTTTCTTTTTTTTTCTTTATTTACACATTTAACAGTTTTTACAATTTTTACTTAATTAATTAATAACATTAATAAACCTAATCAGGTTTATATGTAAATGCTATTTCTATTCTTCGACAGATAAGTACATAGTATACCTACATATTAAAAATTATAGTCATCATCACTACATAGTATAAAACAAAGTCGCTTTCTCTGTCCCTTTATCCCTATGTATGCTTAAATCTTTAAAACTACGCAACGGATTTTGATGCGGTTTTTTTTAATAGATAGACTGATTCAAGAGGAAGGTTTATAGGTATTAAATACATACCACGCGGGTGAAGAAGCTAGTAACTTAATAACGTAAAGACGTTCTCCGCGTCCTTCTCATTTGTTAGGACACCCTGTAGTACAATACTAGCCACGGCCATCGTGCGGCCTGTAACTTGTAACTTGTGTCGGGAATTAAAACATGGGACAAAGTATCCCATACTGAAAACAGACTTAAGTTTTTAAGGATTTAAATAAAAGCCACAAAATTTCATTTATTTTTTTTATTTCTCATAAAAATGTCCGACTGACTACTGTACATTTTAACCTAAAAACGAGATCCTGCCGAAACTCGGCGGCCATTTTGTTTATTATATTAATTCAAAATGGCGAAGCGTGATTGTATACGGTAAGTGATTAGCCTTGTAAGCGTCGGTAAATGTATAAAAAATTAATTGATTATATTATGAAAATATTTTCGCCAGTATCTTCGTGAATAATTTTCGTCTTAAAATGACAGATAACATTTACTAAAACTAGATTGCTTGCTAACCTAGGGGACGTTCCCTTTTACTAATTATTATGGCGAAAATATCTGTGTCACGGCGAGATTTTGGCTCCATTTGAGCCAGAAGTACCTAAATAGATTATGTAGACCTAATATTTCTATCTCTATCAAATATAGTGCTAAATCAATGCGAGCGAAAGAGATATCCACAAATTTATGCCACATATTCTATTTTTGTAAGGCTTTTCTAAAGTGACAGCTGTCATTACCAGTAGGTACCTACCACAGATATTTTCGCTTCACTTAACGACAATTTAAAATCATCTACATAACAAATAAGCTCTGAAAACTGACAAATTGGGCAGTTATAGAGTTTAGAAACAAGTTTATGTAAGTATTTCTTATGCTAGAGTCATAGTTAGTATACGTGCTTTAATTATAACGTTTTTCGACAATAAAATAATGGTCTGAAATAGACGTACGTATAATCAAACCTACATTCATGCATCATGTCTACCATTGGAAGTGTGGAACCAAGGTTTATTGTCGAAAAACGTCAAAAATAACGTAATTTTCTTTTCTTTACTTTGTAACTTTTACATGATAGGGTTATTGGACTAATGTCATATCGGGAAAAATTATCTCCTAGGGTTTGGTAAAGGGGTTTCAAAAAGAATTAGTTACAAGATATGGCATAATTCTGTATTTTGTAATAACTTTAAAATCCTGCGTTATTTATGTGACACACATACTATAATACCAATATGTTGTTATTTTTTTAGCCCTTACGTGTATGTGTGATTTATTTTAGCTAAATATGTTATTTTTTTATAAAAAGAAAAAATTTAACAAAATGGTAAAAACCAGCCCCGCCTGGCGTAGTAACTAACGTGTGTTTTGAAATTAATCGAAATATAATAGAAGCGGTTGATAGTAAATTAAAATGTGCATTTTTAATTATTTTTATTCAATTCCGTCGCAAAAATAAAATTGGAATATTTCTTGAATTTATAATATGGGGGAAAAGGTTCTGAAGTGGTTGTCGCGTATTGGAAAAAACAGCGTGAAGTGGCGGCCCTACCCGATGGACTGATGTGTTTAAGGGTTACCGGGTGGCAATAATAAGGAGAGGAGTATATCCAGCAGTGAACGTCATTGGGCTGCTATAGGTAAATGAAAGGAGACCCAGCAATGGGAGATTAATGGGTTACTGTTGTAAGCGTTAAATGGGTTAAGATCTTAGAGTAGCATTTAAATAACTATAGGTGTATATGTGGTGTACACATAGTGTTTTAACTAAGAAGCCAAGAGTTTTGGAGGTATGTATCTCTAAGAAACTTTTTTGAAAACATTTATTCAACTATTTAAAATAAAAAAACGACTTTACGAAATAGCAAAAAAAAAAAAACAAAAAATAAATTCAATATAATTTTTATTTCACCTAAATTAATAATTAGTGTGCGGTGTTGCTATACAAAAAAAAACAATATTACAAAGTCCAGTTACTTAAAAATTAAAAGAAAAATAAAAACTTAAAATTATTTATAATAGTATTAAAATTAGTCTTTTCCACAGATGGCAAATTGAATCATTACAAAGTTAACTACGCTTTACACTCTGGTACTTTATGAGGTTTTTAAAAGTCATAATTTATTTACAATAATTTATATTTGGCGTAAATCTCGGCGACAGCAAAGCTACAAATCCTCACTGGCTTTGCAAAATTCCATTTTACACGTAGCAACTTTTTAAAATAAACCAACCCCTTGCGTTTTAAAATAATTCCGAAAACCAATATTAACATAACTCATTCAAACAAGTTATAAAAACAAAATGTCTTAGCGAACAGAAATAAAACATTGAATTTTGAAAATATTTGTCAACCTTTGTTGATTTTACGCCAAATACTATTAAAACAAGGTTAATAAGCGACCATTGAAATTTGAATAAAAGATATTTGCACTTGAATAAATCAATTTCACTTATTTACAATACAGGAGAAGCGATGAAACAAGAGACGGGGGAGATTCGAATATGGCGAAAGGTATTTCAATTTCAGGACATGGCAACACTTTTTCCTACGCAGAACGTACATTCCTATAACTGAACAAACACCATTGACATTGGAAAAGAGTTCAACAAATTGCCAAAAAAATAAAAATAAAAAACAAACACCATAGGTAATTTTCTATTTTTTTAAAACAACCCTCAAGTGCTGTCATTACTGTCAATTTTGAAAATTGAAATCAAATTACCGCGAAATTACAAGTCGCTTACTCCCTTTGACAATTAAATATCAGTTCTAAAACTATAATACACATTATGCGATAAAATGTTACAATAAAACCGGTAAAAATGAACATAAAAATCGGAAATATCCGGTAATATGTAACTTATTTGTGACGTTTTCGATACAAAATAACTTAGTAGCTAGTTTTTTTACATTGGACATTTTTTACTCACGTTTTAGTAAGCTTATTATGGACTTAGATTATAAACGGCGTAACTATGTCTATCAATGATACGAGGCCCCTTTCACTATCGAGGCCGCATGTTAAAAATCAAAAGGGATTCTTTTTTCTTCATTAAATTAAAAAAGAAAAATCTCTTTTTGGACTTAGAAAAAGGGGCCTCCACAATGATACGTGGCCTATTTGGGGTCTAGCTACTCCACTGAGTTTTATTTGACATCATCCGTGTATTTGAACGTTCTCAAAATGTTTGCTACTAGGAAAGCAATATTATTATGTTTTTGCAGTTTTAAAATTATAGCCTTTTTTATATATTTTTTTTATAATAATGAAGAAATTTTGGTGGATGTACAATACTTTTTGAAACACTTATTTTTCTTGTCTTTTAAATTGTGTAAGTAGTAGGTATATCCAATATTTTCAAGGTGTATAATTTATCTTTATATGTAAGTCCAACAAAATTTCAGCCGAATGTTTTTCAAAACACAAATTTTATAGAACATTTATTTAAAATACGTTAATTTTGATACAATAGTCGTACAATGAAAAATAGAACATTATATATGTGTTAGTAAAAGTTTTATTGTTATATAACGCTTAATGGGAGCAAAAGCAGTAGAATTGATCACACATACATACCATATTATGTGGGACGGGTGGCATTGCACAGCAAAAAGGTAACTTATGTGGGCTGTAATGGGCCGCAATTGGAACTTAATCGCAGTAGTGTAGCCTTTATTGTCCATTGTAGAGAAGAGGTCTAATATTGTTAGTTGTAATAAATTGCGCATTCACATTGGTAACGCGATTGTTTGTTGTAGGCTATTTCTAGCCTTTTTAAGATAGCTTATTTAGCTAGCTTCATATTCTAGCCTTTGTAGCTAAGCCTAGCTCTTGAAACAATAGGCTAGTAGCTTTATGAGTGATGTATTAAATTTTGGTTTGATTGTTGTATTTTTATTAATATAATGTTAACATATTTATTATTAATAATAATAATCATAAGTATTTCTTCCTAATTTTATAAAGTAATAACATTAAAACTTGGACAGCCAATTCATAATATACAAATTACATACATTAACCACCTAAATATTTTGCCTAATTATTATTTTCGCAAAATTTTGACTAATTTACAAAATTTAAATATCAGTTTTTAATGTCAAGTTTACACAAAAAATTTTAATACCACATCTTTTGTCAAAAAACAATTGGAATTTTTTGAAGACGGAAGAATTCGATATATTTATGTCATTTTCATAATGGGCTTTTTTATTTCACAATCGAATTAACATGAAATAAGTTTTTTTTTTTATTATTTAAAATATTAAAATTATATTGGACACATTATTGTTGGATTACTTTAGGCCGTATTTGGAACTGGCAAACATAGTATTTAATGGCCATATAGATAACAAAATGGCTCATTTAATATCGTCGATATTGAGCGTAAAAAGTCGTAAGTCATCAAAGGGCTTCAATGGAATGGTAAATTGTATAGGAGGTGAATAAAAATTCAAGGGTGAATAAGAATACTTTACAGGAGAAGCTTGAATTTCTTGCCAGGTCTTCTCAAGGCTAGCTATCACAGAACAATGAAAGTAATCTCTGTTCTGTGCTAGCTTTAGTCTGACTGCAAAGTAGAGATGAAACGAATATACTCATATTAGGTATGCATATTATAATACGAGCGACCCGTATTCATATTAGGTTATAGGAATGTCATCTATTAGGTTACTCGATATTAGTCAAGTATTAGCCAGAGACAACGCGAACGCGGCCACGCGAGCGAGGCGAATACAATAGTATCAATAGATTACATCATCAAACATTGCATTAATATTTTGTTAATTCACTATTAACCACATATTATTGATAATGAAGCTATTATATTGTATTAAGCCTCGCGAGTCGGAATACTAGATATAGAGCATAATACTAAAACGTTCACTCCCTATTATCTGACTAATATCGAGTAATAGGTATGGTATTCGAATATGACGTAACTAATATATCCTATGTTAGGATTATGCGAAATTGACCCTAATATAACATCTCTACTGCAAAGTGGCTGTAAAAAAATTGCTGAAAATGCTGGAATTCTTGAAAAAATAATATAATACAAAATGGCCTTTTAACAGTAATAATCAGCGATGTCACTAATTACATCATAAAATTTTATAAAATAGAATTATAAAGAAAGTCTAGTTCCCATTTTTATTCACCCTCGAATGACCGCTCGACCGTTTTATTCAACCCCGATTCGCCTGGTATATTTTTATTTCAGTCATAATTTTTGTGTAGGAATTAATAAGTGAAAATAACAATAAAATGAATAAATAAATGCGTAGAGATTACTAAATAATGATTATTTTGAGTAATTTTTATGCAATGATAATTTGGTGTTACTAACATAAAAATTTTGATGATATAGATAGATTAAAGTTAGTCTTTTGTCAACATTTGGAATGTTTAAATAAATGCTAAACATTTTATTAAAATTATATTTCTGACTATCCCATAAGGAACATGTACCAATTAATAATATTCTATATGTATAAGTGACAAGGTTCAAATTGCCAGGGCGGTTTTTCTCGTCTCAAAAGCCTTTTTAATTTAAGTAAGGTATCTATTAGATTATATCATTGTAATATTCTATACTACCTTTAAACCGCAGCTGCCAACCTTTAAGCAGCAGAATGTGATCTTATGGTGAAAATCGCATAAAAATCCGATGAGTAGTTTAGGAGTTAGATAAACAGACAGACGCGAAAAATAACTTTGTTTAAAACTATATAGAGATTTAGTTGTTTTTTTAAAGGCACCGACCACTTAAATTTAACTAAAGAGGTCCCTTTTCATATACTTTTTGCTTTCCCTATTTTTAAGTCCTTGTCTCCTAGTATGATTTTTTTAAGCCCCTCTATAGGGAATTTCGTAATGAGTCGATAGTCGTACTTGTCAATATTTAACAAGAATTAGATACAAGAAAACTGACTTAAGGAACTTCAGGGTCACCAATGTCAGGTATTTAGATACCATAAAAAACGTATCCAATTATGAAATACAGAACGAATTATTGCGATGTTTTCTTAAATGGCCCCCCAAAATCAAAGATGAATTATTTTCACATAACAGAACATAGCATCAAGATTTTTTCCACGAAGGGGAAGGCAGGGTTGTATTATGCCCAATTTCACTCTTATGAAATAGGGGGCGGGCCTATATTATTTTCACATTGCCTCTAATTATAATGCTCCTTTTAAATAGGGTAGGTTTTTCTCAAACGCCGGGCATATTTCCAGACAGCAGGCTCAACGTCAACTTTGGGATATGTTTTTTTTTTCTATGAAGAAAGTCAAGTAGCAAATAAAAGCGAAAACGGAATGTACTTCAAGAAAGAGTTTAAGTTTTCATCAGTTAAACGAAAATGAGCCCTGTTATAAAAGGAAATAAGATATAATTTTGATGTTCAGATCGCGGCGTTTAATATTTTATTCTATTGGGCACCCACAAATTCCCTAAAAGTAGTATCTTTATCTAGTTACTTACTATTGCTCAAATTTTTAACTAGGAGGAGGATCTCAAAAATCTCATCCACAGTTAATGACAAGTAACTTTTTTCGTAAAAAAAAGTTCTGTCAGAAACTGTTTAACAAGCTTTCATTTCCTGCCATTATAAATTTTAAATAATAAAACAAATTAAATCTAAAAACAGTTATCTCAAAGGATTTTTAACGCAATCAAATGACACACGGACTCATAATAAATATTATAATCTGTGGGTAACTTCTTTTTTTTTTCTCCGAAAATGAAAAAGTCAGCACTCTTATGGGATAATCAGAATATTATAATAAAGGAGTTAATTTGTCTTTTACTATTTAAATGAAAATATGTTTAATTAGATAGAGCACATCTCAATAGAAAGAAGGAACGAAATTCCCGAAAGTTCCATAAATAACCAACAGATGTCGGCACTTATAACCAATAAATTTACACATTAATTCATAGATGGCATCACAGTCGCGTCAAACGACCTATCGAGACTTGAAATTGACGATTCCTTATTTAAAACAAATATTTACATTTAAAATCACAAGATTATATGAAATATACTATAAGAACTGAAATAAAATTCACACTTTTTTTAGCGGCCCGCATGATGGTAAGCGGTTACCGTAGACTATGGAAGCCTAACACCAGGAGCATTACTCTTGCCGTCTCTTAAAACATACATGATTACTGATTAGCATGCTAAAAAGTAGCAAGAGCTATATTAGGTTCTTTTCAAAATAGCATGCTTATTTCAGATCTTAAGAATTAACAATTTAAGAGAAAAACATGAAGATAGATTTCTTAACTTCGTAATTGTAAGACCGCCATGTTTTAGGGACACAATGTCTGCGGAATTTTAGATCGACATATAACTGAGGACTTGTCCGCAAAATGTAATGTTCTCAGAATTTAAACGGACTATTTTTCTCATGTTTTTCTCTTAAAACAATTATTAATTAAAATGTGATAACAAGTACGTGTAAAAAGTTTATTAGCAGATGTTAAGGTCGGTTTGTGGACTTATTTTCCATTTTATATTATTTAAATTGCTAACGAGCATAATTGAAGCTCTCGTGACTGTAAGTCCGCCATATTTTTCTTGTTATTTCTAGACTGAGGACAAATAGTCCACCATATATTCTTGAAAAATGATGACTGCAGAATGTCGTTCCGTCATTTTTGTAAAACCTACGGACTTTAAAGTCCGTTATGTAACGAATTCTCTGAAAACAATTATTTTTCAGAGAACTGAATAATTTTTCCGCTAAACATTTATGTGTTCTATATCCGCGGACAAATATTACACCGAAATCTATCATAAGACACTATCACTTCAAACACTTCAAGTCTTTAACACACTTTTACTCGACTCCGCAAAAGTAATATTCACAGTTTTAAAACACTAATTCAAAGATCTTTTCTACTTATACTAGCTTTCATTCCCGGGTTCCCTCGTGTTGGGCGGTAAACTTTGCGGCTGGGAGAATTGGTTTACCATTTTACTCTGCATTATGTTCAGAAGTATATCTGAATACTGTTCTATTAGAGAAAGCGCTGGATTGCCAGCGTTCGTCGCTTCTGTAAAAGAAAATTGGTATTAAAGCGCTGGATTTTTCAAGGTGACACCTTGAAAAAGCTAAAATTAACGGGAGCAAGGATCATTTTATAATAATAATAATATAATAATATTTTTTTTTATTATCAGGATAACAATTTCCCATAGATAAATAAAACATACTTACAATTATAAATCTACTTTTTTTAAAACTACTTTAGCAAGGACAAAGTAAATTCACAAGTGTCTAGTGGATTTCTTTCTTATTTAGTGGGCTTCAAGCACACCTTGTTCTTAGAATGTATCAAGTCGCCCAGAAGGCTTCCAACTTGACTTAACGACTACCAAAAAGCATATATTATGACAAATTTTTAACAAACCTTTAGACACAAGGTGTTCTAATTTCTGCCTTGTGTTGTCGACACTAAGTCGATATTCGCCGTCTGTCGACGAGAGACTGCTGAGCGCTTCACCGCCATTTTGTGTGGACCGCGTCACTGCGCTTCTTAGGACCTTCTGTGTTTCTAGAATTGCTGCTTCTAGACCTGGTAGCAGACATTTTACAATTAAGATGTATAGGTACAGAGGCAAAAAACGTTTTATTATTCTTTCAAAAAAAAAGACGTCGTTCGGTCTGGGTAACAATCCTTGTGTAAAAAAAAATCATCATCATCATCATTTCAACCCATAAACGTCCCACTGCTGGACACGGGTCTCCTCCAAAGAATTTGGACGGAATTTAGCCTACTATACCACGCTGGCCAGACGGGTTGGAATAGGGTTTGTTTCGGAATTTTTTTTTTCTCGCAGTGCTGTTGTCTGCATAAGGTTACTGCCTTAGTCGCCTTTTACGACACCCACGGGTTGAGATGGGGTGACATTATGTATTCTACCGTCACGACACGGACTTTACAAACATACAAATAACAGACACAAAGTACACCCAGTCTTGAAGCAAATATATAGTAATCACAGAAATATTTGTTTCGTGTGGGAATAGAACCCACGTCCATCCTGTTATGGTCGCTTTGTAGAATCATTCTTCTGGGCTTGTTTCTTACTTTTACGTTTCTAATAAGCAGGCGGGTTTTTCGTTATTTAATAATTTATTTTAATTCTAACTTTTTTTTAATTTTGATAGTACTTATATTGGCTTATATAATATATATTTGGTGTAGGCTATCGATTATCTTTCATAAACCCCATAATATTATGCGATGGGCCCCAATACATCATAATATTCAGGGGCGGAACGTGAGTTTGTGGGGCCCTGGGCTGACTACTCGGAGACACCTAGGCCCTCCGCCTGTCTATATTATCAATTAACTGCCATTAAAAAAAACCGGCCATTGCCATTAAAATAAAGTATATAATTTAAAAAAATGAAATACATAATTTAAAAAATATTTTATAAACTTAACCTTAGGTATGATTTTTTTAATTCACAATGTTTTCTATTGTGACTGGGGCCCCCTTATATCCGGGGACCTCGGTGTGCAGCCCCTATTACCCCTACATAGATTCACACCTGTAAAAATTCTCTCTATGACGGTAGATATTCTCACCACTAATGTCGGCAGCAGCGTTGGGCTCCCTCTGCAGGCTGGTGTAAAGTTGTACCACTTTACAGGCGGTCTTCGTCAGCTGTTCTGTCAGCGCTGAACATAGCTGCGATGATGTTACTGTGACACAAACATACGTATATATATTCGTGAAATAATAAAATATAATATGATATTTCTTTTTAATCAAAATAACCTAAATCTGACATTAGCTTAATAGCTATCAACCAGTAAAAGTCCTGTCGAAATCGTTTCTGTCGTTTCGGAGCTTACCTCAAAGTAACAGCCAGACAGACAATATTTACAGTCTTACAGTTACTAAAAAACTGTTCATCATAAGTACAAACAGACACTTTAATTTTATTTATTTCTATATAGAGATATAGATAAAAGACTAATTTCATAAGTTGTTTATTTGCACTACAATACCATCGCAATGTTACTCACAATTGGCCTCAGCAGGCGGCTCTGCCTTTGGTCTCTGCCTCGTGTTGGAAGTCAGTCGCGCGGTCACCTCTCTCGCCTTCGCCGACAGATCCCTCTCACTGCCACTACGACCTGCACACAGCAATATTGTCGATGGTTGTGATGAAAATCAAAGCTATACTGCTTGAAGATCAAGTCTTTTTTTATTTTTTGGCGGATTTAATTTATTATTATTATATTCTTGACGGTTCGGATATTAGCTGTGCGAACGAGCAGGTTGTCATGTCGTGTGAGGACACAAACTTGTACACTCTCACACTGTGACGCGGGAGTGTGCCACAATAGACAGTAAGTGTGACGTCACTGGTCTATCAGGATTTTGGGCATGCCCATAGTGCCCACAACGGTGGATCCGCGCTTGCCTGAACTTTTATGCGGTTTTCACCAATGTTTGTGAACCATGAGGAAGGTTTAGGTATATAATCTTATTATGTAGGTACATACCACACGGGTGACACCGCGGGCAGAAGCTAGCGCCTAATAAATCCGAATTAACTTACCAATCCTCCTCTGCGAATGGTCGACTGATGCAGCCCGTGGTCTCGTAACATCAGTGGTGCCCTCGGCTTCCGAGCTCGACTCCTCGTGCCCCCCAGTAGTCAAACTCACTGGTTACAAGTGGGTAGGTAAGTTAGCAGTGTGTGGATTAGCTTGCAATGTTATTTACATATTTATCAGTGACGTAGCTATACATAAATTGGACATGTTTCAAAATTGATCGAAGTATTTTTATCCGGAGTGTTCTTTTTTTAATGAAGGTTATAAATAAGGGTCCCTTTTTTATAGGGAGAGCACTTATGTATGAAGGCTTTTTATGGGATCCTTTATGTATGGGCCCCTTATTATATATTAAGGCCCTTTGTGTATTGAAGCCCTTTATATATTGGGGCCCTTTATGTATGGCTGCCTTTTATGTATGAGGGGCCCCTTTTATCATGGGCGCCACTAGTTATTGGGGTGCCTTATTTGTGGGGTCAATGATTGATATGTCTTATTAGGTGGTAGCTACGTCTCTGATTGGGGTAGGCAGATATGTTAGTGAGTCAACTATAATACTGTGAGAATTTAAATATTTTGTGATAGTTAAGGGACAATAGTTTCATGTTTTTAATTTCGGTAAGGAGAAGCCACAGTTATTGTTCAAATCGATTGAACTTGTGGCAAAGCCGAATGTTAGAATCTATTATGTCGCCCAGAAGGGTTCCAACTTGACCTAATGACTAGCACATTAAGTAGCAACCAGGACATACGGCGAAACTTCCGAAAAGGTTCTATAGTGAGAATGCCACAAATGGTCAGTCATCTATCAATTGACCTTGCCAATTTACATTGGTCTATGTCGTATTTATAATACAGGGCCCCTGTATTTTAGATAAAAATAGGGGCCCCTGTAAATTGGCGGCCTCGGATCATGAAAATGACTAATATATTTACCAATATAAATTCACACGTATCTAGTTCTAATAAGATACAAATTCAAAAGTTCTGATACAAAAAATTCCTTGTTGTTTTCTCAATTTTTTTATGACTCTTGTGACTTAGTACTTCATGCATTATATCCAAAAGTACTTCCTATCTACTTGCATATAACATATTAAACAAAAATGGAATTACCTGCGCTATAGGCATTGGCTAGTCCCCGTCTTCTTGCCGTGGTGGCGGCCTGCTTGTTCATTGAGGATATTGTGGGCCTCATGAGGCCTTGAGGCCGGGTCGGCTGTTGGCGGGACGGTTGAGGGTCGGACTCGGAGTCACTCTATATTAAAAAGTTTATTAGTAGAACGTTTACATTGTCGTTCTTATATTCACAAACTATATAATATTATAAAGCTAAACCCCCTATTACAAAATACGGACTAAGAATTAAACCAGGTTTAAATTGACAACTTTAACACTAAAACAATGGCTTATTTAATTATTTATTTCTGTTCAGAAAGCTTACAGACTAATAGGATACATGCTAATAACAAGCTTTCACATATTAAGTTCGTGTATGTAAATATTCTTGCACCAGTAATATTAAATTAGGTTGTTTTTTTTTTACAATAAGTAGAAAGTTTTGTAGTATGTAGCATAGAAGTACTAATGATAAATAATATTTTCAAAGTTCGGCTTAAATTTGTTGATCTGATGTGAAAATTAAATCAAATGTCAATTTAAACCTGGTTGAATACTTTGTCCACATTTTGCACTCGTAATAAGGGGGTATGAGTTTGTTTGTTTGGTTAAATGCTAGGATATCGGAAATACTGGTCCGATTTGTTGGATAGCCCATTTATCGGAAAAGGTTCTGGTTAAAGACATTTATTTCTCATAAAGGACAGGATACAAGTTCACTTACATGAGAAACTTAATGTATAATTCTTCATAAGACTATTTACAAGGGGTGGAGGGTTAACAACCTGAGACACAGGAATCTTCCTAGTTCAGGTGTTAACCCATCATAAAAAATAAAAAAATAAAAAACGAAAAAAAAAAAAAAACAAATAGACTTAAATATTAATGTTTGTTAGTCGACGGTTTTAGAGCTAGAGGTAAGTAACAGTAGTAATAGTAATTAAATTAAATGTAAATTTATAAAAGGTAGGTACAATTGTACAGCGGATCAATTAAGTTTTGAAAAAAGTTTTGAAAATTATACTAAAAGTCACGCGGGGCCTAAAGGTTTATAGGCTGTATATCGTACTTATTTAGCCACTGCTCCTATTAGCCGTAGCGTGTTGTTATATAGCCTATAACCTTACTCGTTAAATGGGCTATCCAACAATAAAAGATTTTTTCAAATAGGACTAGTACTTCCCGAGATTTTAGCGTTCAAACAAACTCTTCAGCTTTATTAAAATAGTAACTGACCTGATTGAGAACTCCAACACTGGAGCTCCTGGTCATGTTAGACTTATTATTGTACCTAGGAGCTGGTCGAATAAAACCACTGGGCGACTTCCCTGCTGACCCGTTCTGAGGAGTCGACGGCTTTGAAGATATCCCTGTATTTGAGAATAACGTTAATTGGTCCAAATGATCTAAATGAATTAAATATTTAAAATTTTGAAAGTATTAACCTTTAAGACACCACTGTATTTATGTGAGTTAATAGTTGGTAGTTGATAGCTAACGGTAAAGGAAACCATTGTGAGGAAACCCACATACCCTAGATTTTTTTTTTTTTTTATAAACAACGCCCGCACTAGGGAACAAGCCCTGTGTCGCGGGGAGCTTTACAAACATGAAACTAACGGACACAAAGTACACCCAGACTAGAAACAAATATCTATGAATCACACAAATATTTGTCTCGTGTAGGAATCGAACCCACGTCACCCAGCACGGCGATGTAGCGGGGAGGCGAGCACCTTAACCACTGCGCCACGGTGACAGTCAAAAAATCAGTCAGTCAAAAAAAATCTAAGTGTATGTCTCATTCACCAACCCCATTAGGCCAGCGTGTATGGATTATGGCCCTATAAACCCTATAATCCCTCTCAGGTCTCTAAATAGCGGAGAGGAGACCCGAGCCCAGCAGTGGGACATTAATGGAATACTGATGAATAGTTGGCATGTCTGAAGCAAGTTGGGTAGCTAGATAGAAAAGTGAAGGAGAGAGGGGGTAGTTGAAAGTTTATATATGTTTAAAAAAAGGGGGGGAGGTTAAAACATATAAGTAGACATTAAAAACATAATATCGTAATTTAAAACAATAAATTAAGTTTAATAATATTTTATAATGTTCTAAAAAGTGTTCAAAAACGATGGAATTTTTATCGTCGAATAGACAAAAGATTATAACTATCCATTTTTTAAAAAGAGAGTCGTGAGTTTCTTGCCAGTTCTTTTCACAGCTCCACCCCGTCATCGAACTGGTTGTAAGCAAATTTGCTGACACTACTTTTCGGATAACCTGTTACATTCTTAACTTGTGACTTTCATAAGTGTTACTTTGAAACCTAGATAAATAAACGAGATTGCATAAGGTCTGTAGGTATTTCGAAATGTTATAATTATGATAGCAGTGGTGTCTAAAAGGTTAACAGAGGGAAAGATAAAAGTTTAATATAAGAAAATATATATCTACTCGTAGATTATATATAAGTATATTAAAAACAATGAAATACAAATTAGGCTCAATAATATTCCCAATAGTTAAGCTTTTCAGCAGACCAAGAGCACAAATATATTAATTAAATCCATATGTACAAAGTAATGAATTACAACTTTTATAGCTGTTAATGAGCTCAAAATAATTAGACAGGAGTAATTGCAATTTGCGCTAGTAAAACTACATTTTTTTACAGCACACATCTACACAATGCCGCACACTCATAAGAAACCCACGTTTCTATAAACGCACACCGTCACACAAATTAACAGACACGAACTGATTGGTCATGTTAAGGCAGAGGGGTAAGCGTGCGCTTGGTTACTCCTGTCTAATTTCTCTGCGGTTAATGTGCAATATATTCTAGTTATATATTTTCTGACATTTAATTGAAAACAGTAGGTAGATAATACTGTTATACTAAATAATTTAATTATTTATTTAACTAGTACATTACATTAAATAACTATAACACAAAAGCAGATGACACAATTATGCTCACAAAATATTAAGACGGTACTCATTGGAATAACGTTATAAGTGTATTAATTCTGCTTTCCAATTACCAACCTTTTTACTATATATTATAAAGATAGAAATTACTTAATCATTCTTACTTAACGCCTTCCCAATGCGTACAGTATTAGCCTTTAGACCGCCAAAGCTGCTAAGCATAATGGATTTTATCGCTATGCAATAAGAACACATTTTGTTAGTCACTGTGTTGGCCATAGAGTAAAAATAAAAACATGCAATATATATATATTTATATACAATAATTGTGCAAGTGTGTTGTCAGTATTAAAACCTTTGCTAAAAACTTTTATAATAATAACCCAAGTGCCAGTGATTTCATAATATTAATTTTAATATATCATCCTAATCAGATTTTTCTAATAGAACTCACGCAAACCCTAAGCTAAGGCTAGTATATTGAAACTGTTTCTATGTAAGAACACACAACGCTGTGACTAAAGTCATAAAGTGAATCATTAATCTTAAAACTTATAAAACCAGAATTTATATTAGTCTAGAAATCTTATTTGAACATGATAACTTGGCAATTTTGAGTTTTAATTTAAAATGACTCTTATATAATAAGAGTATACGATCTTGACTCATCTCATCTCATAAAAAGACAACGCCCGCACTAGGGAACAAGCCCTGTGTCGCGGGGAGCTTTACAAACATGAAACTAACGGACACAAAGTACACCCAGACTAGAAACAAATATCTATGAATCACACAAATATTTGTCTCGTGTGGGAATCGAACCCACGTCACCCAGCACGGTGATGTAGTGGCGAGGCGACCACCTTAACCACTGCGCCACGGTGACAGTCGGGACTAAAAATGACTTATTAAAAAATAGACTACCCTATACACCATATTAGGAGTAAATACCTATAAAGTCTAGATCTAGAATGTCTAAGTTACTGTAAAGATTCTCCATTCTTTTCAGACGTTTACAGGGGCCATCTAGCAACGTAGCATTTTTCCCAGAATTTAGTGCTTTTCAAATGAAATTGTTTTATGAAATTAATATTTTGTATAATAAGTATATTTATGATAATATTGTTTTATAAATATTACTTATAAGTTTTTGTTAGTTTAATATAATGTCCAATATGTTCATATAGTTACCAAATACTTATATGTACATACTTATTTACAATTTTATTATAATACAATTTTATTTTATATATATTTATTTATATTTACAGCAAAATTGTAAAACGTCTAATATTTTTAATCAATTTCATTAAAAAATACAAAATTACGGAACATACGATTTACAACACAAATGCTCGTAAGATTTACGATATGCTCATGAAATTGACAGCGTAAACTTTCATAATATGTACACCGCAAATGCTCATAGGATTTGCAACATAAATGCTCAAAATATTGACATCTTAAATGCTCTTTTGATTTATTTTTCCTATCTCCTAAACGACTACCCACAAAATTAGTATAGAATTTCTACCACCACAGTGCCACCACCATAATCCCACCTTGTGGTGTCCTTGGCGCCGGCATAGGTTTAGCGGCAAGGTCAGACAGAGAGATAGCTCTCCTCATTCCTGGTGATTCTTCTTCGCGATCCGAGGCCGACTGATGCGATCGATTCGCTGTGTAGTATTGTATATATGTCAACATGCGTATGGCAATCTGAATAGCATTTTATAATTACTTGTATAAAGTTTTTTATTCAAATGATTTAGAGGACTGGGTACTTTTTATATAGGAAAAAAAAAACTCGTGAAAATCAATTTACAGCTGTTAGACAGAGATTCGCAACATTTATAAATATTTAAATTCATCTCCCATACTCTTCAAAGATGGTATAAAGTTTAAGTTAAGCTCGAGCAAAAAAAACAAGTTGCCTATTTTTTTATTGAATATAAGTTCCACAATAATCAGTAATGGGGTTTGTATTGATTTATTAATAAACTAGTATTTGAATAACGTATGCACATTCGTTATCAAATAGAGCACAGAAAAAAACACCAGTGAAAGCTGTAAAAATTCAAAAATATTATGTAAATTGAAATAATCTATCCAAATTGCCATTTTAAAGCATAATATATCACAAAAACATAAAATATAAACATAACATGCTATAAAAAAACATCTTCGCATATATCTAAACATGCATGCTGAAAAAAAAAACACATTTTTAAAAAGCAATGACGTGGGATATGTCGTGAATATGCCGGTGCGTTTAAATATATATATTTTAATATGTTGTTTTTAAGGGGCAAATTCACAATATATCATTTAGGAAATCAACAATTATTTGATTAATTAATGGCTTTGACGCATTTATATTCAAACACGTAGAAGGGTACAATCGAATAGGAAAATTGTTTTGTTTCTCTTATGATTGTGCAAACGTTCTTCTAAAATCGATCCGTCATTAAGTACTTAGTTCTAGATATTTTTTATACTTAGATATTGTTTTAGGTACATTTGTTGCATGAGTGACGAGCTGTGGGCCAAAATTAGAACCTCGTGGAGCCTCAAATGACGAGACGAGTTAGACCAATACTGCAAAGTCGGGTCCACAATAGCTAGCAGTCGAACAATATAGAAGTCATGGGGAGAGGTCTATACCGTCAGTGGGATGATACGGATCAACTGTAACTGTATTGTTTTAGGCACACATAATAATATTGATAATTTAGGTACTCTTTTATATAAGCCTATTTAAAAACAAGCGCCAGACAACTGTATTGGCATTACATTGAAATGGAACCTATTTGGTGCAGTAATGAGACTGCTGTTTGTATGTGTGTATGTCCTGTTTTAATTTTATATTGTTATTCAGTGTATTTCATGTTTGCACTCAATGATATTGTATGTTAAAAAAGGTGTAGATAGGTTATAAGCGCTCAAAAAGTGGCACACTAAAAATAGTCTTATTAGCAAACTTCATCTCAATGTCCCGTTGACGGCGAAGGTATTTTGACATTGCATTATTACGATATCTATGTGTGCGTTTGTGTGCCATTTCCAAAGATCGATCGCTGTGTAGGTAACGTAACTACACCTTTTTTAACATACAATATCATTGTTTGCACTAAATAAACTTTTTCTATTTCTATTAGACTGTTCGCTGAAATGATGACTCATTTATTTCCGTTCAAAGTTATTGTCGGCGATATGGCCGAGACAGACTGCTGGGTCTTTTATCTACGGACATTTCATGTGCGTCACTTTCGACGACAGGTTTCATTTACAGAATGTTTATAATCAAATTTTTTTATAAGATTCATAGAAAAATCTCTAGTAATTGTTTTATATATAAAGTCGGTACGGATTTCGCGACCTTTGCAATTTGTTTATTGTTTGTGTACAATATCCTTGAAACAGCTTAACAATCCAGAGGATAATAGAGTTAAAATGTTTAAAACTTGTCTTAAAATGTAGATAGATCAAAAAACTATCAAAAAACATAATTGATGAGCATAAAGGTTTGTTCTGTGTCTGGGTGTAATTTAACTATAATATGTATATATTATATTGGTTGCGGGCGGCACAGGACCGTTCGCAGTGGCGTAAATTAGGTGAGGCCTATGTTCAGCAGTGGACGTCGATAGGCTGATATGATGATGATGATGTATATATTTACAAAAAAAAAATGTATTTAAGTAGTATATCAGTTGTTTAGTACCCATAACACAAGCAAATATAATTGCTTAATTTGGGACTAGATGGCGCTGTGTGAATGTGGTAGAATATTATTATTATTAATTCAGAAAACTATCAAAATTAATGGACAACGCTCCGATGGATAAATTAAGTTATTTCAATATGTCCACAATTAGAATACAATGCTATATTTCATCTACAAAAGACATTGCTAACCATATAAACAATAATGGTTTAAATTACACTTTTACAACAGAAAATAATTCAGTTATAATAAAAACACAAATTAATAATTAATGTAGGTAGTCAGACAAATGTCTGCTCGATTACTTTCCAAACATTTGCCTATGTATCTATTCATTATGATGAAATATCAAGTCCATGTAACAAGCACGAGTCGACAGTAAGTTGTGTTTATATCTCCAGACACGTGACGTTTCAGACGCGTACTGTATCAGACATGAAGATATTCTTCCATAGTTTGTATTAACCCATATATACACAGACGCGGACCGACAAGAATTCTATAGAAAACTAGCGGACCCGACAGACCTTATCCTTCGATTGCAGCGCCATCTGACGAGTTTATTTGTGAATCTAAACCATCCTCGAATCCACTTACACAAATATTCATTCAAATAGGTTCAGCCGTTTAGGAGGAGTTCACTGTCAACACACGTACAGAAGAATTATATATATAAAGATAATATTATTTTGTCTGAAACGGTACGTTCCATGTCTGTAGATATACAGTCCGAAACACAGGTCAGACGAGATAATTCAGCAGTCATACACAACAAATGTTTAGAAACTGGTCGAGTAGTAAATGTTTGATATTAATTACAAATCGTTCATAAGGAACGAGCAAAGACTAGTATAAAAGGACGTTTTTGTAAAAAGCCATTAATTAACATCAAATAATCGTCCCAATTTTCGCAACTAAAAGGGACCAACGACATTGTCACATGCGATCCCAACCTGCTTGTGGCGAAAATTTTGATGGCAACACCGTACTTTGTGCCAAAACCCTCTTAGCTAAACATGAACCCCTAGGCGTCAATACCGGGCGAATTTTATTAGGAAATAATTTATTTTCCATACATAGTCTTGGTGTAGGACCTCTAATAATCTTTCTGAAAGGAGTTTTCGCTCTATTAAAACCGTAAAACGCTATTCTTTTAGGTGAATTAGTGCAACTCGAGCTGGTGGTAGATGATTCATAATTCTCGCTGTCTAAATGTACGTCTGTTTTGGGTATAACCATTTCGTTATATACTCTTTGTTTTAACGATCTTGGTGGGTTTACTACTTCCGATTGTACAGCGTTATTTAGTATCACATCTTGTAATAATTCAGTGTTACCAGTTTCGTTCGTATTGTCTATACCGACGGTGACTAATCCACCTATTTGGTCCGAATCTAAAATGTCTGGTAGACTTAAATTCCTTTTAATTTCTTTGTTTTCTGATGTAGGATCGGTATCTGTTTCAGCTTCTTCAAGTGTCAAAGATGCAAAGTTAGGTACAGTTGTCTGTTTTGTGGCTAACTTCTCGAATTTTCTAGACAGTACTTTAACCACGCCTTTACCGTCATTTATATTCGCTTTCAGCGGTCTCATACGCCACTCTTTCAATATTTTCTCCTGTAATATCTTTCGTTCTTCCATTTCAACTAATTTATTTATTATTTCTATTTTTCTTTCTATGTATTTATATTTCTTTATGTCATCCGGTGCGACGTTTTCTTTGGTTTCTTGTCGACTATGGCAGGGTGCGTCATTTCTTGCTAGTTTCAGATTTAGTTGGTCTTTAGTATTTTTCGCAAATATCTTATTATCTTGTTCGGCATAGTAATCCAAGGAATCTTTAGCGAAATCGTTTGCATCTACGTCTAAAGAGTCCATGCTTACTTGCTTCATTCTTTCCATGCGCTGCATAGCGTATACTTCTAAGCTATCCATTTGCATTTCAGATTTATTCTCATTAACATCTTTTTCTTTGACAAAAACATCAAAAGTCTTTTCACTACTATCTATATTTGAATTTGAATCTTCTGGTTTTTTATTAGTTAAGTAATTTTTATTATGAAGTCCGTCTAGTTTCGCTTTGTAATGAGAAGATATTGATGATGTTAGACTTGTTTTTTCAATGCCAGCTTTAAGTCTGTTATTCATTTTAACAGAGGAAGTTCTTTTGATTGGTTTCGGAGGCTTATGAGGTACAAATTCCATAGTTATTTTAGTGTTATTATTCTTCTGACCAGAACCTCTTTCTAGACTTTTAGTTGCATTATTATATTTACCGTTAGCTTTGTCTTTATTTTCTTTATTTTTACTAACTTTTGTTTGAGAACTTTTCCTTATTTGCTCTTCAAATTTCTCCAAGTTTTTCTGCACATGAGAGTTTCGTTTTTCCATTAAATTCTTTAACGGGTTAGGCTTCGATGCCGGTTCGAGAACCACTTCAAAGCTACAACTCTTTGATTTAACCATAGCATTCTGTTCACAACCCTCCATTTCACTTTTATATTTATTAGCAAATTTTGGCTGTAAAGACTTACTTGTGTTCGCCATGTAATCTACTTTATTGAGCCTTGGTATTTCATCGCTTAATTTCTTATCTTTTGTATACTGCTGAATATTATTTCCGTCGAAATAATACGCAATATTTTTAGCTGGAGGAGGTTGTTTAGACGACGAATCATATAAACTTCGTGATCTAGTGACTGTTTTATGTCCGTCTACTATAACAGTCTTATGTGCATCAGACGGGACATCGAAACCGTAGACCTTATTTACAGGTGGTTTAAGCTCAATTTTGGATACAGTGGGTTCTCTATAATTAGGGCTGGATGCATCTCCCAAATAATTGTTATACATATAACCGAAATACGCATTATTAGGACTGGAGCCGTAACTTTTAGACGTATTATCAAATTCGTAACAACTTTTACTGTTTCGAGGTATACTCGAGTTCTTCGGCGGTTTTTTAGGCTTTGTACCTTCAAACAACATTTCTAATGGAGCCGATTTAGTGCATTCTGATTCATCAGACAACACACTCTCTAAAGAATTACAATTAGTTCTACATAGCTGGTTGTCATTATCTAAGAAATCGTCAGATAAAACTGATTCTTGACTGCAGCTATTCTTCATATATTTCTTTTGATTTAAAAAGAAACTAGCACTGCTATGTCGATGATTTTCTAAATATTCAGTATCGTGAATATTCTCATACGAACAATTTTGTGAATCGTTCAAATTGTATCTACTATCAAATTTGGCTTGTTGGAAAGCAACTTCGTTACCATACTTTAAAAAGATTTCATTAGATATGCTAGAACAATTAGAATTGTCACTTAATACCGATTCGTTTGATCGAGTTACACATCGTTTAGTTAATACACTTTGGCATCGATAGAAATTGGCATTGTATTGCATGGAAACTTCCTCAATATCATCTAAATTCGAAGGCATATTTCGGGGTAATGTGGAACTTTTTTGATTGGCTATATAAGCTGGCTTTGCGGGTACTATAGGTTTCTCACTGCCGTATATCTCATAATTAGACACAGAACGACGTGGCAATACTTGCTTTTTAGTATGCTTTTTACATACTTTTTTGGAATATAATTTGTTTTTGCAGCTAGCATCTTGACTTAAACTGCAGTCTTCTAAAGAATCGGAAGAGAAATTACCATCATCTTTCTCTTTTGTTGGCTTTAGATCAAGATCGTTTTGTCCTGGATCAAATTCATCTAAATCCCCATACTTTTTAGTGATTTCAGCAATCATCTTTTCTGTATCAGACTTAATAGTATCAACTATGCTTTTACCATTATCTTTCATGTTTCTACCATCAAAACCAACGAAGAAACTTAATGAATTTCTCTTTTTAGGGTCCAGAGAATTAGTTGCAGGTTTTGGTACATTCTGATTGGCTTTATCAGCCCATTTACATTCTTCAGAAACTGGCGATACAGGACACGATTTATAATTCTTAAATATACTTCGATTAGAATTAGGCTTTGCTACTTTCGGTTTTTCATCAGGTTTTGACAAATTTAAATGAAAGTTTCTAGCTTTAGGTTCTTTATCAGGAAATAGTCTATTGAACACTTTAGATTGGACAGGTTTTCCCATATCTATGGTGAAGGATAAAGCTGGTTTTTGAGGTATCTGTTCTTTGAAAACCATAGGCTTATTATCATAAGGAATATAATGGTGTTTTTTATCATTGTGCCCAGTATTTCTGTTCGGATGGGGAGGCACATAAGGAGCTATATTTTCATGATAGTCTGGTATAAGATTATGGTTTAAATTCGCGGGTATCGCATAGGGGTTTTTGTTTCTATAGTCTAAGTAAGGGTTGAGGCTATCAAAATAGTTGGAGTTTAGACTGTCCAGGGTTTCTTCTGGACACGGGACAATTCCTGGTCAGCGTGGGGTAAGAATTTGGACAATATGTTAGTATTTAGCAATGATTTGCTTTACTTGAAAACGCTTTGATGAATAAAAGATCAGGTACACTAAAATGACTGTCTTTGTACACACATTTTTTTTAATAAGTTGACTTTCTTTATAGGTAATCTTTTTTTTAAAACCAATCAGATCAAAACACACCGTTTTTATAATCGCATTCTACTTAAAATTATAATTTGTATATATATTTCAATTTTAAAAAAAATACAATTTAAATAAACCCATTTAGTTATATCAATTAGAACCTATGTAACACTTGCTGTAGATCTGAAATCATTAACAGAACGGACAGTGTACAGAGTTTAGAGGGTTTAGAGGGTATTCCGGTTCCGACCGGCGAGTCCCACATAACCATCCCGTGTCCCCGCACGAGCGGGTACACGTTAATGCACACCCCTCTTAAAAAAAAAAGGTCTGAAATCATCAAGTTTTGAAACAGGTTCATAAAACACTATTTCAAATAGAAATATCTGCCATTTTAGTTAATATGCGAATTGTTTGTCTATATTTTTCATTTCGATATTATGACAATTTTCAAAGCGTTTACAAGAAATGCACAATGATATCAAACATTAGTGAAACACACGGTTAGTACTCAATAATTATGAGGTTGTATATTCGTTAATTAAAAGATTATAATATCACTTGGTGGAAAGAATACAGCCATTTTGAAAGTAAAACATTTAATATCTTTTTTTAATATATTCTGACAAATAAATCGAACTAAAAAGTTAACGCAGTTAATTAGGAGAATTAACAAAACAGTGTGGTATTGTCACATTTAACCATAAGCAGACAAGAGCACTGCGAGAAAAAGTAACATTCGAAACAAACCCTATACCAGGACTTCCGAACCATGGAGACACGCCTATAGTGGTAAGATATAGTAGGTATATAAACTAAGAATGTATCTAGGATGAGTCAGTAATAAATCATATTATGACCACACACGTCGTATTACTTACTCTCCCAATACCGAACCTTTATACGCCTCTCTTGAGAGAAAAATGTCAGGGAGACGTAACAGATACGTTTACATTTCCGAGAAAGTTATATATCGTATCTGTAGGTCTCGTACCTAATGGAAATTCAAATAAAAAAATGTGTTTCTTAATTTTGTTAAAAGATAAGGGTTTGTTAAACTTCGTTGTTTTTGGGCTGATTGATACCAAAATCGATATCTGACGATCCCATTGGTCACTGGGCACAGTTCTGAAGTCAAAATATCACTCAGCCCAAAAACAACAAAGTTCAAGATGGCGGGCATTTTTACAACTTTGGCCATGTCAAATGGTCTGTGGAAATGAAAAAAAAAATTGTAAGTAATTACCCAATTATTTTGTCTTTATCCAACTTTAACAAAATACGAGGTTAAAAAATATCGAACTCATTAATACGCGCTTTAAAGTAATACCACACAGCATTAGAGAAGTGTGCGTGTTCCGGCTTTGTGTGCGTGACTTAAAAACCTATTTGCGAGCTTGAAATTGTATGAACACTCTTAATTAAATTGATATTAATATCTCTACCTACCCTCTCGAGAGTCAAACGCCTATCATTTTTTATATTTTTTATTAAAATACAACAAAACATTTCTAAATAATAAATCGAATATACAACCTCAATGATGCATATCTAAGAATTAAAAATGTAAAGTAACATACCATAAGGCCTAGAATTGGATGGGATAGCCATCGAGACAGGGCGGGCGCGCCGAGTGCTGTCCTTTTCAGGTATATATGAGAGGTCTGTGGTAGACTGACTTGACTTTAAGTTGGACCGGAACGCAACCTGGTGGAGGAAATAATATTATAATAATAGGATTTTCTTTTTTTTGTCTGAAATGGCAGACGAGGAAGTAGCCCACCTGGGGGCCGATTCTGTTAAACACGGCGATATTAGACGAATGGACTAATATCGACCAATCACAGGCCGGCAATATGGCGCGATTGACTTAGTAAGCCAATCACAGCTGTCGAATGAGACCATCGGCTTACCATTGTGTTAGCAGACTCGGGCTCGATTGTATCAGCAACCCATTAAGTCCCACTGCTGGGCTCGGGTCTCCTCTCCTCTAACTAGAGAGCTGAGAGGGTTTAGGCCATAATCCACTCACGCTGGCCTAGTGCGGGTTGGTGGATCAGACATACTCATAGAATTTCTACGGTATGTAGGTTTCCTCACGATGTTTTCCTTCACCGTTAGCAGATGGTAGGTCAGTTGACTAGTACATATAAATTCCACAAAGTGAAATCCACATTGATACTGCTGGTCGGGATCGAACTCGGACCGCGTGATTTGCACGCCGGTCCCTTATCCATTCAGCCACCATCGCACTGACCACTATTAAAAATCAGTTCTCAACTCACACTTTCCAACTGTCTTCTTGTCTCCAATATTCTCCTGTTGAGTTCCTCTCGTCTCCTGGCTGCGTCAGGGTCCATCATTTTGGATGGGGTCCTTGGCGCAGGGGATGGTCTTGTAAGGGGTGGACCCCGTGATAAGTGTTGTGATGATAAGGAAGTGTGTCCTGTTCATTACAATTATATATTCTAATATTATTAAGCTGAAGAGTTTGTTTGCTTGATCTGATCGCAGGAACTACGGGTCCGATTTGAAAAATTATTTTTGTATTGGATAACCCATTTATCGAGGAAGGTTAAAGGCTATATAACATCCCGCTACGACTAATAGGAGCTAAGCAGTGGCCAAACAAAAACGACGGTAGCGAAGCCCCACGCGTCTTATTTATTTTTATTATATTTACTTATTCAGGAAACATACAGTCAGACAGACGAAGTTATATACAAAGTAATTTACAGAAAGACCAAAGAGTTTTATTAATTTTAACACAAACATAAAATTTATTTTTATGTTTGTGTACACAAAAGATATTATTATATTATATACATTTCTAGATATGGAAGCTTGTTAATAGCAACCTCCATAAACCTATTTTTAAAATTTTATATTGTGTTATTAGTCTGTACGCTTTCTCAAAAAAAAAAAAAGATGTAAATAATTTCTACTTATTTTACATAAGAAATCATCTAAGAAGAAAGTTGAGAGAAGAAAGTTGTTCATCCATTTACCAGCAGTCAGCGTAGCTTCCATGTCAGCCCCGCTGAGACTGTCGAACGCTGACTTGATGTACTGTTCTCTCCTGCCCACCGTGTCAATAGATTCACAAGAACCGGATAGCGGGTTGCGTTCCGCGTTGTCTCCAGAGGGAGTCGATACCTGAACATTTAAAATAATAATTTGAACTATAGTGTAGTTAAAATCTCGCTGCAGACTCGTTCATAAATCATTCGAGTGTTTCGCTCTCTTTCCCACTCACGGGCCTTATGGGCAGGCCACGCCCACACGTAGTCCTGTGAATTACTGCAGTCGATGAGTGATATCGATAGTTTTGTATATTTATAAATGGGTGATAGAAATAAATACACATTTTTTTATTTTTTATTACCAAATTTACAACAAAGCATATTAAATATATAAACAAAAGAACGTATATATATAAAACTAAAAATAGAAAATTAAAATTCTTCGTCTGAGTCATCGTCATCATCATCCACATGAATGATGAACTCTTCGCATAAATGTGCTTTTCTTAAGTCAGAATTCTGCATGTTCCACACATTTTTGCCAATTTTCAATGGAGACATTGGAAACTTATCGATAATGGCCTTGCGCGCGCGCAACTAGCGCACATCCCTACTCCGATTATGATTTATGACCAAGTCTGCAGCGAGATTTTAACTATACTATACTTGGGCGAACAGCTGACGATACATTGGTGGTGTAGATATAATAACATAGTTGTGTTTCTGTCCCACTGCTGGGCATGAGCCTCCTCCAAAAATACCACGCTGCCCAGACAGGTTGGTAAAGGGTTTGTTTAAAATTTTCAAATATATCGGAGCAATAATCTTAGGTCTGTGAGACGCTTCGTTACGATCATCGAGGTTAAGCAACACTCGGCAAGGTCAGTCCATGATGGGTGACCGTTTGTGACAATTTCATTCTCGAGCGTCTCCGCTTCGACAGTACGTAAAGCCGTTGGTCCCGGTTATCACTTAATGTGGTAGTCGTTAAGTCAAGTTGGAAGCGTTATGGGCGACTTTAATTCTGATACCAGGGTCTGCCTTAAACCCACACGATAAGATAAAAAGAAGGTCTGTTTACCTCGTCATCATCAGAATCGTGTCCTGAACCGCTGAGTGATGCCTGTGGAGGTATGTCGAGCCGGGTTTCACCCACCCATCGCTTCGATCGCCTCACCGACTGACGCAACTCTTCCGCGTCCATCGCATTCACCATGAATTCTCTGGAATATAGAATGGTGTTGGAATTATTTAGACGTTAAAAATGTTTAAAAAAAACCTTTAATGTGTGAAAAATTCCGTATAAAAAATTGTCGAACCATTCTTTCTTTCAATTTTATAATAATAATATAATATTTGGACAATCACAGACAGTGCCATCTAGTCCAATACTAAGCTTAATGCTTTTAAGATAAATACAATAGTTACACTACTATATAATACGTAAAGAACTAATTTTTTTGTAAATACATACTCAAAGATACATTACACCCAGAAACAGAACAAGTAATTGTGCTCATCACACAAAGATTTGTAATGGGTGGGAATCGAACCTACGACCTCAGACTCAGCAGTCAGATCTCACCACTGAGCCACGGAGGCTTCGCAAAATTTTCGAGCCTAGCCAAAGCTTTGAAATGCGTCAAAATCTAGTAACGAGAATACGTTATATACAGCTAAAGTTACTAGAAGCGAATTTATTAATACAACGCCATCTAGTCCCAAATTAAGCAATTATCTTTAATGTGTTATGGGTACTAAACGACTGATAAACTACTTAATTTTTTTTTTTGTAAATACTTACATATTATAGATAATTTACACCCAGACACAGAACAAACAATCATGCTCATCACACAAAGATTTGATCTGAGTGGGGATTGAACCCAAGACCTCCAGCTTAGCAGTCAGGGTCACTAACAAAACCAACAGGCCAATCAGTATATAAAGGGTTTGTTTCAAATTTTCTTTTTCTCGCAGTGCTCTTGTCTGTATAAAGTATCCCTTAGTCGCCTTTTACGACACCCACGTGTTGAGATGGGGTAGTGACATGACAATTAAAGTAATTAAAAGTGAATTAAAAATAAAACTGCCTCGGTGGCGCAGCGGGAAGTGTATACGACTGCTCTGCAAGAGGTCCTGGGTTCGATTCCCGGGTCGGGTGAAAATGGTATTGGGTTTTTCTTTCATGAAATTCCAGTATTAAGATTTTCCCGGAGTTTGGTAAACAAATGTTCCCGGTTGATGACAATAGGCTCGCCCCCTATTTCATGGGACCAATAGCTAGCGAAATGTGCGTGTGAAACACCTCTGCCTACCCCTTCGGGGAAAAAGGCGTGATGCTATGTAAAAATATCAAATACATATAGTAACTTACCCAGGCGTATCATCATCATTATTCCCAGGGTAATACATGGTCCTGTTGCCCCTTTCTGAAGACGAGGTTCGTTCACCGTCTGATATGTCTTCGATGTCTCCATCGTGTTCTGTCGACTCTTGATCCTGAGATATAAGAAAATATGAGGTCAGGCGGAGCTTAGCTCCCGTCGTTCCTTTTTGGCTACTGCTCAGCACCTATCAGCCGTGGTGTGATGTTATATAGCCTACTTATAACAACATTCTAACCAACATTATAAGAATATTTCAAATTGGACCAGTAGTTTCTGAGATCCTAGCGATCAACCAGACAAATTCTTTAGCTTTATAATATGAAAAAAAAAAAACAAAATATATATATATATATATGTAATATCATATAGATAAGTATAGAATATAAGCCAAAGAGTTTGTCTATTTGTTCGAACGCTAATCTCCGGTATTACTGGTTCGAATATATTAGGATATGGCGCAGGAGGAAAGTAAAAGACTTGTTTACTGCTTGACGGTTCAATATTTAATAAAGAGAAATATTACAATATTCTTTATAATGGTTGAGCGAATGAACTGAAATGGACGCTCATTTGAACAAGTCAAATGAGCGTTCAAATAATAATTATTTATTAATAAAAGTGGACGCCCAGTTGACTAAGTCAAATGGGTGTTTCAATAACAATAATTATTTAATAAAATATATTGTTTAATGTTAGATTAAGGAGACATGGATTTTTGTATATTCCAACAGTCCCCCTCAAAAATTCAAGTATACAAAATAATTAAATCTGTGTATATAGTGTAATATGTAACAAAAAATATTAATTCATAACAAATTAAAAATATACTCTTCTAATTTAATACAAATTCAAGTTTTGTCTTAAATCAACGAACTTTCTTGAGGGTATTGCTTTGGTAAATATGTCAGCTAGTTGATTTCCTGTGGAGATATAATCTAGCTTTATTATTTTACTAGCAATTTGTTCCCTAATAAAATGGTACTTGATGTCTATATGTTTAGACTTTTTATGGTTTGTGGGATTATTAGCTATCGCAATGCAACTATTGTTATCTTCATAAATTATGATAGGTTTGTCAATTTGAATCAAAATGCTATTAAGTAGCGATTTTATCCAGACTGCTTCCTTTACAGCCTCAAATAATGCCATGTACTCGGCTTCCGTTGAAGAAACGGCGACAGTATTTTGTTTTCGAGTATTCCACGAAATTGTACAATTATCAAATACTTTGAAAACGTATCCAGTTGTACTTTTTCGGTCTATTTCGTCGCTTCCCCAATCGGAATCCGCATATCCAATAATTAAATCTTTATAATCACATTTGCGATATGTTAATTTTATCCCAATGGAACCTTTTATATATCGTAAGAGATGTTTTAAGTATTTCCACAGCTCCTCATTATTTTTGGACTGATATCTACTTAATATATTAATAGGGGCACATAAGTCTGGTCGTGTACATAGCATTGCATACATCAGACACCCAATTACGTTTTTACATGGGGCATCATAATGTACTTCGGAATTTAAAGCTGTATAATCTAATTTAGATGGAAATGGTGATTTAGAAGGATTACAATTGTTCATGGAAAATCTATTTAAAATATTTTGTAAATATGTTGATTGATCCAATGTAATCGTGTCTTTTGATCGTTCAATTCTAATACCAAGAAATAACTTTAGTTCTTTTAAATCAGTCATATCAAAATTTTGCATTAAATTATTTTTATAAAATGCTAAGGTATCTGTTTGTTTTGTGGAAATAATTAAATCATCTACATACAGGACTATATATACATTTTTGTATATAGAATCTCTATCTAATATATACAAACAAGGATCAACTTCAGAGTTCTTAAAACCCATACCTTTAATGACAACATCGAAACGCTCAAACCAACATCGCGATGACTGCTTTAGACCATACAAAGTTTTATTTAATTTACACACTTGATTATTTTTAGCTGATATACCTTCAGGTACTTCCATATAAATATTTTCTTTTAAAATACCATTAAGAAAAGCAGTTTTTACATCCATATGATGCAATTGTAAATTAAATTGATTTGCTAAAGACAAAATAAATCTAAAAGTAGTCATCCGTGCCACTGGTGCAAACGTTTCGTCATAATCTAGCAAATACTGCTGAGTGAAACCTCGAGCAACCAATCGTGCCTTGTAACGCGTAGGTTCACCCAATTCATTGTGTTTGATACTAAAAACCCACTTGCAACTGACTATGTTTACATCTTTAGGTCTTTCAACAAGATTCCACGTTTGGTTGCTACGAAGTGAATCGATTTCACTCTGAATGGCTTTTAACCATTTTTCAGAATCATTTCTATTGAAAATTTCATTAAAAGACGATGGTAATGATTGTACAGTAGAAATAAGAGATAACAATAAATCTGGGTCATTCATTTGTTTATAATTCTTTGGGGGTAGATTACTAATTCTTGCACTACGTCTCAAATTACTCTGTTCATTTTCTAATAATGAATTATTGTTCAAAGAATCCTGCTGTTGACTGATTAGCTCTGCCGAATCATTATCTGGCTTACTAATTTTTGTGGGTATAATAACGTTCTCAGTACTGCTACATATTGGTCGTGATTTTTCAAAATTAATTTCATCAAATGTAACGTCACGAGCTATAAACACTTCATTATTATCAATATTATATAATCTGTAACCGTTTGCATCATAACCAACTAATATCGACTTAATACATTTTTCATCGAATTTAGCTTTTCTTAATTTATTGTGAACATATGCAGTACTACCAAACATTCTCAAATATTTTATTTTCGGCCTTTTCCCATGCCACATTTCATATGGTGTTTTGTTAATCAGAGCTTTAGTGGGTAATAAATTAATTAAATAAGTAGCTGTTAATACAGCTTCACCCCACAGAGTTTTGTCTAATTTCGCACTTGAAACCAATGTTCGAGCCATTTCGGTTATTGTGCGATTCATTCGCTCTGATACACCATTTTGTTGTGGGGTATAAGGTACCGTTAAATGATACATGATTCCCTTGTCAACACAAAATTCTTTGAATTCATTTGAAAGGTATTCTCGGCCATTATCACAATAAAAATTAACAACTTTGGTATTGAATAAATTTTCACTTTTGGAAACATAGTCTTTAAAACATTTAAATGCTTCCGATTTAGAATGCATTAAATATGTAACAGTATAATGAGTATAATCATCGATAAAAATGATAAAATAATTTTTATCATCAAATGTAGGTGGTGTAATCGGTCCACAGACATCTGAATGTATAATAAAGAGTGGTCGATTATTACTAGATTTCTGTTTTGACTTGGCAAACGGTAATCTTGACTGTTTACCAAGTACACATGATTCACAAAATTCGTCATTAGGAATTATATCATTAATTAAATAACTATCATCGATTATACCTTTCAAAATATTAAATTTTTGCTTATTTAAATGGCCAAGACGTTTATGCCACAAATCATAAGATTTGGAAGTATGAGTTAAGTTTAAATTAGAGTGATTGACATGAAAATATAACCTAAAGAGATTATTACAACTGACACCAGACATTATACACACATTATTTCTGTAAATATGAACCTCATTATTTGCAAAAATAACAGACATACCTGTATCGAGAATGCGATTTACAGACAGTAAATTATATGGCACATCTGGTGAATACAAAACATTTTCAATCAAACCTTGAACGCCTAAATTAGTAGTAACCTGTAGACTTCCTTTGCAAAATGCTGATATGCTCGTACTATTCTTTGCCACACCGATGTTTACTGGGTTCGAAAATTCAGTGTATGATGTGAAAAAATCTTTTGTATTCATAATATGATCAGTTGCTCCCGAATCTAAAAGAAAATAAATTAAATTATTATGTGATTTTTCAAATGAATTAATTAACTTACATTTTGAAAACATAAAAGCGAAACTGTCCTCGTTATGGTCGACTCGCTGCATAGTATTTGCTGGTGGCTCCCGATTCTTTTTGCTATTAGCGCCATCTTGTTGTAGTTTCTTGAAATACCGACAGTCCTTTTTGATATGATTTCTTCGACCGCAATGATCACAATACAATTTTGAAATTTTATGCGTCGAAACTCCAGGATACGATTTAGATTTTTGTTGTGTATGTTGTAACCTCCTTTTATCAAATCCAGAACGATGTTGTTGCTTCTTTGTAGAAACGTGTAAAATCTTTAGTTCAGTTGTTGTATCCGCTTTCAATTTTACTTCATGATCCAAAAGACGTGTCTTGACAAACGCCAGGTTTAAATGTTCTTCGCCTAGGGTTTCTAAGGCTGTAATGACGCCGTCGTAGGATGTAGGTAGTGTTAATAACAAATGTGATACTCTATCCATCTCGTCTAATTTTGCACCAGACGAAATTAATTCCGTGATAATATTATCGAAATTATTAAAGTGCTGGACTAATGTAACATCCGGTTGTAATTTCAAAAGAAGCAGTTGTTTTCTTAATGCCAATTGTGTGGCCAGACTTCTTCTCTCGTAGATTTTATCAAGGTCATCCATTATTGATTTTGCTGTAGCTGAATCTTTAGCAAAATTTAAAAATGCATCACCCAAATATTCCACGATCACTCCTTTCGCTTGAAGATTTTTCTTTATCCAAATTGCATCGGGCGCGGCTGGTTGTATTTCGTCAACGACACTTAAAACTTCTAATTCACCCAGAAGTGATCTCACACGAAACTTCCACGTACTATAGCGATCTCCATTGAATTGTTGAATGTTTCTTTTATTCCGGGACTCCATTTTAAAAAATAGGTTTTATGATTTTGTAGCAGACTTTTATTAATGTTCTGAATAATATTTTAACTTTTCAATTAACGTGGCCTGGGCCCATAACCTATTAGGATATGGCGCAGGAGGAAAGTAAAAGACTTGTTTACTGCTTGACGGTTCAATATTTAATAAAGAGAAATATTACAATATTCTTTATAATGGTTGAGCGAATGAACTGAAATGGACGCTCATTTGAACAAGTCAAATGAGCGTTCAAATAATAATTATTTATTAATAAAAGTGGACGCCCAGTTGACTAAGTCAAATGGGTGTTTCAATAACAATAATTATTTAATAAAATATATTGTTTAATGTTAGATTAAGGAGACATGGATTTTTGTATATTCCAACAGAATATGAAAATTATTTTATGTATGCTATATAACAACGCGCTACTACGAATAGGAGCTGACTGGTTTTCAAACAAAGACCCACGGAGCTAGTAAAAATACCGATCGTCCAGAAAAATTAATGGATAAGGAAAAAAGATACATATATTTCATTAAAACGTAGTACTTATAAATAGTTTTTTAGTAATTTATAACTAAACATTTAAAATAGAAGATTATTGATTTCCATATAAAATCTATTATCCTACCTTTTATTCTTGAAATTCGTAAATGTGATCATAACTTATGAAGGAATTTAAAAAAATATATATATGTAATATCTATGTACAATATTAAGTTCTTTGCCCCATTAAAAAAAAAACAATTTGCCAACTAGTATAAACAGTATTTTCTGAAAAATCAATCCTTAAAGTCGACACTGAATATCCTATGCCCTATGTACATTAAAAATTAAAATTTAAAAAATGTTTAAAATATGATTCTTAAAAAAATGGAAAATAAAACAAAACAAAATAATAAAAAAAGCAAAAAAAAAAACCCGCACCTCGTATTTAAAACTGCCAAGCGACGAGTCGTCGGTGTGGTGTCTTGTGCGGGTCTCAGTCGCACGACTTTGCGACAAATTAATCGTCACCTAACGATCACAACATAAATGCAACATATAAATGACGTGGTAAGCGAAAATGTGATTGTTCATGCATTTACAATTAAAGTCCTCCATGTTGGTATTAAGTTAATTTAGAAAAAAAGAACCTAATTTATTTTAAACAGATATCGCCCCAAAACTTCTGCGTCATTGGGATCCGGGCCCCCTGATTCTAAGCTGTCGAAATATTTTCGATCGCAAATGTCAGTTAAATAATCCATTACTATAATATACTTTCATAATCCATTGTTTTAAAAAAATTGTTTTTACCCGACTGCCAAAAAGGAGGGTAATGTTTTTAAAACATTAAAATAATTTTAATCAATTTTTAATATTACGGTTAACTATTTTCTACTTAACATAAAGTGTAAAATACGGTGTTATAAGTATCCCAAAAATTTACGATCAAGAAGCAATCCAACGAGTCAGAATCACCCGCTGGTTTGATTCCCAGATCGGGTAAAAACGATACATATCGGATTTTTCTGTAATTAACTTCTCAGTATCGATAGGTCAAATTTGAAATGAAAAACACTTTTCCACTTAAGTCAAAGTTGCCAATCCTAGTGGGAAATAAACCAAGAATATGAACGGATAATATTATGTCACTACACATGTCCCACTACTTTGGCCCACCAGTGGGGCCGCTTAGTGGGGCAAAGCGAAAGCACCCATCTTAACACTGTATTCTGAACCTTATACCAACATAATAGACTATATATTGCAATGAATAATACACATTAAAAAAAAAATTAAATCATACAGGAATACATGCAAGTAAATATACAGCATAATTACAAGTTAATTTCACTTTTTTCACAAACACAAAATACACCCAAATTCAAAACACCTATCTATGAATGCTATACTGCAGTAAATTTCCGCTATCTGTTATTAATTTTAACACTTAATTATTCGCATGTTAAAATTAACTTGTAATAAAAATAAATGCTTTTCTAATAATCTTATGTTTCTTAAAATGCGTTTTCACACTGGCTTTATTATATACTCGTATATATATCATATTTGTTCTACATCATCATCATCTCAGCCTAACAAGGGCGATATACGAAGCCTTAATTATGGGGGGCAGAAGACAAGACTTCACTACAAAAAGTGATACCGCTATCAATTAAAAATTAATATATTTTTATTACCCGGCTGCCAAAAAGGAGGGTAATGTTTTTCGCGCGTATGTATGTATGTGGGCATAGCCTAAACAGCTTGGCTGATTTTAAAGTGCGAGGTGTCATTAGATTTGTATTTTTACCCCGAGTGTCATAGGCTATATGACGTCATCAAAAAAACCAATATGGCGGAAGTAATCTGTCAAAACAGACGTTTTTTAGTGCTCTCTAGCCTAATTCAATTATATATGCACTAACTATTGCCCTCGGCTCCACTTGTCTCTTGTAACCTAAATCTTGATCAATTTTGAAGTGTAAGGTGTTATATTCGTATTCATCACAGAATATCTTTTTATCAAAGCCTTTAGACTTTTTACCAGTGTATTATTCGGATTCATTGATTTAAATTGACTGTCGAAGGCTACTTTTAGGAAGTCGGGTTTTTTGGTTTTTTAAATTAATTCTTGTTTGCTCAATTTACTTCGCTATAAGTATAAAAACCCGTCAGTATGAAAACGCATTTATGATAAATATCATGCTGTAAATAAAGCAGTTATAATATGCTATACAAAAAGCACACTTATCATGCAAAGCGCTAAATTATAGAAGTATCAAATTACAGATAACTGTAAGCTAATTTCAGTCTTGTGTCATTCATATAAAGTCGAAATTGATGATTGTTTACATGATAATAAGCAAAGACAATATAGGCCCGATCCTGCTAACACAATGGTAAGCCGATGGTCTCATTCGACAGCTGTGATTGGCTTACTAAGTCAATCGCGCCATATTGCCGGCCTGTGATTGGTCGATATTAGTCCATCGGTCTGCCATCGATGTGTGTAATTAAGCAGGATCGGGCCCCTGGAGTTACAACACGAATCAGAATAATTGCAACCATCTTTTAATTTGGGACACATTTGAATTGCACCCATATATTAATTTGGGGCAAATTTGAATTGCACCCATGTATTAATTTGGGACAAATTTGAATTGCACCAATATTTAATTTGAGGCATATTAGAATTGAAGCGATAGTGACCAAATGGTTAAAGTGACCGGTATACAAATCATGCGGTCCGAGTTCACTCCCGACCAGTACCAATGTGGATTCCACATTGTGGAATTTATATGTACTAGTCAACTGACTTACCATCTGCGGAAAACATCGTGAGGAAACCCACATACCCTAGAAGAAATTCTAAGGGTATGTCTGAAACACCAACCTGCGTTAGGCCAGCGTGTTCGGATTCTAGATAGGGGAGTGGAGATCCGAGCCCAGTAGTGGGACATTAATGGGTTGATGATATTAGAGTCGCACCCATCTAATAATTTAGGGCGAATTAGAATATAAACCTTTTGATACTGGCAAATTAACTTCATCTATATTGTTTGGGGCAAGTTTGAATTTTTGCACTAACATGAGTTATGAAACTTAAATGCGTATTTACAAACAGAGTGGCAAGGTCGCAATTTAGTTTCATATTTCGTAGTTTCCAATTTCTATTATTTAATCGAAGCTATATTTTTTCTACACTTTTTAGAATTACGTGAAAGTGTAAAGTAAGTATACGTAATGCTTACAGTTATTTTACTATGAAAATAACGCCTTGCAAGTTCCAATGTGTTATTTGCATATAAATAGTTCCGTAAACGCAATGATTTCTTACTTTTACGCACTTTTCACATAATTCTAAGTGCAAACATATTTTTAAAATATAGCTCCAATTAATAATAATTGAAAACCAAGAAATATGATACTAAATTGCGCCGTTGCCGCTCTGTTTATAAATACGCCCTTAAAACAACAAAAATTTACAAATGAGAAAATGTATGCATTTTCGTCGTGCAAATAATACGCTTTGAACATCACAAAAGCTAAATAATAATAAAAAAGACATAAAAAAAAACCTTATCGTTGTTAAGAGTGGGTGACAAGGCGAGTATATCGAACGTACGACTGAAGGTTTTGTCAAAGTGCTTGAACAATGCTTCGATTCTCGGCAACTGTGATATGTTGAGCGACTTCGGTCTCTATACCATACACCATAGAGTTTAATGTCGAATTTAATTGTGAATGGTTTATTTGATCCTTCGATTGTAATTTATTTTTAAATGTAAATTTAAATATATTTTTAAACGTGAAAAGGTATCAGACTCGATCCTGCTAACACAATGGTAAGCCGATGGTCTCATTCGACAGCTGTGATTGGCTTTCTAAGTCAATCGGGCCATATTGAAGGCCTGTGATTGGTCGATATTAGTCCATTGGTCTGCTATCGACGTGTGTAATTTAGCAGAATCGGGCCGCTGGTGTAGGCAAAGGAATTGCTAAACTCAAATGGGAAACGGGCAGAATAAGCTCTGGAAATACAATCCATAGTGTAGTAATAATTCAGCAAGTCTTAGGCGCATAAAAGGCCTGTGGAATGATCACAAATGAGGTGCAAAATCGATATAAAAAATTAGAGGGCAACAACTGGACTCTCTCTGCCCAAAAATATAAAAAGATTTAAAGAAGGCAACAACCAATTGATATAGAAAAGCTAAAGAAATAGAATAATATATACTAATATTATAAAGATAAAAGAGTTTGTTTGGTTGGACGCTAGGATCTCAGGAACTTCTGGTCCTATTTGAAAAATTCTTTTAGTGTTGGATAGCCCATTTATCGAGGAAGGTTATAGGCTAACAGCAAAGATATAACATCACTCTACGGTCAATAGGAGCTGAGCAGTGACCAAAGAAAGAAGGACGGGAACGGAGCCCCGCACGCTTTCTAGTATTTATGTATTAGGTACCAGTATGAATTATACTTTACTACGAGGATACAGTAAGATGTCATGGGGAAGGTGAAAGAAGATTTCAACTAGCTTTGACTACCATGGAGCATGTTTGAATATTTCCGTAATTATAAAAACCCGAAGAAAAACTAGAATCCAATACTTTACTGAAGTAAGAGATTAAATTAGTTAATTGAAATTAAGGAACATAAATAAATACGGGTTCAAATAGGGAAATAACAACATAAGAAAAATTGCGCTACACCCATTTATTACATGAGAAATTTAATTCAAATTAATATGAAAAATTATTAACGTTAATTTAACCAAAAGCCAAATAAAAAATAAACCATTCACAGTTAATAAAAGTGAAAAAAAAAACATTAATAAAGAAAAAATACAGTAATAAAAAAACAGAAATCCAATGAAGTTTGAACAAGTAAAACAAAAACAAAACAAGTATATGTACATTTATTAACATTAAATATCCAGAAACCGTACGAAAATGTTTTACTATCATATAAGGGCCTTTGCATACGACGATTTTAAAATGTCTTTTTTTTATCCAACTTCAAAAAAGGAGCAATTGAGAACAAATTCTTCATAATTTTTTACGTACATAAAGTTATTCAATTAATCGAAGACAGCTGCAGTGCTTTTCTGTAAGAACGTTTATATTTTCTCGAAAACTGAATCCACGGAGAGATTTCTATTTATTATTCAATTTCCCTTAGTTCACAATACATTCTGTAAAAACCGACCAGTTCACCAGTGGCGCCGCAATGTCGAGCGTGGCAGTGAAAGGAACTTATGTGAGTTAGAATATTGACATTTGAAGTAACTACGTAAGTTATACCATATTCTGAAGCGAAATTCCCGTTTCATTCTTAGAGTTTTGTCATTGTAAAGGCACGAATTCTGTCATTACAAAAAATCCAAAGAAGGCCCGGCCTTCGCAAGAGTTCATAATTTACAATCCTGGCTTACAGGAGTTACAGTGATTGGAGTGTGGGCGACATTACCTTAGATCGCGATTAATCAAGTATGCAAAAGCCCTAAATACCCCCACTATATTTTAGGCTATATTATTCCCAATGATTTTAAAAAACACAAACTTCACAGTATTTCTAAAACACATAATACTCTAAACATATAACTCCAACACACAACCAACACCTTACTGTAAGTGCATTTGGAAACTATAACAGCCATTATTGATATATACAGAGTGTATGCGACGATACGACATTAAATGATAAGGCAGCCAGTGTGAACCCTTATAAACATATTCTAATAAAAAATATTAAAAAAAGAAAAAAAAAATCCTACACATTATTTAAAGTCGAAAAATTTAAGAATATAAAACTACATATTATTTTTCTATCATGACGTTTTCGACATGATGACGACAAAAGTGCGGAACAGAGTAAGAGATAAGATAATATGAAAGAGTCAGAGATATTTAAATGAATTGAATGACGTAATGACAATATACGATCAACGTAAATACCTACAGGTTGTTTAAAACTGTGAACAACTGTGACATAAAGAAAGTACATTTGCGTCTAAACTATTGCAAATTTCTGTTTAATTTTTTTGGTATAGCCTTCTAACATCACATGCTACCCGTGATTTCATTTAATGTCGTACCGTATACATCCCGTATACTAATATTATAAAGCTGAAGTTTGTTTGGTTGTTTGAAAGCGGTAATCTCAGGAACTACTGGTCCGTTTTGAAAAATTCTTTTTGTGTTGGATAGCGAGTTTAACGAGGTCGGATATAGGCTATATAACATCAAGGTACGGCCAATAGAAGCTGAGCAGTGGTCAAACAAAGAACGACGGTATACATAAGTCGTTCATTGGTGAAAATCAAATGATTTTTTTTCCAGTAGTTTAAAAAATGCAAGGTATAACACATTACAGTTTCCATATGCGCTTAACTTTTCCATCACCATTATGAGTGATTAGACAAACAATGTTATTCACTACATCATGCTGAACATTTTTTGGTTAAACTTTTACTAACTGAGAGTTTTACTTTGGCGACTAGTACACTTTTTTATCGAATCGCACATTCGGTGCATATCGATCAAAATGTCGGGCAAATAAATAAGATATTTTTGAAAATAAATTTAACGTTTGAGGCCAACAGTACCACGGACCTTCCGAAGCACAAATGAAAACTTCACAAACGGTCACCCATCTAGGGACTGACCTTGCCGTACGTTGCTTAACCCGAACATAGTAACAAGGCTACGAGCAATTCATCAAAAGAAATTCATTTTTAACCAAAAAATATTCAGCATGTAAAATTACACTGACAATAAAAAGTAGATATAAATTGAAACTTGTTATTGTAATTTTCGTCTTCTCCATATCAATATAAGATTCAAATTTGCAACTTTTTCCCTTTTTCATTGAGTGCGAATTCAAAACATATAAAAGACCTAAGGATCGTGAGATTTAATGTTACAATTTTTATTTTCTACGTATAAATATAAGACTCAATTTGCAACAGCATTACTCAATTTATAACCCTTTTTCATTGAGTGCGAATTAAACACATAAATAGCTTGAAATCGTTAAATTTTATAAACTCACCTGTTTGACTGTAGTATCTTTTCGTTTTTCTATATATCTTGTATCTGTGCCGCTGTCTAAAGAACTATCTTTGGAGCCGTCTGAGTCGCCACGTTTTTCTGTAATGATTCATTAATTAAAGTTACCCTTCTTTGTGTCCGGAATACCCTTTTTTAATGGACATCGCTTACACTCGAAACAAATCACAATAAAAAATCTTATATCGGGGAAGAAGGGGAACGTTCTCCATTCCTTTTAGATGATTATGACATGTAGGGGTTAGATTTTATTTCAATATAAAGAAAAAGAAAAAGATTAGAAGATATTAAAAACAAAAAAAAAGCGGATTAATCTCACGTGAGAATCGAACCCTGGCTAAGCGACCTCTTACATACGTTTTACTGGCGACTTCCACTAAAAAAGTGTCTATGTTAAGAGACAATAGAACATAGACACTTATTTACATAACACAATTAATTTTATCAGTTTTCTACAATAAATAGATTGCGTATATATTTTATATAAATGCTAAACAAGTAATGGAAAAATTCAAACCCGCGACCCTGCCATTCCTCAATAATCTCTCTACCGACTCAATAATTACGATATACTCTACAGAAACTCAATAATTACGATATTAACCTACCTGCAATGGAGGAATATCGTACGTAGGTTTCTGATCGATTCGTCATCATGCTAACAGGTAATAGATAAATTCGATCTCAGGGACGTCCACACGCGTAGCTCAGATGGAAGAGCACTGCACACGGAATGGCAGGGTCGCGGGTTCAAGTCCCGTCGTGGGTTTGAATTTTACCATTACTTGTTTAGCATTTATATAAAATGTTAAACTAAAGCGATGGAAATTGCTTAATATTTACATACATATAGATCACGCCCCTTTCCCACTAGAGGGGTAGGCAGAGACCATTTCCTTCCACTTGCTACAATTCTGACATACATCTTTGGCTTCTTCAACATTCATCAGTCTTTTCATGCATTCTTGCCGGTTGAGGGTACTTCTGATCTGTCCCTTCTTTAGAACGTCACCTATTTGGTCATGGTACGTTCTTCTTTTAATAAATTTCTATTTAATGCGTATATATTGACATAAATCACCTATCTAATATAATATATTAATTAAAGTAAAGGTTAATTCGCCTCTATGCAAAGAAAGTTTAAATTAGCTCCTACTTACCAGTATTTGGCTGTATCCTCTGTGCCCATTTGCCTCTCGCAGGGGGCTGTGGGGTAGGTTCGCCAGCCAGAGATTCATCACCCAAGCTCTTCTTAGCCCACGTTGGGAGGCGACCTATTCGAAGCCTGAAAAATAAAATATTAAAAAAATCGAATAGAAAAAAATGGTTTAATGTTTGATAGCCCTTTTATCTAGGAAGGCTATTAACATCACGCTATGTTCGATAGGAGCTGAGTAGTGGTCAAATAAAGAACGACGAGAGCTAAGCCCCGGGCAACAGATATAATAATAATAATATTCTGCCACATTCACACAGCGCCATCTAGTCCCAAAGTAAGCAATTATATTTGCTTGTGTTATGTATACTAAACAACTGATATAGAAGTAGTATATCAGTTGTTTGATGATGATGATGACATATGTATTTACAAAAATCATCATTACAAAAAAAAAAATATTTTTTTTTGTAAATACATATGTCATCATCATCATCATCATCATAAGTGCCCAATGACGTCCACTGTTGTACATAGGCCTCACCTAATTTCCGCCACAGCGAGCGATTTTGTACCGCCCGCATCCAACGGCCACCCGCAACCTTTACTAGGTCGTCGGTCCATCTGGCGGGGGGCCGTCCCACGCTGCGCTTTCCAATAGATACATATTATAGATAAATTACACTTAGACACAGAACAAACCTTTATGCTCATCACACAAAGATTTGTTCTGGGTGGGGATCGAACCCACGACCTCCGGCTTAGCAGTCAGGGTCACTAACCACTAGACCAACAGGCCAGTCAAAAATATATATCTATACTAATATTATAAAGCTGAAGAGTTTGTTTGGTCGAACTGGCTAATATCAGCAATTACTGGTCCGATTTGAAATTTTTGTAGTTAACACTCACGTGTAATCCGGCACAACGGGAGTAGTAAATTTATTTTCTTCGTATGGCAGCTCCCTAGGAGGAGAGCCGAAGTGGGAGTCACTCTCACTGTCCAGTCCTGACATGCCATTACTTGAGGGTACTTTCCTGTTGAACAATAGAGATCATGTTAATGATATTAAAGTTATTGAATTTTAGTTTTATGATTTCATCAGCAACCCATTAATGTCCCACTGCTGGGCTTGGGTCTCCTCTCCTCTAACTAGAGAGCTGCGAGGGTTAAGGTTATAATCCACACACGCTGGTCTAGTGCGGGTTGGTGTTCTTAAGAATATAAAAATAAATAAAAAATAAACTTACTTCCCCTGTCGTATAGCCTGCTGGGCCAATCTCGCCCTCATAGTTACGACCATGTCATGGGGCACTCTCCAAACAAAGATACAACCATCTCCCGACGCTGATATAAGATGCTGGCAGTCCGGAGTGAATCTGGTAATTTTATTTTTGAGTTAAAAAAGTCATTGATCTTTAAAATTACAGACGAATCAGCTGGTTTTATGTACTATTTATATTATTTCTAATTCATCATCACCATATCAACTAAATGACGTCCACTGCTGGACCTAGGCCTCATCCAAATTTCCACCACAGCGAGCGATTTTGTGCCGCCTTGTTCCAACGGCCACCCGTATTTCTAATTAGTTGATATTTTGTTTTTAGCGTGGCAATGCTGCTAGCCTTCTGGGCACTTTCCCTTGTGACAGTGATGCCGATGAATACTTTGACGCCTAGCCTACATTACCATTTCAATTATTATTTATTTATAGTATTGTAAATAGAAGTTTATTTATTTATTTTTATTTATTTATTTATTTAAACCTTACAACTATTTTCACAGATACTTAAATCTAATACAATAATTGTAGAACCTTGTAGATCTTAAATCTATCATATATCTACTTAATCTATCAAAACTATAAACTACTTCCTAAACATACAACACAATAAGTTGCCTTCGTGAAGTCGTTCAGTGAGCACGAGAATATATCTATTCGGTCAGCGACCATGTTGAGTGTACGCAGTGCCAAGTTGTAAATATGTAAGTAAATAGTTAATAATGTTATAATTATAAATAAATAAATTTATCCATTTAATTACAAATGTATATGTATTAAATAAACTAGAAGTCTGTCAATCTATTAAATGTATTTTAAGCAAAAGAAACAATAGCGTAGTAAGCTAAATATTCATATAAATACAGTTTTATCACTATAGTTTAAATGCATGATCCGTTTAAGTGCTGTAGTTCATCATTTCAACCCATAAACGTGCCACTGCTGGGCACCAGTCTCCTCCAAAGAATGTCGAGTGAATTTAGCCTACTATAAGACGCTGGCCAGACGGGTTGGTATAGGGTTTGTTTCGAACTTTCCTTTTCTTGCAGTGCTCTTGTCTACATAAGGTAACTTTAGTCACCTTTTACGCCACCCACGGGTTGAGATGGGGTAGTGACATTATGTATTCTTAATCACTACACGTGTAACGGTTGCACCCGTTGCAGGCTACGTCCTGCACGACTGCACCTCTTTTGACCAACTTTTGGATCTCTTTTGATTTCTTTTTAATTTACTTTTAATAATTTAAAATTAAAAATCCTAAATTAATTCAAATTCGAACCGAGTCTTCGTCGGACCACCCGTCGAAGACTAAAGGCTCACTATTATTCCGATTTCTTGTACAGTGCACGCACTTGTTGACATTTAAAATTAATACTATCAGTACGTATTTATCAGTTGTGTTTTATTGTGAGGGCCCCACGCCCTTCCCCATATATTATAGCCGGATCCTACTACATATTCTTGCCTAGCGCCCACTGGAGGGGACGGTGGAGACGCTAGACACGGATATGCTGTACTTAGATTATACTATTTGTCATAAACCTAACTTGTAATAAGTTTGTATCGCTGTTGATTTTCTCAATAAAATAAAAACACGACTTACTTCAATCCAGTGACTATTTCGGAATGTCCATACATAGTCGCCATGCATTCGCCCGAGTAGTAATCGTACACACTCAGTATCTTGTCTGTGCTAGACGTCGCTAGATATATGCCGCTGTTGTCTAATGCCACCTGAAAGTTTATACACAAAATAATATAGTTGGTTTTATGGTCGGGTAGTTACAAAAAAACGGATTTATATTGAGACGCATACAATTTTAAGATAAATACTTTTGTAGTTATATGAGCGTTTATACATATGAACGGAAACATAGCTATTTAGTTTCATATTTCGTGGTTTTAAATTTTTATTATTTAATTTGAACTACATATTGAAAATTTGTTTAATACGCTTTTTAGAATTACATGAAAGTGTATTTTTTTTAATAATAATAATAATATTCTACCACATTCACACAGCACCATCTAGTCCCAAAGTAAGCAATTATATTTGCTTGTGTTATGGGTACTAAACAACTGATATACTACTTAAATACATTTTTTTTTTGTAAATACATACGTATTATAGATAAATTACACCCAGACACAGAACAAACATTGATGCTCATCACACAAAGATTTGTCCTGGGTGGGGATCGAACCCACGACCTCCGGCTTAGCAGTCAGGGTCACTAACCCCTAGACCAACAGGCCAGTCAAAGTAATTAGTATTAAAAAGTAAATATCCGTAATGCTTACAGTTATTTTACTATGAAAATAACGCCTTGCAAGTTCCAATGTGTTATTTGCATATAAATAGAACTGTAAACGCAATGGTTTCTTACCTTTTACACACTTTTCACCTAATATGTGTATTAAACATCATCATCATTTCAACCCATAAATATCCCACTGCTGGGCATAGGTCTCCTCGAAAAAATGTGGAGGGAATTTAGCCTACAATACCACGCTGGCAAGACGTGTTGGTGTTGAACATAATTTTTAAAATTTTGCTCCCATTAAATAATAAAGTAATTCTGAATTATGAATGTTTATATTGAAGAACCGCGACGTCTCAATTTAGTGTCATATTTTGTGGCTTTAAATTTTTAATTAGAACTAAGTACATTATATTTTATTAGTTTTTTCACTTTTTTGTTTCATATGTATAAACGCTCTTAATATTTTGGTTACCGTTTAGATATTATTTGATACAATGACATGGTGACAGATCAATTATTTTAGGCACAAATGTTAATTAAAGGGTTATCGAAAACAATTATTTGGCGATCGACAAAATCATAACCTTTTTTAACTAGGGTAAAAGTCCCTTTGGCTCCAGTGTTATTCTACTAGCAATATTCCGCTGAAATGAGTTGAGAGATGTGTTTTAAAATGAATTGTTATATAATAATATAATAATAATAATATTCTACCACATTCACACAGCGCCATCTAGTCCCAAATTAAGCAATTATATTTGCTTGTGTTATGGGTACTAAACAACTGATATACTACTTAAATACATTCTTTTTTTTTTTCGTAAATACATACATATTATAGATAAATTACACCCAGACACAGAACAAACCTTTATGCTCATCACACAAAGATTTGTTCTGGGTGGGGATCGGACCCACGACCTCCGGCTTAGCAGTCAGGGTCACTAACCACTAGACCAACAGGCCAGTCAATGTTGTTGTATTGTACTTTAAATATAAAGTTAATATTTCAAGTTTTAAATTCATACCTTTATCAAGGTGCCATCTTCAGCAGTAGTTCCTCTGAAGGTTTTCGTATGCCGACCATGGGCAGCACTGTATACCCGAACATTACGATCCTGTAATATTTGTCAATAATGTAGGTCAAATTTACATATGATGTACCCATAGGCCATTGATATACAAAAATTCAGTGTCTCCCCCTATATGCACAATCACGTACTAAAGTTACGCTCAAAACTGTACCTAATCAATATACTGACAAAATTATGATTAACTCGAGTCTTATATAATACACATTAATTAGAAAACATTCATCATCAAAGCAACAATTAAGTCCCACTGCTGGGCTCGGGTCTCCTCTCCTCTACCTAGAGAGTTAAGAGTGTTTAGGTCACAATCCACACACGCTTGCCTAGTGCGGGTTGGTGGATCAGATTTTCTTCTATGGTATGTGTGTTTCCTCACGATGTTTTCCTTCACTGTTCGCAGATGGTAAGTCACTTGACTAGTACATATAAATTCCACAAAGTGAAATCCACATTGGTACTGCCGGTCGGAATCGAACTGGGAACGCATCGCTTCAGAAAACATTACTTAAAACAATAAAACATTTTGACAGAATATTTATGTTTTAAATGTTACACATTATATACAAACCTGACAAGCGGTAAGTATATGTCTGCCGCCGGCATCCACCTCCATATCATACAACGTCGTTCGACCAGACACGTTCTGTCCACGAGCGAACTGGTAGCCGCCTTCTTGTGTCTGGAAGCATTATACAAATACGTTATATTTATATTTGAATTGTTATTATGGCGTTTATGATAAGCTAGATAGCGTATTTTAAAGGAATATTGTATTAAGAAAGAAAGCATTTGAAAGAAAAGCATTTATTTGGAGTTTTTTTGAAATGTACATATTTGTTTTATCGTCTGCCAAACTGCACAGCAGTTTGTTGGCAGATGAAAGCTCCTATTAAACTTTTGTCTTACATATAATTATAATTATGATTTAACATTATGTTATTCAGCATTAAACATTATACCCAATAAATAAAAACCAGTTATAATATACTGAGTTGAATGAAAAACCTCTGAGTTTCGAAAACTGTTGAATGACGGGTTGGTATTGGATTTATTTCGAATTTTCTTTTTCTCGCAGTGCCCTTGTTTGCATAATGTTACTCCCTTAGTCGCCTTTTACGACACCCACGGGTTGAGATGGGGTGTGACATTATGTATTCTTAATCCGTCACTACACGGACTTAGTAGCCAGTCGACTTACCGTTCGCAATTGTCTAAAGAGTATAGTTTTGTCAGCGCCACAAGACACCATCTGTAGACCACCGCCAGCGTTCAGAAACCTTACTGCAGTGATGGAGGAAGAATGCTCGTCTAAAGTCTGAAGAATTTTATAGCCCTAGAAGAAAAAATAAGAAAATATAGTTTTTATATTAAAATTCTCTGTGGAATGCCCTCCCTCTTGAGATCAGAAAGTCTACTAGCCGTGACGTGTTCAAGAGGAGAATCCGTGCTCTATTACTGGAAAAAATTGCAGAATCATCACAACAATAGTATGTATATTATTTTATATATTTATTTATTTGTATGTATACTGTGGCGGAAATTAGGTGAGGCCTATGTTCAACAGTGGACGTCATTGGGCTGATATAATGATGATGATGATGTATACTGTGTCTATATATGTATATTATATATAATCAGAATCAGAATCAGAATATTTTATTGCGATAAATGTAGGTACAGAGAATACAGGTGTTATGGTTTTACATAATGATCCAATACATTTTACCAGACGGCATGCAATTTTAATAGTTTTACAAATGTCATATTTCTTACTAAATTAATAACGGAATATTCTTATCATAATCATGAAAATAATGATAAAGAGAACTGTTATTCATATAATTATTGTATAAAGTGATGTCATAGAGAATTCATACGTCAAAAAACAATATTATAGTGAAGTCAGTTACAAGAATAAAATTTAATAACATTACATAGTGAATACAATTAATCAATGTCAATTCCAAATTATAAACATGAAAGTGAAAGAGAAAAATGTCAAAGAGAATTATTTATATTATTAATAAAGTGCAAATAAAACCATATTCATAGACAATTGTCGTTGATAAAATCGTTCACACAATAATAACATTTTGCGATCAGCAGGGCTGTTAATTTCTTTTTGAATATATGAGTTATGTTCTCTTTGATTTCTCTTGGAATCTTATTATAAATTGTAGGTCCCATTCCGAAAATATTTTTTTGTAACAAAGTAGTTTTATAATGACCTGTATGTAAAAGGTTTTTGTATTGAGATCTCATTTTCGTTGGTCTCTTTGACTGGGTAATTCTTGTTTCAAATAAGTCTATGTTAGTTTTTACAAACACAGCAACTTCCAGAATATAAAGTGAGGGGAACGTTAATATTTTTAGAGACTTGAATATAGGAACGCAACTGTCAGTGGAACATTTGCCTGTCATTGATCTTATGCAATATTTTTGGGCTCTAAATACCCTTTCTCTTTCACTGCAATTGCCCCAAAACACTATTCCATATCTTAGGACTGAAGCAACCAGACCATGGTATGCTAAAATGATAGTCGCAATGCTGATTTTTTTTGACAAATTGAACAATATGTAGGCTGATTTGCTTAAAGTTTTGCAAATTTGATCTGCATGAGCCTTCCATGTCAGCCGGTTGTCGATCAATATCCCCAAAAATTTTATAGTATTTGTGCTTTCTACGTTTTGCCCATTATATATATATAATTATATATAATTTATATTATATATAATTTATGTATTTGTGTATATTTATATGTATGTATATATATATATTATACATGTACATGTATTTAAATGTTGACATTCTCATTTAATTTAATCTATAACTATATCTTTTTTTATGCACCTACTTCGACCCTTCTCTGCATCACCCTTTAGGTTGACTGGTAGAGAATGCCTCTGGCATTAAGTCCGCCTTTGTACATTTCTGTGTATATTAAGTGTTAATAAATAAATAAATAAAATAAATATAAATTTAGGCGCTCGCAGCATTGTGGTACTGAGATGATCGTTACGATCATCGAGGTTAAGCAACTTTCGGCAAGGTCAGTCCATGATGGGTGACCGTTTGTGGCTATTTCATTCTGAGGCGTCTCCGTGCTTTGGAAGGCACGTAAAGCCGTTGGTCCCGGTTATCGCTTAATGTGGTAGTCGTTAAGTCAAGTTGGAAGCCTTCTAGGTGACTTGATAAATTCCAACACTAGGGTCTGCTTTAAGCCCACACGATAAGAAGAAGAAGATTGAAATAACCATTTGTCTGTCTTTCGACTACGGTAAACGCTTACAATCAGGCGCACACATTTACCGTAACAACATGAAATATGTATCAGCCTATCCCGTTACACAGAAAATTTTATGGGTATATATATATAATTTATATAACTTATCAAAATTTATTTGACTTTATTATTGTTACTGTGTACCTAGAATAAACCAGTTTCACCTAGGCAAAATCAATTCTACTTAGGCTATATTAATTCGACGTAAAACTTTTGTTTTCTAGGCAAAATAATAAATTATCAGCAACCCATTAAGTCCCACTGCTGGGCTTGGGTCTCCTTCTCTCTAACTAGAGAAATGGTGTCGTACCGCGCGGTTCCCGAGGAATTTCCTCCCAAGAACTTGTGGAATGAACTCCCTAACGAGGTTTTCCCAAGGGACTACAGTATGGGGTTCTTCAAAAAAGGAGTGAATAGGTTTCTTAAGGGTCGGCAACGCGCTCGTGATGCCCCTGGTGTTGCAGGCGCCCATAGGCTACGGTAACCGCTTACCATGCGGCGGAACGTACGTCTGTTTGCCACCGTCGTGGTATAAAAACTAGAGAGCCATAATCCACTCACGCTGGCCTATTGCGGGTTGGTGGATCAGACATACTCATAGAATTTCTTCTAGGGTATGTGGGTTTCCTCACGATGTTTTCCTTAATAATAAAATTTTCTAAATAATAAAACTCCATCCAAAACCTAAGATTCTTGTCTGTATTGTTTTAACTCACCTTATCAACATGAAACACATGTATCAGTCGATCCCTGGACGCAGAGGCGAGCAGGCGAGGCTTGGCGGAGTACTCGAGACACAAGACCTCTGCGTCGTGCGCCTCGAGCCTGTGTAGCAGCGCGCCGCCCGCGCTGTGCACCCACACGTTGCCGGCGCGGTCACCCGACGCGAGGTGCAGGCCGTCCGGGGACACGCGGACACATCTGGAATAAACGTTCTTTTTTACAAAACTTATAAAATAAATAAACCATCTCTCGGTATTAATTTACGCAGATAAAAAAAAATACCTGCTTAAGTATTAAAAGTATATATACAATTAATTACAAACAAAAAGAAAAGAAACTAAAACGTAAAATTAAACAATAAAAAAAAACCCAGAAAAACTTGTTGAGGCCTTTCTATACTGTCGGTAGAATGAAACTGTTATTTACTAAGAACTACATGTACCTATCATTTTCTTGGTATTATATAATTATTCTATTCTATCCTATTCTAAACAAAAAAAAATATAAATGCAATTTAATGTTACCATTTTACAATATTATAAATCATGCAATTTAAACAGTAAAAAAAATATATATATTTCTTTAAATTATTTTTAGTATGACATTTAAATTAGGAAACCAATTTCCTTTTTTTTTTAAGTATATAATATCTATTTCTATAGAAAATATTTCAGGAGTGAGCGTCATAAGTTCGTTTAAATTTCCAAAAACGTTATATATCGTATCTATAGGTATTGTATCTAATTGAATTTGAAATAAAAAATTTAGTTGATTAAAATAATATGTGTTTCTTAATTTTGTTGAAATTTAAGGGGGGCATGAAAATATTATTTTGGGTTCGGGGAGGGCCAGCGAAGTAAAGGTTGGGAAACCCTGATCTATACGATTAATGATGTACCTGACTCCAGTCTTATCATCATAGCTCTTCGACTTGTCCTTATCGTTGGTGGTGGTCAGATCGACGTCTTTGAGAAACTTCAGCTCTGGGTCTATGTACATCACTTTGCTCAGCTCCTGAAAACGAAATAATTAACATAAGCTCCACACCTATTGCTTCAATTTTGAACCGTATCTTCTTGCTATTAAAGTATAAAACAGTAAGACAATAATATAATAATCGGCTGGCGATACCATATGCCACAATATTACGCAATCGTCGCTAAGCAAAACATTTTGAAATGATTTTAGACCGTATGTACTTGCTATTAAAGTATAAAGTTCTAAAACAGTGATACTAACATTACTATAAATATTAAAAATCATTGCTGTATGCATTTGAGCTCGATTGTCAACCGTAATACAATAACACTAAGGTCCAAAGTGGAAAAAAAATACCATTAATATGATCGGCAGGGATCAGTATGGAGAAAACCTTTTGGACCTTATTAGTGTCACATTAAGGTGTAAAGTAGTAACTGCCACACTCAGATTCGTCAATTAGCAGTAATCTGTCATTAACACAATTTTTTCATTGAATAATCGTCTTTATGCGTATAGACTTAAGTATTACACGTTTTTACTAAATAAAGTTTAAATTTAAGTAATGTCTCTGAGTACGGAAGTTAAACAGTTATACTAACATTGCTGTCATTAACAGCAGTATGTGCCATAGCTTTTTGCATCGATTTTGAACCGTATCTATTTACATTTAAGGTATAAAGTAGTAATTTAATAATACTAACGTTACTATATATATTATGATCGGCGGGCGGCGCCAAATGCCACAGTCTCACGGTGTCGTCACTAGAACACGTCAGGAAGGTCCCTGGGGGGGGGCTGCCAGGCACAGGTCCTACCATGTCGACCCCCCAGATACAAGCCGAGTGGTATAACGCTGAGTGAGATTTTCCGACCTGGGGAATAGAAATTGTAATGTCAATTATTAAGACCTTTAATGTTAGGTATTGGGTCGTGTAGTGACAGATTAAGAATACATAATGTCACTACCCCATCTCAACCTATGGGTGTTGTAAAGCCTTATGCAGAAAAGAGAACTGCATGAAAAGGAAAATTCGATACAAACTCTATACCAACCCGTCTGGCCAGCATGGTATAGTAGGCTAAATTCCCTCCACAATCTTTGGAGGAGACCCGTGCCCAGCAGTGGGACGTTTATGGGTTGAAATGATGATGATGATGTTAGATGTTAGATAGATGTCGTTACAAGAGAATATTAAAAAGCTAATTGTTTGTTTGTTTGGCTGAACGCTAAGATATCGGAAACTATTAGTCCGATTTGAAAAATTCTTTTAGTGTTGAATAGCCCATTTATCGAGGAAAAGTATAGGCTATATAACATCACGCTACGGTTTATAGGAGCTGAGCAGTGGCCAAATAAAGAACGACTTGTAGTAATATATAAAAACACATCATCATCATCAGCATCATCAGTAACAAATTAAGTCCCACTGCTGGGCTCGAGTCTCCTCTCCTCTATCTAGAGAGTTAAGAGGGTTTATGCCATATTCCACACACGCTGGCTTAGTGCAGGTTGCTGGATGAGACACAGTGCACGTACCCTCTTAATATCCCGGACATCCCACACATACAAGCTGTGGTCGTTATACACACAGGTCAGTTTGTGGTTCCTCTCATCATACGTCAGGGCTATGGCGTCTGGATACCTCGCGTTGGGCGGCTGGCTGAACATATGGCTGGAAACAACAATATTATGTGATTAGAGAGAGGTTCTAAAGAAACAGAACCTAAGGATTTTAGAAAGAAGAAAGAGAGAATGAATAACATTACTGTCACGCGAGACCTATTCACTCCGTTCTTGAAGAACCTTAAACTGTCCCTTGTCCTATATAGTATAGTCCCTTGGGAAAATCTCGTTATGGAGTTCATTTCCCAATTCATTATACGTCATTACCCGACTGACAGGACGGGTATTGTTTTTCGCGCGTATCTTGTATGTTTGTAAATTTCTTTATTCCCACGTTTCTTCCAAACCGCTGGATGGAATTGGACAATTAAGGTATCGTTAGATTCTTCTCAAAAACCCAATTGTCCTTAGATAGGTATTTTAAAAAAAAAGACAATAGGGCGGACTTTTGGCGCCAAATTCTAAGAAGTTAGATTTTTTTTTTTAACCAAACGTATTGTATAGGGTGTCAAAATAAAGGGAATCAAAAGGAGATTACATATATTCAAAAAGAGATTATACATCATTTAATGGTGTCAAATTGTAAGTAGTTAATTTTATTTTTTTAACCAAACCTATCGAGTAGAGTATCAAAATAAAGGGAATCAAATGGAGATTACAAATATATACATATGTTATGTATTTAAATTTAATCAGGAATAATAATTACAACCATTTTTAGATTTTTTAGTCCGTTGCTTATCTGTTGATTTTTTGCAGTCGGGTTATTTTATTTTTTTAATTATTAGTATAGTGTGTCGAAGTACCGACAGTTCTAAAACTTTAAATATAAATGACCAAAGTGAGGGTAGTAGCAGAGACCCGCACGCATCAGGGACGACAGTCAGCCCGTGACCACGGTCGGTGTTATTCGATCGAAACGTCGGGCAAATAAATAAGGTATTTCATATTCTTTAAATATAATATGTGACGCACTTCCCTAAAGTTTATTTAGTAAAAACGTGTAATACTTAAGTCTATACGCATAAAGACGATTATTCAATGAAAAAATTGTGTTAATGACAGATTACTGTTAATTGATGTCTCTGAGTGCGGCCGGAGAGCCGTTGCATACTAATTTAATATGTGTACAAATATATGAGGATGTGAAAGGAAACGTTGGAAGGAGAAGACCTAGAAGAACGTACCATGACCAAATAGGTGACGTTCTAAAGAAGGGACAGATCAGGAGTACCCTCAACCGGCGAGAACGCATGAAACGACTGATGAATGTTGAAGAAGCCAAAGATGTATGTAAAAATCGTAGTAAGTGTAAGGAAATGGTCTCTGCCTACCCCTCTGTTGGGAAAGAGGCGTGATCTATATGTATGTATGTATACAAGCCGTGAAAGTTTAAAAAAATATTAATATATTTCTATAATAGAACTACAAACCTGATATTAGTCCCCTGTGCGACATCTACACCAAGATAATGCGTCCTGGGCAACGTAGTGATGTACCGAAGAGAGTCCGGCGCGAAGCACCTCACTATCCCCTCAGCACAACCCACGAATATGTAGTTGGAGCCTATCGCCATGCAGTTAGCTGATGTCGTCTGAAAAAAGTAAAAGTTTTGTTATAATCTGTTCAGCCGTTTTGGACAGGAATTCTTATCATAATTTAGTACATGGACTTACTGCTAGATAGCTACATTAATAACAATAGGAAATATATCAATTAGCCCTTAGGGTTTTTTCATAGAACCCTTTCTTTTATCCTATCAGTGCCAATATGTACTTTATTAATTAAATAATTCTATGTTATCAAACTATGTCTGAGAGAAACAATAATAAGCTAAAATATAGTGTCTCGTGTCAATAATATTATACTGTACCTACTATAAACTAACTGTGATCCTTTATACATCAAACAACAACCATTAAAAAACCTACATTCAGATTTTCCCGGATTTGGAGAACGACAATAGGCTCGCCCCCTATTTTATAGGACCGAACATCGCTGGTGAAATGTGTGTGATACAACCCTGCCTACCCTTTCGGGGAACAAAGCGTGATACTATGTTATTGTATTATACTCACTCGTAACTCCACCCACTTATCCAAAAGTCGCCTGCTGTTAAACTCGCAGAGCAGCCCCCCTCTCGTGATAGCGAACGTACTTTCAGCAGAGTCGCCCCTCCCACAGACCACGTCACAGAATTCGTTGTCTTTTTGTTCGCCCAAGATGGCAGAGCGGCCCATTAGGGGGACTGGTTCTTTGAACTGTTGAAAAAGAAAACATATTTATATAAATACATAATCATAAATAGAAAAAAGTCGTGTTATAATGTTTCTTTGTTTCGTCGCCGCTTGAAAAAGCGATTAAAATATCGGAAAAATCTGGGTTGTCATGGTTACAAGCATTTGTTTGTGATGTTAAGTTAACCGGGACAGCCAGAATACTAAAATACAATTTATCTTTTAAATTTACGCAATTAAATGTAGAAAGATTGAACTTTCATAATTAATTTATTATCATAATTAATTATTATATGCATTTTGTAAGAACTAGTTAAGTAATTCAGCAATAGTAGTTTGCAAGAAGTTAGAACAAATTTTTTTACAAACATTTCGATTTTTCAACCGTTAATAATTAAAAAGGTAGGCTAAGACAAGATTGTTTCTACGCCCATATTTTTTTTGACATTGGTATGTTATTTTTTTTTTTACTACATTCATTACTACATTCACACAGCGCCATCTAGTTTTTTTTTTTTTTACTACATTCACACAGCGCCATCTAGTCCCAAATTGAGCAATTATATTTGCTTGTGTTATGGGTACTAAACAACTGATATACTACTTAAATAGGTAATTTTTTTTTTGTAAATGCATATTATAGATAAATTACACCCAGACACAGAACAAACCTTTATGCTCATCACACAAAGATTTGTCCTGGGTGGGGATCGAACCCACGACCTCCGGCTTAGCAGTCAGGGTCACTAACCACTAGACCAACAGGCCAGTCATTCAACTTTTAATAGACCGATATTTCCGGACGAAACTTTCTACCAGCTCATAGACAGTGTAAAAAGCTTACAGCTTACCTTAGCATTCCTAGAGTACTCCAAGTACCAAAACTTGACATGTCTGAAGCCGACAGTAACGAAGTAATTGCCGTTCTCAGCGAAGCTTACCGCTTTCACACGAGAAGACACCTGAAACATTACAATAAATAACTTTATTAAAATAAATACAATTTTATTAAAAAATCATTTATTTGAAGTACAATGGCCAAAGTCTTAAATACCAACCCGCACTAGGCCAATGTGAGTGGATTATGGCCTAAACCCTCTCAGCTCATTTAGAGGAGAGGAGACCCGAGTCCAGCAGTGGGACTTTAATGGGTTGCTGATGATGATGATGAATGGCTAAAGGAGATAAACATGCTCCCCTTTAGTACAAAAGACGGACTAAGCATTAAACCAGGTTTAAATTGACAACTTTGACACTAAAACAATGGCTTATGTCAATTTAAACCTGGTTTAATACTTAGTCCATATTTTGTAATTGGGGCTGGGTGTCCTTATAAAGAATGTTTTTTTCTTTTCGGAAACTAAAAACCCCTAAAAGGGCCCACTTCTAGGCACGGGTCATCTCCAAAGATTTTAGAGGGAATTTAGCCTACTATACCACGCTGGTCAGACGGGTTGGTATAGGGTTTTGTTTCGAATTTTCCTTTTCTCGCAGTCCTCTTGCTGCGCTGCTTAAGGCCCACGGGTTGAAATGGGGTAGTGACACATTACATAATAACTTTATTAAAAATTCATTTATTTGAAGTACAATGGTCAAAGGAGATAAGCATGCTGGGTCGCGCGATTGTTTTCTTTTTTTTTTCGGAAAATATTGTACCACTGCTAGTCACGATTCTCCTCCAAAGAATGTAGGACGTGTGGGGACGCTGACCACACGGGTTGTTTCTCTTGTCTGCATAAGGTTACTCCCTTAGTCGCCTTTTACGACACCCACGGGTTGAGATGGGGTAGTGATATCATGTATTCTTAATCCGTCACTACACGGTTCTGTATATATTATTATTCTCAGATTTCCATTTTTTGTCCATATATTATGTATTATTTACACAGATTAACACTATAATAATGAAAATAATTAAATTAAATACCTACTTAAATATTAAAACTATATAAACAATTAATTACCAACAAATAAAAGAAACTAAAATATAAAATTAAACAATAAAAAAAACCATAGATTTCTTAATCACTGTTATTGTTTATCCATACTTCATCATCATCATCATCATCATCATCTCAGCCTATTGCAGTCCACTGCTGGACATAGGCCTCTCCCAACATCATCATCCATCCATACTTGCCTTATAATATTTCCCTTACCTTATTACTAGCCAACTTTAGGTTAGCTCGCCAGTCCCAAACGTTGACTATCATGTCATGTTGGGAGCCGATCGAGACTAGGTACTTGGATGATGTTGAAAATGCCTGAAATTAAACAAAAATGTTTTATTATACATAACACATTAAACGCCAGACCACAGATACAATAGAAAATTGTATTGTTTAACGCTGTCTGATACGGCGTATAAAGACTTAATAATGATAATGATGAACCTATTTTACTATCCACAACTAGTATCGATAAATATTTTATCGATAATATAATTAACCTCTTAATCATAACCACGCAATTTTAATCGCTTCAATTTAAAATTATTTTCTTTAAATCTATCCGAGATCTGGAATATGCCGTATCTCGCGTAATATTGTAATCAATCTAACGATATATCGAATTTGTGAAATTTTACATAACATAACATAACATAGCAGCACGCCTTTTTCCCCGAAGGGGTAGGCAGAGGTGTTTCACACCCACATTTCGCCAGCTATGTTTGGTCCCATGAAATAGGGGGCGAGCCTATTGTCATCTACCGAGAACATTTGTATACCAAACTCCGGGAAAATCTCAATACTGGAATTTCATGATAGAAAAACCCAATACTTACAATTTTCACCCGACCCGGGAATCGAACCCGGGACCTCTTGCATAGCAGTCGTATATACTTTCCACTGCACCACCGAGGCAGTTTTAATTTTTGAACTAAAAAGAACGAATAAGAAAATAAATAAGTAATATAATTACCACACAACTGACGCCATGCGTATGGCCGGGGAACTCAGCTATTTGTACTGCTCCAGACGCTGTTGGGTCCTGAAACGTAAAACAAATTTTATATAAGAATAATATTACACATAGAAATCATTTTTGATTTGAAATAATAAATAGACATACTATATAAAGCTATTCGACACTAGGTGGCGCTAGTTAGCGAAAAGTAGAAAAATAGAAGTGTCTCCAATTGAATTGCTTATTGCTTGGTTTAGGCGCATTAGGGCTAATTCTCATTATGGCAACCGACTCGCTAATGGACTACTTCTCATTATGGCCACTTCTCATTTTGGCTACTTCTGATTAGGGCTACTTCTCCCTTGGACTACTTCTCAGTTGGGCTAATTCTCATTAGGGCTACTTCTCATCAGGGCTACTTCTCAATATTTGGGAATGCTTATTGAAATAAGTACTGTCTTTATGTATATAAACATGTTTATTCATTCATACGAGATCAATGACATTATTTTTAGAATAAATCAACATTAACTGAACCAATGTAACAGGTAAGTATACAATATTCTAAATTGGTGTAATTTTTACTTTGAACTGAACTAGCTTATACCCGCGACTTTGTTAGCGTAGATTTCAATATTTACATTTGTAAGTATTAAATATATATAATTTATAAGTACTTTGTTTTAGGTGCAAAACTTGAAATTCCAGGTATCGCCCACTACAAGAACTACATTTTCTATTCGTTAGGGTTGGATTTTCAAACACCAAGAAGAACCCATTTACTATTTGCGAGATCATTTTCATATTAAACGTTCGTCAAACCTATTAAGTATCGACCGAGTTTTTTAGCGATTTTATCATAATTTCATCCCTATGACGGTTGAATTTTTAAAAAATTGTACCGAGACTACCTATGTTTTTAATGTATTATTTTATCCAGAATCTTAATCCAATGCAAAGGAAAAAAAAACTAAAATAAATTTAATGTAAATAAAATTCCAATACCTGTTTAGTATCCATTAGCAAAAATTTTTACTTTTCCCTTGCGTCGATCTGATGTTTATTAACCGAATTTTTTTCAACATTAACTTAAATGTTAATTATTACATTGATCATTGACATACATTGATCTCATTTGAATGAATAAACATGTTTATATACATAAATACAGTACTTATTTCAATAAGCATTCCCAAATATTGAGAAGTAGCCCTGATGAGAAGTAGCCCTAATGAGAAGTAGCCCAAGTGAGAAGTAGTCCAAGGGAGAAGTAGCCCTAATCAGAAGTAGCCATAATGAGAAGTGGCCATAATGAGAAGTAGTCCATTAGCGAGTCGGTTGCCATAATGAGAATTAGCCCTAATGCGCCTAAACCAATTGCTGGTGGTTTCAGTAAGTTTAGATTATTTTTAGCAATGTAGTTCCGTACCTCCTGAGCTAGTTATATATATATCTCAGAAGGCACCCATGCTTTTTTTTGCATTTTTTTCACCAGTTAGTAACATTCTACAGTCAACAGCCGATTCATTTCGACACAAATGCGACTATTCGCTACTAGATGGCGTTAGTTGTACGATATCATTGTTATTTTCGGATAACTTTTACTACATTTGGATGAATGGATTTTCTCACCTGTAAATCCCAGACTCTAACAGCGGGCGCATGTCCACTCTCGCCCGTCGCCAGATACCTTCCATCAGGTGAGAATGCCACACAAGAGACGCTCTTACGACACGCATTGAGAACGTGGGTCTGCCTGTTCTTGCGAGCATTGTACAGGACCACTGTGCACCTGGAAATTAAGGAAAATGCTGGTGTTAATAATAAATATATTATACCTACTTAACTACAAACGGCCTAACGCCATTGCACCCGCTAAGAAAAATCACCTGGTGTACGTAAGAATTCGTATCGTTCCTGCACACAAACTATTTACATTGCTGTCAAAAAATCGCATTAAAATCGGCCCACTCCTTTAGGTGCTACAATGCCACAGACAGACACACAGGCACACAGACACGTCAAACGTATGACACTCCTCCTTATTTAAGCGTCGAGAACTCGAGAGTTAAACAATACGTAGATACACCGTAGCATAAATATTTGATAGGGGACACAAATCGATCCCGATTAGGGTTACCATATGACAGGCGTTTGCCGCATTTGACAGGCATATTAAGGTTGAGACAAGCGTGCGGCCGGCATTGGTCTGAGACAGGCATTTTTTGAAAACTGTATCTTGTTAAGATTTTTACGTTTATGTATTAGAAAAAAAAAATTATGTCCTCTGATAAATATCAGTAATAGTAATAAATATCCTTCTTCATTTTTATCTGTTAGCCTTTACTTATTGTCGACAGCGTTTTGCTTTAGACAGGCATTTTTCTGAAAAAATCAGGCATTTTAGGTACCATAGACAGGCATCCGTCTATTGACATATTATGGTAACCCTAATCCTGATTGAATAAAATGCCTACCTAAATATGCCACACGGCATTCCCACAGGAATATAAGTTAATAATATCCTTGTTTCAAGGGCAAAGTAATACAGGTTAACGTCTTTAAGTATATTTAGTTTCCAAATCTAATATAACTTGGAAGATACTTGTCTTGTTCAAAGAGATTTAGGTACTTACAAAAGTTTTGCTGAAGATGAGAATGTTAGTAAAGTTTTTATACGGCGGGATTTATTCGCAATCATCAGCAACCCATTAAGTCCCACTGCTGGGCGCGGGTCTCCTCTCCTCTAACTAGAGAGCTGAGAGATTCGATTGATTTTTTGATTGATTGATTCGCAAAATTTATTTGAATCTAAATTTATAAGTCAGCATTTCCCTAAGTATGTGGGTATACCCACTAGTGGGTCGGCAGAATCATGAGTGGGTCTTAAAATAAGATTCGACGGCTAGTGCAACGCTCTTGGTCATCTTTATCTATACTATTCTTATAAAGAGAAAAGATTTGTATTTTTGTATGTAACGAGTAAACTTAAAAACTACTGCACCAATTTCAAAAATTCTTTTGCCGTTAGAAAGCTACCTTATCACTGAGTAACATAGGCTGTATATATGTACGCTACGGCCAATAGGAGCTGAGCAGTGACCAAATAAAGAACGACGGGAGTAGGCCCCCTAACATTCTTCTCTCTTCAAGAGTTGAGTCCCAAATCTGGAAGATTTTGTTAGGTGGGCTGTGACCCATTCAAACAACTTTGGGAACCACTGTTCTAAGTGACTATAATAGCCCGTGGCCCCACCTGCGCGTTTATCCATTCCCGTGACCACTGGAATTATCTTAAAGGTTGAATTTTCAAAAATTTCGTACCCCTGCTTTCTGAAGAACAAAACATATCTTTGAAACCGTACATTTTTCCGGGATAAAAATTAATCTATATACTATTCCAGACAGTAATGCCGTTCTGGCTTGATTCAGTGACATCTATACATATCTATCCACCAAGGACAATAACACATAAGTAGGTAAGTACATTTACATGAGATTACCACAAAATATAACATTCATTGGCACACTGTGATCGAGCGAATCGGCTACGTTGAGAGAATTTTATTAGTAAGGATTAGGTCATACTGTGCGATGTCAGCGGGCTAATATTTGGCCTGAATCTATGCTAATATTATAAAGCCGTAGAGTTAATTTGTTTGTTTTGTTTTAACACTTTATTGCACACAAGAAAATAATAAATACAATAGCAATATATACAAAAAGCATGTACAAAGTCGAGCTTAACTCAAAATTGAGTTCTCTTACAGCAAACCTTAGAGTGTAGAGGAGATAAGTAAAGAAGAGAGCATGAATGAAGTATACAACTAAAGAGAGAGAAATAAAGAGGATGTAAGTAAAATAGAACGAAAAGTAGAGGAAAGGATTATTATATTGTGGTACGTATAGCACTATGCGTAGATATTAAATAGACATACATAAACATACATGTTTGTTTGTTTGAAGGCAATCTCAGGAAGTACCGGTCCGATTTGAAAAATTCTTTTAGTGTTGGATACTCCATTTATCGAGGAAGGTTATAGGGTATATAACATCACGCCACGGGCAAAATAGGAGCTGAGCGGTGGCAAAATAAAGAACGACGGGAGCGAAGCCCCGCGGGACTTCTAGTAATTTATATAACAAAATCATAGCAGCGTATCTTTTTTACATAGCTATGTAGGAGAAGCCGAGCCTGAACGATCTAAGTAACTTCGAAAATGGAAGTGTGCTGCATTTGACTCATTTATATGTCACGTGTATTGAGTATATAAATTATTATTGCACGAATTCACGTTTTCCTTGATTTTTTATTTTTTGATATTTAGATAAGTATTCTATTTTAAAAAACATCCTATGAATAAAATGAGTTTATTTTTGTAAATAACTGTAAGTATATATTTTTAATTCCGTTGTAAATATTTTAATTAATAAATATGTTTTAAATATTCATGAAGAAAGATAATATCTACTACGACTAATACAAGATCGCGTGATTTCTTGTGAATATAGTAATAAAATATAAAGAAACCTGACATTAAATTTTTTAATTAAAATATTTTTATTTTTTCACGTTATGCACCCTGTAGTCAACCTTTGAGAAAAAATCTATCTGTTGTAAAATTACCGTAATATATAAATAACATCAACCCATTAATATCCCACTGCTGGGCAAGGTTCTCCCTCTCCTCTACCCAGTAAGCTGAGAGGGTCTAGGCCGTAATCCACACACGCTGGCCTAGTGCGGGTTGGTAGATCAGATCACTTAGATTTTTTTCTAAATTTAGTATGTAGGTTTCCTCACGATTTTTTCCTTCACCGTTAGCAGATGGTAATTCAATTGCCTAGTATACATTTAAATTCAACAAAGCGAAACCCAGATGGGTACTGCTCGGAATTGAACTCGGACCGCATGATTTGCATGCCAGTCACATCCATTCGGTAACATCACATAATAAAATTACCGAACTCGCTAGACGCTTACAGTGGGACCTCGCCTAAAGAACAAATAGCTAATTATAATGCACATTAGTTAACTTGTCACGTTGTTAACAGCCGGAGCATGGGCGGGAGAGAAAACTTGCATATTGATTAACTAAAATGTGTCACAATTTTAATATTTTAAACACATGTTACAATTTTAATATTTTTATTTTATACCTCAAAAGGAACGCAAACTCGAAGCTCAGAACTCATTTCAGATTTAATCATCACTACATAGTATAAAACAAAGTCGCTGTCGCTGTCTGTCCGTCCTTATGTATTAAAACTACGCAACGGATTTTGAAGCGGTTTTTTTTATAGATAGACTGATTCAAGAGGAAGGTTTATAGGTATAAAATACATACCACGCGGGCGAAGCAGCGGGTGGAAGCTAGTAATTATCTAAATTACAAAGAAAATCTTATGAACATCATAAGTATGTAACAGGTATTCTCTTATACGAGACGCCGATTTTTTTGTATATCAAAACCTACAACCAGTTCGCTGACAGGGTAGAGCTATGAGAAGAAATGATAAGAAACATACATACTCTTCTTAATTCCAAGTTACCACAGAACAATGAAAAGTAAAACTATCTCTGTTCTGTGCAAGTTAATATCTGATATCCGTCTTTTTTGTAATAAAATATAAAACTTTTAAGAAATTTTTACATAACAATTCGAACTATTAACACACATAAAATTGCTGCGTAAATATATGTTAAAGTATCTACCTATATAGCATGATTAAAATCCGCTCGCAGTAAGACCTGTCTCTAAACAATTCTTTATTGTTCTGAGCGTGGGCACACCCTTGTCATACTGTTAATTGATAAACTAGTGAGCGGAATATGAGGCGAGTTGATTAATAAGCGATAGCGATATATTTAGTTTACGGCCAGAGGTTCCGTTTGTGGCCCACAAGACCATTACCGAAATTTAATTCAAAGTATATTTACGTCCCAACTTTTTTCAAAAGCTATTTACTTTTGCGCGATAGTTCAAGACGCCGTAACGGATTTGGTATCTGGATTTATTTAAAAGTCTCACTACCGACCCGGAGTCTAGAAATTTGCCTGGTTGAAGGCAATAAGCTCGACGACTATTCATTATTACAACCGATCGTCCCACTGCTGGGCACAGGTCTCCTCCAAAGAATGTGGAGGGAATTTAGCCTACTATACCACACTGCCACACGGGTCGGTATAGGGATTTGTTTCGAATTTTCCTTTCCTCGCAGTGCTCATTTCTGTATATGGTTGGGTTACGGTACGGTACGGGTTGATATGGGGTAGTGACATTATATATTCTTAATCCGTCACTACACGGCGCCGATTATAACGTGGGACTTAAAGTAGATGGAGAAAATATGTCGGTCTACACGGCCTATGTCGGGCACATCTGCCTACAGCTTCAGAAAAAACCTGTTATTTACAAAATTTACACAGTTAAGTAATTGAAACTTTTAAATGATACCTAATTAATTAAAAAAGATAGGTAGGTACTTTAAACACCTTATCAAACTGAGGCTTTTACCTTTTAGCTCGTACCTAGTATACGCATGTGCTCCCATCAAAACCAAGCATTTAAAAACGCTGCAACACAATAGTTAAATCGCTGTCATTGCCACCTGGCCTTACATTAAATGACAAATACTTCCATGTACTGCTACTTCATGATGCGTGGGGTATACTTGTGATTCAATGAGACACGTGCAAGCGGAAGAGTAGACAGGGGATTTAGTCATAAGCGGGAGCGATTTTATATTTTTTTTCCAGTAGTTCAGCGGCTATTGATAATATATTATGATTAGTTTTTATGATTCGTCATTTTAAACTACAAAGTTTTATCATTAGAAATTAAATATCACTACAAAGTCGCTGTCGCTGTCTGTCCGTCCCTATGTATGCTTAAATCTTTAAAACTACGCAACGGATTTTGAAGCGGTTTTTTTTTATAGATAGACTAATTCAAGAGGAAGGTTTATAGGTTTAAAATACATACCACGCGGGCGAAGCAGCGGGCGGAAGCTAGTAGAGAATAATTATATGTTCTACAATCCTACTTCGTAATAATAATATGATATATATGCAAAAGATATGATGTATGGATAGATGTTCATGACTCAATCACGTCAGAACGGCTGAAAATATAAGTTGATATTAAGCAAATAGATAGATTAATAATGCTCTTTATAAAGAGCTCTCTAAACGCTTGACAGAAAAGTCCGTCACGTGACCAGCGGGCTGGTTATTTTCTTGGCGCAAAGAATAAGCATTGCCATCCAACGTGGCAATGCTGCCAGTCTTTGGGCACGTTTCTGGCGGACAGCGGCATAGATGCGGAGGAATTCTTCGACGCATTTGAATAGGGTTTTTCGTATTTTTGTTTTGTATAGTAATAATAATAACATACCACATTCACACAGCGCCATCTAGTCCCAAAGTAAGCAATTATATTTGCTTGTGTTATGGGTACTAAACAACTGATATACTACTTAAATACATTTTTTTTTGTAAATACATACATACAATAGATAAATTACACCCAGACACAGAACAAACCTTTATGCTCATCACACAAAGATTTGTCCTGGGTGGGGTCGAACCCACGACCTCCGGCTTAGCAGTCAGGGTCACTAACCACTAGACCAACAGGCCAGTCAATAGTAGGTTAGTTTTAGAGGTAAATATTTTCTTGTAGATATTATGTAAATTAAATAATTATTTTCTTAAGAAGTAATTGAATAATAAATTTAACTAAACGATAGATTGTCTGGAAGATACATAGGGTACTTTTTACCGGCATAATACGCGGTAGATTCTTTACCTTCGAATGATTCATGAAAATAAAACCATATATTTTTCGTTTAGACACTCGGGAAATAGTTATTTAGGGGAAAGCTCCCTGGCGAGTAATAAAGGGATAGTTTTACCCTCTAATCGATTATAATAGGGACTATTCCCCCATTAGCCACACCTTTAATAAAACCATTAGGTTTATTAATGCAAAGTCAAATGCAGTTGTTCTTTTAAATTGTGTCGAGAGAATGAATGAAGGAAGAGTGACAAAACAAATATATGAGACAAATGTGAAAGGAAACGTTGGAAGGAAGACCTAGAAGAACGTACCATTACCAAATAGGTGACGTTCTAAAGAAGGCTTGTAGAAAAATGAAATCTAAGTTACACGATTGCCATGAAGGGTATTGTTTTTCGCGCGTATCTTTTATGTTTATAAATTTCTTTATTCCCAAGTTTCTTCCAAACGGCTGGATGAATTTCGACAATTAAGGTATCGTTAGTCTCTTCTCAAAAACCCAAGTGTCTTCATAGGTATTAATAAAAATAAAAAAAAAACAAAACGGTGGACTTTTGGCGCCAAATTGTAAGTAGTTTAATTTTTTTTTTGGCCAAACGTATCGAGTAGTGTTGTTCAGGAATAATAATTACAACCATTTTTCAGTCTCTTTAGTGCGTTGCGTATCTGTTGAATTTTTGCAGTCGGGTTATTTTAATTTTGTAATTATTTACTTGGTATTATAATTTATTTTATTTATTCAACAATAATAAATTAATTTTTATATTTTTTAATTTTACTGCAATAGGCTGAAATGATGATGATGATGATTCAACAATATAAGCTTACAGTTATACACTAGATCGCTTAAATGTTAAGTTAGGTTAGAGTTACTTCGTTTTTGAGATGTCAGAGTGAGAAATAAAATTATAGAATTACTTAATTATCATAAAATATGTCAGCATTAGGATCAATTGTAAAAAAATATTAATTAATTGAATTGCTCTAGCTGTAGGACTATTACTGGTCATGTTTAAGCGCCATGACGGTGGATTAGTAAGAAGTGGATGTTGTCTCCGTCCAGCACCTCGTGTATATTGATCGGCAAAAAAATGCAAGCATTCCCGTACGGTGGGATTGTCAACCCTATTTACCAGCAATAGACAGTAGTGTAAGATAATAAGATATAAATCGCTACGCTTCTCACAATAACATGACCGTATACTTATACTTGGCTGTTAAGTATGTGGCGCAGAGAGTGCGCTAACGTACTTTCTCACGACACAGCGCACCGCTGTCTACACAGTACACACACATTGATTTGTTAATCATTTACACGAAGAACGTGTTGAATATACAATTATTTTACTACTAGCTTTTACCCTCGGCTCTGCCCGTAATAATCTATCATTCATTTCAACCCATAAACGTCCCACGTTACTTGCTGCGAACGGTCTCCTCTAAAGAATTTGGAGGGAATTTAGCCTGCTTAAGGCTGATGAGTTTCTTTGGTCGATCCGGTTCGATTCCCGGGTCGGGTGAAAATGGTATTATGTTTTTCTATCATGAAAAGTGATGTTGATGAGTTGAGTGAGTTTCGTAAACAAATGTTCCCCGTTGATGACAATACGCTCGCGGTTCGTACCCTATTTCATGGGACCAAACATAGCTGGTGAAATGTGGATGTAATACACCCCTGCCTACCCCTTCGAGGAAACAGGCGTGATGCTATGTTATATTACTGAAATTAATTAAAAAAATCTTTTTGGTTAAGATATCCCATTTATCGAGGAAGGCTTTATATAGGCTTTATAACATCACGCTGCGACCAATAGAAGCTGAGTAGTAACCAAACAAAAGCCTTATTTAAATAATTTCCCTCGTCTCAATATGTCACCCGTCATCCGGTTGTCAACCTTCGAACTGTACTATACGGAAACGGAAATGATGGTTATTGACCTGACGACTTTGCTTGACTTATAATGTCATTACCAGACGTCATGGTCCACTGCTGGGCGTGGGGTTAAGGTAAACCATGCTTGAAATATAAAGTACTAGATTTTTCATAAAATTATTAGCCGTTGTCCGGAGCATCGCATCGCTCCCGTAGATCTTTGTAAATTTCTTTATTGCCACGTTTCTTCCAAATGGCTGGATGGATTTTGACAATTAAGGTATCGTTAGATACTGCTCATAAACCCAAGTGTCCTTAGATAGGTATTAATAAAAAAAAAAACAAAACGGTGGACTTTTGGCGTAAAATTGTAAGTAGTTAACCTTTGTTTTCTTACCATACGTATCGAATTGGGTATCAAAATAAAGAGAATCAAATAGAGATTACAAATATATACATATGTTATGTATTTAAATTTAATCAGGAATAATAATTACAATCATTTTTCGGTCTTTTTAGTGCGTTGCTTATCTGTTGCTTTTTTGCAGTCGGGTTATTATAATTTTTTACTTGTTATCTATACTTACATTATAAATAGGAAAGATTTGTATTTTTGTATGTAACGAATTAACTTAAAACTACTGGACCAATTTCAAAAATTCTTTCGCCGTTAGAAAGCTACCTTATAACTGAGTAACATTGGCTATATAACATCACACTACAACCAACAGGAGCTGAGCAGTGACCGAATAAAGAACGACGGTAGCTAGATATCTAGACCGAATTTCACGTGTTATTTATTTATTATTTTAGTGTATTTGTAACATTTTAGCACTAAGATGATTACGATCATCGAGGTTAAGCAACGCTCGGCAAGGTCAGTCTTTAGATGGGTGACCGTTTGCGGCAATTTCAACAAGAAACTTAGAATGTCTTCGCAAATAAACAATTCAGAGACATGCCCGTTGCGACTAGACAATAAAGGTAAGTGCACACTATATCGATTAGGGTGTGGTCACACCGCGCCCACCTCACCCCACGCTTTAAAGTTCACAGCGGTCAATATTTAGTGTGGTGTTATTTTGATTGTAAAGACTTGAAGAGGGCTAAGGAAAATATTATGTCCGGGAATTACTATTAAGAGCGTATTTACAAACAGAGTCGCTATTTAGTGTCATATTTCGTGGTTTTCAATTTTTATTCGGAGCTATATTTTAAAAACTAGCTTTTGCCCACGACTTCGTCCGCGTAGATTTCAATATTACATAGATCTTTGTTTTAAGTGCCATTCATGAATTCCACAACACCACCAAAAACAACCCATCAACTCACTTCTTAACTGAAGTTCACATACAACTTGAAAAACAAAGAACTGTCTGTTTAATATTTAAGTTTATTTTGTAAAATATTAAAAACAACATTTTAAATTTCTATCCCAATACTAATTTGCAAGACGTTAACTTCAAAACATAGATCTTTTCATACAACGCTTCATCCCCAATTTCACCCTTCCAAAGCCACCCTTGTCAAAAATATTGATAAGGGTATTTTTTGTTTTTTTACCCCAAAACAAATTTTCAAAAATTTCATACAATGGTTTTTATCCCTTTTTATTCCCTTTGGTTGAATTTAAAAAAACCCTTTCTTAGTACATCTCTAGACATTAGGACAAACACACCCTCCAAATTTCAAGTCGCTAAGACCAGTGGTTATGCTGTGCGTTGTCTGTCAGTCAGTCAGTCAGTCTGGACAAAGCCTTTTATAATATATATAGATATATTCGCTACACTTTTTGGAATTACGTGAAAGTGTATTAAAAAGTTAAGTATACGTAATGTTTACAGTTATTTTACTATGAAAATAACGCCTTGCAAGTTCCAATGTGTTATTTGCATATAAATAGAACTGTAAATGCAATGATTTCTTACGTTTTACACACAAAATTAAGTTCACCTGTATGTTACGCTTTGACAACAAATCAATGCAGTTTTATTTCTTTTTAAAAATCAATGTTTTCATAGAGTCAAATTATATTATCTATCACCAGTATAGAGTATGTATTTGTTTCTTTTTAAAAATAAATAAATGGGTCCATTAAATAAAATTAGGTAGTAAATTCCAGTATTTTAGAGTACTTTCCCTCCCGGTGGCATTAGAAATCCGCCATGTTTAAATTGATCTTTCTTGAGAACTGCCGCATCGGTTTAATTTTGTAAAGTAACTCTATATTATGAAGATAAAAGTCGAGGCCAGCGATCTAGCAGCTAGGATTTATTTTTTGATATGTGATGATAATAAATTTTAGGCCAAAAAACTCTACCAGAAAAACAGGAATGTCACCGTGGCGCAGTGGTTAAGGTGGTCGCCTCGCCACTACATCGCCGTGCTGGGTGACGTGGGTTCGATTCCCACACGAGACAAATATTTGTGTGATTCATAGATATTTGTTTCTAGTCTGGGTATACTTTGTGTCCGTTAGTTTCATGTTTGTAAAGCTCCCCGCGACACAGGGTTTGTTCCCTAGTGCGGGCGTTGTTTTAAAAAAATAATTACAAATGTTGTACGTCCCTATAAATCACTTTCAGGATTATCTACAGAACTTGGCACTCGTCTAGAGAGAGAAGAGAACCCTATGCAGGCAAGTATACTGCGAGAAAAGGAAAATTCGAAACAAAACCCTATACTAACCCGTCTGGCCAGCGTGGTAGTGACTAAATTCCCTCCACATTCTTTGGAGGAGACCCGTGCCCAGCAGTGGGACGCTTATGGGTTCTAATTATGAATTAAATCCAAATGTATTATACATACATATAGATCACGCCTCTTACCCAACAGAGGGGTAGGCAGAGACTATTTCCTTCCACTTGCTACGATTCTGACATATATCTTTGGCTTCTTCAACATTCATCAGTCTTTTCATACATTCTCGCCGGTTGAGGGTACTCCTGATCGATCCCTTCTTTAGAACGTCTCCTATTTGGTCATGATACGTTCTTCTAGGTCTTTCACTTCCAACGCTTCCTTTTTCGTTTCCATTTTTGGAAACGTATTATATTTTAAGGAATACTTAAATTGCCCGACGTTTCGATCGAATTGCACAGATGGTAATCAACCAAAGACCACGATTCAATTATATATCTATACAAATAAATAAAATTGGTGTGTCTGTTTGTAATATTAAAATAACCGCTTTTTGCTACATATACCAAAATAACATTTTTTACTATTTTTTCTGTCTGTCTTTCTGTCTGTCTGTTTGTTCCAGTTAATCTCTGGAACGGCTGGCACGATTTTGACGAAACTTACACTGGCATATAGCTGATGTAATAAGGAGTAACTTAGGCTACCGTTATTTTAGAAAAATTATAATATTATTATAAAAAAAAGTAATGTTTCTTTTGTTTAATTCCACGCGGACGAATTCGCGGGCAGAGCTAGTAAGAATATAAGATTACTTCGACGTATATAAGTTTAAGTTTTGAAGGTAAACATTAAACATCCATCCAATTTGCGGCTCTAAGCGTCTTTAAACAGCAATTTTCACCCACTAAAACATTTAGGTCGTACAAATTGGAGTGCACGTGCAATTCCCTCAAGTCAAACATCTTGCGGGTGCTTTCTGACCGGAAAATTGAATGTACCGCACCGTGTAATATCAGGGAATGGTTAAAGTGATATTTGGAGATGGAAATTATATTTGACGTGGAAATATTAACATTTAGTCGCGGATTATATCTAAGGCGAACTAGGCACGTGCCTAGTGGCACTAGGGTACAAAGGGGCGCGTGCGCGGCAAAAAATAAACATAACATAACATAGCATCACGCCGTTTTCATCGAAGGGGTAGGCAGAGGTGTTTCCCACCCACATTTCGCCAGCTATGTTTGGTTTCATGAAATAGGGGGCGAACGCAATAATGTGTATAAAAATTGAGATTTGTGAATTTGGCGCCTCTTGAATCTGCCGCCATGAGCAGCCCCCCCCCCTCCCCCTCATGCTTAGATCTGGGACTGGCTAGTTCTTTCCCACTGTGAGCACGATTATTTATTATATCGATAGGTATCTATCATAGAAAGCATAATAGCCGTGCCACACGGTTGTAAACTTGCGTTCCAACAGTGGTGACTTTGGTTGCCACTTGCCATCCGCGTAGTTAGTATGAAATTTGGTTTACAACAGCCGCTTGGAATCCACCAAGGTCACCTCTGTTGGAAGGCAAGTTTATAACCGTGTGGCACACGTTTAAGAGTAGATTACTTACCCAGCTGGATAGGCAACAAGTTCTGTGTTGGGATCGCAATCCAAGGCCGCATTACTGCTCACTGTCAGACCGAGGACACTCTCCAATTTTATCTGTGGACAAACAATAATCTTAATAAGTACAGTAAAGTACACATACGTACCAACAACACAATCACATGCGCGTCGCCAATATTAATTTGGCTCCATTTAAATTTTTTAAAGAGAAATACATATACGTTTCCGTATAGTGACGGATTAAGAATACATAATGTCACTACTTCATGTCAATCCGTGAGTGTCGTAAAAGGCGACTAAGGGAGTAAGGGAGACCTTATGCAGACAAAAGCACTGCAAGAAAAGGGGTCGTCCATTAATCACGCGAGGCTCATAATGGGGGCGAGCAGGGTATGGTGATATATCACGTGTATGTATTTATTTTTTGAACGCGCTATTTCTAGACCCAATAACGTCTGTCTGGACATTTTTTCACGTTGCATCATTTTCCAGCATTAAATTATACCTTAATGAAAGGTAATTTTAAGTTAGATTTCTGAAGATATTCTGTACTAAAAAATTAACGTGATATTGCATAGGGAGAGAAGCTGATCAAAAATCTCATCAGGGGGAGAGGGAAGTGTAAAAAACTGCTAAAAAAACATAACGTGATTAATGGACGTCCCCTTATTATGGTATATCTTAAAACCTACAATACGACCTACGATAACATTAGAAAAACACATTATCTCAAACTCAATGCCACATACCTAAATAGTAAAATTTTACGCAACTGTTTATATAATGTGTCTACGTCCTTATACGCTTAATCTACATACAAACAATACTCATATGTATATATAAATATATAATAAAGTATGTCTGTTGTAATGATTGCGAACGGCAAAGAATTCTCGGTTTAAAAGAGACACCTGGTAGGCTGGTAAAGAAAAATCTTCTTGCCAGCTGTCTAATATCAACCCGCATTAGAAACTCTATCAGCTCTCTAGAAACAGGAGAAGAGACCCGTGCCTAACACGTGCACTGGACGTTTAGACCTTCAGCACACGAGGTGGTGAGGCGGGCCGGGCCAGCTGACCGCCGTGAATCGAACAAACCAGTTTGTTTGCACCAACACAGCAGCGCAGCAGCGGCAGGGCGGCGCAGCGCGGGCGGACGCGGCGCGCGGCCAGGGGCGTCTGAGAGAGGGCCGAGAGCCGAGCGCATCGGCGATTCTGCCGTATGCAGTCGCACTCCCACTCTCATTCTTGCTCTAGTAAGGTTTATAACAAACGACGGGATGGGGCGGCTCGGGGCGGGCCGGTGCGGGTTGGGGCGGGCCGGTAATTTTCAACGTGAGCGATAGAACAACGCGTACCCACCCGGTGAGCGGCTGCGGGCCGGGGCAGGCCGTTCTTTTTATCCGCCGTCTGCGTTAGCAGTATACGATTCCCTTTGTTCTATCGCTCGCTGTGGAAATGACTGGCCTGCCCCGCCCCAAGTTTGTTTAAGGCCTAAATTACAGTTCTAAGTGACAGAAAAGGATAGAAGAAAATTAAAATGCGATTCGATGCGGCTATACGTAAACCACAAGCGACACCGTATATCTAGTCTAGTTTCACTATTTGCCTACGCAAGGCTGTAGTTGTGCAAATATCTAAGAAAACCTTGGTTGTATTAGATAAACCTATGTTTGTTGAGATATTAGACACAGGCGGGGGCCCGCCATTTTAAGTTATGCGTTATATAAAACTGCGTCTATTTGCCAGAAGTGTTTTAGAGATTGCCACTGGTTTTATACACACACATTTCGCTAGTCAAACCATGTCGCCTAGTACTTTAAAGTGATTTACCCGATTCAGGTATCGAATCCAGGACCTTGGAACACTAAATCAGTTCATTCTGATACATTTTAGGGCTATATTTTTTATTTTAATAGCATTGCGTTAGGATCTATTAATAATATTATGTGTTATCAAAAATATCTACGCCACTATCTGTCAAAAAAAAAGTATACAAGTTTTAAGCGTAATTACGTTTGTAAGTACTTAAAAACGCAAATATGAAAACGTACTAAAACCTCAATTAAACAACTAAATTAGCTCAAAACGCACATCCACATCAATGCAAATAAAACAAAAAAAAATCGAATCGAAAGTTTCAAACAAAACATTGTTGTCTTTGCGTCAATAAAAAAATAAAAACAAAAAAACATATGTTCCAAGTACAAATTCCGCGCGCTGTCAAGGTCGAATGACACTTGATCCAAGATGGCGGACTAGTCGTCCTTGCTACGCATACGAGGATGTGCCGACGTATAACCGTTGTTTTGTGGCCTTCTGAGTCAAGGGGAACGGGTTTTATAAATAGAATGGTCATGTCGCGTAGTTTAACTTAAGTCTACCGTTACTGCTTTACCCCTGTGCGTGTTACCGTGATGTTTTAGTCTAGAACCTTCTTAGTAAACAGATTATCTAATACCAGATTATTTGTCATATTAATTTAACAACTGTGACGAAACGATTCATATGATCGCTCTCCGTGTAGTGACGGATTAAGAATACATAATGTCACTACCCCATCTCAACCCGTGGGTGTAAAAGGCGACTAAGAGACTAACTTTATGCATGACAATGATCGCTAAGCCTAGTGTCGTGAGTTAGATTCACACACGAGACTAATATTTGATTCATAGATATCAGTTTAAAGTCTGGGTGTACTTTGTAGCCGTTGATTGTGTGTTATTAAGTCCCCCACGACCGCTTGTTCCCCGCGTCGCGCGTCAGTTGTTGAATTTTAATTTAAAAAACTTGTTTCTACTATATTACAGCAGGCTTTAAAATAGTTATTGATTCAAATCTCACTGTTCATTAAAGATATGAACCAAAACCAAAAATAAACCATAGAAATAAACATTATTTGAACCAATCAATCAATTTTAACGAGCTTAAGACTAAGTCTCCTCGAAATCATACTCAAAATTAATATATGTTTTAAATATAAATATCATTCAAAAAATATTTCAATGACTCCTGTTCTAACCTGTAAGAGTAATAATGCAACAAATTAACAAAAAAAAAATTATCTTTTTCGTTCAAAAACAACTTCCACAGATTATATACCTAGTTTTGTCACTACAGTCTATGGAAATATTATGACGAGAATTATTACTGGGTGACATTGACGTCCTCCATGCATATATATTCACCAAGGAACTTTTATCTCCTAACTAGGATTTTCACATACAAGAGTGACAATAGTTAGTCAAATGTTTTTCTCAAGCACCAGAATTTAGATTTGCGGGACAAAATAGAACCGGGAAACATCGCCTTAATAATTTCTATAAAAAAAAAGCTATAAGATAGTATCAACAAATTATCTAAGTGATTACTCGATCAAACTTTCATTTCGATAAAATTTAACATCGCGTCGCTTTCACTATGATTGATATATAACAGATGCAGTTAAAACTGTGGGAATTATATATAAAATAGAGATACACCAATCTCTATCGCCAAAATACCTTCAGGCCGCTTTCTTTTGTCTTTCTCTCTTCCTTTCTGTCTGATCCGCTAACTCCTCATAAACTACTCAACGAATTTTGATTTTGATGCGGTGTTTGCCATCAATTAGATATTTTTTCATGGAATATTTATGTAGGTATATAATTAAACCTAATTGAGTACCTTGTGATATTGGGCTATTCCAAAACGTATGTCAAATTTCACACAGAACCTTTCAGTCGTTCTTGCATGATTAAAGAACAAACGATCAAATATCCATCCATCCATACAAACTTTCACATTTATAATATTAATTTAGTAATATTTACAGGTATTTTGAATGTTTTAAAATGATTTATATTGCTTGATTTGGGACTAGATGGCGCTGTGTGAATGTGGTGAAATATTATTATATATTATAACTAGCTTCCGTCCGCTGCTCCGCCCGCGTGTTATGTATTTTATACCTATAAACCTTGCTCTTGAATCAGTCTATCTATTAAAAAAACTGTTGCGTAGTTCTAAGATTTAATCTTTATCTATCAAAATCCGTTGCGTAGTTTTAAAGATTTAAGCATAGATACATAGGGATATAGGTAGGAGAAAGCGACTTTATTTTATACTAAGTAGTGATTATTATTTTACCGGTAAATAACATTTAAGTTAACCCTTTCAGAAAATATTTTTGAAATGAAGTAAGTATAAAAAAAGATTTCTCTATGCCCAACCTCTGTAAACAAAATGAGTCACTTAAAGACACTTGAAGTGTCACAGGCCACTCGCAGCTCCCACACATACAAGATCAGTAATTGAAACTGGACTAGATAATGATGCCCTAAGGCTGTATACTGACAACTTTATATTTAGACTTTTTGCTGGGAACTGAATAAGAGATTTCCCCCGGCAGGGTACCAACATTGGGTGACAGAATCCATGTGCATGGAGAACGCTATTTCTATGCGGAAAGGTTAAGAATTAAAAAAACGGGTATGATATTCATCAACATCATCATTTTAACTCATACACGTCCCACTGCTGGGCACGGAACTTCTCCAAACAATGTGGAAGGAATTTAGCCTACTATACCACACTGGCCAGACGGGTTGGAATAGGATTGGTTTCAAATTTTACTTTTCTTGCAGTGCTCTTGTCTGTATAAGGTTCCTTAGTCGCCTTTTACGACACCCATGGGTTAGTTATTTATCCTTCACTACAAGGAAACTGCCTAAAAAAACTAGAGTTGAGATCTTTCTTAAGTGTCTATAGGTATTGATTAAGATTCCAAAGTTACTCATAAGCTCTGCTATTGTAAAAAACAAGTTTTGAAAACAAACTTTGTCGCTCTCAGCGAGTAGACCAACCGTTCTACATCAAAACATGGCCAAGGTATGTGCGTAGGACAAGCAATGTCGTATAATTACATTCCGACTGGAATACTAATCGTTCGGAATATTCTAAGATTATACCCGCGTCTATGATAAAGGCAATATTATTATATAAATGTCATTGCGTTAAAATAATAATAATAAAGTCAGTACCATAAAATTTGATTGTCATTCATATAATATTAATAAATAGATGTTACAATAAATCCAACATTGTTATTAGGTATAATGCCAGTTTATATATCGATTACCTCAAACATATTTGTTGTACCTACTACTCCTTGTGATCCAAAAATTCTTTAATTGAGTAAAAATATTTTGCGTGAGCCAATTTTTCAACGCCGAGATAAATTTATGAAGGGGTAACTCTTTTAAGTTATTTGGAATTTTATTGAAGATTTTTATACACATAGAGTAGGAATTCTTTTGAAACCGGCTCGTTCCTCTTGAATCAGTCTATCTATTAAAAAAAAACCGCATCAAAATTCGTTGCGTAGTTTTAAAGATTAAAGCATACATAGGGATATAGGGACAGAGAAAGCGACTTTGTTTTATACTAAGTAGTGATTAAGTAAATAACAAAAGTTTAGCATTTAGGTATTAAATTACAAGTTTAAATAAAATATATTGGTGTCAAAGAATTCTCTCAAACTATAATAAAAATGTAGTTAACCACCTTTTCAAACAAGGGAACTTAGCTTACTACACCACGCTGGCCAGACCTGTTGGGTTGGAATAGGGCTTGTTTCGAATCTTCCTTCTCTTGCAGTGCTCTTGTCTGCTTACTTCGTTAGTTGCCTCTTATGACACCCACTGGTTGAGATGGGGTAGTGTATGTATTCTTAATCCGTAAGATCAAACGACAAATGTATATTCATTCAATTATTTAAACAAATAGACTGTCAGTATATCTCTATAGGATACTTAATAACTTTAACGAGTATCAACCGTTGTAGGTGGAATAGAATGACATAATGCTTATATAACATCGAACTAATAGATAAACAATGTAAGAAGAGGTATATCACTATACAATTTTGAACCTTATAACAATAAACAGATGAGAGATATTGCTACACATGTAAATGTATCTTATACCTGTTTTAAAGTGATAACGCGACATGTGTGAACTGAACGCCTACAATGAATTGCAACTTAGATTTGAAGGTGTGACCCCATATTTGAATCCATCATATCAAAGTTTATTTAAGCTTTAATAAGTATTACACTATTAAGATAAATATAACGATGACTGCGTCTGTTATATAGCGGGAAAAAGACCTGGGTTTGATACCTGGGTCAGAACAGTCTGGAATTGTGATGGATAAGAGGCCGGCCACACCGGATGCGTAAGTGTAGATGCCCATACCACTCTAAGAACTGATGCTGCAGCAATAAGCTGCGTTTTTTATATAAGTACAGATACGCGTGCCATAACAGATAAAAAAATATTCTTTCGTACAGTTTTTATTATTAACCCAATTATATCTATAGCGGTACAGAGGCGGACAGACAAGGGGCTTTCTTCATTGGCCGGCCGGGCCTGGCACCGAAAATTTAAATTGATAGAAGTCAGTGATGATCATAGATTTATTGTTTTTATATTTATTGTATTAATTTTGTTCCTTTGTCCAAAGTATAGTTACATATAATATACGCTTTACAATTTTTTACAAAAAAATCCATCAAAATTGAAATTCAATAAGAATCTGTTGACGTCGCGGCATTGGTGGCAACAACGCGAGGTCTGTGATGGCAACTTTCACTGTCTAATGTCACTTACAAGCCAATATAGATATTTTTGTTTACGTTAGTTAAAATAAATAAATATCCGCGTGTATGAGCCGCCTCGCTCCGCACTGCCCCGCCCCACCACTCCTCTCTCGGCAGTAGTCTAATCTAGCCTGTTTTCCCGATATTTTAAACGATTCCACTCCTCTCCGCCAATGCTGTTTCCTTTGAAGCGGAGTGGAGAAGAGATGTGGATTTCAAACCATGTGATTGGTGAATCGCGGCACAGCTCGTCTCCGCACCGCTCCACTCCGCCTCAGTGGAACCGCACCCTTACTCTAAGTAAGGGTGGTAAAGCAATTTTATTCGCCACTATTATATATATCTATGGTGAGGGGTGTGTGGGTGGATTTGTCCCGTTAAGAGGGTTAAAGGCCAATCCCATAAGGGAAATCGTACACACCCAAAACCACGTGGGCAGTCCGTGGGTTAACACTTTCATTCTTCACTATTTAACTTTTAGTTTCTACAAACCGGTTCTCAATAGCTTTTAAAGATAGCCTTAATGCGATAACAAGATATGTATTGCATTATTTCTGATGAATGAATTAAATTGGTTTACTTGAAGACACTGCGTCCTACTCCTACTAATATTATAAATGCGAAAGTTAGAAAGGATGTTTGTTTGTTAAACAATTACGTATTAAAAAAAAATCAAAGAAATTGCTCCGATTCATCATCATCATCACCATATCAGCCGTAGGACGTCCACTGCTGGACATTGGCCTCCTCAAGAGACTTATAATAGGGCTGGTTGTATGCGGGCTGCATCCAGCGCGATCCTGCTGTTCGGATCAGATCATCTGTCCACCTTGTGGGTGGACGTTCTACGCTGCTCCTATTAAAATTAACAAGTACCTCGTAATCTATAATATAAAAATGAATCGCTAAATGTGTTGGTAAGCGCATAACTCAACAACGCCTGGACCAATTTGGCCAATTCTTTTTTTTTAATGTTCGTTGAAGTTCAAGGATGGCTTTTAAGTTTTTTTAGTTTTTATATAGGTAGGTAGGGTAGGTAGGTAGGTAGAGTAGATAGATAGGATAGGTAGGTAGGTATACTTTCATAAAATCATAAATTAAGTAGGTGATACGAAGTTCGCCGGACAGCTAGTATGACAATAAATTGCGATGTTGCCATTCTTCTGTTTAAAGCTCTGAAACATTCACTTGTAATAAGAATTTGTGTGAATGTTATATAACAGCACAATAAATGCAAGCTTTTTTACATTTAGATTGCATTTCAGCGAACCTTCAAATTTGACATGTTCGTGAACAATCACGAATGTTTGTGTTCGCTCGAATGTTCGTCATAATATTTGTGTCTTTGTTCGCTGTTCAGTATGGTATAAAGAGATACTTTGAATAACATATTTTCCTTAAAACTAGATGCGATATTCCAGCAACCATTTTGGTACAAAACACCATAAAATTACCATATAAACGTAATATTTCACGAATATAACCTTTCTAAGTCTGTTTGACATGCGATTACACCATCACTGTAGTACTACTGCGGAGAAAATGAAAGCAATGTGATAAAAACTTTGCTTTCCCATGACTTCGTTGGATATTACGAACTTTAATAGTACCCTCCATTTTTCTTTTGCAATCCAGACTTAAGACTGCACTCTACACTACTGACTAAATCTGGTACCCTTAGACACAGGTCTGTAAAATGTTATGGTGTCGTTTTCCATAAACGTCCCACTGCTGGGCACGGGTCTCCTCCAAAGAATGTGGAGGGAATTTAGCCTACTATACTACGCTGGCCAGACGGTATAAGGTTTGTTTCGAATTTTCCCTTTCTCGCAGTGTTCTTTTTCTTGAGGTTATTCTCTTATGACCGATTTCAATAATCTATCTATCTATGGATTTGGCTACTAAAGTTAGAATTTTGACATAAGCTCCATACAAAATGTGTCAAAATTCTAAATTTAGTAGCCAAATCCATAGATAGATAGATTATTGAAATCGGCCTTTAGTCGCCTTTTACAACACCCACGGGTTGAGATGGGGTAGTGACATTATGTATTCTTAATCCGTCACTACACGGATAAGCTCGATAATTAATCCTAAATTAATCAATCCATCTGTCATTATATTTTTTTATATTTTTCACACGATAGAACATAATCATAATTTTTGTGTACCTATCGAACTACTTACCTGTCATTATTATGAACATACCCAAGATCCATTGTCAAAGGCGACGACAATAATTTAGATTATCTTTTGTTTAGATATAATGTTATCATGTAAGTGACAATTTTGTCTTAATGATAATAAAGATCTTATATTATTATGTATCAGAACAACAACAGTTCAGTAATATGACTTAACAACCTGCTTAAGTTATTACTTAATAAATTACTTCATGTATTATGGTTTGCCAAGAACGTGACTTGTGTTTTTATTATTATAAACTCATGCTTATATAGACGCCGTTTGGGTTCATGCCAACCAACTACAGGTACCAACCCGCACTAGGCCAGCGTGAGTGGATTATGGCCTAAACCCTCTCAGCTCTCTAGTTAGAGGAGAGGAGACCCGATCCCAGCAGTGGGACTAAATGGGTTGCTGATGATGAAGAGGGTTCATACAGAGTAGTTCGATATTTATGTGTGAGCAATATTTGTTTTTATTTTTTCAATACATTGTTTAGGATTAAATGAACTTGTATTAAAAAGTTATGTATACGTAATGCTTATACCTATTTTACTATGAAATTAACGCCTTGTTGCGGCGTGACGTTATCGGAGGTGGGTTTTGTTGGGTTTGATGAAATGAGAATCTGCAGTCTTCCTTGATGCCGTTTATTGGGACACGATACATAAGTACAACAGTGACGTGTATTACGGTCGGAGGTGGTCCCTACGCAGTGGTACGTATCTATGTATATAACTAAGCAACTCGTATATCTGCAAGCGCACGATGGTACGCAGATCGCGTCGACACGCCCTGCAAGTTCCAATGTGTTATTTGCATGTAAATAGAACTGTAAAAGCATTGATTACGAATCTTTTACACACTTTTCATCTAATTCTAAAAAGTGTATTGAAAACATTTAAAAAAAATAGCTCCGATTAAATTATAATAAATAAATCACGTAATTTGAGCTATATATCGCCATATTCTCCTTATCACAACGTTTGATAACAATACAAAGTTAACTCACGCCCCAGTCCTTGACTGTTGCGAATGATAATTAGAAACACTAAGCATTAATTAATTACTAATTACTTTGAAGCTGCTAACTTAGTTTAAACACAGTTTAGATGAAAACAGCTATGACATACTACATGTACATGTATTGAAAAACAGATCTGCCCCCCTAGACAAGTGGCAGTCGATACAATCTGTCTATTCTATCGACATGTCAAATTAGTACATTGATCACGTGACATGTCGATAGCTTATGTCAGAGATGTGTTCAAATGTATTGAAGTGACATGTCGTTCAGTATAGATAGATAGAAGCGATTGCCAATTGTCTAGGGGGCTTTGTTGTGAGCGCACGCAAACCAAGACTCGAAAAGGACCCGACAAGGTAACACAAACACAGTTTTATTTACTCGTATATATATGGCATTTCTGTAAAACGGTCTCATAGCACATGCAGCGTTTAGTTTGTCTTGTTGTTCAAAATATCATTGAAGAACAGCAAACGATTACCCGTCAAAATCGGTCCAGCCCTTTTGGAGATCAGCCGAAACCCGGCTCCCGAAACAGGACAAACAAACTGACCGACAGACAAAAATTAAAAAAACAATCTTCTTTTATTAGTATTGTATTTCTTTGATGCATTTAAAGTTCTTTGTTTTGTAACCATATCATCATCATATCAGCCCAACGTCCACTGTTGAACATAGGCCTCAACTAATTTCCGCCACAGCATATGTATGATATATTTATTAAATAATTAATAAATGATTCACAATTTATTTTAATTATTTTAAATTAATCACTTTACGTAATATTGTACGAAATGAACTAGCTGCTGCACTATAAACTGTAACATTAATGTATGACAAAAAATTGCAACAAGAAAACAATTACATTAGAACAAAAAACTGTGGTTTCCTTATTCATTGCGATGAACAAAATTAAATTGTAATAATGTGTGTATTATTTCTTCATTTATAGATATAAGCATCCTTCAACTGTGTTTTTTTTATTAAAGATAATTTATTTTTAGATTTATAATATTTGTTATTAAAAATGACTGGCTACTAAATATGACTGGCCTGTTGGTCTAGTGGTTAGTGACCCTGACTGCTATACCGAAGGTTGTGGGTTCGATCCCCACCCAGGACAAATCTTTGTGTGATGAGCATAACGGTTTGTTCTGTGTCTGGTTGTAATTTATCTATAATATGTATGTATTTACAAAAAAAAATGTATTTAAGTAGTATATCAGTTGTTTAGTACCCATAACACAAGCAAATATAATTGCTTACTTTGGGACTAGATGGCGCTGTGTAAATGTGGTAGAATATCATATTATATTATTATATTTGTTATTGGTTGGCTTTGAGGTACTGTAAAATGTATTAAAATACGAAAATACATACATACATATACATCACGCCTCTTTCCCAACAGAGGGGCTGCCCATTTCCATCCACTTGCTACGATTCTGACATACATCTTTTTTTTTTTTACGTTCCGCCTGATGGTAAGCGGTTACCGTAGTCTATGGGCGCCTGCAACACCAGGGGCATCACGAGCGCGTTGCCGACCCTTAAGAAACCTATTCACTCCTTTTTTGAAGAACCCCTTTTTTTGGCTTCTTCAACATTCATCAGTCTTTTCATGCATTCTCGCCGGTTGAGGGTACTCCTGATCTGTCCCTTCTTTAGAACGTCACCTTTTTGGTCATGGTACGTTCTTCTAGGTCTTCCCCTTCCAACGTTTCCTTTCGCATTCGCCTCATATATTTGTTTTGTCATATTAATTTGTTATACAAAGGATGAATTATATTAATTGCCATAATTACAATTTGAAAAGAGAATAAGTACTGTTAGGTGCTCCTAATATTAATAACTAGTTACTCACCTCGTACGCTGGAGTATTTAGACTGTCCCTGATGACGGGCGCGCTGTTCCTTGGCCCGATATACGCCATATTCACATCTTAATAACATTTAACTATTACACAAAACTTTTTATCTACCCTACATATAAGTAGGAACAAAAATAACTACGTCTAACTTCAATTTTTCACTGGGATAATACGCAGATTTTTTTGTCAATAACTGTTATTTTTCACAGATACACAACACTAATATTTTTCACTGTTCTTTGTGGTATCGAGTAGTGATTTCAGATGTGTCACTGATAAATTAGAAAAAATAATAATATTAAGTCGTTGCATCGTGATTTTATTTAGTAGGCCACTCTACTGAGGCCCCCGTCTATGATTAAATAAGTTATAATTAGAACAAGCTTTTTTTAAAAAAAATAACTAACTTCAACTTGAACGAAAACAACAAGGTCTAATCGTGTATTTAAAGAATATAGCCTGACTCCTAATTGTTAAGGAGTTGTACCTTCCATCATCAGCTTGAGATAAATTATGAGAAACATGGTAAGTGCCTATAAAATTTGAGGGTTGCCCTCGATTTCTCCAGGAACCAATCATCAAACCCTGTCCTAATGACGAACACTATACACTATACACAATATTGCTAAGTCTCAATCAGTCTCCGAGAAGTGATTCAAATCTTTTTGGTGAGATTTGTAAACAAAAGTAAATTATATAATATAATGTTTGATAAAAAAAAAAAAGTATTGCAACGCAGTCTGCAGTCTCGTATACACTTCCCATCCGGAAGTGTATACGAGACTGCTGCGCGTTATGTTCCGGGTTCAAATCCCGTGTCGAGCAAAAATATTGAAATTCTCAGCATCAACCTGCGTTTGGAAAACTATAATATTATTTTATAAGGGACCTAAAACAATTTTGAGATTCAAGTTTTGTTTGTGTTCAAAACATTGATCAAAAGGTTGACCAGCTTATAAGATCGAAGCTTATGAAATCCAGAGTTGTTTGTCTCAAACAAGCTATTCCTTTGTGAATAAGTTCCGCCATATTGGCTTTCATATTGGATGGCTAGCGAACTGTTTTCTGGGGCAAGAATATTGACGTTTCATCTCGTAAGTTAAAATGCTGTGCATTTCGGAATTAAACTATTTTTAATAAACTCGTTTTAGATTTAGCGTTTCTGTCTATATAGAACCGACAAAAACACATTTTTACAATGTAAAATAAAAATACGACAATAATGTTAGTTAGTACGTTTCAATTAATATTACGCAAAAAATTAATACTTAGCACATCACTTAGAATAAAAAAAAAGTTTTTTGAAATATTTTCACTATGCGTTGCCAATATCATTACAAATGTCATTAAATATAATCAAAACTTTTTGTAATAATGTAATCTAACGCAACGTATAAAATTATGCATAAAAGTTATGAAAATCGTCCTTTAAATTCGACCAAAAAGGGTGGCCACACTTTAAATTCGATCTCACAATTTTAATAAAATTCGAAAATTAGGTATAGAATTTGAAATGAAGATGTAGTTCACATGAAATTCATATTTAATTTTACTTAAATCTTGGGAAACAATTTAAAAAATATTATGCATATCGTAGAATCAAATTTAAAGGATGGCCCCTCTTTTTTATAGGTTCAATCACATTCAATCACATAAGTACACATAAATTGTTTTACACAGAGAACAGTACTATGGTGGGTTAACACCTGAACTAGGAAGATTCCTGTGTCTCAGGTTGTTAACCCTCCACCCCTTGTAAATATAATAGACACCACTACATATATTTTAAGTTTTTGTATATCTAATCTGAAGTATGAATAATTTAATATAGACTAACTCGCTAGTTTATTTCCTATATCTACAGTGTAACTGTCTCTGTCGGCTTTCACTTAGCGAGAGAAAATTGTTCAGTTAAAGTTGTATCTATAGCTAAGCGATAGATATAAATAGCTTACATGTTTGCCTATAGACAGGCTTAAGATAAGACAATTCTAATCTAAATATAAAACAGTAGCGTGACTGAGTGAATGAGACTGACTGACAGACAACGAAACTTCAATTTGGAGAATCTATTCTTTAGGTACACAAGACGCGAATTAAGGAAGGATTTTTCAAAATTCAACTCTTAAAGAGATTATATGAGGTGCTCGTAGCATTGTAGTAAGGAGAAGATCTAAGATATTCTTTACAATCATCGAGGTTAAGCAACGTTTGGCAAGGTCAGTCCATGATGGGTGACCGTTTGTGGCAATTAGATTCTCGAGCGTCTCCCTGTTTTGGAACGCACGTAAAGCCGATGGCCCCCGTTATTACTTAATGTGGTAGTCATTAAGTCAAGTTGGATGCCTAGGGAGTTGATAAATTCCAACACTAGGGGGGTCTGCCTCAAGCCCATACAATAAGACGAAGATTGACTTTTTATTACGAATAAATATTGTGTATGTCTCGTATGGGAATCGCACCTACAGTTTTTAAACTTATAGTCCTTCGACCCCCTTAGGGAGAGCTATAGCACGTAATTAATAATCGCTTATCCAACAGTACAGCACAATCCTAGCAATAATATAATTGGTATAAGCTTTCTCTACGGGATAGGTATCACTCGCGGCCGTTGTCTAGTGATATTTTATATCTATAACTATTTCATATTTATAGCGATGGTGGTTGAATGGATAAGTGACCGGCTTGCTAAACACGCGGTCTGAGTTCGACTCCGACTGACAGTACCAATATAATCACTTTGTGGAATTTATACGTACTAGTCATGTGACTTACCATCTGCTAACGGTGAAGAAAAAACCGTAAGGAAACTAAACGCACATATCCTAGAAGAAATTCTAAGTGTGTCTGATCCACCAAGCCGCATTAGGCCAGCGTGTGTGGATTATGGCCTAAAACCCTCTCAGCTCTCTAGATAGAGGAGAGGAGACCCAAGCCCAGCAGTGGGACATTAATGCTGATGATGATGATGAATGAACTAGAAGTCGCGTGGGGCTTCGCTCCCGTCTTTCTTTATTTGGCCACTGCTCAGTTCCTATTAGCCGTAGCGTGATGTTATATGCATAGGTAAGTAATAGTTACATAAAGCAGTCAACTCTTATGAATCGAAACTACTGCAGTGTTCCATTAACAATGCCTAGAACGGCACCGAACCTATTGACCTCGCGCATGCATTAATCTCGAGGGCTTCTATTGAACAATGCAGCTACACTTTCATAGTGGGTAGGTAGTGAAGTAGAGTAACTTGCTTGGTATATATACAAAATTAAGAAACTTTGACTAGGTATACTGCCCTACTAATGAAGAACAGTTCAACTGCATGTCCAAGTTTAGAGAAAAATGTGTCTAAAGTCATCAGTCTTAGATACCATTTTTGCAAGACTAGTGCAACACAACTATGTCGTTCTTGTATAGCACGGCAGTATGTAGTTATAATTATTAAACTACTGGTTCAAAGTCATTGAAATGTGAAATATACCGTGTTTATACACTGCTTGGTTACTGAAAATTCAGGCTTCTAGCTTTATCCACAAAGAAGTTATTTATAGGGGGTCGAAAATGGCCAGAACTGCTTCGAGAAAAGGAGGAAGGAAGGAGTGGTATGTATTTATACCTATAAACCTTCCTCTTGAATCACTCTATCTATTAACAAGTAAATATAATTAAAAAAAATTAATAACCCCACTGCAAACAATCAACAGGGAGCAACGCACTAAAAATTATTGTAATATTATTATACCTGATTAAATTTAAATACATAACAATGTATATATTTGTAATCTCCGTTTGATTCCCTTTATTTTGATACTCTACTCGAAAGGTTTGGTTACAAAAAATAATAGAACTACTTACAATTTGGAACCATTCAATTATGTATAATTTCTTTTTGAATATATGTAATCTCCTTTTGATTCTCTTTATTTTGATACCCAAATCGATAGGTTTGATTAAAAAAAAAATTGAACTTCTTACAATGTGGCGTCAAAAGCCCGCCGTTTAAGTCTTTTTATCCTTAAAACCTATCTAAGGACACTTGGGTTTTCTAGACGAATCTAATGATACCCTAATTGTCAAAATCCATCCAGCCGTTTGGAAGATTCGTGGGAATAAAGAAATTTACAAACATACAAGATACGCGCGAAAAACAATACCCGTCCTGACAGTCGGGTAAAAAAGCTTAAATAACTTAATTTTGGTGAATTGTGACTCCCTAATAGAAACAATGTTCATAATGACATCATCTACTACTACGTAACGTATACATAATAATTATCGGAATCAAAAAACGTACTATTACTGAAAGTAATTAAATAAAAATAAAATCAAATTGATTTATTTATTTTGTTCCTATTAGGGAGTCACAATTCACCAAAATTAAGTTATTTATCATATATATCAATAAGCCATGCAACTGTTTTTTTTTACCATTCTGCGCTTTTACCATTTTGCTCTTTTAACATTTTGCTCTTTTACCATTTTACCAGTGCTTACCATTTTGCGCCCAAAGGCTCCAATGACAGATGAAATTTTGAGTTTGGAATAGAGGATGTCTTTTACCGTCATTATTTATTCAACCTAAGAAACAAAATTAACTAATTTAGGTACCTGGATTTAATTAACTGGATTTATCAGAAGTAAGACATTTATTTAACCTCTCAGTAAATACTTTACAAACGATACAGTTGACTAAGCACTCAGTAACCGGAGCGTTAATCTCGTATAGGCCCTTAAACCTAGTACATTCACTTTCCCTTCTCCACGCTCTTATCCATCGAGTATCGACCATAACGAGAATATTTGAAAGTTTCTAACATATAAGAGAACGGCCTGAGGACAGATCACGTTACTGCAGCGGTACTCAAACTTTTTTTGCTACGGAACCCTTTTTGGAAGCGGACTATTTGACGGAACTCTAGGTATTGTTTTTCGCGCGTATCTTGTATGTTTGTAAATTTCTTTATTCCCGCGAATCTTCCAAACGGATGGATGGATTTTGACAATTAGGGTATCGTTAGATTCGTCTAGAAAACCTAGGTTATATGCTCGCTGAGAAAACCCAAGTGTCCTCAGATAGGTTTTAAGAATAAAAAGCCTTAAACGGCGGGCTTTTGACGCCAAATTGTAAGAAGTTCTATTTTTTTTTTAACCAAACCTATCGAGTAGAGTATCAAAATAAAGGGAATCAAATGGAGATTACAAATATATACATATACCTACATATGTTATGTATTTAAATTTAATCGGGTATAATAATATTACAATAATTTTACGGTCTTTTTAGTGCGTTGCTCTCTGCTTATTTTTTGAAGTAGGGTTATTAAGTTTTTTTAAGTATATATTACTTATTTACTTGTTAATTAATCAAAATACGTTAATAATCATATAAAATAAATCATTGACATAATTAATGGGATATTACACTACACCTTCCTTGTCAGCTTGTCACATATTTAGTTAGACTGGACTTATTCAAGCAAAAAAATCAATATTTTTACGTTGGATAATTTAGTCTTAAGGTTTTTTTTAGATAGATAATTTGTTCTATCGATAATTTAATCGACTGTTAATGATTGATGTACGGAAAATAACATACAATAGAAGTTTTTTTGAACATACAACATACAACGTAATTTATATGTATGTACCGAAGTATGTTTATGTTTGCAAAACTACAAAACTGCTGACCCGGTATAGCCGTGACCTGAGCAATGTTTACGGAAGTATTGAGGGCATACAACATAGTCTTGTGAAAATTACGTCGCTTGCTGGAAGACATTTTGCTATCGATGCATGCATTTTGTTTACTAAATGCATAAAGTATAGGATAGGTGTTTCTAATAAATAGCCAATAGTGTTTAAAAACTCTATAAGATATATAGATACATTCCAAACTATTTCAATAAAAATAAATGCATATGTTCATAAATATTTTGAATTTATTATTTAAATTACAAATTGAATTTATGTATACTGTTTCGCACGAATAGGATTTATTTTGTACTAGCTTCCGCGCGCTGCTTCGCCCGCGTGGTATGTATTTTATATTTATAAACCTTCCTCTTGAATCAGTCAATCTATTTAAAAAAACCGCACACCCGATTCCCACGAATAGAAATTATTTCGTGCGAATTGACACCTATTGAATTGAAAATCAAAATTAAATACAAAAGGCTTATGCACAAAATTCACAAATAGATTTTGAACGAACTCGCATACAAAATAATCGAATAAAATATTCTGCTCATACATTTTGCAAATCCAAGACAACGACGTCGCGCATCGCGCTGTACGTAGAATATAAATACATATAAATAAAAAAGTATGACATGTATAAATACCCTAAACACCGTTAGGTAACGTCACAGATATGAAAACAAACTGCGTGGAAGGACACACTCTCACTAACGATAATTTGTGATTTTAACAATAGGTACAAAACGTTTGAATGAAAGTAAACGCACAAAAAACACTATGATGTCTAAAAGACACTGTTCCGAATTCAAACTATAATAAAATCCTTACAACACGTTTTAAATGCAAAAAACAACAACAACAATTTTTATTCCGCAATTTAAAAAAGAACAGTTAAACACTTCCATATACGGGATCTGCCGGGACCGCTAGAGGGCGCTGCCGGAAGACGCCATCTTTGTCGTGCCGGATGCGAGCGGAAACGTAGCGCGGGAAATCATAACGCCATATTGGATTGGTTGACATAAACATACGGGGTATTATTATAGGGCTGGCATGGCAAGTTTGATACTTTTTCTTACAGAATTTTTATAATGGCATACAACTGTTGCAAATGAAAAGAGGTCCCGGGTTCGATCCCCAGATTCCTATTTCGAAATTCAGCTAATACAATAACAAATAACCAAGCTTATTTACCAACTCCAAGTTGGTAAATAAGCTTGGTTAACGGCCTTAGACTTTTACCCCCTACATGGGGCCAAATATAGCTGGCGAAATATGGATACGGTGCGCACCTCTCTTTTAAATTTTTTTTCAAACAATTTACATTTTATTTAATTTGACGATCATTATCGTAGTTTAGACAACCCTAGCATTCTATTATCTATTCAACATACAACATACCCTGTTATGGAAAGTTACAATACTTACGATTCTTAATTCGAATATTATCGACTAAATTATATCTCCATACACCAATGCTTATAATATCCTGCAAAAATCTGCAATATTTAGCGCATAATTATAAACACTATTGGTTTGCATTTCCTCCCAAGAAATATCAGGTTGTGGAATGGACTCCCTAATGAGGTTTTCCCAAGAGACTACCGAATAGGGTTCTTAAAAAAGAAGTAAATAGGTTTCTTAAGGGTCGACAACGTGCTCGCGATCTTGTGATGCTCCTGGTGTTGCAGGTTAGGCTAAAGTAACCGCTTTTTTTTTAATATACCACGACGGTAACAAACAGACGTACGTTCCGCCGTTCCGCTTACCATCAGGCGGACCGTACGTCAGTAGGCCACCGTCGTGGTATAAATAGTTAAAAAGAAACAGTTTTGAACAATAAAACTCGGCCGTGAAGCTATTGGATAATAAGATGCATGAGTTCATATCCTTGTTAAACAGTTGTTATTGACACCTACGCCGCACTTATCTGGAGGTGCCGAGGTGATAATTTTGATACAACGAGATGAGAAGAAAACTCTAGAAAATATACATCAAAGTCGTTTACTGGCTTACACCGATGATTTTTTTCAGGGTTACCAAGTTTTATTACAAGAAATAAAGTAAATTTAGGTGTGAGAAGAAAAATAAACAGTATTTTAGAATAAATAATTAAAAAATTATAATAACCCGACTGCAAAAAATCAATAGATAAGCAACGCACTAAAAAGACCGAAAAATGGTTGTAATTATGATTCCTGATTAAATTGAAATACATAACATATATGTATATATTTGTAATCTCCATTTGATTCTCTTTATTTTGATACCCTACTCGATAAGATTGGTTAATTTTTTTTTTAACTAAGTACTTACAATTTGGCGCCAAAACTCCGCCTTTTTTTTTTATTAATACCTATCTAAGGACACTTGGGTTTATGAAAAGAATCTAACGATACCTTAATAGTCGAAATCCATCCAGCCATTTGAAAGAAACATAGGAATAAAGAAATTTACATACAAGATATGTAGCGAAAAACAATACCCGTCCTGACAGTCGGGTAAAAATGAAGAGTATTTTATTTATTTAATGTTTTAAATACATATTTTTTGAAAATTGTGTGTAGTTTCAAGTGTTAAGCAATTTGATGTTGAAAACAGTGAGGAAGGCTATTTATCATCACGCTACGACCAATAGTGAGTGAGTATTGCAGCTAGTACTCTATACTAAAATTATAAAGTTGTGATGTGGTTAAAATAAGAATATTAGATATAAATAGATATTAAGATATAGTTTAAGTACATGTTAGAATAATTAGTATTTAAGTTTGTGATCCCCTCTCTCATGCTGTGCCTGTCGGGGTCCATAGTGCTACTATTTATTTTAAGCTCACCTGTAATACCTATGGAATGGCAATAAAGAATTGAGTATTGAGTACGTTGTAGTGGGTAATCTCGGGATCTACTGAACCGATTTAAAAATTTCTTTTAGTGTTGTATAGCCCATTTATCGAGGAAGGTTACAGCAAATAGGAGTTAAGCAGTTTTCAAAAAAAGAACGACGGGAGCGAAGCGCGCGATTTCTAGTAATAAAGAAGTATTAATTTAAAAAACCAAAAAACTCAGCTGCCTGAATGTAGCCTTCGACAGTCAATTTAAAGCAATGAATTTAAAGAATATACTCGTAAAAGGTTCATATGCGTAGATATAGAGATTCGGTGAAGAATTCGAATATAACAACACCTTACATGTCAAAATCGGTCAAGCTATTTAGGTTACAAGTGGAGCTGCGGGCAATAGTTAGTGCATATATAATTGATTGGCCTGTTGGTCTAGTGGTTAGTGACCCTGACTTCTATGCCGGAGGTCGTGGGTTCGATCCCCACCCAGGACAAATCTTTGTGTGATGAGCATGAAGGTTGGTCTGTGTCTGGGTGTAATTTATCTATAATATGTAAGTATTTACAAAAAAAAATGTATTTAAGTAGTATATCAGTTGTTTAGTACCCATAACACAAGCAATAAATATAATTGCTTACTTTGGGACTAGATGGAGCTGTGTGAATGTGGTAGAATATTATATTATATTAATTAGGCTATTAATTAGCTTTCATCTGATACCCATTTTACGATAGCACTAAAAAAACGTCTCTTTTGACAGTTTAGATCCCCAGGGCTCCTTTTTGGCAGTCGGATAATAAAATAATATTCGTAATTTCATCCAAGCTAACAGATAATAATATATAATATAATATACCACCACATTCACACAGCGCCATCTAGTCCCAAAGTAAGCAATTATATTTGCTTGTGTTATGGGTACTAAACAACTGATATACTACTTAAATACATTTTTTTTTTGTAAATACATACATATAATAGATAAATGACACCCAGACACAGAACAAACCTTTATGCTCATCACACAAAGATTTGTCCTGGGTGGGGATCAAACCCACGACCTCCGGCTTAGCAGTCAGGGTCACTAACCACTAGACCAACAGGCCAGTCAATAATGTTTATACAAGTTATGACATCAGTTTAACTAAACAGTTAATTATACACTTCTTCAGTCACACACCGCGACCCAAATAACAACATTACGCATTAAAAGTTATGCGTTATAAATATGCAATTTTATGCTAAACACGCGAAAAATATATGCAAACAATTACGTAGACGAGTAGGTGTGAAAAAATATTATTGTTTGATATAATTGCATCATAACATTACGTCTTACATCTCAAAAGGGATAGGCAGGGGTGCATCACATCCACATTTATCTATAATATGTAGGTATTTACAAAACAAATATATTATATCTATACTAATATTATAAAGCTAAAGAGTTTTTTGTTTGAACGCTAGGATCACAGGAACTACTGATCTGATTTGAAAAATTATTTTAGTGTCAAATAGCCCATTTATCGAGGAAGGTTATAGGCTATATAACATCACGCTACGGCCAATAGGAGCTGAGCAGTGGCCAAACAAAAGCGACGGGAGCGAAGCCCCGCGCGACTTCTAGTTTAAAAATAAATAGCCGATTTAATCCAGCTCTTCCAGAAGAAGCTATAGAAGTACTTATAATCAGCATATGAAATATGAGAATCAGCACATGGCACTTTTGCGCCATTTATTTTAAGCTGAACTGGAGCCTATTTTGGTGACTTTAATATAAATATGTTAATCTGTGTTAAACATAGCATCACGCCTTTTTCCCCGAAGGGGTAGGCAGAGGTGTTGCACATCCACATTTCGCCAGCTATGTTTGGTCCCATGAAATAGGGGGCGACCCTATTGTCATCAACCGGGAACATTTGTTTACCAAACTCCGGGAAAATCTTAATAATGGAATTTCATGATAGAAAAACCCAATACCATTTTCATCCGACCCGGGAATTGAACCCGGGACCTCTTGCACATCAGTCGTATACACTTCCCGGTGCGCCACCGAGGCAGTCAATCAGTAATCTGTTCTGTTTGTGTATTGTGTTTTTTGGTCACCAAGTAAAATGTTTTTCTTATTTTCTTTCTTTATAGATTTTCTTTATCTCGCTGAAGAGTGAAACGGTACAATAATGTATTTACATAATACATAAACTAACATGCGATGCGATTTCGTGTACCTAATATGTAGTTTGTCGTTCAGATAATTCGATACATGATTTATGATTCTAGTACAGACAGACACGACATGGCTTCTTTGAGCTACCAATGTCAAAAGACTACAAATTAAGCAATAAGCGAAATTATAAATTAATTATATAAATCCAACCAAAGACAAAGGTCTTCAACCAATGTGTGTTGCCAGTGATGACTTACGGAACTGAGACGCGGCCGCTAACTATTGGCCTTATCAGAAAGCTTACTGTCGCCCGGCGAGCCATGGAAAGAGCTATGCTCGGAGTTTCCCTGCGTGATCGAATCAGAAATGAGGAGATCCGCAGGAGAACTAAAGTTGTCGACATAGCTCACCGAATCGCATCGCTAAAGTGGCAGTGGGCAGGGCACATAGCTCGTAGAACTGATGGCCGATGGGGGAAAAAGGTTCTCGAGTGGCGGCCACGTATTGGAAGGCGCAGCGTGGGACGGCCCCCCACCAGATGGACCGACGACCTGGTCAGGGTGGCGGGCGGCCGTTGGTTGCAGGCGGCACAGGACCGTTCGCAGTGGCGTAAATTAGGTGAGGCCTATGTTCAGCAGTGGACGTCGTTGGGCTGATATGATGATGATGATGATGATATAAATCTATTTATTCTATTTAAATAAAGACTATTGCGCTAAGTTTGAACCACAGGGCCTGACTTTTTACTTTTTGTTTATTATTTAGTTTGTAAATATTAATTATAATTCGTTAATCTAACGGTGTGGTGCTCTACTGCGTCACTTTACACGCTACCCAAATTGTAAATAACAAAAGATTGTAACTATCCATTTTTTTAAAAGAGTGGCGTGAGTTTCTTGCCAGTTCTTCTCATAGCTCCAGCGAACTGGTCGTAGGCAAATTTGCTGACACTATTTTTCGGATAACCTGTTACATTCTTAACTTGTGACTTTCAAAAGTGTTACCTTGTAACCTAGATGAATAAACGAGATTTCATTTCATTTAACGCGACTGCAGGACCAATTCGACTAATGCCCGGTTTTTTATCGATTAAAGTAAAGCCTATTCATACAAATATCATTTTTAAATTGTTTAAGTTATATTTTATCCTATCAATAACCGATATATGATGGCTAAGAAGTCGCTCGTTCGTCCGAGGAAGATTCTAGGGAGCGATCGAATAAATCGCCATGTTTCTGTGGTCACCGGAATCAAATTTTTGTCGGGCGGAGCCGCGGGCAACAGCTAGTGATTAATAAAAGAAAGAAAGGAAAGGGTAAATATGTACCTCTCCAAGATTGAAATAAATATTTCCGTATAATATTTGCACGCCATTGTATAATGCCAAACAGGTCGGCTCAAACCTACGAAACATCTTGCATGAAATTGTATGTACACACATGTTTTAGCACATAAAGATCTATCTATATCTATATTTTGACAAATCAACAGAAATAAGTTGTTTACGCTTGCAATAACAATCAGTACAATATGATGTCATTGTAAAACGCCATACTTGGTAATAAACCATAATGTACTCAAGGTTAACCCAAGGTCAACTCGTTTGTAGTATTTACTGAATATATTTAGACGTTTATTTAGGGTAAAACCAAACGAGCATAATTTTGTGAGTCGTGAGTCGCAGAATTTCGGAAGCAGAAATTCTGCTGCATTCGGTAATTCGGTTTCATACAAAAAGGCAGTTGGTGCCACACGACGACGCAAAATGAGTTGTCTAATTCAGTTGAACGTAGAATGAGTGACCGAAATTCTGCGACTCACGACTCACAAAATTACGCTCGTTTCGTCTTACCCTTAGAGTCTGTTTAGGAACAGATTATTGTATAAGTATATTGTAACTATCCATTTTTAAACAGTGGTGTGTGTTTCTTGCCAGTTCTTCTCATAGCTCCACCCCTTCAGCGAACTGGTCGTAGACAAATTTGCTGACACTGCTTTTCGGATAACCTGTTACATTCTAACTTGTGACTTTCATAAGTGTTACTTTGTAACCTAGATGAATAAACGAGATTTCATTTCGTATCAAGAATAACAACGTAGAAAAAGTTAAAACGGAAATGAACGCTGTGCAAGATGGTCTGCCAAGTCAGACAAAAAATAAATAATTAAAAAAGCAGTCATTCATCACGCATTTAGCTTGTGACCACGGCCCGTGTAACCTGGACGAAACGTCAAGCATCATAAGGTATGTAAATTCCTAAATCATAATCGCGTGAATTCCCGTTTAAAATCAATAAATACTGGTGGATATGGTGGAAACGTGAGACAAAATCAGGTAGGTTGCTGTTATATGCTACTGTAACCACTTACCATCGAAAGGCCGTAGGTCTAGTTGCTACCGAGCGTTGAGGTATATAAAATAAAATAGGCCATTAACATGGTTCGTTAACAACGTATCTGGCGAAATGTGATGCATCGCGACTTGTGTTATTGTAAATTCGCCACAATGTAAATTCGTCACGGAAAAATTTAAATGTAATTTTTACGTCACTAAGGGCCTGTTTCACCACTGGCAAATAAGTATCTAATGAACTACTTGAGACTTTTTTTGACAGATTTTATATGAAAAATACGTCAAAAATCTATCAACTATGTATTTCATCAGGCTATCTAGCACTTATTTGTCAGTGGTGAAACAGGCTCCAAGTAATATATGACGAGTTTACTTTGTGACGAGTTTACTTTGTGACGAGTTTACTTTGTGACGAATTTACAATAGCCCTACTGCTTGCCACTTTTTCTAATTAAGACACGAAGCTAACAATATAGAAGCCAAATTCATCACTTAACAAAATTGAAACAAAAACTTTCTTATAACCCGGCACATGCGACTAACGACCTTGAATAACTGCAACAGACCATGACTGCTCTTACGCTAATTGTTACGACTCGTCTGCTTACATCAGTAAACGAGGTTATGTTTTATATAGCTGACAATTTAATGTGAAAGCCTGTCAGAGTGAAGGAGCAAGAAAAAAAATCATTTGAAAGATGCCGAGAACGCTTTGTGCGCCAGTGCTTGTATGCCAACTCCGAGTCTCGATACTCGAATATGATTCTCGAGTATCCACTTAACTTACATAAGTTCTAACTTAGGTTACCTACACATAACTAACTTAGGTTTTGTCTTATATAGCTGCTCTGACAGTTTGTTGTGAAAGCTTGTCACAGTGACGAACAGAGAATAAGATGTATCCTTTTCATTTGAAAGATGTCGTAAGAAAAATACTATGCATTCTTTTCATTTGAAGGATGTCTTAAAAGACGCGAGGCATAAAGGACTACATAATAAAATTACAGAGATGGTTATGAGTTATTTATAAAGGCCAAACTCAATAATTCTATGAGTATGTCTGATCCACCAACCCGCATTAGGCCAGCGTGTGTGGATTATGGCCTAAACCCTCTCAGCTCTCTAGTTAGAGGAGAGGAGACCCGAGCCCAGCAGTGGGACTAAATGGGTTGCTGATGATGATGATGAAACTCAATAATACCAGCTACCAGAAGCAACACAGCCGCCATGCTGCTTCAGCGGGCAACTATTTTTAAAAAGGAATTACTTAAAAAAAGATTGTAACTATCCATTTTTTTAAAAAGAGTGGCGTGAGTTTCTTGCCAGTTCTTCTCATAGCTCCACCACGTCAGCGAACTGGTCGTAGGCAAATTTGCTGACACTACTTTTTGGATAAGCTGTTACATTCTTAACTTGTGACTTTCATAAACCTTGTAACCTAGATGAATAAACGAGACTTCATTTCATTTCCTAACCCTTCGCGTGACGTTAGGTGGCAATCAGAAATATTCTGTTTGATTGCTTGTCATAGGATGTGAACCCTTCAAATTCCTAGAACAATGGTATCACCATTGGTTATGCCACTAAACTGGATAATTATGTCGGCGGCATGCAGTCAAGTCGCAGGGGATATTTATTATAATTTGAAGTAGTATATGAATGCATGGAAAGACTGATGAATGTTGAAGAAGCCAAAGATGTATGTCAGAATGGTTGCAAGTGGAAGGAAATGGTCTTTGCCTACCCCTCTATTGGGAAAGAGGCGTGATCTATATGTATGTATATGTATATGAAGTAGTATAAAACATTCTACGCCTTCTATTAGTACATAAAAACACCCTTAATTGACTGATTGTTTTGGCTAGATACCATGAGCAGCTTCTTTGCTACTTAAACCACTTACTAATCTATTGTATCACCATTATTATACAGTTATAGTTCTCAACTTAGTCCTGTAGGAACCTGTAGGAAACAGATTTTCATAAGAAGAAGCTAGGTTCTAAATGGATATTCTTTTGTGCATAAGAGGCCCACATGAGCAGAGAACATGCATTTACACCTATAGATTATCCAGAGATGATAAAAAAAACATGAACGGTAAATTTCAATGGGTAAACTTTTTACTCTTTACTGGAATTTAAATAAATCCAGAATCATTCAAGTCCATTGACTACATGACTGGCCTGTTGGTCTAGTGGTTAGTGACCCTGACTGCTATGCCGGAGGTCGTGGGTTCGATCCCCACCCAGGACAAATATTTGTGTGATGAGCATAAAGGTTTGTTCTGTGTCTCTGTGTAATTTATATATTTTTTTTGTGTAATAACATACATATGTTATTACACAAAAAAATATGTATTCAAGTAGTATATCAGTTGTTTAGTACCTATAACACAAGCAAATATAATTGCTTACTTTGGGACTAGATGGCGCTGTGTGAATGTGGTAGAATATTATTATTATTATCATTCACTTTAACTGGGTTCCCAGGTATAAACTTAATTGCACTCGACTACTTTGATGACATCAACATGGTATTAGCTATCTTAGATATGTTTATAACTTGAACTATTGTATATAATGGTTAATAGCAAGGTGACAGAGATTAATCTATTCTTATTGTATCGCTGATCGTCTTTTTATAATAAACTTGCAAGTGTCTATACAAAGAATTAATGTATTAGGTTTCGGTGTTGCCAGTTAAGGAATTGATGATTGCACAAGCACCTTTTTTTAGAGTGGTCACACAATTTAATTTGTTATGCAAACTCAAAATATAAATTTAGTAATAAATAATTAAACTTTACCACAGAGCAGATAAGTGACTGGCATGCAAATCATTCGGTCCGAGTCCGATTCCGAGCGGGAGAATGTATCAATATGGATTTCATTTGGAATTTTTCCTATATTTTATCTCCCACTAGCTTTTGCCCGCGACTTCGTCCACGTAGATTTCGATGTTACACAGATCGAGATCTTTGTTTTAAGTGCAAGTTAAAGAATGGCCGTTGGATATGGGCGGCACAAAATCGCTCGCTGTGGCGGAAATTAGGTGAGGCCTATGTTCTGCAGTGGACGTCATTGGGCTGATATAATGATGATGATGATGAAAGAATGTTTATGCAAAATTTGAAGTAGATTGGACATAGGAATCTCATTGTCCCATACAAACTTTACCCCCCATTTTCACTCCCTTAGGCCTAGAATTTCAGAGAATACTTTCTTATCGGATGCCTACGTCATTCAAAGAACATTCTGTTTTTGTTTCACACCCTAGAAGAAATTCTAACTGATTGAATTCGGCTCGAGTATTAGTAAGTCAATGTTTCATATTCTGTTGAACAAAAGAGCACAATACTTTCAAAACGTATACATAAGCATGTACTATATTGTAAGTGTAATTTAATAGCGTATAGTAAATATATTTACGACGCGTGTCAAGGATTGTGAATGCAAATGGTCCTCAGAGCAATAAGTAATAACACGACAACCATACACGTTATGGTGACGCACTTAGAACACAATATGTCATCAGTTTTGATCCCCATGATAGATAACGTAATATTTTAGAATAGAATAGATATTTATTTATTAATTGACCTAGACTCCTTAGGTTAGTAATACTTAAGACTATGTTAGTAACTTATAAAATCAAATGAAATCACCGCAGTACCATCCCATGAGAGTTAGCACTGCAGCGATTTATATACGAACAGTCTAACCTGCTTGCTATCATGCTCATGAGAGTATATAATAGTTAGTTGAGAATAGTTAAGAGTAACTCAACACATTTAATTTTTAATTTTATTTTATTTTGTTCACCAGGGGCCTGATCCTACAAACAATCGTAACACAAAGTTAAGCCGATGATGGTCTCATTCGACAGCTATGATTGGCTAAGTCAATCGAGCCATATAGGGTTGCCAGGTCGCCCAACCTAATAGCCGGACAGACCAGCCAGTTTGGCCGGACATTTGGGTAGAAAAGCCGGACACCCAATATTATTGAGGATTTTGTCTCAGTATTAATAGGTACGACAAAAAAATTGTGCGTGCTACTGCGTGGGCGACCGACAGTCGACTCTCGTGGCCTGCGCTCGGCGCTCGCTCGTTTGCGAAATGTAAAAAGCCTAACAAAAGCCGGACAAGACAGACACCGTTTATTTAGGCCGGACACGCAATCAAAAAGCCTACCTATGTCCGGCTTTATCCGGACGCGGGGCAACGCTAGAGCCAGCCGCCGTAACTGAATCGATTCCAATTTTTATACCATTTTGTTTTGAAAATGAATTAAAATTATGAAAACTTGAACTCCGTTGTTTGAAGTGTACCAATGGCCACCTAACGCCTTGTGCCGCACCGTCTACTCCCAGCGATAAATAAGTACCTAAGTACCTACTAAATATGTACATAAACTAATGATATTCAGCAATAATCGGCCAGCGCGGCGGCGCGCGTGGCAAAAATAAGCATGATGCTTATAACTTCGAGAGGTTTAACTCTTTTGAAATTTAGATTTTTTTATTCTGGTTCTGAAAATAAAAAACGTTTGGGGTGTTTCAGCTTTAGAATATAAACTAGAAGTCGCTCTTTATTCTTTATTTGGCCACTGCTCAGCTCCTATTAAGCGTAGCGTGCTGTAGATACTATATATAGTTGTACTGTTGTACGTAACAATAGGCTATAGCCTATGTTACTCAGTGATAATGTAGATTTCTAACGGCAAAAGAATTTTTGACATCACTCCAGAAGTTAAGTTTTATTCGTTAGGTACATACAAAAATACAAATCTTTCCTCTTTATAGGGTAAAAGCGCTAAATATCGGCCATGTCAACATTTTTCGGCATATAACTGCATGTTTCTTTGATATTCCTGGCCTTTGATACATACTTGGGCTATTTTTATGCTATATGTTAGTTAATTATTCACTATTTCGTCTTAATTTGTTCAATTTATTCCCAGCTATTTTTTTATAATTTTTTTTGTGCAGAGTTGTCAAAAACCCCTTAAATCGGCCTTTCATGCCAAAAATCGTCCGTTTGTTTGCCTTATATCGGCATATCGTTACTTAGGAGAAGACCAAGCAGAATTTGTTCAAAATAGCTGAGATATGTTAAAAAACTATCAGCTATTAAATAACAGATTTTTTCTTTTACTAATTGAATATATAAATGAGAAATTTAAGCCCTCTGGTAATAATAAATTCATATAGCAATTCTAAAGAAGCCATTTTAATTATTTTATTTAGTTAAATTCTAAATACTGGCTGATGCACGAGTAAGAAACACATCTCTCATAAATTGACCACCATGGCCACTAGTTTGTACCTTTTATCCACCACAGTTGGTGAATGTTGGAGTAACGAAGAGGCCGAATTTAGGCAAGGTTCGTTTAAAAATGTACCGGCCACCAGGCCGGTTTAACGTTTTTTAGTTCATTTTAATCCCTAACCTCGACCGGGCTTATATTTAATAAAATAAATAAAATACCAAAATTATTTCTTTCTCACACGTTTGTAAATTAATCAAATTAACAATATAAATATTCATTAGATATTGAAATAACAAAAATATGTATAAAACTTACTTCCCACCCATAGCTGATTCCGTGAATCTGACTACGAAATGTCTCGAAATTCGGGTTTTCGTACAGGACTACAAACATTTTCTCACTGAGCGTCCAAGCGACGTTTGACAGCAGCCATATTTAATAGTCTTTTGCTCAATGAAATAAGGTATCATTTCGCGCGAAAATTAGGCTAATAAAGTACAGATTTTAATAATCATTTCAAAAAGAGTGTAAATGGCCGATATTAGGCAGTGGCCGATATTAGGCGACTTTACCCTACTTATAGATAGATGAATAGACAAAGAGTAATGTTGTATAAGATTTATTCTTACATTACCAAGTAAGATATATAATCTAGTGTTATGTAAATAAGTTAGGTAGATAAGAAACAGGAAAACAAGCTTTGTGTGTATGTATGTAAAGATTGTGTCCTTTGCATGTTTAATTACATCTGCATTATTATGATTTGAGATAGCGATAACATTATCTGAGTAGTTTTGTGTGAATATAACGCTATTTAGGACTCTATATCTTTCCGATCCAAGCAATTTAGGAGAAATTTCTATAAATACATACATCTGTCCGTGTAGTGACGGATTTAGAATACATAATGTCACTACCCCATTTCAACCCGTGGATGTCGTAAAAGGCAGGGACCTAACTTTAAGCAGACCAGAGCACTGCGCGAGAAGGAAAATTGGAATCAAAACCATACCAACCCGTCTGGCCAGCGTGGGTATAATAGGCCAAATTCCTTCCAAAATCTTTGAAGGAGACCCATGCCCAGTAATGGGACGTTTTTAGATCACGTTTATTTCCCAACAGTGGGATATTAGCGAAAGTTTAAGAGATACAATGAACTAAGAACTGTTAAGTTTTTTGCAAAATATATCATAACTGTACCAATATTATAAAGCTGACGAGTTTGTTTGTTTGAAAGCTATGATCTCAGGAATTACTGGTCCGATTTGAAAAATTTAGTGTTGGACAGCCCATTTATTCAGGAACTTTATATCCATCACTTGCAAAGTGCAGTCATTAATTTGGTAGGTAGGTATGCGGCGTTTATAAAAGATTTTTAACTCTCGACTCAAAAAGAGGTATAATTTTGACCTGTCTGTGTATGTCTGTCTGTGGCATGGTAGCTATATAACATCACGCAACGGCCAAAAGCAGCTGAGCAATAGCCAAATAAAGAACGATCGGAGCGTAACTCCGCACGACTTCTATCTAACATTATATTATGAATAATGCAAAGTAAACAATGTTGATAACACAATTTCCACGAACGGAACTCACCTACCTACATGACGAACTCACTACTCATTATCGTAGATAAAGATGAAAGAAATTTATTTGCGAGAAAAATGGTACAAAGTTGCTGTTACATTAAAAATTAGATTCTCATATTTCACCAGTTTTGGCGCAAATATTACATAATTGTTATTATAAGTACCTATCGTTAATTATATACCTAATTTAAACTAAAGTTATTTCTTTCCATTTTATAGCATATTGCATAATAATCTTAAATTTAAATATTAATAATGTCATATTAGTAATTGATATTGAATTAATATAATTTAATTAGCATAAATGTCGATAAATAATAATTATAACTTTAGTTCAAAAAAATCCTTGATTGTATAAAAGGTAAGTATGTTCTAGTAACCAAATTTTGAGTTGTCTTCTCATCTTAAATAATGGCAATTCTCTAATAGACTTTGGTACTTTATTAAAAACTTTACACATCACATAACAATTATTTAGTTATAGAGATGTTTTGCATGCAGGCATAAATAATCTGGTTGGAATCTCTTTTCCTTATGATTGAATTGTCACGTGCAGAAGTGAATTCATTCGTCGTAATTACTACATCATCATTACAATTCACAAACGTCCCATTCAAAGAAAGTCATCGTCGTCAAAGAATGTGGAGGGAATTTAGCCTATTATAACCACGCTGGTCAGACGGGTTGGTATAGGGATTTGTTTCGAAATTTCCTTTTCTCGCAGTGCTCTTGTCTGCTTAAGGTTACTCCCTTATGGCCGATTTCAATAATCTATCTATGGCTTTACTATCTATCTATCTTTGGCTACTAAAGTTATAATTATGACATAAGCTCCATAAAAAAATGTCAAAATTCTAACTTTAGCAGCCAAATCAATAGATAGATGATTGAAATCGGCCGTTAGTCGCCTTTTACAACACCCACGAGTTGAAATAGGGTAGTGATATTACATATTCATAGCGTGCCCAACAGTGGGACGTTTTATGGGTTGAAGATCTTAATGTATCACCAGATCGATAGTTGATTACCTATGTAACAATATAAATAACCATACATTTCGGCCATATACTAAGGTTTCTTACATTAGTGTACTTCACAAAGTTAGACATGACCTAACCGTTCAGCTGATCTACTTAATTAACAGCAGCGATGACGTTATGTCAGTTCTGATAAACGCTAGACAGGTTGTATTAATAGAAAAGTTTTTTTATAACTTTATGATCGACTAGAAGTAGAAAAAAGAAAGAAAACCCACAGTTAGCCAACTAAATTAGCTGATATATATAGCACTCTGTCCTCGGCCTTCCGCATCCAGTCAGACCCAGCGACCTTTTTTAATAGATAATTCATAGATAACTAATGTATTTAAACTCTAAAAGCACTGGCCTGTTGGTCTAGTGGTTAGTGGCCCTGACTACTAAGCCGGAGGTCGTGGGTTCGATCCCCACCCAGGACAAATCTTTGTGTGATGAGCATGAAGGTTTGTTCTGTGTCTGGGTGTAATTTATCTATAATATGTACCTATGTATTTACATTTAAATTCATTTTTAATCTGACAACACTTAGCAGCGCCACAAAGAAATAAATAGCCTATTTATTATACGCCTGATCAATCAAAATTCCTTATACTTACGTAGGTACATTTTATGTCCTAGTACATGCCCTTATATAAACTACTGTATTGATGTTATAGACTTTTTTGTAATTTATTAGTTAGGAAGTTATTTCTAAGCACATAATGATGAATGTAGAGGAAGCGAAAGAAATATGTGTAATATACGAGATGAGGATCCTAGCTATTACAGATTTTTATCTATCCGTGTGCCATATTTTATATCCTTTCAGCCGTTTTGGCGTGTTTGGATAACAAACACATTCACATTTATAATATTAGTAACATTTTATTACTTTTTTATGTCGTGATTTGATAATTCGAATGTTCTCGTAATTCCTAGGAATTTTGCGAAAACACAGATAAATTACACGATGGTGAAAATTCCTCAAAAAAAAACTACGAAGACTGAGGCCACCAGCGTCCAGCTCACGTCAGCTTTCTAACTAAACTCGATTGGCAAATACAAAAACCCTGTCTATTTCCAGTTTTCCAGTCCAATAAGAGAAACGTTTTCACTATTCAGGAATTTTGCGAAAATTCCAATCTTTTAATCATACTACGACATTCACTATAAATATCTCTTCCTTTACTTTTCTCCTTAAGAGCGTATATACAAACAGAGTGACAACGTCGCAATTTAGTGTCATAATAATATCATAAGAAAACATATTTTTAAACTATAGTTATTTGAAATACGCTCTTAGTAAAGTAAGACAAATTAGTAGACTTCTAGTCTATGATAGACTAGAAGTCTACTAATTTGTCTTGTACTCCATCATAACACAATAACCACCTAAACCCTAAGACCTTCTGGCTTCTACACCTACATTCATTGATTAAATTTCTCAGTCAAACACGTGGGACGCAGAGGTCTGAACAAGGTCACATGTTTCATATAACCAGATTAATTTGAATTGTGATGTAAGGTATACATAAATATATAGGTATTAGGGGAACTGGTTTTTTTAATTATTGATATATTTTTTCGGAAATTATAGTCATTAAAAACTAGTACCTAGTCCATTCATAAACTGTTCTACTGCTGTTCTCGTCTTAATAAAACTGTAATGGGTCGATGTCTTATATTAGACTAGCTTCCACCCGCTGCTTCACCTGCGTTATATGTATTTTATACCTATAAAACCTTCCTCTTGAATCACTCTATCTATTAAAAAAAATCGCTTCAAAATCCGTTGCGTAGTTTTAAAGATTTAAGCATGTGCATGCATACATTAAAATATAGGCCTAGGAAAAAATCTTATTCATACTGTTTTATATGATCCGAATTACTACAGGCTGCGGAAAAAAGTTATTTGGAATGTTAAAGGTTATAATATAAGTCTAGTTAAAATAGGTTAATCTCATTTGGCAAACGAGGCGGGTGGTCCACTTAGTTAATCCACTCGAGAGTTATCTTTAAGTGGACTAATTTGTAACAATACTTAATATGGATTATGAGCTGAGAGATGAGAGATTGTTTAATTATCCTAGCATTTAACCTTCCGACTTTCTTCAAGTAACGCTTGGAAGACATTTAATCTATGCGGTGCTAAAAGATACAGATTATTATATTTAAAAAAATTGTCAAACAATCATAAAAACGGATCCAATCATCTTTGAGAAAAGTTAGCTAAATAAAAATTATTATTTTCGGTCGATGTTGATTGTAAGATTTTTTTTAAATGAAAAATCGGAAACTATGGATCACATTGGCGTTATTATGATGCATTCCACGAACAGCACCTAGTCGAATAGCACCTGCGCGATTCGCACCTAACATATTATTGTTCGTAGAGCCAGTACTAACATTTTTTCAAGGTGCTGTTCGTAAGAAATAAACCAAATTTACAAACAAAAATATTAGTTAGTGCTGTTTGAAGAATATGTTAGGTGCGATAGGCGTAGGTGCTATTCCAATGGGAGTTCGCCATCGTTAATGTTTAAGATAGCAAAGCTATAGTTTAATATAGCATATGTAGCGTTCTTTTTTTCCAACCAAACGAAAAATATAATACCAAATTACCAACACGATTTTACACAAAACGTAAAACCATTTCCACAAAGTTTCGAAGTAACGATGTATAAAATTACCGTAACTAATCGTTGTAATGGCAACTAAATAATATATCAACAATCTGCGTAACATCGTAGCGATATCAGCTGACATTGTTATTGGTGATATTGTCACGTGGGCACGCACACGTTGCTTTTGTAAGTGTGAAATACATGTATGTATTGGCACAGATTATATACACTTTATATTCTGTGGTATTGGTGCGAAATGAATGGCTTGCCTCAGTGGCGAAGGGGTACTGCATAGTGCAGGAGTTCCCAACCAGGGGGGCACGCCCCCTTTGGGGGTCGTAGCGTCGTTTACATTTCGTTATATATTATGTCGTAACTATAGGTATTGTACCTAATTGAAATTCAATAATTTAGGTAATAAAAATTAGTGATTCTTAATTTAGTTGAAACTTATAAATGGTCTCGTACCGCGCGGTTCCAGAGGAATTTCCTCCCAAGAACTATCAGGTTGTGGAATGAACTCCCTAACGAGGTTCTCCCAAGGGACTACAGTATGGGGTTCTTCAAAAAAGGAGTGAATAGGTTTCTTAATGGTCGGCAACGCGCTCGTGATGCCCCTGGTGTTGCAGGCGCCCATAGGCTACGGTAACCGCTTACCATCAGGCGGACCGTACGTCTGTTTGCCACCGTCGTGGTATAAAAAAAAAACTTAAGGGGGACATTAAAAATATTATTTTGGGTTCGGGGATGCTCAGCGAAGTAAAGGTTGGGAAACCAAGGCATAGTGTATACGTCTGCTGCAGTTCCTTGGTTCGAATCCCAGGTATTTTTTTATTAGACAACGACCACACAAGGGATCTAACCTGGTGTCGCGCAGATCTTTACTAACATACAATTTTACAGACACAATGTACACTCCGATTCGTTTGGTTGGTTGAACGCACTAAACTCAGGAACTACTGGTCCGATTTGAAAAATTCTTTTAGAGATGGATAGCCCATTTATCGAGGAAGGTTTTGGGCTATATAACATCACGCTACGGCTAATAGGAGCTGAGCAGTGGCCAAATAAAAACGACAGGAGCGAAGCCCTGCGCGACTTGTAGTTTATAAATGTTATATTCTGACTATGACTCAGAAGTAATTTGATTCTAAAATTTTTATCCATGTACAATTTTACTTTTATCTTATACCTTAGTTTTGATTGTATTTGTAGTAAGTACAAACAAAAATGTCACACTCTCGTTTAAATCAAGTTAAAATATTGAAAATACCTGCAAAGCCTGCAAATATATTATGTAAGTACATAGTGCAACAAACGAAGGAACAAATAATAAATATGGCAACAAAATTTTAAGAAACTTCTTTAAAACCTTCTTGATGGACTGTGTGGTCATTTCGACCTAAAAAGGTGTGTTTATACTTTCGGAAGTTAGTTTTAGTTTGTAGTTAGCGACTAAAGGTACCTACCTATTTTCTTTCTTTTCATATCTTACTATTTATTATTTGAATTCGAAATTCAAATTATATCATGGTTGACTGATAGAGAAAGCCTATGGGCATTATGGCATTGTTTGATTTCAAAAACACTTAAACCTATACACTTACGGCATATGACTTATTTAGAATATCAATGTCAAATTTCCTTGCAGATAACTGCCACCTTATGACCTTATTGAATTCAGAAACGATTGTTCCAAATACGTAATGGAATGTTTATCCCACCTACATCTTCACTGCAGTGACCTCTATTAACCACTAAATTAATAATCATTTACAAAAACATGGTAGGTTAATTTGTAAAAACCTGTGCGTAAAGTAAAACATAAATTAAATTTCAACCTAAAACCGTAAAAGAGTTTCACAAGTATTACACTGACTAAGTTTCAAAACGTAATTTCATGTAAGAATATTATTATAACTCGTATTATTTACGACAAAGACGTCAAATCACAATGCAACGACATAATAGGTAAGACACTAAAACAAACAACCCACATTTTAGCTAAAACTTACAGCCGCATGCCTTCACTTACTTGCATTATAAGTTATACCTTTCTACTGTCTCCAAATAAGAAACAAGTACAACACTAGTATATTTCACATCACTATCCACTGCACAGCACAAAACCCGTAAAAAAAAAGAATTTTCGTTCTAGAATTTAGAATTTTTCGGTGATTGTAGATTTTCGCGCCGAAACGCGTGCGGACTCGGCGCTGTATCTATCGGCACTGGTTTTAGAACGAAAAGTGGGGAGTGTTGCTGTGTTTTAGAACGAAATTACTCATATGTTTGTCGGGAATACACATTAAGATAAAATTGTTTTTAAATCATTCTTTCGTTATCATTTTATTGTTTTATAAACATATATAAAGGTGAAATATAGATAAAATAAACGTTTACGTTATATAACTTGTAAAAACTGGATTTTAACAGCGAAGAATTTCAAATACATAGTTGGTACCAAGTGATGATCCCACATAGCATACTTCTTGACGAAAAAAAATTAAAGTTTGATTGCTTATTGATATTATTATTTTCTCATATTATCCAGATTTTATTGAATTTAATTTAGTATGGCGTTTTGGTTCTGTACCTTTCTGTGATATTTCAAACTGTAACCAATTAAAATTGTAACAACTATGGCGATTAAAAAGAGTGGCCTGAGTTTCTTGCCAAGTTCTTTTCAGAGCTCAACCTTGTCAGTGAACTGGCCGTAGGCAAATTTACTGACACCTTTTTGTTTCATATGTATCATGTATTATGTGATCTAAATGAAATAAAAATATTTGACTTTGAGAAGAAATTATCTGAAACTAATACAATGTTTGGTTAGACGGGACACTGAGACTGATATATTCATGATTGTATTCATATTCTATCATATAGATTTATAAAGGACTAAAATCGTAGTACATCCATCCCATACTGTATAATATATACTCTTCGAGAAATGAGTACTTATCAAAATATGTATTTTAATTATGAAATGGCTTCTTAGGACATTAACAACATAAGACAATAATATGGACACAATTTAAATTTCATATCAATAATAATAAATGATTTAGGATATACATAAGAAACTGATTAAACTGATTACGGTTTCAGATGTGATTTTGGATAGTTCTCTTACGGATATTTTTTTTTTTTTTTAAGAATTGGAAAAGAAAAATTGAGCAGCACTTTCGCGCAAATAATTATAATAATAGGTGCTTATATTTTTTTTATGTCATAATTTATATTATTATTTTAGTTGTTATATTATATATTTTTATAGTATTTACTTATAGTATTAATCATAAAATTTAATATTGGAAAATATATCCTCACTGTGATTTTTCCCAAGAGAGAAATTAATTTTAGAATGGTAACACAGGATATCAAACGTCATCATATTTTTTTCTCTTAGTCCGGCTAGAGATTATAACATGTGTAATTTAATGTTAATTAAAATTAATTTATCACTACCGTTATCTTACAACATGTTTTCGTCCAGCGACGTTTCATCTGTCATTTGTCCTCTGAATATATATTTATGAAAAGAACATTGAATATAGCGTCACGCCGTTTTCCCCGAAGGTGTAGGCAGCGGTGTATCACACCCACATTACGCCAGCTATGTTTGGTCACACGTAATAGGGGGCGAGCCTATTTCCATCAACCGGGTACATTTGCTTCCAAACTCCGGGCTAATATCACAGCTAATTCTGAGAATTTCAGGACAAAAAAAATAGTTTTTACCTAACAAGGGGATCAAAAGTACTTACTCGTACTAGTCTAGACTAATTTTATAGAGCAGAATAGTTTGTTTGTTTGTTCGTTTGAACGTGCTAAACTAACGAAATTCAGGTTCTGATTAAAAAAAAAATTAGTGTTTAACTCATTTATCGATGAAGGTAACAAGGCTACGTAACATCTCACTACCGATAGGAGCTAGGAGCTAAGTGGTAGCCAAACAAAGATCTACGGGAGCGAATCTGCAGGTATATATTTATTTGTAAAAAGTAATATTAGAAGAAATAATCCATTGCAAAATACAACGGACCGTAGAAAAGTTAAAAAAATATAATTTTCAACATGGCAACCCTAATTGAACATAACCATCATACCCACGGATATAACAAATTACTAGAACGCCATACTAGTCCCATGACCCGCTAACGTGATGTATTAAATGCAGGCGCTTCTAAGAACTGCTTACCTACTTTATAGAACAGGTTAATGATAGAACTTAAGTTATGTGGAGGATCAATTTTACTAAGAAATAGTAAGAGAATTTAAAATTACTTTTTACCCGGCTGCGCGACTGATGGTTTTAATTTTCAAATAATATCTGGAAATTTTTCCCATTGTCGTGGTATAAAAAAGTACATCTAGTATTCACAACGCCCCAACGGCTGGACAAAGTTGTGTGAGTTTGAGTTAGGTAGCAAAAACTCCTTACTTCTAGAGAAATTCGTGAAAGAAAATGGCAACATTTTCGCTTAGCTAAAAGTAATGTTTGAAACACGAGGGCCTTTTGAAACGATGCTTGCAGACAAGTGGATAGCTAGGTGAGCAATTTTGACACGAGATGAGAGCTTAAAGTGTACTATTTTTGGATATTTTTGTCGTAAAAGTACGAAGAGGCATTTAGACCTACATTTAAAGTCGTAGCACAGAATAAATAAGACGCATCACGGAATCTATGGGAAGGTCTCGAGATACAGAGAAATAAATAAACATAATAGTGAATTTATTGAGACACAAATTTAGAATAAAACCAAAAACAAGAAGGATTTGGTTTTTCTGCTTAGAGAGAGGAAAAAGACACATTTGAGCATAATAAATGTATTTTTTCCGTGAAACTTTCTTTCTTTTAGGATTTGATCCTACTATACAGGGCTCCCGCTTTGCTTTGGACGGAAGTGAATAATTTCTTTCCAACGCCATTTACTTCTGATTAATATCGTTGGAGGTTCCAAGAAAATAGGTTAGGCATTCCCTGGGACTCCCGAGAGTCATAACTCGGTGTTAGCAAGGATATTATTAATCCTGTCTTACAGGTGACACAGTGATGGGTGTATGCGAGGGACTGTTCTTTTTGAGGTCCTATACAGATTTCTTCTGTTTCCCGCTTTGATATGGAGGAAAGTAAATAATTTCTTTCAAACCACTTCATTTCTTCTACCCGGTTGAACCTATTGTCAGGCTCGCCTCTTATTTCATGGGACCAAACATAGCTGGCGAAATGTGGCTGTGAAACACCTCTGCCTTCCCACCCCACCCACTCACCCCTTCGTGGAAAAAAGCGTCATGCTATGTTTTTCTTCATTTTTTGATCCATAATCTTGAAAGAACGCAACACCGCGCGCGCAAAATCGCGTCAATTATTCGCTTAGTTTACGCCGCGCTATTCTTCGCATGTCTTCAATAAGAATGCGGTCATGTATTTTTTGTTAACAATTTGTGTTTTGCATAATAAGTAATTTTAACTGTCTCTCTGGTGGATAGTTTTGGTTTCGTAATAAGGATAGCATATGGAAATAAATCAAGACCGTCTTTTAACAAGACTGGAACTACAATGGCGTGAAGGAGAGGAAAAGAGTTTCAACAAAAAGTCAAGTAGATATTTAAATAAGTTGTCAAAAAAACCAAGAACTTTTATATATTATTTAATTTTAGCTATCCGCTTCACAACACGACTTTATTTCATCTCGTTTCGGCTGCCTTTGTGTTGAAATTTTAACCGTAATCGATAATACTAAACAATGTAAAACTATTAATTTCAATTAAACAATGTTTATGAAGAGAGGATTTATTTCTGCAGACTGTTCTTGATAAGGGTTTGGAAGGCTTTGAAAGGCTGGGAAGGGTTCTTCGGGGCTGAAAAGGAATGAAGGTTCTTATTAGGATATGGGTTTTAAGAGGGTATTAAGAAAGATGGGTGGGAAAACTTGATAAAAAGTATCACCAATTTGCCAGGAATTTTGTCTGGAATTCTGGATAAATTATTCAATTAAGTATCTGGATATTTAGGCTTTCTACAAATGAGTTATCGGAAGAGCTTATCGTGTAATCGCTTTGCTTTAGTAAAAGATTGTGGAATATGATTTTTTTTCTGACATATCATTAAAATGAAACAGTAGGTAAGTACTAAGATTGATACCAACAGTTTATTAAATCTTGTTTTGCATTGAAGTATCTGTTTTGTAAACAGTAAGATACCTACAAGTAGGGTTACCAGATGTAAATATCAAAAGACCGGAGAAAAGGCCTGATTTCCATGGAAAAGTCCTGAGATTTTATTCAGTTTGAGAATCATCACGCAACTTACTTAGATAAATGAGTATTGATTTTGACTGCAATTGTATGAAAAGAATATTATTTTTAGTTTGTTTCACTTAGATAAATAAGTACTTATAAATTTTAACTGTTCAATTGTTACCCAAAAAAAGATTATTTTAGTTGGTTTAACTTTTAATTAGAGATCTTTGAAATGTAACCTGTGTTTTATTGAAAATCCTGAGATATCACGAGATTTGCAAAATCCGGCCGCAATCCTGAAATCTCAGGTCAAATCCTGAGACATGGTAACCTACCTACAAGGTTAATCATAAAACCATACGATGTCAATTAAAAAGTAGCCATCAACATAAAATAATTTGCATAACTTATTAAAAAAACAATTCGCTTACCCGATCCGAAATAGCCTCTTCCATTTTCCCGCGCTTTAACCCCGGCGCGCGGATAACATTCACAGATGGCGCCACTACAGCATTCGAGGGAGGCGGTCCACCGCCATTCCCGCTCCCAACCGGTATGTAACCGGCCTCCATGGTATATCAAGTACTAAGCATTTCAGCCACTCAATAACAGATGGCGTTGTACTCAATAAGCACGAACAACCAATCCATCGCGCGCTAGATGGCGCTCCTAATTTTCACTTATACTTTTACGGACTTTTCGAATAGCACTAAGAAAATAACGCACTTTATTACTTAAAAATGCACTTAATCAATTCACTGTATGCAATAATGGACGTATTTCGAGTCACTAGCCATTTTTGAGGAACTGGTTCTTTGAGCACACCACGATATTTTATTTATTTATGAACTTTTGAGCATGATTTTTGAACGGAATGTTTACTTTTGACACTTAAAAACACCATTTCCACACTTATTTTCGAAAAAACCAACACAAGTTCACTATTTCTGTTATTTTTTTTATATTCCACATTTACACTGTAGACGAGTCACCGGGTTGGCGGTTAGACAATTTCTGCATTTCAGAATGTTGTCTCACTCATCGCCCCATCTGAGAAAGAGACAGAAAACTATAAGTTAATTGACAAAACAACATAATAGTACGGGTTTCTACACTTCAATAAACATGTAGGGTAGAAGGTACAATTACTATCTGAGTTAATAAATTCATTTTTTATGTTAAACTACTATTACGGAAATGGTATAATGAAATCTGTTCATTGAATTAATTTGTATGAATAGATCGATTGTTTGAATAGATTTATGCGAAATGAAAGTAAAAATTGTGTTTTAAGTTGAATGTGTATGTTAAATTTTATTAATGGGATTGGGTTATAGTTGTCATATAAATTCGCTGCAATCTATACCGAAAATAAAAAACTGAAGTTTGTTTGGTTGACCACTGCTCAGCTCCTCTTGGCCGTAGCGTGATATTATAGCTCGATAAATGGGCACACACACAAATATTTTTCCAATTCGGACTGGAGATTAACACGTTCAATCAAGCATAGAAACTCTTTAGTTTTTTAATATTAGTAGGTATACCCAGATAGATAATTCAGTCGCGTCTTGTCTGTGTCCTTAGGGGTTGGGACCAAGGGGCTCGTGGACGTTGACAATGTTAGCATTGTCAACGTCCACGAGCGGCGCTCGGCCACTCCGAGCAATAAAAAAAAGTGATTTTTTATTAACAATTGTTTTATTAGTAAATTCTTCGATGTTTTAAAATAGACTAACAACGAGGTTGTTGATAACTCAACTATTTTATTATCTCATCACGTCTGCGATTTGCTCAGTCAGCCCCGGAACTATGATTTTTTTCAAGCGGGGCAGGTACTTCAGATTACTAAACTGTATTAAATTTGTACACTTAAATATCAATTATTATATTATAACTTTTAATAATTCAAGTAGTGAGTGAAGGATTAAGAATTCATAAAATCACTACCCCATTTCAAACCGTGGGTGTAGTACAAGGCGACCTTATGCAGACAAGAGCACTGCGAGAAAAGGAAAATTCGAAACAAAACCCTACACCAATCCGTCTGGCCAGCGTGGTATAGTAGGCTAAATTCCCTCTAAAATGTTAGCCCCGTGCCCAGCAGTGGGATATTTATGGGTTGTAATGATGATGATGGACTTTTTAATTTGTGTGACATAAATTTGAATATAGGCAAATAACGCGGAAAGATCACAAATACTAACATAGCTATTATTTTTTTAAATCACAGACAAATAATAAATTATAGTGACATTAATACGTTGAAGTAACAAACAATTTTGTAAATAAAAACAATAGCCTGAGGCCTCGTAAGAACTCAATTTTATTGAAGAATAATGATAAAGAAATTGTATAGAAACTGGCATCCATTAAGGTAGGGCAGAGAGCGGCTCGACTGTAGACATAAAAATCATAGCGTCACGCCTTTTATCAATGGGTAGGCAGAGGCATCGTATTAATTTGTTTGTTTAAACTCTTTTACGGTATAAGACTGCTATTTATCAAAATTCATGCAATAAGACCACTGTAGCGGAGCTTTTAATATCCCTATAATGAGATCATGAAATTGATTAATTCCAATACTTAGTATTTTTCGTTAGACTAGTAGCTCTATTTAATCTCTTAGGGCTAATTAAAAATACTGCTTCGGTGTAGCGATAGGAACGGTTTCGTTTCTGAGGTTTCGTTTTTGATCCCAGAGTCGTTTCAAATATTTATATGATCTGCAAATATTTTTTTGGTGTCATAGATTCTTACTGTGGAACCCACTCGCAAATACAAGTCAGTGGTGGAACCAGACTGAACACTTGAGAAGTTGAGAGGCATCGAAGCGCAGGGCAACAAACAATATAGTCATCTACAGTTCTAGAATGTTCCAAATGACTTAATAAACCAAATGTCTTTTGTTTAACCTTTTCGTCGTATGTTAGGCCTTTACTAGAAACGATTACTTTCACTTTTTCATTCACAATCACTTTTAAATATAGCCAGTAACGGTTACAATAACTGTGAATATAATTATTTTGTATTTATAAAGAGAAACGTTAATAATATTTTACTGATCCTATTATCGTAATCAATCTTTTTATACTAGGTTGAAGTACCTAGTTCTCTGTCGGTACCGAAAACTTTACATAAGGGGCTAACTTTAATATAATGGAACACCCACTAAATACCGTATGAAACCACATATCAAAGGATTACAAATCAAACAGTAATATAAATAAGAACAAAAACTTCTACTTAATAACTGTAGTATTAAAAAAATTCGTGGAACCCTGGTTATACTTATCTACGGAACACCTAGGTTCCGCGGAACCCACTTTGGGAATCGCTGCTATACAATATTGTCTGTTAGATATTTTATAAAAGAATTAACGATAACCGATACATAGCCACCATAATAATCAATAGAAAATGTCAAGAGATATTACTTTTAAGCAAAAGTTCTGAAAAAAAAATAAATTTGCATTTGCAAATTTTCCGCTCAGGATTTTTTTTTTTACACGGCGAAAGCAAACCGGCTGTTGGTGGGTACCGTGGTCTATAGACGCCTGCAACACCAGAGGCATCACGAGCGCGTTACCAACCCTTCAAACCCCTTACGGAACTATAGACTTTGCATGCAGCAAGATTACTCCTGCTGCGCCTATCGAGGTAATCCAACAGAATTTATATTAATACGTAAAATATAACTTAAACACGGAACATTGAACGCTAGTCCGACAACAAACATCTCCACCTCACAATACATTACAATTTTATCAAGAGCGTATCAACGAAGGACTTTATAATTATCAAGACGTAAATTTTCGCACAAATACAAGGAAATGATTATAATGTTTACGCGCAAAATGGCCGAGGATACTTATGAATGAATGACTACGATGTTTGATGTATAAATTTGAATTCGCTATTGTGAACTAATGTGGGATATCGTAAAGGACAATAAATTGGACAAAGAAATTGGCCTTATAATAATAACAATAATAATCTTTATTTCAGCCTTTTTACAATTTGAATTCTTATTATTATTACTTCTGACATTTATAGAAACGTTCGGAAATGTAGTTTCTGCTTGTATTGTTTTCATTATTTGTTCTTGTGTTAATTATTTAGTTTGTGTAGTAATTATACTTGTGTAGTTTTAAATTGTGCTGGTCGGGTGGCGGGTGGTGCAGAGGGTTACCTTTAATTTTTATTGATTTTAAGCTAATACTACTTTATTCTTATTATATTTGTTATTATTTTATTTTATTTAAAATTTAGTATTTATATATATTTATGTCATTATCTGGTGATTCTTCTTTTCATTCTGCCAATGAATCTGATGATGTTGGATCTGACGACAGTTTTTGCTCAATCAGTGATACTCTTGGTGACATTTTACGTCGAAATTTTAATACTCAAGGTTCTCAATTGCTAAATGTGTGTCACATAAACGCTCAAAGTGTTCCTAGCCATTATAGTGATCTCTACGAAGCTTTCGCTACCACTAACGTTCATGCCATCCTGATTTCTGAGAGCTGGCTCAAACCTCATCTTCTCTCAACCACTTACCCACTTCCCGGCTTTATTCTAATCCGTAATGACCGGACTGGGAAAGGAGGGGGTGGTGTTGCAATTTATTTACACAGTAGTTTTCAATACAAAATTATTGCCTCATCTTCTTCAAACTTTTCAGCTTCCGCGGAATACCTTTTTCTCGAGGTTTGGGCCAGGGGAATCAAAATGGTTCTTGGAGTAGTTTACTGCCCTCCTTCTGTTGACTATTTCACTGATTTGGAATCGGTTTTAGAATCTTTGGGGTCTGAGTATGAACACCACATCATCATGGGCGATTTCAACACTAACCTTCTTTCCCATGATTCCCGTCGTTGTCATAAGCTCCTTCATAGCATTGAATCTGCTGGCCTTCACGTTCTGCCTCTTCAAGCGACTCACCACAACCTGAATGGTGAAGACACCTGGCTAGATTTAATGCTAACCTCTGCCCTTTCTTTTGTCCGCTCCCACGGTCAACATCCTGCCCCTGGATTTTCCCACCATGACCTTGTTTTCCTTTCGTATTTTCTTAAACCACCTAAACCCAAGCCCAAGGTTCTGCACTTGCGTTGTTTTGCGCGCATGGACTTTGAAAAGTTGCGGGCCGATGCTTCGAACATTGATTGGACCTCTTTAATTGCATCTTCCAATGTAGACGACAAGGTGTATTTATTCAATGAAGCTGTCTTAAAATTGTATGATGCGCATGCACCTATCAAAAGGACCAAATTGAAGCGCCCTCCTGCCCCTTGGATGACGGAGGGAATTCGGATGGCAATGAGACGAAGGGATCGTGCGTTCAGGCAATTCCGGCGGGACCGGTGTGACATTAATTGGACATATTTTAAGATAGCTAGGAATCGGTGTAATCAAATGATTCGTAATGCTAAACGCCGATATATTCTTGATAATATTACTAATTCCTCACCTGCCCACCTTTGGAAATTCTTAGGTACCCTCGGTATCGGAAAGTCTCAAGGTGTGGAATTCCCCAAGACTATCGACTTGGACGAGTTAAATCGTTATTTTGCCACCACGCCTCCGCTTGATGCGCACACAATGCATCAAACTTTAAATTACATCGACGGTTTACCTCGTCCTAATATCGATACATTTTGTTTCTCTCCAGTCGCACCAGGCGAGGTCAAAAAGATTATCCTTTCTATAAAATCCAAAGCTGTGGGATGTGACGACCTTAGTCGTTACATGATTACTACAATCCTTGACCAACTTATCCTTCCTATTTCCCACATCCTTAACTTTTCCCTTGACTCTGGTCAATTTCCCTATTTGTGGGGAAGGGCTCACGTTCGTCCACTACCCAAAATTCCTAACCCTTCTCTCCCAACTCACTTTAGACCAATATCCATCCTCCCTTTCCTATCAAAGGTGCTTGAAGCCTGCGTTCACAAGCAGCTGTCCGGGTTTGTTCAACGAAACAATATCCTTTCTCCACTCCAATCCGGGTTCAGGCCCGGGCACAGCACTGTGACCGCTCTGCTAAAGGTGACTGGCGATGTTAGGGCGGGTGTGGAGGAAACCAAGACTACTGTGTTGGTCTTGGTAGATTTCTCGAATGCCTTTAACACCGTCAGTCATGACATCCTTTTGTCAATCCTATCCTATCTTATGGTCTCGCCTAAAGCGCTGGAATGGTTCTCTTCTTATCTTCGAGGACGCCAGCAGTGTATACGGATTGATAATTCTTCTTCATGTTGGTGCAATCTAAACTCTGGCGTTCCTCAAGGCGGTATTCTTTCTCCTATTCTTTTCTCATTGTTTATCAATCTTCTAACACCCGAACTTCGCAACTCGTATCATTTATATGCCGATGACCTACAGCTGTATACCCAGGCAGGGGTGGATGAGTTGAATGCGGCTATTGACAGAGTGAACCGTGACCTGAACACGTTGGAGAGATGGACGAAAAGCTTTGGACTGGCCGTGAACCCGTCCAAATGTCAAGCCATAATTATTGGAAGCTCACGAATCATGGCTAAAGTGGACATCAATAATCTTACACCTGTGACTTTTAATGGTGCTGTAATCCCAATAAGCTCCAGTGTTAAAGATCTTGGGCTTCACCTCGACACCACCCTTGACTGGAGGACACAAGTCTCTAATGTCAGCCGTAACATCACCTGCACCCTAAGGTCTCTCTACCGCTTGAAGAACTTCCTTCCGCCCAAGACAAAGACAATGCTTGTGCAGACCTTAATATTCCCTATCATTGACTATGGTGATGTGTGCTACCTCGACCTGAATGCAGATCTGCTCGACAAACTCGACCGGCTTCTCAACAATTGCATTCGGTTCGTTTTCAATCTTCGAAAGTATGATCACGTATCTACTTATCGTACCCAATTAAATTGGCTTCCCATACGCCAGCGACGTAGTTGGCGTGCTCTGAGTACCCTGTACTCACTACTTAATTCGCCCAATGCTCCCTCATATTTAACTCCACATTTCCAATACCTCTGCAACACTCATGATCGAAATCTTCGGTCATCTAATAATCTTCTTCTTCTCTGTCCTTCACATAGTTCCAGTCTTGTCCATTCTTCCTTCTATATTCAGTCCATACTTCTCTGGAACGCACTCCCTCTCGAAATCAGGATGTCCACTAACCGTGATATTTTTAAGGCTAGAGTTCGCGAGCAGTATAGCAGATTGTTGGCAGAATCCTCCTAACGCCTTTAGTATAATTTTTGATATAATATATATATATATATATTTGTATATATTACATAATATTTGTTATTATTTTATATCATGTATTTATTCATGTATGTATATTATTAATATGTATCTAGTATTAATATATGTAGGTATTTGATTAATTTGTTTAAGTATTTTATTGGTTAGTTTAGTAGTGGTTAGTATACTTTTATCTTTTTCAATATTTTTACTTGGCACCTACCTCTTCTCATCTCTGCATCACCCAAAGGTTGGCTGGTAGAGAATGCTTTTAGCATTAAGCCCGCCTTTTGTACTTATTTTGTGCAATAAAGTTTTTATAAATAAATAAATAAATATTATATTTCCCGATGATCCCGACCGGCAGTACCAATGTGGATACCACTTTGTGAAATTTATAATTATGTACTAGTCAAGTGACTTACCATCTGCTAACGGTGAAGGAAAACATCGTCAGGAAACACACATACCCTGAAAGTAATTCTAAGGGTAAGTCTGATCCACCAACCCGCACTAGGCCAGCGTGAGTGTATTATGGCCTAAACCCTCTCAGCTCTCTATTTAGAGGAGAGGATACCCGAGCCCAGCAGTGGGACTTAATGGGTTGCTGATGATTCGGTATAAAGTTTTAAAACGCTATAACTCTAAACTAAATTGATTGTACTAGCTGGTTTTCGCAGTAAACCCTCGAAATGCGAAAGTAAATTCGGTAACCGTGTACGTATCTGCGTAGTGTGTGAATCGTGTTAAAGCTGCTCAATAAAAGCCATAAATCTCACTGTTATTACTAAATTCCTCGTCACATAACTTACTTAATATGCAAGTAACCTTGCATAGGACAAGTTTGTCTACCTCCGCGCAAGATGCGTACCTAACTTGCGCAATTTGTCCAATGTTTGCATTCGGAGCAACAAACGCAACTTGTTGCAAAACTTGACACAACGAGAGGTTCGACCGGTTGTTAGACACCAATATTTTGTGAATGAAATTACTATATACTAGGTCATGTTTTATCCTATATATCGCATGCTTAATGGAAAATTGAGCCATTGGTAGATAGGCCAGAATTAAGATACGTACAGAAACAGGCTTCTGTTAGCACCATCTACCGTCGTATACGTACCATAAGTTAAAAATACAAGCATCCATGATTAATTATTAATATCAGTGTTAATTGTATGCTTCTACAAGTAGGATGAGTCCTCAAACAAGATCATCTTTTGCGATTCGTCAAAAAATGCTTATTTTTAGTTAGGTCAGTATTCCATTACGTATGCGATATAATATCACGTTACGGCCAATTGGAGCTGAGTAGTGGACAAATAAATAACGACGGGAGCGAAATCCCAAGCGACTTCTAGTTATCTACAAATACGAAAGTTAGGAATTGATGAATGGATAATTGTTACTCAATGACGCTGCAATTATATTTGCTTGTGTTATGGGTACTAAACAACTGATATATTACTTAAATACATTTAATATTTTGTAAATACATACATATTTTAAAGATAAAATACACACAGACACAGAACAAACAATCATGCTCATCACACAAAGATTTGGCCTGGATGGGAATTGAATCCACGACCTCCGGCTTAGCAGTCAGGGTCACTAACCACTAGACCAACAGGCAAGTCAGTATAATCTGGACCAGCACAAAGGGCTGCTCTAAAGATCCACGCGGGCCAAGCCACGGGCGTTATCTTAGTAACATAATATTATATCCTGTAAGATCCAAATATAAAACTGCTCATACGCAGTTACAAGCTAACAAATATCCTAAGGATAATTCCAGTACATCGACCTCCCTCAGCCGAAGCCGTATGCTAACTCACTAATAGAAATAAGATGGGATCAAATTGTTTGATTATTTTTGTGTAGTCAAACGGAACGAGAGACAGGCTAGGTATTATGTTGTTCGCGTTATGGACGGTGGTTTAGATACTCTAAATCTAAATATAGTTTAAGTTAGAAGTATTATCTTGTTGCTTCTAGTGATGTAGTCAAGAGAAATCCTACTATATTAAATACTAGCTGATCCGACGAACTTCGAACCGCCATATTTTTTTTATTTGGGAAACAAACAGATACAGTAAAGGTTATTAAATATGACACTTAAAATTAACTTAATCTAAACAGTTTCCACAAATTACTTTAGACAAATATATACAAAATACACACACAACATACCTAATATAAACTTTTTTTTAAACAATTTTTTTAAAGGACATAGTAGTTCTTTAATTATTCCTAAATTTAGAGAGAGAAAGGTGAAATATATCCAAATCCATTATTGAATTGGAAGTAATTAAGTTATTATACAAATAACACGATCTTTTTATAAAAACATTCTTACTGTGTTTAGTTCGTGAAAAACTACAATGGAAGAATTATTCGTGATAATGGTCCATTTTCAAATGTTTATGGAGATTTTAAAACACAAAATTGTAAATTTTACACTCAATTTTTTGTATAATTTCTTACATACATGCCTTGCCTCGACAATAGCAAATACAACAAAAAAAGGCAAATCGGTCGAGCCGTCCTCACGTGAATCCATCACACACTTTTCGGCGATCCATTTTTATTTAAATAGATGCGAAAATTGAATAAATGGATTTTTCTTACTCAATCACTTCAATACGGCTAATGGATCTGATGTGAAATTTGGCACACAGATAAGAGTGTAGAAATGTACATAGGCTTATACAGACATTTCAACTCGCAAACTCAGCTAATTTATACAAACATAAATTCAGCTAATTTATACTATTATAATCGAGAAATTCACGACTATAATATTTTGAGCGCCGATGTCGTCTATAGATGACAAAACTCAGGTCCATAAAAATACAAGATAAAGTTACTAAATCATTAGTTTTATGTGTTTTGTTACCAAATCTTAAAAACCGAATTTTATGGCGTCCAGGGCACGGAGATGCCGATTTGACGTGGCGGTCATAATTACGGTTAATGAAAATTTACACGGATTTCCAAATATAATATAATAATATAATATTCTACCACATTCACACAGCGCCATCTAGTCCCAAAGTAAGCAATTATATTTGCTTGTGTTATGGGTACTAAACAACTGATATACTACTTAAATTTTTTTTTTTTTGTAAATACATACATATTATAGATAAATTACACCCAGACACAGAACAAACCTTTATGCTCATCACACAAAGATTTGTCCTGGGTGGGGATCGAACCCACGACCTCCAGCTTAGCAGTCAGGGTCACTAACCACTAGACCAACAGGCCAGTCAATATGAATATTATGTGTCTTTCTTGCAAATAATCGTGCTTAGGTATGTAATAACCATTCATAGAATTCTAACAACCGATTATATCTAGTATTTCCTATAATTCGAAGAATCTAAATATACAGTCAGACAGACAATCACGAATGCCAGACGTAGAATAATTATAACAAACGCGCAGTTTTCCGTGCAATTTTTCTCACCATAAAAACCTTTCTTGGACTTCATATTTGATAGATAGACGTGCATATTTCCAAGTCTGTAAATGTGTCTTATACTCCTATACCTATATCAGTGTAGTGACAGACTAAGAATACATGATGTCACTACCCCATTCGGGTGTCGTAAAAGGCGACCTTAGTGAACAGGTTCATTGCGAGAAAAGCATAATTAGAAACAAACCCTATACTAACCCGTCTGCCCAGCGTGGTATCATCATCAGCAACCCACTAAGTTCCACTGTTGGCTCGGGTCTCCTCGCCTCTAACTAGAGAGCTGAGAGGGTTTAGGCCATAATCCACTCACACTGGCCTAGTGCGGGTTGGTGGATCAGACATACTCATAGAATTTCTTCTAGGGTATGTGGGTTTCCTCACGATGTTTTCCTTCACCGTTAGCAGATGGTAAGTCACTTGACTAGTACATATAAATTCCACAAAGTGGAATCCACATTGGTACTGCCGGTCGTGATCGAACTCGGACCGCGTGATTTGCACACCGGTTCCTAATCCATTCAGCCACCATCGCTTCTTCACCGTGGCTAAATTACCTTCACAATATTTGAAGAAGACCCGTGTCCAGCAGGGTACGTTTATAGGTTGAAATGATGAAGTGTCTTGTAATAATTCGTATTTATTCAATAGCATCACAATGAAATCGAACAAACAACTATTTCTAGCCTTTCCTATAACAATAAGAATCTATAACGTCTTCGTGTCACGAACAAATCGTGGAATAATTATAACAAACATTGTTTAGTCAAGTCAAGCGTCCACGAAGATAGCTTGATTTATGCTGTGCAAGCTGGCCAGTGAATATTGAATAACCCTGCTTGTATCACTAGGCCTCTTGACGGTTCTTGCCATATTATTACTGGAAACAGACTCAATAGTTCCCGTTATTTTAAATTTTTGTCCACGGTGATTTCTTTCTAAATTGGATCCTATATAGATTACTTTTTTCTCCACATTTGCTATCAAGGGAAGTGGATAATTTCATGCCAGCTGCTCCATTTCATCATATCAACCATGAACCCATAAACGTCCCACTATTGAGCCCCCTCCAAATATTGTGAAGGAAATTTAGCCTACAATACCACGCTGTCTAGAAGGATTGGTACAGGTTTTGTTTCGAATTTTCTTTTTCTCGCGCTCTTGTCTGCATTCTTCATAATCATTTCAACCTATTGCTGTCTACTGCTGGACATATTATGCCTCTCCTAGCACGCGTAAACTCATAATACTGGGTCGCGTCATTCTTATTTCATACTAGCTGTGCCCGCCACTTCGTTCGCGACCGCGTGGAATATAACAAAAGCAACATTACTTTTTTCAAAGTAGCCTAAGTTACTCCTTATTACATCAGCTACCTGCCAGTGAAAGTCCCGTCGAAATCGCACCAACCGTTCCAGAGATTAGCCGGAACAAACAGACAGACAGATAGACAAAAATTGTAAAAAATGTGATTTTGGTATATGTACCGTTTATAGGTACATTCATATACATGTAGTAAAAAGCGGTTATTTTAATATAACAGACACTCCAATTTTATTTATTTGTATAGATATAGATAACTTATACTTTACGCTGTCCCGCGTTTAGCAGCTCGCAAAAACTCGCACTAGGGCCTCTTGTAAAAACCACATTATTATTAAACCAAACAATAACACGGTTAAAACCTTACAATGTAAGACTTCTTCAAAGAGAACCAAACAATTAGTACGCACTAATACTACAGGTAGGTTGAACAATAGCGAGTAAAATTGTAAGAGTTAGGGCATGTAGTAGTATTGTTTAAGTTTTGAAACGTTTTATATGCTTTTCGTTTTACTGAGAGCATAAGGCAGTGGACAGACGACCGAACCAGAAAATGTTGCCGTAATGACAGAATATACTGGATTAAGGTATTAATTGTAACTTTCAAGATAGATAGGAAGATGTCACTCAGACGCAACCCTATTTATCTCCCTACACGCAGCCCTTAAATCAGAGGCGATATCGGGGCCAGTGTTGCCGCGTTTGATAATATATTCATTTAATTTTATTTGATTAAAATGTATACAAATCGGGCATCTTTCTCTTACAGCAAGCGAAAGATATTCATCTTATTTTAGTTGATTACAAATTTATACAGATTTTTAACTTTAGAAACCAGATTTTCCAATTTAGCGCATGGCAACACTGGCCCCAATATCGCCTCTGATTAAAGGGCCGTGTGTTGCCCGTTTTTTTATCTGACCAGATCCTCACTCGATATAAAACTATAGGATGCTGATTATGTTGTCAAAGATAGTAAAGGTAAAACCGTGTTAACATAATAAAATAAATAAATAAATAAACATCGTCAGGGAAATACTGATGACTGGAGGTCACGACGCTAAACCCTGAAGATAACAACTTGCGAAGTTGGAGGACTGGAATAACATAGAGAATGACTGTTTATTTCTTAAATAAATAAGTTAACTATTATTTCATCATCATCATGATCATTTCAGTCTATTGCAGTCCACTGCTGGACGTAGGGCTCTCCTAACACGCGCCATAGCACTCTGTACTCCGCTTTCCGCATCTAGTCAGACCCAGCGACCTTTTTTAGGTCGTCGGTCCATGTAGCTGGAGGGCGTCCCACTTTACGCTTGCCGAGTCGCTGTCTCCACTCCAGGACACGCTTGCTCCAACGCGCATCGGTCCATCTACAGATATGACCAGTACGTGATATGAAACTACTATTTCCATCCAGTCAAATATCAATTGCATCTATTTTTCCCTGAATTGAAGCTCAAAGTAGCCACACAGACTCTACAAACAAAACTATAGTACCTAAATCTAAAAGTTAAATAAATACTCTTTAAATTACACAAATAAAGCTGGTAAGCACAAAGGTCAAAAGTTTCAAATGTCGACAATAGTTCCAAAAAGTTTCGTTGTTTGAGGTTAAATATGAGGACAAGTCAAATAGTTTCAAACTATTGTGGTGAAAATGGTATTTGGTGAGACTGAAAGTTCGCACGGCATTCCATCATTTGCTTTAGCAAGTGGTTATATATTCTGACAAGAAAAGCTTTGCAGTGAAACTAAATAACGCTGTCCTACGGGTAGTTTTTGAGTAAAATACCAGTGACAACGGATGGATATGACGAAACTATAAGAGTTACCTTTTGGCCATTTTGGCTACGGAACCCTAAAAATGAATTAAATGGTAATTTTGTCAAAAAGTAATAATAATATCAGAAGCAGAAATATCTTCGCGTAATTTACTAATAACTAGAAGTCGCGCGGAGCTTCGCCCCCGTCGCTTTTGTTTGGCCAATGCTCAGCTCCCATTGGCTGTATCGAGATGTTATATATAGGCTATATAACCTTCCTCGATAAATGGGCTATCCAACATTAAATATTTTTTCAAATCGGACCCACAGTTCCTGAGATTAGCGCGTTCAAACAAACAAACTCTTCAGCTTTATAATATAAGTATAGAAAATTAGATACCAACAGGCCAGTATCAAATACGGCGACCTAACCGAGATGTAGTTAATCAATCGGAAACCGTCAACATGGCTCGCTCCAATTAACATGAGAATGACATTGTAGATAGTTTTTATATTGTTATATCAAGTTCATGGTCTGCCTAGGGGGTACACTGAGCTGCGCGGACAACGGTTTGACGCGCTAAATTTTAAAAATCATCATTTCAACCCATAAACGTCTCACTGCCCGGGTCTTCTCCAAGAATATGAAGAGAATTTAGCCAGACGGGTTGGTATAGGGTTTTGTTTCGAATTTTCCTTTTCTCGCAGTGCTTTTGTCTGCATACAATTTTCGTCTTTTTCGTTCGTAGTTTTTCTTCCTTTGTCGTCTTTTACGACACCCACGGGTTGAGATGGGGTAATGACATTATGTATTCTTAATCCGTCACCACACGGATTTTACATTTATATAGGCATGCTTAACTTTTCAATTTTCTTCCAGCAAACCTAAACATTAGAGGAAAGAGAATTTAGCTTGAGATTAAAATAATTAGGGAAACAAGAATACCTGAAGAAATTAAATACATAAACGATTTCACCCTAATAATATACGCTACCAACCCGATGGCCAGCGTGGTATAGTAGGCTAGACTCCTTCCACATTCTTTGGAGGAAATCCGTGCCCAGCATTGGGATGTTTATGGATTGGAATGATGATGATGAAATTATTTATTTTTGTGTGTCCCGAGAATCGAACCCTGCGAGACATTATTACAGTACCTAAATTAACAACAAAATGTAATAAAACCACACCCTCTTCGTATATTAAGTTTAACAACCAAATGGAGCAAGACCGAAACAATGACTAAATCAAATTGTCCGTAAACATATCGATTCTAAACTCGCTTCACAGATAATCGATTCGACATAGATATTCGATTGATATTTTTGTGTGAGTAATTTATATTTTAAACTGCCTACGTTACATGCCATATCACAGGGGTGTCTTCATAAATTATTTCTTTCGAATATCTGTTCTGAGCCCTCCCTATAAAAGAAGAATAGAATAGAAATAGAAAACATTTATTGGTACAAACACAAGACAAGACATACTGAATAACAAATACATAGACAGAACAGATACATACCTACAAACAACAGTCTCGCGTCTGTACCAAATTGGCATCATTTCAGCATAATGCCGAGCACAAGTGCCCGACGCTGGTTTTCAAATGGGCTTATTTGGTGAACTTACTACCAATAGATGTACGAAGTCCTGGTGAATGTATATACGAAGGCCTGGTGAATATATATATGAAGGCCTGGTGACTATTTATACGAAGGCCTGGTGAACATATATACGAAGGCCTGGTGACTATTTATACGAAGGCCTGGTGAATATATATAGGAGTACCCTACGAATAGTAGAATTCCAACACAATTTTGTAGCTGCGGTCTTCTATAATAATATATTCTACCACATTCACACAGCGCCATCTAGTCCCAAAGTAAGCAATTATATTCGCTTGTGTTATGGGTACTAAACAACTGATACACTACTTAAATACATATTTTTTTTGTAAATACATACATATTATAGATAATTTACACCCAGACACAGAACAAACCTTTATGCTCATCACACAAAGATTTGTCCTGGGTGGGGATCGAACCCACGACCTCCGGCTTAGCAGTCAGGGTCACTAACCACTAGACCAACAGGCCAGTCAATATCTCTCTTCTATAGGGAGGAGAGTTCCCCAGGCGAGCTAAGAGTTTAAGCGAGCGGCTTATTTTCATAGAAAGGTTTAGTAAAATACCATACTAAGTGAGACAAGATTACAAATAAGAGACCACGACATCACAATGTAAAATCTAAATATATCTGGACAAGTCCAAACATGAAAATCTAAATTTTACTACACGTTTATAATACATCTCCTTTCAAGCTATAAACTAAGCAACTTTAAAACCTCATTAGTGGATCCATAAACATAAATAAATACAAGCAAACATCACCCTTATTACTTAAGATAATAAAATTAAAATGGCTATACAAGTCGTTATGATAACACCAGTAAATGCGAAAGTATCTCTGTATGTTTGTTACGCTTTCACTAGTAAACTGCTGAACGGATCTCCATGAAGTTTGAAATAGACGATTTAGAATTGTTTGAATTTGTCTTTTTTTTTTCTTTTCTTTTAAAACACAACGCCCGCACTAGGGAACAAGCCCTGTGTCGCGGGGAGCTTTACAAACATGAAACTAACGGACACAAAGTACACCCAGACTATATTTATAATATAAGTATAGAAAATTAGATACCAACAAATATCTATGAATCACACAAATATTTGTCTCGTGTGGGAATCGAACCCACGTCACCCAGCACGGCGATGTAGTGGCGAGGCGACCACCTTAACCACTGCGCCACGGTGACAGTCCTGTCTGCATAATGCCCTTAGGCACCTTTTACGACACCTACGGGTTGAAATGGGGTGAATTCCTATTAAGGGTAAATTTTCTTTGGCAACAAAATTCAATTTTGCATCACATAATTACGTCGAGAATTTCATCGTGTCCAAAACAAAATAATCCTTAGATGAACAACACCGTGTACCCAGTTTAAGGACTAAATTGTGGGGTTGGCAGAGAGCCAAACCACGTTAGTCATGTTGAAATACTATTGGCATTTGTCATTCTATTTATCGGGTGTTTAGATATCGTTGTATTTTCGTCCTCATTGTTTATTACTTCATTATCATCATCACTCATAAACATCCCACTGCTGGGCATGGGTCCCCTCCAAAGAATGTGGAGGGAATTTAGCCTACTATACCACGCTGGCCAGACGGGTTGGTATAGGGTTTGTTTCGAATTTTTCTTTAGTAGTGCTCTTGTCTGCATAAGGTTACTCCCTTAGTGGCTAGATATGAATCCCGCTATCTATACTAATATTATACAGCTAAAGAGTTTGTTTGTTTGAACGCTAAGATCTCATGAACCACAAATCCGATTTGAAAAATTCTTTTAGTGTCAGATAGCCCATTTATCGAGGAAGGTTATAGGGTATATAACATCACGCTACGGTCAATAGGAGCTGTGCAATGGCCATACAAACAATAGTATAGTATAGTGTTACAATAAGTGGCGAAAAATTAGGGGGTTAGCTACTGACAAAGTCAAATCTTTTTATTTCATTTAGATCACATAAATGATACTTATGAACGTCATACAAAGCAAAAAAAAGGTTTCAGTAAATTTGCCTAAGGCCAGTTCACTGACAAGGTTGAGCTCTGAGAAGAACTTGGCAAGAAACTCAGGCCACTCTTTTCAATCGCCATAGTTGTTGAAATTTTAATTGGTTACAGTTTGAAATTATCACAGAAAGATATGTCAAGTTGGAAGTCTTCTGGGCGATAAATATAAATTCCAACACTAGGGTCTACCGCCAGCATATTCGATAAAAATATATATTGACTGGCCTGTTGGTCTAGTGGTTAGTGACCCTGACTGCTAAGCCGGAGGTCGTGGGTTCGATCCCATCCCAGGACAAATCTTTGTGTGATGAGCATAAAAGTTTGTTTTGTGTCTGGGTGTAATTTATCTATAATATGTATGTATTTACAAAAAAAAACATGTATTTAAGTAGTATATCAGCTGTTGTTTAGTACCCATAACACAAGCAAATATAATTGCTTACTTTGGGACTAGATGGCGCTGTGTGAATGTAGTAGAATATTATTATTAAAAAGTACTCTTTAATTTGGCCCCTCTTTCAGCTATAAATAAGTATTAGATATTAGATACACCAATCTATTTATAATCGTCAACAGCAAGGACGCAAGATAAAACATTACCCTCCTTTTTGGCAGTCGGGTAAAAATAATAATATCTCACAAATAGCAGTTAACCTCGTAATACCAATCTAATCTGTGGTAATACGAAGAAATGGCAACAAAAAGTCGCTGGCAACTCGCTTAAAAACTGTCGTCCGATTTCATTGATGGTTAGTAAACAAGTTAATAGTAGAAGTACAATTTACTGATGCTACAGGGCATCAACCCTTTGACCCTTTTTTTGTGAGTGGATTATGGCCTAAACCAGCTATCTAGATAGAGGAGAGACCCGACCCCAGCAGTGGGACTTAATGGGTTGCTGATGATGATGATAGGGCATCAAGGCGAACGGGATAATTTTTACATTTAGCCAATTTTGCATTTTTTTTTTTCAAGACGGTTCGAATTTAAGAATTTGTATTAATTTAGGATTTTAAATTATTAAAAGTAAATTAAAAAGAAATCAAAAGAGATCCAAAATGTGGTCAAAAGAGGTGCATTCGTGAAGGGCGTAGCCTGCAACGGGTGCAACCGTTACAAGGTCTACAATTAAACACATTCTATTTACTAAGTTTTTTGTAAGACTGTTTGTTTCTAATAAATAAATGACAAAAATCGACGAGTCTACGTAAGAATTCGAAAACGGCACAAACGAAACCAATTTCATCTACATATTCAATTAATTTACTCCAAAACTACTCGATGTATATTGATGAAATTTGAAGAATAGGTGTCTTGTATGAACAACAGTTTGGTACTTAAATAATAATCAAATATTTATATTTCCAATTCTTTTAAAATAAAAATTCAGCTATTTTTTTTAATTGCCTAAAGTGGCAGACGAGCTGGCGGCCCACCTGATGGTAAGTGGTTACCGCCGCTCATGGACGTTAATAGGCACAGTCAAGCCACTGCCTACCTTGAGAGGATAGCTCTCTTTAAACCTAGTTTGAAGAAGGACATTTCATAGCGCTCAGGAAGTTCACCCTAGAGCCGGCACGTATGTATACACAAGTGAACTTTCTGTAATATACCTGTATACTGTAACAGGTAAGAAGGTTAGGTTAGGTCATTGACACTACACAACGCCTAATCGATCGATACCTGGTAGACACCAGACACTGTCTATCTCCATAGTCTGTAGTAGTATTTAAATACATTCTTTACAACTTGGTTTGGCTATGAAATATATCTGTTTACTTCTATTGTCAGTACTAAATTGAAAGTGTATAACTAATTAAGAGCGTACTTACAAACAGAGTGCCAATGTCGCAATTAAGTGTCATATTTCGCAGCTTTAAATTTTTTTTATTTACTAGAAGCCTCCGTGGCTGTGATCATCAGTGGTTTGTGACCCTGACTGCTGAGACAGAGGTCGTGGGTTCGATTCCCACCCAGGACAAATCTTTGTGTGATGAGCACAATTTTATTATTTGTTTGTTTCTGGGTGTAATGTATCTATAGCATATATTTACAGAAAAAAAAGTTATTAAAGTATTATATCAGTTGTTTAGTATTCATATTACAAGCAGTAGCTTAGTTTGGGACTAGATGGCGCTGTGTGTGATGTCCAAAACATTATATAACAAAAAACATTATATAATAATCAGAGTTATATTTTAAAAATATGTTTGCAACACTTTTTAGAATTAGGTAGAAATTCTAAAAAGTGTATTGAAAATATAATAAAATATAGCTCCGAATAAATACTAAAAATCGAAAACCATGAAATATGACACAAAATTGCGATGTTGCTACATGAATGAAATGAACTACTATGTACTGTATGTGCTACTATGTATGAATGAACCCTCTTAACAATGTGAATAAAAATTAATTACCAATATTGTTTAATTATTATTAGAGAATACAGTAATTCGCATCCAACGGCCACCCGCAACCTTTACCAGATCGTCGCTCCATCTGGCGGGGGGCCGCCCCACGCTGCGCTTTCCAAGCGGCACAAAATTGCTCGCTGTGGCGTCGTTGGGCTGATATGATGATGATGATGATGACAGTAATTCTACAAATGTTTAGCATAGCGGTATCGAATTTATCGGATTAGTGTTTCCACCTTCCATTCTTGTAATCTGTAATAATATTTAGTAGAGGATTACCTTGTAATCCAACAAATATTTATTAAAATCGATATATTACACGCCTTTAGTATCGATATGTTAACAATACTGGTGCCATTTGACGCTGATGTGACGACTTGGAATAAGGATAAGGCTGGATATTGACAACAGTGGAAGGTTCAGGGGAGGTCTTTGCCCATCAGTGACATGACACAGACTAAATAAATAAAAAAACAACAGTTCAATATTAATGTCTGATTTTGTAAAACCAATTAATTATAATAATAAATAAAATCTGCATTACTTTGAAATGATTTTATTAAGAATATACAGCTTAATTAATTTAATTTATTTTGAATTTAGATTGTGTGTATGTTATGTGTGTGTGTTTTTGTGTGCTTAAATTGTATTGTTTATAATATAGGTGTATGCCTGAAATAAATGATTTATTATTATTATTAATGAAAGCAAATATAGTGTGTACATAGGATAAGTGCCATATCGGATTACTGAGGCGCCAGATTAGATTGGGGGCTGGATATCCGTGGGTCTGCGCTAATATAAGTTGTCAAAACTAACACTTCGAAGTTAATCCTATGACAAAGACTGAGGATTATTAAATAAAACGATAAAACGAAATTTGACAAAGGAAGCAGTTAGAAAATAATTGAAATTCTCCTACGCATTAAGATAAGACAAGAAATCCCAAATAAGCCCTAAGATTGATGTTTTTATTGACAACAATTATTATTACTACGCATAAAGTTCAATTTTGTGTTTTTTATGTGGCTAAGTACTCACTAAGTCATTCAATGCTCTAGAATTCTATATTCACAATTGGACACTGCCTGTAAATGTCATTTAGGTTATAAGCACCATCCGATATACTCTAATCAGTTAAAAAGTAATACGTGGAAACCTCAACGTAGTGTAATAGCAGTTGCACAGAACGCCACATACAAACATACTGACACATTTATGATAACAATTTGTTGTGGTAGACACGTTTTTAGACGACCTAGCAACTGTTAAACCAATACATACGAAATTATTATTTTATTTTATCTGACTGGCCTGTTGGTCTAGTGGTTAGTGACCCTGACTTCTAAACCGGAGGTCGTGGGTTCGATCCCCACCCAGGACAAATCTTTGTGTGATGAGCATAAAGGTTTGTTCTGTGTCTGGGTGTAATTTATCTATAATATGTATGTATTTACAAAAAAATATACAAATAAAAAAAAAAATATATAAATAAAGTATATCAGTTGTTTAGTACCCATAACACAAGCAAATATAATTGCTTACTTTGGGACTAGATGGCGCTGTGTAAATGTGGTAGAATATTATATTATTATTATTATTATTACTGCGGCGTAGTGGCTAAAGTAATCACCTAGCCACTAACTTCACTGTGAGAGTATCGCGGAATCGATTACCAGACGAGAAAAATATTTGTGTGATTCATGGATGGCCTGTTGGTGTAGTGGTTAGTGACCCTGACTGCTAAGCCTGAGGTCGTAGGTCCGATCCCCCTATTTCATGGGACCAAACATAGCTGGCGAAATGTGGGTGTGAAACACCTCTGCCTACCCCTTCGGGGAAAAAGGCGTGATGTTATGTTATGTTCGGAACGCCTATAAAAGTTTAACAACAATAAGAAATATTATCACATAACACCATAAATTAATATTATAACTATATTATAACAAAACAGTACCTATGCTACGAATGATTTAGCGACTATTATTCGTCTATTACATGAAATGTGGGTAAAATAAGAAGACAGAAGTAGTGAGTTAGACCAGTTTAGTAGTAGGTAGTATCACAGTAACCACCCGAATTCATTAACGGCAATCTTGGTCACGGCAAAATCTCTGTCGCAAATTAAAATTTGCATTCAATGAATGAACGTCGAGGCTTTGTTTTACAACAAGTACTTGTATACGTGTTTTGAGGCACTTAATTATACCGGTAAAGTGGTAAGTAGGGTTACCAGTCATGTGTCGAAGCGATGGTGGCCGAATGGATGAGTGACTGGCATGGAAATCATGCGCTCCGAGTTCTATTCCGACTGGCAGTACCAATGTGGATTTCACTTTGTGGAATTTATACTAGTCATGTGATTTACCATCTGCTGACGGTGAAAGAAAACATCGTAAGGAAACCCAAATACCCTAGAAAAAATTCAAAGTGTACTAAGCCAGAGTATGTGAATTATGGTCAAAGCCCGGTCAACTCTGTAGATAGAGGAGGGGAGATATCTCGACCAATGGCCTGTTGGCCTAGTGGTTAGTGACCCTGCTAAGTCGGCGGTCGGAGGTTCGATTTCCACCCAGGACAAATCTTTATGTGATGAGCATGGTTGTCTGTTCTAATATCATCAGATTAGTACCCATAACATATATTTCGTTAATTTGGGTGCTGTGTGAATGTGGTAGAATATTATTTTTCCAATGATTAAAAAGGCCTCGATAATGGTGGTGGAGATCAAATAATCTTCGCAAAATCGGCACTCCTGGTAAAGTTGAGCACCCCTGCTTTATACAATACGAAGATACACTGACGTACAAGAACTAAACTGGCTGACATTACACAATAGCATACCATTGTTGCGTTTAAAGGAAGGATGTATTTACTGACATATGAGGTGAAACGTAATATTTAGATTAGAGATATCATCATTACGTCTGTTTATCGGCGGTTGGGTGGGCAGATATGGAGGTGTGGTTATTATATATAACAAATATTTTTAGGCTATAATCTGTATACACTCTCTTAATGAGGGTTGGTTTCAAAAGATCTCGAGCTATCCGAAAATAACTTGTGACGGATTAAGAATAAATAATGTCACTTCCCCATTTCAACCCGTGGGTGTCGTAAAAGACGACTATGGGAGTAACCTAAGCAGACAAGAGCAGTGCGAGAAAAGGCAAATTCGAAATGAAACCCTATATCAACCCGTCTGGCCAGCGTTGTATAGTAGGCTAAATTACCTCCACATTTTTTGGAGGAGACCCGTGCCTAGCAGCAGTGGGACGTTTATGGGTTGAAATGATGAAACGCCTAAATGCACTAAAGTTTCCCTAAGTCGCCATAAGATCCCCATAGTAATAAATCGCTCCTGATGCATTTGTAAGCTATTTACCCTACTATTTAAAATAATATTAGGTTAATTTTGAAAAATACTGAATTCCATAAAGATAATTTTAATTGCTTGGAGTGGCGAGCTGCCACCCACCTGATGGTAAATGGTTACCGCCGCCCATGGACAGGACATTATTCTCTTAGCAATGCGAATCTCTTAAACAATACGAGACTGTTATCTAACCAAGCCGCTGCCAGCAAAAAGGAAAATAGGGGATTGAAAGGAGGATTTGGGCCTCCGCCTCATTCATATGACGGGCAGATTGTCCATGATCAGAATCTGTACACTGACAGCTAATTATAATATAATAATAATAATATTCTACCACATTCACACAGCGCCATCAAGTCCCAAAGTAAGCAATTAGTGTACTAACAACTGATATACTGCTTAAATACATTTTTTTTTGTAAATACGTACATATTATACCTAGATAAATTACACCCAGACCTTTATGCTCATCAATCAAAGATTTGTCCTGGGTGGGGGATCGAACTCACGACCTCCGGCTTAGCAGTCAGGGTCACTAACCACTAGACCAACAGGCCAGTCAATTACTCAATTCAACTAACTTATACGAAAACAGTTTGATATTCAAAGTCACGTGTTTACATTTAAATAAACACGTGTTTGTTGTTTGTCCACCAAATTTAATATATACGGCTTCGTTTGTAATATACTGGTTACGTAAATATGTACCGAACCTACCCATGGTCATAGACAAGGCTTGGGCTAACGTTATGGTACGAATAATATAATAATAGGATTTACCTATATAATAGGATAAGCCACTAAAGGGGCTAGCCCTTTAAGCCTATAGACTTTTATGTCAATGCAAAACAGAAAATGTTTTTATTCAGTAGGTAGGTATCTGAACATTCTATACTAATATTATTAAGCTGAAGAGTTCGTTTATTTGAACGCGCTAATCTCAGAAACTACTGATCCGAATTAAAAGGTTATTTTAGTGTTAGATAGCCCATTTATCGTGAAAGGCTATATTAGGCTATCTAACATCACGTTACGCGTTCTTTATTTGGTCACTGCTCAGCTCTTATTGGCCGTAGCATGATATTATATAGCCAATAACTTTCCTCGATAAATGGACTATCCAAAACAAGAATATTTTTTTAAATCAGAATTCCTGATATACTAGCCTTCAAACAAACAAATTCCACGAGCTTTAGGTATATTTGTATAGATAGATCGATTTTTAAGGACCTGAATTTTGTCGGCTAATAGCCAACATCGGCGCTCGCGCTCAGAGCACGCTTGCACATGTCAGCTATAGCCGACTTTGACGGTTAAAATAGCGTTTAGCTTCTGTCGCTGCATTTAGCTTCTAAAATGCGACTAAATCGCCAATCACTGATGGTAAAATTAATGTGTATGCTATATAGCCCTAACGTTTCTCCTTTTGGGCTGCGAAACCCTACATCACAATAAACAAACTACACCAACTAGTCACCATGATAACGTTTTACTACGTAAAACATACGTAAAATTCCTGAAACCAATATCTAATCTGTAGATAGCAGTATCAAGTTATTTTATCAGTCAAAGTCGAATGCAGCAAATAATGCAAGAGGAATTCACAACCAGATATCGAGCCATTGTTAAATAGTCACTTTATTTTATATAACTCGACGACGGTGGCAAACAAACGTACGACCCGCTTTATGGTAACCGGTTACCGTAGCCTATGGGCGCCTGCCACACCAGGGGCATTACGAGCGCGTTGCCGACCCTTAAGAAACCTATTCACCCCTTTCTTGAAGAACCCCATACTGTAGTCCCTTGGAAAAACTTCTTTAGGGAGTTCATTCCACAACCTGATAGTTCTTGGGAGGAAATTTCTCTGAAACTGTGCGGTGAGACTTAATATCGTGTGACGCTGTTTCAAACTTACAATTGTATGTCTGCGGGAGCCCTGACAAGTGAATGACAAAATTTAACATCACCTTAAAACCAGTTCTGCCAACTTCAGCCTCGAGATGACCTGGCAAGGAAGTCAGGCAACCCTCTAATCGCGCAATGTGTCTGTTTACCCCCTGAATCACCGCATAAAAGCTTATCTTGCAATAGATATCTTAAGTAGGTTATTCTTCAAACATTAAGATATTGAAAATGCAAATCTTGTCACGAACTAAATTTCAGATACGCGAGATAAACAAAATGGCTTCCTGTCTAAACGATAACATGAAATACGGTTATTTAAGTGCATTAGCATGATTTTCACAAGAATAATATTATTATACCTATGGAAAATTAATAATATTTTATTTAAATCTATGTCTAAAACAATAGCTCTACACTTACTGTTGACATAGTTCAGAGTTGTTCTACAATGGTGCACCTATGATATGACTGCGGAAAGTGTCTCATCTCATCTTAAATGATATTTCCGTAAAGTACCGTCATTTGGTGCATAAAAAGGGGGGTCATCGGTGTTCACTACGTAAGTGACGGATAAGAATACATAAAGTCACTACCCCATTTTAACCCGTGGGTGTCGTTGAAGACGACTAAGGGAGTAACCATAGGCAGATAAGAGCACTGCGAGAAAAGGAAAATTCGAAACAAAACCCTATACCAACCCGTCTGGCCAGCGTGGTATAGTAGGCTAAATTCCCTCGTTTGGAGGAGACCCTTGCCCAGCAGTGGGACATTTATGGATTGTGCATTTAGTTTTGCACCCCTGTAGTTATAAAGGACTACTCTAACCCCCATTACAGAAAATTTTATTGCCACAAAATATCATTGCCCACCAAACGATAAAAAAAAAATTCTGCAAATTATTTCAAACAAAGTAAAAAGTACGAACTTTCACAAATAAATAGGTATCACACCAATATATTTCTTTAATTTCACAATTTACTTTCCAATAAACTATTCTCGCAATTTGCGCAATAATTATCATGTTTATTAATAAACAAAGTGAATGTAGTTATACAACCGTTTATTAAGTGATAATATTATAATTTATATATATATATTATATTAGAATAGAGAAAGGAATGTTAAGCTGGTTTGGACATGTAGAGAGAATGAATGAAGGAAGAGTGACAAAACAAATACATGAGGCGAATGTGAAAGGAAACGTTGAGAGGGGAAGACCTAGAAGAACGTACCATGACCAAATAGGTGACGTTCTAAAGAAGGGACAGATCAGGAGTACCCTCAACCGGCGAGAATGCATGAAAAGACTGATGAATGTTGAAGAAGCCAAAGATGTATGTCAGAATCGTAGCAAGTGGACGGAAATGGTCTCTGCCTACCCCTCTGTTGGGAAAGAGGCGTGATCTATATGTATGTATGTATGTATTATAATTTATCTGTCATACTAAACTGTACAATACAACTGAAAAGTTTGTTTGTTTGTGGACGACAATCTCAGAATAGAAGTTGCTGAGATTGTCGTACACAACCATATTGACTAATTTAGAAAATTGTTGTTGCTTTATAAAGGGTTCTTGATGCATCGTTTGCCGAATTTAATTGATCGAAAGGAGGCACTTGCAATTATTTAGTTTTTAATGCAATAATAAACATTATAAAACTGAAGAGTTTGTTTGTTTGAACGCTAATATCTCAAGAACTGCTGGTCCAATTTGAAAAATTATTTTATTGTTGGATAGCCCATTTATCGAGGAAGGTTATAGGCTATATAAAATCACGCTACGGCCAATACGAGCTGAGCAGTGTCCATATATAGAACGAGGGGAGCGAAGAAAATCAATGACGCCAAAAATGTGTTACTGGTGCTTCTTCTTCTTATCGTATGAGCTTGAGGCAGACCCTATATATCTGTATACCCTAGGCACGGGTGCTAAATAGATGGATTACAGTATGGGTTTCTTTAAAATAGGAGTGAATTCCGATAGGTCCCCGTCATGTTATTCATCATAATAATGTCGCGGTCTTCAAAATAAAATAACCTTGTTGTTAATAAACAACAGAAAAAAAAACCGTCTTCTTAACAAAATAAAGTTTATACGGAACACAATAATACTTGTATTACAATAATGCGAGTCCGACTCGCACTTGACAGGTTTATTTTAATTAAAAAGGTTATATTTATAAAGAAAAATATTTATAGTTAAGAAGAAAGTTATTTTATTTTGACGACCGCGACGTTATTATGAATAGCACTAGAAGTCACGCGGCACTTCTCTCCCGTTATTCTTTAGTCGACCACTGCTCAGCTTCTTTTCGCCGTAGAGTGATATTATCACATAGTATAAAACAAAGTCGCTATCTCTGTCCCCATATCCCTATGTATGCTTAAATCTTTTTAACTATGCAACGGATTTTGATGTGGTTTTTTTTAATAGATAGAGTGATTCAAGAGGAAGGTTTATAGGTATAAAATACATACCACGCGGGCGAAGCAGCGGGCGGAAGCTAGTATGACCTATAGCCTTCCTCGATAAATGGGCTATCCAACACTTAAAGGTTTTTTTTACCTGTAGTTCCTGAGATCTTAGCTGTCAGAAAGCTAGATTATTACTGAGTAACATAGGCTATATAACACCACGCTGTGGCCAATAGGAGCTCAGCAGTGGTCGACTAAAGAACAACGGGAGCGACGTGCCGCGCGACTTCTGGTGCTAAGATTTCGATTCGTCTCTCTCTCCATCTAATGGTTGATGCAAGTAAATCTACAGTACACAACTAGTTTTGTGTAATAATTGTTGTAATAAAATGTCTTAATTTGTTTATAATTGATAATTAACCTTTTAGGGTCATTAAATGTTGATAAAAGTAGATAATTTGATTAATGGAGGCAATCAGTCAAACCTATTATCTATATTTATAATATTGTTCATTGATCCACAGAACGTGTTTTGAGACCAGGTATAGTTTTTGTTTAAATATGAATGCATTTTTAAGTACACAGTAAACATAAGCACCCTTATTTACAAAGTATATAAATAATAAGCCATTGTTTTAGTGTCAAAGTTGTCAATTTAAACCATAAATCCTCTCCCAAAAGTCATATGGTGGTCTGTTTCTTACCAGTTCTTCTCAGGGCTGCCCCACTCTCCCTACCCTGTCAGCAAACTGGTTATAGGCAAATTGACTCACACTTGTCAGTGTAGTGACGGATTAAGAAGACATAATGTCACTACCCCATCTCAACCCGTGGGTGTCGTAAACCTTATACAGACAAGAGCACTGTGAGAAAAGGAAAATTCGAAACATACCCTATACCAACCCGTCTGGCAAGCGCGGTATAGTAGGCAAAATTGCCTCCAGATTCTTTGGTGGAGACCCGTGCCTAGCTGTGGGACGTTTATGGGTTGAAATTATGACGACTGACACTACATTTTAGATTACGTGTTAAGCTGTTAACTTAATGACTTTCATAAGGAATAAACAAGTTTTCATTTAAATAAAACATAAATATGAGTATAAAATTTGAATGAATTCCAACCTGTTCATGAGAATAAATAAAATCCACTACTATCTAAACGCTACAAAAACCTGTAGTAGTTTTTGATATAACTCTGATAAAAATATTATTAGTGAACTGATAACATCAATAAACAAACTTTATTTTTTATGTCATAGATAATTTAGAACTTGAATAATGTGGATCAGACTGTCTTGTAATAAACTAGAGGTTAATATCCTACTTAATATTTTAAATGTGGAAGTATGGAAAGAAGCTGAATAATGCCAGAACAGGTAAAAGAATGTGAAATTTAGCACACCAATAGATTATAGCAGGTGTTCCCAACCAGGGGGAGTAGAAAATGTCAGGAGGGGGCGTAATAGGTATTTTTACATTTCCGAAAACATTATATATATATGTTACGGCTAAAACCCGAAGTGCGGCTACAATGGCGGCGGAATGATATCGGTACCTAGTTTTATCCAACAGGGAATGGGTGGACCTAGTTGTAGCCGGCATGATGAAGGATAGACCTAGTTTTACCCGAAATCATTCGGCTTGTACTAGATTTAACCAAGAGTAAGTGACTACACCTAGTTCTAACTGGGTAAAACTAGGTGTAGCCGCACTTCGGGTTTTAGCCGTAACATATATATATTGTATATGTAGGTATTGTACCTAATTGAAATTCAAATAAAAAATTTAGTTACTAAAATATCTTGATTTTGTTGAAACTTATGGGGGCATGAAAATATTACTTTGGATTCGGGGAGACTCAGCAAAGTAAAGGTTGGAAAACCCTGGGTTATAGTTTGGAATAGCGTATAGGCTAGGTTTTAGATACAATAACCCAACAAAGAGGGCAATGCTGCGGCAAAGGATTATTTGTCATAAGTAGAGATTGAACCTACAATCTTCTATTTGGAAGCCACATAATGTTCACTAAACCGAATAGGTAAGTATATAGAATATTATAATAATTTATAACCATGCATTAACGGCAGACGAGGAAAATTACAAATAAATAAAATACAGGTAAAAAGTTAAATAATTTTATATTGACTGGCCTGTTGGTCTAGTGATTAGTGACCCTGACTGCTAAGCCGGAGGTCGTGGATTGGATCCCCACCCAGGACAAATCTTTGTGTGATGATCATAAAGGTTTGTTCTGTGTCTGGGTGTAATTTATCTATAATATGTATGTATTTACAAAAAAAAATGTATTTAAGTAGGTATATCAGTTGTTTAGTACCCATAACACAAGCAAATATAATTGCTTACTTTGGGACTAGATGGCGCTGTGTGAATGTGGTAGAATATTATTATTATATTTAAATTTTTACTTGTATAAAGTTAAATATAAAAATAAAATGTAAGTACAGCACCATTTAGGTTGACTGGTAGAAAATACCTTTCATTATCATCATCAATGACATCCACAGCTGGACTTAAGCCTCACCTAATTTTGACACCACAAGTGTTTTTGTGCCGCCTGCAACCAATGGCAACCAGGTTGCCGTCTATTTGGTGAGGGCGGGAAATTATGTGAGGCATATGGTCAGCAGTGGCTTTAGGGCTGATATGATGATTACTGATATTAGTGCTAGCGGTGTCACTCGTATATTGGGGTAACATTATAGGCTACATATCTGTTAAGTACCTATTGTAATGTAAGGTAGTTATACTTGGTAGGTATTATGAAGTCTCATCAAAATCGTTTCAGTAGTTTTTGCATTCAGTGTAACAAACATGAATATATTCATCAATCCTCAGAAACTAGTAGGAGGATACAATCGTCGTGTCGTTGTAAAAACTTGACATAGGCAGCGGTGACATGATTCTCATGAAATTAACGGTCACTTGCCGAGAAGAATGACCTTGTCAATCATTAACTGTCACGAAACCGTTTCTGGACGGAATCTAGTTACTTTTTGCACTTTTCGCATGCGGAATAATTCTAATTTGAAAGATCTAAACACAAATAAAGAGGTGCACAGGGAAAAAATGACAGAAACTCGTTACCCATTCACGGAATCGAATTTTTTATATTATTCTATAACTAAGGTACCTAGTATTAATTTATCGTGATTTCTAATTAAAAAAGAAGTAAAGAACGAATCAAAATAATAGCGGGATTATCCATCATAGATTGGTGGACCACACTTTCACCGAGGCTAATAGGATGATTGTTATCACCCGAAATGAAAATAAAAAAAAATATCGACATCTCCCATCGAAATGATTTCGTCACGTTTATAACATAAGATTACACTCACCTGAGGTAATTACGCGCGCACAGACGTCAGCAAGGCTATGAAATCACATAACACAGCCTGAATTATGATAAGAGTGTGATAAAAGTAAATAATGTAACAATCTTTGTTCTAAGGTTCCGCGCGTTGGTACACACAATATGGTAACCACGACACACTTGCTCATGTGATATTTACAGCTGATGTGTAAAAATTGAACAAATAAACACGCACACAACACAATTTGAGCAATATCCACTACGAAATCGGGTGTTCTCTATAATAATATTATTCGATCGGTTGGCAATCGTCACAAAATTCTTTTGAATTGATTGAATTTTGATTGATTTGGACATTTCATTCATGATGAAATCGGTCGTTGATTCATTTAGTTCAGAAGGAATGAATTGTTACGGTGCGTTTAGTTAGGGATTGGTGTTCTAAGTTAGTCCATTGTTTATCAAGTTACAAGTTGTTAGTCAATTAATTTTAAATAACTATTAAATATACATTTCTTTTTCATCAATAATTTAATATAAATAAGGCGTAAGAAGGTTTCAAATAAATTTCAACTTGTTGCAGAATGTCTTAAACTCATAAATCTTAATATCCAAATTACAAGTAAACTATTGCATTCGACGTTCCAAATACGACAACATTCATTTTCCTATGTGTTTCGTTTCCTGCCTCGCCTCGAAGTGAAAATATATGAATATTTGAATATTAAATTAACATGAATGAACATAAACCATGGAGTCCATAGACATAAATTTGATGTCTGTAGTGTAGTGAATGTTCCGTGAGTGCAAGTGTGTCATTAATGTCATTACATTTGAATGAATGAAATGAAAGTACAAACACAGAAATCAGATTTATAATAAATTAATGTTGTTAATCTTGTTTTTTTACAGTTTTAATTCCAAAATAATAGTGTAAAACCTAAATTAAGTAATATATTTAATTAACACCAAGCAATACACGTAATAAAGTCTTTAAAAATGGATGAAGTGAATGATGATAAATCTACAGAAAAGATTGAATTTAAGAAGCCTGTATTGTTTGGCCGCATTGGCAAGTTACCGAAAAAGGTTAAAGTTGATTCGGAGAAGGCACCAGAAGAGCAAAAAGTTGAAAAACAAAAGGAAAACACATCAGAATCAACTTCCAAAAGTTCGTTGCCGCCAGCAATGCTGTTGAAAGAATTGTCAATTCCGATACCGTATAAGGAACCCAAATGGTCCGGGCTATGCCCTGATGGTAGGTAATCATCAATCATTATTATTGTCTTCTCATCATAAATATAAATCTATACATAAGGTGAGAAATACCCTGACGCTATTGGGAGGCCTAAGAAGGGAAATAGGTCCAACATGCAGAGGCCTTTATTTAATAAATTTTGACCCTTTTGATACTTATTTTTATTCTGTTTTCAGGATCTGATTATGGTTTAGAGGTGTTGAAGTCGGGAATGATTGTCGAGAGAATAGATCTAACAAGCAAAGCATACTACGTATTTGGGAGGCTCGCTAACTCCGATGTTATGATGGCACATCCAACTATCTCCAGGTATTTAGATTTTTATTTATTTACAACTTCTTGCACAAAATATGTGACAAAAAGTTAAAAGCATTCTCTACCAGCCAAACCTTTGGGTGATGCAGAAATAAAAACTGGTAGGTGTGTGGTATTTATTGTTGAAAAAAAGATTAAAAGTTTTACTAAGAATAAAATTTATTAATTGTTCTATGTAAAAAAAGTATAATTATTCAGAGACAATAATGCCAGTAAAATGTATAGGGGAGGCGTATCATAACATACACCCTAAACCTTAGAACATTAAAAAATACATGTGAAATAAGTCTAGGTTTGATGCACTTCTAAATTATTTGGTAGCAGGTAGAGGTTGTATCACATTGACATTTCGCCAGCTACGTTATGTCTTATGTAATAGAGGGTGTGCCTAATGTCATCAACCGGGCACATTTCCACTATGCACATTTTCTATATATAATAAATATGTATTTTAAATTTTCTGTATGTAAATATCATAACATCTCGTAATACAAGCTTATATTTTCTCAGTATGGGCTAGCTGGCGCTGTGTAAAATAAATGACCCAAATACCTTATAAAGAATTCCATGTGGGATCGGCCGTAGTCTACCATAATCTACCTTTACAGGCACCACTGCGTCTTACAATACAAAGCCTTTGCGGAAGAGAACGAGCACCCTAGCGGTTGGTACCTCTACGACTTGGCCAGTACACACGGAACGTTTCTCAACAAAGAAAGATTGAAACCTCACCATTACAGCAGGGTGCGAGTCGGACACCAGATCAAGTTCGGCAATAGTACTAGGACTTATATTATGTTGGTAAGTTTTATTTAAAGTCAAGTTGTTTTATACTTCAAAAAGTTCTTTTCCAAACCACAAAACCTATTATTATAAACCATTAAAACGTCTTAGTCTTCTTTATTTTAGTCTAGCACTTTTGGTTTTGTACGATTCTATGATATTTCAAATGATCAATTGAAATTGTAACTATTTTGGGTATTAAAATGGGTGGCCTGAGTTTCTTGCCAGTTCTTCTCAGAGCTCAACTTGTCAGCAAACTGGCTTTAGGTAAATTTACTGATATGTACATTTTTTAGCTTTGTATGATGTTCGTTATCATATGTGATCCAAATGATTAGTTTTTGATTTTTGACTTAAAAAACCGTTCAATACATTTTGAGTTTATATTTTACAGGGCCCTGACTTTGATTGCGAAGGAGAATCAGAGCTATCAGTCACAGAAATCAAACAAAAAGCCTTAGTAATGAAATTGGATAAACAGAATATGATCAAGGAAGCGATAGAAGATAGAGAGAGGCAGAGAGCAGAGGAAGAGAGGAGGAGAGAGGAACAGGGAATTGATTGGGGGCTGGGTGAGATGTTATTTATTTCGGCTTAATTTTTTTTTGCAGTCTCTTGCAGCTGACTTCTGACCTTAACCAGATGATTTGTAATTAATGTAAAAGTTCAATAGATGTGGTCCCACCCTAAGGGTACGTCATATAATTGAAAGCTACCTTAATTTCCACCAGGTGAGGACGCCGAAGAAGAACCGGACTTATCAGAGAACCCGTATGCCATAACAGCGAACGAGGAGTTATATCTTGAGGACCCTAAGAAGACTTTGAGAGGGTACTTCGAGAGGGAGGGGCATGAGCTCAGCTATGATTGTGAGGAGAGAGGTGTTGGACAATTTATATGCAGGTAATAATATAAAACTTTAAGATTCATATCCTCTCTAGGTAGCCAGCGGCTTGGATGTGTGTGCATCCATCAGGTGAGCCGCTAGCTCGTCTGCCACTTTAAGCAATAAAAAAACACTTCCCGCTGCACTACCAAGGTAGTTATAATTATATAAGGTTAAAATGGACTGACCATATTAATTTTGTATGTGATAAACTACGAGCTATATTGGCCAAATTCAGACTTATTAAACAAAAAATTCCATATGCTACTATATTACAATTATATAAAGCCCTGGGAGAAACGATTATATATTACGGCCTTAGTAGCTATGGACGGACCTTCAAATCGCATTTAGATCATATATATAATCTGCAGTTAAGAATATTAAGAACTATAGTACCTAACAAATACAGAAATAAATTTAAAGACAACCCTAAAGCGCTCTTTAATCACTGTAAAATAATACCTATACATGATCAGGTTAAATACATATTATTAAAGGAAAACTTTTTCAACAAGACCTATCTTAATATCATTGAGCACAAAAAACAAACACGCAGTGCGTCTAAAGTAATGTACAGGGTTCCAAGATATTGCAATTTATACGGCAAATATATGCTACAATACCAAATTCCAAAATTAATCAATGAACTTCCTATACAAACTAAAAATCTAATAAATGAATCAAACATCAAATATAAATTAAGAAAATATTTTTTATCTACACTAAGTTCCATTTAAATAAAATAATAAAAAAAAAACCAAACAAAAAAAAAAAAAAAATGTCATTTAATTATTTTCTGCAGAAAATGTACCCGTGTGTCTCCGTTATCTTACCTCTCTAATCTCGGCGTACGGCAGGATTAGAGATTGTCGTACATAGAATAACTTTTTGATTTCTACCTTACATTTCATTTCGAGGGAATCAAATTTGTATGTTATTGCTTATTACACATAATGTTAAATTTTATTATCTAAAGTGTAAAGTATTCCGACGACGAATACCAGTATGCGGTAAAACCTACAATGGTTTATGTTATACTGTAAATATTAAGGTAACTATAAAACTGTATGTATATTCAATAAATAAATAAAAAAAAATATATTATTCAGCTATCATCATATCAGCCCAACGACGTCCACTGCTGAACATAGACCTGCGAGCGGTCCTATTTATTCTGCTATGCATTCTTATAATCTATGGCTGGCTGCTGTGAGACTGTTGTCTTCTGTAGAATGGTTTTCTTCAGGCGGTCGTTTCGCTTTGAGAGAAGTATACTTACTTATTTCCTCTACTCTCATATCCACTCTAATGGAAGTCAAGTCTAAAATCCATTCCAATATTATTTCAGAGTAGAACTACCAATAGACGACGCCCGCGGTAGGCCTGTCATGGCCGAAGTAATCCACAAAGGCAAGAAGAAAGAAGCTGTTATAGCCTGCGCGTTAGAGGCTTGCAGGATATTGGACAGAGCCGGGTTATTGAGGCAGTCTAAACATGGTACGAAATATTTTTGCTGAAATATTTTTATTCATTCATATTCTGCTTTATAGCATTAAGAAACCTAAATATCAGCTGGTTTGCAAGTTGCAAGGTCATTGACCCCAAACTTTAAGCACTTATAACTCTGTTTGTGTGCTGTTTTAGGATCTCTGACCTTGACTATTGTGTTCAAAATTACTTAAACTAAACCTAATTTACAGTACCGAAGGTCTATATTTACATTTTTAACTCTTTTTGAACAAAAGCCGATTATACTATATTTCGAAATATTTTCACCCACAGAATCCCGGCGACGGAAACAGCGCGATTGGTCAGCTGATGACTACTACGACTCGGATGAGGACACGTTTTTAGACAGGACAGGCAGCGTCGAGCGAAAACGTAAGCTACGGATGGAGAAACAAGGAGTTGCTGAGAGGGAGGAGGAGAGGCCCAGGACTTATGATGACTTGGTGAGTTCAGTAGAAGTCCCAGAGCGGTGTCTTTTTTGGTCGCTATTAGGAGTCATTGTCGAAACTATACCATCCAAGGCTGGTGGCAAATTCATGGGGTCTTCCTGTAAAAAAGTTTGAACGATGTGTTCTCCATTGAAAGAATCACGTAATAACTTTTATATTTTTTACAATATCTACATATTAAGCAATTTACTTTGCTTTAGTTTAGCATTATAAATAAACGTTAAACAAGTAATGGAAAAATTTAAATCCAACCTTCCGTTGTGTATTAGAATTTTTCCTCCATTTCCCGTGACCCTTTCATTCATTTTTGTCCCTGAGATCGAATCATGACATCAATCAAATCATCATGACAACGTTTTGCTACATATCACCGTGGCTCGACAGACAAAAAAAAACAAAAATGAAACAATAATAAAATTGCATCCATGTTTTTTTGTTTTTCTGCCGCCACACGCCACATACGCAATTGGTCACAAACTGAGTTCGTCACACAATTATTTCAGCTCAAACAAATAACGGAGATAGAAACAAAGATATCTGCAGAAGAACGTACCTTGGAGCGTTTACGTTCAACAACAACGAATACACAACCTTCAGAAGAAGAAGATGCTCTGGACCAGTTCATGAATACGCTCAGTAAACACAGCATGGCTGAGAAAGCTGAGATTTCTAAGACTAAGGTAAGAGATATTTATAATTTTTAACCCGCGACTCGAAGAGATATTTTTAACTCGCGACTCAAAAAGAGACATTTTAAACCCGCGACTCAAAAAGAGACATTTTTAACCCGCGACTCAAAAAGAGACATTTTTAACCCGCGACTCAAAATGAAGTTTCTAAAAGGAGGTTTTTAAAGGAATTGTAAAAGGTTCTCCAATGCTACTTATTGGAAAGCACGGCCACATTTGTTTCACAACGTCTGGGAAAATCTCAATACTGGAATTTCGACAGAAAAACCCAATACCATTTCACCCGAGCCTTGAATCGAACCCGGGATATCATGCACACAGCAGTCGTATACGCTACGCCATCGAGGAATTTTCGAATTTAAATACGGTTTTTTTTTTGTTATTTCACAGATGTGTATACAAAAACTAAAGATGGAGTTGTCCAAAACGCAACGTTTAGCGGAGCTCGCTCGGCCGGCTCATCTCCCGCCGTTAATCAAGAAAGACGACAAAGTTATCAAGCAAGCCAGCAACTCCGTCGTTTATGGGAAAAGGTGAATATTTTTGATTAAGTATACGTAACGTCACTAAGTCACTACCCCATTTCAACCCGTGGGTGTCGTAAAAGGCGACTAAGGGGTAACTTTAAGCACTGCGAGAAAAGGAAAATTCGAAAGTAAACCCCATACCAACCCATAGCCAGCGTGGTATAGTAGGCTAAATTCCCTCCACATTGTTTGGAGGAGATCCGTGCCAGCAGTGGGACGTTTATGGGTTGTAATGATGATGAACTTCCGCCTTCCTCAATAATCACTTATCTATTGGTGAAAACTGCAACAAAATTCGAATGAAGCGACTTTATTTTATACTCTGTCTAAGGACTCTTTTACTATTACAGAATAAGATTAAAAGAAGACACGGAAAAGAAACCAAAAATTCGTCAAGAAGTTAAACAAGAAGAATCAGAATTTGTCGAAGAAGTGGACTCAGATGAAGAAGAGAAAGTAGCAGAACAGAAGAAGGCAGAAGTAGAGACAACAAGAGAAGATAATAGTGAGAAGCAGAGTGCAGTTAAGAAAGTATACGGACCTATGAGACCGCCTGAGAATTATGTGATACCTGAGAATTATTTTGATCAAGAAAGTGATCGCGATCTCCCAGAAATATTGGAGAAGGAATAATAAAGTTTGATAAGACATTTTAATTGTTTTATTGTCTAATGACTCTTTTCGTTGGTCGCTATACGCAGTGCAGTGTTAATCGTCTTATAAACTTTTTCTATTGAGATTATTGGTACAGTCAGCGTCAATAATCTGAAATTGCAGGGTAGTCAAAATTATGTTAAAAAACAGCAATTAAGTTATAAGTTCGCATACAAGGTAATTAAAATGTTATAAGCATACAGAGTGGACAAAATATTTAAGCAGTTTTCTAATTCTAATATATTCTAATATTCTACCACATTCATACAGCACCATCTAGTCCCAAAGTAAGCAATTATATTTGCTTGTGTTATGGGTACTAAACAACTGATATACTACTTAAATACATTTTTTTTTGTAAATACATACATATTATAGATAAATTACACCCAGACACAACAAACCTTTATGCTCATCACACTAAGATTTGTCCCGGAATGGGGATCGAAACGACCTCCGGCTTAGCAGTCAGGGTCATTAACCACTACACCAACAGGCTAGACAAGTTTAAGTTAAGTTTAATCTGTGATTTGAAGAAAGTATCCGAACTGGTCGTAGGCAAATTTGCTGACACTACTTTTCGGATAACCTGTTACATTCTTGTGACTTTCATAAGTGTTACCTTGTAACCTAGATGAATAAACGAAAATTTCATTTCATTTCACTAATTAAAGACTAAATCGGGGAGAAAACAGGCTGAAACCTAGCAAAAATAGATATAGAAGATAATAATATGTATACGTTGGAAAATTGTAAAACAAATTATATGTACTTCAGCATCATGTCAGCTCAATGACGTCACTGTCCGGGATTCGGGGAATATCCATATTATTATTTCTAACATATGGTAAGTAAGTACATAAAAAAGCTCTACCTACTCCGATCTCTGGTAATGTCCAATACGATATGAGAATAAACCTCCGTATTATAACTATGAAGGGGGCAGATGAAACTAATTAAGTGCCATTGACCACCGGGGTGGTAAACGCTACCGTAGTTAGTGCCAATCACCACCCCGGGGGCAAGCCTAAAGGGGACAAAAGGGAATAACATAGGCAGTAGTATAACAAAAAGTTACAAAAAATTACGATAAAGATAACCATAAGTCACTTTGACTCACGGTTGGTGTATGTTTACGTGAATAAAACACTTACATAAGTAATACAGGTGTCACCAGCTGAGGTGGCAGGAGCGGAGAGCAGTGTTGTGAAATACGCGCGAAATATGACGGTTTTTCTAAACGTGAGTCGATTCGACGAAGGTTATCTTTCTAGGGTTAAAAACATATCTACTTTGATTTGTTTTTAAATAGAAAACTAAAATTACTTTTATTTAATGATATATTTATTTAAACTTTGTCAGTTTAACATCTTATAATAAAATAATATTAAAATAAAAATACACTAAAAAAGAACACAACGAATGAATTTTCAAATAAAAAAACAATTCCCAAAAATTTCAAAGAATTTAATTTAATTTTTTCACAATGCTGTCTAGTGAGGGATGGAAAAACCGTAAAACACAAATAAACCGAAAACATTGGAACAATATAATTTATTGCTTAAAATAAAAAAAATGTACATGATCTACATTTTACGATCTATTAAAGTTGCTCTTACATACAACCGGTTTTTACCTATAAACCGTAACTTTTAACCTGCAATAAACGGTACATGACGTATACAGGAAGAATCTGTTTTTATCAGTTATCACCGGTTTTTTCTCTATAATCGTAATTTATCGGTCAATTTCGCCGAACACAACGTCCAATGTTCCTATGATAGCTACTATGTCGGCTAACATCGAGTTTTTACCGATTTTCTCTAACGCTGCCAGGTGGGCGAAGCCGGGGGCCTTGATCTTGCATCTGATGAGAAAAAATAAGTTTAGCTTACATTAAGCGCAATATTAAATTAAATTAAAATTCATTTAGAGACGTTCTAAAGAAGGGACAGATCAGGAGTACCCTCAACCGGCGAGAATGCATGAAAAGACTGATGAATGTTGAAGAAGCCAAATATGTATGTCAGAATCGTAGCAAGTGGAAGGAAATGGTCTCTGCCTACCCCTCTGTTGGGAAAGAGGCCTGATCTATATGTATGTATGTAAAATTAATTTATTTCAGACCATTCATAGCGACCATAAGTTTATGTGATATTTATGAGATATATTATATATAGGTTATGCCCGCGACTTCGTTCGCGTAGATGTTGATATCGACATGGATCTTTATAAATACTTTGTTTAAAGTGATGATCTTAAAATTTGAGATGTCCGCCACTATTGGGGTTGACTTTTATATCCCTTAGGGCTTAATAAGAGTCCTATTTGCGTAGTCGTTTTCGTACTAAACGTCCATGAAAGTCGCAAATGATCATAGTCATAGTCGTGTCCAACCGACAAGATCCAGTGTAAGCTGAACCCTATTTTGTAGAGTTGGTCAATATCCCCGAAACGGAGCATTTTTTAACTTATGATCGATGTAACTTTTTTATTTGTGAACCGATTGCAATGAAACAAAAACTAAATGCCACTTCAAGTTACGCTCAATCGTTGTGTATAAAAGTTATCTACATTGCTTTCGTACATTACGTGTTGCCCGAACAAATAAACAGACAAAAATTCGAAAAACGCTGGAAATGGGTTCCATTGGTTGTCCTTTAACACCCTGGCTATTTTTTATTGATTTTTTTTTATGTACAAAAACGACATTTCTACAGATTTATCATATGTATAGATTGCCCCCTAACTAGGTTGACCGACGACCTGAAAAAGGTCGCCGGGTCTGACTGGATGCGGAAGGCAGAGGACCGAGTATTATGGCGCGTGTTAGGAGAGGCCTAAGTCCAGCAGTGGACTGCAATAGGCTGAGATGATATGATATGATGATGAGATATATTATGTGACAATAAATAACTGAAAAAAAAATTCAGTTACTTTTTTTTTATTGAATTAATTTACTTAAAAAAAGTCGACAACTTATATTCTCCTTATTCACATCGCTAAAGTAGCAGAGAGCAGGGCATAATGGCACGTAGAACCGATGGCCGATGGGGGAAAAAGGTTCTCGAGTGGCGGCCACGTATTGGAAACCGCAGCGTAAGACGGCCCCCCACCAGATGGACTGACGTCTTGGTCAAGGTGCAGGTGGCCGTTGATTGAAAATACCAACATGTTCTTAGAATATTAATGTACTTAGGTTCTTTGCAATTAAAATCAGTTTAGATTACCTGTAAGGTTTGGAGCTACCATCAGATACGAGGTAGATTCCAAACTCTCCCTTAGGTGCTTCGACAGCCGTATACGTAGATCCTGGAGGCACCTGGTAACCTTGGGTGAACAGCTTGAAGTGGTGGATCAGGGCTTCCATTGACGTCTGTGGATAAATGTTTCAAAAAGTTTTAGTGGGTGGAAGGGATACGCTACCGAAATTGAAAACTGGTATTGATGATAGATATTGTTAGAAAATATTTAAAAAATCCACGACGCTAAAATTTACTAGGAAGTAAAAACCAAAACACATAATTATGATTAAATAATAATAATAAATTCCGTAACAACAAGAAAAGTCGTCGGGGCTGCCGCATAGTCCAAGAGCTAGAGCTAGCTAGGTCTAACTACGAGTTTACGAAAAATTGCCATGCTCTTGGATTATAAAAAATAAAACTTATTGTATCTTTTAAACTAAGACAAACTAAATCTGTGACTCGGCGAGACCAGATCTTCGTTAGATGATGTTTTTAGATATAAATGTGGCCAAGCTGGGGTGATACACTCCTGATCGGTCACTTAGAAACGCTTATAACTTTTGAATTAGTGACAGTCAAAGTTTCATATTAAAATTTTGCGACAAATTTTGACTAATAATAATTTTTAAAATGCCGGTTCTGAGGTGATCTTCCTGCAGCGGTGTTTCCTGAATGCTATGACATGTCCTTCTTCAAACGAAGTTTAAAGAGAGCAATCCTGTCAAGGTAGGCAGCGTCCTGACTGTGCCCCTAATATTGCCAATGTCATGTAGAAAATAGTGATTTTTTGTTATATAATATATAATAATATTCTAATACATTCACACAGCGCCATCTAGTCCCAAAGTAAGCAATTATATTTGCTTGTGTTATGGGTACTAAACAACTGATATACTATTTAAATACATTTTTTTTTGTAAATACATACATATTATAGATAAATTACACCCAGACACAGAACAAACCTTTATGCTCATCACACAAAGATTTGTTCTGGGTGGGGATCGAACCCACCTCCGGCTTAGCAGTCAGGGTCAGCAACCATTAAACCAACAGGCCAGTCAAAATTAATTGTCATAATCTTTATTTCATATAGATTTTGAAGATTGAGCTGAGATTAATTAAAAAATTAATATTCCTAATAGTGGCCAAGCGGGTATGCTACAGTACCTTCATCTCCTCTCGAGACGGGGGCGTGAGCTTAGCGTCGTCTGTCTTGATCTCGCCGGGCGGCATCTGGTTCAGACACTGGTCTATGATGCGGAGGGACTGTCGCATCTCTTCGATGCGGCAGAGGTACCTGTAAGTTGTCAATACTAATTAACTGAATTTAAGTGTCTGTTTGTAATGTCAAAATAGCTCATACAGTTGAAAAAAACACTTACAATTTATCCGGATTGTGATGTTTTGGTACTTGATATACAGGATGTAATCGTTAAGAGGGTTTATTATTTAATTGGAGCTATTTGTTTTAAATGCACTTTTTAGAATTAGTTGAATGGTTTGTAAAAGGTATGTGTTAACAGTTCTATTTATATGCAAATAACACATTGGAACTTCCAGGGCGCTTTTTTTATAGTTAAATTCTGTAAGCATTACAGTACCTACTTAGATTACTTACTTTTAAATACAATTTTCTCGAAATCCTAAACAATGTGGGTATTGAAAACATTTTGAAAAAATTGCTCCAATTAAATAATAAAAATCGAAAACCACTATTACCGTATCGACTGTTACCGTGGCGCAGTGGTTAAGGTGGTCGCCTCGCCACTACATCGCCGTGCTGGGTGACGTGGGTTCGATTCCCACACGAGACAAATATTTGTGTGATTCATAGATATTTGTTTCTAGTCTGGGTGTACTTTGTGTCCGTTAGTTTCATGTTTGTAAAACTCCCCGCAACACAGGGCTTGTTCCCTAGTGCGGGAGTTGTCTTTTTAAAAAAAAAAGAGAAAAAAGACTATACTATTACAGATATCAAAAAACTTTAAACTGATATCAATAACTTTTTAGAATGTGTGCGTTCGTCCAGCAAAAAGTACTCGATTTTCAAGAATTGAATGCTACAGATAATTAGTGCCTTATCTCGTGTAAAAGTGCATGAAATTTGCAATTCGTGCGTGCAACGGCTTCAGAGTGATTTAAGAAAAATTGATTCTGCTGCACGAACGTTCGCCCAGCAGAATTTTTTTTAATTGATGCATCTAACTGGAAATGAAATATGCAGAAAGGTAGCTTATTATTCCAGTAAAAATGTGCGGTGAAAGCTAAATTAGTGCGCATTAAGATTTCAGAGATATTTCATTTTCTGCTGGGCGAACGTTTTGGCGATTGCTATATATCGGAAACGGTTGGCCGTACAGACATGATTACTTTTTTATGCGGATACAGTAAATTAGTGCTTATTTGTGCCCAAATGTTTACTAATATGACTAGCATGGTTCAGGAGTTATTACGCTTTATCCTAGAAACACGAAAACATCTCTGGCTCTGGAATTATGAAGACCACGGACTTCGCGTTAGTGCTGTCTGGTACCTGTTATATATGCACACGATCCTGTAAAGTTTCGCCGGCCTACTGCTTATCATTAGCGAGTTTTTAACATTTTATTGCTTTTTTTTGAGGTTATCTTGAAGTAAATTATTTCGAGTTCGGAAACAGTATTTTTCTGTGAGCTGGCTTATTACATTCTTCAACAATAATAAGTGATCTATTTTAAGAATGCGTATGCAAAAAATAAGCTATGTACACCCGTTAATTTAGATGATAATGATAAAAATCCATTCGAAATCTTTTTTGTACATTAACCGACTCAATTCGAATGAACATTAAAAAGCGGCCGCACGATACTTCAAGCTATCCTTCCTCACTTGACGGTGTTGTAATGAAATTTAAATTAGTACAGATGCGTACAGAATTGTTATGTCGGAAAATATTGTATAATAGGGACATGAAATAAAATGTGTATTATTTTATTTCTAATAATAGTAGGTACGGATAACGACACATTGGTCTTGTTTGAATATAATGAATTAGGTATTTTGCACCAAAAATGTATAGGCACCTACATAGTTTGATGAGCCGTTGTCAGTAGGTACATTTGTTGTTTGAATTTTGTATAGGTAGTAGGTAAATAAAGCAATTTACTTATATCCCATTTGACCTCATCACTAATTATTAGTGGTGAGGTCAATGGCGTGTCAGTTTGTTGAGTTGCTCAGAATGTTCCAGAATAAAACGATGGCGTATGTAATCCAAAACAATCTTTATTTCTAATACATTAAGGTTGATTTTAATTCGATATTTTATTTAATTTTTAATTACTTGAAATTAAATTAGATTTTTTAGAAAAACTACTATATCGTTACTTACCGGTGGTATGAGATACCTCCGTTTCTTAGATTTATATTTTTACTATCATTTTTACACTGCAAAATGGCACAATAAGGCATATTCGCGGTTAAATCACGTAAAACAAAGCAGGGCACAAGAAGACTGACTCGACTTGATGTAAAACACGACTGGAGACGATTTAAGGTAGCTGGTAGAGTATGCGGAACTACGCTTACTTGTGGCACGCGTGCCAGCCCACTTCGCACTTCCACTTGTTTTTTCTGTTCCGTGGTTGTAATAATGTAGGTAGGTACCAAAAATACAATAGGTACACGGTACACCACTAATTCCGCCTTCGTCCACATCATCGGTAGAACGAGTAGTCATGAAAACAAATATTAATAATACCTATCTGTATCGAGGCGCTCGTAGAATTGTGGTACCTAATAAGATGTTCGTTACGATCATTGAGGTTAAGCAACATTACATATTCATCATTCGAATAAATTTTGCCTAATTCTGGAGTAGGCTATTAACTCGCTGATCGGCCTTAGTTAACCTACTTCTCTATTAAATTTATACTATGGTAGTTATAGTTAGTATTTTTTTAATTTCTTTCTTGTAATACCTACAGTTACCCCAGTCGTGGGACATTAATGGGTCGCTGATGAAATTAAATGAAATAACTACTACCTTAGATAGCTTACCTGTATATTTTGAATAGGTACCAAACTTTTGTTTCTTAAAGAAAAAAACTTTCTAAAGTATTTAATGTAGCTACTTAACATATGATTTTATCAGTCATCCAAGTTGTATTATAATTTATAATCACTCACTCAGTCACTAGACACGCAATTATTTTAGTAAGTGCCTACCTCAGACCAACAAAAAAGGATAATATACTACTCACCAGTCACCACTAGTCACCACATACAGTATCAGTCAAGGAGGTATAAGGAGTAAGTGTATTAAGTGAGTGCTGGAGACATATAGGCAATACTACTCTTACTAACGCTTTATCACCATTGAACAAAGAGAGATAGCATTAGGATTATTTACCGTCTTGTAAGTCCGCGTGCCACCAGCCAGCTTGTTTGCCTACCAGCTGGTGGGCAAACAAGCTGGCTTTGTTGTGTGCTCGAAGTCACTCGAAGTGTTATAAAAAGAAAAAAGTATATAAAAGGTGAGTTTAGTGGTAATTAATGTTTGTTGTTTGTGCTACAATAAAAATGATCATAATTTGTGCCGTTATAGGATGCAATAGCCGGATAGGTGTTATAATCGAAAATGGACACAAAATAACTTGCCATCGGTAAGTCATATTTATGTAATTGTTAATTTTCTACCGCAATAAGCCAAGGTGCGATCTTTCATTGCGGATACATAAAGTTTAAAACAACTATCATCGTTGACTTGCTTTCATTCTTTCGTAACTATTACTAAAAATGTTTTGTGATATGATTTAGTAACAAAAAAGGAATGTTTGACATTTTATATACCCGCCATAGTGTTGTAACCTTGTTCTCATGTGGTATCGATGTTCACTATTAAATTCATGTAGAGTATACATACCTATGTTTGAAATATTTTTAATTGATATTGTTTAATTTTTTTTTGTGTAGGTTTCCAAAGAATCCTGAATTAAGACGGAATTGAGCGAGAAGAGTGGAATCCTTCCAAGTACCTATTCAAGATTATGTTCATTGCATTTCGAACCTACGTGCCATCAAGAAGGAATAAATAGAAGAAGTTTGACATAGAATTAAAAAGTTTTACTCTAAAAGACATGACAGATCTTCATAACCAGAATGGATTAAAGAAGGCATTATAGTTTAATAAGTATTATGATAGAAGGATTTTATCTCTGCGACTTCACATAAGGACCCAAAAACACAACAACAGTATTTATTTTTTTATATTTGTAAATTAAAATAATAAAGTTTCTATAAATCGACATTGTTATTTCTAACCCTTCATAACTCTATGACTTATTACTTCTACTTATTAGTTCTAAGGGTAAAACTAGGAACCAATCAGAATAAAATTTGGTAAGAGAGCAAAAAATCTTAGAAAGTTGCAAATTGTTTATTTAAATGAAAAATTTACGTTGCTTAATATATACATTTTTCCGTGTTTGTTGATCAAATATTTTCTGACATAACAATTCCGTACGCATCTGTACTATACATTTCATTACAACACCGTCAAGTGAGGAAGGATAGCTTGAAGTATCGTGCGGCCGCTTTTTAATGTTCATTCGAATTGAGTCGGTTAATGTACAAAAAAGATTTCGAATGGATTTTTATCATTATCATCTAAATTAACGGGTGTACATAGCTTATTTTTTGCATACGCATTCTTAAAATAGATCACTTATTATTGTTGAAGAATGTAATAAGCCAGCTCACAGAAAAATACTGTTTCCGAACTCGAAATAATTTACTTCAAGATAACCTCAAAAAAAAGCAATAAAATGTTAAAAACTCGCTAATGATAAGCAGTAGACCGGCGAAACTTTACAGGATCGTGTGCATATATAACAGGTACCAGACAGCACTAACGCGAATTCCGTGGTCTTCATAATTCCAGAGCCAGAGATGTTTTCGTGTTTCTAGGATAAAGTGTAATAACTCCTGAACCATGCTAGTCATATTAGTAAACATTTGGGCACAAATAAGCACTAATTTACTGTATGCGCATAAAAAAGTAATCATGTCTGTACGGCCAACCGTTTCCGATATATAGCAATCGCCAAAACGTTCGCCCAGCAGAAAATGAAATATCTCTGAAATCTTAATGCGCACTAATTTGGCTTTCACCGCACATTTTTACTGGAATAATAAGCTACCTTTTTGCATATTTCATTTCCAGCTAGATGCATCAATTAAAAAAAATTCTGCTGGGCGAACGTTCGTGCAGCAGAATCAATTTTTCTTAAATCACTCTGAAGCCGTTGCACGCACGAATTGCAAATTTCATGCACTTTTACACGAGATAAGGCACTAATTATCTGTAGCATTCAATTCTTAAAAGGCGAGTACTTTTTGCTGGACGAACGCACACTTTTAGAATTCAAACGAGAAGTATTCCAAATTTTGACATTAAACACTCTCATACATTTAGTATGAGATTACTAGAAAGGTTTTTCTTTTAAAATAAAGAAACTAAAACCTTACCTTACCTACCTACCCAAACAAATAAAAAAAGGATGTTCACCTATCATAACAGTCTCCATGGGTACCGATAGGCACATCAAACTCGAGCAGATGGTACGCGTCATACGGCTGAGTCTTTCTAAGATCCCATTTGATACCGGAGCCTCGCAGCATCACGCCACTGTAACAAATATTAAATTATTTTATTTGTAAACTTTCTGCACAAAACATTGGCGGCGGCGCGAAAGTCACTAAAGACATGACAGTAATGACAATTCAATATGGCGGCAACCAGACGCCATATTGTGAAAAAAAAAAAAAATAAGTTGACGAACTATGCCAAGTGGGGTATCGTTGAATAGGTATTTGAAAATCATTATTAGGTTTCTTTCACCATTTTTTAATTGACGTGACTATTTAGGATCTATCTTATTAATAATTATCTGCTAGTATAAGTAGTCAAAATAAAAAAATGCGAAATAAAATAAAAACGAAATAAAACTTTTATTTGTCGATAAATGGGCTACCCAACCCCAAAAATTTTTTTCAAATCGAACCAGTGGTTCCCGAGATATTAGCGTCCAACCAAACATACTCTTCAGCTTTATAATAATATAATAATAATTTATTTATTAATTCAGACAATTACATCCATTACAAACAATTATTTTTTATTTATAATATTAGTATAAATATATAGTACGTATTCAATAAAAATGAGTAAATCACCTGAAACCATAGTTAAGTGCATCCTGCGCTGTGACAATCCCAATATCCTTGGTACGTTGTACCCAGATCCTGTTGGTCGTCAACACGTCTTCAACCTCGTCGAGACGCTCAGCGAACTTGGCCGAGAACTCGTATATGTCGTCCATTAGTCCTATCGGCATGTCCTGAAAGGGTAGGCAAAAATTATTTTATATATAGTTATAAAATAGGTGAAAATTTAGTATTGAAATGAAATCTCGTTTATTCATCTAGGTTACAAGGTAACACTTATGAAAGTCACAACAATGTAACAGGTTATCCGAAAAGTAGTGTCAGCAAATTTGCCTACTATTCCCTTTAATCTTGAAACTACTGGAACTATTATTTTTTCTACAGCCCCCCCCCCCCCCTTGGTGATACGTGGTGAGGTTTTACGCCAATTCTCCTCCCCGCTGCGCAATATAACGTGTTTTTTTTTTGTACAGAATATCCTAAAATATTTTAGAAAATTACTTTTCAATACAGGCATTATTGAATACTGAAAAATGACGCAACGTGAAAAAAATGTCCAGACAGACGTTATTGGATTTAAAAATCGAGCATTCAAAGAAACACGACATATCTCACTACTCCCCCCCTTTTTTTAGCCTCACGTAATAATTGAATGACCCCCACCTATCGGTGTAGAGATATATATAGTAAAATTATATACCTAAATTTTTCTCATGAATCACTCTATCTATTGGTGAAAACAGCCTCAAAATTGCCTCATTGCGTAGTTTTGAAGATCTAAGCGTACGAGTATCTACAGAGGGAAGTGGCTTTACTTTGTTTCATACTATGTAAATATATAGATAGATTCTCTGATATTATTTATTTTTCTTACCAACTATCTAACTGCCTCGGTGGCGCAGCGGGAAGAGTATACGACTGCTGTGCAAGAGGTCCCGGGTTCGATTCCCGGGTCGGGTGAAAATGGTATTGGGCTTTTCTAACATGAAATTCCAGTATTGAGATTATCCCGGAGTTTGGTAAACAAATGTTCCCGGTTGATGACAATAGGCTCGCCCCCTATTTCATGGGACCAAACATAGCTGGCGAAATGTGGGTGTGAAACACCTCTGCCTACCCCTACGGGGAAAAAGGCGTTGTTATGTTATTGTTATGTTTCTTACCAAAGAAACTCCTCCAGGTCTAATATAAGCGGCGTGCATTCGTGCCCCACTCACTCTTTCGTAGAACTCCATCATTTTCTCTCTCTCCTCAAACAGCCAGAAGAAAGGAGTAAGAGCTCCCACGTCCAACGCGTGGGTACCAACGGCCATGATATGGTTCAGTATACGGGTTATTTCAGCGAATAGAGCTAGAAAATAAAAACAAAGTTATTGATGCAGCTGGCTGTGACATCTTAACTTGCATATATATTCGACTGGCCTGTTGGTCTAGTGGTTAGTGACCCTGACTGCTAAGCCAGAGGTCGTGGGTTCGATCCCCACCCAGAACATATCTTTGTGTGATAAGCATAAAGGTTTGTTCTGTGTCTGGGTGTAATTTATCTATAATATTGTATGTATTTACAAAAAAAAAATGTATTTAAGTAGCATATCAGTTGTTTAGTACCCATAACACAAGCAAATATAATTGCTTACTTTGGGACTAGACGGCGCTGTGTGAATGTGGTAGAATATTATTATTATTATTATTATTATATATTTTGACTGCAAATGCAAGTTTTTGGAGATGTAAAACCCTTGGTCCTGGTTATCATCTAATGGTACTTAGTTTTCTTTGTTTTTTTCTTACTTGTTTTGAAATTACTTTTTATAATTTATTATTTTCTCAACAAAGTATATTATGTTCACCTAACAACATATTACGTCACTATAAGTGAAGACCTTTAATTGGCGCTTTGTATTATATGTTACTGATGTTGGTTTACCGAAGAAAATAAAATAAAACGTCGTAAATTCAAGTTGGAAACCTTTTGGTGACTTTTATTATAGTGGTATTAGATATCAATTATTTTATTATTTATTTACTAAATCATTAGCACCCCATTAAGTCCCACTGCTGCGCTCGGGTCTCCTCTCCTCTATTCTGAGAGCTGAGAGGATTTTAGGCCATAATCCACACACGCTGGGCAAATGCGGGTTGGTGGATCAGACATACACTTAGAATTTCTTCTAGGGTATGTGGGTTTCCCCACAATCTTTTCCTTCACCGTTAGCAGATGGTAAGCCACTAACTAGTACATATAAATTCCACAAAGTTAAATCCACATTGGTACTGCCGGTGGGAATCGAACTCGGACCGCGTGTTTAGCACGCAGGTCTCTTAACCATTCAGCCACCGTCGCTTATTTACTTACTTACGCATTCACTTACTTACTTCTAATATACTTAGCACGAATAGGAATATCTATATTCAACAGTTTCTCGACAGCCAAACTGTAGCACTGTTCATTGCACATCATAGATACGTAGTCGAGCCGGTCGAAGTAAGGCAACGCCTGGGTGTACGTCTTGTATTCGATGAGCTTCTCCGTGCCTCGGTGTAGGAGACCTATGTGCGGGTCGGCTGCGCGGACCGTCTGAAATAAATATAATAATAATGTTTCACCACTGGCAGAAAAGTGCTAGATAGCCCGTCTGAGGCTTTTCTTACTCCTTTTTTTTAAAAGGGGAAATGCGTTACGCATTCTGCCAACTATTAGAAAAAAAAGTTAGTTCCCGGGTGGCAGATAAACTCACCTCTCCGTCCAGCTCGAGCACAAGACGCAACACACCGTGAGCAGCTGGATGCTGAGGTCCAAAGTTCAGTACCATGTTGCGTACCTGCTTCTCACCCGGAGCGATTATACCTGGACGAATGATACAAATATACAGTAAATAATAATAATATTTTACCGCATTCACACAGCGCCATCTAGTCCCACAGTAAGCAATTATATTTGCTTGTGTTATAGGTACTAAACAAACTAGATGGCGCCAGTGCTTCTATCACATTTAAATTTTTTATTAATTGAATTACAGTGCCTATGATACCCATGGAATTCAGCAGCATTAAAAAAAATCGGAATCTTACTCTTGTATGGTGGATGCTTTATCAATGATGTGATCTCATCAGGGTACATCACAGGACCCTCAAACTGCTTCACGTATTCCGAGTCCGGCATCCATTTGTGGACGTTACGCTGGTTGCTGATAAAAACACAAAATACAGACATACATTAATACAGAGGGGTTGTATATAGAGCTGGGGGAGTCACAGATGCGTTATGGGCCTTTTAGAAAGAGGTAGGATGTTTCTTGAACTTCCCTAAGTAATATCTGACGAGAGTTACAGATTTATTGAGTTGGTTTCACAAAGCTGTCAATCTCTGGAAGAAATTTCTTGAAAATCGCACTGTCGTTGACTGCAATACATCATGGTGTTTGCGATGGTATTTTTAAATCAATAAACATTTTGATAGTTTTATTTTTATTGCCTGACTTGCTTCGCCTGCGTGGTATGTATTTTATACCTATAAACCTTCCTCTTGAATCAGTCTATCTATTAAAAAAAAACCGCATCAAAATCCGTTGCGTAATTTTAAAGATTTAAGCATACATAGGGATATAGGGACAGAGAAAGCGACTTTGTTTTATACTAAGTGGTGAAGTGGCAGACGAATTATCATTCATCTATTGTCACTACATGCATTTAAGAACTTATTTACAAACAAAGTGGAAACATCACAATTTAGTGTCATACTTCTTGATTTTCTATTTTTATTATTTAATTGGTTAGATAGATAGATAGATAGATCTTTATTTGCTTAAACATGTGTGTACATACAATTGCATGCAAGATGTTATATTAATTAGAGCTGATATGTTTGTCATTATACAATGGCGTGCAAATATTATGAGGCAGGTAGTCATTAATTTAAATAATTATATAAATCAAAATTACATATCATTAGCAAAATTAGAAATAACATTATGTCAAATATTAATAATAATTAATGATGATATGAATTACAATAATAATTTGTCCTCTAGAAATTCAGTAATGTTATAATATGCTTTATCAATTAGTAGTGATTTAACTTTATTTTTGAAAGCCACACTTGTTAATTCTTTCCAATCCTTAGGAATTTTATTGAAAATTATTGGTGCCATGCATATAACACTTTTGCGCATAAGTGCCGTTTTAGCAGGATGTACACATAATCTAGTTTGATCACATCTGTTTCGTGTAACAACATCTGCCAGGCGTGGAAACAAACCAGGATTTAATTTGACAAACATCAGAACTTCTAAAATATATAAAGACGGCAGAGTTAATATTTTATAATGTTTAAAGTAAGGCTTGCAGCTATCTGTCATTTTTAGATGAAACATTGATCTTAAACATCTTTTTTGGGCTCTGAATATAATTTCTCTATCAACTAGTTAACTATATAACTATATTTACAACTAGTTAACTATATTAACAACTAGTTAACTATATTTAAAAAAAATGTTCAATACACTTTTTAGAATTAGGTTACTATTTTATTAGTACATCTGGCAGAGACGTAAAGACATACTGGCCATATGAATTGATATGGTCTAAGCATGAGTAGATGTCTTTACTGAAAGACACACTCAATTTTCAATATCTCAAAACACACCTGCTTATAGCCAAGGCTGATTGCAGATATGACAAAGGAAAAAAAAAATGGTTACTATTTTATTAGTACATCTGGTAGAGAACCGTACAATGCTAGGTTTCCCAATATGTGATTGTTTAATGTATTATCAAGGGTTTACTTTATATAGAACTTCATAATCATCATCACCCCTAGACTTATCTGTCCCTGGCAGTCATTCTTTGATTTTATGCTACCTTTTTACGGGTGACCTTTTATTAATTTTAATATTAAGTAAATCATTATTTAACAATCTTTGAAAGCATTATTTATTTTACTTTTATGCCTCAATAAATCTGATAGTATGTATATTGTTTGAAATAATTTTGCTAACCAAAGTTTTAGTAACACATTAAGGATTTCATTTACCATAAAGAAATTAGGAACCAATGTAGTATTAATAGTATGATATGTATTGCGTTTGAATCTAATTCAGACGCAGACGAGAGATTATTGTGAAAATTTTACATGTTAATTTTTGCATTTTTATAACAATATAACACAAAATTAATTAAAGTCGTTAATTATATCGAAACCATATAGTAATGGAATTCAATTAATATTATAATAATATGCATCAATCAACGCAATTATCAAAATAAAGCTACAATATCTAACCTAAAACGTTACATAATTGTTTTAACACAATATGTCCGTGATCTAAGCTATAGTTTGTATTTTATCATAATAAACACTCACTTCACATTGTAAACCGCTGGTAAATTCTTTAAAAGGGCCGTTGTTTGCCCAAAATTATTGGATTTTCGCAGAAAAACATTGAGTAAGGAGGCCATTTTTGACGGGACTGCGTTCCGTTCAACAATAGAAAACTGTCACTTGCTACTGTCATGTCAGCTGGTTAGACGCAGGCAAGCTTTCAGTTTCAGCTGTTTCAAAGAAACGAAAAAAAATATTATTTATTTTACTACACTATGAAACTTATTAAAATATTATATATTTACAATTAACCAACATAATTTGTCCTATTTAATTAAATTCAAAATCAAAAAAGTCAACCACAGAGTATATAACCACTACGTACGTCAACCTTTATAGGTTGCGTTTTGTTTTTACTTAGTAGTTAAATAACTAGTGAATAAAGATTCAATTTCTTTTTTCCTTTATGTAGCCAGTTCCTGAGATTAGCGCGTTTAACTAAACAAACTCTTCAGCTTTATAATAATAGTATAGATACTCAGCAACCAAACTATTCAACAATTAATAGCAAACACGCGTTTCACTCATACGAAATTTCTAGCCTGCTTGGGGCAATGTTTGTTAGCCCCTTCGATTGGTCACAAAGACTATTCAAATAGAAGCAAACTTATCTTACAAAAATTCTGAGTTTAGTAGTCTGAGTCCATTCAAAAATGTGTCCCACTTGTCACAGTAAAGAAAGGGTGAACCAAATTTAACCGCACCGACGACCCACACTTTTCTATACCTCTATCCTTTACTGTCATATACAAACCTCATTGAGCGAAATAGAGAGGAGTGAGATGCATTCGTCAACTCCGCCTCGTATGGCCGCACTCTCGCTCTCTCGTTCCATAGAACGAACTTTCGTGTAATGAGGAAAGGGAAATAAATAAAAACAAAAAGTAATTCATCACTTATATTAAATTCACTTATTACATTAATTATAAACATCAGTTTAATGTAGATAGTCCTGACTCGGCCAATTTTATATACATTTTATAACTAGTGGTATCGAATTGAAAAACAAAAGCGAAGAAGTAAGAAAAATTAAGATCTACCCACAAGTACATAAAACAAAATGTTTCATGAAATAAAACTCCGAAATTTGTTGAGAAGTTGCATTACTATTCGTTTCAAATGAGAATAGGATCACCGAAATGCTAATTTAATTGCAATTAGCGCCAACTTCCATGCAGTGTGCAAAAACAAAACGTATTTGAAAACAAAATAAACATATCGCAGGTTTTAAAACATGATTAAAATTATTATTTACTAGCTGACTTGTACTTTTTTATAATTTATTACATACATGCCTTGCCTCGAGAATAGTAAAAACAACAAAAAAGGAATTTGCTAAATCGGTCGAGCCGTTCTCACGTGAATCCATCACATACTTTGCGGCAATCTATTTTTATTTTAATAGATTTCAAAAATTAGTCTTTTAGACTGTTATATATTTTTATAAACCTACACAGATATTTTTTCCAGGCGGTATTTAAATTACGTAAGCAGTGTTAACATAGTAGAAGTGCCACCCTATTCTTATTTGAAATACATGTCAACTTTTAAAACAAATCGCATACTATTTCTACCAAAAATCGGATTATTATATTTGTTAGGCTAAAGTATAAAATGCTCCCCTGACACATTACATAAAACTAAAGATAATACAAAATTACTGACAAAATCTATATTCACCGAGTAACAATAATTCGGTCAAGATTGACATTCCTTTGAACCGTTATACACACACTTAGAACATTCAGAAATCACATACTGTGACCTCTAATTTTTATTTTATTTTTTTACTCAAGCCGAAATCAATATAGAAAAATTTGTAAACATAACACTGTCATATTGAATATTAAGAAAGACTTAAGATATAAGCTGTAACTTCATATTATAAAAATTTTAAAATAATATTGCCTTGCTAAGAAAGTACGACACATTTACATTAATCTGGCCACAGAAAAACGCACATAATGCACATCACTTAAGATGTATTATTCTCTGAACTTCAAATGTATTTGTTCCGTTTTTCATTAGCAAGGTAGAATACATGAGTTGTTTTTATTAATATAATAGGTATTACAAAAACAAATTCCTCAAAAATATGTTTAATACAATTTTAAAAAGTGCATTAAACATATTTTTAAAACATAGCTCCCGATTTAATAATAAAAATTGAAAACCGCGAAATATGACAATCAATTGCAAAGTTGCCGTTCACACGTATAAGCGCTCTTAAGGCGGCCTTTGTGCATTAAAAGGGTTCATACAGAGAAATGACAACGTCGCAATTTAGATTTTTATTATTTATTTGGAGCTATCTTTTTTTTATGTTTTTAATACACTTTTTAGAATTAGGTAAAAAGTGTGTAAGAGGTACGAAATCATTGCGTTTACAGTTCTATTTATATGCAAAAAACCCATTGGAACTTGCAAGGCGTTATTTTCATACTAAATTAACTATAAACATTACGGATACTTACTTTTTAATACACGTTCACGTAATTCTAAAAAGTGTAGGTATTGAAAACTTTTCAGATAGCATGTAGCAGTATGAACCGTCTTAAGTTGTTTATAAAATTAATTAAAGAAAAGTTGTTATAGTTAACTCTACATTGTTTCGGCTAAAGTAAAACTACACTAATCCAGTGGGGATCTGTCTCTATAGATGGGAGTAGTACCAATTGGTTTACTTGACTCTCTTCTGTTGCCGCTGTCTATATATATCGTTGACTGGGGGCGCTACACCTAGTTCATCGTCATCTGAGTCGTCACCTATCTTCCTTCGGCGTGCCTGAGGAGATAAGAATAATAAATGATTTAATTTAAACTTATACAGGGTGTCCAGATAATTGAGACTAATTTATGGTTATTTTTTGCTTTTATTGGAAATTCAAATATGTCGCACTATGTTTTGAGATCTAAACAATCGATATGATATATATTATTATTACACCCAAGCCCCAGAACAAGCATTTGAAGATCATTCAAATATTTGTAACGGCCCGGGGATCAAACCCAAGACCTCAGATAACGTGACCTGTATAGTTGCGGTCGTCGATCTTGGGTTAATATATCACTACCGCTGCAGCACTGAAGCATCCGTATATATATTTGAAAATGAGTTTAGTACGTGTGTGCGTGTGTACGTGTGTGTAATGAACTATATACAGTCAATTCTTAGTTTTTGTTAAGTTTCCGGAAATCATTAAATGCAGTTCTGTTTCTTTTTGAATATAAAGGAATGTTTCCTTAGAGTAAAATTGTCAATCTCTAGTATTTAAAGTACTTTCCCTCCAGATGACATTACAAAATTCCACCCTGTATATTTTGAACAAAAAATATTATAGACGAAGTCGTACCTTGCTAGCTACAGTAGTGATTCCCTCATCATCAACAATCCAATGCACTGAACGAGCCAAGTCGAACAGTTTTGTGTCGCAGCCATTCTCTTGTGTCGGCGCTGGTGCTGTAAACATAAACAAAACGTTACATAGCGTCCCTCTTCTCTCGAAGGGGTAGGCAGAGGTGTATCGCAGCGATATTTCACCCGCTATGTAAAGATCCATGAGTTAAGGATATCGAAAAAAAAACTTAACTCACGAAAATTCTAAATAGCTATATTTTCAATTGTGTTTTCAGTGCTTTAGTGTCAGATATAAGCAGCACTATTAAAACTTTCTTTGAAGTGATGGTTACTGAATGGTTAATTGACCGGCGTGCTCACCATTCGGTCCGAGTTCAATCCCGACCGGAAGTACCAATGTGGATTCCACTTTGTGGAATTTTTATGGTACGGTGAAGGAAAACATCGTGAGGAATCACAACATACTAGAAGTAATTCTAAGTGTATATCTGATCCACCAACCTGCATTACGCCAGTGTCTATGGATTATGGCCTAAACTCTCTCAGCTCTCTAGGTAGAGGAGAGGAGACCCGAGCCCAGCAGTGGGACATTAATGGGTAGCTAGCTAATGTTGTTTCACTTAAAAGTTTAAAAATATCCATCTTTTGATTTATGACAGTCCTAAATATTTATAGAAAATGACTAGCATTGTTTAAAAAATTTCCGGTAGTTCCCATTTGTTCTATGGAACATGACGTCATTGGACAAAATGAGATTTTTTTTTCCTATTTTGTACTATAGAACATTTAATACATATATTTCTCAAATTGTTCTATGAAACAAGGCAAATGAGACATCTTCAACCGCTTATCTACTGGACACTAGAAAATAATTATTTATAGTGTCATTTGTCGAAGTGACTTGATTATCGATTTATGAAAATATCTTCTCTTTAACTCGCTTGCATGCAAAAACGCATTTCTTTAAGGATATACATAATTTTTATTAGGCAATCCTTCAAAATCTGGAAAGTACTCCCGCTTCTTGCCACGAATATCCATTATTTCTGCTTTTATTATTTACGCGAGTGGAAAATAACTAAAAAAATGTCATTGCTAATGCCATATAATATGTCATGAAACATTTTGGGAAACTAGTGATTCTCATTTTGTTCTATGGCGGTAGAGTCGGGCGAAGAGCTAGTATGTAGTTCTATGTAAATTCTCATTTTATTCTATGGCGGTAGAGTCGGGCGAAGAGCTAGTATGTAGTTCTATGGAACAAAAACGGTAAAATATGTCTCATTTTGTCCAATGACGTCATGTTCCATAGAACAAATGGGAACTACCGGAAATTTCTTCGTTTTTCGGCACTAACTCAAACTTTCCTATTTCACGTAACCGCCTTTTAGCTTAGACAACAGCATTTGGTCTTCGTAAAGACCAAAATGCAACCTGTAACATGAGATAATACTTACGCTTGTCAGGCAGAGAGATTCTATTGAACAGCTGCATGAGCCTGTCCACTGACACAAAGGGACCTCGGAACGAAGTCGGCGGCGGCATCAACGTGCACAGGTGCGCCACCGCCGTCGGCATTGGGAACGTGCCACCTGAGAAATAAGTGAAAATATATATTTAGCCTGTGTCATCCCACTGATGGGCAAAGCCCCTTGAACCTTCCACTGCTGTCTATCTCCAGCCTTATTCTACCATACCATCTGCTGACGGTGAAGGAAAACATCGTGAGGAAACCCACATACCCTAGAAGTAATTCTAAGTGTATATCTGATCCACCAACCCGCACTAGGCCAATGTGAGTGGATTACAGCCTAAGCCCTCTCAGCTCTCTAGATAGAGGAGAGGAAACCCGAGCCCAGCAGTGGGACATTAATTTGTTGCTGATGATGATTGAACCTCAATTAAATTTAAAAAAACGATGTGTGTGTGACTCCGCGCTCCGATAACTCGCACATGCATATTTTACTATAAAATTGTATTTATTATGTAAGTAGTTTGTAGTAGTAATTGTTAAGATACAACAGCTATTATATTTTTATTTTATTTTTTGGCATTCTAAATATGTATTGTGAGAACAAAAATAAATATTTTTTCTTTCTTTCTGTCATAAGTTTAATTTTGCCTACCCTGTAAAAATGTCTATTCTATGCACGTCAATGGGTAATAATAATAATATTACCTGAAATAGGATGTTCTCCAGGCAACGGGTTGACCTTAGGCTTGTAAGGTATCATCTGACTGATGTCCGGCCGAGCAATGTCTTTGTTGGGGTCATTGTCTCTGTAAATACAATTAGATTCATAATTTATGTCGCAGTCAACTGGTTAAATCAGCCATTGAATTAACTGCCTAGCCGTTTAACTAAACCGCGGCGTTCAACTAACGGCCTAAATGAAATTGAGCCGGATCGTTAAATGCAACATTAAATGGTTACAGAAAACATACAGGTGGTTAGCTGAAAAATGTTTTTACTCGGTTAACGAATATTTAAATTGTAAATAGTAATAGTTGTTTACCTTTATGTCTAATGTTTGATTAGTATTCAGTAGTTACTATTATATTAATTACGCTTACCATCAGGCGGACCGTACGTGTGTTTGCCACCGTCGTGGTATAAAAAAAAAAATAATTTAGTATGTAAGTGTCAAAAATTTGTATGCCATAATATGAAGATGGCAAATGTGCTGGATTTATTTTTGTAACTATGTAACCACATTTATGCAAATAAATTTATTGAATTTGAAAAAAATAATAATTTGAAAACTGGCTGGCTAATGCTTAGGCCATTCATTTAACATAGTGAAGAGTGTTTACCCTAGCCTTCCAAGTTATCCAATCCATGTCCGATTTGCCCTAAAAGATATTGCAAGACTAAAAAAAAACCATTCTAACCTTCTTATTTTTCTGACCTAACTTATCCATTTCGGATCCGCCCAAAACATTCATTGGTCATTTTGGTGATAAATCTACTATTTTGGGTACAAATCTATTTATTAAGACACACATTTACATTTATTTAATAACATTTTAATGACTAGGCTAGGCAAGGCAAGACTTGTTAAACATTGGTGATTGAAGTCAGTTGCCTAGTCATTTAATTGAATGGCGAATATCGCTCAGGCCGTTAGTTGAACGCCGCCGTTTAGTTCAACGGCTAGGCAATCAATTGAATGGCTTATTTAACCTGTTGGCGGAGACATATACATATAATTACTGGTAACAAATACATTTTGTCTAGAATCATACATTTGTGACACAAATGCTCTACTACTAAGAAAAATTGCTGAATCATCACAACAATAGTATGTATATTATTTTATATATTTGTATGTTTATATGTATATTGTATCTTTATATGTATATTATTTGTGTATTTGTGTTTATTTATATAATATATTTATATTTATGTGTTTAATTGTGATTAATTTAATTTATCATAATCTCTTTTTTTATGCACCTACTTCGACCCTTCTCTGCATCACCCTATAGGTTGACTGGTAGAGAATGCCTCTGGCATTAAGTCCGCCTTTGTACATTTCTGTGTATGTAAAGTGTAAAATAAAATAAAATAATAAATAAAAATGTATTAGTTGGACAAAGTGGACATAAATTAACATTCCATATGGGATTGACTTTAAAAATGACTTACTTTTGTCCTAATATAACAGCTGCTAGTTCAGGCGATATTCCCGCCAAGGCACCGCCGAGTGCCCACGATTTGTTTGACATAGACGCCACCTGTTTACAGTACATAAGTCAAAGTCAAATACATGATACTTATGAACGTCATACAAAGCCAAAATAAAGGTGTCAGCAAATTTGCCTACGGCCAGTTCACTAACAAGGTTGAGCTCTGAGAAGAACTTGGCAAGAAACTCAGGCCACTCATTTTAATCGCCATAGTTGTTACAATTTTAATGGGTAATTTAAGAAGTATGGTACAAATTTAATCATAATTAATTAATACAATGCCAGTCAAGTAATCATCATCATTTCAACCCATAATCGTCCTGCTTTCTGCCTCGGTTACGCAGCGGGAAGTGTATACGACTGCTGTGCAAGAGGTCCCGGGTTCGATTCCGGGTCAAATAAAAAATGGTATTGGGTTTTTCTATCAGGAAATTCCAGTATTAAGATTTTCCCGGAGTTTGGTAAACAAATGTTTCCGGTTGATGACAATAGGCTCGCCCCCTATTTTATGGGACCAAACATAGCTGGCGAAATGTGGGTGTGATACACTTCTGCCTACCCCTTCGGGGAAAAAGGCGTGATGCTATGTTATGTTGTTTTTACTACTAGGCACGAGTCTCCTCCAAACAATGTGGAGGCAATTTACATACGTCGATAGCAGCATCATGTCTTTAAATGCATTATCAGTAAAGTTCTAACACAAATCGGTAATAGCGAACTTAGGTACCAACTCTAGTTTGTTAATGATGATCGCGATGACCCTGGTATGGTATGGTATGGTTGCCCATAGGCTACGGTAACCGCTTACCATCAGGCGGACCGTAAGTCTGTTTGCCACCGTCGTGGTATAAAAAATAAAAAAGTATTACCTCTGTATATCCGATAGACTTCAACTCAGCTATGCTGCAAGGATACAAGTCCAAGAACTTGTATCTGTCAACCAGCTGCGCAGTTTCTTTGCCTTCAAACTCTTTTATCTGTCAACAAAATAGTTTTAAGTATAAATGATAATTACATATTTATATAATATTTATTTTAATTTATTAATAATTTACGCCACTGCGAACGGTCCTGTGCCGCCTGCAACCAACGGCCGCCCGCCACCCTGACCAGTGGCGTAAATTAGGTGAGGCCTATGTTCAGCAGTGGACGTCGTTGGGCTGATATGATGATGATGATATACAGGGTGTATACGACGATACGACATTAAATAATGTATGGTATGCAAGTAGATGTCACCTACCTCGACTTTAAAAAAGCATTCGATACAGTCGACAATGATGTCTTATTAGCGAAGTTAGCTACCAAAGGTTGTACAATACATACGTTAAGGTTCTTTTCTAGTTACTTGCAGGACAGGAGACAATTTGTTGACTGTGGCGGCTGTTATTCTAGACCATATTTCACAAGATCTGGTGTGAGCCAGGGTAGCAATTTAGGTCCCCTTCTTTTTATAATAATGATTGACGACTTACCAGAGGTAGTTAGGGAATCAGCTTGTTTACTATTTGCTGATGATTTAAAGCTATTCCATGTAGTGAGAGACACCACTGATCATGAGGTACTTCAACGAGACATAGACAGGGTAGTGAAATGGAGCCAAGAGAATAAACTTTCTTTCAATATATCCAAATGTTCAGTGATGTCTTTCTCCCGAGTTCGGAATCCATCTCATTGCCAATATGAAATAGATGGGGAACCTTTAAAAAGGGTCACGGAAGTTGGAGATCTGGGAATTAACTTTACGACAGATTTAAATTTCAAAAAACACGTAGTTAACATATGCAACAAGGCATACAGGAATCTAGGATTTATTTTACGTCAAGCGAATGAATTTACAAACATAACAGCTTTGAGGGCCTTATACGATGCTCTTGTCAGAAGTCACCTTGAGTACGGTGCCGCTATTTGGGGACCTAGTGAAGCAAAATATAAGTTCATGATCGAAAAAATTCAGAACAAGTTTTTACGATTTCTTTATTTAAAAATTTATAAAGTATATCCCGGCTATCCATTACTATACCCAACACTATTTGTGATGGGCATGGTGGGATATCATAAGCTGGAAACTAGGCGGGAAGTGGCACTGGTTACGTATTTATTTCAAATACTGCGTGGTAAAACGCACAACCCGGACATTCTCTTGGAATTAAGTTTTTGCGTACCAGATGAATACGTGGATCGGCGGCGACGACCACCACTCTTAGTGGTACCGTCCGCGCGCACCAACTTGCTGCAGCGGGCGCCACTAACGCGCGCGCTTCGCACGCTCAACATAGTGGCTGAGAAAGTTGACTTGTTTGGGTGCACCCCCAAGGACTTCACTCAAGTCGCGTATCAGGTGTGCAATTAATAGTACATAAGGATATTTTATAGGTATAAGTATATAGTTTTATATTATTCTAATATTTATATTTGTAGTATATAGTTTTATAGGATTACGATTAAACGCTACACTATCGCATTAGGTTAGCCTGTAAGGATAGTTGTAAGTTTGTAATTATAAATAAATAAATAAATAAATAAATAAATGACAAGGCAGCCAGTGTTAACCCTTATAAACATATTCTAATATAAATTATTAAAAAAAAAGAAAAAAAAAAAAAAAAAATCTACACATTATTTAAAGTCGAAAAATTTAAGAATATAAAACTACACATTATTTTTCTATCATATCGTTTTCGACATGACGACGACAACTGTGCGGAACAGAGTAAGAGATAAGATAATATGAAAGAGTCAGAGATATTTAAATGAATTGAATGACGTAATGACAACATACGATCAACGTAAATACCTACAGGTTGTTTAAAACATAACATTTGCGTCTAAACTATTGCAAATTTCTGTTTAATTTTTTTGGTATAGCCTTCTAACATCACATGCTACACGTGGTTTCATTTAATGTCGTATCGTCGTATACACCCTGTATAAATAAAATAAATAAACACAAATATTTAATTATCATTATTTATACTTATAATAAATAATAATTAAAATGTGGGCAGATAAAAAATGTACAAAACAGATCATAATGTATTCAAACCAAATTGTAATTTTGTTCTTACAATGTTTTGTATAAGTTAATACCCCAACATATACCTAAGTTTAGCCGGCTAATCTTAAGTTCATCCTATTTATTAATTGTTTATACAGAACCTAAGTTTAGCCAGCTAATCTTAAGTTTATGTTCACACCTAACTTTAGCCGTTAAATATACATTAACAAATAAATAAAAAAAAATCAAAAAGATTATGTTATAAATATACTGCTAATCTGATGATGATGCAAGCTAGACTAATCATCTCACCTTTTCCAGCACAGCCTGTCTTCGCTTCTCAACTTTCACAATACTGACTAAGTCACCGATATTGGACTCGAACTCTAGAAACCTGTTCCATATGTCCACTGAACTCTCAGGCTTAAGACTGCCAGAGGAGAGAACTCTCTCGAACAGTACTCTGGTGTTGTTGTCCTCTGAAAAGTGAGTTAATTTAATGTGTGTGTTATAAAGCTAGAGTTTATTTATTTTATTTTATTTTTTTACCACATTCACACAGCGCCATCTAGTCCCAAAGTAAGCAATTATATTTGCTTGTGTTATGGGTACTAAACAACTGATATACTACTTAAATACATTTTTTTGTAAATACATACATATTATAGATAAATTACACCCAGACACAGAACAAACCTTTATGCTCATCACACAAAGATTTGTCCTGGGTGGGGATCGAACCCACGACCTCCGGCTTAGCAGTCAGGGTCACTAACCACTAGACCAACAGGCCTGTCCATATTTGGTTTGTTGAACGCATTAAACTCAGGAACTACTGGTCAAATTTGAACTCTTATTATATTGATAGCTCATTTATTGAAAAAAGTATAGGTTATATAACATCAAGCTACGGCTAATAGGATCTGAACAGTGGCAAAGAACGACGGGAGCGAATTCCTGGGCTTAGTTTTGTTTTATTTAGTAATTTTGAAATTTTAATTAATTATAATTATTATAAAATTAAAAAAATAAATAAGGTGGCGTAAATTAGGTGAGGCTTATGTTCAGCAGTGGACGTCGATAGGCTGATATGATGATGATTATATTACTTATTGTCAATTAAATCGGTAAAACCTGTACCTGGCCTGTGTAAAATAATTAATTCTGTAATATTTGTAATTAATTTAAGTATTTTTTTTTAATTGGATAGTTACAATCTTTTGTAATTAACATTTTGGGTAGCGTGTAAAGTGATGCAGCAGAGCACCACACCGTTAGCTTAACGAGTTATGATTATGCCTTCTATGTAAGATGAGACATACTGTACTTACACAATAAAATACCACTACCAACTACCATGTTTCTCGCAAATAGAGCTGAGAGAGAGAGAGAAAGAGAGATAGGGAGAGAGAGAGAGAGAGAGAAAGAAAGAGAGAGAGAGAGAGAGAGAGAGAGCTATCCTCTCAAGGTAGGCAGCGGCCTGGCTGTGCCCCTAGCATTGCTAACGTCCATGAGCGGCGGTAACCATTTACCATCAGGTGGGCCGCTTGCTCGTCTGCCACTACAGGCAATAAAAAATAAAAAAAATAAACATAAAAATATAGCATCACGCCTTTTTCCTCGAAGGGATAGGCAGAGGTGTTTCACACCCACATTTCGCCAGCTATGTCTTTGGTCCCATGAAATAGGGGGCGAGCCTATTGTCATCAACCGGGAACATTTGTTTACCAAACTCCGGGAAAATCTCAATACTGGCATGTCATGATAGAAAAGTCCAATACAATTTTCATCCGACCCGGGAATCGAACCCGGGCTGCGCCACCGAGGCAGTTAATAAATAAACATTCTTATTCTTATAACTTACCATTTAAATGTGAGAGATAATCGATATAGCAGAGCACATACTCGGGTATGTGCGAGAACTTCTTGAGACCAAGCTCGAAGATTCTGAACGCTATGTTCTTGTCTTTTGAGCAATAGTACTCCATCAGGGCGGCTGCTACGAACACGTGGTAACGAGATCTGGGCAGACAATACATTTAAGATATTTTTTAAACAGCACCATCTAGTCCAGGACTTCCCAACCAGGGTAATAGATACGTTTACATTTCCAAAAACGTTATATATCGTATCTGTCGTGTAGGTATTGTACCTAATTGACTGGCATGTTGGTCTAGTGGTTAATGACCCTGACTGCTAAGCCGGAGGTCGTAGGTTCGATCCCCACCCAGGACAAATCTTTGTGTGATGAGCATGATTGTTTGTTCGAAAAAAATGTATTTAAGTAGTTTATCAGTTGTTTAGTACCCTTAACACAACAAATATAATGATTAATTTGGGACTAGATGGCGCTGTGTGAATGTGATAGAATATTGTTATTAAATTAGCTTATTTTTGGGCCAAATGACGCTGTTTACAAATTTTCCGAATATTTATTAATTATATTTGGTAGCGATTCCCTTCCACACACTATAACTCATCCTCACCTGGCATCCTCCCTGGCACGTTTGAAGACAGTCCTGGCAGATTTGATCCCCTCAGCTCGTCTGGCAAACTTCATATATTGTACGTAAGCTAACGTGGGGTCAATGTCCTCCATGTCCAAGTACCTTGTGTATACTTGGTGCACCTGGAAAGATACAAATATCTTAGCACTAGAAGTCACACGGGGCTTCGCTCCCGTCGTTCTTTATTTGGCCACTGCTCAGCTTCTATTGGCCGTAGCGTGATGTTATATTGACTGGCCTTTTGTTCTAGTGGTTAGTGACCCTGACTGCTAAGACGGAGGTCGTGGGTTCGATCCCCACCCAGGACAAATCTTTGTGTGATGAGCATAAAGGTTTGTTCTGTGTCTGGGTGTAATTTATCTATAATATGTGTGTATTTATAAAAAAAATCCGACACTGCCTTGAAAAATATCCAAAGTTGTATATTCGCAGGGACGCCATTTTTCTTTTTTTATATATTACCGTTACGTAGCCACCAGTACCATCTGCCACTGATGGTGATATTGTACATACATATAGATCACGCCTCTTTCCCAACAGAGGGGTAGGCAGAGTCTATTTCATTCCACTTGCTACGATTCTGACATACATCTTTGTCTTCTTGAACATTCATCAGTCTTTTCATGCATTCTCGCCGGTTGAGGGTACTCCTGATCTGTCCCTTTAGAATGTCACCAATGTTATTGTCGTTTTAAATAATAATATACACATACCTTATTATAATGCAATCGACTCTCCTCATAGTCGGCGTGCGCGAAATGTAACAAAGTAGACTGTTTCAATGGGCCGCTGGTTGCCCTCTCGTAGACGGCCGCGGCTTCATCCGAGAACAGACGGGCGGCGTTCGAATCCTGGATAACAAAATATAAATTTAATATTTTGTATGTCTAAAGAAATATGTATATTTTTGAAGAACGCCACACTGTTTCAAATGGTCTAAAAGTTACAAAAGAATCGTCTAGGAATCAATCAATCGTCTGGATGGTGTGCCAGACATCTAGATTGTGTATTAAATTACTATAAAACGGGTCTACGTCACGTATTATATTATAAGGAATAGTAAATACCTTATTTATTTGCCCGACGTTTCGATCAAATTACACCGATCGTGGTCACGGGCTGACTTTTCTTATAATATAATACGTGACGTAGACCCGTTTTATAGTAATTTAATATGTGTACAAGTCGTGTGTGCCAGATATCTGGATGTTGTTTCAGACATCTGGATGGTGTGCCAGACATCTGGATTGTGTGCTAAACATCTGTATGGTGTGCCAGACATCTAGATGGTGTGCTAGACATCTGGATGGTGTGCTAGACATCTGGATGGTGTGCCAGACATCTGGATGGTGTACCGGACATTTGGATGGTGTACCAGACATCTGGATGGTGTGCCAGACATCTGGATGGTGTGCCGGACATCTGGATGGTGTGCCAGACATCTGGATGGTGTGCCGGACATCTGGATGGTGTGCCGGACATTTGAATGATGTGCCAAACATAGCAGACATTGTTCTATAGCGAACATCACCCGCCTAGCTACTAATGCTATGTCTTCGGAACGTAGTGGGTTTAATCCCTCCCATATTATGTATTTGTGATAGACATATTACTACTACTCTACTCTCCCCTTCTGCAGCAGCTTGGCAGAATAGCAGAGGAACTGCTCAGCCTGATGCCAGACATGGCATACACTTTTCTAATGCAATAATAACTACTCTACTCACCCCTTTCTCCTGCAACAGCTTGGCAGAATGGTCAAGAAACTGCGCAGCCTGATGCCAGACATCTGGATGGTGTGCCAGACATAGCAGACACTGTTCTATAGCGAACATCACTCTCCTAGCAACTAGTGCTGTGTCTTCGGAACGTAATGGGTTCGATCTCTCCCACGTTATGTACTTCTTCCATAATTCCACCTGGAATCCCAAAAAGCACAATATGACAATACATATCCGTTTTCAAATTAATTTATTATATTTAAAAATATATATTGCAAAAAAATATTTAATTTATATTCTGGTAACTCGTCTGGCTAAATTCCCTCAAGATTCTTTGGAGGAGACCCGTGCCCAGCAGTGGGACATATATGGGCAGAAAATGAAAAAAAAAGAATGAATATTCTGCTTTAAAATACCTGTTTCATCTCCTCCCTATCGGCAGTAGGTGGCGTGGCCGGCATATTCCTGTTGAGACCTCTAGTGACCGTCTCCAACTCCTTGGCGACGCGACGCGCGTTCATATACTCACGGGAACGTTCCATCGCCATGCGTTCAGCTACGGAGAAAATTAACTGTTATTTGTACTGGAATTAATATGGATGGTTCGTCTCCAACCAAATTATTTTACCGAACGACGACCTGGTAAATGTTGCCACCAACGGCCACCGGGTTGGTTACAGTTAGGGTTGCCAAATTTTTTTTACAGGAAATAAAATATAGGTTTGAGAAGAAAATAAACAGTATTTTAGAAAAATGAACAGTATTTTATTTATTTAATGTTTTAAATACATATTTTTTAGAGCTTCTCGCACAACTGATAAATTTATTTGTTTGTGGCTGCACTGCGCGCTCTCTGACTAAATAAAACAAAATTGTGTGAGGGTCTAATAGTCTAAGATCCCATTAAAGAATATATACCCTCATCTGTTATTTATTAGTGATATGAAATAAATGATAGATAATATTCACATTGTCTTATTGCAAATAGGTTGCCTAGTTAAATCGCGCCCTAATGTGAATATAATCTAACATTTATTTCTTATCACTAATAAATAACAGATGAGGGTATATATTCCTTAATGGGATCTTGTACTATAAGTTTAACTCTTTGCTGAAAACAGTATTTTGTATAATTTATTTTTGTTCAATAGTAAAAAGTATAAATGTAGTGTAAAACAGAATAATATTGTTTTGGCAACCCTAATTGCAGGCGGCACAAAATCGCTCGCTGTGGCGGTAATGTGATGAAGCCTGTGTTTAGTTGTGGATGTCATTGGACTACTGATATCAATGATGAATAACCAAAAATATCCGTGATGGATTAAGAATACATAATGTCACTACCCCATCTCAACCCATGGGTGTCATAAAAGGCGACTAAGTAACCTTATGCAGACAAGAACACTACAAGAAACGGAAAATTCGAAGCAAACCTTATACCAACCCGTCTGACCAGCGTGGTATAGTAGGCTAACCCCCACATACTTTTGAGGAGACCCGTGCCCGACAGTGGGGGTTTACCGTTTAACCCGTTTAAGGGTTGAAATGATCCAAAAATACTTACCAATGATAGTGTTAATGCTTTGTTCGAATGCGATGTAATCTTTCCATAACGTTTCTATACCTATGATTGGAGTAATCACTGCTCTTTGGTACACCTAAAAATAAAAACATTTATAGAAAGATCAAAAATTAAATAAGTCGTTTTATTATATGCAATAATAATTTGATAGCAGAAAAGTCTTGGCCATGGCCGGTATTCTCGGCGTATTTACAAAATATTTAAGTGGTATATATTGGTTGTTTATTACCCATAACACGAGCAAAATAAATATATTTCCTTAATTTGGGACTAGATGGCGCTGTGTGAATATGGTGCAATATTATTATTATTATTGCTTTTACCAGCTGTAACCTACCTTTTCCTTTTCTTCAAGCGATGGTGGCTGAATGGATAAGGAACCGCGCGAAAGCGGGCAAATCCGAGTTCGATCCCGACCGGCAGTACCAATGTGGATTCCACTTTGTGGAATTTATATGTACTAGTCAAGTGACTGATCTGCTAACAGTGAAGGAAAACATCGTGAGGAAACCCACATACGCTAGAAGAACTTCTATGAGTATGTCTGATCCACCAACCCTCACTAGGCCAGCGTTAGTGGATTATGGCCTAAACCTTCTCAGCTCTCTAGTTAGAGGAGTGGAGATCCGAACCCAGCAGTAGGATTTAATGGGTTGCTGATGATGATGATGATGAACCTACCTTTTTAATTAATTAATTTAAATTACCTACCTTCCTAACAGCAGATATCTTCTGATTCTCAGCGTAAGAGCCTACAGCTTCCACACTCTTCAAGAATGTGATGTAATCATTCCATATGGGGTACGCGTGGATGTCCAGCCCTATCTTGTCCAGCGCGAAGTCGTATGCCTGCGCCATTTTCTCTCTACAAACAAAATGGCAGACTGAAGGCGGATACTCATTACTGTGGCGTGGCGCGCCAGAGACGCCCCTGGCTCATATCTGTTTCATAAATTTTATATGATTAGGGACATATTCTGGGTTTTTGACTTTTGTGGTTGGCAACACAGTCTTTCATTTTTATTATATCGATTTTAGTTAGCAGCAGTTCTTGATCCTTTGCATACAACGGTAGGCAAACATTATTCTTTTGAACCCTTTGACTGTCACGCTACTAACGAAAAGCTGTTCCCTACGCCAAGCAATAAATAATATGACTGGCCTGTTGGTCTAGTGGTTAGTGACCCTGACTGCTAAGCCGGAGGTCGTGGGTTCGATCCCCACCCAGGACAAATCTTTGTGTGATGAGCATAAAGGTTTGTTCTGTGTCTGGGTGTAATTTATCTATAATATGTATGTATGTATTTACAAAAAAAAATGTATTTAAGTATTATATCGGTTGTTTAGTACCCATAACACGAGCAAGTATAATTGCTTACTTTGGGACTAGATGGCGCTGTGTGAATGTGGTAGAATATTATTATTATTATTATTATATGAACAGTTATAAATGTTCCTGATTCTGAAAATAAACATTGACCAACTTTTATCCGTCACTAAAAGTCGAAGTTTGATGGACGCTATAAGACGTCGTTGGAGTCTCGATCAAGTTATTGAATGACGTTATAACACGTCCTTGGCGGTCAAAGGGTTTAAATTTAGATTTTTATTCGGATTCTGCAAATAAAACGACGTTTGGGGTATTTCAGCTTTAGTTATACCTCGATTTAAACTTTATGGCGGCTCGGGCGCGAGACGACGCGCATAACACAAAATTGGGTATACGGGATATATGGGTGGCGACGCAGGGGAGGGGGGGGGGGGGCACACTTCTAGAAATAACGTTTGTGTACTACACACACGCGCGCACGACATGATGACCTTGCAGCAGCTAACATCCGAGCCGCCATGCAATTGGAATCTAAATATTTATACAAAGAATAATATTGTATCAATAATAACGTTCAATACGGTTACAAACTTGCGTTCCAACAGAGTGACCTTGGTGGGAGCTTGATTGCCATACACGTAGTTTGGTTTACAAAAGTTGGCCACACGGTTGGAATCCAACAAGAGCACCTCTGTGGAAGGCAAGTTTACAATCATGTAGCACGGCTTTAAATACGTACTTGTATGTTGGTAGCATGCACTTGGTCTCCTTGACGTAGTTGAGGTACAGTCTCCACAGCTCTATGTTCAGGATCTTCATGAGGCACCGTTGGAACAGCTGTGCGCCCAAAATGTTATCAGTATTATACTATGATGCTATTGGTTGTGATAGCGTGATGTTAGGTAGGAAGGCAATGATCTTGAAAACGTAACTGGTGGTGAGTGTCCATGATATGTCCAAACCATGGCCCGTGTCTTGGTTAAACGCGGTAATTTCAGGAACTACTGAGTCGAATTTATATTACAAGGCTATTGGCTAATAAATTTATTATTGCAATATCACGCTGCGACCAAATGTGCTGAATAGTGCCCAAACAAAGATCCAGGCAACAGCCAGTTGATAACATAGTTTCGTTTTCAAAAACATTTCCCTTCCATCTTTGTTGACAACAATACTGGAGCCGAAATGTATGTAAACAATAACAACATTATTTTGAAATATATAAATTAAGAAGTTACAGCTTATTGACACTGATATCGGCCTAAGAAATTATATTAAAAACTAGCTGTATCCGCGACTTCGTTCGCGTGGACAACTTATCTCGCATTCATGGAGTTTCAATTTATTTTTACGGAACCCTGATATTTTTTTCAAATCCAAAGTAGCCTAAGTTACTCCTTGTGACATTAGCTATCCGCCAGTGAAAGTCCCGTCGAAATCGGTTCAGTCGTTCCAGAGATTAGCCGGAACAAACATACGGACAGACAGACAAAATAGCGGCTATTTTATTATTACAAACCAATTTTATTTATTTGTATGTATAGATTAAATCGTAAAGAATACAATTTGACAGTGTTTTGTTAACAAATGTGTACATTTACTTCGGCACGAGTATAGATTCAAAAACATAGGGCTGATATGATCATGATGAGTATAGATTATATCGATTTTTTTATATGGATAATGTAGTGGGCGTCCTTCTCATTTCATGGTAGAAAATAGTAGATTGTAGTAAAAAAATGTATTTTCTACCATTATATAACCAAAGCCGAAAATGCTCGTTCTTTTCCATGCGGTTATATTGGTATAGTTGAGAATAAGGGCCCAGATTACTTACCTGTTAATATGATAAAGATTGTTCCTTCTGCGCATCAAAAATGTTTTAAAAAAATATCTCAGGTGCCTAGGTATAGTGATGAAAATAGACTAAAGTCTTTAACCTTTTGACCACTACGTCAAATCGGCATATCCGTGCTGCGCCAAGCCATGTCATTCAGTTTTTAAGATTTAGTAATAAAACACATAAACGTAATGATTTAAAATCTTTATCTTTTGTTTCTATGGACCTGAGTTTTGTCAACTATAGTCGACAACGGCGGTCAGCGCACGCTTGCGCTTGTCAAGTATACACGACACTAACGTTCTAAGGGTTAATCTATAAAGGACTCTATTAAGTTTTAGCGAATTTAAGCTATTCTGAGTTTAGGTTCGGATTACTTCAAAGCAGAGAGGACAGGATAGAAGAGATAGCATTTATTGACAACTTCTATTCTGTATCCTCCAGGCCGTGGCCAGGGAGAGGGTTGGAATCCCATTCGAAATGTTTAAAGTATTACATTAAAACAAGATGGTAAGCTGATGATAACCTATATATAATTTTGTAGTTGTAGTGTGTTATCCCCTCTCCCCCCAGAAACTAAAACCTGGCTACGCCCGTTTTAAACAAGCGTTTATGACCTGGAGCGTGTAATCCTTGTATTGGATTTATACAATTGACATGAAATAAGTAGCTTCTATTACATTCCGCAGACGTGTAAATTGAGTCATAGGCTCGTATTAACCGTAAAATAAAATAAATAATTTCATTTACATACTCCACGGTTTAACCTTTTGACCGCCACGTCAAATCGGTATCGCCGTGCCTTGAGCGCCAAGCTTTTAAAATACAGTAAATTTTTGACGTGCCATGCCGTCATTGGCGTGGTGAGCACATTTTCATTTTACGTGTATAGACGTCTCTGGTGTTCAAAGGGTTAAACGAGTTTAAAAATTATTAACGGACCAAGTCTTTTTCATCAATATCAACACAGAACATTTATTGTATAAAACAATTAATAAACATTAAAAGCACCTACCTGATGTTTCTTTCTTCTCAATGCGGTGATTCGTCATGATCACAAATTAGGGGGGCGAGCACAAATTACGTCATGTCAAGGCGGAAACACATTACCGTGGCGTGGTGTGTCATGGCGCGCCAGAGACACCCTTGACCAATATCGGTTTCATATATTTAATATGGTTAGGGACACATTAGTGTGTCGTGGCGACACGACACTCAAATATGTCCCTAACCATATAAAATCTATGTATAATGTGTCTCCGCCTTAAATTGGAATTACATACTAGAAAGAGATGGGGAATTAAGAAAAGGGATACTAGGTAACTAGGTTAAAGACAAAAATGACAATAGGATAATCCGAACCTGACCCGAAATCTTAAACAGGGTTAGGTTAGGAACTCAAAAAAAATTTGTTCCCTCTCTTCCCGACCCGTTGCATAAATTTTATCCGATTTGTGGATTAAAAAAAATTTTCTCTCTCCAGTTACTTAAAATAAAAGGTACTTCTGTCAAATCAGTTTAATATTTACTTACCGCTAAAGTAAACATCGAAAATATCAAATAGGGTTCTATTCCGAACAAATATTATTATATTTTTCAAGTTCCTAACCTAACCCGCGACGGGTTAAGATTTTAGGTCAGGTTCAGAATAATCCATAGCACCGAAAGTATTTTTTTTATACATGACCGTCAGAACTATCTCGTAAGGTATAGCCTTTTCTAGTTGGGTATGTGGGGAGAAGGGGAGGCAGGATGTAACGTAATTTATGGAAGCCCCCTTGCATAATTGCGTGAAAACCAATTTGTTCAATTAACCTTTAGTTTTGTATTTAAATAAAAAAATAATAATAAAAATATTTAAATAATAAAATTATTTTTGATATCACTAAAATAACTTATTCAATTTAAAAAGTAACATGTTTATAATTTTTTAGGTGTCTTAGCAAACATTCAATTTAACGACCACAGAATTCAGCCAGAGTTAAAACAACACTTTTGTGGCCGATTTAAAATTTGTACCTACAATGTAGGGATCGAAACCACAACATAAGAGTTCAGTAGACTCAACTATCTAAGTGTCCCAATAATTTCGATTCGATTGTTGATTAATTAATGGTTAATTGAACTAAATAGGCTTTAAATCAACATAGATATCATTCATTCATACAGACATTGACTACAGAGGATTTCATCTAAAAGGGTTTACATGTCAAAAGTGAGGTTAAATATGAACGCTTAGTTTTTTCCAAACATTCCAATTAACCCATCGACCACTAAAGAAAGCCGAAACCGAAAATTCGTTAATCTATTTAGTTTTCTTTTTTAACTATGTGACAGCTGTCAGTAGTGGTGGTCTAAAGGTTAATTTCTTCTTATTTTTAATTGGTGTAGCCATTCACAAAAAAGCTCGCCTCCAACATGTCTGAACACAGTATCCCTATCCGAAAAAAAAGATAATTTTCATAGTTTTCGTTTTATTTTCAATATTTATCTTACACTTATACTAATTATGTTTGACGTCTAATTTGCTATCACATTGAATGGTTAGCCTGTAAAACTTAAAAATAAAAGAAGTCACCCAGCTGCGGCGCTAGTAACTTAAATACGGACGATTACGCCAGGCAAATTTTAAATTTTACACGGTTGGCTAGTTGGCAATATTGATTTTTACCATAAATTTATGTTAACAATCACACAACACATAATTTAATGTAATTAAAAAAAGATTGTTAGTATCTGGCGATTGAAGAGTGGCTCGAGTGTCTTGCCAGTTCTTCTCATGACACTATCAGCAAACTGGTAGCAGATAAATTGGCTGATATTATTTTTTGAGATTACTTGTTACTTAGTGACCAAGAGTAATAAGTGATTTCAATAATGCATGTATCATGATTATCATCATATCAGCCCAATGACGTCCACTGCTGAACATAGGCCTCACCTAATTTCCGCCACAACGAGCGATTTTGTGCCGCTCGCATGCAACGGCCACCCGATGCATGTATATTGATACACAAATATGGAAAAAAATCAACATCGCCAACCATCCAAATGTGAATAATTATAACTTTTCTCTGCGGAAGATTAGTTCAACTTTTTGCCACTTCTTTTATTATATTTATCACAGATTATCCAACTACATGGTATCACAGACAATTTATTTTATTTTACTAATAACTTACGATTTGATACTAACCTTCTCAACTTTTTCAAAGTTTCTCGCTTTCATCTGAAATAAAATATATTATATGTATATTTATTTAATATTAAACTTTTCTTTCAAAATATGGACGTGATGCGTGTCTACCGGCGTTTCTAGGAAAATGGGGAGAAGCTGTTTTTTTATACTTTTTTTTTAGTTATTAAATTTTACAATAAGTTATCCTCAAACGTCAGAAATGTTAACCTTTCCAACATAATATTCAAGTCAAAATTGTCACAATGTATATTAAGGGGCTTCTAAACGGGCAAGTTTTTTCTGCAATATGTGGCTGCAACACAGTGGCCGGCAACATTGCAAGCAATACCAGCCAGACTATGCAATATTGCAGTAATGTCCCGGATATAGCCAATTATGTTTGGTATGGCCACAGATGGCTGACATTGTTTTGATAGATTGCCGGACGATCGCCGAGCTATAGATATTTACTGCAATATTGCTCAGCTAGTTCTATTGTTGTTTCAGTCGCTCTCTATTGTAATGGATATAGTGTATCCTTTTCTACGCGACATGATGTTTGTCGAGAGTGACACCATGATTAATTGCTATATTCTGTGATTTTTGTGATGTTAGTTGTCATGTTGTTTTGGGGTTAATTAAGTATATTATTAAATATCTATAAAGTCTAGTAAAATTCTTAAATAATTTTTTATTAAGGCTTATTTCTTGACTTAAATTATCTAGTTTCACGTCTATTTAAGTAAGGTTGAATACACAATCTGTTCTTTTTCTTTTTTAATCTTTAAAAATAATATAAGCCGCTTCGACAAGTGTGATTTCGTCAGCCATTGTTGCCGGTTTGTGTAGCACGTCTAGGAGTCTACTTCACGGGCCATACTATTGCAGATATATTGCAACGCCTCGCCCATGCATAGATTGCTAAGCCATTAATTGCAATAAAATATTTTTGTGATGGCCGGACATTAGTTGCCAATATTTCAGCCACAAATTGCAGTAAAACAACCCGTTTAGATGCACCTTTAGAAGACTAAAAGTAAAAAACAAACAGGTTGTTGAGGTTGTCTTACTATTGTTCTCATGTTGGTGACAATATTGTCGTTTTGGAAATCAATTCTTCAAATCTAAACTTACTTTGGTGAAATGATCATACATGCATCATAGGCAAATTTGCTGACATTACTTTTCGGATAACCTGTTACATTCTTAACTTGTGACTTTCATAAGTGTTACTTAGTAACCTAGATGAATAAACAAAATTTCATTTTATGTTTACGTATAATCTTTAAAAGTAACATGTATTTTTAGTAGATAGCTATGGGTGGGTTTAGTAGTTAATAGTATAAAACATAATAAAATTACCTCCTGTTCAATATAAATTTTCCAATACCGGCCCGTGGTAGGAAATGCAGTGATGAGCTTCTCATACATCTGCCGAACTTCATTGATGGCCCTCGTCTGAGCCTCGCGGATAAGCAGTGACCATGAGTCCACATCGTAGGTGTTTGCTTCTACTGCACGTTGGGCTCGGCTAAGTCTTTCATTACCCCAATCCTGTAAAATATAGTGTTTAAATTTTATGCTAATTTGAGTTTCAGTATGTCTTTATTATATTTGTATTATCTGTGTAGTGACAGATTAGGAATACATTATGAAGCCTCCATGGATATAAATATAAATATATAAAAACACTAAACTAATATAAATAAATAAGTACACAAAAATAATTATTTAATACCTTTATCTTGTATTTTTATGGACCTAAGTTTTGTCGACAATAGACAACATCCATGCGCTTGTCGAGTATAGCCGACGTTGGCATTTAAATGGTTATTTAAACCACTTGTGACGATCAAAGTATTAAATTCAATTACAACCTTATGAATAAAGATGATCTTCAAATATAAGTAAACTAATCTAACTCATTACTAAATAACACAGGTTTTACGTACGATTTCAGCATTTTCTTCTGGAGGCGATGGATTGACAGGCTCGGTCATTTTGCTTCCTTCGAACTATAAAGGTTATGTAGAGTTGAAACCTAAATATTGATTTCTTGCATGTAAATTAAGTAAAACAAATAATTGAACGCAAAATAAAATCACTTTTTGCCTAACTTAAACTAATAAAACAGAAATAATCTACATAAATAATGAACTTTTATACTAAGCGGCGTCAGCGACGGCGACGCATGAAGCCAACAGTGTTGCACATAGATTATACACTATACGGAGGGAAGTAAAAATATTAAAATATTTTTTAACTTCTGTATCCGGTAGCGGTAGGTAGAGAAAATCTGAGGGATTGAATTAAAAATAAATTATATCACGGAAATTATATTATAATCACTATTTTTGCAAGTATATGGGTACCAACGCGGTAGCGCGCGGATCCTAGGTCTATGATGGGTACTATCTGTAAGATAGTTTAGAAACCAATCATTTATTTAATTATGAACTAAACAAAAAAGGGTGAATAATTTATATCACGCTAATATGAATGCTTTTATGATAATTTAACAATGAGGACAGTAAGAATGTGTTTATGAAAATGATAATAAATCTTATATAACTTCCCTTGTTAGTTGTTAGTGTTGTTACCGAACGGACTCTAAAATAAACGCCACTTTGACATTTTGTTTATTTGACAGTTTCAAGCAAAAAGATTCTGTGTTGAGGCGGTTAATTTATCTTTCAACAAAATAAACAAAAATGTTATTCTACTCATTCTTCAAATCTCTAGTGGGAAAAGACGTGGTGGTAGAACTAAAAAATGATCTCAGTATATGTGGCACTTTGCATTCTGTCGACCAATATTTGAACATAAAGTTGTCGGATATAAGCGTCATAGATCCCGAAAAGTATCCACACATGCTGTCAGTAAAAAACTGTTTTATTCGTGGTTCTGTTGTTCGATACGTGCAGCTGCCTGCTGACGAAGTGGACACGCAGTTACTACAAGATGCGGCGAGAAAGGAGGCTACAGTTTCCACCAGATAGTCATAACCTCTTTGGTTTGGTTGCTGCCGTGTTTTGGACTATGAAGTGTGTGTAAATACTAATATAAGAGGAAGTTCCGCAATAAAGTCTCAATGTGAATGTTTGGATACGGTTTTTTATTCATAATTTTATATTTGATGAGGTCTGTGTGTTGGTTGATGATGATTTCTTGAATTTATTACGAATAAGACAAGATGCTATTGCTAAGTACTATTATCTGTACATAACAGTTTAAGCTTGTTATACCCTGACCCCATACTCTGACTTAATCATCAATGTGTTAATGTTGTGGTACGTATTTATTTAAAAAAAAAAGAATAATATTAGGGTTCATAAAAAATTTACTCTAAAGATTAAATTGTCAATATGTTTTTCCAAAGATAGGTAAAGGTTAACCCTACTATACAGAATGAATGCAGGCAAAGAGAGTTGGAGTGAAATTGTAATGAGTACTACACAACATAATGACCACAACCGCTCTGCCAAGAGCGTGTCAAAGGATGGCATAGCTGCAGCAGAGTACCCACATTCCACCAGATAAGTTAGGTCCCATGTAATAGAGGCCAGCATAATGCGACTAAACGGACACATTGCCAGAGCCAGACTGATAGGTACTGAGAATTTCAGAACTTAATTACTCAATACTGTTTTTACTTTATTACTCGACGTAGGAACTCTTGCGCAGTAGTTGTTTGAACTCTTATTGAGCTACCTAAGAAATATTCTCAATTTTCTAACTGTAAAATATAATTGACATACCTACATTATTTGAAAAAATTAGGGAATATGCAGGCATTTTTCAAACGATTCTACCAGTAAGTAAATACATTAGCAATATTAAATTCAACACATCCAAAATATGCTAAGAAAAAATTTAAGTCACTACTTTTTTCGTGCGGCATGCATAATTAAATTTCACTATTAAAAATTATGATAAACTACAAAAATAACTGTAGAGATACATGTTTATTCAGCAATAAAGATTAGAAATAAAATTATTTCGTTCATTTTGGAGTCACTTGCAAATTCCCATAAAATCTATTTAGTTTATAAGTACATCCATGTTTATAAGCTTCTTTTACTGAGTTCCATGTCATAAAACTGCGTGGTACGAAACGTAGAAGAAGCTTTATTTTTCATTCGTTTTATTTTGCAACACCACCAGCGCCATTTTTCATACCCAGTCAAATAAGATTCTACTCAAATAGTAGAAAATTAACGACTGAAAGAAACAAAGTACACTTTTTAGAATTAGATGAAAAGTGTGTAAGATGAAGGTATGAAATCATTGCGTTTACAATTCTATATTGTATATGAAAATAACACATTGCAACTTACAAGGCGTTATTTTCATAGTAAAATAATTGTAAGCATTATGGATACTTACTTTTTAACACATGCTCACGTAATTCTAAAAAGTGTATTGAAAACATTAAAAAAAATTGCTCCGAATAAATAGTAAAAATCGAAAACCACGAAATATGACACTGAATAATTTATGCTAAGTCAGTAATAGTTTTTGTTGTTATTAATACATTTAAAAAAAATACGAAAGTTAGTAAACTAAAAAATATATGTGGGACATATAAATTTGATGAATAAGGAGGGTTAAAAAGGAGTTTGAAGTTTTAAATAAGTACCTAAGCAAAAGCAGTTGGCAAACTATCTTTAACTATAAGCACTAATCCCCCAAAATATAATAAAGTTTATATTACAAAAAGTAAAATATAAAATAATTATTACTTTGAACTAGCAAACTATCGGAAGCATACGAACAACACGTACCGTAACTATCCATTTTCAGCTTGTGGACAATACTATACACAAAGATGCAGGACGATTTCTAATCTGATAATGCTATTCATAAAAACCCAATTTTATAAAAAACCTTTATGTCAGATAGAATACTAAAGCTACTAAGGCTGGAAAAAAAATAGTAGAAAAGGAATCCTAACCTCATAAGTGGCAACACAGGCTCCTTCATTTCATTCAACTTTTCTAAGCTTTTCGCCCTTCGTCTTCGCGTATGGTATTCGACACTGCCCGCGCTGCATTTTGCGAAACTATCGTCAATGTAATCAGTTGTATCATCTATCAAAAAGATAATATATCTCGATTATCTCCGGCGCGAGTGATGCATAGTGCTACTTTTGATTCAGCAAACAAACATAAATATTCATTAATAAACCAATTGTTTTTTAACATGTGATTACAAATGTAAATAATTAATTAATATTATCGCACAAAATGGACGTGAAAGGTTGTAATCGTGGTTGTTATGTGTGATTATCTTATTTTTATTGTGTTCTTTGCGTTTTGTGTATCGTGAGAAAGTGTATTTTTGAACGGATTTGACGTTCATCTCGAGACGATCGAGCTCAGTTGCTTGGAGGAGCCAATGTAAGTTTAATTCAGTTTGTTTACATTAAAATGCCTTGTTTTGTACCAGTTTAATAAGCTACATCTGTCTGCAATATGTTTAGTTGAGCCAGTCATGGAAATAAAACATTTTTGAAAGATGTTTTTTTTTGTCAAGGGCAGTAATTTAGGAAATGTGTACTCGACGTCCAATTACCGTCAATTAACACGATTCAGCGGCTGCAAATGCGTTTGCATCGTTTTATTTGATGTTTATTTATAGAACTGTTCTTTGATGTGAGAAAACTTTGTGAGATGGTGATAATGCTTCAATTTTAGCCAGAATTGTGTGCTTTTGATCATAGTTCTTGAGTTTAAAAATGTTTTAGAAACAAATTCCATAAGTAAATTAATATAATACCTGAAAAAGGCAAATAAACCAGGCCTCAAGTTTTAATTGCATGGAAAACCATTTTCCAAAAAATGAATTTATCTAACTATTAAAAAGCAGCACAGGGCCATTCGCAGTGGCGTAAATTAGGTGAGGCCTATGTTCAGCAGTGGAAAAATGAACTAACAAAAACCGAAATACCTTTAATTTAAATCATTGAGGTTCCAACTAGTTTTAATTTTCTGTAGTTATTATAATGTACAAAATGGGAAAACAAAAATAATCAGTTAGGTAACTATAGATAAATCATTATTTTATGTTTAAATTATATTACTGTACCTGTATACACGGCCACCATACACTTGGGAGTTGTGCGCACATTGTCAGTGTAGTATATTTTTTATCTTATGCTAGATATCTGGAGGAATTTCACACACCCACAACGTTTTTAGATGAAATAATGATGGATTTGGATGTAGCAGAATAAAAGTAATTATTAAAATAAGTTTTTTTATTTTTCATTTCTTTCAAAAAAGTAGAAAGAATATTAAGGTTATGTTTTAAATTTTTTTTATATTCATTTTCTCTTTATTCCCATAACCCACAGAAATGCGACCTATACCATTGCAATCTAGATGTAATTACCTATCTTGCTGATCTAATTTTACTTTTGTTTAGCGTGGGTAATCGTTCCATACAAAATGCCCAATATCTTTTTCATTAATTAGCTCACATGAGGACTGGTATCCTAATAAGTAATTATGTACCAAATTTTAATATATTACCATAGTTTAAAGAAAATCACAACCTTACACATGAATACAAAACCTTATTTTTTACCATCAGTTTAAAAATTTCATTTTTATATGTATTTAATATTTTTGACAAACTTGCAATCCAAATGATACATCACACACACAAATGCATACCACCAATACATACTCAAACACACACATTATCATTATTATTTGTAAAAGTAATAGGTACCAAATTCATGTACTCATGTCATTCATCAGCAACCCATTAAGTCCCATTGCTGGGCTTGGGTCTCCTCTCCTCTATCTAGAGAGTTAAGAGGGTTTTGGCCATAATCCACTCATGCTGGCCTAGTGCGGGTTGGTGTATCAGACATACTCATAGAATTTTTTCTACAGTATGTGGGTTTCATCATGATGTTTTCCTTCACCGTTAGCAGATGGTAAGTCACTTGACTAGTACATATAATATAAATTCCACAAAGTGGAATCCATATTGGTACTGCGGGTCAGGATCAAACTCGGACCGCATTCATGTAATATTATATACAAAATCAATTGTAAACCTACATTTATCATCTATATCTTATTCTATATATTATCCTATCTTTTAAGTACAATCAATTTTGGTTGTCCACGTATTAGTGCGCGCAAGAGGCCTCTCTTCCATTGCAGTTTATCACGAACTAACCACAGAAAGAATATATTTATAAAAAGATCGTGTTATTTATATAATGATTTGATTACTTCCATCTCGAATGTGGATTTGGATATATTTCACCTTTCTCTCTCTTAATTTAAGAGTAGTTTAAAAACAACTTTGTCCCTTAAAAAACTTGTCTAAAAAATATTATGTTTGTGTGTGTATTTTGTATAAGTTTATATATTTTGTCTAAAGTAATTTGAGGAAACTGTCTTGGATTAAGTTAATTTTAAGTGTCATATTTAATAACCACAAAATGTATCTGTTTGTTTCCCAAATAAAGTAAAATAAAAATAAAATAAATATCTATCAGATAAGTAAACCTACTTTAGGAGTAACACTGTATACATATTAAATATTTGTATGCAATGAATGAATAAATAAACTTTATTATTATTAATCATAGACATACATACATACTATTACATACTAATCAAATACAGAAGCTGTTATTGACATAACATGGTTAATATTATGATATATTATATATTCGTAGTGTGAATGTGGTAAAAATTTTATTGTTATATTATTACAATAGCATATGGCAGACAATATGATAAAAAATTCTCATCATTTATTTATAAAGCTGTCAAGAGTCTATGTTACTTATAGTTTTTAATAATCTTTTATAAAATCTTAGTGAAAGTGTTTAATTATGTGGTAATTAAATTGGTTTTTAGTTATAGCAAAAGTAAGCATTTTTACTATAGGAAAATATTAATAATTAGGTCTATTTGTAGGTTGATCGTTTTTTTCTCTCAATCAATTATTTATTTCCCTAAAAAGATTTACAGCTTTTGATAAAAATAGATTTCGTACTACTACTACGTAAAGACTTAAAGACAAATAGAATGTTTTGTTGGCCATACCAATACCGAGACATACATACATAAATATAACGCCTCTTACCCAACAGAGGGGTAGGCAGAGACTATTTCCTTCCACCTGCTATGATTCTGACATTTGCAGGCCACATGCATCTTGCCAGGCATCAACTTAAGACTTTTTTCTGTTATGAAATCTGTATCAACTCAGTCTGGAAATGTGTCACTTTAGTCTCATTTCAACTATCTGTCTGCTGTCACAACACAGTTGTCTAAAATTAGAACTCTTATTAGAATCTAAATTGGGTTTTTTGAAGAACTGTATATAGACTGTAATCCTAAGGGTAAATCTATAATATATTATATATACAGAGTTTGTCTTGAGAGTTCTTGGGAGGTTATTACATGGAACCAAACATACCGGGCAAAACTTTACTTTACATTACCGCACTAGTGCGTAATGAGATACATTACGACACTAGTGCGTAATGAGATACATTACAACACTGAAATTGGTGAAATAAGAGACCCTTTACGAGCAAATATGTTATAAAATGTATTTATTTTTCTAAATATTAAATTAATTATCAATCTTAATATTATGTTTTGTTCCAAATTGTATATTTTGTGTTATAATACTAATTTCACAATTCTATTTTATTTATTTTTAATATAATTTATGTAATTAATATTTTATGTCTTTGAAGGCAAAACATAGTGATACTGAATTAAATTTTTATATAATGTAATCAACAATACCTATGTTTTACAATGAATAAATTTGAAGTTTGAAAACGTAGATGTGATGCACCTCTGCCTACTCCTGGGGACAAAGGCGATTTCAGATTACTCTACTGTGAACACAATAAAGAAGTACTTCCTTACTATGTGTAAACTTCCAACAACACATAGGTATCTTTGTAAACAAACATCTTTAATGAGTTTACTTATTATAATTACACATAATTATCTTTAGATAATACTAATTGATGTAAGGTAAATGTAATTAAACTGTCACTAAGCAGTCATAAAAGAATATAACTGCGTGATGAGTTCGAAGAAAAACGGGCCTTAATCTAGAAGGGTTACATGTAGTTTTTGTATGGCTTTTATAATGTAACTGGGCCCTTTAGTAGCAAAGTAGAATGTTGATATTCTACCTATGAGAATAAATGTTAGTCATCGGTTTGTTTTGAATCCAGATGAGAAATTATTATGTATTTATTCATCTAAAGACTGTGATAAAATGTATTCATAATAAGTAATTGATTATTATATAACATAAACATTGTTTAGTCAAGAAATAAAAGAGGGTTTGTGTGCTGTGGGCTGGCTTCGTTACCATTTTTCGCTATCACAACCAATTTTAATTACCTACTTACTCTCTATCTTAACTGTCTCAGTGGCAATAATATAAAAGTGTATGCTCATGCTGTGCAAGAGGTCCCGGGTTCCATCCCAAAAATGGTATTTGATCTGTATTCACATTTTCAGTATCAGTGGAGTCAGAAATGCTAATATGCTTGCCCCCTATTACATGACATAACTGGCAAAATGTGCGTGTCATATACCTAAACCTTACGAAAACATCTTCAAAATCAACCCATCTGTTTAAGAGCTACGATTCCATAGATACACAGACATGTCAAACTTATAACAGGGGTGTTTTGCGTCAGGGGTTATTTGCTCCTGACTGTTTTTGCCTAGCGGTTGGCCTGAGAAAAATGTGGAGACCGCTAGAAAACTATATCTAATTCTCCCAAGGTACGTTCATCATCACTCGCGATATTGACACATTACTGATAAGAGCACAAACACGTCTCGCACTGATAAAAGGTCATTGTCACGCATTCTTTATTAAGGAAATGATTATGTGTAAACATCTTGGAATGTGTTTCCAAGTAATACTCATAACAATTAGGCATAACAGCTAGACATTCTTATTTGTAATAAATAAAATTATTTCAACCAAAATTTTACTAGCGCTAAAGTGATCTCTGTTGAGAGCCAGTACACTTTTCTTTCTTTTTCTTTTCTTTTTTTTTTTTAAAAGACAACGCCCGCACTAGGGAACAAGCCCTGTGTCGCGGGGAGCTTTACAAACATGAAACTAACGGACACAAAGTACACCCAGACTAGAAACAAATATCTACGAATCACACAAATATTTGTCTCGTGTGGGAATCGAACCCACGTCACCCAGCACGGCGATGTAGTGGCGAGGCGACCACCTTAACCACTGCGCCACGGTGACAGTCACAACTGCTGTCATGTCACTAGTAGAAACAAAACGGTAGAAGTAAGGGTGCAGGCTGCGTAAACACATTTCTGTCATGCATCTAATTGTTTTGGTCGAGTAGTAAACTCACAACCCACTAATATTATACTATTAATATTATAAAGCTGAAGAATTTCTTTAGTTAAATAATTTCAGGAATTACTGAACCGAATTGAAAAATTACTTTATCGTTTTATAGCCCATTTATCGAGAAAGGAGTTGAGTAATAGCCAAACAAATATGAAATATAGGGGGCGTCGGGCGAGCCCATAAATAAATAATCCGACTTCTTTTGAGAATCCACAACACCGAAAATCGCTAACAACAGTAGTTAGCTATCAGCAAGTTGCTATGCTAAGCTATCTCATATTTGGACAGACTGGAGATATTTGCTAAGCGCATACCTATCTAATCTACCAATTCACTTCTACGCCAGTTTAGTTAACGTATTTTGAAAAGTAAGCACCTACCTGTTCTCATCTTTGCATCATCTGAAAGTTGATGGTGGAGAATGTCTTTAGCATCAAACGCGACTTTTTAGGCTTTTAGGGAACCCTTACCCTCTTATTGCAAAATTATGGACTAAGTATTAAACCAGGTTTAAATAAACTTTGACAATAAAACAATCAATAATAGCAACCCATTAAGTCCCACTGCTGGGCTCGAGTCTCCTCTCCTCTAACTAGAGAGCTGAGAGGGTTTTAGGCTATAATCCACTCACTCTGGCATAGTGCAGGTTGTAGATCAGACATACTCATATAATTTCTTCTAGGGTATGTGGGTTTTATCACAATGTTTTCCTTCACCGTGATGTAATGTCATGGTAAGTCGCTTGTCGTAAAATTATAAAAATAAACTAGTAAAATACTATAATAATAATAATAATAATTTGGACCTTGCTCACGAGATTGTCGACATGTGGGATGTGGATTCGGCGATCATTGGTCCGATAGTCGTCTCAGTCAATGGACTGATTGCCAAGAGCCTCCATCGACACCTGAAGAGGCTTGCGTTAGGAGGATGGGTCGTGGGCCAGATGCAGAAGGCAGTACTTCTGGACACGGCACGCATTGTGAGGAGGTTCCTCTCTCTGGAGCCCTAACCACCGGTAGCTTGGTCCCTGTACCCGATACCGGTGGGTCTCCAAATTTTTATATTTTTAAATGTGTTTTTTATGTATATATTTAAAAATGTATTTTTTTGTGAATCTATTTTAATAAAGAGGAATAATAATAATCTTTATTTCGATAACTTAGAATTAAGTTACATTTTATGTGCTAGGGAATTTCCTTTTAAGCAAAATATTATGCTTGTGTCAGGAAATTCCATATGAAAAAAAAATACTATATGAAAAAAAACCTTAGTTATCGCTTAATAAACGCTTGCAAAGAAAATATTTTTTGTTCTTTAGAGTTTAAACTAGGCATAGCTACAGTTTAATAATTCCGTGACGAACTTTAAATGTAAGGTTACGCCTTTGCAAATTTACACCGCAGGTAGGCGGATAGTGTGGAAGGTCACGGGTTCAAACCTCCAAATTTACACCGCAGGTAGGCGGATAGTGTGGAAGGTCACGGGTTCAAACCTCAGCTTACACGATTTATTAAGGTCTGGTAATATCATATTTAGCTTTGAAAAGGTTGACAGTGTTTGAAAGGTTAGATATGCCTCGTTGCCGCAGCGGTAGTGTGTACGATTTCTGCTCAAGAAATCCCTGGTTTCGATTCTCGACTAGGACAAGCAATAACGGTATTTTAGTTTATCTATCTATCATCATCATCTCAACCCATAAATGTACCACTGCTGGGCACGGGTCTCCTCCAAAGAATGTGGAGGGAATTTAGCCTGCTATACCACGCTGGCCAGTCGGGTTGGTATAAGGTTTGTTTTGAATTTTCCTTTTCTTGCAATGGTCTTGTATGTATAAGGTTACTCCCTATGTTATCTATCATCATCATCATCATATCAGCCCAACGACGTCCACTGTTGAACATAGGCCTCACCTAATTTCCGCCACAGCGAGCGATTTTGTGCCGCCCGCATCCAGCGGCCACCCGCAACCTTTACTACTACTTTACCTTTGTTATCTATACTAACATTATTATTATTATTTATTTTTCATTATTTTTAACATTGACCCGAGCCCAGCAGTGGGACTTAATGGGTTGCTGATGATGATACTAACATTATAAAGAGGTAAAGTTTGTGAGTTTGGGACGTAGGTGGTAATCACGGGATCCACTGGACTGATTTGAAAAATTCTTTAAATGTTGGATAGCCCATTAATCGAGGAAGGTTATAGGCTACATAACATCACGCTACGATCAATAGGAGCTGAGCAATGGCCAAATAAAAACGACGGGAGTGAAGCTCCGCGTGACTTCGAGTTATGAATATATATACATTACAATTCCTCCAACAGCCTTCTTCATAACTAGTTAGCTACAGTCCATCTATTTGGCCCCACCTTGAGCGCGGTTTACCCTCCATCTAGCCCAGTATTAGGACCTTTTCTCGACGAAAAATAGTCTTTGAAAGACAAAATAGTCTATACCATTTTTGCTGACAGATATCGAACGCGGGAACCTTTTGTACAGCAGTTACTAACATAATACTACTGTAAAAACATTAAGCAATAGAGTATATTATGTGCTATAGCCCCGAGAGGGACATTGTGACGGTCTGTAGTAAGGTTGTCGCTATTTTATTGTAAAGCAGACGTAGTACACTCTCGAAAATCTGCAAAAACTATAGCACTTTTGGGGAATAATACATTATACTCGTATATACTAGAAGGGGCGTGGGGCTTCGCTCCCGTCGTTCTTTAATTCGCCACTGCTCAGCTTCTATTGGACGTGGTGTGGTGTTATATGCTTATGTTACTCAGTGATAGTGTAGCTTTCTAACGGCAAAAGAAATTTTGAAATCGATCCAGAGGTTTTTAAGTTTATTCGTTATACAAAAATACGAAAGCTTTCCTCTTAATAATATTAGTATAGATATATAACAAATATATATAATACGTATTTTCTATCATTCACTACTTTTCACTTACTTGAATGCTTAATTAAGTATTCTGTTAAGACTCTCTGTAAGGCCTCTAATTTTTTTCTGACTTTATGAATCAATATGGAAAATCCAAAAAATGTCGGACTGAAAATACATTGCTTTGCTAAAAAATAATTTATTTTTACCACGATGGTGCAAACAAGCTTACGGGCCGCCTGATTGTAAGCACGAAGTACTTACGATACTAATGTAGTAAGGGTGGCAACTGGCAACCCTAGCCTGTGAGTCGTGTAAGTTGAAGGTCGTATACCCTGCGTCATTTATTCGTACTAAATGGTGTCAGTTTCGGGTGGAGCCGTGTTAGTCCACAGTTGATAAGTGTAAATTACCTATTTTACTTTTTTTTTCTTTTATAAATACAACGTTTGCACTAGGGTATAAGCCTTATGTCAAACATAACATCAAACATACAAACGAATAAAAATTACATCCGAACTCTAAACAAATATCAATGGTTATATATATATTTGTCTCGTGTGAGAATCGAACTAACAACACTTATAACGGCAATGTTAAGGACTTCTATTACACTACATAGTGTGCAGGGTTCCTTTAAGGGACTTCCTGAAACACCATGTTATGAAATAAGCTATTTATGTGGCGAGGTAATCATCCTAACCGTAACGCCACAATGATGGTCAGAATAAAATTGACTTCCTATAATAAACTATAATAATAATATTCTACCACATTCACACAGCGCCATATTATAGATAAATTACACCCAGACACACAAACGTCTATGCTCATCACACAAAGATTTGTCCTGGGTGGGGATCGAACCCGATACCTCTGGCTTAGCAGTCAGGGTCACTAACCACTAGACCAACAGGCCAGTCCATTTCCACTATGTACCTGTTATCCGTATAGTGACGGATTAAGAATACATAATGTCACTACCCCATCTCAACCCGTGGGTGTCGTAAAAGGCAACTTAGAGAGTAAACCTTATGCAGACAAGAGCACTGCGAGAAAAGGAAAATTCAAAACAAACCCTATACCAATCCGTCTGGCTAGCGTGGTTTAGTAGACTAAATTTCCTCCACATTCTTTGGTGAAGACCCGCGCCCAGCAGTGGGACGGTTTGTGTTGAAATGATGATGATGACTCTATCTGTTGCCCACGGCTTCACCCACGTGGAATTCGGTTCACTTAGCCACAGCAACTTTCAATCTGTTAATTTTTAAACAACAAAATAAAAAATACTAGTAAAAACATCCTTTTTGGCAGTCGGGTAAAAAGTAGCCTATGTGCTGTTTCAGACTATAATCTATCTGTGTACCAAATTTCGTACAGATATCTTCAGCCGTTCTGGCATGATTGAGTAACAAACGTCAAAGATTATGTTGTTCTCATATTCAATTGTATGCCATAATGGTCGTCGAACTTTGACCCTCATGATCAATATGTACTAGTAAGAACCATTTTATACGATTTTCAAGAAAGTGTGGTGATGGCAATTGTCTACTGTTTTCGTACACTTAAATGCGTAGTAAATATCTGAAATGATTTTAAATGTACTGTTTTCATTATGAAATACGTAAAAACAAACTACATATAAAGGAAAATAATTAGTATAAAATAAAAATCATCAAAAAGAATATTTGACAGCGGTGGGATTCGAACCCACGCCCTTTCGGACTGGTGCCTAAAACCAGCGCCTTAGACCGCTCGGCCACGCTGCCTAATGATTGGTGACTGAAATAGCGATACGCGTATGAAAATTATACTGAATTTTCTTTTTATGGAAATATATTTTCTGTAGATATGTTATTCTTTTGTCCGACTGCAAATAAAGAGGTTATGATTTATACAAATCGTATATGTATGATATTGATAACAACTAAGAATGATTATGTAAAGTATTTCTTTTGTTACATTGTTACATCGAAATTACTGAATCGATTTTGACGATCTTTGTATTACAGAAACTACTAATTACTCTTGAGGTTTTACTAAGCCTACTTTTACTGTAACCGTGTTCTTTTTTCACCTGTTATTTCAAAAAACTCAATAGTATTAAAGTTGAAAAGTTTGTTTATATGTTTAGTTGAACGCGCTAATGTCAGGAACTACTTCGAAACTAATCCGATTAGAAAAATTATTTTAGTGTCAGATAGCCTACAAAGAGGGTAGCGGTAGGGAAGCGGTAAGCGACCGGCATGCAAATCATGCGGTAACAGTTTGATTTCGACCGGGTGTATCAATATAGATTTCATTTTGTGGAAGTTGTTTTAACATCTGCTAACGGTGAAGGAAAACATCGTGAGGAAACCCACATACCTACATTAGATGAAATGCTATAACATCACGCTACAGCCAATAGGAGCTGAGCAGTGGCCAAACAAAGAACAACGGGAGCGAAGCCCCGGGCAACAACTATTCCTTCTATAAAGGTTTTATAACTTTATAGGTACCGCCAGTCCCCAACCATTGGTTATAATATTTTTATCGCTCAAGGCCGATAGTTTAGGGGCAAGGTTGACTGATTGTCGTAAAATCGATCCGTGTTACCTATATTTAGATACTAATTGTTTTAAGAAGCGATGGTGGCTGAATGGATAAGGGCCCGGCGTGCAAATCACGCGGTTCGAGTTCGATCCCTACCGGCAGTACCAATGTGGATTCCACTTTGTGGAATTTATATGTATTACCATCTGCTAACGGTAAAGGAAAACATTGTAAGGAAACCCACATACCCTAGAAGAAATTCTATGAGTATGTCTGATTCACCAACCCGCACTAGGCCAGCGTGAGTGGATTATGGCCTAAACCCTCTCAGCTCTCAAGTTACAGGAGAGGAGACCCGAGCCCAGCAGTGGGACATTAATGTTGTTATGAAAATTGTTTTAATGTTATTAAATGGAGTCAGTATGTATCATTATCAGCAACACGTTAATGTCCCACTGCTGGGCTCGGGTCTCCTCTCCTCTATCTAGAGAGGTGAGAGGGTTTAGGCCATAATCCACCAGGCTTGGTGGATCAGACATACACTTAAAATTACTTCTAGGGTATGTGGGTTTCCTCATGATGTTTTCCTTCACCGTTAGCAGATGGTAAGTCACATGACTAGTACATTGTGTATAAAATCCACATTAGGACTGCTGGTCGGAATCGAACTCGGACCAAGTGGTCCGAATAACATAACATTTATGTTGTAGCATTATGCTGAGACAGGGTTGTTTTTCAGACTCACTAAGGTCTTATTTATAGTTTATATTATGTTTGTGCTGTACTATGTAAATTACCTAAGTCTGAAAATAAAACAATTTTCTTTCTTTCTAATAAACTAGTGTTCCCTAAGTACGGTCGTTTCATTCCACAGTTATTTACCTACAAATCAAAAATACATTTCTGTTTTCATTAAAAAGGGTGACACTCAACCGATTTTAATGAAATTTCACGCTGAGATAGACTAAGAACTACTTAATCTACTTTTTACCCTTTATTCGTACACATAGTTGCCACATATTAGAAATAAATTTCCCAGTTGTCACCGGGTGGTGTATTTTAATTTCTTGTGTATGTTTATAAATGGATCTATAATTTTATTTGTTACTGTGGCAACAAACAGTCATGGCAACTGAGAATTTTATTCCCCTGGGAATAGAGGCTTTTTTTACGACACACTACGCGGGCACAAGTTAGTTTTGGTAAATATTTTATTCAAAAGTAAAAGCGACTTGTGGACATGTGGACCACTCATGCACAAAAGAAGTATCCATTTAGGACAGCACCTAGTGCAGCCTGATGACATACAAAATCTCTCTGTTCAGAAACTCTGGAGGTTCCTAGCCTCGACAGGACTAAACAGAGAACTATAATACAACAAGGGCGCTACAAAAGATCAATCCTGGTCGAGGTAGTAAAGGGGCTGACGGCTCCAAGCCCGATAAATAATAATAATAATAATAAAAAGCGACTTCATAATGCGTCATCGAAATCCTACAATTATGCCCTATCATTACTCCTTCACTATCACCTGGAACATACCCTATCATTATTGACACATCCAGTACCGATCTCCCCTAGGTTTATAGAGCTTCATTCACAAAGTTCGACGGCATAGTATAGCCCCTGTCTGCTGACACCCCTTGAACCGAGTCACCCTTGCTTTTTGCCAATCGATTTAGTTACGTCACTGTCTGGTTAGGGGTGACTCGTGCCGTTTGCTTTTTTTTTAATAAACCGACGCGACTGTTCGCCTTTTCGTTTTATACTTTTTAGCATAACTATACTTAAAAAGCTGAAGAGTTTGTTTGTTAGAACGCGCTAATCTCAGGCACTACTGAACGAAATTAAAAAAATATTTTTGTCTTGGATAGTCTATTTATCGAGGAAGCCTATAGGCTATATTACATCGCGCTACGGCCAATAGGAACTGAGCAGTGGCCAAACAAAATACGGGCAACAGCTGCTAGTCTATACTAATATTAATGGAATGATTAGTATTTTTGTATGTAACGAGTTAACTTAAAAACTACTGGACCGTTTTCAACAATTCTTTTGCCGTTAGAAAGCTACATTATCACTGATTAACATATGTTATATAACATCACGCTACGGCTAATTAGAGCTGAGCAGTGGCCAAATAAAGAACAACGGGAGCGAAACCCCGCGCGTCTTCTACTAATATAATAAACCGATATATTAATGAATATGGTATGCGGTAGATTTTCAGCATTTTAAATATGGGAGCAAGGTTAAATTAATAAAATTCAATGGTAACGATAGGTAAGTTATTACACACTATCGCGACGCCAGAGTTATTAATAAAACAAGTAAATAATGAAAAAATTTAATAACTCGACCGCAAAAAGCAACGCACTAAAAAGATCGAAAAATGGTTGTAATTATTATTCCTGATAAAATTTAAATAAGTACATAACTTATTTGTGTGTGTTTGTAATCTCCATTTGATTCCCTTTATTTTGATACCATATTCGATACGTTAGGTAAAAAAAAAAATTACTTCTTACAATTTGGCGCTAAAAGTCCGCCGTTTTTCTTATTTATTATATTTATAATAAATATAATCTATCTAATAAATATATCCTATCTAAGGACAATTGGGTTTGTCAAAATCCATCGAGCCGTTTGGAAGAAACGTGGGCATAAAGAAATTTACAAACATAGAAGATACGCGCGAAAAACAAAACCCGTCCTGGCAGTCGGGTAATAACTTAGTTAAATATTAGTTCTAACCGTATTCCCACTTATTTCGCATTAATTTAACAGAAACTTGCAAGTATACCATTAGGCTACGAAGTTTAATAACCTAGGGCATCTAGACCTCCTCCAGACGACTTTGGTCTAGCTAAACATTCAACTTATGAATGAGATTTATTTTTAATTTTTTATAGGGTTTCACCATATTGATTATGTCACCCTGGAGAATAAAATAAGATAAATATGGTTATGTTTGAGACTTTTAAAAGTGTATTTACAAACAGTTTCTGTCATATTTCGTGGATTTAAATTTTTATTATTTAATCGCCGCTATATTTTAAGAATATGTTTGCTACACTTTTTAGAATATTTAAAAAAAAAACGGTTTAAATACGCTCATAACATATCTAATAACGGTACAGAACCAAAATATTTAATAAAAGTCGATAAAAGTCCGATCACGATAAAACCGTTCTAATTCAAAAGCGAGACTCCAATGTCACTATACTACATCCCTCAAATTCGGTATTCCCAAGGGTCGTGGTGTCCAGACCACCTCGAGACGCCCTCAATAGTGACGTGTACGATGACGTCACGTCGCGACGTATGCAGTTCATTCGCACTGTGACATTTGGTATAAGCGCCTTAGGTTAAAAGGGCATTGATTTTAGAGATTGCTCTGCGAATTGCGAACGGCCATCTTGGAAAAAGTATTCCCTAGTAAAAAGGGGTTGAAGTGTAAAAAAAATAGTCGCATTAGCTGTATGTACGTATGTGTATGATCTTCTAAACTACGCAACGGATTTTTATGCGGTTTATCACCAATACACAGGGTGATTCATGAGGATTGTTATTAGGTGCCTACTTACATAACTCGTGGGTAAAGCTGCGGGCGGAAGCTTATATAATATTTAGATCAACTTTCTGTACCTATCTTTCTTCACGTTTTTTTTCCCGAAAGGGGTTGACAGAGGTGTGCATCTCACTCACATTTCACTAGCTATGGGAGGTCGTATAATGATTTGATCCATCGAATGTTCGCAAAATGCCTTGGGATTATGAAACTTTGAAAAACATTTAAAAAAAATAGCTCATTAAATAACATATACAGATAAGTTAAATTGTATTTGTGTCCGCGACAGTTGCCTAAAATAAAAATTGTTTTCTTTCTTTCTAAAATAAACGCGTGTGGCAAGTGTGTAGCGCGCCTAATGCCATTTAATATGGCTACCACGTCGTTATCGCGGTCCTTCCTGTTTCTGCAACGTTTACGGACTTCCTATTGTATGACGCTTCTAGTGTTAGTGCAAACCTATTTGCATGCAACTTTTTGCTTAAAAAAAATAAACTACCCACATTGGTTGGTTTTATGGTCATGCATTTCGCTCAATTTTTAGGTTATTTATTACAAGAAGTCGCGCGGGGCTTCGCATGTTTGAGATGCAATTAATTTCTCTACCGAACGCTCTATCGACTCATGTCTTACCTCCTTCCAAAAACGTGGGATCCTTTAAGCGACGCTTGAAAAAGCACCTTTCCAGCTAACATGACTCTTCTGTAAACTGTCAGCTGCCAGTGTACCAACAGACCAGTCATGATATCACGTGGGCTCGTCTGACAAATGCAAAAACGTGGGATCCTTTAAGCGACGCTTGAAGAAGCACACAGTTTACAGAAGAGTCATGTTAGCTGGAAAGAGCTAACATGACTCTTCTGTAAACTGTCAGCTGCCAGTGTACCAACAGACCAGTCATGATATCACGTGGGCTCGTCTGACAAATGGCACCACACTGGCACTCCAAGTCGGAACCATCTGATAATCCCCAACTGGCCAAATTATCCTTAGTTCGGCCGACCTGTTTTTGAATTATGCTGTAATACTATAAGAAAAAGATTCAGTTCTTTCTTGAATTGTAGTATTATGAGCCCGTCTAAAAGAGTGCTCAAAGTCTACATTCAGAAAAGAATTGCCTTCAAATGACAAATCTATCACAATTGTAGGCGTATTCTGCCTTGAAATAACCAACAACCGAATAGCATTACATATGCCACGGAAAAATACACTTATGCCTTACGACGCATGAGTCGCTTTTCCTTAAACTTACCGTGTAGATGTGCCATTATGTTGGTGGTTATATTGTGTGTTCTGAAGGTTGATGACTTGTCAAATTAGGTGGTTAACGTGCTTCCGATTTCGACCATAGATGTTTATCAGTTAATTACTTATTCTACACACGATTTGTATGTGATTAATGAAGTGTTTTTTTTTTATTTTTATTGGTCTTAATAAATGTTCTGGTTGCATGGCGGTAGGTTATAAGTTATGTTTATACATACATATAGATCACGCCTCTTTCCCAACAGAGGGGTAGGCAGAGACCATTTCCTTCCACTTGGATTCTGACATACATCTTTGGCTTCTTCAACATACATCAGTCTTTTCATGCATTCTCGCCGGTTGAGGGTACTCCTGATCTGTCCCTTCTTTAGAACGTCACCTATTTGGTCATGGTACGTTCTTCTAGGTCTTCCCCTTCCAACGTTTCCTTTCACATTCGCCTCATATATTTGTTTTGTCACTCTTCCTTCATTCATTCTAACCAGCTTAACATTCCTTTCTCTATTCGAGTTACAACATCTATTTTTAAGCCACAACGTTCCCTTATTACACTATTTCTTATTCTATTACTCAAATTTACCCCAATCATACTTCTCAAAGCTCTCATTTCCACAGCATTTATTCTAGTTTCATGCTTCTTCTGCCATACCCAGCTTTCACTTCTGTACATCAGTGTTGGTAACAACACCCCCTTTTTTATTATTATAACTACACGCGTAGCTCAATTGCAAGAGCACTAGGGACGGAATGCCAGCGTCGCTGGTTCAAGTCCCTTCTCGGGATCATCTTTTTTTTCATACGGTTGTTTAGTATTTAATAATAATATTCTACCACATTCAAGTTATTATTATTGAGTGATAGAAAAGTTTTAGATATAGAAACATACTAATATTTTATTATTCAATTATTTGGGATGTGGACTGTGGTTAAAATAAAGTAAGGGATTAGGGTAACTACCAAATTAATTTAATACAAATAAAAATTTCATTTTTTTTTTGAAAATCAAAACATGTCACGGGTCTTACTTTGTACAGCCCTGGGGCTCGATCCTGCTAACACAATCGTAACACAATGGTAAGCCGATGGTCTCATTCGACAGCTGTGATTGGCTTACTAACTCAATCGCGCCATATTGCCGGCCTGTGCTTGGTCAATATTAGTCTATCGGTCTGCCATCGGCCCCTGGTCTGCTCTAATAAAATTGCATCTATTTTGTATTGCGCCACGCTGACGAAATCAAAACGTGATGTCTGTAATATTGAGAGTTTGTAATAGATAAAATGTTTGTTAAAATGTACATATTATCACGGTTATGTAGGTAAAACTAAATGGTAGGTTTAGCAGTGCGAGATGAACATAGCGTCACGTTTTCTCTTAAAGGGTAGATAGAGATGTATCACATCTATCATTTCACCAGCGATGATGACAGATAAGTGACCGGCATGCAAATCATGCGATCCGAGTTCCATTCCAACCGGCTGTTGTGAATTTTTGCTCGACCCGGGTATTAAACCCGGGACTTCCCGTTGTGCTATCGAGGCAGTTTTTATGACCTTTATTACATTATATCTTATGGCCCATATCCAAGTAGCATTTACGGCAATTGGCCACTTCCCAGCATTGAATTAACTGATAAACTGTCTACTAAATAAGACGTGGTATGTCCGTGGTAGTTCACTATCTCAATAAGGTTATTTTAAGATGTTGCATATTGCGTTGGATATTTAGAGCAATTGGTATCTCATTAAAAGCTATTAATCTACAAGTTTGAAGAAATTATTAACAATTTATATCTATAGTAATAAAGGCGATTGACTTATGTGTTGCTAAGCGAAAAACTCGAAAACGGCTGGACTAATTAGGTTAATTCTTTTTTTGTTCCGAGATAGGTTCTTCTTCTTATATATATATAGTATAGCTATTAGCTTCAAAACCTAGGTACCTAACAAAAAATTTAAACTAATTCTAGTGGGGACAAAAATAGGGACAAACATCCATCTATCCTCAATTACTTGCCCATTTATATTATTACCTAATAGAAATAATATTTCCTAAAGAAAATAACATTAAAAAGCTTCAAGAACGCCAAAATAATCCTCAGAATATTTTGTGTCCGTGATAAAACACGCGATACGGGGATTATTATAATGAATACAAGGTTGATTTGTATACAAAATAACAAACTTTTCCTTGTTGTTAGTTTGGGAATAGGGTTTGTTTTTGTATTCTTTTTGGGTCAACTGCAGATATATTACAGTCTACTTTAGACCAAATCTGAATTAAATATCTCTATTTATATATATTATACTAGCGGCCCAGGTTTAACACTTTTGTACGATGAAGCTTAAAATTCCATCCGTTGTTGGTGCTGGTGGGGTGAAGCATGTGTTTCAGCAGACAGTATCGTGTAAACATGGGATTTTTGATAAGAAAGGCCTTGAGATATTAGTTTGTATAAAAATTAAATAATTTTTTATCACTGGCATTCAAAGCTGCCAGCCTCCTCTTCAAAAGTATATACAAGCATTACGCCTTTTTCCCCGAAATATTACCAAAAACATGTCTCAGCTTATTTTCTTTTTCCCTCCCATATTCATGGATTTTTTTGTAGCAGTATATTTTCGGTGTCTTGATTAATATCGCCTGTATGTCGCCGATATTTGCGATGTGTGAGACACACTGAATGCACATTGTTGTTCGCTGAAAGCTTGCTGTAGATGCTCTAGTTTCTGTTTGATAACTATTGGCGCTTTCTTAAAAGCTTAGGCTCGAATATTGGAATAGCGGTAGCGGGGAGCGTTTTTGGAGATTGTAATATCGACCCAAAAGTAGACAAATGTTGGTTGTGCATGGCAATATATTGAAATCTATACCATCATCAGCAACACATTAATGTCCCACTGCTGGACAAAAAAAAAAACCGCCCTCTTAACTAAGAAGAGAGGATACCCGAAATCGACAAATATTGTTACTACCTATGTTCGTTATAGAGTTTGGAACCATCCAATCGATGTGTCCCAAACTGGTTTCATTACAATGGCAATAATGTGAAGATGATTTTATACCCCGTAAACAAAAAAAAGGCACAATCGGTCACAGAAATTGAAATCCACGCAAAGTTTATAACAAGTGCAAGTAGTAAAAGGAGAAACCCACCACCAACCGTCGGATTATCCACCCGATTTATTGCAATAGAAAAGGGTTCCTCCTCCTCTTTAATTCCTAATCCTCCTTTTTAATCCTTCATAATCCTCCTTTTTAATTGGGAAAAGGGACAGATTCCTTTTGGCTTCACGGTGTTATCCTATTACCAATATCAAATATTGGTGTCAAACGCTTGAATCCACGCTTTCCGCTCCGTACTCTCCACAGCCTTAGCATCATGTCTTCAGAACTACACTGTCTTCTGATTGCTATCCGATGTATTGATGGGACGTCTATGAAAACTGGGACTGCGACCTGCTTAGAAATCTATTGTTAGGCGAAACAGTGAGTGTTTTGAAATGCTTGTACAGCTTGTATAGCACTTTGTTGCTGCCTCATCCACTTGAATAATAAGTATTTACTTAGTCGGTGTTATTGCGGCCGTGTTTCATTGTAATCCATTTTACATTTTAACCATTAAAGCCATTTTAGCTAAGACATGAAAATGAAATCGTGCACCTTTTAGTCGTCTTCAAAACTTTGTCTAGATAATAATAATCAGATATATCTTTAATCAGATATATAATTATGTTAGGGGTCATCAGGTAGAATCGAGGGGTAAATAGGGTCCTAGCTTAATTTTATTCTAAGCACTAAGGTGAATCATCCCACGCTGAGCAAAGAAGCTTCCTACCTTGAAATTATTTTAGACTATGTATTTTTCCTTCTCACACTCGAATATTTATCCACAAGAAAATGATCCCTTTTTGTTTTTCCGCCACGCTATTCACACGCCAAAATTTTAACACAATATTCAAGCTCCTTAACAATGAATACCATTTTCTAAGAAATCTTCTCATCATGAAGATATCGTCCATAAACAGATCTTATTTATTATTCTCCGCGTAGGCGGCAACTTGTTTTGACTTGTTAAACTAAATGGAGGTCGTGGCAGTATTGATTACTCGCTTGTAGCGCTCTACTGGAAGTTTTGCTGCCTCCTGAAGAAACTTTTGGACGATAGGTTCGTTAATTGAGTGGGAGTCTCTTGGAGCTATAATGCAAGGTTAATAAAGTTTTAGTGCTTTTTCTTTATGTTATTGAAGATAATTTTATTTATCTTATCCATCTGTATAAATCAGCGATTATTCGATAGAAATTGGTTATCTTTGTTTGGTTAAGTACAAATAGATAAATTTAAAACATACGAGTAATTACTGAAACCTATCAACTTGTTTTTTTTGTGGAACGGGAAACACGACGTATACGTTCCCATCATTTCCGATAGCTGAAACAACAGATACGGTTTACGGTTATACCTTATGACGTCATTAGTCATAGCAGACGCCGAACGTTAGAGGTTACGTACCAAACTAATTTTTTTATACGGCGTCCGTGGCAAAAATAGATGAAAGTAACCAAAAACAGTATCGCTTGCGGCTATTCAATGTTACGCCGGGCGTCCCGCAAGGTTCAATTTTGGGACCCATTCTGTTTATATTATGTACAAGATTAAATGATTTTCTGAACTTCATAAATGTACATAGATATGATGTCAATCTTGCATGACACAGATGCTGTAATAAGTGCTAACAATCTAGATTCCTTAAAAATTAACACATATAATATTTCAGGATTGGTTTGCAGCTAATAAATTAATTTATAAACATATACAAAACGAACATTATTCTTTTTCAGTGTAGTGTAAGATTGAACGTAGATAAGATACATCTTTTACTCTCAGTAATAATATTTTTAGGTATTAATATTAATTTCTTGATAAATTGGAAGGAAGATATAAAAGCAATCGACGCCTCAATCTCTTCAGCTTGCTACGCTATTAGGAGTTTACGAGAAGAAGTTAGCATTGAAATCTGTATACCATGCGTTAGTAGAATTGAGATAAGTATACAACTGTATGGAAATAGTTATTGTAATAATGTTGACACGGCTTTCATACTTATTATATAAAAGGGCAATCAGAACCATAGTCCATGTAGTTTTTTTTTTTTATGAGGGGAATGCGTTTACACGTACGCATCCCGTGCGGGGACACGGGACGGTTATGTGGGACTCGCTGGTCGAGACCGGAATACCCTCTAAACCCCTTCTGTGCACCAACACCAACTCTTCGCCGTAACGGGTGGGCCGCCGGAAGGTAGATTTTCCTAAGGGACTACAGTATGGGGTTCTTCAAAAAAGGAGTGAATAGGTTTCTTAAGGGTGGGCAACGCGCTCGTGATGCCCCTGGTGTTGCAGGCTAGGCTACGGTAACCGCTTACCATCAGGCAACCGTCGTGGTATAAAAAAAAACTCTATTAGACCTCAATTAATTATAATAAATAGTTAGTTGTGTAAATTAAATACCATTCTTATTTTATTTAGTAGGTATTTAATAATGTATCTATTATGTAAATTATAATAATATTCAAACACAATTATTTTGTTGTTTATGAATAAATATTATATATATACAAATATATTACATATTCTTTAGGAATAAATATAATAATAATATGTAATTTATTGTATTTTTTTTGTATTGAGATTTTCCCGGAGTTTGGTAAATAAAATGTTCCCGGTTGATGACAATAGGTTCACCCCCTATTTCATGGGACCAAACATAGCTGGTGCAATGTTGGTTAGAAACACCTCTGCCTACCCCTTCGGGGAAAAGGCGTGATGCTGTTATGTGTTTTTATGTGTAATATGTAATATAAAGAGTAGTGAGAGTGCAGATGTGTAAGCTAGAAGTCGCGCGGGTTTCGCTACCGTCGTTGTTTATTTGGCCACTGCTAAGCTCCTATTAGCCGTAGCGTGGTGTTATTTAGCCTTTGTTGCTCAGTGATAATGTAGCTTACTAACGGCAAAAGATTTTTTGAAATCGGTCCAGTAGTTTTTAAGATTATTCGTTATACAAAAATACAAATCTTTCCTATTTATGCTATTAATATAGATATTATGTTGTTGGTGTGCACAGCAAAAGGCGTAATGTTAAGTTATGAAATTAACAAACACTGCTTGGGAAGACCCCAACGTGTTAAAATTCAAGCATTTCGGCGAACTCTAAATCTAGATTCTGAAGTAGAGAAAAATCAAACGCAGCATCCACAAGCCAGTCACGTAGTCAACCCACGTACCAAGATTATCTAAAGAACTGGTACAAAATGGAAGAAATATTAAGTTTTTTTTTTTCGCGAACTCAGCTAAAGTTTCGTACGTGTGCTTTGGATAGCGTCTGTTATTAATTTTGTATACGTGATAACATCACGACTTCTTGCTTCGAAGGAGTATGCAGAGTGAGTAGCATCACATTAGGTTTTAATTACTAACTCCGGTAAACTCTTCAGCTGAATAATATTATTAGAAGACGCGCAGGGCTTCGCCCCCCCGCTTTTGTTTGGCCACTGCTCAGCTCCTATTAGCCGTAGCGTGATGCATATAGCATATAACCTTCCTCGATAAATGAGCTATCTGACACTTTTTCAAATCGGATCAGTCGTTTCTGAGATCCTAGCGTTCAAACAAACTATTTAGCTTTATAATATTAGTATAGATATTTTTTTTATTTTTTTATACCATGACGGTGGCAAACAGACGTACGGTCCGCCTGATGGTAAGCGGTTACCGGTTAAATTATAGATAGTATAGATTATTATAGACTATATGGTACTATATATATTTTTGTATAGGCGTAAATTAGGTGAGGCCTAATATGTTCAGCAGTGGACGTCGATAGGCTGTTATGATGATGATGATGATGATATGGTACCCAGGTAGCAACAAGAAGAATTGCGGATATCTGTATAGCTTACTAACAATAATAAGTAATTGTGAAAAAGTACTTTAATTTTTTACACAAACATTACAGTCAGCGTCACTAACCACTTGACCAATCATAATGTTGTAATTGTTCATTGTTTGGTGGCAATCAACAAACAATTAATTGTTAATTGCCGTTAAAATGTGCTCAACACTAGTTAAGATCTATGTAATAGGTAGGGAGTCGTATGTCATTCACCGTGCACATTTTGAAACTCTGGGCTGATACTGAACATTTTTTTGCTCGATACAGGTATTGAACCTAGGTACTCATGTAAACAGGCAGCCACTAATCGTGACGTAATCTTCTACCAACAAAACAAAAGTAGCGAGTTTCCCATAATAGTTTTTCTAACACCTAAATTAACATCAATCATTCACGCGAACATAACTTAAATCAGAATGGGTCGTACACTAGAGGGAGAAGGACGCAAGAATATTTCTATCTCTTTCTAAAGACGGATAGCTTCCGTCGTCTGATGAATTTATCATTTGTTCCGGGAACAGATGGACTTATGTGGGTCGGAGTTTTGCTTCTAAATTGTGCTTTATTGGGATTAAAAACAGGGAAAATTTGTGAATGTTTGCCTTGTTTTGTATAGTATTGAGTGGAAAAAGGAGTGTTTCTGGTAGCAGCATATCCTCCACAACCATATTTCATCAGCTATGGTTCTCATTTATTTATTTACTAGTTTCTGCCTGCGACTTCGCTCGCGTGGTATGTAGGTAATTAAATTATATCTAGACCTTCCTCATAAAACACTCTTTCATGTCATATAGCCTATAACCTTACTCTTTAAATGGGCTATCCACTAAAATAATTTTCAATTCGGACTAGTGGTCCATGAGATCCTAGCGTAACCAATCAAACAAACTTCAGCTTTATAAAATTGATGCTGCATCGCTGGAGATGCAGAGATTCTGTCGCTGTATTTAGCTTCAAGAGAAAAAAAGCGACTTACGGCCGATTTCAATAATCTGTCTATCTATGGATTTGGCTACTAAAGTTATAATTTTGACATAAGCTCCATACAAAATATGTCAAAATTTTATCGCATTAATCGCCCTTCGCTAATGCTAAAATCGTGGCGAGTCTGCGGAGGCCTTAAGATAAAATCATTGGTTACTCTTGTTTTAAAAATTATATATTATAAAACCCTTTTATAATTTTTGGTTATTATTCTAATATATTTTTATTCTATCCACAGGTTTTGCTGGCCCGTTTCAGCAGATACTTGGTGAGTACATCTTCAATATTAATTAATATGTTCTCCAGCAAGGTACTGCCAGCTACCTAGGTAGCTTATGTCCTCCTACAGCTCTTAGACTATCACTGTGTCAAATTTCATTAATAATATTGAAAACCACAAAATATGACACTAAATTGGGATGTTGCCGTTCCGCGCATAAACGCTCTCGCCTTTTTTGTCTAAAAGGAGACTCCAATCACTTGGATAAGAAACAATAATGATTGAATAAATAATTTTTTTTTTTTAATTTTTCAATAGGGAAAGTCTAAAAAAACAAATTCACATTCGCTTTTTCACAATATTAGCTGTCATTTCTTAAGTTGTTGTGACGTAGTAAATGTCATTTGAATTCCAATAAATCAATCACATGTTTGACAAGTGTACAATGATACATATTTATTGGTATCTATATTAACTTAATTTATGTTTATATTGACATCTTTGCGTAAATAGTGTCATTAATCAAACAAGCCATTTATTCGCTTAGATCATCATGATACTTATGAACCTCATACAAAGCTATAAGTCGAGTCATCACCATCAACCTATTAACGTCCCACTGATGGGCACGGGTCTCCACAATGTAGAGGGAATTTAGCCTACTTTTTATAACATTCTTATAACATTCTACCACATTCACACAGCGCCATCTAGTCCCAAAGTAAGCAATTATATTTGCTTGTGTTATGGGTACTAAACAACTGATATACTACTTAAATACATTTTTTTTTTGTAAATACATACATATTATAGATAAATTACACCCAGACACAGAACAAACCTTTATGCTCATCACACAAAGATTTGTCCTGGGTGGGGATCGAACCCATGACCTCCGGCTTAGCAGACAGGGTCACTAACCACTAGACCAACAGGCCAGTCAACTTTAGCTCTCCAGACGGGTTGGTATAAGGTTTCTTTCCTTGTCTAGCAGTGCTCTTGTCTGCTTAAGGTCGCTTACGACACCCAATATGGGGTAGTGAAATTATGTACTCTTAATCCGTCACTACACGGACAAAATGTCGAGGCATAATTTCAGCCTATTGCAGTCCACTACTGGACGTAGGCCTTTTTTTTTTTATTTGGTGTAATGCCTGACGCATACCCCTCGGTCTTGGGGAAGAACCGAGGGGTTATGTGGGGCTCGCACCCACTAAAACCCCAAGGTGTTCCTCTCGTCGCGTTCTGCTGTGGTCACGGGAGCGTAGGAACATTCGTCCGCGACCCTCCTAACACGCGCTATAACACTCTGTCCTCCGCCTTCCGCATCCAGTCAGACCCAGCGATCTTTTTTAGGTCGTCGGTCCATCTAGCTGTAGGGTGTCCTACTCTACGCTTGCCGAGTCGCGGTCTCTGCTCCAGGATTGTCGAGTATTTGATATTAATTTTAAGCCTCAACGCGTTCTTGAGAAAAATATTCTTGACGGCTCTTCTGCTTTTTCCTTTTGAGGTACGGTACCCTAAAAATCACCTAACCTCCTAGCCTAATTCATTCTTCATAATCCAGAGCTTCGTGACTTGAAATACAAAAATAACAATATTAGTAACAATAAAATACATAGTTATCCGTTAACTCAAGGGCATCTGATAACGTTATTTGAGTTACGTTATACGGTTATCGGTCTTGGCAACTATTGTGGGCGGGTAAAGGTGGTTTTACATTGGTAATTGAATTCTCGTCTCGTCGAATTGTTGACTTAAAAATATTTAGTTTAAAATTTAAATATTGTCTCGGTGGCGCAGCAGATGTGAGTACATTGCTGTCTACGAAGTCACAGGACTCACAGGTTCAGTTCAAAAAGATATAATATTGGTTTTTGCTGTCTTGAAATACTTTGTATCAGCACGGACACTGGAAATGTGCACGGTTAATGACGAAAAGCCTCATCTCGCCAGTAACACATTCCTGAGCCAGCTGCATAAGACATCTAGTTGCCTAGGATGGCGCAGAAGCGGTGCCATATGTCACCGTATTCAAAGTGTAAGATTTTAAGGGATGAGAGCCCTGCTCATCTTCGGCAATGGTTTATAAATGTCATTAACGCGAGTAAATCTATACATCTTTTCGATGTCCGCGTGAACTACAATCTTATGTTGGCGAAACCTGTGCAAAATGGATAATAAGTCGTCTTGTAAAGGGGAACCAACCATTTGGATTTCATTAAAGGATTTTATCATCATCATCATCATGATCTCAGCCTATTGCAGTCCACTGCTGGACATAGGCCTCTCCCAACACGCACTATAACAAAAAAAAGGAAAAGGATTTACTAAAGATTTATTATTGTTTTAAAAAAGCGATAGTGGCTGAATGGATAACGATTCCGACCGGCAGTACCAATGTGGATTTCACTTTGTGGAATTTATATGTACTAGTCAAGTGACTTACCATCTGCTAACGGTGAAGGAAAACATCGTAAGGAAACCCACATACCCTAGAAGAAATTCTATGAGTATGTCTGATCCACCAACCCGTACTAGGCCAGCGTGACCAGTAGAGTCATCTGTGGGATTTAATGGGTTGCTGATAAAAGGATTTACCTGATTTAGTACGAGCAGAAGCTTCGAGAGACAAAGCTTGGTTGTAGACTTAGACTCGTTTAATTAACCGAGAAACCTGGACTTGTGTTTGTGTTTCTCCAGTGTAAAACCACCTTAAAATTTACGAGTAAATCAATGGGGTTCGGATAGAGAAACGATATAAAATGTTATAGCGCCGTTGAAATTGAGCTTTCTCTACTTGTTGTTTTATTTATGTTCTTGTTAATATAAAGTTGTATTTACGAAGAGTTCACGGTTACTTCAGATGGAAAATAATGCAGTTTTGACACGTATATTAAATTATAATAATATTCTACCACATTCCCACAGCGCCATCTAGTCCCAAAGTAAGCAATTATATTTGCTTGTGTTATGGGTACTGAACAACTGATATACTACTTAAATACATTTTTTTTTTGTAAATACACACATATTAGATAAATTACGCCCAGACACAGAACAAACCTTTATGCTCAACTCACAAAGATTTGTCCTTGGTGGGGATCGAACCCACGACCTCCGGCTTAGCAGTCAGGTTCATTAACCACTAGTCCAACAGGCCAATCAAAGTAATCGTATTAATCATCATCATCATCATCATTACAACACATAATCGTCCCACTGCTCGGCGCGGGTCTCCTCCAAAGAATGTGGAGGTAATTTAGCCTACTATACCACGCTGGCCAGACGGGTTGGTATAGGGTTTGTTTTCTAATCTTATAAATTCAAATTTTCAAATTTATTTATTATGTCAAACGGTGACGCAGCGGGAAGTGTATACGACTGCTGTGCAAGAGGTCCCGGGTTCGATTCCCGGGTCGGGTGAAAATGGTATTGGGCTTTTCTGTCATGAAATTCCAGTATTGAGATTTTCCCGGAGTTTGGTAAACAAATGTTCCCGGTTGATGACAATAGGCTTGCCCCCTATTTCATGGGACCAAGCATAGCTGGCGAAATGTGGGTGTAAAACACCTCTGCCTACCCCTTTGGGGAAAAAGGCGTGATGCTATGTTATGTTATGTTCACGTAATCCTAAACATAATTGAAAACATTTCAAAAAAATAACTCCGATTAAATTATAAATATCGAAAACTACTTAATTGTGACGTTGCCATTCGTCTGTCTGTATGAACCCTCTTAAGTTTCGTTATTAACTACCACAAGAAGCAATTAACACATTCAGTGCCACAATATGGGAAGTTCTTTATTAGTACCATACTTATGCCATGTCGTACATATGATAACTATTATGTCTTGCCTATTTTTACACCCGACTTCACGCACATAACATCGAAATTCACTTTTATATCGACGTGTATAAAGTTGATAATCCAACACAGTGTTTAACTGTAACGGTTGTAAACAGTTTCAATGTAATTTGGGACTTATATGTCACGGGATATGGTTGAAAATTGTAATGTTTGACTTCTACTTGAAAATTCAACAGTCTTGGTTAAAATCAGTTGCAATTGCAAGGTAATTTGGGATTATTTAGTTAGTGAGTAAGGTTTAAAATGCGTTGCGTATGTCATAGTAATGTTTTACGCAATGTGTAATGCGTGTACCAGAAGCATCGTGAGGATGTTTAGAAATAGTTTGGTGGTCTCAATTAGGACTGTGACGGGGCTAGGTGTGGGTTTGGTGTTTAGTTTTTTTTTTATTGCCTGAAGAGGCAGATGAGCAGGCGGCCCACCTTAAGGTAAGTGGTTACCGCCACTCATGGACATTGGCAATGTCAGGGGCACAGCCAAACCGCTGCCTACCTTGAGAGGATAGCTCTCTTTAAACCTCGTTTGAAGAAGGACATGTCATAGCGCTCAGGAAACACCGCTGTAGGAAGTTCATCCCAGAGTAGTTTTTTTTTAAATACAACGCGAGGCACCCCGCAGTACAGGGCTTGTACCCTACAAGCCTTGTATCGCGGAGGACTATACAAATATACAATCTACGGAAACAGCGTCAGAAATGTGAGCAGTCCTCCCCTAGTATTATTGCTACTCGTATTATAGCTACGCAGCTGTAGCTATACAGATTTTTTACGATTCCGTAGCCAAAATGACAAAAACGGAAAAATGTCCGTCCGTATGTCACAGGCAGGCATTTTATCTAAACAACTACTTGATATCTATTCGTTACTGGACAATTCATCACGGAATTTCACATCGAGATAGTCTACGAGTATGTCCTAAAACAAGATATGGAAAGGTAATACTTTCTTAGCTTATATTTATAATTACATATTAAAAGTTTTATTTGAATTATAGTTCCACTTTATCATCATCATCATCAGCAACCCATTGAGTCCCACTGCTGGGCTCGAGTCTCCTCTACTCTAATTAGAGAGCTGAGCTATCGTTCTACTTACGAAACCTTATTTTACTATGCAAGTTTTGCATTCAAGTACATATTTTTTTCCTTAACCTTAAAAAAATAAATAAAAAGAAAACCCCTACAGTAACAATAGCAGGGCTCATTAAAACTGACCCCAAACGGGAAATGAACGCCCTTCAGTGGGACACCATTCAGCATTAGCTTTGTTTAAACAGCGCCATTATGAGGACTCATTATTGTTGTTGATAAGTAAGTAAATATCTACTTCTTAATGCAAAACCCTACCTATTTAACTATCAAACTAAGTAACGGCTCACACAAGTGTACAGTCCGTAGTCAGTACAACCTGGAACAAAAGCTCAATAACACTAAATTAATTAACTATATTGATACTTGAAAGATAACTTAGATTGATAAAATGATAGAATGCTAGATGAGAACGTTGTCGGTATATGGTTATTGCGAACTAATTTATACAATTAATAAAAGTGACGAACGAAGTGAACTGCTGACATGATACAATTTAATTTGATGAATGTACGAGTTATCGTATGACGACGATCATACACAAGACACCAAATCTCGAAATTTCATGAAGGCGTGAAAGCGTTACAAACAAAAAAAATCGTTTTTAGGTACATGAATAAATTAGGATTTACGCATTATAAGACGTAGGAGGGGAAGTTACTTCGCCTACTTAGCTTTTATTGCTAGGATGCTTTGAAAAGCAAAGAGAATGAGTGATAATGTGTCGTATACTGCTTTAAAAAAAAAACCGGTTAAGAGCAGCTCGGTCCTTACAGTAGCATAAATTGTGTCCCTTCCTTCCTTTATCTTCTAATTTTTTTTTATATAAAATAGCTCCTGCCCGCGGCTCCGCCTGCGTGACATACCGACATGTAAAAAGTAGCTTATATTTTAAGTTACACCTCTAGCAATACATTAGTGAAAACCGCATTCAATTCCATGCAGTAGTTTTTGCGTGATGCGCGAGCGAACATACAGACAAACATTCTAAAAATTGTTGTTTGGCTTCTGTGGCTTTAAGAAAGACCCCCTACATTATTTTTCCTTCAATATCTTTAATGTACAGATATCAAGCCGATACAATTTTATTATAATTATGTAGGTATAGATGTCTGCCAACGAAAATTAGTTTCTAATAGATCGGATGTAGGTACCGTTTCTAGGTTATGCCGAAATTCTGCGCCTCTCAACAAAAGGGCGTAAGTCTACAAAGGCAATTCGATAAATTTATATACTCACAAGTTAATACACAGCCAAACAGATCGTGGGGGGTCGATCATTGTGTTCCATTACTGTGTAACGAATAGTCTATATTTATATCGATTTTATATTTGTAGTTTATTCGCGAACGACTTATAATTCAGGGTTGGCCGTACGTTTGTTTGATTATTTTTTGAAAATTGCAAAGTGATGGTGGTTAAATAGCCGATAAACATAAGATACGAATTCGATTTCGCTGTTACAATGTGCATTTCATGTTGTGAACTTCAATGTACGACTTACCATTTGTTTACGGCGAAAAAGAACATCGCAAGGAAAGACACATACCCAAAAAGCAAGACCTAAATAAGGTGGAGCCCGCGTCTGCTAACACAATGGTAAGCCGATGGTCTCATACGATAGCTGTGATTGGCTTACTAAGTCAATCGCGCATTATTTCCGGCCTGTGATTGGTCGATATTAGTCCATTGGTCAGCTATCGACATGTGTAATTTCGCAGAAACGTTGAAATGAGCAATGCATCTCTGCGGCGCTCTTTTAAAATAAAGACTTGCTCTAAATTCCGGACAGCCCTACGCAAAATCCTAACATGTCGACCATAGCGTAGGCGTGTCGTATCCTCGTAATTTTTAATATAACATCTGTATGTAAACGAGATAGGAATACGAATACGTGAGATCTCGATACTGAATGTATTCGATTTATAATCGATTGACGTGGTAATAAGGTGCACATGTAATTTATATGAGAACATGATGATATCGACTTTACATCTGGAATAATTTGGCTAGCTATATCATTGTACCTCTACATGATCAATGATCACAGTATAATCACAAGATTTTATTGATCAGTAGTATGAAGGGGCTTGGATACCTTTGACAGTGAATGGTGGAATTGGGCTGGAGATAGACAGCAGTGGAAGGTTCAGGAGGCCTTTGCTCAGCAGTGGGATGACACAGGCTAAATAAAAAAAAGTATGAAGGGATCTCTTAGGTAAAAGGCACCAGCGTTGTGATCTATCATCATCATCATATCAGCCGCAGGAATTCCACTGCTGGACATAGGCCTCCTCAAGCGATTTCCAATAGGGCCGGTTGTATGCGGCCTACATCCAGCGCGATCCTACTGATCGGAACAGATCATCTGTCCACCTTGTGGGTGGACGTCCTACGCTGCGCTTGCAGGTGCGTGGTCTCCATTCAAGTACCTTTCGGCCCCATCGGCCATCAGTTCTGCGTGATATGTGCCATGTTGGGATATATAAGGGGCGTCATATCAACCAGTTTATTCCATGTTCTGTTCTCAAGTGGCTGGAGAGGAACTATTCACCCGCGGGTTTTAAGTATAAAGTAATAAAATACTATTGTTTCCTAATACGAGTAAAGTGGTTGAATCAATTATTATATTAAGTGGTATTGTAATTGAACTATTCAATCTTACCCGTATGCTGTATCGATTACAAAATAAACAAGAAAGACCTCTTCCAAAATGCTCCACATAACTCTATTGTTTAGAATTGTGTGGAGCTTTTTTTGAAGGTGTCAACTATCTTACAAAGAATTGTGTCTATACTAATATTATAAAGCTGAAGAGTTTGTTTGGTTGAACACTATAATCTCAGGAACTACTGGTCCGATTTGACAATTGTTTAAGTGTTGGCCAAAAAAAGAACGACAGGTGCAAAGCTCCGCGTGCATTTTAGTGTTAGATAAAGAAATGCATTGGTTTTTTTCACGATAAGTTCGTACGGAACCCTCTGTCCGCGAGGCCGACTCGCACTTGACCGGTTTATTTCGATTTTGATCATCATCATCACGCTATATTAATCCACTGTTGGACATAGAATCCTCCAATTGTAGGTACAGTGAGCATGATTTGCGGATTTACTGACTTTTTCACAAATAACACTAACCATCTAATAATAATAATATTCTACCACATTCATTCGTCTAGTCCCAAAGTAAGCAATTATATTTGCTTGTGTTATGGGTACTAATCAACTGATATACTACTTAAATACATTTTTTTTTGTAAATACAAAATTACACCCAGACAGAACAAACCTTCATGCTCATCACAGAAGATTTGTCCTGGGTGGGGATCGAACCCACAACCTCCGGCTTAGCAGTCAGGGTCACTAACCACTAGACCAACATGCCACAACCATCATATAACTGTATTACATTATTCATAGACAAACTATGCGGATGTTAGTCATTATATTGTTATCACTAGACGTCCTAGGTCTTAGTTTATCGTCATAATGACGTCTAGATCCTGTTATACTTTCATTTGTTTATACTTTATTGCACACAAAGAAAATACATAAAATAATTATAATTTTATGGACATAATTTCACTACCCCATCTCACCCCGTGGGTGTCGTAAAGGCGCAAAGGAGTAAACTTATGCAGAAAAAAGCATAGCAAGAAAAGGAAAATTCGAAATAATCCCTATACCAACCCGTCTTACCAGCGTGGTATTGTAGGCTAAATTCCCTCCACATTCTTTCGAGGAGACCTATGCCCAGCAGTGGGACATTTATGGGTTGAAATGATGAATCGATATTATAATAATTATAAATAATATAATATTTGACCGATTTTGACTTAGTTGGTGGCGGTGATCCCATTTTAAAAATATCTCTTAATTTTTTTGTCTTCCAAAAGTTTTTATTTTAATTTTACCAAGAATTTTAAGAGGCGTTATATTTACCATCATATTAATGTTCAATCAGGAAAAAAAACAACAAAAATAGTAGCAACATCTATTGTATCGTAAAACGCAATTACTGACAGTTCAATCTATCAGCAAAAGAAGGGAGGGGTGTGGTGGGAGGGTCATGAGATTAAAGCTCTTGATTAATTGTGGTTAATAGTTGCCATTCAATACGAACGATTGGTTTCTTTTCGGGGTCTGGGTCTGGAGTTGATCGCCTGTGTAACTTGTTTGTGTCAAGATAAGATGACTATTAATTTTCGTTCTATACTTTACGTTGCTTATGGACATGTTTTGTTTAAACTGATAAAGAACTAAAATAATCAGAGAAATATCTGTGAAAATTTCATGTCTTTAGGCGGATTATGGAGACGACAATGTTTACCTATTATTTTATCTGTATTAACCATTTCAGAGTTAATGAGTTTGAGTTTGGTATCAGAACGAGTACTAGAGAAAAAAAAAACATCTTAGAAAATGAACCGAAGAGGAAAACGGATTGGACACCTGATACAACACAATTCGTTTATAAAAAACATCATAGAAGGAAAGATTGAAAGCAACCGAGAGCAGGACTTTTATTAAACAGATCAAGGAGAAGGGTTGCTTTATATCAGGAAGTGAAAGAATTGGCAGAAACAAGAGAGGATTGAAAATCGAATTGAATCGAAAGAGAGAATTCGTGTTTGAACTAGAACTTTTGTTATCCATACTTAGAGGTCACGCCTCTTTACCAATATACGGGTAGGCAGATGCAACGAATATTATGCAATGAATAACATTCTTTTTCAATAATTAATTGCTAAAAAAAACACATTCCGCTGCTCCAACGCTCATTATTTTATGTTTTATTCTAACCAGCAACTTGTATAACAACTAAAGCTACTCACTCCACAAATAGCAAAAAAACAGTAGATAAAACGCTCCGCTCTGAAATTTTTCGAAGCGTGCAAACACGCCTTTGCGAATTTTCCAGTGGCTACACAAATATTTTACTTGTAGCATGAAAGCGCATAAGGCCACTATAAAAATAATATGGTCCTGTTTATTTAGGTGAATATTTTAACGTACGCGCGAGATAAATCAATCAATTTGGGTAGATTTTTTTTGTGATAACCTTGCTTTATGCAGAATTATATAAAATGAGATTTAATTTGTTAAAATTGCCAGCCAGAAGGACAACTAAGTTATCCTATAATTGTTTAGTTTGTCCCTTTTGATGTGTTTTTTGCCCGACTAGCGACTGCCAAAAAGAAGGGTAATGTTTTTCGCGCGTATGTATGTATGTATGTGGGCATTTCTGTTCCATTGTGACCTTCTGTAGCCTAAACGGCTTGGCTGATTTCAAAGTGTGAGGTGTCATTAGATTTGTATTTTTCCCCCGAGAACCAATATGGCGGCCGTAAACTTTCAAAACAGACGTTTTTTAGTGCTATCGCAATATGGGTATCAGATGACAGCTAATTAATAGCCTAATTCAATTATATATGCACTAACTATTGCCCGCGACTCCACTTGTCTCTTGAAACCTAAATAGCTTGACCAATTTTGAAATATCAAAATTCACAAAGTTATAATATTGACTAAAGAAGGCTACTTTTTGGCAAGGCACGGCAGTCGGGTTTTTTGTTTTTTTTTAATAAATACTTGTTAAAATGAAGAAAACCGTTGCCATTGCCATCCAAGGACGGGACGTGTTGGTAGTAAGTAATAAATACAACGGAGGTAACAATGTTTTGCCATTCTCCCCGAGTCCCTATAAACGCGTTATGTATTCATCGCTCGACAGCTGACGTACTACTGAAATATTCAGTTTCGGAATACGAGAGTGTGTGTTTAGTACGAGTTATAACCTTGTTATTTCGCTTAGTACTGTGTGGGCTTTCGTTTTATACCACCATTGTTTCAAACAAGCTTCCTGGACTCCAAGTCTGCTAATTTACAAATGGATCAATTGAATAGTAATTGGATCTCAATAAATGAAATAAAATCTCGTTCATTCATCTAGGTTACAAGGTAACACTTATGAAAGTCACAAGATAAGAATGTAACAGGTTATCCGAAAAGTAGTGTCAGCAAATTTGCCTATGACCATTTCGCTGACGTAGCGGAGCTATGAGACGAACTGGCAAGAAGCTCACGCCACTCTTTTGAAAAAATGGATAGTTACTAACAATAGCTGTTTTTTTTTTCATTCATATAATTTATATTTTCATATTTCATCCATATGTTGGTCTTAAATTAGTAGCAGAATATGAAAAATGTTTAAAACTGCTGTTGAGATCTAACTATGGTACAATTGATCCATTCGTATTAGACTTGGGGCTTTAATCGTAAGCGGTTAACGTTAACCGCGGTTAGCGGTGACAGACTACGTAGTCTGTGGACGCCTGTAACAATAGAAGCATCACATGCGCCTTGCAGATCCTTTAAAATCCCTTCCATCCCTAAAGAATCCTAGACACCACTTCTCACTATCGAGACAATGTTATTATGGCTGCAGTCTTTTAGTACGGTGTACGTACTTCACTAGCGGGCGGCTCAGTTTGAGCGGAGGTGTCCTATCCTTGCTGAATACCTACTTTTCTACGTTATTATATGATTGCAGTCTTGCAGACTCCGTCTTGTTATTGCTCTAATCCTGCAGGGTCAAGCTTGGTCTTGCTACTATTAAGAAATCTTGTGTCTTATTCTTGAAAATGAACAACCCTAGTTTAGACTAGACCCATACTCACTGGACCAATGTGTGGTGGACAAACTAAGAATTTCTTTTAGCTGAAGTGTGTTACCTCACGTTGTTTTCCTTTATCGTTAGCTGTGTTAGTCGCTGTCGCAAATGTATCTAAAAATAATTGGACCCCATATTTTTATTCGTTTCGACGTAAAATACCTTTAGTAAGGGTGAGTTTCTGCTTTCCATTTTCCTTATTAAAGGTACGTATAAAAATCTGTTTGCTCAGTCATATTTCAATTAAGCTGAGCTCAAAACATCATCGAATACGCAATACAATTTGCTTGTTTCAAAAAAATCAACTACCCTCAATAAGAACCTGACTTTATTAAGTATAAAATAAGGTACATTTTCGACTTGTCAGTACCTTTTAAAATTGAATAAGGACTCCTATTGATAATTTAAGCAGGAAGTGCCCTTTAACCTTTATAAGTATGCAAATTAAATGATTTAGACCCTTATTTTGTCGTTATTAGGGTGCTGTTATGTTTGTTTCGTGAAGCAGATGAATATAATGGTGTTCATAAGGACTACATTTCTCTGCGATGTCGATATTTGTAGTGGGTGTTGAATTAACGTTACCTGCGTCAAAGGTTCAATACCTACAAGTTGCGGGGGTTGGTAGCTCTGTTTGTATATATCTTTATATGTACTTTATAAAGCAGAATAGAAATAAAAACTGAGCAGAAGACGTCCTTAGTTTACGGTTGTCAAGATAAGTAGGTTTTAAGATGCCAGTATCTAAAACCGTTGAGCTAGAAAGAAAATATTGATAAACCTGCTTCGGTAGTATGATCATGATCACAAAATCAAGACCCCTGCCCAGCACTGGGACGTTTATGGGTTGAAATGATGATCACAAAATGAAAACATAAGCTGTTATCTTATTTGCCACCACCATGGTATACCTATATAAAAAAAAAATACCCACTCTTTTTTAGATCGATAGATTTACGCATGGAAAATAATTCAAATATTTGTATGAGCAAGTCGTATTACAAAAATACACACAATTTGTCCGTATAAACAAATTCCCAAACAATTCATTATAACGACCGTTTACCCGCACACTAATTACCTGCCCTTTTACACAGGCTTTTAAAATATTTAGGTTCTTTGAGCCCCCGTCCTTAAATACCTTATATGAACGGTTTGAAAAGCCCACAGAGCCCACAAAGCCTTAGGCTTAACGTGTAGCCCTCGTTAGGGTACCTCATCAACGCAGTTTTGTTTCTGATATGAAAGAATTTTAGGTACGTAGATGACTTTTTATTTTTTTAACGTGATATTGAGGAACAGCTTAGGTAAAATGTAGAGATACATTTTTTGGTTTCTTTTCCCTAAATGTCGAATATATTCAACATATTTGTTACTTCACGTATAAAGCTTAATAATGAAATTTTAATTTTCTCAATTCTTCTCTTATTGAAATTTTTCGAAACCGTTCTTGTTGTAAGCTGGCAGCTCGCATTTTAGGCATGATTTCGTTATTTGAAATATGTTTCACATGTCTTTCTTCATACGATAAGCTTTGCCTGGGTTTTGATGCATCGTATCAAATTCGTATATCGATATAAAATGGTCGCTGTCCAACTTTATCTTACTATTCTCAAGAAAAGATGACGTTGAAACGTTGCTCCGTTGTGTAATATGAAAGTAGACAAAAAACACTTTCTCACGCTTTTTATTTAGATTAGACATACACATAAAATAATATAACCTCACACATTTTTGCCTGAACCTTTGCTGCGGTGTATATGACACACATTTCGCCAGCTTATTGCCATTAATCGGGCATATTTATAGAAAAGAAGAAGTTCATTGATTTCAGTCTTACAGTATTCATTTCTTATATCTATTACAAAGAAAAAAAAAAGAAAAACTATAATAGCGAAAGCAAAGGGTTTAAGCGTCAGCTTATGCTTGGGCCCCATAAGGAGTTACCAAACGCTGGTTTTCAGCCAAAACCCGGGACTTTCGTTTACAATAGTATATGGTACATAAGATAAGCAAGACGTGATTACAATATATAATAATATATAATAAATATATATATTTATACAAGTAAAATGTGGAGTGTGATCATACATTACAAAGTTAAGCTATATAATGTTTGTTTAATAAAAGTTAATCATAGGTATAGAATTTAATTTTGCAGATTTGGCTATGGGGTATTGATATTTAAGTGGATATACTGGGATAAAGGCACAAACTATATAGAAATAGTTAAATTAAAAATCATTTTCAGATTCCAGGCTGACACTGAGTATGTCAAGACAGAAAAAACAATCGCTATATTTATTTGTTTGTCCAATACAAACTGCTATAAAATTTCTCATTAACAAGATGCACACGACCTACTCGTACACTCAACATTTTCCGTCACAGCTGTGTCACGATTATTATAATGTGTCTTCTAATCTCTGTTATATCAACAACGCTATCTTAATGAACGTAAATGCGGATATGTTTTGGTTTAGCCTTTGTTTACGTTGCAAATAAGCGAGTGTAATACAGACGGTGACCCATCTGTGAAACGTCCTTGATGAACTTTGCTTAACCTCGATAATTTCTATTGAACATAATTAGCGTTGTTGTAATGCTATGAGATTTCAGTCGTTACAAAATCAACTGTCTGTATTACGATTTTGAAAGTAATACTAATGTGAATTATCTCTTTTTTTTCAGATATCCTCAATCACAGCAACCTAAAATGACGTCAGCCAAGTTCAAAAATAGTGAAAGACTTTAAAAAAAAACCTAACAAAAAGGTCACACTCCATAATGACCTGAATCGAGGGTGTACCTCAAGATTGTGATAAACAGCCAACCAGAAGGCCTATTTTATTACCTAGATACAGTAAAAATACTAAAAACTCGCGTTCCTGTAGTCGTAGCGTCAATTAGCGAAACCAAAGTAATATTAGGGTCCTACCTCTAGTAATTCAATAATAAAAAGTATATTTTCGAACCAAAGCTTAGTTAAGGATGTCCAATCAAAATCAAATACCTATATACAGTCAAGTAGTTCCAAAATCACAATATAGAGGCAAAAATTCTAAAACCAACCGAACACAAAATTTACGTACAGAATTTGACCCCCTAAATTTTAACAACGGAGGGAACTTTGCGTTAAGTGCCCCAGTTGAAGGGAAGATGGAGAAGCCGGAGAAAAAAGAGCCGAGAAGAGTTAAAGAAGAATCCGCAAGGGTTCGGAGAGTGCAGAGGAATGAGGCGAGCGAAGGCAAGGTTGAGGCGTATTTGAGGCAGTATCAGGTTAGCATGAGGCAGCAGCAGCATCGGCATTCTGCTGTGAGGCAAGCTGAACATAGGGTTAACCTCAGGTAATTATGATTTTTAATGCTATAACTAGCTGTTATCTGCGCATCTGCATATAATTCAGTTCCCCCATGACTAAAGCAAGGTTTCTTCACGGCCAGAAATATTCCAAAAATTATTTTTTTTAAAGGAACCTTTGACGTCTCTAATGCCAGTAGTTTGGGCTGTGCCCTGATTCGTCCCGTCAATCGGTCAGTGGAGCTCTCTATCTAGACATATCTAGATATTATTTGTTTGTTTGTATTGAATAAACTGAAAAACTACTAGACTAGAAAGTTACAATATTAGCGATAAACATGAGCTATATTTTATTTAACACTTGTGCTGTTACGCTAGCTCGAATTTGGAGTCATATTATCTTCTTCTTCTGATAGATGCTATAAAGCACTCTGTTGTATTCCAGGTCCTTACCACTTAACGACGTGGCAGCATCGCGCGGCCACGACCGAACACCTACCGATCGACATCGAGCCTTCCCAGAGAGGGATAGGGAAGGGTCCAGAGAACACCGACGAGAGAGGGACAGAGATAGAGATCGTGAGAGAGACAGAGATAGAGATAGGGAGAGGGATAATTTTGATTTTGATGGTGAGTACTACCATCATTATCATATCAGCTAAACTATGTCCACTGCTGGACATAGGCCTCGCCTAATTTACGCCATATTATAGTGAGTAGTTATGTCCAGTTATCATTGGGGAGGGAAGGGGTCCTAAGGGGATCTAAGGACGCCAACGTGCATGTAACGCCCCTGGTGTTCCAGGCGTCCATAAGCTATGGTAACTGTTGTAACCACCATCTTGATATAACATGACGTGCTAAATTCGATGAGCCGTTCTCAAATCATGCAACATGCATGTGAGTTAATTTTTAATATTTTATTTTTAATTTACATCTATACTTAATATTATAAAGCTGAAGAGTTTGTTTTTTTAAACGCTAGGTTCTCAGCAACTACTGGTCCGGTTTGAAAAATTGTTTTTGTGTTTAATAGCTCATTTAATGAGGAAGGTTATAGGCTATATAATATCACGCTATGGCGAAGAGAAGCTGAGCAGTGGCCAAATAAATAAATAAGGGAGTGTCGCTAGACTTCTAGTAAATCTATACAAATATTATGAGTTTGTTTGTATGAACGCTAATATCGCAGCAATTACTGGTTCGATTTGAAAAATTATTTTAGTGTTGGATAGCTCATTTAAAGAGGAAGGTTATAGGCTATACAACATCATGCTACTGCCAATAGCAGCTGAGCAGTGTCCAAATAAATAACGACGGGAGCGAAGTCTCGCGCGACTTTTAGTAAATAAATATATAGATAAATATTACTCTACTGTTAGTATATAAACCATATTTAACTTACTCACCTTTTCCCTCCCTTTCAGGCACACCATTAAGTCCAATAGCATCTCGCTTACATGAGAAAGAATCCCGCGGCGTTCGCAAGTCCACATCAGCTCAGCGAGTAACCGAGACGAGTATAACTACGGACAAGAGGAGGTTCTTCTGTAGGGAGTGGGCTTTCCAGAAGATAGCACATTGTCTGGAGCAGAGGCCTGTTAGCAAGACTTGTGGTGCGCTTATATTGGGTAAGATGGATTGAATTTGAAATTACTCGAAGGTACACCATTATACTATAGAACAGTAAATATAGAGTACAGTAAACTCGGGCTGAAATGAATGTAAAAAGGCTGTCAAATTGTGTTTTAAGATTTATTTCATAATATATTAGTTTATATACAAATTTAGTCATAGTCATAATCTTTATTTCATATAGAGCAAATACATGAAACTTATAAACGTCATATAAAGCAAAAAAAGGTGTCAGTAAATTTGCCTAAAGCCAGTTCACTGACAAGGTTGAGCTCTGAGAAGAACTTGGCAAGAAACTCAGGCCAGCCTTTTTAATCACTATCGTAGTGTAATTTCAATTGGTTACAGTATGGAATAGCGCAGAATGGTACAGAACCAAAACACCATATTAAAATAAATTCAATAAAATTTGGATATATAAAAAAAAAGAAAAGTATGTATATCTTAATTCTAATAATAACTTATTTCTATCACACTATTATTTGTTTAATTGGTTTTACTAGAGCGCAATGTGGTGTTCCGTATCCGGCCTATTAGTTTTACATCTAGAATACTGCGTTCTATCCGCACCATGGCATTGCAAAGTATAGAAGCTAATTATACAAAGATATTGCTTCAGTAAGTTACAATTCACTCTCACTTTTGTGAAGCACGGAGCGCTGGCGCCGATTCGAAATGGATCGTTTTGTGTAAACCCGGCGTTTACGGATTAATGTAACAATTTCAGGTGACGCTGGCAGCGGCAAGACGGCTCTTTGCCAGGAGCTGAGTGAGCCAGGCCAGGGGCCTCAGGCTAGGCAGCAGCGGGCCCTCAATAGAAGACTTCTTGCTCGCCATTTTTTGCAGGTATATGATATACAATTATTTTTTTATTGCCTGAAGTGGTAGACCAACAAAGACTTCCCCCATAGTTTTCCATTTCCGCCTATCCATTGCTTTATTCCACCAGTCTTCTTGGAATTTTTGGTCGTCACTCCAGCGCTTTCTAGGCCTACCTCGGCGATGATATTCATACAATAACTTGTAAGAAGGATAAATAATTAATGTTAGTATTTGCAACTTGCAGGGTCACACAGAAAGCAGTCTACGTCCTGGCGAGTTCGTCCGCTCACTCGCCATGCAGATCCTGAGTCACTCCTCGCGTCGACCTAAAGCTGACAATTCGGATTTATCACCTCGAGACCCTGACACGCCTCATAGTCACAGGTATGTGTTTTATATTATTCATTTATTACTTCTGTGTAGTGACGGATTAAGAAGAAGAAAAGAATTTTAATTAGGTGTTATATCTCATATTATTAAGTAGCAATGCTACTTACTTACGTGTAGATTTAATATACCCCCAATAAAAACTAAGTCAGATTAAGTATCCGTGTAGTGACGGATTTAGAATACATAATGTCACTACCTCATCTCAATCCGTGGGCGTTGTAAAAGGGAGTAAATAACCTTATGCAGACAAGAGCACTGCGAGAAAAGGAAAATTCTAAGCAAACCCTATACCAACCCGCCTGGCCAGCGTGGTATAATAGGCCAAATTCCCTCCACATTCTTTGGAGAAGACCCGTTCCCAGCAGTGGGACATTTATGGGTTGAAATGATGATGATGATAAAGGTTGATGTTTATACTGTATTTATTTTTTGTAGGCGAAACTCAGATGAGGAACGTCTCATCAACAGATTCCGTGAACTTGGTGACGATGGTGAAGAGAGTTCCAAACCACTGCTGGCTGATAGCGAAGGTACTTATATTTTTTTGTTTACTAGTGTTCGCCCGCAGGTTCGCCCGCGTTTTATAATTTATACCTAAACTTATATATGAAAACCGCTTACAATCTTTGAAACCGTCGTAGTATAAAAAAGAAACAAGAAGAAAGAGAAGATCGAAATCCTAGCTACACCATTGATTACTGACGACTTATTTAACAGTTATATAAATTATTTTCAGACCAGCGCACCGACGACGAAGACATGGCGTGCAGCGGACGTCGAACCCGCACCATACACCGCATACACGAGAGGGATGACTACCAAGACATGCACGCCGATGCGCCGCTGTCTAATACTAATGATTCAGAGGTGAGTTTATTATAGCACAGCACTAAGCCATCGTCCATTAATCACGTGATGTTTTTTAGCAATTTTTGTACACTCCTCCCTCCCTGGTTATACGTGATGAGGTTTTAGACCAGAGCAGCGACCTCACGCGTGACATGACATGACATGACATGACGTGACATTACGTGACGTGACATGACATGACGTGACATGACATGGCGCGATTTTAAAGTGACATTTTAACGGGGTTATAATGATATGGAATTACGAGTACACCACCAGCACCACTGGCCACCAATCTCTGTTCACAAGAGTGTCAACTTACAGTAGACTACTGAATATAACTATTCCATGTTAGTTAATTAATATATTCCTGTTTTATTCCACAGCTGCCGGAAATCTTGCCAAGATCCTCGGTAAAACCAAACAATCCATTTGCTTCTGATGACCAGAAGGACGATCTTCGCCTGTACGAGAACCACGAGAACCTCTTCTTACGCAACATATCGCAGCGTCAATCCAAAGAACTACGTAACTCCCGCCTTCTAAGACAGTCTTCTGAACCATTGAGTGAGAAGAAGGGTAGTGTGTTGCAGAAGAGCCTCTCTACTGAGCAGAAGAATGAGAGTTCTGGGGAAGAGAAGAAGATTGAGAATAGCCCGCCTAAGTCTAGGATTCCTGTGGCTAATTTTAGGTGAGATTTATAAGAGTAGGATAGAATATATGATAGAACTAGATGTTGCGCGGGGTTTCGCTCCGCTGGCCACTGCTAGGCTCCTATTCGTCATAACGTGATGCTATATAGCATGTAACCTTTGTTGATAATGAGCTATCCAACACTACAAAAAAAATTGAATCGGATTATTTTATTAATTTATGTATTCTATATTTCCAGATACCCCAACAAAAGCGATCTCCGTTCAGCAGATTCCTCCCCCCTCAAGAAGCCAGACCGTTCCTCCCCTAAACCCGAAGACACAGAGGATCCTCCTGAATACCAGAACATCATCAAGCCGCCTGAAGACCCTGAGCCGGCTGAGAAGGATGTGCCGCCCCCGATACCCAGCCTACCAATAAGTCCTAGGACGTTGATTGCTAATGCCTATTATGATAAGCTGTTGGCTGAACCTCAAGTGCAACAGGTATAGTGAACCCTGTAATTAGATATACAATAAAATAAACAATTAGGATTAGACAGAACTAGGTGGGAGACCCACCCACAAGAGAGTGAATGACGATGAATGCCAGAAAGAACTAGTATGAGGAATGAAAGTGCGAGAAGCGAACGAGCGAGAACTAGAATGCAAGAGTAAAAAGTAGAAAAGGCTCCGACAATATTGGAGGAGTATGGTATTAAAAAAAAAAAGGACAGGTAGGTATAGTGATAAAAATAATTTTATTTAACCTTATGACACGTCAAATCGGCATCTCCGTGCCCTGGACGCCAAGCCATAAAATTCGGTTTTTAAGATTTGGTAACAAAACACATAAAACTAATGATTTAGTAACTTTATCTTGTATTATTATGGCCCTGAGTTTTGTCATCTATAGACGACATCGGCGCTCAGGGCACACTAGTGCTTGTCAAGTATAGATGACGTTGGTGTTCAAAAGGTTAAACACAAAAATGGATGCTAATAATTTATTGTTGCCAACAGATTGATTGATTTTGTAAGTTCTTTATTATCAGAAAGAAAAAGTGTGCAAACATAATTTCACAGCGTTTTTTGTAGACTAAATGCGTCTTTATAAAACATTTGGCATAAGCATAAATAATTGTGTTACTGTGTATAACCAGTTTCAGACCGAACAATAATAAATAAGCACTTCCAAATGATTTCACCATCACTATTGGGATATACATTTAGCTTTTTATATTAGCTATTTGCGATAAGTTCCCACACATTAAAACCAATGTTTAGCTATGTAGGAACAGAGCGCATAATTTATTAAAACTAATACTAGTTTAAAAAATAAGATAAAAAATAAATGAGGGTAAATATACAAGGTTCATAATCCAAAGGATAGTAATTAAATAAATTTGTCGCGTGGACGGCAGTAGCGCTAGCGGCGGCCCGGCCGGTCAGGAGGTAGGGAGGCCTACGTCATCTGTATTCGAGAAAGTAGTGACTGTTGCCAACTGGTTTATATCTAGTGCCATATACGTGCCAGAATTTTTTTGTTTTTTTTTTCTACCACATTTACACAGCGCCATCTAGTCCCAAATTAAGCAATTATATTTGCTTGTGTTATGGGTACTAAACAACTGATATACTACTTAGTACATTTTTTTTGTAAATACACACATATTATAGATAAATTACACCCAGACACAGAACAAACAATTATGCTCATCACACAAAGATTTGTCCTGGGTGGGGATCGAACCCACGACCTCCGGTTTAGTAGTCAGTGTCACTAACCACTAGACCAACAGGCCAGTCATTTTACACACAATTTACACACCATTGCCTGTTAAAGTTCATCTGAGTGACCGTCAAGTTAGATCAGCTTGACGAACACTGGCTTTCCTCGAGGGTACTGACCCCCTTCCGTGTAGTGACGGAATAAGAATACATAATGTCACTACCCCATCTCAACCCGTGGGTGTCGTAAAAGGCGACTGAAGGACTACCTTATGCAGACAAGAGCACTGCAAGAAAAGGAAAATTCACAACAAACCTTATATCAACCCGTCTGGCCAGCGTGGTATAGTAGGCTATACTCCCTCCACATTCTTTGGAAGACACCCTTGCAAAGCAGTGGGACATTTGCGGGTTGAAATTATAAACTGGTTCAGGCTTTTATGCTCTTAAACTGTAACAGAAATAATATCTTTTTCCCAGGCCCTCCTCCCACAAAACTTAGAGAAGAATCCGGATGAATGTTTCAAGAAGGCGCTTCTGTTCCCACTGCTGGAGATCGACCCGCCCAAACAGTGCTTGTTTCTACTAGTCGACGCTATTGACGAGGGAATGTTAGGCGGTGAGTTTGATTTATTCAATAGATAAATCTAACAAGGTATTAGAAGCGATGGTGGCTTAATGGATAAGTGACCGGCGTGTTAAACACACGGTCTGAGTTCGACTCCGACCAGCAGTACCAATGTGGAATTTATATGTACTAGTCAAGTGACTTACCATCTGATATCGGTGAAGGAAAACATCGTGAGGAAACCCATATACTCTAGAGGTAAGTCTAAGTGTATGTCTGATCCACCAACCCGCATTAGGCCAGCGTGAGTGGACAGACAGAAACACAGTTACACTCCCCTATTTTCGTGACGGGGATTAAAAATAAACAATAAACAAAAAAATTTCTTTCTCCAGGTGTATGCGAAGACCGCGACGGCACAGAAGGCTCGACGAGCGTGGCCGGTCTACTGTCAAGACATCAGCATCTTTTCCCGCAGTGGTTACTACTAGTGTGCACCGCTAGGAGACACTGTAGGAATCTTACTAGGATGTTCACAGGTAATTCTATTATCCAACCTATAAAATTCTTTTATAAAAAGTCGGTGTAGTGACGGATTAAGAATACATAATGTCACTACCCCATTTCAACCCGTGGGTGTCGTACAAGGCGACTAAGGAAGTAACTTAAAACAACAAGAGTACTGCGAGAAAAGGAAAAACAACTATACCAATCTGCCTGGTCTGGCCAGCATGGTATAGTAGGCTAAATTTCCTCCACATTGTTTGGAGGAGACCCGTGCCCAGCAGTGGGACGTTTATGGGTCGTAATGATGATAAATACTTCTTACTGGTCTTCTGTCCCTCATTCAATGAGCTGCTCAAAGTAAACTGTCCATTCACCAAGTTACTTTACATACAGAATTTATTTTTTATTTAGTCTGTGTCATCCCACTACTGAGCAAAGGCCTCCTGAACCTTCCACTGCTGTCTATCCAGCCCTATTCCACTAATCCCTGTCAAAGGTATCCAAGCCGTCACACCAGCGTTTTTTAGGCCTGTCTCGACTATGTCCATCTTTCAGGCACAGAATATTGACCCATACAAATGTTGATGAATTGCAGGTTTCCGCAAGATAACGTTGGACGAACTGCAGCGAGCGCACGTGTCCGCCGACGTACAACGATACGTACTCGCCAGGCTGGACACGGAGCCCAGGCTTAGGTCAGTTTCAATATTTACTTTTAATTTACTATAATGCCACCTGGAGGGAAAGCACTCTAAATACTTGAGTTAGATAATTTTACTGAAAGGATAAAATGGAGTTGGAATTTATCACATAGAATTTTTTAGTTTAACTACCTTTGTGGCGCAGTGGAAAGTGTATACGACTGCTGTGCAAGAGGTCCCGGGTTCGATTCCCGGGTCGGGTGAAAATTGTATTGGGCTTTTCTATCATGAAATTCCAGTATTGAGATTTTTCCGGATTTTGGTAAAAAAATTTTCCCGGTAGATGACTATAGGCTCACCCCCTATTTCATGGGACTAAACATAGCCGGCGAAATGTGGGAGTGAAACACCTCTGCCTACCCCTTCGGAGAAAAAGGCGTGATGCTATGTTATGTTTATTTTTTAGTAGATTTTTTTTAGCCAAGAAGGCTTCCAACTTGACTTAACGACTACCACATTAAGTGGTAACCGGAACCAACGGCCTTACGTGTCTTCCGAAACACGGAGACGCTTGAGAATGAAATGAAGTGACGATGTGAGCACCTTAACAGTCACGTCACTGTGACAGTCTAGGTATTGTACGTATTCTGTAATCAATATTTTTTTCTTGCCGTCAGAGCTCGAGTGTCGAGCGACTCAACAGCTGCGGCGGCGGCGGCGGCCGCTTTAGATCACTTGCGAATAAAAAGTGATGGCTGTCTGCTGTATCTAGAGAAGGTATACTTCTATTCAAACTTTATGGCGACACGATGCGCAGGACACAAAATTGGGTATCATCAAAGTCTGGTCAAAATCATGCCAGCAGTTCCAGAGATTAGGTGGAACAAACAGACAGACAGATAAAAAATTGTAAAAAAAATATATTTTAGTATATGTACCGTATATACATTTATATGCGCGTAGTAAAAAGCGGCTATTTTCATCAAGACTGGCCTGTTGGTCTAGTGGTTAGTACCCTGACTGCTAAGCCGGAGGTCGTGGGTTCGATCCCCACCCAGGACAAATCTTTGTGTGATGAGCATGAAGGTTTGTTCTGTGTCTGGGTGTAATTTATCTATAATATGTATGTATTAACAAAAAAAAAATGTATTTAAGTAGTATATCAGTAGTTAGTACCCATAACACAAGCAAATATAATATTGCTTACTTTGGGACTAGATTGCATTGTGTGAATGAGGTAGGTAGGTATCCTAAACTGATATAATTGATTTGTTTTCCCCAGACTGCCTCGGTGGCGCATTGGGAAGTGTATACGACTGCTGTGCAAGAGGTCCCGGGTTCGATTCCCGGGTCGGGTGAAAATGGTGTTCGGTTTTTCTATCATGAAATTCCAGTATTGAGATTTTCCCGGAGTTTGGTAAACAAATGTTCCCGGTTGATGACAATAGGCTCGCCCCCTATTTCATGGGACCAAAAACATAGCTGGCGAAATGTGGGTGTGAAACACCTCTGCCTATCCCTTCGAGGAAAAAGGCGTGATGCTATGATACGTTATGTTATGTTTTTCCCAGGTGCTAGACGGCGTTGCGGACGGGTTCATAGCATTACGAGAGATTCGAGAGATTCCGGGCACCCTCAACGGGCTGTATCTATGGTTGGCACAGAGATTGTTCCATGGACGGCGGTTTACTAAGGTATGTTATATTACTCGGTGGCGCAGCGGGAAATGTATACGACTGATGTGCAAGAGGTCCCGGGTTCGATTCCCGGGTCGGCTGAAAATAATGTTGGACTTTTCTATCATGAAATTTAATATATGTATATTATAAGATTCTAATTTATTGCAAATAATGTATTACATATTATAATTTATCTAATTGTAATTCTAATAATTGATTGTAATTTGTATAATTAGACAATTGATCTTGTAAGCGTTTTGGATGGCACATCTTATAGCTTGTAAGATTATGAATAAATGAATTGAATTGAATTGAATGAAATTCCAGTATATCGTGTGAAAAATGGGCTATCCAACACTTAAAGAGTTTTTCAAATCGGACTAGTAGTTCCCGAGATTAATCAAATAAACAAACTCTTCAGCTTTATATTATTAGTATAGACTAGCTGTTGCCCGTGGTTCCGCCCGCGTGTAATTTGAATTCCGTGAGAGAAAACTTATCTTTCTTGTACTTCATTGAAAATTTTCCCCTGATTTGTGAAAAACAGTAAGGATTCTATCACACGGGAAACAGAGATTTTTAATTTTCACGCTAGATCGGCTGGAAAGATCTGAATGAAACTTGGCATTCAGATAGATCATAATCTGGAATAGCACATAGACTATTTTTATTGACATACCACGCGGGCGGAACCGCTAGTGGAAGCTAGTGTATTATACATTCACGTCTGATCCCTGTAAGAGAAAAAGCAGAAACCATTTTGCCAGAATTATTAGTACTAATACTAATTACCTATGCTTTTTATTTCTTAGGTCCGTCTACTTCTCGATGTACTTCTAGCAGCCCGCTGTGGAGTGACAGAAGAGATGCTCTACAAATGTCTTCTGACCAAAGAGTATAGTGTCACTAGAGAAGATTTTAACAGAAGACTGCATCTTCTTAGAAGGTGAGCGTGTTTTTTTTTTAATATAGTTTGTTAAATATGACTAGGAGGACTAGACAAATGGCAATCTATTCGATCTGTCTCTTCTATCGACATGTCAAATTAGTACATTGATCACGTGACATGTCGATAGCTTATGTCAGAGATGTGTTCAAATGTATTGAAGTGACATGTCATTTACGGCTACGGTAAGGTAAGATTCCAGTGATCATTCCTCCCACGTACGTGCAGGCTCTGGGGTGAACTTCCTACAGCGGTGTTGCCTGAGCGCTATGACATGTCCTTCTTCAAACGAGGCTTAAAGAGAGCTATCCTCTGGAGGTAGGCAGAGGCTTGGCTGTGCCCCTGACATTGCCAACGTCCATGAGCGGCGGTAACCACTTACCATCAGGTGGGCCGCTAGCTTGTCTGCCACTTCAGGCAAAAAAAAAAAATTGTGTAGGCAAATTGAAGCGATTGCCATTTGCCTACGGGGACAAATGTGATTAAGCAGAAAAAGTTTCCGAAAATTAATTTTAAATTAATGAATGTTCTTCTCAACCCCAGGATCCTAGTAATGGAGCGACACACGGGCTACCTGTCCATCTTCCACCACTCGTTCGCCAAGTGGCTGGTGGACGTCAAACACTGTACCCGACGGTATCTGTGCGCGCCTTCCGAGGGACATGCGGCACTCGCTATGTACTACACGCTTGACGCTAAGAGGTTTGTACCTACGTAAGAGAGAAATCCCCCCCCCTCCCTCCCTTTGACGCCGCTGTTTGTTTCTGACGGCGTAGTGCGAGTTTTTGAGAACCTAGTGCATAATAATATAATGAATTTACCAGTGGATTTGTAAGAAGAACAGCCTATGTTATATTTCTTGTATTTTGTAACGATTTGATTCTGTCTATAATACAAATACTTACGTAGTTCAGCTGATACAGTACTTCAACAGATTACCCGAGTCGTCGGGTTTAAACCCCGCACTAGGGTGAAAAGGTTTTTGTGTTTTTAAATTTTTATTTTTCAACAAATTTCTTAATATTTAATGTAAAATGGTGTTTTATTTTTAATTATTGTTACAGATTGTCAGCACTAGAGATTCACAATTACGTGTTCCATATGACGAGTTTGGAACAACATCTGTCTTCGCAAAAGAAAAGTAAAAATAGGTAAAATTTCATTATGTTGTCCTAACTATAAATTATCAATTTGACTGGAAATCTCTCTATACAGAGGCGAGGAGACTCTTGCCCACTAGAGGTTCGATAGCTGGACGGTTTAGAAATATAACGAGTGGACTGTATAATACTTAATGTTTGTAAATCATTAGTCAAAACTGTTACAATAAAGAAATTACATTTATACATAAATAAAACTGTAGAAAATTAGTTTTTGTACATAAAAAAAAAATCAAAAAATATAGCCCACCCTGGCTATATTTTTTGATTTTTATGTTGATTAAAGGACAACCAATAGAACCCATTTCCAGCATTTTTCGAATTTCTGTCTGTTTATTTGTTCGGGCATCACGTGTAATGTACGAAAGCAATGTAGATAACTTTTATACACAACTATTGAGTGTAACTTGAAATAATATTTAGTTTTTACCCACGACGGAACGGAGACGGTATATGCGTTTGGGGTGAGAGGCTGTGTGTTTGTGTGTTCCAACATAATGCCTTATATCACGGAAACGGTTTGACCGATTTAGATGCGGTTTTCTGTAAAGTGTGTGCGGCTCTTGGGGACAGGTTATTAGATAGGTGTTATGTTAATAGCTCGCCAGGGGGCGCTACAATACACTGATTTCGTTGAAACCTTTGTGCCCTCCTATCTTTAAAACGATTAAACCGATTTCGATACGGTTTTCTGTAATGTATTTGTGATTTATCGAGGATGACTTTTGGATACACGATATTGTATTTTTTCGCCAGGGGGCGCTGCAATAGACTAAGCAAACTTATATTTACAGTTATTTGTAAAATAATTAGACCTGTTACTGTATAGGAAAACGTAGCATTGTAGTACTGAGATATTGATTATACTCATGAGGTCTAAAACAATCCCAAGAAAATTCGTCGGAGGCTGCCAATATCATTACTGTTTCTAGTATTAAATATATATTGTAAACTAAATATTTTTAATAATTATGTAGGTATCAAATACATAAAACTGCAATACTTTCGTTCATTTCAAGTCAGGGTATGGCAGCCCCCGACGGATTTTCTTGGGATTGTTTTTACGCTACTTATTATCTTTTCGTCGGGGATTTAAAATAAAGTTATTTAAACCTTTTTATATGTTACGTTTCTTATTTTGTATAGATGTTATCGTCGTGGGTTTTTTCAAAATTTTTAATTATGTTTTTTATTGTTTAATTGCAATCGGTTCATAAATAAAATAGTTACAACAATTATAAGAACCACGCGAACGAAGTCGCGGGCATAAGCTAGTTAAATAATAAAATGCAACTAAGTTGGATGCGGGCGGCACAAAATCGCTCGTTGTGGCGGAAATTAGGTGAGGCCTATGTTCAGCAGTGGACGTCATTGGGCTGATATGATGATGATGATAAAGTTATAAGGAGCGCGAGCGCAGGTGTAGGTTGTCGAGTGTAACAGTTGACTGACGGTTGACGGCCGGTGGAGAGGCGCGCAGCCGATCCCAGCCGAGTGGCCCCGACCGGGCCCGAAGTCTTCAGGCAATGACTCAACACCCACTATTAGGACATCAAGAGCAATGGTGGCCGAATGGGTGACGGAAATGTAAATAATGCGGTCCGAGTTCAAATCCGACCGGCAGTACCAATGTGGATTTCACTTTGTGGAATTTATATGTATATACTAGTCAAGTGACTTACCATCTGCTAACGGTGAAGGAAAACATCGTGAGGAAACCCATACTAGAAGTAATTCTAAGTGTATGTCTGATCCACCAACCCGTATTAGGCCAGCGTGTGTGGATTATAGTCTAAACCTTCCCAGCTCTCTCGATAGACATGAATGGGTTGCTGATGATGAAGAAATTAAAAAGAGTGTTGTGAGTTTCTTGCCAGTTCTTCTCATAGCTCCACCACGTCAGCGAACTGTTCGTAGGCAAATTTGCTGACACTACTTTTCGGATAACCTGATCTTGTGACTTTCATAAGTGTTACCTTGTAACCTAGATAAAAAAAGGCAAAAAAGTTCTCGAGTGGCGGCCACGTATTGGAAAGCGCAGTGTGGGGCGGCCCCCCGCCAGATGGACCGATGATCTGGTAAAGGTTGCGGGTGGCCGTTGGATGCGGGCGGCACAAAATCGCTCGCTGTGGCGGAAATTAAGTGAGGCCTATGTTCAACAGTGGACATCATTGGGCTGATATATGCTGAACCTAGATAAACGAGATTTCATTTCATTTCAAGATCATAAATAATTACCTATATATTGTTACAGTGAACCGCAGACAGACCAGTTGGACCTCCACTCGCTCATACTTCTGTGGGTGTTAGACTCCGGCTGCGACGTGGAGTCAGCTCTTAGGAAGGAGAGTGACTCTCAGACGCCGACACATCTTCTGTTACAGGTAGAGTATACCTGTTTATATATAAAGTTATAATTTGAAACTACACAATACTAAACTATTGTTGTTACTAAACTGCCTCTGGCATGTTTGCGGAGGCGCGCACTGACTGCTTTCATGCGACCATGCGTAAACGATGCGCGTCACTGGTACGCAGAGTGCGGGATAGTTCCAATGTCATCCTGAAGATGATAGGGGCACGATTTGATTGTCCTTTCCTCCGGCACTGTTGTGACAGACATGTTGCAGTAGTTGTCGGAGAGAGATTGTTTTAATGTAAGGTATGTAGGTATTTAGTAATTATATAAATTGACATTTGATTTTATTATTATATATTTTATTGTAAATTATTTTTAATTAATGTATTATTATTATTGAATTCCAAATTTTAATGTATTTATTTTTGTACAACCTGAAATAAATGATTATTATTATTATTATTGTCGTCTTACAAACTTTGTCTAGGTTCATTAAAGTCCTACTGCTGGACACGGGTGTCCCTCAAACAATGTGGAGAAAATTTAGCCTACTATACCACACTGGCCAGACGGGTTTGGTATAGGGTTTGTTTCGAATTTTCCTTTTCTCGCAGTACTCTTGTTTGCTTAAGGTTGCTTGACCCTTAGTCCTCATTTACGACACCCACGGGTTTGGATGGTGTAGTGACATTATGTATTCTTAATCTGCACGGATAAAGTCACCGTGGCGCAGTGGTTAAGGTGGTCGCCTCGCCACTACATCGCCGTGCTGGGTGACGTGGGTTCGATTCCCACACGAGACAAATATTTGTGTGATTCATAGATATTTGTTTCTTGTCTGGGTGTACTTTGTGTCCGTTAGTTTCATGTTTGTAAAGCTCCCCGCGACACAGGGCTTGTACCCTAGTGCGGGCGTTGTCTTTTAAATAAAAAAAAAAAGAAAAGTTAGACAACAAAAATTAAAATAAATTAAATTTCCTTGCGAAGGCTTTTTTCCGATTCTTAATACAATTTTGATTTTTGTTTATTATGGCTAGATGTATTGTATATCTGATTACAATGATCTAGAACAGGGTTTTCCAACCTTTAGTTAGCTGAGCGTACCCGAACCCAAAATAATATTTATAAAATTAAGAAACAGACTTTTTTATCAACAATTTTTTATTTGATATTAGGTATAATACCTACAGATACGACATATTATTATAACTTTTTCGGAAATGTAAACGTACCTATTACGCCCCCCCTCCCGCAGACATTTTTCTAGGTCCCCCAAAGGGGGCGTGCCCTCCTAGTTGATCTAGAACAATGTTTATAAGACGACTTGAAGTGCACGTTGTATACTTGGCTGTTACTCTGTGACCGTGGCGTAGACGTTGAGGTGTTCGTCTCTCGCCACTTACACACGTCACTGATTCCTACACGAGACAAATGTTTTTATGATTAATAGATATTGCTTTCAAATCTCGGTGTACTTAGTATAAATTATGTTTGTAAAGTTCCCTCGCGACACAGAGATTATTTCCCAGGCTATTTACTTTTTGAGTACAAAATATTATATGATAAGTTATTGTTACAGCAAACAGACACGAAAATCGAAGAGAAAGATGGCGACCCAGACTCCGAAGGAAAGGAGTCTTTGTCAGGTGAGATACATTATAATATATTCTTACGCAGCTAGCCTTCTGGGTACATTTCCGTGTGACAATGATGCCGACGAATACTTTAAAGCCTAACCCCCATTACCCTTTTATTTACCCGACTGTCAGGACGGGTATTATTTTTCGCGCGTATCGTGTATGTTTGTAAGTTTTATTCCCACGTTTCTTCCAAACGACTGAATGAATTTGGACAATTAAGGTATCGTTAGATTCTTCTCAGAAACCCAAGTGTCCTTAGATAGGTATTATAAAAAAAAAGACAAAACGGCAAACGTTTGGCGCCAATTTGTAAGAAGTTTTTTTTAACCAAACTCAAATGGAGATTACAAATATATATTACATATATTTCAATTTAATAACGAATAATAATTACAACCATTTTTCGGTCTTTTTAGTGCGTTGCTGTTATCTGTTGATTTTTTGCAGTCGAGTTATTTAATTTTTTTAATTATATTTACTTGTTAATTTTATTTAGTTTATTACTATATATCCTCGTGTCAAGAATCCTTGACATCATCATCATCATCATATCAGCCCAACGACGTCCACTACTGAACATAGGCCTCACCTAATTACACGACATTAGCATACGATAGGTAAATTGGCTGTCACACAATAAAGAAGTTTTCAATTTGAACCAGTAGTACCTGAGAATTGCACCTTCAAACAAACGACACAAAAACTCTTTCAGCTTAGTAATAATACTAGAAATCGCGCGGGGCTTTGTTCCCGTCGTTCTTTATTTGGCAACTGCTCAGCTCCTATTGCACGTAGCGTAGTGTTAAATAGCGTACGTTATTCAATGATAATACGGCAAAACAATTTTTTGAAATCGGTTCTGAAGTTTTTAAGTTTATTCGTTACATACAGAAATACAAATCTTTCCTCTTTAATATTAGTATAGATATAGAAGTATATATTGCTTTAAAAGGACTAACGGGTAAAGTTACAGATAACGTAATTATGCATTTATATTTTCTGTAAATAGGTCAATGTACATGTACAATGCAATTTAATGATAAAATGTGAACTTTGAAATACTGAGCGATGGTGGCTGAATGGATAAGGGATCGGCGTGCAAATCATGCGGTCCAAGTTCAATCCCGACCAATACCAATGTAGATTCCACTTTGTGGAATTTATATGTACTAGTCAAGTGACTTACCATGTGCTGACGGTCGGACGAGGAAAACATCGTGAGGAAAGCCACATACACTAGAAGTAATTCTCTGAGTATATCTGATCCACCAACCCGAATTACGCCAGCGTGTGTGGATTATGGCCTAAAACCCTCTCAGCTCTCTAGATAGAGGAGAGGATACCCGAGCCCAGCTCAGTGGGACTTAATGGGTTGCTTAAGGTGCCGTAGGTTAAATTCCCTCCACATTCTTTGGAAGAGACCCGTGTCCAGCAGTGGGACGTTAATGGGAAAAATTATGAATGTCACTAGCCTATTTCAACACATGGAAGTCCAACAAGCCGACTAAGGGACTTAAGCAATAAGAGCACTGCGAGAAAAGGAAAATTAAAAACAAAACCCAAAAACCTATATTATGCGATTTAAATAAGAATGGGACTTTTGATTTGAAGACAACTTCATACCTTACAAGTAGGGTGTACAAAAAACGAAACACATTACTAGTACATAGGTACTTTTTCAGTTTAAAGATGTTTATTTTCTGAATAAGTAGTGGTAGTAAGTAATAACAACGAAATAAAACTATAACAAAAATAACAATAACAATTAAATTAACACTTGTAACAAAATAACTTAACGAAACGAGGTAATTTTATGCCTATTTTATTTCTGCTAGCTGTACAAAAATGAGCACAATCGGCTGAAGTTTGCGGCAAATACTGTCAAGTGCGATCCCATATTTATTTAAATCGCATAGTACCAACCGGTCTGGCCAGCGTGGTATAACTAAATTCCCTCCAAAGTGTTTGGAGGACCCGTGCCCAGCGGTGGGACGTTTATGGGTTGAAATGATGATGATGATAGGTTATAGTAGGTATATATCCTGTTCTGCGTTATGTGTTTCCCTATACACCGATAAAGTTGGTTTTTATAAGTAATTACCATTGTTAGCGGTTTTGTTTGAGGAAATAATTACTATATTAAATTAAATAGAAATACGTCTGAGTTTAAATGTAGGACATGACTTATACAATGCTAGCTGATACGGCAAACGTTGATGTGCCATATATAGGGTGTCCTGAAACTCAACGTCAAGCGGCTACTGGGCGATGGTATAGGCTGTTCTGAAAAAAATATTTGAAAAATCCATGTCATTTGGTTCAGTATTTTTTAGTGTTAATTATAGCCCATTTATCGAAGAAGGCTATAGGGTATATAGCATCACGCTATGGCAAATAGGAGCTGAGTAGTCGCCAAATAAAGAAATACGGGAGCTAAGCCCCGCGTGACAACTAATTTACTTATATATACGAGTACATGTCGTCACCACATAGAACTACAATCATCATTTTAACTAGAATAATCACTGTAGGCTTATTGATTCATCGTAGATAAGGCTAAAAATATCTTGTTCTTAAAATCTATATAAAGAAAAATTGATTGCCGAAAAGTATGTGATGGATTCACGTGAGAACGGCTCGACCGATTTGGCTAATTATTGATTTGTTGTATTTGCTATTGTCGAGGCAAGGCATGTATGTAAGAATATACAAAAAAAATTGTGGTCAATTTAAAATTTTTCATTTTTAAATCTCCAAATAAACATTTGAAAATGGAACATTATTACGAATAATAAAATATGGCTGTACCAAGTTTGCCGGCTAGTCTATGCAAATAAATAAAATTGGAGTGCCTGTTTGTAATATTAAAATAACCGCTTTTGATCTGATTGATTTTGGAAAAAGTATCAGGGTTCCGTAAAAAAAAACTCCATGAATGCGGGATTAGTTGTCCACGCGAACGAAGTCGCAGGTACAGCTATGTAAAATAAAATTGTCGATAAAGTTAAAGAAAGCCGATTCTCCTGGTACTGTCATGTCCTGAGATGAGAGCTATGCTGTGGAGAGGCTCCTAGTCATTCCCGATCGACGCCGAGGACGACCACCTATTATAACCTATCATCATCATGTCAACCTATAAAAGTCCCACTGCTGGGCTGAATTCCCTCCCCATTCTTTGAAGGAGACTCGTCTTCAAAGAATGGGGAGGGAATTCAGCCTACCATATCATGGATTTTCCTATTCTTCGCAGTATTCTTGTCTGCTTATGGTTTACTCCCTTAGTCGCCTTTACGACACCCACAGGTTGAGATGGGGTAGTGACTTGAGTGTGAGTGAATCTGACTGCACGGACAAGCCAGAACAGAGTTCTCTGGCGCAGTAGTATAAGGAGACCCGACTCCGGATATACCGAAAAGAGGGTTGGCCAAAGAAGAAGAAAAAACTAAGCGGGTTCTTACTTGTTAATAAAAATCGGGTAAAAACAAGACACATAGATACGGGTCGAATAAACAACCTCCCTTTTTTGAAGTCGGTTAAAATATTGCATCAGTTCGCAACTAGGTTGATCGTTAGATAAGGGAAGATTTATATTAGACCGGGCCGTGCCCGGGGTGTGCCGTGTGCGTGGCCCGGTGGGACGGGGCACGCATTTAAAATGTTAAATAAATTTAGTATGAAGCAGTAGTATGAAGCAGCAGAACAATGCATCATCCGTGTCCCGTCCGGGCCCGTTTACTAACGTACGACGCTCGTCTACACCCCGGACACGGCCCGATCTAATAAAAATCATCCCTAACCGGGTTCTTGTTCGCATTGTCGTGGTATAAAAAAAAGTGTTAAGAAAATATTATTAAAGTCGGTGAAAAACACGACACATAGGTACGGGTCGAATATACAACCCCTTTTTTTGAAGTCGGTTAAAATATTGCACCCGTATTCAACTAGAGTTGTTCGTTAGATAAGTATAATATTTATCAAATAAATATTATTATCACTTCATGTAACTGACCTAACTATTTTTCACATTAATTATTCAGTTATGCGTAATTTTGTTATCTCATCCTGTATCGTATACCGGTTCTGTTTTATGGGTTTGCCTGAATCATATTCAATTATACGTGACTCGTCTCCGCCCGCGACTTAGCTCGTAATTATAGGTGAAAATAGGTACCTACTAAAATTATATTCCTATTTAAACCTTCCTTATGAATTACTCTTTATTGTGAAACCGCATCAAAGTACGTATGTTACTATGCAAGAGAAGGAAACCCCGAAGGAAACATCGTCGGGCCGAGTGACGCGGGTTCTATTCCCACACGGGATAAATTTAAATATTTGTGTGTTTTATAGATATTTGTTTCGAGTTTATGTGTATTTTGTGTCCTTTAATTGTATGTTTGTAAAGTCGCCCGCCATACAAGGCTTTTATCCTAGTGAGGGCGTTGTCTTCTATAGATATCTAAAAAGGTAACCTGATTTAATATTTACTAGAAGTCGAGCGGGGCTTCGCTACCGTCGTTTTTATTTGGCCACTGCTCTGCTCCTATTGGCCGTAGCGTGGTGTTATATAACCTATGTTACTCAGTGATAATGTAGCTTAAGTTTCTAGTCCATTAGTTTTTAAGTGTTTTCGTTACATACAAAAATACAATTTTTTCTCTTTATTATATATATAGAATATATATATATATATATATATATAGAAGTAATGATATACGAGTGGCCTGTTGGTCTAGTGGTTAGTGACCCTGACTGCTAAGCTGGAGGTCGTGGGTTCGATCCCCACTCAGGACAAATCTTTGTGTGATGAGCATAAAGATTTGTTCTGTGTCTGGGTGTAATTTATTATAATATGTACCTATGTATTTACAAAAAAAAATTATCAGTTGTTTAGTACCCATAACACAAGCAAATATATTTGCTTACTTTGGGACTAGATGACGCTGTGTGAATGTGGTAGAATATTATTATTATTATATAGATAGAATTTAATTATTATTTTAATATTTTTTTATCCACCAACCCGCACTAGGCCAGCGTGAGTGGATTATGTCCTAAACCCTCTTAGCTCTCTAGATAGAGCAGAGGAGATCCGAGCCCAGCAGTGGGACTTAAGGGGTTGCTGATGATGATGATGATAGATAGAATTTTCGTTTATATAAAATAATTAGATGGATTCCTGAGGACATGTGCTTAAAAAGCTAATCAGTCACAGTCATTAAAATATTCTAACAGGAAATTAAAATGTATGACGCAAAAACATACCAACCAAAAAACAATTTGATATTAGTGAATAACCAAATAGCGTGGCCCTTATCTCTTTGACTTAAAGTTCAATATGCAATAATCAAATTATTAGGAAAACTTATGAATAATGTTTTTCAGTACAACTGTTTCACGGGCGTTTGTCGCACGTGTACTTCGTAATTATGTTTGTTATATTAATTATAAATATAGGTTTCTAAATACTGTTATTTGGAAAGATTTAAATGGTGAAAAGTGAATTCAATTAAAATTGATATGATATTTTTAATTACGAAACGAGAGGACCTATTAATACGTGAAAAATAAAGTCCCGGCTCCCATTTTTAAGAATTTGCAAATGAGTTTGGACAAGTGTGGAAAGATAAAGATTTTTTACTAGTTTTTTTTTCCTAATTAGACATATTAGAATAATGATTAAGGGTCACTCACGTAAGGAAGTTGAGACTGTTTCGGTTCCTTTAGGGAACCATCATTAGGGTGAGTGCGCGACTTTAGCCGCCGCGCCGCGTCGTACACTTCTTTTTTCTGTTTTGGAAGCATAATTAAATAATCATATAGAGATGTATAAAAACGTTGATATAAATTATTGTGATGAAAAGGATTGGGTGTACAGTTCTTATTACCACTATACTGGAACTAAGGGTAAGTGAACTAGCTAATTCGATTTTCTGAACATGCATTTCGACCCGTAAGGTGTTAAATAAAAAATATATTTATTTCAGACCGAGATCCATATACAATTATGTTTTTTTTTTATTGGGTAAACAAACAATATCACATAATGTACTTATACATAATGATACATAATATGGGTAATTGTGATATCCACACCGTTTACCACAGATAGGTATATGATCTAGACGTATAGTCCAGGAAACATAATTTGGCCATTCGTCGTCTTCACCAAGATTGCTTTGGCAATACTGTTGTATTAAGAATATGATAATAGAACTGTCGTCGATCTCCAAACGGAGAGGGTAAAGTTAGTAATAATAATATTCTACCACATTTACACAGCGCCATCTACTCCCAAATTAAGCAATAACATTTGCTTATGTTATGGGTACTAAACAACTGATATATTACTTAATACATTTTTTTTGTAAATACAAACTTATTATAGATAAATTACACCCAGACTCAGAACAAACCTTTATGCTAATCACACAAAGACTTGTCCTTGGTGGGGATCGAACCCACAACCTTCTGTTTAGCAGTCAGGGTCACTAACCACTAGACCAACAGGCCAGTCATATAGATAAACAAACAATTAATAAATCGCCATAAGTTGCCACCATCTGACGCACCAGGTAGTTAAAAACGGTAAAATAAAATTATACAATATACTTAATAGAAATCCGGAAAATAATTGTTGTTTATAAACACCTCCTGTTTTTAAACAAATTAAATGAAAATCATCCTCATTTTCTTCAATATTTTTGTATCTTATGCGTTGTTTGGTAACAAATGAGTTAAATCAAATAATAAAATATAATTAATTTATATTTGTATTAATTTAATTAATACAAAGCGGTAGCATTTTGTTTACAAATATTCAACAGGCAATTTGGGTCGAGTATAATTAATTGTATTCTTTAAAGAGGTTTGAAGTCGGTTTATTTAGAATTTTCTAGATATCTTCTATACTATAATGTTATAAAGTTGAAGATTGTTTTTTGTTTGGTTGAACGCAATAATCACAGGAACTGTATTACTGGTTCGATTTGAAAATTTTTTTTAGTGTTCAATAGTCCGTTTATAGAGTAAGGCTACAGGCTATAAAACGTTACGCTACGGCCAGTATGAGCTGAGCAGTGCCAAATAAAAGAACAGCTAATAGTATTCATCGTCATTTCATCCCATAAACGTCCCATTGTTGGGCACGGGTCTCCTCCAAAGATTGTGGAGGGAATTTAGCCTGCTATACCATGCTGGCCAGACGGGTTGGTATAGTTTGTTTCTAATTTTCCTTTTCTCACAGTGCTGTGTCTGCATAAGGTTACGACACCCACGGGTTGAGATGGGGTAGTGATATTATGTATTCTTAATCACTACACGGATATAATAGTAGTATATTAAATACATAATAATTAATGTTTACATTAAATATTAAGCAATTTCCATCGCTTTGGTTTAACATTTCATATAAATGCTAAACAAGTAATGGAAAAATTCAAACCCACGACGGGACTTGAACTTAAAATAATTAATGTGTCCATTACAGAACCAACACCTTTAGAAACAATAATGCCGGAGTTGATAGCCGGGGAAACAGCAACAAGATGGCCGCGAGATCGCCGCGTGTTGATAGCGCTGTTGGAGCTAAGTCGAGCTGATTCTGTACCTCCTGAGGCAACCAGGGATCATATACTTGTGAGTTTTTTTATATTTTGCTATATATTAAGAGCGTTTATACTTATGAACGGTAACGTCGCAATTTAGTGTCTTATTTCGTGGTTTTCAATACACTTTTTGTAATTACGTGAACGTGTATTAAATAAAAAGTAAGTATACGTAATGGTTATAGTTATTTTACTATCAAAAGAACGCACTGCAAGTTCCAATGTGTTATTTTTTACATTTGATTTTTCATTTTTTTGACCATTTTTGACATTTCACTTTTCACCAAATTCTAAAAATTGTATTGAAAATAATAATATTTCTAAAATATGGCTCCGATTAATTAATGAAAATTTAAAACCACGAAATTTGACTACGTTACCGTTCATAAGTATAAACACTTTTAAGGGTTAAATCAGATATAGCCGCACAGAACCGCACTTTCTTTTTATTTATATTATTTATATATTTTTTTTTTTATTCTGACTACAAACAGTTATTTACAAAAATATGTTTTTTACAGTTTGAAGTATAGACCTTACGTTATTAAATATAATTTGTTAACAGCTATCTAGCGAGCAGCCTTTAGAAAGCGAAGAGAAGATCGAAACAGCAGAAGAACAAGAGGATGCTGTGCCATTAGATCCGAACGCTGTTCATGAATTAGCTGCTAAGGGGGACGACGAGGCATTGGCTGCGTTGCTTAAGGTGAGATTTTCATATAGGTTTAACCCTTTGAACGCCAGAGACGTCTATACACGTAAAATGAAAATGTGCTCACCACGCCAATGACGGCATGGCACGTCAAAAATGTACTGTATTTTAAAAGCTTTGCGCTCAAGGCACGGCGATACCGATTTGACGTGGCGGTCAAAAGGTTAACTTTCATCATCATAAACGTAGTGCTGGACACGGGTCTTTGGAGGAGTCCAAAGAATGTGGAGGAAATTTAGCCTACTATACCACGCTGGCCAGACGGGTTGCCATAGGTTTTGTTTTGAATTAACATTTTCTAGCAGTACTTTAGTCTGGTCTGTTCTGTCTCCCTTGGTCGCCTTTTACGACACCTACAGGTTGAGATGGGGTAGTGACATTTTGTAGTCTTAATACGTCACTACACAGATGTTCAGTTCCACTTTACTTAAATAGAAAGTGTAAATGCCATTCACCCGATTATAATATCAATCATCATCATTTCAACCCATAAACATCCCACTGCTGGGCACGGGTGTATTTAATTTATAATTTTTCTTATGTCGATATTAGGTGATATTAAGCTGTTACTTCTTGTTATACTTCAAAATAATCCAAAATATCAAAAGCAAAGTAAATTGGTTAATATTTAATAATAATAATCCATTTATTTCGGGATTGCATAGATCCCATCCAACCTTACAGACTACATATGTTTATTAATCTTAATTTATAATTAGGTAGATACACACACTTCGGCAATTAACAATTTAAGAGCGTATTTACAAACAGAGTGGCCACGTCGCAATTTAGTGTCACAAATATAGCTCCGATTAAATAATAAAAATTGAAAACCACTAAATATGACACATTCTGTTTGTATATACGCTCTTAATGTAAATAAGAAATATTTATTTCCCCCACAGCGCTACCCAACACTAGTAGAAGCGACAGACGCGTCGGGTGGCACGGCGCTGCACGTGGCGGCTCGCTCGGGGCGGCCGCACGCCGCTCAGCTGCTGTTGCGGGCCGGGGCCAGGCCTGACGCTGCCGATGCTGATGGCTGGAGCCCGCTTAGAGCTGCCGCGTGGGCTGGACATACTGAGGTAAATAGAATAAGCCGAACAGTAAAAATGCAATAGATATTATACACAGTAAACCCGCACTTATCTTAAGATTAGTGCAGTTCCCTACGTCAAGCAATAAACAATATAAACAGTTATAAATGTTCCTGATTCTGAAAATCAACATTAACCAACTTTTATCCGTCATTAAAAGTCGAAGTGCAATGGACGCTATAAGACGTCGTTGGTGTCTCATCAAGTTATTGAATGACGTTTTAACACGTCCTTGGCGGTCAAAGGGAAGAAACAGTGGTAGAAACTTTTTTATGTAAACTATTATTCGTCGTTATTTATTTGGCCACTGCTCAGCTCCTATTCATCATAGCGTGAAGTTATATAGCCTATAACCTTCCTCGATAAATGGGCTATCCAAAACTAAAAGAATTACAAGTAGTTCCTGAGATTCTAGCGTTCAACAAAAAAAAACTCAAAGTCAAAGTTAAATCTTTTTATTTATTTGGATCACATACATTACCACAGATTAAAATTAGTATATACGTTTGGTTCTTATCTATGTAATATTTATGTTATTTTATTTATATTTTTTTTGTATCGAGGCACACATATTGTTTTATTTTTGTTATTTTTTAATTTAGGATAAGCATCCGTTCGTCACACCAAATAGGCCCATTTGAAAATCAGCGCCGGGCACTTGTGCTCGGCATTATGCTGAAATGGTGCCTATTTGGTACAGACACGGGATTGTTGTTTGTTTTGTATCTGTTTTATCTATATATTTGTTATTTAGTATGTCTTGTGTTTGTACCAAATAAATGTTTTCTATTTCTATACATGATACTTACGAACGTCATACAAAGACAAAAAAAAGGTGTCAGTAAATTTGCCTACGGCCAGTTCACTGACAAGGTTGAGCTCTGAGAAGAACTTGGCAAGAAACTCAGGCCACTCTTTTCATTCGCCATAGTTGTTACAATTTTAATTGGTTACAGTTTGAAATATCACAGAAAGTACAGAACCAAAACACCATACTTAATCAAATTCAATAAAATTTGGTTAATAATATGAGAAAATAATAATACAGTGGCGACACTGCGGTCCTGAATGCCCCTGAGAGTCGGTCTAGGCCTCGTCTCCAGCACGTCTTTGTTGGTTGACTGGAGTAGATCTCCAAGAGTGTCCATAAGACTCTCAACTCTGGCTTGCCTTAACCAGCTGACCAGAGAGGGGTCGCCAGAGCTATATGCTCGGGGGTGGAAGTGTCATTTTTCAATGGCATAGTTACGAGGAAACCCGCTCCGGGTCTCCGCTTGGGACCCGCGATGGCGAAATCGGCGCCGCACCGCTCGACACCCCTAGCCGCGCACTACGGTGTTGCCCTGAGACCCGTGGACTTCGGCCCATGTCGGTTGTGGAAGGGGCCCATCTAGTGTAAGGCGAGTCACCGTTTGCCCAAATCCTCATTTAACATCATATATTCACCGCTGGAGGAGGCAAGCAGGCGACGTTGTTCCCGTATACCAGATATCACCATTCCACCGAACACCCAAACCCATAGCCCAACTTTATTTGATTCCATAACATTATACAATAGCTTTACACTTACCAGTGACAAATCATAGCTGTACTACAATAGTGCAGCTGTGATATGGCAGTGGTAAGTGTCTCATCTCATTCTAAATTAAAATTCTTTAAGAGCCTCTGCGTGTTGGACCTATGTCCCCGCGTAAGCCTTCCAAAAGGACCGGGTATACTTCTCACCTTAGAGAGAAGTATAGCCGTGAGAAAAGAGACATAATAATACTACACTATTAATATATACTCTTGTTACAGGTGGTCGAAGTGTTGCTAGAATTCGGTTGTGACGTCGATTGTGTGGATGCTGATAACAGAACAGCTTTGAGGTAACATTTATTAATTTCCTTATGTATTAACAGTTGAAAATAGTTCTAAGTTAAGATATACATGTAGGCTATTTTAAACTTTATAATAACATGCATAAGACGGAAATTGCCATACAGTGAAATCATTTATCTCGTTTTATTCTGATACTAAGTATATATGTAACTTTGTTATTCCAGACTGTAAACTATCTCCTCTTACTACAAAATGCGGACTAAGCATTAAACCAGGTTTAAATTGACAACTTTGAGACTGAAACAATGGCTTATGTCAATTTAAACCTGGTTTAATACTTAGTCCATATTTTGTTATTTTCAGCCGCATTTTTTTTTCCTAATTAATTTCGCTTTTATAATATTAGTATAGCATTTTTAAACTCACTTCAAATTTTAAGTCCCCTCAACTTCAACTTCACTTATAAATTTTAATTTCCCTCTTTCTCCCACAGAGCGGCAGCATGGTCAGGTCACGAAGCCGTGGTCTCCCGTCTTCTAGCAGCCGGTGCAGACCCTGATAAAGCTGATGCCGAGGGTCGCACCCCCCTCATAGCAGCCGCGTACATGGGACACGCGGAGATAGTCAGAGCGCTGCTGGACGCTGGCGCCAAGATCGATCATGCTGATGAGGACGGTGAGTAGTCATGAGTAGCTTTGAGAAGGATGTTATATATGTAACATAGGTTTTACCCCTTCGGAACAGCAGCGTGTTTTTATTCTTTTCTGTCATTTACTGCCGCACTCAGAGACGTCAATTAGCAGTAATCTGTCATTAACACAATTTTGTCATTGAATAATCGTCTTTAGGCGTATAGACCTAAGTATTACACGTTTTTACTCGACTGACAGGAAGGGTATTGTTTTTCGCGCGTATCTTGTATGTTTGTAAATTTCTATATTCCCACGTTTCTTCCAAACGGCTGGATGGATTTCGACAATTAAGGTATCGTTAGATTCTTCTCAAAAACCCAAGTGTCCTTAGATAGGTATTATAAAAAAAAAACGGTGGACTTTTGGCGCCAAATTGTAAGTAGTTAATTTTTTTTAACCAAACTTATCGAGTAGAGTATTAAAATAAATGGAATCAAATGGAGATTACACATATACATATGTTATATATTTAAATTTAATCAGAAATAATAATTACAACAATTTTTCAGTCTTTTTAGTGCCTTGATTTATCTGTTGTTTTTTTGCAGTCGGGATATATTAGTTATATTTATTTGTTACTAAATAAACTTTAAAGTAAAGTAACGTCTCTGAATACGGCACTTAGACTGGTATGTACTAGAGCGAAATAGAGAGTGAGAGTCGAGCGCACTCTCGCTCTAGTAAATGAAGGTTCCAAGTGAGAGAACGGTATAGAAACGAGCCTGAATGTATGTGTGTTGTGTGTCAGGTCGCACGGCGCTGTCGGTGGCGTCGCTGTGCGCGGGCGGCTGCGCGTGCGCAGCGCTGCTGCTGGAGCGCGGCGCCGACGTGGCGCGCGCCGACCGCGACCGAGCCACGCCGCTGCTCGTCGCCGCCTTCGAGGGACACACGTTAGTATACTGCACACTTCTGTATGAGGGGGCGTATACGTGACCGGAATCTCCACTTTGCACCTAAAAAACTGGACCACGTGGTGGAACTGGACCACGTGGTGGAAATGGACCACGTGATGGAACTAGATCACGTGGTAGAACTGGACCACGTGGTTGAACTGGACCACGTGGTTGAAATCGACCGCGTGGCTAGACCACGTGGTTGAATTAGACTACTAGTTCACGCGATCGTTACAATAGCTGGCGTAATATGAGTGTGAAATATCTCTGCCTGTCACTTCAAGGATAAAAAACGTAATGCAATGTTTTTTTTGACAGCGAGATCTGTGAGCTGCTCTTAGAAGCGGAGGCGGATGTGGAAGCGAGTGACGCGGCCGGCCGGACCGCGCTGTGGGCGGCCGCCGCCGCCGGGCACGCGCGCGCCTTGCGACTGCTGCTGTTCTGGGGGGCCTGCGTCGATAACATGGACGCTGACGGCAGGACTGTGCTGAGTGTCGCTGCTGCACAAGGTACGTCACATAAGAGTTTTTTTTTTTTATTCAAGAAACATACAGTCATTTACAAACAAAGTAAAATACAAAGAAATTTACAAAAAGACCAAAGAGTTCCATTCCAAATTAATTTTAACACATACATAAAAATACAACACAAAAGGTATAAATAATATCTACTTATTTTACATAAGAAATCATCTAAGATTACTACACAAATAATGATGAACAGAGACAAAATTTATATATACTTAATATTAAAGTGTGAAAAACATAAATACGGCAATATTCAGCGTGATCTGTGAGTCCATTATAAGTTTGTTAAAGATTTTTTTCCCTTCCCTAAGCAAAAGACATATCAGAAGCCCATGTATCAGTGGTTCTTAAAATGTCTTCTACAAACAACAGGCAATTTGTTGTCATTCATTTCTAATATCAAACAAAGACAATAATAATCGTCAAAACACTAATATTGATTGATATTTTTTCCTTTTTTTTTGTTATTTGTTTGACTACTATATTTTACTGTGTGAATACTTTTTTTAATAATTTCTTTTTAAATGACAACGCTCACGCTCGTAGTCTCGTACTAATGAACAAGTTGTCCTGTGTGGGAGGAGGGGGGGGGGGAATTTAATTAACAATAATTCAACGAACTCATAGTATTTACAAGCACTACTGTCAGTTTTCGGTACAGCGAGGGATCTCCTGCCCACCATCATATCGTCTAATAATTATTATTATGATAATATTTGTACGGTTTCGCACACTTGAACAGATTGGTTTTAGTGGAGTGTGTAGAGAAAGATCACAGCACGTTTACACTTAGTTTATTTCGTAGTTAAGTTACACGTAAATGGACTGATAACTAATCTTTACTCTAATGGTAGTTGTTTGTCACACTGTTTAATGCACACTGAGTAAAATATATTAATTTTAATAATTATACATAAATTATGACGCACCGCATAGTAAAGGTCGCGGCCGTCAGCAAATTATGTACAGTGACTGTACTGAGACTGTACAATATTATTAACTAAATAATATTTTGCAGGCAACGTGGAAGTCGTACGACAATTACTGGACAGAGGGTTGGACGAACATCACAGAGACAACTCGGGCTGGACGCCCTTGCATTATGCTGCTTTTGAAGGTATGAAACTCAAATTTTTTTGAAGAAAAAATAAACGAGAAGCTCGCCTTGTCATTGAGTAGGTACTTGATGTAGAATATGACATTTTAGGTCGGCGAGTTTTTGTTCTATGTGAACTTGTGAAGGCGATATTATCGAATACAATAATTGTATTCGAGTTTCTCACCGTGCGAGTAACTCTTTCCATGTAAATGAGTCTTTATAATTAATTGGCCTGTTGGTCTACTGGTTTGTGACCCTGACTGCTAAGCCGAAGGTCGCGCGTTCGATTACCACCCAGGACAAGTATTTATGTGATGAGCATGATTGTTTGTTCTGTGTCTGGATGTAATTTATCTACAATATGTATGTATTTACAAAAAAAAATATTTAAGTAGTATATCAGTTCTTTAGTACCCATAACACATGTAAATATAATTGCTTAATTTGGGACTAGATGGCGCTGTGTGTATGTGGTAAAAATATTATTATTAAATGATGATTTGTCTTTCTTAGGACACATCGAAGTATGTGAGGCTTTACTGGAGGCTGGTGCGAAGGTAGACGAAGCAGATAACGATGGCAAGGGGCCTCTGATGCTGGCTGCTCAGGAAGGTCACACGAGGCTGGTGGAACTGCTGCTCGATACGTGGGGGGCGCCGGTAGACCAGCGCGCTCATGATGGGAAGACCGCTTTTAGGTAGGTGCAGCTTTTTTTTACTGTGAACTCCCTGATGTATAATTCACCCATTAATAATATAATATTAATACCTAAGTGTAACACCCCCTTATTACAAAATACGGACTAAGCATTAAACCAGGTTTAAATTGACAACCTTGACACTAAAACTTAGTCCATATTTTGTAATAAGAGGGTGAAACAATGACTTATTTATTTATTTATTTATAACTTCATACAAAAATTTTGTACAGGCGGACTTAATGCCTTTAGGCATTTTCTACCAGTCAACCTTAGGGTGATGCAGAGAAATGAATGAAGTAGGTGCATAAATAAACGTACCGATAGAATTAGGCAAATTTAATAATACACACAATTCTTAAAGTAAATATAGATGAATATTTATATACATAGATAAAATTATATACCTATAAATAGAATAAAAATACATAAATACTATAAACTAATTATAACAATAAATATAAAGAGTATATGAATACATACGTGAATACATACATACTATGCTATATTATAATATAACGATGAGTGAATTTCCAGTATTATACTGCCACACTATTTAGTCAAAAATAGTTCGTGGACCTTCTTCTTAAACACATGTCTTTACACTTATGTCAATTTAAACCTGGTTTAATACTTAGTCCATATTTTGTAATAAAGGGTAATAAAGTTTAAAGACACTACTTTTGTGAATACGTTCAGTGAACTGCAGAACAAAACTGCGTTTATATCTACAGATATAGAACGTGGCGTTTCAGACAAAATAATAGTCTTTTTTTTTAGAATTTACTACTATCGTCGGTCTGCGTCTGTTGCGGTCACGATACGATAGATATAAATGGGTTAATACAGCTGTATAGGAGAATATATATTTTGTCTGTTACGGCACGCGTCTGAAACGTTACGTGTATATAGATAACGCCTGCTCCATATATTTTAACTGGCGCTATTGTCTCTGAACATAAACAGTTTTTTACATAATGTCTGTGTGCAGGCTGGCGGCGCTGGAGGGTCACACGGAGGCGGTGGCGGCGCTAGTGTCGCGCGGCGCCGACGCCGACGCGCTGGACGCCGACCGGCGCAGCACGCTCTACGTGCTGGCGCTCGACAACAGGATGCCCATGGCCAGGTACCTCATCTCGCACTGCGGCGCCAGCGTCGACACCACGGATAATGAGGTACTGTTTATTTCTTTTATTATTTATTTATTTAAAACTTAATGCACATATATTATGTACAATGGAGGACTTAATGCCACAGGCATTATCTACTAGTCAACCACGATGATGCAGAGATGATCGAACTAGTTGCAATAGTGGAGAAAAAAAAAAGGAATAAGTTATATATTATAATATACAAAAAATAAAGTACTTACTATAAGCAAATACTACATATATATGGAATACATAATGTCACTACCCCATCTCAACCCGTGGGTGTCGTAAAAGGCGACTAAGGGAGAAACCTTATACAGACAAAAGCACTGCGAAAAAAGGAAAATCTGAAACAAACCCTATACCAACCCGTCTGGCCAGCGTGGTATAGCAGGCTAAATTCCCTCCACATTCTTTGGAGGAGACCCGTGCCCAGTAGTGGGATATTTATGGGTTGTGATGATGATGATGATGATGATTACAAAAAGAAAATTCTATATTTAGAGATTCGACTGACAACTATTTTAATTTTTTTTTAATTTTATTATATTTTTAATTATCTAAAGAGTTTGATATGGAAATTTAAATTTTACACTCAATTTTTAATAGTTTTTACAAACCATGCCTTGACAATAGCGAATACAATATTAGTTTTTTTTTTTGTTAATAGGGTCGCACCCCACTACACGTATCAGCATGGCAGGGGCATACGGATATGGTCAATTTGCTCATCAAAGTTGGTAAGTACTATATTTGAATTTAATAGTGTAAAAACAGTTGTTTTTTTTTTTTTTTTCAAAATAGGATCTAGGGCTACTAGACGTAACCTTTTAAACTTTCGCGATTTATACACATATTAAATTATTATGTATTATATTATAATAATAATATTCTACCACATTCACACAGCGCCATCTAGTCCCAAAGTAAGCAATTATTTTTGCTTGTGTTATGGGTACTAAACAACTGATATACTACTAAAATAATTTTTTTTTTGTAAATACATATTGTAGATAAATTACACCCAGACACAGAACAAACCTTTATGCTCATCACACAAAGATTTGTCCTGGGTGGGGATTGAACCCACGACCTCCGGCTTAGCAGTCAGGGTCACTAACCACTAGACCAACAGGCTAGTCAAAGTATTATATATTTTAAGGAATATTAAATACCTTATTTATTTGCCCGACGTTTCGATTGAATTGCACAGTGCCTTCTGACAGATGTGGGTATCGACAGTCGTCCTCGATGCGTTCGGGTTTCTGCGACTACCCTCATCTTTGTCATTGGAGCAAATAGAATACACGACATAGACCTGTAATGAAAAAAGAAAATAAGTTTTTCTTTACACGATATTCTTGAATTTGTATTTTAATGCCTGCTGCTTCACCCGCGTGGTATGTATTTTATACCTATAAACCTTCCTCTTGAATCAGACTATCTATTAAAAAAACCGCATCAAAATCCGTTGCGTAGTTTTAAAGATTTGAGCATACGTAGGGATATAGGGACAGAGAAAGCGACTTTGTTTTATACTATGTAGTGATTCTTCGTTTGGTTATTTTTTTGTTTGTTAGATGTATTGTACATCCGCTTACTATCTATATACCCCCCCCAGGAGGCGCGGCGGTGGACGGTCGCGACCGCTGCCTGCGCACGGCGCTGCACGCGGCGGCGTGGCGCGGGCGCACGAGCGTGCTGCGCTGCCTGCTGAAGCACGGCGCCTCGCCCGCCGCCGTCTGCACGCAGGGGGCCACGCCGCTAGGTCAGCTCACTTTATATATTCTAATATGGTTTTCTGTGCGCTAATGACGTCACAAGGAAGGCAACACTGGTTCAAATGCTATCAATTACGATATTATCAAAACAAGTAGATAATTAAAAAATTATAATAACCTGACCCGGCCTATGTCCAGCAGTGGGCATCCTATGGCTGATATGATGATGATGATGATGATGATGATGATGATGATGATGATGATGATGATGAATAACCCGACTGCAAAAAATCAACAGATAAGCAACGCACTAAAAAGACCGAAAAATTTTAGAAATTATTATTCCTGATTAAATATAAATACATAACATACATGTATATAAATCTCGTTTCGATTCCCTTTATTTTGATACACTACTGGATAAGTTTGGTTAAAACAAAATTTAACTACTTACAATTTGGCGCCAAAAGTCCGCCGTTTTGTTTTTTTTTTAATACCATATTTACAATAAAGACACTTGAGTTTTTGAGACGAATCTAACGAATGGTATCGTCAAAATCCATCCAGCCGTTTAGAAGAAACGTGGGAATAAAGATATTTACAAACAAACAAGATACACGCAGTCCTGGCATTCGGGTAATAAGATGGTATTTAATTCCATTGCACAACTATTCGTGGGTCAGTTGTAATAATAAGTAAAAACATAATCTAGAAAACCCTTAGTTTCTATTATTTCATTCTTAAATAAAGTTTTATTTAATTTAAAGGCAACCGGCGAGAATGTATGACTAGACTGATGAATGTTGAAGAATCGAAAGATGTATGTCAGAATCGTAGCAAGTGGAAGGAAATAGTCTCTGTCTACCCCTCTGTTGGGAAAGAGGCGTGATCTATATGTATGTATGATATATTTCAGGTATCGCAGCACAGGAAGGTCACGAAGAATGCGTGCTATGGCTTCTTCAGCACGGCGCTGATCCACTCCAAGCGGATCATTGTGGTCAGTATAACATTTATATACACATCATAACCGGTATAGGTCTATTGGTATATTTATTTATTTACACTTTATATACACAGAAATGTACAAAGGCGGACTTAATGCCAGAGGCATTCTCTACCAGTCAACCTATAGGGTGATGCATGTACATATATTGTGCTTTATTAAAATAATAAAAGTGTGTCTATTTAATAGTGTGGAAATAGGCCTCACCTAATTTCCGTCACTGCTGTCGATTTTGTGCGGTTTGCAACCAACGGCCACCCTTACAAGGTCGTCGGACCATCTGCAGTCACTATAAACCCCTTTAAACTCCTTTCCTTCCCAATGTCCTGTATCATCATCATCATCATCATCAGCTTGTACTAGTCCACTGCTGGACATAGGCCTCTCCAATTGTACGCCACTGAGTACGATTTGCAGCTACTCTCATCCAGCGTTTGCCAGCAACCCCCTTGTGCTGTATAATAAAATATATATCTCTGTAAATGAACAAATCTATGCTAATATTATAAAGCTGTGGAGTTTTATTGGTCTGTTTGGTTGAACGCTATGATCTCAGGAACTACTGGTCCGATTTTTAGTGGTGCATAGCTCATTTATTAAGGAAGGTTATAGGCTATATAACATTACGCTACGGCCAATAGGAGTTAAGCAGTGGCCGGAGCGAAGCCCCGCGTGACTTGTGGTAATAAATAAGGATCTATATTGAACTGTCCCAGGCCGCACCCCCGCGAAGGTGGCGTGGCGTGCCGGACACGCCAACATCTGCCGCCTGCTGGAGCGCAGCGCCGCGCCGTCGGCGCCCGCCGCGCCCGCCCCCGCCGCGCCCTCCGCGCCCCACGACGCGCTCCTGCCGCTGCGACCCACCAGCGCTGGTATACACCCTCTAAAGTATTATATCAAGACATTACCGCCATTTTAGCGTAACCGACACAAATACAATTTTACAGGTTTTTTTTAAATATTTTTTTGTACTGAAATGTTCTATCTAATTTTCTAAATTGATGTATATTAGAGGGAAACGTGGTCCGTTACAATTTAAATTATTTAAAATATAACTTACCATAAGTCTCAATTTTTTGCTATTAAAGTGTCGCTTACGATAATTTAATTTAATTTTAGGTTTTACATTTTAGTACCTGCGTACAATGTGTTTTCTTGGGGAATACAAAACAAGATAACTAAGATTATGTTTTTACATATAATTAATACAATCATACAATACATAATTATTATATCAATACATACAACTAATACATACTACAATATTATTATTAATATAATCTTAGTTATGTTAATAAATTTCGGGTAATAGGTCGCTATATTTCTTTGTAGAATTTATATGTAGCCAAGTGACTTACCACCTGCTAACGGTGAAGGAAAAACATCGTGAGGAAACACACATACACTAGAAGAAATTCTTAGTGTATGTGTGGGCGCTACAATATTCAGTAACTGGTCGACCGTACCAAAAAAGCCGCTAATGGCATCTAACCCAAAAAAATGAACTTTTTTTTACATATATTTTTATTTATGTATTTCAACTTACATCTATCATTACAGGTTATAACCTAATTCGATAGTGTGCTTAATAATAATAGTATTTTACCTAATTAACTTTTTGTACAAACAAATAATGCATTCCTTGTAAATTCACTCAGAGAACAAGATAATAGATCTGTTTGACTGTCAATGAGGTTGAGGTGCGGAGTGCGCGAGTCAGCGGCGCCTCGTTCAGTAAGTTGGGCACGAGTACGTGGCTCCACAAACAGATTGGTCTTCCGTCTTCGCCACACATATTTCTCTGGAACATCTAGGTTCAATTGCTCCAGAATATCCGCATTATGCATCTTGTCTCTTAAAATCTATAATATAAAAATGAATCGCTAAATGTGTTGGTAAGCGCATAACTCAACAACGCCTGGACCAATTTGGCCAATTCTTTTTTTTAAATGTTCGTTGAAGTATAAGGATGGTTTTTATGTTTTTTTTTTTTTATGTAGGTAAGTAGGTAGGGTAGGTAGGTAGAGTAGATAAGTAGGGCAGGTAGGTATGTAGGGTAGGTAGGGTAGGTAGGTATGTAGAGGGTAGGTATTTAGGGTAGGTAGGTATACTTTCATAAAATCATAAATTAAGTAGGTGGTACGAAGTTCGCCGGGACAGCTATTTTAAATAAATATAAAACAAGGGCAAGCTCTCTTCTAACCCTAAGTTCATTGTATCCAACCATACTTAAAATAAATAAGGTTGGATACATCAACGGATAAAACGATAAAAATGTTCATTTCAACCCCCACAGGCTCACCAGAGTACAAACGTCGCAGCGTCCACAGTTCAAACTCGACTAAGTCGTCGTCCAATATGACTGGAGGCTCGGCACGCTCTCACGAACAGCAGGAACATAATGAACCAGGGCACGAGAAGGTAAGACTGTACCATCTATACTGTAGCACTAAGATATATGTATAGTGACAGATTAAGAATACATAATGTCACTACCCCATCTTAACCCCCCACGGGTAGAGATGGGGATTATGTTGTAAAAAGTAACTAAGGGAGTAACATTATACAGACAAGAGCACTGCGAGAAAAGGAAAATTCGAAACAAACCCTATACCAACCCGTCTGGTCAGCATGGTATCATCATCATTATCATCATATCAGCTCAACGACGTCCACTGCTGAACATAGGCGGGACAGGGGTTGTTAAGAATCTCCGGGCTATGAGAGAAGAAATTATTAAAAAAAGATAATTTTATGATCTATAATTTTGTCTGTACTTTTATGATAAAACTTACCGTTTTGCTGAAAATCGCGAAAAACTCTTTTTTTTTTTCCTTTGACCTTGAATAATTTTTTTCCATACACGAGAATGATGGGGAACTTTTAAATATTATTTATAATTATGTTTTGAACAATTTTACTGATTTTCAGCTTGTTGGGACTTTATGCACCTTCGAATGTCTAAATTGATTGGATTATCAAGGTTATAAATAAATACAATACAAAATACTTTTATTTGTTCTCTCACACAGTACATGGCACATTTAAGATAACAAACAACGGGTCCATAACATAAATCAGTGAATGTGTAGTCTGTGTGAGAGACTGGTCTCTGTACTAGAGAGAGAAGGTCCTGTATTACAGATGACCAGCCTCTCCGTGTGCTGGACAGGTGGAATATGTGTGAATGAATCTAGTATGTAAGTTCGTTATACGTCATGATTGTAGAATGCGTGGGTATAGATTTGCGCGTGTGTTTGTGTGTGTGTGTTGAGTGTGTGTGTAAATATAAATAACCTTGTTTGTTTGTTCCAGCCATCCCGCGCGCACCTCTCTCTGTCATTCGCTCAACAAGTAGCGCGCTGTGGACGACGCCGCGAGCCCGAGCCTCACCGGGACCCGCCACAACACCACGTGCAAGAGAAGGATTCTAAGTTAAGGTGGGCATCATGGCTTAGTAAGGATAACATATATAACACGATATTAAGGAAAGTGCGTCTCAATTTACAAAACTTTTTTGTGTAAAACAAAAATAAACACAAGCGATGGTGGCTGAATGAATAAGTGGCCGGAGTTCGATTCTGACGGCAGTACCATTGTGGATTTCTCTTTGTGGAATTTATATGTACTAGTCAAGTGACTTACCATCTGCTAACGGTGAAGGAAAACATCGTGAGGAAACCCACATACTAGTAGAAATAATTCTAAGTGTATTATGTGTCTGATCCACCAACCCGCATTAGGCCAGCTTGTGTGCATTTAGGCCTAAACCCTCTCAGCTCTCTATGTAGAGGAGAGAAAACCCGAGCCCAGCAGTGGGACAGTAATGGGTTGCTGATGCATTAACACACCCATCGTTCGCACAATACTAAGGAAAATGCATCTCAAACTATAAAACTTTTCTGTAACATGCAATTACAACTGGTTGTCAGCCAACAGCGAGATAGCCCCAAAATTATTAACTAGTTGCTCTATTCCAGGAGTTACCTAGCGAACGAGAGAGACGCAGAGCTAGGAGCGTGGAGTGCGTGGCGAGGGGACACCAGTCCACTGTACGCGTCACCCCCCCGCACACCCATCAGCGACATATGCAGTCCCACGCAGCCTGTACTTGCCTTTGGTAAGTACTTCCTAAAATAACCTAACAAAAGAAAGATACCCTTATAGTATTCCGCCTTCTTCCCCACAGAGGTGTATCGAACTCATCCACTTTTCACCTATGTTTAGGTCCTATGTAAAAGGGCTTATTGTTATTACGAGGGCATGTGTTCAGACTGCTGATCACTAACTTATAAAAAACCCAAGATCAGCGATAAAAAACGGCTCTATAAAAGAGCTCAAAAAGTTTTATTGCTTTATAAACAATGATATTGTATGTTAAAAAAGTTGTAGATAGGTTATCTACATAGCGTTCGATCTTTGGAAATGGCACACAAACGCACACATAGATATCGTAATAATGCAATGTCAAAATATCTTCGCCGTCAACGGGACATTGAGATGAAGTTTGCTAATAAGACTATTTTTAGTGTGCCACTTTTCGAGCGCTTACTCGTATTACCTACCTACACCTTTTTTAACATACAATATCATTGTTTATAAGTATAAAACTTTACAAAAACTGACTGCCTCGGTGGAGCAGCAGAAGTGTATACGACTGCTGTGCAAGAGGTCCCGGGTCGGGTGAAAATGGTATTGGGCTTTTCTATCACGAAATTCAAATATTAAGACCCGAAGTTTGGTAAAAAAATGTTCCCGGTTGATGACTATAAGTTCGCCCCCTATTTCATGCAATCAAACATAACTGGCAAAATGTGGGTGTGAAACACTTCTGCCTACCCCTTCGGGGAAAAAAGTCTCTTTCGCTATGTTATGTTATGTCTATGTTAAAAACTATGTCCTAAAAATGTAATTAATTATAATTAGACAATACTGTACTATAGTCACGCCGATATTGAAAATGTAAAGACAAAAATCTCAACTGTTTTTACCCGAACCAGGGATCGAAGTCGGGATATATATAGTCCCGTGGACCAACAGAGTCCGCAAAAGAAAAGTAGTATAATAAACAATTTGATGATGGATTCTGGAGATATATATTTATTTTATTTATTTATATATATATTCTTTATTGTACACCACTTAAACATTACATACAGATTTAGAAAAGGGTACAAAATGTAGGCACAATGGGCGGTCTTATCGCTAATAGCGATTTCTTCCAGACAACCTTAGGATTTATATTATTTTATAGTATTTTTAAATTACACAACTATTACTCAATCCACCTTTTCTTCCCAGGATCTCAGCCACCAAGCCTGACAGCCGTACAGCCGGCTCTCACAGATACACACTTCAACCGAGACACACACATGAGAATTATTCTCGGACGAGACAGCAAACCGCCTCAAGATCGATCTGAAAGGTCAGTATATACCTAAATAGTACACGTCACTGTGACGTCAGCTAGTATACTTTAGTAGCATACGTCACTAATTTATAAACATAGGTAAAAAAAAAATGTATTTAAGTAGTATATCAGTTGTTTAGTACCAATAACACAAGCAAATAATTGCTTACTTTGGGACTAGATGGCTCTGTGTGAATGTGGTAGAATATTATATACACATAGGTAATACAAGTTGTAATTATAAATGTTTTGACCGCTATGTTTGCCATTGCTTGGCATACAAATCTTTAATTAAATAACTAAACTACTGTAGTATTGTGTTGTTATAATTGTCAGCTATCTCAATTTAAACCAAAATTATAGGCCATTTTGAAAAGATTTTATTTGTGTTATAATAATATAATTATGCCTTCATTGTTATAATAATAATGCTTAGGTATATTGTTCTTAACATTAAATAATACTTAATATTAAGATATTTGTCCATTTTTATATATAAACATAAACTAGAATGATATAATTGAATGCATTAAATGAGAGGAAGAGGATTCAAAACAAACCCTATACCAACCCGTCTGGCCAGCGTGGTATAGTAGGCTTAATTCCCTCCACATACTTTGGAGGAGATCCGTGCCTAGCAAGAACGTTTATGGGTTCAAATGATGAATAATAAAAGCAGATTAAACGAGCCGAGGTATTTGGTAGTACCTAAATACAAGACTTTGGAGAAATTAACACGAAACCATTTCTGGTATAATATGATATTTTTCCCCGAAGGGGTAGGCAGAGTTGTTTCACACCCACATTTCGCCAGCTATGTTTGGTCTCATGAAATAGGGGGCGAGCCTATTGTCATCTACCGGGAACATTTGTTTACCAAACTCCGGGAAAATCTCAATACTGGAATTTTATGATAGAAAAGCTCAATAACATTTTCATGGAATCGAACCGAACGGAATCGAACCCGGGACCTCATGCACAGCAGTCGTATACACTTCCCGCTGCGCCACCGAGACAGTTATTATTATATAATATGATGTAAGTGGTTAATGGGTTAAAATGGGGTGTACCACTTACGGAAGTTATATCAAACCTGCGCTATTGTAGTGTAGTCGTGATTTGCTCTCAGCTCTTTAGATAGACGAGTACATGCCCAGCTGTGGGACATTAATGGGTTTATATTGTTATTATTTTTTGGGCTAGAAGCAGTTAGCGGCCTCCTTGCTACCTCGACCAGAATTGATCTATTGTAGCGCCCCTTACTGTTTATAGTTCTCTGTTTAGTCCTATAGAGACTAGGAACTTCCAGATTGTCTCAGCAGAGAGAGACTGTATCACATCTGGTTGCACCTGGAGCTGTCCTAAATGGATGCTTCTTTTGTGCATGAGTGGTCCAGGGAGACATGCATTGCAGTCTCATCTGACTCTTGGCAGAATTACACTAATGGGTTGCTATTATTATTATTATTTTCTAACCATCTGACGTATGTATGTATGTATGTATGAGTAGTGAGGTGTGGGGCGCGATGGGCCGCGTTGTGTACAACAGGCTAGTGGGCAGTATCGGCCGCGCCAGGGGCAGAATACTGAAGAAAACGTGAGTGAGCATTGCAATGTTATAGGGTGAGGCTGTATGCGTCTTGTGTGGGGTCCATTTTGCGGAAAATACTATAATATATTTAAAATAAGTACCGAATTTAATTTAGTATGGTGTTTTGGTTCTGTACAATTCTGCGCTATTGCAAACTGTAACCAATTTAAATTGTATCTACTATGACTACTATACTTGATTAAAAAGAGTCAGAGTTCTTCTCAGAGTTCAACCTTGTACACACTACAAAAGGAATCTGAGTACAAAACTTGAAAGAGTCTAGATCCAGTGGTTTGGGTTAGTATTCTTATATAATTAACCATGTATGTAATTAAGATTCAATCCTTATGGTTAACCCTATCGATCATTTTTTTGGATTTTAACTGGTTCAATTTCCGGGTGTGGCAAGCGAATTTGCAAAACATTTTGAATGCAGTTTTGTTTCTTTTTAAAAACAAATGAATGTTTCCCTTGAGTAAAATTATCTATCTCTAGTATTAAGAGTACTTTCCCTCCAGGTGTCATTACAAAATTCCACCTTGGAGTTAAGGATAAAAGTATAGTTAGAAGTTTAAATCTATACTAATATTATAAAGCTGTAGAGTATGTTTGTTTGAACGCTAGCATCTCAGGAACTACTGGTCCGATTTGAAAAAATTCTTTTAGTGTTGGATAGCCCATTTATCATAGGTTATAGGCTATATAACATCACGCTACCGACAATAGGAGCAGTGACCAAATAAAGAACGACGGGAGCGAAGCCCCGCGCGTGTTTTAGTAATATTTATATATGTAAATGGACGGTACAGTCTCACCTAAATGTTTCTGCTGGGATTGGCTGTGGCTGGTGAATAGGTTTTTTTTGGGCTTCATCATCATCATCATCATAGCATACTTTAGGTTTTTAAATGAATTTGTGCTTATTTCCTCATTTCCACTAGTCAACCCGTTATTAACTGAGTCGTGACTTAATTCATGGGAGCTTAGCGGCTACTAACACTTAACATGGTTTAAGGATTGGTCTTGCTATTACTAACTAAAGCCTGTTTCAATATTAAAGAAAAAAAAAACTGTTAATTTTTTATAAAATTTAAATTTGTTATTGACTACTAAAAATTTAATAGACTACTATTTGAAATAAGAACTTCGTAACGAGTTAATCTGACAAAGAACCAAAGTTATCGACATAGCTCGTAGAATAAGTAAGTTGAAGTGGCAGTGGGCTGGTCATATCTGCAGAAAGACCGACCAAGCCTAGAATAGGACGCCCTCCAGCTAGATGGATCGACGACCTAAAAGAGGTTGCTGGGTCTGACTGTATGCGGAAGGCGGAGGACAGAGTGTTATGGCGCGTGTTAGGAGAGGCTTATGTCCAGCAGTGGACTGCAATAGGCTGAGATGATGATGAGGAAACTTACATCCTCATGAATGTTTCGAAGGTGGTCGAGCAAGAAGTTGGTGGACTCGACGTAAAAATTACATAGATATATTTTTATAATAACATATTTATGGCATAACAACAGAAAATATCAGTAAATACTTAAATTTTACATGAAGCACTTGTAAATACATAATGTCACTAAATACTCAATAATCAATCATTCATTGCTGTTCAGTTGACTGGCCTGTTGGTCTAGTGTTTAGTGACCCTGACTGCTAAGCCGAAGGTCATGGGTTCGATCCCCACCCAGGACAAATCTTTGTGTGATTTGCATGATTGTTTGTTCTGTGTCTGGGTGTAATTTATCTATAATATGTATGTATTTACAAAAAAAAAATGTATTTAAGTAGTATATCAGTTGTTTAGTACCTATAACACAAGCAAATATAATTGCTTACTTTGGGACTAGATCGCGCTGTATGAATGTGGTAGAATATTATTATTATTGCTTCCATAATGTACAAATGATGTATGTAGATAGAGGAGAGGAGATCCAAGCCCAGCAGTGGGACATTAATGTGCTGCTGATGATGATGATGATGATAATGTACAAATAGGCTACTTACTCCTTATGATTATGATTGATTTTGGTAAATAATGGATTGCATATGGATTTTTTCGGTATGAAGTAGGTAATTAATTTGACTAACAAAACAAATAAATTAGGTAACGTCTTAGTAATAAGGTGACCGGTTTTGGTGAATCAATCAAATTAACATTATTGATAATTTAATTTAATTTAATTCAGTTTAATCCAATTTAATTCTTATTTAATTTAAATTTTATTTAATTTTATGATTTTATTATATTTGCATGCTATCTAAGATGGCTGGATGGGCTAGAGCTAATCTTCTTACCTTTAATGTAACACCTATATATGTATCCTATTTAAAGCAATAAAGATTATGATTATGATTGGTAAGCAATGAAACCTCGCCTTTTTGTTTGGGCAAAAGGTGAACTACCAACAGCGGTGTTTCCTGAGCGCTATGACAATATGACAAAGCGATGGTGGCTGAATGGATAAGGGACCGGCGTGCGAATCACGCGGTCCAAGTTCGATCCCGACCGGCAGTACCAATGTGGATTCCACTTTGTGAAATTTATAAGTACTAGTCAAGTGACTTACCATCTGCTAACGGTGAAGGAAAACATCGTGAGGAAACCCACATACACATACCCTAGAAGAAATTCTATGAGTATGTCTGATCCACATACCCGCACTAGGCCAGCGTGAGTGGATTATGGCCTAAACCCTCTCAGCTCTCTAGTTAGAGGAGAGGAGACCCGAGCTCAGCAGTGGGACTTAATGGGTTGCTGATGATGACAATCATGTCCTTCTTCAAACGAGGTTTAAAGAGAGCTATTCTCCAAAGGTAGGCAGCGGCTTGGCTGTGCCCCTGACATTGCCAACGTCCATGAGCGGCGGTAACCACTTACCATCAGGTGGGCCGCTAGCTCGTCTGCCACTTCAGGCAATAAAAAAAAAAGGTGATGCCGTTTATGTGTACTTTTTGGTATAGGTTTATACGTCTTAATAGCGTAACCTACACGACACTTAGGCTGCGTTTACACCAGAGATGTGCGAGGATGCGATGTTTATTATGAACCGATAGACACGCTTTATTTTTTATATTAATGCTAAACAAGTAATGGAAAAATTCAAACACACGACGGGACTCCAAATCCTGCCATTCCGTGTGCAGTGATCTGGGGTTTGAATTTTTCCATTACTTGTTTAGCATTTATATAAAAATGTTAATCCAAAGCAAAGATAAAAGCTTAATATTTAATTTAAATAGACACGCTTCATTTAGTGTCTGTCCGGATGGCGTGAGAGATGTCTGAATAGTCATGTTGTTGTTGATTTGACAGATATCACGCGTGATTTAAATTTTTTTATTGGCAGTTTTATGAGGTACAGTTTAGGTACAGTTTATTGATATATGTTCCCGAACATAGTTCCCACACATTGGGGCAACACACGACTATGCGCGCCAGGCTGACGTCAGTACCACGTGTCTATGTCACTATCTATTTAATATTTAATTGCTTGAGGTACAGTTTTTTTCAGATAGGTACAGTTTAGTACAGTTTAGGTACAGTTATTTGGTGCAAATTTTGTGACTATTCAGACATCTCTCACGCCATCCTGACAGACACTTAATTTAGCTGACGTCAAAAGTCAATTGTAAATGAAGCGATTCTATCAGTTCATAATAAACATCGCTTGCTCGCACATCTGTGGTGTAAACGCAGCCTTAGAGTAAAACATTATAATATAGATATGTTATTTATAAACACTATTGTTTTTTTTTATAGCAAGAACAAGAGGAATGGTATTGTGACGAATCCTGCAATGCGACTGGTCGCCAACGTCAGGAACGGTCTCGGTAAGTGTTAGAAATGTTTGATTTTATCATTAATTACATAGCATCACACCTTTTTCCCTGAAGGGGTAGGCAGAGGTGTTTCACACCCACATATCGCCAGCTATGTTTGGTTCCATGAAATAGGTGGCGAGCCTATTGTCATATGTTACCGGGAACATATATTTACCAAACTCCGAGAAAATCTACTGGAATTTCATGATAGAAAAGCCCAATACCGGGAAACTCTTGCACAGCAGTCGTATACACTTCCCGCTGCGCCACCGAGGCAGTTGAGTTGCCGAGCAGAGGCCGACACATGTTCCTCTGTCAAAAGTCAAACGAAAGAAATGGAGGCGATGATCATGGAGTTGGAAGGTGGCCATGGGAACTTTGTTATAAAATGACGGTATACCATTGAGTTTGGGCACATTTGATTTGTTTTGAAGAGGACTTTAACCCTTTGAACGCCAGAGACGTCTATACACGTAAAATGAAAATTTTCTCACCACGCTAATGACGGCATCATCATCATCATCATATCAGCCAAACGACGTCCACTGCTGAACATAGGCCTCACCTAATTTACGCCACTGCGAACGGTCCTGTGCCGCCTGCAACCAACGCCGCCCGCCACCCTGACCAGGTCGTCGGTCCATCTGGTGGGGGGCCGCCCCACGCTGCGCCTTCCAATACGTGGCCGCCACTCGAGAACCTTTTTTTTTGGCACGTCAAAAATGTACTGTATTTGAAAAACTTGGTGCTCAAGGCACGGCGATACCGATTTGACGTGGCGGTCAAAAGGTTAATCTAAACTAATATTATAAAGCTAAAAAGTTTGTTTGTTTGTTCGCTAGAATGTCACAAACTACTGATCCGATTTGAAAAATTCTTTTCGTGTCAGATAGCTCATTTATCGAGGAATGTTATAGGCTATAACATCACGCTAGGGCCAATAGGAGCTGAGCAGAGCGACGAGATCGAAGCCCCGCGCGACTTTTAGTTTATAATAACCGAATCTATAAGCTTGTTTAAAAAATTAATATTTTTTTAATTAAAACTTAATTTTACAGATAGCGCAGCAGCAAATATCCGTCGTACGGGCGTGGCTTTAGCGGCAAGCGCGAGTTCTGCCAACCCCGTAGTCAAAACCAACGCTTTCCAATGGAGAAAGGAAACGCCTCTATAAAGATTTTTTTTCAAAAATATGGTTGTTAAAATATTATGGTTTGTAAGTCTATATATCGCATTGTCAATGTAAGGGTATAAGATGAAATTGGTTAATAAAATTTTATCTACTGCCTAATAAAATAAGGTTTAAAATCGCGTAATCGCATTTCACATCTTATAACTTATTGTTTGTGCGATATAGGTTTGTGCAAATGTAAACGTTTACTAGTCGTATATGCAACGTGTGACGATATATTGTGGTCATATCCAATTAAATGTCGCTTACGCTATTTCACAACTGTCAGAGAAGTGTGCGTAAAACTGTCCAAGTCTTAAGTGACATATTTTATATGAAGAATATGCTAAAATTTTAGCATGTGGAATGAAATAGTCTCTGCCTAACCCTGTATTGGGAAAGAGGCGTGTGAATTAATTGAATATGACCACATATTTATGTTACAGTATGTATATAAAAAAATGTCTCGAAATAAGGATATACATTAGTTATAAATAATCTTCTATTGAAAACGAATAACATCAATTAATAACAAATATTCTATAATTACTCTTTATATTTATATTTCAAATAACGTATTTTTAATTTAAAGTAATTGACTGTCAGTGAATTAAAGAAAAAAAAGCGATGCGGTGGTCGAACTATTATTAAAGGAATATATATAAAGAAGCACTTTGTGTATAATTATAAATATCTAATACACGGCTACAATTTTATTTTGGGCATAATAGCGTAAGCGACATTTTTGTGCAAGCAAACCACACATTTATTTCTTACATAGGTATTAAAGTTTTATATTCTAAATCAGTTGTGTCGATTTCTTTATGGAATAAAAATTGTGTAACCGACTGGTGGTTCTGAGTGTTACTATAATTTTATTTTTCAATTGTATGTTTATAGACACTACATTATTTCTTCTACAAAAATCGATTTAATAGATATATCCATAGTGTATAATTTTGCTTGCAGATTGAATGTCATTTACACTATTGTTGCCAATATAACTTATCATCAATAGTTTAAATAAAACTTCTTTAAAATGGCGCTAATGTATAGATTCATTTATCAATCATTGCTTTTTCAACTTTAATAGTGTAATCATATAGCTTGATTTAAGTCTATCACGTCTCAACAGTTCCAAGCTATTTGGCAAAAAAATTAGACAGCTATTAACTTATTACCTGGTGAACAAAATAAGGCATATATTTTAAGCAATAAAGTATAATTTTTCATATTTCCAATTGCCGGGTATATACGACCGAGACCCCGGGGGTCAAACAAAAAACTGGCAGTTGAAAATTAACTCTTATTACTATAAAAATAAGTTGTATTTTCGTATTGCTGGCTATAGTGCTTTTATTGGTTAAACTATTGAAATTTTTTTATATATTATTTGTTATAATTATAATGTAATAAAAACTGCTAAAGAGCATTTATTTTCAAACAAACTGATTAAAAGACATAAAAATGGGCCCATCCGTTTTATAGTTACGATTCTACAAATATAGAAACTCGGAGACTTCCATCATTATACTTTTTTGTATGGTTACTAAACATTTGAGCGACCTAAATATTGACTATATTATTTTTGTATATATTTTTTTTGTATAATCAATTAGCTAGACTGCTTATTTACTCGCAGATAGTAATTGTGGCACTGGCGAGCGATGCGATCACTATACTGCCTCCCTGGACAAGTGGCAATCGATACAATCTGCCTATTCTATCGACATGTCAAATTAGTACATTGATCACGTGACATGTCGATAGCTTATGTCAAAGATGTGTTCAAATGTATTGAAGTGACATGTCGTTTAGAATAGATAGATAGAAGCGATTGCCACTTGTCTAGGAGGGCTGATGTTATAAAGCTAACTGCTATGCAAAAAGTAAACCTTTTGACTGGCCTGTTGGTCTAGTGGTTAGTGACCATGACTGCTAAGCTGCAGGTCGTGGGTTCGATCCCCACCCAGAGACAAATCTTTGTGTGATGAGCATAAAGGTTTGTTCTGTGTCTGGGTGTAATTTATCTATAATATGTATGTATTTACAAAAAAAAACTGTATTTAAGTAGTATATCAGTTGTTTAGTACCCATAACACAAGCAAATATAATTGCTTACTTTGGGACTAGATGGCGCTGTGTGTGAAAAGGTACTCCGGTGAAACGTTAATACGTTTTGCGTCGTGAAATTCTCAATATTAGTACTTTAGCAATGATGCCGTTTTTTTTTTCAATTAATGGCGATAAGTTCCCTATTAAAAGGCACCTAACGTAGCTGTAATGCGCTGGGGTATTGACCGGGTCATTGACTTTGCAAACCAGCTGCTTTTACGCAATACTAAAATGTTTAAGACGATAATTCTTTACACCATGAAAAACATTTTGGTTGTGACACAGAAGTGTGCAAACCGCGAGCTCTAACTGTTGTCCATTGTAGCTTTTTCTCTTAAACATGCCTTTTGGTGCTAATGTAATATAATTGATCGCATCGCCTCGCACTGTGTCACATGCTTTACTATATATAGACTTTTTTTTTACAAATTAATCAGTATTAATATTACTTTAAATTTAATGAAGACATCAAGTTTTCTAACAAAATGTTGTTTACAAAATACTTAGCGCATTGCTTAGGCTCTTATTCAATTGGAGACGAAAGATGTGGTTTAACAATGAATTGATGTGCAGTGAACGGCGTTTACGTTAAATTATACTGCCAATAATTAATTATTTATTCAATTAATACGGTTACAGGAACCAGTTATAATACCCAACAAAACATTTAAAAAATCTTTACATAGTATAAAATAAAGAAGTTTCCGCTGTATGTCCGCCTAAATCTATAAATTACAGCCACGCGCAACCTTTACTGGGTCGTCGGTCCATTTAGCGGGGGAAAAAAATGTATCAAGAATCGCTCTAGAAACATGAGCCGTGTAAAGGAAAACTTGTAGACCCTGAAAAAGTTTGTGAATCGACTAAAAGTGCTTAGTATATTGCTGGTCGGGTGGATTCGGATTTATATTTAAGACCCACGAATAAATCGCGATTCGCATAAAATTCAGTTGGTTATAAACACATCTCTTGTCTTCGCATTGTTAGAGTCTGGTGGTTTACCTTTTATGGCGCTTACACTATATTTTTTAGTCTAAGCGCCAATCATTGTAAGAGGTAAGCCAGCTTTAAGTCTAATGTGCTGAACCAAAAAACAGCTGATCTCAAAAGAACAAATTTTGTATAAATGAATTAGTTGCAACGCATTTATTGTTTACGTAATTATTATTATACACTAGTCTGTATGTGTGTAGTTATATTATAAAGCAAATATTAAAAACTCGGCTATATAACTCGGATACTCGGATATTATGAAGACAGATTCGGATATTTGATGACACATATTTTAGTTTGTTAACTCTCAACAGCTCATAATGTAAATTTAGTAATTATTACTAAAAACAACCGAAATTTAATCGATTAATTATAATATATGAAATAAAATATTTTTATAAGTGTCAGGGTTTGAGCATCACAATTGTCTTTGTTTTCGTATATTTTCATTATAATTCGAGATTCCGGATTCGATTCGGCGCAAATATTTAACTTAGTGGACAATTGTATGTGAAAACAAAATTCCATATTATATTGGATATTTTCTTTTTCCTTGTGTATAAAATTGAATACAACGAAACAATGTGTTTCATAATGTCTTCTCATCATAGATATAATTTTCTATAAGGCGAAAAGAATACTAGACGGTGATACGGTCCAACGCATAGGTCCTTAGAGAAAGTTTAATTAAATCGTACAGCTATTGTGTGATTGATATCATTACTGTACTTCTTTTTCCATGAGATATTATATATTTTTATAATTATTTTGTGCAACCAAGTTATATATCTTGATATGTGTGATCAAACCCTTACACTTCTCACTATGGTCCTAAAAACAATATACACATGTACTGATGTAAAATAATATATAAAACGATTCTGACGTCATAATGCTATACGAATAAAAAACGATAGTACAGAGATTCGGGCATAACTATTCTTAGTAATAACTTGTCACGATATTGCTGTACAATTTAGTTGTTAAAATGTATAAATAGTAATAGTCGTAACGTATTTAAGTGAAATGTTGAGAAACGTGTCAAAATATATTTAGGTTACGCTGCGCCGTGGATATCAGAGTTTCGTAAAACTCGGATTACTCGGACATTTTGCTAGCGTAAGCTAAGTTTGTGTTTAAAATGTTGCCATTAAAATATAGTATTTTGTGCTTGTCGTAAAAATACTTTATTTGATATGCGTGTTTTTTTTTCTTGATATTTATTTTTCAATGTGAAATGTATGCTTATAAAGCTAAAATGGCAGCATAGTGAGTGCGAAATAATGATTTAGACTGTGTTTTTTAGTTGTATTTATTTTTTGTATGAAAGAAAAATAAATATTTAAACTAAATTCTTCTGATTTAAGGATATGTGAATGGGTACGCATTTATAAGTGAAACTAAAAAAGGACAGCTCAAACTATTTTTGCTCGAAGTCTGCTATTTGTAATGAACACATTAAAATAAATAAATATGACATTATTTTTGATTATCTGTGAAAGAATGAACACTATGTAAAAAGAATGCTTCATTGCTTATGCTGCTTTTAAGTGCGTATCCATATGAAAAAAATGAAAGAAATTGTATCTAGACAGCGATTAGGTTGAAAATATAAAGTAAAAAAAAATAACCTAAAAAAGTAAAAATAGGTAAAAATTCTCAATGGTAGGCGTCGTAGAGTTTCGGAATTATTAGGTATTATTATTAAATTAGGAATGCGGATGATGATGAATTTGTGTTATTGCATTTTTGTTATGAATATCAAAGTTTGGTATAGGCCTAAATTATTAAGGCGAGAACAGTATATTCCACACTGAAATTATACTTTAAGGCCGGCCATGCCGTCACTATAATTTATCATAAAAATACCTTAAGTCAGATTTCTCGAATTGGCATTGTTGGGCAAAAATAGGATCTATTGGGTTTTTTTGTGTAAAATGTTCATTATCAACCCTGAGTATAGAAATATGTCTGGTTAATGGCAAATAGTCTCGTCCCCTATTACATGGGACCTAAAGTTAAATGTAGGTGTGATACAACTCTGCCTACCCCTTCAGGTAAAAAAGGCGTGACGCCAAAAAACAAAATTTTCTTTTTTTCTTGATTTCTATTTCAAAACCAGGCTATGGCAGGCAACCAGGATTATGGCCTAAACCTTCTCGGCTCTCCAGATAGAGGAGAGCCCAGCAGTGGGACATTAATGGGTTGCTGATGATGATTTCAAAATAAAGTTACGTTTCGTAAATCAAATGTGCAGTAACACAAATTCAATTTAAAGCATTTTGTTGTGTCATATATTCGAGGCTAATCTAATGGTTTCTAAACTATATTATTATTATATAAAAACATTGCAGTTTATTGTAATTAATATTTAATTTAATAACAGTGATATAATTGCTTTATTTTTTATGGAAATCGTATCTGGTTTTTAAGTTAATTTACATTTTTTTTTACGCAATAAACGTCCCAACGATGTTAAGAAAATTGCAGCAATAAAAGTAATTTTTCTCTGAATTTCATGTGTAGTTAAGATATTTTTTCAAGCGGAGAATTTTATATGAAAATGGTGATTAATTTAAATTTATATTAACCGGCTTACGTATGTATGTCAGGGAATCACTTAAGGTCTAAATTCTGTCTTGTTGTATTCGTAAATTAACCTGTCATTTTTTTTGTATCAAAGAATATTTTTGGAAAAGCCATGGGTTAAGTCCATACTTCGGGTGGTATCTTCAAAACAAATGTAACCAATATGACTATAAGTACATTATTTTCAGTAATTAGAAATCACTGATATGTCACCCATATGGAGCTGGGGTGAATCGCTAGTATAAATTAAAGACAATCACAAGAATAATAAAATTCAGGATAGTAAAGGACTTTTTTTTAACTTAAACACCAGATACGTATTCTGTAGTAATTATAATGAAAATCATTCTTGCTATCATCGAGTCAGTCATATTTTTTCCAACGGCAGTCATTTTTGATTTGAAAAATAAATAGAGTAAACGCCCTTGTGGGAACTGTCCTCTGCAGCAACTGTCCCGTTTTTTTGAATTGGTTTAATGTGCTGTTATATGTACTTGTGGCATTTATTATATATGTTGCATGGTGTTGCTTACAAGCTTAAGATACAATAGGTAAGTGTCGTTAATGCTCTGAGAAATTAATTTCAGAATAAAACGTCGTTATCTGAGTAATTGAATAATGAAATGTCGCTTACGTTATTATCAAATAGCAAAACCGGTATATTTTTGGATATCACTAAGATGTGCTTCATCATTGGTAAATAAACTAAGGAGTGACAGATTTTATTTCAATTTTTTTTCAGAAATCTGTTAATTGTATTTTGGGTAAGTTAACAGACAATTATCGCATGTTTACCACAGGGCTTTAGATTAAAATAATGAATGCAATGTAACCAAAATGTCGCTTACGCTATTTGAATATAGTAGTGTAAACGACATAACGAGCATTAAAAAATGAATAACTGTTTTTTTTTTGTAAATCAAAAATGGCTGCCGTATTTAGAATAATAAAGCTGTATGTAAAATTTAGTACCTAATATTTATTTATTAGAGGGACGTGTGAGTTTGATATTGTGATCTATATGTGCGTATGACGTAGGCGCCGTGCGATCTTTGAAATATAATGAAATGTATATAATTTCTCTTATTTTGTTGTTTTATTAATTATGACCAAAGTTATAAACCCCGAAACAAACATTAAATTACAGATCATATAAATATTTGCTCTGATCCGAGCATCGAACCCGATAACATCTCAGAAATCACCTCCATATACACCACGTATACACTGCCGCTGCGCCACTGAGACAGTCTACCAGTATACTCTGATATTGTGTTTACAGTTTCCACCAGAACATCTCTGCTATGATAGGATGCTATGTTTAATAAGCACTAATAGAATCGGGTAGTTCCCATTTGTTCTATAGAACTGACGTCACTGGGACAAAAAAAGAAAAAAACATTTTCAATTGTTCCATAAAACATTTAGTATCTATTTTTTTCTCAAATTGTTCTATAGAACAAGATAACAAGACTTCGTGATGATTATCAAACTGATTTCTGATAACATTGTGCTTACATCTCGAAAACGGTGCATCCTACGAAATTTTGTTGTACTACAAAATGAAACCTGATAAAATTTTCTACAACTTTGACATTCACACTTTTTATATAATTTAGTTAAAGTTAGAATCTGATGTTTAAATTCCGTCATATAATATTGTGAAAAAAATTATATAGCCTATGTCACCTGGGCTATTATTCCAAAACTATTGACACCTCATTCATTAAAATCGGTTCATTAGTTTAGGTGCTACGGTGAAACATAGAAACATACATACATAAAAATATGCATAAACTGCCAAAAACATTACCCTGCCTTTTGGTTTCGCCGTAGTTGGGTAAAAAGTGTTAAGCTCAAGTTGTAGAGAATTTTATCAGCTTTCATTATGTAATACAATAAAATTTCGTACGACGCACTGTTTTCGAGATGTAAGCAGAAAACAAAAAACGGTACCTGTTCTAGAGAATTTAAAACACTTGAAAATCTGCCATTTTTCGAAGCTCATGGCTAGACAACGATTGGAGATAGATAAAAAATGTTCAGCCAAAGTTATAGAGAATTTTATCAGCTTTCATTGTGTAGTACAATAAAATTTCGTACGAAGCTAAGCAAAAAAACAAAAAACGGGACCTTCTTTGTGCTCTTTCCTCGCTCTTGGGTAAGGACTTTTAGTATGTTTATCTCCAAACCAGTTCAAACAAAGTTCCTAAGTCAAAGTTTTTGTTTGACATTTCCCTCCAAAATCATTCATTGACTGGCCTATAGGTAAACCTATTTTTAAAATTCAAATAATGCACGCACTCTATTCTTCTATAATTTTGAAATACCAAATTCAAATAAATGTCTGAATTTTTTTTTTTTATTATTACTTTTCAAAATGATATCTATGTTTTCTATTAAAAATTTTTAAATGCATTTTTAAATCGTAATACGTAAGACTGATTTTACAACAAGTAAATAATAAAAATTATAATAACCCGACTGCAAAAAATCAACAGATAAGCAACGCACCTAAAAAGACCAAAAATGGTTGTAATTATTATTCCTGATTAAATTTAAATACATTATGTATATATTTGTAATCTCCATTTCATTCCCTTTATTTTTATACCCTACTCGATACGTTTGGTTAAAAAAAATTTGACTACCTACTTACAATTTGGCGCCAAAAGTCCGCAGTTTTGTTTTTTTATTCTTTCATACCTATCTAAGGACACTTTGGTTTTTGAGACGTTATTAACGATACCTTATCCATCCAGCCGTTTGGAAGAAACGTGGGTATAAAGAAATTTACAAAACATACAAGATACGCGCGAAAAACAATACCCGTCCTGACAGTCGAATAAAAATTAAACAAATTTGACAGTTTGTTGTTGTCAGTTGACCGGCGACCATTTTGTGCGTAACTTTATTATGTAGATACTTGATTGGAACTTGGGAGGAAAAACGGAAATTATACCTGTATTATCAATATATTTTTAGAGACGTCAATACTCAGATCATTAACGGGATCGCCTGTCGCCATGGCAATATCATTAGAGCTTAAAATAAAGGCTGCTTTACACTCGTGTCTTATTTGAAAATTATTACGAGTTGTTGAAATATTTTGTCATAAAATTCTTATTTATTTCCGAATTTTCTATAAAAATGAAAGTGTAGGTACACAAACTCGGCTGTTTCAGATCAAAAGCCAGTAAATATTTTAAACTAATTTTACAGAAGAGCGCAATTATATGAATCGGAGTAGTGAAAAATATTTGTAATAAACTGAAGCCGCATTCTATACTACCGAATCTCGTATAGGCCTGATAGGTTTAGTAGTGGGGAATACGACTTTTTAAGTGTTTGAAATGGTTTTTATAGGGTATTTATATAAACACTTACTAGTTTTCGTGGTATTAAAGTAGCTCTTATTTACAATATATTAAAGGTTCTTAACGAATGCTCGCCAAGACGATAGTCGTGAGTGTAGTGACAGCTTTATCTGTTTATCTACAGAACGAGGAATACATAGAAACGGTACGTGTCTTATCGTATCAACACCCTGTCGTTAAAATCATTCAGAAATATTCATAGCATTACCAAAATAAAGGAAGATAAAACAAATTAAGCGCATACGCACCTCAAACTGTTGATTTTTGTGGTACATTTTACAACTAATACATAACCATTTAGATTTGAAATTTAACACAGTAGGTATTTCCGACTCATGTTTAGATGTGTTATTTATTAATTAAATACTTTAAACAAAAAAATTTTTTTTATTTTTTATTATATATTTGTCTTAAAAAATATCGTGGACCCATACAAAGCTGCGTTTGTTTTGCTAATATTTATGCAGTTTCTGTACTTATTTTTTATTCTGTAATGGAGGGCAAGACAAGAGTGGCAATCTATTCAATCTAATATTTCTAACGCCATATCAGATTAGTGAATTGATCAAGTGACATGTCAATCGCCAGGGATGTGTTCAAATGTATTGACGTGACATTTAGATATTTCAAATACAATCAGCGAATTTCCCACTTCTCTAGGGAGGCTGATTGTTTTACGTCTACATGACAAGTCTAATTATTCATAGCTCTGTGGTACACCTACCCCATTGTACATATACGCATGCGCAAGGGTAGCTATGTACCTACATATATATGCTAGTTATAGAATCACATTTGCGTCTGTCAAACGGGCGTACCAAAACAAGCTATAATTAATTGTTTTTAAATGAAATCCTTGTCAAATTATTAATAAATAAATGAATTCTTGAAACAAATGAATTGAAAGTGATTCTTAAATATTATTTTAACTTATTTGCGATAGGTAAACGTATTTAGGTTCAGAATACGTGAGGAATTGTTTCGTTTAGAATGTGAAAAATATGTCTCAATTTAATATTTATTGTGATAAATGTGTTCTATTTTAGCATTTTTAATTTGTTTCTAGTGTTAAAATGAAGTGTAGGCCCACTGAGAGACAGTTAGCGTTATTGGCGAAATTTATGAAAAGACATTCTTTTGTTGTCGCGGGAAAGAAGATATATTGTAAAAAGCAATGGAAACATCTCGTTGTGAAGTTAAATAACTTACATGGCGCTAAAAAGAATAAATCTGAATGGCGAAGGGTAGGTAAATTATAAATTTAGATAGTACTTACTTTACGCTACCTTCCGGCATCTGCTCAAAACTTGTTTACTTTAAAAAAAAATTAAAACTATTTAACTCAACTGTGTCTATATGTTAAAGTTTGATTTTTAGGGTTCCGTAGCCAATGTCAAACGGAACCCTTTTAGATTTATTATTTTTGTTGGTAATTGCGCGGGTGCGGGCCAGCCCCAACATTATTCCGAGCTTCAAACAGACTCAACTGTTTGTATGTAAGTCACTGCTGCAAGCTATCCACCTAGGTGCCGAGCAAGTGACAGAGGTTCACATACTTAATATAATATAATATTCTACCACATTCACACAGCGCCATCTAGTAAAAAAAAGTAAGCAATTATATTTGCTTGTGTTATGGGTACTAAACAACTTATATGCTACTTAAATACATTTTATTTTGTAAATACATACATATTATAGATAAATTACACCCAGACACAGAACAAACCTTTATGTTCTTCACACAAAGATTTGTCCTGGGTGGGGATCGAACCCACGACCTCCGGCTTAGCAGTCAGGGTCACTAACCACTAGACCAACAGGCCAGTTGAAATATAACAAATAATATATAACAAATAATAATTAATAATACAAATTATTATTATTTGTTATTAGAATAGGAACTAACATAGGGCTAAGAAATACTGTTACTAACGTACTGAGTTATGATAGTTGAAATAAATAAAATATTATATATATTATTATATCATCAACAACCCATTAAGTCCCAATGCTGGGCTCAATAAAAAATAAATAAACTGGGACAGTAAGAAACAGACCGTGTAGTGACAGATTAAGAAACTGTCATTACCCCATTTCAACCTGTGAGTGTCGTAAAACGCGACTAAGGGAGTAGGGTAGTGCCTTATCCAGACAAAAGCACTGCGAGAAAAGGAAAATTTGAAACAAAGCCCTATACCAACACGTCTGGCCAGCGTGGTATAGTAGGCTAAATTCCCTCCACAAAATGTCATCTACGTATACAAATATATGATATAGTCTGATACGAAAAGCTGTGCAGAGGAGCAGAGTGGAACTTATTGCTATAATGTCATAATTGACAGCATTTGAATGACAGTAACGCCTTCCTCGTGACGTCATTACTGCATAGAAAGTTATGAAATGAAATAAAATCTCGTTTATTCATCTAGGTTACAAGGTAACACTTATGAAAGTCACAAGATAAGAATGTAACAGGTTATCCGAAAAGTAGTGTCAAATTTGCCTACGACCAGTTCGCTGACGGGGTGGAGCTATGAGAAGAACTGGCAAGAAACTCACGCCACTCTTTTTTAAAAAAATGGATAGATACAATCTTTTGTAATTTACAATTTGGGTAGCGTGTAAAGTGATGCAGCAGAGTACCACACCGTTAGATTAACGAGTTATGATATAATGATTGTTTACAAACTAAATAATAAAAAAAAAGTAAAAAGTCAGGCTCTGTGGTTGCATCACTTTACACATTGCTATGCAGCCGTTAGGAGTAGTCTGTGAATAAATAATATGTTAGACTATATCTGCCAATATCTCTGTACACTACGCAGATATGCGTATATCTGCGTAGTGTGAGTGCATTGCTTATTAAATAGAATACAGTAAGCAGTGTTAAAAATACAAAAAAAGGTAGGTGTAAAGCGCAAAGATAACTCCCGTCTAATCGTTCTGTGCATATTGACACTTTTTAAATAGAATATTAATATAAATTAAAATTTCAGGTTTGGACTCGACTTCAATTTTGTCTGAAGCGTAGAGAAGAAAGACAAAGACGTCGAAGGGCCGCACTTTTAGCAGCTCGTGACAAACAAGAGGTTCAGAATGTTGATACGAAGGTACAGTAACGAATGGGGAGTTATGGGGGGGGGGGAGGAGAATTCTACCTCACTGGCGTTATCGTATTATTTAACCGATCACTGAAACGAGGTCGTTCAGATCTTCAACTTCTTTTATTACCTTGATTTTATACGTATATTTTACGCGCTCGACTACAATAAAATCACAACATAAACAAATTTCTGTAACCTTGGCAACATAATAAATATACAATGATATTTTATGTTAAAAAAGGTGTAGATAGGTTATCTACATAGCGTTCGATCTTTGGAAATGGCACACAAACGCACACATAGATATCGTAATAATGCAATGTCAAAATACCTTCGCCGTCAACGGGACATTGAGATGAAGTTTGCTAATAAGACTATTTTTAGTGTGCCACTTTTCGAGCGCTTATAACCTATCTACACCTTTTTTAACATACATTATCATTGTAAATATACTTAAAACTTCGACTACCAAGTTTACCCTCTATTAACGCTAAAAGCTGTAAAGCTTTAAATTACAAAATTATTAGTTTTTATGCTAATACTTTGCCATAATCTCTGACATATGACAATGACTGACTCTCCCTCGGCGCGCGAGTCTGAGTCGCACTTGACTGGTTTTTTTTCTCTTTCAGACTACCTCAGCTTCTGTACCAACGGAAGCACAAGAACCAATCACAGAAACTATTGCTGTAACATCAGAACCAAATGAAGTCCGCCAAGAAGACGATACAGAAAATTGTATAACAGAATATTACATTGTTTCAACTGTGCGAGACCCTGATTCAGAAGGAATGCAATTAATTCTTGTTAATGCAAGTCACAATGATCAAAATGAAACATCAACAGTCAGTCAAGAATTAATGGATAGCTTAAATAGAAATTATTTGACAAATACTGAGCTTAATTCAGATGGAGAATTTTTTGATCCAAATAAAGTTAATATAATCTCATCTGCAACAGATGACACGCCAGTATTTTTAGATAACATCAATATTGCATTAGATTCAAATTTACAATCTGATATGCCAATAATTACAGGCAACATTAACGTAAGAATGGATTCAAATTTACAATCCAGTTCGTCACAAACTCCGGATAACTTCACTACAATGGATTCTAATTTACAATTCGAAACGCCAATGCATTTGGATAACAATGACATTAACGTTCCAATGAATTCTAATTTTCAATCTGATATGCCAATCATTTCGAATAACATTAATTTTGCAATGGGTTATAATTTACAATCCGGAACGTCAATAATTACAGATAATACTACAATTGAAATGGATTCAAATTTACAATTTGGTATGCCAATGATTGCGGATAATCCTAACATAGCAATGGCTTCTAATTTACAATCTGTTGCGCCGATAATCTCAGATAACATTAATATTACAATGGATTGTAATTTACAATCCAGTACGCCAATAAATTCGGATAATATGAATATTGCAATGGATTGTAATTTACAATCCAGTACGCCAATTATTTCGGATAACATGAATATTGCAATGGATTGTAATTTACAATCCAGTACGCCAATTATTTCGGATAACATGAATATTGCAATGGATTGTAATTTACAACCCGGTACACAAATAATTACGGATATTGCAATGGATTCTAATCTACAATCTGGAATGCCAATAATTTCAGATAACATAAATCTTGCATTAGATCCACATTTGCAACCAATATCCTATATTCCAGATAGTGCAACCAATTTTTTTTTACCTCCAGACGCTAGCCAAGTTGTACCATTGGTTTCAGATAGCCTAGCTCCAAATTATTTTTTTCCGACCCAGGCTAATCCAGAAAGGTTACATATTTTAGACCGTGTGACCAATGAATATGATATCCATATGAATCCAAATATCTTTATGTGTACCCCAGTTATAATAACTACCGGTGTACAGGTATTACCTATCTCTGTAATGTCTCCTAATGTGGGATTGGGAAGCGGTCGTTTTTTTATAGTCAACCGGTAATTTTATATGACTGCTGATTGTATAGAGTAAACCAGCGAGTTTTATACCACTCTGCCGATTTTATATGGTTAAACAGTGATTTTTATACTTATCGCCGTGTTTATATTGTAAAACAGTGATTTTTATACTTATCGCCGTTTTATATTGTAAAACAGTTTTTTTTATACCATTCTGCCGATTTTGTATTGTAAAACAGTTATTTTTATACTTATCGCCGTTTTTACATTGTAAAACAGTGTTTCTATACCATTCTGCCGATTTTGTATTGTAAAACAGTGATTTTTTTACCATTCTGCCGATTTTATAATGAAAAACAGTGATTTTTATACCATTCTACCGATTTTGTATTATAAACCAGTGATTTTTATACCAGTGGGTTGATTTATTATGGTAAACCAGTGATTTTATATCAATGTGCTGATTTTTTTAAATCACTAGCTTTCACATTCAAGGTCGGAGGGTCCAGTAATGTACAAATATATAAAACTATTTTTTAACAAAAACTTTTTGCCCGGGTTCTCACAAAAAGAATGAAAATTACTTAAACTGACTGTCATGATGGCGTAGTCGACGTAGCAGTAGGTGGTCGCCATTTACATCATTGTGCTGTGTGACGTGGGTTCGATTCGGTATTTGTTTCGGGTCTTGGTGTACTTTGTGTCTGTTCATTGTATTGTAGTAAATTGTCGTTGACGTTGTCTTTTATAAAAATAAAACATGTTTTTATAAAATGTGTTATTGTACATATTGTATATATATATATCCGTGGATTAAGATTACCTACATATTGTTACTACCCCATTTCAACCCGTGGGTGTCGTAAAAGGCGACTAAGGGAGAAACCTTAAACAGACAAGAGCAATGCGAGAAAAGGATAATTTAACTCGTCTGGCCAGCGTTAAATTCCCTCCAAAATCTCTGGAGGAAACCCATGCCAGCAGTGGGACGTCTCTGGATTGTAGTGATGATTGTATATTGTGTAGCATTAATATAATTTATTATACAAAGCGCCTGTTTCACCACAGGCAAATAAGTGCTAGATAGTCTATATGAAACTTACTTTGACAGATTTTTGACGTATTTTTCATATAAGCAGCTTGTGACCCCCTGATTCTGACTCGTCGGATTGCTCCCGGATCGTAAACTTTTTCGAATCTTAGTACGACGTAATGTTAGAAAAAAAGTTTATTATCGTATAGAAAATTAAAAAAGTTTTTTTCCTATAACCATTTATTTCTTTCAACATTGTTTTTTAACTTTAATTACACTGACATTTGTGGCCGATAATTTTCCGACAGCTCAGAAGCAGAGGGCATTATCAGTATGTAGTATTGTTGTACAGTCGTGTACAAAAATATAGATAAGTAAATAAATGTAGTAGTAGGCACAAACACATAACTTAAGAAACAAAAATTTCTAGTATAAAATTTTGGGTTGAACCACATCTGACCGCATCGAATCGCACTTTCTCATGTTTTTATCCCTTCCTGTCACTTGTGACTGTAATTTATTAGAGCGAGATAAAGAGTGGGAGTGTGATCGCACGCGGCGGAACACATGATGCGCGAGCGGCTTTCACAATTAAACTTATACATGTGTTAAACATACACAAGATTACAGTTTAATGAAATTAAATTACATAAAAAAATTACATAAAACGAAAAACACAATTCCAGGGATTCAGAGGGCATATACATTTTAAATTCAAATTAAAATACTTAATTTATTTGTTGAACATAATGTAAAATAGTTCTCATTATAAAATTTATTGAGCCATTTATGACCTGCCACATTGGCTGTATACGTCATGTCTTTGCCTATGCTTTTATAGATAAGTACTCAAACAAAACGTCTGCGTCATTGAGCATTGGCGCCACTGCAATTTGGCGAGTTTTTTTTTTGCCCATATCTAATAGAATAGTTAATTATACGTTGTGTATTGTTAAGTAATGTGTATAATACATATGTAGGTATTTATTAAGTATGAAAAATTTCCGAATTAAAAGTACCTAGTTATTAATGACGAAGTTTATGATGAGACACAGCTCGTGTTTGAATGACATCTTGTCATCCTGTGGTCTTTGATAATATGTAATAACATCCATAAAGGCTATAGCACACACGCTTTTCTTAACATCGGCGCATTGATGCTGCATCGCGCTTGGCGACTCTGCGTTCTATTGCAGTATTAAAACGGTGTTTTAGAGATTCTGTCGCTACATTTAGCTTCTAAAAAGGTACTTACATACAGCGTATGTGCTATAGGTTGGCAACAGGCTATAGCCCATAAAGCTTTGATCGCACGATGTCAACACACAACGCTGCGGTAAGCGGTGTCGAACTCATAATGCTCTTAACGCGTGACGCATACTGCGACGGAACAAGAGACAATTCTAGATGTTCTTTATGTGTTTTTACACAATAAAAGGCATACAATGAGCCAGTTTTTCATATTATGTTGTGTGTTGTTATCGCGAAACCCTCAGGGTAGCAAAAAAACCGACTCACCTTATCCAGTAATAGTGAAGCCAGCAACACCAAGCGACTGCAAGTAAACACACAAGCGCACACACACACCTACACAAAAACCAAGTCAATTGCTATATATACTACCTACGTCACGAGTTGTTTAATTATCTCAAATAAAACATACCTACATTGACAAACACATGACTTCATTTTTGAACTTCGCGTTCTTTTTTTTGTTGGTCTGACGTGTGACCATAGATTAAATAAAAAAATGGGGTTTTGGTAAATATACTTACTTACTAGCTTCGTTATTTTGTTACAAGTGTTAATTTTTTTTTTTTCAAATAATATATATAATTATTTGCAACAATATAAACTATAATAAACTAACTAACTTAAATTAAAAAGAAAAATAAACAATATTTACAACCTAACACAATAAAAAAAAAACAAAATATTAAAAAGTGAATTCTTACTAGCTTACTATACTACCTACCTATTTAAAAAAAATATTTGGTCGATTAAAACTAACATACGAAGTAAGTCAATATCTCTAGAATCAATTTAGAACTCGATTTGATATTTTTATTTGAATTACCTATTAATGAAGATTTTTTTCTTTATTGAAATTTGTTTTTCATGAGTTGTAAGCAAACGCTGCGCAAGAAGTGCCTAAATAAATAATTTGTTATAAAAATAAAAAATATTCTACATTCATTTGGGCCGAATGTGCATAGGATGAATAACCCAAAAATAGTAGGTACCTAATTTTATTTAAGAAAATGTTCAAATTTTTATAAAGATTTTCTTTATTCCGACTGTACGAGTATTAGGTACTACTTTCTACTTAACTACTTTACCAAAATGTGAATTTTGATACTCATTTATTCTTGTGAAATGTCAATTATTATGGACGAGTAATACCTAATAAACGATTAAAATACATGAATATCTACCTACATTTGTTTTTGACTTCATTCCTGTCTGATTTGATTTGAAAATGACATGTTGTCTGTAAGGGTCCCTTTGCATTTCATGCAATTTCGTGTATGAAGGCTTACTGCCCTCTATACCCACTGACCTATATAAATTCAGATCAGTGCCATACGGGTACTCTTTATTGAGTTTTATAAATTAAATGATAGATGGCATTTCCATAAGAGTACTTTATAATACCATTAGATGGCAGTGTTAATTCTTAGTTGTTATTCTATTCGATGTTAGATGGCGCTACAACCCAAGACCACAATGTGACTGGGGGTAAATATAATTAAAAAAAATATGACCCGACAAAATCAATAGATAAGGAACGCACTAAAAATACCGAAAAATTGTTGTAATTATTATTCCTGATTAAATTTAAATATATAACATAATTATATATATATTTGTAATCTCCATTTGATTCCCTTTATTTTGATACTCTACTGACTACTCGATAGGTTTGGTTAAAAAAAAATTCTAACTTCTTACAATTTGGCGCCAAAAGTCAGCCGTTTTGTCTTTTTTTATAAGACCTATCTAAGGACACTTGGGTTTTTAAGAAGAATCTAACGATACCTTAATTGTCCAAATCCATCCAGCCGTTTGGAAGAAACGTGGGAATACAGAAATTTACAAAAGTACAAGATACGCGCGAAAAACAATACCCGTCCTGTCAGTCGGGTAAAAAGAGTTTTGTAAAACTTTAGCTTAAACAAAGTTTAAATTTTAATTATAATTTATTTAGTTAGTAAGAGCGCCTCTTTTGCCAACAAAATGCTTGTGCAGTTTGGCGATTATGTATAAAAAAAAAAATATGTATCTCAAACTGAATAAATATATTTAAAAAAAAATATTACAATTCATGAATTTATCATCATCATCCATCAGCAACCCATTAAGTCCCACTGCTGGGCTCGGGCCTCCAAGTCTCCACTCCTCTAACTAGAGAGCTGAGAGGGTTTAGGCCATAATCCACTCACGCTGGTCTAATGCGGATGGATCAGACATACACATTTAATTTCTTCTCTTTTCCTTCACCGTCAGTCATGAATTGGTACAACCTACGTAAGATATATAAAATTGCCTTACTGGAGAAGACTGCAAAAGAATTGCTTATAAAAAAAGCACCGTGGCAGAAAATTTAAAATCATGATGATGATGATGATGAAGTTATATTTGATAAAATAAATAAAGTGAAAGAGAGAAAGAAAAACTTTTTATTTACTACATAAATAACTTAAAACTAATGCATAAACCAACACTTATAAGCTGGTAGCAAATAAAGGACCCTGCATCAGCTCTAATGTTGTGATCTAGACCACAACGCTGGTATTCTTGCAGCTCCTTACTTACTCCCCAAGCGGCGACCGGTCGCCGCCAGCTTGATACCGCGCCGTTCCGTCAAACTCCAAGCGGCGACCGGTCGCCGCACCTCCCCATTCGACTTTGAACTTAATTTTGATAATGTTACGGTCTACTTTTGTATGAAGCAGTTTGATTCTATGCGTTCTATAGAACATTTCCTTGACATTTGAAGCATAATTTTGTTTTATCTATGCCACGAAATTTTTTTTCGCGGCATTAACAGTTGTCACTTTTTGTGGAGTGCGTCAAGTATGACAGGTGCTTTGTGATTGTGTTTTGTTTTATTGTGTTTTAAGGATTTAATAAATACCTACTTGAGTGACGTTTTTGTTCAATTGTAAATAATAAATTTTATACTACCTAATAATTTATAACATTAAATTCCATTTTACTAATTTTATAAATACATGACATTTATTCTGTTAATTTAATTATTATTGTTATTAATTGAATAGGTTTATATTATATTATTGACATTTCATATTGTATCCATTTATATTAGACTCAGTTATTTTTTATATTTTTTTTATTAATTTGATTTTTTGCATGCCTAATAGGTAGAACAAAGCGGTGTATTTATTTTAATTGACAACCTTTTCTGTGTACCTTTGTTGATGCGAAATAAAGATTTGATTGATTGATTGATTGACGGAATAACGGATTATTCCGTCTTTACTTCAAGTAATTCATCATCATCATCATCATATCAGCCCAATGACGTCCACTGTTGAACATAGGCCTCACCTAATTTCCGCCACAGCGAGCGATTCGGAAAGTAATACCTATAATAAATAAGTGCGTAAAGAATTAAGCTGATCTTAAATATTGATTGGTCCCGCCTGTTATCGTTGTAAGTAGAATTAGTTTAGCCTTCTAGGCTTTCTTTCTTACTATTAAGTTTAGAATAGACACGCGAGTTTTTTGTTATTTTAATAATTATTCAAAATAGTTAAAATTAACAAGACATCTCCTTCAACTTGTCGTTTAAAACAAAAGGATTTTTAAGCTTCCGTCAATGTCTTTATCTCAAGTGCTAAACAACGGATGAATATCTTGATGTTAAGTACAACTCAACGTCAAAAACCACCCTTTTAAAACAGGATAAGAAAACAATGCCTGTCCCCCTAAGAAATTTGAGTAGCGACACGCGCGCTGCCACGCGGCGGATAGCGGAACTAAGTCCTCGAACAATATGAACGCGCTTATTAAAATAAAAAATGGCGGATTAGTGATTTGACTCCTCTAATATTGTTTTGGGTGTTGTTATTTTGTTTGTGTAATTGTGTTTATTAAGTGGTGGGAAAGTTCTTGGGGAGAAAATTATTGTGATTTTAACTTTGGTATTTGAATGATCTTTGCTTTCAGGCTCTAACAACTCAACCAATCTTGAAATAAAATGAAATTAAATCTCGTTCGTTATACGTTAGCGAACGAGCCCTGATTCTGAGTTGTCGGAAAGTTTTCGGCAGGAAATGTTAGTTTATTTAAAGCGAGTATAAAATGTTAAAAAATAGATAGTTGTAGAAAAAAGTCATAAAATAATCAGTTTGTTATTGCCTATGATAACCTATTTTCTATCAATAAATAACTTAAAACGTAGGTAAATAAACTTAATTTATGATTCGAAAAAGGCTCAGAAAAATTGCCTGACAGTATTTTTCGGATAACCTGTTACATTATTATGACTTTCCAATGAGCTTCTTTGCAAGCTAGACATATCAATAAATGAGATTAAATTTATTTTCTTTTATTAATATTAGACCTACCCCTCTACCCTTCCTCTCCAAGAATTAATATTCAATCCAAGACTATTATCCTAACAAACTCCACTTAGGGGTACAATTCACCCATCCTAATAAAATCAACGGCACGATTGCTTTACTTGTGATCTATAATGAAATTATTTAAAATAACTAGTGTAAGAATAAATGTTTATAAACTTAATTATTGTACTGTGGGATAGTGTGTTCGAGCCCTTATAAGGTATAGGATACGGCAAAAGCGGAGCGATTTTAATTAAAACACGAATGGTTCCGGGTTCGATTCCCGGGTCGGGTGAAAATGGTATTGGGCTTTTCTAACAAGAAATTCCAGTATTGAGATTTTCCCGGAGTTTGGTAAACAAATGTTCCCGGTTGATAACAATAGGCTCGCCCCCTATTTCATGGGACCAAACATAGCTGGCGAAATGTATTGTGTGTGTGAAACATCTCTGCCTACCCCTTCGGGGAAAAAGGCGTGATGCTATGGACCTTTGCTTGGCTATAGCTCAGTAAGTTATTAGTTAGGTCGTAGCGTGTTGTTATATAGCCTATAGCCTTTCTCGATAAATGGGCTATTCAACACTAAAATATGTTTTTAATTCGAACTAAGTAGTATTTCAATAAAATAGCGCGTTCAATCGAACAAACAAATTCTTCAGCTTTATCGTCCAAATTTATTTATTTATTCTTTATTGTACTTACATATACCACTTAGATATTAATAGCATAAATCACAAAATTAAGTAAATGTAGATACAATGGGCGGCCTTATCGCTAAGAGCGATCTCTTCCAGGCAACCTTTGGATGGATTTTTTGGAAAAGTAATGGTATTCTGGTGTAGGTATGCTATGAAATAGTTAAAATAATTAAATATTGTATTAATATATAAATACATTATATATGATAGGTACACATATATCCATAAATAATACATAATTACGGACCGGAAGTACCAATGTGGATTCCACTTTGTGGAATTTATATGTACTAGTCAACCCAACAAACATTTTAGTCGTATATGTGTAAGTTACAAGACTGAAAACGCTTTATACGTCGTATTAAAGTAATTTAAGGATATAATACGACTTACTGCCTTTTATATTTATACAGCTTGCATTCGTTTAAAAACGTCGTATAAACTTCTATACAACTGTTTATGTGACGACTACACGATTTTCAGTCGTAAACCAGTTTTGTCGTATTAGTAACATCTATGCAACTTTTACACCAACATATTAATTGTATTAGAGTCACCAGAACTACCTTTACGTTACAATCGTCTAAGAGTAATAAATATCCCTCTTATGCGGCTTTAAGTAAACTTCAACACTTTTACACTGCTATTTAACAGCTAGATGTCCCATAAGTGTAAAAAGTTTAGTAACTATTACAATAACAGCCATAACACAAGGGATTCATATTCTTATATGTTCTTTGTAAAAATAAATAAAATGGATGGAAAAAGCTGGGCAAAGATAAAAAAAGGTGGTGCTTTTAAAAGAAAAGTTAAGAGGAACTATTCTGCACTTCTTACGTCGAATTGTGTTACATCGAAAATACAACTGCCACAAGTTCAACCAATTTCAGTTTTTAATCAAACTGCAGTTGGTTCCGTACAAAATTTAATTTTTAATCAGCATAAAGTAGCTAGAAGTACTGTTACAGACAATAGATCTAGTGGTGCACTAACAGTGTAAAAAGTGTACGTGTTATATTTAAATGTGTAAATATACATTTAAATATAACACGTACTTACCAAATTATTTATTAATCCAAATTTCTGTTATAATTACTAAAACTTTTTACACTATATACCTACATATATTGAACTTAGGAGAAGTTCAATTTATGTAGGCTTATTACACCTTTGAAATTATGCAGGTACCAAAATTCAATAAATTACTTATGATAGTATTATAGTATCTATCTTGCTATTTCTTGTTAAAAAAAGATTTCTAATTTAATGACAATATTCACATTCATCCTCCGGGTAATGATCGTATATGACAAAGTCAGCGCAGCGAGGACACCAGAAAAGTCAAAATGTATCATAAATTTAACATATGCCGCAGTCACTTTGAAATGTGTAGGTTTGGTTTCGTCGCTATTTATCAGAAATCCGCAACCGAAACAACGATTAGCAAGTATAAAGTGTGTAAAGTCCATGGCCATGTCAAAGACATATGTATCAACGTGATGAAATCAGATTTTGTCAAAAACTTATCGACATCCATTATAATATCACGTATAATTTTTTATTATCACCGAGACTATGTATCAATAAACAAGCACTAATTTAATTTACAACTGTTTTACTATATCTTAGAATGAACCCTAATTTCGTTAAATGGCTGATAGAACAGATAAAAAATTAAGAACATTCAATGAAGAGTCGTTAAAATGTTGTATTAAAGTTATTTCCAACAGCCTAAGTCGTATAATAGTAACTTTTAGCACGTTCGTTAAAATAATAGGTAAAAATATAGCTTAATTTAAAGAATTTACAGGGCGCGTTCATTATATTGATAAAACTAGCGTATATCACTCGATAAAATTAATTTCCCAACCCTTTTATGTACTTCAACATAAGTTTGGAAGATGTAATAATGTATAATACTAAATTAAAATGGCTTCTTATACTTTCAATATTAAAAACAATATAAAATGTAACTGTTTAGTTCTATAATATTTATTTTCAGTCACGATTAATTATTCTTTACATCAAAATTCCGTATATAAATCGTAACGAATACTGCTTTTCGATAAAATGCCGTAAAGCAGCGGTAATAACCACCATTACATGACGAAAAATGTATATCACGACATCTAAATGACCACTACACGATCATATTGCAACTTATACGACTTCTTAGTGACTCCATTGCGGCACTAATTCGTATAAAATGGGCCCTTTTTCGGTGGTTTCAACGTTATGGCGACGTATTGGCGACCAGCGTATACAACCAAAAGTTAAAATTGGCACGTTCTGGCGACCAAATAAATGTTTGTTGGGAAGTGACTTACGATCTGCTAACGGTGAAGGAAAACATCGTGAGGAAACCCACATACCATAGAAGAAATTCTATGAGTATGTCTGATCTACCAACCCGCACTAGGCCAGCGTGAGTGGATTTTGGCCAAATCCCTCTCAGATCTCTAGATAGAGGAGAGGAGACTTAATGGGTTGCTGATGATGAACAATAGAATAAAATAGATTAGTACAATATCAAGAATAATGTTAGATTAAGTAGCTCACAAGTACTTAATATCAGTCATAGTCGTCAAGATTATTGTCATTCTTACATCTATTCCATTGGTCAGTTAGATTTTTACAATAAACACATCAAACACCACACTCTTATTCAAATCGCTTCCGCGAAGCATCCAGCCCGCTCACGCTCCGCTCATTTGAATCCCTCCCATAAACTTCACCCCTGTAATGTTAAATTGTTCGTACAACTCAATTAAGCTTGTCAAAATATATTTGTGTCGCGATTGCTCTGATTGGGGGCACGCGGCTACAATTACCTTTTTTCTTTGTACGTGTACATTTTAGGTTTAATATAGTTATTGTTTAGGTTCCTAAACAGTAGAGAACTTAAGATTGATGAAAGTGGTTGAACTGAACTCCCTAACAAGGTTTTCTCAAGGGATTACAGTATGGGGTTCTTCAAAAAAGAAGTGAATAGGTTTCTTAAGGGTCGGCAACGCGCTCTTGATGCCCCTGGTGTTGCAGGCGCCCATAGGCTACGGTGGACCGTACGTCTGTTTGCTACTCGTGGTATATAAAAAAAATAAGTAACTTAATTGTTAATAACAAGCTTTCATAATACAACTTATAAAAATCACCAACAAAACACAGCTCTTTAAAACTCATACAAACAAATGTTAAAAATATCACGTACAACGTTTTAAAACGCCATATTTGCTTACCAAATAGTGTAGTGCTAAGTGGCAAGTGTGGTAAAGTGACAACAGACAGATAAGCCACGCTCATTAGACGCCGACGTGTAGTGGGGGGTGGAGACTCCCTCGCAATTAGGAGATGAAAGTAAACTCTTTTGTTTTGGAGTGACGACGGGTTTTTTGTGTATAGTTGTCTGCGATTGTAAAAACATACTGAAGTCCTAAGTCATTTATGTCTGAACAATATATTTAAAAAAAAAAGCGATGGTGGCTGATTGGATAAGGGACCCGCGTGCAAATCACGCGGTCCGAGTTCGATCAATACTAGCAGTACCAATGTGGATTCCACTTTGTGGAATTTATATGTACTAGTCAAGTGACTTACCATCTGCTGACGGTGAAGGAAAACATCGTGAGGAAACACACATACACTAGAAGAAATACACTAAAAAAAAGGCTAGCGTGAGTGGATTATGGCATTTATGGCCAAAACCCTTTCAGCTCTCTAGTTAGAGGAGAGGAGACCCGAGCCCAGCAGTGGGACTTAATGGGTTGCTGATGATGAATATACATTAAGAGGGTTTATACAGATGAATGGCTACATCGGAATCGTCATATTATCGTAATTTGGAACCGAAATGGTCTCCTCTGAATTTCCTCCCAAGAACTATCAGGTTGTGGAATGAACTCCCTAACGAGGTTTTCCCAAGGGACTACAGTATGGGGTTCTTCAAAAAAGGAGTGAATATGTTTCTTAAGGGTCGGCAACGCGCTCGTGATGCCCCTGGAGTTGCAGGCGCCCATAGGCTCCGGTAACCGCTTACCATCGACGGACCGTACGCCTGTTTGCCACCGTCGTGGTATAAAAATAAAAAAATTCATATTTGAAAAAAAGAAAGAAAAACATTTTATTTGGTGACCAAAAAACAATACACAAACAGGACACAGATTAACATATTTATATTAAAGTCACCAAAATAGGCTCCAGTTCAGCTTAAAATATATATTTCGTATTATTTCGTGGTTTTAGATTTTATTATTTATCGGAGTTTGATACCAACTTTACTTTTTTGTTCACAGACAGACATCTCACTTTAACAAATATATAGACACTTACACACACTCTCGTAAATACACACTATGAATTATTAGATAATCTACAAGAAAACATATGCCTCTTGTTCATATAATTTCAAAAATGTTTTATTTTAGTTTAAATTTATTATTTTTTTTCACCCATTCTGTCATTCCTGTGTGTTATTTAAAATATTTGCATGCTGTTTAATATGGCGAAATGTGTCTTAGTGCTTAAGTTTTTTTATTATTTTACCATCTTTTGTATTTACCACATTTTGCGCAAATAAATATATTATTATTATTATATAAAATAATATTTACTATTAAAACTAAGTACCTACTAAATAAAACAAAAATAAAAATACCTTTAATTATCTGAGTTATTTTTTTGAAATGTTTTTAATACACTTTTCAAAATTAAGTGAAATTGTATTAAAAAGTAAGTATTCATTTTTTTTTTCTCATTTAAAAAAGACAACGCCCGCACTAGGGAACAAGCCCTGTGTCGCGGGGAGCTTTACAAACATGAAACTAACGGACACAAAGTACAACCAGACTAGAAACAAATATCTATGAATCACACAAACATTTGTCTCGTGTGGGAATCGAACCCACGTCACCCAGAACGGCGATGTAGTGACGAGGCGACCACCTTAATCACTGCGCTACGGTACAGTTATTTTACTATGAAAATAACGCCTTGCAAGTTCCAATGTGTTTTTTGCATCAATGATTTTGTACGTTTTACACACTTTTTACCTAATTCTAAAAAGTGTATTGAAAACATTAAAAAAAATAGCTCCGATAAACTTATCGGAACTAATTTTTTAAATGTTTTCATCTCTTTTAATCTATCTTAAAAAAGCTTAATATGTAGCTCATATTAAGCTTTTTTAAAGACGGATTAAAAATACATAATGTCACTACCCCATCTCAAATCGTGGGTGTCGTAAAAGGCGACTAAGGGACTACCTTAGGCAGACCAGAACACTGCGATGAAAATTCGAAACAAACCTTTTTCATGATTTCAACCCATAAACGTCCCACTGCTGGGCACGGGTCTCCTCCAAAGAATGTGGAGGGAATTTAGCTTACTATACCACGCTGGCCAGATGGGTTGGTATAGGTAGGGTTTGTTTCGAATTTTCCTTTTCTCGCCGTGCTCTGTAGTGCCTCTCGTGGTGCCCTATTAGGATTACTTGCATAAAAACCACGTTTATTTTCCCACAATTATTAACCATAATGGTACTTGTGTAAAGTGCCAACTGCCAATTAAGTGTTAGTATGGCACTTCGCAGATTGACGAGATACGGCATGCGACGTTGTCTGTTGACAAAATTATGCATGCACTTTTGTCGTCGCGCCATATTTTGTTATGGCAAGCATTTTTAATAATAATCATATTGTACCACATTCACACAGCGTCATCTAGTCCCAAATTAAGCAATTATATTTGCTTGGGTTATGTACTAAACAACTGATATACAATTTAAATACTTTTTTTTTGTAAATACATACATATTATAGATAAATTACACCCAGGCACAGAATAAACCTTTATGTTCATCACACAAAGTTTTGTCCAGGGTGGGGATCGAACCCACGACCTCTGGTTTAGCAGTTAGTGTAACCACTAGACCAACAGAGCAGTCATTTTTAAATAACACGGGGATGTTTACTTTCTTTTTTGAAATTGTGCGTTTAAGCGTTTTTGCCATACCTACTTATTACTGGATTCAGACTCAATTGTGTGCCGTGATTTCAAAATTGACGCTTTCTTTGTAATAGGATTAGAGTATACCTATAAGTGTACATTACTTTTGTCTCCCGTTTTGGTATTATTTATTTATATTTATTAGCATAACCACATCATACATATTATAACATTAATAAGTAATAATTAATATAAAGTTTAATTCTTTTCTTTTGAAAATGTTGTTAACTCCAAGAATATGCTATACTCTTCTTCTTCTTCTCTATAATACTCTTAAGATGTATGATGTGGTACCTGTAAGAGCCAAGATTTGTATAAACATGTAATGTTGTGACAGTTCAAATGCATGTTGTGATATCACTTTAGTTGAATAGGCTTTAAATGTAACCGATCACTTGGTATATGTATAATTAATAGTGATTATGTCTCTTTTTTTACTTCTATACTTTTCTCAATAAATTGAATTCTGTAGACTTGATAAATTATTACATTGTATTTAAGTGCTTAGTGATAGGTTTGACCCCTGGCGGCATCAATTTAGTCGCATAGGAGGACACTGAAAAACAGTTCTGTTTAGGATTTATCCGAAACAGTTTATGCTGAGTGTCATCCTTTTTGCTGTACACGACATATAACCCTCGTAGTGTAGTTTTATGTTATTTAGTAAATATAATTAAAATAGTTACCTTATATAGTTCATGTTATGATGGCAGTTCGCGTGGTGACACATAGTCACTGTACCACATAATGATTTAAATTAATTAAAAATTAATGAAAACCTTATCCGAAAAATTTTAAAAATATTCTTGCTTAACGTGGTACAACGTGGCACCACCTGACAGCTGTCATAATTATGTCTTTAAAATAGTATTATGTTTTAAATATATTTGTTGTTTTTCTTTTTTATATTTACACTTTATTCTCTGATGTATTTTACAACGTTACGTTACGTAACGTACGTTATTTTACGTTGTGTACGAACAAATAAAGGTCTTTTCTTTCTTTCTTTTCTAATAATAAGTACATAATATTGCATCTATTCTGATATGTATGAAAATTTCGGTGTAGGTACATAGCAGTGCAAATTACATTATTTATTTATACCTACTATCTTAACTAAACTATAATTTAAAGTTTAACAATTTTTTTACTTAAATAAAATAGGTTTAAAATCAAGGTCAAATTCGATAAATGAGTGATGAAAGATGTCAATGTTTGGATCGCGAATCTGAATATTATTATACCTATTGATATAGGACTCTGTTTATGGGTGATTGTGATTGGGATTTTGGAATTTGGATTGATTAAGGAAGTGGATAATTTCTTTCTAAATCTAACTGCCGTACTCCGAGAAGTTACTTAAAAGTTGATTTAGTAAAAACGTGTAATACTTAATTCTATACACCTAAAGACGATTATTCAATGAAAAAATTGTGTTAATGACAGATTACTGCTAATTGACGTCTTTGAGCGCGGCAGTAATTTACTTCTGGTTAATTTCGTTTCGGTTTCCAAGACAGTAAGCATTCCCTGGGACTCCCGAGTGTAAAACTTGGTGTTTCCAAGAGTCATCGCTGTTAATCCTGGCTATAGGAGTTGCAGTGGACGGTGTGAGGATAGGATTGTCTCTTTCTTTAAATACCACAATGGCGACAAGCCTATCGCCCGTCTAATGGTAAGAGATTATGACACAGGACTGGTTCTATAGTGTGGGCGAGCACCGTCTTTGAAAAAAAGAAGAAAAAATGTTGATGATAAAATGAAATGGTTTGAAAATATCAATTGATTGCAATGTGTAACAATCTAACAATAAAACCTAATAAAGGCTGAAAATTAAATTAATTTTAACAAGCATACCCAGGAGGCAGGCTACTAGTCTCAATAACGGATGATAACAAAACGAGAATCGCAGATCTCGACCCCAAATCTGTGCGCCTTTGAGCGCTAATTGACGCTCTTCCATTGGTCGTGCCGACGGATATGCGCGCGCGGTTGTCTCTGATTGGTAGGCTGTAGTAGACCACGCCCATGTTTGTGGATTAGGGGGAGGTTGGGGGGTGAGTTGGGGCTTTAGTGGAAAATGATTTTGATACTTCTGATTATGATTTTCGTTTTGCAGGTGGTGTGTTTGATTTCACAGTAAACAGATTATAAATAAGTTAGGTAGAGAAAAAAATAGTCAATGAAAAAAATAGGAGGTCGTGGGTTCGATTCCCACCCAGGACAAATCTTTGTGTGATGAGATGATGATGAAATTACACGCACACACAGAATAAACAATCGTGTTGTTTATTCTGTGTGGGGGTGTAATTTATCTATACCTAATATTTATTTATTTATTTATTTCTGTTCAGAAAGCTTACAGACTAATAAGATACATGTGTGGTTATAAATAAGTAACTTAAATTGCTAATACAATATGTATGTATTTACAAAAAGAAATGTATTTAAGTACTTCGTATATGTATCAGTCATATCAGTTGTTTAGTACCCATAACACAAGCAATATAATTGCTTAATTTGGGACTAGATGGCGCTGTGTGTGAATGTGCTAGAATATTATTATTGTTATTATTATGCCGATATCAGTGGCAGTCATTAAAAGATAGTTTAATGTTTTGTTTTCTCTATACGCAATTCGGCCTGAGTATAACAAACTAGAAGACGCACGTGGCTTTGCCACTGCTCAATTCCTATTGGCCGTAGCATGATGTTATCGCCTATAACCTTCCTCGATAAATGAGCTATCCAACACTAAAAGATTTTTCAAATCGGACCAGTAGTTCCTGAGCTCCTAGCGTTCAAACAAACAAACTCTATAGTAATAATAATAGTATAGATTGAATTCAGCGCGCGCTTGTAAAGTCAGTATTTAATTAATTTAATTTGTATAAACTATCAAAACTATTCAGTCCTTGTATAACGCTTTGCATTCTAGGGATGATCCAGCGAGTGGGTTACACCGTCTTACACCAATTTAGCCGCCTATCCCTTGTATAGAGTTATATCGCTATAGGTACAGACATATATTATACTAGTTATTTAAGCTTAGGTCAGACTGGAGACGAGTTTTTTGGAAATCTATCCTCGATTAGGTAAATGGATACGGAACTGAGATCTGCGGTCGAATTAATTGAGGTCCTAGTCGCCAGTTTCTTTAAATCTTATTCATATAATTATGAACATTTAAAATACTTAAAATGAAACTAAGGGAGACCTTATGCAGAAGCACTGCGAGAAAAGGAAAAGTCAAAACAATCCCTATACCAAAACGCGTCTAGCCAGCGTGGTATAGTAGGCTAAATTCTCTCCACAATCTTTGGAGAAGATCCGTGCCCAGCAGTGGGACGTTTATGGGTTATAGTGATAACATTATCAGCAACTCATTACTGTACTACTGCTGAGCTCGGATCTCCTTTCCTCTATCTATGGAGCTGAAAGGGAACCTATATAATCCACAAACGCTGGCCTAATGCGAGTTGGTGGATTAGACATACACTTAGAATTCCTCATCGGTCTGCTATCGACGTGTGTAATTTAGTAGAATCGGCTCCCTGTATAAACTCGGCCTTACAATAAATTCCGGTGTCAATTTGCGCTGGAATTTCTCGATTTGATCAGGATTTTCTCTCAGTTCGGATCAAGAATGTAGGTACATATTATATGTTGTTACATATGTTCACGACTCGCCTATGTACCTAGTAAGTATCAGTAGAGAGTAAGGCTCCTCTTATGTTTGCAATATTATTTTATGAAGATACTTTGGAAGGTGAAGACGTAGAAAACGTTTCATGACCAAATCGAAAACGACTTCTAGTGAGAATAAAATGAAACATCAGCTGGCTCATCAGTTAAAAAATTATCATTTAGATGTTTTTTTTTAATTTTTTTTTTCTAGTGACGATTAAGAATATATGTCACTAGCTCATCTCAAATCGTGGGAGTCGTAAAAGGCGACTAAGGGAGTCACCTTATGCACACAAGAGTATTGCGAAAAAAGGAAAATTCCAAACACACCCTAACTATACCAACCCGTCTGGCCAGCGTGGTATAGTAGGCTAAATTCCCCCCACATTCTTTGGAGGAGACTCGTGCCCAATAGTGGGACGTTTATGGGTTGATGGGTCATTGATACACTTCAAACAATGGTGTCCAAGCTTCCAAAATTGGTATACCTAAATTTTTGGCGAAAAATATAACATGGTATAAATATCTAAGTACTGCTGATACATACTGATTTATTATTGTTATAAAATATGTAGGTAATAACATAATTCTAATAAACCTTTTATTATTTTATAAAAAAAATATAATAATATAATATAAATAAAATATAAAAGGGGACATATACATTGTTATTAATTAAAATATTTACACATAACTTAAAAATATACACAACTAACCTATTAAAAAAAAAGAACCAGATACTCTATTTACAGGAAATTCCTATAAATAGAATATCTGATTGAGGTCAGATTCCTGAGGATACACCCAAAAGGCTAGCCACATTACCGCGTTGGATAGCAAGGCTAATGCGTTGCCCCAGGTAGAGGCCAGCCCTTGGGTCATAAGATACGTCAGAAACACGCTTACAAATTTCACGATAAAATTTGTGAGCGTTTGGCTCCTAAGGTCCAAGAGTTTCAAACTTTCATATTTACGCCTGATGAGGCATTGAGGCACTCTGCAGATTTGGCAGCAGAACCCGCTTTAATATTAATTTAATATTATTGTTATTATTTATTAAATTAATATTTCTACTTTCAGGTTTCGCATGAAAACGCACATAATATATTATTAAATTAAGACCACAAAAATCATCTATCGCCCACAATTTTCAATAACACAATTTTATTTAAAAAGAAACAATGAAAAATTGTACTCTACCAAAGAAGATGAGTGCTTTAAAAAACACATGCTACCCCCGCCCCTGTTGTCACCCCTTTCACCCACTAGGGGCGGGGTGGCCAACCACCCTATAACGACAGTTTATTCCAACATTCAGCCCATTCGGGTCGTTTCCGACATTCGGCGGACGATTAGCTGTAATCGGAACAATTATATAATCGAAACGGATTTAATTTTCAGATATAAGTTTGCTGGATTACTGAAGTTGTTCGGAATAAAATTGTGATTTTTCTTGATTTCGGATTTCGGATTTGTGATTGTGAGTGATGTCATTTTGTTTAGTGCATTATGGTTATATTCACAGAACAGAGATGGGTTTTTACTTTCATTGTTCTGTGGTTATATTAGTGGTTAAAATGTTTGTAAAAATATAAATATGGAACTAAATTTTTATCTAACAAAAATACTTAAGTATAATAATAATTTATTTATATATTTTAGTATTTATTAAAATATTTAGACACCTTAAAAATAATATAGGTAAAGCTAACCTATTTAAAAAAAAAGAATTTAAGTATTTTATTTAAAATTTTAGTATTTTATTTAAAATTTTAGTATTTTATATATTTTAGTATTTTAAATAAAAAAGACACGTCGCTGGAAAACGCAGTGAAATCTGTTTTTTTAGACTCATACAGGTTTTTTACAGTCTAAGTTCGTAAATTAGAATTTAAAAATAAATAGATTTTCTTTAGGTATAAGTATTCTTTCATTCTAAAAATAAACAGATTATTTACATAAGTGTTGAAATAGTGTTTATTGATTTAAACTAGATAATACTTATGATGGAAAACGCGTAGAATCAATTCAAAGAGTGTGTCTGAATTATCGATTGTCATTGGACAATGTATGTGAATTATAGAAAACTTATCGGCTTTTCATATAAAAGAGATGAGATCAAGCCCATTAAACTTAACTGAGTTACTCAAATATTTAATACCATAACTTTTAATAAAACATTAATACAAACAAATTTTTTTGCCACGTTTTCTTAAACCCGCCGTTTCTACACCGCAATATCTGTAATTTAACTCATCAATGAACCTATGTTTCAGTGACAAAGTAAACAACTTTACTAACAACAAGACAATTTACAATAAATATTTTAAATAAATACAAAAAAAAAACAGTGCAACAATAAAAAAAAACCCAGTGCCACAGATAAAAAAACTAAAGAGAAAACAGTGTCAACAAAAAAGGTTTTAATCCATGTTCGAACTATTTTTGAACCAAAATGGAACCAGAAACCAGAAGTGAATCTCCAATCGAAACAAGTAGACAAGATCATTCATCTAAAACCTCATTTTTGATCGAAGATATTCTATACCGGAGTCATGAGACGAGAAATTTTAAAACGCCAGAACACAGAAGGTTTGACTATGAAAGAGAAGCGAAGCCTTTCTTCCCAGTTCCTGCAGAAGTGAGACCCCATATGCCAGGCCGTGAGGGGTCATATTTACAGGTTGCCATGGGAGCTTTAGGGGCGTATCTTCACACTCCAAATACCTACAAGACTGTGGAAGCACCGTATTTTTTATCACAAGGTAAGTTGGTGTCCTGCTTCACAGAATAAGGAAAAACGGGTTGAGAGCATGGCAATCCTCAATATAGGGTTCCGCAGAAAAAGATTGTATCTTCGCAAAACGCTTACGCTTTTTTGTTGAGAAGTGCAGTTTTTCGGGAATAACTCAAAAACGGTATAGCCACTGATATTGAAAATAATTATAGTTGGAAGTATTTATTATGCGTTATTTTTGAGATTTTTTTCAGATTTTTAGTTTTTACAGTTTAGAAAATAGAGGGGGAGGGACACAAAGTATGCTACTTTCGGAGTGATTATTTCCGAAAATAAATCCTAAAGTGTCTTTAAAAGATCTGTCAAAGTATGTACCACTCATGTCTGATTAAAAAAACCACCTCCTGTTATGTGTATGGAGTGCTCCTTATACATTTAACTACCAAACTAAGCTGTGGCTCACACAAGACATCTGTAATTTTTGAGTTAAATTTCTGTAACATACGGAAGCAAGAACGGACAGACATGACGAAACTATAAGGGTTCCGTTTTTGCCATTTTGGCTACGGAACCCTTATAAATAGAATTGCCATTTAGCTGGAGTTTGTATGACGTGACGGCTGAGCAAAAGATCATAGATTCTATATCCGGATCGGGCAAAAATTGTGTTGCGTTTTTCTGTATTGAATTTGATCGAAGTCAGGAAATGTACCTGGTGAATGGTGATTTTTTTGTTTAGAAGCCATGAGCAACTTCTTTGGTACGACGACCAGTTACTGTAGCGCCCACATATACACTTAGAATAAATTACTTCTAGACTATGTGGGTTTCTTCACGATGTTTTCATTCACCAGTCAGTAGATGGTGTTCCCGTGACTCATCATCATCTTCATTTCAACCCATAAACGTCGCACTGCTGGCCAGACGTTGGTATAGGGTTTGTTTCGAATTTTCCTTTCCTTGCAGTGCTCTTGTCTGCATAAGATTAATCCCTTAGTCGCTTTGTACGACACCCACGGGTTGAGATGGGGTAGTGACATTATGTATTCTTAATCCGTCACTACACGGATCACTTGACTAGTACATATAAATTCCGCAAAGTGAAATCAACATTGGTACTGCCGGTTGGAATTAAACTCGGATCGCTCGGCCACCATCGATTAAGGGATAGACTCGCCCCCTATATGACAAAAAATAAATGGTGAAGTGTGAGTGTATTAAAAGAACCTTTGAATTATCAAAATTTGTTCATTGAATAATCGTCTTTAGGCGTATAGACTTAAGTTTTACACAGTAACGTCTCTAAGTACGGTAGTTACACAGTTTATTTTTAAATTGAACTTAATTTTCCATTTTCTGTTGCCGACCTGACAAAACTATATCAGTGGGCTAGTAGTTTAGTTTTAGACTAAAAATATACCTGTTTTTTTTTTCCAAAAAGTTATTGCCCACACTAGGGAATGACCCCGTTGACCCCGTGACGAGTCCCGTGTTACGGGGGACTTTACTTACATTAAATAGAACAAACTACACACAACATTACCACAAACTTTTTAAAACCAGATTTACAGATTTTCTGTAAGTATGGGGTACTGCGAAACGTTGGGAGGCGAAGACCTAGAAGAACGTACCATGACCAAATATGTAGGTGACGTTCTAAATAAGAGACAGATCAGGAGTACCCTCAACTGGCGAGAATGTATGAAAAGACTGATGAATGTTGAAGAAGCCAAAGATGTATGTAAAAATTGTAGTAAGTGTAAGGAAATGGTCTCTGCCTACCCCTTTGTTGGGAAAGAGGCGTGATCTATATGTATGTATGTATCGGGTACTTTAGATCAGTGGGGTGTAGGTATGCCGGCGCCTTCGACGACGCCGCCGTCGCGGGTCTTTTCGTGTACTTATAATGTAAAACTTTTAATAAAATCAATATAAAGTGGTTATTATTTCAATAAAATAATCGGCCAAGTGCGAGTCGGACTCGCATGCCGAGGGTTCCGTAAGATAAAGCAATTTTTATTCTTTTTTGTGCTTGAATTGTAAGATATTGGTAGGGAACGGGATAGCTATAAGTTAATAAGGCATCATGTTGGAACACACAAACACACAGCCTCTCACCCCAAACGCATATACCGTCTCCGTTCCGTCGTGGGTAAAAAGGTGCACCATCTTTATGTAACGTCAGTCTGTAATAAACTCTCACTAGCACGATACCTTTGAGCGTTCTTCAGAAAAATATTCTTGACAGACGGACAGATATACCGACAGACAGACAACGGAGTGATTAGGATCACTCCGTTGTCTGTAAGGGTTCCGTTTTTTCTTTTGAGGTACGAAACCATAAAAAGGGACTATTTACCTTAGGGTGATGTAGTGACAAAAACTAGGACATCTGCGTTCAGTTAGGTACATGAATTTAAAAGTTAATTGCTGTCTGTTTGTTCCAGGAGTACCATACCACGCATTGTTCACTCCGTCAGAGTTGTCCCTCTCAGCGTTGAAGCACTGTCGACGGAGGAAAGCCAGGACTGTCTTCTCTGATCCTCAACTGACAGGTAATAATTCAGTCCTTACCTTATAAAATATAAAAAGTACAAGATTAATATAATTATAGTTATTTTATATTTAAAGTACATAATGGGGATTAATGACCTTTTTAGTTCACTGATCCCCATTATATAAAATTTTTCCTTCAACGGGGAAAAGTGAACAAAAGTTCACTAATGCCCATCAATGGGGACTGTCAATGGGGAAAAGTGGAATAAGCCTTGGTGTGGTGGTAACCACACAACTATTCGTGTCGCAAATACACATATTTCGTGTTTTTTGGAGCTATATTTTAAAAATATGTTTGCAAAAATTTTTAGAATTACGTGAAAGTGTATTAAAAAGTATCCGTAATGATAATAATAATATTCTACCACATTTACACAGCGCCATCTAGTCCCAAATTAAGCAATTATATTTGCTTGTGTTATGGGTACTAAACAACTGATATACTACTTAAATACATTTTTTTTTTGTAAATACATACATATTATAGATGAACTACACCCAGACACAGAACAAACCTTTATGCTCATCACACAAAGATTTGTCCTGGGTGGGGATCGAATCCACGACCTCCGGTTTAGCAGTCAGGGTCACTAAATACTAGACCAACAGGCCAAATAAATGCTTAAAGTTTTTTTCCTATGAAAATAACGCTCTATGAGTTTCCGATGTGTGGTATTTGCAATGATATTGTATGTTAAAAACATACAATAATATATATTGTTTATTTGCATATAAATAGAACTGTAAATGCAATGATTTCTTACCTTATTTATTTATTTACAATAAGGTACACTAACGGCAAGACATACAAATATAACAAATTTAAGCACTTTATTTATAAAAAGTTGGTCATCATTCATATTATATACGCAACATTAAATGTAAGTTAAACTATAAAATTAAAATATAAAGTTACCTTTAACAAACTTTCACGTAATTCTAAAAATTGTAAATACGCTATTAAAACTTCACGAATTAAAATAACGATTGAGTATTCAATGCGCGGATTCTAGGTCTATGGGTATTCATGAGTTATGTTTTCTATTTTTTTAAAGACTATCTTTTACTTTTTTAAAGAGAAACTTTAAAAAAACATATTTTTTAAAGCTTCGACCCAAACACAACTTTTCTTCTCTTCTAGATTATTTAATCTCTTTACTATACACCAACTTTTTCGCAGTAATAGTACCTAATCAGATTTAGAATACATCAAGCTATAATAGGACCGGTTGTATGCGGCCTGCATCCAGCGCGATCCTGCAACCGGTCCAATTGGAAGTCTCTTGAGGAGGCCTATGTCCAGCAGTGGTCGTCCTACGGCTGATATAATGATGATCATGATGAAGCTATAATAAACAAAATTATAATAACAAAAAGTCAAAATTGCATCAAGACTCGCATCAGAAACATGAGCCGTGTAAAATTTGAATTGAATATTATTCAAATTGTATTTTTAATTTTAATTTTGTTTTAACTTGCTTGTAACAGACTGTATTCTATTCTGTAATTCTACTTTGAAATATAATCAGCTCTAATTTTGTCCAGGCCTTGAAAAACGCTTCGAATCCCAGCGATACCTGTCAACTCCTGAGCGTGTGGAATTGGCTGGCGCCCTCAACCTTTCTGAGACTCAGGTCAAGACCTGGTTCCAAAACAGACGCATGAAGCACAAGAAACAGATGAGGAAACAACAGCAGCAGAGGGGTAAGCAGTATTGATGGTCAACTAGCCTATAGCCATCGACGCATGCCACAAGAGGCATCACGAACGTGTTGCCGACCTATTTACAAAGAAACTCTGTACTCATAAATACTTAAAGACGTATAAACAAACAGAGAGGCAACATTTTAATTTAAAATAATATGTATAATATACATATTAAACAAGTAAATATAATTTAAAAAAAATAATAACCCGACTGCAAAAAATCAAGAGAGAGCAACGCACTAAAAAGATCGTAAAATTATTGTAATATTATTGTGCCTAATTAAATTTAAATACATAACATATGTATATATTTGTAATCTCCATTTGATTCCCTTTATTTTGATACTTTACTGGATAGGTTTGGTTAAAAAAAATAATAGAACTACTTACAATTTGGAATCATTCAATTATGTATACCTAATCTCTTTTTGAATATATGTAATGTCCTTTTGATTCTCTTTATTTTGATACTCAACTCGATAGGCTTGGTTAAAAAAAAATTGAACTTCTTCCAATTTGGCGTCAAAAGCCCGCCGTTTAAGACTTTTTATTCTTTAAAACCTATCTAAGGACACTTGGGTTTTCTAGACGAATCTAACGATACCCTAATTGTCAAAATACATCTAGCCGTTTGAAAGATTCGTGGGAATAAAGAAATTTACAAACATACAAGATACGCGCGAAAAACAATACCCGTCCTGATAGTCGGGTAAAAAAGGAAAATTCGAAACAAACCCCACACGAACCCTCTTGTCACCGTTGTATAGTAGGCTAAATTCCCTCCACAATCTTTGGAGGAGATCCTTGCCCAGCAGTGGGACGTTTATGGGTTGAAATGATGGTAATGATATATATATATATATATAAATGACGTCGTATTTCGTGGTTTTCAATTTTTATTATTCAATCGGAGCTATATTTTAAAAATATATTTATCTACACTCAAATCGAAAAATTCGAATTACGAATTCAAAGACGGTTCTATACAGACGCACTTTATAAACGTATATATTATACATAAAAATAAAAATAAAACTCATTATAATACCGCCAACTGTATCATAATAGTACATTATGATATAAGTGCGGTAAGTTGATATTACAGCCGAGGCGGTATTGCTAATTGCGAAGGCTGTCATTATCAAAGCGCACGAATGTCATACGACGTTTTATAACATATTTGCGAGGAAATAAATAAAATTCGGACTTTCTTAGAAAAAAACCAATACAGTGAAAAGAAAAAGCGCGCGGAATAATTTTTACTTGTCACAAATTAATTATCGAAACGCGCTTTTTTTAAGGCAAAAACACAAAAACAGCCAGTATTAATAAAGTAAATTAATATTTTTGTGTTTTGTTATAGATAAATGGTTGTAATTTATGGTCTAAATTAATTAAGTTAAAGAATTAAATGTTTATTTTATATATGTTATATATCTATATATAATTATTTTATCTCACAAAGTTAATTTTATTCATAAAATGTTGACCACTTTTCTGACATGAAAACTCTTTGCTAAGATTTAAAGAAGTACCGTTTGTTTTAGACGGAACATCTTGATTTTACTAGTCTGTGATCGTGAGAAGCCGTGCAATTTACTTTACATTACCGCACTAGTGCGTAATGAGATACATTACGACACTGAAATTGGTAAAATAAGAGACCCTTTACGAGCAAATATGTTATAAAACTCATTATAGTACCGCTATCTTTTTTTTTTATTAATTGATTAAACTAGTCTATGGTTTTAGGCTGAATATGAAAAAAAAGGCGCACGCATGCACATGCACATATTATACCTAACTAAGTAACTAACTCCGATAAAATTATTAAAAATTAAAAACCACTAAATTTGACACTAAACTGCGATGTTGCCACACTGTAAAATACGCTCTTAAATATGAATTTCAAATCAAACTTAGACAAAGGAAAACTATTGAAAACTGAAGTTTCTAGTCAAACTTGCATTGTTACATAGTTGTTAAGTGAAAACTTCGTTGGCTTGGTTGTTGGCTTGGTTGAAAGTAAAAGCGATGGTGGCTGAATGCATAAGGGACTGGCGTGCAAATCACGCGGTCCGAGTTCGATCCCGACCGGCAGTACCAATGTGGATTACACTTTGTGGAATTTATATATACTAGTCAAGTGACTTACCATCTGCTAACGGTGAAGGAAAACATCGTGAGGAAACCCACATACCCTAGAAGAAATTCTATGAGTAAGTCTGATCCACCAACCCGCACTAGGCCAGCGTGAGTGGATTATGGCCTAAAGAAACCCTCTTAGCTCTCTAGATAGAGGAGAGAAGACCCGAGCCCAGCAGTGGGACTTAATGGGTTGCTGATGAAGTGAAAACTTAGAACTATTTGGTTGGAGAATGCTTCTTCAAGCTTCAGCGTCTAAATAAAAACGACGAGAGTGAAGCCCCACGCGACTTCTACTTACATATATAATAAATTTTAAGTGGATACATAAAATATGTCTCCAACCATTTCCGCCTCGATCTTCCCCTAATTTTGAGGAAACCTCAAAGACTTTGCCAATCTAATAACGATGCTTTCACCCGCAACTCAAGATGTTGTCAAATTAACTTATAATACAAGATGGCCGCCCGTTGCTTGGCAACCAACGTCTTATACACGATCACACGGAAAAACTTATTTTAACTTCCTAGAAATAGAGTTGAAATTCTAATGTGTGTTATGAACGTCTTGGAAATGTTTATAAGGAAAAGGTTGCCTTATTTCCTAGGTTTAGAGTTGAAAATTATATTGTGTTATTGTGTAGTAGGAGGGGTGTTTACCGTTGAAAGGAAAATGGTCTTAATTTCTTGTCAATTAAGAGTGATAATAGTGTGTTGTTGGTAATTTAATTTCTTTGGGGACTTGGGATTTGTTTCTTGTAAGATTCGAGAAAGATTTCAGCTAGCGAGTAAAGCCAAAAGTTCCTTGGTAAAATTGGAATTTGGAACCTTATAGTTTTATTGAGTTTCCTTCTGTTACAGTCGTCATTATATAGGCTACAAAACATCAATATTTACAATAGGTTTTCTTTGTCCACAGGTGCAGCGGCCGTCGATTTTACGACGAAAAATCCAACTTCACATTCTGATTGTCGAAAGGTGAGTAGATACCTAAGTACGAATTACCGTAGCTCGTGACATACGTAGCTTTACCAGTTCAACTTTAGGGCTTTGAGCGCCACGGGGGTCACCGGTGAATGGTGAACCCCAAACAATGATATTGTATGTTAAAAAAGGTATAGATAGGTTATAAGCACTCGAAAAGTGGCACACTAAAAATAGTCTTATTAGCAAACTTCATCTCAATGTCCCGTTGACGGCGAAGGTATTTTGACATTGCATTATTACGATATCTATGTGTGCGTTTGTGTGCCATTTCCAAAGATCGAATGCTATGTAGGTAACCTATCTACACCTTTTTTAACATACAATATCATTGCCCCCAAACAATAGATTTTCTACTGTGTCTGGAATCTCGGCGTTTAACGTGTTAACTATTTCAATTTTTTTATCAAATTTGTTTTGTGTAATCTAGTTTGTACCTACCTATTGTATAGTTCATTCAATCGGCACGGAACGACGGTTCCAGATGACAATCAGCGTCAAGCACATTATGTGTTTGACAAATGCTGATCTGGACACCTTTTTGAATCGACTGACCTGTTGGTCTAGTGGTTAGTGACCCTGACTGCTAACCCGGAGGTCGTGGGTTCGATCCCCACCCAGGACAAATCTTTGTGTGATGAGCATGAAGGTTTGTCCTGTGTCTGGGTGTAATTTATCTATTATATGTATGTATTTACAAAAAAAACAATGTATTTAAGTAGTATATCAGCTGTTTAGTACCCATAACACAAGCAAATATAATTGCTTACTTTGGGACTAGATGGCGCTGTGTGAATGCGGTAAAAAAAAAAAAAAAAAAAAAAACCTGGGACGCATATTATATATTGTTAACTTAACATGTAATTTTTTCATTGTTTTTTCTAATTTTATGTGTTTGAATTTGTGTACTGTGTTTTGGGTCTTGCGTGTTCAAATAAAGGTTTTTTTTTTCTTTTCTTTCTTTACGTAGCTATACTAAAATATATATTTTTGCCTTCATTATGTCTGCGGTCATTAAAATATATCTTATGCCTTAATAAAATTAACATAACATAGCATCACGCCTTCTTTCCCCGAAGGAGTAGTAGCAGTTAGCACATTTCGCCAGCTATGTTTTGTCCCATGAAATAGGAAGCGAGCCTATTGTCATCAACCGGGAACCTCTCTTTACCAAACTCCAGGAAAATTTAAATACCTACTGCAATTTCCTGATAGAAAAACCCAATATCACTTGCATAGCAGTCGTATACACTTCCCGCTGCGCCACCGAGGCAGTTTATATTTATAAAAACATTTAATAAAATATGCTTTAATATACCAAAATATACACGAAATTATAATGGTTTTGGAAACTTTTTCTGGGTAAGTAATTGTAATCAGTTACACACACAAACACAGCACAAACCCGCAACCGCAGGCGGCATTTCTCATTTAAAAGATTCATTCTATCCAGATTTACTGTAATAGCCATGCCACACGGTTGTAAACTTGCGTTCCAACAGAGATGACCTTGGTGGGAGCTTAGTTGATATGCGCGTAGTTTGTATGAAATTTGGATTACAACAGCCGGCTAGACGATAGGAATCCATTAAGGTCACCTCTGTTGGAAAAGAAGTTTATAACCGTGTGGCATGCGTTTAAAACTTCAAGGTTTTATAAGGTTCTTAAATATCGCTAGATGTGATATATATCTGATTATTAAATTAACCAGAAAAAGTTGCCAGAATCAATTGCTGACTTTAATTAATTATTTTTTTACATATTTTTTACGTAGGTACCTATTATATATTAACGCTACGTGTGTGACGAGCTATTATCGATAAGCGCTGTGTCTGAATGCAGATTTAATGATTACATAAAGTCATAATATATACATTTTTATCTTTAGGTGGAAAATTCGAGAATGTCAACCCAGACTTCAGACTCGGATAGCGAGCATTCGGACAGCGACATCGATATAGTCGGTGAAACGAACTACGCACAACACTATTCGATTAATAATACGTAAAAAATCGACTAAAGTCATGTCTCCGATTGTTTTCTTTATATTTTGCATAGTAGTAGATTTTACATCTAAAGTTTACGACTTATCTTAGAAATTACACAACTTTTGCGATACGCTGGACGCATCTTTCGCCAGGTCTGAAAGGACTAAGGTACAAGACTTAGTATGACTTAGTGTTGGGAACTAAAACTCGACTAATGGAAAAACGTCAATAAATTATTTAAAATTACCTTTTAAGTACATGTAAAATATTAGTCGTTTAATAATTAGGAAGTTGTATGTAATATTTTTAAAAATAGTATAAAAATTGTGTACTAGTCAAAAATAGTCTAAGACATTCTATTTTAAAAATAAAATTATGTATTTGTTTTTTTTTTTACTTAAGTTTTGGTGGTCTAAAATATTTGTAATAATAATGTTATGGAATTTCGAATGATTGATAGCGCCTTTAATTTGTATTGTTTGTATTTTCTTAGTGTTTTTTATTGCAGTTGATAATTATCGCTTATACAGAAGCTATGATTTTTTATTCTATAATTTTTTATAATAGGCTTTTGTTTTAAATGAAAAAAAAATATCGCTACCAAACAGTCTAGTCACTTCTTCTCTTTTGATATTCCTAAGTAAAATGTATCTCTTTTTCTATTTTTAAGTTACTCATCTTCGAAGTTTAAGTAAATATAAGAATAATAGTCAACCCTGTAATTATTAAGTGCAATAATAGTATTATTTTGTATAAATAATAATAATGAGTGTCTAGTTGGTAAATTATTAATTGCACAGATAATTAATTAAAAAATGAAGAATGTTAAGGTCTTCTCGGTAAGAAAAACTGATGTAAGTATAGTACTTACATCAGTTTTTCTAATCTTTCTCTGCGAGTCAACTAAGTACGGGATTGTCAAGACATTTAATCATGTAATCATCATCATCATTTCATCTCATAAACGTCCCACTGCTGGGCACGGGTCTCCTCCAAAGAATGTGGAGAGAATTAAGCTTAGGTACTATATCATGCTGGCCAAACGGGTTGGTAAAGGGTTTGTTTCGAATTTTCCTTTTCTCCCAGAGCTCTTGTCTGCATTAAGTAACTCTCTTAGTCCCTTTTACGACACCCACGGGTTGAAATGGAGTAGTGACTTTATGTATTCTTAATCCGTACATGGAATTAAAATTAAACTGATTGTAAATAAAATATTAGAAAAGCTCAATATAGATAATAATTTTATTATATTATAGTAATAGAGTATCATCAGTTGGTAGCAATAGTTTTAATGTAAATTTTATTTTTCATAAAATTGCTGGCCATTCTGCAATACACACTTTACAAAAAAAATGGAATTTAAAACTAGTATACACTGGTATTCTAATTATAAATTCCAATTTTTTTAAGTGATTTTCTCAAACATTTAAATTTAGTGAGTTTAAAAAAAATATATCAAAAAGTTTTTGAGGTTTTTTTTTTAAGTTAAGTGTTATTTTTCAAATTTAAATTTAAACTTTGTGGTTTATGGACTTTTTTTAAAACTAACTATGTACCTACTTAATATATTTGTAAACTGACCAGTAATTCTATGAAATCTTCAATACATACGGATTGTGTAGTGTTCTATACAATAGAGTTTTCTTTAGACAAGACAATCAATAGTTTTAAAATAGTGTTATGAACTGTTAATGTTAATTTGTTTGTGATGTAGAGAGTAAGTTATTTAAATAATAAATTAAATGAAAAATTAAAGAATGTATTGTTTTTTTTTAAATATCATTAACTAGCTGACCCGGCGAACTTCGTACAGCCATATTTTATTATTGATTTTATTTTTAGTAATGTTTGTAAACTAAAGTTTTAAATTTTACACTCTATTTTTTGTATAATTTCTTACATACATGCCTTGCCTCGACAATAGGAATCATCAATCCATCACATACTTTTCGGCGATAAATTTTTATTGATATAGTTATTATATTACATAGGTACATCTATATTCCAAGTATTTTAAATTATATTGTTAACTAGTTTCCAACCCCTGGCTTGGCTCGCGAGTTATGTCGCTAAAAAAGGTAACAAGGTTATGTTTTTATTTATTCTTTTATTTAGTTATTAGAAACACAGTACAAATCAATTTTATTTATTTGTAAGTATACTTTTTTACGCGTAACGTATGGAATATATCGTCCCATTAGAAGAATAATGTTGTATCTTCAAATAAAACAAAAATGAAATTATTCAAAAATTCGGCATTGAAAACCGTAAACTATTGATTGATAAATTTTTATTTTATTCTTTAGTCAGTATTTTACAAAATACAAACTTGATCAATTGATAGTTTACGGTTTTTAATACCAAATTTATAATAATTTCATTTTTGTTTTATCTGAAGATAAGGCATATTCTTCTGATGGGACGATATATTATATAAAAATTTGATTTTTTTCCAAAAACATAATACAAACAGGCACATTACAAACAGGAACTTCAATTATATCTATTTGTTTTTATATTTTAATGCATAAACCAACTTACCCATGATTCTCACAACGTAAAATCAATTAAAAATACCCCTAAATACACACAACAAAACCCACACTTAATTTTATAAAGTTTCAATCGAACAGAATTTATTCTGCACTACATAACATTGTAAGGGGGTGCAAACAATATAGGTAGAATTAATGCGTAATTGTGCGTGTGATTGTGAGAACGTTCTAACAAGGTTATATAGGGATAACTTCGTTAAACGCCCGGCTATATTGTGTTATTTTTCTTTATGATTGCTATTCACAGTGTGTGATTTAATGGAAGAACGAGAAACAGTTTTGACACAAAATTAAATCTACTGAAGACAATCTACATGCAACGCTACAAATTTAATTATTTAAGTATTATATCTATATATAGTATCAGCTCTAGCTCAGCTCCTATTGGCTGTAGCGTGCTGTTATATAGCCTATAACCTTCCTCGATAAATGGGCTATTCAACAATAAAAGAATATTTCAAATCGGACCAGTAGTTCCTGAGATGAGCGCGTTCAAACAAACAGAGAAACTCTTCAGCTTATATTAAATTACTTTAAAACGGGTCTACGTCACTTATTATATTGTAAGGAATTAGTAAATACCTTATTTATTCTTCAGCTTCTACAAAATGTGGACTAAGTATTAAACCAGGTTTAAATTGACATAAGCCATTGTTTTAGTGTCAAAGTTGTTTTTTTTTTTTTTTTTATTGCCTGTAGTGGCAGACGAGCAAGCGGCCCACCTGATGGTAAGTGGTTACCGCCGCTCATGGACATTGGCAATGCCAGGGGCACAGCCAAGCCGCTGCCTACCTTGAGAGGATAGCTCTCTTTAAACCTCGTTTGAAGAAGGACATGTGATAGCGCTCAGGAAACACCGCTGTAGGAAGTTCACCCCAGAGCCGGCACGTACGTGGGAAGAATGATTGGATGGGAGGAGAGTTGTCAATTTAAACCTGGTTTAATACTTTGTCGTATTTTGTATTAAGGCGTTTAACGGGCTTAGGAAGCGGCTCTTATGTGCGTACCTACCTACTGTTCTGAGTACGTAGTTAAGAGACTATTGATCCATTATTTGACTGGCCTGTTGGCCTATGGGTTAGTGACCCTGACTGCTAAGCCAGAGGTCATGGGTTCGATCCACGACAAATCTTTGTATGATGAGCATGATTGTTTGTTCTGTGTCTGGGTGTAATCTATCTATAATATGTATGTATTTACAAAAAAAAAATAGAGAGTAGTTTATCCGTTGTTTAGTACAAGTCAAGCAAATATTATTGCTTAATTTGGGACTAGATGGCGCTGTGTGAATGTGGTGGAATATTATTATAATAATATTATTATTATTTACAGTAGGTGCCTTATAGGGATCCCGAATCGGGTAGCGTTAGTTTAATAACCCCTTGAAACTAAAAAACTGAGCAATAAGAATTGATTACACCGCTGCACCGTTAGCAAGGCATTCTCGAACCATACTGTGTAATGGTATCATGGGGTGTTAGGCAGTATATTAACTTGTAATAACTTTATCGCAGGTGGGGCGACGCTGCTGATGCCCAAAGTGGATGGCGTTATGTTATAAGAAACAATTTAAAACATATACACTTTGTTTACTTTATACTTTTGCGTTGCAGATAATATTTATTGATTTTAAACGGGAATTCACGCGATTATGATTTAGGTATTTACATACCTTATAGTGCTTGACGTTTTGACCAGGTCTTGGTCACAAGCTGACTGAACGTCAAGCACCATAAGGTATGTAAATATCTAAATCTTCTAAAAAGCTTCTAAGAATCCTCCGTCTTAAGCCTGGCCGATCTAGTTTGGATTACAAGGATAGGCTTTGCTTGTTTAATTTAGAAAAATTGGAAAAACGACGTATTTATTTTGATTTAGTTTACCTCTACAAAATCATATAGGTATTCTGTCATAGATTCACCACAGTTGCTGTCTCAAATAAATTTTAATATTAAATTCAGTGCTCGTAGGTCTAACTCAACCAACCTGTTTTCACTTTTGATATATAAAAATAATGTATCATACTTTAACCCACTGACAAGGATGGCTCGTCAATACAATGATTTGGCTAGAGACAATAATGCAGTTATTGATATATTTGATGATAGCTTTAATAAATTCATGACAACATTGAAAGACATCCTCCATAAAGATTAATAAAATTTATAAAAAAATGTAACTTCGAGACAGTCCTTCTAGATAACTTAATATATACATAGCACTAAGTAGTTAATATAAATAATATTGTCACTGTATGCACATATATTTACGTTGCAATGCAGCTCTGTATTCTTCTGTTTTTAATATTTTACTGTATTTACGATTGTAATGTGTTTTGTGCATCTTAAATAAATAAATAAATAAAAATCATAATCGCGCGAATTCCCGTTTTAAAATCAATAAATAATATATATTTTGTGTCTGTTAGTTGTATATTTGTAACCTAACTCTGTTATGTGATTTGTAAAGTCACGACACAGGGTTGGTTCCAAAAAGCAGGGATTGTCTTGATGAAAAACCGGATAAGTGCGAGTCGGACTCGAACACAGAGGGTTCCTTATGCAATTTTTTACATTTTTAGGATTCCATATTCCATACCTCAAAAGGAAAAAGAGAACTATTATAGGATCACTCCGTTGTCCGTCTGACTGTCTATCAAGAATATGTTTCTCAAGAATGCGTAGCGATATCAAGCTGAAATGAATTTCAAATACCCGGGTCTGTAATCCCTTGACTATATACTTTGGTCAAGGGATTGCAGAAATTAATTTTGCTAAAACAAAAAAGCTTGTGTTATGAGATCTAGACAAACAAACATATATATATTTTTAAATACATATTTATTCTACCTACAAAACATACTAACTCCGGAACAATTATTTGAAGATCATACAAACATTTGTTCCGACCCGGGGTTCGAACCAAAGACCTCAGTGACCGCAACTATATATTGAGTCCAATAACCGCTGCGCCATCGAGGCAGTCAAGCTCCTCCTTTTTAGCAGTTGGTTAATAACTATAAATTTGAGCTTGAGTTTCTTGCCAAGTTCTTCTCAGAGCTGAACCTTGTCAGTGAACTGCCCATAGGCAAATTTGCTGACACCTTTTTTTTTTCTTTGTATGACGTTCATAAGTATCATGTATGTGATCCAAATCAATAAAAAGATTTGACTTTGACTGGCCTGTTGGTCTAGTGGTTAGTGACCCTGACTGCTAAGCCGGAGGTTGTGGGTTTGATCCCCACCCAGGACAAATCTTTGTGTGATGAGAAGGTTTGTTCTGTGTCGGTGTAATTTATCTGTAATATGTATGTATTTACAAAAAAAAGAATGTATTTAGGTAGTATATCAGTTGTTTAGTACCCATAACACAAGCAAATATAATTACTTACTTTGATACTAGATGGCGCTGTTTGAATGTGGTATTATATAATTCACTCTCACATAATACCGTCCAAGCAGTAATCAAATAACAGCAAATATTCAGTCCTCTTTCGCAAATTCAAAGAGTTGTAGTCAATCATGTGCCCCTTACTACCACAATATAGGTATAAGCAGAAGGGTAAGTCATCTCAACCCACAAACATCCCACTGCTGGGCGCGGGTCTCCTCCAAAGAATGTGGAGGGAATTTAGTCTACTAGTCACGTACCCCATCTCAACCCGTGAGTGTCGTAAAAGGCGACTAAGGGGAAAAGGAAAATTCGAAACAAACCCTATACCAACCCGTCTGGCCAGCGTGGTATAGTAGGAAAAATTCCCTCCACATTCTTTGGAGGAGATCCGTGCCAGCAGTGGGACGTTTATGTGTTTTAATGATGATGATAAAATTTTCCATTTGACTACATCTAAAACATGTTATTCTGTAACTCAGTTTTACAGTCAAATAAATTTAAAAAAATTTAGTATATCATGCCACTTATAATCTTCTTTCACACCAATCTATTCCTTAACTAATTAGCTATACAGTCTAAAATGCCTTTCTTTATGCTCCAAATATCAACCAATTTATGCTCCCCAAAATCTACTTTCAGAGGAGTTTCAACTTTAAACCGAGGGAAATAGGGAGAAATATGCCTTGTATAGAGAGATTTAAGTTGGTTTACTGTGATTAGATGTTATTACGGTATGGAATGCGCTCCTTTGATCCAGTTTAGACCGGATTGAGCGAGTTTAAGGCCAGGCAACACCGCCAACTAACGAGCGAGCGAGTTAGCGATATAATAATAATAATAATCTACCACATTCACACAGCGATATACATTAAACAACTGATATACTACTTAAATACATTTTTTTTTTGTAAATACATACATATTATAGATAAATTATACCCAGATATAAATGAAAATACCTTCAATGGATGTGAAGCGAGGGAAACTATATGTTTGCTATCCTATAACAAAAATTATACACAACTAATCTATTTAAAAAAAAAGAACCAGATACTCTATTTACAGGAAATTATAAATAGAATATCTGATTGAGATCAGATTCCTGAGGAAACACCCATAAAGCTAGCGATATTACCGCGTTGGATAGCAAGGATAATGCGTTGTCCCATGTAGAGGCCGGCCCTTGGGTCATGTGTTACCTCAGAAACACGCTTACAAATTTCACGATAAAATCAAAATATTTTTAATCAGTAAATATTTTTAAAACGAGTCATTTTTGTAAGTCCATAAGAGCGTTGTCATTGACAATGCTAATAAAGATCAACAGAAGAAAATGACTAGCATCGGTTTATAAATCAAGATACGAAAGGCAAAAGCACTTAAGTCCTTATTGTACCTTGTTGTATGGTCGTTGCTTGATGGACTTTAAAGCTTTCACATAAGTTTTATGTTACAGTCGCCTATTGAATTGAAAATTGAGTCTCGTTGACTTACGTGCATATTGAAGCCGGTATATTGTAGATAAACACGGCGGCTGTATTTTGGCAACTTTAAACTAAAAATTGACTTAAGTCTTTTTGGCTGCTGTATCTATAAATATTCTCTTGTTTCTCTAAAAAGCGGCTAAATGACAAAGGGGGGTGGGTTCAGATTTCTTGTTATTTATTCTGTTATACCAAATTACTCATTTTGTATCACTTGTATAAGTTGAAAGCTTAATCCGTACATGGTAATTTGGCATAACAGACTGAATAATTGACAACACATTTTATAGATCTCTTTCAAACTACTTATATCGTCACTACCAACGAGTCCCATTAGAAGAATAATGTTTTATCTTCACATAAAACAAAAATGTAATTATTAAAAAATTCGGCATTAAAAACCGTAAGCTATCGATTGATAAATTTTTATTTTATTCTTTAGTCAGTATTTTACAAAATACAAATTTGATCAATTGATAGTTTACGGTTTTTAATGCCAAATTTATAATAATTTAATTTTTGTTTTATCTGAAGATAAGACATTATTCTTCTAATGGGACGAACGGTCAAAGTTCGATAGTCCTTATTGAAAGATTCTATACTTTGGCAGAAGGGGAGCATGCGCTTGGCTACCCTAATTACTCTGAGGTGTGAACCCAAATATACCAAGTTCAGCTCGTTCTCTAGTTCGCTAGCATATAGTTTATAGTTTCCTTCGTTTGCTAGTTCGCTCGCTGACAGTGTGGCTTACGCTTTATCAAAAGGCACATTATGAAAGAAAATAGGATTAACTTTGTTTGAAGTACCCTCTCTTGTAATAAATAGATAGAATTATTACAGGTGGAGTTATATTGGTATATAATTTGATTTCCCGTGGCGCAGCATTTGTGACAGTAGTGCGAGAAGTGCCGGATTCGAGTCGGAGGCAAAAATGGTATTGGATTTTTGTATCTTGGAATTTTCAATAGAATAATTTGGCGATTTTTAAGGAACTTCTTGACTAGATCGATAGCTCATTGGAATCAACGTTTGGCGTAAGTTTCTTGCCAGTTCTTCTCATCCGCTCAGCTCAGCTCCACCCCGTCAGCGAACTAGTCGTAGGCAAATTTGTTGACACTACATTTCGGATAACCTGTTACATTCTTAACTTGTGACTTTCATAAATGTTACTTTGTAACAGAATCAAAATCAGAATCATTTATTTTGTTATTCATAGGTTCACAATATAAAGATCTTAAATTTGACAGAAGTACCTACGCTATGTTTTATCATAATGATGTACAAATTTTCATAAAAGTTATAGGAATTCAAATAATGTCATCTATTTCTAAACTTACTACTTACTTATTATTTATGATAATTAAATAGCATAAAATTATTTTCATGATCTCTACATCAACATCTAGATATGATTATAATTACCAGACAATATTATAAACTTTAAAGTTTTAAAATTATTTACATCATAATTTTATTGCAGCTTTTTTTTAGAGTAAATATATAAAAACAGATAATACCTAGATGAATAAACGAGATTTCATTTCATTTCATTTCACGCGATAAGGCAGTACTTATTTCCGGACATTATATGAGTAATGGACTTCTTTTTAAAAGGCTGGTAAGGTATGTGTGGGCGTTACTATTAGAGCAGTAACTGGTCGACGTAATAAAGAAGACGTTCATGGCGTTAAAAAAAAATGGATAAATATGATAAACACTTACCCCGTTATTAGAAAATACGGACTAAGTATTAAACCAGGTTTAAATTGACAACTTTGACACGAAACAATGGCTTACGTCAATTAATAAAATAAAATAATATTTCCACACGCACTAACCTTGCAACAACGTCGTAACATAATAATCAAATTAGCAAGCTTTTAAACTATTTAAAAGGTTAAAGAGCGTCAAGGGGCATGACATTTAGATAAAAATCGCTTTTATAATATCTGTCACCCTCTTATAGGGGTGACAAAGCGCTTAATAGTGCACATGTTTTAATATCTCTGCTTACACCCTTTAGAAGGTAAATGCAAGCGTTTAGCCGATTTTTCTTGACATTTACGCTTATTTTGTTAGTAAACATCCTATTTTACGTGATTTTTAACCGACTTCGAATACAAAATGAGATCTACATATTTAAACTGCTGTCTAATACTAGACTAATTTACTTTAAAGTCAGAAATACTGATTACCAAGGCAGTCTACTAAATAACAAATCATTAAAACAATTTAGTATTTAATACATCAACTCTATTTGTTGATATTTCGCCAACAATTGCAACTTAATGTCAATTATCAAGTGATTACGCTATTCGACGCTAGATGGCGCAGATCGGATTACCGTCATTGGGGACTTGTTAGGAGTTTATCATCCAATATAATAAGATCCATGTAGTCTATTCTAACGCTTGGAATTTTGGTATATTGAGAGGTCTTTGTAAATTTGTGGGTTTATTTATGATGTTTTGTTTGAATTTCAGTTTTGTTGCAAGGAAATAAAGTGGTTATTACAGTGTGTGTGTTAGTTAATTAGATTGGGCATTGACGGGCTATGTTATCTCATTATCTTTTGATAAAATATTGATCCTTGGTGTGGGTTGTTACGGAATGACAGATTTGTAAAGATATTATTGTTTTACGTTTATTAAAAAACAATAAAATCTAGAAGGCTTTCAACCAGCAGTGGAAGTCCTACGGTTGTGTTATTGGAATGCCTTTATATCGTTTAAAACTATTTTAAATCTTGGACTGCCTCGGTGGCACAGCGAGAAGTGTATACGACTGCTGTGCAAGAGGTCCCGGGTTCGATTCCCGGGTCGGATAAAAATGGTATTGGGTTTTTCTATCAGGAAATTCCATTATTTAGATTTTCTTGAAGTTTGGTAAATAAATGTTCCCGGTTGATGAGAATAGGCTCGCCCCCTATTTCATGGGACCAAACATAGCTGGCGAAATGTGGGTGTGATACACCTCTGCCTACCCCTTCGGAGAAAAAGGCGTGATGTTATATACATAGCATCACGCCTACACGTATGTATATAAATCTTGGAACGAACACTTCGTTCACCTTAATTTATATTATTTATTAGTAGTAAATATAGGTCCGCGTAGTGACGGATTAAGAATACATAGTGTCACTACCCTATCTCAACCCGTGAGTGTCGTAAAAAGCGACTAAGGTAGTACCTTATTCAGAAAACAGTACTGCAAGAAGCGAAAGTAAGCGATGGTGGCCGAATGGATAAGGGACCGGTGAAAATCAAGCGGTCCGAGTTCGATCCCGACCGGCAGTACCAATGTGGATTCCACTTTGTGGAATTTATATGTACTAGTCAAGTGACTTACCATCTGCTAACGGTGAAGGAAATGAACGGTGAAGGATTGAAATAATCATGTCATTCAATACCAAAGATTTAGAAGAGTTAAAGATTTAAAAGAGTGATATGTATATTTTGAAGGAAAAGATATATAAACATTGTTCGGTGCTCGTGCACCGACAGTGTTTTAGAAAAATTCCAACCTTTTTTTGAGTTCATACTACCTACAGCGTTAGCAGTAGCACTTCTATTTATATTGTCTAGTCGATAACAAAATATAATACATACATACATACATAGCATCACCCCTTTTTCCCCAAAGGGGTAGGCAGAGGTGTTTCACACCCACATTTTGCCAGCTATGTTTTGTCTATTGTCATCAACAGGGAACATTTGTTTACCAAACTCCGGGAAAATCTTAATACTGGAATTTCATGATACAAAAACCCAATACCATTTTCACCTGACCCAGGAAACGAACCCGATACCTCTTGTAAAGCAGTCGTATACACTTCCCGCTGCGCCACCGAGGCAGTTAAATATAATTAGATCGACGTATAGTATACTAAAATCCTTCTTTTATATCCGGTTTCAAAGAAATATATTTGACTCAAGCAATTTCCTTTAAAACCTTTGTCATACAATGGAAGTATAACGGGATATACTAGGGCTGTTATCTATTGAGATATCACTAAAGATATTGGTAGTAAAACAATGATATTTTCAATGTGTAAGCTAATATTGCCATTCAGGAGATGCTTGTTAGCATTGCGATAGAGTTGTTTGACTTATCATCGACAAAAAGCGAAGTTGTTATTGTTGATGTAATTTATTGTACTTATTGTCGTATTTTTTATGTATTTATTTTTTATATTTTGTCTGTCTTATATTTTTCTTTTTTGCTTTTTTTTCAATCAGCAGCCTGTTGTTTTTGACACCGGCGGCGTCAAAAAGGCTCTAATTGATAACCAGCGCATGGCACTTCAGTGCTATGTATTTAAGCTGAACTGCCCCCTGATTCTGAGCTGTCGGAATATTTTCCGCCAGAACTGTCAGTTTATTTAAAGTTAAAAAACAGAATGTTAAAAAAATAGATCGATGTAGATAAAAATCCTATATATATATATAATTTTCTATGCGGTAAACTAATTTCTAACACTTAATAACTTAAGCTGTAGATTCGAAAGTTTACGATTCGGGAGCAATCCTATGAGTCAGAATCAGAGCCCTGGAGGCTTTTTTTGGTGACTATATTGTGTCTGTAGACTATATTGTGTGTGTATAGTGTGTTCTGTGTCTTGTGTTTCACAAAATGAATGTTTTGTCTTGCTTTTCTTTCTTTCTGTAAGATTTTTATAACTGGTATTCAGGAAAACACGACGCATATCCTAATATTTTAAAGTTGAAGAGTTCGTTTGGTTGAACTCGCTTATTTCAGAAACTATAGAACCCTATTGAATAGGCTTATTACATCACGTTTAAACCAATAGGAGCTAAGTAGTAACCGAACGAGGAACGACGGGAGCGAAACCATGGGGCAACATCTGTTTAATATTTTTTTTATCAGCAACCCACTGCAGGGTTATGGTCTACTTTCCTCTATTTTTAGAGAGCTGAGAGGGTTTAGGCCAGAATCCACACACGCTAGCCTATATTATATATATTGATGGATTAGACATATCCACAGAATTTCTTCTAGGGTATGTGGGTTTCCTCACGATGTTTTCCTTCACTGTTAGCAGATGGTAAGTCACTTGACTAGTACATATAAATTCCACAAAGTGAAATCCACATTGGTACTGCCGCGCGGAATCGAACTCAGACCGCCTGATTTGCATGCCGGTCACTTATCCATTCAGCCATCATCGCTTATCCCTATTACATGGAAGCGAACAAAATCGAGCAATTAACCTCTGCTTACCCCACCCTTGATAAAAGGCATTAAAAATCTGCTTAGCATATACAAACAAACGGAAAAACAATCTTTCTATTAGAGGAACACAATAATTCAGAATTCTTAGTAAATATTTCTGAGTCATATTATTATCTCACTGATAAGCTGTTATCGGATAAGCGCACCTATACACGGCCATTTTGTTTTTTAGTTAGTACTTCCATACTGTCTGTGGTGATCGTTAAATGTGATTGTTTGTTAATCCGTGAATAGTGAAAAATAAGGTGATAATTCTATTTAATTGCATCTTTAATTGTGTAAAAAACGATGTTTTAAAACTATTTTTGTGTTTAAGAAAAATTGCGTGAAATTTCCATGGAAAATTCTAGATCTTTGACAATGGTTGGTCGATAAGGCAATTGTAGTTTGAATAATTAAATGGTACCTTTTAGTATTATGCTATCAATACTAGGTATAGGTACTTACATTTACAGTCTCGGATTATGTTGCTGTGGTTACTGGGTGCTCTAAATTGTAATAAAAATTCCATCGGGGATCAAATATTATAAAAAAAATTACTTGGTCGTCTCACTGACTGATAATGCGGATCATTTTCTATTATTGAGCAAAAGTATTTTCCGTTTGCATTTGAAATTTTCTGCGTTAATTGAATAAATATCGGCAATTTAACTTATTATAGACTATTAGAATAGATTAAAATGTCATTCGGAGTTACAATTTTATTATAATATCTGTCAACAAAAAAATAAGAATTCTAGATATAAACTTGATTGTAAGTCAGAGACAGGTACAATGTTTTTCTGCCGCACTCAGAGACTTCAATTAGCAGTAATTTGTCATTAACAAAATTTTTTCATTGAATAATCGTCTTTAGGTGTATCGACTTAAGTATTACACGTTTTTACTAAATAAACTTTAAAGTTTAGTGACATCTCTTAGTACGGCAGTAAGTAACATACGTGCCTTCATTAATACATATTTTTTCACGTATATAAGTGATGAAAAACCATAAAAATGAGTTGTCTTCTTGCATCTAAAAGTGCACCTTTACCAATAGATTAAGAATATTGTATCAAACTTGAGATGATACAAATTTTAAACTTTATTTCGGCTCTCACCAAACAGTTAGAAAAATTAATTACAATTAATTGTATGGAGGTGTTGATACTTCATCGGACGTGTCGGCCTATTTATACTGGCATGTCAGTGAGGCACTGAAGCACGGATTCAACCCTTAAAAAAGGTTGTGATCACAGCCACCCTTAATCGGCCTTGTGTGAGTCATAAAATATCATCAGCCTATCGATCCAATAGACTGTGTGACTGACGCCACTGGTCTATCAGGGTTGTGGGCATGCCCATAAAGTCCACAATGGTGGACCCATCCGAACTTGGAGGCACTACCACTACGACAGACTGACCTCTTTTTATGTTCGAAAAACCGTAAATTCGTGTGAATCAGGGTCAGTTTGTTGTCGCCTTTTATACTTGTTCAGATTAGATACATCAACAGTTAGTACTGGGTTCTTATCTATATGTACCTGTGTTCTTAATGTAGGTTACTGTGACTAGAGAGTTTGAAAACATTCGTTATCTCGCTCTTTGCTGCTTTTTGTGTGTGTATGAGAGGGATGAAGATATTTTGTTTTGTATCAGTTCGGTGTTCAAAATTAATAGTTGTTCTGTGTTTTGTTTTTTTTTTTTACATTTTTTACACAATCGCCAAACTGCACAAGCAGTTTGTTGGCAAAAGAGGCGCTCTTACTAAATAAATACGTTATAATTAAAATTTGAACATTGTTTAATTCAAAGTTTTACAAAACTCCAGTGAAATGGAACTCAATATTGTTACTCTTTATACACAATAGCTGTCTTGTAAGTTTGTAAATTCCCTTGTATGTAAACAGTCGGAAAGATTTCATTCGGAAACGTTACGGACGCCGCGCCGCCCGCTCCGGGGAACAAAATCGTATTGTGTTATTATCGGAATTTTCTTTTGTTTTTTTTTACTTTATTTTTTGTTTTGAATTATATCTGTGGTCTTCTAAAATCTATCTATACTCTATACAAATAAATTACATTTAAGTGTCTGTTTGTAATCACTATACATAGTATAAAACAAAGTCGTTGTCGCTGTCTGTCCGTGCCTTGTATGCTTAAATCTTTAAAACTACGCAATGGATTTTGATGCGGTTTTTTTTAATAGATAGAGTGATTCAAGAGGAAGGTTTATAGGTTTAAAATACATACCACGCGGGTGAAGCAGCGGGCGGAAGCTAGTATCAAAATAAAACACAATTTTAAAATTTTTGACACCGTTGTTTGAAGTGTATCAGCCGCACGTAACGAAATAAATAAGTACTAAATAGTCTAAATAGTCAATCAGTCACCACATGGAAACCTACATTATGTATGTACATTATTAGAGTAAAACATTATGTCTCTACCCCATCTCAACCCGAGGGTGTCGTAAAAAACGACTATGGGAGTAACCTTTTGCAGATAAAGGCACTGAAATAAATGGAAAATTTGAAACAAACCCTATACCAACCCGTCTGGCCAGCGTGGTATAGTAGGCTAAATTCCCTCCACATTCTTTGGAGGAGACCCGTGACCCGTACCCAGCAGAAAAAGGTACATAAAAACCAAAAACTACTGATTTCGGCAATATTCGGGCCGCAATAAGCATTAAAAATAAAAAGCCGTTTAGTGTTTAAGCTTTAGTATGAAAAAAACGTTGTATATTTTTAATTAATTGGTTATTTTTTAACAGGATAATGCACCGGATAGCGGGGGGTTTTCTAGTAGCGGTGGGAGTTTTATTAATTGGGTCAAGTTGTCAGGTTATTAATAGTAAGTAACATTTATCTATAACTTTAGTTGTAATACACTTGCCCCCTGATTCTGAGCTGTCGGAATATTTTCGGCCAGAACTGTCAGTTTATTTAAAGTTAAAAAACAGAATGTAAAAAAATAGATGGATGTAGAAAAAACCCTATAAGTATTAATCAGTTTTTAATTTTCTATACGGTAAACTAATTTCTAACACTTAATAACTTAAGCTGTAAAAATACGTCGTTCTAAGATTCGAAAAAGTTTACGGTTCGGGAGCAATCCGATAAGTCAGAATCAGGGCCCAGCTGTCTAGCACGACAGTAAAAAGCCTAATGTTTATTCCAAGTCAAACTCATACAGAGGCCTACTGCGAGGTTATGAGAGTGACAAACGCATTCAATCGATCGACGACGTTACGTTTTTTTATATGGAGAAATTGCATATACCTAATATAGGGAACGTGCGCTTCGATGGTGCTGCCACTGACAGCCACTGGTGCCGAAAAGCCGAAACTTGTATTGTGTTGTGTTAGTTATGTACCTATTGTCACTAGATGACGTCATTCTTTGTTAAAATAATTACAAACTTTACCGATAACAGTTTTCCAGAAAGCAAGCGCAATTTTTGGATTGTTCTTCAAGTGTCTAATAAAAATAACGGGTTTTAGAATATTGTGTTGTGAAAATTACTAATTTTATTACGATTTCAATTATTTATCTACTAGTAACAAAAGGTACATATGCAGCCACCTCTTGTCGAATAGCGTAACTAATTAGTTCCATTTTCAGATACCACATCGGCGCCACCGTCCATTGAAGTAGCCAAACAGTCAGGCATCTGCAGAGTGTGTTCTTGTACTGAAGATAAAATCGATTGTTTTGACAGAGCTCTTACCAATTTTTTTACGAAACAGGAATGGGCAGGTTTGTTTTTAATATGCTTTTTAAAAACGAGTACTTTGACGCCTTAAAATAACGTATTAATTTTTATATACCTAAGTATTTGTAATCTATACTAATATTATTAAGCTGTAGAGTTTGTTTGTTTGTTTATACGATAGGATCTCAGGAACTATCTGATTTGAAAAATTCTTTTAGTGTTGAGTAGCCCATTTTTCGAGGAAGGTTATAGGTTATATAACATCACGTTGCAGCCAATCGGAGCTGAGCAGTGGCCAAATAAAGAACGACGGGAGTGAAGCCCCGCTTGACTTCTAGTATAATTAAAGTGTAGTTTTATTTCAAATAGTTCCGTTATTATGTCAGGCAGACATTATGATTTTATTCAGAGAAAAAAATTCAAAATTTATGAGTATTCATCATAGATCTAAAACTTTCTTTTACTAAGTTACAATATTACAAAAATCGTTTTCAGATTTAACAGCTTTAAAACCTAAGGAAGTAGATCTATCGGAGAACATGTTTACCAATGTGACTATCATTACTGGATTACCTATAGAAGTGCTGAACTTATCCAGATGTAACATTGAAGAAATTCAAGAGGCCAGTTTCAGAGACTTGCAGGATATGAGAGTGCTTGATCTTAGCCATAACAAGCTAACGGCAGATAGACTAAGTCCTCATGCATTTTTGGTGAGTTACTGATGAAAACTTATCTGGAAGAGAAAGAAGGAGAGAAAGAGAGAAAGTCCGTGCAGACTATCTATAATTTAGTCACTTTTACACGACTGTCCAAAAAGGAGTGTTACTTTTTAGGAGTCATGTATATAATGTGCGTTTATTTATTCAAACACAACTTCTAAACGCCTGAACCGATTTAGATTAATTTATTTATTTAATTTTAATACATATTGTCCTTACATGAAACCTAATGCGACAAAACGATACTTAAATCTAGATGTATGAGGTCATCATTACATGCAACACCCGAATAATAAGGGCTAGTAGAAAATTAAAAAAACTCACCATTAAAAATAAAAAATAATAATAAAAACACGACTGCCTGACAAACAGAACTAAAAGACAAATTAAATAATATTATTAATTGTTTAGTTCTTGTAAGAATACAATATAATTATGTTGTAATTTCCTGTAATTACCTTATTACAGGGTCTTTATGTTCCTGAAGAATACGTTCCTCTGAAATCAATGAGAGAACTTAGCCTCGCGTACAACGACCTACACTCTTTGAATCAGGATCTCTTCGAGCATCTTCCTCAGTTAGAAAGCTTGGACCTTAGCGGGAACCCTATGACTATAATAGACCATAACACTATGACTGCCATCGGCGGTTTGCCCAGGTTGAAGGTAAGGTTTTACCAATTTTAGGTATAGATAGCACATAGAAGTTATTAAATCAGGAAATCATCATAAAAATCTTTATATAATTTAATATGTATTACCTAAAGAAATTTTAGACGATAAATTGTAATTCGTAATTATTAATGCTATTATTATAATAATATTTGACATAGCAATGCTAAAATAATGTAATTGTTTAAACTAAGTCTTTTATGTTATTAAAAGTGTTATGTAAACGTGATTTATTTTATGATTAATTTAATGACAATCTGTCCCTTTATATTTGCAACCATTGTGTAATTACAAACATGTCGGCTTAAAACATCGTATTATTATTGTTAGTATGTCTTGAACTCTAGTACTGTGTACTGGTTAACATAGACGCGTCTGTCTGAAGAAATTGCATGAACTTCTTAACTTGTGTATTCATCAACAGATGTCACTTATACACAATACGAAACAACATGGTCTACTCGCTACTAGATACTAGATGTCGCTTTTATCAACTTTCAGGTTTTGAGATTGCGTTCTTGCGGTCTGAATGAAATTCCAGAGAAATTTCTTCACACTCCAAGATATTTGGAGCGTATAGACCTTAGTGACAACCATCTGAAAGCCGTTCCGCAAGCACTGGGAGAAACCAAGAATTTGATTTATTTGAATTTGAATCAAAATAACATCGCTAAGTTGGAAATGGGCAACGAAGATTATCCGTGAGTATCATCTGTATCATCATAGTCCTTTTGTTGAGAAGCGCAGTATATATAACTCGAAATTTTCGTGTTATTGCTGAAATAATGCGCTTCTCTTGGAGTCGAAAACGGTTTATCCTGCGCTACTTTCGACGCGATTATTTCCTAAAATACTCACTTCATCAAAATTTTTTTTAAAATTTATAGTGTCTTTAAAAGATCAGTCGGGCTCCGTTTTGCTATTTTGGCTACGGAACCCTTAAAATAATAATAAAAGATAATTTCTTTATACTAATTCCACTTTCAGAGGCTTCCCTCGTCTCCGTAAACTTGAAGAGCTGCATATGTGTAACATGCCGTCGCTCAAGCGAATTGGAGCTGGCGCCTTAGGAGGCCTGGAGGTTGTTCAGCGTGTTCATATAAGTTTCAACCCTAGTTTGGAATACATTGATCCTAAAGCGCTGGCCAGGCCTGACGATGTTGGGGAGACTTTTAACTGGCCTTTTGTTAAGGAGGTAAGGAGATCTATACTATATCTATACTACTATTATATAGCTGAAGAGTTTGTTTGTTTGTGTGTTTGAACTCTACGATCTCAGGAACTACTTGTCCGATTTGAAAAATTATTTTAGTGTTGGATGGCCCATTTATCTAGGAAGGTTATAGGATATATAATATCGCGCTATGACCAATAGGAGCTGAGCAGTGGTTAATTAAAGAGCGACGGGAGTGAAGCCCCGCGCGCCTTCTAGTATTTATTATAAAGCTGAAGAGTTTGTTTGTTTGAACGCCAGGATCTCAGCAACTACGGGTCCGATTTGAAAAATTATTTTAGTGTTGGATAGCCCATTTATCTAGAAAGGTTATAAGCTATATACATCACGCTAGGTAGAATAGGAGCTGAGCAGTGGGCAAATAAAGAACAATGGGAATTAAGCCCCGCGCAACTTCTATAGTAATATAACTAATATATATAAATGAGAAAGTTATGATGAATGCATGTTTGTCAATCAGTCCCGTGTCTAGCTGTGGGATACATATGGGTTGAAATGATGATTAATAATATTTTTTTTAACTCACATCTTTTTTTATAATTCCAGTTATATCTGATATCGAACAACTTAACAGAAATAGACTCACGCTTGCTTTCCCGCTGGGACCTGGTAGAGAAGGTGGACGTGTCAGACAACCCTTACCTTTGCGACTGTTCTACGCAGTGGATGGTGGATGACTTGGTGGCTACAGTGGATAATAAGGGAGGAAATTCATCACTTATGGTGTAAGTATTGCTAGCCTGTTTCGCACAACCATTCATAGATTTCCGAAACGTAGAATTTTAACAAAATAAATATTATTTTATTTTTGTTTCAGTGTTTTTTATAATATAAATAATATAATCACCATTCCACTGAACACCCAAGCCCATAGCCCAACTTTATTTGACTCCATAACATTATACAATAGGTTTACACTTACCAGTGACAAATCATAGCTGTACTACAATAGTGCAGCTGTGATATGGCAGTGGTAAGTGTCTCATCCAATTCTAAACTAAAATTATTTAAGGGCCCCTGCGTGTTGGACCTGTGTCCCCGCGTAAGCCTTCCAAAAGGAACGGGTCTACTTCCACCAATAAGAGAGAAGTAGGTATAGCCGTGAAAAAAGAGTCAATAATATTAATATTTCATCACATTCACACAGCGCCATCTAGTCCCAAATTAAGCAACTATTATTTAATTTAGCAACGTTTGTGGCAATTTCATTCTCGAGCGTCTCCGTGCTTCGGAAGGCACGTAAAGCCGTTGATCCCAGTTACCACTTATTGTGGTAGCCGTTAAGTCAAGTTGGAAGCCTTATGGGCGACTTGATAAATTCCAACACTAGGGTCTGCCTCAAACCCACACGTTAAGAAGAAGATACTTATTCTGTGGTTATAGTCGTAATGTTAACTGCCTCGGTGGCGCAGCGGGAAGTGTATAGGTACGACTGCTGTGCAAGAGGTCCCGGGTTCGATTCCCGGGTCGGGTGAAAATGGTATTGGGCTTTTCTAACATGAAATTCCAGTATTGAGGTTTTTCCGGAGTTTGGTAAATGATGATAGATAGATGATGACAATAGGCTCGCCCCCTATTTCATAGGTCCACACATTGCTGGCGAAATGTGGGTGTGAAACACCTCAGCCTACCCCTTCGGGGAAAAAGGCGTGATGCTATGTCATGTCATGTCATATGTTAAATGTTTTCACAGTTGTCAAGAGCCCATCGAAATGCGAGGCAAGACAATGAAGTACCTCCACGATATCCACCGGACCATGAGATGTGTTGACTATTACGGTAACAGACCAGAAAGGGACGGAGCTATTCTGCTCGGATTACTCATAGGTAAGAGAGAGATAGAAAGCGTTCTCTTTTTGATTTTTTCTGAAATAAAAGTAACCGAAGTTCATCCTTATTACATCAGCTATCTGCCAGTGAAAGTCCCGTCAAAATCCGTCCAGCCGTTCCAAAGATTAGCCGGAACAAACAAAATGTAAAAAATGTTATTTCTGGTATTGTACTGGATATAGATTCAATTGCATAATAAAGTAAAAAGAGGTTATTTTAATATTATTATTATTATATTGTCCGTGTAAGGACGGATTAAGAATACATAATGTCACTACCCCATCTCAACCCGTGGGTGTCGTAAAAGGCCTTATGCAGACAAGAGCACTGCAAGAAAAGGAAAATTCGAAACAAACCCTATACCAACCCGTCTGGCCAGCGTGATATAGTAGGCTAAATTCTCTCCACAATCTTTGGAGGAGACCCGTGCCCAGCAGTGGGACGTTTATGGGTTGAAATGATGATGATTTTAATATTACAAACAGACACTCCAATTTTATTTATTTGTATAGATTGCAGTTTAGTGATAAATCTAAAGCGATGGTGGCTGAATGGATAAGGGACCGGCGTGCAAATCACGCGGTCCGAGTTCGATCCCAACCGGCTGTACCAATGTGGATTCCACTTTGTGGAATTTATATGTACTAGTCAAGTGACTTACCATTTGCTAACGGTGAAGGAAAACATCGTGAGGAAACCCACATACCCTAGAAGTAATTCTATGAGTATGTCTGATTTACCAACCCTCACTAGACCAGCGTGAGTGGATTATGGCCTAAACCCTCTCAGCTCTCTAGTTAGAGGAGAGGAGACCCGAGCCCAGCAGTGGGACTTAATGGGTTGCTGATGATGATGATGATGATAAATCTAAATTAATAAAGTTGCCCTTTTAAATGGGTGATCGAAAACTGATTGTTTTTTTTTCAGGTGTACTCCTGGCCGTGCCTCTAATGTTGGGGTTGATGCTCATGTGGCGCCACGGCTACTTCGCATGGTTGGGACTTCGAGGCCCGGTTGATGTATCGCGCGCTTTCTACAAGAGGGCACCCGCAGAAGACAATTACTTTTAAGTTTAATTTAATATAAATAACAGACATTTATTTTTTTGTATTTAAGGTTTAGTACGTAAATAAATAAAATAATAATTTTTGAAGATTTTGTTTTAATATAATTGCACCATTGCAGTTTTATGAAATCACGCGGTCCGAGTTCGATCCCGACCGGCAGTACCAATGTGGATTCCACTTTGTGGAATTTATATGTACTAGTCAAGTAACTTACCATCTGCTAACGGTGAAGGACAAGGTGAAGGCAAAATTAAAAAGTTTATATTAGTTAGTTAATATTTTCACACATTCACACAGTGCCATCTGGTCCCAAATTAAGCAATTATATTTGCTTGTGTTATGGATACTAGTTAACAGTAACCGATAAACCATTTTTTATTTAAATTAAACCTAGACACAGAACAAACAATCATGCTCATAACACAAAGATTTGTCCTAGGTGGTTCAGCGCGCTGCACTGGCCTCGATCATAGGCGAGGATCTCTCGCTCCCAGCAGTGGTGAAGGCCATGCTGGAGAGCGAGACGAACTGGGGAGCAGTGCTCTCCTTCTGCGAAGAGGTGATGAGGCAGAAGGAGAAGGCGGAACGGCAGAGGGAAGACGATGCCCTCAGTGACCCGATCCGCCGTCGAAGGGTAGGTGGGAGAAGGCGGGCTTACGCCCACGACCTCCCGCCGTAATAGCCCGAGAAGAGGACGCGCCGGGCTGAGCGCGTCCGCCACGCCAGGACCGGTCGACTTTGGGGAAAGTCGACCGCGAGCGTCGCGTGGTGGCGTGTGCGTGTTCCCGCACGTCACCGCCGGAGCTAAGCTCCGGCAGAGAGGGGGCCCGTAGCGGGCCATCGTCGCTGTGGTCGCGGACGAATGTTCCTGCGCTCCCGTGACCACAGCAGAGCGCGACGAGAGGAACACCTTGGGGTTTTAGTGGGTGCGAGCCCCACATAACCCCTCGGTTCTTTCCCCAAGACCGAGGGGTATGCGTCAGGCATTTCCCCAAGTAAAAAAAAAAAAAAAAAGGGCCTTATTCACAAAGGTGATAATTCATTATAAGAATTTTAAAACGTTTAGATTAGTATTATCTACGCCCTAATTAACTGAAATTAAGATTGGCGTAACATAAAAGATATGATATCTCATTTTTATCAAATGAATGAATGATTAAACTGGTTTGATCTAGTGATTAGACCATGTGACTGTTAAGCACAAGGTTTTGGGTTCAAATCCCACATAGGACTATTATAATATAGCGTCACGCCTTTTCTCCAAAGGGGTAGTACAGGGCATCATATCCATATTTCGCTAGATATGTTTATTAAATACCTTGGTGGCATGTGTACGACTGCAACGGTAGAAGTCCGTAGTTCAATTCTCGAGTCAGGTAAAAATGGTAGGTAATATTTTTATGTCTGGAAATTCTCAGTATGAGTCTGGAAATATGTCTAGTTGTTAATAGGCATATTGATAGTTGGCAATAGGCAATAGGGGGCCTATTGCCAGCTATTTCGTCAGTATTTCGTTTCGACTTATGTAATAACATAAGACGAAACATAGCTGGCAAAATGTACTGTGACCTATAACTCTGCTTATTCCTTGGGGGAAAGAGGAGTGATTATATGTAAGTGTGTGTTGTTAGTAGTTTGTGTCAGGGCTTACGTCTTGTGGTACGGTGTGCGTTGTCTTTAAATCTATACTAACATTATTACTGGCCTGTTGGTCTAGTGGTTAGTGACCCTGACTGCTAAGCCGGAGGTCGTGGGTTCGATCCCCACCCAGGACAAATCTTTGTGTGATGAGCATAAAGGTTTGTTCTGTGTCTGGGTGTAATTTATCTATAATATGCATGTATTTACAAAAAAAAAATGTAGGTATTTAAGTAGTATATCAGTTGTTTAGTACCCATAACACAAGCAAGTATAATTGCTTACTTTGAGACTAGTTGGCGCTGTGTGAATGTATTAGAATATTATTATTATATTATAGAAGACTTTGTTTGTTTGTTTGGTTGAGTGAGCTACTCTCGGGAACTACTGATACGAATGAAATAAAATCTTTAAGATTTGGATAGCTTATTTATCGGGGAAGGCTTAACATCAGACGACCAATTGGGGTTGAGTTGTACTCAAATAAAAAACCAAGGGAGAGAAGCTCGGATTTGTTATCTAATATCCTACGCGGACCTTAGATTGTTTAGTATGTGATTTTATAGTAACCGTTTTGGTTATCACTGATAACGTATCGAAGGGCCACAGATTAAAAAATACGATTGATTTTATATTCTGGCATTTTAGTGCCTACAGTCAAATTAGGTTCTCATAAGGTATTGCCCTTACCGTGTAGTGTAATCTCAAGCCGTGGTTGTCGTAAAAGGCAACTAATAGCCGTGCTATACGGTTGTAAACTTGCTTTCCACAGAGGTGACCTTGGTGGGAGCTTGGTTGCCATCCATGTAGTTTGTATGAAATTTGGTTTACAACAGCCGGCTAGACGGTTGGAATCCATCAAGGTCACCTCTGTTGGAAGGCAAGTTTATGACCGTGTGGTACGCGTTTAAGGGAGAATCCATAAGCAGAAAAGAGCACTGCAAGAAAAGGAAAATTCGAAACAAACCCTATACTAATCCGTCTGGCCAGCGTGGTATAGTAAGCTAAATTCCCTCCACATTCATGGAAAAATACGAACTGAAAATAGAAACCGAAAAAAAGACGCTTTTGAAAAAAAAAATTACAACAGGTATAAAACTTTTTTTAAATATATAAATATAATCTTATCAAAAACTTAATCTTTGGCCCAAATTATCTGAAAGAAGTAATTTTTTTTACTTTATCTGTAAAGACGCCATTTTTACTAAATGTATCAGTTTTTTGTGATAAAGTTAGTTTATAGACGTTTTTATTAAAATGGTGTTAAAGTTATGCTATTTTATATCTAGTGTTTTATTAATTATTTTAGGGAGTTTTAATTTAAGTTTTTCACAATTAATTGATGAAGGTAAGTTATATATATCCGTAGATAATATCAAGGTATTTCGAAGTAAAAAAAAAATGTGTTCGCGCTATAGCTAGGGCCCAACTGTTAGATAGCTGTATCCCTCTGTTCAAAAAGTTTAAAATATTACCTCTCCCAGCCCTATATATATTCGAAATTTGTATCTTTGTACATAAACATACATCTTTATTTGAAAAACATTATGACATAGTCACTAGAAAGAGTCGTAAAGTTCACAAACTATGCATCCCTCAACAAAGGATATCGCTATTTTCCAATAATGTTTTCTGCATGGCTATTCGTGTATACAATAAATTACCTGACATCCTTAAAAAATTTAGTCTGACGACATTTAAAAATAAATTATTTGACTTCCTATTAGACAAATGTTACTACTCTATACTTATATAAATACTAAAATTAAAACAGGTCGACTATTTAGATATTGAAGAAAAATTAAAATGGAAGTCTTTTTAGAGAGAGTCATAACAAAATTTTCGTCTACCTGTCTGTCAGTATGTCTGTTTAGATAAGTATATCGGCACAATATTTGTAAATAACCATTATATAAATCAGTTTTTGTAAAAAAATCAACTATTTTGATTTATCAAGTACTTAGGGGCCAAAGTTATGTAAAAAACCAAATTCTCTACACACCAAACCGAAGTGTTTGTATAACTAACGTTTAACTTTGAGTCCACAGATATAATCTGTAATTTTAATTGTATTTTTGTATAAAAACTCAATAAGTAGCCTTGTGTGAATCGTTACCAAGTTAATATTAAGTGAGCCCCAACTTCTCGCGAGTGTTACATATCTTTGAAGTGCCGGCTTTTCTTATATTATAATATGCACTAAAACCATCCTCATTAATCGTTTAGTAGTTTTTGAGTTTATCGTGAACAGACAGACAGACACACGAACGCAGGGAAAGAGTCGAGCGGACTTGAATTTATAATTTAAGTGTCTGTTTGTAATATAAAAATAATAGTTTTTTAGAGTAGGCATATGAATATATTATTATTATTATGTAGGTAAATAAATCACACTTTTTTATCCGTTCCGTTTTTCGTCTGTTTGTTTGAGGTAAACTCCTAAACGATTGAACCGATTTCTAATGTCACAAGAAATAACATAGGATACTTTTATTTTGGGAAAAAATATCAGGGTTCCGTGAAAAAAAAAGCATAGAAGAGTTTTAGTTTTATAAATTGTAGTAATTTTCAGGCATAGAAACAACGAATGCACCGGAAACGGAGACAGAGCCTCCATCTGAACTAATATGTTCATTGTGTATCTGTACAGACAATGTGGTTAACTGTACCAATGTTAATATAACTGTTAGTTTTGAACAGACGGATTGGGATGGTAAGGAGATTTCTATTATATTTTTTAAGAGGAACAAACGACGCAAATTAGTGTCATATTTCATGATTTTCGATTTTTATTATTTAAAATAAATATTCTATCACATTCACACAGCGCAGCGCCATCTAGTCTCAAATTAAGCAATTATACTACTTAAATACATTGTAAATACATACATATTATAGATAAATTACACCCAGACACAGAACAAACCTTCATGCTCATCACACAAAGTTTTGTCCTGGGTGGGGATCGAACCCACGACCACCGGCGTAGCAGTCAGGGTCACTAACAACTAGACCAACAGGCCCGTAATTTTTTTTAAATGTTTTCAATACACTTTTTATTATTAGATGAAAGTGTGTAAAAGGTACGAAATCATTGCGTTTACAGTTCTGTTTATATGCAAATAACACATTAGAACTTGCAAGGAGTTCTGCCTTGCTAAGAAAAAACGGCGCAATTGCATTACATAATTACGGGAAAAAGGCATGTAAAGAAACTACCTTTAAATCAAATTTCCCTTGCGCTTAATATGCAGTTGCGCCGTTCTTTTTTGGTAGGGCAGAGTTATTTTCATAGCAAAGTAACTGTAAGCATTACGGATACTTACTTTTTAATACACGTTCACGTAATTCTAAAAAGTGAATTTTCAGAGACGCTCGATAAAAAATCGGCCGACAACGTTTAAATGTACGCGTGCGGTAATATTAGCTATTATGCGTGTGGTCTTCTGTAGGTAAAGGCACTTTCTTTGGCCGCTCAATTTGAGCGAGAGTGATGTACTTCTACTCTACTTGTTTTTCATTTCATCAGCAACCAATTAAGTCCCATTGCTGGGCTCGGGTCTCCTCTCCTCTATCTAGAGAGCTGAGAGGGTTTAGGCCATAATCCACTCACGCTGGCCTAGTGCGGGTTGGTGGATCAGACTTACTCATATAATTTCTTCTAGGGTATGTGGGTTTTCTCACGATGTTTTCCTTCACCGTTAGCAGATGATAAGTCACATGACTAGTACATATAGATTCCACAAAGTGAAATCTACATTGGTACTGCCGGTCGGGATCGAACTCGGACCGCGTGATTTGCACGCCGGTCCCTTATCCATGCCGCCATCATCGCTAGTTTTTCATTTGTTTTTTATTTCAGGTTTGATAAATTTCAAGCCTATAACAGTAGACCTGAGTCAAAACCCATTGACTTTAATAACGAGGATTGGCAAACTGCCGATAGAAACGCTGAACTTTTCCAATTGCGAAATTGAGACTATTGAAGCGGCAGCTTTTACGTACTTAGAAGATTTAAAGTCTTTAGATCTCAGCAGAAATAGGATTTCTACTTCTGATATGAGTAAAAGGGAATTTTTGGTAAGTAACTAACTAAGGTAAAGGCACCTATTTCCGAGGGGTTCTCAAAATGGCACCTAATTCCGATGTATTTAGATTAATGGCTTAAAGTAAGTAAATTGTGATACATTGTGATACCAATTGTTAGTCATATAAGACAGAGACTAAGACTGATTTAAAATTCAAAGATAATAAATAGATTTGATTTTTGAACATCCATTGTATTTTTTGCACTCGGAATTAGGCACCAATTGCATCGGAATTATGATTTTTAAGTCGGAATTAGGTGCCTTGGACTTATTCATATTTTTGCACCATTTTATCATATTTAACTAACTTTTACTGGCAAACTGTGAGTATTTTTCAAAAATACGATGTCTAACACTTCTGATAAAAATAACCAATTCTATACAAAAGGCATAATAAATACTTAATTTTTAATGTTCTTTTGAGTTGTAGTGAACACAGCGGAATTAGGTGCCTTTATGTACCTTATACTATTTTTGTTTCTCACAAATAGTAATAAGTAATTTCGTCTTTACCATAAATCGTCCCATTAGAAGAATAATGTTTTATCATCACATAAAACAAAAAGGAAATTATTAAAAAATTCGGCATTAAAAACCGTAAACTATCGATTGATAAATTTTTATTTTATTCTTTAGTCAGTATTTTACAAAATACAAATTTGACCAATTGATAGTTTACGGTTTTTAATGTCAAATTTATAATAATTTCATTTTTGTTTTATCTGAAGATAAGACATTATTCTTCTAATGGGACGAAATGATGTTTAAGTGAGACCAAAATAAATTATATTTCTTTCTCTCTTTCTCTATAACAGCCTAATGACATCCTCTGCTGGACACAGGTCTAATCAGGTCTTACTTAAGGCCCCTCTCTCAAAAGATGATGAAAAACAGATGCACTAAATCAAATAACTGCAAAAAAATACATTATTTATCTACATGATGTCGTTTAAAATCTGTTTTCTTTTAAACCTAGAATCTGGTTTTGTTAGATTTTGAACAAGTATGATTTATAATTAATTATTAATTAAAAACACGTCCATCCATCTATTTGTATCGCCGCGTGGCCACTTAGTACTGGATGAGTACTCAAGGTCGTTGGCGATATCACAAGCCTTAATTTCCGCCACAGCGAGGGATTTTGTGTCTGCAACCATCACCAGATAGACTTACGATCTAGTAAAAGTTGCGGGGGCCGTTGATTGCAGGCGCCATCTATACTTAAACCTTTTAAATATATTAGTGATACAATAGATAATAGAGAGCCACAAAGTCGGCTGTTATGATAATGATGGTGTTGTAAAAAATTTTTTTTTTAAAGTGTGGCATGAATTTCTTACCAGTTCTTCTCATAGCTCCACCCCGTCAGGTAGTAGGCAAATTTGCTGACACTACTTTTCGGATAATCTGTTACATTCTTATCTTGTGACTTTCATTAGTGTTACTTTGTAAGCTAGATGAATAAACGAGATTTCATTTCATTTTTATTGAATAAGTTTTTTAGTTCAAAAACTACCTATTTTATAATTTTCAGGGACCTATGACGGCTAAAGGCCCAGGACCTTTCAAACAAATGCAGATTCTAAGCCTGGCATACAATGATATTCACTCTCTGCCTCAAGACGTATTCACTTATTTGACGACCCTGAGGTCTCTGGACTTGAGTGGAAATCCTCTAGGGTATATAGATCAGGTCACCATGGGAGCTATCTCTGAGTTGGTTAATTTGAGGGTAAGTTTCTTTGTCTTTCTTTCAAGGTCTACGCTTTTAAGAGGGTTTATACAGAGGAATGGCAATTTCGCAATATAGTGTCATATTTCGTGGCTTTCGATTTTTATTATTTAATGGGAGCTATTTTTTTTAATGTTCTTTATTGACATAAAAGTGCTTAAGTTTTTATTATCTCTAGTTTTTAATTGTTTTCCGTCCTGAAGCATTAGGGAATATGTCTTAAGAACTATAGTCCTATGGATTTAATCGCTGTACTTATTGTGTATAGAATTTACTATTGTATTATGTAAATCTCTGAACATCATATCGTTGGAGGGTAAACAACACCGCCCAAGTCATATCTTGCTCTTTTACAGAAGAACCAAAAACTGTTTAATTTTATGAATTTGAATAGAACTGACTCAATATTATGGTTTTGTATAAATAGTAAACAGGTACCTGTGTACCAAGAACCACTGTGCCACTGTGACAAAAGTAACCAATAAATAAATAAAAAGAAATTTCACAATAATAATATAAATTTTGCACCAAAACAGAACATAGGCAAAAGAAACGGAAAGAAGACTATCTCAAATATCTTCTTTTATACCTAATTCCAGATCCTGGCAATAAGCGGCTGTGAGTTGGAGACCCTTCCCCAAGGTTTCCTCCGAAGACACAGGCAGCTGAGACGACTGGATCTTAGTGACAATCGTTTCACAATAATACCTCCAGTACTACAAGAAGCGCCGAAACTTAACTTCTTAAGTTTGGATAAGAATTCAATACAAGCTATTAATGGAACAACGTAAGTATTTGATATCGAATAGGACTTTAAGAGGGAATTCGGCCCGCGGTTTTACTTAAAAAAAAAAAAAATACAGTCGAATTGATAACCTCCTCCTTTTTTTGAAGTCGGTTAAAAATTGGTACGGCTATTTCAATGCCATCAGCGTTGTGAGGGTGACTTAAAACTATCAATTTTATTAGACCAAACATAGCAAGACACTTCTGCTTTTCCTTTCGAGCACTAAAAGCGTGAAGATAACCTTTATGGAAGGGAAGGGATCCTTTTTAAAATTTTTCAGTTCCCTCTCAACGTTATCGACACTCCAAGAATTAAGAATATCCAGAATGAGTAGACTGCAGAATATAACGGCTGGGGCTCTTGGTGGACTCTTCAATCTGGCGATACTCCGGCTGTCTCATAACCCAAGGTTGACAAACTTGGACCCTGCATTCTTGGTGTCTGAAGATGAGGATGGTGAACAGCAGTGGCCTTTATTGAAAGAGGTGAGAGATAAAATGGTAGTTTTAGTTAAAAAATAATGAATGATAGATGTGGAATGAACTCCCTCATGAAGTTTTCCAATGGACTATAGTATGGGGTTCTGTTCTGTGACAAAACAAATAAGTATATGAGGCGAATGTGAAAGAAAACGTTGTAAGGGGAAGACCTAGAAGAACGTACCATGACCAAAAGAATGGACAGATCAGGAGTACCCTAAACCAGCGAGAATGAATGAAAAGACTGATGAATGTTGAAGAAGCCAAAGATGTATGTCAGAATCATAGCAAGTGGTAGGAAATAGACTCTGCCTACCTTTTTTTTCCTACTCCGTGTGTACTCCGTGTAGTGACGGTTTAAAAATATGTAATGTCACCACTACCCTTTGTCAACCCGTGGGATTTGTAAAAGGAAAATTCGAAACATACCCTATACCAACCCGTGTGGCCAGCGTGGTGTAGTAGGCTAAATTCCCTCCACATTCTTTAGAGGCGACCCGTGCCCAGCAGTGGGACGTTTGTGGGTTGAAATTACAGTGCTCTTGTCTACATAAGGGCTACCTTAATCGCCTTTTACGACACCCACGAGTTGATATTATGTATGTATATATATCTTAATCCTTTACACGGAAATACATTATGTGTTTAAGATTCTCAATTTCTTCTCCAGCTATACGTAAACAACAATAACTTATCAACAATCAACTCTCACATCCTGGATAGCTGGAATGACCTCGAAGCTGGAGACTTCAGCAACAATCCTTATGTGTGCGATTGTAACAGCCAGTGGATGGTCGACGTGCTTACCCCCCTACTGGCTAATGGACTGAATAATAATACAGTTAATAATATGGTGTAAGTTCTTTACTTATGAGCGTATTTACATCGAAAGTAGCAACATCACACACAATTTTTTTTGTAGCCTGAAGTGACAGACGAGCAGACGGCCCACCTGATGGTAAGTGGTTACCGCCGCTCATGACGTATTTCGTTGTTGTAGTTTAATTTTGATGTAAATACGCTCTTTATAATAATTAAAATATACATAACGGGATAATCCCAATAATATAACCTGCAACTCCTGTGCCAGGATTAACAGCAATAAACCCTTACAGATACCGAATTACGACATCCCTGCACTAAGTGAACTATAAACAGATAAAAGCACTGCTAGAAAAGGAAAATTTGAAACAAACCCTATACCAATCCGTCTGGCCAGCGTGATATAGTGCCCAGTTGTGGGACATTTATGGGTTGAAATGATGAAGGGTTTATCAATTCGACCGTGGTCACGGGCTGACTGACCCTGCCCTGGTCGGTGTAATTCCGTGTTCCGGTGTAGACCAAGCAGTTGCATAATATTTTATTATTTACAGTTGCAAGAAGCCTCCAGAGATGAAAAGTTTGACGTTTGCGCAGCTAAACAACGCATCAAAGATACTAGTTTGCCCAGAATCCGATAACTTGGCAGAACAACCGATTGTCTCCAACTTGGCTATACTTTTGGGAATTATGATAGGTAGGTTTTCTCTTTTAGAATACAGCAAAGAAATATCTTAATTTAGGTCTAAGATTTCCCGAAGCGAAGATAAGATATGTATATATGATATATGTTTCAACAATTTGACTATTAACGTGACGTGGTGAAGGTGAGAAAGAAGAAGAAAAAAAGAGAAAAGAAACTTTTATTGGTACAGCAAAGAGACATTAAATACTAGTATTGGAACTGCCTCGGTGGCGCAGCGGGAAGTGTATACGACTGCTGTGCAAGAGGACCCGGGTTCGATTCTCGGGTCGGATGAAAATGGTATAGGACTTTTCTAACATGAAATTCCAGTATTGAAATTTTCCCAGAGTTTAGTAAACAAATGTTCCCGGTTGATGACAATAGGCTCGCCCCCTATTTCATGGGACCAAACATAGCTGGCGAAATGTGGGTGTGAAACACCTCTGCCTACCCCTTCGGGGAATAAGGCGTGATGCTATGTTATGTTATTGGAAGTCTCTAAAAGAGGCCTATGTCCAGCGGTGGACGTCCTACAGCTGATATGATGATGATGATGATGATGAAATTACCCGAGACTTTCTAGACAGATTTTATATGAACAATACGTGAAAAATCTGTCAAATAAGCTTCGCACAGGCCATCTACCTCATATTTGCGGTACTTTCCATTTGTTCTATGGAACATGACGTCATTGGACAGAATGACACATATTTTACCGTTTTTGTTCCATAGAACTACATACTAGCTCTTCGCCCGACTCTACCCGCCAAAGAAGAAAATGGGAATCATTAGTTTTCCAAAATTACTCAAGTGACACTAAAATTAATTATATTATTTTCTAGTGGCCAGTAGATAAGTTAAAGAGGTCTCATTTTCCTTGTTCCATAGAATAATTTGAGAAATATAAGTATTACATGTTCTATAATACAAAATAGGAAAAAATCCTTTGTTTACCCTGACACTACTGCGTGGCACTACTAGTAGAGCCGTGGGGAATTTTTCTTTCCCGTGACTCAACTATTCTTATTGGCGGATTAGACTCGTATATAAAATTCCCCGTGAATCGACTGATTACCGATGACACTACTATAAGTAGTTGGGGACGTGGGGACATTGGAAAGTGATCAGCTATCGACAGTGTGTCTCATTTTGACAGACTGGCCTGTTGGTCTAGTGGTTAGTGACCCTGACTGCTAAGCCGGAGGTCGTGGGTTCGATCCCCACCCAGGACAAATCTTTGTGTGATGAGCATAAAGATTTGTTCTGTGTCTGGGTTTAATTTATCTATAATATGTATGTATTTACAAAAAAAATGTATTTAAGTAGTATATCAGTTGTTTAGTACCCATAACACAAGCAAATATAATTGCTTACTGTGGGACTAGATGGCGCTGTGTGAATGTGGTAAAATATTATTATTATTATTATTTTGTCCAATGACGTCATGTTTCATAGAACAAATGAGAACTATCACCTATTTGCCTGTGGTGAAACAGACGTTAAGACTTTTACCTACATGAAAAAATATTTTCGCAACAGTTTCGCTCCGCTTAGCTCCGGTCTACTCGGCACCTGCGTTCTTTCGGAAGAAAATAACAATGTATCTAACTTTCACCAGGTATAATAGTTACATTCCCAATAGTACTAATCCTTGTACTATTATGGAAGAAAGGATACTTCGCAAAGTGCAGAGAAGGCAAAAAGCAGACATATCCGGGTTACGAAGAGGAAAATGAAAATTTATAGAAATAAGTCATCATCATCAGCAACCATTAAGTCCCACTGCTGGGCTTGGGTCTCCTCTCCTCTAACTAGAGAGCTGAGGGTTTAGGCCTTAATCCACTCACGCTGGCCTAGTGCGGGTTGGTGGATCAGACATACTCATATAATTTCTTCTAGGATATGTGGGTTTCCTTACGATGTTTTCCTTCACCGTTAGCAGATGGTAAGTCACTTGACTAGTACATATAAATTCCACAAAGTGGAATCCACATTGGTACTACCGGTCGGGATCGAACTCGGACCGCGTGATTTGCACACCGGTCCCTTATCCACTCAGCCACCATCGCTTTTAGAAATAAGTATCTACATGCAATGTATTGGAAGAAATTTTTTCTAAAGGCTAATTTACACGATGCAAGTATTGCAAGACATTGTTTGCACTCACTTTCTCTTTTTGTTTATATCAGACACTAAGCGTTTCAGACGCGTGCCGTGTCAGACAAAAACTAGTCTGCATAGTTTGTATGAACCCATTTCTATCTATCGTAACATGGCCGCACAGACACGGCCTGACAAGAGCTGTCAAATTTTATAGAAAAAACATTGTTTTGTCTGACACGGCACGTATTACTCCTAGAAAAAATCAGAGAAGGCAATGCAAATGCGCACAAAACTGGTATCGTTTAAATTGGTCTTTAGAATTATATGGCCTGGTTGTATGTATGTCAATTATAGACAATGATGTCAGGTGGTTCTGCTGAAATGCTCTGTCTATTATCATTTGAAAAACCAAGTAGTGTTACCAATAACGAAAATGCCAGACTGTTTGCATAGTAAATATTTTTTTTTGTACAGAAATATCTCGATTTCGGCAAAATATTGCACGAAGTTTCGGGTGTCCGAATCTGAGTAAGCACCAAATGTAATTACGTATATGATCTAGTCTTAAGTTCCTAGTAAAATAAAAGATATTTATTAATTTGATGTTAATTTATTTGTGTAGTAATCAAAATAAGATTAGGTAGGTATTTAAAGGATAGTAAATAAAATTATTAGTAAGATCGAAAACTAAAAAGATCCCGATGGATTGTGAAGCCGAAATTTGGATTTTTGGTTTCTTAATTTCGGCAAATCATTTTTCGGCGTTACGCATTTCGGTGCACCATCTTTGAGGATTAAATACTTAGAAATTTTGAGTTCAGGTTTGGTTTTTTTTAGCTTCGGCCTTTTTAGTGCTAATTTATTTGTTGATTTTGATATTGTTGGTTTCATATCCTTCAATTCGATAACGTATCTATTCTGACAGTTGGAACCTTTATTTCTTCAGGTGTATGACAGCGCTTCCTATTTATACGAGAGATGGCACTACCCGCATTTAAGTAATTATTCTTGCAAATTGCTTGAACTGTAAAAAATAACATTTTAGATAAATACTTACAACTTACTTTGGTAGGTTTTAAAATAATTAAAATGTTGTTTTTAATCAATTAATTGGTTTTACAAAAACAGACATTAAAAGGTAGTCAAATGTTATTATTGTTTATTCTACATCCAGTATAGTGGTCGCCACTATTGGCTCAATGTGCGAGGTCTCTAAGAACCAATAGCCCGAAAAGAAACACATCTCTTGCTAAACATCCTGGTACATCTCTGATGAAAACTTAGCCTTAGAGGCAAGCCTATTTATATAATCAATCCTATAATTGTTTTATTAAGTACTTTATCGACTATTTTCCTAACGTAAACTTTACTTTAATAATTTACAGCGAAATTAAATAACAAAAGGATTATAGGCGCCGGTTTATTTGGTCGTTAATATACGATTATGGCGAAATGAAAACGTAATTTGTCGTAAGCGGTCAAAGGATTATTAAGGATATTAAGGATTTAAGAATATTAACTAAAGAGCATCCCTGATTATTGAGTTGCCTTATGTTAGATACAAATCTAAAACAGTGGTTCTTTTAACCTATGGTCCGCGGACTACTGGTGGTCCCTGAAAACATCAAAAATTGTCCGCAAAGTGACCATATACCGACTGGGCCTGGACTTTTGGAGCCAGTGCGACAGCAAAGTAAAGGAGTATTATTTGGTTAAGGTATTATTTATATTTGAAGGGCTTTTTTTATTGCCTAACGTGGCAGACGAGCAGACGGTCCACCTGATGGTAAGTGGTTACCGCCGCTCATGGACGTTGACAATGTTAGGGGCACAGCCAAGCCGCTGTCTATCTTGAGAGGATAGCTCTCTTTAAACCTCGTTTGAAGAAGGATGTCATAAGGACTAAGTTGAAATGGTCCATGTGAACACGGCTTTCTAATTCACTAAGATCTAATTGGTCCAGGGGCGTAGCTAAGCTGAATGTCGTTTCTAGTGAGTTACTATTTTCTTAATGCAAATATTACTAAAAACGACAGTGAAATAATGTTATAGATGATACTTACATTACAATTTAAACACATAGTTTTGCTAAATGTTTCACTACTCTTGGTGTCATTTTTCTTCTAAAGCAAGCCAATCTGAAAACAAAATAAAATAAATGTAAGAAATTAAAAATAAACAATTTGTTCTTATCCAACACATTACTCGTTATGCATCTTCGCACATCTCGGTGGAAACGCAACCTTAATTCTTTTAAAGCTATATCTGCACTATATAATAATTATATTTACAGACATTAAACGTTTCAGACACGTGTCGTGTCAGACAAATATTTTTTTTCTATAGAGTTTGACAGCCCACCTCTGTCGGAGTCTGCGGGGAAAAATAAATAAAAATTTAGCAAGAAATGTACGAGTACAACATACGCTAGTCAGGATACCACACTTATCAAATATTAGCTGGTGGTCTGCTCTTAATTTGGTCCGGTTTGTGATGCCATGCCGTACAGTACTAACTGGTCTTACCACTAGTTCTCAACAAGAAGGGTCTAATGTTGAATTTCTTCTTGTCTTTTCTAAACATCCTTGTTTCTGAGGATCTGTCCACCGCTTTACGCTTGCCGCTCGCGGCCGCGTTATAGTAAATATAAATGGTTAATACAGACTGAATAGAAGTATATTTTTTGTTGACACGGTCAATGTCTGAAAATGCACTTTAATACTAACTCGCTTAAGGTTGGACCAGCGAGTTTCATTGCCTGCGCTCTCATACAGCGATAACTTTGCGAAGTTTCATAGTGTTTGCACCTGAAAAATTAAGATAATTAAAATTGAAACGAAACGTAATCTCGTTTATTATATATGTTACAATGTAATTCTTATGAAAGTTACAAGTTAAGAATGTAACAGATTATCCAAAAAATAATAATTTTATTTACGATTAATTCTAAAACACACTAATATTCTCAAACGACTGTAACAATATTCGTTGTTCCTCTAATATTCCTAACGTCCATGAGCGGCGGTAACCGCTTACCATCCGGGCCCTTATTCTGACTCATCGAACGACGTGTATTTACAGGTTAAGTTATTAAGTGCTAGAAATTAGTTTACCGTATAGAAAATTAAAAACTGGTTAATATAAGATTTTTTTCTACATCCATCTATTTATTTAACATTCTGTTTTTTAACTTTAAATAAACTAACAGTTCTGGCCGAAAATATTCCGACAGCTCAGAATCAGGGGGCAGGTGGGTCACTGGCTCGTCTGACATATCAGTAATTAAAAAATATATATAACCTGAAAATAAAAATGCATACTAACATTTTAATCTCTTTATCTTCACCCTCATGGGAGGAATACTCTCTGTAAATTTATAAATATTTAATTAGTATTAATATTCAGTTTAGTGATGACTACCATCCGCGTAGTGACATAACGTCACTACCCAATCTCAATCTGTGGGTGTCGTAGAAAGCGACTAGTTAATGGCCGATTTCAATAATAATCTATGGATTTGGCTACTAAAGTTAGAATTTTGACATATTTTGCTTATGTCAAAATTATAACTTTAGTAGCCAAATCCATAGATTGATAGATTATTGAAATCGACCATAAGGGAGTATGCAGACAACAGCACTGCGAGAAAAGGAAAATTCGAAATCAACCCAATACCAATCCGCCTGGCCAGCGTGGTATAGGTTAAATTTCCTGCACATTTTTTGGAGGAGTTGCGTGCCCAGCAGTGAAACGTTTATGGGTTAAAATGAAGATGATATTCAGTTTAATTTTATATAAGTTTAAAACAAACGCCCGCATTAAAACAAACTGGGTTTGTTTCGCAGGAAACTTAAAGTACACCTAAACTCAAAACCTATGAAACACACAAATATTTGTCTCGTATGTGAATAAAGGCAATGATATAGACTGTATTGGGGTTGTCGAAAAATTTTTTAAACGATTTAGATGTAGTTCTGGGTATTTTTCAAAATATTAAAGTTAAATTTATTTCGACAACCCTAATACGGCATTAGGTTCATATGAAAAAAAAAGCTAAGAAGCTCCCCAATCCAATAAGAAAAACTCACTTCGTTATAGGTTTCGGCACCTTGGCAACTAAATGCAACCTGTGGAAAGAAAACCTTTTTTATCGTTTAAAAAATACTGACCTTGAATCTGATGATCTTTATTTTATAAGAGAGCTAGGACCTTTATTATTAATAATTATCGACTTAATATAATTAATTAATTATAAATAAATAAGACTTAATTAATTATATAATAATTATATTAGGATAAAAACAAACGGAGCTTTCGTTTTTGGCAAATAGTTACAAATGTGAAATTGTAATCTAAAATTCTGAATAAAGGCTTTTCCTTCTTCTTCCTTTTTTAAATTAGCGTTTAAAAAAATCTAGGCTTTAAGTTAACGTTAGAAAAACATTTAACTACTGAATGTTCTTATATTTTTATGATAACGTTCAGATTTACCGTTTTCTTACCAAAATATAACGAAACTCTGTACTGACGTTAGTCACAAACTAACATTAATTTTACACGGTTAAGTTGCGTTTATATCTACAGACACGGGTCGTTACAGACGCATGCCGTAACAGACAAAAATATTCTTCCATACAGTTTGTATTAGTCCATTTATATCTATCGTGACGTCACGGACATGATTCGAAAAAAGCTGTTTTAAAAATATATTAATTTGTCTGAAACGATACGCCCTGAGTCTGTAAATATAAACGCATCATTAAATGTTAAATTTTATTAATATTCATTTGACGTCGATAATTTATTTGCATAGCCTATATAAACTAGAGGTCACGTGAGACTTTTTTTTATTTAAAATTTTAAAAGCTTGACATAATTGAGGTCATAATTATAGCATTATAAAAGCCACAGATGATGATTTTATATAGCCAGTTGTCATTTGGATAATACAAACAAACATACATTTTATATATTTGTATAAAAAACTCACCATCCCATTCGATGCGGACGTTTTCTACGATTTATTGTTGAGTAAAGTCTTACCACACCGCGATCTAAAACATAATAAGTAAAGAATTTAAGATAATATATAATAATTCTTTATTTCCACAGAATAATAGTCAAATTACATCAACTTTTACACAATTATAGGGCTTATAATTATGGAATAAAAGATGTAGAAACCCTGACTAGCCAAACTAGGCTAAATCCCTGTATCTTGGAAGTCACTATATAATTATATGTAAAAATAGAACAAATAATATGATGTCATAAAACTACAACGCATACCAATAAAAGAAACGTGTATAGTCTCGTCAAACTTGAAGTTCGCTCTGAAGTTGTAATATAGTAATGAACTTCGTTCGGGTGTGTTCGGAAAGGCTCGGGCCGCCGACCCGTGATACGAACGGACCCGAACACACCCCAATGAAGTTCATTTACTATGTCAAACAGCTGCGGGATGCAAATTTAGAGCGAACTTGAAGAATGGAAACTGAAGTCAAATTTAGTAAATGTGCACCAAATTAAGTCAATGTTTAGCAAATAAATACGAATGCGACCCAAATAAACTACACTTCTCATCAAAAAAATCGAAACACCTTGCAATTTGATGTTACGGAAGGATTTTATAATAGTACATTTTAATATACATGTGCGGTAAGTTGATAATTACAGCCGAGGCGATATTGCTAGCCCGAGCCGCGCAGGCGAGGGCTACAAGAAAGCAGAGGCTGTAATTATCAAACCGCACGAATGTCATACGACGTTTTATAACATAGGTATTTGCGATGAAATAAATAAAATTCGGACTTTCTTAGAAAATAACAAATACAGCGAAAAGAAAAAGCGCCTGGAATAATTTTTACTTGTCACAAATTATCAATGCGCGCGCATCAGCGCTTTTTTTTAAGGCAACAACACAAAAACAGCCAGTATTACTAAGAAAGTAAATTAATATTTTTGTGTTTTATTAAAGATGAAAAATGGTTGTAATTTATGGTCTAAATTAATTAAGTTAAAGAATTAAATGTTGTTTTGCAACTGGCCAAGAGACTCAGAGGCAGAATCTCTTGCTCAAATTCGTCTTTTTAATTCATCCCATAGGTGTTCAATGGGATTCATATCGGAGCTACTTGCTGGCTATTCCATAACAGAGATAGCATTCAATAGTGACAAAAAATCAAGTGATTCGATTTTTTTTATGAGAAGTGTATATCTCTCGAAATTGAAATGCAGATTTTGTTTGAAATGTTCCACTGGACACTGAATTATAAAATAAAAATATTTAATAGATCCAGGAACAGACGTATCTGTTATAAAAATAAGAATATAATATAATTAAGTATATTATATCCGTGTATAAACGTTTACCCCATCTCAAACCATGGGTGTTGTAAAAGGCGACTTAGGTACGATTCAGACCAACCGGCTCGCATCGGCCCGCGCCGGGCGGCATTTTACAATGCGGTAAAGAACATTGAAATGTATTAACAGTAATTACAGTTCATATTTGCATGTACGGGTGCCGCGACAGCCGGTCGGAGCCGGTCGGCCGTCGCGACGCGTCGCGGGATGCCGACGGAGGTAACTATGCGTAAGTTGCATGCAAATATGAACTGTAATTACTGTTAATACATTTCAATGTTCTTTACCGCATTGTAAAATGCCGCCCGGCGCGGGCCGATGCGAGCCGGTTGGTCTGAATCGTACCTAAGGGAGTAACCTTATGCAGACAAGAGCATTGCGAGAAAATGAAAATAAAAACGAAAAAAACCCTATACTAAGACCAACCCTTCTAGCCAGCGTGGTATAGTTACATACAGCGTGGTATACCTACCTACATTCCCTTCATATTCTATGGAGGAGACCCGTGCCCAGCAGTGGGACGTTTATGGGTTGAAATTATGAAAAGGATATAAGTAAACTTACCACGATGCCGCGATAAATCTTCATGAAATAAAACTTTTAAACGTTTAATTAATGATCTGAAATAATAAGTCGTACATTACATGTGGGTGAAAATGAATATATTATATTCATTGAAAAGATTTAAATATTAAAGGTTCTGAAAATATGAAACTAAAAAGAAAAACCAAAAGATATTCTTCTGGAGGAAATAAGTTATTTAATTTATTATTGTAATGTTCTACTCGCCCCTTCATAAGGGGTGAATTACTACATCAAAATAAAACCGGTTAAGATCACTCACGTCGGACAATGCTCAATGTGGGTTCCGCATAGAGTTGCCAACCTTACTATAATATATAGTATTGTACTATATTTCGGGTCTGTATACTAAATATATTGAAGTAATTTATAGTACGCAAAAATACTACTTATATTTTTAACACCGAATAACTAACAAATCCTTATTTTTTAAATTTATGAACGCGCTTTTACATTGACTTTTGAGTGAGGCGTGCGCGTTTTTTTTTACAAGTTTTTTTTCCACTTCTTGCATTTTGAAAAATTTTGAAAAAAAATTGTTTTATTAAAAATTAATACTTAAGTAACAAATTTATCATTTCTTATCATTTTTTAATTTTTCCATAAAATACTATATATTTTAGAAGTGTACTATATTAATTTAGTTATAGCTTATTTTGAAAGATACTATATTTAACCGAAAAAAATTTGGCAACCCTAGTTCCAGTTCATAGCGCTTACGTCCTTTTGTTGAGAAGCGCAGTTTTTCGGCAATAACTTAAAAACGGTATATCCGGTCATGTTAAAAATAATTTTAGTTGGAAGTATTTATTAAGCGTTATATTTGTGATTTTATTTTTGATTTTACGGTGTATATTCTACCACATTTCACAGCGCCATCTAGTCCCACAGTAAGCAATTATATTTGCTTGTGTTATGGGTACTAAACAACGGATATTAGGTAAATACTTTTTTTTTTTTGTAAATACGTACGTATATATTATAGATAAATTACACACAGGTTTAGAAAATAAAGGAGGGGTGGAGGACACACAATGTATGCTACTTTGAGAGCGATTATATCCGAAAATATTCACATAATCAAATAACTTTCAAATCTTAAAATGATTTTAAAAGATCTATATCTGTATTTGAAGTTTGTAAACGTTTATTGAAAAAAAAATGTTTCAACTTCTGCTACATGTATGGAGTACCCCTCTTCAAAATATTTATTTTTATTAAAATAAGTAGCGACCGAGTAAGTAAATTTAATTGATATATATCGAGCAGTTTTCAAGTAAAATGCCTGTGACACGTACGGACGGACGGACATGACAAAACTATAAGAATTCCGTATTTGCCATTTTGGCTACGGAACCCTAAAAAGTGTGACAAGAAATACCAAAAATTAAAAAAAAAAACTAACTTTTTTTTCGCATTATTGGTCCTTACTAGTACACTTATGAGTGAACTGCGAGCCAGTATATTCCTTTTAACTGAAAATAAAAATACATCAATCATTTCAGCCTATTACAGTCCACTGCTGGACGTAGGCATCACCTAATACGCTCCATAACACTCTGTCCTCCGCCTTCAAGTCAAAGTCAAATCTTTTATTTTCATTTAGATTACATACAACTTACTTAGCTATCTTCGTTTAATCAAGGAAACCAAAGGGCTTTTTTCAAAGCCACCGAAGGTATGCATGTATGCAATGCTGATTGTTTATTAGGTATATTCAATCAAGCACTAGCATAGGTACCTTCAATGAGCTTTGGCGGGGCGGCGCGGCGCGCGGCGCGACCCTCTATCAACATGTAAGAGAAATTGAACAAAATCCATAAAAAACATTACACCCATCGCCTTTCCAGCGCAGTCAGGTTTGTTTACTTTTCATTTTATTATATTTAAGTACAAAAATAGCCTTCTGCCTATTCTGGAGTAGTCGGGTAAAAAGCATAGGTAGGTAGGTATAACGGGCTTGCCTTATCCTTAAACCCTAGGCACGCCACTGCATACATGATACTTATGAACGTCATACAAAGCCAAAAAAAGGTGTCAGCAAATTTGCCTACGGCCAGTTCACTAACAAGGTTGAGCTCTGAGAAGAACTTAGCAAGGAGCAACTCAGGCCACTCTTTTTTCTTCCAAATCCAATCAGAGCCTGTGACCTTTTTCAGGTCGTCGGTTGGTCGATAGCTCGAGACCGTTCTACTCTACGCCTCAGTTCAGTTCAGTCGCGGTCTCGACTCAAGAACACGTTTTCTCCATTGTGCATCGGTCCTTTTGTAATGTATGATCACACTCCACATTTTACTTGTATAATAATATATCCTCATTTAACATCATATATTCACCGCTGGAGGAGGCAAGCAGGCGACGTTGTTCCCGTATGCCAGATATTATCATTCCACCGAACACTCAAACCCATAGCCCAATTTTATTTGACTCCATAACATCATACAATAGCTTTACACTTACCAGTGACAAATCATAGCTGTACTACAATAGTGCAGCTGTGATATGGCAGCGGTAAATGTCTCATCCCATTCTAAATTAAAATTCTTTAAGGGCCTCTGCGTGTTGGAGCTGTGTCCCCGCGTAAGCCTTCCAAAAGGACCGGGTATACTTCTCACCTTAGAGAGAAGTAGCCGTGAGAAAAGAGACATAATAATAATATTCTACCACATTCACACAGCGCCATCTAGTCCCAAAGTAAGCAATTATATTTGCTTGTGTTATGGGTAGGTACTAAACAACTGATATACTACTTAAATACATTTTTTTTTAAATTTGTAAACACATACATATTATAGATAAATTACACCCAGACACAGAACAAACCTTGATGCTCATCACACAAAGATTTGTCCTGGGTGGGGATCGAACCCACGACCTCCGGCTTAGCAGTCAGGGTCACTAACCACTAGACCAACAGGCCAGTCAAAGTATAAATATGTTATTGTAATCACGTCTTGCTTATCTTATGTACCTTAAACTATTGTAAACGAAAGTCCCGGGTTTTGGCTGAAAACCAGCGTTTGGTAACTCCTTATGGGGCCCAAGCATAAGCTGACGCTTAAACCATTAAATTTGCTTTCGGTATTATAGTTTTTCATTTTTTTTTCATTACTTTTGTAATAGATATAAGAAATTAATACTGTAAGACTGAAATCAATAAACTTCTTCTAGTCTATTCTTTTGCAGATATGACCAGCACACTGCCACTTCACCTAACTCATTCTACGAGCTGACAGTAAAAATACATAATTAAGAGGGTTCACACAGGGGAATGGTAACTTTGCAATTTAGTGTCATATTTCGTGGTTTTCGATTTTTAATTGGAACTATTTGTTTTAAATGTTTTCAATACACTTTTAGAATTAGGTGAAAGGTGTGTAAATTTACGAAATCATTGCGTTTACAGTTCTATTTATATACAAATAACACATTGGAACTTTCAGGGCGTTTTTTTTTTCATAATAAAACAACTGTAAGCATTACGGATACTTGCTTTTGAATATAAGTTCACGTAAACCTAAACAATGTATTGAAAACATTTCAAAAAAATATATAGTTATATAGCAGAAAACCACTAAATTATGATACTTACTTAATAGTGATGTTGCCATTCGTCTGTATGAACCCTCTTAAAAGGAAGAAGATAAAGTGTATAATTAAATGGATATACATATAATTATATATATACTTACAATAGTTATAGGGGATCTTGCAAAGACTGCGGAAATTATAAACCGGTAGGTGTCTGTAATAATAAAAAAAACAAGTTTAAAAGTTTTTGTTTTAGATGGATTTTAGATACATACCTATAGGCTACCTATCCATTAACTCGGAGCGAGTCTGCAGACCAGAGAAACAAAGAAATATTAACTAGAAAAAAAAAATCGCTCCCGTCGCTGTTGTGTTTGGCCACTGCTCAGCTCCTATTGGCCGTAGCTTGATGTTATATAACCTATAACCTTCCTCGATAAATGGGCTATTTGACACTAAAAGAATTTTTCAAATCGGATCTTTAGTTTCTGAGATCTTAGCGTTCAAAGTTCAAACAAAAAAATCTTTAGCTTTATAATATTAGTTATAGACAGGATTGCACAAATCCCTGTTAGCGGAGATTTTATTCAAATTTTTTCGTTTCTTCTTCGCATTAAGCGCGACTTAGAGCTCATACACACGAGTGGCATGTTGTTGCCAACGGCAGAGGTAACTGTAGCCGTCGACACATCGACTGCAGCCGTCGACCTATAGCGACAATTGCAGTTGTAATCAGTCAACTGCAATAGTTTAAGAGTGCGCACGCGTCACGAATTTGTAAAATGAGTTCCAGTAACGAAATTGATGTTGAATTGCTAATTGTGGCAATAAAGAAAAATGCTTGTATTTGGAATATTTGCATGCAACTTACGGTCGGAGCCGGTCGGCCGTCGCGACGCGTCGCGGGATGCCGACGGAGGTAACTATGCGTAAGTTGCATGCAAATATGAACTGTAATTACTGTTGATACATTTCAATGTTCTTTAACGCATTGTAAAATGCCGCCCGGCGCGGGCCGATGCGAGCCGGTTGGTCTGAATCGTAGCAAAGACGTCTCAGACTAAGTATAACTTAATACAGAGTGTATACGACATTAAATGATAAGGCAGCCAGTGTTAACCCTTATAAACATATTCTAATAAAAAATATTAAAAAAAAAGAAAAAAAAAACTTCACATTATTTAAAGTCGAAAAATTTAAGAATATAAAACTACACATTATTTTTCTATCATGACGTTTTCGACATGACGACGACAAAAGTGCGGAACAGAGTAAGAGATAAGATAATATGAAAGAGTCTATGTGAACAACTGTGACATAAAGAAAGTACATTTGCGTCTAAACTATTGCAAATTTCTGTTTAATTTTTTTGGTATAGCCTTCTAACATCACATGCTACACGTGGTTTCATTTAATGTCGTACCGTCGTATAACTACACCCTGTATAAGTGAATGACGTGTTTGTTTACAATTGAAACGAAGTATACATTGTGATGATTAAAGATGAATCATGAATCTAAAACAAACTAAAAAAAAAGTCATTAAATGTTTTCTTACTTCCCTGACGTTTGAAACATGCTGCTAGAATTCGAATGGTCTATGTCTCCTTGCGATGATACTGAAAATTCATTACTTTTAGATGACTGTTCTTTGCATTGCAAAAAAAAGAAAAAATTCGAAGGAAACCCCATACCAACCTGTCTGGCCAGCGTGGTATAGTAGGCTAAATTCCCTCCACATTCTTTGGAGGAGACCTATGCCAGTAAGACGTTTGTGGGTTGAAATTATGATGATGATGAGTGTTCTTTTATTTCAAACTAGCCGATGCCCGCGGCTCCGCCCGCATTGAGTTCGATTCCCGTGACATTTTCCGTCTCTTTAATTATTTTAGTTGTTAAAACTGTTTAATTTAAATTACCTGAAGTACTAGCACTTGTAGATTCCGAATATACTTTTTGCAGCTTGCTTCTAAAACAGAAATGGAAACTTTATTAGAAAATATAAAAAAAAGGAAGAATCCTACTTTGAAATAGCAAATTTCACTTTATGAGACACTAATTGAGATAGACAAGGCACTCACTCAGATGTTATGATGATAGGCAGTTCAGATTTCTTTCTTAAAGCCATATTTGCTATTTCTGTGGACACACCGAGCTCTGAAACATTACATATTTTTATTTTCTATCTACTAGCTAATAGTAGCTAACCCTAAAGACGTGATTTTTTCAAAAGCGGTTTCAATAAAAGTCTAAAAGTTGTCTCCGGTATTGGGACCGTAATTAAATCGGGCAGCTAAAATCTATTTTTCAAGAGAAAACGCTACAATACATTTGGTGCTATTTTTTATTTATTTTCAATGCCACTGTCGAAGGCAGCGGCGGTCACCGATGTGCGCTCGTCAATGCTTGTGTATTATGTTCATATACCCTCTCAGTGTGATTTTTGTTACTTTTACACGACTGCCCAAATAAGGAGTGTTAAGAATTGTTATAAAATTGTATTACTTAGGTAAGTTTTAGATTAGTTTATGTTTGTGTCGATGAGTATGATGCACGGTAAAACTCTAATGAGTTTATGATTTGCATCATCTTTTATGTATTACTCTTGTAAAATTAAGTATGAATAAAATAAAAAAAAAGGTAATTAAGAATAAGTTAAGTTTCATAGTACAAAACCTAATATAACTTAAACAAAATCATAAAAAAATGTTCTAAATACGTTATTTTTACCTAACTTTGCGGTTTCATTAGATGTATAAAATGACTAACAGGGAATGCTGTAGTTATCAGGCTCAAATTATATACATCTTTTAAAATTTAATCCAAATATCCAATATACAAACAAAAACCGAAAGTAAATACTGGTTTTTGGGAAAAACCCGCATGCTTTATATTGACAGATACCGACGGCATGCTTTCATTAGTCACTTTCACACATGCGGGCAGTCTCTGCATGCGGTATTAGAACTAAGTTAACGATGAAGGAAAATAAGTCCTATATATTGTCTGTCTCCAAATATTTCTTCTCTTCTTTCCTCATTTCAGCTTCGAAAGATTCCGGGTCTGATATAATTAATGACCACACACCACATTAATAAAGCCCTAATATATTTATCGAAGTGTCTTACCTGCAATCCTGAGATCACTGCAAAATTTCTTCTGAAAAAGAATGAAAGTTATTTATTAAGTATAATGTTGCAATTGAGTTGGACTAGAAGCAGAAGGCGGAGGACCGAGGCCTAGGCACGTATTAGGAGTTGCCTATGCCCAGTAGTGGATTGGAATAAGTTGATTTATTGATAAAAGTTACGAGGCCCTTCCAAGTTTTACAGTTTTTGAGAGATTATTGAAGAAGATTGTTAAATGAAAAGATTTAACTAAAACAAAATATTACATGGGTTAATTTAGATCTTAGATAAAGGTCGCGGACGATGTTCCTGCGCTCCCGTGACCACAGCAGAGCGCAACGAGAGGAACACCATGGAGTTTTAGTGGGTGCGAGCCCCACATAACCCCTCGGTTCTTTCCCCAAGAGGGGTATGCGTCAGGCATTTCCCCAAGTAAAAAAAAAAAAAAAGTTCTTACACAAAGAAAGCATGCAAATTTTCTGGTAAAACTTAACCGTAAAAAACTGATTTGAAATATTCTTTAATTTTGGAATGGTCAGACAAAATCTTAATTTTTAACTGGATACTACACTTAGGCTGCGTTTCCACCCGAGATGTGCGATGATGCGATCTGACGTCAGGTAAATTAAGTGATTCTATAAATTCATAATAGATATCGCATCCTCGCACATTTCTGGTGGAAACGCAGCCTTACCATTGACAAATTACAGCTGAATTTAATATTATAGTGCAGCTAAGATATGGCGGTGGTGCCGGCGGTAAGTATCTAAGTCACTAGAGGTGGTCGTTAAATCAATAAACTGTTTGTTTTTAACGGCTTATCATTCGTCAACGAATTAACCGTTAACATCAATGAAAAAACAGATTGATAATATTAGCCGTTAATTTACAAACGTAATTATTTAACTAATTTCCAAGAAATCGGTTGATTATATTAGTTGTTATTTTACGTCAACGCATTTTGACGTTAACGCTTACATTGACGTTAACGCTAAAAACCTGTTAATAAATTAACAGCTTTTTCAACCTGTTAATCGTTGATCGTTAACAGTTAAATTGCATTAACCAAAAAACCGTTAATTTTTTAAACTTTATGCACATTGATACATGGGCGGACTTAATGCCATAGGCATTTTCTACCAGCCTACCTTGGGTGATGTAGAGTAGAGCAAAGTAGGTGCACAATGATCAACTTATTGGAGAATAAAAAAAAAGAGGAAAATACAAAATAACATAAATATCAGTACATAAAATTATAAATACATAAATAAAATCCAATATATAAACTAAATATATATAAACATAAATACATACGTTAATGACCCTACTCAATCTCAATCCATTATAAATTAAAGTTCTCTAAGGTTAAAACCAAACGACCGTAATTTTGTGAGTCGAGTCGCAGAATTTCGGAAGCATAAATTCTGCTGCATTCGGTTTCTTACAAAAAGGCAGTTGGTGCCACACGATGACGCAATATGTCTGCCGACTCAATGCGCGTAACACGACCGAATTTCAGTCGTGATGAGGGAAGGACAAGGGAGGGAAGCGGTGAAGAGTGCGGTTACCCAGTTTCTTTTTCTCAAATCAAATCATTATTATAGAATATCCAGCACATTTGCCATCTTCTATTCATGGCATACAAATATTTCAATTTATTACTTACATAATATATAAACTACATTATATCGAACAGAATTAAATTGTATTGTATAAATATAATTAAATAAATTAAATAATAATAGATTATAATTAGCAAATAAATAATATAAAATTCAGTGGCATTATTTAAAACTTGTAATTCAGGTATTCTTTTACTGAAAAAAACATTTTTCAGCAAGCCATTTATTTAATAGTGATTTAAATTTATTGATGGGTAACTCCCGAGAATCATGTGGATGGTGGTTGAATATGCGAACTGCCATTGCGTAACTATTACGACTACATACATCTGTCCTTATTGGAGGCAACCATGCTCGGATATCGTGTATGGAAATGGAGCACATCTTTCTTACTAATTCTGGCCTCGTCTTCGGAATATGCTTCGTAAATACACTATATTTTTAATGGATCTATCGTGCTCGACGACACAAACAGCCCGTAACGCTCAATATTGAATAAATAAATTAAGTTCGTCTGACAACTCAGCAGAGATTGAACGTAAAATAAGTGACCAAAAATACACGACTCACGACTCACAAAATTACGCTCGTTTGGTTTTACTCTAAGGGCCTGTATCCCCGCTTATGCCTGCCAAAATTACCGGGTATACTTCTCACCTAACAGAAGTATACCCGTGAAGAGAAGACAAATAATGATATATGTATTAAAACTTACATTTCGTGGTGAAGTAACCTCTTTTCTTCGTTTCCTGTGTCTCAATGGCGGTCTAGGAATCACTTCAGCAAATCTTTTGTCTGATAAACTTTTTTGCTGGAGTGGCTTTTCACTGAAAATGAATTCCATATTAGTTTCAATGTATTATTACCCGACTGTCAGGTCGGGTATTGTTTTTCGCGCGTATCTAGTATGTTTGTAAATTTCTTTATCCCCACGAATCTTCCAAACGGCTGGATAGATTTTGACAATTAGGGTATCGTTAGATTCGTCTAGAAAATTCAAGTGTCCTTAGATAGGTTTTAAGAGTAAAAAGACTTAAACGGCGGGCTTTTGACGCCAAATTGTAAGTAGTTAATTTTTTTTTAACCAAACCTATCGATTTTGGTATCAAAATAAAGAGAATCAAAAGGAGATTATATTACATATATTCAAAAAGAGATTATACATAATTGAATGGTTCCAAATTGTAAGTATATCTATTTTTTTTTAACTAAACCTATCGAGTAGAGTGTTAAAATAAAGGGAATCAAATGGAGATTACAAATATATCCATATGTTAGGTATGTGTTTAAATTTTTTGCATTCGGGTTATTAAATTTTTTTAATTATATTTTCTTGTTTATTAAGCTCTGTCAACGTGGAATGTCGATAAAAGTAACCCATCTCTGTCTGTTACATCGTAATCCCTAAACGAATCGGCCGAATTTCATGCTTTTTTTTTATTAAAAACTGACAAACATAATCGTTGTTCTTAGATATGTTTCATAAAAAATTGTACAGCCGTTTCAAGGGTCAGCTCTTGGGTGTTACTTAAAATTTTTAATTTTAGATTTTTTTAGTATGTAGGTAATGAATGGGTTTAAATAAAAAATTGGCCAAGTGTGTGTCGGGCCACGCACAGTGTAGGGTTCCGTAGTAGCCCGTTATCACAATATAGTACAATTCTGTGGTTCTTTATTCTGAATATAAGTAATGGTAAAGATATTAGGAGTTAATGCTAAGGATTTTGTCTTTGGTACAAAATTATCTAACACCCAAGTTCAACGACTATTACTGCGAAACTAATAAAGTTAGGCCCCCCTCTAAAAGCTAAACTGGGACTGGGACGCCCCACTGGAACAAAAATTTGCTCTTTAAAGTTTAATATTTCGTAAATAGACCATTAAATCGAAAAATAATGCTAGTAACCCCCAAGTCATTTTAGAAGACCTATTCAACGATACCCAAAACGATGGGGTAGACAACAAAAAAAAAAATTCATCCCCACTTCACATGTATGAGAACTACCCTAAAAAAAAATAGGTTTCCAAAATTTTATTTTACCACTTTATTGACGTAATTGATATACACACTCCTACAAAATTACAGCTTTCTAGTACTAACGGTCTCTTAGCAAAACCTCGGACAGACAGACAGACAGACAAGCGGACATAACGAAACTATAAAGGTTCCTAGTCAGAACTAGGGAACCCTGAAAAACTTACGATAATTTACAACTTGAAATGTTTTTCATTACTGCCTGCGACGCTGTTATTGTTGCTCTGTCTGTAATTAAATTTAAGATATTAAGTATAAGAAAAATTAGTGATTTATTCACTAATTTTCCTTATATTGAAATATATTGAAATTAAAAAGTGTTATTTCTGACACTAGCCGAACACTTTGTGGTCGAAACGTCAGCAAGCCATTTCTTTTTATCGCAGTGTGTGCGTCCTGGGTTTTTTACAAATCATTGAATAATATTCAAACATTACATACCATATCTTAGTTTTTGTGTTTCAACAGGCTGAAATTAAGAAAGCACATGTTTAACGTACAGATAAACAAATGTCAAAACAAGTTGTTCTAATACCCTCAATTTATTAAAACTCAAAAATCAATTCAAAGATTTAAAAGTATAGAAAATCTTTGTAAATAAAAGAAATCTACTGCTTTAATAACCTCCGACGTAAAGATTATTTATAACATTTTAACAGTGAACATTTTATTTCAAACATTAGGAGGCAAAGGGAAAGGAGAAATTATGCAAACGAGGTGTTTTTACGAACGTATCCCAGCTTAAATAGCGATGGTGGCTGAATGGATAAGGGACTGGCGTGCAAATCACGCGGTCCGAGTTCGATGCCGACCTGCAGTACCAATGTGGATTCCACTTTGTGGAATTTATATGTACTAGTCAAGTGACTTACCATCTGCTAACGGTGAAGGAAAACATCGTGAGGAAACCCACATACCTTAGAAGAAATTCTATGAGTATCTGATCCACCAACCCGCACTAGGCCGGCGTGAGTGGATTATGGCTTAAACCCTCTCAGCTCTCTAGTTAGAGGAGAGCAGACCCGAGCCCAGCAGTGGGACTTAATGGGCTGCTAATGATGATGATGATCCTAGCTAAAATATAGCACGTGAAGCCAACAATTACTATATCCTCTAAGCAGGACTTCCCAACCAGGGGGGCACACCCCCTTTGGGAAGAAAATTTCGTAGAAAAATTTTCAGGGGGGCGGGTAATAGGCAAGAATACATTTCCAAAAACGTATCGTATCTGTAGGTATTGTACCAAATTGAAATTGAAATAAAATATTTAGTTGATAATAAAAATATGGAGCTACGCTCCAAGCTCTTGGACCTTGGGGGCCAAACGCTCACAAATTTTATCGTGAAATTTGTAAGCGTGTTTCTGAGATATCACATGACCCAAGGGCTGGCCTCTACCTGGGCCAAGCCTTGCTATCCAACGCGGTAATGTGGCTAGCCTTTTGGGTACGTTTCCTCAGGAATCTGATCTCAATCAGATATTCTATTTATAGGAATTTCCTGTAAATAGAGTATCTGGTTCTTTTTTTTTAAATAGTTTAGTTGTGTATAATCTTTAAGTTATGTGTAAATATTTTATTGAATAAATATATAAACGCAAAAAATTATATGTTTCTTAATTTTGTTGAAACGCCATGAAAATATTACTTTTGGTTCGTGGAGGCCCAGCGAAGTAAAGGTTGGGAAACTCTGTGTCTAACATTATCTTGAAGCTTTGTCTGTAGGATCCAAATGCTTACAGTTAGTCATAGGTACAATACTGACCTCGCCAGGTCCAGTTTCGACCTGTGCAGCTAAACTTGTTATCAAATCTGGTTTTCTGAAAAATAAACAACGTTATTTTTTGTTAATAATAATAATAATAATAAGGCATTTATTTCGGACTACAATCCATAGAATTAGTATCACTTATAAACTACGTCAGTACATAAACATACGATACAAAACAAGAACAAAAAACAAGTAAATATAATTTAAAAAAATTAATAACCCGACTGCAAAAAATCAACAGAGAGCAACGCCCTATAAAGACCGTAAAATTATTGTAATATTGATTAAATTTAAATACATAACATATGTATATATTTGTAATCTCCATTTGATTCCTTTTATTCTACTCGATAGGTTTGGTTAAAAAAAATAATAGAACTTCTTACAATTTGGAACCAATCAATTATGTGTAATCTCTTTTTGAATATATGTAATCTCCTTTAGATTCTCTTTATTTTGATACCCAACTCGATGGGTTTGGTTAAAAAAAAATTGAACTTCTTACAATTTGGCGTCAAAAGCCCGCCGTTTAAGTCTTTTTATTCTTAAAACCTATCTAAGGACACTTGGGTTTTCTAGACTAATCTAACGATACCCTAATTGTCAAAATCCATCCAGCCATTTGGAAGATTCGTGGGAATAAAGAAATTTACAAACATACAAGATACGTATTAAATTATTATATAACGGGTCTACGTCACGTATTATATTTAAGGAATATGAAAATACCTTATTTGTTTGCCCGACGTTTCGGTCGAATTACACCGACCGTGGTCACGGGCTGACTGGAGCAGCGGCCGAGCGTCGTTCCTGATGCGTGCGGGTTTCTGCTACTACTTTCTGGTACTCAAATTAAGAAACATAAAAATTTTAACCGGGAGGATGGGTACCGCTTATCAACATCTTGGAATCCAGTCATCAGCAAGTGTAAACATCGCCGATATGACAAAGTAGGCCCGTGTGTAGACGTTATTAGTGTAGTGTGTCGAAGTACCGACAGTTCAAAAACTATAAATATAAATGACCAAAGTGAGGGTAGTAGCAGAAACCCGCACGCATCAGGAACGACGCTCGGCCGCTGCTCCAGTCAGCCCGTGACCACGGTCGGTGTAATTCGACCGAAACGTCGGGCAAACAAATAAGGTATTTTCATATTCCTTAAATATAATACGTGACGTAGACCCGTTATATAATAATTTAATATGTGTACAAGTCGCGAAAGTTTAAAAGATTTTATACAAGATACGCGCGAAAAACAATACCCGTCCTGACAGTCGGGTAAAAAGCACATTAATAAGCACATACAAAGCAAAATAAAATAAAATGCAGACAAAACAAAAACAAAATAAATTACTAAAGCTGAAACACTCCAAACGTCTTTTAATTTGCAGGTCCATTAATTTAAAAAGAATTAAACCTCACGAAGATTTTTTCATGCTTATTTATCGCCGGTCGTATATTGCTGTATATTAAAACATAGTTTATGTACCTATAGTAGACAATAAAATTGCTTTACCACTCTTAGATCTAAACAATAATGTCTATTTTTGCTTGCAAGTGACATCGGTACAGTGACAGTTATCATCAATACGAGTCTTATTGAATTTTAATTTTGATGGAGATTTTTGTTAAAATTGGTAATGCAATTATGTGGTCGACTGTACTTATTAATTTATCGCTGCGAGTATACGATACGGCACAAGGTGTAGGCGGCCATTGATACGTCACACTTACGCTTTAAAAAATGTAAATAATTATAATACAATTTATACCAAGAAGGAAGACTTCCCGGGAGAAGTCCCCCGACTGTAATGAAAAAATAATTAGTTCTTGCTTTTTCCCTTTTAGTTCTTTCTGTCAATTCAGTCGTGTTTTTTAATATTTTTAGTTATTTATTTCTGTTCAGAAAGCTTACAGACTAATACGATACATGTGTGGTTATAAATAAGTAACTTAAATTGCTACTTAATAACAAGCCTTCAATATCTTCAGCTATCATTATCATCATTTTAACCCATGAACGTCCCACTGCTGGGCACGGATCGCCTCCAAATGTGAAAGAATTTTAGCCTACTATACCACGCTGGCCAGACCGGTTGGTATAAGGTTTGTTTTGAATTTTTCATTCATCGCAGTGCTCTTGTCTGCATGAGATTACACGCTCCTTATTCGCCTTTTACGACACCCATGTTGATATGTGAGTGACATTATGTATTCTTAATCCGTCACTACACAGCTAATAATATATATTTTTTTTTTATTTACCTGGTCAATGATTTGGTGTCTGCAGTCTTACTGCACTGATAGCTACTAGATGTTGAGCCAGCTAAATGTGCCATTTCTATAACACCATTCATGTTTTTATCCAAACCCCTCTCTGGTTGTCTATTTTTTCGTTCACGTCTCCTGAAAGGGTGAGGGTATTTGTAAGAAAACTTATTTCCTCTCGAAGACCGTCATTAGCTAAGCGAAGCTAAGCTGTAGTGGGACAGTGCGTACAAAATACAAATACAAATTCATTTATGCACAAGAATTTACATACAGTAGCGATTGCCACTTGTCTAGGGGCTTTATATCTAAACTGTAAAATATTTAATTAGTTATTTAATAACAATCATTTCATCATCACCATCAGCAACTCATTAAGTCCCACTGCTGGGCTCGGGTCTCCTCTCCTCTAACTAGAGAACTGAGAGGGTTTTTAGGCCATAACCCATGCACGCTGGGCTAGTGCGGGTTGGTGGATCAGACATACTCATAGAATTTCTTCTAGGGTATGTGGGTTTCTTCACGATGTTTTCCTTCACCGTTAGCAGATGGTAGGTAAGTCACATGACTAGTACATATAAATTCCACAAAGGGGAATCCACATTGGTACTGCCGCTCGGGATCGAACTAGGAAAGCGTGATTCGCTTTCAAAAAAAAATAAATTCTATTTATTTATTTTTGACTGGCCTGTTGGTCTAGTGGTTAGTGACCCTGGCTGCTAAGCCGGAGGTCACGGGTTCGATCCCCACCCAGGACAAATCTTTGTGTGATGAACATAAAGGTTTGTTCTGTGTCGGGGTGTAATTTATCTATAATATGTATGTAATTACAAAAAAAAAGTATTTAAGTAATATATCAGTTGTTTAGTACCCATAACACAAGCAAATATAATTGCTTAATTTGGGACTAGATGGCGCTGTGTTAATGTGATAGAATATTATTATTATGTCTCTTTTTTCACGGCTATACTTCTCTCTAAGGTGAGAAGTATACCCGGTCCTTGTGGAAGGCTCACGCGGGGACACAGGCCCAACACGCAGAGGCCCTTAAAGAATTTTAATTTAGAATGGGATGAGACACTTACCGCAGCCACATCACAGCTGCACTATCTTAGTACAGCTATGATTTGTCACTGGTAAGTGTAAAGCTATTGTATGAAATTATGGAGTCAAATAAAGTTGGGCTATGGGTTTGGGTGTTCGGTGGAATGGTGATATCTGACATACGGGAACAACATCGTCTGCTTGCCTCCTCCAGCGGTGAATATATGATGTTAAATGACGATTTGGGCAGACGGTGACTCGCCTTACACTAGATGGGCCCCTTCCACAACCGACATGGGCCGAAGTCCACGGGTCTCAGGGCAACACCGTAGTGCGCGGCTAGGGATGTCGAGCGGTGCGGCGCCGATTTTGCCATCGCGGGTCCCAAGCTGAGACCCGGAGCGGGTTTCCTCGTAATTATGCCATTGAAAAATGACACTTCCACCCCCGAGCATATAGCTCTGGCGACCCCTCTCTGGTCAGCTGGTTAAGGCAAGCCTGAGTTGAGAGTCCTGTGGTCGCTCTTGGAGATTCACTCCAGTCAGCCAACAAAGACGTGCTGGAGACGAGGCCTAGACCGACTCTTAGGGGCATTCAGGACCGCAGTGTCGCTCTCACATTCAGCTGGCCACTAGCTGCCCTGCGGTTTGTGGGCTCTTCATTTAAACTTGCAGAACATTTTATTATTTATATGGCAAGTGTTTGAAAAGCCACACTAATCTGCCCTCCAAGTTTGCGTTAATCTTATGAGAAGATAACGACTGCCCCAGAGGGGGTTTATTATTATTCTCTTTATTAAAATTATTCACAAAAAATTACATTTTTAAATATATAAGTATATATAAAAAATACATTTAAAAATAAAAAAAATTGGAGACCCACCGGTATCGGGTACAGGGACCAAGCTACCGGTGGTTAGAACTCCAGAGAGAGGAACCTCCTCACAATGCGTGCCGTGTCCAGAAGTATTGCCTTCTGCATCTGGCCCACGACCAATCCACCTAACGCGAGCCTCTTCAGGTGTCGATGCAGTCTCTTGGCAATCAGTCCATTGACTGAGACGACTATCGGAACAATGATCGCCGAATCCACATCCCACATGTCGACGAAATCTCGTGAGCAAGCTCCAAATATTTTACTCGTTTATCTTTTGACAAAGACGATTATGCCATTGAAAAATGACACTTCCACCCCCAAGCCTATATATATTTATTATTATTCATCATCATCATCATAGAAACAAACAAATAACAATTTTTTTTAATTTAACTGGATGCGGAAGGCGGAGGATCGAGTGTTATGGCGCGTGTTGGGAGAGGCCTATATTATTATTATTATATGGTAATTACCTGCGTATTCTAGCCCTAGATGAGGAGTACTTGAGCCTGTTACTACATTGATTTTTCGTCTTCCTGGCTGAGGCACATCCTTGGAAGATCCTGTGTGCACAAGCCCAGCAGAAAATAACGCCTTTGAATACTTCTGCGTTATGAAGGTCTCTCTCACTGCATACATCTAAATAACATAATTTTGTACATTAATGAACGTTATTTTGTGTACTAAAGCTAAAACACCCCAAAGGTCTTTTTATTGGCAGAATCATAAAAATCTAAAATTAAAAAGAATTAAATTTCACAAGTTATAAGAATATTTCAAGTCGCATCCATCGCTTCAGCAGCAGACAGTCCCATCGGTCAGCCATACCCACGGGATGCTGTTGGTACTGGTATTGGTCTAAATAAGGATTTGTAATTAATAATAATAATAATATTCTACCACATTCCCACAGCGCCATCTAGTCCCAAAGTAAGCAATTATATTTGCTTGTGTTATGGGTACTAAACAACTGATATACTACTTAAATACATACATATTATAGATAAATTACACCCAGACACAGAACAAACCTTTATGCTCATCACACAAAGATTAGTCCTAGGTGGGGATCGAACCCACGACCTCCGGCTTAGCAGTCAGGGTCACTAACCACTAGACCAACAGGCCAGTCTAATTTTATAGTTGCTTTTCTTTCTGTCTGTACTTTAACTATAAGAGCTCATACAGACGAGCGGCATGTTGCCAACAGCAGAGATAACTGTAGCCGTCGACACGAGATGGCGGCAGCCGTCGACCTACAGCGACACTTGCAGTTTTAATCAGTCAACTGCAATAGTTTAAGAGTGCGCATGCGTCACGAATTTGTAAAATGAGTTCCAGTAACGAAATTGATGTTGAATTGCTAATTGTGGCAATAATTGTATTTGTATTGTATTCTATTTGGAATTATAAATTGAAAGAATACAGAAACAAAACAATTAAAAACAGAGCATGGCTGCCGCTGATCTTTGAAGTTGGAATGTCGACGGCTGTCGACGGCTGCAGTTACCCCTGCCCCGTTGGCATCATGCCGCTCGTGTTTATTTGCTCTAAAATAATGTACTGGTGACGAGCCGGGCCTGACTCCTTATTTCTGCCGCGCGCTGGCCGTATGTACCTATTTAGTACTAATTACTCATTTATTTATCCCTACGAGTAGACGGTGCGGCACAAGGCGTTAGGCGGCCATTGATACACTTCAAACAACGATGTCGTAATCCCGTGTGACTTCTAATACTTTTATATGATTAGATACATAAAAGAGCTGTGATTTTGATTTTACAAACAGACACTTCGATTTTATTTATTTGCTCTAGGCTCTGGGGTGAACTTTTTACAGCGGGTGTATCCTGAGCGCTATGACATGTCCTTCTTCAAATGAGGTTTAAAGAGAGCTATCCTCGCAAGGTAGGCAGCGGCTTGGCTGTGCCCCCGGCATTACTAACGTCGATAAGCGGCGGTAACCACTTATCATCAGGTGGGTCGTCTGCTCGTCTGCCACCGATCACACACCGATAGTATTTTATTCCATTTTATATGAAAAATAAATAATTTAATTTCAATATAACTAACAACACTTTTGGCAGTCTTTGTGGTAGCTGTAACCATCGCGGACAGCCTCATCTCTCAGTGTGACCGGCCCCTCACAGTGCTCGCATATCCTGCAACTGAAAATTACAATTATTGCAACTTTACCCACCTGTTATGTCATTAAAAAGCAGCCATGTCTTTTTCCAGGTCTTACAATAGTAAAAAAAAATTATACATAAAATTACCATACGCCTTTTTCTCCGAAGGGGTAGGCAGAGGTGTTTCACACCCACATTTCACCAGCTATATTTGGTCGTTGGTTTGGGTTGTGAAATAGGGGGCGAGCCTATTGTCATCAACCGGGAACATATGTTTACCAAACTCCGGGAAAATCTTAATACTGGAATTTCATGATAGAAAAACCCAATACCATTTTCACCCGACCCGGGAATCGAACCCGGGACCTCTTGCACAGCAGTCGTATACACTTCCCGCTGCGCCACCGAGGCAGTTTTTTTTTTATTGCCTTTAGAAAATAAGTTAATAGACTATCTTTCAGCGTGATGCTATCTTTCATGTTATGTTCTAAAGGCCAATCCAAGAGCATATATTTCTTTTTTGATAAACCTAGTGGTCTGTCACCGTTCGACGTTCCAGAGCGAAGGTAAGCAGTTTCTGTTGTTTGTTGGCAAAGGGTTCGTGGAAGATTTGCTTGGTGACGTTAAGACCGTACCTTTCGTTAGAGCAAAAAACCGTTTCATACAGTCCACTTAGATATAAAACTCATTTCTTTTTGGAGGCCTCATTTATCCTCTACCTAGCATAATGTATAAAAATATCTAAACAACATTTCATCGTGATCATAATAATTTCAATCCATAAACGTCCCACTGCTGGGCACGGGTCTCCTCCAAAGAATGTGGAGGGAATTTAGCTTACTATACCACACTGGCCAGACGGGTTGGTATAGGATTTGTTTCGAATTTTCCTTTTCTCGCAGTGCTCTTGTCTGCATAAGGTTACTCCCTTAGTCACCTTTTACGACACCCACGGGTTGAGATGGGGTAGTGACATTATGTATTCTTAATCCGTCACTACACAAATAGTAGAGTTGTTGAATTTAAGTACATTAATTTAATAGCTAATAGGCCTGTAAATATCAATGGTTCACATCCATTAGCAGGTACCCCCATTAGGAATTTCCCCGCATGCCTTTTACCTAAATTGACCATAATATCAATGATATAATAAAGATATAATAAAGCGATGGTGGCTGAATGGATAAGGGACCGGCGTGCAAATCGCGCGGTTCGAGTTTGATCCCGACCGGCAGTACCAGTGTAGATTACACTTTGTGGAATTTATATGTATACTAGTCAACTGACTTGCCATCTGCTAACGGTGAAGGAAAACATCGTGAGGAAACCCACATACCTAGAAACCCGCATTAGGCCAGCGTGTGTGGATTATGGCCTAAACCCTCTCAGCTCTCTAGTTAGAGGAGAGGAGACCCGAGCCCAGCAGTGGGACTTAATGGGTTGCTGATGATAATATCAATGAAAATATTCTAATTGTTTCTGTACTTACGCCATTTTTATAACATTATTTATGCCTTTTGCCCGTTTTGTATTTGTTTGTCTACATTTTATACAATTTTACACATGAATTTGTAACTATTTATATATTATTTTATTTGATAAAAATCACTGATGGAAATTTTGATTTGTTTTGACATGTTTCATTTTGGAAAAAAAGAGGCATAGACATAAAACGAAAAGGTAGCCAAGAAGAATTAACTTATTGTAGAATCTTCTTGGCCAAGAAGGTTATTTTTAGGATTCGTATCTCAAAAGGAAAAACGGACTCATATTTTTATTTATAAGTTAAGATCCTTAGCTTCATCATCATATCAGCCCAATGACGTCCACTGCTGAACATAGGCCTCACCTAATTTCCGCCACAACGAGCGATTAGCGATTCCTTAGCTTACAGGATAGTTTTATGTTAGAATGAAGCGTGGGCCACATGGATGTAATATTGTGTTCCAACAGAGGTGACCTTGGTTCCTCCAAGGTCACCTCTGTTGGAACACAATATTTTGTTTGGATTCAATCAGCTGTTTGTATATAAATTTTGGATTTCATGCTGTGTATATGGATGGCGACCCATGATTAAATCTTAAGATTACAAAAACAAGTATTTGATATATATTTCAGCTTATCTATCTGTAAATGTAAATTCTACAGACAGACAGACGGACAACGGAGTGATCCTATAAGTTTTATTAGTTATCGTATCGTTTTTTTATTTTTGAGAACCTTAAACAACAGAGGACTTACCAGAATAAAGACTTTCATGACAGAAAAACCTAATACCGTTTTTGTCCGACCCGGGAATCAAACCCTGGAACTCTTGCGCGGCAGTCGTACACATTACACAATATTTAGATAAATAAAACAAATTTTATTTTACAAAATATACAATTTATTTATTGGAAACAGACAGATCATATTCATGATAACTTCATAAAATAGCACAAATAATTTTAAAACAATGTACATAATATATATTATATTCTAAACAATTTCATCAAAATTCAAATAAAAAAATAAATAAAATGAGACTACATCAGGCAGATTTAAAAAATATTCTTACATAGAAACTCTGTCCTAAGTCCTGACCTGTCATAAGGTCACAAAAAAACAGCCAAAAATCTTGATATTAATTTGCGGTGACGTTTGAAAACATAAATCTGGCAGTCGACGGTCGATTTCATTTCTACAAACATATTAAATGATTATTCGACTGGCCTGTTGGTCTAGTGGTTAGTGACCCTGACTGCTAAGCGGAGGTCGTGGGTTAGATCCCCACCCAGGACAAATCTTTGTGTGATGAGCATAAAGGTTTGTTCTGTGTCTGGGTGTAATTTATCTATAATATGTATGTATTTACAAAAAAAAATGTATTTAAGTAGTATATCAGTTGTTTAGTACCCATAATACAAGCAAATATAATTGCTTACTTTGGGACTAGATGGCGCTGTGTGAATGTAGTAGAATATATTATATATTATTGATTGTTATTTATTAAAAATTGTTTAGTATAAACAGTAGAGCGGCGGTGATATGGCAACATTCTTTTTTAAATGTTGGACTGTCAAAATTGTCGAATTGTAGATGGCTGCTACCGACCTCATAAAGTGCGGAATATTTGGGCTAAGAGTAAGAATGATTTATATTAGACCAGAGCACGGATTTAAAACGTTAAATACATTTTGTATGAAGCAATTTATATTAAGTACACATTGCATGATCCGTGTCCCGTCCGTGCCTTTAATAATGGGGCGTCTAAACGGGCAACATTCTTCTGCAATATGTGGCTGCAACACAGTGGCCGGCAAGATTGCAAGCAATACCAGCCAGAGTTTGCAATATTGCAGTAATGTCCCGGATATATATATTTCGGAACTATCTATATTTACTGCTATATTGCCCAGCTACTTTTATTGTTGTTTCAGTTGCTCTCTTATTGTTATGGCATAGTGTATCCTTTTCTACGCGACATGGAGTTTGTTGAGAGTGATGCCATGATTAATTGCTATATTCTGTGATTTGTTGTGATGTCAGTTGTCATATGTTTTGGGGTTAAGCATATTATTAAATTATTTTAAAATGCTAGTAATATTATTTCTTGACTTAAATTATCTAAAGTTTCACGCCTATTTAAGTAAGGTCGAATCCACGATCTCTTCTTTTTCTTTTTCTTTTTTAATTTTTCTTTTAAAATAATATAAGCCGCTGCGACAAGTGTGATTTCGTCAGCCATTGTTGCCGGTTTGTGTAGCCCGTTTAGGAGTCTGCATCACGGGCCATACTATTGCAGATATATTGCAACGCATCGCCCAGCCATAGATTGCTAAGTCATTAATTGCAATAAAATATTTTTGTGATGGCCGAACATTAGTTGCCAATTTTGCAGCCACAAATTGCAGCAAAACATGGCCCGTTTAGACGCACCTTAAGAGTATTAATATTAAATAACCAACTAATTGTAATTATGATTAAAATAACTAAAGTATGGTCATGAAAAAAAGTAATTTGTTCTATCAATGATGAAGCTCTATTTTGTAAATTAAAATTACATCATGTTGCTATTTCTCGCTCGTCTGTACCACAGTTGTGCACGGTCACGGCCCGGTCTAAGATAAAATCAACTCTTAATCTTCCGATTTCAATAATCTATCTATCTATTTGGCTACTAAACTTAGATTTTTGACACATTTTGTATGGATGGAGCTTATGTCTAAATTCTAACTTTAGTAGCCAAATCCATAGATAAGTAGATAGATTATTGAAATCGGCCATAGATCAATAAAACTTTTTGATATTCACACCTGAAACCATTTTTTTTAATTGCCTGAAATGGCAAGCTTGAGCGCTGTTTTTTTATTGCTATTTGTAGATATAGAAAATGATCTTACCGTTAAAAGATATGCATACAACATTATTGTATAATATATCCCTCGATGCTGTATTACGTCTTCATAAGACAACATTTTAAATCGTTTCATGAACGTTCTGAAATTAAAAGAAATTTGTATATTGTCGGTAATAAATGTATTTATTGAGAATACCTATGAGAAGGATTTCTAGGTTAGGAATATAAGTGAAGCTAGGAAAAGTTCCGAGGGAGCCCTTTGCTCATCAGTGGGATATGTTTGAGATGGGCGATACAGGTTATATCACTAGTCACTACTTAGTATAACACAAAGTCGCTTTCTCTGTCCCTATATCCCTATGTATGCTTAAATCTTTAAAACTACGCAACGGATTTTGATGCGGTTTTTTTAATAGATACACTGACTCAAGAGGACGGTTTATAGGTATAAAATATACATCACGCGGGCGAAGCAACTGGCGGAAGCTTAAACAATAAAAAACACCTACTAATGAGCACACACTTATTCAACCCAGAAGGTACTATGTATGAACATCATCATCATTTCAACCCAAAACATCCCACTGCTGGGCACGGGTCTCAAACAACAGTAACCGCTTACCATAAGTCTAAGGAGGTCGTGAGTTTTTTATCAACATCATAGTAAAAAAAACACAAATTCAAAATTTGTACACTATCTTACATCTTAATTTCTTCGTTGCTGAATAACATTACTACGGCACTCATGAATGGGCTACGACTCACAACATTTTTTTTAACTGTAAAATATAACAAATTATTAATCTTTAGAGCAGGACTTTCCAAACAGGGGGGAGTAGAAAAATGTCAGGGGGCGTAATAGGTATTTTTACATTTCCGGAAACGTATCTGTAGGTATTGTACCTAATTTAAATTCAAATAAAAAATATTGTTGTTAAAAAAATATGTGTTTCTGAATTGAATATTATTTTGGGTTCGAAGAGGCTCAAAGTAAAGGTTGGAAAACTACTTTAGTGCATCGCATCTTCGATGTAAGAAACTCATCATCAGCAACCCATTAAGTCCCACTGCAGTGGGACTGACCACTTAATGGGTCTTAATGGGTTGCAACCTGCACTGCTAGGCTCGGGTCTCCTCTCCTCCATCTATAGAGCTGAGAGGGTTTATGCCACTCACGCTGGCCTAATGCGGGTTGGTGGATCAGACATACACTTAGAATTTCTTAGTTAAACGTTAATTACGGAAACACAACAAACCGAACAGACACAAACACTCCGATTACAATTACGTTCTTCTTTTTTTACCCGACTGTCAGGACGGGTATTGTTTTTCGCGCGTATCTTGTATGTTTGTAAATTTCTTTATTCCCACGAATCTTCCAAACGGCTGGATGGATTTTGACAATTAGGGTATCGTTAGATTCGTCTAGAAAACCCAAGTGTCCTTAGATAGGTTTTAAGAATAAAAAGACTTAAACTGCGGGCTTTTTACGCCAAATTGTAAGAAGTTCAATTTTTTTTTTAACCAAACCTATCGAGATGGGTATCAAAATAAAGAGAATCAAAAGGAGATTACATATATTCAAAAAGAGATTATACATAATTGAATGGTTTCAAATTGTAAGAAGTTCAATTTTTTTTAACCTAACCTATCGAATGGAGTACCAAAATTAAGGGAATCAAATGGAGATTACAAATATATACATATGTTATGTATTTAAATTTAATCAGGTATAATAATATTACAATAATTTTACGGTCTTTTTAGTGCGTTGCTCTCTGTTGATTTTTTTGCAGTCGGGTTATTAAATTTATTAAATTATATTTACTTGTTTTTTATAAATGGCGTTAGTACGCATGTATATTGACTTTACTCACAATACTTGTATGGCTTCTTTAGCAAATTGAGAAAATTAGATTCCGTTATCGTCCTGTAATGAAACAAGGTCTAGTTTTATATTTGATTTTTTCGTACCGATGGTAAATGCTGACATTCGATCAGTAATTTATACTTAATATTATAAAGCTGAAGAGTTTGTTTATTTGCACGCTATGATCTCAGGAACTACTGGTCCGATTTGAAAAGGACTTGGTTGTTTTTTAATAATTGCCAATAGAAAACAGCCATGTCCATGGGGACTGTTACCACTTCGCATAAGCCTGATTCTGAGCTGTCGGAATATTTTCGGCCAGATCTGTCAGTTTATTTAAAGTTAAAAAACAGAATGTTAAGAAAATAGATGGATGTAGAAAAAATCCTATATTAATCAGTTTTTAATTTTCTATACGGTAAACTAATTTCTAACACTTAATAACATAAATGCTGTAAAAATACGTCGTTCTAAGATTCGAAAAAGTTTACGATCCGGGAGAATCCGATGAGTCAGAATCAGGGCCCAGGTGGGCTGCGTGCTCCTCTACTACCGTGTGGTTGTATAAAAAAACTAAGTACATTTTTAAAAACTGACATCCAATATTTTTATTTTTATTACCTGGTATTTAGTACGCGCGTTATCTCTGGCGGAGATTCTGAAAAATATTCATATTAATTTTGGATTATGTGTCATTAAATTAAATGTTATTTGGATAATATTAGGGTTGAAACAAACAAGCCGCATAAAATAAAGGATTTTAAATATTTTTCCTTCAACTTGGTCTTGATGATGCAGCAAAAGTTTGCTCCTGGATAGGCAAAAAGATATATTAGGGTTTTTGTCATGAAATTCTAATTATTAACCCTAACCAATTATGACATTATAGTTTAAATTAAATTACCTGCACCATTAACACTCGCACAAGGTTCCAAACATTGTTTTTGTAGCTTGCATCTAGAAAATAAATGGAACTGTGTTAAAAAAAATACTAAGATTAAGCTAAATGCCACGCTCGTGGTGACGTAAATTAGGTGAGGGCTATGTCCAGCAGTGGACGTCGTTGGGCTGATATGATGATGATGACGATGACGAAGCTAAATGAAATTAGTTCGAAGATACTAGATTTAGTGAAGTTATTGGCTCGATTTAAAAATATAAAAAGATATACAATAGAGAACTGGCTCGGTGGCGCAAGTGTATACGACTGCTGTGCAAGAGGTCCCGGGTTCGATTCCCGGCTCTTCTATCATGAAATTTCAGTATTGAGATTTTCCCGGAGTTTGGTAAACAAATGTTCCCGGTTGATGACAATAGGCTCGCCCCCTATTTCATGGGACCAAACATAGCTGGCGAAATGTGGGTGTGAAACACCTCTGCCTACCCCTTCGGGGAAAAAGGCGTGATGCTATGTTTATGTTATGTTTTTCTACAATAGATCCATTGTATATCTAGCCCCAGTCTAATACACCGCATTTAACAAAATCAATTGTTAAATAACTATTATACTCGTAAGAGTATCGCATTGCCGTACTATCATCATTTCAACCCATAAACGTCCCACTGCTAGGCACGGGTCTTCCCCAAAGAATGAGGAGGGAAATTAGCCTATTATACCACGGTGGCTAGACGGGTTGGTACATGGTTTGTTGTGAATTTTCCTTTTCTTGGAGTGGGTCTGCTTACGGTTACTCCCTTAGTCGCCTTTTACGATATCCACGGGTTCAGATGGGGTAGTCATATTATGTATTCTTAATCCGTCACTACACGGATTAATTATGTAAAATAAAATAATATGATTGCATGAAATAATAAATGTATGAAACCAATATGCTTCTAGTGTGTTTCTGGCGCGTCACGAACTCACGACACGCCATGAGCCACGAAACGTAAGTATGTTTCCGCGATAAGAGCCAAGACAAAGTAAAGTACTAACTCCGATTTTGTGATGACATTTAGCTCTAATTTCTTTCGCAAGTCGATATTTAATGTCTCTATAGACGCACCAATGTCTGAAACATTATATTTATATAAATAAAGCTGTTTTATATATACAGATATGGAATGTTTCAGACAATGTATAATATTTTTGTAGTAAGTATGGGATCGCACTTGACAGTATTTGCCGCAAACTTCAGTAGAATGTACACATTTTTGTACAGCTAGCAGAAATAAAATAGGCAAAAAAATTATCTCGTTTCGTTATGTTATTTTGTTACAAGTTATTGTTCTTTTTGTTATAGTTTTTTCGTTGTTGTTATTACTTACTACCACCACTTATTCAGAAAATAAAGATCTTCAAACCGAAAAAGTATGTATGTACTTGTAATGTGTTTCGTTTTTTGTACACCCTACTTGTAAGGTATGAAGTTGTCATCAAGCGGAAAACAAAATGGCGTCTTGATTAGACAGTCCCATATTTATTTTAGTCGCATAGTATAGACTTGACAGCTTTTGATGGTTCGCCTGTGCGGCCACATTACGATAGAATATATAAATGGGTTAATACAAACTATATAGAAGAATATGTTTTTGTCTGTTACGGCACACGTCTGATACGTTCCTTGTCTGTAGATATAAATGCAGCTTAATCCGTGCAAATGCCTTTTTTTGTATGATAATATGGAAACAATTTTGCGAAATTCCTAGGGATTTTGTGAAAATTACCCGTAATAATCCATGTTTTCGTAAAAACCCTAGGAATTTCACGAAAATTCTTATTATCAAATAATCCCACGACATGGATATGTCTCACCTGCAAATCTGAGATCACTGCATGATTGTTTAATCTGAAATAAATATTAATTATAATATCACATTAAGATTTTAAAGGCGAAAGTTTGTGTTTTTGGTTCGTATTTAAAAAAAATGATTATAATAAAAACAACATTGTGCCTAGAATCTCAATAAAACCAGTAAAGAAAATCTTGTTTGTTTTTATTTAATTTGACTACATGTATTTTATATCTGTCTAGCTGCGACTTCGACTTCGCGTGGAAAACTAATTTCGCATTTATTCCCGGAACCCTGAAAATTTATCAAAATTTTTATGTTGATAAATTATCAGGGTTCCGGGAATGGAGAAAATTGAAAATGTTTTTCTTTTTTTGTCCCAGTGACGTCAGTTCTGTAGAACAAATGGGAACTACCTTAGAAATTTAGAATACTTACATTTCGTTGTGGAGTAAAATGTTTTTTTCCTTGTCTATGCTTTAATGGTGATATATCCCAGAGTATTTCTTCAGTAAGTTGTTTGTCTGATAGACGTTTTTTTTCAAGTGGTTTAGCACTGAAATTTATTTTTAATTATCATTAATTGGTGTTACAACTTTGAAAAAAATTTCTTCAAGTTTTTCAACGCAATAAAAGAAGATCATCATCATCATTACAAAGTATATACGTCCCACTGCTGGGCATGGGCCTCCTCCAAACATTGTGGAGGGAATTGACCCTACAATACCACGCTAAACAGATGGGTCGCTATAGGGTTTTGTTTCGAATTTTCTTTTTCTCACTGTGCTCTTCTCTCTCTGCTCTGGACAGGAGTTGAATTTCATTTTACGTTAACATAGATACCATTTTTGTAATCAGCGTCCCTGAAAACCTCGAAAACGACATCCATATCAATTTCTAATAATTTTCACACCTATTTCATCCCTTAGGGTAAGTTTTTCAAACACCAAAAACAACCCATCAACTCACTTCTTAACTGAAGTTCTAATTGCGTATTATCCGTCCATAAAAAACATATAACTTGAAACACAAAGAACTGTCTATTTAATATTTCACTCCCTGAACCCATACCTATCAAAATCATTCCAACGATTTCATATCTATGTTAAAAAACAAAGAAGTTTCATACAATCGTTTTTATCCCTTTTCACCCCTTAGGGGTTGAATTTTAAAAAACCATTTCTTAATACACCTCTAGACATTAGGACAAACACACCCTCCAAATTTCAAGTCTCTACGACCAGCTGTTTAGGCTGTGCGTTGTCTGTCAGTCAGTCAGTCAGGACAAAGCCTTTTATAATATGTATGGATTATAACCTGTATCGGGTCGATATAAAGTTTTGTTTCGAATTTTCCTTTTCTCACAGTGCTCTTGCCTGTTAGTTGCTTAGTCGCCTTTTACGACACCCACGGGTTGAAATGGGGTAGTGACATTATGTACTCAAATCCGTCAAAATACTTACGGTCTTATAATAGCTGACACCATTTGCAGTATTTCTTGTGTTAAGAAGACTGCTGTTAATGGATCTGGAACTAAATTTATTTTGTCATTATCACCTTTATATCTGACTGGCCTGTTGGTCTAGTTAGTGACCCTGACTGCTAAGCCGGAGGTCGTGGGTTCGATCCCCACCCAGGACAAATCTTTGTGTGATGAGTATAAAGGTTTGTTCTGTGTCTGGGTGTAATTTATCTACAATATGTATGTATTTACAAAAAAAAATGTATTTAAGTAGTATATCAGTTGTTTAGTACCCATAACACAAGCATATATAATTGCTTACTTTGGGACTAGATGCCTATGCCGTGGGTCAAGCGTGATGCGACATGACTCACCTGTCTACATCATAGCAACGAATGCTAATAAAATTATAACTTGAATATTACATACCAAAATTTCGTTTCGTCATTTGAACAATCTGAAATCAAAAGAGCGATTCAAGTCAAACATATGCGATAAGAATGCAATAATACCAAAATACGTACACAATTGCTCTGGGGAGAACTTCCTATAGCGGTGTTTCCTGAGCGCTATGACATGTCCTTCTTCAAACGAGGTTTAAAGAGAGCTATCCTCTCAAGGTAGGCAGCGTCTTGGCTGTGCCCCTCACATTGTCAACGTCCATGAGCGGCGGTAACCACTTACCATCAGGTGAGCCGTCTGTTTGTCTGCCACTTCAGGTAATGAAAAAATCAACAATTTTATTTCAAGGAATTGTAAATACCTTATTAATTTGTAAATAAAATTAACTTTTACCAATCGTGGTCATGGGCTGTCAATGTAGTTGCCGAGGATCGTCCTCGACGCGTGCTGGTGATCCATTCTGCTAGTTTACACACGTCAATAGCAGACCGATGGACCAATCACAGGCCGGCAATATAACGCGATTGATTTAGTAAGCCATGGGATAGACACACAAGGATTTACAGCTGTCGAATGAGACCATCGACTTACGATGTTAGCGGACTTGGCCCCCAGGTTTCTCGATTAACACTCGGCAGCCAAATCAGTCAGCCAGTAACTACAATTGCCGATCAGACACTCACCTCGCCATGTCCATTTTCGACTTGCGCCGTATAGTTTGCGATAACATATTGCATTCTGGAAAAAATAGGACTATTTGGAAACACTATATTGGTATTTTAGTTTTACCATGAGACAGGCCGTAGCCTATTTGCCACAATCGTGATAAAAAATCCGTGCTTACGCTTCAGGGTTAAAATAACCGGCCATTTTGCTGACTTCAGACTCATAGCAGTGGTTTCTGGATGTAGATCCAGCTAAGTGTGTCAGTTTTAATATACTATTCATCGTCTTCTCCAAATCCTTCTCTGGTGGTTTGCCTCTTTCAAGTCTTCTGGAAGATATAAGTATATCAATTTCCGCCCTCGTGCTATGTCAGCAAAAAGTAGCCTATTCATAAATACAATCCTAACTTTCGCATTCTGGCCTGTTGGTCTAGTGGTTAGTGATCCTGACTGCTAAGCCGGAGGTCGTAGGTTCGATCCCGACCCAGGACAAATCTTTGTTTGATGAGCATTAGGGTTTGTTCTGTGTCTGGGTGTAATTTATCTATAATTTGTACTTAGGTACGTATTTAAAAAAAAATGTATTTAAATAGTATATCAGTTGTTTAGTACCCATAACACAAGCAAATATAAGTAATTGCTTAATTTGGGACTTGATGGCGCTGTGTGGATGTGGTGGAATATTATTATTATTCATAATATTAGTAAGATTTATTACCCGACTACGGCGAAGCCAAAAGGACGGGTGGCCTTCTTCTATCTGCTATGATTATGTGGGTGCCAGAAACACCTCCTTTAAACAGACATGGTAGATATACAGAGGGTGCTACCAAGGCTATACCGTGACTATTTTTGTACCTATGCATATCTGGATTTCTCTTCTATCTGAATTATGTTCTTGTTTAGTCTTTTTTAGACCCCTTTTTACCCGACTGTCAGGACGGGTATTGTTTTTCGCGCGTATCTTGTATGTTTGTAAATTTCTTTATTCCCACGAATCTTCCAAACGGCTGGATGGATTTTGACAATTAGGGTATCGTTAGATTCGTCTAGAAAACCCAAGTGTCCTTAGATAGGTTTTAAGAATAAAAAGACTTAAACGGCGGGCTGTTGACTCCAAATTGTAAGAAGTTCACTTTTTTTTTTAACGAAACCTATCGATTTGGTTATCAAAATAAAGGGAATCAAATGGAGATTATAAATATATACATATGTTATGTATTTAAATTTAATCAGGTATAATAATATCACAATAATTTTACGGTCTTTTTAGTGTGTTGCTCTCTGTTGATTTTTCGCAGTCGGGTTATTAGTTTTTTTTAATTATATTTACTTGTTTACGTAGTCGGGTTATAGTTCTTAAACTTTTTTTTAAACCAAATACCTGTTTAATATACACCGGGATCTGGTATACTTCAGCTTACTGCCAACTTGCTGTTTCATTTTGCTAGCTGAGTTATAACCTTGGAAGAGCCTCTGAACACATTTCCGCCAGAAAATGCCTTTACATATTTCTGCGTCGATGAAGTCCGTCGCGATACACACATCTGTATAAAATTGTTTATTTTAAGGTATAATAATATAATTAAGCAATTATAGGTATTTGCTTGTGTTGTAAACAAATTATATAAAACATATATACATTTTTTTGTAAATACATACATATTATAAATAAATTACACTTAGATACAGCACAAACAATCATACTCATCACACAAAGATTTGTCCTGGATGGGGATCGAACCCACGATCTCCGGCTTAACAGTCAGGGAACCACTAGACCAAAAATTTGTCTTTCAAAAAATGTATAGTCAGTTATTCAGAAAATATCGTCCTTTAATCGGGACCAATAGTTTTGCGTAAGTAATTACAGAGAGAGATATAAGTAAAATTCAAATCACAAAAATTAGTCAATTAAACAATAGTGAAAACATCAAAACAAAAAACTACGAAGACCTTCTTCAAACGAGGTTTAAGGAGAGCTATCCTCTCAAGGTAGGCAGCGACTTGGCTGTGCGCCTAACATTTCCAACACACACGACATTGCCATCGTCCATGAGCGGGGCACAGCCAAGCCACTGCTTACTTTTGGAGAATAGCTCTCTTTAAACCTCGTTTCAAGAAGGACATGTGATAGCGCTCAGGAAACACCGCTGTAGGAAGTTCACCCCAGAGCCAGCACGTACGTGGGAGGAATGACCGCTGAAACCTTACGATATCGGCTCCAGGTAGTGCGGGTGAAGCCAAGAACGGCGTCGAGTGGTGCGATGATAGAAAGGCGACGATGGCACCAAATCTAGAAGTTCATCAGAGCACTCCCCATGGAATAATCGACAGAGTGACCCAAAGTCTTTCCGTTGCTCTAACGATTCCAAGTGTCCGTCAGATTGGAATCACCGACGATTCGAACAGCCCGCCTTTGGAGGGAGTCAAGTGGGTCGAGCTGGTATTTGGGAGCTCCGGCCCAGAGGTGAGAGCTTGGGGTCGCTCATTCGCTGTGACCAACAAATTCCCGTCCAAACAGATGAGTTTTTGCCTACCTACCTACATATTCATCATACTTTTTTTTTTATAGACGCCAAGCATAGTGCCTCCTTTTTGCCTGATGGAAAGCTGAAAGAGGAGCCCAAATTGCTTTGCCAGCTGACAGGAGACCCAAGTGTCCTGACAGCCGGCATAGCCATGCTGGCCCGCAAGGTGCTTCTTCACGCTTCGCTTGAAGGATCCCATATTGTAGGAAGGAGGAAAGACATGAGCCGGCAGTGCGTTCCACATTTTGATGGTACGGCATAGCTAAGAATTGCCGAATTTTTTAGTACGTACTAATGACTTTAAGAGGAACCTACAAGAATAGTTTATTATATACTAACTACAATTATGGCAGTCCTTGTGGTAGCCGTAACCTTCGCAAACGGCATCATTCTTCAACGTTACAGGACCTGGACAGAGCTCGCATACATCGCAACTGAAAATTACAATTTGGTAATTGGCTAGCATGCAGAACGGGGCGGTCTTAGTAATTTTTTACGGGTGGGTAGATCTATGCGATCTTTAATAACGATCATCATTTCAACCCATAAACGTCCAACTGCTTGGCACGGGTCTCCTCCAAAGAATGCGGAGGGAATTTAGCCTACTATACCATGCTGGTCAGACGGGTTGGTATAGGGTTTGTTTCGACTTTTCCTTTCCTTGCAGTTCTTTTGTCTGCAGAAGGTACTCCCTTATTCGCCTTTTACTCACGGGTGGAGATGGGGTAATGACATTATGTATTCTTTATCTGTCACTAGGTACACAGATAGTAATGATGGTCGAAGATAAATTTGTGTATTTTTCGGGTATGTATATTATTTTTATAGTGTTTTATAGAGAGACTTCGCGCGAGGCTTCGCTCCCGTCGTTGTTTATTCGGTCACTGCTTAGCTCCTATTTGCCATAGCGTGATGATATATAACTTATAGCCTTCCTCGATAAATGGGCTATCCAACACAAGAAGAATTTTTCAAATCAGATCAGTTTTTCCTGAGATCCTAGCGTTAAGTGATAACAGGGACAAATGGCTTTACGTGCTATCGAAGCACGGAGATGCTCGAGAATTAAATTGCTAAAACGGTCACCCATCATGGACTGACCTTGCCTAACGTTGCTTAACCGATGATCGTAATGAGCTTTCAGTAGAATGAATACTACAAGGACATTAAAAGGTTGATATTATTAATATTTATAGTACTTACGCCATTTTAACAATAGCTTATTGAGTGTTTAATTTTTTTTTACATTTTAATAAGTTTTAGGCAAGAATTTCACATTATTGTCTTTATTACGTTTTTTGAGATCATTTTGACACACTTCATTTTGGACACAGATATTTTGGAAGAAAAGATAGCATAGACTGTAAAAGAAAAGGAAGCAAAGAAGGTTGAAGGATTGAAGGTAGCTTTGAGGATAGCCTCTGTGACGCAGCGGTAATGAATAGTGATACCTATTATTATAATATCTCGGGTTTTCGCTTCGTGTTCAAAACAAACTCTTCAGCTTTTTGTTATTAGTATAGATTAGGCTATTGACCAACATCGAAGGGGTAGGCAGAAGTGTTTAACACCCACATATCACCAGCTGTTTGGTGACATGAAATAGGGGGCGAGCCTATTTATTGTCATATTCATCCGACACATTAAATTTATTTTCCAAATTCCGGAAATATGTCAATACTGAAATTTCGTTATAGAAACAACCCAATACCATTTTCAACCGACCTGGGAATCGAACCTGGGAAGCGAAATAAATTATTGCAATTAGGGTATTAATTAAATAAAACTCTCTCAAACAATTTTACAAAATATATATTGATAAAAATATTTCATGACAATTTCAAAAAATAGCATAAATAATTAGACTTCAAATAACGTATATTATAAATTAGCAACCGACCCCAATTTACTGATTACGAAAATGTGAAATTATCTAACTTTTCTGTTAGATTTAAAAGGTAAAAGTTTTTAACAAACTCTGTTGTAAAAATTGCAAACACAAAAAAATATCAGTCAAATTCGTATAATTCAAAAAAATCTTAACGAGGGATCCACGGAGCCCTCCTGAAGGAGCTGTATCATGTATGCGAGAAATCTACAGTAACAGTCAGACTATTTTATAGCATGGTGCGGCAAAGTTTGGCCTGTTTAAACCCTTTTTTTCGAAAAACTAAAAATAGCAAAACAGAAAATTACATGAATTAACTATTGATATTTTTAATTGTCATTTTATATAGTATTTCCTTATTTATTTTACAACACATCAAACTTCTTAAAAGGACTAAACCATTTGAAGTGTATATAATAATAATTTTAACTGTAAGTGCCACCAAAATACATAAAAATGTGTATCTAATAAATTCTAATTCAAATTTAACACAAAAACCACAAAACAAAATATTTTTCACACAAAAATATGAATCTAAAAACTTAAAATACAAAAATGAAATAAAAATAAAGTTTGAAACTTAAATTTAAAAAAATAATTATTTATAATTAATCATTATAATTGCATTTACGTTTACTGGCCGGTAAAATGCGTACATTTAGTTCACTATTTAACTTAAACTTTTATTTTATTAAGTACTGGTTTTGTTTTAGTTAAAGAAATAGAAACACAATAATTACGATTCATATTGTTCACGATAATATTATATAAATAACTGTTAAACACAATTATTTAAAACTATATTTCATTATTAATACTTTATAATTAATTTAACCTTCTAACCACTTCTGTCTTGAATCACATGAAAATAGTTTCTCGTCGCTTTGACAATAGAGCGTATTTTTATTATGATTGCGAATAATAGGTTATAATAATTAGCAATTATTAATAAATAAATAATTATCATTCGTTTAAAATAATACATAATTATCATTCATTATAAATTACCAAGTATAATAAAATCTACAATTTTATTTTGTTGATTGTAATTGTGTGTTTCTGTTTAAATAAAAAAGTAGAGAGATTAGAATTGATATTGTTAGTTATTTTTTGAGATCAAATTTAACAAATAGAGGAATCCAATTGAGATCAATAATTTAATTAACAATACCCGTCCTGACAGTCGGGTAAAAAGGAGCTTTTAATTATTTTAATCTAAATTAACCTTTTGATAGCGTGTTTATTTAGATTTTCTAAAATCACAGGAATTTTTAATATACATTTTTTTAATTATACTATTTCTAAATTTTATACTAAATAATTTCTGAAATACTGGCCAAGAAATTATATTGCTTATTTTTAAGTAAAAATTTAACATTAATTAGTGTATATTTTAATTATTTAATCCTATTACATAAACTTTAGAAACAAAACAAATTATAATAAAATTCTAACTATAAAAATTAAAAAAGTACAAAAATAGGAAAAAATTTTTTTTTTCTAATACTAGTATTGCCACTACTGCCCTGTATAATTATTTTTTATACAACGGAACCATTTTGAGCATTATTAAAATTAAAATTGTATTACTACAAACAATGAAGTTTAACTTACGTCACATCTATACGGTTTGTAGTAATATTTTAATGCTCTTTTACCACACACATTTACAAAAAAATAATAAATTTCTTAATTAATAATGCACTTAAAATATTTTTTATAATTAATTAGAAATTATTTTACTAATTATAAAAAAAAACAACTTAAAATAATAAATGTGTAATATTACTGGCCTTAATGTTTAAGGATAATGCCACATTATTTTATCATTTAAAAAATTAAACATGAAAAAATATTAGAAATTCCTAACGTCCACTTTTAAGTACACTTGCCTCAACTCAGCCAAACACAGGTTTACCGTAACGTGTGAATGAATGATGATAAAAGATTGCGCAATTTTGTATTGTTATATATATTTTGTGCAAGTATACTTTAAGGTGTTTTTCGGGTATAAGGCTTTTGAAGTTCACAACGATATTATATCTAATGGGTCCGCCGAATGCCTCCATAGCTTTGTAGAGATGAGCGGCGTGTTCAATATATATATTGTAAATATTGGCATTAAATTGTTTCTGGGTTTTAATGCAAATGATAATGTTGGAAATGTATCAAGTCACCCAGAATGCTTCCAACTTAATTTAACAACTACCAGCACGCTTGTCATCTGACGTTAAGTAATCTCCACTACCCATTGACCTCCGCAACAGATGCGTAACCGGCCTTTAAAAAGAGATATGCTGGTTTTTTAAAGGTCCCTAAGTCATATCTGTCAGGAAATACCACCTTATTTTGCCTTCCGAAGCACGGAGGCGTTCAGAATGTCCCAAACGGTCACTCAACTATGGACTGAACTAAACGAATGTTACTGAACCTATATGACAACAAACATCTCAGTAAATTCCGCAATAATAACGCCTCAATTATATTTATTGTTTATCATGACAATACCCTATGCTGTCTCATCTCTTCTATGACGGCGTTCGGGCTCGAATTCAATAATCAAACCAAAATTATATTCTTTTTCTCCGAAACGCTATTCTTATATAAAAAAATATCAAACCTTCAAAAAGCGGCCCAATCCAGGTACTTTAATAGTAATATTTTTATCAAGAATACTTATTCTATAAGAAATATTATAAATAATAATAATTGTCATATTCATTTGAGCAATAGATCACATTTTAATGCCCTTAAGTACTTAATTGTCATTATAATAAAATCGTAGTCTTTTAATAGTTAAACAACGCTGCGACAATCACAGGTCGCGCATCACACAAAAGTATGATGACGTCAAATTATATAATTAATTATTATCATAATTATTAATTATCGTTATTCATGATTATCAAAATTATGTTAAAACCGGCTATAATAATATCGTGTCTTGGAAAACGTTTTTTAACTATTAAACTGGCTGGTAGTAATTATTTAGAATAAAGATCGACCCTGTCTTTGCAAGGATGATATCTGATTTTTGACAATTACTAACATAGTAAAATTCAGCCAAACTAAGCGAGCTGTTAATGTAAATATATTATAATTATGATAATAATTAATTATAATAAGGACGCGATTAACATCACTTTTTATATTACAAGAGTCTATCAATAGACATCTATATTTAATTACACACAAAAAAATTGATTTATATATTGGAGGTACTTTTATTGTTGCTGGTTTTCCTATAATAACCTTTTTTAACCTTCTGAACTCCAAAAATATTAATAGCAAATCGAATATTGAAAATGTTCTCTTATTTTTTTATCCGTGAGTCACATTTTGGTTTACCGGTCATTGAGGTTTTAGCGGTCAAAGGGTTAATAACCTGAAATTAATTATTAATTAACTCTTTGATTTAATTATTTTACGGGATACTTTTGTTCAATAATTTCTTAAAGTTGAAACTATTGGGTGCGTTCCTAATAAACATATATCACCGATTAACTGTCAGCGGTTCTGTGCGGGTGGATTTTCCAAAAACACAAATACGTCTTTATTTTTAAATCAACATCACTTATTTTTTTAAATTAAACATATTGAATATCAAAACTTATGAAGTTTCATTTAAACTTTGAACCAATTAAAAACCCTTAGGGGATGAATTTCGAAAAAATCTTCCTCAGAGTGCTTCAGCTGCCAAAATTTTAGGTTTGTAGCTCCAGCGGTTTAGGCTCTGCGTTGATGGATCGGTCAGTCAGAATAAATTATTATAAGTAGGTATACATATATGTATAAATGGATAGGTATGACTTAATATATTTTTTGTTATTTTATTTATATTCGTAGGTCGTGAACAGTATTAGAGTAAATATATAGGAACGCACCCAACATAGAAAACGGTATCAAAATTCAGTGTCTCCTCATATGCAGCCCTAAATGATCGGACCTAGCGAATGACCTTCGGCATAAAGGGCAGGTGAAAGGTCGATGACCTGTGTGTTTGCGTGTATGACGTGTCAGCTCATCAGATCTCGCGAAACGCCATTCGCAGCCTGCCCAAGCGCAGGAGTAGGGTTTTTCACCTGAAATGGAAAAAATATACATTGGTTTATTTGCTGAAAATCAGCACTGGACATTAGTAGTTCAGCCTATGCTGAGATGGTGACTTTTTCGGCTGGTATATGCTGAGCGTACACACATGTATACAGTGCTATGATAATATATTATTATTAAATGTTCCCAGTAGATGACAATAGGCTCGCCCCCTATTTCATGGGACCAAACATAGCTGGCGAAATGTGGGTGATAAACCTCTGCCTACCCCTTCGGGGAAAAAGGCGTGATGCTATGTTATGTTTTAGTGCACATATACAGGAGCGAATTTTGTAACGCCACCTGGAGGGAAAGTACTTTTTTAAATACTGGAGATAAATAATTTTACTCAATGGAAACATTCCTTTAATTAAAAAATGCTTGTCACACCCGGAAACCGAAAATATCCAAAAAAATAACACCCTGTATTTTTATGGCCTCGATCGATAGGGTCAATCATAAAGATCAAATTTCTCTAACAAGCGTAGTAAATTAAATAAGAACAAAACCATACATCTGAGCTAGAGAGCGGCGCTGTGTAAAAAAAGTCCCCAAAAAAATCGAAGAACTCACCCGTATGTGTTCTCTTATGCGCTTTCAAGTGAGAACTTTTAGTGTAAACCTTATGGCATCCAACCACATCACACTTATGTAGCCTCCTCCGACTCTGGCCATCATCAGCACCAAGTTCCTCCTTCTTCTCTGCCTTCGGAGGAGAGGAGAGTTGATGCCAGGAGTCGGATATGGCGTTTTGTAAAGCCGTGTTGAGAAGAAACGATTTAATTTGGACGTCATTTGAGGGTTTGTGAATGAAGGGTAGCATAGGTAAGAACGGTTTGGTAAGTTCTAAAGGCGGTAGTGGTAATGGCTGTGGGAGGGTCGGTGGTTTGAGTCTGGAAATAGAATTAATTAAATTTGTATAAAATTCGCATTTTTATAGAAGGAAAACCTGTACAGATAGACTTGCAAAAGAACACTATTCAAAATCAATTCAAAGTCAAATCTTTTTATTTCATTTAGATCACATACATGATACTTATGAACGTCATACAAAACAAAAAAAAGATGTCAACAAATTTGCCTACGGCCAGTCCACTGAGAAGGTTGAGCTCTGAGAAGAACTTGGCAAGAAACTCAGGCCACTCTTTTTAATCGCCATAGTTGTTACAAAAGATTAATTCGTCCCATTCGTAGAATAAGGTTTTATCGTCACATAAATCAAAAACTGCCTCGGTGACGCAGCGGGAAGTGTTTACGACTGCTGTGCAAGAGGTCCCGGGTCGGATGAAAATGGTCTTGGGTTTTTCTATCTTGAAATTTCAATATTTAGATTTGCCCGGAATTTGGTAAACAAATGTTCCCGGTAGATGACAATAGGCTCGCCCCCTATTTCATGGGATTAAACATAGCTGGCGAAATGTAGGTGTGATACACCTCTGCCTTCCCTTCGGGGATAAAGGCGTGATGCTATGTTATGAATCAAAAATGATATTAATCGATCGATCTAATTTGAACTTTTTTTCTTTTGTCAGTATTTTACAAAATACATAAGTATATTTAAATATAACATGACCCAAGGGCTGGCCTCTACCTGGGGCCACGCATTAGCCTTGCTATCCAACGCGGTAATGTGGCTAGCCTTTTGGGTACGTTTCCTCGGGAATCTGATCTCAATCAGATATTCTATTTATAGGAATTTCCTGTAAACAGACTATCAGGTTCTTTTTTTTTTAAATAGGTTAGCTGTGTATATGTGTTATATTTTATTGAATAAATGTAAATAATTTTTAAATACATAAACTTACTTATTCATAATGTGTTGTCTAGGTTTTCTAGCACTTCTGAGATCTGGTCCTAACTTTATTTTAGGTAGTTGATGACTCAAGCTGAAACATTATATTAAACACACATTAATCAGTAGGTCCGATATTTTTCAATATGTTTTTACGATTGAATAACTTTATTTCAGACATATTTTTACATTACATTTTAAGTATTATGAATAAACAACGTTGTTCACCTTTAGAAGATACTCACTCAAACTTAAGTTCTGCTGACGTAGCACCATCTTGTCTTGTCATCTTGGATGAAGTGGGAATAGCGCCACCTGACGACAAACAAAGAAACAAAATTAATGCAATATACAACCAGAAAGTTGATAGTTTGAAAAGACGCGGATTTAAAATGGGGGAATCACAGGAGACATGACCGCCCACCCGTTAAAATCGTAACGTCAAATTGAAAAACTTTTTTAAAATTTACAAAAATAAAATATCATCATTCCCTGCCCGTAGCCTATTATTTTTTGAGAATGAGATTGCTTTTAGCGTTACACATACTTTGCGCAATAAAGTTTTTTAATAAACAAAATAGTTAACTGAAGACTTTCATAGAAATATACAGGGTGTATACGACGATACGACATTAAATGACAAGGCAGCCAGTGTTAACCCTTATAAACATATTCTAATATAAATTATTAAAAAAAAAAAGAAAAAAAAAAAAAAAAAAAAAGCTACTTACATATTACTTACGTATTATAAGTCGAAAAATTTAAGAATATACAACCACACATTATTTTTCTATCATGACGTTTTCGACATGACGATGACAACAGTGCGGAACAGAGTAAGAAATAAGATAATTTGAAAGAGTCAGAGATATTTAAATGAATTGAATGACGTAATGACGAATCAGCTGTATTTATAAAAACAAACTTCAACTTATATAATAAGCGTGAAAGGTCACGACACTCCAATAAATTATGTATTGTTCCTAGTAAAACGACTTTAATGCACAAAAGCATTTTCTGTAGGGCTCCTCACATATATAATAATTTACCAGAATCTATCAGAAACCAACATAATATTAATTTTTTTAAAAGAGATCTACATAAGTTCCTCACACAGAAATGCTATTATTCATTAAATGAATTCTTGGCGGATACTTGACTTTGCTTTTCTTAGTTTATACATACATAGTCAGTTATAAAATATAATTATATTGTATTTTTTTGATATTTTAGTTTAGATTGATCTCAGATTAAAATAGTAAAATGTTATAAATACCTACTAAAAAAATATAAATTTCTATCTAGTTTTAAGTTATCATTATACTATGTAGGTAATAAATTTGCACACCTTTTAGGTAAGATAAGGTTTAAAGCTACTCAGTTTATTGTACCCTTATTAACATCTACATTTTTGTAAACCCTTATCTATGCAGAATAAATATATTTGTATTTGTATTTGTATTGACAACATACGATCAACGTAAATACCTACAGGTTGTTTTAAACTGTGAACAACTGTGACATAAAGAAAGTACATTTGCGTCTAAACTATTGCAAATTTCTGTTAAATTTTTTTGGTATAGTCTTCTAACTTCACATGCTACACGTGGTTTCATTTAATGACGTATCGTCGTATACACCCTGTATATATACCTTTAGTCCCGCTGGGAGGACAGATCGAAAAAAAAGTTCGTCTGTTCGTCCTAGTGGGACAGATCAAACTTTTTTTCCTTTTTGTCCCCCCATAGAGTTTAATTTAATTATTTTATGAATTCAATAAATGTAGGAGTAAATTAATAATCTAGAATTAAATAGATAAGCAACTCATTATTTCCCGCATTTCATATTTAAATCATACCAATTATGCATTCCTGTGCTTAATACAGGCAAAACTGCGTTCGTAAGCTAGTATTAGCATAGATTTCTAATATATATTTACATATAATATAGTCTAGCAAAACATACACGGCGTACAGTAGAAACTGGCTCAAGAGAAAGCTTGGTACACGTTTGGTACCGATTTATAGACATCTGAAACTTAACACTGGTCTAGACTACGGTAACAAGCACTAGACCTGTAAACGTTCTAAACTTGATAAGTTCTTGTGTAAAGATAGTGTGAACAAGGAGTATACGTAAGAGATTAATAAGGTTGGTAGAAAGAAACATTTAAACTTTTATTGTGCACTAAGACGACGTACAATTTAAATAAATAAAAAAAAACAGACAGTAAAAATAACTAACTTAAAAACTTAATTTCTAACACCACAGATTAATCAAAAAACAAAGATAAATTGATACAATCTGTGGTGACTTAGGAATTGTCAGACAGACGGATGACAATTGACTGACGGGGCAAAAACTGTCAATGAATTTTTTTTATTTGGACCATTTTTCTAAGAGCGCCATCTAGCCCAAAGTTACCTAATTTAAGCTTGTGTTATGGGATCTAGACAATTAATAAACTTACATACATATACATACAGGGTATCCCAAAACTGTACAATGATATTGTAAGGTTATTTAACATACAATATCATTGGTTCTTACTATATAATATGTTATATTTGTACGCCAATGATGGCTAGACATAGCGAACAATATGTTAAAATTAATTAAGAGAACATCTGTATTATACCTATGATCTACAAATAAATTATTTTGATTTTGATTTTGAACGATAATCTAAAAAAGGTGGGAGAACGGTTCAATAAAAACAAGAATCATCTCAGTATATCCTAGTATAATAATATAGTATTCAAGATATTACAATTTTAATAAACATTAGTAAAAAACATTACCCTCCTTTTTGGCAGTCGGGTAAAAACACTCATTATTTCAACCAACAAACATCCCACTGCTGGGCACGAGTCTCCTTCAAAGATAGTGGAGGGAATTAAACTTGCTATACCACGCTGGCCAGACGGATTGGTATAGGGTTTGTTTCGAAGTTTCCTTTTCTCACAGTGCTCTTGTCTGCTTAATGTTACTCTCTTTCTGCCGTACTAAGAGACGATACTTAACTTTATAGTTTATATAATAAAAACGTGTAATACTTATGTCTATACGTCTAAAGACGATTATTCAATAACAAATAAATATAATTAAAAAAAATTAATAACCCGACTGCAAAAAATCAACAGAGAGCACAACACTAAAAAGACCGTAAAATTATTGTAATATTATTATACCTGATTAAATTTAAATACATAACATATGTATATAATTGTTATCTCCATTTGATTCTCTTTATTTTGATAACCAATTCGATAGGTAGGGTTGAAAAAAAAATTGAACTTCTTACAATTTGCCATCAAAAGCCCGCCGTTTAAGTCTTTTTATTCTTAAAACCTATCTAAGGACACTTGGGTTTTCTAGAAGCATCTAACGATACCCTAATTATCAAAATCCATCCAGCCGTTTGGAAGATTCGTGGGAATAAAGAAATTTACAAACATACAAGATACGCGCGAAAAACAATACCCGTCCTGACAGTCGGGTAAAAACAATTATGTTAATAATAAAATAATAAAATAAGTCTTTATTTTCCTTCACAAAAGGCATCTTAATAACTAAATGAGTCTAGATTACAAATTGGAAGCTTCTAGTGCAAATTTGTGAAGGACTGGTGCCAGAAATAGATATATAATATCTGTGCTACTGGTCACCAGGCCCATCAAGTTGCAGGTTGCGTGCGTGTCACATTTTCAGTGTCGCGTTTTGCGTTCTATCATTTCTTTAGTTAGATGCTATATGTTAGGTTTTATTGTACATTTTTCAAATTGATAGGTTTAAGTTTATGTTGTAACTAATTTTATAATGTTATGACTATAAAGTAAGGAGCTATGTTTCTATGTGTGGGTGTGTGTGCATGCTTGTGTGTGTGAGTGTGGATGAGTGGGTGTGTGTGTATGAGTGATGTGTAGTGTGGTTGGTGGAAGATTCAAGATGGCTATAAACATAGTAATTCTAGTTTGTTTATTTCAGGGGACGTAAAAGGTTTTCAGTTGTTTCATAATCCAGAGGGAGGAGGAATTTTATTAGTGTTTTTTTGCAGTTGTAGGAGTTTAGAGGATAAATTTTTAATTTGTTGTTTATTTTATTATAGAGGAATGGTCCTAGATAGGTCATGTAATGTTGTGAGAAGGCAGTATTGTGACGTTGCTGCTTGGCAACTGTACCCATTCTTCTCTTGTCCATAATAGTTTCTGATGCAAACGGTGTTCGGGAGTGTTTTAGCAGGGTTGCTCTGAGGATGAAAGTTCTCCTAACACTTAGGACTTCCCATAGTTGGTACACTTTTTGTGTAGGGTGTTGATATGGCAATTTCGCTGCCACTTTTAGAAGAGCTCTTTGTGCTCTCTCTGCAACGATCAGATGAAACTTAGCAGTGCCTCCCCACACCACTATGCAGTATTCTATGATGGAGTGACAAAGGGCAAGGTATATGGTCTTAATGGTTGTACGATCGGCAATATGTCTCAGTGATTTCATTAGAAAAATAAGTTTACGTAATCTTGATGCCAAAGTCTCAATGTGTAGTTTAAATGTGAGTGTATTGTCTAGGATGACACCAAGATACTTTATCGTTGCAGCTCTTGTTAGAGCGGGACAGGTGCACGTGTCGGTTGATTGGGTGGTGGTGCACGTGTGAGCTGTAATTGAGTGTTCCTGTCCTGGTAAATAGGTGTTTTTTATACCAAAGGGGATGTATTTCGTTTTGGTAGTGTTTAGTGTCAGTAGGTTGTCTTTCAGCCACCTATTTACTGTATCTAGTCCTTTTTGGGCATTGTTGTAAGTCTGCGCCCAGGTATCTCCACTGAAAAATAGTGCCGTGTCGTCAGCGTAAGTAAAGATTTTGCCTTCTTTTAGATTCATCTGACACAGATCATTTATGTAGATCAGGAACATGGTGGCACTGAGTACTCCCCCTTGAGGGACGCCGAAGGTAACATTGGCATCATCGCTAGTCCAGGAATCAATTTTTACCCGCTGTTTTCTGTTTTCTAGGTAGTCCTTGCATAATTTTAGTGGAAGTCCTCTCACTCCAACTCGCTCTAGTTTCAACAGGAGGTTGGGAATCGAGACAGAGTCGAATGCCCTTGCTAGGTCTAGAAAAATAACTAGGGATTTCCTCTTGGAGTCCAAGGTGGTGGTTATGGCATGAACGAGGTCAAGTACTGCCGATGAGGTCGATGTTCCTTTTCTGAAGCCATATTGAGTAGGGGCGAGTATTTTCTTAGACTCAAGATATGTTACGAGCCGGGAGTTCATTATTCGCTCTAAGATCTTCGAAAGGGCGGGTAACAACGAGATAGGCCTATAATTATCTACATCTGTCTTATCACTTCCCTTGTGTATTGGTTTTATCAAGCCTGTTTTGAATACGTCAGGGAAGGTACCGCTTGTGATAGCCAGGTTGCATATGTGGGTGATTGGGGTGACTAGCACGCTGCTATATCGCTTGATTATCTGGTTGGATATACCATAGATATCAGCGGAGCGTTTGTCTTTCATGTCATCAATTAATCTTTTTACTTCTTCTTCGGATGTTTGGGTCATACCAAAAGAGTTTAGGGGCGTATCTAGGTGGTGATGTTTGGTAGGCGAGTTATTTGCCATTCGTTGTTGAATTATGTTCTCGGCTAGTCTCTTGCCGGTGTTTGCGAAGTAACTGTTGATTTGGTTGATGTTCTGCAGTTCCCTACCCTTTTCTAGTAATGCCATTGAGTGATCTTCTGTACTCTTACGGCCGCTTATAGATTTTATTACATTCCACAGCAGTTTAGGGTTCTTTTTTTGCTTTTTATTTAATGACAGATTACTGCTAATTGATGTCTCTGAGTGCGGTAGTTAGTCGCCTTTTATGACACCCACGGATTGAGATGGGGTAGTGATATTGTTTCATAATCAATTAATTAAACTGCCTCGGTGGCGCAGCGGGAAGTGTATACGACTGCTGTGCAAGAGGTCCCGGGTTCGATTCCCGGGTCGGGTGAAAATGGTATTGGGCTTTTCTAACATGAAATTCCAGTATTGAGATTTTGCCGGAGTTTGGTAAAACAAATGTTTCCGGTTGATGACAATAGGCTCGCCCCTATTTCATGGGACCAAGCATAGCTGGCGAAATGTGTGTGTGAAACACCTCTGCCTACCCTTTCGGGGAAAAATTTCGTCCTCCTTTCGTCTATATGTAAAACGTCTTTAGATGAAAAGATATTTGTTTCGTCTCTGGGTGCACTTTGTCTGGTAATTGTATTTGTAAATTCTACCTTGACACGGGCCCTTTTTTCCTAGTGCGGATGTTACCATACTGTTAACCGTACGAGACGCGATGGAGCCAATATATAGACTTGCGTTCGAAGCCATGTGGAAATGTTTTGTATTTAAAACGGTACTGTCCGATAAAAAGCGGTTTTGCTTTGTCGCAGTGCGTCGTAAATGACCGGTAGTAAAAAATTGCCCATCGATTGTCGGTGGCTATTGGCGTAATGGGGGATTAAAAAAGTTTAATTGTGTGGTCATTTGATTTAGGGATGTACCGATACGATCGATATTCAATTCGGTTGGCAGTAGGGCTGTCAAAAATTTATAAGACTTAACAAAAATGCAAAACTTTGCGAATAGAAGCTGCTTTATCATCTTTTGTAGCCGGTTTCTGAACCATCAAATAAAAGTTCTTCATCGATTACAGTATAATCTGACACTGACTCTCGGGAGTACCAGAGTATGCCTAACCTAGTGTCTTGGTAAGTAAATAGAGGAGTTACTTGGTTGATTTTATCCAAATCGGTCAAGCCGTTTAAGCGTAAAGTAGTAACAAACATACACACTCACAAACCATCGCCTTTATATTCATCATCATCATCATCATATCAGCCCAATGACGTCCACGGCTGAACATAGGCCTCACCTAATTTACGCCACTGCGAACGGTCCTGTGCCGCTTTTATATTCATCATCATCATCATCATTTCAGCCTATTGCAGTCCACTGCAATTTAAATTAATTAATTATTATTTTAATTTAATTTTTTTTCCACTGCATTTGCCTTTATATTACTGTCATTAAATTCCTCTAGGATTTTTAAATAGCTGTTTTTTCTGGAAGCCACTCAGAGGTTACGCAAAGCCCTGTGGTTCGGTGAGACATTCAAAACATAGCTGCGTTAGCAAGTCAATTCTTGTGACAACCGTCTTCGATCGCAAATTAAAGTGAAACGTCCATCCGTAATACTACTCGATATGGTCCAACAGACAATTTAATGAAGGCATCACGTAACCGTTTAGTAGTCAAATTATTAAACACCAAATATAGAATTGATAAATATTGATGAATGGTAGTAATTACTGTCATTGATATGTAATTAGTATGTCAAAATGTTTTACACAATGATTAGTCATTAAACATGTCGTGCTAGATGATTATGGGCCGTGACGATAGGGGTATAGGTTCCACCAAACGTCTAGTTCGCTCTGAAGTTGCTGCGAGTCCGAGTAGCTGCGCAGTGGGTATGTGCGGGGGCGGAAGCGGTGCTTCCCATTCGGCAACGCTCGGGCCGCGACTCGCGATACGAACGTACCCGAACACACCCGAACGAAGTTCATTTACTATGTTAAACAGCAGTGCGGTGCAACTTCAGAACGAACTATAAATTTGGCCAAGACCAATACAAATTTAATATTATGCTGAATTTTTTTTTATACCTCGATGGTGGCTATAACGTTTACTGCCCATCTAATGGTAAGCGGTTACCGTAGCCAATGGACGTCTTCAACACTAGGGGCATCACGAGCGCGTTGCCGACTCTAAAGAAACCTATTTACCTCTTTAGTCATAATCACAGTCATAATCTTTATTTCATATAGATCAAATACATGATACTTATGAACGTCATACAAAGCCAAAAAAGGGTGTCAGCAAATTTGTCTAAAGCCAGTTCCAGAGCTTTGACTTGGCAAAACTACTAACCCAAGCAGCATGTAAGCGTTTTCAACATTAATTAACCAGCTCATTTAGAACTTAAAGTTCTTTTAAAGACATACAAGAGTGTCGAAAGATACTTCTATCTTTATAAGAGGGTTTTTTTAGTTATTATACAGCTTGAGCTGTATTAAGTATGTATTGAGGGATCATTGTATGGTTAGAGAGTTAAAATAGAATATGAAAAGGCTACTATACAGCTTTAAGTGTTTTGTGACATTTTAAGCTAATTTTATCGTTATTGCTGTATAAAGGCTGTATTTTATATGTGGTCACTAACTTACTACAGCTCTAAGCATTATTATAGTATCACTAGTTCCTTGTCTCTGTACAATGGTGTATACAAACTCCATTTTAAAACTTAATATTATGACGTAATTAAACACTCTTTAAAATACTTTAGTTTTATAACGTCTATTTACAAGGGTGCTTTAAAACTATAAAAATAAATTATATCAATTGTACAGCTTTAGCCGGCTTTAATGATAAGAGTTGTCACGGTTAATAAACGTATGTGCGCAGAATTAGGAAGAATCTGGCGCAGTCAAAAGGAGAATTATAAAGGAATATTTAAATATAACAAATTACAAACTAAATGAAAGTAAAAATAGTGAACGTGTTAGTGTTGGAGAAGAAGTTGAAGTTCAAGAGCCATGTCCGACGAAGGTTCCGTAGAAAAAACTTTAAATGGTGTCGAATGTGAGGGTGTTAAATGTGTGGATTTAGTTAAACCTTTGAAACCTAATGATGACGAGTCTTCATGTAGCAGTACTTCAAGTACTTCAATTAATGACGATGACGAATTTTCAAAAAATATATTGTTTCGTCATCGAATAAAGGAATGGGCTACAGCCGATAGCCGATATATAAACGATTTAGCCGCAATTATAAATGGCAGATATCCCGGAATATTACCATGTGATGCTAGAACAATATTACGCACTAGCAAACAAATAAGTATTAAAACCATTGAACAAGGTGAATATTGGCATAATGGCCTCACAAAATCTTTAATAAAATCATTGGAGAAATGGATTGACGTTCCAACCAAAATTACTTTAAATTTCAATTTCGATGGTCTCCCAATTTTTAAAAGCTCAAATAAAGAGTTTTGGCCAATTTTGTGCACTATATTTGAAAGACCTGATATTGAGCCGTTTGTAATTGGAATCTACTATGGTGTTGGAAAACCAAATCAAATTGATCAATATTTAGAAGATTTCGTGAACGAAATGGAAGATTTAATTAAAGACAGAATATTATATTGAACAATTGAAAAAGAAAGTATCTATTAAAATAAGATGTTTTATTTGTGACTATTTATTTGTTAGTGGTGATGTAGATGTTGACATTTGTTTTTATTACAGCTCGCTATGTTTTACCATCAGGCATACAAATATAAAATATTAATTTAAACATTGTTTTAAAATTTTTTTAAATGACAATATTCATATAATGTAATTATAAAATGACTAAGAAAAAAATAAAATGAAATAATATATACTATAATTATACATAATATATAATATATACTATATATAGATAATATTAAATACATAATTAAATTTATTTAATCTATTTCCCTCATCGGTTATTTTTTTTAAATTGTATACTAATTAAAAGAATATACCCAAAAGAATTGAAAACGTAAAGGTTGCCTACTTTCACAAGTGCGCAAATATGGGTTTGCCAGGTATAAACAAGTGAGTGAATGTTATTTATATACCCTCATCAGTTATTTAGTCGAAAAAAGTATCAAATGAAAGCTTATTTTATTCTTACCAAATTTTTTTTTTTTCTTAATTTTTTTCTCTTTTTTAGTCTATCATTTATTTCTTATCACTACTAAATAACAGATGAGGGTATATATTTCTTAATCGGATCTTGGACTACTACGCTTCTATCGAAAACCACAGATTGCTCATAGGCTCCCGCATCTCTAAAATAAAATTATAAGCAATGAATTCAGAACTCATATACAGCCCAAATAATAAAAATATACTCTTGTAACACTAATTAAAAATAATAAGGCCTAAAATAGAATCCATATCCTACGTAGTAAAACCAATAAGACTATATTACTCTCCAAATATCGTGTAAGCTGAATATCAAATTGTCGCCATTTTAGAACGAATGAAAAACATGTTATTAAATTATAATCAAACCAATATATGGTAATAGTTTGAGCCATTTCATGAATATTAGCTAATATTTTGATCACTTTTACCTAAATTATTATTTGATATTTAATTTATATTATAACCTTGAAAACAAATATTTATCCTACTCGTATTTGGTATATTTTCTTCAATTTGTTTGATATTTTACTGGCGCATGAAAATATTGCCAATAACCAACAACACATTGACAATAAAATTTGATTTGCACTTGGATTTTAACAACAGTACCATAACCAGACATTAAATATTTTTTTAATAATTTCACTTTAATTAATGTATATAGTCACTTGTTCAACATCCTAGCAAAATATTTCATCATTTTCATTTTTATAATTTAATTTATTCTATTCGAACTCCTATTTAATCATTTTTTCTTTATAATATATTTATAAAATATTATTTGGAGCGTAATGGTTTCTCCTTACACCGAAAAACAGCTCTTACACAGCTTCTATACAGGTTCTACGTTGCTTTTACAGCTATTATACAGCTCTACTAACGCACAAAGCTGTAAAATATGGGCCCTTTTTGCACTTACAAGGGTTGTATAAGCGCTTACACAGTATTTGTACAGCCTCAGTATGCAGCTTCAAGTATAAAAATGAAGTCATATACAGCTTTTGTACAGCTTGTTTGCTACTTGGGAAGGCATCTCTTTTGTTTTTTTGAAGAATAACCTGCCTTATTTTATAACTATAACTAGCTTTTATAAACTAGATTTATTTACTAGCTGTGTCCGCGACTTCGTTTGCGTGGACAACTTATCCCGCATTCATAGTTTTAATTATTTTTTTACGGAACTCTGATATTTTTTCAAAACCAAAGTAGCCCTAAGTTACTCCTTGTGACATTAGCTATCCGCTAGTGAAAGTCCCGTCGAAACCGGTCCAGCCGTTCAACAGACAGACAAAATGAAAAAAAAAAAGTTATTTTGGTATATGTACCGTTTACACATTCAAATGCATGTGGTCGAAAGCAGTTATTTTATTGTTACAAACAGACACACCAATTTTATTTATTTGTGTGTATAGATTAAAGTATTATTTAATTTAATTAGTTACTGTTGACATATTCTGATGACCGTCCCAACCACACAGGGTCTTAACTGAATACCAGCGCTACCTTGATTATATTTCGAGGTAGCTAATACTGAGTTCGGACCATTTTTGTTTCTCACATAGTAAAAGTACATACCTAACCTATACCTACTGAGTTAGTATTAGTTATAGCTTAATTTACGATTGTAGTGTAATTTATGAGGCGCTCGTAGCACTGTGGTACCTACTGAGATGTTCGTTACGATTATCGACGTTAAGCAACACTCAGCAAGGTCAGTCCATGATGGGTGACCGTTTGTGGCAATTTCATTCTCGAGCGTCTCCGTGCTTCGGAAGGCACGTAAAGCCGTTGGTACCGGTAACCACTTAGTGTGATAGTCGTTAAGTCAAGTTGGAAGCCTTCTGGGCGACTTGATAAATTCCAACACTAGGGTCTGCTTCAAGCTCATACGATAAGATAAGGAGATATGATTGTAAATGTTGTCTTTCCCTTATGTTTAAGTGGGAACAAAATAAATTATTTTTCTTTCTTTCGTTCCAATTTTACTTCGGGGGTGAAAAAATCACAAATACTATTCCTAGATTTCCTTAAACATTAACTGCCTATTTCTCAACAGACGTCAGCATGTCTGCCATTCTACAACCGAAAACGGCTGCACTAGTTACGATTGCACAATTACCTGGTCATAATTCAGCTGCCGCGGGTCCAGTGGCCCAGTTCCCACGATTTACATAGCTGGACCGGTGAAGAGTAGTAAGGAACTATCGCTTGTTGGGTAAGACGTTCGTGAGTTAAAATTATCTATACGGATCATTTGCTGAGGTTTAAATTATATTATTGTTGTTAAAATTTTATTGTGAAATTTTTAGGTTCCGAAGCCAAAATGGTAAAAACGGAATCAATCAATCAATAATTTATTTGTAAAACATAGGTAATACAATATAGATCTTAAATAAAAATTACAGATCTCTATGTTTTGTCCTGAGACATACAAATATCAAGTACAAATGCTTATTATCTATCTAACCTAACCTAACCTAATCTATTGTTCTATACTACCTAAAATCTAATACTATAATGACTTATCATTTAGGAACTCTTCTATTTTATAATAACATTTATCTAATAATAATTTAGTTAGTGCTTTCTTAAATTTATGTTCAGACATATCTTTAATTAATGGGGGTATTTTATTATATATTCCCGGTGCCATACCGAAGAAACTAATTGTTTCGTCATAATCCGTCTAACCGACCGTCCGTATATCATCATCATCATCATATCAGCAGCAGAGAGTCCACTGCAGGACATAGGCCTCATCAAGAGATTTACAATAGGGCCGGTTGTATGCGGCTTGCATCCAGCGCGATCCTGCTATTCGGATCAGATCGTCCGTATAATATAATATAATAATAATAATATTCTACCAAATTCACACAGCGCCATCTAGTCCCAAAGTAAGCAATTATATTTGCTTGTGTTATGGGTACTAAACAACTGATATACTAGTTAAATACATTTTTGTTTTGTAAATACATACATATTATAGATAAATTACACCCAGACACAGAACAAACCTTTATGCTCGTCACAAAAAGATTTGTCCTGGGTGGGAATCGAACCCACGACCTCCGGCGTAGCAGTCAGGGTCACTAACCACTAGACCAACAGGCCAGTCAAATGCATTTTACTCAAAAACTACTAGATGTATATTAATAAAATTTTAAGAATATTGTGTCTTGTGTGGGCCGCTACTGAGTTGGTTGGTAAAATAAATACTTTTAAGGGGGTACTTCATATATGTAACAGAAGTCGAGTTTTTTTTTCAGCAAACATTACACTAATGACTCTGATTCGACAGATAAATAAAAACACTAAGGTTTTTAAGAAAGTTTATTGATTATGTGAACATTTTCGGAAATAAACGGTCCAAGAGTCGCATAAATTGTGTCCCCTGTTTTCTAAACAGTAGTAAAAAATCTAAAAATAATTTTTCAAATCGGACCAGTAGTTTCTGAGATCCTAGAGTTCAACAAAACAAACAAATAAATAAACAAACTCAACAGTTTTATAATAAAAAATACCAAAAACGATCCCCCATCTATTTACAGACCTCATTTAACATAGCTTAACGCCTTATTACTCCTAAATACGACATTCAATACAAGAGTCCTTTCCATATTTGCAACCGATCAATTTACCATATCCAGCGAATGCAAGCGATGATTTATCTGGTACAGTCTTTAGAAAGGAACGGGACTCCCTTCACTAGTCGACTTGATGAGCAAAGGGACTGTCCATAAATTACGTGAGGCGATTTGGCCGATTTTTTAGAGACCTCTCTGTCCCTTCAAAGCCTCACGTAGTGTAGTTTTGCATGCTCACTTTTTTGTGTTTTATAATACAGTTGCCTAATGGTGTTTTTAAACTTCTAATAAGTGGCGCTAGCTACGCTTAAAGAAATTATATTTTTCATAAAATTTCGCGTTTTTCAAACAAAATACCTATACAGATAAACTTTTTTATTTATTTATTTAGTACTTACAATAAACAATTGTACATAATTCTTAATTTATTTAACACTTTTATTGAAAAGTTTATGTAAATGTACAACCAACATCATTATCCGCTGAATTAGAAATGAAACACCTTACCATTGTACTAATTTTCATCCAAATCATTACAGCCATTTACGAGATAACAATATATAAATTTATATAATACTTATGCGAGAATTTCTCGTTGAATAATATTAGATTGGATAATCTAAAACCATACATGCAATGAACAAACACCTTTATAGATACTTCTATATATATAAAGGTACTAACACACTTTCACTGTACTACAATACGAGATCTAGTCGATGGTTATCTTAATAGTTTTGTGCTAACATTACGGGACTACGATGGGGCCATAAAGTAGGCTTAAGTGCTAATCATTTACGCTCGTTTTATGGCCTCATCTGTGCGCTTTCGAAATTGAGAAGCGAAATAGAGCAGATCTTAAAACGTCGGTTGGAAACTCGCGCCCGTCCACCAAGGACGTTGGAGGACAATCAAAATTTGGTCTACAACAGCCGGATACACAGTTGGAATCTACCAAGGACACCTCTGTGGAAGGCAATTTTATAACCATGTAGCAGGGCTTTTAGGCTAGTGATATCGCCAACGACCTTGAGCACTCATCCAGTACAAAGTGGCCGCGCGCGGCGATACAAATAGACGGATGGACCTGTTTTTAATTTATAATAAATTATAAATCATACTTATTCAAAATCTAACAAAACCAGATTCTAGGTTTATGTTTTCTTGAGAGATTGATGTTTTTTTTCGTATCATTCGATAAAAATTGAAGCCATACAATTGGATCTCCTGAACAATTTAGTGCTGATTAGAGGATATTTTTACATATTAAGTAGAATTAATATACAATTTCTGACAAAACCAGATTTTACGCCACATCATGTACCTACCTAGATTAATAATGTTTTTTTTTTGTAGTAATCTGTCTATAAATGTCTTTATAATATTGGATTTGGTGTACCTCCTGTTCATCATTTTTTGTGTATTTTATATTGAACAAGTACTCCCTTAGCCCTTAACCTCTTATGACACCCACGGGTTGAGATGGGGTAATGACATTATTTATTCTTAATCCGTCACTACACGGAGATGAAGCTTACCCGGAGTAATTAATATATTAAAAATATTTTTCTAACTGGGAATCGAACCCCAAACAGGCAGTCACTGATGTCGTGCCTATACACAATCCTAACCGTCGTGTTACGCGCGACTTTATACGTTTAACAAACACTGTTACTTGTTACGAAACTAAAGCCTGTCGTCTATATTACAGCTTAGATATAATATAATATAATATTCTACCACATTCACACAGCGCCATCTAATCCCACAGTAAGCAATTATATTTGGTTGTGTTATGGGCACTAAACAACTGATATACTACTTAAATACATTTTTTTTTGTAAATACATACATATTATAGATAAATTACACCCAGACACAGAACAAACCTTTATGCTCATCACACAAAGATTTGTCCAGGGTGGGGATCGAACCCACGACCTCCGGCTTAGCAATTAGGGTCACTAACCACTAGACCAACAGGCCAGTCATATTTATACCCTTGGGAAAATTGAAAGCTATAAAATATAGATATATTTTATAGCTTTCAATTTTCCCAAGGGTATGTTACCTCTGCTTACCCGTTTGAAGAAAAATGCGTGTATGTATACACAGCCTTATTCCTACTTAATGCGAAACCTGAAAGTAGTTTGTTCAAAATCAGTTGCAGAATCGATTCCAATATTTTTTATACCATGTTATATTTTTTATCAAAAATTTATAGCAATTTTGAAAGTGGATACCGTTGTTTGAAGTGTATCAATAGCCGCCTAATGCCTTATCGTTATGCCGCATCGTCTACTCGTAGTGATAAATAAATAGGTACATAAACTACTGATATTCGGCATTATAATTATTTTTAAATTTAGATTTTTTATTCTGATTCTGCAATTAAAAATACGTTTGTGTGTTTGGCTACTAATCAGCTCCTATTGGTAATAACGTGATTTTATATATCTATCTAGTCTATAGCCTTCCTCGATAAATTTGTTGTAGTCTGTTGGTCTAGTGCTTAGTGACCCTGACTGCTAAGCCGGCCGGAGGTCGTGGGTTCGATCCCCACCCAGTACAAATCTTTGTGTGATGAGCATAAAGGTTTGTTCTGTGTCTGGGTGAAAATTATCTATGCTGTTGAGCCAGTAATAATATATTATTATATAGTATAGCTTTCAGTGTGACTCACACAACAATCTAATACGCATACGTTTTTAAGGTATATATAGTGTATAGTTTAACACTATTTAGCCGAATAAGGAGAGAAACCAACGGTATAAGGGAATACTAGAACTCTTTCACGAGTTTATAACTCGTCTCTTTAACAAACTGCTGTGCAGTTTGGCAGAAGTGTTAAATTGTAAATTACGAATTTTAAAGCCCTAAATAAACAGCATTTTTCTTTTTTTTTTCTTTCTACTTTCTTATAATAGGTGTCAGTAAAAACGGGGTCATTCATCAACAACCCATAAGTCCCACTGCTGGGATCGGATCTCCTCTCCTTTAACTAAAGAGCTGAGAGGGTTTAGGCCATAATCCACTCACGCTGGCCTAGTGCGGCTTGGTAGATCAGATATACTCATATAATTTCTTCTAGGGTATGTGGGTTTCCTCACGATGTTTTCCTTCACCGTTAGCAGATGGTAAGTCACTTGACTAGTACATATATAAATTCCACAATGTGTAATCCACATTGGTACTGCCGGTCGGGATTGAACCGTTAGTTTCATGTTTGTAAAGCTCCCCGCGACACAGGGCTCGTTCCCTAGTGCGGGCGTTGTCTTTTTAAAAAAAAAAAAAAAAAAAAAAAAAACAAAAAAACTTTTCCATTCAGCCACCATCGCTTTTTTCGGGGTCAGTTTGATATATTTTTTTGTCGGATAGGATAGAGGTATGACAAGAAATGCGAATGTGATGCCCATCTGCCTATCCCTTGATGTTATCAACCTAGACTTCCTCATAAATCCAATAAAAAAGATTTTTTAAATCGAACCCATGGCTCCTGAGATTTGTACATACTTACAATACTAACCATTAAATTTAGTGGTTAATGACTCTGACTGGTAAGCCAGAGGTCGTGGGTTCGATCCCCACCCGGGACAAATCTTTGTGTGATGAGCATAAAGGTTTGTTCTGTGTCTGGGTGTAATTTATCTATCATAATATGTATTAATTTACAAAATAAATATATTTAAGTACTATATCAGCAGTTGTTTAGTACCAATAAGACAAGCAAATATTAAACTTAATTTGAGACTAGATGGCGCTGTATGTGGTAGAACATTATTAAGTTTTAGGTATATTATTACCTAAAAATACCTACATTTATTATAGCATTTTTTGAGGATCTTCATCAGTACAAGTAGGAACTAGAACACAAGGTCCAATTCTGTTGAACATAAATAGAAATTAACTCAGAAAACAGTGATAAGTGAGATCTAAGCGAGTTAAATTCACTTTAACTTAAATTATTTCATATATAACTTACAAGAACTGTTAGCGACACAATAAGACTTATTTATAACTTAATCCTGAGTTTGCGTACTGAGACTCGCGGAGCGATTTAGAGGAAGAACATTTCTAGGGTTCCGTAGCGAAAGGGTAAAACAGACGCAGACGGTTGGACAGCGGAGTCGGTAACAGAGTCCCTATAACTGACTCCGCTGTCCAACCGTCTGCGTCTGTCACCAGGCTGTATCTCATGAACCGTGATAGTTAGACAGTTGAAGTTTTCACAGATAATGTGTTTCTGTTGCCGCTATAACAAAAAATATTAAAAAACGGAATAGAATACATATTTAAAGGTGCTCCCATACAACAAACGTGATATTTTTGCTCGTTTTACTCGATATTGATAACGGTTAGCCAAATATTGGCTTAGTCTCGGCTCGCCCCGTGGATCTCGCCCTTGCGATTAAAATGCTCCACTCGCCCCCTTTTTTATTATTTTGGTGTGACTCATCCCTTGCCACGGGGCGAGTTAAAAATCTACATTTAAATAATTATTTTGGTGGATTGAATCGCCCCTTGAGGTAATTCTTTTGAAATTTAACCTAAATCACATGTTTTATAGTACGGAACCCTGGTGCGTTAGTCCGACTCGCACTTGGCTGGTTTTATTTTTTTGTCAACAACGCGCAATTGATGCTCCAGTGATTGGAGCGAAGTTCCCGCCTCAGTCTTCGCGGTCATCTTTTTTGAGACGTTTTTATTGTTGTCTGTGTTTTCGCGAAAATTCGAATTAAGAGCGTATTTACAAACAGAGTGGCAACATTATATTTCGTGGTTTTCAATTTTTATTATATAATCGAAGCTATATTTTAAAAATATATTTGTTACACTTTTTAAAATTACGTGAAAGTGTTTTATAAAGTAAGTATCCGTAATGTTTATAGTTATTTTACTATGAAATAACGCCTTGCAAGTTCCAATGTGTTATTTGCATATAAATAGAACTATAAACGCAATGATTTCTTACCTTTTACACACTTTTCACCTAATTCTAAAAAGTTGCGCAAACATATTTTTTAAATATAGCTCCAATTAAATAATTAAAATTTAAAACCACGAAATATGACACTAAATTGAGACGTTGCCACGCTGTTTGTAAATACACTCTTAAAAAACCTTCCTATGAGATAAGTTTATAGTATATAACCAACAGATTGCGTACCTAACAAATACAAATATGCATCCATAACTTTATGATAATTGCATTTATAATATTAGTAATCTACTGGCTGGCCTGTTGGTCTAGTGGTTAGTGACCCTGACTGCTAAGCCGGAGGTCGTGGGTTCGATCCCCACCCAGGACAAATCTTTGTGTGATGAGCATCAAGGTTTGTTCTGTGTCTGGGTGTAATTTATCTATAATATGTATGTATTTACAAAAAAAAAATATTTAAGTATATCAGTTGTTTAGTACCCATAACACAAGCAACTATAATTGCTTACTTTGGGACTAGATGGCGCTGTGTGAATGTGGTAGAATATTATATATTATATTATAATCTTTTTTCAAAACCGCTCCCCGCTACCGCTCATCACAATGATAACCGCTATGCGGATTTGGTACAAGTCCCTATTAGGGACACATAAATTATGATTTATTATAATTAAACGGTTCGTTGACAGAGTTATACCTTCGATAAATAGTCCTTATAATGATATATGTGAAGGAAAATATTGTGAGAAACACATAAGGGCGTTTATTACCTTATGAGTGCAAACGTCGTTATTTAGGATAGTATTTCGTGGTTTTCAATTTTTATTATTTTAATCGGACCTGTATTTTAAAAATTGTTTAACTAATTTTTTAGAATTACGTGAAAGTGTATTTTTATACACTTTCACGTAATTCTAAAAAATTAGTATCCGTATAAAAAAGTAAGTATCCGTGATGTTTACAGTTATTTTACTATGAAAATAACTCCTTGCAAGTTTCCAATGTGTTATTTGCATATAAATAGAACTGTAAACGCAATGATTTCTTACATTTTACACATATTTCACCTAATTCTAAAAAGTATACACAGTACAGAAGGCGCGACCACGGCTCAACCTTGACCATTTTTGTAGCTATGGAATTCTATCAGAATTATTTTCTTGTTCGTCCTTTTCAGACCCCTTTCTACGTAGTCGGGTTATAGTATTTTAAACAATTTTTTAATTTTTGTTTCACATTACACGCACAGACACACAGGTAATAAACTATACTATAACAACAACAATAAACTATAATAAATATACCCTAATATCTGGCGAAATAATAGTCGTGATTTCTCTACCTACCCCTTCAGAGAAAAAGGTGTGATCTTATAAGATCACACCTTTTTCTCTGAAGGGGTAGGTAGAGAAATCACGACTATTATTCTTCTAATGGGACGTTATGTTGTTTATGAAGGAGTACTGTATGTATGTTTGTGTAATCATGTACCTACACGGCGAGTCCATCTGCCGCGCCCCAGAGATGTTACCGTTCTACAAACATAGGGATGTGAATATATCGATATTATCTACATTATTTTGTAAGGTCGCCGGGAGCGGAATGCGGAGGACCGAGTGTTATGGCGCGTGTTGGGTGAGGCCATGTCCAGCAGTGGACTGCAATAGGCCGAGAGGATGGTGATGATAATTTTCATCTAATTAGGCGATTGTAAAAAATAGTCAAAATTTTTATATACCTAGTGCAATTTATATAGGTTGTTGGTATGTTTGCCTTTTTTCTACAGAGCCGAAAATGTAAAATCGTGTTTTGAATTGATGTAGTCCCTGCCCTTTTTTTTAAGTGGGGAAATGCATTACGCATACCACCCTGTGCCCGACACGGAACGGTTATGTGGGACTCGCCGGCCCAAAGAGACCCGAGGGTACTCAAAGAATCCAAACGGACCGGAATACCCACTAAAACCCCCCTGTGCACGTCGCTTCGCCTTGTCGGGTGGGCCCTGGAACTTAATATGACGTCACTTCTTAAGATGTATATAGCTTTCTGAAAACGTATTGTTAGTAGATAACTGCCTCGGTGGCGCAGCGGGAATAGTATACGACTGCTGTGCAAGAGGTCCCGGGTTCGATTCCCGGGTCGGGTGGAAATGGTATTGAGTTTTTCTATCATGAAATTCCAGTATTAAGATTTTCCCGGAGTTTGGTAAACAAATATTCCGGGTTGACGACAATAGGCTCGCCCCCTATTTCATGGGACCAAACATAGCTGGCGAAATGTGGGTGTGAAACACCTCTGCCTACCTCTTCGGGGAAAAATGCTATGTTTTATTGTGAGTAGATAAATCTATATTTTTTTTAAATATTCACGGTCGCCGACCTCACTGCAAACAAGCTAATTACCGGATGCAGAAGCTATCGTGACAACAGATCTTTTTTCTTAAAACATTATAACTTCGGCCATGTTTAATTCATTTCATATTTCACCGTTCTAATTTATTTCTTAGACTCATTACAATAATGTTTAATGTTGATTTAGTCATTTTAATTCCATTATAACTTGGAATTTATCTTCGGAAGACTACCACGTAACGTATATTTATTGCTACGTCTGACTACGTTCACAAGATCTCATCATCTCAACCCATAAACGTCTCCCTGCTGGGCACTGGTCTCCTCCAAAGAATATGGAGGGAATTAAGCCTACTATAACACGCTGGCCAGACGGGTTCGTATAGGGTTTGTTTCCTTTTCTTCCAGGTGCTCTTGTCTGTTCAAGTTTTCTTCTTTATAGCCGTTCTACACGGTTATAAACTTAGTTCCAACAGTGACCTTGGTGGGAGCTTGGTTGCAATCCAATAGTTTGTATGAAATTTAGTTTACAACAGCCGGCTACACGGTTGGAATCCACCAAGGGCACCTCTGTGGAAGGCAAGTTTATAACCATGTAGCACGGCTTTCGTCGCCTTTAACGACACGCGGAGGTTGAAATAAAATGAAATTATATATTTCGTATAAAAATGGTGCATAATTGTATTCATAATGTTAGATTGGACCAGCATGTTTGCCCACTAGTGGCAGGTGAGATGGACTAGGAACAATATGTATTCTTAATCGTTACACGGACGATGGAACAATATTTAGCTTAAAATTATGATTAACAAGGTGATGGCTGAAATAAACTGCTGAAATACAAATTATAATTTAATGTACGTATCGGAAGAGACTCCAACAAATCCTTATTCATCATCATCATCATATCAGCCCAATAACGTCCACTGTTGAACATAGGTCTCACCTATTTATTTATACACCTATTTATATATCGCGTAAGGATCTTAAATGTCCTAAGGGAATCGAATAGAGGTATAAATCGATGGATCCCGAGTCACTCGGAATAGAGGGGAATGAAAAGGCGGATGCACTGGCCAGAAACGGCGCTAACAACCTAATGAGAGGACCAGAACCTTTCTGTGGAATTCCCAAACAAAGGGTCCAGACCCTCCTTGACCTATGCCAAAATAAATTAGTTTATTTCAAAAAATTACACAATATTTGAATTACATGGTACTAAAATAAAATGATGATGTACAAGTATGGTTTTCTTCAAGAATAGTGATGAACCAGTGACTCCTAAACTAGGCAATAAATACCTGTATCTTAGGAGTCCTCGATGCCTCCCAGGTAACATACAACAATTTGATATGACGTCAAGATTATACTATGTAAACAGTTATGCGTTAAAATAAGTCTAGGCATTTTTACAAAATATTAAATAATCTAGGCAGAGCTTTTTTTTCTAAGTTATAATATTATAAATACTGTTTAAGATCTGCGGATTATCTTAAAATAGAGAGAATAGTTTCAGTCTGGTCGTATGACAACTTCTGCAACCAATCAGTAAGTTTTCGTTTGAGATTGAATTTGGGTAGGTTGTATATAGAAATTGTTCTATTAATTTTACACCAAGATTACTGTGTTGGTCTTGGTGGATTTCTCAAACGCCTTTAACACCGTCAGTCATGATATCCTTCTATCTATCCTATCCCATCTTATGGTCTCCCCTAAGGCGCTGGAATGGTTCTCTTCATATCTTCGAGGACGCCAGCAGTCAGTTCGGATTGATGATAATTCTTCATGTTGGTGCAATCTTGACTCTGGTGTTCCTCAAGGCGGTATACTTTCTCCTATTCTTTTCTCATTGTTTATCAATCTTCTAACACCCGAACTTCGCAACTCGTATCATTTATATGCCGATGACCTGCAGCTTTACACCCAAGCAAGGTTAGACGACTTGAGTGCGGCGATAGACAAAATCAACCAGGATCTAAATACTTTACAAAATTGGACCGAAAGATTTGGTTTGTTCGTGAATCCATCCAAATGCCAAGCCATTCTTATTGGAAGCCCACGACTCATGAGTAGAGTGGATTCTAGAAACCTACCATCTGTCAATTACAACGGTTGTGTCATTCCTTTCAGCCCTAGCGTCAAAGACCTTGGACTTCATCTCGACTCTAACCTTGACTGGAGGACACAAGTCACTAATGTCAGCCGTAACATCACCGGAACCCTTAGGTCTCTGTACCGCCTGAAGAACTTCCTCCCCCCCAAGACAAAGACAATGTTAGTGCAGACCTTAATATTCCCTATTATTGACTATGGTGATGTGTGCTACTTCGACCTGAATGCAGATCTGCTCGATAAACTCGACCGACTTCTCAACAATTGCATTCGGTTCATTTTCAACCTACGAAAGTATGACCACGTATCTACGTATCGGTCCCAGCTGCGTTGGCTTCCTATTCGTCAGCGGCGTAGCTGGCGTGCGCTGAGTACTCTATACTCATTATTAAATTCTCCCTATGCTCCTTCATACCTGACTCCTCATTTCCAATACCTTTGTAGCACTCACACTCGAAACCTTCGGTCAACTAATAATCTTCTTCTTCTTTGTCCCCCTCACAGTTCTAGTCTCGTTCATTCTTCTTTCAATATTCAATCTATTCTTCTCTGGAATGCACTCCCTCTCGAAATCAGGATGTCCACTAACCGTGACACTTTTAAGGCTAAAGTTCGTGAGCAATATTTCAAATTGTTGGCAGAATTATCAGAACGTTTGTAGGCTATAGATATATTAAATAAGTTTTTATTTGTGTATATATTTATTATATATAATATATATTTTATGTATTTATTCCATAGGTACTTTATGTATTGTATAGTTTTAATGTAGGTATATATGTAAGTATGTATTTATAATGTATTTTAATAGTATAAGTTCATAATAATATCATTTCTTTTATTAGGTAATTTACTTAGCACCTACCAGTTTTATTTCTGCATCACCCAAAGGTTTGGCTGGTAGAGAATGCTTTTAGCATTAAGCCCGCCTTTTTGTCACATATTTTGTGCAAGAAGTTTTTAAATAAATAAATAAATAAATTTTATTATAAATGTGCGCACTGAGTACTGTAAATTGTCTGCCTGCCAATGCAGTTCTATATGGAACAGCGAAATAAAGAATAAAGCGCAAAGAGCGTGGCAATCTGCCCCAGGACAGAACCACTCCAAAGCGCTTGTCAAAGGCCATAACAATAAAAGTACCAAAGAGCTGCTGCAACTCAGCAGGTACAAAACGTCGGCAGTTACAAGAATACTCACCGGTCACTGTAAATTAAACTACCATACGTTTAAACTAAATCTAAGCCAGTCCAAAATGTGCAGATTTTGCCAAGAGACAGATGAGACAGCAATGTATGTCCTATGCTCATGTGGGCCACTTATGCACAAAAGGAGCATACTTTTAGGACAGCACCAGGTGCAACCAGATGAGATACAGTCTCTCTCTGCTCAGACAATCTAGAAGTTAGGAAGTTAGGGACTACAGTATGGGGTCCTCAAAAAAGGAGTGAATAGGTTTCTTAAGGGTCGGCAACGCGCTCGTGATGCCCCTGGTGTTGCAGGCGCCCATAGGCTACGGTAACCGCTTACCATCAGGCGGACCGTACGTCTGTTTGCCAACGTCGTGGTATAAAAAAAAAAAGTTCTTAGCCTCTATAGGACTAAGCAGAGGACTATAACACAACAAGGAGCGCTACAATAGATCAATTCTGGTCGAGGTAGCAAGGAGGCCACTAGTGGCTTCCGGCCCAACAAATCATAATAATAATAATAACAGGCCTCACCTAAAAATGGCGGAAATTAGGTGAGGTCTATGTTCAGCAAATCCTTATCGACAAAGAAACATCGACAAAATCCCATCACTAGTCTTCATGGGTGCAGCATCATGTCCTAGATAATATTGATGTACCTAACTAAAACCGCGCCTTTGAACGCATCTTACATTTACATCGACTTTTGGTCATACAACATGTTTCAGATATAAAGGATTGCGTCAAATAATTCTTAATGCAAGGAGCGTCCTGTAGAATTTATTCGTCGATCTGTAAGTCTGTCTGTGAAGCAGTTTGTACGGTTGGCAACGCACTCGTGATATCTCTAGTTTAAGCTACGGTAACCGCTTACCATCATATAATGACTGGCCTGTTGGTCTAGTGGTTAGTGACCCTGACTGCTAAGCCGGAGGTCGTGGGTTCGATCCCCACCCACGACAAATCTTTGTGTGATGAGCATAAAGGTTTGTTCTGTGTCTGGCTGTAATTTATCTATAATATGTATGTATTTACAAAAAAAAATTATATGTTTAGTACCCATAACACAAACAAATATAATTGCTTACTTTGGGGCTAGATGGCGCTGTGTGAATGTGGTAGAATATTATTATTATTATATTGTCAGGCGAACCGTACGACAGTTTTTTTGTTGACTGTGGGAAAATTTCATTAAGTTAGTTCCATATAACGCTGTGGCAGACTGAGAGACAGATGAACGGACAGTGCGAGACTACATCCATTTTGATACGGAACCCTCAAAATGTGTCCTGCGTATTCTAAACGGCTTGGCTGATTTTGATGTGTGTTGACTCATTAGATTCGTATTTTTCTGCAAAAAGTTACCTATATAATATAGGCTATGTGACTTCAACGAAAATAAATATATATGGCGGACGTAAACTGTCAATTTTCTTTTTGTTATTCCAATATTCTTCTTCTTCTTGTACGAGCTTGAGACAGATCCTGGTGTTGAAATTTATCAAGTCGCCCAGAAGGCTTCCAACTTGACTTAACGACTACCACATCAAGTGATAACCGGGTCCGACGTCGAACGTGCCTTCCGAAGCACGGAGACGCTCGAGAATGAAATTGCCACAAACGGTCACCCATCATAGACTGACCTTGCCGAAGGTTGCTTAACCTCGATGATATGATCGAACCATAATGCTACGAGCGTCTGATAATTCCAATATTGGTATCAAATGAAAGCTGATTTGGAATGGGGTTTATTTAAATAGGCCATTTTGACTATGGCCATGGGCGGCGTTTATTACTGACCATCATGAGACACTTCACCAATAAAAGTTTTCAAATTAAAATATACTTACTTCATTTTTTCAATAAGCGTAAAATCGGTTATTAGCTATTTACAATAATATCCAATTCGCCATGGAAAAACGTAACAAGATAAGAAACGCCGTTGGGTAATATTGCACTTTATTTACATATAAAGAAGGTAGAAATTGGTACTACAGTAAAATTTATATAGGTAATCTTTATTACAATTTCAGTACGTTTTCAAAGGTCGATTGGATACTAAAATTCGCGTTCTTTATCATTGATATTAAAGCTTGGGTGTCGTGAAAGTGAGGACGACTGCGGCGCAAAAGGTCCTAAGTTCGATTCTCAGGTCGTGTAAAAAAGTTTAAAGTAAGTAAGTTGGTAAGTATGGCCGCCCATGGCCATAGTCAAAATGGGCTATTTAAGTAAATCCCATTCCAAATCAGCTTTCATTTGATACCAATATTGGAATTATGAGGCGCTCGTAGCATAGTGGTACTGATATGATCATCGAGGTTAAGCAACACTCGGCAAGGTCAGTTCATGATGGGTGACCGTTTACGGAAATTTTATTCTCGAGCGTCTCCATGCTTCGGAAGACACGTAAAGCCGGTTGTCCCGGTTACCACTTAATGTGGTAGTCGTTAAGTCAAGTTGGAAGCCTTATGGACGACTTGATAAATTCCAACATCAAGGTCTGCCTCCAGCCCACACAAGCGTAGCTTTTTTTTTTCTATTTAATTAATATTTTTTATTAGAATATGTATATTAGAGTTAACACTGGCTGCCTTAACATTTAATGTCGTATCGTCGTATACACTCTGTATGGGGCGGACATTAAAAAAATTGAAATTGCAAGTAGACTCCTTTCCGTCATCGATACTGATTCCCTTCCACGTATAAACAAACAGGTTCTGTAGGCCCTATACCTTTCACTATCACTTAGTTTAATTAACCGTCTACGCGAAGGGATTATACGATGCGATAACAACGGTATGTAAATAGTCTTGCTTTCAAGACAGCTACTAGCTAAGCTCCGGCAGAGAGGAGGCCCGTAGCGGGCCATCGTCGCTGTGGTCGCGGACGAATGTTCCTGCTCTCCCGTGACCACAGCAAACCGCGACGAGAGGAACACCTTGGGGTTTTAGTGGGTGCAAGCCCCACATAACCCCTCGGTTCTTTGCCCAAGATCGAGGGGTATGCGTCAGGCATTTCCACAAGTAAAAAAAAAGGCTTTTATTATTACTAGAAGTCGCGCGGGGCTTTTGTTTGGCCACTGCTCAGCTCCTATAGGCTGTAGCGTGATGTTATATAGCCTACAACCTTCCTCGATAAATGGGCTATCCCACAATAAAAGAATTTTTCAAATCGGACCAGTAGTTCCTGAGTTTAGCGCGTTCAAACAAATAATATCTTCAGCTTTATACTATTCGCCCCATTGGTAGAATAATGTTTTATAGTCACATAAATCATAATCAATATTTTTATAAATTCAGCATTAAATACGAAAAGTAATAAAGCTGTAATAAGTAACTATCGATTGATTTAAATTGTATATTGTAAAATACTGACAATGGAAAAAAATCGATAATTTACGGTATTTAATGCCGAATTTATAATAATATAAACGGTATTTAATGCCGAATTTATAATATAGTTTTATTCATGTGACGATAAAACATTATTCTACCGTATTAGTAGGTATAGATTTTGAGTATGTGGGGGCCCCTAGGGCTAAATTATCAATTAACTGCCATTAAAAAAACCGGCTAGAGTGAGGGCTCGGTACGATAATGCATTTTAGGATTCCGTAGCCAAGATGGCAAAAACGGAACCCTTTTTATGTCTGTCCGTATGTGATATATAATATTCTTTTGAGTAATAAAGTTTTTTAAACCTAGACAGACAGAGAAATTGTGTGGGTGTGTGTGTGTTTTTATAAGTTTTCAAATCATCATCATCATCAGCAACCCATTAAGTCCCACTGCTGGGCTCGGGTCTCCTCTCCTCTAACTAGAAAGCTGAGAGGGTTTAGGCCATAATCCACTCACGCTGGCCTAGTGCGGGTTGGTGGATCAGACATACTCATAGAATTTCTTCTAGGGTATGTGGGTTTCCTGACGATGTTTTCCTTCACCGTTAGCAGATGGTAAGTCAGTTGACTAATACATATAAATTCCACAAAATGGAATCCACATTGGTACGGCCGGTCGGGATCGAACTCGGACCGCGTGATTTGCACACCGGTCCCTTAGTTTTCAAATGCCTACTCTAAAAAGCTGTTAATTTTATATATAATATACAAACAGTTTTTGTTTATGTTTCTTTTTTTTTCGTAATTAATTGTATATATAGTTTTAATATGTAAGTAGTTGTTTAATTTAATTATTTTAATCATTTTCATTATTGTAATTATTACTTAAATAAAATTGTATATATATTTTGTATAGGTATCTACAATGATATACAATATCATTGGGTATTTGGGTATCTAGATATAGATTCAGAATAAACTTACCGTTCTAATAACTTATAGAGAGCTGTACCCATATTTATATAATAAATAAGTATCTAATTCCGGGAATGCATCCGTTCCGACGGCAACGACCTTCGGCTTGCAAGCGATCGGCTCACTTTCAGTCCAGCATTTAAAGATGACATTTCCGTAACTGTAGATGTATTGCCGTATAATAATTAATTAATTATAATAAACATAATATTTTAAGTACTAAGGCTGTTAAATTTAATAAAATAAACTATTTTACAAGCTTTTTAGTAACATGCAAAGTTTATTCTGTGTAGTGAGTTAGTGACGGATTATGAATACATAATGTAACTACCCCATTTCAACCCGTGGGGTTCCCGTGGGTTCCTTAAGCAGACAAGAGCACTGCGAGAAAAGGAAAATTCGAAACAAACCCTATACCAACCCGTCTGGCCAGCGTGGTATAGTAGGTTAAATTCCCTTCACATTCTTTGGAGACACATGCCCAACAGTAGGGCGTTTAAGGGGTAAAATGAAATGATGATGATAGGTGATAAATATTCAAATTATGTGGGAGTGGCGGAATCGACAAACGCACTGAGCTTTCTATCTAACTCTAGTAAGTTACATTTCTACATAACATAGCATCACGCCTTTTTCCCCGTAGGAGTAAGCAGAGGTGTTTTACACCCACATTTCGCCAGCTATGTTTGGTCCCATGAAATAGGGGGCGAGCCTATTGTCATCAACCGGGAACATTTATTTACCAAACTCCGGGAAAATCTTAATACTGGAATTTCATGATAGAAAAACCCAATCGAACCCGGGGCCTCTTGCACAGCAGTCGTATACACTTCCCGTTGCGCCACCGAGCCAGTTACAGTTCTAATTGTCAGTAAAACGTCATTAGTTCAAAAGTGATAGTTCGCAATCCAAAGTTAACTATAAAGAGATCCGGTAAGGCACATCCGTGTCATCTTAACGTCCTTGCATATTTGCTAGCGTAAGGATTTCCGTATTCATAAATACATACCGTATTGATAAAAAAAACTAACAACAAAAAAATACCAAATTATATTTAAGAACAACCACTTAGAATTTTTAACAAGTAAATATAATTAAATCGCTCGTTGTGGCGGAAATTAGGTGAGGCCTATGTTCAGCAGTGGACGTCATTGGGCTGATATGATGATGATGATGAAATATAATTAAAAAAAATTAATAACCCGACTGTAAGAAATCAACAGAGAGCAACGTACTAAAAAGACCGTAAAATTATTGTAATATTATACCTGATTAAATTTAAATACATAACATACGTATATATTTGTAATCTCTATTTGATTCCCTTTATTTTGATATTCTACTCGATAGGTTTGGTTGGAAAAAAAAAAAAAAAAAAAAATATATATATATATATAATATATTATTTATATATATATAAAACTTCGTTTCTAATAAACATAAAACAAATTAATACACAAACTAATTAAATACTACTCACAAAATAAAAACCATTTCTATATTAAGCCACTTCTAGTCGAGCACAGTAATTTTCTACATCCTTGCTAAAGTAATATCCATCTACGCTCGTGATTGTGATAGTAGTGGGTAGAAATTAAAGTTGTAATAATGTTTATGTACTTTTTTTTCTAACTACCGTTTTTGTATGCCCGCAACATATATTGTTATTACTATTTTTATTACCCACGACGGAACGGAGACGGTATATGCGTTTGGGGTGAGAGGCTGTGTGTTTGTGTGTTTGTGTGTTTGTGTGTTCCAACATAATGCCTTATAGCACGGAAACGGTTTGACCGATTTAGATGCGGTTTTCTATAAAGTGTGTGCGGCTCTTGGGGACAGGTTATTAGATAGGTGTTATGTTAATAGCTCGCCAGGGGGCGCTACAATACACTGATTTCATTGAATCCTTTGTGCCCTCCTATCTTTAAAACGATTAAACTGATTTCGATACGGTTTTCTGTAATGTATTTGTGATTTATCGAGGATTGTTTTTGGATTCAAGATTTTGTATTTTTTCGCCAGGGGGCGCTGCTATAGACTAGGCAAACCTATGTTGATTTCGTTGAAACCTTTGTGCCCTCCTATCTTTAAAACGATTAAAGCGATTTCGATACGGTTTTCTGTAATGTATTTGTGATTTATCGAGGATGACTTTTGGATACACGATTTTGTATTTTTTCGCCAGGGGGCGCTGCAATAGACTAAGCAAACTTATATTTACAGTTATCTGTAAAATAATTAGACCTGTTACTGCATAGGGACACGTAGCATTGTAGTACTGAGATATTGATTACACTCATCAGGTTAAGCAACTTCGGATAAGGTCAGTTCATAGATGGGTGACCGTTTATGCAATTTTAGGGTTCTGTACCTCAAAAGAAAAAAACGGAACCCTTATAGGATCAATCCGTTGTATGTCTGTCTGTCTGTCCGTCTGTCTAGAATATTTTTCTCAAGAACGTATAGAGATATAAAGCTGAAATTAATATCATTTACTTGGATCTGCAAACCCTAAGCGTAAAATAAAAATCAAAATTCTAAGTTAACGCAATCAAAAGATACAGCTGTTTATGCTCCATTTTTGACGATTTATCTTGACGATCATAATCTATAGGGAACTTACCGTTGACCTAGAATCATGAAATTTGGCCAGAAGCAATAACAAGTTGCACAAGTAAAGGAAAAAATCCGAAAACCGATCTTGTGTTGTTATATCACTGAATATTAGTACTGAGGTATACAATAATAAGCCTAAAAAAAATTAGTAAGAGTGAGAGTTTATTCCAGACTGACGTTATATAAACACCTACCTACCTTATTTATTCTAACTTATAGGTATCCCGTGCTCGGGGTGTAACCAAATTTTCATCATTTTTGCGATAGCACGCACCGTTTTCGAGATACAAGCTATTATAGGTGGAAATCTGCGCTAACGCCGAAGGCAATCCGGCTACGGCAATCAATGTGCGATAGCTAAACTTAACACCCCCCGATTCAAAGCAATCCGAATCGGACTGGTTAGGAGGTTAGGGTTTTTTTTTTTTCACACCACCCAGAAGTAAGAGCCCCGCGAAGCGGGGCTCCGGCGACTATTGTGCGACGGACAAGTCAACAAAAAAATAAAATACATATAATATAGTCGAAGCTCCATACAAATTCCATTCATTCTAGAGCTTACATGGTAAGATAAGGCGCTTCTTAAGAAGTTTAAAATAAGAAAATTCAAATGATAATTTCAAGTTATAAGACTTACTGCAACAGTAAATTAAAAAAAAATGTGTTTCTTCTATAACTTAGTATAAAACTTTTATTTATCTGTCAAGGTTCTTAAAATTTTATACGAGTTACTTACAGTTAGTAAGATAGCGCTCTTTGAAAATATTTAAAATAAAAAACAAAATTAAAAATTTTGAAAAAACCCACGACGATAACATCTATACAAAATAAGAAACGTAACATATAAAAAGGTTTAAATAACTTTATTTTAAATCCCCGACGAAAAGAAAATAAGTAGCGTAAAAACAATCCCAAGAAAATTCGTCGGGGGCTGCCAATATCATTACTGTTTCTAGTATTAAATATATATTATAAACTAAATATTGTTAATAATTAGTTAGGTATCAAATACATAAAACTGCAATACTTTCGTTCATTTCAAGTCAGGGTATGGCAGCCCTCGACGGATTTTCTTGGGATTGTTTTTACGCTACTTATTTTCTTTTCGTCGGGGATTTAAAATAAAGTTATTTAAACCTTTTTATATGTTACGTTTCTTATTTTGTATAGATGTTATCGTCGTGGGTTTTTTCAAAATTTTTAATTTTGTTTTTTATTTTTCATATGTTCTCATTTTAAGTGAATTCTTTGTAATTCTTTTTGAGAATAAATATCTTAAACCAGAAAAATAATAATAGAACTACTTACAATTTGTAACCATTCAATTATGTATAATCTCTTTTTTTAAATTATGTAATCTCCTTTTGATTCTCTTTATTTTGATACCAAACTCGATAGGTTTGGTTAAAAAAAAAATTGAACTTCTTACAATTTGGCGTCAAAAGCCCGCCGTTTAAGTCTTTTTACCCACGACGGAACGGAGACGGTATATGCGTTTGGGGTGAGAGGCTGTGTGTTTGTGTGTTTGTGTGTTTGTGTGTTCCAACATAATGCCTTATAACACGGAAACGGTTTGACCGATTTAGATGCGGTTTTCTGTAAAGTGTGTGCGGCTCTGGGGGACAGGTTATTAGATAGGTGTTATGTTAATAGCTCGCCAGGGGGCGCTACAATACACTGATTTCGTTGAATCCTTTGTGCCCTCCTATCTTTAAAACGATTAGACTGATTTCGATACGGTTTTCTGTAATGTATTTGTGATTTATCGAGGATTGTTTTTGGATTCAAGATTTTGTATTTTTTTGCCAGGGGGCGCTGCAATAGACTAGGCAAACCTATGTTGATTTCGTTGAAACCTTTGTGCCCTCCTATCTTTAAAACGATTAAAGCGATTTCGATACGGTTTTCTGTAATGTATTTGTGATTTATCGAGGATGACTTTTGGATACACGATATTGTATTTTTTCGCCAGGGGGCGCTGCAATAGACTAAGCAAACTTATGTTTACAGTAATCTGTAAAATAATTAGACCTCTTACTGTATAGGGACACGTAGCATTGTAGTACTGAGATATTGATTACACTCATGAGGTTAAGCAACTTCGGATAAGGTCAGTTCATAGATGGGTGACCGTTTATGCAATTTTAGGGTTCTGTACCTCAAAAGAAAAAAACAGAACCCTTATAGGATCACTCCGTTGTATGTCTCTCTGTCTGTCTGTCTGTCCGTCTGTCTAGAATATTTTTCTCAAGAACGCATAGAGGTATAAAGCTGAAATTAATATCATATACTTGGGTCTGCAAACCCTCGGCGTAAAATAAAAATCAAAATTCTAAGTTAACGCAATCAAAAGATACAGCTGTTTATGCTCCATTTTTGATGATTTATCTTGACGATCATAATCTAATAGGGAACTTACCGTTGACCTAGAATCATGAAATTTGGCCAGAAGCAATAACAAGTTGCACAAGTAAAGGAAAAAATCCGAAAACCGATCTCGTGTTGTTATATCACTGAATATTAGTACTGAGGTATACAATGATAAGCCTTAAAAAAATTTTGTAAGAGTGAGAGTTTATTCCGGACTGACGTTATATAAACACCTACCTACCTTATTTATTCTAACTTATAGGTATCCCGTGCTCGGGGTGTAACCAAATTTTCATCATTTTTGCGATAGCACGCACCGTTTTCGAGATACAAGCTATTATAGGTGGAAATCTGCGCTAACGCCGAAGGCAGTCCAGCTACGGCAATCAATGTGCGATAGCTAAACTTAACACCCCCTGATTCAGAGCAATCCGAATCGGACTGGTTAGGTTAGGGTTATTTTTTTTTTTCAAACCATCCAGAAGTAGGAGCCCCGCCAAGCGGGGCTCCGGCGACCTTTGTGCGACGGATGAGCACACAAGTCAACAAAAAATAAAATACATAATAATATATATAATATAGTCGAAGCTCCATGCAAATTCCATTCATTCTAGAGCTTACATGGTAAGATAAGGCGCTCCTTAAAAAATTTAAAATAAGAAAATCAAAATGATAATTTCAAGTTATAAGACTTACTGCAACAGTAAATTAAAAAAAATTGTGTTTGTTCTATAACTTAGTATAAAACTTTTATTTTTCTGTCAAGGTTCTTAAAATTGTATACGAGTTACTTACAGTTAGTAAGATAGGGCGCTCTTTGAAAATATTTAAAATAAAAGACAAAATTAAAAATTTTGAAAAAACCCACGACGATAACATCTATACAAAATAAGAAACGTAACATATAAAAAGGTTTAAATAACTTTATTTTAAATCCCCGACGAAAAGAAAATAAGTAGCGTAAAAACAATCCCAAGAAAATTCGTCGGGGGCTGCCAATATCATTACTGTTTCTAGTATAAAATATATATTGTAAACTAAATATTGTTAATAATTAGGTAGGTATCAAATACATAAAACTGCAATACTTCGTTCATTTCAAGTCAGGGTATGGCAGCCCCCGACGGATTTTCTTGGGATTGTTTTTACGCTACTTATTTTCTTTTCGTCGGGGATTTAAAATAAAGTTATTTAAACCTTTTTATATGTTACGTTTCTTATTTTGTATAGATGTTATCGTCGTGGGTTTTTTCAAAATTTTTAATTTTGTCTTTTATTATTCTTTAAACCTATCTAAGGACACTTGGGTTTTCTAGACGAATCTAACGATACCCTAAGTATTTTTAATTTTTGCATGCCTTACAGGCAGAATGTACAAGGATTCACTATTAGTTTGTAAGACCTTATTGTAATTACCTACCTACATTCTTAGCAAATATAAAGTTTCTATTCTATTCTATACTAACTAGATAATATATTGTAACTTGGTATTATTTATAATTAATTTTATTGGGGACAAAAATGGCCATAAAACATAAACATAGCATCACGCCTTTTTCCCCGAAGGGGTAGGCAGAGGTGTTTCACACCCACATTTCGCCAGCTATGTTTAGTCCCATGAAATAGGGGGCGAGCCTATTGTCATCAACCGGGAACATTTGTTTACCAAACTCCGGGAAAATCTTAATACTGGAATTTTATGATAGAAAAACCCAATACCATTTTCACCCGACCCGGGAATTGAACCCGGGACCTCTTGCACAGCAGTCATATACACTTCCCGCTGCGCCACCGAGGCAGTTGGCCATAGCTCGGCATAAATGGTCTTTAGCTATTATAACTAAACAGCACTGATATTCTGCTATAATGCCGGTAAAATCGAATTCAGACCGCATGATTAGCATGCCGGTCACCTATCCATTCAGCTACCATCACCTTGGTGGGAGCTTGATTGCCATCCGCGTAGTTTTTATGAAATTTGGTTTACAACAGCCGGCTACACGGTTGGAATCCACCAAGGGTGCCTCTGATTCAAACCGTATCACTTATATTGATATTGGTCTTCTAAAATGAAATACTCACCGGTGGGTCTACCTCGTCTTCTTGGAGTTGGTGGTCTTTTGAGACTCAAATCGACCGGCTCCAGTTGTATTGGTGGACCACAAGCCTGAAACAAGGAAAGTCACGTTTGTGAGTCTGTTTTTACACATATAGCTGAAACGTAGAGAATAAGTAAGTTGAAGTGGCAGTGGGCTGGTCATATCTGCAGAAGGACTGATGGACGGTGGAGCAAGCGTGTCCTAGAGTGAAGATCGCGACGCGGCAAGCGTAGAGTAGGACGCCTTCCAGCTAGATGGTCCGACGACGCGACCTAAAAAGGTCGCTGGGTCTGACTGGATTCGGAAGGCGGAGTACAGAATGCTATGGCGCGTGTTAGGAGAGGCCTACGTCCACCAGTGGACTGCAATAGGCTGAAATGATGATGATGATGATGAAATGTTTGTTTGTTTGGTTCAACGATAGGATGTCAGGAATCAGGTCCGATTTCAAAAATTATTTTAGTGTCGGATAGCCCATTAATCGAGGAAGGTTATAGGATATATAACATCACACTACGTCTAATAGGAGCTGAGCAGTGGCCAAACAAAAGCGACGGGAGAGAAGCCCCGCGCGACGTCTAGTTGTTTATAGTTTTGTGGCATGATGTTGTAAAATGTGTTTCTTTAACTTGCGTCACGTTAAAATGTTTATGGATTAGCAAGTAGTAAATAGGTAATACTTTCATCATTTCAACCCATAAATGTCCCACTGGGCACTTGTCTACTCCAAAGAATGTGGAGGGAATTTAGCCTACTATACCACGCTGGCCAGACGGGTTGGTATAGAGTTTCGAATTTACTTTTTCTCGCAGTGCTTTTGTCTGCAAAAGGTTTTAGTCGTCTTTTACGATATCCACGGATTGAGATGGGGTAGTGACATGTTCTTAATCCGTTTCATTTTTATTTTATACTTTACAAGATGTTACTCCACAAAACAGCTATATAAAAAATTAAAACGAACGATTAACTCCAATCATCTGAGCATAGCATTATCGGACTACATAAGTACAATACAAACTTACAACGCGTTTATAGATTATTGTACTGAACGGATAATCGATACTTACGGCCTCGTTTAACAAAAACAAAGCGTGAATTTTGACTCGCATACGTAATTTTAAGGTTCCGTGTCTATACTAGATTATTATCATCAATAGACAATATACCAATCAGACACATATACATACAAATATATTTATTTTTATTTTTTTATTTTTTTTTTATTTTTAAAGACAACGCCCGCACTAGAGAACGAGCCCTGTGACGCGGGGAGCTTTACAAACATGAAACTAACGGACACAAAGTACACCCAGACTAGAAACAAATATCTATGAATCACACAAATATTTGTCTCGTGTGGGAATCGAACCCACGTCACCCAGCACGGCGATGTAGTGGCGAGGCGACCACCTTAACCACTGCGCCACGGTGACAGTCATTGTATGAATGCGATGGTGGCTAAATGGATAAGGAACCGGCATGCAAATCACGCGGTCCGAGTTCGACCCGACCGGCAGTACCAATGTGGATTCCACTTTGTGGAATTTATATGTACTAGTCAAGTGACTTACCATCTGCTAACGGTGAAGAAAAACATCGTGAGGAAACCCACATACACTAGAAGAAATTCTATGAGTATGTCAGATCCACCAACCCGTATTAGGCCAGCGTGAGTAGATTATGGCCAAAACCCTCTCAGCTCTCTTAATAGTAAAAGTGTTTTTATTCACTTTGTGAATTTTTAAATTTAAATAGTTAAACCTTAAGTAGTTTTTATTTTGTTTGTTGTCTAGTTTGTAGTATTAACTGTAATTAATTAATTTCTTTTTTTTAATCTTAAAATAATATTGGTATGCTTATGGGTACAATGTATCGCTCACTTTTTTAATAACCCAAGATCTGTAAATTTAACCTACCTACATTGACAAATAAATATTTTTGTTTCTGTTTCTGTTAGAGGAGAGGAGAGCCAAGCCCAGCAGTGGGACTTAATGGGTTGCTGATGATGATGATGAAATTATATATCTATATACGACTCCTTGATACCCAGATAGACCCTGCGAGGTTTTCGTGGTACAGCCTATGCACACTACTTAATAAATAGCCTGTGAATTGGAAGACAAATAAATAAAATAAATAAATTATCGACGACATTACTATAAATCTAGTATTAGTATATGTGACGGATTAAGAATACATAATGTCACTAACCCATCTCAACCCGTGGGTGTCGTAAAAGGCGACTACAGAGTAAACCTTAAGCAGACAAGAGCACTGCGAGAAAAGGAAAATTCGAATCAAACCCTATACCAACCCGTCTGGCCAGCATGATATAGTAAGCGAAATTCCCTCTACGTTCTTTGGAGGAGACCCGTGCCGGCAGTGGGAAGTTTGTGGGTTGAAATGATGATTAGTATAAACTCATCTTACAATTACCAATACACAAATCTTAAATATTACATGAGAAGAATTTACCTATGTACATAAAACATTGTATTATCTAATCCTTAAAAAAGATTTCAGATCTCAACCAATTTTACAAAAGACAATTGAAGCACTATTCAGAGATCGAGTCTCAACTGTATACCCCGGTTCCTGTAAAGTGCTCCGAGCCTCAAAACGCCAGACGAAAATGTGCGACAGGGACATCGGACTATCGACCGCTTTAACTGTCGCAAAGGAGCAAGAAATTGGGGTTTGTGAAGAATCGTTTCGATATGATAGGTGGAATTGCTCTCTTGTCTTTAACAGAAAAGCAAAACGTAGGCTATAAAGTGCAGTCTAAACGGGATACCGGCCTCTTTTCAATACCAGCCACTCTCGGGTTTATGGTGTATCATCTATGCTTAATATGGCTGTATAATTTTACGTTTATTTGAGTGTCTGACATTTTTTTATCTTACCTAAATATTTTGTAATTAATTTGTAACTTAATTAATCCGTGATCCGTGTTTGCTGATCAAGTTTTTGTGTTAGATTTACAATAATATTTAATATTATAATATATACTTATATCCTTCCTCGATAAATGGGCTATCTAACACTAAAATAATTTTCGGTTCAGTAGTTCTGAGATAAGCGCGTTCAAACAAGCAAACTCTTTACCTTTATAATATGAGCATATATAAGTAAGGAACCCTGGTTCATGCGTGAATGACACCATCCTGATTGTACAGTGAAACAAAATATGTATGAAATGCATTATGCACTAATCAGCCATTGGTAAATGTAAAATTTCGATACATTAGGGTTGACACAAATGTAAAATTTCAACACCTACAGTGTACCCACCACCACCTATATCTGTAGCGTATATATATTTGTATGCTATCTATAAAATACATAAAATTTAAGTGTCTGTTTGTATTATTTGATGTTACAGACACTTCAGTAACAGCTTTTTAAAGTAGGCAGGCTTAAAAAAGTTTATACGTTACTTATACCAAAAGCACACTTTGTAAAATGTTTTTCTGTCTGTTTGAAACAACGAAACGACTCAACCGATTTCGACGGGTCTTTTAATGGTACATAGCTACTGTCACAAGGATTAACATAGGCTACATTGGTTCTCGAAAAAATGTCAGGGTTCGGCGAAAAATTGTTTGTTGAGAGTGCTACTATTAAAATTATCAAAAGTGACAACCCTAAAATCAACAAGTGAGAAGTTAATGAATGGAATAAACGGTGGTTTTTTATACGATTCGCATACACCGGTTTTTGTACTAAAAACGATTCGATTACAATGTACAAGTGTAACAGATATTAATTCAATCAGTTATTTTCCATTCTGATCGTTTATACATCGACAGCTTTGGCAAACGAGTGTGAATTAATGTCGTTGTATTTATTTTTATGAATAATTTTTCTACTATATATAGAATATAGTATATATTATACCCCCTCAGCTCTCTAGATAGAGGAGAGGAGACTCGAGCCCAGCAGTGGGAGATTAATGGGTTGCTGATGATGATGGTATAGAATAGTATTAATTAGCACACAAAAATATTCGGGGAGAATGTGGAAAAAATGGAGCGAAACAGGATTGAAATGTTAAATTCAGAATATATATTTGGGGCTAAAAAGGAATAAAATGTAGCGCGAATATGGATTTTTATGGGGGCGAAACTTTATGAGGCGAATGCGGAACAAATGTATTTAAAGAGCAATAATATCATTGACTTATCCAAAAGTTTTATTGCTCTATAAGTAATATTTTACAAAAGCAATTGTAATGAATATTAAATAAGACAGATTTTACAAAAACTATGTTCTAAAAATCTATACATACTCCCTTAGTCGCCTTTTACGACACCCACTGGTTGAGATGTGTATTCTTAATCAGGTAATAATAAAAGATTTTAAATGTGAAACAAGAATTATCAAATGTGTGGAAAAAAACATGAAAAAATCTAAATAAAAATAGATTTGAGAATTATAAGAAGATTATGTAACAACATAATTTCATAACACATTAATGCCCGAATTCGGGCAGATACGTGAATCTTCGTGTGTGTCCGGCGCCGGCGCATGTAATATTGCCAATCGGGTGTGGTTCAAGTGCAAGCGGTTTGGTTAGTAGGTTACTATAAAGGCTGTAATTGCTAAAACTGTAGATTTTGAAGCAAGGTCACTGGTCATGACCTTGCGCATTACCGACGACATGATTTTCATGTCTATTTTTTTTTACATATTAAGTAGAATGAATATACAATTTCTGACAAAACCAGATTTAAAAACACATTATGTATGTATGTGTGTATTTTTTTACAGTCATTTGTCTATAAGTGCCATAATATTGGATTTAGTGCACCTGTTTTTCATCATTTTTTGAGAGGAGCCCCGCTTATAACTTGAACCACACAACAATAATAGTACTTTGCGCACGCGATCAAGACACGCCCTTACTACTTGCGCAACATCTAAGATCTTATCCGTTTCTCTGTACTTTATAGTGTGATAATTACTGTTATTTATACGCTAAAGGCCCGACGACCTAGAAAAGGTTGCGGGTGGCCGTTTGTTGCACTTGCAAGCCGAACAAAATCGCCCGCTGTGGCGGAATTAGGTGAGGCTTATGTCCAGATTCAGACGTCATAGGACAGTCCATCGGTATGCTATCGACTTGTGTAATTTAGCAAGATCGGGCCCCTGATGTTCTCATTTACACATGAAAAGCAAATTCAATCAATTAAAATCAATTTAACTTATTTATCATCATCATATTATGTCAGCCCAATGACGTTTACTACAGACATAGGATTCACCTAATTATCGCCATGGCGAGCGAAAATTTTTTTTTTGTATTTTTAATTTTATTTTGATTTTTACTCGGTACGAGTGAGATGAAACAGAATTTACGTACTGAAATATCCTGTAATCTTACGAAGTTAAAATAAATTGCGCACTGACTAGCATTTAACCGGAAAATACCAATTTCTAGTACATAGTGCGAGTAGGCGCGGCCGGAGCTGCTTGAGCAACATCCGAGCAATGTTTCTAAAGACAGCGCCTATAAACATAGTACCTAATAACTTCATATAACACGTATCACGGCTTATTTTCTTGAAGCCTATTGCAATTCACCAGAAAAAATTCAGACTCCGACCTGATACTAAGAAAATATCCAGTACATCATTTATTAGATCAGAGTATAAACGCCTAAGACATTTCCAGAAATCAATGATCGGAATCCATTTTAATTTCTTTTAATACAACACACACAACCAATAGAATCATTAGATTAAGAGCAATAAACAACGAACTTTCCCGACGGAACCCGAATAGAAAACGATTGCACAATCGTCCAATCCCGTCGCTGTATCAGATAACTGACAAATCAATAGATCAATTACGATTGGGCCGTTCGAATGTTCCATATTCAAATCGATGTATCGCATTGGTGCATTTAAATTTGGAATTTGTTTCGAACCAATTTTGAAATTGCATCTAGATGGTCGATGTTATTTCGTTATTTTGGTATCTTCACGTTTTAAATTCATAGTGGAGGTAGCAGATATAAGTGTTTTATCTTTGATCTGAATTAGCAAAGATACAGCAATGATTGTCTTGTTGGACATTCAGCGTGATCAGTCCTTTAGGTACCTTACCTTTCCTCAAGAGTTAGACTTCAATCAGATATTCCATTTATAGGAAAATATGTATTTGAAGCATTTAAAAAAAAAATTGCATTTTAAAATCATAATACTAAATGAAAATCATAATACAAAAACTTACATGCATAAGTTTGAAACAGTTTCTAATGTTGATATTTCTGCAAAAATATTACATGAAACAAAATTTTACTATTTACGCGTTTCAATAATTATTTTTACATAAGTATAGATATTACTATTTCACATATATTTAGTAGAGAAATTACCTATTGTTATTTACAAATATTTCAATAAACAAAAAAAAAACTATACGAAAAGAAAAATGTCTTCATTGTTTGGCTAACGACGTTCATAGATAATACGTAAGCACGTTGATTACAGCTAAAACATTTTTCTATTGAAACAAGACTGTTGTTAAAATAGCTTCCAAGAACTTCAGTGAGTTCTTTAGCGGAAAGTGTCCTAATCCGCAACTGGAACACGGCTATAGTATAGTTAAAATCTCGCTGCAGACTCGGTCATAAATCATTCGAGTGTTTCGCTCTCTTTCCCACTCACGGGCCTTATGGGCTGGCCACGCCCACACGTAGTCCTGTGCATTACTGCAGTCGATGAGTGATATCGATAGTTTTATATATTTATAAATGGGTGATAGAAATAAATACACATGTTTTTTTTATTTTATTACCAAATTTACTACAAAGCATTTTAAATATATAAACAAAAGAACGTATATATAAAACTAAAAATAGAAAATTAAAATTCTTCGTCTGAGTCATCGTCATCATCATCCACATGAATGATGAACTCTTCGCATAAATAAATGTGCTTTTCTTAAATCTTCATCTTGCAGCAAATCTGCATGTTCCAAACATTTTTGCAAATTTTCAATGGAGACATTGGAAACTTATCGATAATGGCCTTCCGCGCGCGCAACTAGCGCACATCCCTACTCCGATTATGATTTATGACCAAGTCTGCAGCGAGATTTTAACTATACTATAGTGAAAGGTAAGCGTTGTGTACACGGAAAGGGATTAAATCTAGTTATAGGTCGATTCAAATTTAATGGGGGCTCGGATATTAGCTGCAAACGCGTGAACGCGCAGGTCGCGTCGTCATGTTGTGCGCGTGTGTGCAGTAACCAAACGTAACTTCCACACTCTCACACTGGGACGCGCGGCGCGCGCGGGGTAAGGAAAGGGCGCGCGGGTGTATGCCCCGCCCTCGCGCCTCCAACGTCCCATTGATACCCAATTTTGTGTTCTACGCATCTTCTCGCGCGATGTTCCGAGCAGTCATAAAATTTGAATAGAAGTGTACTCCTAGAATTGCAAGTCCCAGGCATTGCCCGTTTTGCTCGCTACACGATGGACCCGACACCCGCACGGTGAATCCATGGAATGCTATTATATTCGTCTTACAATATAATATACAATGCGTCCCCACACCTTCAAATATAAGCAATTTAATGAGCTTTCAATCTATACGCAACGTAAAGCATCTCGGCATTCACACGGGGCAGTAAATCATTTGCAAATTGACAGGGTCATCGCCCCTTGGCATTCTTAACATATTTAAGGCGAGTGTTATTCGAAATGTATCGTCAATTTGCTTAATTTTCTTCGCTAAATTCTTTGAATTTAATGACACACCCATACTCGACCCGTGCCCAGCAGTGGGACGTTTATGGGTCGAAATGATGATGATGATGATGATGACACCCATATTCCGAAACAAACATTTGAAATAAGACAAGTAAATATAATTTAAAAAATTTAATAACCCGACTGCAAAAAATCAACAGAGAGCAACGCACTAAAAAGACCGTAAAATTATGATTAAATTTAAATACATAACATAATTATGTATATATTAATTGTAATCTCCATTTGATTTCCTTTATTTTGATACTCTACTTGATAGGTTTGGTTAAAAAAAAAATAGAACTACTTACAATTTCGAACCATTCAATTATGTATAATCTCTTTTTGAATATATGTAATCTCCTTTTGATTCTCTTTATTTTGCTACCAAACTCGATAGGTTTGGTTAAAAAAAAAATTGAACTTCTCACAATTTGGTGTCAAAAGCCCGCCGTTTAAGTCTTTTTATTCTTAAAACCTATCTAAGGACACTTGGGTTTTGAAAGAAAGAAAGAAAGAAAGAAAAATAATTTATTTTGATCTCACTTAAGATGATTATAGTGATGTAGATACAGTTACTTATTACTATTTGTGAGAAACAAAAACGGTCCCAACTCAGCAATAGCTACCTTGAAATATAATGATAATCAAGATAGCGCTGGTATTCTGTTAGGACCCTGTGTGGTTGGGACGGACATCTTACGTCACATTTACTAATTAAATAAAATTTTAATAAATAGATATATAGATATAGTTTTAATTAGAAAATACATAAAAATATATATAAGGTAAATAATAAATAGTTGTCTGATATAATTATAACATTGCTAAAATGACAGCTGACAGTGCAGTGACATTAATTTGACACCTAATAGTAGTTTTCTAGACAAATCTAACGATACCCTAATTGTCAAAATCCATCCAGCCGTTTGGAAGATTCGTTGGAATAAAGAAATTTACAAACATACAAGATACGCGCGAAAAACAATACCCGTCCTGACAGTCGGGTAAAAAATGGTCCCCTACTTTCATTTCTAGACTACCCGTTTTCTAGGGTCCCTTTAAGGCACCTCCCGAATACCATGTAGTTGATACATTAGTATATTACACTACACGGTGTTCAGGAGGTGCCTTAAAGGGACCCTAGAAATCGGGTAGTCTAATAAGCCTTATAGGGCTAGGTATCCAACAATAAAAGATTTTTTCAAATCGGACCAGTACTTCCTGAGATAAGCGCGTTCAACGAAACAAACAAACTCTTCAGCTTTATAATAATAATATTCTACCACATTCACACAACGCCATCTAGTCCCAAATTAAGCAATTATATTTGCATGTGTTTATGGGTACTAAACAACTGATATACTTACTACTTAAATACATTTTTCTTTTTTGTAAATACATACATATTACAGATAAATTACACCCAGACACATAACAAACCTTTATGCTCATCACACAAAGATTTGTCCTGGGTGGGGATCGAACCCACGACCTCCGGTTTAGCAGTCAGGGTCACTAACCACTAGACCAACAGGCCAGTCATATATTACATAAGATTAGTATATTATTAGATTCTATAATTATATAGTTACTTACCTCCATTGTAGAGGGAAGCACGGCGACTCCGTGACGCCCCGCCCCCTCCCTCTCATCCTAGAACAACCAACATCATTAAAACAATGTTTAAAAAAAAATATTTCCAAAATCAAAGTAACCTAAGTTACCCCTTGTGTCGTTAGCTATCTGCCAGTAAGTGACGTCGAAATCGGTTCAGTAGTTTCGGAGTTTACCTCAAACAAACAGACGGACAAAAAGTTACAAAGTGTGTTTTTGTTAAAGTAATTCTTTCTACTTTCTGTGGATGAGACCTGTGCCCAGGAGTGGGACGTTTATGGGTTGAAATGATGATGATGATGATGATGATGAACGTACATATATACTTGCATAATTATGGCTATTTTAATAGCTTATTTTGATATTACAAACAGACACTTAAATTTTATTAATTTGTATAAAGATAAATCGAAAACACCCAGACTCCGCAACTAACATTTGCATATCATATAAATATTTGTTCCAAGCTGGGAATCGAAGCCGTGACATCAGAAATCTCTGTATACACTACCGTTGCGCCATCGAGGCAATCCAACACATCAAGATCAAGTTAGCTTAGTTTGGGACTAGATGGCGCTGTATATCCAAACATTATTATGATTATCCATCCATTCATACTAACTGTTTGCATTTATAATATTAGTTTCGTATTTACAATATTAGATAAAATTATTGGAATGAATGAAGGAAGAGTGACAAAACAAATATATGAGGCGAATATGAAAGGAAACGTTGGAAGGGGAAGACCTAGAAGAACGTACCATGACCAAATAGGTGACGTTTTAAAGAAGGGACAGATCAGGAGTACCCTCAACCGGCGAGAATATATGAAAAGACTGATGAATGTTGAAGAAGCCAAAGATGTATGTCAGAATCGTAGCAAGTGGAAGGAAATGGTCTCTGCCTACTCCTCTGTTGGGAAAGAGGTGTGATCTATATGTATGTATATGTATTCATCATCATAACCAGCAACCCATTTAGTCCCACAGCTGGGCTCTGGTCTCCTCTCCTGTAAATAGAGAGCGAGAGGGTTTAGGCCATAATCCACTCACGCTGGTCTAGTGCGTGTTGGTGGATCAGACATACTCATAGAATTTTTTCTAGGGTATGTGGGTTTCCTCGCGATGTTTTCCTTCACCGTTAGCAGATAGTAAGTCACATGACTAGTACATATAAATTCCACAAAGTGGAATCCACATTGGTACTGCCGGTCGGGATCGAACTCGGACCGCGTGATTTGCACGCCGCCGGTCCCTTATCCATTCAGCCACCATCGCTTTTTTATATATATGTATTATATTTATGTTATATGTTTATGTATATGTATTATTAAACAAGATTCAGCCGTTTACTAGATAGAAGTGTACAAATCATCCAATAAGTTGATCATCGAGGACGCGTTATACCGTGGGAACACGACATTTGTGCTTTCACTTACACCGGACGCGGACAGACAAACCGACATATATACCTATATATATATATTATTGGGACTCGCCAGTTGACAAAACATCGTTCTTGCCAATCGAATTCTATCTATTTCCGTTAACTATTGTAGATAGATTATTAACACGCCTTTTAAATTAACATAGCATCGCGGCTTATTCCTCAAAATGGTTGGCAGAGGTGTTTCACACCCACATTTCGCCAGCTATGTTTGGTCCCATGAAATAGGGGGCAAGGTTATTGTCATCAACCAGGAACATTTGTTTACCAAACTCCGGGAAAATCTCAATACTAGAATTTCATGATAGAAAATTTCACCCGACCCGGGAAACGAATCCAGGAACTCTTGTACAGCAGTCGTATACACTTCCCGCTGCGCCACCGTCTTCGCATTATTTCCTTTCTAATGAAACCGGTTTCGGCAGATCGGTCGGATAAATAATTCAATAACAATAACAACTTCTTGGCTTCGAAATTTTGCGCCAATACTTAGAAAATGACTGGCCTGTTGGTCTAGTGGTTAGTGACCCTGACTGCTAAACCGGAGGTCGTAGATTCGATCCCCACCCAGGACAAATCTTTGTGTAATGAGCATAAAGGTTTGTTCTGTGTCTCGGTGTAATTTATCTATAATATGTATGTATTTACAAAAAAAAAATATGTAGTATATCAGTTGTTTAGTACCCATAACATAAGCAAATATAATTGCTTAATTTGGGACTAGATGGCGCTGTGAAATGTGGTAGAATAATATTATTATTATAAAAATAAATTAATGAACTCAGAATTTCAACATTTGCACTTTATAAAACATCATATTATAAAGATCAGCAGGTCAGGTCAGCGGTGTTGTTGTTTAGTTAGTAGCGAAATTTACTCAGACGAAACGATTGTGGCTGAATGGATAAGTGACCGGCGTGCAAATCACGCGGTCCGATTTCGATCCCGACCGGCGGCAGTACCAATGTGGAGTTTATATGTAATAGTCAAGTGACTTACCATCTGCTAACGGTGAAGGAAAACATCGTGAGGAAACCCACATACCCTAGAAGAAATTGTATGAGTATGTCTGATCCACCAACCCGCACTAGGCCAGCGTGTGTGGATTATGGCCTAAACCCTCTCAGCTCTCTAGTTAGAGGAGAGGAGACCCGAGCCAAGCAGTGGGACTTAATGGGTAGCTGATTTGACACAGACAATGTCGTGGGCAAAAACTCACCCCTACACATCCTTCCCCCTAGTACAGAATATACCCCTATTGGTGCTTTTTATGATCAGCATCAGAAACCTATTAATGGTTCCCCTTTCCTCTGTCTAGAGAGCTGAAAGGATTCTTTATGCCATAATCCACTCACGCTGGCCTAATGCGGGTTGGTGGTTCAGACATACTCATAGAATTTCTTCTAGGGTATGTGGGTTTCCTCACGCTGTTTTCCTTCACCGTTAGCAGATGGTAAGTTATATGACTAGTATATAAATTCCACAAAGTGAAATCCACATAAAAGATAATATATATTAAGATTTTCCCGGAGTTTGTTAAACAAATATTCCCGGTTGATGACAATAGGCTCGCCCCTTATTTCATAGGAGCAAACGTAGCTGGCGAAATTTGGGTGTGAAACACCTCTGCCTACCCCTTCGGGGAAAAAGGCGTGATGCTATGTTATGTTATGAAATCCACATTGATACTACTGGTGACATATCCATTCAGCCACCATCACTTATACGGAACCGTCCTTGTTATACGGAACTCTAAAAACCGAATAGACAGAACGAAAGGTCAAACTTATCACGTTTGTTTTTATAGCAAGCATTCTGCTCATCCTCAAACTGAAGTAGAGAAGGTGTGGTAATGTTATGTCAAAATAGAGCGGTGATGGACAACCTTGGTTGTAGGCATCTTGTTAAGGCGAATGTAATAAGAAGCACTGGTAGACAAGTGCGTCTTTCTATAATAATATATTATTATTCACTGTTTAGTGACCCTGTTTGCTAGCCGGAGGTCGTGGGTTCGATTCCCACCCAGAGAGAAAATCTATTTGTATCCGGGTGTAATTTATCTACAATATGTATAATGTTACAGTGAAAACTCTATAGTTAAAAGTAATTTTGACTGTTTTTTTCACGTCTTTAGTTAAAAGTACTTATGACTGGTTAAGAGCTTTGTCAAGTTCAGTCAAAATCGCTCGCTGTGGCGGAAATTAGGTGAGGCCTATGTTCAACAGTGGACGTCATTGGGCTGATATGATGATGTTTGATGATAACACAACCAGTTTTGCAAACTCGTTTAGTACCGACCACTTTACTTTTTTAAGAGTTTTGACTGTAACATATGCCCGACGTTTCGATCGAATTACACCGATCGTGGTCACGTGCTGACTTAGACGAGAAAGACGTCATTAGTGTAATGTGTCGAAATACCGACAGTTCTGATAAAAATATTGACAAAAGCGAGGGTAGTCGCAGAAACCCGCATGCATCGAGGACAACGCTCGGCAGCCACCTCAGTCTGCCCGCGACCACGATCGAAATAAGGTATTTACTATTCCTTATAAAAGTTATAATACGTGACCTAGACCCGTTTTATAATAACTTAATATGTGTACAAGTCGCTAAAGTTTAAAAGTTTTTATTGTAACATATATAGGTATATATTTACAAAAAAAATTATAAAATGTATATAAGTCGTAGGTAGGTAGGTATATCAGTTCTTATAATACAAATAAGATAAGAATATTCGCATTAAGTTTTAATAAATAAAGACATTACACGTCTACGAAAGACATTCGCCTTATAACGCGCAAGTAAAGAGGGCGTGTCGCAACATGTGATGTACGAACACGACCGACAGATCGCTTCACTGACCTTCGGGTAAACTAGAGCTATGGGAATGGACTTAAGATCACGCTAAGTACACGTGTGGTGTAGCAGAGTGGTTGCCTTCTTTAGTACTCGGATTTACTCAATGGCTTTAAAAATAATTAGCTTATGCGTTAATCTAGGGTATCAGTTACGTGCGGGCCATCGTCGCTGTGTCACTGTGGTCGCGGACGAATGTTCCTGCGCTCCCGTGACCACAGCAGAGCGCGACGAGAGGAACACCTTGGGGTTTTAGTGGGTGCGAGCCCCACATAATCCCTCGGTTCTTCCCCAAGATCGAGGGGTATGCGTCAGGCATTTCCCCAAGTAAAAAAAAAAAAAAAAAAAATATTATAATTTTTTCAAGTTCCTAACCTAATCCAATACGGGTTAGAATTTCGGGTAAGGTTCCGAATAATTCCTAATTTTAGCATCGCGTTTTGGTCACTATCTGCCCCTTATCACCCCTCAGCTCTCTAGTTAGAAGAAAGGAGACCCAAGCCCAGCAGTGGGCCTTGATTGCTATTGGATTGAGAAATACTGCAATGAATTTTAAAGTCAAATATCTCAATATGAGGTTTGTGTTGATTGGATCATTTTTGCTTAAATCAGTCCAAGTATTAAACCAGATTTAAATTGACATAAGCCATTGTTTTAATGTCAAAGTTGTCAATTTAAACCTGGTTTAATGCTTAGTCTGTATTTTGTAATAAGGGGGATTATCTTTGTTTCATACATATAGATCAAATACATGATACTTATGAACGTCATACAAAGCCAAAATAAGGTGTCAGCAAATTTGCCTAAGGCCAGTTCACCGACAAGGTTAAGCTCTGAGAAGAACTTGGCAAGAAAATCAGGCCACTCTTTTTAATCATCATAGTAGTGACAATTTAAATTTATTGTAGTTAGTAGTATTCTGTATTGTAATACAGAATACTACTGACTTACAATTAATAGAATCTGTAGATTCGTAGCGAATACCTCGTACATATAGAATCTTCGGTAAACCTCTTCGGTGACCTCTTAGCAAAGGTCAGTAATGAGGCCAGTTTGTCGAGTAGTTACCTACATCAGGTCGTGAGTTACAACACGACGTAAATTGATGAGCTTGTATGACAACGCATTTGTTGTTGCGTAAACTCAGTGACGGATTAAGAATACATAATGTCACTACCCCATTTTAACCCGTGGGTGTCGTAAAAGAGCACTGCGAGAAAAGGAAAATTCGAAATAAAATTCTATACCAACCCATCTGGACCGCGTGGTATAGTACTCGTAGGTTAAATTCGCTCCACAATCTTTTGAGGAGACACGTGCCCAGCAGTGGGACGTTTATGGGTTGAAATGATGGAAAATAGCGTGGGGCTTCGTTCTGTGGTTAGGTTAAAATCGGACCAGAAATTTCCGAGATTGGCGCGATCAACAGAATAACAGAATTATTATTTATATATTGTAAATTACTATTCAATAATTCTTTGCCGAAATTTGACGTTAGAAATGAATTTGTAGACACTAAATCGAAAAAAAATACACCCAGCGCTGTGACGCTTCGACTGTGCGTCGGTATGCCTTGACCCTTACGAATTTCCATATTATTTTTCAATTGTAATTTAACCTATTTACGTGATAGAATATAATAAGCAATACATAAAATAACTAATGATATTAAAAGTTAAATGTAAAAAATAATTAAAATGGAAAAATTCAATTTCCCAGATATTATTATTAATATAAAGTACGTACCTATAAGAAATAATTTAATTTATTTTACACTAACAGGGAATAATTTCAACTGCTAAAAAATTTCAGTACATGAGTTTTCACTGAAATTTTTGGCAGTTTTAGTGTTGCCAACTATCCAAGAAATTACATTTATTGGCTTTGCTGAATGATATTAGTTTAAAGAGAGCAAAAATAGTTAGTTTTCAAACTAATTTACCTTTTTTTTTACTCTTTAGTCTGGTTTCCAATAAAGTGTGATTCAGTTTCTTTTTTTACCCTTCCAGTAAATACTTTTTAAATGAAGTAAATATTATAATATTATAAAGATATTTAATTAACTCACCATGTAAACCATTAAGCTCCTTTTCTTCAATCACCTCAGCTGCTTTTGATGAAAGCTGGTGAAAAAAAAAAGTGATTAGATATTTTTATGAAATTCAATTAAAAATATATATTATGAGCATTTATGATCAACTGGCAACACATTTTAACTTTTCGTTTGCAGAGATTTTTTAAAAAGACAGAAATTTATTATGCTAAAAATGTGTTGTTGTTATCAAATTTTGCAATAATTATTTGACAAGGAAATAATTTAAAAAAGAAAAACACAAGTATTTTTTCAAACTTACCAAAGTAACTTGACAATATTGTGTCCATTGCAGAATGATCACAAGCATTATATTTTATTTTTAAAAATTATTATTGAATATTCTTTTTGTATATTTTACTGGCCTTTATTAAAAGTAAATTATTTATCACATATTAACAAAAAAGTATAAATACTCAATATTTTAAGTACAAAAATACTGGCCTATTTTACTATCACTTATTTCATTTTGTCGTTTTTTTTTATTTCTTTTTTTATTTCGTTCATCCTTTTTGAATCTGAAACAAAGGAAAACCTATTAAGTAAGGTTTTTTTTAATTGTACATAAACAAAATAAAATTAATATGTCTAACATTTCCAATTAATAGTTTTCATAACAAATTTTGAAATGCTAGCATTACAGAAATCCATATGCTATGATAACTACTTTTTATATATTTTTTTTAAGACAGTGTCTGCCTTATGGGTCTTGTCTTGCAAGGGAGTTTACAAACACAAATTACACTAACTACTTAACTAAATAACAGTACTTATTTAATTCTATATGCTAAAAATATTAACAGCGATAAAACCGAAATAAAAAACTTGTTCTTGACTTGCAATGAGTAAACAAATTATTACAGAGCACCATGTAAAGTACAGTTTCAGAGGAATTTCCTCTTGGGGACTCATTCAATTCAACAAAAGTGGTATATATATATACCTATATTCAGAAAACCACTTATAGATGTGGGCAAGGTTAGGGGCACAGCCAAGCCTCTGCCTAGAGAGGATATATCTCTTTAAGCTTTGTTTGAAGAAGGATATCTCACAGCTCTGCGGAAACACAGCTGAAGGTAGTTCAACCTAAAGCCGACATGTATGTGGTGATTAAAAAAAAATAAGGAGAATGTATTGTAATAGTTTGATAGCCTTTGACAAAACCCTGAGTTAAGAGAAAAAGTGTAACAGCATACACAAAACTAGAATTAATAAAATTCTGATTATTTTCATTTTTGTTACCAGACATTTCATTGCATGGGCAAAATGTTATATGATCTAAAAATTAATTATTATGTAAATAATTAAATCTAGTTTTTAGTTTTTTTAGTGTGTGGTTAAGCTTACATTCTTGTGATCTCTTTAAATGCAAACAATAAAAGAAATTATATTTTGCATCATTATTTATAACTATACACTTTTGAACCCATTATGAAAGAAAACATTCTATAGAATGTTATAAAATATGAAAAATTAAAAAAAAAAATTAAAGGACTTAACTATGTACTCTGATGACATTACTTTGTACCGTACTAATGACCTTTTCTTTAAACCTAGACCTGCATAGCCTGTGAATTAGTATAATAACTGACCTATCAACAAAGTAAACATAAAGGCCTCATGTCAAAATTTCTCAATCAAAATCCTATGGCAAAATTTCCACCATACATTAGCGAAATCCAAAACTGTGAATTATTTTTGCTTCTTGAAATAGCATTGATATCAGACCTCTATTAATGAGTGGCTTTAAATCATGGAACTGTGTCATCGTTATAATTCTTAAAAGAAACATTCAAGTTGTCTTTGCGAAGATGGCATAAAGTTCAGCATAAAATAGCTATAATAAAATTCAATACACACCTTCAACTTGTAATCCATTTAATTATCAACACATATTAACACTCTCACAACACGATTTTAAACAAGTTTCTAACACTAACAGTCAGGAATCCATTATTATTTATGTTAAAAACTTTTTTGCAACAAAATAAAAAAGTTTTCCACCACTGTCACGTCAAGTCACGTAAATATTTTCATCGAACTGTCAAAATTATATTACCCGGACGAAAAAATAGAGTACGAATACGGAATAAGCGTTTATTTTGACGATCCATTATGGTTTAGTCGGATTATAATTAAATTTATTGGCGCAAAAACACGAGTTGTGTGTGTTTTGTTTTAATTTTTAGCATGCTGCGAGAGGATATCCAAGTTTTTCTGTGTCGAAATTGTTACCTACGCGCCGTAAAGACTGCTATCCGGTCATAGCGGCCTTCTAATACTGTTCAAGAAATAACGCGAGATATAGTATTGGCCGTTCGCTACCTGCGGCCGGTTTACATACAGCTTATGTTCAATATTACGTACCTACCTACAATGCCAACATAATTATGGAGACAATTACTGAACAAAATAGTCTCGCTACTGTTTGAGGTCAGTTGCGTGTTTTTTAATAGTCGGTTGGCTCAATGACCTTATTTTATTAATGAGATGATCTTATTGACAATAGCATCATCGGATAATAAAAAGTGAGCGTGGAATGAACAATTTTTATTTGAGATAGACTAAAAATTTTTTGATAGGTATGTTTTTATTGTAATGAGTTATCGCACAGACATTAATGGACCATATATCGCTCATTTGGAGCTACAGTGTCACTTCTGCAAAAAAATGCGAAACTGACCTAATAACATCAAAATGATCTCGATATTAATCCACTTTAGTAGTGAAAATGTCGTATTTATAAGTTCAAAAAACGCCCGCTAGAGAACGAAAACGTTGCACGTTGGTGAAATATGTTATGAATCTTCACTATAGTTACCAAGAAATCTTATAAATCTGGCGTAGTGCAAAATTGAAAAATTGCAGTTTCTGTGAGTTATCGACATCATTAGATTGATGAAATGAATCAATTAGCTTTATAGTGAATAATTCAATTTATGAAGGATGTTTAGGACACTACAGTAACAGCTAGCGCCATAAAATAGGTAGGCCTGTACATGTTTGTGATTTTTGGCAGATAGATGGCGCTGTAAAAATATAAATAGTTAATTAGATTTGCAATGAAATAAGATCAGAACTTGGGTTTTTTATATATTAGAACAGTAGACACTAATCTAGTTGTCTTTTTTCTTGTCGCAAGATTTAGTTTTGTATCCCTTAGCGTACTTCCCGTTTGGTCCACTGGGTCACGAGTTCGATCCCAAGACATACACCGTGTGTGCGGCCGCACAACCATTACAGCCACACGCCAAGCGTGTGTCAGGACAGCAGATATACCTATATAAATGTACTCTGTGACAGCAGTCAACGATCGGGTCTTAGTTTAGAAAATTTTGTATCATTCGTTTTATCTTTTATTTTACAAAGAATTCAGCAGAAGATGATGCAACATTGTGGAGGCAATTTAGCCTACTATACCACGCTGGCCAGACGGGTTGGTATAGGGTTTGTTTCGAATTTTCCTTTTCTTGATCTCTATTACTATTACTTAGGCACATTTCCACATAAAATAAATAAAAATTCAATAAAATAATACAACAACGGTTTATTAACAAAATATTGTACTTAATATAATTCTTGGAATAAGCGATGAGAATATATTTAATCAACATTTCAACGCTAAAAGTCCCTCATTCAGTCATCATCCGAGAAAATTTGTTCAAACTACAGGAAAATCTCAATACTGAAATTTCAGAAAATTCCAATATGATTTTCACCTGACACGGAAGTCGAACCCGGGATTTGCAGAGTTATATACACTTCCCGCTGCGTTAGTCTATGATTAGATTAGAACTAACACTATCTTCATCTTCCTGTTTTCGTTTCAGAACTGATATCACTAGTTTATGGTATTATATTTTTATTCCATAGTGTCGTCTAGATTTACAATTTTCCTCCTTTTGGCATAATATTCTATTCGCTCTTCTAAACTAGCTGAAAACACACAAAATATTAATATATGTGACACAGATATATATAGCCTATTAACCTTTTGAAATTGGTCCAAATTGGTCCAGTAGTTTTCAAGTTTATTCTATTTATAAATTAAAATTTTGTAAATAATCCATAAGTTTTTTTTAATTATAAATTAGGTAGTTATTATATTGGTTGCCTGTAAAGGCATTAAAATATTATTATTATAATCAATTCTTGTTGTCGATTAAAACATCATACTTACAACAAGTATCCCTTTCCATCAATGGTGTATAAACTTTAGGTTTCACGCCTTCTATAAGGCAATCTGAATACGCTATAACTCTGTCCTCTTCACTCTTGACGTCATCGCTATCTTCTGTCTTGCTCGCACATAGTAAAGAGTATTTGTTTTGAAGGTCATTTATGACATCTTTTATCATTGTTGATCTGAAATATGATAACAAAGAAAAAAAAATATTATAAAAGTTAAGTTTAGTTTTTATTATTTAAGAGTTTCTTTGTTTGGTTTAACGCTAGGATCTCAGGAACGACTGGCCCGAATTGAAAAATTCTTTTATTGTTGGATAGCCCATTTATCGAGGAAGGTTATAGGCTACATAAAATCACCCTACGTCTAATAGGAGCTGAGCAGTGACTAAATAAATAACGACGGCAGCGAAGTCCCGCGCGATCTAGTGCTATATAATATTATAATACTATCAAAGAATAATATATATTCTATAGCTTTTTCCCAAGGAAAATAGTAAAAAGTAGGTTACCCTTAAATTACCCCCAAGGTGATCCTTTTTTTTTTATACAACAACCTCATAATTCTTGGGAGGAAATTCCTTGTGTGTTTGTTATGACTCGCGAGACAGAGCTTGTTCCAAGAGTGGGTGTTGTCTTTTAAAAAAATCGTTGTAATTCCGAAGTAGTTCCCTCCTTTGGTGCAATCGGGTAAAAAAGGAGTACTTACTGAATACTTGTAGTTGTCCAATCACTTTGTAGTTGCATCAACACAGTTCTTAAATTCTCTTTATCATAAATCCATGAGTCTTCATGGTCAAAGGTGCAGTGGAATAAGTTCAGGGGTAGATCTAACGCCATGCTGTACTGTGGCTTTCTGGAATATTAAAATAATATATAGTTGGGACATTCGACACAGCGCCATCTGGCCCAAAGTATTTATGTATACAGGGTGTATACGACGTTACGACATTAAATGAAACCACGTGTAGCATGTGATGTTAGAAGGCTATACCAAAAAAATTAAACAGAAATTTGCAATAGTTTAGACGCAAATGTACTTTCTTTATGTCACAGTTGTTCACAGTTTTAAACACCCTGTAGGTATTTACGTTAATCGTATGTTGTCATTATGTCATTCAATTCATTTAACTATCTCTGACTCCTTCATATTATCTTATCTCTTACTCTGTTCCGCACTTTTGTCGTCGTCATGTCGAAAACGTCATGATAGAAAAATAATGTGTAGTTTTATATTCTTAAATTTTTCGACTTTAAATAATGTGTAGTTTTTTTTTTTTTTAATAATTTATATTAGAATATGTTTATAAGGGTTAACACTGGCTGCCTTGTCATTTAATGTCGTATCGTCGTATACACTCTGTATATATTTTAAATAGTGAATTTACTACTTTTTTATAAAACATCTTTAAGTGCTCATAGCGCCATCTTGTATGGAATAGTAGTACCTCATCATCTCTGTACCTCATCGTTTGAATATAGTCTTCGAAATGGCTAAACCGATTTAGCTAATGTTATAAAGAGCACCTTACTTCTTAATAAGTTTTATTTAGGATAACTAAGATTACACGCAATATAAAATCAAATTTTTTATTTATTTATTTAACTTTATGCACAAGGAACTGTACAAAGGCGGACTTAATGCCAGAGGCATTCTCTACCAGTCGACCTTTGGGCGATGCAGAGAAGTGAGTTGTACGTGCAAATAGAAGAGATGTAAAAATGATAATATAAACTTATTTCAACAAAAACCAAGAAACATGTTTTGTGATAATAAACATATCTAATTTATTATGTTACACTAATACGTATACTATATTTATATATAGATACCTAATACACTATATAAGCTACAGATATATAAAATAATATAAACAATAAAAATAAATACGTATATAATATATATATATATATATATATTTTCGATTTGCAAATTGGTCGATAAATAAATATAATTATGCTCCAATCAATGAATAAAAGCAACAAAATCATAATTCTTCACAATTCACCTTGGATTCTTTTCAACGTCCAACAGCTCACTAATAACATCAGGCTTCTCTCTGCCTTGTCCTATTAGGAACAATACTCCCATAATATATCTTATCTGATGCCATAAGAACGCATTTCCTTCTATCAGCAAGTAATACATAGATGTTGCTGTAAAAAAATTCGAATAGTAAAGCTTCAATATCAATAGAGGGCGCTGTCTTAAATAATTTATCTACTCAACAACAGATGGCGGTGAACTACATTAGCTGTTAGCTATTTGACAGCAAATGGCCTTCAGATGGCAGTATCTGATCTGAGTCTGCAAGAACTAAAGTAGTACAATAGAAGTAAAGAAGCACAGTGAGTAACACCCAATCAAACTGTCAATCCGCTTGGGAAAGTACCTTCGCCCTACAAAAGACCGCAGCCATATTAACAGTGCCTCGGTAATGTATTGGTGTCCAGATCTTATTGGAGAGGGAAAGGGTTTAAAGCATGTGATGCCTAGACCCAAACTCAATACACACTATAGTATTATAAAACAATAAATATTATAAAAGTGTATACTTTGACTCAGATCAGCTTCCATTTCATATTATTATTGCACTATCATCCGATTAACATGTGCATACAAAATTTCAGCTCAATTTGAAATCGATAATATGTAGGACAAATTCAGCTTCAAAGCTTTGATCTTTATAACTTTACCAATAAAATACAATTTTCTAAACAACTTACGTTGTGCTGTATCACTATCAAGAAAAGCTCTTATTTCAGCTTTCAGTAGATTCCTCCGGAATTCCGTGACCCCATTCCCAACGTCCATTTTACACAAGTTGCGGTAATCATTAGAGCCTAGGAGATATTTACAAGCGCTTCTCATTGCGTCTATGTCCAATGAACATCGAGGAAAATAATATTTATATTGACGTTTCTTGCAATCAAACCTGTAAATAGCGGCAGCAAATAGTTAAATAGCAGAAACCCATTAATATCACATTGTTGGGCAAAAATTTCCTCTCTCTATTCAAATAGATGAGTGGATTTTAGCTATAATCCACCCACATTGGTTCAATGTAACTGGTTTATATTTTGAGTAAGACACGCCAATTTATGTACTTATTGAAAAGATGTTCGATTAAAATTAGTTCTGCTATCAGCCGCCATGCCGCTAAATGTTCAACACACAAGCGGCGCCATCTCTTATCAGAGCAACCAACACTTTTACAATAGTACTACTAACGCCGTCTTTTTTTAAACCTCGGTAACTAAACATACCTGGCGCTAAAATCTGGTTTATCCAAAGGTATAGGCAGCCAACCAACAACTTTAATATCTTTAGGCAGGAGTCTGTTTAATGTTTTGCAGTAAGGTAACTCGTTGGTTAAGGCTTCGAATGTGTATTGTTGGTCTATGGGGTATTTACTTCTAAGGGATATTGATATGACCTGGAAAGGAACAGTTTCAGAACAATTTATTGACAAGTCAATGTTAATAAACATCACGCTAAAAGCGATGGTAGCCAAATGGATAAGTGACCAAGTGTGAGTTTTGGCAGCACCAATGTGGAGTTCACTTTGTGGTTTTTATATGTACTATTAGTCAAGTGACTTATCATCTGCTAATGTTGAAGGAAAAAATCGTAAGGAAACTCACATACTGTAGAAGAAATGTACTAAGTGTAGGCGCTACAATAGATCAGTAACTGGTAGAATAATAATAACACGGACATTTAGTCAAGCATTTTTGGTCCTATATCACCAGGCAGAGGATAATAATGAGCACAGCAGATGTACATTAATGATAAATTAACTTTACTTTTTTCTCCGATTGGGACGCGGGCAGCCCAACCGTTAACTCATTCATAATATTTCTAAAAGTAAACCCACCTGTCCAAAAGAACTGACACCCTTATCTGTCCGTCCACACCGGTGATAGTTGGATGTCTCTCTATTTTGTATTAGACAAGACTTGGTGAGCGCATAGAAGAGGTTGTGTTCTATTGTCTGATTGGAGTCTTCTTGGACGGCTAGACCTTGGTAGTTCCAGCCGAAGTACAGGATGTGGAGTAGAACACGACGGTTATGACATCTGGAAGATTTTTGTATGACAATATCAAATATACATGACAGACAGTATACAGAGACTGCTTGTGCAGTCAAGTCAAGTCACTAGAAACTGCCAAGCATTTATACCAGCAAAATATATAACTATTTTTTTTACGCAGTCTCATCTAGCGCAATGTAATCTAAGCTTGTGTAAGATAAAAAACTGATAATATACATTTCGAAAATCATACTTAATAATACATAGAAAAACACAAATATTTTTATGATCCGAAACTAATATTTAGTTTCGGAGTTTCAAGTCATAAAAATAGTTGTTCTAACCCGAGGATCGAAAAATATTGGTGAAAGAGTGGTCATTATTTGAAACTTTTAATATTATTTATTGAAAACACAAACTTACTTGGAAAAATCGAAAGGTTTCGGATTCTTTTTCTGTCTGCCTGATTCACTTTTATCGACATCAGAATTGTTTTTACTAATAATATTCTTTAATTGAAGATTATGAGCTTGCAACTGAATTATCTTTTCAATAAGTTCCTGAATAAATTTAAAAGATATGTTATGAACAAGCTTCGAATAGGTTAACTTTATTAATAAACGAATTTTATGACAGACAGACATAATACATTACATTTTTATCTAAATTTAATAATTCTTCTCTGCTTAAACTCTTGTTTTTCTTCTCTTTTACTGTAGGTTTCTCCATTGTAAGCGATTATTTTTAATAAATTTGATTGTTTATAAACTATCTTCTGCAGTCTTTTTGTCAGTTTGACAATTGAGAAAGTGACACTGTTGACAGTTTGAGACTATCTAATAAATAAGAATGGGTACCTGCGTTTTAGTATCAAGTTTTTTCACGGAACAGAAAAAAGAAAAGTTAATAAATAAATATAATATCCTTAATTATTTAGCTCACTGTATATTAATATTAAAGAATATTAATCTGTTTTAATAATTGTATCAGTGTATAGTGTGTTTATAACAGGAAAAAGAACTAATATTGAGTTTTTTTACTCATGATTTATTTTGACTAAAGTATTTCTATTTATAATTCCTCACAAGTCCGAATAGTAAACAAACGCATGCATAATTTGGAAACTTACCAAGGTACTCGGTACTCGTGTGAGTAACATAATAATGTAAGGTGTAAAAGTTCAACACAATAGGTAGGTACTCGTAGGTAGGTAGGTACTTACATACCTAGTCATCATCATCAGCAATCCATTACTGTAACACTACTGAGCTCGGGTCTTCTCTCCTCTCGTATCCAGAGAGCTGAGAGGTTTTAGCAGTATGAGAGTGCAGTTGCTGGAGTTGCGTCGCAACGTCAATTTCAATGCGTTTGTGGTGCAAGTACCGACGTGCTTGTTGCACCTTATAATGGACGAGACCTTTTGGCCGAAAGGTGTTGTGTTCCGCCGCTTCCGGGGCCAAGTACCACCTGACCGCACTACGAAGTACATTGTGAAGTAGATTTATAATTTTATGTATGTTAGTTTGTAAGGTATTTATCTATGGGAAATTGTTATCCTGATAATAAAAATTATTATTATTATTATTTAGCCCTTATTCCACAAACTGGCCATTACCTTATTTAAAGAAGTCGCGTAGGGTTTCTATATAACTTCACGCTGCGGCCAATAGGAGCTAAGCAGTGACCAAATAAACGGAAAACGAACGACGGGAGTCAAACCCCGCGGGACTTCTAGTTACTTTAAATTAGTTAATATCATTTTTATTTCATTCAATTCTAACATCAGGGTCTGTCTCAAGCCCAACCGCTAAGGTTTTTTATATTTTTTTTATTTATTACATAAAAGAAATTTTACATATTTTAATATAGTAGCAGACCATAAACCGTTAATAGGTTTGTCTGGAATGCTAGATACATTCTTTAGACTTATAACTAACAACAGAACAAGTAAGTATTAATATAAAAAAAGATAAAAGTTAAAAAAAAATATTTTTTATTAAATTAATTATACCTACAATAAACTATAAGCATACTTTTTACATATATTTTGCCTTGGTCAAAAACCTCTAGGGGTTTATCCGACCGTGGCGAGCCGCTTTATCCTTTGTACATTAAATTTAGAGGTAATAATGCTTACGTTTATACTTAAACTTTCTTTCATTCTCTCTATACAACACTTGTAACTCTTCTGGAAGCCCGTTTATGAAGAATGGTACCGAGTATTGAGTTACTCTTGTTCCGTAGAGATTGTTGTGTTTTGGTATTACCAACCTATTTTAAGCCTTCGTTGATTTTCACGGCATCGTGCTTAAATAATAAATTGCACAACCAAAATAAAGTTGTTGATACAAAAATAGCTGAGAGTAAATAATTAATTTAGGCCACGCCACCACTAGCACTCCACCGGATTTAGAAAACCTACTAATTATTGAGAAGGGTTATTGTGACCATAATCTTGTATTGTACCTAGTAGATTTTCTTTTCTTTGTCTGCATCGGTCTCAGAGCAATTAAAGAATGATTTCCATCGACCCCCGTATGTATCTCTACCTACCTCTTTGGAGAAATGGCCGTGATGCTATGTTATGTAAGAATTTAATCTACCACGGGCGTAGCTATAGCTTCATATGTTTTTCATAAGATCCGAGGGTTGAAAAGGGTAGGTACAAAGACAGCAATTTTTACTAATTTTTAGGTGTTAATGGAGGGGAATGGAGTGGGCTAGTCATATCTGCAGAAGGACCGATGGACGGTGGAGCAAGCGTGTCTTAGAGTGGAGACCGCGACTCGGGCAAGCGTAGAGTAGGACGCCTTACAGTTAGATGGACCGACGACCTAAAAAAGGTCACTGGGTCTGACTGGATGCGGAAGACGGAGGACAGAATGCTATGGCGCGTGTTAGGAGAGGCCTACGTCCAGCAGTGGACTGCAATAGGCTGAAATGATGATGATGATGAATGGAGGGGAGAATCCGTGTCGATCCGGATACATAGGACGCCCCTGCCCTCTTCTTTTCAACGACCATGTAATCTACTATTATTAATTTTAAAATCACTCATGTAGGGAACTACCATTACCCAAAAATTGTGTTTGAAAATTAAATCTCTAAGGTAAAATTAGGCATGTTGGGGTAGTAAAATCCTTGAAAACTAATACCTACATATTGGTCATGAATAATTAAGTTGGCGTTTCAATGTTTTGTTCAATTATACCCTTGAGAGATGTGAATAAAATTGCTTTGTACCTACTATGAATTTTACTTTTAATAAAAACTAGAAGATGCGCGGAGCTTCGCTCCCGTCGTTCTTTATTTGGGCACTGCTCTGCTCCTATTGTCCGTAGCGTGATGTTATATAGCCTATGTTACTCAGTGATTATGTAACTTTCCAACGGCAACTTGAAATCGGTCCAGTAGTTTTTAAGTTTATTCGTTACATACAAAAATATAATAATAAAAAAATAAAATATTAATCGTTCACATAACCCATGGTATCCATGAAGAAGATACACTATATTGGGCATGAACTCGTCAAATATTGACAGTATCGCGTCTCGCACGTCATCACATAATTAGGTACTTACTACGAGTTACGACTTACGACGTAACAGAATGATATCTGCAAATATAATACAAAAACACATGTTTGGGAATCGAGATAGACATATTTGTTAACTTAGTTAGTGGTATCTGGAATGACTTGCAATGATTGTCATTTCAACAAGCCATTCCCCTATCTGTCAAGAAATTTCTATAGACTAATATTAGAAGAATAACTATTACACGGAACTAACGTACCTAGCTGTCTGTGGAATGATGGATTATAAGCGCCTGTACCACTAGCAAATAACTTGACATATTTTTCACGTATGTTTTATATAAAATCTGTCAATCACTCTCAGGTAGTTTTTTTAGACACTTATTATTTGAAGGTGGTGAAACGGGCCCTCAATGTCATCACCTTATTTACACGTGACCTTATATTTAAGACTTAGTTCCCGGTTTTTGAGCCCTCAGAAGGGGTTACTTTTATGGGGAAAGTGGGATTAAGAATACATAATGTCATTACCTGGTCTAAACCCGTGGGTGTCGTAAAAAGGACATGACCTTATGCAGACAAGAGCACTGCGAGAAAATAAAAATTCAAAACAAACTCTATACTAACCCGTCTGGCCATGGCCAGCATATTTGAAAACTGGCCGAATGGGAACTTAGCTGATTGTACAAGAGCCTTTTTCCGTAAGGGGTAGGCAGAGGTGATCATCTCGACAGCTATGTTCATCATCATCATTTCAACCCATAAACGTCCCACTGCTGGGCACAGGTCTTCTCCGAAGAATGTGGAGGGAATTTAGCCTACTACGCCACGCTGCGCTGGCCAGACCGGTTGGTATGGGATTTGTTTCGAATTCCTTTTCTAGCAGTGCTCTTGTCTGCATAAGGTTACTTACTCCTTTAGTCGCTTTTTACGACACCCACGGGTTTAGACGAAAAAAAAAAAAGGTAATGACATTATGTATTCTTAATCCCCCTTTCCTCATCAAAGTCCCTTCTGACAGCTCAGAAACCGGGCACCAAGTCGAATAAAGACCTTTTTACCCGACACCCGACTGTCAAGACGGGTATTGTTTTTCGCGCGTATCTTGTATGTTTGTAAATTTCTTTATTCCCACGAATCTTCCAAACGGCTGGATGGAATTTGACAATAAGGGTATCGTTAGATTAGTCTAGAAAACCCAAGTGTCCTTAGATAGGTTTTAAGATTAAAAAGACTTAAACGGCGAAGCTTTTGACGCCAAATTGTAAGAAGTTCAATTTTTTTTTAACCAAACCAACCACAAAACACAATATTGATTAGAGTATCAAATGGAGATTACAAATATATACATATGTTATGTATTTCAATTTAATGAGGTATAATAAATATTACAATAATTTTACGGTCTTTTTAGTGCGTTGCTCTCTGTTGATTTTTTGCAGTCGGGTTATTAAATATTTTTAATTATCTATACTTGTTAACTAATCGTATTCTTTTACGAACAGTATTCGCTAATTCGTTTAATGATCAAGTAAACATTTGGTGAACAACAAAGAAACTAAACACCAGGTGCCGTATCTCAAACAATCGTTAAATTTGTAGTAGGTACCTAAACATAAGCAGGGAATGGATTACAATGGTTTATTATTAGATAGGTGAGTAACGAGACTGTCTGTGCTCTCATTATCTGCTTATCGTCATGCCTTATCCCCCGAAAGGGTAGGCAAAGGTCTATCACACTCACATTTTACCAGCTATTTACCGAATCATCATTTTTTCATCATCATTTCAACCACAAAACGTACCACTGCTGGGCGCGGGTCTCCTCCAAAGAATATGGAGGGAATTTAGCCTACTATACCACGATGGCCAGACGGGTTGGTACAGGGTTTGTTTTTTTTTTATTATTTAACTAGAAATATATTTAAATATAAGAAAGAAAGAAAGAAAATACATTTATTAACCACAATTGTGACACAAGTTGGACAAAAAAATATAGTGCCTACGTCACAAAAAGGAAAAATTATAAAAATAAAAATATAATCAGTTGCACCTACTGCATGGCACATCTGTGGGAATCTGGACTCTGCTCAGCATAATGCTGTGGCGCCATCAACTAACAGCTGCTGGACACTCAACAGCACTGATTTTCAGCAGAGCCCCGCATATATATAAGCATATACGTGTGGTACTCGGGGAATGCCGCGGTAAAGCTATTGAGTAGCATTTTTTATCAACTTATGCAATTTTAATATATGTTTATATTACAATTGCATAATATTTTATATACTTTCTCACAAACAGCTGCTTACGTATTCGTCCGATTTCGGAGCAGCTCGTCTCGTCCGTGCGAGCTTCGTAGATTTCGTAGAGTCTACAATCTACATACATACGTCTAGTCGCACGCACACAAACACCGTGCCGAAGTCTGCCGAACTGAAACGACAACAGACGATGCACGGCTTTCAACGCCGCCGCACCGCGCTGTGCCGGTCGGAGTGAGGGGTGTTAGGTTTATTTTCGTTACGGAATTTCTTGATTCGGTCGCCGCCCTCAAAGCCTGCTTAAAAAATCTTTCAGGGTTGAAATGATTCAGAAGGTTATTGTATATAAGTCTTATGACCGGGGCATGGCCTATAGGGAGCGGCAGCACTAAACGACAACTGCACCACTAGCGGATAGAAACGGAATCATATACAGATATAGTCCAAAGCAAAGAAATATATTCCAAATTTTAACGCTCCAGGTAACGAAAACATTAAGTTGATAGTGTCAGCTACGGGGCTGCCAAGGGGCTGTCAGTGGCAGCACCATAGATTATACACTATACGGAGGGGGCAGCACCATCGAAGCGCACGTTCCCTATGGCGCATAAACCTAATGTCGGGTATAATTAAATAACTCTTAGGGGTTGAAATGCGTGACACAATATTTTTTGTTATGTTTCATTCTCCATTTAAGTTCGTCATTATCGATACAGCCGATCTATTCAATAAATGATATTGTAACACCATTAAGTCACACGCGATACCAAAATAGTCGAAAGCAGGTGCTTTCTCGTAATAGCTATCGACTATAGTTCGTGCCTTGAGATAGGCAAAAAAATTTTGTTTCTATCAATTCGGGGTTTGGCATCGGTGGATGTGGTTTGGCCCCTAACTCAGCCCCTATTCTTTATAGCGAGATTTTATAAAGCCTTATAGCCTTCCTCGATAAAAGGGTATATCCATTACTAAAATAATATTTTAATTCGGACCAGCCCCTTGATTCTGAGCAGTTGGAATATTTTCGGCCGGAAATGTCAGGTTAATTAGAGTTAAAAAACATTATGTTAAAGAAATAGATAGTTGTAGGTCTGTTTTTAATTGTCTATACGATAGACATCTTTATAACATTAAATAACTTAGCCGTAAAAATAATTCGAAAAAGTTTACGATCCGGGAGCAATCCGACGAGTCAGAATCAGGGGGCTGTAGTTCCTTAGATAAGTGCGTTCAAACGAACAAACAAACTCTTCAGCTTTATAATATTGGTATAGAATATTTTTTTCACTTACAAAATACATTTGTTTTGGAAATAGAATAGATGGGAACATATACATAGCACCACGCCTTTCTCCCCAAAGGGGTGGGCAGAGGTGTTTCACACCCACATTTCGCCAGCTATGTTTGGTCCCATGAGCTTATTGTCATCAACCGGGAACATTTGTTTAGAAAACTCAGGGAAAATCTCACTACTGAAATTTCATGATAAAAAAAAAATTGAGTACAGTTTTGCCTCAGCCGGGCGTCGAACCCGGCATCACTCAATGCCTCATCGAGGTCAAACATTCAACTCAAAGTGCGCATCTAATGATTGTTTTCCTAAAAAACTAAACGAAAGATTATCTATTTTCGTAATGTCTGTATATTATGTATAGTGTATATTATATACATACGTATATCTATACATACACGTTCATTATAGCGTATGTCACTTGTCTAAGTGTATACATACATAGTGATGGGAATGACGTGTCACCAAATTACACGGTACTACATTATAGGGATGGGACACGGTGATATCGATAAATTTTATATTGTGGTTAACTATAATTTGATGAATTATGTAACATTATATAAATATACTCATTATAAGTGGCTGTTGTTTAAAAATAAAAAAAATTTAGGGTGATTATTATCTGAAAGTAATTTATCTATAATATGTATGTATTTAGAAAAATAATGTATTTAAATACTTAGTATATCAGTTGTTTAGTACCCATAACACAAGCAAATATAATTGCTTAATTTAGACTGAACTGGAAAGCGCTGTGTGATTGTGTGATATTCTATAAAAAAACCTCTTTTCTATAAACTATGATTATAAGAAGGAACTACTGATTCGAATTGAAAAAATGTTTTAGTTTTAGATAGTCCATTTATTGAGAAAGGTTGTATAATGTAGTTTGGCTGTAGTTCTGGTAGGTATAGCTGATGTCTATAGGCAGTTCATGAAATACTAATGAGGTTTTCCCAAGGGTTCAGTATTTGGTACAGGTTACAGTATGGGTTTCTCCAAAAAGTTTCTTAAGGGTCAGCAATGCGCTCGTGATGCCCCTGGTGTTGCAGGATCCATGAGCTAAGGCAAACGCTTACCGTTATGCGCAGTACGTATGTTTGACCGCACAAATCTACTAAAAGTACATAATTATCGGGTTTTCTATTACCCCTTCCACATTTGCTGTGCCCAACAGGGTGCTTAATGATGCCATGTAATATTATTATAATATATAATATTAATATTGACTGTCACCGTGGCGCTGTGGTTAAGGTGGTCGCCTCCCCACTACATCGCCGTGCTGGGTGACGTGGGTTCGATTCCCACACGAGACAAATATTTGTGTGATTCATAGATATTTGTTTCTAGTCTGGGTGTACTTTGTGTCCGTTAGTTTCATGTTTGTAAAGCTCCCCGCGACACAGGGCTTGTTCCCTAGTGCGGGCGTTGTCTTTTAAAAAAATATATATCATAATATCACCAATATCGTCTAAAAGGGCAAGGTTTCAGCGATCATTCCACATAACGTGCCAACCCTGGGATGAACTTCCTGCAGCGGTGTTTCTTGAGCGCTATGACATATCCTTATTCAAACGAAATTTAAAGAGAGCTATCCTCTCTAGGTAGGCAGCGGCTTGGCTGTGCCCCTGACATTGCTAACGCCCATGAGCGGCGGTAACCACTTACCATCAGGTGGGCCGCCTGCTCGTCTGCCACTTCAGGCAATAAAAAATTATATATTAAAACACCTAATTGTAAAACATTGAATATTGAAACAGTAAACATCTCAATTGAATGAAAAACTTAAATCACAATACATTAAGTTTTAAATTCATCTATGAAATATAATTGCTTACACGGTCGCTCATGCATGAAAAGTTAATGGATATAGAAAGAGCTAAAACTAGGTGTTTGGATTGGAGCTATTCGCGTTCTGTGGTCTCTATCTATCCCACGAGACCTGGCGTGATAATATCCATAATGACCTTATATGCAATAACGAAACTAAAACACAGTTTTCTCGAGACGAAAACATAACACTTTTATCGCATACAAGAAATCGATTCGTTTCAAATTACTACAGATTTTTTATACCAACTTCTAGTACTATTTCTACTTACGATATAGAAAATAGCCGCAGGACAATATATTTGGGCACAGCAATTTTAAACCTGTGTCAATTGCGTTAAGGTAGAAATTGAGACGTAATAGTATTCTTTTATCGCCTTTTCCTATTGATTTTTCCTATTGTATGTACATTTAATTAAAGGTTTTCATTTATTGAATATCGGTCAATTGTTTCTTTAGATTATTATGAAATATTACGTTGATTTCTAGTAGCTATGTTAAATAATGTTTTAGTTAATAGAAGTTCTTGAGTTTTAAATCGCAATTGTAATCAAATGTTTGGAATACATGTATATATAAATATGCAGGTATAAGCATAGATATATTTAAGATCTACCAACAGTGTCCCTCCAACGGCTGATATAATGACAATGATTTTAGAATGTGTCCTGTTTCTCTGAACCACCCTGCATTACGTGATTTCACGTGGTAGATAAACTTAAAAGATGCGTGTAGTGACCCCATCTCAACCCTTGTGTGTTGTAAAAGGCGACTAAGAGAGTAGGTTACTCTGGTGCAGACAAGAGCACTGCCAGAAAAGGAAAATTCGGAGGAAAAAACAAACCCTATACTAACCCGTCTGACCTGCGTGGTATAATAGGCTTAATTCCATCCACATTCTTCGAAGGAGACCCGTGCCCAGCAGTGGGACGTTTATGGGTGAAATAATGATGATAATAAACTATAAATACCCCAAAAAATGAGAGTCTATTATCTCTTCATCATAAACAATATTATCTACGAATCAATTCTAACTCTCGGATTATAGATAAATCGTGTTTGTAACTTTTATCTAATCAATCAACTAAGTGGATTACTTCACATCTCTATTTATCATATTAAGCATGAGTAACTTCCTTTTGTTAAATAACATGTCCATAGTATCACGCTTTCCTCCGAGAAAGGATAGGCAAAGTCACATTATATCCTCATAATGCAATGTTTAGTCTTATATTCATAAAATAGGACGAGCCTATTGCCATTAAATGTTGGCAATACATAAGGATTTCAAAACAAAATTAAGAAGTTTCAACTTCTCATACTCATATGAAGACGGCATTTTGAAAATAAAAATATGTAATGATCTAACTTAACCTGGCAGGTTTTTGTGATGCAGTTCTGCCAGCCCCTTCGGAGGCAAAGGTGTCTTAATTTTTCATTAATAAAGAAATAAATGATAAAAAATCAGATTTTTATCGATATATTTTCTTTTATACACATCACTAACCATTTACCTTGTCATTCAGTCAGCCATCTTGGATAGTTTATTTGAAAATCGAATGCCGGCGGAAGCGCGCGATTCCGACATGCCGCTGTTTTCGTGAATAATTACTTATTATTTTTTAATAAAAGCATTTATTATTAACAATAAATTCATTGTGATATTATTGTCGACATTAGTGTAGTGTTGTGCTATCCATGGACTGTTATTTATAGAGGTGAGTTTGATTTTTAACCAACTTCAAAAAAGAAGGTTCTCAATTAGATTGTATTTTTATTTGTTGAAAATCGATTGATGTGCTCGGTCAAGCGTTGGCGTGCGGTCATTTTCTGGATGGGTGGCGGTGTGAAATATCATCACGCTTTGAAGTGGATTGTTATGTTTTGTATATTTATATTAGAAAGTGTAAAAATAAAAAAAGTGTAGAACAAGTCAAGTAACTTCGCGCTTTTAACTCCCGAAGGGGTAGGCAGAGGCACCCTAATTTTGCCAGTTATTTAAGTTTCCAATTCTCAGTCTTCTTCTTCTAAGTGAGCTTCAAGCAGACCCTGGAGTTGGAATTTATCAAGTCGCCCATAAGGCTTCCAAATTGATTTAACGACTACCAAATTAAGTGATAACCGAGAGTAACGGCTTTACGTGCCTTCCGAAGCACGGAGACGCTTGAAAATGAAAATCCCACAAACGGTCACCCATCATGTACTGACCTTACCGAACATTACTTAACCCTGATGATCTTATCGAATATCTCAGTACGACAATGCAACGAGCAGTATCGCGGCCCTTTATGATAAAACAGAAGTCGCGCGTCATTCTTTATTTGGCCAGCTTAGCTCCTATTGGCCATAGCGTGGTGTTTATAGTCTGTTACTCAGTGATAATGTAGCTTTATAACAGCAAAAGATTTTTTGTAATTTGTCCAGTAGTTTTTAAGTTTATTAGTTACATACAAATATACATATATTTCCTCTTTATAATATTAGTTTAAATAGAAGTACATGATATAGGTAAAAATAAAAATATAATGTATTTGATTTCCGTAATACAATGATCATAGCATAAATACTAGAAGTGGCGCGGGGCTTCACTCCCGTCGTTCTTTATTTGGCCACTGCTCAGCTCCTATTAGCCGTAGCGTGATGTTATGTAGCCTTCGACTTTCCTCGATAAATGGGCTATCCATATCTATAGTTTTTTAAGTCGGTCCTGAGATTCTAGCGTTCAAACAAACAAACAAACTTTTTAGCTTAATAATATTAGTATGTATAGATATGTATGTCTGACTGGCCTGTTGGTCTAGTGGTTAGTGACCCTGACTGCTAAACCGGAGGTCGTGGGTTCGATCACACCAGGACAAATCTTTGTGTGATGAGCATAAAGGTTTGTTCTGTGTCTGGGTGTAATTTATCTATAATATGTATGTATTTACAAAAAAAAAATGTATTTAAGTAGTATATCAGTTGTTTAGTACCCATAACACAAGCAAATATAATTGCTTACTTTGGGACTAGATAGCGCTGTGTGAATGTGGTAGAATATTATTATTATAGATTCTGGTATAGCACAGAGGCTACGTTTCAACGACATACGCGGGCGGAGCTGCGGGCAGAAGTTAGTGTATTAAATAACAAACATGTCCTTCTTCAAACGAGGTTTAAAGAGAGCTATCCTCTCAAGGTAGGCAGCGGCCTGGCTGTGCCCCTGGCATTGCTAATGTCCATGAGCGGCGGTAACCACTTACCATCAGGTGGGCCGTCTGCTCGTCTGCCACTACAGGCAATAAAAAAAAAAAACAACAATATAGTTTTCCATATTTTTTACTACAAATTTTAATAACGTTCTTGTGTAAAGATAATTATTATTAGTGGCTACAAAAAAATAACCCACGTGTCAAGGCTCTTCTGCTTTTTCTTGCTAAAGTTTTTTTTTTGTGATTTTTTACGCAATTAATGTCAAATTTGCGCAATAACATACTAAATAATTTCCTTAATCAACTATTTATTTTAAAGTACAATCAGTTATGAAGTTTTTAACAATGGAAATTGAAAGGCAATTCCACATACGGAAGAAATTAGGGCCATGTCCAGTGGGCATCATTGGGCTGATATGATGATTCCACTAATGGCACCTGTGAAAAATATAAATATTTATTTTTATTATTTTACTACCAAATCTAGTACGAAACACCTATTCCTTCCTGTGTTTACGTATTTGCCAGAGCTTTGTTAGTACTCCAAAGACTTCTTTTTTTGCGAATTTCTGCTTCATTTGTACCATCTCTGCTGCTATACCGGACGTGGGAATCTCGCATGTTCATTTGGATTGATATTTTTACTGAAAATCATAGATCACTTACTTTCACAAAATCTCATTTATCTCTTATCTGAGATGAGAGAGACAAGAGTCCAAAAATTTCAAGAAGCATTTTATAATATGCCAGCTAATAATTAACATAATTTTCATCTCTTTACACTTTGGGCCCAAACATGTATGGTAAGGTATCAGTCTCCTTTCATCTATCAACATACATACATATAGATCACGCCTATTTCCCAACAGAGGGGTAGGCAGAGACTATTTCCTTCCACTTGCTACGATTCTGACATATATCTTTGGCTTCAACATTCATCAGTCTTTTCATCCATTCTCGCCGGTTGAGGGTACTCCTGATCTGTCCCTTCTTTACAACCTCACCTATTTGGTCATGGCACGTTCTTCTAGGTCTTTCCCTTCCAACGTTTCCTTTCACATTCGCCTCATATATTTGTTTTGTCACTTCAGTCATTCTCTCGACATGTCCTAACCAGCTTAACATTCCTTTCTTTATTCATCGATATAAATCGAGTAGTTTTCGATTAAAAGGCCTGTTACACACGACGGACGGACATGACGAAACTATAAGGATTCTATTTATGCCATTTTGGCTACGGAACCCTAAAAAGGATAATTATAATCATGAGACTTCCTAAACTATTGTTTTCAAACAATGTAAATTTCTTATCTATTATGTAAATTTCTTATCTATTTCATAAGACAATCATCTCAAAATAATTTGTCAAAACAACTTGCCCGAGGCGTCGTTCTTTGTTTGGCCTCTGCTCAGCTCCTATTGGCTATAGCGTGATGTTATAAGCCAATAGCATTTTCAACCAAACAAACTCTTCAGCTTCTGCAAACTACAATTCTATTGAAATGAAATGAAATCTCGTTTATTAATCTAGGTTACAAAGTAACACTTATGAAAGTCACAAATTAAAAATGCAACAGGTTATCCGAAAAGTAGTGTCAGCAAATTTGCCTACGACCAGTTCGCTGACGGGGTGGAGCTATGAAAAGAACTGGCAAGAAACTCACGCCACTCTTTTTAAAATAATTTAATACTGTTTATGCTAACCATAAGGTTACAGTTCAGATACCTGTAACTGAAGCCACTGTATGAGTAGTTCGCCGTTTGACACCACGTGTTATTGACACCACGGTGTCAATCGCACAAGGACATTTTTAGATTGGCTGTTTGGGACCAGGGTGTCAATCGACGAATGTCTTGTTTGTCTTCAATCTACACCAAGGTTTGTAACAGCGTAGGACTCTTTTTGGTATTGTTGATAAGGACATTTTATTATTATACTGGACTAAATCACCATGGTGTGAAACAAATAATGCAAAAAAGATATTAGTCGTTTTACACCAATTGGTACAATGTTACAAAATTAATATGAAACTGGTCCTAAACAGCGCATTCACAGAACGTCCTTGTGCGATTGACACCGTGGTGTCAAACGGTGAAGTACAGCTTCAGTTTACAGGTTTTAGTACTGTTGTTTTTTTATAAGAGAAGGAAAATTCAAAACAAACCCTATACCAACCCGTCTGTCCAGCGTGGTATAGTAAGCTAAATTCTCTCCACGATCTTTGGAGGAGACCCGTGCCCAACAGTGGGACGTTTGTAGGTTGAATTGATGAATACGAAAAACATTTACTAAGTAAATAAAAAAATGTAGTTTAACACTTGAATACACATAATTATAAAGACTTATGTAGAAAATATCATATATATTATATAAAGCATTAATAAATATTATAAGAACATAACAAACATCACGCCATTTTCTCTGAAGGGGTAGGCAGAAGTGTATCACACCCAAATTTCGCCTAGCTATGTTTGGTCCCATGAAATAGTGAGCGAATGTATTGCTATCAACAGGGTACACTTTCAAGATATATCCGAACTGGAAATCATCCTCAGGTACTCAGGCTCCTTTAATCAGCAGTCTTAAATACGCTCCATTGAGACATGATATAAATCTAAATTCGTCATTTCAACCCATTAACGTCCCACTGCTGTCCACACAAGAGTACTGAAACCTGTAAATTTGAAACTACTTCGCCGTTTGACACCACGAGTTATTGGCACCACGGTGTCAATCGCACAAGGACGTTCTTTGAATGCGCTGTTTAGGACCATTTTCACATTAATTTTGTAACATTGTACCAATTAGACTGGCCTGTTGGTCTAGTGGTTAGTGACCCTGACTGCTAAGCTGGAGGTCGTGGGTTCGATCCCCACCCAGGACAAATCTTTGTGTGATGAGCATAAAGGTTTGTTCTGTGTCTGGGTGTAATTTATCTATATGTATGTATTTACAAAAAAAAATATTTAAGTAGTATATCAGTTGTTTAGTACCCATAACACAAGCAAATATAATTGCTTACTTTGGAACTAGATGGCGCTGTGTGAATGTGGTAGAATATTATATTATAAAAAAAAAATTGGTGTAAAACGACTAATATCTTTTTTTGCATTAGGTATTCCTTTCACGCCATGGTGATTTGGTCCAGTATAATAATAAAATGTCCTTATCAACAATACCAAAAAGAGTCCTACGCTGTTACAAACCTTGGAGTAGATCGAAGACAAACAAGAAATTCGTCGATTGACACCATGGTCCTTCCTTTTCTTACAGTGCTCTTGTCTGCATTAGGTTACCTACTCCCATAGTCGCCTTTTACGACACCCACGGGTTGAGATGGGGTAGTGACATTATGTATTCTTAATCCGTCACTACACGGATGATAAATCTAAATTAATATCTATTAAGTAAATATTGGAAGTCGTGCGGGGCTTCGCTCCTATCGTTCTTTGTTTAGCCACTGCTTAGCTTATATTGGCTGTTGCGTAATGTTATATAGCTCATAGCCTTCCTCGATAAACACGCTATCCAACACTAAAAGATTTTTTTTGACATTCTGCTTAATTTTATGTTTAAAATCTTATTTCTCATTTAAAAAGGTGTGCAACGTAAACTGCTTTTCAAAAACCGCAGAACAGCTTTCCCTGTAGTAAAAAACCTTGGTTAAAAACAACAATAGGTCCATGTCGTCAATTCTCATCGAACTACATGATGCTAGACAGTTCGCGTGACCACACACGGCCAGTGACCGGTATATTGTGAGCCTTCAGTAATTGCTTGTACATTTCAATATATTAATAGTACATGTCACATGCTTAATGGAATAATGACTTTGATTTAACTAAAAACAAACGGCTAAGTTAGGCTGAAGGTTCCGTACGATTATGCAATTCCATTTTATTTATTTTTTAGGTTTCCTTTCCTCAAAAAGAAAAAACGGGAACCCTTAAGATCATTCCGTTGACCGTCTGTCTGTTTGTCTGTCTGTCTAGAATTTAATTATTTTTGACATGGCAGTTGTGTTTATATTGAACCTTTTTGTAGTTGGGTTTTTTATTTTTACTAGCTTATGTTATTCCTAAGGATGCAGGAATTGTAATGTTACCTCATACATCTAAATCGGTTCAGCAGTTTAGATGATTGTGGAATAACGCACATACATAGGGTTGAATAGTCCATTTATCGAGGAAGGCTGTAGGCTAAATAACATCACGCTACGGCTAGTAGGAGCTGAGTAGAAGCTAAATAAAGATTCTCATGAGCCAAGCCCCGGACAACAGTTAGTAACTATTAAATTTCTTACTCCATACTTTATTATGGACTAGCTTCCGCCCGCTGCTTCGCCCGCGTCGTATGTATTTTATACCTATAAACCTATTGAATCAAATCGTTGCATAGTGTTAAAGATTTAAGCATACATAGGGACGGACAGACAAATAATAATAATAATATAATATTTTCACCACATTCACGCAGCGCCATCTAGTCCCAAATTAAGCAATTAAATTTGTTTGTGTTATGGGTACTAAACAACTGATATACTACTTAAATACATTTTTTTTTAATACATACATATTGTAGTTACATAAATTACACCCAGACACAGACAGCGACAACGACTTTGTTTTATAGGTACTATGTAGTGATTATGTTTTCTTGAGTGGAGATCGCGACTTGGCAAGCGTAGAGTAGCTCTCCAGCTAGATGGATGGCCTAAAATGGTCGCTGGGTCTGACTGGTTGCGGAAGGCCAAGGACCGAATGTTACCTATGGCGCGAGTTAGGAGAGGCTTACGTCCAGCAGTGGATTGCAATAGGTTGAAATGATGCTGATGATATTTTCTAAAGAACAATCTTCACATTTTTTCGTAGTAGATAACAATTAACAATATAATATTCATTGTAAGAAATCCTCAGGCTTCTACGCGAATTTAATTCCCACGGTCAAATGTCTTGAGTTTTTTGAACACATTGAAGAATGAGTAAACAGTTAAACACGTATTTCTGCAAACATGGCTGAAGAGATTGTTTGTTTAGTTGCGATAATCTCAGAAACTGGTCCGATTTGAAAAATTCTTACAATGTTGGGTAGCTTTATCCAATGATATTTAACTACAATATCATTGGCTTTATCGATTAAGGCTATAGCTTATTTAAAATCACGGTGCAGCCAATAGGAGCTGAGTAGTGGCCAAATAAAGAAGGACGGGAGCGAAGCCCTGCGCGACTTCTAATCTTGTTATCTATAGTAATATTGTACAGCTAAAGAGTTTGTTTGTTTGAACGCTAGAATCTCAGGAACTACTGATCCGATTTGAAAAATTATTTGAGTGTCAGATAGCCCATTTATCGAGGAAGGTTATAGGTTATATAATACCACGCTACTGCCAATAGGAGCTGAGCAGTGGCCAAATAAAGAAGGACAGGAGCGAAGCCCTGTGTGACTTCGAAACTTGTATAAAAAACATACACAAAACACAATCAGTTTGTTAAATTTTACGCTTACGCATGCGTAACAAAGTCTTCTGAGCCGTGGTACGATTGCAAAATGTAATATTAACAGTGGAAAACAGACGTAAGTAAGGAATTGCTACCTTGTTTATTAAACTTTATTGTAATAACGCATAAGACTGAAATTGCCAGCCAGACAAATCGTAGTGACGAGGCGAACCAATTACAATGGTGACAGTCTAAAATGATTACTTATTTAAATCTAACTGTGATGCACTTCTGCCTACTCCTTCGGGACAAAGGCGTGAAGTTACGATACTCTGTCATTTGGCTTCCCTCACCGTATAATCAATACTTACCTACTAATTAATTAACACGGAAAATTCCCATAGGGACAATGCTGACCTATTTTCCACGACCTCTTTATTAAATTAATGTACTTGGGCGCAGTTTAGTAAAAAACTAATCCAATTTATTATATTGACGAAAACAACAGTATTTATATCCATGAAACTTGGATGCAAATCCTTACATAGTATCCTTATCCTTTAAAATAATCCCAAAATGTAGCATCACAGTGTTAGACCCACAAATTTATAGAAACCAATCAAATTCCAGCATATTATTCCAAAAGGTCTCGGACGAAAAAGTACTCAAAATTATAGGCAACCTAAAATCTAACAAATCGCCTGGACTGGACGGTATAGCAATATCTGACATTAAAAGGGTTAAAAATGGTATATACCCGCACGTCACCGCCGGAGCTGAGCTCCGGCAGAGAGGGGGCCCGTAGCGGGCCATCGTCGCTGTGGTCGCGGACGAATGTTCCTGCGCTCCCGTGACCACAGCAGAGCGCGACGAGAGGAACACCTTGGGGTTTTAGTGGGTGCGAGCCCCACATAACCCCTCGGTTCTTTCCCCAAGACCGAGGGGTATGCGTCAGGCATTTCCACAAGTAAAAAAAAAAAAAAAAGATATATCGGTCGCAATTGCAAACTTAATTAACTGTAGTGTAACAACTGGGATGTACAGCTATCCTGACAGTTTAAAAATTGGTTGTGTTAGACTTTACTTACATAGTATTGACTGTCACCGTGGCGCAGTGGTTAAGGTGGTTGCCTCGCCACTACATCGCTGTGCTGGGTGACGTGGGTTCGATTCCCACACGAGACAAATATTTGTGTGATTCATAGATATTTGTTTCGAGTCTGGGTGTATTTTGTGTCCGTTATTTGCATGTTTGTAAAGCTCCCCGCGACACAGGGCTTGTTCCCTAGTGCGGGTGTTGTAAAAAAAAAAATATATCTTCTATATCTTTATCTTCTTATCTTATCGTGTGGGCTTGAGGTACAAGATCCTGGTGTTGGAATTTATCAAGTCGCCCTGAAGGCTTCCAACTTGACTTAACGACTACCACATTAAGTGATAACCGAAACCAGCGGCTTTACGTGCCTTTCGAAACACGGAGACGCTCGAGAATGAAATTGCCACAAACGGTCACCCATCATGGACTGACCTTGCCGAGTGTTGCTTAACCTCGATGATCGTAACGCACATCTCAGTACCACAACGCTACAAACGCCTTACTAGTATAAAACAAGTCCTCCGTACATATACCAAAATAATATTTTTTTCAATTTTTGTCTGTCTGTCTGTTTGTTACGGCTAATCTCTGGAACGGCTGGACCGATTTCGACGGGACTTTCACTGACGGATAGCTAATGTCACAAGGAGTAACTTAGGTTACTTCGGTTTAGAAAAATTAAAAATTAAAACTCCATGAATGCGGGATTAGTTGTCCACGCGAACAAAGTCGCGGGCACAGAAATAAAGAAAATAGTTTTATTTTCATACTTAATTTACATAGTACAGCACAAACATAAACTATAAATAAGACCTTTGTGAGTCTGAAAAACAACAACAGCTGATACTTAAATAAAGTTATCACAATTTGTTAGTTAAATAATACTTTTTAATCTGTTTTAAGTTTCGCAAAATTTTTATCATACATACGTATTTGTTTAATTTAAAATATAGTTGAACGTAACCTTTCTCTATCATTAAACAAATATAATAAGCCCGATGATATTGAATAAAACCTTTTTCATACTTTATTTACTTTAATAATAAAATGGCGTTGATAGCCTTGTCTTTTGCGCTTATCTATTTTATAAAAGTAATTTGTAGCAAGCCATTAATGTCCTACTGCTGGGCTCGGGTCTCCTCTCCTCTATTTAGAGAGCTAAGAGGGTTTAGATCATAATACACACACGCTGGCCTAATGCGGGCTGGTGGATCAGACATACTCATAGAATTTCTTCTAGAGTATATGGGTTTCCTCACGATGTTTTCCTTAACCGTTAGCAGATGGTAAGTCACTTGACTAGTACATATAAATTCCGAAAAGAGAAATACTCATTGGTACTGCCGCGCCGGTTGAAATCATCATCATCATTTCAACCCATAAACGTCCGACTGCTGGGCCGCCAAAGAATGTAGATGCAATTTAGCCTATTATACCACGCTGGCCAAGTGGATTGGTAGTGTACTACTCGCTCGCTCCGTCATGGAACAAGCCTCGTGTCGCGGGGAATTTTACAAATATTCTTTTCAAACATAAGACTATACATTTATAGTAAAACCCGTCTATTATTAATTTCCTTTTTCTACAAAATTCTTGTTCTGTGACGCATGCAGTTATGAATGAAAATATACTACTAAATCATTCAATCGCGAGCGTAACTCTGACGTAGAAACTTACGTCATTCGTTCACCGTTCGAAAGGATTCATTCACACATTAATATACTTAAAATAGAATTAATAATTTAATTGTATTTGTATAAACATTTCACATAGATAATGACTTTTAAAAGTACAACAATGATACTGTCTAATTATATATTTGTCATTCTTACAACAAGTTGGTATACGTAATCACGTAACAGAACTTTTAAATTAAAATTAAGAAATACAGAACAAAAACTCTCCGAATGAACTTAGACAAAACCTCATCAAAAAGATACTTAATATTCAATGAACACTGTATTCCGGGACCAATAACCGTACATAACAACTATCTCGAAGTTGGTCAGGTATATGTTTACCTCGGAAGAGTTCTGCAAATGGGTAAAAACAACTTCGAGAAAGAAACCAACAGAAGAATACAGGTATGGGCAGCGTTTGAGAAATCACGTTGTCATCAATCAATCAATCATTATTTATTTGCGAACATGGGTAGATTACATTGGTATTTTTACGTTAATTAATGTTTTGCTCCTCCTTGCTCCACCTTGGCCATGCAAATATTACGGACAGTAGTCAAATATAAAGTATATAAAGAAAAAAAAAATATTGTAAATTAAAATGCCTGACGCATACCCCTCGTTCTTGAGGAAAGAACCGTGGGGGTATGTGGGGCTCGCACCCACTAAAACCCCAAGGTGTTCCGTCCGTTCGTCGCGCTCTGCTGTGGTCACGGGAGCGCAGGAACATTCGTTCGCGACACGTCAGTTATACCTACCACAAATCTAAAGGCGAAGGTATACATACACCGTGATGACATACGGTCCCGAAACTTGGATACTCACAGTTGGCCTGGTCCACCGGTTTAAAGTCACTCAACGAGCTAAGGAAAGGGCTATACTCGGAATTTCTCTGAAGGATCGAATCCAGAACGAAGTGATTTGACAGAGAACCAAAGTTGTTGACATAGCCCACCGTATAAGCAAGCTGAAGTGCCAGTGGGCAGGCCACATCATTCGTGAAACGTAGAACCGACAAACTGAGGAAAACAGGTTTTTGAGTGGAGACCACGTTTCGGCAAGCGTAGTGTAGGACGCCATTAGACTAGATGTAGTAACGGTGGCAGGGTGGCAGGCAAGCGCTGGATGAGAGTACCCGCAAATCGTGATCAATGGCGTGCAATTGGAGGGGCCTATGTTCAGTGGTGGACTAATACAGGCTGATGATCATGATTACTTTGTCAACTAACTCCTTCTGACGCGTGCAGTTAAGAATGAACGAGACTACTAAATCATTCATTCTCGAGTGTCACTATGTCGTAGTAACTGACGTCATCCGCTCACCGTTCATTCACACATTATTTTACTCAAAATAGATATCACGGATAATTTAGTTTAATTAGTTTAGGTACGGATTTTCATATTTTAAAAACATGTTTACAAGGTATTTTTGTGCCATCTAAAAGTACTAGAGTGCCAATGAATTCAAACTCTTCCGGGTTCAACACCCTAGTAGAGCAAAAATGGTGTTGAATTTTTTTGTCACGAAATTCTTAGTGTATTACTTATTCTTTGGTGTCAGTCTGGATTTTTTTTAATAGACTAAAAAGTGTACATTGTGCTGCACCTCTGCAGCTGCTTACCCCATTGGGGCAAATAGCTTGATCATTAAATTTTTAGAAACTTAATTGGTGATATTGCTAGCATTGTTGTTTCTTTTCCTATTGTAATTATAGTACTGTATGTTTCTTATACCACAATAAATAAATAATTACAACCCATAAATTAAGGTCCCACTGCTGGGCACGGGTCTCCTCCAAACATTTTGAAGTCAATTTAGCCTACTATACCACGCTGGCCAGACGGGTTGGTATAGGGTTTTATTTCTAATTTCCCTTTTCTCACAGCTCTAGTGCTCTTGTTACTATAACTTAGTCCCTTAGTCGCCTTGTACAACACTCACGGGTTGAAATAGTGACATTATGTATTCTTAACCCGTCACTGCACGGAATAAATAGCTTGTTGCGAAGTTCAAATTACTATGTGACCTTTTCATAATCTCAACTTAATATACAAAAAAACTCATATGTCATACTAAGAATTCATTAATATTCGTAATATATGTATGTTATAACCTCCAAAGAATATAAAGTTTATAAGAATATTATTATTCCTATCATATACTTCATTAAGCATACATAGGGATATAGGGACAGAGAAAGCGACTTTGTTTTATACTATGTAGTGACTAGCTTCCGCCCGCTGCTTCGCCCGCGTGGTATGTATTTAATACCCATAAACCTTCCTCTTGAATCACTCTATCTATTAAAAAAAACCGCTTCAAAATCCGTTGCGTAGTTTTAAAGATAATAAGATGAATAATTTTGCAATAAATCGTCTGCGAGTGTTTTTTTAAACATAGTTTCTCTGGTTCTTATAAATTCATTCCGACCGGGCGGCGGCAGTACCAATGTGGATTTCACTTTGTGGAATTTATAATGTAGGTACTATTCATAATAATTAATATAATAATTATATTCTACCACATTCATAGTCTTTGAAGGGAGTCAAGTGGGTCGAGCTGGTACTTGGGACCTCCCGCCCAGAGGTGAGAGCAGTACTCCAAATGCGGCCGAACCTGTGCTTTATACAGCACAAGCCGCTGTTTGGGTTTGAAGTACTGCTTCGCCCTGTTCAGGACACCCAGTTTTTTGCTCGCCAATTTGGCTTTGTCCTCCAAATGACTCCCAAACTGGACTTCGTTCGAAATCTCAACGTCGAGGATCCCAATACTTTCGGACATCGGGAGAGATACTCCTTCAAACTGAGGCGTTCAATAAATGCGTCCTTCTTCGCAGTGAATGCGCATACTTGTGTCTTCGAGGGGTTGAATTGAACCAAGTTCTTCACACCCCATTCAGAGGCTCGCCCTAGATAAGCCTCGACTTCAGACACAAGTATTGACCGTTTCTATTGTATTGTGACCGGAGGGATATTCTGGTGGCCGGTATATCACGCGTCACCCGTACTGTCATCTGCATAGCAATGCATGCCGTCTATAGACAACATGTCATTGATATGCAGAATGAACAGCGTTGGGGAGAGCACCGAACCTTCTGGAACACCAGCATTGATGGGCTTTCGTATAATGGTAGCTTCGATAGAAGGGCTCTATAATATAATATAATATAATAATAATATTCTACCACATTCACACAGCGCCATCTAGTCCCACAGTAAGCAATTATATTTGCTTGTGTTATGGGTACTAAACAACTGATATACTACTTAAATACATTTTTTTTTGTAAATACATACATATTATAGATAAATTACACCCAGACACAGAACAAACCTTTATGTTCATCACACAAAGATTTGTCCTGGTTGGGGATCGAACCCACGACCTCCGGCTTAGCAGTCAGGGTCACTAACCACTAGACCAACAGGCCAGTCATGTCAGTCTATGCCAGACCCTGTCAAACGCCTTCGCGATAGATGTTAATAATGTAATACAAAATTATGATCAAATACGCAAAATTGCAGGATTGTTATACAATTTATAACAATCTACTGCAATTTTGCGTAAAATATTTTAAATAAAAAAATAAATCATAGATTAAAATAAAATTTATTCAATAAAATACCTACAGTTAAATTGTTTTACATAGTTCGATGAAAAAGAGAAAAAAAAAAGTATAAATGAAATTCCCCTGGGATTGACCTCTTTGCTTCTAGTGAGCTTTTCGGCTTACTACCTAAATAACAATAATTTTACTTTCATAACCTATAATTTTTTTCTATATTTCAAAGCAATCGTTTGATTATAAGGTCACAAATGGTATAGTCTCACGGCGCACTATGAATTATAGATGTTGTATCGATTTTACTGACATGACCAGTTGTAGGTCATTTAAGTACCAACAGCCGTGCAAAGCATCTAAAAATAATACACACTTATTGACGAGAAAATTCTAAGTATGGCCTTTTTATCACAGTTTTATTTATAGTGCGTCTATTATATAATCTGTGGTGCGAGTGTCTCGGTGTAGCGGTAGTGTATTCGGTTGTAATTTCTGATGTCTTGGGTTCTACCCCTAGAAATCACGCGGGGCTTCGCTCCCGTCGCTTTTATTGGGCCACTGCTCAGCTCCTATTCGCTGTAGCGTGATGTTATAAAGCCTATACCTTCCTCGATAAATGGGCTATCCAACACTAAAAGAATTTTTCAAATCGGACCAGTAGTTCTTGAGATTAGCGTGTTCAAACAAACAAACAAACTTCATATATAATATTAGTATAGATTTGAAAATGTTTTTTTTGAAGTTTGGGTCCACGGCTCTATCTAAACAATTTTTGTACTTATACGTTTCTGGATTTCTACCTGAATTATTTTCTAGTTTCGTACTTTTGTAAACTTATTCTATAATATTTATGTATTACATATAAAAATACCTTATATATTACTAGCTTCCGGTTATGACAGTAAAAAGTAACACAATTTTGGTATTTTAATCGAATAGCTTATCGTGAAAAGCCTTTGAAAACCATTCTGTTTCCCACAGGTATTAAAACATGGAAGATGGCCACGCCCAAGAGCTACCAATCAAAAAAGTTACAGCCGTTTACGACGAACGGGCACCAAAAAGATTGGACGAATTGGACAAACTTAGCCAAAATCTTGAGAATCTCAGCAAAAAAGTGGGGAAGACAGTTGGACAAACGTTGGCGAAGGTTGGCCATAATAGTCTACTTGATAGCATAAGTTATGAGAGTGAGAGATTGAGGAGTCACAGTGAACATTCTTCTAGAAGAAACAGCGATGATGGGGGAAGAGCGAAGAAGGAAGGATTTAGAAATGGTAAGTTAATATAAGAAAGAAAAGGAAAAGAAAGTTTTTTTCTAGAAAATCTACTAACTAACTACTAAACAACTGATATACTACCTAAATATATTTTTTTTTTGTAAATACATACATATTATAATACATTACACCCAGACATAGAAAAACCTTCATGTTCATCACACAAAGATTTGTCCTGGGTGGGGATCGAACCAACGACCTCCGGCATAGCAGTCAGGGTCACTAACCACTAGACCAACAGGCCAGTCAAAATAGAAAAATAACAACAAATAGGGGTTGAGAAAATTGGTGGGGAGAGAGAGGAATAATCCAAAAAAACGTAAACATTTCTATAAAAGGGAGTCACATTCATCGTCATCATCATATCAGCCCAATGACGTCCACCTAATTTACACCACCGCGAGTGATTGATTGCCTGCAACCTAGACCAGGTCTTCGGTCCATCTGGGGCCGTCCAACGCCGCGCCTTCCAATACGTGGCCGCCACACGAGAACCTTTTTTTCCCATCAGCCCATTCTCCATGAAAACCAGCGCTTGGCTATCTGCTTAGCATAAGCTGAACTGGTCACCAATTTGACGCAACCGTGAGGCACACATTGTGTTGTTATAAATTTGATTTAGTTTTTAATTGTCTCCTATGTTAATGTGTAAGTCTAATTTAGGCCAGTCAATGAATGATTTTGGAGGGAAATGTTGAAAGTAACATACTAACATACTAAGTCCTTACCCCCCCGAAGTGAGCTCGAGGGGGGGGGGGAGCACAAAGAAGGTTTTTTTTTAATCTTTTTTTTTTGTTTTTTGGTTTTTTGAAAAATGTTTTTTTGTAAAACAGTAATTTAAATTTCGTACGACGCACTGTTTTCGAGATGTAAGCAAAAAACAAAAAACGGGACCTTCTTTGTGCTCCCCCCGCTCGGGCTCAACTCGGGAGGGTAAGGACTTTTAGCAATGATATTGTATATACAATATCCTTGACGTTTAGCACCTTTTTTAACATACAATATCATTGACTTTTAGTATGTTTATCTCCTAACTAGTCCAAACAAAGTTCCTAAGTCAAAATTTCTGCTTTCGACATTTACAACATTTACTACTTTCGACAGTACCATTTCGAGCACTCATTTACTAGACTAATTATATTTTTTTGGATCTCTTGTAACGGTTGTACCAAATAAATTTATTTTTCTTTCTTGTCTTTCTATCGGCCATCATTTCTACGAGCTATATGCTCTGCCCACTGCCACTTTAGTCGACAGCTGTAGTTCTGCGGATCTCCTTATTATTAAAACTACATTTTACTATTTTTTAAGTAGGTAGTTAGTTTACATGGTGTGAAACTCTAGCTTATTGGATAGAAGCAACACGTTGCCCAATATTAGTACTAAACTTAATGACCTAAGTCATGAGTAAACAACTTCAGGCACGGCTAATAAATAACCAACTACAGTGATTAGTCCATATTTAGTAAACAAGCCGTAATTGGTACAATATCCTGTGAAAACATCGTTAAATTCCTACTCAAAGTGTATTAAGGCTTGGCTTGTGTTGTTGATGGAAGTTGAACTCTATTCCATGGTGTTTTTGTTGAATTTGGTTTGAGGTTCTAAGTGTCCAGTTCGACCGCGCGGCCATAGCGTTTTTTTTTTTAAAAAAACCATGTCAATTTTTTGTAAAAATTTGTCAAAGTTGATTCCCAAAACCATAAATTTGTCAAAGATACGGTTAAAAAGTTATAAGGGTTTGAACATGGCCGCGCCATTGAAACGCGGCGAACCGCGCGGCCACTGAGATCTTTAAAACTAAGCCTTGTAGAGACCTGAAATTTACGCAAATGCAAGATTTAATTTGTAAAAAATTTGTAAAAATATAAAAAAAAAACTCAGGTTTATAGTTTAAGAGCTATAACACTAAAACCGAATGGCCGCGCCATTGAAACGGTGGAGAAAACGCTATCGCCTGTATCTCGCTGAAAAAGCATCGCAGAGGTCTGGAGTTTTTTGTAATACCTAGATTTTAATTTGTCAAAACTAGTAAAAATACAATAAAAATTCTTAAGGTTATATTTCAGAAGCTGTAGAACATTATCAGTATGTGGTGCGATAGGGTGACCATGTCTTATTGTTTACAGAATACTTTCTACTTATTGTTACAGAAATTATAATTCAAGGATTCTAAATAAAATTAAAATGAAACCATAAATATAAAAACAATTATGTTTATTGGTTTAAAAGTCACATAAATCACAGAATGTTACAAATTAAAAAAAAAAAACTCAAAAATCACAGATTGTGAAAATTACTAAGATATAATCAAAAATCACAAATTTATAGTAGTTTCATTTTAATTTTATTTAGAATCCTTGAATTATAATTTCTGTAACAATAAGTAGAAAGTATTCTGTAAACAATAAGACATGGTCACCCTATCGCACCACATACTGATAATGTTCTACAGCTTCTGAAATATAACCTTAAGAATTTTTATTGTATTTTTACTAGTTTTGACAAATTAAAATCTAGGTATTACAAAAAACTCCAGACCTCTGCGATGCTTTTTCAGCGAGATACAGGCGAAATAACGTTTTATTCACCGTTTCGATGGCGTGGCCATATCGTTTTAGTCTTATAGCTCCTGAAATATAAACCTAGGAATTTTTGTTGTATTTTTCCTAGTTTCGACAAATTCAAATCTGGGTAATTACAATAAACTACACACCTCTGCGATTTTTTTTCAGCGAGATACAGGCGATAGCGTTTTCTCCACCGTTTCAATGGCGCGGCCATTCGGTTTTAGTGTTATAGCTCTTAAACTATAAACCTGAGTATTTTTTTTATATTTTTACAAATTTTTTACAAATTAAATCTTGCATTTGCGTAAATTTCAGGTCTCTACAAGGCTTAGTTTTAAAGATCTCAGTGGCCGCGCGGTTCGCCGCGTTTCAATGGCGCGGCCATGTTCAAACCCTTATAACTTTTTAACCGTATCTTTGACAAATTTATGGTTTTGGGAATCAACTTTGACAAATTTTTACAAAAAATTGACATGGTTTTTTTTAAAAAAAAACGCTATGGCCGCGCGGTCGAACTGGACACTAGTCTAACTAAGTAAGTAAATGATATTGATTGCTCGGTAAGGTCAATTTTCTGGATTAATTTCGTTCGTCTAGTGGTTAAAAGTGGTCAATAAACGGGAGGGGTTCTATTATTTAAACTATCGTGAGATGTAGACATATTAATACTGGCCTGTTGGTTTAGTGGTTAGTGACCCTGACTGCTAAGCTGGAGGTCGTGGATTCGATCCCCACCCGGGACAAATCTTTGTGTGATGAGCATAAAGGTTTGTTCTGTGTCTGGGTGTAATTTATCTATAATATGTATGTATTTACAAAAAAAAAATGTATTTAAGTAGTATATCAGTTGTTTAGTACCCATAACACAAGCAAATATAATTGCTTACTTTGGGACTAGATGGCGCTGTGTGAATGTGGTAGAATATTATTATTATTATAATATAATGTTTACGGGTCACTCACGTAAGGAAGTCGGAACTGCCGACCGTTGATGGTTCCCTAAAGGAAACGAAGCCCAGTCGGCAGTCCCGATTTCCTTACGGGAAGGGTTATATTCAATCCCCGGGCTCGGAAACAAAATAGTTGTTAGATTTTTCTATTATACATTTTTAGGGTTTCGTAGCCAAAATAGCAAAAATAAAACCCATGTATTTTACTCAAAAACTACTGGATGTATTGATGAAATTTGGATAATAGATGTCTTATGTGAGTCACTAATAGGTTTGGTAGATAAATAATAAAAATAAATAGTTTTTTTTTTGAGCAAATATTTACGAGTGGCACATACTTTGGCAGATCTTTTAAAAACACATAAAGGTTCCTAATTTTTTTTTTAATTAGGTAAGTGAATATTTTCGGAAATAAACGCACCGAAAGTAGAATAAATTGTGTCCTCACCCCTCTATTTCCAAACCATAAATCCATCTGCCATCATCATAAAGATATTACTTTCTTCTTAGTCTTAATATCTTCTTGTTTCTTCCAGATGGTACCAGTTCTGAACCTCCAACAGCCAACGCGACTAACTTCAACGCGTGGGGAGAGCTGAACAGTTCCACTTCTACCACCAGGACGGAGTTGAGCTCTTCTGATGGAGGGGATGAGCAGGTATGAACCTTGAACTAAGCTGAACAACTTGGGATCTAAAACCGGTTTTTACGTCACACTATAGAAATGTGGATACCATGCATCTCTTTCAAAGAAGCAAAAACTCACCTATCTTAAAAAAAACTTGCCTCCAGGTTTTTTTAAGTCTTAATTTAAGGTTTTATTAAGACATGCGGGTTTTTTGTTCGTTTTTTATTGTAAAAAAAAGGAAAACAAAATATATTTTAAAAATAAAATCTAAAATGGAACCAGCTGGTCCTAGCAGACTAACTACTTGACCATATGTAGTCATGCTGGCGTGTGTGGATTTCCCCTCGCCTATGATACTTATCTAATGATATATATATATATATACATATATATGATATATATAATGATTACTTATCTTCTTCAGATGACTAAAAATCGCCGTCGCAGCCATGAGTCAGCGTTACCAGGTACTCCCATGCACAGCAAGCTCCCATGGAAGTCAGCTGATAGTTTAGTTCCAGAATCTGCCTTCGGGACCTCCTTAGCTGATATTATGGAGAGTCCAGCGAACAAGGTAGGTACTATTCAGAATAGAATAGAAGCTTTTTATTTGCTAAGAATGTAGGTATTACATTAATGTCTTGCAAACTGTGTGGCATGCACAAATTAAAAATTCTTATGAGTTAACTAAAAGCGATGGTGGCTGAATGGATAAGGAACCGGCGTGCAAATCACGCGGTCCGAGTTCGATCCCGACCGGCAGTACCAATGTGGATTCCACACACATGGTGGAATTTATATGAACTAGTCAAGTGACTTACCATCTGCTAAATCATCGTGAGGACCACATACCCTAGAAGAAATTCTATGAGTATGTCTGATCCACCAACCCGCCCTAGGCCAGCGTGAGTGGATTATGGCCTAAACCCTCTCAGCTCCCTAGTTAGAGGAGAGGAGACCCGAGCCCAGCAGTGGGACTTAATAGGTTGCTGATGATGATGATGATAAGTTAACTATATTAAATTATAATGATTCATCAGCTTTTTCTTTAGTCACTTTTATAGTTTTTTTAATATATTACGGCACGGTGGCAAACGGTAAGCTGTTACCGTAGCCTATGGACGCCTGTAATACTAGTAAAAAATGCCTAACGAGGCTGATCGCTCCGTCCGCATCCGTGTGGAATGCCTTACTAAAAACTAAAATTTTTTTTTTTTTTTAAGACAACGCTCGCACTAGGGAACAAGCCCTGTGTCGCGGGGAGCTTTACAAACATGAAACTAACGGACACAAAGTACACCCAGACCAGAAACAAATATCTATGAATCACACAAATATTTGTCTCGTGTGGGAATCGAACCCACGTCACCCAGCACGGCGATGTAATGGGAAGGCGACTACCTTAACCACTGCGCCACGATGACAGTTAAAAAATAATTTTGAAACGATAATTAACTTTTTATTACACAATCAAGTTTGAAATATCTCACGTATTTAATACTAAAATATCTTTTTCTTTAATATTGTGCTGTTTCTATTGTTTTAAATATACAATGACATTTCCAGAACATGCCATTCAGCAGCTACGATGAGAAAAAGGTACTTATGTATGTGTTAACAAAGTGTATAGTCCTGTGCACATGGTTTTGCAATAAGCCCTTACCGTAACGCGTACACGGGGTTAATTCTACCGAAGTACTTTGTCTGAACTAAGCATCTGAGTAACAGACCAGTACCTATAGAGTCAAATCTTCTAAGGATCATACAACATTGTATGCTGCTTATAAAGCACCGGGGTTTCAATTCCTCTTCTCAATTCATTTTCCTTTTCTCTCTTTTTCCGTTTGTGTGGCTTTGTGTGTGTTTTTAAAGTGGCTTTACCCAACCATGTATAACCACGCCGTAAGACCCAAAAAGTTAAGAATTTCATCGCGTGATGTTAAAAATTGGACCAAGATTAAAGTTACTCACTCACTGGACCGTAACACTTATACAAATTCATTTAATACTTTGAATGAAGCCAAAAGCTTAAAATCGAGGTGAAGCGTCTATTTGCAATACAAACATAATCACAAGGTCTTTTGCTTTTCGCTTTTGCTTCCCTTTTGCCTTCCTGCTTTGTGTGATGAGCACAATTGTTTGTTCTGTTTCTGGGTGTGTAATTTATCAATAATGTATAGGTATTTACATAAAAAAAAGTATTATATCAGTTGTCTAGTATCCATATTACAAGCATTAGTTTAGTTTGGGACTAGATGGCGCTGTGTTTGAATGTACACACATTATTTATTTATTTTTCCCTAAAGGAGGAGGCAAAGGTGTATTACACACACAGTTTATAAAAAAATATCAAAAAATCCCATGCACTTCAGAGCAAAGACGGGTGTTGCCTTTGCGCTAGAATTACTCTAAAACTTTTCTGCCATTTGCCCAGCAGTGGGACATTAATGGGTTGCTGATGATGATGTAATATACCTGCGTACACCACATATCTACGCACTGCCGCACACTCATGAGAAAATTTCTACGTTTCTATAATAGCACAAACAAACAGACACGAACTGTTTGTTCATGTACTTTGGCAAAGGGGAAGTATGCGTACGGTTATACCAGTCTAATTGCTCTGAGCCATGCACACTGTCAGGGCCGGATTTAAGTCAGGGCAGGCGGGGCGACGGCGGCCCCGGGGCCTCCACAAGAAAGGGACCTCCACAAAGGAGGATAAAATTTCGACGAGTCAGTAGTTATCGTGTTTTTTAATAGATTTTTCGCAATGTTACTAATAAACACACAAGCAAATATAATGTACAAAATGGTAGAATATAGAAGATCGTTTAACATTGTTAGAACAAATACATTCGCAATAAATGATTCTGATTTTGAATTTTTATTCGGAAATTAATTAGAGGCCTCCACTCTGGCGTCGTTGCCCCAGGTCCTCCACACCTCTAAATCCGGCCCTGCACACTGTCGATGAAAATAATCACCAATCTAATGTACAAATACCTTAATATTGCCTCAATACCGCAAGCGTTTTCCCAAAAACCTAGTTCTTAAATGTAGTTTAGTAGTAGATGCAGTGTGTTTAGTTTGTGTGATGAAAAAAATTCTTAATAAGTATATATTTATATATATACTTAAGTAGTAAGAGTGTTATAAAAATGATTCCTGCAGTCCGAGGTATAAGGAATGGACCGTATTGGGTGGTATGTTTCTTTTTGCAAGCTTATAACTAACTTGAAATGTATGAATTTAGACGGCAGACAGCAGTGGAAACAAAACTATACTAACCCGTCTTGCCGGCGTGGTGTAGTAGGCTAAATCCTCTCCACATTGTTTGGAGGAAACTCGTGCCCAGTAGTGGGACGTACGTTTATGGGTTGTAAAGATGATGATGAGACAGCAGTCATAATAACATTGTCTTGTTCTTGCTGGTAAGTAGGGTTCAGACTTCCAGAGTTCATTGGGGAGGGAAGGAGTTTTAAACGTGCATGTGATGTTCTGTTGCAGGCGTCTATAGGCTATGGTGACTGCTTATTTTTTTTAAATTAGATACCTTGAGCTGCTTCTTCGCTAAGTCGTCAAGTTAATGATCTATTGTAGCGGCCACACATACACTGAGAATTTCAGGGAATTTGGGTTTCTTTACGATGTTTTCCTTCACCGTTAGCAGATGGCTTTTGACTAGTATGTTAGTTGATTGTAATTCCATAAAGTGAAAACCCCATTCTTTCTTAGTTTATGGGTTTGAGGCAGACTTAACGACTACCACATTTAGGCTGAGATCTATAGAGCGTACTTCGACTTTGCTCAGACTTCACTCCAACAAAACTTTACTCTATCTGAGCCAAATCATTGATTTGGAATCTATAGACAATGTCATTGCTTAGCCCGCGTACGAGTAGATGTTTCATTTCATGCATCATCTTCTGCTGAATTCTTTGTAAAATAAAAGATAAAACGAATGATACAATACTTTAGTCAACAAACTCCGTTTTCTTAAAATTGCTAGATAATTTTTAAATTTTATTGTCTCATGTAATAGATATTAAGTTATGAAAGAAATTGAGTAAAGGATCGCTAATGACAGCTGCTGTTCAATGTTCAATTAATGCTATGCGACAAAGTTCAATAGTCATTTTAAAATTATGACATTTGTACACCATTATTTTTTATAGTATAATAGCCAAAGATTTTCGTAAGTCGTCGATTTTGAGAACTTTGACTTTGCTTAGCTTGGGCTTGGATAAAGTCAAAGTTTGCACTATAAATACAGATTTTGTCTTATCTCGAAAGTTTAGTCAGAGCAAAGTCTAAGTACGCTCTATAGATATAAGTGATAATGGGACCAACAGCTTTACGTGTCTTCCGAAGCACAGAGACGCTCGAGAATGAAATTGTCACAAACGGTCACCCATCATGGACCGACCTTACTGCTAAATATTCCTTTACCTCGATGATCGTAACGTAGCATTGTGGTACTGAGATGTCAGCACCACAATGCAATTTGCATCATCATCATCATATCAGCCCAACGACGTCCACTGCTGAACATAGGTCTCATCTAATTTACGCCATTGCGAACGGTCCTGTGCCGCCTGCAACCAACGGCCGCCTACAACCCAGGTCATCGATCCATCTGGTGGGGGGCCGTTCCACGCTGCGCCTTCCAATACGTGCAAATTTTATCTTGAAAGCAGTTGCTTGTAATGTCCTGTAATGTCCTGCAACATGTAACTACGACTGGCCTGTTGGTCTAGTGGTTAGTGACCCTGACTGCTAAGCCGGAGGTCGTGGGTTCGATCCCCACCCAAGACAAATCTTTGTGTGATGAACATGATGGTTTGTTCTGTGTCTGGGTGTAATTTATCTATAATATGTATGTATTTACAAAAAAAAATGTATTTAAGTAGTATATCAGTTGTTTAGTACCCATAACACAAGTAAATATAATTGCTTACTTTGGGACTAGATGGTGCTGTGTGAATGTGGTAGAATATTATTATCATTATGTAATATTCGTGTCTCACGACAATATATAACCTAACATCTCTTCTATTTAATTAGTACCATTGCGTTTTAATTAATCATAAAAACACGCCCTGTTTTCTATTAATGAGTTTTATACATCTCAAATGGTTATATTAAAATAACTCATAGCGTTTTTCAAGTAATTAATTAAATTTATTACATTCTTATTTCGCAATAGGTGCTAATATAATAATTGACTGACTGACTGGCCTGTTGGTCTAGTGGTTAGTGACCCTGACTGCTAAGCCGGAGATCGTGGGTTCGATTCCCACCCAGGACAAATCTTTGTGTGATGAGCATAAGGGTTTGTTCTGTGTCGGGGTGTAATTATATTATAATTATATTAATTATATATTATATTATATTATATTATATTATATTATATTATATTATATTATATTATATTATATTATATTATATTATATTATATTATATTATATTATATTATATTATATTATATTATATTATATTATATTATATTATATTATATTATATTATATTATATTATATTATATTATATTATATTATATTATATTATATTATATTATATTATATTATATTATATTATATTATATTATATTATATTATATTATATTATATTATATTATATTATATTATATTACATTACATTACATTACATTACATTACATTACATTACATTACATTACATTACATTACATTACATTACATTACATTACATTACATTACATTACATTATATTATATTATATTATATTACATTACATTACATTATATATTACATTATATATTATTCATTTTTAAGGACGGTTCAGTATTCTGTACTAATAATCCTCTTTCGGCTGCAGCTTAACTGCCTTGGTGGCGCAGCGGAAAGTGGAAAAAGTTCCAGGTTCTATGTCTAGTTAGGGCAAAATTGGTATTTAGTTTTATTATCATGAAATTCTCATACCTAGTATCAGCCCTGACATTGAAAACAGTTTTTTTACACCATTTGGGAAAATCGTGCCACCATTTTCAACATTATCCTAAACTCTTCAATTTCAGGTCCATCTTCGCGATGACATCAAGTCAATTCGTTCAGATTCCTCATCAGAAGACGTCCGGCGTCCAAGAGGCTGGAGGCTTGTCAGAAATATCACATCAGCTGCTGGAGCCTTCACTCCTAAGGGTCTTGCTCCATCCACGCTACCTGGTACACCATTACCGAGTTTTCAGGTGATTTTTTTGGTGTTGAACGCGCTAATATTATTATCAGGAGCTACTGGTCCGAATTAAAAAGTATTTTATTATTGGATAGCCCATTTATCGAGAAAGGCTATAGGCTATATAACATCACGCTACGGTCAATAGGATCTGAGTAGTAGCCAGCCAGTTAGACGGGAATGTTAAATTTAGTTTGGACTATCTTCCAAGTTCAAGTTCATTTATTTGCAAAAAAAATGTGGTTATTACATAAGAGAGAGATACAGTGTTATTAATCCATGACACATTTTGCCGCATTACTTGTGGCATGCAAATTGTTTGTTTCAATTAAATTAAATTAATGTTAATATTATTCCCTATTTCATCATTTCAACCCATAAACGTCCCACTGCTGATCACGTATCTTCTCCAAAAAATGTGGAGGGAATTTACCAGGCTGGGCTGGGTTGGTATAGGGTTTGTTTTGAATTTTCCTTTTTTTGCTATGCTCTTGTCTGCATATTAGTCCCCGTTTACGCGACATCAAATTCCCTACACGGATGATACTTTCCTTAGTACTGTTCAATTGGAGCCAATCTTCATTGTATATTTGAACCATTAATTATTTTCTTACAGTCGAAAGCGGACAGCAAAAGTTCTGATTACAACAAAGATGACAGAAAACAATCAATACCTTCGTATCCAAATGAGAAACAGGAAAATATTGGAGAAACGAATCCTGAGGTATTCAAATTATCGTAATCTAAACTAATATTATAAAGCTGAACAGTTTATTTGTTTGGTTCAACGCGCTTATCTCAGAAACTACTGGTCCGATTTGAAAAATTGTTTTAGTATTGGATAGCGCATTTATTGAGGAAGGCTATAGGCTATATAACATCACGCTACGGCCAATAGGAGCTGAGTAGTAGCCAGCCAGTTAGACGGGAATGTTAAATTTAGTTTGGACTATCTTCCAAGATCAAGTTATATATTCTACATAGTATAATTAAAAACTGGTCTCTACCTGGGGCAACGCATTAACCTTGCTATCCAACGCGGTAATGTGGCTAGCCTTTTGGGTACGTTTCCTCAGGAATCTGATCTCAATCAGATATTCTATTTATAGGAATTTCTGAATAGAGTATCTGGTTCTTTTTAAATAGACTAGTTGTGTATAATTTTTAAGTTATGTGTATTTAGTTATGTGTAAATATTTTATTGAATAATATAATATTCTACCACATTCACACAGCGCCATCTAGTAGTAAATAAACTACTTAAATACATATTCTTTTGTAAATACATACATAATATATATATTATAGATAAATTACACCCAGACATGACACAAACCTTTATGCTCATCACACAAAGATTTGTCCTGGGTGGGGATCGAACCCACGACCTCCGGCTTAGCAGTCATATCACTAACCACTGACCAACAAGCCAGTCGAGCTAAATTGTAATACAATTCTCTGTATAATTATATTAACAATAGACTAATGTAATTCATGTGAAAGTTACAAAATTTTGTGAATATGTGATTTATTTTCCAGGGTTTGGAGCCAGAATCTCTTATGTTCCGTGATGGAAGAAGACGGATAGACATGGTGTTGGCATACGAAGAAGAGGACTATGGCGTTATGACAGAAGCAGAAGCCAGAAGAAGAGATCATAGAAGGACATTTCAAGTAAAAACAAAAAAAATTCAAAGCCCATGAAAACATAGAAATTATGTCCTTTTAGAAAAGTCTTTTAAACTATTAAGACGTTAAGAACAGCAACAACGGCCGCCCACAACCCTGACCAGGTCACCGATCCATCTGGTGGGGGGTGTGTCCCAAACTGCACCTTCCGATACGTGGCCGCCACTCGAGAACCTTTTTCCGCCATCGGCCACCAGCTCTATGAGCTATGCTGCACGCAGCACAGGACCGCTCGCAGTGATGTAAATTAGGTGAGGCCTATGTTCAACAGTGGACGTCGTTGAGCTGATATGATGATGATGATGATGATTACACAATAAAATGGTCAGCTAGATTATAAAAAACAAAACACAATATCTAATTAAAATCGAGTGACAGTGATTATAAAAAATGGCGCAATTTTAAACTACTCATAACAAACTTTTAGGAGAACCTAATAAAAGAAGGGTTAGAAGTGGAACTGGAGAACAAACGCTTATCATTCGATGAGAAGACCTGGTTTTTGAAGATCCACATACCTTGGAAGACGGAGATGAGACTGGCTGAAGTGATCGGCATGAAGTTACCCACCAAACGATTCATTACAATATCTGTGAGGGCTTGGGTAAGTAACAGCATTCTGAGTTAATAGTAGGTAATTTTATAAGTTACCAACCTAATAATATTAATAATATTCTACCACATTCACACAGCGCTATCTAGTCCCAAAGTAAGCAATTATATTTGCTTGAAGTGTTATAGGTACTAAACAACTGATATACTACTTAAATACAATTTTTATTTGTAAATACTTACCTACTTATTATAGATAAATTACACCCAGACAGAACAAAGTTTCATGCTCATCACACAAAGATTTGTCCTGGGTGGGGATCGAACCCACGACCTCCGGCTTAACAGTCAGAGTCACTAACCACTAGACCAACAGGCCAGTCAAAAAAATAAAAATAAGAAAAATTAAAAAATCAGCATAACTCTACAAATATTTTTCTATATCGATATTTTTCTAATAAATGCTTATCTCGACAGAGCGACGAAAAACAAGCAGAAAAGGACAAAAGATGGCATTCAAAATGGCGGCGGCGATGGAAAAAGTTGTACGAGTATGAACATTCTAGAATAGAACCTGAACCCTCTTTCTACGGAGCCACTGATCAGCGAGGAGCCAATAGAGAAGAAATGTGAGCTTCTTTGCTTTGCTATTATCAATTACTAGATGTCGCGCGACGCTTCGCTCTCATCGTTCTTTATTTGGTCACTGCTTGGCTCCTATTAGCCGTAGCGTGATGTTATACCTTTCTCGGTAATGATAACGGTAATGGTACATAGCTCACGTGACTTGTCGATAGTTTATGTCAGGGATATGTCAAATGTATTGAAATGACATTTAAATATTTCGAATAGAATCATCGAATTAACTGACTTGACTTGACTGGCCTGTTGGTCTATTGGCCTGTTGGTTCGATCCCCACCCAGGACAAATCTTTGTTTGATGAGCATAAAGGTTTGTTCTGTGTCTGGGTGTAATTTATCTATAATAATATGTATGTATTTACAAAAAAAATGTATTTAAGTAGTATTTCAGTTGTTTAGTACCCATAACACAAGCAAATATAATTGCTTAAATTGGGACTAGATGGCGCTGTGTGAATGTGGTAGAATATATTATATATATATTAATAATTATGTTATTTGATTCCAGGTTCTTAGTAAAAGACAGACACACACAGTTCTCGCCAGCACAAAGAAGTTTATTAGTCATGCAAATATTATTAAGAGCCAAATACGATAATAATGAGACTAAAGTAAGGACTTTTTATTTTTATTTTGAATAGTAGAAACTGACAAGAGATTAGAAAAGGAAAATTCGAAACAAACCCTATACCAACCCGTCTGGCCAGCGTGTAGGCTGAATTCCCACCACATTCTTTCGAGAAGACCCGTGCCCAGCAGTGGGCGTGGATCCAGCATTAAAAAAAGGTTGTGGTCACAGTCACTCAAAAATCGGCCAAGTGTGACTCATAAAATATCATCAGCCTATCGATCACAATAGAGTGTAAGTGTGACGTCACTGGTCTATCAGGGTTGTGGGCATGCCCATAGCGCCCACAACGGTGGATCCGCGCTTGGGAATGAAACATTTATGGGTTGAAATGATGATAGAATAGTAGCGATGTCTAGACAATACTCTAGGTATCGTTGCTTTCCTTCTATGTATGTATAAAATATGAAACTAATGGATTGATTGACTGATATATCACTAAGCGATGGTGGCCGAATGGATAAGGGACCGGCAAACAAATCATGCGGTCGAATTTGATACCAACCGGCTGCACCAATGTGGATTTCACTTTGTGGAATTTATATGTACTATTCATGTGACTTACCATCTGCTAACGGTGAAGGAAAACATCGTGAGGAAACCCACATACCCTAGAAGATATATTATTCTAAGTGTATTATTAATATAGATCATTATTATTCTATTCCTTTCTTTCACTGAAAACGGTCATTTACTAGAGCGAGAAACAGCAGGTGTACGGCTACATACAGTGGAATCGACGAAGCGGTCGGCTTAAACTCTCTATTTAGTATCTCTCTCTATCAAATGACGGTTCTAAGTGACAGAATAGGACAGAATCATAAGAAGTTCGATGCGGCCATGTGACGCAACCCTTATACTGCAATAAGACAGATGAGTTTTACAATTTCCTGTCATATATTTTCAGATGGGCATCCGTCGTCTACTCAATGATGGAACATATCTAGGATGTTTCCCTTTACACGAAGGCAGACATGATGTCGACATGTCTGACGGTACCGTTACTGATAGAAGAGTAAGTTGTTTCGTCCTTTCAATCGCGTGAACAAAATGGCCGCTCCGCTATGAGCCGCGGGTGCTACCGCGTTTGGGCGGTCTTTCCCCGCACTCGTAATATTTGTGTGACACCTATAGAACACGTATAAAATATTTTGGAAACTAGATAAAATTTGCTATAGCGTGGTAAATATAGTTCATTAAATTGGTGCGTTTTATTCGTTAAAAATAACTTTCCATGAGGTGGTGGCCGCGAAATATCGAGTATGTCACTGTATGGTTAAGTTACTTTTTGTCAACGCATACGTCATGTTGTACGTGTCGGGTAGGGAAGAAAAGTCATAGTAAGGGAGTCACTGATGACAGGCAGTGGACATCCTAACATGGTCCAGACATCACGTGGTGATGTACAACGAGCCGAACAAAGATATATTCTATAAGTCCGTATATTGAAATAGCGAAATCTACTTAAATAATTGTTAATCCTGAATTAAAAACTTTCAACAAAATTGTTACCAGTAGTCAAATTAGTCTAATATATCTATTTTTTTATGTCACGACAGTGGCAAACAAGATTAGTGCCCGCCTGATGTCAAGCGGTTACCGTAGCCTATGGGCGCCTGCAACACCAGGGGCATCATATATTATTATGTCCCCTGAAAACCCTCTTTCCTCCCCAATGAGCTCTGGATACCACTCCTCACCAGGAGGAAGACTTCCATCACAATAAACTGTATTGTTTTTATTTCCAGTTACTATACCTAGAATGGGCACGTCCTTCAAAATGGTACAAAAAGCAGCCTCTTTGGCTAATCCGGCGGTATTTCGGCGACAAAATAGCTCTGTACTTCTGCTGGTTAGGCTTTTATACCAAAATGTTATACGCCCCTGCTATTGTGGGGACTCTGTGTTTTTTATATGGATTAGCGAGCATGGAGTCTAGTGATAATATACCTAGGTAAGTCAACAAAATGAATTCAATAAGTTGTTGAAAATAATAGAAAATCGTCAACATATACAAATTAATAGTTATATACCAACACTTTTAATAAAGCACTATTCTTTATGTTTTTGGCTAATGTTTTTAAGAAACTTTCTTGAAAAGAAACTATATGGTTCCTGTAAATTTCACGAGCAAATCCATTTGGACCAGATAAAACTTCAAGGAAACCATCTGTCATGCAAAACGCATTCTTACGATAAGCTTATTAAAACTTTTAATTTTATAAAGTTATTATGAGCCTGGCCTGTGTCCAACAGTGCACGTTACTAGGCTGACAGATATGATGATGATTATGACTCTTCAGACCAATAAATGCAAACTTTGACATTTCGAAAGCACCTATATGAAAATTTCACGTACACGTATGTTACAAATCTAAAATCAAATCTTTCATGCCATCTTTATGAGAACCCGTAGTGGGTTCTTCTCCTTCGGATAACTAACAATTGCGATTAAAAAAATTAACTTACTTCGTTTCAATAAATAAATAATGATAAAATATAAAATGTTTGTTGACTCTTCACTAAATAAGTTTGTCATCGACTTTAGTTCAGTTAATAAGGCCATCTTTGTTTCCAGCAAAGAAATATGCGACCCGAAAGGTCCAGGCAACACGACGTTATGTCCGCTATGTGACAAAGCCTGCCAATATCAATCGTTAGCCGACTCATGTCTGTTTGCCAAACTGACGTACTTGTTTGATAACCCTGCGACTGTGTTCTTCGCTATCTTCATGTCTTTTTGGGGTAAGAGATCTTGCATTATTTAAAGTTCGTTACTTAATGATCGAAGCCAAGCACGTCTCGAATGTGAAAACCCTTTATTGTTTTGCCCGATGTAAGGATCAAAACCAACTTGATCGACATATTTAGTCGTGACTCAACCAATCTGTAGGATATTTTTGTAAATTAATTACAAAAACGATCCTTATAAATCTTCTTCTATTCGTGAAGGTATCAAAATCCGTTTGGTATTATTTGCGTTCAGACAAACGAGCAGACACGGCGGTACTTTGATTTGTAATATTTAGTGATATAATTGATCCTATTACATAGGACATTTCCCATAAAATAGAAAAGATGACATCATTTAATTGTTAATTTAGTACGCCTTCCTAGAAACGACAAAATCAGCAAGAAGCTTTAAGGACGTTAATTTTAAAATAATCTAATATCTACGTTATCATCTTTAGCAACAACATTTCTTGAACTGTGGAAGAGAAAACAATCCGTATTGAAATGGGAATGGGACTTAGCCTCAGTTGATCAGGTTAGTCAGAATTTATTTGTTGCATTGGGATTCAAAACACCTTTGGCCTACTTTTTTATTACGTACTAGCTTCAGTTCACAGCTATGTCCAGCGTTCAAGGGATGCAATTATTTTGTTTTAATTCAAGATATAAGTAAGTATGTAAAAGTCTACTTGAGTTCTAAGGTTCATCAAAATCCGATTAGTATTTTTTTGCGTGAAAAATATAACAATAATTCATTTGAATTTTATCTAAAAATTGCGAGTGATTGAGAGATTTTGCACAAATTATGTGATCGGGCTTATTATTAAAAGCATTCACTACCATTAAATAATTTTGTTGCATCACTGACCTAGTAGTAGCAACCTATTAATATCCCACTTTTGGGCAACGGTCTCCTCCCCTCAATCCAGAGAGAGTAATTGATTAAGAAAACAATAAACACACTTTGGTTTTATACGGGTTGGTGGATCAGATATACTTACTCAGAATTTCTACAGTCGGTCAGATTTTAATTCAGCCCTCACGACGTCGTGATTACTGTCGAAAATATACTACTGTTTGACATTAGTATATTTTTAATATAAGCATATAAATAAGCGTCTCGACTCGATGCTAGGTAAGTGATTTCCGCTACCCATGGCCATCAGATTATTTATCGGTATATATCGATAGTACCTTTTATGAGTACGTACAAAAGTACGTGTAGTGACGGATTAACCATCCAACCATCTCTACCGAAAAAAGGGGGTAAGTAATCTAATGCAGAAACTGCAAGAAAAGGAAAATTCGAAACAAACCCTATACCAACCCGTCTGGCCAGTGTGGTATAGAAGGCTAAATTCCCTTCACATTCTTTGGAGGAGACATGCCCAGCAGTGGGACGTTTATGGGTGGAAATGATTATGATAAAATGTATATACATATCTTTTCTTTCAGGATGAAGACCCACGGCCAGAGTTTGAAGCGTCAGTGAAAACTTATCGTACTAACCCGGTGACTAGGGAGAAGGAACCTTACCTGCCTACGTGGCAGAAAACTGTCAAATATGTTGCTAGCAGTTCTGCTGTACTATTCATGGTAAGTTTTAGTAGTCCAGCCATAGGAAGATTTCTGATATCGCCACTACAAAGCCGGAAAAAAAGGGTCTTGGTTCGAATTAGAGTAATTAAATGGGATTTTCCTTACTCGTACAATATTTCTGCATTTTTTTTCTATTTTGAAAAGACTACACCCGCACTTAAGCCCTGTTCACGAATAACTTTACAGACATACAAATAATGGAGACAAGGTATACCCAGACACGAAACCAATGTATCATAACATCGCCACAAAGATGTGTCGCTAGGTTTTTATTCTTTAAATCAATACTAAAATACCGTTTCCTATCAACAGATCGCTATTGTCATGGGTGCTGTCCTAGGCACCATAATCTACAGGATATCCATGGTGTCAGTCATCTATGGTGGCACCGGCTTCTTCATCCAACGACACGCCAAGATCTTCACCACTATGACTGCGGCCATCATCAACTTGATTATCATCATGATACTTACTAGGGTATGAAATAATACTGGGAAACTGAGACTTTATTTTTAGAAACCTATTCAAGTTTTTTTATTTTACTTAGACAAATGTAATTTATTTGTTTTGTTTGAAAATATTTACATAATATCTACAAGAAAATAATATTTACAACTAAAACTAAGTAATAAAAACAAAAATAAAAGCCAAGCAAATACCCATTCAAGTTGTTTGTCATAGCGTCTACCTCTATAAGGCAGCATGTAGAGTGATATATCTTAGGTTGATTTATTAAATATATAGAAAACACGGTTAATTAGGCAATGGTGAAAACGTCTAAAATACTTAACCAGTCTGATCTGCCCTAAAAAGCAAAAACCCTATCATTTTCCAGTAATATGTTTTTGCAAAATCCGAATTTTATATTTTTAAATTTAGCCGTGCCATCCAGTGTGGTAATGTGGCCAGTATTTTTCACATCCTTTTTCAGGAATAAAACCTCATTCTTTTTAAAAGGAAAATCTAAATCATAAATAAAAGAATAACAATTTTTTTATTCTAAACAGATGATTACAAAAAAATTAAGATTAAAACTTAACCTAATAACTTCCATTCCAGATATATGCCAAAATAGCTGTATATCTAACTAACATGGAGAATCCGCGGACACAGACAGAATACGAAGATTCATACACGTTCAAGATCTTCTTCTTTGAGTTCATGAACTTTTACTCTTCGCTCATCTACATCGCTTTTTTTAAGGTAAGACAGTAAAGAGATCATCAGGGCTTCAAATAACGTTAATAAATTAACGATCTTCCTCTGAGTTGCAGCTATGTTAGTCAAAATTTAAACTTCGTGGGTTAGATAAAATTTACCGGTTCTTTTTAGCAACGTTATTGGCAAACTAACAAATTAATGTTTACACCAAATCTGAAAACTTTTTAACAGTATGTAATTTCTTTGTGACGTTGAAGCCAATTTATTTTTTGCACCGGGAAAAAAGTTTTCAGATTAAATTTTCGGCTCAGGCTAAAAAGTATTATCGTGTATTTTGGTAAGACTTTAAACTCTCGGGAATTCATGTTATCATCCTCGTGCTTAAAGAACATTAATTACCTCTTAATCCAGCACCTGATTTCTCTTAATTAGTTTATGCATCTCCACGAATTTGCGTGTGGATTTCAGGAATTACCCATCTCTTGACTGGCCTGTTGGTTTGACTGCTATGCCGGAGGTCGTAGGTTCGATCCCAAACCAGGACAAATCTTTGTGCGATGAGCATGATCGTTTGTTCTGTGTCTGGGTGTAATTTATCTATAATAGGTATTATATATTTACCAAAAAAAAAAAATTTAAGTAGTAAGCAATTGTTTAGTACCCATAATACAAGCAAATATAATTGCTGACGCTGTGAATGTGGTAGAGTATTATCTAAAACTAAAGGCTATCTATTTTCCAACAGGGTCGTTTCTACGACTACCCCGGCGACGACCAGGCCCGCAAGTCAGAATTCTTCAAGTTAAAAGGCGATATCTGTGATCCAGCCGGCTGCCTATCAGAGCTGTGCATCCAGCTGGCAATCATCATGATAGGAAAGCAGTTCTTCAATAACTTCGTCGAGCTAGGATACCCGTACGTGCGTGTATGTTTGTGTATGTCTTTAGGTGTAGAAACTATTGGCTTATTGTTGTTGTTTTATGGAATGGTGTTTTATCTGATAATGACGGCCTAGGCCGGTTTATTCGCTGCCTCGTATGTTCTGCGCCTTATTCAATTTTAGTATTAATTTTATCTATATTTATTAATTAACACAGTATTTTGTATAAATTTACAAAAGCATAATAAACGGAATTAAAATGCGTCGTAAAAATCCTCCGCGTCACTGCTGCTGACCACCGAATCATGAACAGCAGACTGGCATTGCCCCGTTAGATGGCAATGTTTTTATAAAATTTAATTTAATTCAAGTAATAAGTTATACCGAGTCAGCTTTTTTCTAAATAATGCCTTAAAGACACAATCATTCTCTTCCAGAAAGTTCCACAACTGGTGGCGCCAACGGTCTCATAGGGCGGTGACGAGGGACCTTAGCAAGCCACACATGGCTTGGGAACAGGACTATCATCTTCAAGATCCTGGGAGACTCGCGCTTTTTGATGAGTACCTCGAAATGAGTGAGTAATCCATATAGAACCTCCTTGATAGATAACTACTGAATTTTTTGTTGATTTTTCGGCAATCATCATGATGTCAACCCATAAACGTCCCACTGCTGGGCACGGGTCTCCTCCAAAGAATTTGGAGGGAATTTAACCTACTATACCACGCTGGCCAGACGGGTTGGTATAGGGTTTGTTTCGAATTTTCTATTTATCGCAGTGCTCTTGTCTGCATAAGGTAGGACTTTTGTCTTTTTTTATTCTTAATCCGTCACTACACGGACCTATTCGGCAATAGTGCGAATTAAATAAGTACTAAGCAATTGCACTCATGTTATGAAGCGATGATGACCTAATGCTAACCTACATGTAAATCATGCGGTCCGATTTCAATTCCGAGCGGCAGTACCAATGTGGATTTCACTTTGTGGAATTTATATGTACTAGTCAAGTGACTTACCATCTGCTAAGGGTGAAGGAAAACATCGTGAGGAAACCCACATACCCTAGAATAATTTTTAAGGGTATGTCTGATACATCAACCTGTATTCGTATTAGGCCAGCGTGTGTGAATTATGTCCTGAACCCTCTCGGCTCTCTAGATAGTGGAGAGGAGATCCGAGCCCAGCAGTGGGACTTAATGGGTTGCTGATGATGATAAAAATACCTTCGTATCTCAATTGGTGCGAGTTAAAATTTAATAATGTCCCCCAAATTAACTGTACTATCCACAGTCCTGCAATATGGCTTCGTCACGCTATTCGTGGCAGCATTTCCATTGGCGCCATTATTCGCATTACTGAATAACATCGCAGAGATTCGGCTCGACGCTTACAAGATGGTGACGCAAGCTAGGCGCCCTCTAGCGGAGAGGGTCGAAGATATTGGAGCTTGGTAAGTATGTTGGGAAAAAGAGATTTAAGATGAGCTGCTGGCATTTTGAACCTTATACTTACTTATTGGGAGAAGATAAAAATTCCTGGTCATCTACTTAGATCTGTTTTACGTAAAAAGTGCTATAATATGACTTAGCTTTCTAAACGCCGGGTTATTAGAAATTTAAGCAATAGCCGTACCCCTTCTCTCGTGGGTCCTAATATAGCTAGCAAAACATAGACCTGTATGATAAATCTCTGCACACCCTTTTGGATAAAAACATGTGACGTTAAAATAATTAATTGAATTTTTTTAACCGAAATTAAAATAAGTTTATTAATTTATACAAAAAATGCTCACAAATTTTATCGTGAAATTTGTAAGCGTGTTTCTGAGATATCACATGACCCAAAGGTTGGCCTCTACCTGGGGCAACGCATTAGCCTTGCAATCGAACGCGCTAATGTGGCTAGCCTTTTGGGTAAGTTTCTTCAGGAATCTGATCTCAATGAGATATTCTATTTATAGGAATTTCCTGTAAGTAGAGTATCTGGTTCTTTTTTTTAAATAGGTTAGCTGTGTATATTTCTAAGTTATGTGTAAATATGTTATTGAATAATTGTATAAAGTAACATTTTTCTGTTTGATATTAATATTTCAATTTCTCTTTAAGGTACGGAATTCTAAAAGGAATTACATACGCAGCCGTTGTTTCAAATGTAAGTTCATATGCAAAGCCATGTTAATTTATAGATTACCTGCAAATATCAGAAACCAACCAACAAACGAAATCGCAAAAATACAATTTTCATTACCTCTGTGCGGTGACGGAAGTAGGTTTTTGAGGTCGCGGTTTCGTTCCCCGATTTGTATAATCTGCTAATATTTGTTTCGGGGTTTGGGTTTTTTTCTGTAGAAGTTTGAAATATATGTGTGTATGTTTATAATCTTACTATATCAACCCGTCTGGCCAGCGTGGTATAGCAGGCTAAATTCCCTCCACATTCTTTGGAGGAGACCCGTGCCCAGCAGTGGGACGTTTATGGGTTGAGATGATGATGATGTTTATGAATTGTCTTTTCGATCTTATAACAAAATCTTATTTTAGTTTGGCTCAAAAGTCATCTAGACTTTGTGTTAAACAAAAACTCTAAAGTACATTAATTTTATCAATTATAATGTAGTAATGTGTTTTATGAATTAAGTATAATAATTAAAATTAATCAATAACTTACAAAAAAATAGAAATGCCTAAATAAAAAACAAATACGTGAGGCACTCTGGTACTGCCGCGGTCACAGAACAGAGATAGGTTTCATTGTTCTGTGGCCGCGGTAAAGCTAGCATAGCATTTTTTATCAACTTATGCAATTATAATATTTTTATAAATATTATGTCATTATAATATTTTTATTTACTTTCTCACAAAACAGCTGCTTACGTATTCGTCCGATTTCGGAGCAGCTCCTCTCAATCCTTGCTCACTTCGTACAGTCTACACGCATACGTCTAGTCGCACGCACACAAACACCGTGCCGAAGTCTGCCGAACTGAAATGACGTTAGACGATGCACGGCTTTCAACGCCGCACCGCTGTGCCGGTCGGAGTGGGAAGTGTTAGGTTTATTTTCGTTACGGAATTTCTTGATTCGGAATGCCCGCGATAAAAGCTATGCAATAGCTTAAAAACATAATATATTTTACACACCCACGCTGAGTGTGTGATCCGTGTAGTGACGGATTAAGAATACTTAATGTCACTTCCCCATTTCAGCCCATGGATGTCGTATAAGGTGACTAAGGGAACCATAAGCAGATAAGAGCACTGCTAGAAAAGGAAAATTCGAAAGAAACCCTATACCAACCAGTCTGGCCAGCGTGATATAGTAGGCTAAATTCCCTCCACATTCTTTGGAGGAGACCCGTGCCCAGCAGTGGGACGTTTATGGGTTGAAATGACTCACGCTGAGAATATTATGAAAGATTTTTTTATCTTGGGCTTCGACTGTAAAAAAGATAAGAAGTATTTTCAATATTTTATATTGTCTTTATATATGTATTTGTTGGCAGGCGTTCGTGATAGCGTATACAAGCGACTTCATACCCCGGATGGTGTACAAATACGTGTACTCACCGGACCACACGTTAGCTGGATACATCGACCATTCTTTGTCATGTAAGTAACAATAAATATGAACTCTAACTACCTGAAGTGGCAGTGTGCTGGTCACATCTGAAGAAGGACCGATGCACGATGGAGCAAGAGTGTCCTGGAGTAGAGACCAGCTAGGTGGACTGACGACCTGAAAAAGGTCACTGGATCTGACTGGATGCGGAAGGCGGGAGACCGAGTGTTATAGCGCGTGCTAGGTGAGGCCTATTACCAACAGTGGACTGCAATAGGCTGAGATGATGATGATGATGTAATTAGCTTCCGTCCGCAGCTCTCTCCGCTTTATTATGTAGAACGATTAGCCCATATGCTAAAGTTATGATGAATGAATTATATTAAATATAATGATATTGTATGTTAAAAAGGTGTAGATAGGTTTTAAGCGCTCGAAAAGTGGCACCATAGACCTAGGATCCGCGCGCTACCAGTGGCACACTAAAAATAGTCTTATTAGCAAACTTCATCTCAATGTCCCGTTGACGGCGAAGGTATTATGACATTGCATTATTACGATATCTATGTGTGCGTTTGTGTGCCATTTCCAAAGATCGAACGCTATGAAGGTAACCTATCTACACCTTTTTTAACATACAATATCATTGATTAAATATTATTATTATATTTCACGTGGGCGGAGTCGCGGGCGAATGCTAGTTATTAGTGGTAAAGGGCAGAAATGCAATAATCTATCTGTGTGCCAAATTTCAGGCAAATCTATTCAGCCGTTCTAAAGTTATTGAGTCACAAACATCATTCAAGCGCACCATTTGTGAAGAGAATGAAAATAAATATTAGATTTATTATACATATATTCCAGTATTCAACACATCAGACTACCGCGAAGACTGGGGAGCTGATGAGAACGAGGTAGACCCACCAGTATGCGCGTACCGAGGGTACAGGAACCCACCGAACCACGAAGAACCCTACGGTCTATCACCTCATTACTGGCATGTGTTCGCTGCCAGGCTGGCTTTTGTTGTAGTCTTTGAGGTAAGTTAGACCTGGCCGAATGGATGGACCTGCATGCAAATCATACAGTCGGAGTTCGATTCCGACCGGCGGCAGTATAGGTCGATTCAATTAAATGTCGGTTTGGATATTAGCTGGTGCCGCGTGAACACGCAGATTGTCATGTCATGCGCGAGCGCACTCTCACATTATGACGCGGGAGTGTGCCCCCCCGCCCCCGCGCCGCCATAGTCCCGCTGATACCCAATTTAGAGTTCTGCGTATCGTCTCGCGCGATGTTCCGAATTGTTGCAGTCATAAAGTTTGAATCGAGGTATGCCTTTCGGTAATCAAGTGACTTACCATCCGCTGGCGGTGAAGGAAAACATAGTGAGGAAACACACACCCTAGATGTAATTCTAAGTGTATGTGTGTGCGCTACAATATATCAGTAACCGGTCGACGTAGCAAAGTAACGCTCGTAGCATTGTGGTACTGAGATGTTCGTAACGATTATCGAAGTTAAGTCCATGATGGGTGACCGTTTGTGGTAAATTCATTTTCGAGCGTCTCCGTGCATCGGAAGACACGTAAAGCCGTTGGTCTCGGTTACCACTTAATGTGGTAGTCATTAAGTCAAGTTGGAAGGCTTCTGGGTGACTTGATAAATTCCAACACCAGGGTCTGCCTCAAGACCACACGATAAGAAGAAGCAAAGAAACTGTTCATAGCATCATTAGCATACGAGTATAACCCAAAAATATAAAAAAATAAAATAGACCCTAGTTTGGAAATGTACCAAAGAACCGTTTCTGTAACAGTCATTTAGGGTATGACTTTCCTATGTTTCTATCCCGTTCTGTCACTTAAAATCGTCACTTACTAGAGCTAGAGAGAGACAGAGAGCGGGTTTAAGGCCGCTGCGCTCGGCTCTCACACTCTATCTCACTAGTGACGTTTCTAAGTGACAGAAAAGGATATTTGAGAAAAATTTTTTACTCAGCGAATTTTTCAAACAAAAAATACTTTCTTCCCCAGCACGTAGTCTTCGGTCTCACAGGCCTGATGCAGCTATTCATACCTGACCTTCCAAGCGAGCTCAAAGTCCAAATGCAGCGAGAAGCCTTGCTGGCCAAGGAAGCCAAATATGAACATGGCAGACGAAGATTATCCACAGAATACAGAACTCTGATCACGCAGAAGAGTGAACCAGGTAAATGGATCTTAAGCTAACTTCATCAAATCAGCCACAGCAAGTCCAATGGTGGACATAGGCCTCCTCAAGAAAGGCTGGTTGTATGTGGCCTGCATCCAGTGCGAATCTGCTGTTCGGATCAAATCATCTGTCAACTTTGTGGGTGGACGTCCTACGCTGCACAGTCGGAATCTAACTCGGACCGCGTGTTTAGCACGCCCGGGTCTCTTATCCATTCAGCCACCGTCGCTACACAAGATCTATGGCATTATGCCATAGATCTTGTGTTGATTGAATACAAAAATAAATTTAATTTTTATTAATTCCAGTACCAGCAGCACCAGTAGAACGTGGTGGAGGCGCATGGCTACGAAGAACTTCACGGGCATCAGATGGACTGGACGCGCATGTAGCAGTCTCACAGCGTCCCACATCGAAACACACCGTCAAACACTGACACCACGAGTGTATGTTAAAGAGTCCGACTCGTGAAGCGGACTTAAGTCTGATTTGTGAGTCGGACTCAAGGCCAATTTGTGAGTCGGACTCAAGTCCGATTTGTGAGTCGGATTTAAGTCTGGCTTATGAGTCAGACGTAAGCCCTAATTTTGAGTCGGACTTTAATTTGAATTTGGTGTCAGATTATGATTCGGATTTAAGTTCGACTTATGAATTGGACTTAAATCCGCAAAGGCACCATTGTGTAAATCAGAGAACTATTAAATTTAAGAAACATGACATTTTAATCTTACTAAGTATAATACGTAAGATAATTAAGACGTGGACCGCAACACGTCATCATAGTAATTACATATTTAGCAAACTTTTATGCTGCGGCCCTATCATATATTCGAAAATGACGTATGGATAATTTATGTGTTGTTTTGCTGCCCGACTTCATGTAAAAAAATTAAATACAAAGCTGCGGGCAGGAACTATAGTTATAGTTAGCGTTGCCAGACGTCCGGATAAAGCCGGACATAGGTAGGCTTTTTGATTGCGTGTCCGGCCAAAATAAACGGTGTCCGTCTTGTCCGGTTTTTGTTAGGCTTTTTACATTTCGCAAACGATCGAGCGCCAAGAGCAGGCGACGAGAGTCGACTGTCGGTCGCCCACGCAGCCACGCACGCACTATTTTTTTGTCGTACCTATTAATACTGAGACAAAATCTTCAATAATATAGGGTGTCCGGCTTTCCTACCCAAATGTCCGGCCAAACTGGCTGGTCTGTCCGGCTATTAGGTTTGGCGACCTGGCAACCCTAGTTATATATATAGTAAGTCCGACTTATAAATACTGGTTGCAAGGGTATCCCTCTCGAACTGTAGATGAGACTGAAAACACATTGGCGAAGGTCACCTATTCAGCTGCAGGCACGGTAAGTGTGGGTGAATGACCTTTTACCTTACGAATTAAGCAGATTTTTAATATTTCTTCTAATCGAATGGGCCTGAGTATTGAGAATGAATTTATCAAGTCGCCCAGAAGGCTTCCAACTTGACTCAAATGACTACCACATTATGTGAAAACCGGGACCAACGCCGCCACGTGCCTATCAAAGCACGGAGACGGTCGAGAATGAAATTGCCTGAAACGATCACCCATCATGGATTGACCTTGCAGAACGTTGCTTACCCTCAATCAATTAGATTTTCGTTCATGTTTAAGTTTATTAACAAGTTAACATAATTTAAAATAAATACTAAATATCACCGTTTTCTATACCAGTTTTCGGTATCGTGAGCGATTCCCTTCCAACCAGTGTTGAAAAGATACTCAAACAATTTAAGTGTGTAATAGTCAATGTTGTTTGGTGACTGCTAGGGTCTGATGACGTAATTTTAGAGGTCCAATATTATCTTTAGGGGAACGGAAACCTAGTTATAATCCACGGATAGATGTATTGAATTTCGGAGGAAGTTTTTAGAATTAAACATGTTATATATACAGGGTTTATACGACGTTACGACATTAAATGAAACCACGTGTAGCATGTGATGTTAGAAGGCTATACCAAAAAAATTAAACAGAAATTTGCAATAGTTTAGACGCAAATGTACTTTCTTTATGTCACAGTTGTTCACAGTTTTAAACAACCTGTAGGTATTTACGTTGATCGTATGTTGTCATTACGTCATTCAATTCATTTAAATATCTCTGACTCTTTCATATTATCTTATCTCTTACTCTGTTCCGCACTGTTGTCGTCGTCATGTCGAAATCGTCATGATAGAAAAATAATGTGTAGTTTTATATTCTTAAATTTTTCGACTTTAAATAATGTGCAGCTTTTTTTTTTTTTTTTTTTTTTTTTTTTTTCTTTTTTTTTAATAATTTATATTAGAATATGTTTATAAGGGTTAACACTGGCTGCCTTGTCATTTAATGTCGTATCGTCGTATACACCCTGTATATGATTCATAGATATTTGTTTCTGGTCTGGGTGTTCTTTTTCCGTTAATTGTATGTTTTAAAGTCCCCCGCAGCACAGGGCTTTTACCCTAGTGCGGGCGTTTAACAACACCCTTCCGATCTAGGTAGCAGTGCTTCGCAGTACCACCGCCCGGTCCCCGTACATTCTCTAAGGTTTATATGAGATGTCATTCGGAGCTCGGCAGCAGTGCTGCCTAGATAGGAAGGATACCTTAAGATTTTTTTTTAGCATGTGACAATTTTTTTTTTTTTCGAAAAAATTACTCGATCAAATTACCTATGTGTAAATAGTACAATAGACTTGTCTGTGTATAGTACGAATAGCATGTACCTACCTAATTTTCATCCGAAATTTTTTTATTGTCTAGAACGAAATTTCGGATATGAAAAAATCCGGTATAGGTAAGTATAGGTTATAGGTTCCGAATCCCAAGACCTTGGTTAACGTTCCTCTATAAAAGATTTTAGATAACATATTCTATTTACTGTAAAATAGTAATGTATTAAAAAATAATTAAATGGCAGCTAATTTAATAAAAGACACTGTAAATATTTATCAGTGTAAATAAGTGTCAAAATCGTAAGCCAACATTTACTATAATTTTCCTGGACACGTAATACTTATTGTAAAATATTCATAGAAAATTAGTCCTTAATGACCTATTATAATTTTTTTTTCTCATAATGTATGCCATTTAATTTCTACATACAACTATAGATGGCGCTACGCAATTTGAGTTACTTAGTCTAAAAAAAAAAAAGGATAAAATATCTATTATTTTCAGACTTTAATTTGCAGGGTAAGCACAAACTTAGACTATAAAAAAACCTGTAGTCCAAAAAGCGGCCCCGTCTCAGCATAATACTACAACATAAATGTTATAGCTGGATTTCAGACAGATTTTCAGACAGTTTCAAAAAACCTTTATATTGACTATAAGTAATTATGAATCTAGACTGAGTGCTTTGCAGATTTCAATCGTCAGAATTTTACCAAATCTATCGATTTTGAGTAAAAAATCCCATTAAAGATTTACCAATAATATTCCGTATAAGATAACTGTATTGTTACTAAATCTTGTGTAAAGCGCCACCTATTGAACAGAGCCATTAACGAAACGTGTATGTCCAAATGATTGTGATATTATTATTAGTTAATTTCAGTATACAGTAAAATGAAGAATCTCTTTAGAATTAGTATTTAATGTAATATTAAATTACTCTAATATAACTGTTTCAAATATACCTGAGTTTTTTCCTACTAATCTAACAACCTAAAATCAATTTAAAATTCAATTCCAATTAGTTCCTTATTTTACAGAAAAATACAAACATTTAAAATTATTTATAATTATAATCATCAGTTCGTCGGTCCATCTGGGGCGGGTGGCTGTTGGTTGCAGGCGGCACAGGACCGTTCGCAGTGGCGTAAATTAGGTGAGGCCTATGTCCAGCAGTGGACGTCGTTGGGCTGATATGATGATGATGATCATCAAATTTCATTTATGTACCTATTCAAAATTAATAAGGTACTTTTCCGGTAGAAAATTAATGGATTCGGATCTTTCTATTCTCTCGGATATCCGCGGATACGGATATCCTGGACATCACTAGTTTATAATATATTAGGTACTGACCCTCGGCTCGTATTGGTCGTAGCGTGATGTTATATAGCATAAGCCTACCTTGATAAATGAGATATCCGACCCTAAAATAATATTTCAAATCTAACCCGTAGTTCCTGAAATCCAAACCAGACTGGTTATGGTTATTCCGAACAAGATGTGTTTATTTTAAATAGATATCATACTGATCATCTGAATCATCATAAGCAACCCATTAATGTCGCACTGCTGGGCTCGGGTCTCCTCTCCTCTATCTAGAGAGCTGAGAGAGTTTAGGCCATAATCCACTCACGATGTTTTCCTTCACCGTTAGCAGATGGAAAGTCAATTGACTAGACCTACATAATTATAAATTCCATATTGGTACTGTCGGAATTGAACTCGGACCGCATGCAAGCGACAGCGAGCGTCTCAATTTCCTTATAGTACAAGATCCCATTAAGAAATATATACCCTAATCTGTTATTTATTAGTGATAAGAAATAAATGATTGATAATATTCACATTGACTTATTGCAAATAGGTTGCCTAGTTAAATCGCGACCGGATAATATTAATATCGGGCGCAAAATTTTTTGTTGGAGAGACTTCCAGCATGGTGGAATGAGATTGGAGTCCATACCTTTTACTTTTTTTCATAAAGTGCTCTCATGAAATTATTTAGTCGAAAAAAATATCAAATGAAAGCCTATTTACAGGGGGGGGGACATACATTTGACCACTTTGGAAGTGTCTCTTGCGCAAACTATTCAGTTTAAAAAAAAATGATATTAGAAACCTCAATATCATTTTTAAAGACCTATCCATAGACATCAACACGTACCAATGGGTTTAATGAAAAAAAAAATTCGGTTTCATTTCTAAGTATGGGGAACCCAGGGAAATTAAAAATAAAATATTATCCGGGCGCAATTTAACTTATTTGCAATAAGTCAATGTGTCATTTGTTCATATCACTAATAAATAACAGATGAGGGTATATACTTATTTCTTAATGAGATCTTAGACCATTACATTTTTACACGAACATTCAAATGTCGAAATTCAATGTTGTACTATTGCTTGGCAGTTGTCTTAAAAACAAATAAATGTTGATTCAAAATGTCTGATCCCAATATGGGACAATCCATTAAAAAGGAAAAAAAATATCGAAACAATATACTGTCAATTGATAAGTGTGGTGATAAGAGCCATCTGTGCCCCGAGCGACCCTTAATGATAAGACGGCAATTTGTAATAGCTGTCTATCAGAAATTATGTTATAATGTATAAAGTACATACATACATACATAGCATCACGCCTTTTTCCGCGAAGGGGTAGGCAGAGGTGTTTCACACCCACATTTCGCCAGCTATGTTTGGTCCCATGAAAGGAGGCGAGCCGATTGTCATCTACCCGGAACATTTGTTTACCAAACTCCGGGAAAATTTCAATACTGGAATTTTATGAAAGAAAAGCCCAATACCATTTTGACCCGACCCGGTAATCGAACCCGGTACCTCTTGCACAGCAGTCGTATACACTTCCCGCTGCGCCACCAAGGCAGTTGTGTAAAGAACTTTAATATATTAGGTACCTATTATTGTCAGTACCAAATCGGTGGTGGCCGGCATGCGGTCCGAGTTCGATTCCGACAGTACCAATATGGAATTTATAATTATGTACTAGTCAATTGACTTTCCATCTGCTAACGGTGAAGGTAAACATCGTGAGTGTATTATGGCCTAAACTCTCTCAGCTCTCTAGATAGAGGAGAGGAGACCCGAGCCCAGCAGTGGGACTTTAATGGGTTGCTTCTGATGATTAGTACTCTATTTAAAACTAGCTTATGCCCGCGACTTCGTTCGCGTAGATTTTGATATTAACATGGATCTTTATAAATACTTTGTTTAAAGTGATGATCTTAATCGATTTAACTAATGTCGTGATTCTTATAATCGTTGTAACTTTTTTATTTATAAACCGATTGCAATGAAACCAAACCTAAATGTTAAATCAAGTTACGCTCAATCGTTGTGTTTAAATGTTATCTACATTGCTTTCGTACATTTTACGTGTTGCCCGAACAAATAAACAGACAGAAATTCGAAAAATGCTGGAAATGGGTTCTATTGGTTGTCCCTGGCTATTTTTTTTGGATATTTTTTTATGTACAAAAACGACTGCTACAGTTTTATTATACAGGGTCTGTCGTAAGTAATGGATAACCCGTTACCTGGACCAGCCCTGATGTCAGGCTGCAAGAAAATCATATTTTATATATAGATTTTTTTTTAAATTAAGCTCCTTTGCCTACTTATTCGGTTGTCATTTCAAAAAAATTAGGTATTTTATCATAAATCACTAATATTGCAGCATTTCTTAAGAAAATCTAAATTTCGACCTTGCTTAGTTCTTTTGCTCTTGTAACTAGTAATGCTTGCTTAAGTACACATTATTATACCTTTTTATAATCTACACATACTAAACATGTTATCATGATAATGGACAGCCTGCTATAGCACCATGCTTTTTTTTTCACAATCAAGGGTTAAAATTACAAGTAAAGAAAAAAAATCTGAAAAATTTGCTTGTAATGTTAATTTAAATAATGTTTCACTTTAATGAGTACTCAAAATGTAATTAAATTAAATAATGCAAGTCTCCAGCAGTACGATATAAAAAAATACACAAAAATACCTAATTTTGTTGAAATGGCAACTAAAGGAGCATAATTTAAAAAAATCTAAATGTATATACCATTTTCACACTGTTGGCAACCCTGAAATAAAAATAAGATTTTCTTGCAGCCTGACATCAGGGCTACCTCCAGGTAACGTGTTGTCCATTACTTACGAAAGACCCTGTATGTATAGATAAAGATAGTGTAATAAACACGTTATAAACCCTAAAATAAACTAAACAGATCAATTATTATTAATCCCACCGTGTCAAATTGAATGTCACGACAAATCGATGATACCACAGAACAGAGATAGGTTTTTTTATCATTGTTCTGTGGGTGATACCTTGCCGCATACCGTCACGAAAGTCGTGTCCCGACAAAATGACTGTGTGAAATATTCTATTGTATCCTAACTATTCGTAATTAGTGAACATAAAACAGCATTTTGGAAAAAAAAATGGCGTCACATTACGCGTGAGTTGAGTGACTTGAAACAATAAGAATCATTTGTTTAAAGAAAGGTAAATTTCGACTACTTCTCAGTAGTCGAAATTTGAGACGGGACGAGAATTTGAATCTGAGACGTATGTCGTATGCACAGAACAGAGATAGGTTTTTTTAGCATTGTTCTGTGGTCGTATGTATATACTGAGAGACGTTAAGTTATCATTTGCTTAGGAGTGACGCACACAGAGAGGGAGAATATAGTGGGTAAACCCCGCTCACGTACCCCCTGGGGAAGTACAGTTTCACTAAGAGTAACCTCTTTCTTAGGCTTACGCCGTGCACGACTTTTTACAGTGAGTATCCATAAAATATATTGTACTAGAAATCGCGCGGGGCTTCACTCCCGTCGCTTTTGTATGACCACTGCTCAGCACCTATTGGCTGTAGCGTGATGTTATATAGCCTATAACCTTCCTCGATAAATGGACTATCCAACACTAAAAGATTTTTTCAAATTGGACCAGTAGTTTCTGAGATAAGCGCGTTCAAACAAACAAACTCTTCAGCTTTATAATATTAGTATAGATGAGTTACATTTGCCTCGTATGGAAATGGAACCTACGTCACTCCGCGCGGCGTTGTTAGTGAAGAGGCGACCAAATTACTGCGCCACGGTGACTTCTACGAGTGAATTACCAAACCATTAGTGGATAATCTAGTTTTGATAACATTTACTGTTTTTCTATTTAATGCAAGTATTTTTTAGAAATTCATCCTCGGCAGGAGAAAAACAAATCAAATTCTATAATCGGAACCACGGGAGATCACTAGTATATTAATAAACGCTTCAGTTCAGGGCCACACAAAACATCCGTGTTTACAAAACGTAACTTTGACAAAAAAGGTATAAGAGACGTACTTTATATTTGTTAACAAAAAGTCTAAGGAAAACTGTGACAAGTGACAAAACGTCACTTAAACACGAGTTAAATATAATAACGCCTGTCTGACATCCTAGACGTTGTATCTTTTTTTTTTATTGTCTGAAGTGGCAGACGTGCAAGCGGCCCACATGATGGTAAGTAGTTACCGCCGCTCATGGACCTTAACCCTTTAACGGGCATAGAAAACTATTTTCCCAGGTAGGGTTGGTGTGGTGGGAAAATAGTTTTTAGTAATGTGGAAATAAATTTAAAATGACAAGTCCTTGAACCAATATTTTAACATAAAATTTTTTTTTTAATAAAATACTTTTTTTCAGTTTCAGTGACTTCAATTTAATTTTCCGTAAAGTAGTTTCTCACATTACACCAGGCCCACACTTTAAACGTAAATTTTTTCATTCATTTTCGTCTGCCCGTTAAAGGGTTAAGAGGATAGCTCAGTCTCCTTAAACCTCGTTTGAAGAAGGACATGTCATAGCGCTCAGGAAACAGGATACACCGCTGTAGGAACTTCACCCCAGAGCCTGCACGTACGTGGGAGGAATGATCGCTGGAACCTTACCGTTTCAGACAATATTGGCTCTAGGTAATGCGGTTGAAGCCTACAGCGCAGCGGCGTCGAGTGGTGCGATGATAAAAAGGCGACGATGGCACAAAATCAAGGAGTTCATCGGAGCACTCCCCATGGAATAATCTATTCACAATAAGTACTGGCCGTCGATTGCAGTCGGCCAACCTCAAAAGTCAATATATAAGATGGTATTTTCAATGATAATCTCTTAAACGGCACCCTTGGGAAACCGGGACGGGTGGCTAGATAATAAATAATTATTTATAGTTCTACCTACCCCACAATATGTAGTCGCAAAGATATTTAACATGTCACGAATGACGGATGGACAGAGAATGATAAGATATGTATTCGGAAGTAGACATAATGCCATGGGCAAGAGATATCGGGGTCAAAAATATGTTATAGTTTTGTTTTACGAATGTGACGTACTATTTTATTTCGTCTGGTCTGTTGGTCTAGTGGTTAGTGACCCTGACTGCTAAGCCGGAGGTCGTGGGTTCGATCCCCACCCAAGCCAATTCTTTGTCTGATGAGCATAAAGGTTTGTTCTGTGTCTGGGTGTAATTTATCTATAATATGTATACCTATATTTACAAAAAAAAATGTATTTAAGTAGTATGTCAGTTGTTTAGTACCCATAACACAAGCAAATATAATTGCTTACTTTGGGACTAGATGGCGTTGTGTGAATGTGGTAGAATATCGAGAATATCGAGCTCCGGTTTAGAAGTCAGGGTCACTAACCACTAGACCAACAGGCCAGTCATTATTTTCAAAAAATAATAGTAAAAAGTTTATAAAATAACCAGAAACAGACACAAACTTTTTCTTATCGTATGAGCTTGAAGCAGACCCTAGTGTTGGAATTTATCAAGCCCTAGAAGTCTTCCAACTTGACTTAACGACTACCACATTAAGTGATAACCGGGACCAACGGCTTTACGTGCCTTCCGAAGCACGGAGACGCTCGAGAATGAAATTGCCACAAACGGTCACCCATCATGGACTGACCTTGCCGAGTGTTGCTTAACCTCGATGATCGTAAAACATCTCAGTAACAGAAACTTAGCAACGGAAACTTACATAATTAGACGTATAATTTCAATACAGATTTCATTTATGATATAAGAAGGTATTTATTTATTATAATGTCTCTTTCTTAAAATTGTTTGCCCTTCTAATACACAAATGTTATTACTCTATTACTGACTTTTTAATTGATAAATTTGATAACTGATGATATGACTTATAATTCTTTTAATTTATTCTGACATTACATTAAGTCGATTTTTATTTTATTTTTTTTACTTGATGACATTTTATTACAATTGAGTGCATGATAAATTTTAAAATAAATATTTGTACGCTGGAAACGGCAGAATATTATGAACTCTCTGTTACTTGTAACGTCACTGTAACAATATTCTGACAAATAAATGTTTTTATTTTATTTTATTATTTTCACGGCTATACGTCTCTCTATCGTGAGAAGTATAAATACGTTTTCTAACCGTAAATGTTTGTCATAAATATGATTATTTTTTTACAAAAGCCGTCTATTTTCTACCATTAAGTATATAAATTACTTATAAATTGTCTGTAACTTAAAATACATATTGTAACTACACCATCTCAACTCGTGGGTGTCGTAAAAGGCGACTAAGGGAGAATGTTATACTGAATATGTTATACATTATTAATTGTTGATTGTTAAATTTGTGTTTTTATTTAACCGGAAAATAATATGATTGCGTACATAATTAATTAGGTAGATGTTATTACATTTCAGAACATTAAATTGTCGAAGTACTGGTCATTCGAAGATGTGTCTTGTCTAAGTGTTGTTTGTCGAATAATCTTCTGTCGAAGTAATGGTAATTAGAAGATTTGTGTTGTCTAATAATTGTCTGTCGAAGCAATGACTTGTCGATCTATATGTTTTCGAAGTTCGCTACATGTCGAAATATTGTGTTGTCGAAATTCAGTCGTTAACTTTCGAAACATTCGAAACAAACCCTATACCAACCCGTCTGGCCAGCGTTGTATAGTAGGCTAAATTCCCTCCACATTCTTTGGAGGAGTGCCCGTGCCCAGCAGTGGGATATTTATGTTAAAATGATGTGACATATCCTATATATGTATACAACGATACGACATTAAATGATAAGTCAGCCAATGTTAACCCTTATAAACATATGCTAATAAAAAATATTAAAAAAAAAAGAAAGAAAAAAACAAGCTATACATTCTTTAAAGTCGAAAAATTCAAGAATATAAAACTACACATTATTTTTCTATCATAACGTTTTCTACATGACGACGACAAAAGTGCGGAACAGAGTAAGAGATAAGATAATATGAAAGAGTCAGAGATATTTAAATGAATTGAATGACGTAATGACAACATACGATCAACGTAAATACCTACAGGTTGTTTAAAACTGTGAACAACTGTGACATAAAGAAAGTACATTTGCGTCTAAACTATTGCAAATTTCTGTTTAATTTTTTTGGTATAGCCTTCTAACATCACATGCTACAAGTGGTTTCATTTAATGTCGTACCGTCGTATACACTCTGTATATAAGACCTTGAACAACAAAAACTTTCCAACAATTGAAATAAGGCCACTTGCCTACTGATTTTTTTTTTCTAAGTATTAGAGTTAATATGTTGTTATCTTATTCAGAGATAAAACAAATAAAATAGGTACTCGATTAAAAATATATAGACGTATAGTCAATCAAAATGACGTCCAAGAAATAATCTTTATATATATAATTCTGTACGTGTGTTGACAGTGAACTCCTCCTAAACGGCTGAACCGATTTGAATGTTTTTTTGTGTATGTGTTCAAGTGGATTCGAGGATGATTTAGATTTACAAATAAACCCAGTAGATGCTGCTGCAATCGATTGGTATATCATGCAGGACAACGTCTGTCGGGTCCGGTAGTAATATTATAAAGCTGAAGAGATTGTTTGTTTGAACGGGCTAATCTCAGAAACTACTGGTCCGATTTGAAAAATTATTTTAGTGTTGGATAGCCCATTTATTGGGGAAGGCTATAAGTTATATAATATCATGAGCAGTGGCCAAACAAAAAACGACGGGAGTCAAAACACCGCGCGTACGTCTTTCAATCTATACAAATAAATAAAACAGACACTGTTTGTAATATTAAAATAACCACTTTTTACTACAAACATATGAATGTATATACGGTACGGTATATATACGGTACATATACCAAAATATCGTTTTTTTAATTTTTGTCTGTCTTTCTGTCTGTCTCTTTGTTCCGGCTAATCTCTGGAACGGCTGGACCCATTTTGACGGGACTTTCGCTGGCAGATAGCTGATGAAATAAGGAGTAACCTCGGCTACTTATATATCAGAAAAATTCTAAAATTATTATAAAAAAGTAATGTTGCTTTTGTTAAATACCACGCGGACGAAGTCGCGGGCGACAGCTAGTAATGTTATATAGTTGTAGAGTTTCTGAGTTCCTGAGATCTTAGCGTTGACCCAAACAAACAAACGAACTCTACATATTTATAATATTAGTATAGATTCATACAAAAGAGGTCGGTCGACGCTCTTCATTTTAGAATCAAGTTATTTCAGTAGCTATAAGCAGTTGTATCTTTTCTATCTGACAATTTTCTTTTAGCGTACGAAACTATTCAATTCATCCTTCTCTGGAATGCCCTACCTCAGGAAATCTGAATGAGCACAAGCCGTTTCACTTTTAGAACAAAAGTTCGAAAGATATTTTGGCAGATTATTTTTTTATTCTTTTTTTTCTTCGTTCATATTTATCACTATCATCATCACCCCTCGCAGCACGTATTATTTTCCATATATATTTATGTTATATAGTAAACATATTGTTTATTAATATTTTATATGTAGGTATATTTATATACTATGTACATATTCTACAAAATCTACAACTACCTACAATTACTATACATGCACTTACTTTGTCATATCTCTGCATCACCCAAACGTAGACTGGTAGATAATGCCATACATTTTGTATGAAGTTTTAAATAAATAAATAAAACGGAAAAATCGGTTAAGAGTGTGTCGAACCATGTTTATTCAACATTGCCACATTGGATGATAATTCTTATTCTGTGTGCAAAAAAGAAAGTTTTTTTTTTTGTTTTTTATAATATATAAATTTTTAGTAGCTCATTACACTAGATTGTAATATATAATATTACAAATAGAGCTACTTAATAAGTAATTTTATGTTAGCCTAAATCTAATTAATACTTATTCTAAGAAAATATCCATTGATTTTTACTTAGACGGCCGAACTCAGAGACGTCAATAATTAGCAGTAATCTGTCATTAACACAATTTTTTCATTGAATAATCGTCTTTAGGTGTATAGACTTAAGTATTACACGTTTTTACTAAATAAACTTAAAAGTGTCTGAGTAAGTCGGCAGTAAGTCTGTTAAACTGTACACTTTATTTTTGTGTTATTATAGCACTATAAAATGTCACTAACTATTTTGTTTATCAACACTACACTAGCTCAAATGTCAATCAAATGTTTAGTCCTTTTGAGTCTTCTTTTTATATCCTTAAAATTGAGGAGTAGGTTAGCCTCAAGATTGTTATGATAATGAAGTCTCTTTTCGTGAGCTTCTGCAAGAAAATAAAATTATAGGTGTTCTACACTGCTCCCACAGCTGAGTTACCATCCGCGTAGTTTGTATGAAATTTGGTTTACAACAGCCGGCTACACGGTTGGAATCCACCAAGGGCACCTCTGTGGCAAGTTTATAACCATGTGGCATGGCTTTTATGCTACATCAATATCATCATATCAGTCAATGACGTTACTTACAGCGGCAAAACGTCGCTCGCTGTGATCGCTCTCATCGGATTTATGAGGCCTACTTCCAGCCATACACGAACGTCATTCAGCTGATATAAACTTAATTTTTAACTAACAAATAAGGGGTGAACACAACAATAAAAATCTTTTAACGAAACTAACGATAACCCATTTAAATCGAACTAAATTGATAACCCCAGCTCCTGACCTAAGCATTGCCAGTTGATCACAAACACCCGTTGCAGACGGACGCGTCGCGGTAACTTTATATAAAATAATAATAATATGCGATTTAATTAAAATGGAGCATCAGAACTTGGATAAAATGACATCTACGGCGTTAATGTTGCCTAAAGAGAATAGTGAAGAGAAAGTTGTGGTTTTAACCCCAAGTAATGGTGTCGGCAAGATTTTAATTAGAGAAGATACTATTTTAGCTAACTTGCAAGGATGTGCCGGTTGTGGTAGGGGACACTTTACGTGTGGAGGTGTCAAGAGTCAATGGAGCGCTTTGTGTTGGGGGAAACAGTCGGAAAAGAAGTATTATTGCCGTAAGTTTTTTTATATAGAAAAAGGAAATTCAAAATTTTCTTTTGAATCAGCTACAGGATATACATATTGCCATTGGCCTGTTGGTCTAGTGGTTAGTGACCCTGACTGCTAAGCCGGAGGTCGTGGGTTCGTTTCCCACCCAGGACAAATTTGTGTGATGAGCATGATTGTTTGTTCTGTCATCATCATCATCTCAACCCATAAATGTCCAACTACGGGGCACGGGTCTCCTCCAAAAAAAAATTTTAAATTTGTTGTGTGGGTGGTGGTGGTCTGGGTGTAATTTATTTATTATGTATGTATTTTTAAAAATGTATGTTCCTACATATATGTAGTTATACAGTTGTTTCTCATTTAGTACCCATAACACAAGCAAATATAATAGCTTAATTTTTGCCTAGATGGCGCTGTGTGAGTGTGTGAAAATGTAATACCTATTATACCTACCTAATTGAAAAATTATTTTGTTGTTGAATAGTCCATTTATCGAGCAAGGCAACACATAACATCTCTCTGCGAGCAATAGGAGCTAAGTAATGGAAAAACAAAGATCAACTGGAATGAAACCCTGGCATATAATAATATGGATCACATACATAATTTGACTTGTTGACTTAAAACTTACAATTACAATTACCTAATTGGACTATTTAAGTAATTGTCGTTTGTATCTATACTGATTTTATAAAGCTAAAGAATTTGTTTGTTTGTTTGGTTGTACGCTCGGAACTCAGGAACTACTGCCCCCTGATTCTGAGCTGTCGGAATACTTTCAGCCAGAACTGTCAGTTTATTTAAAGTTAAAAAACAGAATGTTAAAAATATACTATATTATTATTATTGTATGTCTGTTTGTATCATTTACGTCCTATCCAAAGGTTGAATGGAAGAGATCGGTACGTCTGATAAGCACCCATATTATTGAGCTAAGAACTAAATTGTTATAACAGCGAAACCTATTTACAAAATAATTTACAATAATAATGTAATGTAAATAGCCGTTCTTTGTTTACCCCCTACAATGCCAAACTTTACCTCTCTAGATAATATAATATTCTACCACATTCACACAGCGCCATCTAGTCCCAAATTAAGCAATTATATTTGCTTGTGTTATGGGTACTAAACAACTGATATACTACTTAAATACATTTTTTTTTTTTGTAAATATATACATATTATATATAAATTACACCCAGACACAGAACAAACCTTTATGCTCATCACACAAAGATTTGTCGTGGGTGGGGATCGAACCCACGACCTCCGATTTAGCAGTCAGGGTCACTAACCACTAGACCAATAGGCAAGTCAGATTTACATCTATTATAAATTATAATATCAAAACAAGTAAATAATTAAAAAATTATAATAACCCGACTTTAAAAAATCAACAGCCCCCTAAACAAGTGGCAATCGCTTCAATCTATCTATTCTAAATGACATGTCACGTCAATACATTTGAACACATCTCTGACATAAGCTATCGACATGTCACGTAATCAATGTACTAATTTGACATGTCGATAGAATAGATAGAACGAATCGATTGACACTTGTCTAGCCCCCCAGACAAGCAACGCACTAAAAAGACCGAAAAATGGTTGTAATTATTATTCCTGATTAAAATTAAATATATAACATAATAATATGTACATATTTGTAATCTCCATTTGATTCCCTTTAGTTTGATACCCTAATCGATACGTTTGGTTAAAAAAAAATGGTCTACTTACAATTTGGCGCACAAAAGTCCGCCGTTTTGTTTTTTTATTTTTTAATACCTATCTTAGGACACTTGGTTTTTTGAGACGAATCTAACGATACCTTAATTGTCGAAATCTATCCAGCCGTTTGGAAGAAACGTGGGAATAAAGAAATTTACAAACATACAAGATACGCGCGAAAAACAATACCCGTCCTGTCAGTCGGGTAATAACAGCTTTTTGGAGTAGATTTTAGGATATAAAAGAATGTACGTAAAAACAAAACGTCCCATACCAAAGGCCTGCCCATCATTCAAGCAATTTCTTCTATTTTATGTAAATTTTAATGGCGAATCCATTGATTTCACGAAAAACTTAAGTAGTTACTTAAAAATCTTATTTATTTTTATTATCAACTATTATGAGCTGAGACTGTAGACATATAGTATATATATACATAATAGCATACGTAGGCAAAGCATTCGTTGGTTAGATCATCGATCTCTTGTAATTATTGTTTTAAGAGGGTTCATTTTCAATACAGGTTCGTTTTCAATACACTTTTTAGACTTAGGTGAAAGGTGTGTAAAAGGTACGAAATCATTGCGTTTACAGTTCTATTTATACCTAGACAAAAATACATTAGAACTCGCAGGGCGTTTTTTTTCATAGTAAAATAACTGTAAGCATTACGGATACTTACTTTTTAATACAAGTTCACGTAATCCTAAACAATGTATTGAAAACATTAAAAAAAATTAGCTTCTATTACATTATAAGTATCGAAAACCACTAAATATAACACTTAATTGCGACGTCGCCATTCCTCTGTGTGAACCCTCTTAAAAATCATTGCGTTCAATAATGTGTTTTCAGTCAACAGTTTTATCTTATTCTAGAACGATATAGTTATCATTCTTGGAAATATTAATGTATTTAAGTTCAAAAGTTTAAGTGTTTTTAGGAAACATTCATTATTTTTGGCAATATAATTTTTAAAGGAAGTTTTGATTAAAAACAAATATTCTTAATGCATTACAATAACTTAATTTATTCAATAAAATATTTACACATAACTTAAAAACATACACAGCTAACCCATTAAAAGAAAAAAGAACCAGATACTCTATTTACAGGAAATTCCTATAAATAGAATCTGATTAAGATCAGATTCCTGAGGGAACGTACACAAAAGGCTAGCCACATTACCGCGTTGGATAGCAAGGCTAATGCGTTGCCCCAGGTAGAGACCAGCCCTTGGGTCATGTGATACCTCAGAAACACGCTTACAAATTACACGATAAAATTTGTGAGCGTTTACAATAATGTTTGTTGATAAATTACACCAGACACAGAACAAACCTTCATGCTCATCACACAAAGATTTGTTCTGGGTGGGGATCGAAGCCACGACTTCCAGCTTAGCAGCACGGGTCACTAACCACTAGGCTAACAGGCCAGTCAATATAATAGTTAGGTAATAGTACGACCGTATATAACACTGTCACAGACAGACAGACATAGACAGTGGGACAGAGCGGGACCATAAGGGTTTCTTTTGTATTTTTTGCTACGGAACCCTAAAAAGAAACAAAAGGAACTTGAATATGTAACGGAAAATTACATGGTATTCTTCATTCGGTTCTCAGTTATATTTAACTGTTTGTAGCTAAGCACGCAAGGAAGTAATATACCTTAACTTGTAATTATATCTATAAATAATTACAGATTGACAGACGTTGTGCGTATTCGTGGTCGGATGAGTATAACTCGACCTTGAGTTTTGTACGCTTGTTGCTTGAAAATATCAAGGATTCGTAAAAAAATAAAAATTCCATGAATGCGGGATTAGTTGTCCACGCGAACGAAGTCGCGGACACAGCTAGTCAAATATAAAAAGGAAAGATTTGTCTTGTTCTATTTTTGTATGTAACCATAGATTTGCGGTAGCGCGCGGATCCTAGGTCTATGTATGTAACGAAAAAACTTAAAAACTACTGAACCGATTTTTAAATTTCTTTTGCCGTTAAAAAGCTACATTATCCCTGAGTAACATAGACTACATAACACCACGCTACAGCTAATAGAGGCTGAGCAGTGGCCAAATAAAGAACGACGGGACTGAAGCCCCGCGCGACTTCTAGTCTAATAAAGTAAAGAAAAAACCTATCTCTGTTCTGTGAAATATGACGATGCCACTGGCCTGTTGGTCTAGTCTAGTGGTTAGTGACCCTGACTGCTAAACCGAAGGTCGTGGGTTCGATCCCCATTCAGGACAAATCTTTGTGTGATGAGCATAAAGGTTTGTTCTGTGTTTGGGTGTAATTTATCTATAATATGTATAAAATAATGTACAAAAAAATGTATTTAAGTAGTATATCAGTTGATTAGTACCCATAACACAAGCAAATATAATTGCTTACTTTGGGACTAGATGATGCTGTGTGAATGTGGTAGAATATAAAATAAAAAAAAGATGTAGGTATTAAATAAAAGATGCTAGTCTGATCTTAAATGACATGAGCGAGTAAAACCATTGACCTTTTATTTTAAGATAAGCTTAAATCATACGATTCTGTTAATACTACATATATGCATTAATTATTATTTTTATAAATGATATAAGGTCGTTGCGGTCGATGTGACATATAGAAAAAGTCATTTAATTTTAGTATGTGGCCTTTCAGAGTTTCTTTTATATAAATGACTAGATTATAAAAGCGATGGTGGCTGAATGGATAAGGGACCGGCGTGCACGCGGTCCGAGTTCGATCCCGACCGGCAGTACCAATGTGGATTTCACTTTGTGGAATTTATATGTACTAGTCAAGTGACTTACCATCTGCTAACGGTGAAGGAAAACATCGTGAGCCGTGAGGAAACTCATATACCCTAGAAGAAATTCTATGATTATGTCTGATCCACCAATCCGCACTAGGCCAGCGTGAGTGGATTATGGCCTAAACCCTCTCAGCTCTCTAGTTAGAGGAGAGTGTGAGAGCAGTGGGATTTAATGGGTTGCTGATGAAATGACTAGAAGTCGCGTGGAGCTTCGCTCGCGTCGTTCTTTATTTGGCCACTGCTCAGCTCTTGTTAGCCGTAGCGTGATGTTATATAGCCAATAACCTTCTTCGATTAATGGGCTATCCAACATTAAAAATTTTCAAATTATTTATTGGACTAGTAATTCCTGAGATCCAAGCATTCAACCATACAAACAAACTCTTCAAGTTTATAATATTTCTAGAAGTCACGCGGGGCTTCACTCCCGTCGTTCTTTATTTGGCCACTGCTCAGCTCTTGTTAGCCGTAGCATGATGTTTTATAGCCTTATAACCCTCCTCGATAAATGGGCTATCTGACACTAAAATAATTTTTCAAATCAGATCAGTAGTTCCTGAGATCCTAGCGTTCAAACAAACAAACAAAGTCTTTAGCTTTATAATATTAGTATAGGTAGATATGACAAATTTCATAACAGATCTTTTAGTAAACAACACTTGAGTCAATTTGATTGTATAAGTGTTTTTACAAAACCATGTCACCAAAGTGAATTGGCCTAAACTCGACTTCATAATATCGCAATTTAAAACAGGTATAAGGATATTTGTCTGTCTAATAATTTCAGTCTTCCGTTTATTTTATTAAAGTCCAAAATAGCCTAAAGACACTTACAACTCTTTTCTTGTTTGTACGATATTTTGTTGTTTGATAGTATCTTGTAGTTGATTGAAAGTCATTGGTATTAATTACTTGTTTAAGATATGGTTTATACGACGTTTTAGAAGTACTCTTGGAGGATAGCATCATGCCTTTTTCCCCGAAGTCTTCTTCTTATCATATGGACTTGAGGCAGACCCTAGTGTTGGAATTTATCAAGTCGCCCAGAAGGCTTCCAACTTGACTTGACGACTACCAAGTGATAACCGGGACCAACGGCTTTACGTGCCTTCCGAAGCACGGAAGTTGTAGGCAGAGTTGCAATAGCATTTTGCGATCGCTAAATCACGCCTGTTTCCGAACAGAGGGGTAGGCAGAGACTATTTCCTTCCACCTGCTACGATTCTGACATACATCTTTCGCTTCTTCAACATTCTGCAGTTTTTTCATACATTCTCGATTTAGGGTACTCCTGCCCCCTGATTCTGGGCTGTCGGAATATTTTCGGCCAGAACTGTCAGTTTATTTAAAGTTAAAAAACAGAAAAATAGAAAAAAATCCTATATTAATCAGTTTTTAATTTTCTATACGGTTAACTAATTTCTAACACTTAATAACTCAAGCTGTAATAACCCGACTGCAAAAAATCAACAGAGAGCAACGCACTAAAAAGACCGTAAAATTATTGTAATATTATTATACCTGATTAAATTTAAATACATAACATATGTATGTATATATTTGTAATCTCCATTTGCTTCCCTTTATTTTGATACTCTACTTTGTTAAAAAAAATATAATATATAGAACTACTTACTTACAATTTGTAACCATTCAATTATGTATAATCTCTTTTTGAATATATGTAATCTCCTTTTGATTCTCTTTATTTTAATACGAACTCGATAGGTTTGGTTAAAAAAAAAAATTAACTTCTTACAATTTGGCGTCAAAAGCCCGCCGTTTAAGTCTTTTTATTCTTAAAACCTATCTAAGGACACTTGGGTTTTTTAGACGAATCTAACGATACCCTAATTGTCAAAATCCATCCAGCCGTTTGGAAGATTCGTGGGAATAAAGAAATTTACAAACATACAAGATACGCGCGAAAAACAATACCCGTCGGTCGGTTAAAGTCGGGTAAAAATACATCGTTTTAGGATTCGAAAAAATTTACGATCCAGGAGCAATCCGATGAGTCAGAATCAGGGCCCGGATCTGTTCTTTCTTTAGAATCTCTCAGATTTGGCCGTGGAATGTTCTTCCAACAAAGATTTTTGTATATTTGAATTTATATATTTTAACCTTCTCCACGAATCACTCTATCTATTGGTGAAAACCGCATGAAAACCATTCATATTATTCATAGTTTTTGAGTTCATCGCATACGCGGCCGACTTTGTTTTATACTATGTAACTAGAAGTTGAGCGGGACTTCGCTCCCGTCGTTCTTTATTTGCCCATTGCTCAGCTCCTATTGGCAGTAGCGTGGTGTTATATAGCCTATGTTAATCAGTGATAATGTAGCTTTCTAACGGCAAAATAATTTTTGAAATTTGTCCAGTAGTTTTTAAGTTTATATATATTTACGAAAAAGATTTGTATTTTTGTATGTAACGAACATACAAAAATACAAATCATTTTTTTCATAATATTAGTCCTATATACCTATAGATATAGATTGAATTTGGTTAATTGTAATTGTTTGTTTCAGTAATCCTTCTGTTGTCAGCAACATTCGTGCTAAGTATGATCGGGACGGTGTTCTTCTGTTTCACAAATACAATTAATGACGCCATATTGTCTGTAAGTATTCTATCTATACATCATAAACTCTATCATCATTTCTACCCATTAACGTCCCACTGCTGGGCTCGGGTCTCCTCTCCTCTATCTAGAAAGCTGAGAGCACTAGAGGATCAAGCCCATAATCAACACACGCTGGCCTAGTGCGGGTTGTTGGACCAGACATAGGTGTACATACAATTTCTTCTAGATTGAATCAATTGTATGGGTTTCTTCAAGATGTTTTCCTTCACCGTTCGTAATTCCGTTGCAATGAAAAATATATATATAAAAAAATATATATATTAATGCGAAACCTGAAAGTAGTTTTTTCAGAATCAGTAGCAGAATCGATTCCAGCAGTTTTTGTTATATTTTTTGTCAAAAATGTATTACAATTTTGAAAGCTTGAACACTGTTGGTTGTAGTGTATCAATGGTCACCTAACGCCTTGTGCCGCACTGTCTATGGGTCTGCTCGAAGCGATAAATAAATAAGTACTAAATAGGTACATAAACTACTGATATTCAGCAAAATTCAGCCGTAGCAGCAGCAATACGCATGAAAAATGCTTAAATAACGTGAGATTTAATTCTTCTTAAATTTAGATTTTATATTCTGATTCTGCAAATAAAATGACGTTTGGGGTGTATCAGCTTTAGTATTAACAAAGAATAACGTTGGTTATATTTGGATGTAATATAATTGTCCGCCATTACAGTGTTCTTTACGACCGCGATCAAAAATAACTATGTTTACAAAGACAAACAGACCTTACATTTAAATAGTAATCTAATTACGTGTACTTATTTAAATATAATAGATATTAAAGACCTCGAGTTTGACTCATAGTGACGTCAGAGGAGTCGGTATATAGGTCGCTGTGTTTACTTATATTGAGTGGAAGGTAAACACTATCGATGCCGAAAACCGATAATCGTGTTACCTATTTGAGTCATTATCATCATCATTTCAACCCATAAACGTCCCACTGCTGGGCACGGGTTTCCTCCAAAGATTGTGTAAGAAATTTATCCTACTATACCACGCTGGTCAGACGGGTTGGTATAGGGTTTGTTTCGAATTTTCCTTTTCTCGCAGTGCCCTGGTCTGCATAAAGTTACTTCCTTAGTCGCCTTGTACGACACCCACGGGTTGAGATGGGGTAGTGACATTATGTATTCTTAATCCTTCAGTACACGGCGAATTCAATGCCACTAAGATCCCCGCACCGCGCTGGTCGTTGGTTCGATTTCCACTTGAGCCAAATATTTGTGTGATTTATATATGTTTTATAACTATGATTATAACTGCCTCAGTGGCGCAGCGGGAAGTATATACGACTGCTGTGCAAGAGGTCCCGGGTTCGATTCCCGGGTCGGGTGAAAATGGTATTGGACTTTTCTAACATGAAATTCCAGTATTGAAATTTTCCCGGAGTTTGGTAAACAAATGATCCCGGTAGATGACAATAGGCTCGCCCCCTATTTCATGGGACCAAACATAGCTGGCGAAATGTGGGTGTGAAACACCTCTGCCTACCCCTTCGGGGAAAAAGGTGTGAGCTATGTTATGTTATATGTTTTAGTCTGCGTGTACTTTTGTCCATTAATGGTATGTCCATCATGACACAGGGATTGTTGTTAGGGCGGGCGTTATCTCTTAAAAAACATATTCTTTCTCTTTTTAAAGTCCTTCTTTCTCCACAGAACATGGTAATCCGCAACAACTCCCTGGCCTACTCCATCTGGAGGCGGCCGAACGTGCAGCCTCTGATGAAAGTCCACCTCTTCAACTATACCAACTGGGAGAAAGTCAAGAGTGGGGAGGAGAAGAAGTTACACGTCGAAGAAGTTGGACCTTATGTTTATTCGTAAGTATATATGTCGTAAGCTAATCGTTACTTTAAACTATAATATATTATTATTTTATCATCATTTCAACCCATAAACGTCCCACTGCTGGGTGTGGGTCTCCTCCAAAGAATGTGGAGGGAATTTAGCCTACTATACCACGCTGGCCAGACGGGTTTGTATAGGGTTTGTTTCAAACTTTCCTTTTCTAGCAGTGCTCTTGTTGTTCCCTTAGTCGTCTTTTACGACACCCACGGGTTGAGATGGGGTAGTGACATTATGTATCCTTAATCCGTCACTACACGGAAAATTTTATTTTATGTTATATTTAAATTTAATTGTTTATATAGTTTTAATAATTAAGTAATTAATGTTTATAATTTTTTTTTATAAATTTGTAATGAATATAAAAATAATGAACATGACGATAAACCTATAAAGACACATCACCGTTTTGCTATCTATCCATACTGTCATTCCGAATTATTGACCTTCAATTTCCGAGTGTCAGAATCAGAACTACACGTCGAAACTATTTTTTATATATTTTTTTAAGAAATTTGAATTACAGCTATTATTTGTATTCTTCTTAATTTTATATTTCAATGTTGATAGTTCCTTTTTTGAATTTTTTAAATAAGATTTTTAAAGTCACAATTTATATGGGAAATTAGCTCGCGTCGTTATTTATTTGCCCACTGCTCAGCTTCTTTTGGCCGTAGCGTAATGATAAATAGCCTATAATCTTCCTCGATAAATGGGCTATCTAACTAACTAAAAGATTGTTTCCAATCGGTGCCGTAGTTATTGAGTCCATCGCGAACAGATAGAGGCGGTGGAAGACTTTTTTTTAGTATGAAGTCATTATAAATCTGGACTACAATTAATATTACAATTCTAAGGCGCAAATCACTTTAAACATTGTCATACAGAAACTAGCCCCAGTTCATAGTTCAGCATAATATAAAAAATAAAATATGTTATCACTATGTTCGTACGTGTCGTCTGTTATCGGGAACACATTGACATAATATGACCGCGTGTCGTGACAATGTATTGACAAAAGAATTGTAGCTCTTTTGTATATTCTCAAACATAGCACCTTTCCTCTTTTATTATTGCGCTGTGCCCGACAGGGTCCATAATTGTATCCTACATTATACCTAGTATATCTAGCACCTATTTGTACATTATAGATCAATAAATGATTGAGTATTGAGGCACCCACGACTAATATTTACTAGCCAAAAATGAAATTTACCACCCATGGCGGCCAGTCATAACTATTATCTATATATTATACTCATATACTTACAAATAGACGCAATAAATGATGATAGAAGAGTGTTGTTATCTGTTTATGACGTTTACTTATATTTGGTACAGTAACGTTATTGCGATGGTGGCTGAATGGAAATGGAAATCACGCGGTCAAATTTCGATCATGACCGGCAGTATCAATGTGGATTCCACTTTGTGGAATTTATATGTACTAGTCAAGTGACTTACCATCTGCTAACGGTGAAGGAAAACATCGTAAGGAAACACACATACACTAGAAGAAATATTATGAGTATGTCTGATCCACCAACCCGCACTAGGCCAGCGTGAGTGACTTATGGCCTAAACCCTCTCAATTCTCTAGTTGGAGGAGAGGAGACCCGAGCCCAGCAGTAAAATAGGTGGCGAGCCTATTGTCATCTACCGGGAAGCTTTGTTTACCAACTCCGGGAAAATCTCAATAATGGAATTTCATGATAGAAATAAGAAAAGCCTAATACCATTTTCACCCAACTATTAAATCATTATTTCAACCCATAAACGTCCCACTGCTGGGCACGGGTTTCCTCCGAAGATTTTGGAGGGAATTTGGCCTGTAACGGTTGCACCCGTTGCAGGCTACGTCCTGTACGACTGCACCTCTTTTGACCAACTTTTGGATCTCTTTTGATTTCTTTTTAATTTACTTTTAATAAATTTAAAATTCAAAATCCTAAATTAATTCAAATTCGAACCGAGTCTTCGTCGGACCACCCGTCGAAGACTAAAGGCTCACTATTATTCCGATTTCTTGTACAGTGCACGCACTTCTTGACATTTAAAATTAATACTATAACTTTATAAGATCAGTTGTGTTTTATTGTGAGGGCCCCACGCCCTTCCCCATATATTTAGCCGGATCCTATTACCATATTCTTGCCTAGCGCCCACTGGAGGGGACGGTGGAGACGCTAGAGGCCTACTATACCACGCTGGCCAGACGGGTTGGTATTGGGTTTTGTTTCGAATTTTCCTTTTTTCGCAGTGCTCTTGTCTGCTTAAAGTTAGGTCCCTTAGTCGCCTTTACGACACCCACGGGTTGAAATAGGGTAGTTACATTATGTATTCTAAATCCGACACTACACGGACGTATCTTTTCCCTGTTCATGCGTATTGACGCCTTAAAATAACGTAATTTTTCGGGCGTGACACGTTTTATATAGTCATTTAAATTATTGCTATACTTATTCAAATACAAGATTCTTTGTACCCATTTTCCTATGGGGCAGATATACATTTATATAGGGGTTATAGGGGCTGCAGCCCTAGGGTCCGGGATATAAAGAGCCCCCCCGAACCAATAGAAGACACATAAGACAATATTATGACACAAGAAATAGAAGATAATATTGAATTTAAAAAAGCTATTTTATTAAATAGGTACTTGTATTATCTTACAAAATACAGTAAGTAGCGGCTCACAAGACATCAAGCAGTTTAATTGACTAGTGTTTTATTAAATGGCTGTTAGTTGCTAATTTAGGCAGACCCCCTAGTAGTAGCAGCCCAGGGCACCACAAACACAGTACGGTCCCCCCCTGACCATATAAACTTAGGAAGTGTCTACACACACACATATTATAGCGAGCGATGGTAGAGTGTATAGACGTAGAAATCGCCGCGATTCTTTCCCTCGTGGAGACGATCCCTTATAAAAACAGAAAGGGGACAACCAAGGCCTAGTATTTTGTATAACTTCATTTGTTTAAACAAATATGAATGATATTCAATATAGTATAATTATTATACATAGCAAATATATTTACCTATATTGGCTACATCATAATACGTGTTCAAAAAGGTCAATTTGCTAAGATAACCTATTTATAAAAGACAAAACACATCAAAAACAAAAGCAGAAACCACGTTATATTAACTGAGGCGTTTGTAATATTGTGACATTGAGTGTAGCGCCCAAAAGATGGCGCTATCATATATCGATATAGGCTAAATCATCAAAACATATGTATCTATCTTCTTTAGGTTAAAAGTTAGTTGGGATTTTCGTTATGAAATAGTCAATTTATGGTTATTACACCCCTGGGTTCATAAAAAAAAATAAACATTCGGTTTTTTTGCGACATGCGACATGATGACCCAAATTTTTTGAGTCGTAGAAACACTTTTTTATGCAAATTCGGGCATTTCGAATATACAGATCGATAGAGAAAAAAATCTGAACAAAATGGTGTATATAACTCAATTTGGCCAAAATGGTTTATACGATAATTGAACCCAAAGGTATATATATATATATATGATATATTAGTATATAAATATATATATTACGGTATAGCAAGCTGCCACACACGGACCACGGTGGCTATACCTACCTTAATATATATTTTTGCACTCATTAGCTCAGTGTCATAATATATCGTGCTATATCTGTCGGTATATTTTGGTGACGAAACGAATATATAAGTTATAGCTGCGTCTATGGACACTCGCCGATTTTTATAGAAATTATATACCATAATATGAGTAATATTAATATATATTATAGCGCCATCTGTTGTGCCCTTTACGCTCGACGAGGTTAAGCAACGTTCGGCAAAGCCAGTCAATAGATGGCGGACCATTTGTGGCATGTTTACTATTGAAATTGCTTGATCGCCTCTCATTTGAGGCAATATATAATAATATGTTTATTTCTTTGCCGCAGACAGCAGTTGGAGAGAGTGAATATAAAATTCAATGGCGACCGACTCACCTTCCAAGAGAGAAACCTCTTTACGTACCTCCCTAACAAGACTCATGGAGCTCACTTCGATCAAGTTAACGTGCCTAACTTACCTCTTATTGTAAGTACTTAAATTCTCATTAACATCAGCAGTATTGTGTTTTAAATTCATCATGTTCACTGAATGAGTTCACAAGGGTAACTTGTATTATATTGTGTACACTATCGTAGTTTTAATGTTTGGACACACAGCGCCATCTAGTCCCAAACTAAGCTAATGCTTGTAATATGGATACTAAAATAATTGTTTTTTTTTTTGTAAACATGCATATTATAGATAAATTACACCCAGAAACAGGACAAATGATTGTGCTCGTAGGCGCTTGTAGCATTGTGGTACTGAGTTGTTCGTTACGTCAGGTACGGTAAGTCCATGATGGGTGACCGTTTGTGGCAATTTCATTCTCGAGCGTGTCCGTGCTTCGGAAGGCACGTAAAGTCTTTGGTCCCGGTTATCACTAAATGTGGTGTAAAAAAAGTCGTTAAGTCAAGTTGGAAGAGCCTCTACGCGACTTGATAAATTCCAACCCTAGGGTCTGCCTCAAGCCCACACGATAAGAAGAAGAAGATTGTGCTCATCACACAAAGATTTGTCCTGGTGGGAATCGAACTCACGACCTTTGTCTCAGCAGTCAGGGTCACTAACCACTGAGCATTATATTATATTCATAAGTAGGATAAGTTATTTTTCATTGTTTATAATTTCTACACTATTGCATTAGGTTAAGTACCTGGAATGATGGCTGTATGAATGGAAATAAATAAATAAAATCATTTCAGCCTATTGCAGTCCACTGCTGGACATAATTTCGACGAAGCCTTGGTTGTTTAATAGCCAAACTATATTCTCATGTTTACGTTGTAACTTGATAGCTTATCTAAGCAATATTGCCTAATATGAACAAAAATATTTCGATACGAAACTAAATTAAATGTGTATGTGTGATCCATAGATTTTTTTTCGAGTCTGTTTTCAATTAATTGTAATTTTGTAAAGTACTCCACGAGAGCGTGTCCCCTAGCGCAGACACTGTCTTCCATTTGCAGACTAGTATGATGTTTTTAGGGTTCCGTGCCTCAAAAGGAAAAAACGAAACCCTTATAGCATGATTCCGTTGTCCGTCTGTCAGTCTGTCTGACAAGAATATTTTTCTCAAGAATGCGTCGCATATATTGACGATCAAATAAGTCAAAACCTATAGGATACCAGGTACTAGAGCCGGTTCTTTTTAATTACAAGAAGTGCCTGTCGAATACCCATGCGACCTAACTAACGGTAAGCAATTACCGTAGCCTGTAGAAGCTTGCAATACCAGGGGCATCACGAGCGCGTTGCCGACCCTTAGGAAACGTTTTTATTTGAAACCTGCCCCCTGATTCTGACTCGTCGGATTGCTTCCGGTTCGTAAATTTTTTCGAATCTTAGTACGACGTATTTTTACGATCCTACGTTTTATAATGGTATAAAGTTGTTTACCGTATCATCATCATCATCATTTCAACCCATAAACGTCCCACTGCTGGGCACGGGTTACCGTATAGAAAATTAAAAACTGATTAATATAAGATTTTTTCCTATATCCGATCGGAAATATTCCGACAGCTCAGAATCAGGGGGCTGCTGTGATAATATTTTAAACCTATACCTACCTTATTCCCCAGGGTGTGATGGCCAAAGCGTTAAGCTTAAACCTGGAGTACTTCACGAGGATTGCGCTGAACCAAGCATTATTGAACTGGGTGGATCATCCAAATGCATTTGTCAGGCTACCTGTTCATAGGTAAGTAATTTTTATTTATTTGTGTGTCTGTAATATTTAATTTTTTAATAAGCAATTTAATAATTGCTGACACTACTTTTTAAATAACCTGTTACATTCTTGTGACTTTCATAAGTGTTACCTTGCAACCTAGATGAATAAATGAGATTTTATTTCATATTTATTTTTAACAACGACGGTGGGACCGTTCTGTGGTAGTTTGCAATTTTGCAATGATATAATATATAACGTCAAGACCTTAAGCAGACAAGAGCACTGCGAGAAAAGGAAAATTCGAAACAAATCCCTATACCAACCCGTCTGGCCAGCGTTGTATAGTAGGCTAAATTCCCTCCACATTCTTTGGAGGAGACCTATGCCCAGCAGTGGGACGTTTATGGGTTGAGATGATGATGATGATGAATATTTATTTATATTCTTTGCTGAAACATCCCAAACGTCTTTTTATTTGCAAAACCAGAATAAAAAAAAAATTAAAAAGAATTAAACCCCAACTCCTCAACATTTTTCATGCTTATTGCTGCCGCGCGCCACCTAGCCGAATATTGCCGAATATCAGTATTTTATCTACCTACCTATTCAGATATAAGTACTTATTTATTTATCGTTGGGAGTAGACGGTGCGGCACAAGGCGTTAGGCGGCCATTGATACACTTCAAACAACGGTGTCCAGCTTTCAATATTTTTATATATTTTTGACAAAAAATATAACATGGTATAATAACTATTGGAATCGTTTCTACTACTGATTCGAAACAAACTACTTTCGGATTTCGCATCTAGTAGGAATAAGGCTGTATAGCGTATACTGTAACTCCGTCTTTATTGCCTCGTTGGCGCAGTGGGAAATGTATACGACTGCTGTGCAAGAGGCCCTGGGTTCGATTCCCGGGTCGGGTGAAAATGGTATTGGGTTTTTTATCATGAAATTCCAGTATTGAGATTTTCCCGGAGTTTGGTAAACAAATGTTCCCGGTTGATGACAATAGGCTCGCCCCCTATTTCATGAGACCAAATAGCTGGCGAAATGTGGGTGTGAAACACCTCTGCCTACCCCTTCGGGGAAAAGGCGTGATGCTATGTATGTAGCTCCATCTACAGACTAAAATGAGCCTTAACACTGTTAAGGTTCACCGGGGGATACAAAAGAGGACTGTTAAGTTAACAATCCTCCTTTTTAAACCCCGCCCCGGTATTAATTATATAATTTATTAAAATAATTTTTTTTTTTTATTAATTATTATAAGTTTGACGTGTCTGTGTGTTTATCTGTGGCATCGTAGCTCTAAAACGAATGGGCTAATTTAGATGTTTGAGTTTGAAAGCTGACTTTGAATTAAACTGGTAGTTAATCCTGTCTTTAAGAGCGTGTATTTGTTTCCAGGTTCCTCTGGGGCTACGATGACAGCATCATCAACATAGCTAAGCCATTCCTCAGTCTTCAAGGACAACTCAAGTTTGAAAGGTTCGGGCTATTGGTTACTGTAAGTATTTCTCTTTTATATAATATAAAGCTGAAGAGTTTATTTGTTACGCGCTAATCTCAGAAACTACTGATTCGAATTGAAAAATTATTCTAGTGTTGGATAGCCCATTAATCGATATAGGCAGTAGGAGCTGAGTAGTAGCGAAACATTACTTTATATTTTTTTTTTTTATACCATGACGGTGGCAAACAGACGTACGGTCCCTGATGGTAAACGGTTACTTGAAGAAATTCAGCTGATTTGCGAATTGGAAGATCAATGATCCGAGCAATCATACCTATATATTACTATACTATATTTAGACTGGCCTGTTGGTCTAGTGGTTAGTGACCCTGACTGCTAAGCCGGAATTCGTGGGTTCGATCCCCACCCACGACAAATCTTTGTGTGATGAGCATGAAGGTTTGTTCTGTGTCTGGGTGTAATTTAGGCGGACCGTACGTCTGTTTGCCACCGTCGTGGTATTAAAAAAAAAAAAACTATAATATGTATGTATTTACAAAAAAAATGTATTTAAGTAGTATATCAGTTGTTTAGTAATTAGTACCCATAACACAAGCAAATATAATTGCTTACTTTGGGACTAGATGGCGCTGTGTGAATGTGGTAGAATATTATATTATTATTATTATATTATACTACTGAAATATAATAGTAAATGGTATAAATAATATAAATAAAAAAACCACGAAATAAGATACTGAATAACGACGTACCATTACTTTGTATAAACCCTCTTAAGATTAGTCAAACTGCCGAAATAAACAAATTTTAATTTAATTTATAGCCGCGCATCATTTCTGCATCAAAACAACTCTAATTTTTGTAAAAAAACAATTCAATTTTTAAGTCTTCCCCTTTAGCTGCAAGGTTCTCAATTATTTTCGAATGTTCTAGAAAAACGGCACCGTATCAGAGCGGTTCACTATCAACACAGGTGAGAATGATAAGGACAAGATGAATATCATTGAGAAGGTCGACGGAGAAGATCATCTCACCTTCTGGGGAACAGCTGCTTGTAACAGGTAAGCCTAACCTTTTAACACGAAAAGATGAATCAAGGAAGGGTGACATAATAAATAGCGAAATTTCTAAGGATTTAAAACAATATACTTATAGTTAATTAGACAATGGAAATGTCTCAAAATAAAAAATCACTACAAAGACTGATTTGGGCGTTCTAACCAAACATAAAAAGCAAATTATACTGTGAAAATAGTCTCTACCACTCTGTTGGTAAAAATGCATGATATATATGCATGTAGCATTGCCAGGCGTCCGGATAAAGCCGGACATAGGTAGGCTTTTTGATTGCGTGTCCGGCCAAAATAAACGGTGTCCGTCTTGTCCGGCTTTTGTTAGGCTTTTTACATTTCGCAAACGAGCGAGCGCCGAGCGCAGGCGACGAGACGACTGTCGGTCGCCCACGCAGCCACGCACGCACTATTTTTTTGTCGTACCTATTAATACTGAGACAAAATCCTAAATAATATAGGGTGTCCGGCTTTTCTACCCAAATGTCCGGCCAAACTGGCTGGTCTGTCCGGCTATTAGGTTTGGCGACCTGGCAACCCTATATGCATGTAGGTATACATAGAGTATTAATAAAAAAAAACCCTAAAAATCTCCAAACATTGTGTCCAAATTTTTAGAGGTTCATATAGGTATCTAACGTAACGAATATACGCCAATTCAGTTAAACATTTGCACTTTGTTTATTAAAAACATTTGAATATTTTGAGGTTATTTCAATAAACATTTAACGAGTGTACCTATTATAGTTTTTATTGTATAGATAATACTTTATTTTGTCTAAGATATATTGTTTAACGCGATAACCTGCTGTTGAAACATTCAGTGTGAATTGGTTATGCTCGAAAAGTCTAGACGAGACGAGAAAAAATAAACAAAAGGCCAGGCGGACACTGTGAGTTTTTGGACACGCGGCAAAAAAAATTCGTACAAGTGACATTGAAAAATGGCTCAAAACAACAACTGCAAAAACTAGAGCTAGGAAATGTGCTCAGTCTGGACGCGTTTTTCCTTCATTCCCACTATTACATGGGGCCTAATAAATATTGGCTTGGATCTGGGTGTGGTGCACTTCTGCATAACCCTTCAGAGATAACGGGCTATGAAACTTTATTAGAAAATCAAAACACATTTTAGTCCTACTAATTTATGAGTTTCATCATAATTATCATATCAGCTCAATGACGTCCACCGCCGGCTATACCCCTTACGTAATTTCCACCACAGCGAGCAATTTTATGCCAATTTTATTTTTAATCTAGTTTAAGTAAACCAATGTAATAATCCGTGTAGTGACGGATTAAGAATACATAATGTCACTACTGCATCTCAACCCGTGGGTGTCGTAAAAGGCGACTAAGGGAGTAATCTCTTGCAGACAAGAACACTGCATGAAAAGGAAAATTTGAAACAAACACTGGAGACCGTGCCCAGCAGTGGGACATTTATGGGTTGAAGTGAAGTGAACCAAAACCCATATTCTAAAAAACTGACAGAAAATCAGCAAAAGGATCGTACTTAGTTCCATATTCCCATTTTTATATACCTAAAAACGCTAATCTGTAGTCGTCCTAAATGTTTTTTTACATGTGTCAACGTGTCGTTACGATATACACGTCAGTATAAGGCGCACGAGTTATCTGTTAGATAACCCTTGACTTTACAATCGCCATTACAAAATATTATTATGTACCATTCATTGAGCTCCTAGCTGTATTTATTTTCTGGTCATTGATGTTGTTGAAAATACATTCATCATTTTAAATGCGGATTGGTCAACTCACTTTAGCTTCTAACAAAGAAGATGATCATCATATCAGCCCAATAACGTCCACGGCTGGACATAAGCCTCACTTGATTTCTGCCATTTTGCTGAATTTCGACAATTTCAAATGTAAGGAAATGTTGATATGGTTTCTGTGACTTTAAAACATTTGACAGCGACATCAAAACCGCCTAATCGAATGTCGAAATTTAGAGTAAGCCCCCAGGTGATATAATCAAAATGGCGGAAATTAAGTAAGATACCCCCCCAGCTAACAGCTACCCGCAAACTTTACTTCATTCACCGCTATCCAACTGTTCGGATCAGATCATCTGTCTCCCTTGTGGGTGGACGTCCTACGCTGCGTTTGCCAATTGTTGTGGTCTCCATTCGAGAACTTTTCCGCCATCGGCCATCAGTTTTCCGTGATATGTGTCACATTCGCCTCATATATTTGTTTTGTCACTCTTCCTTCATTCATTCTCTCGACATGTCCAAACCAGCTTAACATATTAATATTTTCTCTTTTATATTTTCAGTATCGAAGCGTCAGATGGGTCCATCTTCCCGCCAACACAACTTGACAAAAACACGACTATTTACGTGTACTATCCAAACCTCTGTAGACGGTTACCGTTCAAATATGAGAAGGATGTAGAGGTAAGTCTTTTAAGTTTTTACTAGTTGTACCCGTGGCTTCGTTCATGTTTACAACTAATAAACTAATCTAATATTACTGAACACATATAATTTGTTCACGGAACCCTAAGTGTTGTACCTGTTGGTCTAGTGGTTAGTGACCCTGACTGCTACGCTGGAGGTCGTGGGTTCGATCCCCACCCAGGACAAATCTTTGTGTGATGAGCATGAAGGTTTGCTCTGTGTCTGGGTGTAATTTATCTATAATATGTATTTACAAAAAAATATATTTAAGTATTTTATCAGTTGTTTAGGACCATAGTACCCATAACTCAAGCAAATATAATTGCTTAATTTGTGACTAGATGGCGCTATGTGAATGTGGTAGAATATTATTATTATCTCCTTTATTTAAATTAAATTCTCCCATTCTTACATTTTCAAATATAAATATAAAAAAAAGATACATTATTATTATTATAATTTTTTTAATCCTTGTGAGCGCTACAATAGATTAATTCTGGTCGAGGTAGCAAGGAGGCCGCTAAGAGCTTCCAGGCTAACAAATAATAATAAATAATACTCCTTGTGATATTAACTCTCTCTCTCTCTGTCTCCTCTATCTAGAGAGCTCAGAGAGTTTAAGCCATAATGCGCTAGTAGATCAGACATACCCTTACAATATACTGTGGGTTTCCTCACGATGTTTTCCTTCACCGTTAGCAGATGGTAAGTCACTTGACTAGTATATATAAATTCCACAAAGTGGGATACACATTTGTACCTACTGCCGCTTGGAATCGAAATCGGACCGGGAATTAAAGGAGATTTGACTGGCCTATTGGACTAACTGCTAAGCCGGAGGGCGTGGGTTCGATTCCCACCCAGGACAAATCTTTGTGTGATGAGCATGATTGTTTGTCCTGTGTCTGGGTGTAATTTATCTATAATATGTATGTATTTACAAAAAAAATGTATTAAAGTAGTTTTTTAGTCGCCTTTTACGACACCCACGGGTTCAATTGGGATATGTGACATTATGTATATTCGCCTCCACACTCTCTGGAGGAGACCCGTGCCCAGCAGTGGGACGTTTATGGGTTGAAATGATGATGATGAGTATAACAGTTGATTTGGGAGTGGAACCATGACTGATAAGTTATTTTTCTCCACAGGTATCAGACGGCATCCAGTTGCTGAGGTACCGTATGCCGTTGAATATCTTCGATGATCCAGCCCACAACCCTCAAAACCAGTGCTATTGTGAGATAGATACAGCTACTTGCCCCCCTAGGGGAGTTATAAACGTCACTGAGTGTGCTATGGGTAAGATCTTCCATTGTTTTCAACCGACTTCAAACGAAGATCTCAATTCGACTGTTTCTTTGGCATGATTTTACGCAATTACGTTCGATCAATTTATGCATTTATTTTGATGGTACTATTTTTAATAGGTAGGTCATATTTCAGAGGTGGTCCTAAATAGGTACATTATATTGAAATTGATTTAGCGTTTTTTGAAAATATCAACGAATACTAGAAATTTAACTCTTCGCTTCAAGTTTTATTGAGAACTATAAAGTAAATACAGAAACCGACTTCTTGTAAATGCTATGTACAAGAAGAAGAAGTCGGTTTCTGTATTTATTTTTTTGTCAAAAGAAAACTAATTTAGATCGGTAGAAGTTCTTCAAAAATATATAGATGTATGTATATATAGAACATAAAAAAATAATACTTTTCCTTTTTTTTTGTTTATATCTATATTTAAGTAAATTATTTGTAAATGGCAATTCTGGTGGGGTGGTCAGCGCGAACCCTTATTTAATATATTTTTTCTATTCGTATCAACAGGAGCACCAGCTTTAGTGTCTTTCCCCCACTTCTACCTCGGGGACCCCAGTCTCAGAGAGGATATCACGGGATTGAAGCCTGATCCGCTGAGGCATGACTCCTACGTGGACTTACATCCAACTCTAGGCATTGCGCTTAGTGGCAAATCTAGGTATGGTATCTCTATTAATAGCCGACAGAACGGGAGCATAAGGGTCCTCCCGTTCCTCCCTTTTTGGTACGAAACTCTAAAAATGTAATCATATTTGTAAGAACTTTATGTAATAAGAACTCGCACGAGGCTTCGCTCCCGTCGTTCTTTATTTGGCAACTGCTCAGCTCCTATTGGCCGTAGCGTGGTGTTATATATAGTATGTAATAAGTGATAATGTAGCTTTCTAACGGCAAAAGAACTTTTGAAATCGGTCCAGTAGTTTTTAAGTTAATTACATACAAAAATACAAATCTTTCCTCTTTTTAATACTAGTAAAGAAAAGGCATATCAATAAACTATTTTTTATGTCCACAGCTTGCAAATCAACATACAAGTTCGTAAGGACGACATGTTCACAGCGCTGAACTTCTTACCCCAAGGTCTTATTCTACCAGTGGCGTGGATTGAAATGGTAAGTCTATCTTGTCTTAATGTTTAAAGAGAGGTAGTGACAGAGCAGAAACGTCCGTATACTGACGGATTAAGAATACATAATTGTCACTACTCCATTTCAACCCGTGGGCGTGGGTGTCGTAGCATGCGACTAAGGGAAAGGAAAGGAAAAATTTAAATAGTAGTTAGACTTTAGAGACTCCCAAGTGTCATAGCTTAATGTTTGCAATGGTTCTGTCCTATATGACCACAAAGAGAGTCACACACTGTCCTCATAATCTTTCACAGAGGCTAATAAATATATTTTATTTTATTTTATTTCAGGGCGTCGAAGAACTACCAGAAAGTCTCAGGTCTCTCGTATACCATGGGACGTACTCTACAGCAGCTGTCCAGCTAGGATTAACTGTCATCTGCATAATAGCATTCATAGGGTCAGGCTTATGTCTCCTGCTAACTTTCGTTCAAAGAAAAAAGCGGCCCTGTGCAACGTTAAAAGTAAAAATGGCAGCAGAAACCGAACCAATGAATAAAAGTCAATCATGAAACAATAGTACAATAAATTCTGTGAAATTAATGTAAATAATAGTATTTTAAACGGTTGAAACCAAAGACAGCGCCGCCATTTTGAGACTTGATACGCTCAAAAGGCCAGAGACCAACCTCTGAAAACAGTGATGAATTCTTTACTCTTTGGTATTGACTCTGGTTTTCTGTTAATGTCAAAATGACATTGCTGGCTTAGATATATTATTTTTAAACAAGGGCGATTTCAGATTAGCGACATAAGCTCGTTAATTGACCTACAACGCTTAAGATCATAGACGCTTCTAAGTTCATATTCAATCATACACGTCCCACACCGGCACGGGTTTTCTCCAAAGAATGTAGAGGGAATTTAGCCTACTATAGGTATCACGCTGGTATATAAGCTCGTATTGGCACGGGAAATTTAATTAAGTTATTTCTTCAGAACAAACATTATGAGTGCATATAAACCCGTTCGGCTTATTAAAGTGTGAACTAAAGCGCGTGTTTATAAGCCTACTAAAATGTTAATATGTAATCGCCCTAATAACGTTTCCAATTCTAATAGAGGTGCATTTTTTTTATTTTAGAATATTTTTAAGTAGATAGGTACCATTCGACCAAATTATGAAAAAATGTTACATTCCTAATTTCTTCAAATGACACAAACAAATGATTTTTCTTGTAAACAAGTACAAAACAATGACACAATTAATGATTTTTCATATAAAATAGAATAATTGCGAGATGTATGGATTTTAAGAGCCTTTTCACACTGTCACTTTTATCAGTCATACGAGCTACGCACGACTGCTTCTATTCTATCATAAATACATACCTAATGTGTATTCGTAATCTGTACACGAGCGTCAGTTTGAAAATGATCTTAATAATGAAAATAATATATTATAATCGGACATGAATCTCTTAATTTTTATTCTAATTCATAATTTTATTTTAATTCTTAACATTTTAAATTATATGTATATTTTTGAATAATTAAACTAAAATGTTAATCTGCTTTAAAACACGACGTAATTCCTTTAAACATATTACGCAAAAAAATATAGAAACATAGGAATTACTGGTCATATAAGATAAAATTTCCTATGCAGTCTATGTGTAGTTATGTCGTTCTTCATTAGCAGAGTAGAAAGTTAATAATTTATAGATATAAAGATTAATTATGGTGTAGAAATAATATAATTAAATACACCCAATAGGTATGTAATAGTATTTTTAATATTTTGTACATATTAATAAATAATAATATATTATTAAAATGAATGACTATGGCAAAACTTACAAATATTTAAATGTAAATTATTTTTAATGTTTCTTGTCTAAGTACCTACTATAATTATAGTTTAATTAAAATGTATTTTTATATGGATTATGATTACATTAACACGGAAAATGGCTGTACACGTAATTTTGTTACATAAAGCTAATTATAATCAACATGTCCAAATGATTTAGAAAAAATGCAATTTACTTTTTAAATTGTTGTTTTATTTTGCAATGAAGATAAGTTGTATTTACAGTTCATCGTTATTTCATATCAGCAGCAGCCCAATGACGTCTACTGGTAAACATGGGCCTACCTAATTTCCTAATTTTCACAATTTCACTCAAATTTATTTTTTATGGAACTTATCATATGAAATTTTGGATTATTCCCGGTGTCCACCACCAATTTGTCCACCAGTGGTGGACAGAGCAACTTATTATGAAAAGTTCTGACATTGTCCACCAGTGGTGCATATAGGAACATATTTTGAAAAGTTCTGACGTTGACTCTCTAATGTTTTCGTATTAATAGTGACACTGGTGGACAGAGCCCCTTAATTTCATAATTTATCTCTCTGTCCACCAGTGGTGGACAAATTGGTGGTGGACACTGGGAATAATCCGAAATTTGGATGAAATTTTCATTCGAAACAACATTGGAATTTTATATTACGGTAAACTTGCTTTACTTAGACCAAAATTCCATCGAAATCTTCTGTGAAACAATTACACATAACATAGCGTCACGCCTTTTTCCCGGAAGGGGTAGGCAGAGGAGTATCACACCCATTTCGACAGCTGTTTTGGTAGCCTATTGTAATCAAACATTTGTTTTCCAAACTCCGGGAAAAATCTCAATGTTGTATTTCAATTTTCACCCGACCCGGGAATCAAACTCGGGACCCCTTACACAGCAGTCGTATTCACTTTCCGCTGTACCACCGAGGCAACACATATCCTAGAAGAAATCCTAAAGCTATGTCTGATCCATCAACCCGTATTAGGCCAGCGTGTGTGGATTATGATCTAAAATTCTAAACCCTCAGCTCACTAGACTTAACCCTTTGACCGCCAAGGACGTGTTATAACGTCATTCAATAACTTAATCGAGACTCCAACGACGTCTTATAGCGTCCATCGCACTTGAACTGTTAGTGACGGATAAAAGTTGGCTAATGTTGATTTTTAGAATCAGACACATTTATAACTGTTAATATTATTTATTGCTTGGCGTAGGGAACTCAGCTCTCTAGTTAGAGGAGAGGAGACCCGAGCCTAGCAGTGGGACTAAATGGATTGCTGATGATGTAGGGAACTCAGTTTTTCGTTATTAGCGTGGCGGTCAAAGGATTGTTTAACCTTATGACCGCCACGTCAAATCGGCATCTCCGTGTCCTGGACGCCATAAATTCTGTTTTTAAGATTTGGTAACAAACCACATAAAACTAATGACTTAGTTTCTTTATCTTATATTTTTATGGACCTCAGTTTTGTCATCTATAGACGACATCGTCGCTCAAGGCACGCATGCGCTTGTCAAGTATAGATGACGTTGGCGTTCAAAAGGTTAAAAATAAAACAAACATATACTGAAATACATTTTATTACAACATTTCACAATAAATACACATGTACAAACATACATCTTTACAATAAGGACACTAGAGTTGCTCGCAATAGTATGTAATTGTCAAATTTCCATCAATAGACAAAATTATGCTATAGCGTTTTAAACCTTACAGCATATATTTATGGTGGAAATTTGCTAGTAGGCATGTTATATACAGGTTGTCGCGCATAGACAGACAAAACTTTTTGAGGGATTGGGGAGCTCTTTAGCTATGTTTTTTTTATATTATTCACATTAGTTGGGTTGTAGACAATATTTTATATTATATTATACTTGAGTATAAACTGTAGGACATTTTAAATAAATCTTAGTTAAAAACAGCTTACAGTACCATTTGATTGTAACTTTGGAAACTCAGAGACATTTATTTTTAAACCAATTGCATAAAATAACTATTAATTAACATCAAAAAATTATTACATAAAAATAAAACAATTTATTCGTACACTTATGGCTATAAGCAAAAAATTATGAAGATTTATAGGTGAAAATTTGGGTATTTTTCCAAAATAATAAAAATAAAATTCTATTTCGACAACCCTAATACTTGGAGCATAGGGCTATTATGAAAAAAAACATAGCTAAAGTGTGCTCAATCCCTTAAAAAGAAATTATCGGTCCATGAGCCAAACACCCTATCTATGCTTTTCCTATTCTCACTGAAGGACTGTGATCGATTTTTATATTTGGATAGTTTATTTGTGACCTCGGAAAGCGATGGTAGCTGAATGGATAAGGGACCGGCGTGCAATTCACGCAGTCCGAGTTTGATCCCCACCGGCAGTACCAATGTGGATTCCACTTTACCTTACCATCTGCTAACAGTGAAGGAAAATATCGTGAGGAAACACACATACCCTAGAAGGAATTCTATGAGTTTGTCTGTTCCACCAACCCGCACTAGGCCAGCGTAAGTGGATTATGACCTAAACCCTCTCAGCTTTCTAGTTAGATGAGAGGAGACCCAAGCCCAGCAGTGGAACTCAAAGGGTTGCTAATGATTTGGGACCTTGAATATAAATAGTGAAAACATAATTGCTATTTAAGGTTTTTAACCCTTCGGCCGCGTATTTAAACGGAGTTTGGTAACTAGTATCCTTAGAAGATAAAATGATCCTTAAAGGATACTATTCAAGTAATAGGATTTTTCCTTTTCTAATTTATTGCTCGAAGTGGCAGAAAAGCATGCGGCCCACCTTATGGGAATTGGTAACCGCTGACCATGGACCATTTAAAGATCGATCACAATTCGATTTGAAAATCGATCACAATTCGATTCGAAAATCGATCACAATTCGATTTCTTAAAAAAATATAATTATTAAATAATATTCATTTGGTTTGCAATATGTTATTTTAAATTAGCTATTACATTAATGACTTCAAAATAATAAAAGTAAAATATTTAAAAAGAAATGCAGAAAAGGATACTTAAATGATAAATATACATATTTGAATGATTAATTAGAAAGATAAATAAGAGAGTACCTACAGGCATACCGCGCAACGGCAAAGTATGGCATTTTAAACTTGCTAAAGTAAAATAAATTCAAGTAATAGCAGAGAAAAATCTATTTCGATTGGCCAACTTACGGCATGCTTGCGCCTAATGGTAAGCTGTTACCCGAAGCCTATAGACGCCTGCAACACCAGGATGTAGGTCTATCACTAGCGCTTTTTTTTATTCCACGAAGATGACAAACAGACGTACGGTCCGCCTGATGGTAAGCGGTTACCGTAGCCTATAGGCAACGCAACGCTGCCTGCAACGCAAGGGGCATTACGAGCGCATTGCCGAACCTTAAGAACCTATTCACTCCTTTTTTGAAGAACCCCATAGTGAAGTCCCTTCCCCTTTGCCGGGCCTTCAAAACACCTTCCTTCCTCAATGACTTCTGGATCACTGGATTACTACAGCAAGCACATAATACAACGAAACAAAGTTATTATGGCTGCAGACTTCTGTAGGGAAATTTGAAATACTCGTAAAAAAATAACTTCAGGCATTTAACGAGTCCAAAGAGAATGCAAGAAAAAAAAGCAAAAATTATTTTTTAAAAAATTACTACATTTCTAATAGATTTAGTAATGACACTGGTAATTTACGTCGGTAAATTTAAAATGCCATGCTTTGCCATAATTTAATAAGCTAACGCCGACTAAAAATTTATATAAAGATACCTACACTGTTTATCTAATGAAACTCAGGCATATTCAGCGATTAGTGTTGTCCCCCTCGCACGTGTATCGTTAGAAAAGGAAGACAATATATTGGAATCGTTTGACAGATGTGTAATATTTAACACATATAAACGTGAGTCTTGTTGCTTTAGCAATAAGGTGTATTTTGATTTGCTTGTGATGACATGTGGCTAGGTTAAAACACTAAGTTAGACATAAACAAAACAATATATTATATTATGTCATCTAATATCACTTGTGTACTTTGTTTTTATAAAAAAAAAAATGAAATGAAAAGATCCAGGTAAGAAAATATTTAAAAAAGCGGGACTATTTAAATGAATAAGATATTATTTAAGAGGGTTTATACACAGGAATGGCAATGTCGTAATTTAGTGTCTTATTTCGTGGTTTTCGATTTTTATTATTTAATTGGAGCTATTTGTTTTAAATGGTTTCAATACACTTTAGAATTAGGTGAAAGGTGTGTAAAGGAAATCATTGCGTTTACAGTTCTATTTATATGCAAATAACACATTGGAACTTGCAAGGCGTTTTTTTTATAGTAAAATAACTGTTAGCATTACAGATACTTACTTTTTAATTCAATTTCACGTAATCCTAATGAAAACATTTCAAAAAAATTGACATAACATAGCATCACGCCTTTTTCCCCGAAGGGGTAGGCAGAGGTGTTTCACACCCACATTTCGCCAGCTATGTTTGGTCCCATGAAATAGGGGGCGAGCCTATTGTCATCAACCGGGAACATTTGTTTACCAAACTCCGAGAAAATTTCAATACTGGAATTTCATGTTAGAAAAGTCCAATACCATTTTCACCCGACCCGGGAATCGAACCCGAGACAGCACAGCAGTCGTATACACTTCCCGCTGCGCCACTGAGGCAGTTAAAAAATTGCTCCGATTAAATTATAAAAATCAAAAACCACTTAATTATGACACTTAATTGCTACGTTGCCATGCCTCTGTATGAACCCTCTTAACAGTTAACAAAATAATTACACAGTTACACAACAAAGTGCTGTACAAAAATCTTTATAATACATAATCTTATATTCTGAATATGTACAATATAAAACAGTAACGGTCCAATATTATAAACGAGGTAGTATATATAGTACTACAACGAAAATTAACCTATTTAACCCCCGTTAACCTTCCGGCCACGAGGTGAAAAATTAACATATTGAAAATATGATTGAATAAACAGATCGTTGGTAAAGACAACGAGGCTTTGTCACATACTCGAATATTAACCTTTTCTATTCTATTAACCTCTAGACCACTAGCCGAAAATTTAAGAAACAGACTTTTGAAGTAGAAACAATGAGTCTACGTCGCATAATAATATAATTTAAGAGTATTTCATTATTTTTGTTTACCCGACATTTCGATCGAATTACACCGACAGTGATCAAGGGCTAATACGAACTATAAGTCGGGTAATCTAAAAAACCTTGAATGCGTGTTACAATATGAATAATAATATCATTCATATGTTAATTTTAATAAATACAATTTAGTTTTTATTATGTGCGGCTAAAGGGTTCATTTAAACAAATTTAACCTTTCATCCGCTCATCATTCTAGAAACTTTATACAAATATGCCGTTATTATAAAACAGTACTATGTATTAAAAGGTAGATAATTATATCACTGGAAATCGAATCCCATACCTGTAGTCATATACCAGTTAAAGTGCTTATTGTATATATTGGGGGTAATTTATACCTAAATATGAAGACCTTCGCGTGGTCTTACCAGGGAGGTAGGACCACGAGTTCTGTGACCCCATGATACGACATGAGGCTAGGATCTAGGACATGAGTGGCCAACATGCGGCCCGCGAATCTTGCTCTTATTATGAAGAAAAGTAAATTTATATAGTAATAAATCTAGCAATGAAATGCCTTGATTGATAAAAAATGGTAGGGCGGCTCTTTTGTAGAAACGGTTATCCCTGATTTAGGGTAAAAATCGGTACCAGTGGTAGGTCTACATTAAAAAAATGCATTCAAAATTAATTGCTGTAATAAATTACAATATGTAATTGTAAGCCCTACATTTTTAAAAATGTATTGTAAATTACCAATTTTCTTTTGAACGAAAAAAGACCTATAATTCTGTAACTAACATTGAAATAAAAAAAAGAAACCAGTTTATATATAGGTAAGATTAACATTATTAATAAAAAACACACTTTTATTCATTTTGGAACAGCTATTTAAAAACTTACAAAATAAAATATAAAAAATATAAATCATTCCTTATAAAAAACTATCAACATTAGCGGCAATTCATCATCCGACTCGTAGTCAGACATGTCGGCCAAGAAGCTGGCGATCATGTTGTCAAATGAATTGTCGCTTTATAACACTGTTCAATGACAGTTTTAACCAGAATATCAATTAATTATTATTTATTTACATTACTGTGCTTGTAACGTATTGATTAGATTTTGATTTAACAGGCCGCGCTTGTTTTTATATACAGGGTGGTAGCGTATCGCTAACGAACATGAAATATGGAAATTGTGCTGATGAGAGTGACGTCAGAGTCGGTCAAAAACGCAGTTTTCTAACATTTAATATATCCGTTTTATAATATACCTAATTTTTGCTTTTATAGCTAACATCACAGCGACTCTAGGGTGTTGTAAAATATGTGTAGCAACCACATTTCGTCCAACAGAATTTCCAACTAAGTTGTATAAAAATATTGACCACTAAAATATTATATTGTGATGTATAATATCCATTTTAAAAACTACATGTTGACAATCAAATCACTTCATAATTTTATTATGATTATTTTTAACTCGTCATTGTCTCCTGATGTCATTATTACAAACATAATAGTTCATTCAACGCACCGCTAGGTGATACTACTAGAGGCGTTCACAAAATCACCGCTAGACGGAGCTATTAAGCCATAAAATAATTTTCCCAATTCAGCAATAGACGTCGCGTCGGTACAGTACACAGCCGTGCCACAGGGTTGTAAATTTGCGTTCGAACAGAGGTGACCTTAGTGAGAGCTTGGTAGCCATCCTTGTAGTTTGTATATAATTTGTTTTACAACAGCCGGCTAGACGGTTGGAAACCACCAAGGTTACCTCTGTGAAAAGCAAGTTGCAACCGTATGGCACGCATTAAATTATTATAAAACGGGTCTAGGTCACGTATTATATTATAAGGAATAGTAAAAACATTATTTATGTACCCGACGTTTCGATCGAATTGCACCGATCGTGGTCAAGGGCTGACTGAGGTGACCTAGACCTACGTGACCTAGACCCGTTTTATAATAATTAAACGTGTGGCACGCGTTTAAAATAACTCGCCGAAATGAACGATTGTCGTCATTATGTCAAGTATAGAATCATTGTCACGCGTGCCTTTAATTGAAGCAGTTTGTGTACCTATATGATCGAAAATAGTTAAGTATAACATTATTAACATGTACTTTTGTTAGTAAAAATTCTTGGCCTATGACTGTATTTCGTAGCTATATTATTACTTTTTAAATAAAATATGGCACGTTCATTAGGAAAGTCCCCATCCGTGTATTGATTTACATAAATAGTTCACCTAACTCGTCAATAGACGTCGCTACCATTCACAAAATAGTACACCTAAATTGTCAATAGATGTCGCTACATTACACAAAATATTTCAACAATTTTACACTAGATAGTGCTACCATACACATAGGAAGTAGTTCGTTAACTCACCACTAGATGTCGTTGTACACAAGCGCGATCTACAAAGGTCTATCTACAGTTTAGCTATCTAATCCGTGGTGCTTGCGCTTGATCCTCGCATAGGGTCCAATTTCGGGGTCCATTACGAAGTCGTATAATACCTTAGACCAGCTGTTGTGCTGCGGCAGGTTGTCGTAGAACTCTGGTGCTATGCGTTTTACCTGTAATTAAAAGAATAGGTTTATGTAATAGTTATCAATTCAACCTATTACAGTCCACTGTTGGATGTGGCTAGATGCGGAAAGCGGAGGATCGAGTGTTAATATTAGCAAAGGTCTCATGGTTACTAAATTATCGTAACATAGAGAAGTCAAATTAATAATTCTGTCCGCCTGAATACTAAAACTAGCTTCCTCACGCGATTTCCCGTGTGGTATGTTGATAAAAAGTAATCTATATCCGTCTTCAGTTCCTAAGGTATTGATGATACCATCATCGTCAGCAACCCATTATTGTCCCACTGGGCTCGGGTCTCCTCTCCTCTATTCTGAGAGCTGAGAGGGTATATCCTAGGGTATATCTTTGTGAAATTTCAAAAAAATCGGTTGTGAGATTATGTTGAGAAACCGCCACAAAAAGCAGAGTTATTTTCACAATTTATAAAATTATTAAAGATCATCATTTCAACCCATAAATATCCCACTGCTGGGCCCGTGCCCTCTTCCAAAGATGTAGAAGAAATTTAGCATACTATACCACGCTGGCCAGACGGATTGGTACAGGGTTTGTTTCAAATTTTCCTTTTCTCGCAGTGCTCTTATCTGCGTATGGTCATGACTTCCTTAGTCTTTACTTAGTTAGGGTAATAACGGGGTAGTGACATTATGTATTCTATCCGTTACTACACGGACATTTACACACAAGCGTCTTATACGCCCATATTAGGTTGTAATTTGTTATATGACTACAAGCCTTCGTGGCGTGGACGTCCTACTTTTTGATGATGATTTTGAAAAGTATCGATTACTTCCAGTAAATCGATTTTCTAAATTCAAAAACCACCTAAACAGTCTACAACCACCTATTTATTACCATAACACTGCCTATGTCGATGTTATTAGAAAATTCAATTATAGAATTTCGTTCGCGTGTGTAAAAGTGTAAAACTTTTCTTTCCTATTCTAATGTTACACTTAGTAACAAAAGTTGACACGTCAGCTCGATAGATGGCGTTGTGCCGTTCGGCTGAATCGCGATATGGTTTCGTTCACACACGGACTATATATAGCATGGCGTACCTGCGTCTGAGTCATGAAATTCTCAGTATCAGAGAAAGATTTTTGAATTAGTCCTAACAGTGTGACAACTGATGGGATTTGAATTTTGAATAACAGATTTTATATTTCATAAAGTGCACAACAGACGGCACTTATGTAATAATAATAATATGACTTATAATAAGGTATGGTCCGGGATCCCTGGTCCAAATTTATTTTTATTACTATCAAGCTAATTTTTCGTGAGTAGCTTCATTTCAATGAGACGCTCAACAATTTCGTATTCCAAAAGTTTGATTGTGGTAGCTAACAGACGTAGCAAGGGTATACCGGACCGGGAAGGAAATACCACGATAAAGTACCACGCAATTTGTAGAACAATGAGACTGTTCAATTACATAAATATAAAGTAAAAAAAAACTCAACAGTTTGATCGAAGGAGGGGACCCTTCCAACTTGTATCACCACCAGTTGATTTTTTTATTTTTGGGGGGCATCATTGTGTATAATAATAATAATATAATATAATAATATTCTACCACATTTACACAGCGCCATCTAGTCCCAAAGTAAGCAATTATATTTGCTTGTGTTATGGGTACTAAACAACTGATATACTACTTAAATACATTTTTTTTTGTAAATACATACATATTATAGATAAATTACAACCAGACACAGAACAAACCTTTATGCTCATCACACAAAGATTTGTCCTGGGTGGGGATCGAACCCACGACCTCCGGTCAAATATCAACATATAACAAGTACTGACCTCAGGTAGCCTACTGCCAGGCACCGCTGGGAAGTCGTGATGCTCATTGTGGTAGCCAACGTTGAACGTGATCCAATTCAGAGGTCCGTAGTAGGAGTATGTCTCGAAACCTTTCTTGAACATATAGTGTTCGGCTACAAAATGTCCTGAAATAATAGTATAATAATTTTTTTTTAAATAACCCACCTGCAAATTAAAAACTAGAAGTCACTTTTGTTTGGCCACTGCTCAGCTCCTATTGGCTGTAGCGTGATATATAGACTATAATCTTCCTCGATAAATGGGCCATACAACACTACAAGATTTTTTCAAATCGGACCAGCAGCCCCCTGATTCTGAGCTGTCGGAATATATTCGGAAAGAACTGTCAGTTTATTTAAAGTTAAAAACAGAATGTAAAAAAAGCTGGATGTAGAAAAAAATCCTATATTAATCAGTTTTTAATTTTCTATACGGTAAACTAATTTCTAACACTTAATAACTTAAGCTGTAAAAATACGTCGTTCTAAGATTCGAAAAAGTTTACGATCCGGGAGCAATCCGATGAGTCAGAATCAGGGCTCAGTAGTTCCTGAGATTAGCATGTTCAAACAAACAAACAAACTTTTTAGCTTTAACTGCCGTATTCAGAGACTTGACTTAACTATAAAGTTTATTTAGTAAAAACGTGTAATACTTAAGTCTATACACCTAAAGACTATTATTCAATGAAATAATTGTGTTAATGACAGATTACTGCTAATTGATGTCTCTGAGTGAAGTAAGAAAGAAAAAACGTTTATTGTGTAAACAGTTCAATTCGAAAGACTGATGACTGAACATGACTGTCACCGTGGCGCAGTGGTTAAGGTGGTCGCCTCGCCACTACATCGCCGTGTTGGGTGACGTGGGTTCGATTCCCACAGGAGACAAATATTTGTGTGATTCATAGATATTTGTTTCTAGTCTGGGTGTACTTTGTGTCCGTTAGTTTCATGTTTGTAAAGCTCCCCGCGACACAGGGCTTCTTCCCTAGTGCGGGCGTTGTCTTTAAAAAGAAAGAAAAAAAAAAAAAAAAAAAAAAAAACAACGCACAATTTTAAATATAAACATACATACATAGCATCACGCCTTTTTCCCCGAAGGGGTAGGCAGAGGTGTTTCACACCCACATTTCGCCAGCTATGTTTGGTCCCTTGAAATAAGGGGCGAGCCTATTGTCATCAACCGGGGACATTTTGTTTACGAAACTCCGGGAAAAAACTTAATACTGGAATTTCATGATAGAAAAACCCAATACCATTTTCACCCGGCCCGGGAATCGAACCCGGGACATCTTACACAGCAGTCGTATACACTTTCCGCTGCGCCACCGAGGCAGTTTTTCTTTGGTTTTAAATTTTATATAAATACTATAGAAGTAATGGAAAAATTCAAACCACAATACTTTCATTACGATATTGTCCTATCTGCAATGGAAGAATATCGTCAGTAGGTTTCTATAACGAGCCACGGTGATAAGTAGCAAATCGTTGTCATGACGTCATCATGTTAACAGGTAATGGATAAATTCGATCTCAGGGACGTCCGCCCGCGTTGCTCAAATGGCAGAGCACTGCACACGGAATGGCAGGGCCGCGGGTTCAAATCCCTTCGTGTGTCTGAATTTTTTCATTACTTGTTTAGCTTTTACATAAAATTATTCTTTCTTTCGGACGAAGCCGTGGTCGGTAGCTAGTAAAGTATCATCAACATCATCAATTCAACCAAAAACGTCCCACTGCTGGGCAAGGGTCTGCTCCAAACATTGTGGAGGGAATTTAGCCTATTACGAGTATACCAGTTTGTTTGGAATCTTCCATTTCTCGCAGTGCTCTTGTCTGCATAAGGTTTACTCCGTAGTCGCCTTTTACGACACCCACGGTTTGAGATGGGGTAGTGACATTATGTATTCTTAATGTAGGAAGGTTATAGTAAAATAGAATTTGAACTAACCCGCAACTGGGTGAACACCCATGGCCATAAGCCCCCCGAATATTAAATAGCCAATAACTTTCCAACCTGCAAATATAAAAAAAAAATATCAAAAAAAAGGGCTTAACAGACCCCGGTGTGGGAATGTATCAATTCGCCCAGAAGTCTTCCAACCACAACATTACTGATAACCGGGGCCAAAAAACTTAAGATATTAATAATAATAATATTCTACCACATTCACACAGCGCCATCTGGTTCCAAATTAAGCAATTATATTTTGCTTGTGTTATGGGTACTAAACAACTGATATACTACTTAAATACATTTTTTTTTTTGTAAATCGGTCAAGCTATTTAGGTTACAAGAGACAAAATGGAGTCGCGGGCAATAGTAAGTGCATATATAATTGAATTAGGCTATTAATTAGCTTTCATCTGATACCCATATTGCGATAGCACTAAAAAAACGTCTGTTTTGACAGTTTACGTCCGCCATATTGGTTTTTTGTTGACGTCACATAGCCTATGACACTCAAGGGAAAAATACGAATCTAATGACACCTCACACTTTAAAATCAGTCAAACTGTTTAGGCTACAGAAGGACACAATGGAAAAGAAATGCCCACAAACATACATACATTTTTGGCAGTCGGGTAAAAGGCGTAGATAGACATAAGAGAAGACACAAATTCCAACTCACCAAACAGCTTAATAACAACAGCATCAAAGAACAGCTGGATGACCAGGTTAATGGCTTCCAGTTGCGATGGTGGTTTAGGATATACTATCAAAGGTCTGAAGGAGTAGAACAGGGGCTGAAGGAACAGCCATACCAGCTTGCCAGCAGTCGTACAGAAAAGCTTCGCTTCTAGTAAAGTTGGTAGATCTGTGTCCATCAGTTCGTCGCCTTGGTACTGGAAATAAATGTAGGTACATATTAATCAGCGTATTATAAAAAATAAAAAAATTCAGACCAACATCCATATTTATGTAATAATACATACATACATATAGATCCCGCCTCTTTCCCAACAGAGGGGTAGGCAGAGACCATTTCCTTCCACTTGCTACGATTCTGACATACATCTTGTGCTTCTTCAACATTCATCAGTCTTTTCATGCATTCTCGCCGGTTGAGGGTACTCCTGATCTGTCCCTTCTTTAGAACGTCACCTATTTGGTCATGGTACGTTCTTCTAGGTCTTTCCCTTCCAACGTTTCCTTTCACATTCGCCTTATATATTTGTTTTGTCACTCTTCCTTCATTCATTCTCTCTAGATGTCCAAACCAGCTTAACATTCCTTTCTCTATTTGTGTCACAACATCTATTTTTAAGCCACAACATTCCCTTATTACACTATTTCTTATCCTATCACTCAAATTTACCCTAATCATACTTCTCAAAGCTCTCATTTCCACAGCATTTATTCTGCTTTCATGCTTCTTCATATATATATAATAATACACACAACTTATACTATGTTAGTAATAAAAGAAATAAATAAACAGAAACATTTAATTCATACTGCTACGGTGGCACAGCGAGAAGTGTATACTGACTGACTGCTGTGCAAGAGGTCCCGGGTTCGATTCCCGGGTCGGGTAAAAATGGTATTGGGTTTTTATATCAGGATATTCCAGTATTTAGATTTTCCCGAAGTTTGGTAAACAAATGTTCCCGGTTGATGACAATAGGCTCGCCCCCTATTTCATGGGACCAAACATAGCTGGTGAAATGTGGGTGTGAAACACCTCTGCCTACCCCTTCGGGGAAAAAGGCGTGATGTTAAGTATTATGTTATGGAGAGGACACCCGAGCCCAGCAGTGGGACGTAATGGGTTGCTGATGATGTGCATATTCATGAGACATGCAGTAGGTGCAATTGGTTATTTTTTTTTTTAGTTTTTATTTTTTCATTTTTGGCGTTGTATAATTATTATTATTTTTTTTGTATTATTTAATTTTTATTTTTTATTCTTATCCCTACTTGTGAAATGTGGTGAATAAATGTATTTTCTTTCTTTCTTTCAGACATGTAACAGAAGCTAAAAAAGCTTTGAGAGTAGGAATTGGCTCTCTGGCGCTTTCGTTCAAGGTTAACTTACCCTATGATGTTCCAAATGATACTTCTTAAAGCTGATAGATATAGGTATGCCTATGGGTAGGTTCGCGAAGAATCCAAATAGTCTGTTCGCCAGCGGTCTATTGTGGCCAAACGCTAAATTGTGTGATATCTCGTGTATTGCTGTAACAAACAAGTAAATAATTTAAAAATTAAAATAATCCGACTGCAAAAAATCAACAGATAAGGAACGCACTAAAAAGACCGAAAAATTGTTGTAATTATTATTCCTGATTAAATTTAAATACATAACAATATGTATATATTTGTAATCTCCATTTGATTCTCTTTATTTTGATACCCTACTCGATACGTTTGGTTAAAAAAAAAAGATAATTACTTATAATTTCGCGCCAAGACCGCCATTTTGTGTTTTTTTTTTATTAATACCTATCTAAGGACACTTTGGTTTATGAGAAGAATCTAACGATACCTTAATAATAATTGTCTAAATCCATCTAGCTGTTCGGAAGAAACTATGTAATAAAGAAATTTACAAACATACAAGATACGCGCGAAAAATAATATCCGTCCTGACTGTCGGGTAAAAAGAACATAATATTAATCAGGGATGTTATGGCTACGATAAGGCGCTCGTAGCATTTTGTATCTAATTAAACATTAACATTAGATACACACCAACATAGTCTGTGGCATCTTAGCTCCTAAACGAGTAGGCCGCCGTAGATAAGGTTTTTTGTTTGAATGCTCACACATTGTAATGGTTCATATAGTATTTAATCAAAAATGATGCAGCCTTTTTAAGGTCATCAGCTTTGTCGGAGATGGCTTAAAATTTTCAATTTTACTATTTTATCATGAGATGTCATCTTGGCGTGGGGTTCAAAATGTAAATAGGTAAATTTGAAAGGTCCCCCTTGCTACCTCTTTGGGGGATAACGCGTACCTAAATGTTTATTTTGTTTATCTAAATTTTAACCTATTACTAATGTTTAGACTGTTTACCAAAGTGTTTCAAGATTAATGTTAAGCACATAGGTTTTATATTTGTATTTGAACCTTTTTGCACGTTTATTTCTTTTTTAATGTAAAAGTGTATATTGTTTTTGTTCTATTGTTCTTTTAAATACTGTCAAGTGCGATCGCATATTTATTAAATCGCATAGAACCAAATTGGAAAAAACTTGAAAAGAAAAACAAGAACAATAGAACAAAAACAAAATTCACTTTCAGTCAGTGACAGTCCCTTACTACTTATTTAAATCGCATAGTACCTACATTATATATTTTACAATTTTGTTTAGGTACCTACTTTCATTTCAGTTTGCTTTGAAGTCAAATATGTACATACTTTCGTTACAAACAATAAAATTAGGTACAAGTAGGTAAGCAAGACGGTAGGTAGGTAGTAGGTACTATTATAACATTCGGCGAACCATATCGTCCACATTGATAAACAAATATTATCGCAAATCAGTACTATATTATAAATCAGAAGAGTTCATTTGTTTGGTTGGTTGGATGCTAGGATCTCAGGAACTACTGATCCGATTTGAAAAGTTCTTTTAATGTTGGATAGCCCATTTATCGAGGAAGGTTATAGCATATTTAACATCACGCTTAACTTAACAAAATATACCTAGCTACATTTAAAATACGATATCCGTGTTCTGGTTTCTCACCGCCGCGCCGCGCCGCCAAATTGTCCATACCTACCTAGTAATAGTCATAATCTTTATTTCATTTGGATCAAATATATGATACAGTTTATGAACGTCATACAAAGCCAAAAAAAAGGTGTCATCAAATTTGCCTGCAGCCAGTTCACTGATAAGGTTGAGCTCTGAGAAGAACTTGGCAAGAAACTCAGGCCACGCTTTTTAATCACCATAGTTGTTACAATTTCAATTGCTCTTTAACAGTTGGCTATTTATTTGATTTCCATCTAACACTTACGTCATAACTTGGGCAAATATGACTGAGTATCTTAGCCTTGGTGTATTTATATCTGACAGCTCATAGTATTATGTACCTATAGCATGACAAAATATGCACGAGCTGTACGGATCACGTACATACTCGAAGACCTATATTTTTGTTATGTCCAATAAATTAATGTCCCACTGCTGGGCACGGCTCTTCTCCAAATATTTTGAAGAGAATTTAGCCTACTATACCACTCCACGCCCCCAAGTGGAACCATGGAGCATAATAGGTGTTCTACACGGTTACAAACTTGCGTTCCAACAGTGACTTTGGTGGGAGCTTGGTTGCCATCCGCGTAGTTTGTATGAAATTTGGTTTACAACAGCCGGCTACACGGTTGGAATCCACCAAGGGCACCTCTGTGGAAGGCAAGTTTATAACCAGGTAGCACAGCTTTTACACTTTTACCCGTCGTACGACCAGGACAGTGGTACAAACCAGGGGTACTGCAGACGTCCACCTACCCTGGCCAGAGGGGTTTCGTTTCAAATTCTCCTTTTCTCGCAGTGCTCTTGTCTGCTTTAAGTCAATCCCTTACCCCTTTATTACAAAATATGGACTAAGTATTAAACCAGGTTTAAATTGACATAAGCCATTGTTTTAGTGTCAAAGTTGTCAATTTAAACCTGGTTTAATGCTTTGTCCGTATTTTACGACACCCATAGACAGTGACGGATTAAGACTACGTAATGCCTAGTGCTATGGCGCGTGTTAGGAGAGGCCTACGGCCAGCAGTGGACTGCAATAGGCTGAAATGTTGATGATGATGATGATGATGCCCTAAGCAATCCATACCTGTGGGCCCCCCTATCCGTATGTCAACTAGAATCGGTTTTTAAACCTTTACTTCATCAGCAACCCATCAAGTCCCACTGCTGGGCTCGGGTCTCCTCTCCTCTAACTAGAGAGCTGAGAGGGTTTAGGCCATAATCCACTCACGCTGGCCTAGTGCGGGTTGGTGGATCAGACATACTCATACAATTTCTTCTAGGGTATGTGGGTTTCCTCACGATGTTTTCCTTCACCGTTAGCAGATGGTAAGTCACTTGACTAGTACATATAAATTCCACAAAGTGGAATCCACATTGGTACTGCCGGTCGGGATCGAACTGGGACCGCGTGATTTGCACGCCGGTCCCTTATCCATTCAGCCACCATCGCTTTCAGCCACCATCGCTTTAACCTTTACTTACCGCCTAAAAACATTAGTTTTTTGTAAAATAAGATGATGAGGTACTTTAGAAGTGGAGAATTTTCAAATTAGTACTAGAAACTTTTTTTGGTGTGGTTTTTGGTGACGGTAGAGTGAGACGTGAAAGGACGGATTTTTTTGTGACAGACGTGATGCCCTAGGCAATTGTTTTTTTTTTTATACCACGACGGTGGCAAACAGACGTACGGTCCGCCTGATGGTAAGCAGTTACCGTAGCCTATGGGCGCCTGCAACACCAGGGGCATCACGAGCGCGTTGCCGACCCTTAAGAAACCTATTCACTCCTTTTTTGAAGAACCCCATACTGTAGTCCCTTGGGAAAACCTCGTTAGGGTGTTCATTCCACAATTAACATTACATTCATTTTTAATTTGATTAAGGGTTAATCCGTTACTGCCAATAGATAGAAATGGGGTAATAGTGACATTATATTCAATATGTGAAAGCTTGTTATTAGCAATTTAGTTACTTATTTATAACCACACATGTATCCTATTAGTCTGTAAGCTTTCTGAACAGAAATAAATAAGTAAATAATGTAGGTATTTATTCTAAATATGTCTCTCTACACAGGCATGGCCTACGTGCACAAAAACACGTAAACACATACATAGGCATATGACTAATTTATAACGATAACTACTTCACCTCAATAATAGACACTTCATAAACTTCATAATATAAACGTGTGAAGGTGATTATCTTCTTACAAATATCACCTACATATAGGGTTGCCAGTTGCCACCTTTTTTTGAAGGTTAAATAGTATTTTTTACAAAACATTGCAAAAAATATAGTACTATTAATTTAAGAAAAAAAATTGTACCTACATACACATTTATTTTGGGTAATCAGGTAGGTAAGTATTTATTTTTAAATGTGAATTTGTTATTTGTCTTAGCTTTGGTTAACAAACTCTTATTATTATAAAAATAAAGCAATTAAATGCGTTTTGTTCTGAAATTCAAATTTCATTCAAATAGTATTATTCGTACTAAATTATTTTTCTATAACATATAGTACGGGTGACAACCCTACCTACTTACCTACGATAATAGCATACTAGTTTCGAGAAGCTCTCCATGTAAATGAGCCCTAACTAATCTATCTTATCAGTGCTGTTTCAATAAAGCTATCTGTGGGTGTCATACTGTCCCGTTGGAACGTTTGCAAGCGAATTTCGATCTAAACGGTACCTACCTACCTAATTGTGATGTGTTTCGAGTGTGGTTTTTAAAGTTTCCCGCGAAATAGGAATTGTTCTGTAGAGCGGGCAAGCGGGAATCAAATCTAGCCACAGATATATCTAGCACTTCTTGCACAGCAGTAGCACCTACCTACAAACTACCGCAGCGCCACTAAATAATTTATACCTTTAAGTACAATAAAATATAAAATTCACTTACCTATATTATTATATAAACAACAGCTGCAAAGTTACTCTCTCATTCAAAATGATAACATGGATTATACCTATTAATATATTATGTTAATTTATGAAGTGTTCAAGATTATAATGTACTATGATAAGAATATTATATGATAATTTAAATTATCGTTTACATCTAAACACCGCAGTACTTTAAATTCTATTACATTATACCTCATAATTTCAACCCATAATAATCCCACTGCTGGGCACGGGAATCCTCCAAATATTGTGAAGGGAATTTAGCTTACTATACCACGCTGGCCAGACGGGTTGGTATAGGGTTTGTTTCGAAGTTTTCCTTTTCTCGCAGTGCTCTTGTCTGCTCAGGCAACGTGGATTTTACTTTGTGAATATTGTATGTACTAGTCAAGTGACTTACCATCTAATAACGGTGAAGGAAAATATCGTGAGGAAACCCACATACCCTGAAAGTAATTCTAAATATATGTCTGATCTACTAACCCGCACTAGGCCAGCGTGTGTGAATTATGGCCTAAACCCCCCTCTCGGCTCTCTAGATTAGATAGCGGCGAGGAGACCCGATTCCAGCAGTGAGACTTTAATCGTTCGCCACAATGGGTAGCCCGCTGGAACTTGATACTAAATCAACGACCCTCCTAACTACAGCCCCTAACGGAGCACCAACTGGTTTTCAGCACACCCTCTCTACTCGGGGCCCTCCTCTATTTCCTTTTACCTATTCGGTAGACAACAATTTATTTGGGTTTTTCAACAAATGCCATGTCCATGGACGGCGGTAACCTCTTACCATCACATGGGCCGCTTGCTCGTCTATCACGTCAAGCAATAATAACAAACTCTCGCCTTATATAGGTACCTATTTAGTTGTTTTGTCATTTTTTTAACTCGCTCAATGAGCGAACGAAAACCTTATAATATTCTTATCTAATTTGTTATTCAAATCGAGATATTTTTGTCAACAAACCGGTATACATCGACTTCTGAACGTTAAAATTATTGCTTAATAATATCTGTGAGGAGAAGTAGTTTTATTTCAGTTAAGTATAAATGCTAGACACGGCAGCCAAAAAGTTGGTCTAAAGTTACAAATAATACAGCCGCCGTGTTTGTCTACTCGTACGATATACCGGCTGGAATAAGCACGTAAGTCAATGAGGCTTAATTAAAATTCAATAGTCGACTGTTGTACCATAAAACTTATGTCAAAGCTTTAGATCCATCAAGCGGCGACAATAAGGACTTAAGTGCTTTTGTCTATCTAGAATGGTTTCCGACCGAAACGTCGACTTTGTCCACATTCATGCAAAAATCACGCATCGCATCGGAAAGGAAATGATGGATGCGGCGATCGCGTCCGGCAGGATGTCGATGCAAACGTGGATTCCACTTTGTGGAATTTATACGTACCTACTAGTTAAGTGACTTACCATCTGCTAACGGTGAAGGAAAACATCGTGAGGAAACCATCAACATCCACCAACCCGCATTAGGCCAACGAGTGTACATTATGGCCAAAACACTCTCTAGATAGAAGAGAGTAGACCCGAGCCCAGCAGTGGGACATTAATGGGTTGCTGATGAATAAACCCATTAAAATATGTACCTATTACCCACATAAACAGTATAGTGATTTTTATTTAAATTTATTTATTTTTTATGTTAATTTTTTCATATTTTTTTCTTGTCATTTAGTGTGTAGTCGATCTTGTGGGCTCTAAACCAAAACAAACGAATTTTCTTTCTCTATAGTAACTTAACCTCTAGGACAAACGGTCCGGTTAGGTAGGTCCAACTTCGAGAAAGAGGTTAACTGCCGAATCCAACTCGGTTGGGCAGCGTTCGGGAAACTAGGTACGCGCTATTTTCTCGTCCACAATACCCCATTGAAGACAAGTCTTCAACCAAGGTGTGTTGCCAGTGATGACTTATGGTACTGAGACGTGGCCGCTAACTATGGGGCTCATTAGAAAGCTCACTGTCGCTCAGCGAGCGGAGATTCCCTGCGTGATCGAATCAGAAATAAGGTGATCCGCAGGAGAACTAAAGTTGCCGACATAGCTCACCGAATCGCATCGCTGAAGTGGCAGTGGGCAGGCCACATAGCTCGCAGAACTGATGGCCGATGGGGCAAAAAAGTTCTCGAGTAGCGGTCACGTATTGGAAAGCGCAGCGTGGGGCGGCCCCCCGCCAGATGGACCGACGATCTGGTCAAAATTGCGGGTGGTCGCTGGATGCGGGCGGCTCAAAATCGCTCGTTGTGGCGGATATTATGTTCAGCAGTGGACGTCATTGGGCTGATATGATGATGATAGTAACTTACCTAACATGAGCGAATGATTGATGACTCCTCCGAAGCAGTAAGCCACCACCAGAAGCACCGGCCAGCTCAAATGCTGCACTATAGGCAGCGATATGAGCTGTATTAACACCATCACTGTTACAACCCATTTGAAATTCGGGTCGTACCCAAACAACTTCTTTATTTGGGGATATTTTTCTGTGGACAAAGAAAATACAGTTAATATTATTTCTATACTGAATTAGGTTAGGTAGGGTTATAATAATAATTATAATATTAATAATATTCTATCACATTTACACAGCGCCATCTAGTCCCAAATGATGCAATTATATTTGTTTGTGTTATGGGTACTAAACAACTGATATACTACTTAAATACATTTTTTTTTTGTAAATACATACATATTATAGGTAGATAAATTACACCCAGACACAAACCTTTATGCTCATCACATAAAGATTTGTCCTTTAAATAATTATGTTATGTATATTATGTCATAGTCAAAGTTCGATATGCAGTCTCTTATATATACAACTGCTGATATCGTATACAACTGCTGTGCAAGAGGTCCCGGGTTCGATTCCCGGGTCGGGTAAAAATGGTATTGGATTTATCTATTAGGAAATTCCAGTATTGAGATTTTCCCGGAGTTTGGTGAACAAATGTTCCCAGTTGATGACAATAGGCTTGACACACAACTTGAAACACCTCTCGTAAGGCCAGAAAATCTATGTGTAGCACAAATATATATCTATAGGATACCTAGGTACCCTAGGTAACCCCACCCTAGGTACCTAGGTATCCTAGGTACGCATGCCGCGGCAGCCGATCGGCTGCCGCGGCATGCGGACGGCTCCGTTCCGATGCGGCGCGACGCGAGCCGGTTGGTCTGAATCGTACCTATTAGTCAAAATTCTCGAGATTTTAAAGAGCTATTTACATAAACTAGTTTCGTGGAACAAGTCTCGTGTCTTTTTCGACTTATCCAAAAACGAAATTCTAAATTAAAATATTATTATTCAATATAAGTAATGAAAATGTGAGCAGACGCCCAATTTGGTAAATGTTCACCAAATTTAGAATATGAGAGGCAACTTACGCGCGAATGCGACCCAAATATAGCAGGTACCTAGCTATGTAGGTACAATGACCTCGAAACAAGCGCCCGCGCGCATGCGTCACTGCGTCCCAGCGCCCCTCCTCTTGACGCCTGCGTCCCATTCGACCGAGCAGTTTAGATTAAGACACCGTTTGCAGTGGTATACGGCGCCGCGCCGATCATTACGTTATAAAATTGCGTTGTGTTTAACAAAATTATGGACGAACATTTAGCAGGACCGAGTAGTGATTCCTATGAAATTACATTTCTTAGTTCACCTTGTCCGTCGGAGAAAAATGAAGACGAAATGGGGCAGGCGAAAAAACGTAGAACGCGAGGTAAAATTTGGATATTCGAAAGAGAATTTTCAAATGAAAAAAGCGCGTTGGAATTCGTTAAGAGTGAAAACACGTGGACTATTGCAAAAGAACATTGTACTCTTGCGGGTGTCAAGCGATATTATCGTTGTAAAAAAGTTAAGGCTCGGTCTAGAATTCAATGCTCAGCCGCAATTTACCTACTGTTTAAAGCTACGTGCAATGGCATATTATTATTTCGTACAGAAAATTGTCATGATCATCACAATATTAAATCTCGGTCTACATATAACACATCTGGGTGTACAATAAATGAAGCGACGAAAAGTAAAATAAAGAAATTTTTTAATATGGGTTATAAAACTAAGTATATTTATTATAACTTAGGCAAGGGACCAAAGCCGACTATGAAACAGATAAATTATTATTTAAAAATATTGCGGAAACAAACAAAAATTGGACCAACAATAGTAACAATAAGTTTAGAAGAGATCCAATCATGGCTACAAACAAACTCTCAAATACCTGTTGATGATCACACAGCATTTGTTGCTGCATATAATATTTCCGAAGACGATTTAAACCCAAGTTTTCAGTTTATGCTAACAACGAAATATTTAATTGGTCTATCCCGACAATGTACTGTTTTGCACTCTGACACAACTCACAAACTAATATGGCAGGGGTTTCCTGTGTCAATTATTGGAACAACAGACAAAAATAAAGAATTTCATCCTTTTGGATTGGCAGTGACAACTACAGAAGAAATAGAAGATTTTGTGTTTATATTTTCATCCTTAAAGAAAGCTGTCTTAGACTTGTATTCTCACGACTTAACCTTTAAATATCTGGTGTGCGATGCAGCCAATAGTATTCAAACAGCATTTGTACTACTGTTCGGTACTGATATAAGAATAAGAACGTGCTGGGCGTATTTAAAAAATAAGTTGCTTACAAAAATAGAGCAATGCATGCCGAAGGAATCTCAGAGAGAAATACTGCATGACATTGAACACTTACAGTGTGCTTCAACTCAAGAAATATTCGATCGAGCTAGTGAACAATTCTTGTGTAAATGGAGAAACGAAAAGGATTTTATTACATATTTTGAAACAGAATGGCTATTGCAAAATCGGTGCTGGTATTTAGGTGCATGTCCAGCTACACCAGCTACAAACAATGCCTTGAAGGATTTTATTAAGGTTATCAAAGATGAAGGAAGCCTTCATAGTAGCTACCCTGTCGCACAATTCTTGACAGCTGCATCTGTTACAGTTAAGAATTGGTCAAATGAATATGTGATACACAGCGCAAAATATTTCGCTAATTCACCAACTATTTCCTTAAAGATGTGGACTGAAAGTTATCACTGGGCAAAATTACCCAAAATAGTGATATTAAAATGCAGCCCTAACCTAATCTCCTATAAAGTTTCAGCTGGTACCGATTTAGAATGCAAAAATTATGAACAACCATGGCAGACTTTTGATGAGTACAAAGTACAACATTTTTCTGAATGGCAAGGAGAATTACCAAATGACAAGAATAACTGGCTGAATGGTACATGCAACTGTCCGAAATTTCTGAACGATTATATTTGTAAACACCTCGTGGGTTTAGTTATTCGGCTAAAGTATGTGGAAGCACCACCAGAAGTGCCAACTGCTTCTATTGAGTAGAAACTCATTAGAAAACGACCTTGCATAGCAAACTTTAATAATCGTTTATGTTTTGGTGTTTGATTACCTTAGTCTTAACTTGAGTGAGACTATAAACATTAAATTTCATAATGTATTGTAAAAATGAGAGCTCGCAAACATTCCCACGCGCCTTCTCATCCGCCCGACGGCCGACCCGAAGATTGCCGACGACATCCGAACCTCAGACCAACGTCCGAACATACTCTTTTACTATTATTATTAATAAATAAAACTAGTACATACTAAATGCATTTTATTTGAGATGGACTTCCTTTCGCACATTCTACAAACTTAATTTTAGTTTGCTTTTTATTGCTATGTAAATTATTTACTGTAAAATGTACAACAATACTTACCTACTTTATTTTTGCATTTTCATGACAAGAGTTTAATATAAGTAGGTACTTAATTTAATCTTAGAAGGGTCTGGTAATCTGCGTAGCTACTTAAATTGACTAACATAATAAATCGGTAACACATTTGGACTGAGAATGTATATTTTGGTATTATGTGTAGGTACATAATTTGACTAACATAAACTTAATTAGGTACTTATGTAACGTCTTAATATGAAATAGGGTGACCAAATTTGGTGAATATTTACCCATTTTGGATTGAAAATATATTCTTTATTATTGGGGACATAATTAGATCGGTACCGTATTATTATTATATACTTTCTAAAATAGGGTGACTAATTAGGTGAACATTTAAGTAAGTACCCAATTTGAATATTACTTTTTACTCGATTTGTTATGCAGTTAAACCACAGCCTAAAACAAAATGGCGGCTTCTAGTTTTTCCTATAAACACGACTCAAAAATTTAAATCAACAAACAAGTAAATAAGTACCTACCTACTAATTTCTAATAAACAACCACGCTCAGAGAACCTTGTTTGCAACGGTACCTAATAAACAGCTGTTAATAACCTATAAATTATAATAGAAGCGATAATAACTTAAATGGTTCTAATAGTAACAAATACTCCAATAACTTCTAATTAGACATGACGAATGTACCGATTGCCAACACTGCAACAATATCTAATACTAGAAGTCACGGGCTTCGCTCCCGTCGCTTTTGTTTGGCCACAGCTCAGTTCCTATTGGCCATAGCGTGATGTAATAAATATAGCCTATAACCTTCCTCGATAAGTGAGCTATCCAATACTAAAAGAACTTTTGAAATCGGATCAGTAGTTAATATTAGTATAGATTAAAATAAAATAAATTATTCTGTTCTCAACTCTTGATAGCTAACTCGGTGTATCTAGGTTTAAGTAAATCACAATGTAATACACATGTAGGTATTTTTATTTCGTGAACACAATACAAAAGTTGTTTGATCTTGTGATAAGGTGATAATCTCTCGAGTGTGCCATTATAAATGTATTTCTTATCAGATCTCGAGATACTGCGAAATCACTACTTGCATCAAGTACCTATTTCAGGAAATATTTACGGTATTTGTTAGAATCGTTGCAAGTGGAAGGAAATAGTCTCTGCCTACTCCTAACATCACGCTACGGCCAATAGGAGCTGAGCAGTGGCCAAATAAAGAACGACTGGAGTGAAGCCCCGCGCGACGTTATTTTGTAAAAATAAAAAAAAAACCTTATTTTGTAAAAAGTAAAAATCATACCTATGTATGATTTTTTTTAATTCACAATGTTTTCAATTGTGACTTGGGGCCCTAATATCCTATAGAACCACCGCCCCTGATTATAGTCTGGAAGCACATAAGCTACTTTTTAGCAAGATACCATGTGGGGCACGTGGGCGGAAGCTATCATCATCATCATCAGCAACCCATTATGTCCCACTGCTGGGCTCGGGTCTCCTCTCCTCTAACTAGAGAGCTGAGAGGGTTTAGGCCATAATCCACTCACGCTGGCCTAGTGCGGGTGGTTGGATCAGACATACTCATAGAATTTCATCTAGGATATGTGGGTTTCCTCATGATGTTTTTCCTTCACCGTCAGCAGATGGTAAGTCACGTGACTAGTACATATAAATTCCACAAAGTGGAATCTACATTGGAGCTGCCGGTCGGGATGGAACTCGGACGGTCCCTTATCTATTCAGCCACCATCGCTTGTATGGCGGAAGCTATGTAGTTGACAAAATATCTATAAGTACAACATTTGACTCAAAAGTCTCTGACTGGATTGAGGATTGCCACTAATGAGTTTATAAATCACAATTAGCATTCATTAACAACTCTGCGGCTTATGAGAATTTACATGTTCACACATTGGGTTTGTTTAGGGTTGCCATATCTAAAATTTAACAACCAGGACAAGATGCGTGAAATCCCCGGATTTTAAAACCCAGAACCACGGATATGTCAACAGGTGTTTTTAAATATAGTCAGAACGGTCGGTTCTTCGGTTGATCGAGGCGTGCGAGTTTGCTCCGGCAGAGAGGGGGCCTGTAGCGGGCCATCGTCGCTGTGGTCGCGGACGAATGTCCTGCGCTCCCGTGACCACAGCAGAGCGCGACGAGAGGAACACCTTGGGGTTAAAGAACGATAAAGAATCGAGGGGTATGCGTCAGGCATTTCTCCAGGTAAAAAAATAAAATAAAAAAAAAGGCGTGCGAGCACAGTGAGTGTCGCGGGCGGCTAAGACTTTTAAAGCCGGACTACAAATGATACCTCGCCCCGAACGCTGCCTGGATGCCGTCTAAATTAGGACAAATCTGGGAAATCCCAGACAGATGGCAACCCTAGGTTTGTTAAATCTATCTATCTATTTAATCTTCTATCTTATTATTATTATTATTGTATTGCTTGAGGTGAGGCAGCTCATTTCTGTAGTGATGGATTAATACATAATGATAAGATTAATATATATTAATATATAATGTCACTACCCCATCTCAAAAAAGTCTGCAGACAAGAGCACTCCAAGAAAGTTCAAATTCATTTATTTCTAAGAACATGGTACATTATTGGTCTTATTGGGTATACAGTTCGCATATTCTACCGGTAGCCAGTGTAGAAATATTACATTATAATTAGGATGTAACTACACTTCATCAAAAATATATATACTATATGTACCTACTCTGTTTAGTTTTAATATGTATACTACGAGTATGTATGATGATTGCTGTCAAAGAATAGAAATGGCATTTACAAAAACCTGATTAGGTTTATTAATCTTATTAGTTTATTAAGTAAAAATTGTAAAAACTGTTATAATTTATATTCGAATTTATTTATAGTAAATAAATAAATTCGAAACAAACCGTATACCAACCCGTCTAGCCAGCGTGGTGTAGTAGGCTAAATTCCTCTACATTCTTTGGAGGAGACCCACGCCCAGCAGTGGGACGTTTATGGGTTGTAATGATGAACCAGAACTAATGTCTTTATCTGCCTTCCGAAGCAAGCAATCCAATAAATTACAAGTCTTTCACCTAAGCGCCCATCAATCATCAAATTTGTTTGACAAACATGGAGTCAATTACACTACTCAACAAATTTCAAACTTTCAAAATTATCTGAGGTCTAACTATGTTTTTCTTATTTCTTACACTAAATATGACAGGATTGCATAAATAAAAGTTTTCGGTCACATCTCAGTTTTCAGATATAATGGCAGGTCAAAAATATCAATTTTTGTAGGGACTGAACTAATCTTATCAATATTTTGTACGGAAAGGCGAAGTTTTTTGGGACTGGCTGGCTTTTCTCTTGTAGTGCAATTCAGGTGTATCTCGGATGAGGCCCCAACAGTAATCTGCTAGCATAGCGGGCTCCCATCTTCCTTGGTAACGTTTTTCTATCGCTGCAACATCTTGATGAAAACGTTCACCTTGTTCATCGCTAATTGAACCCATATTTTCAGGAAAAAAGCTTAATGTATAGAATAGAAAGAAATGTATTTTGAGCGACATATTGCATCCCATTCTATCATTCTATGGTAACAGTCCAACATTAATTTTATTTTACCACGAAAGTTGGGAGATTTGTTGTTTCCAGGAAAATTTTTGGACACTTCTACAAAAGCTTCTTTTTCGACTGGAGTAAGTGTAAATATAAAAGATGGATCTTCAATCATTTTCTTTATATCCGGACCTACAAATATGCCTTCTATAACTTTTGCCTCACTAAGCTTGGGAAAGTTTTGCTTAAGAAACTGAAAAGCTACACTTTCGTGATTTAAACGTTTCACGAAGTTCTTAATGAGTCCCAATTTTATGTGTAGCGGCGGTAAAATGATTTTATTGGCTTCCAGTAAAGGCTCATTCTTAACATTTTTAATATAATATAACTTAGTGGACTGTATAATTATTATAAAAGTGACAATATTTTGTTATGCGCGTGAGTGTTTGGCGATGGATGATGACGCAGTGAACTCCGTTCGTTCTGTCATTCTGATGACAGCACGCCCAGCGCGCCCGGCGCGCCCCCTCCTCTCCGCGAACGCAGTCAACCCGCGGTCGCCCGGCGTTTAGTTATCAACACAGTCATATATGTATATAAATTTGACAAACCAGCTGTATCAGACATAGGACATAAATATAATATTATTCTATGCATTATGTATTTATGTCAACCGTAACATAGCTACACAGAACAAACTCTATTGAATATATTTTTTGCATGACAAGGCACATGTCTAACAAAAAAATCTGGCAAGGCCAGAATACAGTAGATATATAAATGGATATTACTCTGAATACTCTGTATTCATAGTAATTCGTGCTGTGGTTGCCTGAACGGAACACAGGCGTGATAATACTGCTTTTTGTATTAAAAACACTATTCATAAAAATAAAATATAAAGTTTTTTCAATACCTATGCCTTTTTTTTACAATTTTTTTTTTTAAACAATTTATCACTAGCATGAAAGACACAAAGACGATTTATTTATAGGATGAGACAATATTGCATAAAGTACATAATTCTGAAGGGCCAAAGTAATCAGCCCCCTGACTCGGACCTGGAGGAATGCTTCCGCATCGTAAACTTTTTGGAGTCTAAGAACGAAGTTTATATGTATGGTTTGATTTATTTATTGTATATATGTTTTTGTGTAGATAATTAATTTGATTATTATTAGATTTTTTCTACAATCATCATCTGTTTTGTAGCTTTATATTTTTTTCTCATAATTATGAAATCAATGATTATAGACAAAAATGTCTAGGCATACTCGAGTCCTACACTTAGCAACATGCCTATTTAGTCATTCATTTTTTATACTCACAAACTGATTTCATGTATGGACCTACCAGAACATTCCATTATTTTTTTGTAAATAATATTTTTGAAATGTATTGCTATTTTCTGCTAATTTGGGTACCTACCTATCTACAAGATAAAAGTACATTTAAGAATTAAAATAAAAAATAATTAAAAAGATAATGTGGTTAAAAAGTTTAGTTTTTATTATCATGGCTAGTGGTATTGCTCCTATTTCATAACAACAATTAGGTAATTAATTAATGGTTCATACTTTTTATTAACAACATTAACAGAAATCTACTTTTTGCTAATGCTTCTTGTTAACAACCAATATTGCACAACATTTATTTTATACAAAAAAGTACTGTGTACAGTATCATTTAACAGTATAATATCATTAACAAACAGTGTTATTGAGCTGATTTTTTCATTTGCATTGTCTAAATAATGTATTACAAGAAATACGCCCTACTTAGTCACGAGTTCTATTTTTTAAATTGGGCTATTGAAATTTGTAGCCAAAACTAGTTGACTGTTTATTATTACTTGTACGTACAGTGCGGGTACAAACCGTGTCTATATATGAAAACATGATGTAATTACATACCTAGGATTATTTTCCGGCGGCTAGCATGGGGTTCCTCAGTGTAAACCCACTCAAAATCAGTTCTAGTAACTTGAGCACCCATGATTACACACTTCTAGTAGTCCGTTAAATACAGAACATCAGCTCTACACGCAGTTTTGAGATCTATTTAAGTAAAAATATGAAAAACACGTCACGATTTCACTAAATTGCTTTTTTATTTGTAGAAAAATAGTAAGCACTATAACTTTCAACCAGCGTGAAGCGAAATAGCGGATAAAATTGATTGAATTGAGTGAATGAAATGTGAATCCTACGTTGATTGTCATAAATGTCAAAGTGACGCATATGACAATGACAACTTTTCCTGACCGAATGAAATAGATTTTAAATTTATGGATGAACTATTTAAAACTAAATTCTAGTTTGTACAAATAATTACATCTCTCTCTCTCTTATTTAAGAGCTTTGCTCTTGTCTTGTTAATAAAAAAAATTAATATAAGTATTTTCAAATAATCGTCTAATATAAAGAATAAAAAAGAAAATAATCGACTAGTTGGTACACCCACTCTATGTTGTCGTTGAACTCTCGAGTCGCTAGCATCCATAAACAAAATAAAGTCTTTCTGAAGTTTGATTGTGAACATGGCGGTCGGTAAAAATAAAGGCCTATCGAAAGGCGGTAAAAAGGGTGTTAAGAAGAAGATGTAAGTCTGCAATAAACCTCAGATTCTTTAACCAATGTAATAATCTTTCAGTGAAATCCATAATTGAATTTGTGATAATTGTGATGTCGCGTATAAATCCAGATACAAATCTCATGTCTCGTGTCAGTATGTTTCCGAGAAGTACCAAGTTTTATCAGTGGTTTGCTTGTTACAGTGTGTTACTATGGTTAAATCACGTGAAATAAGAAGGAAAACGACATTCTGTAATGATCAAATTTATGTATAGTATGGTAAGTTTTTATGGTTATCGAAAATGAGGTTATAATTAATTGTTGAACTATTTCAGTGTGGATCCTTTCACCCGTAAGGACTGGTATGATGTCAAGGCACCGTCTATGTTCACCAAGAGACAAGTGGGCACCACCCTTGTCAACCGTACTCAGGTATGCAAACTTTTTTCCTTGTAACCTAACCTAAGCAATAGTCACACCTGGCTCCCAAGTTTACCGGCATTTGTTAAGACATCTTTTAGTGGAGCTAAATAGAAATAGGAGTTTCCTAATTACTAAAATATGGTTATTCGAATAGTTTCTTAATACCACATGGCATGTAAATACTTGGGAATAGGCCTTTTTATTTTCAGAACCATGATTGTTTTAAACCATTAAGTATTTAAAAGTCAAGTTTGTTTTCATTATTAATTAAACTGGGGCGATTGTTCTCAATCGTATTAATGTACTCATCAATTTATCATATTTTGTTAAACAGTGTTATTTATTATGATTGATGGGTAGTCTATAGTTCAACCATTTTATTTGATATAAAGACACATGTCATGTTCTTAATGATTTTAAATATATTTTATGGAGGTACTTTTTATTCTAGGTGTTGTAGAATAGTAGTTACCAGAATTTAAATAGATGCCTGAGGTATCGTGAACTACTATTTAATGACACTATAAGACAAAACCTTGCCTAATAAGTACCACGTTTTTTGGTACCAGGCTTCTTTATTTCTATTTATTATTGTCTGTTGTATTGTAGGAAACCAAAATGATGATCCACCTAGCTCGCAATGATAAACATCTGATGAAAACATATGTTCCCTTTTGATTTACTGCTGAATGTACACAAAATGTTATTCTATATTTGTTGTTAGCGAGTTGTAAGTACTATAATATGCTACTTCTTGTTTAAGGGTACCAAAATTGCATCTGAGGGACTGAAGGGCCGCGTTTTTGAAGTTTCGCTGGCCGATCTTCAAGCTGATACTGATGCGGAAAGGTATTTAACTTAATAGTACTAAACTCAAATAATTACCTAACTAGGAAAACTGGTGTGACCAGACCATATAAGATGTAATGATGACTAAATGTTGGGTTATTAGTTCTATAAATACCTTTTACAAGCAGGTTTATCAGGGAAACGCATTATTAGGATGACATTATAGCTTATGTCAATATCTGACCCTCCCAACTATTCCTATGGCCAAAATGATAAACACATGGTGACACAAAAATTTTTCTTTGGTGGAGACCCATCTTTTTTAAGCATATCTCAAATTGTAATGTACAAAATTTTTCTAAGAAGTAATGTTTTAGATTTGTGTAAAAATGATTTTATCAAAATACTGCAGTCCAGCTATATGAAGGTACACCATATGGTCTTCATATCGTTACAGTCTGCAGATATAATATGCTGCCGCACATAAACGCCTCTGTGCTTGTGTACTTTGGTACCTTGTGTCGTTGCTACAGGCTAATTAACATTATTTTTGTATCTATTAGCTTTAAATAGTGTTAATGCTAAATTCTACATCATTGTTAATTCTAAAGTTCTTTCACATTGCATTGATATAGCTTAAAGTAAGATTATGCGTTTCCGTGCGCCATGTGGTTGAAACTTCTACTAAGACAATTATTTTAACCATAAGCATTCCAAGGATAAATAATAGATGACAAATCGTCAGTAAAACTGCACTCTTATTAGTTCAGTAATAGGTTATCTTTTTGCTAAAAAGTTGCCTTAACTCGTTATTGATAAAAGCACCATCCCAAAACAAAAAATGCGAAAACTTGTCAAGAGTAATAAGAATGTTTTATTATTTATACCACAATGGTAGTAAACAAGCTTACAGCCGCCTGGTAGTAAACAGTTACCGTTGCCTTTAGATGCCTGCACCCGTTGCCAACCTTTTCAAGTATTGGTTATTCAAATCTTCTCATGTTTATAATAATGTGACCTAAATTAACACTGATAAAGTTTTTAATTGTATGTCAGGTCTTTCCGCAAGTTCCGCCTGATTGCCGAGGATGTTCAAGGGCGCAATGTGCTCTGCAACTTCCACGGTATGGACCTCACTACTGACAAGCTCAGGTTAGTAATTATAAAATGAATTATGTATTACAATGGACTGCATTTATATTTTAAATTATGGATTAGAAGTGTCTAAATGGTCCATGTTAAAATGTCTTGTGATAAAAGATCTGTGTCCAAAAGTATGATGAATTTCATCTAAATTGACACTGCAGTCCAGCTATATGAAGGTACACCATATGGTCTTCATATCGTTACAGTCTGCAGATATAATATGCTGCCGCACATAAACGCCTCTGTGCTTGTGTACTTTGGTACCTTGTGTCGTTGCTACAAAATCATATCTATCAGCTGAGGAAACAGCTGGTTTAGGGTCCTCCTGACCTGAAATTTCTTTAGAACATCCCTAATTTGGTCATTAAATATTCTTATAGATCTTCTCCTGCCAATGTTCACATTCAAACTCTATTTAGTTGCCCGTAATTCATTTGTTGCCATCAACAATAACAATAAACTTCTCCAGATGGATGGTCAAGAAATGGCAGACTCTGGTGGAAGCGAATATCGACGTGAAGACCACAGACGGTTACTTGCTGCGCGTGTTCTGTATCGGCTTCACCAACAAGGACTCGCTCAGTCAGCGCAAGACATGCTATGCGCAACACACCCAGGTTTGTACCATCAACAAACGTTACGCATGATCAGTTATAAATACTTTTTGTTTGCAAGCTGTGTGTAGTACCTTGCTATTACGTTGATGTCCAATGAGACACAATCATATTTATTATTATTATTGGTATAGCACACTAGCAGCTAGTTAGCTGATGCGTGTGTATCAAATAGCTTGGAGATGTTTTCTTTATCCAATCTGTTCTTGAATGCGTTTAAAGTGGGAGCCATGACAACACTTTCCGGTAGTCTGTTCCATGCATGAATCTGAAGAAATCCACTGGTTGGAAGATCATTGACTGGAACTTTTATCGTGTTACTTGGTGCTTTTATCTCTGTGGGTATGCAATTCCGGGCCAGCACCATGAATCTCTATAACTATCCCCAGTTTTGCTAAACCGAGAAGACTGTACTAGTGGTTACTCTTATCAAATATCTTTGTCCAAATTAGCTGTCTTGATAATAAATTTCTTGAGGGAAAATCGTTCCTGAATCATCATTGATGTCGTCCAATTTCTTTGATCAAATGTACATTGGACAAAGATATTTGTATGTGTAATACCAGCCTTACACCTATGTCAAATAATGCGCAGGTAGTCAATATACGAGAGCTCCTCCTCACATTCCTCTCGTGTATTGTCCCGCCGTACTGCGAACAGTAACAGCAATGAGTCGAACGTGGCTTGCGGGCAGACCGTTGGCTATTCGTGCTCATGCTACATACCCCCCCCCCCACCCCCCACTCCCCACAACTGTATTGGTCTTATGATTGTCAACATGATATGGATACTCCAATTCTTTGGTTGTGGGTTATATCACTACTTTAGAATGTTTGTGTAAAATATCACAATATATGTGTATATTAAACAATGGGTCAGTGTGGTTTAAATAAAGTTCAAAAATTCTCATTCATGAATTGAAAAACTTTAAATGTATGTATAATAATATTCTACCACATTTACACATCTAGTCCCAAATTAAGCAATTATATTTGCTTGTGTTATGGGTACTAAACAACTGATATACTACTTAAATACATTTTTTTTTGTAAATACATACATATTATAGATAAATTACACCCAGACACAGAACAAACCTTCATGCTCAGTACACAAAGATTTGTCCTGGGTGGGGATCGAACCCACGACCTCCGGTTTAGCAGTCAGGGTCACTAACCACTAGACCAACAGGCCAGTCAAAAATGTATAAAATCTGAATAAATGACTTGAAAAAAAAAAATTCAAAACAAAATGTATTCCAATGACCAGGTCCGAGCCATCAGGAAGAAGATGTGCGAGATAATCACCCGCGACGTGACCAACTCTGAACTTCGGGAGGTTGTCAACAAACTGATCCCGGACTCCATCGCCAAGGACATCGAGAAGGCGTGCCACGGCATCTACCCGCTCAGAGATGTCTGCATTAGGAAGGTGGGATAAATATACTTTTATTTTAGAGTGAGACGCGTTGGCTCTGGGAATATTGAGGGCCAGACCTACCCAAGCGCGTAGTGGGACGGTCCAATGCGTTCGTGACAACTTTAAGAGCGTTTATAAATAAGAACGGCAACATCGCAAGTAGTACATCATTTAATCGCAGCTTTATTTTTAAAATATACATATTTATAACAATACACTTTTTAGAATTACGTGGATTTGTATTAATTAAAAAGTAAGTATCCGTAATGCTCACAGTTATTTTGCTATGAAAATAACGCCCAATGTGTTATTTGCATATAAATAGAACTGTAAACGTAATGATTTCGTATTTACACACTTTTCACCTAGTTCTAAAAAGTGTAACAAAGTATTTTTAAAATAGAGCTCTGATTAAATAATAGAAATTGAAAACCACAAATTTATATTATGTTTTATAAAATAAATTTAATTATTTATTAAACCACAAAATATGACACTAAATTGCGACATTCCCACTCTGTTTGTAAATACGCTCTTAAAGGCTCCACATGTCACGGTAACTGCTTACCATTAAGCCGTACGCTTGTTTGTCACAGTATATAGCATAAATATTCCAACAAAACTTTACCATGATGACACACCTAGCTCGCAATGACACATATCTGATGATAACATTGTTCCCTTTTGATTTATTTCTGAAATATTACTTTCCAATTCTCACAAAGTATCCCCCTACCGTTCACAACTACAGTAAAGTATTACCCGCAGGTGAAAGTATTGAAGAGGCCACGTTTCGAGATCTCCAAATTGATGGAGCTTCACGGAGAAGGTGGCAGTGGCAAGAGGGGTGAAGCCGGTGACAAGTCGGAACGTCCCGAAGGCTACGAGCCTCCCGTTCAAGAGAGCGTTTAAGTTAATATACGTTAAAATTGATATGGTGTTTTATTGTATGCTGTTTCTGAACTTAGGTTCGCTACAATCTGACGGAAAATGCGTCAGTAGCGTTAAAACTGATAAACCCGTTGTGCGTCGTAATTACCGATACGCCCGACGCATTTTGCGTCAGATGTGTAGCGACCCTATAAAACTTCTACATTTCCCTTATTCCTCGTCGTGCAGTTGGAGGGACCATAAGAGTTATACCACATCTAGGGGTCGCGTGTGGCTGAAATTGGCTTGGCCACCATCGTGGATTTTGATGATTCAAAAATTGGTTGAAATAAGTCCTCAAATATTAGAATAAGTCTATCAATGGTTCAAACGTTATAAGCGTTTTTAGTTGGCCGATCTGCCCCCTGATTCTGACTCGTCGGATTGCTCCCGGATCGTAAACTTTTTCGAATCTTAGTACGACGTATTTTTATACGTGTTATATAAAATTGTTTACCGTATAGAAAATAAAAACTACTATAAATAATATAAGACTACTACTGAATAATAACTGTCATTTCCGGCCGAAAATATTCCGACAGCTCAGAATCAGGGGGCAGTTTTGACTACGAGAAAGAAGGGAAAAATGTTGTCTCTAATAAGAAAACATTAAAAATAAAAAGCACATAGGTACACTTATCAAACTTTATTCATATCTTCCTACAAATCGTATAAAGTAAAAAAATGCGAAATGGACGGACTTAACTAATTACAGCTAATTACATTATTAGTCAGTACATTACAAAAGCGTAGGTCAGTTGAGGCAAAGAGTGTGTGCGTTCGTCCAGCAAAAAGTACTCGCCTTTCAAGAATTGAATGCTACAGATAATTAGTGCCTTATCTCGTGTAAATGTGCATGAAATTTGCAATTCGTGCGTGCAACGGCTTCAGAGTGATTTAAGAAAAATTGATTCTGCTGCACGAACGTTCGCCCAGCAGAATTTTTTTTAATTGATGCATCTAGCTGGAAATGAAATATGCAGAAAGGTAGCTTATTATTCCAGTAAAAATGTGCGGTGAAAGCCAAATTAGTGCGCATTAAGATTTCAGAGATATTTCATTTTCTGCTGGGCGAACGTTTTGGCGATTGCTATATATCGGAAACGGTTGGCCGTAGAGACATGATTACTTTTTTATGCGGATACAGTACATTAGTGCTTATTTGTGCCCAAATGTTTACTAATATGTATAGCATGGTTCAGGAGTTATTACACTTTATCCTAGAAACACGAAAACATCTCTGGCTCTGGAATTATGAAGACCACGGACTTCGCGTTAGTGCTGTCTGGTACCTGTTATATATGCACACGATCCTGTAAAGTTTCGCCGGCCTACTGCTTATCATTAGCGAGTTTTTAACATTTTATTGCTTTTTTTTGAGGTTATCTTGAAGTAAATTATTTCGAGTTCGGAAACAGTATTTTTCTGTGAGCTGGCTTATTACATTCTTCAACAATAATAAGTGATCTATTTTAAGAATGCGTATGCAAAAAATAAGCTATGTACACCCGTTAATTTAGATGATAATGATAAAAATCCATTCGAAATCTTTTTTTGTAGATTAACCGACTCAATTCGAATGAACATTAAAAAGCGGCCGCACGATACTTCAAGCTATCCTTCCTCACTTGACGGTGTTGTAATGAAATTTAATTAGTACAGATGCGTACAGAATTGTTATGTCGGAAAATATTTTATAATAGGGACATGAAATAAAATGTGTATTCTTATATTTCTAATAATAGTAGGTACAGATAACGACACATTGGTCTTGTGTGAATATAATGAATTAGTGATTTTGCTAATTATAATTTAATTTTCTGTTTAATAAATGTTGATTTTTACAAAATATTGCCTTTTTAATTTAATACGTTTCACCAAAAATTTATTCAACTAAAATTCTTCAAAAAAGGGTTTACCCACCTTGAAAAAATATTTTTTTTCTTAAAAGTTTCGAAGTCCGGGGATTTATTTTACTATCTTGTCATGTGGGGGAAGATAGTTGTTGTTATTAAATTATTCACGAATTATTTAAAAAAATACAAATATGTACAAGTAGGTATCAACATTGAATCATATTTTGATTGATCGAACATCGATAGTGACACCCTCATTTATTTTCTACTCTTTTATGTCGCACTGCATCTTCATTGTTAATTGCATAAAAACAATAAATCAATATAAAAATTAACTACATTGTTTTGTTAATTTTTTATAAGTAAATTGCTTTATTTACCTACTACCTATACAAAATTCAAACAACAAATGTACCTACTGACAACGGCTCATCAAACTATGTAGGTGCCTATACATTTTTGGTGCAAAATCAATAATTCATTATATTCACACAAGACCAATGTGTCGTTATCCGTACCTACTATTATTAGAAATAAAAGAATACACATTTTATTTCATGTGCCTATTATAAAATATTTTTCGACATAACAATTCTGTACGCATCTGTACTATACATTTCATTACAACACCGTCAAGTTAGGAAGGATAGCTTGAAGTATCGTGCGGCCGCTTTTTAATGTTCATTCGAATTGAGTCGGTTAATTTACAAAAGAGATTTCGAATGGATTTTTATCATTATCATCTAAATTAACGGGTGTACATAGCTTATTTTTTGCATACGCATTCTTAAAATAGATCACTTATTATTGTTGAAGAATGTAATAAGCCAGCTCACAGAAAAATACTGTTTCCGAACTCGAAATAATTTACTTGAAGTTAACCTCAAAAAAAAGCAATAAAATGTTAAAAACTCGCTAATGATAAGCAGTAGGCCGGCGAAACTTTACAGGATCGTGTGCATATATAACAGGTACCAGACAGCACTAACTCGAAGTCCGTAGTCTTCATAATTCCAGAGCCAGAGATGTTTTCGTGTTTCTAGGATAAAGTGTAATAACTCCTGAACCATGCTATACATATTAGTAAACATTTGGGCACAAATAAGCACTAATGTACTGTATTCGCATAAAAAAGTAATCATGTCTCTACGGCCAACCGTTTCCGATATATAGCAATCGCCAAAACGTTCGCCCAGCAGAAAATGAAATATCTCTGAAATCTTAATGCGCACTAATTTGGCTTTCACCGCACATTTTTACTGGAATAATAAGCTACCTTTCTGCATATTTCATTTCCAGCTAGATGCATCAATTAAAAAAAATTCTGCTGGGCGAACGTTCGTGCAGCAGAATCAATTTTTCTTAAATCACTCTGAAGCCGTTCCACGCACGAATTGCAAATTTCATGCACATTTACACGAGATAAGGCACTAATTATCTGTAGCATTCAATTCTTGAAAGGCGAGTACTTTTTGCTGGACGAACGCACACGCAAAGAGTTGTCAATTCACCCCATAGGGGGGGCAGGGCCCCTGTCGCAAACATGTAACACAGAATAACATGCATTCATACGTTATAAGAAAACTTAATAAAATTCTACCACATTCACACAGCGCCATCTAGTCCCAAATTAAGCAATTTTATTTGCTTGTGTTATGGGTACTAAAAAACTGATACACTAATTTAATTAAATATTTTTTTTATTGTAAATACATACATATTATAGATAAATTACACCCAGACACAGAACAAACAATCATGCTCATCACACAAAGATTTGTCGTGGGTGGGAATCGACAGGGGCGGACCGTCAGTTTGTGGGGCCCTGGAGTGGTACTACTCGGGGGACCCCAGGGGGCCTGTCTATATTATCAATTCACACTGCCATTAAAAAAAAACCCCCAAGTTAATTCATAAATTTTCTATCGAGACTGGAGGCCCCTTATATCTCGGGCTGTATTCCCTATAGCCCCTACATAGATCCGCCCCTGGGAATCGAACCCACAACCTCCGACTTGAGTTGTATAAAAGACTGGTGTTGAATAAAAGACAACTCTTTGCCGTTACTGACGATAATTTCGAAATACCTAATTCAAGTGCAAAGATAAGGCACTAGTGTTTTCTTAATACTTATTTCATGGCGTAATATATAGACAATATAGACCAAACAGCCAAAAAATGTTTATTTAATTTAAATAACATTTTATATAAACTTTGACTGCCGCACTCAGAGACGTCAATTAGCAGTAATCTGTAATTAACACAATTTTTTCATTGAATAATCGTCTTTAGGTGTATAGACTTAAGTATTACACGTTTTTACTAAATAAACTTTATAGTTAAATAACGTTTCTTAGTGCGGCCGTTAGCTAGCTTTATAAAATGCCAATTTAATTATAGCGAATAGTAATGGCTGTTAAGATGCCTATTTAGGATAAATTATTTATTCTTATACAGGGTCTGTCGTAAGTAATGGATAAGCCGTTAAAGAAAATCATATTTTTATTTCAGGGTTGCCACCAGTGTGAAAATGGAAAAAATTAAATTTTACAAAAATCCCTAATTTTGTTGAAATGACAACTGAATGAGTGGGCAAAGGAGCATAATTAAAAAAAAATCTAAATGTGTATACCATTTTCACATCGTTGGCAAACCTGAAATAAAAATATGATTTTCTTACAGCCTGCCATCAGAGCTACCTCCAGGTAACGGGTTATCCATTACTTACGATAGACCCTGTATATATTTATGAAATACCAATAAAATAATATGAGATATTAATTTCGTTATTACTATTAAAACGCACGTACAAAACACACAAACACTGCAGTGAAAGAACGACATATTATAATTAAGTGGAATGATTACGCTGTCAAAGTCTAAACACGGTTAGTAAGACTAGTTTTAAAGCATCTTAGACTATGAATCGAATTTCCAAAAAATATTTTTAACTTTTGTTAAATAATAGGGGTCGTTTTTTAGACCCCAAAATCTTCTTTTCTCCAAAATTGACCCCTGGGAATCCCTGATTTAAATAGCCTGTGAAATAATTATACATCGTTCTTCCTCCACAGAACGCAATATTACGTATTATTTACATATAGATTAAAATTAATTTAAATGACAAATATAATTATAAACTTTATGATATGATGCTAATGAATTACAATTTCTGAATTACAAATATTTTGAAGATGCTTTTCAAGTCAGAGTGACTTGTCATCTATAATATATGTATGTATTTTATAATATACCATGATACTATGATACATGATATACTAATTGATTGCATTTGCTTTTTTTTAATTGTTTTTTTATTTGTGTATCTAAACCATACTCGAATCCACTTGAACACATACACAAAAATTCATTAAAATCAGTTCAGCCGTTTAGGAGGAGTTCACTGTCAACACGCGTACAGAAGAATTATATATATAAAGATAATATATTATAAAACAAACCTCCATCTGTAAGCGATAAACTCAAAAACCACTGAACAGATTTCCATGTGGTTTTCACCAACAGATAGAGTGATTCATGAGGAACGTTTAGGTATATAATTTTATTACCTACATACCACGACGCGGGAAGAAATTAGTCAATAATATAATATATTTGTGTATTTTTGCGCCATTCCTAAAGTTTATAATTATTATCAAAAAATACAGTTATAAGATCAATAGTTACAATTTTTTTTAATCAAGATATTTGAATAAATGTCTATTTAATTTTAAATATATAAAATATAAAAACCATTTAAAATTAATACATAGGTTATACATATAGTCAATAATTGGTTATATATAAAACATTTCGATATTTTCATGAGATTCTTCAAAATGGTGAAAACTATTAGTTTTCAATATTTTGTTTAAAATGAAGAAATATGCATTAATTATATATATAGCGATATAACATAGCATCACGCCTTTTTTCCCGAAGGGGTAGGCAGAGGTGTTTCACACCCACATTTCGACAGCTATGTTTGGCCCCATGAAATAGGGGGCGAGCCTATTATCATCAACCGGGAACATTTGTTTACCAAACTCCGGGGAAATCTCAATACTGGAATTTCATGATAGAAAAGTCCAATACCATTATCACCCGACCCGGGAATCGAACCCGGGACCTCTTGCACAACAGTCATCTTCCCGCTGCGCCACCGAGGCAGTTTATATAGCGATATAATAATGTTATAAACACATTTTAAGTAATAATTTCAACCATTTTTCTAACTTACACTTACAATAATAAAATTTTTAAGGACGGCAATTCAATAACAAATAAGGGCCTTTTTAAACTTAAATTCTATTCTATGTTAAACCAATTTCAGAATCGGTTCATCCGTTTTACAGCTACGATGCCACAGACAAACACACGTGAAACTTATACCCCTTTAATTGCGTTGGGGGTTAAAATTTATACATTTAAAGATATGCACTATTTTGAAACACTTCTATGGTGGTGATTCAACTTATAATAATTTGATTTAAAAAAATACTATTTGTAAATATAATGGATGCTAACGTTGCCCTATATACTCTATCAAGACACGCTCAATTGGTCAAGGCATTTAGGAGTTACACGGTTAAAAACAGATTAATAACATTTTAGGTCGTAAAGATTTTTTTACATGATTATTGATCAAATTGACCGGCCTTTCTGGGTTCAGTACATACCTATACAGCGACAAGCGCCGGAAGCGCGTATCGACCTTTGAACTCACAAACCAGAAGACTTCTCGGTACTGAAAACTAGAGATAGTATTAGTGATTTTTAACACAATGGTCAACGAATCAGTCGTCCAAAGTGCTACCTATATATATCTACAGAGCTATAACCGCGGAAAATTCGGGTCAATGACCTTCCAACTCACAAATCAGCTGATTTCCTTCACATTTTTAAATGATAATGTAAAGAAGAAAAGTGAAGACGATAATTTTCATTTTATTCTCATGTATATAAAGTCGAAAATAGCGATGTTTGCTAAATGGATAAGGGACCGGCGTGCAAATCACGCGGTCCGGGTTCGATCACGATCGACAGTACCAATGTGGATTCCACTTTGTGGAATTTATATGTACTAGTCAAGTGGTGAAGGAAAACATCGTGAGGAAACCCACATACCCTAGAAGATATTCTAAGTGTATGTCTGATCCACCAACCCGCACTAGGCCAGCGTGAGTGGATTATGGCCTAAACCCTTTCAGCTCTCTTGTTAGAGGAGAGGAGACCCGAGCCCAGCAGTGGGACTAAATGGGTTGCTGATGATGATACAAAATCAATTGTTATCTGAGTTAAAAGGTCATTGACCGTGCAAGACTGCACAACCTATTTAAAATGTTTATACTTTTTGAAGTTTTATTTATTGTCTATGTTTTTATAAATTCGTTTTTTTTTTATACTTTGTCTTACGAAAATTACAACTTTTGTTTCGCTACGAACAAGCGTCTTTTTCATTTCTCCGTAATACTGACCTTTGAACTCACGAACCTTTCAATTCATGTACATACAAGCTGATTTTTAGGGTTGAAACGTCAATGACCTTAACATTCTTTTCTTTTCTTTTCTTTTTTTAAAAGACAACGCCCGCTCTAGGGAGCAATCCCTGTGTCGCGGGGAGCTTTACAAACATGGAACTAACGGACACAAAGTACACCCAGACTAGAAACAAATATCTATGAATCACACAAATATTTGTCTCGTGTGGGAATCGAACCCACGTCACCCAGCACGGCGATGTAGTGGCGAGGCGACCACCTTAACCACTGCGCCACGGTGACAGTCAATCATTCTTGAGTTTATATTAAAATTACGTTTAACTGATGTCAGTGACCTTGACCTTTTTCTTAATGGGTGTTCTAGACGGTTATAAACTTGCGTTCCAACAGAGGTGACCTTGGTGGGAGCTTGGTTGCCATCCGCCTAGTTTGTATGAAATTTATTGTTATAATATATCTAAAATTGTAAAGATCTGAATACTTTTGTATAAAACATTGTGTAACTTGGGTGTCAATAAACTATTATTATAATTTGGTTTACAACAGCCGGCTACCAAGGGCACCTCTGTGGAAGGCAAGTTTCCAACCATGTAGCAGGACTTTAAGAATTATAAACTAATTTTCAATACCGATATATACCTTCAACAAACACATATAAAAATAATATATTCAGACAGGCGTCTCGAGACTATCTATGTGTTGCGCATCGGCGAGTGGTTGCAGCTCGTCGCGCTGAAGTTCGCATCAGATCTGTGAGGCCGGCATGGTGGACACCGTGCTGTGGGGGGTGGTGGGGCGCGAGCCGGCCAGCGACGCATTCAGTGACGCCATTGTACCCATCTGGGGACGGTGGACACATATTTGTTAAGTAATAATAAAAAAATCTATAAGGGCCTCTGCGTGTTGGACCTGTGTGAGCCTTCCACAAGGACCGGGTATACTACTCACCTTAGAGAGAAGTATAGCCGTGAAAAATGAGAAATAATAATAATATTCTACCACATTCATACAGCGCCATCACATGTGTGTCACATGTGTCATTCGATGAAATGTACTATCGGTGATATGGGAGTTCGTACATGTGGCTATTCGATGAAATGGCCCATCGATCAAATAACCCGTCGGTAAAATAGCTCTTCGATGATTTGGCGTCGTAGAAATGGCTTTCGCAGAAATGTCTTTCGAAGATAAGTACGAAACCTATACCAACCCGTCTGGCCAGCGTGGTATAGTAGGCTAAATTCCCTTCACATTCTTTGGAGGAGACCCGTGCCCAGTAGTGGAACGTTTATGGGTTGAAATGATGACAGATAAAAAATATAAATAGACTCACCCTCAAATGCGCCAAATCCTCCAACTTCGTCAAGTCAGCGAGCTCCAAATACAAGCTATACACCAGGACCCACCCGTAGCATCCAACCGAACAGAACAGTATCCAACATAGGCACATCAGGACGTTATATGAGAATATCATATCATTGACTATGGAAGCGAATATGAAGGCTATTAGACGGAAGAGAATGAACACGCCGAATGAATACAGCCATGGGACCACACGTTTTTCGTATTCCTGTGGAAATTAATAATAATATAATAATGTTCTACCACTTTAACACAGCGCCATCTAGTCCCAAATTAAGCAATTATATTTGCTTGTGTTATGGGTACTAAACAACTGATATACTACTTAAATACATTTTATTTTTGTAAATACATACATATCATAGATAAATTACACCCAGACACAGAACAAACCTTTATGCTAATCACACAAAGATTTGTCCTGGGTGGGGATCGAACCCACGACCTCCGGCTTAGCAGTCAGGATCACTAACCACTAGACCAACAGGCCAGTCAAATGCGTTGAGAATGATTGGAGATTGCAAGGCCATGTATTTTAAAATTGCCAACGAAAATTCCCAACGTTTTAGAGCGGGACATGATCTTTGGCATTTCAGGACTATGCCGTCAGAGTTATTGAAAGAATTTCTTCTTTCAATAACTCTGAAGGGCATAGTCCTGAAAGAAAGAATTTTTTTTATTATGTCATTGTCGTGTATTAAATCAAATCAAACGGCGCACAATACATATCATTATAAAATGTAGGTAAAAAACAACAGATCTTAGAACATAAAAAAAAAAGAATAACAAAATAAAAACACAGATTATAAACAATAAGAAATTTATACAATCTGTGGTGGCTTTTCCCATTGAAGTTGTTTAAAAAATTTAGAGACTGCTAAACCCTGAAGATATACTTTTTTGTTTGAAAATAGCTCTTTTGCTTCTTATAGATATTTAATAACTCTTTCATTTCTATACTCGCGCCGAAATGGATATAGAATTCACAAAAACAACATTTGACTATCCTTTATCGACTGTTTAAAAACCAATTTAATTATTGAAATGAAATGAAATCTCGTTTATTCATCTAGGTTACAAGGTAACACTTATGAAAGTCACAAGTTAAGAATGTAACAGGTTATCCGAAAAGTATTATCAGCAAATTTGCCTACGACCAGTTCGCTGACGGGGTGGAGCTATGAGAAGAACTGGCAAGAAACTCACGAAATATTTTTTTTTTATAATAAGAATCTACAGTTTAATGCTATTGATATCGGCATAAGATAAAATCATACAATTAAATAGCATGTACAAACATACTCAATTATATCCAATCCGGCCCTCGTATGATGTCCTTATTTTTAGACTGACATGACAGAAAAGACATGCAAAAATCATAATTCAAAACATTGCCAAACTAAAATATGCGAGCAATATTACTACACTACAAAACAAATAAATAATATCACACAATTTAGAACTAGCGTAGACGACGGCTTTTAGTTATTTAAATGTTTATTAAAACATCACAATAAAAGTTTGCAAAATGTATCTTAATTTAAAATCTATACTATTATTATAAAGCTGAAGAGTTTGTTTGTTTGAACGCGCTAATCTCAGGAACTACTGGTCCGATTTGAAAAAATATTTTAGTGTTGGATAGCCCATTTATCGTGGAAGGTTATAATCTAATCTATATAACATAACGCTACTGCCAATAGGGGCTGAGCAGTGGCCAAATAAAGAAAGACGGGAGCGACGCGCGACTTCTAGTATGACATAATTGTGGCACTAATAGCATTAACACATCTCAACTAATATTATAAAGCTCAAGAGTTTGTATGTTTGAACGCGCTAATGGCGGGAACTACTGAATCGAATTGAAAAAATATTTAAGTATTGGATAGCCAGTTTATCTAGGAAGGCTATAGGCTATATAGGAAGGATCTAGGTGTTGCATCACGCTACGGCTAATGGCCAAACGACAACTATTATTAGTATTCTATAACTGAGTTGAGAAACAGAAGAGAACATTAAATTTAAAGCCGCCATACAAGGACAGCTTGAGAGCAGTCGAGACGGACTGCTTCCATTCTAGAGGAAGCACAGATCAGTCGGAGCGAACAGCTTCAAGCTGTCCTTGTATGGCGAATATCAATTTTGTTTTGAAAATTTCACGACAAAAATGTCTGCTAAGAACTTATACGTCGTCTACGCTAGATCTTTTTAAGAAATTTAGTTAGCCAATATAGTTTACCTTATTTTTTGACTGCGCTACTAGCTAGCATGAATATGAATGAACGAGTGAATTAGTGAGTGAATGGAACATGAATGATTAAAAATATAGAAACATTATGTAAAAGAATGATACCTATTCTACTAACTGCCGCACTCAGAGACGTCAATTAGCAGTAATATATAATTAACACAATTATTTCATTGAATAATCGTCTTTATGTGTATAGACTTAAGTATTACACGTTTTTACTAAATAAACTTTAAAGTTAAATAACGTCTCTGAGTACGGCAATATGTTGTAAATTTTATTAATGAGTGAATGAATGATGAATGATTTAAAAACATTATATAGAATAATGATATTCAAATTACTTGTACATAAAATAATGAATGAAACATGAATTATTAAATAACATGTAGAAGAATGATAGTCCAACAAGTTAATTAATGAGTGAATGGACATGAGTGAATGAAATATATTAGAATATAAAAATGATTAGAAAAATATAAATATTTCTATTTTAACCGAATCATACATTTAGAAATGTGTAATACAGAATTATAAACAAAAATTATATATAATTGAATGAATGACTGGTATGGTCTAAGAGATGTGTTTACATATTCAGTCGATAGAATTTGTACCGACTATAATAAGGGGGCGTCCATTAACTACGTGGTATTTTTAAGCAGCTTTTAAAACTCCCCTTTGAAGTGATACGTGGTGACGTTTTAGACTAATCTCTCTTCAAAATCGTGTATTTTTGATAAATATAAATTTTAGAATACTACCTTCAAATACAGGTATAATTTAATGCTGAAAAACAAGACACCGTGATAAAAATACACATGTTTTGAAATCACGTGTTCAACTAAAAAATTAACACATATCAGATCTTAACTACATCCTACCTCTCCCTTGTAATATTCCGTGATTTTTTTCTAAACTCCTACCCTCAAATTTGAGCCTCACGTGATTAATGGATGCACCCTAAATAAGAAGATAGTAATGTGATATAAAATTTACCTTTCTTAGAGCATTGATGAGGATAATACTGGTGACTAGTACGACCATTGACCCCAGCCACGAGAACAGCGCGAAAATGATCAACACGTTGCGAACTGTGAAAGAAAATATCGAAAAATTATATTTATTATCTGTGTAGTGACAGATTAAGAATACTAAATGTCAGTACCCCATCTCAACCCGTGGGTGTCGTAAAAGGCGACTAAGGGAACCATAAGCAGATAAGAGCACTGCGAGAAAAGGAAAATTCGAAACAAACCCTATACCAACCCGTCTGGCCAGCGTGGTATAGTAGGCTAAACACCCTCCACATTCTTTGGAGTAGACTCGTGCCCAGCAGTGGGACGTTTATGGGTTGAAATGATGATGAAAAAAAATATTTTCTTACTATAAATGTGAAGTGAAACATTGGAAGGGAAAGACCTAGAAGAACGTACTATGACCAAATAGCGGACGTTCTAAATAAAGGACAGATCAGGAGATGAAAAGATTAATGAATGTTGAAGAAGCGAAAGACGTATGTCAGAATCGTAGCAACAAACATTTCGAAATAATATAATAATATTCTAACACATTCACACAGCGCCATCTAGTCCCAAATTAAGCAATTATATTTGCTTGTGTTATGGGTACTAAACAACTGAATAATACTACTTAAATACATTTTTTTGTAAATACATACATATTACATCACACAAAGATCTAAAAGGTGAATGACTGTCACCGTGGCGCAGTGGTTAAGGTGGTCGCCTCGCCACTACATCGCCGTGCTGGGTGACGTGGGTTCGATTCCCACACGAGACAAATATTTGTGTGATTCATAGATATTTGTTTCTAGTCTGGGTGTACTTTGTGTCCGTTAGTTTCATGTTTGTAAAACTCCCCGCGACACAGGGCTTGTTCCCTAGTGCGGGCGTTGTAAAAAAAAAAAATCTGTCCTGGGTAGGAATCGAACCCATAACCTCCGGCTAGCAGTCAGGGTCACTAACCACTACGCCAACAGGCCAGTCAAATAATCCATAAGTTGTTTTTATTCATATAAATGGTTTTGCAAAGGCAGCGTCGCAATATTTCGTGGTTTTAAATTTTTATTATTAAATCGGAGCTATATTCTTACAATACATCTACTAATTGATATAAACAACTCACCAGGAGCACTGCCAACATAGACAAACTGGTAGCTGATGACGTAATATCCTGTGTGAGTGAACCCTGGCGTCGCCATATACAGGCAGTACAGGTCGAAGATGCTCTGTGCGAACGTGAATAGTGATATGAACTGTAAACAAAAAAACAAAGAATAAACTTACAATCGGAAAAAAAACCCTACTAGTATGGGATCCCTGGTCCAAATTTTTTTTTGATTACTATCAAGCTAATTTTTCTTGAGCAGCTTCAATTCGATGAGACGCCCAACAACTTCGTATTCCAAAAGTTTGATTGTGGTAGCTAACAGACATAGCAAGGGTATACCGGACCGGGAAGAAAATACCGGGATAACGTACCACGCAATTTGTAGGACAATATGACTGTTCAATTACATAAATATTAAGTATAGTATACATAGACTATACTTTTTTTCTTTAGTATATTATTTAAATTTTTTTTATTCTATCATTTTGTATGTTTGGTTAAGTAATGCCATCATTTATAATATTAACATTAAATTAATTTAATTAAAATCTAGTTAACACATAAATTAACAACAATTTGCATGCCACAAGTAACGCGGCAAAATGTGTCCTGGACTGTACCCACTATCTCATGTAATTACCACATTTTTTTTACCAATAAATGAACTTGAACTTGAGTAAAATTGATTTGAATAAAATTGACCCAAAATAAAGTTTTTTTTTTTTGCCTGATGGTAAGCGGTTACCTTAGCCTATGGGCGCCTGCAACACCAGGGGCATCACGAGCGCGTTGCCGACCCTAGTACCCCCAAAGTACCAAAATCTGATACCCTATTTTATACTAAGACATTACTCATTTAGTTAAGTTTTTTTTTTTTTATTGCCAAATGTGGCAGACGAGCAGACGGCCCACCTGATGGTAAGTAGTTACCGCCGCTCATGGACATTGGCAATGCTAGGGGCACAGCCAAGCCGCTGCCTACATGGCAGGATAACCCTCTTTAAGCCTCGTTTGAAGAAGGACATAATATCATAGCGTTCAGGAAACATCGCTGTAGGAAGTTTACCATTGAGCCGGCACATACATGCAAGGAGTGATCTCTAAAACCTTACCATTCTAGATGATATCGGTTCTCTAGCCAAGTGATGATATATTGAATTCTTTGTTGATCGCTATTGAAATCTACATCTGTTGCTGTAGGTTTTTTATTAATCAATCTCGAATATCATCATTATATCAGCCCACACCTGGACATAGGCCTCACCGAGTTTCCGCCACTGTGAGCGAATTTGTGCCACATCCAACAGTCTTACACATATATACCTATATAATTTGAACTACTTACTAATGAAAAGAATCCAGTGAGTAGTGACCCTCTCTGCAGATCCAGGAAGTATGCATCATGGAGTATTGGCTTCTGGTACCATGGCACTCGAAGTGAACGCACGGATTTAGATGATCGGAGGTTTGTTGATGATCTATAAATATGACAAACTGACTTAATTGACCTGGCTTTAATTGAGCACTTGAATGTTGCTAGGAAAACAGCGAGTAAAATTGTGGGTATGAGAACAAAAAGTTACACATAGAGGTATGGCCATATGCATAGCGGATTCATTTTGGTTCAGCAATTACTAATCTTTAATTATTCTAACATCAATCACACCATACAAAACATTCTAGATATGAATTCAAAATTGTTTTTGATACCAAGATGATTATAAATATTAATTGAATTTCAATATTTCATTTATTTTATACAAACACTTAGAACTATTCATACAGGCTAATATAGTGATATAAAGCAGAAGGTATCTGTATACTACGGGAATGATATTTATTTCATAACGGCATATCAGACATAAACAAAAAGTAGTTCAGCCAAAGACATTCATATTTCCAATAAGAATTACTCTGACAGTAAAGATTGTTAATTTACTTACTTTCCAGTATAATGTGAATACACAGACGGCGTTGACCGATAAGTCGATGGTGTTTTGCGGCCGTACATATTTATTTTTCTATCTAAAACGGTTCCAGTCAACGCCCTACCTAATTTTCTATTGAATCACTTATTCCACGGTATTTACTGTATATAACGCATTCTAGATTGAACATTTAATAAATATAAAAGATATTCATTTAGTTTCAGCGGCTATTTAATTCATAAATAGTTGTTTTAATAAATAAAGCCACGCCTGAAAATTGTTTGTTGCTACTTTCCGTTGTCAAATTCGAATAACAATTGTCAAAATTGAATATGACTCATATCATCATTGTGTGGAGATAGCAAATAAGTTTTTAAGTAAGTTAGAAAGAGATGCCAACTATGGATGATAATATTTAAATTAGTAGTATTATTAGGTAAAGTAGCATTGTGTTTACGAAGACAGTTATGGTCTAATATTAAAATTTACAAAACAATATTTCACTTCGAAAAGTAAATATTTTTTTCCTACTACATTTATTATAATATTATTACAAGTGTACCAACCTAATTTATTCTTAAATACTATTAAATAAATATAAACAATTAAAAACCGCAAATATTGGTTGTTCGTGTGTGCTAGCTATCGTGTCGTGAGGCTTCCCTCGATAAATATTCCGAATACAAAAATACACCATCAATGTAAATAATAAAAAAGGTCTAGTTGTTTTTAGAGATCCGTATCAAAAAGGTACAAAAGAAACCCATTTATAGCATAGTACAAATAGAAATGCTTTTAATATGGTACAAAGTATTATAAGCGCTTTATCCGTCTGTCTTTCTACATATATTTTTATTTTCTCTGCAAAAGCGGCCTACATGGGGTTTGAAATTTTAAATTGGGATTTTTAAAGCAAATAGGGTAGGTATCAAATACAAGGGCTTTGTTCTTTAATCCAAATCCTATAAACATTTATTTTTAAGGCCTACAGTTTTTGAGTTAGAAATAAAATATTCAAAAAATGTACTATCCTTTTAGCCCCAAAATTTGTGATTAGAAGAATGTCAAATAATTTCAGATAATATAATTTATATGTAAATTATCATCATCATCATATCAGCCCAATGACGTACACTGCTGGAAATAGGCATATACAATATATATGCCTATGTCCAACAGTATATAGGCAGAATATATAGATAACAGTATAATAGGTGGTTATTGGCCTACTGTTACCACGCTGGCCAGACGGGTTAGTAGGTACAAGGTTTTGTTTCGAGCTTTCCTTCTCTAGCGCAGTTGTTATGGCGCCATTGTATCCCTTAGTCGCCTCTTACGACATCCTAGGAACGAAAGGGAGTGGTGACATAATAATATGTACCTATTCTTAAACCTCGTCATCACACGGGGCGTAGGTATAGGTAATTATTACAGTAAAAATAAAACAATACTTGTAACTAGTACCCCTTTTTAGTTAATACCGAAATACCGACCGCATAACTAAATTTCTTTTTTTTTACCATACCTTAATCTTTGCCATACCTATTATCTGATAGTACGGAACCCTCGGCGCGCGAGTCTAACTCGCACTTGGCTCTATTTTTATAGTCTATTCGCGCGCGGATCCTAGGTCTATGGTCTACTATTCATCACGGGTGGATAAAATTATTTTTATTCACTGAAAAATTAAACCTTTTTTTATTTATGGTTTCTAAAAACTCAATGACTTAAAAAAAATTGATGTTTATGAGATAATCTCAAAAATTTAATTTAGGTAAAAAAAATATGTAAAAAATCCAAACTCGATCTAAATTTCAAAATGAATTCAAAAAGAGACGATCAAAGTCATCTTATTCCTTGTTGTAAGTATTTCAATAAATCCATTTTACATTAAACTTTGATAGCAAAAAAAACTTTTTGCTCGACCCAAGCTCGCAGATCCTCTTGCACACATCTTGTAGGTATTCGCGGGGTGTACCCCGTGTACCTACTACTTATGTCCAATCTGTGGTCCAATCGAATGCCAATAATCGAAAATGAATTGATCAACGTTCATATTATCGAATGATTAATTAATCGAACATTCATTTCACAAAATTAAAAATCACATTTTAATCTTTATCGAAAGAAACACGATCAAACAAAGTAACATTCGTTATTTTGAACACTCGATACATCGAGTCGATGAAGATGATTATACTTGGTGTCCCGAAACTCAACGTCAAGCGGCTGCCGGCTACCGGGCGATGAAATAAAATCCATGTCACTTGATTATATTTATATATATTTTTTTAATATTGAAAATCGAAAAGCCTAATGACGTTTTTAGGTACAGCTATGACATAGTGCCAAATTTTAATATTCTATTTTCTATCAATTAATAACTTAAACCGTAAAAAATCTTCGTTCTATGATTCGAAAAAGTTTACGATGCGGGCGCACTCCGACGGCTCAGAATCAATCAGGTTTCACAGTCCACCCTCAGGAGGTAGGCCGTAGGAAAAAATTGCGAGTCGGACTCGCGCACAAGGGGTTCCGTACGATTATACATTTTTTATTTATTTTTTGTGATTGAAATACACGAAATTAGTAGGTAACAGGATAGCTTTAAGGTAGAATAAATTGTTAAATTGTTGTCTTTAAGAAAAAAAAAGAAAGAAATAGTTACGTAAAGGTAGGTAGGTGCACCATCTTTATGTAACGTTAGTTCGGAATAAACTCTCACTCTTACTCAATTTTTTTAGGCTTATCATTGTGTACAAGGGGTACACAATGATATTAAAGTACCTAATTATTCAGTCATATAACGCAGTAGTGTACATTTCCAGAATTTTTCTTTACTTGTGCAACTTGATATTGCATCTTGACAAATTTCATGGTTTTAGGTCAACGGGAAGTACCTACCCTATAAGTTTTGACTTTTTTGATCGTCAAGATAATCGACAAAAATGGAGCATAAACGGCTGTATCTTTGGATTACGTTACTTAGTATTCTGATTTTTTTTAAACACCAAGGGATTGTACTTTGTTTCGACTATTTGATATAAATTTTAGCTTGATACCTCTACGTGTTCTTGAGAAAAATATTCTTGACAGACTGACAGACAGACGGACAACGGAGTGATCCTATTTATAGGGTTTCCGTTTTTCGTTTTGAGGTACGGAACTTTAAAAAAAGGATAGTTTCATATTTTATGCTTCAATTTTACGCTACTGCCAAGGAAGGATATTGTTGTTGTAAATTTGTAATTAATTTTAATTATGTAAGTATTTTAAAAATTATATTATTTGTCTTATAGGTGTTTGCCATCTGAAATCTACCAAGTACAGATTATATTTCGGCCAACTTTTCTGCAACGATTGCTTCCAAAAATACATATACATGCCTCCAGGCGGGAAAAAAAAAACAACAAATTTGCAATCGAATAAGCCAGCCAAGAAAGAAGATACAAAACTTGTGTAATTAGATAGATTTGAAGCAGAAAATAAGTCATTAGAGGTACTTGAACAAGGACTTACCCCGTAGAATTAAAAAAATAACTGTTCTGAACTAGTTGTTCATCGAGTTTTTTAGTTTCTGGATCGATTCTAAAGTTTCAATTTTGTCAAAAATGGCGCGAAAGCCGAAAACACATTTTTAAAACCTGACGAGTGACAGTAGTCGGGAATAAGGCCCACATCCGTGGATGCAGATGCGAATCTTAATATATTTAATGAATTTTTGTATTTTCTTTTAAAAATTTGGTTAATTATAACTTTTTAGTATCAGTCGATGTTTGAGTTTTGTAATTAAATAAAAAAAAATGCAATGTAAATATTTTTTTATCAACAAACTACTTATTTGTTTTATTAAACCTTAGGCTGGTTTCACAGTTATCCGGGAGACCTGTACTTTGGTAGTGCAGTGATTTGAAACAAGGCCTCAGTAATATACTATGTACGGGCTTTACGAACGGGTCCCTTCCTTTACATATTATGTCTCCATCCCGGGAGCCCCTACGGACGCCCTGTATGGCCCCCGGACAGCTGTGAAACCAACCTTATTCTTAGATTTACTGTTTAGCTTGCCTATAACAAGAAGATTGTAGGTAAGACCAAACTTCCTACCCACTCAGCGAACTGGTCGTAGGCAAATTTTCTGACACATATTTCGGATAACATGTTTCTTTTGTGATATAGTCCCTGGGCCCTGATTCTGAACCCTCGGAATCACGGAGTGTTCCCGCATCGTAAACTTATTCGAATCTTAATACACCTTAGAACTGTGCTTAAGTTATATATGTTGGTATATCGTGGAAAATAGGTTATGTTTTGTCTTCTTTCCTTATGGAATGGGCTGAGGCATTTATCAAATCGCCCAGAAGGCTTCCAACTTGACTTAACGACTACTACATTATGTGAAAACCGGAACCAATGGCTTTATTTTTTCCGAAGCACGAAGACGCTCGAGAATGAAATTGCCACATATGTTCACCCATCATGGTCTGACCTTGCTAAACATAGCTATTTGCGAAAAAGTTTTCGATGCGGGATTCCAAGGGCTCAGAATCAGGGTGTTCCATTTGGTACATTAAAAGTTTGATATTAGGCTGACAAAAGGCGACTAAGGGCGTAACCTTATATTTCATATGTGCATGATAGAGAGGTGGTCTCAAGTTGCCGGCTCCGCGAGCCAAATCGGTTTAATTTGAAGCCTTCACTACGTATCGACAGATTCATCAGCAGATGTTACGCGGATGCGTCCTCTTATATGTAGAGGGCGAAATTTACTCATTGGTTTTTATAGTCTGCCTCTCTGCCTCGGTGGCGCAGTGGTATGTGTATACGACTGCTGCGAAAGATGTCACGGGTTCGATTCTCTGGTCGAAACAAATATTTGTATTATCTGCAAATGTATTTTCTCAGTTATCTAGATCCCATAACACAAGTTTATAATATTAGTTAACATTGAGCTAGATAGAAAAAGAAAAAGTCCTAAATAGCTATGGCAGCTACGGCCTCACTCTCAACATCCATTTTATAAAGGACGCGCATGCGAAGTGCATTTGTTGTTAATCAACACAGACTTATCGATACATGTGGTCGGCTCGTGATCATTCAATTACTGCTGCATCTGGCTTCATCCGCGGATGCGTCTCTCGATGTGTAGTTGTCGCTTTAGTGAGTCGTTAAACAGCCGGCATTGCGTGCGTTGCCGGTGTCGCTTGGCACTCTACATGAAATTAGTTTTTTTTTTTTTAACAGTTCCAACTGCAAGGAGACTGGAAAAGTCTAGGAGGCAACAACAAGCAGCTAATGTCGATAACACAAGGAAATATACACTCATGAAAAACCATCCATAGTAAAAACTATTAATCAACCTATCCATATAAATCTACTCATTATTTAAATATAGATATGATTATGACTACGCAATCCAGTAATAAAAATTTTAATCATTTGGGATTATTTTCATATCAGAATATAAATCTTGAACAAGGTGACAATATCAACAGGCCAAGAATAAAAGTGAATTGTATCGATATATAATCATTTAACGAGAACTACAACGTACTTACTTTGTGAAGAAAGGAATAAAAGAAGACAGGCTCAACATGAAAAGAAAAGTGATAAATACTTTAAATTTATTTTTAGGCATCATGTACGAATCCTTGAAACCATTACCAAAATGGTTACAAAAAATTATCAAGACACAAATTTTTAATCTTTATATACAAACTTTTTTTCAAAATTGCCAATCACAAGATAAAAGTCGTCCACATTGTTCAACATCATCACCTCATACGAACAACTATACTTCTCTAACCACACTACCAGAAAACATACAATCTCATACTTCACAAAACGCATTACAAGAGTACGTACGACAAAATATACAATCTTATATTTTACAAAACGTATCACAAGAGTACATACCACAAAACATACAATTTCATAACGCATCACAAGACTCCATAATACAAAACACACACTATCATACTGCACAAAGCACACACTATCATACTTCACAAAACACATCACAGGAGTTCGTACCACAAAAAATACAAGCTTCACAAAACACATCAAAAGTGTACATACCACAAAACATACATTATCATACTTCACAAAACACATCACAAGTGTACATACCACAAAAAATACATTATCATACTTCCCAAAACTCATTAGAAGAGTACATGCCACAATACATACATAATCATACTTCACAAAACTCATCACAAGAAGAGTACATACAACAAAGCATACATTATCATACTTCACAAAACTCATCACAAGAGTACATACCACAATACATACATTATCATACTTCACAAAACTCATCACAAGAGTACATACCACAACACATACACTATCGTACTTCACAAAACTCTTTACACGAGTACATACCACAATGTATACACTATCATATTTCACAAAACTCATCACAAGAGAACATAACACCAAAAATACACTATCACACTCACACCTCACAAAAATCATCACAAGAGTAGGTACATACCATAAAATATACAAGAAACGCATCTCAAGAGTACGTATCACAAAACATATACAGGATGTCCCGAAACTCAACGTCTACCAGGGCGATTATATAGCCTGTATATGTTCTGAAAAAAAAATCTATGTCACTTTTAAATGAATAAAACATGACATTTTTAGTTAGGTACGTATTACTATGACATAGTGCCTGATTTTTCCAAGGTTTTGTTTTTACATAATCCTTATTAATTACACTATAGTTTGCTATTACTAATGCAAAAGTTATTAGTGTAGTTTTAATTGATTCATACCACAGAATATACATTCAATCTCATACTTCAAATCAACGCCTCACAAGAGCAGACAATACGAGTTAACTGCGTTGATTTTAAAATGTAGTCTTGATTAAAAAGTCGTGTATCTTATAAAATAAATAAATAAAATAAAAGTAGTTTTTATTTTGGATAATATTTGACATTGATTAACCATTTGGTTAGTTACATATAACCAAGAAACTTTTATCTTATCATCAACATCAGCAACCCATTAAGTCCCACTGCTAGGCTCGGGTCTCCTCTCCTCTAACTAGAGAGCTGAGAGGGTTTAGGCCATAATCCACACACGCTGGCTTAGTGCGGGTTGGTGGATCAGACATACTCATAGAATTACTTCTAGGGTATGTGGGTTTCCTCACGATGTTTTCCTTCACAGTTAGCAGATGGTAAGGTAAGTCACTTGACAAGTACATATAAATTCCACAAAGTGGAATCCACATTGGTCCAGGGTTGCTCTGCTGCCCTTTGACTATTAGGTCCACTTGCTCGAGCGTTTCGTGTATGACGTACGTAGAACTGGAAGGGTCTGTAGTTCAGTATGCAGTTTCAGCTTGCAGTCGACTGACTGCTTGAAGCTTGAAGTCCGTGTATGGGCTTCCGTTTTAGCCATTTCGGCTACGGAACCCTAAAATGATTACTCAATCCAAATACAATAGACTCGGTAAAAACCAGGGCTGCAGGGGTCCATTAGGATTTTCCTTTTGGGAGTTGCCCTTTTGGGAAGTGGGCGTTTTCAGAAGTGGGTGTTTTCAGAAGTTTCGGAAGTGGAATAAAAGTTTATTGTAAGCGGTCACTCGTGAACAAAATGTCGTTTGCTCGGAACAATAAGAAACAAATTTAATCGACGATAAAGCAAGAGAAAGTGGACCTTATGGAAAGTGGACCTTATATGGGAAGTGGACCATATAGGAAATAAACTTTATGGGTCAAAGGGCAGTAACCGTACTTTTTTTTAATTTTGATTCAGGATAATGAGTCACTTCGAGTTTTTAAAATAAAACGTCAGAACATAAGATACACCACATTTTATTCAAGACTACATTGCAAGTATTCACTGTTGACATATATTGGACCACATTGCCACAAACACTTAGGACAACTCAACTGGGTTTGGGACATTTTTGGATTCTGTAGATCGACCCAGCCGCAATACTCTTCGAATCCAAGACTAGAGTTTGTAGTCAATTTATTATCAAACTCCAAGTTTTTCCATTTTTTCAGACGCTTTTGTTTTAAATCTCTCTCATGTAAGTATTTTGTAAGCTTTTCAATTTTTTCCACTGCAGACACGTTAGAATTTTCTAAATTTGCCGATTCTTCCATCGCAACGCAGGACTCCTGACCCGACGCGGTTTGTTCCGTCCGGTTCTCAAACGACAGGTCCCAGGTGCAGAGGGATTCTTCCCCGATTGAAACTGCCGGTGTCGCAGCTGTGAAAATTTTCATATCTTACGCACCTACAAGAATAAAGGCATTTATTAAACAGTTATGCCAAAAGGCAGACTAATAGCCAGCTAACTGCCGCTTACCAGGGAATATCAACAGCCAAATGTAATCCTTGGATTTTCCGTAATACCGAAATTAACTGGAGACCAGAATGTGGAAGTTCCAAGTCAGAGAGTTACAAACTAAAAATATCTAGACTAGCAGAAAGCATCAATTTGCCAGCATTTGTGGAATGCAGGCTACGCTAAGGTTGTGCAGTAAAAGGTACATAAGTCGCTACATAAAATCTGCGTATATAACGGATATCAAAGTGTAAGATCCCGATAAGACAAATAATTACAACTTACATTTCTTAGGTTCGTTCTGCTGAAACCAATCTTGCGGAACTGCTCCGCATCTACAGAAGGCTGGTTGCTGGCCCTGCATCATGAAAATAAACGGCGCATTCTCTCGATTACCCGCGAGAAACTCCCTCATGCTTTCAGCGAACTGGGTGTTGTTTTGCCATTGCTCAAAACAGTTCTTGAAGAACTCAGAGGGATTATCCTTGTTGCGGTTTAGGACAAGCTTGTTGAAGCAATCCTCACAAAAGACCTGGCCGTAGTATATTTTGATGTTGTCCTTCGGGATCGAGTGGCAGAAATCTGAAAAAAATTAAATATTGCTGTAAGGAAAGTTAAAGGCTTAAAATTGACGTCTTTACGATATTCGAAATTTACAGAGAAACTGGCCAATGTAAAAAGGAAAAAGGAAATCGCTGTTAGTAATGCAGAAGATCTTTATTTATTAGAAGAAACCTACATTAGGACTACTAATTTGCGGCATAAGAATCTACGGGTAGTCTCATGTTCAAGTTGTAATTTGAACTTACAGCATTTGGCACATTGTGGGTGGAAGTGCTGTCCGCTAATTTCCACCTTGTCATTATCACTCACTGCTTGTAAGCATCTCGCGCAGAAGCACCGCTTCGTTGGTTCCTCCTTCACTTTTTCATCCTTATTAGCATTCTGATTCATTCCTGTGGCAAAACGCAAATCATGAAACTCCTTGGCTTTATTTCACTCTCAATTTTATCAGACCATAAACTAGAAATCATTTTGGTTGTCGAACTGACGCAGTTTTTATTCTAGATGTCACGAAAGGAAGTTCGATAAAGTTTCGATGTGTAGAAGTTAATGAAATTATTTTCCATAGAAAGTTTGAAATCTCCGTCACGCTTGGCTTTTATGATGAAATACTATATAGAAGCAACAGCAATTTCTAATGAAGTAGAACACTATTAGAAATGTTGCGAAGACTATTTGGCTAGGAGGAAATAATTAGTCAAACGTCTAGGATTCGCTTTGGGGGCACAGAACTGATTAAGCCTTAAAGAATTTAAGCATACGGAGACCTTTGAGATCCTTGGAACCAGAAGATTGCTGTTCAATATTGATCACAAAAGTAAAATCTGTAGTCACTCCTACTTTTTTTGGCTTTGTATGACGTTCATAAGTATCATGTATTTGATATATATGAAAATAAAGATTATGACCATGACTAGTACCTATTTATATTTTAAGGATCTACCAAATTAGACAAATCGATAAATAGTCGCAATTACCCTTCATATTTTCACTAGTCCCTTCTGTGGGCTTCGTACTAGGTGCCCATTGCATCCACCAGCTATTGTTCTGCACGCGAGGGTTCTCCCCCTTGAACCTCGCCAGTACGTGAGTCTTGAAGCATTCATTACAGAACACATGTCCGTAGAACATCTTCAGAGATCGGGGGATAGTTCGACAGACGCCTTTGAGGAAAAGGAAAATTAATGAAGGTATTTAACTTTGCTGCCATTTCGTAAGTCCAACAGTGGCCTATAAGGCTGATTACTAATCGATGGGGTTAAAATATGGTGAGTGGTGACGTAAGATCAAAATTGAAACTATTGTCATATTGACAGGAAATGACTCATCACTGTTTCTTGAGGATGAGAAAATAATTTGGGCTTTACTAATCACGACTTTTTAGTAATAGACAACAGGTTCTCTGTGTGTTGGTTTATTTTGCTGCTACTGAAGCAGACCAAATACCAGACTATCTCAAGCAACGTAATGTACATCTTTCGTAACGTATATGGGGAGAATTTCTTTTGTTTATTTGAATGTTGTTTTGTTTTTGTGCAAGTTACCTTGTGGGTGGTGGCTATTAGGCGGTCTTAAATGCGGAAGTTTTTTAGATTGATTAAAGACACTTACAGCACATACTGCAGATTCTGTGGAAGCTCTGACCCTCGATGTCGATCCGATCGTCAGCATCCACAGGGAGGAAACACCTCGCACAATAGCATTTCTTCGCCGGTTCCTGGGCCTTCTCCATTATTGACATAATAAAGTTACGTATAAAATTTTGTTAAATTAAAAAAAGTATTTAAATAAAAACTGTAAGCTGAAGAATCAGCAAATTTTAGTCCATGGCAGTTGAAGGAACGGTGGTTAATGAATAAATTTCGAATTTTATTCAAATTCTTGGAAGAGTAGAATTTTTTTTGAATTTTACTTTTTAATGTACCTACTTTAGATTCTTTTCCGACAGTTCCTTCTTGAAAAGAGAAGTCTTTATTTGAAAATATATTCGGCCTGCTTAGCTTTGATCATGCTGACAATGTCTATCACCGTGGCGCGGCGTAGCGAATAAAGTGGTCACCTAGCCACTATTATTGTCGTGCTGAATGAACGTGGATTCGATTCCTAAACGAGACAAATGTGTACGTAATTTATAGATAATTCGATATCGACTGGCCTGTTGGTCTAGTGGTTAGTAACCCTGACTGCTAAGCCAGAGGTCGTGGGTTCGATCCCCACCCAGGACAAATCTTTGTGTGATGAACATAAATGTTTGTTCTGTGTCTGGGTGTAATTTATCTATAATATGTATGATATGAAAAATGTGAAAAAAATGTGGGTATTTAAGTAGTATATCAATTGTTTAGTATGTACCCATAACACAAGCAAATATATGCTTAATTTGGAACTAGACGGCTCTGTGTGAATGTGGTAGAACATATTATATTATGTTATTATTATATATTTGTTTGGAGTCTGTGTGTACTTTTTGTCCGTTCATTGTATGTTTGCAGTTCCCCGCGACACTGACCTTGCTACGTAGCGCTGACAAAGTTGCCTTCAAAAAAAAGAATTACTACGCTCGGAGGAAATGCGGATCAGCCTTTGTTGAATTGTTGATTAGTATTTTTTACGCATGAGATTATAATGTTAGGGCTACATAAAGTAGGACTGGGCAAAATGCCAAATACAGCAATGAAGGGCACAACACGGCGTTAGAGGTTAAAATAAATATTAATATTACTCATATTATGGTATAACGGTATATTTTTATAAAAATCAATTGTAAAATATATAAAAAACGTATTGAGTATGTGAAAACTTCATTACATTTTAAGTCACCGTACTCAGCCGATACAGGTGATACGCTCATTAAAATCATATTAAGTTTATACCTCACCTTCACATGAGATCATAGAAGATTTACAAGTAAATTAAATTTATTCCAAAGTAAAACTAAAAAGTGCCAATTTATCGAAGAAATGTGTTAGTAAACTAAACTAAAGGTAGATAGATGTCGCTGATATCACTGGCTGTCAAATGAAACGAAATTAGTCCATCACTAAAGATATGACGAATCATTCAACTCGATTGTAAAGTACTAAGGCGCGACACTATTGTGTTGCATATGTGTGTTGTGTAAAGTTGTTTGTGTTATCTATCATGTTTTTATCAAAAAAGTGATGTTTGTGAACTTGTATGGAAATAAATCTACGCTTATATTGTGGTAAAGTGGATCTATTATCTTATCTTTATCAGTTTGTTTGGCCAAAAGCCGTTATAAGTTAGTTTGCATAGGTTATATTGTCTCAACGACCGTTGCGTTATAACTGGTCATGTTTTTACATTTTTATGATTGAAAATCGAATGTTTTAGTCCAGATTAGGTCGTTAAGCGATAAATTACGCTTTGAGTCGTCATAACAACAACTTAAACTGCAATTTTACGTGAAATTTTAAGAAATATGAGCACTTGAATGTTGCTACTGGTCTGTCATTCTAGCAAACTTTTTTCTGAATCGCGGTGACCCCGTTGTTTACAGTTTGGGGCCTTAGCCTTAGGCATGCTAACTGTACTGCCAATAATATCAATGTCAAAACCTTCTTGTTGCAAACATTAGTTTATGTATTTATTCTTAATTTATGCAAGTTCAAAACAATGGAATATGTTTAATATTGTTACTATATTCTTATATAGTTTTATCTCACGTACCAATATTTATAACAAAACAACATGACAATGTTATGGAATTGGCATTATAGTGAACAACTTTGCCTATACAGGTGTATTCAATTATTTTAACAATATAATATTGTATCATCGAGTGGTAAGCTAAGTATTTTTTCCAGGAAATTAACATTGTAATGCTTAAAATACATTTATCATTAGTCACTAAAAAGGAAATTTAAATTGTAATTGCTAAGGTCCAAAGTCAAGCTTTTTATATTGTCCATCCGTCATTATTTGGCCACTGCTGCCTGTTCAGCCAAACAAACTCTTCAGCATTAAAAATATTAATATAGATTGTTCTACAGATTATTTATACATTTTTCTTCTTGACTCATATCTGTTTTAACAGAGCTCGGATCTTAGATTTAATCTATAATGAAGTTGGTTGAAGCTAGACCTTATACTTGAACAGTTTACAACTATCCGATACCATTGTTGCAATATTTAGGAAAATTAATATCATTTGAACCCGACAGAAATGATCATGAAGTAGACAGAAGAATAAACATGACATGAAAAAGGTATTGGGCACAAAAATAAATTACAGTCTTAGTATCTTTATTTAATTAAAAAAAAACCTTGCCTCCCTTACACTTGTTTTAACCCTGTTAGTGTGTGTCTAAGCATGTCAGATGTGGATGTTCACTAACAGGGTTAAAAACTAAGTTCTGACTTGCCAACATGCCGAGGAGCGAAGCATACTGAATCTAAGAACAATAGACGAAACACGAAATTGTGACACACACAATAAAACTAAAAGTATTGCAACATGCCATGTCATTAAAGGGAAAGTGGGCAAATCATATAGCTAGATATCAGGATGACAGGTGGACAACACGAACAAAATGTGGCTTGGTCCCACTGTGAAAAGACAAAGATGGGTTGATGATGTCGTAAATTTGTTCGGAAAAACTGGATAATTAACTTGGGTTTTCTGATTGAAGTAAGATTCCCGCAAAAGACTGGTCCCAATACCAATATCGACTGGCCTGTTGGTCTAGTGGTTAGTGACCCTGACTGTTAAGCCTGAGGTCTTGGGTTTGATCCCCACCTAGGACAAATCTTTGTGTGATGAGCATAAAGGTTTGTTCTGTGTCTGGGTGTAATTTATCTATAATATGTATGTATTTACAAAAAAAAAATGTATTTAAGTAGTATATCAGTTGTTTAGTACCCATAACAGAAGCATATATAATTTACTTTACTTAGGACTAGATGGCGCTGTGTAATTGTGGTAGAATATTATTATTATTATAAAAATACGACACTAGATTGTTTTCATTGATTAAAGTTTGTTTAAATTATTAAATATGAACTTATTTAGCTAGCAAATGTGGGTGATGAACTACTGCATAACCTTTGAAGGAACTAAATCATATAGTTATTTTATGGTATATGTTTATGAGATCGGTTATAAATTAACAAATTACTTATGCCGAGAAATCAATTTTGATTGATTGAATGTTCAATTAGTCTAATTTTCAGAAGTATCACAAAGTTGATTGTAATTAACATTGCTATTAACACCTTTTATGATCGAGCTAAGTAGTCCAGATATGGAGTATTTACAAACCTATACTGATATTAGAAAGCTGTAGAGTATGTATGGCTGAACGCTATGATCTCAGGAACTACTAGTCCGATTTGAAAAATACTTTCAGTGTTGGATAGCCCATTTATAGCGGAAGGTTATAGACTATAAAACATCACGCTTCGGCTAATAGGGGCTTAGCAGTGGCCAAATAAATAACGATAGAAGCGAAGCCCTGTGTGACTTCTAGTGTAAGAATATTTGGTTCAGGGCACCTGGTTCAACCAATTTGTCCTACTTTTCTATGGTCAGAGTAATTAGTGTCTATATTGTCTCTTTTTAAGCCCTGACGAAAAAAAGGGTGATTTAGGTTAGACATATCTGTGGCATTAATATAATATATAATATATTCTACCATATTCACACAGCGCCATCTAGTCCCACTTAAGCAATTATATTTGCTTGTGTTATGGGTACTAAACAACTGATATACTACTTAAATACATTTTTTTTTGTAAATACGAATACATATATTATAGATAAATTACACCCAGACACAGAACTGACAGAACAAACCTTTATGCTCATCACACAAAGATTAGTCCTGGGTGGGGATCGAACCCACGACCTCCTGTTTAGCAGTCAGGGTCACTAACCACTAGACCAACAGGCCATTATAATAATAATCTAAGTGTTAAAACACTAACTTTTAGATATTTTAATTTCTAAATGTAATATTGAAAACTATGTGATGTCACACTAGGGACCCCTCCCTAGTGTGACATCTCAGTCTCACAAATGTTACCAGCTGTGACAAGGACGGCAAAAAAATCATGAAATTCGTGTGAAGTAATTTATGGATGACCCCTAACACTTGACACGGCGATATTAGTAGCTTGGCGACTACCTTAAACGGTACACAGCTGAGAGTTATATTAAAAATATTGTTTTCTTGTTACAGAATGGTCCATCTGGATGTTAAAGCAAAAACAATGTCCCGCCATGAGAAAGCGAAGAGTGGCTTTGTAAGTACTTTATTTTATATACTATAGGTCTACAGTCCATCAAATCTAAAGCTTCGGTCCCGCGGCCTGTCGAAATCACAGGCCGCGCCAAGCCGCGCCACGCCTTTTCCCACGGCGTGTGTCGACTCGATTTAGCCTGTCGTTACCGCGATTCCAATATGTTAAGTGAAACGGATCACACGTTCGCGGGTGAAGATGAAATAAACGAAAACCGACGCGCCCGTACAGGCCGCGACTGTTCCCACGTTGCGGCCTGGCCTGTGATAAAACGGGCCGTAGGACCCAAGCGTAAGAAGAACCGTTTGACAACTGTTATACATAATTTGCTGTGTGTTTTAAGAAGCTGGCAACACTTTTTTGCCACCTACTCTTGAACCAATGAAACAGCAATGGCGTGCATTTCATGTAACTCTATATAATTGAACAAGATCCAGCCTTCTGGTTGAGTACTGCACTACACTGACTCTAGGTACTCAATGACGTCAAATTTTTTGGGAACGTCTAAGAAAGTCCGTACGTCTGTTTGCCACCGTCGTGGTATAAAAAAAAAAGTAGTATTTAAATCATAACACTGGCTTCTGAACTCTTCTGGATTATATTTTTGTCAAACGTTTCGTCGGGGTCATTAGCTCGCGCAAAGTCTTAACACCGCCTTTTAAAAAATGACGTAATTTGTACAACTCCATCTATTGGTAGCTATATATTAACTATGATATTACATTAAAATTATTAAGCATAAATTATATTTCTTTTTAAACAGTAATTTATGTTAAAAGCGTCTATAAACGTTTTAAAAGTTCTTGCATGTTTTGATATTAAACGAATTTTGTTTATTATCGACATAGGTCACGAGAGAAGCTGGGGGGGGGGGGGGCTAGTCTCGTAGGTATCTAAAGGAGTGTCAATCTACCGTAGCGTGTGACGTGTCTTTTGAATGACGTACCTATTATACCGTGACATTACTATATAAAGGATATTTCGTAGAGATAGCAAAAGGAAAAATAATAAATAATTTATTATATTAAATTAAAACTATATATTTTGACTCTCACCGTGGCGCATTGGTTAAGGTGGTCGCCTCGCCACTACATCGCCGTGCTGGGTGACGTGGGTTCGATTCCCACACGAGACAAATATTTGTGTGATTCATAGATATTTGTTTCTAGTCTGGGTGTACTTTGTGTTCGTTAGTTTCATGTTTGTAAAGCTCCCCGTGACACAGGGCTTGTTCCCTAGTGCGGGCGTTGTCTTTTTAAAAAAGAAAGAAAAAGAAAAAAATTATTTATATTCGACTATTTTCTTGAAAATATTAATGTAATTCCACACCCCATTTCAACCCGTGGGAGTCGTACAAGGCGACTACCTTGCAACTAGAGCATTGCGAGAAAAGGAAATCGAAACAAAACTATACCTACCCGTCTAGCCAGCGTAGTACCTATAGTAAGCTGAATTCCCTCCTCCTGTTTGGAGGAAACCCATGCCCAGCAGTGAGCTATTAATTTACTACCTTACGGGCTAGCATCGTCTCCTGTCAGCTTGCAATGCAATTTAGGGTCCTTTTTCAGCTTTCCATCAGGCGAAAAGGAGCCACTATGATTGGCTGCTATAAAAAAAAACTGGTATCACGAGTGCGCTACCGATCCTTAGAAAACCAGATAACACCTTTTTTTGAAGAACCTATCCCGTATCCTAGACGAAATTCTAATAAAAGTAAATACATATATCTGATCCCCCAACCCACAATTGGCCAGCGTGTGTGTGGCCTAAATCGTCTCAGCTCTCTAGATAGATTAAAGGAGTCCCTTGCCCAGCAGTGGGACATTAAATAATGTCGCCTGTGAGCGCGTAAAATTTGACCGTGAACGTCTGTTTAACTTTATTATCATAATTAATACTTGCCTTGTCCATTACATTACACTTGCGTAAATATTGGCCAAGCTGTTGCGTTCAAAACCAAATTTTATATAGACCGATCTTCATATCTGTAAGTTTAGTGGGATTTATCGTTTAAGAGCGTATTAACAGACGGAGTGAAACGTCGCTTTTGCAATTGAGTGTCATATTTTGTGGTTTTAATTTTTTTTATTTCATCATCATCAGCAACCCATTAAAGTCCCACTACTGGGCTCGGGTCTCCTCTCCTCTATCTAGAGAGCTGAGAGGGTTTTTAGGCCATAATCCACACACGCTGGCCTAGTGCGGGTTGGTGGATCAGACATACACTTAGAATTTCTCCCTGGGGTATGTGGGTTTCCTCACGATGTTTTCCTTCACCGTTAGCAGATGGTAAGTCATATGACTAGTACATATAAATTCCACAAAGTGAAATCCACATTGGTACTGCTGGTCGGAATCGAACTCGGACCGCGTGTTTAGCACGCCGGTCTCTTATCCATTCAGCCACCATCGCTTTTTTTATTTAATCGCAGTTATTTAAAAAACATATGTTTGCTACACTTTTTAGAATTACGTGAACGTGTATTAAAAAGTAAGTATCCGTAATGTTTACAGTTATTTTACTATAAAAATAACACCATGCAAGTTCCAATGTGTTATTTCCATATAAATAGAACTGTAAACGCAATGATTTCTTACATTTTACACACTATTCACCAAATTATTTTTAGTTTGCCATTAGAAAATTACATTATCACTGTGTAACATAGGCTATATAACACCACGCTACTGCCAGTAGGAGCTGAGCAGTGGCCAAATACTTTATCAGTTAATTTTAAAACGTCACTTGCAATTACTTATCAATTAACATTATCATTTGAATCTCCATTATGTTATTATCTAATCGATTTATAAAAGAGTAACTCACAATTTTAATATCGGATAGTCAGCGTAAAACAGGCATAATATGATGACAGTTTAGTTTTTGCCAATTTATATCTTCTTGCTATTGTTCTAAGGTTCAAAATTGCAGAATTGTTTTAAAACTTATAACTTTTTTACAGTGTGTGATATATAAAATCGTTTGTCACGATGTTAATACACGATCTAAGAAACAACTCTATCGATTTCAATGAAATTTTGTGGTTAGTTCAAGTTTGATAGAAAAAAGTGTTTTGTGATTTTTTGTCTTGTGATTCTTAGTATCAGCCCGGAAATATATTTGGTTAATGGCAACATGGGAGACATTCGAGAAGGGTAAACGGCACGGAATTAAAATTATAAATATATAAGAAACCTATTCACTCCCTTTTTTGAATTAAAATTAAAATTCAAAAAAGGAGTGAATAGGTTTCTTAACTGTCGGCAACGCGCTCGTGATGCCCTGGTGTTGCAGGCGCCCATAGGCTACGGTAACCGCTTACCATCAGGCGGATCGTACGCCTGTTTGCCACCGTCGTGGTATAAAAAAAGCTTTAGACCGCAGCTTATTGAAGACATCATCATCATGACATGACCAAATAGGTGGTCTTCTAAAGTAGGAACAGATCAGGAGTACCCTCAACCGGCGAGAATGCATGAACTGTTGAGACTGATGAATGTTGAAGAAGCCATAGATGTATGTCAGAATCGTAGCAAGTGGAAGGAAATGGTCTCTGCCTACCCCTCTGTTGGGAAAGAGGCGTGATCTATATGTATGTATCATCATCATATGAGCCCATTAACGTTGTGACATTGTAGGAGATAGTCTCCGGATCTACTGAACCGATTTGAAATATTCTTTCAATGTTGGATAGCCCATTTATCGTGGAAGGTTATAGGCTATATTTGACTGGCCTGTTGGTCTAGTGGTTAGTGACCCTGACTGCTAAGCCGGAGGTCGTGGGTTCGATCCCCACCCAGGACAAATCTTTGTGTGATGTTCATAAAGGTTTGTTCTGTGTTTGGGTGTAATTTATCTATAATATGTATGTATTTACAAAAAAAAAATGTATTTAAGTAGTATATTCAGTTGTTTAGTACCCATAACACAAGCAAATATAATTGCTTACTTTGGGACTAGATGGCGCTGTGTGAATGTGGTAGAATATTATTATTATTATATATAATACACTAAGGCTAATAGGAGCTGAGCAGTAGCCAAATAAGGAACGACGGGATCGAAGCCCCGCGGGACTTCTAGTATTATAATTATAACTTTCGTAAATCGACTAAGAACAGAACAGTCGCTAACTAGTTTTCAACTAAACAAATATTAACTTTATCTGCTATCGGTACTATAGATAACGTTGCGAACAGTTTTCAGTCGTTCTGTAGACGTCCTTCAGTGTACTGTGATTTGTTGTGTCAGACATTTTGTTTTTAAAGTGGATAAAAAGGTTTCAATTTGGACTAGTACGAATTTAGATTTACAAATATTCGTGTTGTGTACCACAGTAATGCGTTACTGGGTTGAATAGTAATCTTAATGTGTTAATCCAAGATTTATTTAATCTGTGTGCAAAGTTTGATCGTAATCTATTCAGCAGTTTTGGCATGAAAGAGTAATTAAGTCCACCTAACAAACCTCGCGTTGATGATATTAATAGGGTTTACGCATATATATGACAGGGATTCACGTGATCATGTATTGGTTGTTAATTTAATATTGTTTCACGTTTCTACCAGGTTACAGCTATAAATCCTTGATAACTTTTGAACAAATCGGCCACCTATAAACCATTATAACTTTTGAACCAGTGACTGACAAAATAGTCTCGCACCGCGCGGTTTCAGAGGTATTTCCTTCCAAGAACCATCAGGTTGTGGAATTAACTCCCTAACGAGGTTTTCCCAAGAAACTACAGTATGGGGTTCTTCAAAATAGGACTGAATAGTTTTCTTCGGTAACGCGGGCCAACCATCAGGCGGGCCGCACTGGTCTGATTGTCAGAATCGTAGCAAGTGGAAGGGAATGGTCTCTGCCTACCCCTCTGTTGGGAAAGAGGCGTGATCTATATGTATGTATCTGATATTTGGCGTCAAATTTCGATTAATCAAATCTTTTTGTTTATCAAAATTAAAATCCCTGATAGTGAACCAGCCAGTCAATCACTCAATTCTCAGTTTTTGTTTAGTCTTCAAATGCGCCTTAATGCCTAACCCCCATTCATTATTTCAATTTCAACCCATAAATGTCTAACTGCTGGGCATGGGTCTCCTCCAAAGAATGTCAAGGGAATTAAGCCTACTATACCACACTGGCCAGACGGGTTGGTATAGGTTTTGTTTCGAATTTTCCTTTTCTCGCAGTGCTCTTGTCTGCATAAGATTACTTCTCTAACTTGCCTCGCCCTCTATTACAAGTTACATGGTTGGCGAAATGCAGTTGTGATACACCTTGGCCTATCCCCTCAGTGTTACAAGGCGTGAAGCTTTTGTCTTTCTTACCATAACTATATCAGTAATGGAATGTGATGATAGTAATGTATGAGTTACAAGGCCGTACAGACATACAGCACTAATTACTTACGAATACTTGAGTTAAGCGATAGTTGATTGTATATTATGATAGTAATAGTTGAGTTAGTAAGAGACCGGCGCGGCGTGCTAAACACGCGGTCCAAGTTCGATTCCGACCAGCAGTACCAATGTGGATTTCACTTTGTGGAATTTATATGTACTAGTCATGTGATTTACCATCTGCTAACGGTGAAGGAAAACATCGTGAGGAAACCCACATACCCTAGAAGAAATTCTAAGTGCATGTCTGATCCACCAACCCGTATTAGGCCAGCGTGTGTGGATTATGGCCTAAAAACCCTCTCAGCTCTCTAGATACAGGAGAGGAGACCCGAGTCCAGCAGTGGGACACTAATGGGTTGCTGATGATGATGATGACTTGAGTTACTGCCGTATTCAGGCCTTTACTCAGACGATACTTAACTTTAAAGTTTAGTAAAAACGTGTAATACTTAAGTCTATACGCCTAAAGACGATTATTCAATGAAAAAATTGTGTTAATGACAGATTACTGGTAATTGAAGTCTCTGAGTGCGGCTGTTTGAGCCCTTGCACACGCTAAGATATTTTACCGTGACGACAGATAAGACTAATTCAATATATATAAACTACGCAACGCATTTTGTTGCAGTTTTTTTTAATAGTAGTGATTCAAGAGGAAGGTTTATACGTATTAAATACATACCAGGCGGGCGAAGCAGCGGGCAGAAGCTAGTATTTAAAAAAACCAAAAAACCCGACTGCCTTGCCTTGCCAAAAATTTGTCTTCGTCAGTCAATATTATTAATTATTATGTAGAGCCACGGGCAATAGTTAATGCATATATAATTGAATTAGGCTATTAATTAGCTTCCATTTGACACCCAAATTGCGATAGCACTAAAAATAGGGATATAGGGACAGAGAAAGCGACTTTGTTTTATATATAAACACTTGTTTATCAACAATTTTTTTTATTTGAATTTTAGTTAGATACAATACACATACATGATATAGGTATAACGTTTACGGAAACGTAAACGTACCTATTACGCCTCCCTCGTTGGTAGGTCCTAATCTAAATTGTTTGTCAACAAAGAAGTGAGAGCTGACATGACGTCAGCTCCAGAGATTTATTTGACCTTGTATACTATCATTGTAGTGTACTATGCAAATGGTAAACAATACGTGCAGTTTTTGATAGTGACAGTAACGTTCTATTTAGGTGATTGCGTGGCCATTTTGCGAAGTGAATAGACAAAGACGAACTACTAGTATTTAAGTTTAGGTAAAGTTAGTTATTTAAGCCTTTGTCCTTATACGTGTAGGACGGATTAAGAATACGTAATGTCACTACCCCATTTCAACCCGTGGTTGTCGTAAAAGGCGACTAAAGGGAGTAACCAGACAAGATCATTGCGCGAAAAGGAAAATTCGAAACAAAACCCTATACCAACCCGTCTGGCGAGCGTGGTATAGTAGGCTAAATTCCCTCAACAATGTTTCGAGGAGATCTGTGCCTAGCAGTGAGACGTTTATGGGTTCTAATGATTATAAAGATGCGACTTTGTGTCGCCTGCATCCAAATAACCATGCCGAATTGTACCTCTGCCTATCCGGGTGGAAAAAAGCGTTATGCTATGTTATGACATGCTTAGCTTTTGTATGGTGACGGTATAAAATAACAATATAAACTCATCCTTCATACCAGGGTTGTTTTACGAGCCGACTACAAAAAAAAACACCTGTACATTTATTTGTGATAACCAGAAACAGTTTAACAATGGGACGTCTTGGATTGTTTTTTGGAAAATACTGTATATTCTTATTACATTTAATATGGTTTAGTGATACAAGGCCTGCTTTATTATTAGCTGAATTGGCAGACAAGCAGGTGGCCAAGCCGCTGCCTACCTTGAGAGGATAGCTCTCAATAAACCTCTTTTGAAGGACACAAACACCGCTGCAGGAAGTTCATCCCAGAGCCGACACGTACGTGGGAGGAATTATCGCTGAAACGTGCTAGACGATATCGGTCAAAGGTAGTATTGGTGACGCCATAATATTTTCTAAAAGAAACAAAGTTCTCATAGGAATTTACCTGACTCCTTTGCCATCTTTACATTGAACGTATTAAGTATTGTGGCGCTTGATGTACCAATGTCCATCTGCAAACTATTACCAGGTCGCTTGTAACCTTCTTCTACCGTCTAGGTATTACGGAAAACTTCATAATGAAGATTGCTATACGATGTGTTTACAAAACATTTAACTTAAATAATGCGAACCGCTCTAAGACTTACGTAATGCCTTGTAATTCTATAGATTTTGTTAGTAAATATTAACCAGACTGCCGTACCACTAGTATCAAGTTAACTCGTATAGTGAACGGTATATTGTGCTGTGATTAAAATCTAAGTGGACATTTCTAAGGTTCTAGTGTGGAATGGATTGGTTTTTTGTTTTATGGTGATGTTGCCATGGATCTGTGTTATACTGGTGGCTGAATAAGTTTTTGTGAGCTCATGGACTTGTGATGACCGCAAGGTATACAGGTTATGGGAAGGACAGGATTCTTTGATATTCATGATCATCATCATATCAGCTTTATCTTCCACTGCTGGATGTAAGCCTCACGTAATTTGATGAGCTGGTTAACGTTGAGCTTGGCTGTTTGATGCAATTGGCACAAGATAGCTCGCTGTGGCGGTAATTAGGTGATACTGGTGACACTGCAAAATAATTGATGTTTGGCACGCCAAATTATTGAGGAAATCCCGTTGCACAATAACGAATTATCGATATTTGGCAACGATTTCCTTTAATATGGTCAAGGAACCAAGTTCTCACGTAGATGCTAAGAAATCTGCATCGTTTGGAATTTCCTTTCCTTATGTTTACTGTGTAAGGAATCTGCATATTGAGGACAGCGCTTAAACTAATTACGAAGGCCCACATCCAGCAGTGCTCCACTATTGGATAATAATGATGTAATATTAAGGGAACAGGATAATTTCTTTTTAACTCTTCTATCAGCCCAATGACGTCCACTGCTGGACACACATCTCACCTAATGCGATTTTGTACCGCCATCAACATTTGTCCAATAAAATGTATTGTTCAGAATCGTTATCAGAGTAAAGCATTGGGTTTTTTTCATTGGTTTTTTTCATGGTTTCCCAACCTTTATTTCGCTGAGCCTACCCAAACCTAAAATAATATTTTCGTGCTCCTTTAAGTTTCAAAAAAATTAAGAAATATATTTTTTTTATCAACTACATTTTTTTTAAATTACAATTAGGTACAAACTTACAGATACTATATATAGAGTTTTCGGAAATGTAAACGTACCTATTACGTCCCCCCTGACATTTTTCTACGCCCCAACGGGGGTGTGTCCCCCTGGTTGGGAAGTCCTGGTCTAGATGCTAATCGAGGCCTCTAATGATTTAATAACATTTAGTTACAAATAAGCATACAACTCGTTTGGAGGTAAGCAGCTACCATGGTTTAAAAGCGTATGAAAATTAGATGACATTATTTTTCCGGATTACCTCTTGTGTGACTTGTGTGCCATATTTTGTAACTTAAATGAATTTATGAGTGAGTTTAGATTCTTACAATGTCTGGAGTATGACTTGCTTTTATATAAATACTTCGGGTATGATATAGATATCAATTTAAAAACTTCCTCGGTGGCGCAGCGGGAAGTGTATACGACTGTTGTGCAAGAGGTCTCGGGTTTGATTCCCGGGTCGGGTGAAAGTGGTATTGAGGTTTTCCCGGAGTTTGGTAAACAAATGTTTCCGGTTGATGACAATAGGCTCGCTCCCTATTTCATGGAACCAAAAACATATTGGCGAAATGTGGGTGTGAAACACCTCTGCCTACCCCTTCGGGGAAAAAGGCGTGATGCTATGTTATGTTATCAATTTATATAGCTAATAGGTGTTGCCCTGATACTACGCTTTATTAGTCCACTACTCGGCTGATATTTGTCATAGCGTGATGTTTTAACCCAATGATATTGTATGTTAATAATTAAAAAAAATTAATAACCCGACTGCAAAATATCAACAGAGAGCACCGCACCAAAAAGACTGTAAAATTATTGTAATATTATTATACCTGATTAAATTTAAATACATAACATATGTATATATTTGTAATCTCCATTTGATTGCCTTTATTTTGATACTCTACTCGGTAGGTTTGGTTAAAAAAAATAATAGAACTACTTACAATTTGGAACCATTCAATTGTGTATAATCTCTTTTTGAATATATGTAATCTCCTTTTGATTCTCTTTATTTTGATACTAAACTCGATAGGTTTGGTTAAAAAAAAATTGAACTTCTTACAATTTGACGACAAAAGCCCGCCTTTTAAGTCTTTTTATTCTTAAAACCTATCTAAGGACACTTGGGTTTTCTAGACGAATCTAACGATACCCTAATTGTCAAAATCCATCCAGCCGTTTGGAAGATTCGTGGGAATAAAGAAATTTACAAACATACAAGATACGCGCGACAAACAATACCCGTCCTGACAGTCGGGTAAAAAAGATAGGTTACCTACACAGCGTTCGATCTTTGAAAATGGCACACAAACGCACACATAGATATCGTAATAATGCAATGTCAAAATACCTTCGCCGTCCACGGGACATTGAGATGAAGTTTTCTAATAAGACTATTTTTAGTGTGCCATTTTTCGAGAGCTTATAACCTATCTACACCTTTTTTAACATTCAATATCATTGTTTTAACCTTTAGGGCTATCCAACACTAAAAGAATTTTTCAATTCCAACCAATAGTTCTTGAGATTACCTCGTTCAAACAAACAAACAAACTCTTCAGTTTTATAATATTAGTTTAGGCCGCAATTATTCTACAGATTGTTTATAATTTTTTCTTCTTGACTCATATCTGTTTTAATAGCATTAGATTTAATCTAAAAAGAAGCTAGTCGAACCTTGAAAGAATCTAAGTATTGCGCAGTTTAAACTGAACTGTTTAAAATTTTCCGATACGATTGTAACAGCAAAGTTAAACAGGCTTTTAAAACTTTTAATGATTTCGTATTAAGAGCTAGGGAATTGAAAATAGTAGCCCAGATGACACTGACATCGGTATCGATCTCGGTCTCTCTATCTCGGTCAGTGTCATCTGGGCTACTATTTTCAGTTCCCTAGCTTTGTCTGTCAGCTGACAATGCCATTCTGACCAGCAAGCTTGCTTCTTCACACTTCGCTTGAATCAACCCATGTTGTAGGAAGAAGGCAAGAATGAGCCGGCACGCGGCAGTGCGCCAAACATTCCATATTTTGATTTTACGGCAGAGATATGAGTTTCAAAACTTTAAGTGCGTGTAGAGATGTTATTACAGTAAAGGGATACATAGCATCACGCCTTTTACCCCGAAGGTGTAGGCAGATGTGTTTCACAGCCACATTTCCCCAGGTATGTTTGGTCCCATGAAATAGGGGCCTATTGTCATCTACCGGAAACATTTGTTTACCAAACTCCGGGAAAATCTTAGAATTTCATGATAGAAAAGCCCAATAATATTTTCACCCGACCCGGGAATCGAACCCACAAAGTCCAGCAGTGGACGTCATTCGGCTGATAATTATGATGTTGATTATGAAAGTTACAAAATAAAAGACCGAATTCCATACTATCCCTAGGCACAAATCGATATCTCCAAATCGAATTATCCGATTTTTTTTACATGTATATAATTAATTTCTTAAACTTCGAGGTGTGTAGGATCGTTATCTACACGTATCAGATAAGCTATCTTTAGGTGTTCCAGTTCGATTGCATTGTTAAAAACTGTACTGTTTATTGTATTTTGTTATAAATATTGTTTCCAAGAATCTTGTGATCACAAAAGTGTTATAGTGATGTTAAAGAAATCCTTGTAAGCCGCACACCAAAATGAGGATTGAAGGAGATGAGTTTATCAATACATACATAGATCACGCCTCTTTCTCAACAAAAGGGTAGGCAGAGACTATTTCCTTCCACTTGCTACGATTCTGACATACATCTTCGGCTTCTTCAACATTCATCAGTCTTTTCACCCATTCTCGCCGGTTGAGGGTACTTCTGATCTGTCCTGTTCTGTCTGATCTGTTCTTTACAACGTCACCTATTTGGGCATGGTACGTTTTCTTCTAGGTCTTCCCCTTCTAGCGTTTCCTTGTTCATTTGTTTCATCAAACAATATAGTATAATTAATTAAAATAATAAGATAGATCTGATAATATTTTTTAAATGATTACCTAATTAATTTGACGTATTAGCGCAATGTAGGATGGCCCCCACTAGATGGACCGACGATCTAGTAAAGGTTTTGGGTGGCCGTTAGTTGCAGGCGATATAAAATTCGCTCGCTGTGGCCGAAATAAGGTTATGTCCAGTAGCGGACGTCATTAGGCTGATACAATGATAATTATGAATTATTGAATGCTCAAATTAGTGTAATTCACGGCAAATCAGGAAATTTATCAAAATCGAAATAGATTATTGAGTAAACCAATCGAATTAAGTAATATTATTTCAAAATTGACAATGTAACACTGTTAGCATTGTGGTACTGAGTCGTTACGATCATCGAGGTTAAGCAACACTTGCAAGGTCAGTCCATTTTCATTCTCGAGCGTCTCCGTGCTTCTGAAGGCATGTAAAGCCGTTGGTCCCGTTTATCGCTTAATGTGCTCTTCTAGGCGACTTGATAAATTCCAACACAACGGTCTGCCCCAAGCCCATACGATAAGAAGACCTGCCTAATATCAGCTTGGTGAAGTCGTAACCTTGTTATGATTATAAATTGTAAAAGCATTTGTTTGTCTATAAATTTGCGATCCAGCAAAACAGGTCATTGTGATTTATCAATAGGAATAGTTGAAAGGCTCACGTAAGCTAGAACTTCTCCCAGTAGTACATTTATTGGTTATGCTAAGGCTGGCAGCTATGGAAGAATTTTGTGGTTGATTGCGCTTGTAGCATCATTACAACCATAATGTCCCACTTTTGGGCGTGGGTCTCGTCCAGATTGTAGAGGAAATTTAGCCTGTTATACCACGCTGGCCAGACGGCTCGGTTATTGAATTTTCTTTTTCTAGCTGTGCTCTTGTCTGAGTAAGGTTACTTCCTTATTCATTCTTTATGACATCGACAGGTTGAAATGGGGTAGTGACATTATGTTTTCTTAATCCTACACGGAGAAAGAGGATATTACAGTATGGGGTTTTAAAAAAAAAGAGGAATAGAATAGGTTCTTTTAGGTTCTGCAACATGCTCGTGATACCCCTGGTGTCGCAGACCCTCATAGGCTACTCTTAGGGTAATTGCTTACCATCAGGCGGGCCATATGTCTGATTACCTCCATTTTGGTTAAAAAAAACAAGGAATGTTGAATGACGCATGCCGTGTCAGACAAAACAATGTTTTTCTTTAGAATTCGATAGATCTTGTCGGTCGTCCGTGCGGCTACGTTACGGTACATATAAATGGGTATACTCTGTATTAAGAACATTTTTGTCTGACACGGCACGCGTCTGACACGTTCAATGTCCATAGATATACTAGATATAAACGCAGCTTTAATCGCCGATGTAGTAACTTTCGTGCTATTCTAACATCGCCGTACCGAGTGACGTGGGTTCGATTCTCACACGAGACAAATATTTGTGTGATTCATAGATATTTGTTTTGAGTCTGGATGTACTTTGTGTCTATTAATTGTATGTTTGTAAATTCTCCTGCGACACAGGGCTTTTAACCAAGGCGAAATCTTGATAAAATAAAAATAAAAAACAATTATTACGTTGGAGACAGTTCGGAATGATGTCTATCTCAAAGCGCAGCGCGATGTTGTTGCCTTTAAATTCTCTATAATTTTTGCAATTTTGACCCTCCTGGGGGTTGAATTTTGAAAAATCAAAAAACACGATTTATTTGTTTGTGATCTTCCATCATAATCTTTTCTTTGTCCCTGTAGTGACTCAACCCGTGGGTGTCGTAAAAAGCGATTAAGGGAATGATGAAAATGATATATCCACTGCGAGAAAAGGAAATTTAATACATACATACATATAGATCACGCCTCTTTCCCAACAGAGGGGTAGGCAGAGACCATTTTCTTCCACTTGCTACGATTCTGACATACATCTTTGGCTTCTTCAACATTCATCAGTCTTTTCATGCATTCTCGCTGTTGAGGGTACTCCTGATCTGTCCCTTCTTTAGAACGTCACCTATTTGGTCATGGTACGTTCTTCTAGGTCCCTTCCAACGTTTCCTTTCACATTCGCCTCAATTTAAATAAAATAAGAATAAATAATTTTAATAATAAATTTAATATTCAGAATATTCGAAACAAACTATACCAACCCGTCTGGCCAGCGTGGTATAGTAGACTAAATTCCCTCCACATTCTTTGGAGAAAACCCGCGCCTGGCTAAGATGTTTATTGGTTGAAATAATGACATCTTCAAAGTTCCTAAATAGACCTTTAATATTTTCGATACAAAATCAACAAGAACGAGGGATATTATGCTTAGCAAAGTACAGTTCTCACCGCTTATGGTCCTACCCTAATCGCGCTTGACAAATTCGAGATATTCTCTCTTCAAATCAAATCAAAATCATTTATTTGCGTCATACAGGTTACATACTCGTAGATATTATACAATAATTAGAATTAGATTCACTGTTTACTACCCACTCTGGTGTGCAAATTTTTAAGTGAGTCACTTCTCTACTCATACATATACAATATAAATACAGACTAATACAATTTAAATTAAAAATATACAATTTATAATGTCATATTCTTTCAATTACTTATTAGATATGTACGAGTATGTATAAAATCATTCACAGAATAATAGTCTTTGTTATTAGATATGTCCTCAGTATACGTTTGAATATATTAATGTCATTTAAATTACTTATGTCCTTTGGAATCTGTTGGACTGCTCAATTTCAGAAATACATACATATAGTTCACGCCTCTTTCCCAACAGAGGGGTAGGCTGAGACTATGTCCTTCCACTTGCTACGTTTCTGACATACATCTTTCGCTTCTTCAACATTCATCAGTCTTTTCATGCATTCTCGCCGGTTAAGGGTACTCCAGCCCCCTGATTCTGAGCTGCCGGAATTTTTTTGGAATAGATGATTGCAGAAAAAAATCTTATATTATTCAGTTTTTAATTTTCTATACGGTAGATTATTTTCGAACATTAAATAACTAAAGCCGTAAAAATACGTAGTACTAAGATTCGAAAATGTTTACGATCCGAGAGCAATCCGACGAGTCAGAATCAGGGGGCAGATCTGTCTCTTCTTTAGATCGCATCGTCACCTATTTGGTAATGGTACGTTTCCTTTCACATTCGCGTCATATATTTGTTTTGTCACTCTTCCTTCATTCATTCTCTCGGCATGTCCAAACCAGAAATACCTCGCCCTGTTTATCTCTAATGAGAACATAAGCGATACACCTAATGACTATGCCCTTACTCAATTTCATATGACGCTTATCGGATTTGTAGTCGTATAACAGTCATTAAATCCGTTTATCGATGCAATCGTAAAAATTATGACTTTATGATGCTTGAAACTAAACCGTTTTAAGTGGCTTTTGTTGTTATTCTTTTTGTTATAGATTTTTAGCAGCTCTAGATTTTCATTATAATTTCTAACCGCCTCACTTCATGATGTTATATGCGATCATACATATTTCATGGAACTAATATCTATATATAGTCAAAACTATGGACCTTTAGATAGATAAATATATAAATTACAAATACCGTTAGATTACAATCTATCTCGGGAGATTGTATTATTGATAAACTGTAGAAAAATTGTGAACCGTAAGACATCTGCTTACAATTTAACGGCTTTTTATTATAAATCTACCGAAAAATAATGCGTTAAATTGTAAGCAGTATAATAATATGTATATTCTCAATTAGAGATGAAACGAATATACTCATATTAGGTATGCATATTATAATACGAGCGACCCGTATTCATATTAGGTTATAGGAATGTCATCTATTAGGTTACTCGATATTAGTCAAGTATTAGCCAGAGACAACGCGAACGCGGCCACGCGAGCGAGGCGAATACAATAGTATCAATAGATACCTATTAAAAACATCATCAAAAATTGCATTCATATTTTGTTAATTCACTATTAACCACATATTATTGATAATGAATCTATTATATTGTATTAAGCCTCGCGAGTCGGAATACTAGATATAGAGCATAATACTAAAACGTTCACTCCTTACCCTATTATCTGACTAATATCGAGTAATAGGTATGGTATTAGAATATGACGTAACTAATATATCCTATATTAGGATTATTCGAAATTGACCCTAATATAACATCTCTATTCTCAATAGACACATTTCACACATAATATAAGACTTCAGAACTATGCTTCAGTATAACACGCTCAAGTGCCTTCAACTAAGTGATATAAAAGTGATATAAGGTGCCATTATAACACTATTTAGTGATGTTTAGTGTGACTTGAAGTGATATTGTGTCGATATGAGTGAGAGGAATTACAACAGTCTGCCGCGTTTGAAGCGTAAAGAAACATGGCGGAAGAAAGGGGTAAGCAGAAGTTATAGTGTTATTTTTATTTGTTTTACCTATTTGATTTTATTTAAGAGGGTTTATACACAGGAATGGCAACGTCGCTATTTAGTGTAATATTTCGTGGTTTTCGATATTTATTATTTATTCGGAGCTATTTGTTTTAAATGTTTTCAATACACTTTTGTAGTATTAGGTGAACGTGTATTAAAAAGTAAGTATTCGTAATGTTTACAGTTATTTTACTATAAAAATAACGCCTTGCAAGTTCTAATGTGTTATTTGTATATAAATAGAATTGTAAACGCAATGATTTTGTACCTTTTACACACTTGTCACCTAATTCTTAAGTGTGCTGAAAACTAGGTAAAATAATTTTTGAGTCAGGTACATCGGGGCTTATTCCGGGGCCCTCTTGGGTCGGAGGTCCGTGGCGTTTTGCCAGCCCTGTCACTCTATAGTTACGCCTTTGGTCTGTCTCTTATAAAGTAAATTAATATTAACATAGCATCACGCATTTTCCCAGAAGGCTTAGGCAAAGGTGTTTCACACCCACATTTCGCCAGCTATGGTCATCAACCGGGAACATTTGTTTACCAAACTCCGAGAAAATCTCAATACTGGAAGTTCTTAATAGAAAAGCATCATTTTCACCCGACCCGGGTATCAAACCCGGGACTTCTTGCACAGCAGTCGTATACACTTCCCGCTGCGCCACCAAGGCAGTTACAAACAAATTTTATACTTGGCAATTCTAACGTTTCTATCAATAACAAGTATTAGGATGATATCACTGTGAACGCACTAGGTCAATGCCAACTGGTTATCGTTGTGTGTTCAACTAGTTCTTGCTGTTTTGTTTAGGATGATATATGGGGCCAGACGAGCATACGGCGCACCTGATTGTAATTGATAACCGCCGACCATGGACATGGATGTGTTCTTTTAGCATTGGTTGCGAAGGAAACAACCAAACGGCTGCCTATCGAAAAGAACCTATATAATATAATATTCTACCACATTCACACAGCGCCATCTAGTCCCAAAGTAAGCAATTATATTTGCTTGTGTTATGGGTACTAAACAACTGATACACTACTTAAATACATTTTTTTTTGTAAATACGTACTTATTATAGATAAATTACACCCATACATAGAACAAACCTTTATGCTCATCACACAAAGTTTTGTCCTGGGTGGGGATCGAACCCACGACCAATTGCGACGTTTTCACTCTGTTTGTAAATACATCATTAATAAAAAAATCTGCTAATTTCTAAATTAAATAGCCGATCGGAATGAATGCCGCATACTTTTTGCTTTTCTGTGCGTATACGACGCGGATTAAATTAGCAAATTCTAGAATTTTTGTCATGCGATACCGTTTCCCTTCCACTCAGTGTATTTATGCAGAAATAACAGTCTCAGAACATAATTCCAGATGGTTAGTAACAAAGGTTGTATACATGACCTAGATACGTAGGCTAGACTAGTTCATCTGCATTCTGCCCATGATCAGAAGGTCAATGATCAGTTTCTGCCTTATATGTCGTACAATTGTGTGTAGGTACAATTAAATCTATGTACGACTGGCCTCTTGGTCTAGTGTTTAGTGACCCTGACTGCTAAGCCGGAGGTCGTGGGTTCGATTCCCACCCAGGACAAATCTTTGTGTGATCAGCATGATTGTTTGTTCTGTGTCTGGGTGTAATTTATCTATAATAATGTATGTATTTACAAAAAAAACCTATTTAAGTAATATATCAGTTGTTTAGTACCCATAACACAAGCAAATATAATTGCTTAATTTGGGACTAGATGGCGCTGTGTGAATGTGGTAGAATATTATTATTATTATTTATTACCTTATGGTGCTTGGCGTTTCGACCAGGTTACACCGGCCGTGGTCACAAGCTGACTCATGAAAATGATGAAAATTGAATATTTTGAAGAGTGGGAGGGCTAATGATTTTCTATTGGCATAATCTGGCACTATGTCATAGCAGTAACTATAAATCTCTACAGGGTTGTCGATTCTCATAATTTAAAAAAAACTGATTTGTTTTTATATTTTTGAACAGGTACAGCCTATACCATCGCCCGGTAGCCGCTTGACGTTGAGTTTCGGGACACCCTGTATATTTGTAAAAAAAATTATTTAAAAAAACATTGTTCATTATTTTTGAAAATTTTATGACATTCTTATGTATTTATATTATGACATTTTATTTTGTATTATTTGTGTGTGTACGTTTTTATGTAATTGAGCCTCAGTTGCTTTTGAATAAATGATTATTATTATATATTGTATCAAAACAGAGATAGGTTTCGTGCGATTGCAAGAGATAAAATGATTCATAATACTAAAATATGTTATTTATCTTGTTTTCGCTGGAAAAATAAACAAATACGGATTTAAAATAGTACGGCGAGATATCTTGAACAAATTCAATGGATTATTGTTCAATTTGAGAAATGTCTTAACAGCCATAATACGCAAGTTTTGCAGACGTTGGTTGCAGGCGAAAAATCGCTCGCAGTGGCGGAAATAAGATGTTGGCTGTGTCCCGCAGTGGGCTGATATGATGATGATGATGTAGATGTAACATAACATAACAGCATCACGCCTTTTTCCCCGAAGCGGTAGGCAGATGTGTATCACACCCACATTTCGCAACTATGTTTGGTCCCATGAAATAGGGATGTAGATGTAACTACAGTTTTACGGTTTTCGAATATTTTCCTTTACCTACTTGTGGTACATGATGAAATATATAATATAATAATACAAAATGAAACTCACGCCACTCTTTTAAAAAATGGATAGTTACAATCTTTTGTAATTTACAATTTGGGTAGCGTGTAAAGTGATGCAGCAGAACACTAAACCGTTAGATTAACGAGTTATAATGAATGTTTACAAACTAAATAATAAATTGAAAGTAAAAAGTAAGGCTCTGTGGTTGCATCACTTTACACATTGCTATGCAGCCATTATGGGCAGTCTGTGAATAAATATAGTTTTAATTTTGTAAAAACATAACTTAATAAAAAAAATGTTACAAAAAAAAATAAAGGAAATGCAAGAGAAAACTGACATAAATATTCACAACGTGCCCCCACACAAGTACGACATCAGGTAAATGAAGCCATTCTATTGGTTCATAATAAACAACGCATGCTCGCATATCTCTGGTGGAAACACAGCCTTACAGTTTCCTCCTAGTCCTATAAAGCGAAAAAGGTGTCAGCAAATCCGAATGATTTCCTAATTCCTAGTGATGGGTGTGAGGAAGGTATTGTCCTATTGCTTCGTCAGCTACTAGGAAGTATTTCCACGCTCTATTAGTATAAGCGACAGGACATACACCAATGCATTATAACGACTAATACACGACATAAACATTAAAATGAATAATGCAATACAAGTTAGCAGAAATGACCTTCAGTATTCGCTTTGTAAAAACCGTGAGGATTTTATTGACGTTACGTCATCAACTCCTGCGCGAACATAGTTTAAGAGCGTATTTACAAACAGTGGCAACGTCGCGATTTAGTGTTATATTATTTCGTAGTATTCAATTTTTTTTTATTTAATCGGAGTATATTTACAAAAAAAAAGCGATGGTGTCTGAATGGATAAGGTGCCGGCGTCCAAATCACGCGGTCCGAGTTCGATCCCGACCGCTAGTACCAATGTGGATTCCACTTTGTGGAATTTATATGTACTAGTCATGTGACTTACCATCTGCTAACGTTGAAGGAAAACATCGTGAGCGAACCCACATACACTAGAAGTAATTCTATGAGTATGTCTGATCCACCATTCCGCACTAGGCCAGCGTGAGTGGATTATGACTAAACCCTCTCAGCTCTCTAGTTAGAGGAGAGGAGGCCCGAGCCCAGCAGTGGGACTTAATGGGTTGCTGATGATGATGATGATATTTTTAAATATGTTTGTTACATTTTACTACAACTATGGCGATTAAAAAGAGTGGCCCGAGTTTCTTGCCAAGTTCTTCTCAGAGCTCAACCTTGTCAGTGAACTAGCCGTTAGGCAAATTTACTGACATATTTTTTTTGGCTTTGACGTTCATAAGTATCATGTATGTGATCTAAATGTAATAAAAATATTTGACTTTGACTTTGAATGCCGAAGTTTACTTCTTTTTTTTATTTCACAACAGTTCGTCGCCTTCTGGTTCACTGTCAGTTATTGATATCGGGACCGTTTCCCTTCCACCTAACATTATTTCAATAAAACCAATCATACAATTACCTAATTCTTAAACATATGTTTCAAACATATATGTAAATAAGGCGTCTATGAGTCATATTGTTGTCATATTATATACATATAGTCACGTCTCAAAATAGAGTTGAGATAATACAATGTGTTATTGAATAGTGAACTTGACCTTTTATTGTACCACTCCCATTATAAATATGTGATTTATTTAATAGTCATCATTTTAGCCCATAAACGTCCCACTGCTGGGCACGGGTCTCCTCCAAAGCACGTGGAATAATTTAGCATGCTACACCACGCTGGCCAGATGGTTTGGTATACGGTTTGTTTTGAATTTTCCTTTTCTCGCAGTTACTCCCTAAAGGTGGAAACAGACTTTGCGAGGCATGCGCCACGAACGGCGCACAGCGCATGCCTCGCAAGGTGTGTACCTTTATATTCGTGGCGAGGCATGTGCCACGCAAGTGCGCGGGCGAGCCGACGTACGTCGGCAAATGCTTCAAGATCAAAGTGCCTCAGTGCGAGCATTACATTGTTTGTGGACGTAGTCGCGCAAGCACGTTCGAGGTGTGCGCCGCGTAAGATATCCACGTGCGCCTCGACTGAGAAAATGATTTGATCCAACACACACAGCAGCAGTCAAGATTGTAATAAGAATGATGTTTTGGATCCCCTAATAATCGGTTACTTTCATATATTGCAACTGCTTTTCGTATTTGTTTATCATCCATATTGCGCGCGAAAATCACACAAAGGCCAACACAACCGTCCAAACGCAACGCCCTGCTCGCAATGAGCGACACACTTAGGTACGATTCAGACCAACCAGCTCGCGTCGCGCCGCATCGGAACGGAGCCGTACGCGTGCCGCGGTAGCCGTACGGGTGCCGCGGCAGCCGACAGCGTCCGCTGGAATCCGTACGCACTCCAAGCGCCCAGAAGTGCCGCTCTCTTTGCGCCGCGTAGACGTAAAGTGAAATATTATTTAAAATATCGCTTGAAAAACACAACTTGTATGATTCGCTAGCTGTTGCTGCACCGTAATCTCCTTACGACACACGGCCGACCGGCTCCGAGCCGACCCGACGGCAGCCGGTCGGAGCCGGTCAGAGCCGGTCGGCCGTCGCGACGCGTCTACGCGTAACTATGCATAAGTTGCATGCAAATATGAACTGTAATTACTATTAATACATTTCAATGTTCTTTACCGCATTGTAAAATGCCGCCCGGCGCGGGCCGATGCGAGCCGGTTGGTCTGAATCGTACCTTACGCCGCACGCGGCGCACATTCGCGCGTCGCACGCGCGAGCTGCGTAGCACATCACAGCACATGCCTCGCAATAGTCGCAACAAACATTTGCTTCGCACGCGATGGCTCGACCCGAGCATAAATGTTGGTATCATTTTTCAACACGCACGCCTCAAGCTGCGGCATTCGTTGTGCGTCGTTCGTGGCGCATGCCTCGCAAAGTCTGTATCCACCTTTAGTCGCCTTGTACGAAACACACGAGTAGAAATGGGGTAGTGACATTATGTATTCTTAATCCGTCACTACACGGATGATTAATAAATTATGAAGTCACTAATACGGTAAATAACCGCTTTCAATTATCCTTATAACGAATGTAGTCGAGATTATGTCATGTTTGCTAATTAAATTGTCCCTCGGTTAATTTAAGTAGCCGTATCTATAGGATGGACTTTTAAAGTTTCGTAACACGTTGCGGAGCGCGGACACTGCACGCGTTTTACTACAAAATCACTATCACTACATAGTATAAAACAAAGTCGCTATCGCTGTCTGTCTGTCCCTATGTACCTATGCTTAAATGTTTTAAAACTACACAACGGATTTTGATGCGATTTTTTAAAATATTTAGACTGATTCAAGAGGAAGGATTATAGGTATAAAATACATACCACGCGGGCTAAGCAGCGGGCGGAAGCTAGTTAAATTGTTGTTGTTGTGTTATTGAGATTTGACTTTTTTACAGACATATTTTGATATTTAAATTGACTCTCACGGTGGCAAAGCGGTTAAGGTGGTCGCCTTATCACTACCATTGCCGCGCCGAGTGACGTGGATTGGATTCCCACACTTGACAAATATTTGGTCTGTCAGTCAATCAATCAGTCAGTTTTTTATTTTAAATATACATTATATTACATCATCATTAAAATTCAAGATAGCATCGTTAGAAATATTCATCACTAGATGTCGCGCGGGGCTTCCCTCGTCGTTCTTTATTTGGCCACTGCTCAGCTCCTATTAGCCGTAACGTGATGTTATATAGCCCATAATCTTCCTCGATAAATGGGCTATCTAACACTAAAATATTTTTTGCAAACAGACTAGTAGTTCCTGAGATCCTAGCGTTCAACCAAACAATATAATAATATAATATTCTACCACATTTACACAGCGCCAACTAGTCCCAAAGTAAGCAATTATATTTGCTTGTGTTATGGATACTAAACAACTGATATACTACTTAAATACTTTTTTTTTGTAAATACTTACATATTATATATAAATTACATCCAGACACAGAACAAACCTTTATGCTCATCACACAAAGTTTTGTCCTGGGTGGGGATCGAACCCCCGACCTCCGGCTTAGCAGTCAGGGTCATTAACCACTAGACCAACAGGCCAGTCAACAAACAACAAACTCTTCAGCTTTATAATATTAAGCTCAAAATAACCAGACTACGAATACGTCACCAATTCTTGCCAGTGCATGTAAATACTCAACCTCTTTGATTGATCAAAGGACGAACCAGTGTCCGTTTTAAATTCTAAAATATCGGTCGCGAATCACGTGGGTGGTGATTTGAATTTTTTGTTATTGTTCTGTTGAGTAACGGTTTTGTGACGTCATAGTGTGTTCCAGGATTTGAATTTTGGAGAATGGTAATTAATTATGTTATTGATATTTAGGTCAGGCTTATTTCAAAGTGGAAATGCGAAGGAAACATATCTTTATCCTTAATACATAGTATTAAATAGTTTCCCTCTATATGTACATACGCTTAGATCTTTTAAACTACACAACTGATTTTGATGCGGTTTTCACCAATAGATAGACTGATTCACGAGAAAGGTTTAAGCACCTATACGATTTTATTATCTACATACCACGGGAGCCAAACCGCAGGCGGAAGCTAGTAAAGTATGAATGCAAATATTATATGAGTTTGTGTTTTGAGCATTTACGTCTAAATTACTGAATGAACCTGAATGAAATTTGACATAGGGATAGTTTAGGAGCTGGTCCGGAGAAATACGTCGATTACTTTTCATCGTCCTACAATTTAGTTTTAAACAAGATATCTGTATTTTCATGGAGTCCAAGAATATGCCTTATTTTATTTAAAAGATTCTAAAATTTAATATAATCTGTTGCGCTATTTAGTTCGATTGTCACCTTAATAACATAAAAATAATGTCTAAAATTGTTTAACGATCACCTCATTTAACATCAAATATCATCATCATCATCATCTCAGCCCATTGCAGTCCACTGCTGGACATAGGCCTCTCCCAAACCGCGCCATAACACTCGACCCTCCGCCTTCCGCATCAAATATGTAGTTCCTTAATACCACAAAAATAAGGTCCAAATTTATTCAACCGCCCTAGCTATTTATCATCTGTTATTTAATACCTTATTAACCTGAGAATATAATCTATATTTTTTGAATAACCGCTTCAGTTATCCTATCTTATTTAGTACTTTAAGGCGTTAAGAATAAAGTCCAAAATACGTTAAATCCACCATATAGGTACGTCATAGGTTTTGGCTGCGTAATATTTGCATCACTCAGTGGGAGTGCTGCTGGCTCGCCTCCAAGTGTTATAGCGTGATAATACGTATATTAACGTTGTTTATTAAAATAAACTGGAATATTTATTTTTAAATGTTTATATTTAGTTGTGATGCTGTTTATAAAGAGTTTTATAAGCTTTTATTATCTTGCAATTTGTGCCATTGAATTGTCGTTTTAACATAACATAGCATCACGCCTTTTACCACGAAGGGTTAGGCAGAGGTATTTCATACCCACATTTCGTCAGCTATGTTTGGTCCCATGAAATAGGGGGCGTGCCTATTGTCATCAACCGGGAACATTTGTTTACCAAACTCCAGGAAAATCTCAGTACTGGAATTTCATGATAGAAAAACATAATATCATTTTCACCCACCCGGGGATCGAACCCCGGGATCTCTTGCACAGCAGTCGTATACACTTCCCGCTGCGCCACTGCGAAGTCTTTTTTTTATACTTACTACTGGAATCAGACACAATAGATTCCGTAGTTTTAAATAGCTATGTTTTTTCCCCTCTGGACACGTGGTTCGATCGCATAGTTCGATCAGGCGGACTACATGAACTTTTTTTTCCTGTTGGTTCGATTTTATTATGTTATTTTCGATCATCAAAACTCGATGTTCACACGGGTCATCGCTGTTACTCCTGGTTGCTCCACTGAGTCCATTCCCGCATGTGTACCTAGAAAAAAATCTACTAACAGTTTCCGATTTAGCTGAAATTTGCATGTATATATAGGACAACAGTATGGGTATCTAAAAAAAAACGAGGGAATAGGTTTTTTAAGGGTCGGCAACGTGCTCCTGATGCCTTCGTGTTGTAGGCGTCCATAGCCTGGTAGCCAGTTACTATCAGAGAAGCCGTACATCTGTGAAGACCTAGAAGAACGTACCATGACCAAATAAGTGACGTTCTAAAGTAGGGACAGATCAGGAGTACCCTCAACCGGCGAGAATGTACGAAAAGACTGATGAATGTTGAAGAAGCCAAAGATGTATGTCAGAATCGTAGCAAGTGGAAGGAAATGGTCTCTGCCTACCCCTCTGGTGGGAAAGAGGCGTGATCTTATGTATGTTTGTATGTGGTATAAAAAAAAGGTTCTCAATCTTCACACAAATACAAACAAGCTACCTCCAATAACGTGTATCAGATATGGTCAATTGTAATGGCCCCTTCGGGTCATATTTAGACTCCCATTAGGGACGATTAGTCGTCCATTGGCCGTGTCATTGAATCCAATACATTTATATCATGTACTTACTATGGACATTCTTTGAACAAAAATATTTTTAAATTTTCTTTTTTTTTTTCTTTTTTTTCTTTTTTTAAAAAGACAACGCCCGCACTAGGGAACTAACCCTGTGTCGCGGGGAGCTTTACAAACATGAAACTAACGGACACAAAGTACACCCAGACTAGAAACAAATATCTATGAATCACACAAATATTTGTCTCGTGTGGGAATCGAGCCCACGTCACCCAGCACGGCGATGTAGTGGCGAGGCGACCACCTTAACCACTGCGCCACGGTGACAGTCAAAAATATATATAATATATGTATAATAATTCTAATGAACAACGTCATCATAGTTTAAGTGGCTTCCCGACTAATAAGATAGCATATTAAATAATAATAATATAATAATGGATTGGCCTGTTGGTCTAGTGGTTAGTGACCCTGACTGCTAAGCCGGAGGTCGTGGGTTCGATCCCCACCCAGGACAAATCTTTGTGTGATGAGCATAAAGGTTTGTTCTGTGTCTGGGTGTAATTTATCTATAATATGTATGTATTTACAAAAAAAAATGTATTTAAGTAGTATATCAGTTGTTTAGTACCCATAACACAAGCAAATATAATTACTTACTTTGGGACTAGATGGCGCTGTGTGAATGTGGTAGAATATTATATTATATTATTATAATTGAAAATTGAATCACAGCAAGTTATTCAAATCTACGAAGATAATAACCCTAGGTGAATAAATTCTACTAATCAGTATTTATAAAGGGCCGGCAACACGCATTCCTGGTGCAGCAAGCGTCTATAGGCTACGGTAATTATTTACCATCACGCAGGCCGTGAGCTTTTTTGATATTTTCGTGGTAAAACAAATAAGGTAGCATTTTTTTTTTCGATGAATCAAACCCTTAATGAACTCTTAAGAAAATAAGGGGGTCGAAACTAACTATTTAAATTAGCTTAGTTTTTTTAATCATTATATAAACTAGCCTAACTTTTTTTTATACTTGGGGAAATGCCTGACGCATACCCCTCGGTCTTGGGTAAAGAACCGAGGGGTTATGTGGGGCTCGCACCCACTAAAACCCCAAGGTGTTCCTTTCGTCGCGCTCTGCTGTGGTCACGGGAGCGCAGGAACATTCGTCCGCGACCACAGCGACGATGGCCCGCCACGGGCCCCCTCTCTGCCGGAGCTTAGCTCCGGCGGTGACGTCCGAGAACACGCACACGCCACCAGAAGACGCTCGCTAACCTAACCTAACACAACCAGTTTTGGAAACTCGTTTAGTACCGACCTCTTTACTGTTTTAAGAGTTTTAGCCAGCTAAAATTACTTTTGACTGGTTATGAGTTTTGACTGTAACATTGATACTGCCAATCGGAATGCCATTTGGCCACCACCGCTTTTAATTTACTTCTGACTTCAAAATAAGGACGCACCCTCCACTCAGTCACCTTGCCAATGTTGCTTACCATCAAGTGGAACGTATCACCACTTGTCGCTTCTCATCATAATCATCGTCATTTCAACCCATAAACGTCCCACTGCTGGGCACGGGTCTCTTGCAAATATTGTGAAGGGAATTTAGCCTACGATACCACGCTGGCCAGACGGGTTGGTATGGTATAGGGTTTGTTTCGAATATTCCTTTTCACGCAGTGCTCTTGTTTGCTTAGCCGTCACCTCTAATATCATAAAAATATTGATGACCTAACATAACCTAAAAATGACTTATCTACTTAATATAATCCCACAACAATCTTAGGTGACTCTTAATTGTAACCACTTAAAGACTCTTTCGTATACATAAAATGTTTTTGAACGGTAAATATAAGTTTGTGCACACTTGGAAAGGTGACAGGGTGTTGTCATTGGGTGAAAATATGTTGTAAACAATGTCGTTCGTTTACTGGAACTAATAGATTGATTACTTGTATATACTATATATACTAGCGTTTGCACGCGGCTTCGTCCGAGTGTTATGTGAGTAAAAAGTAGCCTTATACCCTTTGCCAGCTCTTGTCAATATTTCAGTACTTTGGTGAAAATATTACGATAGATTTACTTTTGCATTTAAATGTAACTGGATTCTACAGGCGCACTCTCGTGCTATGGTTTTACTGGCCTGTTGGTCTAGTGGTTGGTGACCCTGACTGCTAAACTGGAGGTCGTGGGTTCGATCCCCACCTAGGACAAATCTTTGTGTGATGAGCATGAAGGTTTGATCTGTGTCTGGGTGTAATTTATCTATAATATGTATGTATTTACAAAAAAAAAAGTATTTAAGTAGTATATCAGTTGTTTAGTACTCATAACACAAGCAAATATAATTGCTTACTTTGGGGCTAGATGGCGCCGCGGCGATTAACCACTAGACCAACTGGCCAGTCATTTATGATGTAAATATTTTATTAAATTATTAAAAATTACTTAAATTCTTATTTATTGACATAATTGACATTTAAAAATTATTAAATAAAACTTATTAAGTCCACATTTTGCTTTAATAAATTTTTATTTCCATATTTTTATTTTTATTTGAGAATTTCATTTAATCTTTGCTTAGGTACATGATCATGAGTCACAGCAATGGGTGTGTGGGAGGGATTGTTCCTAATGTCATACAAATAACCGCTGCGCCATCAAGGCAAACTCGCTGTAATTTCTATCTATATCCATGAATATTATTCAAAATGACTTCATAACATTGAAATAAGTGTACCTACCTTGCCAATACTGGGAAACTAATAAAAAACGTCACAACCGCATATCAAGTTCAAACAAAAATGTGTTTTAAACACCGAGTGTTAAGTGCGTTTTTAGTATGAATTGTTTTATGCATTTGTGTTCTTTTATGTTCTGTTAGTTAGAATATAACACAGACTTGGGCTTTTAGTATTCGATGTACTATGGACAAGTGCAGATCGTTGAGGGAAAAAAATAGTTCGACTGTGTTTGTGTGATTTTCGACCGTATGGTGTTGTGATAAGTTTTTTTTTGCGTATTGAAATTTTTATCGATTTTCTCTCATAACCCCTTTTGACACAGTGAATTGAAATCACGTTGATTTCATAGCCACGTGCTGTAACACTGTTATCAACATATCAAGTCGTTCGTTTGCTTAGAATGCGGAACCAATGTGGGTACTATGGAAAATCCCTCCTCCCCATCTTCCACCCGATTTCTATATTTTTCCTTCCTATTTTCATTTTCCTCTCTATTGAGATGCACTCGCCGATTTAGTATTATTTTATTTTGCGTTTGTATTATTGTGGTTAGAAACATTCTGCTTGGATTATATTTCATAAATATACTTATATTTTTTATAAATACTAATCAAGCATTCTATTTATTTCTCTTTTCTATTTTTTACGGATCTCTAATGAAAGTATAGGCTACTTTGATTTTGGATTGGATCAGTCAGTAGTTTCGGAGATTACCTCAAACAAACAGGCAGACAAAAAAATACTCTTGCATTTTTTGGGGTCTAGGCTACTTTAAAAAAATCTTACGGACTATTACTCATATTTCAATTTTAATATCTCAAATTTTAAATTTAATATCAATTACAGCGTTTTTTAAAGAGAACAAAGAATTAGAAATTTTTAAGAGAAGAATATAGTGAAATTCGTGTTGTGGCTTGCTATAGACTGGCACGGCTTTTTGTGCAGTAATGACGTCACAAGGAGGGCGTTACCGTCCTTCAAATGCTATCATAATAATAGAACTGCATTTAGTTCAAAGTAATTCGTGTCAGATTATATTCGACCTCAATGCTTTGTCACAATAATGAAAATTTAAATTTACAAAGTCACAGCTGTCAAAAATCTGCTTAAGCTAGTGGCGCCCCTAGCGGTGGAAAATCACAACACTTGCGGTCGTCAAACTTTCGTTATTGTTTTCTTCAAAGACTATTTATCATAAGTGTTATATAAATTGTGTGCAATGTGTTATGTGCTAATATTACAATGGACACAATTAAAGTGATGGGCGAATTTGTTAAGGAACGGTCGCCATTTTCGGTAAGTTTATGTGTGCTAGGGTTATCAAAGTTTTTGTGTATAGTCATCATCAGCAATCCATTAATGTCCCAATGGCTCTCGTAGCATTGTGGTACTGAGGTGGTCGTTACGATCATCGAGGTTAAGCAACACTTGCAAGGTCAGTCCATGATGGGTGACCGTTTGTGGCAATTACATTCTCCAGCGTCTCCGTTCTTCGGAAGGCACGTGAAGCCGTTGGTTCCGGTTATCACTTAATGTGGTAGTCGTCGTAAGTTCAACACCAGGGTCTGCCTGAAGCCCACACGACGAAGAAGAAGAATGTCCCACTGCTGGGCTCGGGTCTTCTCTCCTCTATCTAGAGAGCTTATAGGGTTCAGGCCATAATTCACACACGCTGGCCTAATGCGGGTTGGTGGATTCTAGGGTATGTGGGTTTCCTCACGATGTTTTCCTTCACCGTTAGCAGATGGTAAGTCACTTGACTAGTGCATTCCACAAAGTGACATCCACATTGGTACTGCCGCCGGCGCCGGTTGGAATCGAACTTCGACCGCGTATTTAGCACGCCGGTCACTTATCCATTCAGCCACCATCGCTTGTATGTTTTACAATAAACGGATTAAATACGAGATTAGCATTTTGAGTAGGGTTGTAATGGATTTGAAATTTCGGATCTGGATGCGGATATGCGGATGACAAATATATGAAAAATATTATACCGGTTTCGACTACGTTTCGGTTAGGCAGCTGCGCAATTTCTAGAGTTTTCTTGAGAGAGTTAATCGTAGTGGGTTCCTATTCTCTTCTACGTCGGCTTCTTTAAAGGGTATTTAGCCCACTGCTGGGCGTTGGCGTAATTTACAGCTGTTCTTATTCCATTATGCTATCGAGTTTACGCTCATCACAGCCAAACCTCCTTTCTCAAACCGGGACCGTCTATGGCGGAGCTAATATTCGTATGGATAAAAATATAAAGTTTGAGAACAAGCGCACGTACCTACTTAAAATTCATCTCGCGTCGATGACACACTGGCGACTGATGACGTCACGGTATGCAATTCGACGAACTCCACCGACCTTGGGCTACGGCTCTCTCAAATGAAAACATCGCCGTAATTTCTTGTGTCATCCGTGAAAATTAATTATTTATTAATTGTTGGTTTTATAAAACACTAGAAGTAGCGCGCGGCTTCGCTCCCGTCCTCCTTCGTCGGGTCTCTTTTTTTAATTATAGCTGTTACAATTTCAATTGGCAACAGTTTGAAAAACACACCAGAGATTACTCGATAAAATTGTACAGATACATGACTTGTGTTTATACGATATATTTATTTACTTTACGCTAGTACCTACGGGTAAATAATAGTAATTGTATTAGAGTATTATATTTAGGTCGCCATTGTGTTATTGTTTACCTGTAAGGGCGGGAGGTCTTTCTATAGTTCGCAATCAACCATGGTTAATCAGTCAAGACAGTTAAGTGTTGGTGCAATGCGGATCGTGTTCCGTGACTGTTGGTTCAAGGTGTTTATTATTTGTTTATTTATATTTAACTAATATATAGCATGGATGTTATGGATGTGAAATTGCGGATCTGGATGCGGATGTGGATGCGGATATAATGAAAAATATTATACCGGTTTCTTTACTAATATTATAAAGAGGTAAATTTTGTGAGTTTGTGAAGATTTTAAATTTTTTTAACTTTTAGAATGCCACATTATTTGTGACACCCACCTTTTTTTGAAGGTAAAATAGTATTTTTTCATAACATTGCAAAAAATATAGTACTTTTAGGAAATTCACGAAAAAAAAATCGGATCTTTAAGTTTGGCAAACATATCGAAAAAAGTCATATAGCACACAGGCTAGGCATAGGCTTTTTACCCGACTGCAAAAAAAGAGGGTAATGTTTTTCACGCTTATGTATGTATGTATGTATGTATGTGGGCATGTCTGTTCCATTGTGACCTTCTGTAGCCTAAACTGTTTGACTGATTTTAAAGTATGAGGTGTCATTATATTTGTATTTTTCCCCGAGTGTCATAGGTTATGTGACGTCAACAAAAAACCAATATGGCGGACGTAAACTGTCAAAACAGACGTTTTTTTTAGTGCTATCGCAATATGGGTATCAGATGAAAGGTAATTAATAGCCTGATTCAGTTATATATGCACTAACTATTGCTCACGGCTCCATTTGTCCCTTGTAACCTAAATAGATTGACCGATTTTTAAGTGCAAGGTGTTGTTATATTCGTATTAATCCCCGAATCTCTATAATTATAATACAGTAAAAAATGTTTGGTAAACAAATGTTCCCGGTTTATGACAATAGGTCGCCCCCTATTTCATGAGACCAAACATAGCTGGCGAAATGTGGGTGTGAAACACCTCTGCCTCTCCCTTCGGGGAAAAAGGCGTGATGCTATGTTATCTCTATAATTATCTATAAGACTGGCCTGTTGGTCTAGTGGTTAGTGACCCTGACTGCTAAACCGGAGATCGTGGGTTCGATCCCCACCCAGGACAAATCTTTGTGTGATGAGCGTAAAGGTTTGTTCTGTGTCTGGGTGTAATTTGTCTATAATATGTATGTATTTACAAAAAAAAATGTATTTAAGTAGTATATCAGTTGTTTAGTACCCATAACACAAGCAAATATAATTGCTTAATTGGGACTAGACAGCGCTGTGTGAATGTGGTAGAATATTATTATTATTATTATTATATCTATAGGTACTAATATTATAAAGCTGAATAGTGTATTTGTTTTTTTTTGTAGGCTTTATAATATCATGCTACTTCGTGCGGAGTTCCGGTCCCATCGTTCTTTATTTAGTCACTGATCAGTTATGTGAAACAGTTAAACGAATTCGATAAAACATTTATAAGAAAATCGCTAGAAAATGTGCTTTCAAATAAAATAAACAAAAAAGTTAATTAAATCGACTGCCTAAAAAGTACTAAAAATATGGAAATAAGCCACATTCATAATTAAATACCTAATAGCACTATCAAAATTCACAAAGTTACACTTCTCATCAAAAAAATGGAAACACTATTAATTTTTTGTCACTATTGATTGGTATGTCTGTTATGGAATAGCCAGCAAGGAGCCCCGACATTAATCCCATTGAACACCTATGGGATGAATTAAAAAAGAAGTGACTATGAAGTGTGTGTGTAAATATTAGATTTACAAATATTAGATTTAAGCGTAGATTTATTATTTGTACCTTGGAGTTAAGTATCGTATTGTCGCATGTTTCCAGGTTTCCTGTAAGGACAGTATGTATTAAGATTAAATAAATAAAATATGTATATCTAATTTTCATATAGATATTATATTAACCTCAACCTAATACCCCCTTTTTTTTTCAAAGTCAAAGTCAAAGTCAAAGTCAAATCATTTATTTGCCTGAATATGGGTTACATACTTTTGCATGTTTTCATGATCATAGTTAGCATTATTGCGTATATCCATTTAACCATATCTTACCTAAACAGGTGTGCAAATATTATTGTATGTAAAATTAATTGTAAGTACATAATTATTAATTAGTTGTAATAAATGTCACAAATGGGAATAAATTAGAGTATAAAAGCAAAACCTTAAACCATAATATTATATAAATTTAAATGTCGATAAAATAGATAATCAGTTTAAATGTCAGTAATCCATAACCGTTTAGATGTCAATAATACAGGTAATCAATAAATACAGAAAATTAAATGTCAAATGCTTTTAAAAACAAAAAAAAACGTGTTAATGTGTAAAAATAATAATTTTAAATTATTTTCTTCTACTTGCACCTACCATGCTCTTCTCTGCATCACCCTAAGGTTGGCTGGTAGACAATGCCTTTGGCATTAAGCCCTCCTTTGTTCTTTATTGTACATAAAGTTTAAATAAATAAAAATAAATATATACCTTAGAACAATAATACCTAAGACTATGTGTGATCTATTATCCCACAATAGGCAAGCATCCAGATTAGATAATGGTCCTATTCAAAGGCTAAAATACCTATTTTATATTTGCCTCAAAAGCAAAACTCTAAACAAGTAAATAATTTAAAAAAATAATAACCTGACTTCAAAAAATCAACAGATAAGCAGCGCACTCAAAAGATCTAAAAAACACAACATGTATATATTTGTAATCTCCATTTGATTCTCTTTATTTTGATACCCTACTCGATACGTTTGGTTAAAAAAACAATTTAACTACTTAACTTGGCGCCAAAAGTCCGCTGTTTTGTTTTTTATTTTTTAATATCTATCTAAGGACTCTTGGACTTTTGAGACGAATCTAACGAGACCTTAACTGTCGAATTCCATCTAGCCGTTTGGAAGAAACGTGGGAATAAAGAAATTTACGAACATACAAGATACGCGCGAAAAACAATACCGTCCTGTCAGTCGGGTAAAAAGACGCTCCAAGAAGAAACATACTCTGCGAACAGGCACCTAGAGTCGAAATTCCCGCGTATACTGCGTGATTACGTTCATCGTTTCCCTGATACAACCTGTTAAATTTTTTATGTATCTTTAATTTTATTTCTCTGTTGCCCACAGCTGGACACATGGTTCGGGCGTCCGAAGAAAGGCGGGGGTGCAATCGAGCGGGGGTACGACACCGTCCCCCGCACGGAGCCCCGCGCTGAAGATGACGAACCATCAGCCACGGCGGAGTATACCAGTAAGATCGACGCCTTGGATGATGCACAGCTGCACAGGCGGTTTGAAGAGATGTTGGTTAGTATAACATTCATTATCATCATCAGCTGCCTCGGTGGCGCAGCGGGAAGTGTATACGACTGCTGTGCAAGAGGTACCGAGTTCGATTCCCGGGTCGGGTGAAAATGGTTTTGGGTTTTTCTATCATGAAATTCCAGTATTAAAATTTTCCCGGAGTTTGGTAAACAAATGTTCCCGGTTGATAACAATAGCCAATCGCCCCCTATTTCATGGGACCAAACATAGCTGGCGAAGTGTGGGTGTGAAACCACCTCTGCCTACCCCTTCGGGGAAAAAGGCGTGTATGCGTAATGTGGTAAAATAATATAAAATATTTTCTGTGTATTACTGGACTGAGGAATCTTCTTGTATAGACGTGTGTTGTTATTCGGACTATTGAACTCTTTACTGTCGATGCGTGCGTGTTGAACTTGAACTTGCATCAAAAACATGGAAAAATGTTTGGAAACTGATCGAGTAGGAAGTTGGCTGAATGTATATGTTACCGGAAATGTATGAAATCTAGGACTTGTATACAAATCCTAGGAAATGTATAAAATATTGTTTCAAAAACTATTTAATACATAGATATCCTGGGAAATGTGTACATTTCCTAGAAATTGTATATAATTCCAATATCGTTTTAGGAAATGTATAAAAATAATGCTTTCTGTAATAAAACACGTTGTTAAAATAGAATAATAATTTTATTAAAGCACTCGATGAGACAATCATGTAACAATCATACCGTAAAATATAATATCTTCAAAATAACCTTAGCCAGTGAGAGTCGGATTGCTCTGAATCGGGGGTGGTAAGTTTAGCTATCGCGCATAGGTCGCCGGAGCCCTGCTTGGCGCGGCTCCTACTTCTGGGTGGCTTGAAAAAAAGTCTGTGTCGTGGGTCTGAGTCGGATTGGTCTGAATCGGGGGGTGTTAAGTTTAATATCCTCTCCTCGCCCCGCTATCCCCGCGTACCCATTGATATCTTAAATGTTTAACATTTCCGATTGCTATTTAGGAAATGTATATATGGCCTAGGAAATGTGTCTAATATAATTTATTTCACACATTTCCATGTGATTTTAGGAATTACATTTCCTAGGAATTGTATACAATGACGGATTACATACATTTCCGTTAACATATACAAAGACTATTTGATATTTACCCGTATACCGTATCGCGTCGCGTCATTTCGCATTGTCGCATTTGTCATTCATCTAGGACAACGAGTTAGCTGGCTATCCTGGGTCACATATAATACGTGGGCTAACCCAGCCATCAAGCAGGCACATTTCCTGACTGTTACTGAAAATTTTAAATTAAATCAAGACTGGAAATCTTTTGTTTCGTATTTTTTATTTACGTAATTGAACTGATGAAGGCTGCATTTATAAAACATTTTCTGATGAAAATCCCTTTTAAATTTCAGTCGGACATGAATCTCAACGAAGAAAAGAAGGAGCCGTTAAGAAAGTATCCACGAGATCAGAAGAAGAAGATGTTAGTCGCGTACAAGTTTGTTAATACACAGGTTAGTGAAAATATTTTTGTGCGTTCCACATTTTGATGGTACGGCATAGATAAGAATTGCCGATTTTTTTTGTACGTGTGGAGATATTTTCCACAGTGCAGGGATGGCAACGCAAGCCAGCACGCGTGGTTCTCCCACGGAAAGGGGAAGGTGGTATGAGCTCGAATAGTTCTTCAGAGCACTCGCCATGGTAAAAGCGGTAAAAGACACTCAGACCAATGTCTCTGCGTAGCTGTAGGGGTTCAAGGGCCTTTGTAACCATATAAAATATAAAAAAAAATAACAGTTTTGCCAACCTAGCAAAAAAAAAATGAATTTGGATTTGAAATTAGTGGTCAATTCCCAGTACTTTATTGACAGAATGTAATTTATTATTGACTAATAAAATAAACCAATTTACAATTATTAAGGTCTCTTCCCACATGTGCGAACGAGCGATGATCGCGTCGCTTCGATCGCGTCGCGTGCTCACGTTCTATTAAGACAACGCCTAAGACTTTTACAGTTGATAATATACCTCCCCAAGATATATCCAATGGAACCCGTTGAATGCTCATTTTCATTTCAACTATACTTAATTCTTTCCGATTTCCAGGAAGGCCGCTCAAAATTCGAGAAGCCATCCGACTACGTTACCTACCTGAACCAGCCCGAACTGTCTGTCGGTAAAATGCACGGGTGCTTAGAGAACTTGAGGATATCCTTGACCAATAACCCGCTGTCGTGGATCGAAGAGTTCGGCACTAAAGGCATTGAGAGTCTGCTGACTACGCTCAATCAATGTTATACTAAGTAAGAATTTTTATTATAGTATTAGTTAATACAGTATCATTCATCAGCAACCCATTAATGTCCCACTGCTGGGCTCGGGTCTCCTCTCCTCTATCTAGAGAGCTGAGAGGGTTTTTTAGGCCATAATCCACACACGCTGGCCTAATGCGGGTTGGTGGATCAGACATACACTTAGAATTTCTTCTAGGGTATGTGAGTATAAAAATAAAAAATATATATCACTACCCCATCTCAGCCCGTGGGTGTCGTAATAGGTAATAGGGGGACCAAGGGAGTAAACTTATGCAGAAAAGAAGGAAAAAAAGAGCATTGCAAGAAAAGGAAAATTCGAAAAAACCCTATACCAACCCGTCTGGCCAGCGTGGTATTGTAGGTTAAATTCTCTCCTTCTTTGGAGGAGACCCAAGCCCATGCTGGGCACATATATGGGTTTAAATGATGATGATTAGTTAATAGGCCTCACTCCATTAACGCCACCGCGAGTGGTCCTGTGCCGCCTGTAACCAGTTCAGCAGTGGATGTCTTTGGGTTGATATGATGATGATGATGATTAATTAATAGCTTTCTTTATTCAACGATGGTGAAGATGATGGGCGAATGTATAAGTGATTGGTGTGCTAAAATTACGGTCCGAGTTCGATTCCAACCGGCATGGCGGCAGTACCAATGTGAATTTTACTTTGTGGAATTTATATTTACTAGTCAACTCAATGCTCAATCGTTTATTGCTTCCACAATGTATAACAGATGGTAAATAATGTTATAGTTATGTAACAGTCATGGACCCTGTCGGGCACAGCATAGTAGTATAGTAGAAGACAGGAAGATTACTTCTATTCGTTAATAAAAAATTGTAATAAAAAGTTTTTCAATTAATCCTATTTGTAAGAATTATTAAGTATGCTGATCTGCTAACTCCCTAGAAGTTATGCCAAAGGTATTATTAATCCACCCCGCATTGGGCTAGTGTGTGTGGATTATGGCCTAAACCCTCTCAGCTCTCTAGATAGAGGAGATCCGTGCCCAGCAGTGGGATATGAATGAGTTGGTGTTATATTATTATTATTTAAATAAAGTTTTATGTTCACGCTGCTAGTGGAAGCGGTTTTTATCGGTAAGTTACAAGTCTAGGTGTATTTCGCGTCTGTTAATTGTTTGTTTGCAAGTCCCCCGCGACGCAAGACTTGGTACCTAATTAAAAAATGCATTTTTATGTATGAGATTGAGTGTATGAGATTGTTGTATGAGATTTAAAATAAGTCAAATTTTGTATAAAGTTATACTTAGTGTATACCTATCGAATTATTTACCTGTCATTATTATGAACATACCCAAGATCCATTGTCAAAGGCGACGACAATAATTAAGATTATCTTTTGTTTAGATATAATGTTATCATGTAAGTGACAATTTTGTCTTAATGATAATAAAACCTATAACCAATTACGGACTATTTTTTTTAATAAAAAATTCTAGTCTTGGAATATTAGGCCACATTTAACAGCACAAAATGGCAGCTTCCTAAGTCTCTATCTCTTTCTATCACATAGAACTGTCATTTAATAAAGCCAGAACGAAAGTGACCGCACGCGGCGGAATTGCGTACCTAATAGGGAAATGCGGTTCGGTACGGCTAAGTGTGGTGCAAACCTTAGGTACTTGTATCTATAAAAATATATTTTAATTTTTTTGGACACCCACTATTTATATTCCTTTTTTTTCTACCTGCCTCGGTGGCGCAGCGGGAAGTGTATACGACTGTTGTGTCAGAGGTCACGGGTTCGATTCCCGGGTCGGGTGAAAATTGTATTGGGCTTTTCTATCATGAAATTCCAGTATTGAGATTTCCCCGGAGTTTGGTAAACAAATATTCCCGGTTGATGACAATAGGCTCGCCCCTATTACATGGGACCAAACAGCTGGCGAAATGTGGGTGTGAAATACCTCTGCCTACCCTTTCGGGGAAATGTTATGTTGTTTTTTTTTCTAGCGACTCCCGCTACGATCGAGTACAATACGAATGTATAAGATGTATCTCTGCTATCCTCAACAACACAGTTGGCATTAGGACGATGTTTGAGTGTAGGGAAGCCCTGCCGGTCCTGGCCCGCAGTCTTGATGCTAGGAAACCGCATTGTGCACTTGAAGCCGCTAAGGTAAGCTTGAATATATTATTTTTTGTCTAGGGGTCATGCATAAATTTTGTTATATAAGAAAAAGTTTTTGCTCTAGGGGTCGTCGATAAATTACGTGTCATACTTTTTTTGCGATAGGTGTCGTCGATAAATTACATGACATATTCTTTCATAGGGGTCGTCGACAAATTACGTGAATTTTTTTTTTGATTCGTTGATAATATAATTTACTTGACTATTTCTTACCGTGGGAGAAAAGGAGGATATATAGGAGTATACTTGTTTGTCCGCAATTTTCTCAAAAACTACTGTACCGATTTTAATGGGGTTTTTATACTTATAATATGGATTATTAACATCGTTCTAATAAATTCCAGGTGTTAGCAGCCATATGTCTGATTCCCAATGGCCACGAGAAAGTTTTGGAAGCCATCACGATGGCTGGAGAGTCGAGTCGAAAGCCTCGACTGCTGCCCATCATTGAGGGTCTGGAGTTGAAGACGCCGGAAAGTTTAAAGGTATTTTGTCATTTTTTTACTACCCGTCGTGACAGAAGAGCAAGCGGATCACCTGATGGTAAGTGGTTACCGCCGTCCATGGCTGTGTTTTTCTAGCACTAATTGCGAAGAAAACACAACGAAGCCACTGCCTACTGAAAAGGAAAATAGAGAGGAAAAGGAAAACGAAGGGGATGGAGGAATTGGGTCTCATCAGACGAAACACAACAGTATAATAAACTGCTGCTTTGCGTTGATATTCTAAATACTATATTTTCAATAATATTATTCTAAATTAAGCTCTATTTTCTGTAAACTAAGGTTCATATTATTATTACAGACAGGCTGCATGCAGTTAATGAACGCGATAATAACAGAGCCCGAGGAATTGGAGTTCAGGATGCATTTGCGAAGCGAATTTATGAGAACTGGACTTCATGATCTTATAGGTAAGGTGGTTTTGTGATTAAATATTTGTAAGGCAGCAAACTGGCGTGCAAATCACGCGGTCCGAGTTCGATCCCGACCGGCAGTACCAATGTGGATTCCACTTTGTGGAATTTATATGTACTAGTCAAGTGACTTACCATCTGCTGACGGTGAAGGAAAACATCGTGAGGAAAGCCACTTACCCTAGAAGAAATTCTATGAGTATATCTGATCCACCAACCCGCACTAGGCCAGCGTGAGTGGATAATGGCCTAAACCCTCTCAGTTCTCTAGTTAGAGGAGAGGAGACCCGAGCCCAGTAGTGGGACTTAATGGGTTGCTGATGATGGCAGCCAAATCGCTCGCATGGTGGGCATTGGGTGAGGCCTATATCCAGCAGTGGACATCATTGGCCTTATATGATGATGATGACAGCAAATATTTGAGTTTTGCTTTTGCTCAATATAAAAACAGGGGTCATCCATATACTATGTGAGCTTAGTCTGGGTAACCCTGTTCAAACTGAGCTGTCCGCCTGGGGAAGTACCTCCAACATATAGAAGACCGTTGCCATAATAATCAGTAATAAAATAACCAAGATGTTTTGTTCTTGCTGGATGAGATTCCTCAGATGCATGCTTGGATTAATACCTATGTTTAGTTTTTAATTTGACTGGTCTGTTGATCTAACAGTTAGTGACCCTGACTGCTAAGCCGGAGGTCGTGGGTTCGATCCCCACCCAGGACAAATCTTTGTGTGATGAGCATGATTGTTTGTTCTGTGTCTGGGTGTAATTTATCTATAATATGTATGTATTTACAAAAAAAAGTAGTATATCAGTTGTTTAGTACCCATAGCACAAGCAAATATAATTGCTTAATTTGGGACTAGATGGCGCTGTGTGAATGTGGTGAAATATTAATATTATTAATGATATAATTATAATGTAATGTTAATAGATGAACTCCGAGCGGGGGCGGAGGGTGCGCGACAGATACAGATGACAGTGTTCGACACACACGCCGCCGCCGACCAGGACGAGTTCTTAGCTAAATTCGATGACGTCAGGTATGTCCATATATGGTTAAATAAATAAATAAAAATAAAATACAATACATAAGTTCCAATAGCTGTCTCAGTCAATGGACTGATTGCCAAGATCCTGCATCGACACCTGAAGAAGCTCGCGTTAGGTGGATGGGTCGTGGGCTAGATGCAGAAGGCAGTACTCTCTATGGAGCCCTAACCATCGGTAGCTTGGTCCCTGTACCTGATACCGGTGGGTCTCCAAATTTTTAAATGTATTTTATATATTATATATATTTCAAAATCGTTAGAGCCGTTTTCGAGACACTTTTTATATGTAATATTTTAATTCGTTACTAAATATATTTCTATTCCAGAGTGGACTTTCACGACGTGAACGAATGCTTCGAACTGGTTAAGAACCTTGTAATGGACACACCCGCTGAACCATACCTGCTGTCTATACTACAGCATTTACTGTTTATAAGGGACGACGAGTTAATACGGTAAATATTCATTCATTCATCTGTCGCGCGGGGCTTTCCTCCCGTCGTTCTTTATTTGGCTACTGCTCAGCTCCTATTGGCCGTAGATTGTTGTTATATAGCCGATAACCTTCATCGATAAATGGGCTATCCAACACTAAAATAATTTTTCAAATTGGACTAGTAGTTTCTGAGATCGCGCTCAAACAAACAAACTCGTCAGCTTTATAATATTAGTATAGATTTATAGCTCGCCATCGAAAATGCGATGGTGGCCGAATGGATAACTGACTGGCATGCAAATCATGCGGTCCGAGTTCTACTCCGACCGGCAGTACCAATGTGAATTCCACTTTGTGCAATTTATATGTACTAGTCAAGTGACTTACCATCTGCTAACGGTGAAGGAAAACATCGTGAGGAAACCCACATACCCTAGAAGTAATTATAAGTGTGTGTCTGATCCACCAACTAAGGTAGTGTGTGTGGATTATGTACTGAATCTTCTCAGCTCTCTAGATAGAGAAGAGGAGACACGAGCCCAGCAGTGGGACATTGATGGGTTCACCGACTAAAATCCCTTAATATTTTCTCATATTTCAGACCGGCATACTACAAATTAATAGAGGAATGTATAACTCAGATAGTGCTGCACAAAAATGGATACGATCCGGACTTTCGGCTCACTCAACGTTTCAATATTGATGTACAACCACTTATAGATGGACTCATAGGTATGTATGTAATGTAGTAGCAGCTCACACAAGACACCTATTCTTAAAATTTTCATCAATATTCATCTAGTAGTTTTTGATTTTGATCACGCCTCTTTCCCAACAGAGGGGTAGGCAGAAACCATTTCCTTCCACTTGCTACGATTCTGACATACATCTTTGGCTTCTTCAACATTCATCAGTCTTTTCATGCATTCTCGCCGGTTGAGGGTACTCCTGATCTGTCCCTTCTTTAGAACGTCACCTATTTGGTCATGGTACGTTCTTCTAGGTTTTCCCCTTCCAACGTTTCCTTTCACATTCGCCTGATATATTTGTTTTGTCACTCTTCATTCATTCATTCTCTCGACATGTCCAAACCAGCTTAACATTCCTCTATTTGTGTCACAAATTTGCAACTCAGAATAGCCAATAGACGACCTTCCCCGCTTTATCGACAGGCCGTCATCGTCCGAACAACTGATAGTCTGTGGGGTCCTTAAGTCTATACACCTAAAGACGATTATTCAATGAAAAAATTGTGTTAATGACAGATTACTGCTAATTGACGTCTCTGACTGCTGAAGATAGTCACCAAAATAGGCTCCAGTTAACATACACCAATCCTTACTTTCACATTGGTAGATTAGCAACGAACTACATTAATATCTTCTTCTCTTACAGAAAAATCACGCGCAGAAGAAGAGAAGAAAATAGAAGAGTTAAGAAGTAAGTTAGAAGACGCGATCGCCGCTCGACAGGAGGCTGAAGCGCGCGCCGCACACTTAGAGGAAAGGCTCAAGGGTGCTGCGCATGCCCCGCCCGCCGGGGTCACGCACGGGAATATAGCCGCTATCGCCAAGGTAACACGGGTTATATTTGTGTGGACAATATTAGGAACTAGGGATATTGTTTAAGAAAGTTTTGTTTATAATATATAGCAGTTATCGCTAAGGTAATAGGGGTTGTATTTGTATGTAAGAATATGAGGTGCTTTGCATACATCGTCTGTGACAGTAGTGTATGGGAATTTAGTCGTTATTTCTAAGGAATTTGAAGCTCAATTTGTAAGCATATTAATATGGGCGCAAGGCATGCATATTCACCATGTCATGTATGGGAAAATAGACCGTTATAGCTATGTAATAAAGACTAAATTTGAAGACATACCTATAGGAGTTTAGGGCGTTCATATTCCGTGAATGAATTTAGCTATTGTAGCTAAATTTATTAAGGATCAATTTTGTTATCATTACACTTGTTATTCACAGGCGATAGGCAGCCCCGGCGGTCCACCACCACCCCCACCACCACCAATGCCTGGAGGTAAGTTTACACATATAGTATGTATATATCTCAATGAAAGTTGATACTCAATATTTTTATTTTTTTAGTTATTAATAAATTTATTAGTATTTAAAGTTAGACTAACTTAAATTACTATTAAAACTAAAAAACATAATATTTACAACCTAACTCGATATCTAAGAATTACTTTGCTTCCATTTTATTTAAATGCTAAATAATTATATATATGAAAATCGCCTGTAAATTAACTACTCTTAGATACAAATTCCTTTGCGCTTGACATGTATATAAGCCTTTCTTTTTTGGTGAGACTGAATGAAGTCTAAGATAAAAACATGCTTATGACAGCTGTATTATTTTGTAGTTCTTGTTGTCCGATTGTTTTTACAATACAAATATCAACTTTGCGTACGTTAAAATAAAGTTTAAAATACTTAATATAATTTAGTTCTTTTATATAAAAACCGAATCAATAAGTGACCGACTGTTCGGTCCCGACCGGCAGTACCAATGTGGATTTCACTTTGTGGAATTAAATGTATCTATTTATTATATAATAATATTCTACCACATTCACACAGCGCCATCTAGCCCCAAATTAAGCAATTATATTTGCTTGTGTTATGGGTACTAAACAACTGATATTCTACTTAAATACATTTTTCTTTTCGTAAATACATACATATTACACCCAGACACAGAACAAATCTCTATGCTCATCACACAAAGATTTGTCCTGGGTGGGGATCGAGCCCACGACCTCCGGCTTAGCAGTCAGGGTCACTAACCTCGATGATCATAACGAACCAAAATGCTACGAGCGCCTCTATTCTTAACTCTATTGCCATCTCTTTCTCATCGCATGATAATCTATATTATCTATCTCTTTCTGGTATAGGGGCAGGGCCGCCGCCTCCGCCGCCGCCTCCTCCAATATCTGGTCCAGGTTTGTATTCTTATATCTAACATTTCTTTCATCTTAATATCAGCTATTTAAAGATTTCCAATAGGACCGAATTATACCGGCTTGCATCCAGAGAAATCCTGCTGTTCGGATCAGATCATCTGTCCAACTTGTAAGTGGACGTCCATCCAACATTTCTTTGCGGGAAATCGTGGAGCATCCCGTATATATGTCGCAGTGAACTGGTTAAATCAGCCATTCAATTAACTGCCTAGCCGTTATACTAAACGGTGGCGTTCAACTAACGGCCTAAATTAAATTCCGGTGACCATCCTGATTTCAACAGGGAGGGCATTCCAAATATGGATAGATTGGATAGGAAAAGTCGGGCTCGTCATATCAGGCGCTCGATCTACACTAAATTACTATGCGATTTAAATAATTATGGGATCACACTTGACAGTATTTGCCGCAAACTTCAGTGGAATGTGCACATTTTTGTACAGCTAGCAGAAATAAAATGGGCAAAAAAATTATCTCGTTTCGTTAAGTTATTTTGTTACAAGTGTTCATTCAATTTTTATTGTTTTTTTTTATGTTATAGTTTTATTGTTGTTGTTATTACTTACTACCACTACTTATTTAAAAAACCGAAAAAGTATGTATGTGCTTGTAATGTGTTTCGTTCTTTGTACACTCTACTTGTAAGTTATGAAGTTGTCTTCAAATGGAAAACAAAATGGCGTCTTGATTTGACAGTCCCATTCTTATTTTAATCGCATAGTACACACGTCGATAGCAGACTAGGACTAATATCGACCAATCACAGGCCGGCAATATGGCGCTATTGACTTAGTAATCCAATCACAGCTGTCGAATGAGACCATCAGCTTACCATTGTGTTACGATCTGGTAGGTCGCCAGCTCGTCTGTCACTAAACTGCCGTTACTTTTATCATCATCATCATATCAGCTCAATGAAGTCCACTGTTGAACATAGTCCTCACCTAATTCCCGCCACAGCGAGCGATTTTGTGCCGCATCCAACGGCCATCCGCAACCTTTACTAGATCGTCGGTCCATCTACCATTACCTTAATTTAACTTAATTAAATCTCATTTGAAGTAGACGAGTTAAGAAAGTGGACGGAGTCGTCCAGAGGGTTATAATATACGCGATTTGGTATTCTGCTGCGCAACTTAACACGTTACCCTAACTGTAACTCACATAAGATTGTAACAATTTTTTTTTTTTCTAAGATCACACCAAAATCCACTTGTGGATGGGTTGTTGGGCACGTCTAGGGTAGTAAGGAGGCTTAGAAAAAAAAAAAGAAAAAAAGCTATAAAGAGATCACCTTATTTGAGTGGTAGGGTTGGCGCTGGCCACCCCTCCAGAATTGCCATTTAAGTCCTACAACCAATTCGCTTATGGTCTAGCGACCGAATGCAAATATAGATTTGAAAAAAAAAAACAAAATTTTTAAAAGAGTTTCGTGATTTTTTACTAGTTCTTCTCATAGCTCCTGCCGGCAAACTGGTCGTACGCAAATTTGCTGACACTGTTTTTCGGATAACCTGTTACATTCTTAACTTGTGACTTTCATAAGAGTTACTTAGTAACGTAGATGAATAAACTAGATTTAAAAATATACTTCATATAACTGACCACGCTGATTGTTGTATAATATCGCTTAGCTATTGCCATCTCGCTTGCTCGCATGCTATTATATATATCTGTCTCGGTGTGTGCTTCAGGTGATAATGAAACTGATGAAGATTCTTCTCAGCTTGCAGGTGAGTGTTATATTAACAGAGGAAGGATAGATCTCTCGATAACGAAAGCTGGAGATAGTGATTCTTATTTTTAACCCTTTGACCACCACGATAATAACGAAAAACTGTGTTCCCTACGCCAAGCAATAAATAATTTGAACAGTTATAAATGTTCCTGATTCTGAAAATAAACATTAATAATAATAATATTTCACCACATTTACACAACGCCATCTAGTCCCAAATTAAGCAATTATATTTGCATAAGCAAATATATTTGCATAAGTTATATAACATAAGTAATGGGTACAGATATTCTATCTCACGAAGTCAGTTTGATTATGAATGTTGCCAGGCGTGCATGTATATAATGCTTTAGTGTGCGTAAGCGCGGGAGCTAATCAAATGTCCGTGCTGACGTCCACACGTTCACGCACACAAGCACGCTTTTCGGGACACGTTACACACACAACGATAGCCAAAAGGACTTCGTGAGATAGAATATCTGTACTAAACAACTGAAATACTACTTAAATATATATATATATTTGTAAATACATACATATTATAGATAAATTACACCCAGACACAACCAACAATCATGCTTATCATACAAAGATTTGTCCTGGGTGGGGATCGAACCCACGCCCTCCGGCTTAGCAGTCAGGGTCACTAACCACTACACAAACAGGCCAGTCAAACATTAGCCAACTTTTATCTGTCACTAGAAGTTGAAGTGAGATGGACGCTATAAGACGTCGTTGGCGTCTCGATCAAGTTATTGAATGACGTTATATCACGTCCTTGTCGGTCAAAATGGCAAAGGCCACAAGATCACAGAACTGTATACGCGGAATTTTATGTTAAATGAAATTAAATCTTGTTTATTCATCTAAGTAAATCTTATAAAAGTCACAAATCTATACAAATAAATAAAATTGGAGTGTCTGTTTGTAATATTAAAATAACCGCTTTCTACTACATGAATATGAAATTAATTATATACGGTACATAAACAAAAAATAACAATTTATTCAATTTTTGTCTGTTTGTTCCGGCTAATCACTGGAACGGCTGGACCGATTTCGACGGGACTTTCACTGGCGGATATATATATATCAGATGATATCAGGGTTATTAAAAAAATAAAAACTACACGAGTACGGGATTAGTTGTCCACGCGAACGAAGTCGCAGACAGAGCTAGTAATAAATGTAAAAGCAATGATTTGTTACGTTTTACAAACTGTTTTACCTAATGCTAAAAACTGTATCAAACATCATCATATCAGCCCAAAGACGTCCACTGCTGAACATAGGCCTCACCTAATTTACGTCACTGCGAACGGTCCTGTGCCGCCTGCAACCAACGGCCGCCCGCCACCCTGACCAGGTCGTCGGTCCATCTGGTGGGGGGCCGTCCCACGCTGCGCCTATCAAACATATTTTTTAAATATAGCTCTGTTTAAATAATAAAAATTGAAAACCACAAAATATGACATTAAATTGTTAAGTTGCCACTCTGTTTGTAAATACGCTCTTAAGAAAGAAGAAAGCTTTCGTTATTGAGAAGGATCTATTGCTCAATACACTTGTCGATACATTAACTTGCTTAATTATTGTAGTTCTGCTTACAAGCATACCGCTATCTAACTCGGTATGTGCTTCAGATGAAAAAGAAACCGATGCAGATTCATCCAATCTTGCAGGTGAGTTGTGTATATATCCCTCTCTTTCCTTCTCTTTTATTCCTCAATCTTCTTTCTTCTTTCAACAGTTGAGTGTCACAGCTCGGTGTTTAATATCCTTGTCTCTTTTGATACAGAGCTCTTCTCACCCGCGCCATAACACTCGGTCCTCCGCCTTCCACATCCAGTCAGACACAGCGACTTTTTGAGGACCTAAATCTTACTCTTGTTAAATTCGCTGCGTGTTCCAAGACAGCTTTAGACTCCTGAATGTCATAGCTCGATGTTTACAGTTAATTATTGTTAATCCTGGTTCAATCCTTCAATATTTTTTTTTGTAATTGAATCGTGTCGTATCATGTGACCAATCGTTTTATCTTATCAGTTCTTCTAGTTTCTAGGATCTTGTCTTTTCTATTCTTTCCAGCACTATTTCAACTCTCGGTTCGACGTCTAATTCATATACATACGCACCAGGGACGGACCGTGAATTTGTGGGGCCCTGGGCTGATAGTACTAAGGGGTCTGTCTAAATTATCAGCTTTATTAAATTTCCATTTATTTTATTTTATAATACACCTTTTTTTTAGTCAACCTATGTTGTCCCCCTGCTGGACAAAAGTCTCCCCCAAGCTCTCCCATTCTTTTTTATTGGATGTTTTGATCCTCCAGTCCTTGTCAAATGAGTCCACATCGTCTCGCCAGCGCTTTCGTGGTCTACCTCTCCGACGACATCCGTCTTCCGGTAGCCAATGTGTTATCTCGTTATCTGATCTGGGCCCACCTATCTGGATGCATCCTGCACACATGTCCCGCCCATCCCCATTTTAGTTTGGCTGATTTGCGGCCTATATTACACCTTAAGATAGATTTTTAATATTCATAATATATAATCCAATGTCTTCTATTGGTTCTGGTGCCCCTTTATGCCCGGGGGCCTCGGGCTGCAGCCCCTATAGCCCTTATACAGACCCGCTCCTGGTACGCACCTGAGAGCATTTCTTTTGCAGTTTTTAAGAATCTGTTCTGTCCGAGCGAGGCTCGCAAAACGCTATTGATATATTTGTTTTCTTATGTTGCTCTAGGTGATAGTTCGACTCGTTCAAAAATAGGTAAGATATATGATGACAGACGCGTTATTATTTATGTACTTAGCTTGTTTTTGCACGGATAATATTGTCTAACTTTTCTTTTATGTAATGAATATGTGTAACGCTTTGCCTGGTTGCCTTGGTAAATATTTTATACAATATATGCTTATCATTTTGTAAAAATTAAATTTTATAAAACCAATCGCAGTCGAGTGACAGTGGGGTAAGAAGTGTCTAGTTATGTTTTTTTAATTGTATTTTTTAAGAGCGTTTACGTTGGATATTTCTATATTTTGTTTCTTGTTTCAATGTAATAGTTTGATAAACACTCTTTTCTAGCTTTAAGTACACTATTGACTTTAATATGCACATATTAATATTTAATAAAAAATGGCGTGTTTTTTTGTATTTAGATAAAATTCTGTCTATTAATTTGCATTGTATAAAAATTACACTTTTAAGACAAATTGTAATTTTTATTCATAGAAAATCCACGTGCATTGTCTTGTAAAAAATCCTCGTTAAAATACACTGTCTGTCTTGTAAAAATCAACATTGAAATGCACAGTCTTGTGAGAACTCGTGTGCCGTGTTAAAAAATGTCTAGTTTAAATATCCACTATAAAATGCACAGCATTGTGAGAAACCAATTTAAAATCCACTGCCTTCTAAAAATTGCACGTTAAAATTCACTTTCTAATATCAATACCTACATCACTGTTTAAATAAAGTAATCACGTCTGATAATATTTTCTAGTAAACATTCTACGTATTAGTACTCTCTCTTGTAAATTCCTTGTTAAAATGTTTTAAAATGGCTTGTCTTTCTAAATTTTTATCGTTTCTCACAGCAGGCGGTGGACCACCACCGCCGCCTCCGCCGCCCATGCCTGGTGGGCCTAGAGGACCCCCACCGCCCCCAATGCCCGGTGGCGCTGGACCCCCGCCCCCTCCGCCTATGATGGGAGGTCCGAGACCACCCCCACCACCTGGCTTCGCCCCTATTATGATGGTAAGTGAATTTAACAGGCTCTAGCGGTCTCCACAGTTATTTAAGAAATAGTAAAATTTTGGCATGCAAATCATTCAGTCCGAGTTCGATTCCACCGGTATTAATAATGTGGATTTCACTTTTTTTGTACTTAAATAGTAATTATGAAAATAAATAAAATGAAAGAAAATTCTTTATTTAATTGTGTTTTTTAAGAAATCTAAGAAAAATCAGCAGGTTTATGAGTTGAAAGGTCAATCCTCCTAAAGGTCCTGGAATATTTGTTTTTATAACATAAAGCACACAATGTGTCGATTTTATTTGGAGAGTTTTTCTTGCTGAATGTAGTTAGTAATAAGCTTTTATTCATGACATCATTTCAACCCATAAACGTCCCACTGCTGGACACGGGTCTCCTCCAAAGAATATGGAGGGAATTTAGCCTACTATACCACGCTGGCCAGACGGGTTGGTATAAGGTTTGTTTCGAATTTTCCTTTTCTTGCAGTGCTCTTGGCTGTTAAGGTTTCTCCCTTAGTCGCCTTTTACGACACCCATGGGATGAGATGGGGTAGCGACAATGTGTAGCTTTTATTATTGTATTTTTTGTGTTGTAGCCACAGCCTGACGTAATACTTCCACACGGACTCAAACCTAAGAAGAAGTGGGAAGTGGAAGGACCCCTCAAACGTGCCAATTGGAAGAGTATAGTGCCGCAGAAGATGTCAGAGAAAGCATTCTGGGTTAAGGTCAGTAGACTTAATTGTATTTTTTTGCACTTGTGGTCTTATTTAGAACTCATAATCATATTAGTTATAGTATAAAATGGATTCTCAATATTGGTAAACAAAAAAATAAGATTAAAATTATATTTTAATCTTATTTTTTATTATTTGGTGTGATAATAATAATAATAATATTCATTTCAACCCAAAAACGTCCCACTGCTGGGCACAGGTCTCTTCCAAATAACGTGAAGGGAATTTAGCCTACTACACCACGCTGACCAGACGGGTTGGTATAGGGTTTGTTTCGAATTTTCATTTTCTCGCAGTGCTCTTGTCTGCTTAAGGTTACTTTCCTTAGTCGCCTTTTACGGCAACCACGGGTTGAGATGGGGTAGTGACATTATGTATTTTTAATCCGTCACTACACGGACTGTGTGCTAGACATTGGTCTCGCCAAACATCTTGTTCGCTCTGAAGTTGCACCCCGTTACTGTTTAACATAGTAAATGAAGTTCGTTCGAGTGTGTGCGGTGGGTGGGAGCTGTGCTTTGTGTTCGTGTCTTTTAAAGGAATACTGTTGTTGTAGGTGCAAGAAGACAAATTGGCGTCACCAGATATCCTCATAGGGTTACAAGCCAAGTTCTCGAGTAAACCGGTCGCCAAGAAGAACGAAGATGCTGTTGATAAGTAAGTCTCAATTTCTTTTTGAATGGTCTTAGTGTTTTTTTTTTATATATTGGACTGCCTCAATTTGCGGTAATGTATACGTGTAACTGCATCTGAGGTCTTGGGTTCGATTCCCGGTTCGGAACAAATATTTGTATGATCTGCAAATTTTTGTTTCGGATTTTGGTTTTTTTTTATGTATAATATGTATGTATTTAAAAATCCAAAAGTTAGTCCAATTTAGATTTCACTTTGTGGAATTTATATGTACTAGTCATGTGACTTACTATCTGCTAACGGTGAAGGAAAACATCGTGAGGAAACCCACATACCCTAGAAGAAATTCTATGAGTATGTCTGATCCACCAACCCGCATTAGGCCAGCATGAGTGGATTATGGCCTAAACCTAAAACTAAAACCCTCTCAGCTCTCTAGTTAGAGGAGAGGAGACCCGAGCCCAGCAGTAGGACTTAATGGGTTGCTGATGATGATTTAAAAAAAAAATCATTGACTTTGTAAATAAATTATGATATCCCATTACTGATATTCCAGGGTCCACACGATGAAGAAGGTGAAAGATCTAAAGGTGCTAGATAGTAAAGCAGCCCAGAACTTGTCGATATTACTGGGGGGCTCCCTCAAGCACATGTCTTATGAACACATAAGGACTTGTATACTGCGCTGTGACACCACTGTCGTTACAGCTAATGTACTCGACTTGCTTATACAGGTGAGTGAGTTATTTTATAAGAAGTTCTATATACATATTATTTTATATACATATTATAAAGCTGAAGAGTTTGTTTGTGTGCGCGTGCGCTATCCAAGGTAACCAAAACGGTTATAAGATCTGTATAAAATCTGCCACACAGATTTAGTATGAAAAAAACTTCATATATATGTTTAAAAAATATGTAAATATATAATTTATAAACATATATACAGGGTGGAATTTTGTAATGCCACCTGGAGGGAAAGTACTCATAATACTAGAGATAGACAATTTAACTCAAAGGAAACATTTCTTTATTTTTAAAAACAAAACTGCATTCAAAATTTTTCAGAAATTTGCTTGCCACACCCGGGAATTGAACAGCTAAAATCCAAAAAAATAACATCCTGTACTTTTATGGCATTGATCGATAGGGTCAACCATAAAGATCGAATCTTACTAACAAACATGGTTAATTAGATATGAACCAAACCGTAAAATTCTTACTTTTAGACTTACTTAGGTATGTGACTTTACGTGCTAATTCTAGTGCCTTACGTAGTTATGTCGCATCTTTTTTTTCATTAGACCTGCATAACAAACAGGTGCATATCGCAATCTTCTTATCTAAATAGTTTTTCCTTATTTTAGTGAATAAATGACGTCAAAGATAATTATTAATTAAATAAAAAAAACTATTTAAGTAAAAATTCATTGAGTAAAAGTGCTTTATCTAGTCTCATTGAATTAATAAGTTCAGATTTTATGGTTTTGTTTTTATTTAATTTAAAACGTTTGTTAAAGAAATTCGATCCATATGATTGACCCTATCAGTAAAAGCCATAAAATCACAGGATGTTATTTTTTGGATTTATAGCTGGTTCGATTCCTGGTTATGGCAAGCAAATTTCCGGAAATAGTTAAATGCAGTTCTGTTTCTTTTTAAAAATAAAGGAATGTTTCTTTTGAATAAAATGATCTATCTCCAGTATTTAAAGTAATTTCCCTCCAGGTGGCATTACAATATTCCATCCTGTATAATCACGTGGGTGAAAGATACTAATATATAATTTAGACTAATAACACAGTATCCGATATGGTCTAGTGGCTAGGATACCTGGCTCTCACCCAGGAGGCTCGGGTTCGATTCCCGGTATCGGAATTTCTTTTTGTGTTTTTAATTTATGTCAAAATTTTTTTTAAATTAGCATCACTTCTTTTTCCCCGAAGGGGTGGGCAGAGGTGTTTCACACCCACATTTAGCCATCTATGTTTGGTCCCATTCCTGATAGAAACGCCCAATACTATTTTCACCCGACCCGGGAATCGAACCCGGGACGTCTTACACAGCAGTCGTATGCACTTCCCGCTGCGCCACCGAGGCAGTTACACAAATTTATTTAAAATAAAAATCTTATTTATTTATGTTTCAGTATCTCCCACCAGCCGACCAACTGAAAAAACTAGCCGAATTCAAAGGTAAAAGTGAAGAATTGACCGAAGCGGAGCAGTTTGGAGCTACGGTAGCAGATATCAAGAGACTGTTACCTCGGTTGAGGAGTCTAGCCTTCAGAGAACATTATGCTGAAATTATCTCTGAAGTTAAACCGGTGAGTAACCACAGAAGACGTCGTACGAAATTATTGAACATAACAAACATAGCATGACGCCTTTTACCCCGAAGGCGTAGGCAGAGGTGTTTCACACCCACATTTCGCCAGCTATGTTTGGTCCCATGAAATAGTGGGCGAGCTTATTGTCATCAACCGGGAACATTTGTTTACCAAACTCCGGGAAAATCTCAATACTGGAATTTCATGTTAAAAAAGCCCAATGCCATTTTCACCCGACCCGGGAATCGAACCCGGGACCTCTTACACAGCAGTCGTATACACTTCCGGCTGCGCCACCGAGGCAGTTAAAGTTAATTATTGATATTTTAATTTAACCTTTGCATGTTCAACACTGCAAATTGTAGAAGTAATACTGAGGCACGGGCTCGTCCAAAGAATGTGGAGGGAATTTAGCTGGATAGGTTGATATAGGTTTTATCTCGAAATTTCCTTTTCTCGCAGTGTTTGCATAAGGTTACTTCCATAGTAGCCTTTTACGTCACCCACGCATTGAGAAGTGACATTCATCATCATCATCATCATATCAGTCCAATGACGTCCACTGTTGAACTTAGACCTCACCTAATTTCCGCCACAGCGAGCGATTTTGTGTCGTCCACATCCAACGGCCATCCGCATCCAACGGCCGCCTTCATCCAACGGCCACTTGCATCCAATGGCCACCCGCAACTTTTACTGGGTCCCCTACACTGCACTTTCTAATAAGTGCCCGCCACTCGAGAACTTTTTGCCCCATCGGCCATTAGTTCTGCGGGCTATGTTCCTGCCCACTGCCACTTCAGCGATGCTATTTGGTAGTGATATTACGTCTGCCCTGTTGGTATAGTGGTTGATGACCCTGACTGCTAAGCCGGAGATCGTGGGTTCGATCCCCACCGAGGACAAATCTTTGTGTGATGAGCATAAAGGTTTGTTCTGTGTCTGGGTGTAATTTATATATAATATTTCAAAAAAATTTTAAGTACCTAGTATATCAGTTGTTTAGTACTCATAACACAAGCAAATATAATTGCTTAATTTGGGACTAGATGGCGCTGTGTGAATGTGGTGTTATATTATATAATTATTAATATAATATCTTATTACAGGACATAGTGTCGGGCACAGCCGCCTGTGAAGAAGTGAAATCCAGTGAGAAATTCGCAAAGATATTAGAACTGCTGCTACTGTTGGGTAACTATATGAATTCAGGGTCTAATAATGCAGGCGCTTATGGTTTCGAGATCAGTTTCTTGACTAAGGTGAGTTGTAGTTTAATTTATTTATTAAATATTTATATACTAGCTGACCCGGCGAACTTAGTGCCGCCATATTTTATTATTCGTGATAATATTCCATTTTCAAATTGATTTTAAAACCGAAAATTTTAAATTTTACACTAAATTTTTTGTATAATTTCTTACATACATGCCTTGCCTCGACAATAGCATAGCGATTTTGTGCCGCCCGCATCCAACGGCCACCCACAACCTTTACTAGGTCATTTAAGAATCCCTTCACAATTTTTTTTTTTTTGTTTCACATACAGTTAACAGCGACAAAAGATTTAGAAAACAAGCAGACACTTCTACATTATCTAGTTGAAACGATAGAGAATAAATTCTCTGATGCATTGACGTTTGCTGAAGAAATGCCGCATATCGACAGGTGAGTTGAGTTACTAACTAGTTTCTGACTAGGTTTAACTAGATTAGGTGTGCTGACGTCATTAGTGTAGTGTGTCGAAGTACCTTTGGTCACTTATATTTTTGCTTGGAATTTGGAATGTCTGTTATTTATTTTGAAATGTACCTGAAGATAAAATTGAAATTAAATGTATGAATTTAATATGTTAAATGTAGCAAATAACATTATGGTTAATTTAATTTAATTCAATTCAACTTAATTTAATTCAATTCAATTTAATTCAATTTAATCCAATTTAATTCTTATTCAGTTTAAATTTTATTTTATTTTATTATTTTATTATATTTGCATGCTATCTAAGATGGCTGGATGGGCTAGAGCTAATATTCTTACCTTTAATGTAACACCTATATGTACCCTATTTAAAGCAATAAAGATTATGATTATAATTCTAGAACTGTCTATCACTAAAATTAATATAAATGACCAAATTTAGGGTAGTGGCAGAAATTCGCAATGTATTTCATATGCAAAAGTAGTTTTGACTGGTTATATAAGTCAACTCTTAAAAAAGTAAAGAGGTCGGTACTAAACGAGTTTTTAAAACTGGTTCCCCGTTTATTACAAAATATGGACTAAGTATTAAACCAGGTTTAAATTATTATTTTTTTTTATACCACGACGGTGGCAAACAGACGTACGGTCCGCCTGATGGTAAGCGGTTACCGTAGCCTGTAGCTTTGACATAAGCCATTGTTTTAATGTCAAAGTTGTCAATTTAAACCTGGTTTAATGCTTAGTCCGTATTTTATAATAACGGGCTTTGTGTTAGGTTAGGTTAGTTTTTATTATAAAAACTAAATAGTATATTCCTTCTTACTTTCTTGAGAGTTTTGACTCAGAACTTTGTTTCTGAGAAATGACCGATTTCACTAATCTATCTATCTATGAATTTGGACATATTAAGCTCCATACAAAATGTGTCAGAATTCTAATTTTAGTAGCCAAATCCATAGATAGATAGATAATTGAAATCGGCCGATAGACAGTCAAGACTACAGTAACATATACATCTAGTAGATTGAAAAATAAAATGCCTGTGACGTATGGATCGACGGACGGACATGATGAAACTATAAGGGTTGCGTTTTTACTATTATGGCTACGGAACCCTAATTAAAACGGCGTGCCAAGATATAACACACACGCCTGTAACACAGGTATTCTTAGAATACCTATCTCGGGCACCAGTCTCTCACGAACTAAGTTCTATGTATTAGATTAATTTATTTAAGCGTACTGTTTGTGAAGAGAAAATAAATACATTATTATTATTATTATATAACAATACGTAGGGATTAATAATAATAATAATAATATTCTACCACATTCACACAGCGCCATCTAGTCCCAAAGTAAGCAATTATATTTGCTTGTGTTATGGGTACTAAACAACTGATATATTACTTAAATACATTTTTTTTTTTGTAAATACATACATAATATATATAAATCACACCCAGACACAGAACAAACCTTTATGCTCATCACACAAAGATTTGGCCTAAGTCCCCACTTAGGCCAAATCTTTGTGTGATGAGCATAAAGGTTTGGTCGTGGGTTCGATCCCCATCGAACCCACGACCTCCGGCTTAGCAGTCAGGGTCACTAAGTCACTAACCACTAGACCAACAGGCCAGTCAAATTAATAGATTATAAACTGTTCTTATATCGTAATTTTTTCTCTACTCAGGGCCGCTCGCGTTTCGATGGAGAATCTCCAGAAGGCGTTGAAGAAGATGGAGAATGATATAAAGGCGTTGGAGATGGATCTGAACAACTCTCGTGTGCCGCAGTGTGCCGACGATCTGTTCCACGAGTCTATGAGCGTATCCTTTTGTTAAGTATTTTTTAGACGCCAATTAGCAGTAACCGCCCGGCAGTACCAATGTGGATTTTTCTTTGTGGAATTTATATGTACTAGTCAAGTGACTTACCATCTGCTAACGGTGAAGGAAAACATCGTGAGGAAACACACGTACCCTAGAAGAAATTCTAAGTATATGTCTAATCCACCAACCAATTAGGTCAGCGTGTGTGGATTATGGTTTAAATCTTTTCAGCTCTTTAGGGGACGTCCATTACTCACGTGATGTTTTTAGCAGCTTTTTACACTAGAGGGTAGTGTGTGTCCTCCTGGTGATACGTGGTGAAGTTTGAGATCCAACACCCCTCCCCCTTTACGAAATATCACGTGTATTTTTTATGTATTTATGTATATCCTAAAAATTTTCAGAAAATTACCTTTCAATAGAGGTAAAATTGGAAAATGACGCAACGTGAAAAAAATATCTAGACAGACGTTATAGAAAACGCACGTTCAAAGAATAAATAAATATATCCCCTACTGTTAATTTAGTGATTTTTCCGAACCCTCTCCCCTCTTTCGAGCCTTACGTGATTAATGGACGACCCCTTAGATAGAGTAGAGATCCGAGCCCAGCGGTGATATTTATATATTATTCGTATGTACATATATTAAAAAACATTTAATATATAAGAATATTCCTGAACCCAAGACAGTCGTTCGCAATAGAGGCGCGCGAACAATGCGACCTGCTTCACTCAATGTTTCGCAAGATGGAGGCTCTGTACACAGAGCTGGCGGAGTATTACGTGTTCGACCCGCACAAGTACACGTTGGAGGAGTTCTTCTCTGACATCAAGACCTTCAAGGATTCCTTTATTGTGAGTATATCGAATTATAATATATAACTGAGGAAGTTGGCTCAAATAGAGTCACCCGCTCAAACTGAGCCAGCCCGCTCAAATTGAGCCAAACCGCTCAAACTGAGCTATCTCGCTCAAACTGAGATACCCGACTGTATAATCGCACAGGTTCACGTTAGAGGAGTTTCTTTCTGATATCAAGACGTTAAAGATTTATTTTATGGTGAGGATAATAATATATTGAATTATAATAAATAATGGAGTTAAGGCACCTCAAACAGCCGCCCCGCTTAAACTGAGCCATCCCGCGCAAATTGAGCCGCCCGCTTGGATACCGTACAAGTATACTCTAGAAGATTTCTTCTCTGATATCTAGACGTTCAAGGATCCTTTTATTGTTAGCAAATCTTAAATATGAAATATATTATACAAGCTATCTCTCGCAGCTTCGCCTACGGGGTATGTTAACCAACGGATTGAGATGGGGTCGTGACATTATGTATTTGTTGTGGCAGGCGGCGCACAGCGAGGTGTCTGCGGCGCGCGAGGCCCGCGAGCGCGCGGCGCGTGCCCGCAGCGCGCGCGCGGCGGCCGAGCGCGAGCGGCGCGACCGCACGCACCGCTACCAGCAGCTGCTCGACATACACCAGGCGCAGGACGGCGTCATGGACAGGTGCGATACACATTATGCTCTTTTCATTATTTTTTTGTAACACTTTTTATTTTTATTCGCTGAAATTCCAAATTCTCTACAACTAAAGCAAATATTAAGTAATATTAACCACATTTTCGTATTTTTTTTTTTCTATAATGAATTTACGATTTTATCCCTTTGGGAACATCTAAATAATTGTTAATTTAAGATTTAAGTACATTATAACTGCTATATTTATCAATTTATATACATTTATTTTATTTGAGGTTAATCATATCCTAACATTTAAAAAAATCTTCCATTTGTTGGTTTTCATTTTCCATTTGATAATGCTCTTAGCATTATGTTTGCTTTAACTTTGCTTATACAGTCATAAACTCGTATGTATTAAATTTAAATAAGAAGAAAAATAAAATAACAACCTAGAATTGCAATCTGGGTTATAGATTCAAATCCCGCCTTATGATTATACATAATATAACAAAGTATTTAATAAAATAAAAAAATTAAAAGTAAATTGCTTAATATTTGTAAATAAAACTTTAATGACGACAATCTTAACGCACATAGTATTGTAATAATATAAAAAAAAAATCATACAGTTCTTGTATGACAGCAATGTCGTAATTTTATTTTCCATTACGATACAGCTTCAAGAAGGTTGCAATGCAGTTTTACATGAGTCACAGACTTAGAAAAACTTTTTCTACATAATCTGTGGACGCGACCAACAAACTATTTTGGCGCTAAACGTTGCTAATAAATGCAAATTTATGTTGTAATTTTACACAAATTTCATATTTCATGAGATTCGATAAGTAGTTTATGAAACTGCACATAATTTGTTTTTAAAACACTCGTGTGATGCTATAAGAAAACTCTCCTGCGGATCGTTTTTTTAACTGATTCAATAAAAACTGAGCTTTGTAGTCGCAACAGCCGGGCAATGTGTGTTCGGATTTATAATAACTTACCTGTTGATCTAACGGTGCTACCTATTAACAAATTCAAACCAAAACTTTTTCGATGCCTGTGCGACAATTGTTTTTATTCAGTTAAGGAGTTCTTCGATTATAAAACTAAACTCAGTCTTAAGTAAAATATAGGAGACCGAAAAATAATAGTAATTTTTTTTTGATAGTAATTAATTGTAACTATATATAATTGTATGTTTGTTTGTCATAACAATGACAAATGTGCTGGACTATATTATAATATTTAATAACTTTGTAATACACTACATTTACACAAATAAAGAGTTTAAGTTAACTCACACTAGTGCTTTAAGAACCCTCCATATGCAACTGTTTCATAGACTACTAATAAATTAATATATTAAATTAATGTCCACGTATGTACATATTTTGAGATACTAATAAATATTTTCATTTTCCAGTTTAATGGAGGCCCTACAAAGTGGGTCTGCCTTCAGTAGAGAACGGCCAAGAAAGAAAGCGAACCCGCGGGTAGCAGGCGGTAAGTTATTACTTTATTAGACGTAGAATATAAGATATAGGTACTGACTTGGCAATTTAGACCTTATTTCAATATAAATAATAATATAATCGACACAAGGTGTAAAATGCCGAGAATATATAGGTTAAGTTATGACGTTTCACTCACGGTATTAAGTTATTTTTAGATAGGTATCCTAATATTTTGTTTTCTTGCAATGCCTACAGTCATTAATTACCGAGAATATTTCGATATCTAATATTATTTTACCCATCTAAAAAAACAATTTAAAAACTTTTAAATAGTGATTTGTTTCACAAAATAATCATAATTCATTTCGTACTAGACAAGTGGTAAAAAGACAGTAGCATGCACTGTTCGTTTTTAGGATTATATCACTTATGACCGCACCGAACTGTACTATGCCATTAAAATAAGTATGGGACTGTCAAATCAAGACGCCATTTCATCCGCTCAAAAACAGTGCTCCTCCATCCGGCGGTCTGTGTGATAAGAAGGGCGCCGGCCGATGCTCTCCGAGCCGGTCGGTGTGTACGGACCCTAAGTTATAACCAGGACCTACGGCTTTGCGTGCCAAGATTCTGTGATGATAATGACCTAATTATAAGACGATCAAAAGTGCACGGTGTTTAAACTGACATATTTGCCACTTGTCTAAGCAATTCACTAACAAAACATTAGGGTGAACACCCACTGACGTTAAAACACAATAATATATATATCGCACGCACACACAGAGGATGTTAGCGACGAAGAGGGGATAGTTCATGCTATACTGCACCGGTTACAAGGTATGTCTCGTTCTAGTGCACTCATGTATGCATTTAATATATTCTACCACATTCACACAGCGCCATCTAGTTCAAAATTAAGCAATTATATTTGCTTGTGTACTAAACAGCTGATATACTACTTACATACATTTTTTTTGTAAATACATACATATTATAGATAAATTACACCCAGACGCAGAACAAACCTTTATGCTCATCACACAAAGATTTGTCCTGGGTGGGGATCGAACCCACGAACTCCGGCTTAGCAGTCAGGGTCACTAACCACTAGACCAACAAGAGTCATATATGGTCTTATTGTGAAAAATTGAGATTATTCGCGACCACACAGAGCGAGAAGCCACGCAGGGCTGTTTCGCAATGTAGCGCCGTGGCATGACATGCATAGTCAGTCAGAATGGTAAATGAATTTAAATTTAAGTTTATTTCGCCAGCTACAGTAGCAGTTTGGTACCATGTCATTCACGAGTCTATTGTCACTAACCGGGCAGATTACTGAGTATTGCCGCCCGTTTGAAGTAGTTTTTTTTCGGTTAGTTTCGCTCTAGCCACGCTTTTGGAGCACAAGTCTTCATACTTAATTGAACTAAATTGGCTTGATGATGCGGTGCCTCGAAATCTTGCGATAAAACTTCATTTTACCGAGGCTGCTCGCTCTGTGTGGACACGCCTTTATCAAATGTACTCGCAAAGTGGATAGTGTTTTTTTTACACGCTTTTTTAGATATGCACTTACGCAGTAATTCCTTTTTTATTTCGCTGCAAACCCAATATATACGTACCTAGCATAATATAAATACACTTCACTACATAGTATAAAACAAAGTCACTGTCTGCCCGTCCCTATGTATACTTAAATCTTTAAAACTACGCAACGAATTTTGAAGCGGTTTTTTTTTAATAGATAGTGATTCAAGAGGAAGGTTTATAGGTATAAAATACATACCACACGGATGTAGCAGCAGCGGAAGCTAGTACTATTTATATAAGTGAGTCTTTAGTGGAGATTGTAGTGCGGGTTTCGGTAAAATGAAACACCCGCGGGCAATAATAATATTATAATCACTTTTGAAACACAATCATGAGTAATTACAAACAAGTACGTGGTACAATATTGGTGTGCGTTCACATTAAAGGTTCGTTCACACAGACCGGCTCGGAGAGGAGAGCAGATTTTTATTACGTTTAAAACAGAGTTTTGAACCATTGTAATAAGGTTTATTTTTACATGTCACTTGTTTTATTATTGAAATTCTTTTGTTATTGATTAATACAAGAAGTAACATGTAAAATTAAACTTTATTACAATGATTCAAAACTCTGTTTTAAACGTAATAAAAATCTGCTCTCCTCTCCGAGCCGGTCTGTGCGGCGGCGGCGCGCGGGAGTGCGGAGGTGACGCTTGGGCGACACAGAGAGGCGCGTTCCGTCCGCGTCACGTGCACGTGTGACGCGCGTTCTATCATGCTACAAGATATATATACACCAAGCAATTTAGAACTTTAGAATAACAGATTGAAGACTGAAATTTCAACAAACATCTCAACTCATACCTTATAATTTTAAATATAGTGTATATTAAGTAAGTATGTACTACTAGCGGGGTCGTGTGCTCGCGCGCTACAACGGGGCCGACGTCTCACAGATGGCACAGACACTGCCTGCCTTCTACAGAACTTCAGACAAGTGATGCGAACACATTTAGCTTTATGTGTTGTTTGAAATGCCTCCGCTATCTTTCCACCGATTATATCTCCGCAAAATAACTCTGATTTTCATACTAGTTTGAATTTCTCAGTCCTTCACAACAGTTTTCCCATTTCCGTGACGTATTTCTCTTCTTCCTAATTTACTTCTCCGTTTCAATAACATATTTTCCCAGGGGCGGACCGTGAGTTTGTGGGGCCCTGGGCTGATACTACTTGGGGACCCCTAGGGGGCCTATCTAAATTATCAATTAACTGTCATTAAAAAAAAACCGGCCAAGTGTATGATTATATAAAGTATATAATTATAAAAATTAAAATATAATTATATAAATATTTTTTTTAACTTAACCATAGGTATATGTTTTTTTTAAATTCGCAATGTTATTTATTGGGACTAGGAGCCCCTTGTATCCGAGGGCTGCAGCCCCTATAGGCCCTACATAGATCGATAGATATTCTCTCTTTACGTAACTTATTCCCCCTTTTTAGTTACTTATTTGCCCCTCAGTAACGTGGTCCCCTCTCCGTAACTTACTCCTCTTTACGTAACTTATTCCCCCTTATCAGTAACTTATTTACTCCTCAGTAACGTAATCCTCTCTCCGTAACTTACTCCTATTTACGTAACTTATTCCCCCTTGTCAGTAACTTATTTGCCACTCAGTAACGTAGTCCCCTCTCCGTAACTTACTTCTCTTTACGTAACTTATTCCCCCTTGTCAGTAACTTATTTGCCCGTCAGTAACGTATTTCCCTCTCCGTAACTTATTTCTGTTTACGTAACTTATTCCCCCTTGTCAGTAACTTATTTACTTCTCAGTAGCGTAGTCCTCTCTCCGTAACTTACTTCTCTTTACGTACCTTGTCCCCCTTGTCAGTAACTTATTTACTCCAAAGTAACGTATTCTCAACAAAGTAACTTAATCTTCTTTTAGTAACTTATTACCCCTAATGTAAAATTTTCTAACGCTCCCAATTAGTTCCAGTAGTTTCTCGTCACTCTAAGCTAGCTCTCATCACCCAAGTTCTTCTCCCACTCGTTCTCTTGCACTTTAAGAAAAGAAGAATGAGATATAATTCAATATTAATTAAAATGTATCTTTTATTTTTTTATATATCTGCTGAAACCTAAACGTATTTAGTTCCAGCATTTTACAAGGTCGATGTTGTCGTTTTTTGTAGACATTTGGAGCTTTATAACACGCATGCAGTGTATTTTTATTGTTATCTCGTGACTTCTGATCAGAGGCGTAACTATACCATCTGGAGCCCTTGGCAAATTCTTTTGATGGGGCCCCATTAGTAAGTATCGTCACGTTGTACTTAGTTTAATTTTAAAAATTCACTTAAGATGTGTTTAAACCCTTATTAATTAATTTAAATTTGTATGCAGCAGATACTTAAAAAAAAAAGTCAAGAATTTTTTCTATATAAGTTAGGTACAATGTTAAAATTTACTTTTGAGCTCGGGGCTTCTTAGACCGGGGCCCTTTTGGGTCGAGAGCCCGTGGCATTTTGCTAGTTCTGTCACCCTATAGTTACGTCACTGCTTCTGAAATCTACAGGCTGAACGCAATGGTTGAGTCGCGGCTTTAAGGATATTGATGTTAAATTCCTTACAAAAATATTGTTTTCAATTTATTTACGAGTATTAATTTAGAGTATATGCGCATAAAGAGTCACTTACCCTTACGTTTTTTTTTCTTTTATCTCATTTGATTTGACCATGTAATATATATAAAATTCTCAAAAAAAAAACCTGGAAGTTTTTTGTTTTTTGTATACGATATTTTACGCATGACCAAAAAAAGGAGTATGTTTTTTTCCCCGTTAATTTAATAATATATGACTATTGCAGCTGAGAGAAGAGCACAGCTGAGCCGGTCGCGGTCCCGTTCGGGCTTGACGGGGCCGCTCACAACACGGGAACTAACCAAGTGAGTTATTTTTAACTACCCTCCAAATATTTATACTCTAGACTAAAATTCACATGACGAATCCTGAAAATTTTAGTTTGTAAATATTTCCGATATTCTTATTTCTTATTATTTTACAATTTGATACGGATGGACAGGATTAATAATATAATAATAACATTCTACCACATTGACACAGCGCTATCTAGTCCCAAAGTAAGCAATTATATTTGCTTGTGTTATGAGTACTAATAAACAACTGATATACTACTTAAATACATTTTTGTAAATACATACATATTATAGATAAATAACACACAGACACAGAACAAACCTTTATGCTCATCACACAAAGATTTGTCCTGGGTGGGGATCAAACCCACGACTCGGCTTAGCAGTCAGGGTCACTTCACTAACCACTAGACTGTTGGTCTAGTGGTTAGTGAAAAAAAAAAGAATTATAAGGGATCTATTTTTGCCATTTCGGCTGCTGAACCCTGACAATCCCATAAGGGGCCCGTTGCTTAGCGGTTAAGGTGAGCCTCGACACAATATCGCCGTCCCGAATGATGTGGGTTCGAGACCTAATTTTATATTTATCTTATCAAAAAACAACTTTTTTTTTTCCAGTGAGTTGCTGAGCAATGCGTGATAGCGGCTGACTCTAAGTGATATTAGTAGTAATGCATTGTAGACACGAAGTCTGTTTTTACACTTATATCTTCACACAATTACCTGACATATCGCCTGAAAAGCTATCGCAATTTTCGACCTTATATCAAAAAACATTTGACGTATTGTCCTCAAAAATTTCCGAATTTAAAAGGTTGTCGGAATTATAGACCTTAAATCACAGTATTTATGACTTAAATTCCTTTACATCCACAATTGACATAATACCCTTCTGTGTTCCTGTTTCATCATTGGCAGATAAGACTCTGATAGTTGGAAATTTGTGTCCAAACAGTCCGAAAATAATTCGGTTGCGATTTAAAATCGCAGATGCGAAATTTTACGTGTAATTTGTACCATATCAAGCTATTTGTCGTAGAATTGTTTGCGATTGTATTTCACACTTTCATCAGCAACCCATTAAGTCCCACTGCTGGGCTCGGGTCTCCTCTTCTCTAACTAGAGAGCTGAGAGGGTTTAGGCCATAATCCACTCACGCTGGCCTAGTGCGGGTTAATGGATCAGACATACTCATAGAATTTCTTCTAGTGTATGTGGGTTTCCTCACGATGTTTTCCTTCACCGTTAGCAGATGGTAAGTCACTTGACTAGTACATATAAATTCCACAAAGTGAAATCCACATTGGTACTGCCGGTCGGGATGGAACTCGGACCGCGTGGTTTGCACGCCGGTCCCTTATCCATTCAGCCACCATCGCTTTACATTTTTTTCATTTCGCACTTTACCTAACTGAATTATTTTTAATTAAAGCCACTTCTGTCTCAAATAAATACAAGAATAAAATTTGAAACTTGTTCACCATGTGTGGCAATAGTTGCCTATCTGTCAAATCAAATTGAGCCTTAACGTTGTATCTATAGAGCTCTTTTTAAATGTTAGTTTAGACTGTTGGTCAATAGGTTAATTTTTAACCTTTCTATATTGTGAAGATATTTGTGTTAAACATTCTGCGTGTTATTTAGTTTATGTTGCATTAATTATTGTGAGTTTAAGTTTCATTTGTACAGAAATATATATATATAATTGCGGAAATAAATGTTTGTTTGTTGCGCTTTGGCACCTTAAGGCTAAAGCGATTTTCATAAAATTTCGCGTATATATAGTATATAAGACATGGAGAAGAATATAGGGTAGGGATTTCTGCAGACATACCACACGAGTGACACCACGGGCGGAGATTTTTTTTTTCACATCAATCAATGGAATTTAAGATGTATCTGGTACATTTATTATAAACCCCCGACGTAAAAAAAATAGTTTTATTTAAGTATGACGTGTCTATCTGTGGTATCGTACCTCCTAAACGAGTGGGCCTATATTGATGCGTTTTTTTTTCCTTTGAAAACTGACATGATCGTAACAGTTCTTAGATAGATAGTAATAGGTATTATAGCTCTAAAATTTTTAATTTTGCTTTTTTCACACATAACATTGCGAAAATGATTGACAATTAGTTACATGTTTTTTATAAATTGAGAACAATAATTAATGCAACAAAACCAATATTAGATAATATTTTAATTACAATGTACGTGAGTAATTGAATGGTAAGCACTTACCGGTGTAATACAATAAGAAATGTCAGTATGTCGTCGAAAGAGTGTGTGAAATTTCGACAAGAGCGGCTATTCATTAAGAGCTTGCAACGTCGCGGCAGTTAAATTAAATTAGCATATTACAGAATTCAAATTGCATCTATATTTTCTTCTTTGCTTTAAATTTTATTGAAAAGAATAATTTTAAATTTAATAACAAAATAATACCAAAAGCGCGACGTTGACAGCTCGCAATCAATAAACGTTCTTAAATGAAAACATTAGTAAGTAATTATTATAATAACATTTTTGTAATAGTTCGAACAACTTGGTTTTAATTAATGTTAACCTAAGTTTTAACCTTCTGAACACACAATTCACAATGCACGCTTATGTCTTTCCTAATAAGAATCATTTTCATTTGCCGTGCATTGTAATATAGGTGGTTATAAGGTTAAAATTTTAACATTAACCAAGTTATCCGAACCACAATAATTCTTCCACTACATACATATATTGGTACGCGGTTTTGTCTGTATATATTGTGGTAAAACCAATTTTGTTGGATAAGATTGGATGGTTGGTTGTCTTTCAAATAACCTATATAACAGTAATACACTCTAATTCGAACAAATTTTTCTCATAATTTATTTTCATAGTAAAACAACTGTAAGCGTTACTGATACTTACTTTTTAATACACGTTCACGTAATTCTTAAAAAATAAAGTATGACCATGGCACCTAAAATATTCTCATTAGGCCAAAAGAAAGCTGAAAGACCCCAGTATCAAAATTCATGAAAATAAAAACCGTTTCCAATCCCTTCAGTTCCCCTTTTGCATAACCGCTCGCATTAAGATTTTTTATTTATTTGTGAAAAAGAAGCGGTAATATGGTTAAAATAAATTCGTTCGACTCTATACTGCAGTGTCTATATGGTTATTTGACGCCAATATCCAAATCTTAACTTATCGCTTATAGACGTGGCCTTATTTTATGAATCAGTCCATTTACGCCCTTAATATGGCCTTAGCCTGTAAAAATGCTAATTATTTTATATATTTCTAATAATATATCATGTTTATATAAAATATTAAGTTGAAAGGCAATGCTCTCGGAAAAGAACACCTGATTTGGAGGTGAATGACCGCGTCAGCTGATTTTATTCTATAAACGTTTGACAGTACTGACATAATTGAAGTGAAGAGATGAGCTACGTCTATTTTTTATAGTTTTACTAGACTAACCTGCCCAGGTTCTGTACGAGTAATTTACTTATCGAGAAAAATCTTTGCCACAAACCATTGTTCAAGGTTTGTAGCAAAGATATTTTTCATAAGCAAATTTCTCACAACAAAAATCATCTAAATTCAAGCAATGATCTTTCACATAAATATATCATAACGCTTTTATGCCGACGGGATAAACAGAGATGTATCAAGGCTACATTACACAACATCTTTGACAGAGAGGTGTCCAGAGCTCATTGGGAAGGGAAGGGTTTTAGTGTGTAACTTGGTGTTGTATGCGTCCATAGGCTACGGTTACTATCAGGCGGCCAGTACTTAGAGTTGATTGCAATTCTTTTGTATAAGAGCCTAGACGTCTACTCACCCCTTTATCTATCTATATATATAAAAATCAATTGCTGTTCGTTAGTCTCGCTAAAACTCGAGAACGGCTGAACGGATTTATCTTATCTTGGTCTTGAAATGTTCGTGGAGGTCTAGGGAAGGTTTAATAGGTGAGAAAAATTGCAAAAAAAAAATAGTTTGAGGCAGTCTGCCGGGTCAGCTAGTCTTCAATAATTATGGCAATTATATCACCACACATCACCATGTTTCAAATTCGAGAGCGTTACCTTCCAACTAAAGATGAAATACTGTATTTGTATAGAAATACTGCTTGAAACAAGATAATTGAAATTAACTCCTTTTATTTTGTAATCGGTTTAAAATGATCGACAATTTTGGTTGCTAACGTAAAAAATTGAGGTCTTATTTGTTAAGATTTTTAGGCCTTAAATTTAGAGCCTAGGCCAGGCCTAAGCCTTTAGGGACAGTTGTAGCATGTGATTTTTGTAATATATGTTTTAAATGCAGGCAGTACGATAGTAAACGGCATGGCAAAGTATTTTAGAAAGCTTTTTTAATTTCGTATCTGATGTTGCCAAGCTATGAAAATTAATTCTGACTGCGTCAGATTGTCAGTATTATGCATCATTTACACTAGGTGAGTTTCTCGCCTCTAACGGATGATTTTCGTATGCAATAATAAAAAAAGTCATCATGTAAGTAAACCAAACATACGATAATCGTAAGTTCGGGTCGACAACTTGCTTTTTCATTGAATACTTCAATAATATGACATACTCGTAGGCGAGTTTTTGGTTCCATGTAAACATGTGATAGCGTCGAATACGAAAAAAAAATGGTTTTTGACATTGACAGATCACCGAGTGTTGCTATCAGAGAAAAAAAACAATTTAATAGTATTTTACTTAAATTAGAAATAAATTTCATTAAATTATCATGCCGCACTATCTTAATGCCTATTTAAATTATATAAAAATATAATTTTACGTAAAAAAATCATGGTTCTTGTCCCAACTCAATATTTGTATAGAATTTAACTATTATTTAGTTTTTAATATGCATTTGTTTTATGAACACAAAGGGAAAACGATGTAAATTTTAATGATTTTTTTTATAAAATACTTCAATTATATAATTATTAAAATTAAGATTTTTAATGTTAATAAGGTCTAAATTACATTCAGCGTCATATCATAATATTTGAATGTGTCACAAGTTTTTTATTGTCGATTACAATCGATTTTGAACTTTATTGCGACTGCTTTAGGTCTAATATTAATTATATGGTCTCGAGGTTAATAATATAGGGACTTTAACCTACTGACTGCGATATGTATAAAAATTATAAAGCACATTCCTTGTGTCAATGTATTGGATTTATAAAACAGGTGTGGCTAAAAGGTTAATATTCTTTAACACTAATAGAATCGCCGCCAATTTAATTAAATTAAAATCAATTGTAATGGACATATTACTTTGTCATTTATGTAGATATATTATGAATTTTAACCTCGTACGATATAGTATACGGGCGCCCCAATTTTGTTAAGGTATTTGACGAAAGAAATAAATACATATTAACTGATTAATATCCCAATGCTGGGTAACGTTCTCTTCTCAAACTAGAGAGCTGAGAGAGTTAAATAAAAATTGACAGCTCAGCTCCAGAGCTCAATATAGGGAACATGGAATTTGATTTACTTTGCTCAATCTCGTTTATTCTGGCTTTTCATTTTGTCACAAAAGCTGCCTCTTTGAGCAATCATCATCATTTCGAAGAAACAATTACTTTTTAACATTATTGATGTTATGACTGTTGGCATGGCGACGCGTCGTCACAGCCTACATCACCATGCTATATCGTATGAAAAATAGTACTATTTTATTTTTAGTACGCCATATTTATTTAATTTCGTAAACTATATTTTATCCTTATTGTCTGTACAAAATAATTTCGATCATATTTGCTAGGCGTACCGCACACATTTTTTTAAAATATTTTATCTTTTTCAAATACCTTATTAAAGTTAACCATTTGACCGCTAGAACGTAGCAAGCCAGCAAATTTACATTTGAAATGTGCCCTTATTTTTATTATAACAGGGCGCATTTTTATTTGTGCGTTCAATAGGTTAACAGCACATATACTTTTGTAATTGTGAGTATTTATTTAAAATTTTTGTATACGAATATATTGAAAAGTTTGTATGTCTGTTAGGAATTAACAGTGGGATTTAGATAAATTTTCTTGCAATAAAAAATGGTTATTAAAGAAGATATTAATGAACGCACCCTTTAGGTGGAGCAGCAAAGTTGATGCGAGCGAAATCACGAGGCACAGATAGTATAATAAATATAGTTTTAATTTTATCATGTCGCTGAAAGTACTTAGTATATTTATGTAAATATATTTTTGTAAAATGTTACATTTTTACTTAATAGTAATGTTTTTAAAACTATTTGTGTTGTTTTATTTTAAGACTCATTGAAATCATCGTCATCAGCAACCCATTAAGTCCCACTGCTGGGCTCATTGAAATACTGAAGACTAATTTCATTAGAAATGAGGGAATTCACGAATATGTCAGTGTCGACAAGATAAGCGAGATTTCTCGTTGCCATATTCCGTTGGTCACTGGAATGAAACAACGACTTCAAAAATGATCCTTTCTGGTGGTAAGAATCGCCTAAAATTCCTTATAAAAAATATAATATAATGCCGTACTCAGAGACGATACTTTAAACTTTATTTAGTAAAAACGTGTAATACTTAAGTCTATACGCATAAAGACGATTATTCAATGAAAAAATTGTGTTAATGACAGATTATTGCTAATTGACGTCTCTGAGTGCGGCAGCTACAAATTAAAAATAACCGTTTTGGTCTAAGATCCCATTAAGAAATATATACCCTCATCTGTTATTTATTAGTGATATGAAATAAATGATAGATAATATTCACATTGACTTATTGCAAATAGGTTGCCTAGTTAAATCTTTTGGGTTCCCCATACTTAGAAATGAAACCCAAAAAATGTTTTCATCAAACAATCACTTAATGGGATTACGTGCGCAAAAGACACTTCCAAAGTGGTAAAATGTATGTGTCCCCCCCCCCCTGTAAACGGGCTTTCATTTCATTTTTTTTTCGCCTAAATAATTGATGAGAGCACTTTATGAAAAAAATAAAAGGTAGGTATGGACTCCAATCTCATTCCACCATGCTGGAAGTCTCTTCAACAAAAAAAAGTTGCGCACGCTATAAATATTATCCGGGCGCGATTTAATTTTTTTCATTTCATATCACTAATAAATAACAGATGAGGGTATATATTTCTTAATGAGATCTTGTACTATTTATGAATAAACAATTTCTATTGTTTTATTTTATATTTAGTCAGGTTATACTTTTATCATGAATAAACTTTTATCTCATGGATCAGAAATCGGGAATTAGTGATTTATTAATTTAATATTGCGCATTTTTTTTTCTTTTTTATACAACGCCTTCAGTAAGGAATAAGATGTCGTGGGGAACTTTACAAACATACAGTTATAGGACACAAAATGTCACAAAATGTTTATAGAATTTGATAGCTCTTGTCTGTCCGCGTCTGTGTACGGCCACGTTACGTTAGAGCTGGGGGTTTAGAATGGGCTGTATAGAAGAATATTTTTTGTCTGTTACAGCACTCGTCTGAAACGTCTGTAGATATAAACGTAGCTTAATCTATATATTGCCCCGACCGGCAGTACCAATATGGATTTCACTTTGTGGAATTTATATGTAGGTACTAGTCAAGTGACTTAACATCTGCTAGCGGTGAAAGAAAACATCGTGAGGAAACTCACATACCCTAGACGAAATTCTAAGTGTATGTCTGATCCACCAACCCGCACTAGGCCAGCGTGAGTGGATTATGGCCTAAACCCTCTCAGCTCTCTAGGTAAAGGAGAGGAGACCCGAGCCCAGCTGTGGGACATTAATAGGTTGCTGATGATGAATCTATATACTATCTATACTAATATTATAAAGCTGAAGTGTTTGTTTGGTTGTACGCGCTAAACTCAGGAACTACTGGTCTGATTTGAAAAAATATTTCAATGTTGGATAGCCCATTTATCAAGGAAGGCTATAGGCTATACAACATCGCGCTATAGCTAATAGGAGCAGAGCAGTGGTCAAATAACGACGGGTGTGAAGCCCAGAGCGACATAGCACATTGGTATTTACAAGCGCCTATATGTACTTATTTATTTATATTATTTATCAACGTTTATTTCATAAGGACAGCCTATATCCATTAAACATGGGACTGAAGGCGGAGTTAACTCCGTGCCAAGTCACGCCTTCCGACGCACACGCTTACATTAGCGACGCTCTCGAAATAAAATTAGGAGACTAAGTACTGTGGAGACCACCTATTGAGCTCATTGATTGAACTAAAGATTAAGATTGAATTTTATGGTTCTGTAACTGAAAAGGAAAAAGATGGAATTAAAATTTCATAAAAAAAAAAACTGTTTCCAATCCCTTCAGGTTCCATTTTGCGTAAAATTTTGTTATATCTATGTACACATAGATTTCTTCTGCCCTAACCTTTAGTGTTTTTTATTTCAAATTAAAGTTACTACATATTTTTGGAGCCCTCACTGAGAATTGTAGGGACTCGCAGATCACATTTTGAGTATAGGTCGTGTAATAAATATTTATACATACATACATAGCAGCACGCCATTTTCCCCATCGGGTAGGCTGAGGTGTATCACACCCACATTTCGCCAGCTATATTTGGTCCCATAAAATAGGAGGCGAGCCTATTGTCATCTACCGCAAACATTTGTTTACCAAACTCTGGGAAAATCTAAATACTGGAATATCCTGATAGAAAAACCCAATACCATTTTTACCCGACCCGGGAATCGAACCCGGGACCTCTTGCATAGCAGTCGGATACATTTCCCGCTGCGCCACCGAGGCAGTTGTATACCTAGATTTCTTCTGCCCTAACAAACCTTATTTGAAAATAAGGCAATAAACCCCCTTATTTGAAAATAAGGACTAAGCATTAAACCAGGTTTAAATTGACAACTTTGACAATAAAACAATGCCTTATGTCAATTTAAACCTGGTTTAATATTTAGTCCATATTTTGTAATAAGGTGGTTAGTGTTTTTTATATATATTACGATTTCAATTTAATTACTATTTTTGGAGCCCTCACAGAGAATTGTAGGGCTGCGCAGTGCACACTTTGAGTATAAATATTTATTGGGAAACTAATATTAAAACTTCATAGGTACTTTAATCTAATGTATCTGAAATAATTTATTTCAAATATTGAGCATTATTTATCTAGAACAATCATTGTAGGAGTTTCCTCTCAAACTGATGGTAGTGGTTCTGATATTTGAGTCAAAGTCACTAAGGATCGGACCACCGAACAGAGATAGGTTACAGCTAGGGTTGCCTCCCGTAATATATTATATAGTATCATGCTATATTTCAGTCCATTGTACTATATGTTAATAATACTATTTTTTCATCGGTAATTCAGTTATCGCGATTTTTTAATTATCTATGACGGGAACGCACCCGCAACGAAGCATAGGGAATTTCAGAACGAAATGCATTCAATGGATTACTATTTTTTGGGCAAAAAATGTTTCCCAAAGTATCACATGCCAAAGTAGGTTTTCCCAAATTTTCTTTTGGCAAAAACATTTGGCAAACTTTTCGCAATTTTACAGTTAGCAATACTATTTTCGGCAATTTATTGTTTAACAAATATGGCAATGTTTCATTTTACCAAATATTATGTAGTCAAAAAAGATGCTGCATGGATGTTTGTTTCACCGCTGCCGTAAATATAATAATTTTTTCTTGAATTTCACAAAATATATATTTTTTGCAATGTTTTGAAAAAAAATACTATTTTACCTTCAAAAAAAGGTGGCAACCCTAGTTACAACGCCCTTATCATCACTAACCTCATTTTTCGTTACCAAAAGGTACATCCTTCAATCTAATATAGTTTATACAATAAATAATCTATTAACTATAACTTTACGGCGCGTCTTTGCTTGCTAAAGCTTGCACTATACATCGAAGTCGAGCCAAGCTGTTTACTCCACACGAAGTCGTGTCATCTGAAAAGAATATTAGATTAAAATACAAATAATACTAGTTTTCGCCCGTGGATCTGTTAATTATAATTTTGAATGAATTTGCCATAGAATTTTCTGCGGATATTCGCCAAATTTTTGGTGTATAATAATAATATAGTTTATTGCTTCAAACATAGAGATGGTTAGAGATGTTACAAAAAATCTGGTTTCACATATTTGGCCGTTATACAGCATGCAACAATAATTTACCAAGTAAACCCCTAAAATAAAATTTAAGTACATATTTTACTATTAATAATGTAATGTATTCTTAAAATTATAGGATTTACAGGAATTATTACCTAGGAATTCATTAATTGAATAATAACATTCTTCTATTAGCCACTTTTGCAGCGCAATTTGTATTGGCGTACGTGAAAATACGTCAGGATTAGTGTACTATTGGAATCTTGTGTCGACCCGGGTGAATTTTTGTGCATTTTTGCCATACTTGTTACTGGAATCAGATTGAATATAGCCCGTAATTTTTTAATTTTTTTATCTCTATGCTTTATCTCTAATAGGATTAGATCCACAGATTACTTTTTTTTTATTATATTTATGTCACATTCTGATGATGATTTATATCACTCTGCAAACGAAACTGCTAGTTTATCGAATGAGGATAGTTTTAGCTCGGTGACGGGAACTTTGGGTGACTTCGTACGGGAAAAATGCAATCAGCAACCTCGCTGTTTGTTTAACGTTTGCCATATCAACGCTCAAAGTATTCCCAATCACTATAACGAATTCCTTGAAACATTTTCAGATGCAAACGTACATGCCGTCCTGATTTCTGAGAGCTGGCTCAAACCTCATCTACCATCTACTTATTACCCCCTACGTGATTTCATCCTGATCAGGAACGATCGGGTCGGTCGCAGAGGGGGTGGAGTGGCTATTTACCTTCACTCTAGTTTTACCTACAAAGTTCTTTCCTCTTCTTCTTCTCACTCTTCCCCAACTGCGGAATTTCTTTTTCTTGAGGTTTGTGTCAATGGAGTAAAAACTGTTCTAGGGGTGGTTTATTGTCCTCCTAGCCTCGATTATTTCTCCAGTCTCGAATCGATTCTGGAATCTTTAGGGTCAGAATATCAACATCATGTCATCATGGGCGATTTTAATACTGACCTCCTCATCCAGAATTCCCGTCGCTCCTGTAAACTTCTTCAAATGATCCACTCCTCTGGCCTACATGTTCTACCTCTAAATGCTACCCATCAGAACATTGAGGGGGCTGATACATGGTTAGACCTTATCCTTACCTCTGCTCCTTCCTTTGCCCAATCCTATGGTCAAACCCCTGCTCCTGGCTTCTCTCGTCATGACCTAATTTTCCTATCCTATAAACTTAAACCTCCCAAACCTCGTCCTAAGGTTCTGCACATTCGTTGTTTTGGCCGTATGAATGTGGATAGCTTGAAGAATGACGCCGCATTACTGGAATGGGAGCCACTTGTTACAGCCAGTACTATGGATGCAAAAGTGCGGATATTCAATGATGCCGTCCTTGGTCTATACAACCGCCACGCTCCTATTAAGCAAGTCAAGATCAAGCGTCCACCCGCCCCTTGGATTACTGAGGGTGTTCGGATGGCGATGCGGGTCAGGGATAAGGCTTTCCGCAGGTATCGTCGGGACCGCTCTGATGACAACTGGAACTCCTACAAGGTTGCAAGAAATCGGTGTAATCAGATCATACGTAATGCAAAGCGCCGCCACATTCTTCAGAACATCAATACCTCTTCTCCTGCTGATATCTGGAGGTTCCTTAGAACTCTGGGTATCGGTAAACAGCTTGTGGGCCCTCAGACGACGGTTGGTTTGGATCAGATCAACGAACACTTTCTCTCTACTTGTCCCCTAGATCTCCAGACCAGGCGTCGTACTTTGGACTACATTGCTGCCCTGCCTCGCCCTGTCATAGAAAGTCCTTTCAAATTTTCTCCAGTTGCACAGGGTGAAATCAAAAAGATAGTCCTGTCCATCAAGTCTAACGCCCTGGGATGTGATGGCGTTAGCCGACGGATGATCACCCAGATTATTGATAACCTCCTCCCTGCCATCACTCATTTGGTGAATTTTTCACTAGAATCTGGGCAGTTCCCTTCAGCATGGCGAAGCGCTTTCATCATCCCCTTACCTAAAATACCCATTCCTTTAGAACCAAATCATTTTAGACCTATATCCATCCTCCCGTTCCTATCCAAAGTGGTCGAGGCCTGTGTTCAGAAGCAGTTATCTCAATTTGTGTTTACAAATAATTTTATTAGTCCATTGCAATCTGGATTCAGGCCCGGCCATAGCACAACTTCCGCGCTCCTGAAAGTGACTGGCGATATTAGGGCAGGAATGGAGGAAACCAAGGTCACTGTGCTGGCTTTGGTAGATTTCTCGAACGCCTTTAATACCGTCAGTCACGATATCCTACTTTCTATCCTCTCCCATCTTATGGTTTCCCCTGATGCACTGGAATGGTTCTCATCTTATCTTCAGGGTCGTCAGCAGTCGGTACGTAAGGATGATAGCTCATCAGCTTGGTGCGCAGTTGACTGCGGCGTCCCTCAAGGTGGCATATTGTCTCCTCTATTATTTTCAATCTTCATTAATTTCCTAACCCCGAATCTTCATTGTGCGTATCATCTCTATGCCGATGACTTGCAACTTTATAGCAAAGCTGGCGTGGAGGACGTGTCTATTGCCATAAACCAGATTAATGACGACCTGGATACGATTCGGTGTTGGTCTGGGCGTTTTGGTCTGTCCGTGAATCCTCTCAAGTGCCAGGCGATTATTATCGGTAGTCAACGACTAAATAGTAGACTCAACACGGATAGCTTGGCACCGGTCATTTTTGATGGAACGATCATTCCGTTCAGCCAAACTGTAAAAGATCTAGGGCTTATTATAGACACGAACTTTAACTGGCAAGCTCAGGCAACCAGTGTCAGCCAAAGAGTTACTGGTACCCTTCGTGCCTTGTATCGCTTGAAGAACTTCCTGCCAGTGAAGACCAAGGTAATGATTGTGCAGTCCCTAATCTTTCCTTTATTCGATTATGGTGATGTGTGTTATTTTGACCTGAATGCAGATCTTCTCAATAAATATGACCGTCTTCTCAATAACTGCATTCGATTCATTTATAACCTTCGTAAATATGATCACGTCTCTTCTTGTCGTTTGGAGTTGAAATGGCTGCCTATACGGCAACGTCGTAATATGCGAGCTCTTACGACTCTTTTCTCAATCCTTCACTCCCCCACTCCACCTAGTTACTTAATTCCCTACTTTCTACCTTTATCCTCTACTCACAACAGAGACCTTCGCTCTTCTAATAACCTTCTTCTTGCCTGTCCTGCTCATACCACTGATTTTGTCCACTCTTCCTTCTTTATACAATCTATTCTCCTCTGGAACGGGCTCCCTTCTGAAGTCAGGACGGCTACAAATCGGTATACGTTTAAAATGAAAGTACGAAGCCTTCTTTTCGATAGGCTGGCAGCATCAGCACATCAGTGACTTATTCGTATTTATGTATATATTTGTATATCATCTATTCCTATATATTTAAATAATATATATATGTATATATCTAATTTTTTATATAGATATTTATTTTTTATGTTGTTATAGTATATATTTGATAGGTATTATTATATAAATTCAACCTATCTTCTCCAAATTATTCTCCTCTACTTGCACCTACCATGCTCTTCTCTGCATCACCCTAAGGTTGGCTGGTAGACAATACCTTTGGCATTAAGCCCACCTTTGTACTACTTATATTATAGTGCATAAAGTTTAAATAAATAAATAAATAAATAAATTACTTTTGTCTCCCGCTTTGCTATGGAGCGAGCTGGATAATTTCTTTCCAACTCCATTTACTTCTGATTAATTTTGTTGCGGTTTCCACGACAGTAGATTAAGTTAGGGGACTTCCGGTCATCGCTGTTAATCCTGGCTCACAGACCATGAGGGTGGGATTGTCCCGTACTTGAAAGTGTTCACGTCACTCGGCACGGTGATGTCAGTATAGTATTAGTAATTGTTTAGGTATTATTTAGGTGTGGCTACAATGCTTCCTGTATTGTGTGGTGTACTGTACACTGTGTGTTATTTCATATGAGTGTATCAATTAATTACATCTCAAGAATTACGATACAATAGTATTAACTACTTACTGCTTAAAAATGGTTTCTCTTTGTCTGTCTTCGCGTCTCTGTTGTCGTAATGTCTTTGAGGTGTGACTGGAGACTCCATGTAACTCTTACAGCTCTCAGACTCCAACTGTAGCAAATAATACAATTATTATTAACTGGCTTAGGCCTGCGGCTTTGCCCGCATGATATGTGAATAAAATATATAGCCAATGATATTATATGTTAAAAAAGGTGTAGATAGGTTACCTACATAGCGTTCGATCTTTGGAAATGGCACACAAACGCACACATAGATATCGTAATAATGCAATGTCAAAATATATATCTTCGCCGTCAACGGGACATTGAGATGAAGTTTGCTATATATATATAAGACTATATTTAGTGTGCCACTTTTCGAGCGCTTATAACCTATCTACACCTTTTTTAACATACAATATCATTGTATATAGCCTATGCTACTCACTGATAACGCGGCATTCTACTGGTGAAAGAATTTTCAAAATCGGATGAGTAGTTTCGTAGATTACTATATCCAAACAAACGAACTCTCAAATGTAATATCTATACTAATAATAAAAAGTTTAATAGTTTGTTTGTCTGTTTGGTTGTACGCGCTCATATCAGGAACTATCAACAGAACTGAATTGAAAAATAATTTCAGTGTTTGATAGCCCATTTATCGAGATAGGCTATATAACATTTTTTTTTTTTTCTTTTTTAAAAAGACAACGCCCGCACTAGGGAACAAGCCCTGTGTCGCGGGGAGCTTTACAAACATGAAACTAACGGACACAAAGTACACCCAGACTAGAAACAAATATCTATGAATCACACAAATATTTGTCTCGTGTGGGAATCGAACCCACGTCACCCAGCACGGCGATGTAGTGGCGAGGCGACCACCTTAACCACTGCGCCACGGTGACAGTCAACATTACGTTGCGACTAACAGGAGCTGAGCAGGGAGTGAAGCTCCGGTTATGGATGTTATACCTAACACTCTTCTACTTATCGTGTGGGTTTGAGGCAGACTCTGGTAATAATATAATAATAATATTCTACCACTTTCACACAGCGCCATCTAGTCCCAAAGTAAGCAATTATATTTGCTTGTGTTATGGGTACTAAACAACTGATATACTACTTAAATACATTTTTTTTTGTAAATACATACATATTATAAATAAATTACACCCAGACATAGAACAAACCTTTATGCTCATCACACAAAGATTTGTCCTGGGTGGGGATCGAACCCACGACCTCCGGTTTAGCAGTCAGGGTCACTAACCACTAGACCAACAGGCCCGTCATGGTCATGGTGTTGGAATTTATCAAGTCGCCCAGAAGGCTTCTAACTTGACTTAACGGCTACCACATTAAGTGATAACCGGGACCAACGGCTTTACGTGCCTTCCGAAGCACGGAGACGCTCGAGAATGAAATTGCCACAAACGGTCACCCATCATGGACTGACCTTGCCGAAAGTTGCTTACGACGAAGCAGGGAGGCGCTCGAGAATAAAAAAAAGTGATAAAACAAAATTTCTACTATCAAACCAAAAAAAGCCACAATAATCATCCCATTTGTTTAGCAGCTACAATGCCACATACATACATAAACGTCAAATTTTATAACATCCCTCTTTTTGCGGTGGGGGCTAAAAATAGCCTTTTGCCTATTTCATTGAGCCCAACGAACACTGCTCTCTGACTAATTAAATGATTCGTGCTCTAAAACATTAGTTTAAACCGACCGAGCGTTCAGCGGTTCAACCATTTAGTTTTATTAATACACCTATATCTATAAGAAACTATTATATACCGCGGTTTTGCCCGTAGGTAGGTTACATAGTGCATTAAACTCACATTTAAATTAAAGTTATTTCAATAAAAGTATAAAGCCTAAGTTACTCCTTATTACATCAGCTATCTACCAGTGAAAGTCCCGTTAAAATCGTTCCAGCCGTTCCAGAGATTAGCCGGAACAAACAGACAGACAGACAGACCGACAAAAATTGAAAAAAATGTTATTTTGGTATATGTATATTAGTGTATATACATTCATATATATGTAGTAAAAAGCTGTTATTTTAATATTACAAACAGACACTCCAATTTTATTTATTTGTATAATATATAGTTTGTATGGTATAGAATAAAAATCGTGCGGGGTTTAATTCCCGTCGTTATTTATTTGGCCACTGCTCAGCACCTATTCGCCGTAGCGTGGTGTTATATAGCCTATGTTAGTATAAATGTCCATATAATGTCACTACCCCGATTTTTTTTAACAACGTCAAAATAAAATCTTTTCACTTGCTTTTTTTTCGCTTGAGAAAGTATTTTTTTAAAACTTACTAAAGTAGACTACTAACTGGTTGTGCCAGATAATCTTCAAAACGGCTGGACCGATTTCATTTAGATATACCAATATAATGACATAATTATGCTACTTATTACCGAATTCCCACACGAGCAAAACCGCGGGAAAATAGGTAATTAATCACATTAAAAAATAATTTGAAATAAATAATAATAATATTCTACCACATTCACACATCGCCATCTAGTCCCAAAGTAAGCAATTATATTTGTTTGTGTTATGGGTACTAAACAACTGATATACTACTTAGGTAAATACATTTTTTTTTTTGTAAATACTTACATATTAAGTATAGATAAAATGGTTTTCTAAAACTACTCAAAACGCAAACGCATTCTAAATCACTTGGTAATTTACGTCCGCACTTACACGCAAACTTATGCTACGCAATTAAAATGATAGTGTTGTATGTATGTCTGTATGTGTGTATATTTCTCAGTAATGCTATTTCGATGTGGATGCACGTGTACGTATAAATAATGCGAGGACGTATATTAATGACAATTTAAGTTCTCGACGGCTCGCATTTGATATAAGCTCGGAATAAACTTGCTAGTATCGCTTGTCGGATTTGAGAAATAAAATCGCAAACTGCCGCGGTGGCGCAGCGGGAAGTGTATACGACTGCTGTGCAAGAGGTTCCGTGTTCGATTCCCGGTTCAGGTCAATTGTATTGGGTTTTTCTATCGTGAAATTCCAGTATTAAGATTTTCCCGGAGTTTGGTTAACAAATGTTCCCGGTTGATGACAATAGGCTCGCCGTATTTCATGTGAACAAACATAGGTGTGCATTATTATGAAAAAAAATATTGAAAAATGTTTGGAAACTGGTAGAGCAGAAATTTGTCTGACTGTACCTAGTATAAGTAATTAATCATTTCAAAATTATGTTTTGTAACTCCGCCTTATGACTTCCTACGTGAATATAAATCTTTAATCCCTTCTAAAATATATAATAAATAATATATATCATAAACTAATATGTATTATAAAGCTGAAGAGTTTATTTGTTTGTTTGTTTGAACGCTAGGATCTCAGGAACTACTGGTCCGATTTGAAAAATTATTTTAGTGTTAAATATCCCTTTTATCGCGGAAGGTTATAGGCTAATATCATCACGCTACGTCTAATAGGAGCTGAGCAGTGGCCAAATAAAGAACGAAGGGGTGCGAAGCCCCGCACGACTTCTAGTATCTCATAAATATAGAGGAAATATTATGTGGCTATATATTATTTCACGGCTCCGCCTACTTCCATAAAAATATTGTAACCTGCTGTTGCCCAAGGATACATTCCAGTAAATCTTTGTTTAGCAACTATTAAGTTCCTATTGGTCATAGCGTGATGTTATATAGCTTATAACCTTCCTCGAGAGAAAAGAGCTCTTGGACAATTCACACCTTCAGCACGGTACGAAACGACTAAAGTCCAGCCCCTAATTCTGACTCGTCGGATTGCTCTCCGATCGTAAACTTTTTCGAATCTTAGTACGACGTATTATTACGTATATTGAAAATAGTCTACCGTATAGAAAATTAAAAACTAATTAATTTAAGATTTTTCCCTATAACTATCAGTTTTCTTTACATTATGTTTTTTAACTGACATTTTCGGCCGAAAATTTTCCGACAGCTCATATTCAGGGGGCCGTACAAATCAGTCTAAGCGAATCAAATACACATTTGATATTCGCGACGAAGTGAAACGAACTGAAATAGAACTGCGACGGTACAAATATGGTCTCACCATGTCATGTTAGCCATAACTTGTTATAATTTCAATTCAATTATTTATTCGGACAATATAAAATCTATTTCGTTATGTTACGGTGTCCTAAACGGCTTGTTCCCAAACTTCCATAATTTTATTACAACTACCTCCACAGCTTTTTTTTTAAATTAATGTATGTGACTCTTTAATCTTTTTATTAGGATATGGCGCAGGAGGAAAGTAAAACACTTGTTTAGTGCTTGACGGTTCAATATATAACTGAAATGGACGATCATTTGACCAAGTCAAATGAGTGTTTAAATAATAATTATTTATCAATAAAATATATTGTTTAATGTTACATTAAGGAGACATGGATTTTTGTATATTCCAACACTTTTTCTCCCCGATTTTTTAATTGTCTTGGAGGTAGCGCGAGCTAATAATATATTAAAGTTTATTTTTCGAGAACAATGGGTTGTGAATGTCTGGGAATAAGCCTCCTAAACGATGTGGTTGGCAGAAGAACTTTGTATGTAGTTACCTATTATTTTATTTAGTGTGTCTCATGTATGTACCAATAAATGTTTCTATTTCTAAGTGCTAGTAAAATAAAAGTCAATACTAGTGTGGATTATGGCCTAAACACTCTCACCTCTCTAGTTAGAGGAGAGGAGACCCGAGCCTAACCTAACATCTGGTTTTTAGTTAAATGGTTAATTTAATCGTTTACCTTAAGCTGATGAGTTTGTTTGGTTGAGCACGCTAATCTCAGAAACTACGGGTTCGAATTAAAAAATTCTTTTAGTAGCAAATTGGCAATAGGCTATATAATATAAGGACCAATAGGCGCTCAGTACTCTGAGCAGTGTCCCAACAAAGAACGACAGCAGCGAAGACTTTAAGGCTGAGATCTATAGAGCGTACTTGGACTTTGCTCAGACTTCACTCCAACAAAACTTTGCTCAGCCTAATCTCAGCCAAAGCATTGATTTGGAATCTATAGACAATGTCATTGCTTAGCCCGCATACGAGTAGATGTTTCATTTCATGCATCATCTTCTGCTGAATTCTTTGTAAAATAAAAGATAAAACAAATGATACAATACTTTTTGTAATTTATAATAGTCCAAAAACTCCGTTTTCTTAAAATTACTAGATTATTTTTAAATTTTGTTGTCTAAAATTGGTTAAATGTAATAAAGATTAAGTTATGAAAGAAATTGAGTAGGATCGCTAATGACAGCTGTTCAATGTTTAATGAATGTTATGCGACAAAGTTCAATAGTAATTTTAAAATTATGACATTTTTACACCATTATTTTTTACAGTATAATAGCCAAAGATTTTCGTAAGTCGTCGATTTTGAGAACTTTGTCTTTGCTTAGCTTGGGCTTGGATAAAGTCAAAGTTTGCACTATAAATACCGATTTTGTCTTATCTCGAAAGTTTAGTCAGAGCAAAGTCCAAGTGCGCTCTATAGATCTCAGCCTAAGACTTCGCAAGACTTCAAATTGATGGGATCTAGGTGGTTTTAGGGATCTAAAAATCTTAACAATTCCGAGTTTTTACATATTTTTACGTATTTATTGCTAAATACATTTATAGCTATGAGAGTAATGAACAAAGAATGCAACGTGAAAGCACGAGAAGAAAAGATTTTCCGCCAATTATAGCGCCTGTTCTTAGTGAGTAAACATAGCTCGCGTTACAATTCAGTTAGACTTTTTAATAGACTTGCTTTAGATGTTTATCAGAGGGATTTTGAAACCCGACTGAAGGCTTTTCTTGTTGAAGAATGTTTCTACTCAATTGAAGAATTCGTAAAATGTCATTGAATGTTGTTTTTTTTTTTGTAATTATTGTTATTCGTTTTTTTTTGCCTCAGTGGCGCAGCGGGATTTGTATACGACGCTGTGCAAGAGATCCCGGGTTCGATTCCCGGGTCGGGTGAAAATGGTATTGGGTTTTTCTATCATGAAATTCCAGTATTAAGATTTTCCCGGAGTTTAGTAAACAAATGTTCCCGGTTGATGACAATAGGCTCGCCCCCTATTTCATGGGACCAAACATAGCTGGCGAAATGTGGGTGTGAAACACCTCTGCCTACCCTTTCGAAGAAAAAGGCGTGATGCTATGTTATGTTATCGTTTTTTTTCTAGCATTTTGTAATGTAATTTATTTATTGACGTTTTAATCTTAATATGACATTTTATTATTATTCAAATTGGCTCTCTTTGACATTGCTATTTTATTAATTCTTATTTGCCTGTCTACTTTATGTTATTTTATTTTAATTTGTATAATTTATATATTCTGATTTCCGACACAATGTAACATTGTTTGTGAAATAAATAAATAGATGTCTATAGAATTGTAAAATATATATTATATTTACCACAGCAGCAGCTCTCAGGGCAGCTTGAAGCCTCTCAATGTGTTGTATGGCTGCTCTTAATATCTCTAGCTTCGGCAGCCGACCGCTGCCCGCGCGTGATCTTATACGAAGTTCTTCAAACGCGGCGTTTACCTGACAACAATATGAAAAAGCTATAGAAAGGCAGAGGGCACATAAAAAGCTAAGCTATTTTTATTTTTAATTCGGCTTGAGGTAAACCTATTGTGGGCATTTATTAAGCCGCCCAGAAGGCTTCCAACTTGACTTAATGACCACCACATTATGTGATAACTGGAACTAACGGCTTTTATACTTTTTTTTTTCTAAAAAGTTGGTTATAGGTACATATTTTTAAAATATAGTTCCGATTAAATAAAAATTATATAATAAAAACCAAGAAATATGACACTAAATTGCGACGTTTCGACGCCCTCAAATTTGTGTCCATTTGTCTCTAAATATTTACGCATAAGTTTCAAAGTTTCCTAAATAGAGGAATAATTTTTTTATGTACGTACTTAACTAAATAATGAGTTTTTTAAGATATAAATAAAACATAAAAGACAAAGAAAAAAAAAGCAATTAAATGATCCAATCTGTCAAATAAAATCACATTAAATGCCAACAATAAAAGTGGTAAACAAATTTGAATTTAGTATGGCCGCCATGTTTCTATTTTCTTTTTTTTTTCAAGACGCGGGTCGATTATATTCAATGGTACGTGCCTAATAAGCAACGGTTTCAGAACGAAACGTTATTTTAGTTGTTTTATACTTGATTTATGTGGACAGTTCGGAAATTTATTTTTGTTGTTTTTTTTAATGTTATTTCTGGATGCTACAGAAAATAGAAAATTCATTTTAGTGTGAAGAGTTATGGTTTATTTTTGAATAATGTTTTATTAGTTATCATTGGTGTTTGTATGGAATGTCGGCGGAAGAGGCTAATTCCTGAGGAAAATTGGTAAGTTTGATTATTTGGCGCGTAGTCACTGGCAGTAGTGGTTTTTTTTTTATTATAAGTCATAATGTCATTTATTTCATAACAAAATAATTTGTGTTGAAAAGCACATCTAGGTTATAATAAATATTATAAATTTTATTACATAGAATTAGTTAATTAATAATGATAATATAATTTGCTAGCAGAATAATAACCTGATGATAAAATAATTCAACCAACATAGAACAAATCACCATCATGATCAAAATTTAATAATATAACCAAATGCACGAAAAGAATATTGCGTGAAGTGGTAGACGAGCAGGCGGCCCATGAATAGCCCTGTTAAAAAGAGCGCTTCACCCAATATTGTCATCAAAGAGAAATCAGCTAATGATACAATTAAAATATGCATTTATCACTCTAATGTTTTGTTAGTATTTAAGTACCTTCTATTTTCGAAAGACTTTCATCATCAAAATCTCAGTCTATTGCAGTCAACTGCTGGATATAGGTCTGTCCTAACACGCGCCATAACACTTGGTCCTCCTCCTTCCGCATCCAGTGGTCCAGTCCGATCCAGCGACGTTTTTGAAGTCGTCAATCCATCTAGCTGGTGGGCGTCCTACTCTACGTTTGCCGAGTCGCGGTCTCCACTCCAGGACACACTTGCTCCTTTGTGCATCGGTCCTTCTGTAGATATCATCAGATATGACGAGCCCACTGCTTGCTTTTCTTCTACGTGTTATGTCGGTAACTTTGGCTCTTTGCCGGATTACTTTTTTGCGTATTTTATACTTCAAATAGACGCCGTGATAGCTGATTACATAGCTCGCTGGGCGTCTTTTTGTTTGTGGGCTACTCCTACAGTGAGTGGCCACGTCTCAACATCGTATGTCATAACAGGTAGGCCGCCTTGATCGCAGACTTTGGTCTTCAGGAATTGCGGTAAAGGTGACGAGAAAACCGAACGTGGTTTGCCAAATGCTGCCACAACTCAATTAAATCCTGCGGTCGATTTCTTTCTCGTAGTTCCAATTACTTTTATGTAACGATATGTAGCCCAGCAGTGGGACTTAATGGGCTGCTGCTGATGATGATGATGATGATGAACGATAAAATTCAATTTATTTTAGCATTGTGTTATTTTTATGTTTTTTTAACTGTGAAATTATTTTTCATTGTTTTTCAAAATGATGGACATCACTACTCAACAGCAGACACACAACACTACTTAGTGTTAATTTAAAAAACGAAAATGATGAAAAGAAATATCTTTATTTACTTATTGTTCCTTCACATTCGCTATGAGAAATCTGATTATTTTGAGGTCAGTGTAGCACAAACGAAAATTGGAAAACTTTTTAAAAGATTTGAATTTCGAAATTCGTTCAAATAATTTTAATTATATTCCTTCAGCGTCACAGAGTAATGTAGCGTTGAGGTATTTCTACTCGGAAGCTTTATCTGATTTATAATATTATGTTTTATTCGCGTGGGCCTCAGTTTTGTTACAAAATCTTTTTTGTATTCGCCCACAGAATAGTGATCATTTACAATTATATGGCCGTAATGTCAATTAACATAAAAAAACTAAAAGTATATAATTTATTTGAGTATAGGAGCTATTAGTACACCGCCGTATAGCTCAAAGTAATATATATAAAATGTAAAAATGACTCAGTCTTAAGGTTAGTGCACATGGTAGTCAAAAATATTTTAGTTCATTTTTAGATTATAATTCAAATTACTTACTGCTTTTGCCTGTTCTTTCACCCGCGTGGTTTGTAAGTAAAAAGTAGCCTAAGCTACTCCTACCACCTACCTAATATCAGCAACCAGTTAATTAAAATTCCGTTTAAGTCCCGACATTACGGAGATTACCCGGTATAATCAGACAGACAAAATAAATAAAAAGTGTTTTTTGAAAATTAATAAGTACCTACCTGTTTTCATATGAAATAATTATGATACCTACATGAATTTTAAATTAAAATATAGAAAATTCGATTTAGAACATTGCTAAGATCAACGATCACTTATTTTGCAATAAAACGAAGTCGAACACAAACATGTTAAACCTTTTATATAAATTTCCTTTTAAAAGAGAAACTCCCCAAATAATAAAACTTTTAACACCTATACGGATACAATTCAAATCCCGCGAGACAGATAATAATTGTTGTCGGAGTTTACTCGCGATTCTCCGCCGTTCTATACTAAGACTTATAACAAAAATAGTCGGGAACGACTAATAAACACACAGAATATACGGGACACATCTTAATTTCACATAAAAACAAATTTACGGCGTCCGTCAAACGGTCCTCCATTTATTTTTATACTTAAGAGTTGTACCATTTTGTAACTATCATTAAATATTATGATTGTTAGTTATAAATCTGTCCACTGTCGCCATTTTGCTTCGCATCTTAGCTGTTGAGTTATTGTATCGAATATATTAAGATGATAATATAAAAATTATATTATATGTTATAATATTATTGATATTTATTAAACTGAAATTTTTTGAGGATTATTATTTATTGGTTAATGGAGCTTTGAAGGTATAAAAAGAGGTAGAAAATAGTGATATTTCTTTGACTGGAGAAGTACTACAATCCTACAAAAGACTTAAGTTATAGCAGCCACACCTCAGTATCCACAGGAAATAATTAGTCTACTCAGACGCCTCTAAACGTATCTCGACATAACCGCTCGTGACATGAGAGTGTTACTTTAAAAGCTTTGGGTTGTCACATCAGTTAATTGTATTTAAAGTGCCATCGATCCCTTGGGAGGGGCCTGTCAGCGTCACCGCGCTAGTCGCACGTGTGTAACACCCTTTAAATTTAACTTTTTAATGTGTTAAATTTGAACTTAATTGTTTTCAGATTGAAAAAGAATTGCTAAGCTAATGGTACTTAGTTTATTTTAAGCTTAGATTGACTATCTTGTAGAACTCGTTGGTCTTGTAAGCTTAAGGTCCACCTGATGGTAAGCAATTACCGTAGTCTATACGTCCATAGGCTACGGTAAAACCGTAAAACTAACATCATTGTTATTTTAAGTCTAGATTTACTATATCAATCAGTGTACGACTGCTAATATAAATTTTCTTTGCTTTGGTATTGCTTTGGCAATAAATGCGAAACAAATAATGGAAAAATTCAAACCCACAAAGGGACTTGAACCCACGACCCTGGCATTCCACGATCAGCGCTCTTCTAACTGAATCCGCCCGCATAGCTCAGTTTGGGTTGGAATTATTCCATTAAGTACTTGCTTAAAATTTACATAAAAAGCTGAATATCAAGTTGTCATTTCAAATAAAAGAAAAAATATTTTGCGACTTACAAAGAGTTAACTAAACTGTTCTTTATGTACGTAAAATTGTTTTTATTGTGTTAGTTTGTAAGTTGCCGTGACACAGGATATGTTAGCTCCTGTAAGAATCTTTCATATAACGTGTCCAGACAAACAGAAAACATTTTTCAATGGGTATACCCATTTAACTTTATACCAGATTGGGAAAATATATAAAAAAAAACATGAAAGTTAGGACTCACGCACGTTACATTCAATTATATGTCCCTTAATATGTCTGGATACCCATTATGGGGCCGATTTTTCCTAATATAGTTAATAATAAATCTGAATTAAGGGAGTTTTTGCATACGAAATCAGTCCAACGTCAATTTTATTTCCCAAGTAAAAGATATCAACCCGTCTGGCCAGCGTGGTATAGTAGGCTAAATTCCCTTCACATTCTTTGGAGGAGACCCGTGCCCAGCAGTGGGACGTTTATGGGTTGAAATGATGAAAAAATATCAGACGATGGAACAACCGGCCGTTATCAATTAAATTAAAGGCCCATTTTACCAGACGTCACGAGTCACGATAGATTGCTTTGCAAAAACTCGCTTTAGCCATCACAGATAAATTTAACGAGGCCCTAATCCACAGACGCTACCCTAGTGCATATTTGTGGATCATACGTGTCCAGTAAATTGCTCTAAGGGGCACATTTTCAAATTCACTGCTTTACCATATAATACAGTAATAATTGCCTATTTTAAATTAAAAATAATATTCTTAGCTTACCAAACAAGGTGATTGTTATATAGTGTTTTATCTGAATCTGTAGAGGCTACACTGTAACGCAAGATTCAATAAGAAATTTGAAAATGTTCACGTTCACGTAAATTCGAATTGATAACTATTCATCATCAATTCAACACATAATGTCCCACTGCTTGGCATGGGTCTCCTCCAAAGATATATAAGAAAGGAAAATAGCCTACTATACCACGCTGGCCAGACAGGTTGGTATAGGGTTTGTTTCGAATTTTCCTTTTCTCGCAGTGCTCTTGTCTGCATAAAGTTAGGTCCCTTAGGTCGCCTTTTATGAGTCACAGGACTGACAGGTTGAAATGGGGTAATGAGTATAGACATAATCTATACAAATAAATAAAATAGGAGTGTCTGTTTGTAATATTAAAATAACCACTTTTTACTACATGCATGCATACCAAAATAACATTTTTGAAAATGTTTGTCTGTCTGTTTGTTCCGGTTACTCTCTGGAACGGCTGGACCGATTTCGACGGGACTTTCACTGGCGGATAGCTAATGTCACAAGGAGTAACTAGGCTACTTTGATTTTTTTTTAAATATCAGAGTTCCGTAAAAGTTATCAACGCGAACAAAGTCGCGGGCATAGCTAGTTTAATCTAAATCTGTCACTACACGGACAAAGCCAAAAGCCATTATCGTGGTGTAAAAAAAAAGTTTAATTTCGACTAGTGTCTCCATCACTGTGCATGTAATTTAAACACTTCGCCACTTATGTACCTTGCCGTGCAGAGTGATTCCGTGGGTTCGATTCCTAAATAAAATATTTGCGTGATTCATAGTTATTTGTTTCGAGTCTGAGTGTACTTTGTGTCCCTTAATTGTTTGTTTTTAAAGTCACACCAGGCTTGTGCTATACTGCGGGCATTGTCCTTATAAATAAAAAAAAAGAAAAAGTTCTAATCTCAACCGGAAAGTCAATTATAAAACTTTATAATTATTTATAGTCTATGGTCTTGAGACGTGCATGTCAACTAATCCTATTTAATCTGTGATACGTGACTAACGGGCCAAAGTTGCCTTATTTATGTTAAGAACTGTCAAGGATTAAAACTTGTACGGTTTAAGGTTTTAGGTACAACATATATCCACGAATGAAAATTTCTTTTACAATATTGACTGAGGACTTTTGGATTACGTCACGCTTGACAAGAGCTGATGACTTTGAAACGTCTGCACCAACTTTAATAATACATGTACTATGCGATTAAAATAAGTATGGAACTGTCAAATCAAGACGCCATTTTGTTTTCCATTTGAAGACAACTTCATACCTTACAAGTAGGGTGTACAAAAAACGAAACACGTTACAAGTACTTACATACTTTTTCGGTTTAAAGATCTTTATTTTCTGAATAAGTAGTGGTAGTAAGTAATAACAACAACAATAAAACTATAACAAAAAAATCAATAACAATTAAATGAACACTTGTAACAAAATAACTACGAAACGAGATAATTTTTTTGCCTATTTTATTTCTGCTAGCTGTACAAAAATGTGCACATTCTACTGAAGTTTGCGGCAAATACTGTCAGGTGCGATCCTATAGGTACTTATTTAAATCGCATTGTATATGAACCATCACAATCATGTCAGCTTCGGACATCGGACAAAAATTCCAAATTACAGGAATATTTTGTCTGATTCCAGTTATATCTAAGTATGGTAAAAACGCTACGCACAAAAATTCACGACCCACAAAAGAAGCCCAGTACAATACACTATTCCTGACTATACTAACAAACTATCTAACATGACGTGACGTGCCGTAGTCTAGAAAGTTAAGTTTAAAACAAATGGTTCACAATATAAAAATCAATATTACAACCTACTTTTCTGAGTCGCCGTCGCTCCCTCAGTGTGGCCGCTTTCCGTCGGTCAACTGCCGCAGTTTTCCTTTTACACGCTTTGCAAGCCCACGCCAAACATCTCCGGCTTGGTCCCAATACATGTTGAACGTGATTCTCCTCCTTTTCCTCAATATTCTCCCCATTTTTATGCTCATTTTTCACCTGACAACATTGTTCGTTTAAAACTTTTTTTTCGTCTTTTTGGAATTCGAATTCTTTGTAGTTGTTGTTGTAATTGTCGTAGATGGAGTTGTAACTCATTTTGTTCTTTTTTCCAGGTTTTTTTAAAGAACGAAATTCTTCATTATTTTCTTCTTTTGTTTAATACAATATATTTGTATTATTTACATCTACTGAATTCGGGCTTTTATGTCTTTCATAAAGTACCTACCTAGTATAAAATATCTTTTTCATGTTTTTTTTTTGAGAATCTTTTATTTTTATCATTAAAAAGGTCTTGAAAAGAAAATATTGCGAAATCATTTGATGTCATTTATTTTTGTTTGGTATTTAAAACATTTGTTTTTCATAAACATCCAATTAAAATTTTACGCACAAACTATAGTTTTAATCACTACACTAAAAAAAATTCAAACGCGCGCCAAAATGTGACAGTTGACGTTTCTTTTTTTTTCGGGTGACGCGGGCCGCGACTCACACGACACTGAATTCAGCCGAGGGTTGATCTCAGTCTGAGATTTACAAAATATGTAAGCTATTAATAAACTGTCTAGCAGTGTAACTCTGTGTCGTTGAGAGATGCCAATTTATTAGTATTTGGATTGAAATTGATGCCGGCAATATATTCCCTTTAAATTTGTTGCGTCGAAAGCTCTCGGACATTTTTACACTTCTCGTTTTCAAGTTTCGAATCGATTTTTAATGTGCCTTTTTTATTTTAAAACTTATTTTATTGTCATGTTATTTTTTAAATATGAATAATAAATCTTTTTTACCAATCTAGAATGAAAGCTATATGGGCTGACTGTTTTTCTTTCCACACGTAATACAATTTTACGGTTGAAATGGGAAGACATGGGCTTTGATATTATACTTTTTATGTTGGAAATTTAAATTTATTAACTGTTTTAGGTGACCATAGATTAAGTGTTTATTTTATTTTGTGTAAAAAGGTTGTTTCCTGAGATTAGAATCTCATCCATTTTTTATTTGTAACAAGCTTTTCTTTTATTGATATTTATCTGAGAATAGCGATATCCGAATGGGGAAATTTGGAACTTAGAGCTCATTTTTTGCATTCACCTTAGTGCAAAATATAAGATCTAAGTTCCAAATGTTCCAATCCGAGCGGTAGGTGGCAGTATAGATAATGTTGATTTTGTGCACTTTGATGTAGGTACATATGTATTCTTAATTCAATGTACCAAGTCCCCAGGACCCCCAGACCTTACTTATTTTCTGAGAAATAATATGTGTGGGAAATAAGGTAGTTCTAATACGTACATTGAGCATAATGCATGTAACCCACTAGTTTGGATTGGTCCGACGGCCAATTTTCAGTTTCGACAAGTCTGATTTCCAATCTCAATTACAAGTAAATAAGAAGTTAATAATTGCAAGTAAAGCAAATCTGACTATACGGCATCGACTTCAACTCGTGTCTTCGCGTCCCAAATAGTCTTGACAGACAATAAAGTGATCAATAACTTTTACAATTTATTTACCCATTACTTACACACAATTATGAATAAAACATTTCTATTTTAGCTAGTGGCTAGCCTTTTGGGTACATTTCCTTAGGAATCTGATCTTTATCAGATATTCTATTTATAGGAATTTCCTGTAAATAGAGTATCTGGTTCTTTTTTTTTTAATAGGTTAGCTGTGTATATTTTTAAGTTCTGTGTAAATATTTTATTGGATTAAAAAAAAAATGTTTTAGCTATATCAATACCGATATTTGTTACGAGATTTGGTTCGGTAACCCGGGATCCAGGTTTGCGACCCCTAGTTTGCCTGCTTGCAAAAAACAAGAAAACACACCAAAGAATTTCAGAACAAAATACTAAAAAGTTGAACAAAAGAGTCTTAACAAAGGAGATTTCCTCACAGAGTTTACGTCTGTGGAACAGATCTGTTGCGTCTTGATAACGTGTTTGATATGGGTACGACACGACAACGTGACGGCTAAGGACCTTGTTTTTATTTACAACTAGGCTGTCCCGGCGAACGTCGTACCACCTACTTAATTTATGATTTTATGAAAGTATACCTACCTACCCTACCTACCTACAATAAAAAAAAACCAAAAACCATCCTTGAACTTCAACGAACATTTAAAAAAAAGAATTGACCAAATTGGTCCCGGCGTTGTTGAGTTATGCGCTTACCAACACATTTAGCGATTCATTTTTATATTATAGACTACGGCTATTTTAAGAATTCGACAATCGTTAATCCTATATAACGAGACTTTTATGCTGCAACCTCTATTTTACATATTTTTTTATTGTGAAGTGGCAGACGGGGAAATTAAATAGCCCACCTAATGTTAAATGTTAGCAATGTTAGGGGCACAGTCAAGCCGCTACCAACCTTTAAAGATAATCTCTCTTTTGTAGAAGGAGATGTTAAAGCGCTTAGGAAATACAGCTGCAGTGAATTCACCCCAGAGACAACGTAATTTGGAGAAATGACCGCTGGAATCGTACCATCCGTGCTAGACGCAATTGATTTTGGAAATTGTTCACTATATCTACCATTACAATAGGTAAGTCTCTCCGAATCCACCAAATTTACCAAATTAAATATGTATTCGAATTATATTATTTCCATCAGTTGTCATAATTTTTTAAGTTATATTTCGGATAGATTATATTTAAAGTAGAGATCCCAGAATTTTGCTTCCTTTTAGGCAATATTTCTGTTTAAAAAATATACACAGTTACTATTCAGACGTACGTTTATTTATTTAAATATTTACAAAATAAACCATATAAATAACGAAAAAATAACAAAACCAGATTTAAAAAAATTAAACCTCAAAAAATAAATCTTAATGCGAACAACGCCCCCTACTAAACATAATCAGTACTACACTGAGACCTTCAGCGCTAGATGAAAATGTGGCTGAATTTGGTACCACTTTTCACACATGCGCGCTAACTCTTGAGGGGAGGCTGGGAACAATAAAATGCGAAGAGTAGAATTGCGAATAAATATTTTATTTAGAAAGCGACTTGTTGGCGTTTGATTAAAAATTTATTGAGTAAGGTAATAATACTGACAGCGAGAAATAGTAATCAATCTGCGAATACCTCTTGCTTTTAGTTATCGGCGTAGTAAGACTTTTTTTTTAAATTTAGTAGCTTGAATATGGAAGTACCTCCACCCTGCCACTTATCAAAAAAACAATTTATTAGCAATTATTAGAATTCTCAAAAATCTCTTCTAAAATATAAATGTCTCCTGTACTAAGTTGAAAAGTAAGTAAATAAGAAACATTATATATATACTTAAGTAAATACTAAATTTAAACTAAACTAACTAAGAATACTTAAAAAAAAAGAAAAGAAAAGGTTATGTCAGACACACGTATACATACATCTATGTATGAGTGTGCGTGTATGTATGTGTGTCTGTGTTTGAACTCATTATTTTTCTGATCAGAGTCTCAAAAGGAGTCTATAAACTTTGAAATAATGTTGAAATTCAATTTAACATTTATTTGATTTAACACAGTTCACTCTGTTCACAACTAATACAATACTAAACCGTCATAAAAACAAAGAAACACAGCCTAATGAAAACAACACTGACCGCTCATAAAAACCTTTATTCTTACGCAAATCAAACTTTTCATACATATTATAAGAACACCTTTAACAATATCATAAAAACATTTTACAACATTACGACTCAACGCATTCTTTATTCCGTGAGCACAACATTCCTGCTATTGGGGTGTGATCTTCTCGTAAAGACACTTAAACCATAAAAATTAACAAAATAACACAATACTGTAAATAAATAACATAAAAAACATAAAATAAACATCTTTATAAACATTTATTAAGTGTGTTTTAAAAAAAACTTGTGATTTTTGTGTTAAAACAACATGGTTGTCGCGTAAAGGAAAAATGTCGACCGTAAGTAGAGATTTTGTGGTTTTCTCTTCTATTATAATGAGTATATTTAAACAAGTTCATTAAACATTTGTTTTATTTCATTATTCTTAAAAGTATGACGTTTATTTTATTGTTTTTTTTTTAACACATAGTGGTCACGTCATCGATTCTCATCTTATTTTTTTAATAGATAATTTTAAAGAGTCACGTCTCAAGAATTAATTATATTTCATATAAAACTAAATTCAGTTTAAGATCTTTATTTACAATAAATATTTATGTCAAATTTCACTCATAATAATGAAACAAATACATTTTCATTCTTAAAATATCGATTTCATAATTAAATTTAGAATATCATAATTTTTCAACTGTTTTATGTATTTTCGAGTCATTTTATAAAAGCACAGACTTAAAATTGTTTTTAACTTTTTTTGTTAACATAACCTGAAAATATAATTAAAAAAAAGTTAATTATTTTATTTTTGATACAAATTTATATAAATATATAAACGATGATTATGAATTGGTTTGTTAATAAAATTACAAATTAGTGTTTAAGTTTAGTGCTAAAATCGAATCGCCTGTGACCTATTTCATTGGATGACATTTACGAGGTAGTGACCCAGGTCATATCGCTAGAGGGTAGTCTAGAATTCTAGATCAAACTTGACACTAATATTATTAACTGTCTTTTTTTTTAGTTTTATTAATTTATTATTTCTTTATTGTGCAGATCGCATTACTTTTAAAAGTAAATTATTATCTACACTAGAAATCGCGCGGAGCTTCGCTCCTATCATTCTTTATTTGGCCACTGCTCAGCTCCTATTAGCAGCAGCGTGGTGTTATAGAGCCTATTTTGCTCAGTGATAATGTAGCTTTCTAACGGCAAAAGAATTTTTGAAATCGGTCCAGTAGTTTTTAAGTTTATTCGTTATATATGTACCCGGTTATATATTTTGTTAAAAAATTATTAAAACTGAAAGCTTGGATACCTTTTGCAGTGTATCAATGGCCGCCTAACGTCTTGTGCCGCACTGTCTACTCGCAGCGATTAATAAAATTAAATAATAAGTATATAAGTTGTTACATAAACTACTGATATTCGGCATGCGGCAGAAATAAGCATGAAAAATGCCTATAACTTCATGAGGTTTAATTCTTTTTAAATTTAGATTTTCGTATTCTAATTCTGCAAATAAAAAGAAGTTTGGGGTGTTTCTGCTTTAGTGTAAACAAAGAATAACGTTGTGTTCTTCGGAAGGCACGTGTAGTTGGTCCCGGTTACCTAATGTGGTAGTCGTTAAGTTAGAAGCCTTTTGGATGACAAGATACAACTCCAGGGTCTGCTCAAGCCTATTCACCGAGAGAACTCTTCTTCCAGTCATAGTCAGTATATAGTTTACGACAGGAAATTTTATATTAAAAATAAGTCGTCGTAAAATTTTGAAAATAGCCTTGCTATGTTATAAATAAATAACGTGCTTTTTTGTACCGTTATAAAAATACCTTTTACTAGAGGTCGCGCGGGGCGTCGCTCCCGTTGTCACTGCTCAGCTCCTATTGGCTGAAGCATGATGTTATATAAACTTAACCTATCCGTCTTAGTATAGGTAATACTGGTTAAACTCGTTGCGTCTTTCAAGAGTCACTGGTTTGTAGTTTAAAAATTGTTTTAAAAAATTGCTAAAAACACCACGTGTTTATTTCTAATAAATATATATGTTACAGTCAAAACTCTTAATCAGTCAAAACTACTTTTGACTAAAGACGTCAGTTAAAAGTACTTTTGACTAAAAAATATAGGTTAAAAGTTTTTGTACTTAATTCCGATATTTTTTCGAGATTCCAAAAAAGCCACGGTCAGAATCGAGAAAAATGTAGCGAAAAATCTTGCTTTACCTCCGTTTACTGTCCATAAAAGGTATATCCTCATAAATACAAAGATATCGATAGTACAAGATAAAATATGGCGAATATTTATACGACCGCTTATCATTCGCTACAGTCGTAAACTTGAGAGTTAGAAAAGTGTTACCCTTAGGGAATACTAGCTTTTACACTCGATGTTGCTTGTTTGATCTGTATCTCTTAACTAACGTATGTCCCTCTTATCATCGATTTAAAAAAGTGTTTATGTTCAGAGTTAAGTAGCACAGAAAGATATATGGAAGGGGCTATCGAAGCATCCACTTACCTTTTTTTGACCGCCACGTCAAATCCGTATCGCCATTGAGCGCCAAGCTTTTAAAATACAGTACCTACATTTTTGACGTGCCATGCCGTCATTGGCATGGTGAGCACATTTTCATTTTACGTGTATAGACGTCTCTGGCGTTCAAAGGGTTAAGTTTTGTGATATCGCCAACGACCTTGAGTTCTCATCTGTACGTACATCTACACTCCACGTACTCATCGTGGACTAAGTGGCGAGCGCGGCGATACGAATAGATGGATGGACATGTTTTTAATTTATTAATAAATTATAAATCGTTGTTATCCAAAATTTAACAAAACCAGATTCTAGGTTTATGTTTTCTTGATAGTTCGATGTTTTTTTTCGTATCATTCGATAAAAATTGAAGCCATACAATTGGATCTCTTGAACCATTTAGTGTTGATTAGATGATTTTTTTACATATTAAGTAGAATCAATATGTGAATTCTGAAAAAAAAAACAGATTTTAAAACAAATCATGCAGGTAGATTATTAAATGTATTTTTTTTTCAGTCATTTGTCTATGCCTTTATAATATTGGAATTAGTGCCTCTCGTTTTCATCATTTTTAGGGTTCCATAGCCAAATGGCAGAAAAAACCCTTATGGATTTTTGAGAGAATAATAAGATTAATTCCAATCTAGGTTACACCGCTACAAATTTCCTGGCGACCTGAATTCACAATCGATATTAATTAAAATATGCATAATAATTTCCGATTGGTCACGTTTTGTAAGATGCGGGTAAAGCCACGGGATTTGCATTGTTTGCTATTGAAATTGATCAATTTTGTGCCCCTTTAGGCTGCGTTTTCACCAGAGATGTGCGAGGATGCGTTGTTTATTATGAATCAATCGAATCACTTCTGTGAATGGTGGAAACACAACCTTAAACAAAGTCGCTTCCCGCTGTATCTATGCTTCATCATCATCATATCAGCTTAATGACGACGTCAATCATACGTGGATCCAATCCTCAAAAAAGGTTGAGGTCACAGCCACCCGAAAAACGGCCAAGTGTGAGTCCTAATTTTTACGTAACCTTGACAACGATGAGTTTCCTCTTTAAATGCTGCAATTTCGTGCTTTATTGTACACAGAATGAATTCACAAGGGCCGCTAATTTTTTTTATAGCGTTGGAGTGTGTGAAAACATAGAACTACTTAATATGTATTTGTTTTAATATATAGATTTAGTTTTGTAAAGGATCAAAACGATGTCCATACACTACCTATTGAATTAGGTAACAGCTGTAAATTTATATATAATAAACTAGTTTCCGCCAGCTGCTTCGCCCGCGTGGTATGTATTTTATACCTATAAACCTTCCTCTTGAATCAGTCTATCTATTAAAAAAAACCGCATCAAAATCCGTTGCGTAGTTTTAAAGATTTATAGGTAGGTACATAGGGATATAGGGGTCTTTCCCCTTTGGGACCACGACACTTTGGGACTACGGTGTCAATCGCGGAACGGCCTTTTTTGAATTGGCTGTTTGACACCAAGACCATACGGACCACGGTTTGGTCTTGGTGTGAAACAGCCAATTCAAAAAAGGCCGTTCCGCGAATGGCGTTAATTGGCTGTTTGACACGAAGACCATACGGACCACGGTTTGGTCTTGGTGTGAAACAGCCAATTCAAAAAAGGCCGTTCCGCGAATGGCGTTAATTGGCTGTTTGACACGAAGACCATACGGACCACGGTTTGGTCTTGGTGTGAAACAGCCAATTCAAAAAAGGCCGTTCCGCGATTGACATCGTAGTCCGTAGTTTAAAAAAAAAAACGAAAAAAAAAAGTGTCGTGGTCCCAAAGGGGAAAGACCCATAGGGAGAGAGAAAGAGACTTTGTTTTATACTAAGTAGTGATAAATATCATCAGCCTATCGATCCCAATAGACTGTGTAAGTGTGACGTCACTGGTCTATCAGGGTTGTGGGCATGTCCATAGTGACCACAACGGAGGATCAGTGTGACGTCAACAGCTGAACATAGATCTCAGCTAATTTTCGCTACCGCGAGCGAAAATCTTTTAAAGTACGCAACGGATTTTCATGCGGTTTTCACCAATAGATAGAGTACACACCCGTATCTCGTGACGTAAGCGCTTGAGACAAAGTAAACTGTAATGCATACAAGTTAGGTTATATTATTCTGTTAGTTACATTCATCATTAAATACTATGTTTTTTTTTAATCAACTTGTTTAATGTGTTAATCAACTTGTGTTGTCTCTTTTGACTAGCACGGAAGGTAAGGAATTTTAATTGTATACCGCCAATAAGTTGTCACTGCACTTACTCGTGCCAAGTTATTGTCCAACTGCTGGGCAAAGGTCTCCCCCAAGCTCTCCCATTCTTTTCTATTGGATGTTTTGATCCTCCAGTCCTTGTCAAATGAGTCCAGATTGTCTAGCCAGCGCTTTCGGGGTCTACCTCTAAAAAAAAAATTGTTAGTGATACAAAATAAAATAATATAAAATCATAAAAATCAAATCAATTAAAATCACATAGGTAAATTTAAAAAATACATTTATTCAATAAAATATTTAATAAAATAAAATAGTTATATATAATAACTTAAAAATTATATACAACTAACCTATTAAAAAAAAGGAACCAGATACTCTATTTACAGTAAATTTCTATAAATAGAATATCTGATTGAAATTAAAATTAATTACAAAAATAATTTGATATACTTAAGAATAATAAGCCATCATTTATTTATTATAATAATGTTATTACATAATTTTAAAACTAAATAAAAACTATCTACTTACATAATCTACAACTACTATTTCATCATCATCATCATCATCATCATCATCTCAGCCTATTGCAGTCCACTGCTGGACATAGGCCTCTTCCAACACGCGCCATAACACTAACTACTGTTTACAATACTATAAATAAATAATAATACAAATGGTAATGTGGGCTAATCGTCATAGTATTCGTCGGCATCACTGTCACAAGGGATATAATTAAGTATATAATTTATTTACTATTAAATTATATCATTAGATAAAATAAATTCATTAATTTAAGTACCTTCCTGCCTCACCGACCGCCGCTATGCCTGCGGGTCCAGTAACTTAATGGTCCACGTTAACTTATACATGACGGTCTTGACCTAACAAACTGTCATGCAAGCTGTTAAATTTTTCTGACCAATGGAGCTTGGTGACGGCTATGCCTGTTAGGTCAAAACCATCATGCATTTTAACCTAACGTGTGTACGGACCACAACTATTAGGAGGCCCTCAAAAATCAAACTTCTTACAAGCGGTACACGAACACTCAACGTTATTTTGATTATGAAAACTCGGTGAAATTTTGTTCAGACGCTTTAAATGATCTAATTTCGGTGAGAGGCAATAAACGCTTACGTCTATGCCCGGCTTTTCTTAAGGCTGCTGATGTGTTATTGCAAGCTGGGAGCGTTAAGCGGTTTCAAGATCTTGTCCTCCTCAACAGAACCTAGTCGCGTATGTTAAAATTTGAGTCAAAATAACTTGACTAAATTTTTAACATATTTCAATTGCCAGTTGCCTCAAATAAAGTTAGATGGCTCTTCACAAATGCGTTTTCAACCGACTTTGAAACGAGGAGATTCTCAATTCAACCGTATATTTTTTTTGTTACGCGATTACTTAGCCAATTATGAATTGATTTTGATGATTCTTTTTCTTTTTATAAGTACGTCATATTTAAGAGGGATCACCATCTACATTTCATCAAAATTGATTCAGCGGTTTTGAAAAAATCAACGTAAATAAAATAAAATAAAAATTTACTTTCTTCTTTATTTTTGTATTATTAAATAAAACTAAGTATATGTATATATGTATTGTAAGCATAGCATGTTGATAACATTCAGTCGGTTTCCGCTTTTTTCGAAACGTATTATACTATGCTTGTATCAAGATTTCCAATCCGGGATAACGACTACTCGCTCCGCTCATGACAAGACAAAGTCTTAAAACTTTTATGTTTTATTTAAAAATCTCTTTTTATAGCGTTATTGTTTTTGTTGTTTTTCCACTTATTATAATCTGTTTTCATCTTAAATGGAAAGGATGAAAGTATCACGAACTCTTTGCGGATTAAAGGTCTATTTTAGAATAGAACACAATGCGAAATTTTAGATGGCATTGCGTGATGGTACCAGAATAATAATGTAATTACTAATATTATTTTTGACATAAAATGAACATCAACCCCTGTAGTGGGGTGGCAAGTATATGAAAATTCATGAATTGCACTTAAAACAAAGATCTATGTAAATATCGAACTCTACGCGGACGAAGTCGCGGACAAAAGCTAATTACCAATATTATGCATTAAGATAACGATTTTGATCCTAGATTCTGGTACTGTAATAGATTACATTTTTTTTTTATTGCCTTAAGTGGCAGACGAGCAGACGGCTCACCTGATGGTAAGTGGTTTCCGCCGCTCGTGGACGTTGGCAATGTCAGGGGCACAGCCAAGCCGCTGCCTACCTTGAGAGGATAGCACTCTTTAAACCTCCTTTGAAGAAGAACATGTCATAGCGCTCAGGAAACACCGCTGTAGGAAGTTCACCGCAGAGCCTTGTGCCGTTCTTGTAGGCATTTATGCTATATATTCTCTTTTAATAGCGTGTTATTTACACTGACAACATTATTAAAATTAATAAACATTAATTGTTCCAGGTGATCATTGGTTCTTAGATGGAAGTAAGCAGTGAAGTAAAAATGGATTCACAATCTTTTACGAGTTGTTATTACAATTAATTGAGGTAACTACAAATAAAAATAAACTGTTGAATAAATTTGTACTATAGAGCTATTGTAATAGGAAACAGAATGACGTAGGTGCCAATCCCTGCCCTGAAAATCTAATATTAAAAGTAGTTTTAAAAAAAATTTAATACTTGCAAACTTTGTCTAGAAAGTCTAGGTCATAGTAATAAGATAACACATATCTAACCATAGAAAAAACCTTCCTTCACTGGGCGTGTGTGTTTCTTTTGTGATTCTTGGTACCTACAATTTTAAGATTTTTTTTGTTTATCATAAGTAATACAATATTCTGCCACATTCAGACAGCGCCACCTAAGTAGTCCCAATTTAAGCAATTATATTTGCTTGTGTTATGGGTACTAAACAACTGATATACTACTTAAATACATTTTTTTGTAAATACATACATATTATAGATAAATTACACCCAGACACAGAACAAACCTCTATGCTCATATCACAAAGATTTGTTTTGGGTGGGGATCGAACCCACGACCTCCGGCTTAGCAGTCAGAGTCACTAACTACTAGGCCAGCAGGCCAGTCATTGTTCCTATTCTATTTCTAGGTAATTACTATGACAAAGTTTGTAAGACGAAAAATTGCATAGCGCATCTTGTGAAATATATGTCTATCTCTTTCTAACAGTGGGGTAGAGCGGTGTCAGAGCGAGAGGGCGCGATGCACCCCACCGCTAGGTGACGCTGTCGCCTCCACCCGCGGAACATGTCATGGGACTCAATAGAGTCGCGCGACTTCCTCGGGTAAGTTGTTACCAAGTCATTGGAAAGCCTATGAGCTATTTGGAGTTCTTCAAAAAAGGAGTGAATAGGTTTTTTAAGGGTCGGCAATGCGCTCGTGATGTCCCTGGTGTTGCAGGCGCCCATAGGCTACGGTAACCGCTTACCATCAGGCGGACCGTACCTACGTCTGTTTGCCACCGTCGTGGTATAAAAAAAAATTGTTTTTGTGATATATTTTTTTACACACAAAGTTAATTTAAGCTTGTGTTATAGAATCTAGACAACTAATAAATATACATAGAAAAAAACACGAAACAAGCATTTGCTGAGCATGAAAATATTACTCCCGACCGGGGATCGAATCCGAAACCTCAGAAAAAGCAACCGTATGTACTATGCGATTAGAATAAATATGGACTGTCAAATCAAGACGCCATTTTGTTTTCCATTTGAAGACAACTTCATACCTTTCAAGTAAGGTGTACAAAAAACGAAACACATTACAAGTACATACAAGGTACTGCCTGGTAACTGCCTCGGTGGTGCAGTGGAAAGTATAAACGACTGCTGTGCAAGAGGTCCCGGGCTCGATTCCCGGGTCGGGTGAAAATTGTATTGGGCTTTTCTATTATGAAATTCCAGTATTGAGATTTTCCCGGAGTTTGGTAAACAAATGTTCCCGGTAGATGACAATAGGCTCGCCCCCTATTTCATGGGACCAAACATAGCTGGCGAAATGTGGGTGTGAAACACCTCTGCCTACCCCTTCGGGGAATAAGGCGTGATGCTATGTTATGTTATGTTTACATAGGTACATTTTCGGTTTGAAGATCTTTATTTTCTGAATAAGTAGTGGTAGTAAGTAATAACAACAACAATAAAACTATAACAAAAAAAATCAATAACAAATTAAATTAACACTTGTAACAAAATAACTTAACGAAACGAGATAATTATTTTGCCTATTTTATTTCTGCTAGCTGTACAAAAATGTGCACATTCGAATGAAGTTTGCGGCAAATACTGTCAAGTGCGATCCCATACTTATTTAAATCGCATAGTATACGGTATCGCTGCGCCACGCACGGGTGATGAACTGATGATGATGATGATGATGGTTTTTGTTACAGCGGGGTTCCGGCGCATCAGTTGTCAGCTACGAGACTACTCAGCTCGCCTGACCCATCAAGACATCATCTCGATGAGCCACAAGGTACTAATTATAACTATCTAGAAGTAGCTCGGAGTGCCGCTCCCGTGGCTTTTGTTTGGCTACTGCTCAGCTCCTATTGGCCGTAGCGTGATATTATATAGCCTATAACCTTCCTCAACTAACGGGCTATCTGACACTTAAATCATTTTTCAAATCGGGTCAGTAGTTCCTGAGATCCTAGCGTTCAAACAAACAAACTCTTAAGGGGCCACCCGACCCTACTGCGCGCGGTCTAGTGGTCAGAGTTCCGAGTTCTGCGTTCCGCGTTCACTGTAATCTATACGACCAAAAATCCTACACACTAAAAGCAAGCAATCTAACAATTGTAATGAACACATGTATGAACGCGGAACGCAGAACTTAGAACTCTGCGGTCAGAGTTCTGAGTTCTGCGTTTCGCGTTCGGTCATTTTTAGTTAGTGGGGTCGGCGTCTACCTCATACCTAATATTATCTTTACTGCCAGAAGTATACCCGTTCTCCGAGGAGTTCCGCGGCGGCGGCGGCGGCGGAGGGGGCTCGACGCGCGGGGGGGCGCTGCGCTGGGGCGCACGGTTCGGGCCCGCGCACCGACCCCCCGGCACAGGCCTGCTCGACTGCTTCAACGCCTGCCGCTCCCGGCTCGACCAGTACCTCGCCAGGAGAAAGGTAACTATTAACTATATACTAAGTATAAACAGCGCTGCGTTGAGGCAGCAACGGCTTTCCAGCACAGGCCTGCTCGACTGCTTCCGCGCCTGCCGTTCCTCGTCCACTCGCCAGGAAAAAGGTTACTGGAGTTAAGCAAAAATGATCCAATCAACACAAACCTCATTTTGAGATATTTGACTTTAATATTCATTGCAGTATATCATTATTGAAATAAACAAAAACGTGAACTGAAGGTAAAAAATAAATTTAAGGGCAGTACTTACATAAACATAGATCTTTTCAAAATGTAAAATCTATATACATTTTAAAAGCTTGAGGCACTGATGCTATCTGTTTTGCAGGTTTATGATCCCATTTCAGTGCCTCAAGCTTTTAAAATTAATATTAGGTGATTGGCTCCAAAAGTCTTCCGAGAATAACCCAGGCGGCTCAGTCTGCGCATTTCGCGTTTCGCGGACCACTTTGGTTACCCACAGGAACCAAATCAAATCAAATCAAATCAAATACTTTATTTGCCATAAATAGGGTACATAAATATAGGTGTTATGAATAGTTTAAGTGGCATTATCCTATTTAGCCATTAAAACAGCATGCAAATTTAAAATTACACATGAATTTAACAATTAATTTCATAAAATATTACATGTCATGTTTATAATAATTAGGTATATTATTATCTATTTAAAAAGTTCCACACTTATACATTACATATTATACACTAGCACATAATTAGACAGACATTATTATATTTCTTTACGGATTAGGAACTCCTTCACAGTATAAAAAGTTTTATGTAGCAGCCAACAACTGAGTGTAGCAACATATTTATTGTAAGGCAATTCTTTAATAGGCGCAGGAATTTTGTTAAATATCTTTATACACATGTTATAGCAATTGTTTTGCAATCTACAGGTTCTAGGGATTATGTCAATAACTAGTTTCCACCAGTAGTCCGCGAACCATAGGTTAAGAACCACTGCTCTAACCTGTCCCTCTTGCCCTCAGATCGAGCGAGGAGTCCGGTTATACGGACAGAACGAACAGCGGTTAGCAGTGAAGGTGTGGTTGTCAGCTCTTCGTGGTGTCCGACATAGGAGCGACAAGTTCTCGCTACTGGGACATCTGTATCAGGCATATATGGACTTTGGGAAGTACAGGTAAGAATCCTAGAATAGCCAGGTGTGGCGTTATATCTATACTAATATTATAAAGTTGTTAAGATTGTTTGTTTAATTGAAGGTTTGGATCTCAGGAACTACTGGGCCGGTTTGAAAAATTTTTTTAGTGTAGGATAGCCCATTTATAATCTAAGTTTAAATTTGGGTTTTTTACCATACCATACCATATCATCACACCTTTTTCCTCGAAGGGGTAGGCAGAGGTGTTTCTCACCCACATTTCGCCAGCTATGTTTACCCCCATGAAATAGGGGGCGAGCCTATTGTCATCAACCGGGAACATTTGTTTACCAAACTCCGGGAAAATCACAATACTGGAATTTCATGATAGAAAAACCCAATACCATTTTCACCCGAGCCGGGAATCGAACCCAGGACCTCTTGCACAGCAGTCGTATACACTTCCCGCTGCGCCACCGAGGCAGCTTTTTACTTGACTTGACTATGTCCACTTGTCCCCTCTTCTCTCTTTGTCCTAACCTTTTTCCATTATTTAGGGTCGGGTTTCCTCACTTTCCTTTAATTCCTTGTATTTTTAGGATTTACGTATTTACGCATACCGCCTTGTGTGAGAAGCGATGACGATGACGGTGATGTGGGGAACCATAAAACAAGATTGCCGGCATATAATCAAATAATATATTTCAATCCAGCGTCCCGCCTAAGCTTCACATTTGTAAAAATACCTTTTCAATTAATTACGTACTTTTTTTACGGTGTCTTTTCCATAAAAATGCGTGTACACATTCCACAATAGATTTTTTATATAAATAGATGAATTTCCTTCGATTTATCGAAACGATTCTTAAATGAATTAAAAACTTTGAAAAAACATTCGTCAATAATTTTCATGTTTTAATGGTACCTACATTTAATTACCTTTAAGAGTTACGTTGCTGTCCGGCCTAAATAATATTGTACTATCTAAAGTTTCTCTGTAAGCCTAACCTTATGTGCTTAATAATTCTGTCTATATAAAACAGACTATTACTATTCATAAGCTAACACAAAACTTCCGGATTCGTTCGTTAATATAATGTAAACGTATTATAATAATAAATCCACATTTACTAGAACGCCATCTTGGCAGACTGACAAAAGAATAATTATTTTGTGTGTATTTAGGTCGTGTTTGCATTTGGCTAATAGTTTGCGCTGTGCAAAGCTTTTTGCATGACTTTAGTTGATTGATGATATAATGTACCTATTATAACGCAATAATAACCAATAATATATGGTATAGACTGTCACCGTGACGCAGTGGTTAAAGTGGTCGCCTCGCCACTACATCGCCGTGTTGGGTGACGTGGGTTCGATTCCCACACGAGACAAATATTTGTGTGATTCATAGATATTTGTTTCTAGTCTGGGTGTACTTTGTGTCCGTTAGTTTCATGTTTGTAAAGCTCCCCGCGACACAGGGCTTGTTCCATAGTGCGGGCGTTGTCTTTTTAAAATAAAAACAAAAATAATAAATAATAATTTATATAACCGGTTGATGACAATAGGCTCGCCTGCTATTTCATGGGACCAAACATAGCTGGCGTAATGTGGGTGTGATACACTTCTGCCTACCCCTTATGCTATGTTATGTTATTATAACGCAATACGTGGGCGACTCAAATCGAACACGATTGCGACACGTTCCGATCCGACTGTCCGACGCGGCCGTTGTGGCCTATGTACCTACTTATAGATATTTACACATATAAGTTATAGGCAAATTAAAATAAATTAAATAAAAATTAAAATTAGGTGAGGCCTATGTTCAGCAGTGGATATCGTTGGGTTGATATGATGATGATGATGAAGTTATATTTACAAAAAGATTAGCAAGTATGATATAAAATAAGATACTTACAGAATCTTTTCATAAGCACATGAATACATAACTAAATATCTTGACTGGCCTGTTGGTCTAGTGGTTAGTGACCCTGATTGCTAGGCCGGTCGTGGGTTCGATCCCCACCCAGGACAAATCTTTGTGTGATGAGCATGATTGTTTGTTCTGTGTCTGAGTGTAATTTATCTACCTATAATATGTATGTATTTACAAAAAAAAAATTATAGGTCTATGTAGTATATAAGTTGTTTAGTACTCATAACACAAGCAAAATATAATTGCTTAATTTGGGACTAGATGGCGCTGTGTGAATATGGTGTAATATTATTATTACTAGCTTCCGCCTTGCTGTTTTTCCCGCGTTGTATGTATTTTATACCTATAAATCTTCCTCTTGAATGACTCTATCTATTAAAAAAAACCGCTTCAAAATCCGTTGCGTAGTTTTAAAGATTTAAGTATACATATGGACGGACAGACAGCGACAGCGACTTTGTTTTATACTATGTAGTGATTATTAATTCAGCCACAAACTGTAAGCTAAGATGAACCCCATCATTTTGGTCGCCAGCCAAAATAATTTAATGTACTCCTGGTGAAGTTTAGGTCAATTAATATCGACTCAGAGATACACAAACATTAATACATTTAAACTTTCTACGTCATTTCATATTATTTGTATATTTTGCTCTTTCTCCGTGTAGTGACGGATTATGAATACATAATGTCACTACTCCATTTTTACCAGTGGGTGTCGTACAAAGCGACAAAGGGATTTAACCTTATGCAGACAAGAGCATTGCCACAAAAGGAAAATTCAAAACAAACTCTATACCAACCCGTCTGGCCAGCGTGGTATAGTAGACTAAATTTCCTCCACATTCTTTGGAGGATACCCATGCCCAGCTGTGGGACGTTGAAATGTATATTTTGCGCCTTGGGCGTAGGTAATTTAGTTGAATGGTTGGTGATGGAATCAGGTTCAACTTGAAATTCAAATATTGGTGAATGAGAGAGTGATTGTTTGGATTTCAGTATAGTAAATATGTTAATTCAGTCCACAGGAACACACCGAGGCTTTTAAAATCATGGCCAGCATTTTAAAAAAAATATTGTTCCAGAGAATCCTTGGAGTTCGCAAACCGTCAGCTTGGTATATCTGAAGAGCTCGACTCCGCACCTATGAGAGCTGAAGCCTACCTCAACTTGGCACGAGCACACCAGACCTTGGGGGGACTTGACAGGTAAGGATGAACTACCCCACTTCTATATTGAACCAGAATCTTCTAAAATTCTATCCAGAATGGAATTCGATTATACTTATTTACCTCTGAAAAATTGTAAGAATGAAAAAGATGAAGTCAAAGATGTATGTCAGAATCGTAGCAAGTGGAAGGAAATAGTCTCTGCCTACCCCTCTGTTGGGAAAGAGGCGTGATCTATGTATGTCTTGTAAGAATATTTATAATAAAAAACATAACCCTCCTTTTTGACAGTCAAAAATACACCTGATTTGAGTAAGAGAGGGGACTAAAAACTAAAACCTATCACCAGGAGGAAGGGGTTATAAAGTTGCTAAAAGCACCACTGAATTATTGGACGAATTCTAAACAGTAAACTTTTCTTTCCAGAGCCCTTTCATACGCTCGGCAGGCTCTCTACAATGACTGTGGAGGTGGCTCCACGGCTGGCTGCGTGCATCTCACCGTGGCTGCCGTTAGCCTGGAGCTGGGAGCTTTCTCCAAGGCCATGGACGGTTTTCAGAAAGCCCTGGCGGTAGCACAAGCACAGAACGATAATACGTTGCTGTTGCAGGTTGGTGTAAGAACGATTTTCTGACTTTTTATTTAGATTTTAAGGACTAAATTTTATATTTTAAAGAATTAAATTGAATAAAGACCTGCGTGAGTGGATTAGGACCTAAACCCTCTTAGCTCTCTAGTTAGAGGAGAGGCAACCCGAGCCCGGCAGTGGGACTTGTGGGTTGCTGATGAAAAGACCTGCTCCAACTCAGTAAGTTAAGCTTCTGCAATGACAATAATCCATATCGGATACTGCAAACTAAACAAACATGTGTTTAAAATTAGTCTGAGCCGTTCCAAAATGTGCAGATTTTGCAAAGAGTAGGAAACTGTATGTCCTCTGCCCATGTGGGCCACTCATACACAAGAGAAGCACATTCATATCTATTTAGGACAGCACCAAGTGTAACTTGAAACCAGAAAGTTTGAAGTTGAAGTGGAAGTTCCTACTAGTTTCAACAGTATTAAGCAGAGAACTTTAATATAAATTACAAGAGTGCTACAACAGTTCAGTCCTGGTAGAAGTAGCAAAGAAGCCGGTTATATAATAGCTTCTAGACAATAAATAATAAATAATGTTTTACCACTGAAAGATAAGTGGTTGATGATCTGGGACCCGATCCTGCTAACTCAATAGTAAGTCGATGGTCTCGTTCGACAGCTGTGATTGGCTTACTAAGTCAATCGCGCCATATTCCCAGCCTGTGATTGGTCGATATTAGTCCATCGTCTGCTATCGACGCGACATCTGTAATTTTAGCAGGATTGGCCCCTCATCCGAACCACAGGATGGCGCTAGATGTAAGCTGCATACAACTGGTCTATTGGAAATATCTTGGGGAGGCCTATATCCAACAGTGGACGTCTTACGGCTGATATGATGATGGGTGTACTTTGTGTCCGTTAGTTTCATGTTTGTAAAGCTCCCCGCGACACAGGGCTTGTTCCCTAGTGCGGGCGTTGTCTTTTTTTCAAAAAAAAAAAAAAACCTATCCGTATTTGACAAAGGATCGAAAAACCAAAAAAATATGGCATGCAGTCTACGAAATAAAAGTTTGAGCTCCTAAAAGTATATAAGTAAAACTCCGTCGCCCTTCCAGGTCTACGTAGGTCTATCAGAGCTATGGCGTCGTCTTCGCGATGCTGAGCGTGCGGTGGCCTGTGCAGCTCGCGCGTGCGACCTCGGCCGCGGCCCGCGGTCAACTGACCTGAACACACGACATCATAGAACTGCGCTGTTGCAAATGGCGGCCGCGTTGAGGGCTAGAGGCGAGCTTGGAGATGCACATGATTATTGTAATGTAAGGAACCTTTGCACCTTACTTCGACCACGACCTTCTTTATTGATCACGTTTGTGGAGAGCTTTAATCAAGTTGCCCATAAGGCTTCCAACTTGACTTAACGATATCACATTCAGCCAGGATTACGGAATTAAACTTTAAGAAGGTTAGGTTTTTTATGGTGATGGTGATGCCCTGGTGTTGCAGGCGTTCATAGGTTACGGTAACCGCTTACCATGGACTGATGGTAAGCGGTTACCGATGGTGAGTATCCGAAAGAGAGTGAGTAAGGGTCATAGTACACATTCAACTTTCACTATTTCGGCGATCGACGAATTTACAAAATTGCATCTCGTTTTGTTGACTCTACGTTCCATCGCAGTATTAAAATCGTGTATTATGGAGATTCTGTTGCTGCATTTAGCTTCTTAAAAGTGCCTTAGCGCCGATACTAAAGAAGCTAGTCTGCGCAGGTCCCTACTACTGAGCGAAAGTGGTCAAAAGAAGCCAAATTTGCAGCTTCGGTCCGACACTATCTACATTTAAGGACTTTTCTCTCTCTAACTCCATTTTTTTAAAAAAAGTTCTTCTCATAGCTCCACCCCGTTAGCGAACTGGTCGTAGGCAAATTTGCTGACACTACTTTTCGGATAACCTGTTACATTCTTATCGTGTGACTTTCATAAGTGTTACCTTGTAACCTAGATGAATAAACGAGATTTCATTTCATTTAATTTAATTTCAGGAAGCTTTACGGCTGGCTGCTGTGGCTGGAGATCAGGGTTGCTATGCGCGTGCAGTCCGCATAGCAGGTGACGTGTACAGGCGAAAGTGTGACATTGGGAAAGCTCTCAGGTAATTACTATATTAAGTAGATTAAATCGTCCCATTAGAAGAATACCTAATGTCTTAACTTCAGATAAAACAAAAATGAAATTATTATAAATTTGGCATTAAAAACCGTAAACTATCAATTGATCAAATTTGTATTTTGTAAAATACTGACTGAAGAATAAAATAAAAATTTATCAATCGATAGTTTACGGTTTTTAATGCCGAATTTTTTAATAATTTCATTTTTGTTTTATAGAAGATATAAAACATTATTCTTCTAATGGGACGAAATATGACGGACCGTGTAGCACACTGAAGAAGAGTCCATTTATGTTCATGGCGTTTCTTGGGTATTTTTATTTTTTACTTTGTTGGGTAAAATGTCATAAGCGACTTCTTTCCTACGTCGACCAGTTACTGAGTTAGTGTATCGCACACACATACACTTAGAATTACTTCTAGGGTATGTGGGTTTCCTCACGATGTTTTCTTTCACTGTCAACAGATGGTAATTCACGTCACTAGTACCTACATCAAACCAGAAGTCGCACGGGGCTTCGCTCCGCTCCTATTGGCCGTGGCGTGATGTTATGTAGCCTATAGGCTTTCTCAATAAATAGGCTATCCAACACTAAAATAATATTTGAAATCGGACCACTAGTTCCTAAGATAATAACAATCGTTTGTTTTTTCACCAACAACCAGAATTACAGAGTTTTAAAACAATTGTTCTTATGCTAAAGTGTACAATATCTGGGTGAATTTCAACAGGTCCATTAAAATATTCATTTCCGTGGATTTTTTTATCTTTAGTTTTATATAAAAAAAATTAAAGTTTTTTAATTTGCGTGTCTTTTTTTTCATTGCCATAGCAAATTTTGGGCACGGGTTTCCGTGCCCAAAATTTGCTATGGCAATGAAAAAAAAGACACGTAAACGACGACGTAAACGACGACGTAAACGACGAAAAAACGACAAATAAACAAAAGAAATGGCGTTCTATCGAATGTATAATCAAGACGACAAACTTATTTAATAGAATGTTATATCTATCCATAGCGATGAAGATTTCATCGATGCCACGCAATTTTTGGTCCCGGGAAATTCACCCATCTGATTGTGGATTACTGGTGCCTGTGGTAGCTAGTATAACACCTGTATTACAGGTCATCAGGATTCCAATCGGACCGTTTACAGGCTCAATAGCAATACGTAGATAAAATAAAAATTAAAGATCCTACCGCTCAACCAAACAAACTCCTCAACTGTATAATAATTGGAAAGAAACAGGAAAAGTATAAAAAATTATGATACCATAATTTTCCTTTCCAGACACTACGAGGTAGCGATGGGAGCTGGCCAGGCTTTGGGAGACCGTCTAGCTCAGATGGAGGCTATGGATGGTGCAGCTAGGTGCCTGGAGGCGCTGCGGTTACAAGGCAGGATCTGTAACTGTAGACCGCTCGAGTTCAATACCCGGTTGTTGGAAGTCGCTACTTCTGTTGGAGCTAAGGTAAAAATAGTGATTAGAACTTTGTGGCATAAAATATGTTGTAATACGAATATTGGCAAGAAGGAATGACGGACGGTGGACCAAGGCAGCCACAGAGTGGTAGCCTACAGAAGCTATCAGGCCAGTGGGCAGACCACCGGCCCGATGGTCAGACGATATCGTCAAGATCATAGGATCTCATTGGACGCGGCTGGCACAGGACCGTGAGCAGTGGGTGGATGTGAGCTGATGATGATGACTAATATAAAAAGGAATGATAAGCTGGTTTAGCCATGTGGAGAGAATAATTGTGAGCGGAAATATTGGAAGGGGAAGACCTAGAAGAACATTCCATAATTAAATCACGGACGTTCTAGAAAAGGATAGATCAGGGGAGCTATAGCTGGGCCGCTGATGTCATATCAAGTTCCAGCGGCCCACCCGCTACAGCGAAGAGTCGGTGCACAGAGGGGTTTAGTGGGTATTCTGGCCTCAGCCGGCGAGTCGCACATAACCGCCCTGTGTCCCCACACGGGGCGGTATGCGTAAACGCATTCCCCTCTTAAAAAAAAAAAGGGAGCTGTAGCTGAGTAAGCTATGGATGAGGCAATTAGGCACCTGGAGGCGTTGCGTGTTATTTAGTCTCCTAGACTTAAGTCTAGACACCAAAACAAAATTACTGATCATAACTGATTGATTAATAGCTAATTTAATTGATTCCATTCGTCATCATTATATCAGCCGCAAGAAGTCCACCCAAGAGATTTCCAGTAGGGTCGGTTGTGTCATGTGTGTGCCTGATTCCATTGGCGCTTTTTTATTTTTAGTTTTTTTTTACAAATATGAATAGAATGTAAAATTTTACTCAATTTAATCTCATTTTTCACATAGGCAAAGTTATATCAATTAAATTTTTTGTTGACCAGGGGAAATCTAAGGCAATTTTATGATTTTCCTTAGTAAGTATTGCATTTTTTATTGTTTGAAATGATTTTATCCTCGTTTCCAGATGCTAGTCCGTCGCGTTCGTCTCCGTCTAGCCGAGATTTACACAGGTCTGGGAGACAACGAGGCCGCCGCCAGACAGAAGCGCGCCGCCGCGGCGTGGGCCGCCCCGGCCTGCGCGCGCTGCAGGGAGCCGCTCGCGGACCGGCCCGAGCCACTCGCCTCACTGCCTTGTGCACATATTGTACATCATGCGTGAGTATACTTATGATTTTATCTAAATATCCTTAACATCATAGACTCATGATGATGATGATGATGATGGTGATGGTGACGATGATGATGATGATGATGATGATAATAATGATGATGATGTTGATGAAGAAGAAGAAAATGATGATGGTGATGATGATGATGGTGATGATGAAGATGATGATGATGATGATGATGGTGATGATGATGATGTTCCTGATGATGATTTCGGTCACGGCGACTACTTTAAGCCGGTTTGTGTGTTCGTATGTGACTAACGTAGACAATCTTATTAAATAAAGTCCTCGTACATTGCGGCATGTGAGCACACTGGTTATTTCTATTGCTTTCTTGTTATTATTTCTAACCCCCTTATTAGAAATTACGGACTAAGCATTAAACCAGGTTTAAATTTCCAACTTTGACAGTAAAACAATGGCTTATGTCAATTTAAACCTGGTTTAATACTTAGTCCATATTTTGTAATAAGGGGGTTATTATTTAGGAATCTGAGCAATTGAATGCTTTTCGTTCTGAAATACCCAAAGCGCGAAAACTGAATTACAGATGAAAATATAGTATTACTTACTATATTATATTATTTATCTATAACATATAGTACAATGGACTGAAATATAGCACGATATCAAGTCAAGGAGTCAACACACAATTTGTAATAAATATATTCTCAAAAAATTAAGTGTAGAATGCGTAGAATAGTGTGTAAAATTGTATGTTTTATTTTTTGTTAATAAACATTATTATTATTATTATATATTATATATTACGGGTGGCAACCCTAGTTGTAGGTGACATAAAATTTAAAATTTTGTTTTTGTTCTAAGCTTTGTGGTAGTGGTTCCTTAACAAAGTTTACTATAATACAGGTGTATGCCAGAGTCGTGGTCCCGCCGCTCGACCCGCAGCACGGGCGGTGCGGAGTGCGCCGAGTGCGCCTCGCCCCGCGCGCCCCGCGCCCCGCCGCCCGCGCCCCCCGCGCCCAGGACTCTGCCTTCGCAGGTATACCCTTTTCCATTTTACGTTAGCTTTGAGAAATCTAAAGAAAATCACGGGTCTTTACAAAGATACAATTAACGGAAGTACACCCAGACTTGAAACAATTAACTATGAATTAAGCAAACATTTGTCTTAAGTGGGAATCGAATTTGGAACGCCTCGGCGATATTAGTGGAATGGGAATGGCCACCTTACCCACTACGTCGCCGTCGCGCCGTAAATCCAACTTATACTAAACATTTTTATGTTTCTGTAATTACTTACATAATAAGAGCGTATTTACAAACAGAGTGGCGTCGCAATTTAGTGTCATAGGTATTTCGTGGTACATACATACATATAGATCATGCCTCTTTCCCAACAGAGGGGTAGGCAGAGACCATTTCCTTCCACTTGCTACGATTCTGACATATATCTTTGGCTTCTTCAACATTCATCAGTCTTTTCATGCATTCTCCCCGGTTGAGGGTACTTCTTTAGAACGTCACCTATTTGGTCATGGTACGTTCTTCTAGGTCTTCCCCTTCCAACGTTTCCTTTCACATTCGCCTCATATATTTGTTTTGTCACTCTTCCTTCATTCATTCTCTCTACATGTCCAAACCAGCTTAACATTCCTTTCTCTATTTGTGTCACAACATCTATTTTTAAGCCACAACGTTCCCTTATTACACTATTTCTTATTCTATCACTCAAATTTACCCCAATCATCGTGGTACATATTATTAAAATATAGCTCCGCTCATATATAAAATTATATATAAAAAATAAAAATTGAAAACCACGAAACATGGCACTAAATTGCGACGTTGTCACTCTGTTTGTAAATACGCTCTTAACCTTTTGGCCACCAAGCAACAGACCGTGGCACACTTGTGAAAGTGGCACAAATAAAAATACACCCTATTATTTATAGTAATAAAAAGTATTTTCAAATGTCGGTTCGGATGTTAACTTTACTAAGAACGGCGGTCAAAGGATTAAATATATTTGTACTTTATTACAGGATTTCCCATTCGGAACGCCACCAACGCTTCGCGAGTCAGACTTAAATTCTATACTCTCTGATCACAGCAGTCAACAGGCAACATCGAGTGTTTAATTTATTTTAATTATAATGGCAACATTTCGACAATGGTTAAGTTTTAAATGTTAATTTAAAAAGCGAAGTATGGTCGGCCTTAGCTGCTATTCTACATCTGATTTGTTGGCTGATGTAATGTTCTTGGGAGCTGAGAAATAACGTCCGTATAGTACCTACATGCATTTATTCCGCACGGCTCACACAAATTAATACAATATGGTGGGTGCCTCGCGCCACCTTGCAACGTTGTGACTTACCCACTTAAATATTACTAATACTTATTTATCATCGTGTTATTCTAATAATAATAACATCGTTTAAGTGCACTGTGGTTCAATTTTCCAAATCGGCCAACATGCTTACCAACACGTCGGCCAACATTGACGTGAACTTTACAAGAAAATTGTGTAAAAAAAATATTATTATAAATATTAATTCTATAACACGCTCGCTATGCGAAGCGGTATAAGTAGGATATCGTCGTTTTTGGTGCAATAAAATATTGATGTCTAAAGAAATACCTATTTATTATTAATGATAAACAGTTCGTTTGTATGTGAATATATTTTACGTGTGAATTATATGAAATATGATTGAGAAGTCTATACTTAATTATAAAGCTGAATGTTTGTTTGTATGTCTGTTATAATCTCGAAAAATGCTGATCTGATATGGAAATATCTTGGTAGATAGCCTATTTATTGAGGCAGGTTTTAAACTAATCATCGCGCTACTCCTCAGAAAAGGAAAGCAGTAACTGTTAATATCACGAAATCTGATATCAAATGCTTAGATTCTCATGTTGCACGTAAAATCTAATAAATCGCGGGTGAACCCACGACGCACAGTTAGTTTTTAACCTTAATTTGTAAGCAAATATTGAAACTACCAAAAGATGGTGTGAATTGTGAAATAAATATTTTCATTGATATTACGTGGGAAGAAAGTTATACTATTGAACGAATGTCCATATCTTTTAAATTCTATTATACTATAATTGTCAGCAAAAGTTCCATGACTGGAAAAAAGGCCTGAAAGCACAATTTAAATTTCTCTCTAAGGCCTTGTCCACATCGCTCCTTCATGACGTCATAATGTGGAACGGTACAGTGCGGTGTCGTGTCGAGCAAAACATTACCGTGTTGGAAAAATGCAAGCCATGATACCCTAACTTGTTTTCTTGTCTTGAAATCATCAATTGATTTTAATAAATCAGAATCAAACACCGGTTTCAAAGCATCGTTTTGTGACGACGCAGTGACGTTGCCGTACCGTGAATTTACACATCTCGGCACCTCAACATTCCACGTTAGCACGTTGCCGCATGATGACGTGGAGTTGATGCGTTTTACTCACGCAACAGACGCGTCATAACTGAAGAGGCACAGGAGCATCGCACGTACATTTTGTCTACTATGTTAGATCCTATGCTTAAAAAGTAATATACTACTCGACCAAAACAATTAAACGCATGATAGAAATGTGGTTCCTGCGCCTGCACCCTGGCTTCTACCCCTTCGTTTCCCCTACGACATGACAGTCGTATACTCGCTCTCGCAAGTGATCACACTATAGCATTCTTAAATTTTTGGTTCAGGTAGTTTTATAAAAATAAAAATGTCTAGCTGTCATACATACGCCTAATTGTTTTGGTAGAGTAGTATTTTATAATAGTGCTTTCAGGCCTAAGGAAGCTGGGTGTTAAGTTCAAATTGCTGAAATTAAATTCAGAATTTAACTGGACAGGGAATAAAGCAAGTGAATTGCAATACGCTTATTATTAATGCAAACATATACATAAGCAATAATATGAGTATCTTAAATTTAGATAAAAGCCTTAGTAATAATTTGGCTGTAATTTATTTTGCGATTCCCAACGTTTCGAACTTTTTTGAAGATTAACCTTAAGACCGCGCAAGGGCCGCCATACATGGAAAGCTTAGGCTTGCCGGCTACGCTGACGTCGGTTGCGTACTTTGGTCGAGCCGCGATCGTACCGTCAGCATAGTTTGGCACAACTTAGAACAAAATCAAGCCTTAGAGCCGTCAGTACCGATAGCTTCAAGCGGTTGCTGTTGGGCGACCTGCAGTTTCAATACAAATTTCAAATTCGCCATACATGGACCACTTGAAGATGTTTTTCCGAATGTTCACCGCTTCCTTCGGGATGACAGCAGTCGAGACCGACTGCTCTCATCCCGAAAGAGACGTAAGCTGCCCATGGATGGCGGCTCTATTCGTCGTAGCAAAATGTACCTTATGCATAAAGCAATACAATATCATTTTTAATATAAGTTTGTTGCTATAGACGTCCGTGGTCAAAAGGTTAAATTAGGCTTAAAGACCGAAAAATATTGAAAATTGTAATTATATCTAGTCCTATGAGTAAAAATAAAATAGTAAGCCATTGATGTGTCATTGCTGGGGAAGGGCCTACTCTTCTTCATCAAGAGAGCTGTGAGAATTTAGGTCATACTCTTTTTTCGAACATTACTCCTAAGCTGAGCGAGTTAAAAATTCTTCCTTCAATATTTTCGGCCTTTGAGAGTCTATAGAGACCTATTATTTTATAGAACCCATCTAAAATATCACAGCTATTTATAAGAGCTGACAACTAAACGAAACCGCGGGATAGTATTAGTTTTAAATTAATTATATTACTATTATGTATTTAGGACACGGAATCCTTTTAAATGCGCTTTATTAAAAGACATTTCATTTTGTACGTTAAGTGATAGCTATTGTATTAAAAAATTATTTGTCTGTTTGTGTGTGACTTAATAGGTACTTAATGTACGCCCTTAATCCAGTGTAATTGTGTAATGCCCAATTATATTTTACCAGATATATTAGGGCCCATCTTTTTTTTTTAATATATTAGGGCTCATAGGTTAAGGGTCCAGCCAGCATATTGTCACTTACCGGAAACATTTCTAAACTTCTTGTTACACTGAGAAATTAATAACAAATTGATATTTAACCTTCAAACCACCTATTTAGCTGGTTCATCGGTTAAAGATGGTCAAGACGTGTAAACGCAGCTTAATTCGAAAATAAAGACACAGACGTCAATCACCGCTCAACCGAAGGAACCGATGTGCTTAAAAATGTTTACAATAGTTTCATAATCATAGTAGCTCTGGCGGGCAAAAGGCTAAACAAGGCGGGAAAAAGTTATTAAAACGTCACGCACAGACAGATAATGTTAATGTGATTTATACTTTTTTGAGATGGAATGTATTATACGCTTGTATAGGAAACATATGTTGCGGTTTTTATATTATTATATGACATAGCATAAAGATATAAGTAATTCAAAGTCTTACGTATTAAAAAAAGAATAAAAAAACAGTAAACGATTCTTTGACATTGGAAAACAAAATGGCTGCGTCGAAAATTTCTGCTCAATTTGTGTACTATTTTTAATTTATTGTTATTATTAGAAACAATATACCTATCTCGATTTAAATCCTGGTAAACATTTAAAAAAGATATATCAATTGACTAAATATAAAGATTTGAACAGACATTTTTGCGTGCCGTGTAAAAGGGTAGTGATGTGCAACAGGGGGTAAAAACCGTAAGAATAAAAATAAAATCGATAAATAATTAAAGCTGGTATTAAACATAATTATACTAAATCCTTTATTAACTGCCAAATTTCTAATCGTCAATTAATCATAACACTAATTTAAAAACCAAAATAAGCAATAGGTATCTATAATTCATGCACTGGTTTGTTGGGCACATGAAATGTAAGGGAGTAGTGAAAAAATAAACAATTTAAAAAAATTAAAGACTTGGAACAAGGAAAGCTAACTACTAAACTTAATTAAATAAGCGCATTGTCTAAATCAGAGTTGTCCACCTAAACTTATAAAATAAATTTAAAAAATAAAATTAGCATGACATTGTTAACGAAAATACAAAATGTCGTATATTTTTTTCACTACTCCCCACACTGTTGAATAGCTAAGCATGTGAATAGAAGAGTATAACATTGTATTCAGTAATAGTCCAGAGTCTATCGTCGTTAAATTATTGTAAGAATAATAATATCTAATTGATTTTATGTTACTTGTCACTCAAAGAACTATTGGAAAGTTTCAGTACTAGTTATAACAAATTGGCAAAATATATCATTCTAGCAACACATGAAATTATGCGAGAGAGGTAGCAATAATATTTATAGAGTTGTTTTGCAGATTATGAATTGTACCAAATCTGGCCGCATCGAATCGCACTTTCCTATGCTTGTATCCCTTTCTGTCATATAGAACCGTCATTAACTAGACAGAGACAGAGCGGAAGTGCGAACGCACAGGCGCTCGGCTTCTATTCTCTACTTCGCTCTAAAAAATGACGGTTCTAAGTCAGAAAATCATAGAAGCATGAAATTCTTTCATAGCACCACGCCTTTTCCCCGAAGGAGTCGGCACAGGTTTTATATTTGCTCCCATGTAATAGGGGTTTAGCCTCCGCATTCCTAAGCAGAAAACCCAACTCCGATTTTACCCGACATTTTTCAGACAACGTTATGAATCTATAGCCTTTTTTTATAACGTCGTAACGTATTTTGCCTTACACCAGAGTCTCAGAACCGTCAGAATATTGATATCGTGCTCACATTGTCATGTATCGTAAGAAATAATTGTATTAAATAGAATATAGTTTTATCGCAGAAAGCTTCAAAAATGAGACAGAAACCTTCCAATGCTTCTTGAAGTGAATTTACACACACTAAACTATACTTCACTTCGTCCTAACAAATATATCTGTAAATTGTAGCTAGACAAACTGATTTAGACTTAATTTTAGTAAAACACAATACTAGACTGGACTGCGTTTTTGGGATTAAAATGAAGAAAAATCGATATTAGAGATGTGTGTAAATGTAAATCACTAATAGAGCTATAATATATTATTATGTTACGATGCATCGCTGAAAGACCGAAAACGCTCTATGAATTCACAGTTTCACATTTCCGTTACACATTTCGTTTTATAGCTCTTCTGAAAACGCCCGCCACGCGTTGTGTCTATCACAGAAATCTTTTTCTGCCTATCACGCTATAGGATAATAACACGTTTTGGAAAAATCTTTCTAATTATTTTCATTATAATGTAACTAACCCACATAATATGCAGCCCACATCTAGAAAAGAGCATTTCAATTTTAGATAGGAATTAAATTTTTAGTTAGGCATTATTAAAGAATAATTATGTGTCTAAATAAGTCAGTCTAGCTAGTAGTTTTTGTAGATTTCGTAACACAGCTTAATGAAAACCGTTCCAGAAAACCGAAATTACGTACCTGTACTTTAGGCTAGTGCAACTGTGCAACCCTATTGCTAGTATCGTTTTAAAAAACTTCGTGCAAAAATGATTATAGATGATATATTCACAGAATAAAAATAAAAATAATCATGTCACTCATATGTCACTTGTTATTTTATTGTAACGAAATCTACAAAAATAATATCATTTTGGGGGTATGGCGTAAAACCTAACTGTCATTGCAAACTTGGTTACATATTACTTAGAAATCTAAGAAAAAGTTTATATAAAATATAGTACTTATATAATATATGTATTAACTTTATTAAATGTACCTGCACTTACGTACCTACTTGTGAATACCTGCCTCTAAAAATCTATTTTACTTATCTATAAAATACATTATTTATATTTGTTACATTTTTAAAGTTCATCGTGTTCTCTTTAAGAAAAATAATAAACATTAAAATTCTTAAAGTGAAACCAATGATTTTATACTTTTCGTATTGGTTGTGAAAGCGTTAACTAACTCCAACAACTCAACTAAAATTGTAGGTACTAGGAAGAAAGAAAAAAAAATTTAAAACCTGCAAACTTCAAAAGTAGGGTCAGCAACGCGTTTGTGATGCTGGTTTAGCAAGGATTCATAGTCTGCGATAATCGCTTATCAATTGAAGGGCAGGGCGTAAGCTTCTTTCCGCCAACGCAAAAAGATAGTTAACACTCCCAATGCCAATACGTAAAGTTAATCTACCAAAAATCTCTATTTCGTTAACTATGTGTATCTGTCTAACGTTCCAAGAACTTTCACACTAAGTCTAGCTAAAAGTAGATAGATTGCACTATATTTATTAGAATTTACAATTTTATTTATTTCATAAGTAGTGTAAGCATTTGTCTCGTGGAATATGTACCGAACTGTTACTCTAAGGTCGCAATAATAGTTTTTAATTTATACTTTGTGTGCTTGAACGTCTTGAATCCGCTCTTGGAAAAAAAATATTTTTTGCGAATTTTAGCAATGATTTAATCAAAAAATTATGTTAAATTTCAAGTGGTTGAGCGAAATACCCAGCTTGATTAAATTCGAAATTTATTTAGTTTTTATATACCTACATTGAATTATTTACGTAATAAAATAAAATATTATTTTTTAAATACCGAATGTACCACATTCGGTATTTAAAAAATAATATTATGTTGAGCATGTAATGTAATAACAATTAAAATAAACCGAAACAGGCAGTTACATTTCTATTTGCATGTTGAAATAATATTGTTGTAAGTAAATAACATACTTTCTCTATTTCTAGCATTGAAATAATTTAGCCACAAAAATAAAGGTATTTCGCCCAACAATTTCTTTACTATTTTTATTATCTTGTATACTAGATATGGCCAAAAATGTGTTTATTTTTTATTCCTTACAAGTATTTTCACACACATCAATTAATTATTGCATTTAAAATTTGCTAACTAGCTAGGTAGAATATGTTTAACATTTTGACCAAAAGAAAATAACGATCATGAACTCAAAGAAAAAAACTCATAATAGTGGTTACGCAATTGATTTCGAGTAAATCACGTTTTAAGTTTTATAAATTTCTTAAAAATGAACATAGAAAAATAAAAATAACAATAAAATAAAAAATAAGCTACGACACCTAAAAATATGCTCATTAGACCAAAACAAATATGAAAGACCACAGAATCAAAATTCATGACAAAAAAACCGTTATAATCCCTTCAGATTTGTTTTTGCGTAACCATTATCACATTCTTTTTTAAAAATTTTTATGTGTTCTCGAGTTTATGGAATTGCTTTTTTTAAAATTTGAATATCAAAAAAGGAATAGAATCGCAATTGAGATTTTTTTTTTCCTAAAATGCAGTGATGTGTGTGAAAACTATATTAAAGTGTTCTAAATCTACGGACTGTGCCAAACATACCCATTGTGATTACAAATATAAAATTAAATCATTGTTATAATGTAAAATAAAAATATTGTAGTTGTGACATCGGCGTTGTGTTATCGATCATTTTTAGAATAAAGTTGAGAGTATAAATGATTGTTCGTTATATTTTAAAATTTTAATTGAAATACATATTAATTTGAATACATGTTGTTTTATTTTCTACCCTTGTGAGTGTTTCTTGTCTAGAGATACGTGACTTGAGAGGTCAACAGAACGTTTACCTACCTACAAAGCTCTGATGGTAGATGCAAACGAAAAGATATAAGAATGAAAATAATGAAATACTCTTAACTATAGCTGTCCTAATATTAAAGTACATACTTAAACAAATACATACTAATATATATGGGATACCCTGGCTGGTTAATAACTAAATAATACTAAATTTATGTAAGTACCTATCTATATTATAAAAAATACATAGGTAGGTACTATAAATTAAGCGTTTAGGCTCTCGAAATGCCAAGACACCCACTCGGATACGGAAAGGCCAATTTCCAATAGCTTAGAATCAAAGGGAGTGAGAGTCAATTTCTAAGTTTTATTTATGGTAGATACTTGGCAGATAATAGAAAAAACTCGCATTAATCAGGTTTCTACGTTAACTTATTATTTTCTACCATTATCTAAGTTATTTCGGAAATTTTGAAAAATACACAATAATAATTTGCGGAAAATAATACAATAACATTTCAAAAATTCCCGCCACTGTTACAGTTGACATTCAAATGGTTGGCGCCATTTTACATATCCTGCTTAATATTTCGTCCGAGAACGAGAATAATTTGAGCAATTTGACACAACATAAATTGTGCTCCAATTTTTAAAGAAACACAATAACTTTGTTATTTTGTGTAAATTTTCTGGGTTTTATAAACAATAAAGCTGCAAAAATAACAAAAAATCAGCTTGAATTAGTTTGACATACAGAGGCTGTATGAGTGAACGTGCGTGCCCGCTTAAAAAACTACAAAAAGTTGTTTATTAAAAAAAAATAACATTTGTATTGATTTTTGCAGCTCTATCTATCCCAGATTTTTTCTGCGAAAATACACATAAGAATTTCGCAAATCATATTCATCTCGTATAATTTTAACGAGATAGAGAAGTTGCCTTAATAAGTGCTTGTAAACTAACGTAAACCTACTTTTTACACTGTGTAACCACCCGTAACGATAGTACTGAATACACTTTACATACTCATAGTGTTTTAAGTAAAATTATAGTCTTATAAGTTATAATGAGTGCTACAGCCCAGCAAAAGTCTCTCGTTAGGGAGGGTTTATTTCATTTTATCACCAAACACGCACCACATGCTGATTTAAATGTAATTGACGATGTAATTCTAGTGTATGTGATTTCGATTCTGCAAGAGGCTTCCAAGGATCCCTGCTTCGACGTTGAAGGTAAAAACTAATTTTCTTCACAATATAGTCATCATTTAACTTAAATTATATATTAAAAGAATCAATACTTTTGTGTAATTTGTATAAATAAAGCCGTTTTTAGACCGAAACTTGAGACAGGAATATAGGGTTGTAACTCTGAAGTTTTCATTGTTATTCACCAGTCTTCTGTGACTTACAAATAAAACAATACACCTGTAGTACCTGTAGAAGTATAAAACACATTCGCCTTGACAAATAAAATTATATTTTATACATGAAACCTTAATAGTATTTTGAAATAAGTGTGTCAGAATAAATTATTTATTTATGTATCTAGTAATTATTTTATTTTTGCGTGTTAAGCGTAATGTTTAGTAGTTTATTATAATTATTTCATAATACTATTTGATACAAATTAATTCTTATTGGCTGCACAATTTTAAATATGATAAGAATTAAATCTCTATTTTAATAAAACTTTCCAAGTAATGACTTCTTACAATATTTATTACAATTAATTTATTATCTATGAAATTAATTTCACTCACTCATTACAACCGAGAAAAGTCCCACTGCTAGGCACGGGTCTCCTCCAAAGAATGCGGAGGAAATTGAGCCTACTATTATAGTATCTTTATTATTTTCAATTTTAGTCGCAAAAAAATTGAATAAATCGAAATTGAATGATTTGCACTAGTTTAATTATTATAGAAGATTGTTTAATATAAGAACAGAATAAAAACTTGAGTGATTTTAATTATACCAAAACTAAAAAAATCAATACAGCAATTCGTCCCATTCCATGTTATTATATATTCGGCATTAATATACCGTAAACTATTGATTGATTTCTACTTTTTCTTTTGTCAGTATTTTACAAAATACAAATTAGACCATATTTATTGATAATTTATGGTATTCAAGGCCAAATTTATAATATTATAATTTTTTATTTATGCGGTGAATATCAATATAAAATATTACTAGTATTTTTTTGTTTTTTGTCTTTTAAACAATCTGTCTATTAATATATTCAGCAAATGGTTATGAAAGCGTTAAGTTTTTAATTTTTTTATGCCGCAACAGTACTGCTGATGACTCCTGATGGTAAGCGGTTACCGTAGCTCATAGGAGTCTGTAACATCGGTCTTCACATGTGCATTGCTGTCCCTTTAAGAGTGTATTTACAGAGTGGCATATTTCGTGGTTTTCATTTCTTATTATTTAATTGGAGCTATATTTTTTTTTTTTAATTTTCAATGCTATTCTCTGTATTATTTTTTCAACGCTATTTTATTTACCAAGGGTAAAAAATATTAATATCACCGTATTTCCATTCGTATATTCCAAAAATAAATTATTACTCCTAAACTAAACAAGATACATAATAATGATGTTAGAATGATTAATGGCATCTTTTGTGTTGTATATTTAAAAACTACAAGTCGGGCGGGGCTTCGTTCCCATCGTTCTTTATTTAGTCGCTGCTGAGCACCTATTGGCTGTAGCGTGATGTTATATAATCTATATTACTCAGTGATAAAGTAGGTTCCTAACACCTACCCTAACCTAGGTTCCTAAGGCAAAAGAATTTTTGAAATTGGTCCCGTAGTTTTTAAATTTATTCGTCACATACAAAAATACCTTTTTCCTCTTTATAATATTTAAATGAACCTCATATCTCTTTTACATCTTATTACAAAAGTGTTAATACGCTCTCAATACAATATGCAAAACCTAGACGACTATCAGCCTTAGTGTAACAATTAACAAAAATATATAAACATGCATCAAGGATTATATTAAAACAATGAAATATTAGGTAATTATATTGCTAACCCATTGTTGTGTAATTCAAAACATGGCTAGTCATAACTAGCCTATATTGCGAAGGAGTAAGCGACTGTTGCGCTTTCCAATACGTGCCCGCCACTCGAGAACTTTTGCCCCATCGGCCATCAGTTCTGCGAGCTATGTGGCCTGCCCACTGCCACTTTAGCGATGCGATTCGTTGAGCTATGCCGGTAGACAGAAGACCTGGTTAAGGTTGCGGGTGGCCGTTGGATGCGGGCGGCACAAAGTCGGTCGCTGTGGCGGAAATTAGGTGAGGCCTATGTACAACAGTGGACGTCATTGGGCTGATATGATGATGATGATGATGATGAAGCGACTGTTGCCGTGGCGTAGTGGCTAAATGGTCGCTTCACCTGTGCTGAGTGATGTGGGTTCGATTCCCATAAACTAACTAACTCTGGCTGTATTTTATTTATTTATTTATTGAACAATATAAGCTTACAGTTATACACCAAATCGCTTAAATGTTAGGTGAAGCTATACAGAAGAAACATAACTATATTAAGACATTAAACATTATACTTAAATTAAATTATAATAAATTAAATTATACTATATTATATTTTGTGTCTCAATGTCATATTTTGTGGATTTCGATCTTTATTATTTATTTGGAGCTACTTTTTTTGAAATGTTTTCAATACACTTTTTAGAATTACGTGAGAGTGTATTAAAAAGTAAGTATCCGTAATATTTACAGTTATTTTACGTTGTGCGTTGTAAATTCCAATGTGTTATTTGCATATAAATAGAACTGTAAATGCAATGATTGACACACCTTTCACCTAATTCTAAAAAGTGTATTGAAAACATTTAAAAAAAAATAGCTCTGAATAAATAATAAAAACCGAAAACCACGAAATATGACACTAAATTGCGACGTCGCCGTTCCTGTGTATGAACCCTCTTAACGTTCTTTTCGTAGGTTTCATAGAAATGATGACAGCCTACGTGCCTGAGTTCGCGAACATCGAACCGGGATTGGTGTGCTCCTGGGTCCTCGACCTTGAGGCTGAGCTTCGATGCAGTGATGAGACCAAGTCGCTGTCCAGCAATGGTAAGATATACTATATTTTTTTCTTTTTTTGTTTTTTTTTTATATTGATTTTCCACACTTACATCTATCATTACAGGTACCAGTACCCAATACAATAGTGTAACAACATGTGTAATATCTATTAATTATCTTAAACTACTATGTGGTATATAAGATTGCCTTTGTGAACTCACTCAGTGTACAACCAAACAAGTCTATGTGAGCAGCCACCAGGTTGAGAGTGCGCAGTGCGCGTGCTAGTGGCGCTAAGTTCAGTAGGTTTGTGCGCCCGCGCGGCACCGCCAGCAGCGGCGGCGCCCGACGTCGCCACACATACCTGTCCGGTACATTTAGACCGAGGAGTCCTAATATGTTGGGATTGTGTTCTCGCCTCTACTCTGCGTTAGAATGTTGAACCGTATCATATCTTGTTCATAGAATTAATAACGTTCTCCTTGAGACAGACCCTGGTGTTGGAATTTATCAAGTCGCCTAGAAGGCTTCCAACTTGACTTAACGACTACCACATTAAGTGATAACCGGGACTAACGGCTTTACGTGCCTTCCGAAGCACGGAGACGCTCGAGAATGAAATTGCCACAAACGGTCACCCATCATGGACTGACCTTGCCGAACGTTACTTAACCTCGATGATCGTTACGAACATTTCAGTATTAGTGATTTTACTAAAAGAATAAAATACAAAAAAAAAAATAGCCAAATCAGTCGAGCCTGAATCCATCACATACTTTTCGGAGATTAATTTTTATTTATTATATATAGATTACTTTTGCTTGTCCTGTTTCAGATGACTCTATCGAAGACAAAATCAGCCTGACTCTTCAGACTCTAAGCGAAACTTTACCTTCTATCACGTCGACCAAGCATAATCGGTAAGTTTTCTACTACTTCTTTTTCTGCTGATACCAAGCCCCGCTTAAGTGGCAGTAGGCAGGCCACATAGCTCGCAGAACTGATGGCCGATGCATGGAGGAAAATGGGTTCTCGAATGGCAGCCATGTATTCGAATGTGCAATGTAGGGTTGACCCCCATAAGCCGATACCAAAACTCCGTTTAACTGGCAGTTGGCATAGCTCACAGAACTGATGGCCGATGGAGGAAAAAGGTTTTAGGGTTGACCACCATAAGATGGACCGACGATCTGATAAGGGTTGTGGGTAATCGTTGGATGTAGGCACAAAGTCGCTCGCTGTGTAAGTTAGGTTATATATTTGATGATGATAATCCAGCCCCGGAGGCCCTGCCCCGGGTGGCAGATTCAGGAGGCGCCAATACCATAAGCAGCACAAAAAAAAATCGCAATCAAAGCTCCTCCCTGTATCTTTGATTGCGTTCACTTAGAACTCTTGATTTTTTAACTGCTTCAAGGGATTGCAGACCTGGGTTTTGATATTAATTTTTCTTATACCTCTACGCGTTATTGGTGAAAATATTCTTGAGAGACGGACAACGGAGTTATCCTATAAGGGTTCAGATTTTTCCTTTTGAATTACGGAATCCTAAAAACACTCCGAACGCTGCCTAAATGTTTGTTTTAAATACTTTTTTTTTGCACCTTCAGATCGCACTCAAACTCCGAGAGTTCAGAGAGCACGGAGGGTTCGCGGCGCCCTCTGTTGAGCGAGAGTGATGATCACTCTGAGTTGTGTCGCTTGCTACACGAAATGTTCCCCAACTCTTGCGTTATGGAGGTGAGAGGTTACTTCTTCTTATCTTATCTTATCGTATGGGCTTGAAGCAGACCCTAGGGTCTGCTTCAATGCTGTTGGAATTTATCAAGTCGTCCATAAGTCTTCCAACTTGACTTATAACTACCACAGTGGTAACCGGTACCAACGGCTTTACATGCCTTCCGAAGCACGGAGACGCTCGAGAATGAAATTGCCACAAACGGTCACGCTACTTATCAACGATATACCTCCATTGCAGATAGGACAATATCGTAATGAAAGTATAGTGGTTTGAATTTTTCCATTACTTATATAAATTGTTAAACCAAAGCAAAGAAAATTGCTTAATATTTAATGTAATTATCGAAATATTGCACGCTTTAAAGCATATTATAGTGACACCATAAATCTTAATATTATAATATCTCATATTAACTTGTACATACATACATATACATATAGATCACGCCTCTTTCCCAACAGAGGGGTAGGCAGAGACCATTTCCTACCACTTGCTACGATTCTGACATACATCTTTGGCTTCTTCAACACATCATCACACACACACACATCAGTCTTTTCATGCATTCTCGCCGGTTGAGGGTACTCCTGATCTGTCCCTTCTTTAGAACGTCACCTATTTGGTCATGGTACGTTCTTCTAGGTCTTCCCCCTTCTAACGTTTCCTTTCACATTCGCCTCATATATTTGTTTTGTCACTTTTCCTTCATTCATTCTCTCGACATGTCCAACCAGCTTAACATTCCTTTCTCTATTCGAGTTACAACATCTATTTTTAAGCCACAACATTCCCTTATTACACTATTTCTTATTCTATCACTCAAATTTACCCCAATCATACTTCTCAAAGCTCTCATTTCCACAGCATTTATTCTACTTTCTTGCTTATGCTTCTTCTGCCATACCCAGCTTTCACTTCCGTACATCAGTGTTGGTACCAACACCCCCTTTTGAACTGCCAGGCGAGCCTTCTGCGAGATCTCCTGGCTGTTCATAAAGGCGTGCAGCGCTCCATTCACCATATTAACTTGTGACAAACAATAAATGCATTTATGTTTGTCCTTCTATGGTACGGTGGTCTAATGACCTGTGACAGTCAACGGTGACGTCACCGTCTGACTGCTTGTGTCAGTCGACGATAATTTTATTTATCTTTGTATCGAATTACCTAATACCGTACTATAAGTATAGGAAATATTATATACTTTCAAAAAAATTTGGTTGTTTCATAAGAAAATCTCATGTAATAGTTAGATTAGATGTCCGTTCCAATCACACAGGGTCTTAACAGAATACCAGCGCTACCTTGGTATATTTCGAAGTAGCTATTGCTGAGTATACGACCATTTTTGTTTCTCACAAATGGCAAAAGTACATTTTGTCTTTGCTTTGTGTTAAAGTGAGAACAAAATAAAATATTTTTCTTTCTTTCTTTCCTAACGACGATAACGGTGCCACGTCCATTAAAATGGAAGATTGAGGGGAAAAAATGTTTATTGCATCCTCAGATCAAACACTGCGTGTCTATAGCGGCTGGTGACGTTGAACGCGCGGCCGCTACGTTGTTACACCGACGGGAGCAAGGCCAGGCCCTATCCGCCGCGGCGCTACACAACGCTATACGCACTCCGCTCATTGACGATAATGAGCTGAAGACTAGGATTATTGAACGGTGAGTGCTTCCGTGACAGACACGACGCGTTAGACACGAGTGACAGACACGACGCTTTAGACACACGTGACGGACACGACGCGTTAGACACGTGACAGACACGACGCTTTAGACACACGTAACAAACATGATGCGTTTTAGACACACGTGACGGACACGACGCGTTAGACACGTGACAGACACGACGCTTTAGACACACGTAACAAACATGATGCGTTTTAGACACACGTGACGGACACGACGCGTTAGACACGTGACAGACACGACGCTTTAGACACACGTAACAGACATGATGCGTTTCAGACACACGTGACTGACACGACGCGTTAGACACACGTTACAGACACGACGCTTTGGATACACGTTACAGACACGACGCTTTGGACACACGTGACAAACATGATGCGTTTTAGACACACGTGACAGACGCTAAAACGGGCTCAAGACTACGATTATTGAACAGTGAGTGCGCTCCTGACAGACATACGTGGCTGACACGATATGCTAGACACACGTGACGGACACGACGCGTTAGACACACGTGACAGTCACTACATGGCACTAGTCTAGCGCGGCCATTACATTGATACACCGTCGAGAACAAGTCTAGGCGCTATCATCGGCCAAAGCGCTACATAATACTAAACGTACGTACCACTCAAGACTACGAATATTGAACGGTGAGTGCGCAATTTAAATGACAGACACGACAGGATAGACAGATGTGACAGACATGACGCGTTGGACACGTGACAGACACGACACGATAGACACACGTCATAGACGCGACGTTCTCTAGATTGACAGTCGAATTAAGTATGAACCACGGAAATACTGCAAAATTTAAATTTATTTTGACAGTGTTACAGGTTAGGTTAGTTAACTGCCTCGGTGGCGCAGCGGGAAGTGTATACGACTGCTGTGCAAAGGTCCCGGGTTCGATTCCCGGGTCAAGTGAAAATGGTATTGGGCTGACAATAGGCTCGCCCCCTATTTCATGGTACCAAACATAGCTGGCGAAATGTGGGTGTGAAACACCTCTGCCAACTCCTTCGGGGAAAAAAGTGTGATGCTACGTTTTTTAATGTTATGTACATGTTATGTTATACTAAATAATTACATGATTTATGGTATTTTTTTTTCTTTCTAGCTACTCATACGTGGACAAAAACTCGGAGAATAAGGAGCATAAGCCGTTGGCTCCTAAGATAGAGCCAAAGAAGATGGTTCGCTACAGAGACAATAAGATTGTTTCTCTCAAAGGAGAGAGATACACTGAGGTAATTAAATACTTATTTATCTTGTTTCAGAAGTGACAGATTTTTGACTTTGACTAAAAAGTGTATTAACAGCGTTTAAAAAAATAAGCCGCTATTAAATAATAAAAATCGAAAACCAGGAAATTTAAAACTAAATTGCGACAACCGCCAAAAAAACCGGTCAAGTGCGAGTCTGACAGTCAAGGTGTATCAAAGGGGGTACATTAAAAATTACACATATCTGTTTTTCTTAAAATAGCGATTAATACAGGTTCAAAAAAAAATACTGACATTTAAAAATCTTTACCTCTACGCATTCTTGAGAAAAATATTCTTGATCGACGGACGGACAACGGAGTGATGCTATAAGGGTTCCGTTTTTTCCTTTTGAGGTACGGAACCCTAAAAAGAAAAAAAAAATCAGGCAAAAAGACATAGATAGATATTTCTGCCCACCCTTTGGGGTAAAATATGACCTATTTAATATATTTCTAGGTACCAAAATCCGGTATCGACGAGGAACATCTGAAGAAACCGAAGAAGCAGCACTGCCCTTAACCATTAAAACCACATCAGTACAGTGGAAGAGCGGAACCGCGCCCCTTTCTCCCCCTGTCCTTCCCCACACGCCCGCACTCACTCCCCCCACATTCTAATCGCGTAATTACGATTTGTAACCCCGTAATTATGCCCTACAATCGCGTAAATACGTTATACAATCGCGTAATTTTGAATTTAATATATATAATATGCGTAATTTTAGTCAGAACAGCACTGTCGAAGTGTTCTAGACGGTGTAATGTTCTTAAGTATTTATTATATAAGATAAATGTAATTAAATGCGTAAATTCGAAACGTAATCACTACGGGAAGCGTTTAAGTCTGATTAGTCGCATAGTATCGACTGTCTGTAAAATTGGAATGGAAGATAATGTGATTCTAGTTAACAACAAATTAAAACATTTACGCGTAATTTACGCGAATAATTTTATTAAAAAACGCGTAATGATTTCGAAATGTAATCGCGTTGTGATACGCACAACGCGTATGTTAGAATATTCGGATATAATATGTAGGATTTGCGTAATTTTGAGTAATTTTCGAGTTTGCGTAATCTCGAGTAGCGTAACACGTAATTTTGAATTGTATCTCGTAAACTGCGGGCGTGCGCGTTTAATAAATGTCAGTAGTTTTAGATTAGAAGCGTGCGATTCGTATATTTTATTTTTTCCGCTTATTTCCAGTACTGATTTAATATTATTTAATGATTTAAGTGCGTCACAACTTAATTTAATAGACTGTAATTTTATTAATTTAATTTTTATCATATTTATTATTAATTTTAAGCATTTTAGGCAGCTATACAGTATTATAAGGGCGGTGTATGTTAAATACAATTGTTGTATGAACATAGAAGCGATAAAATGCCGCTCTCATCCAACTAGTTATTATTCCGAAAGTGTATCAACTTTTAAGCGTAATTCGGATAAGGAATCTAATCAACAATTTACATATACACATAGTACTTATGGATCCTTCTCGACTTTACGCTTTTACCGTAAAGTGGAAAAGGGTTGGCCCAATATATTGCAAACTTTCCCCAAGTTACGTAATTGTTGTAAAATTGGAAAGGATTGGTTTAGTATATTGGTACATTTCCTAAATTTACGTTATTGTCGTAAATTTGTACAATATTGCTCCACTATATTAGGAAATTTCTCAAATTTACGGTTTTCCCGTAAAATTGAAAAGGGATGCATTAAATTGTTGATTAAGGTTCGCAAAGGAGCGCTAAAATGCCGCCCAATGCCGTTTATATTTCCAATAGTTTTAAGTAAGGTCTGTCATACTGTGATTTCTTTTTTAATTATCATTAAAAATGTGATTCCTATATTAGTTAAGTTTCTGACAACTGTGATTGATATGCCATTTTATTTAATAATTTACCCCCTAAGTGGATATTTTAGCCTTAGTGTCGCTATGTACAGTCAAAAATGGCTGTACCTTACGTGATGATGTTTTTATTTAGTTTTTATTGGTTGTATGCTAAAAATTCATGTTGGTTCGTCTCGAGGGAGGTTCGATTTACGGGTCAGGTATTTTTCGTACATTTCCTTCTCTGTCCTTCTCCACAGGATAACTAAACAGAGCGCTTTGTGTATTACTGACACTGCCAATATTTATAGGTAGCGGTAATCACTTACCACAAATACGCTTTACCAATATAAATAGCATAATGATCTAGAATTGTATCCGGTTAATTATAGTTAGTTAACAACGAATATAAACATTTACGCGAAATTTTAGCGAATGTGAAAGGAAACGTTGGAAGGGGAAGACCGTACCATGACCAAATAGGTGACGTTCTAAAGAAGGGACAGATCAGGAGTACCCTCAACCGGCGAGAATGCATGAAAAGACTGATGAATGTTGAAGAAGCCAAAGATGTATGTCAGAATCGTAGCAAGTGGAAGGAAATGGTCTCTGCCTACCCCTCTGTTGGGAAAGAGGCGTGATCTATATGTATGTATGTATATTTAGCGAACACGTAAATAATTAGGACGGTATCCGAATTGTAAAGGTGCGTACAGATTATATAATGTTCAGGAATCCCCTTACTGGTTGTTGTGGACTGTATAAAATGATAGGCTTCTTTTTTGTTAGCGTACAAATTTAATGTTGATTCCGGAAAAAGGTATAAGACAATCTTGATTAGCGACGGTTGCTGACGAGGTTTTGGGATCGAGTGAGTTGGCGACGCGACGCGGAGTGACGTCATCGCAACCGCCTCGCCCCCGTCTCGTCGTCGCGCCTCGTGACGCGTACGCCGACCATAGACCACGCGGCGCGCGCTTGTTGGGTTCAATTCCCAACAAGTAATATGTTGGATAATTTGTGTTTTATAACACGTCCACATTATGTAACATTGTTTTTCAACATAACAACATATAACTTGCAACGCTGCCTCGGTGGCGCAGCGGGAAGTGTATACGACTGCTGTGCAAGAGGTCCCGGGTTCGATTCCCGGGTCGGGTAAAAATTGTATTGGGTTTTTCTATCATGAAATTCCAGTATTATGATTTTCCTGGAGTTTGGTAAACAAATGTTCCCGGTTGATGACAATAGGGTCGCCCCCTATTTCATGGGACCAAACATAGCTGGCGAAATGTGGGTGTGAAACACATCTGCCTACCCCTTCGGGGAAAAAAGGCGTGATGCTATGTATGTATGTATGTACACATTAGAATAACAATGCTATATGACATTTTCGTTTGTCGTTCTGCAGTACAGTTCACAATGACGACACGAGTTTTTTAAAACATTTTATGTTATATAGGCCTCTTCTAATTTATGCCACTGCGAACGGCCCTGTGCTGCATGCCACCAACGGCCGTCCGCAACCCTGACCAGGTCGTCGGTCCATCTGGCGTAAATTAGGGGAGGCATCTGTTCAGCAGTGGACGTCGTTGGGCTGATATGATGATGATGATGATGTTATATAATCTGTACACAACTTGTATGGTATTAGAATATTCGGATGATAATTTTTTTGTTCCCAATACCTGCGTTGTAGAAGACACAGCTGTTGTGAGAGCTAAGTAATACCGCGCTGATCTTCTGGAGAAGTTTGATATGTTTGTGGATGGATGGACAGAAATTAAGTCGGTATGTATAAAGTTTTGTGAGCGAGGTGCATGAAACTGAGTCTTGAATCCCGTAATTAGTCTACACAGTCACGTAATTAGTAATTAAATAAATATACATAAGTTTGCGTAATTTTGAGTAGCGTAAAATAGATTCCTTCTCTGTCCTTCTCCAAAGGGGATTTGAATAGAGCCTTCTGTCTATTACTGACACTGCCAATATGATATAATAATAATATTTCACCACATTCACACAGCGCCATCTAGTCCGAAATTAAACAATTATATTTTCTTCTGTTATGGGTACTAAACAACTGATATACGATTTAAAAACCTTTTTTTTTTTTGATAACTACATACATATTATAGATAAAATTACACCCAGACACAGAACAAACAATCATGCTCATCACACAAAGATTTTTGTTGTGGGTAGGGATCGAACCCACGATCTCTAGACTAACAGGCCAGTCAATTATATGGGTAGATTAACGCTAACTATAAATTAGGTTATTAAACTTTGGCAATATAGATAAAAATAGTAATATTCTAGATTTGTGCCCGATTGATGACAATAGGCTCGCTCCCTATCTCATGGGACCAAGCATAGGTGGCAAAATGTAGGTGTGATACACTGCCTACCCCTTCGGGGCGAAAGCGTGGTGTTATGTTTTGTTAACCTTATGACCGCTACGTCAAATCGGCATCTCCGTGTCCTGGACGCTATAAAATTCGGTTTTTAAGAATTGGTAACAAAACACATAAAACTAATGATTTAGTATCTTTATCTTGTATTATTATGGACCTGAGTTTTGTCATCTATAGACGACATCGGCGCTCAGGGCACGCTTGCGCTTGTCAAGTATAGATGACGTTGGTGTTCAAAAGGTTAATAGTGATTAAAAATGAATATTCTCATTACATAATTAATAGTAAAGCAATGCATCTTATCTGTACTAATATTATAAAGATATTTATTGAGTTTGTTTTTTGTTTGAACGCTAGGATCTCAGGAACTACTGGTCCGATTTGAAAAATTATTTTAGTGTTGGATAGCCCATTTATCGAGGAAGGTATAAAATCACGCTATGGCCAATAGAAGCTGAGTAGTGGATAAATAAAGGACAGCAGCAAAGTCCCGCGCGACTTCTATTATATCATATTAACTATATTTTCTTTGGCTAAACTAGTTAACAGATTTTGATAAAATTTGACAGTAAGATAGTTTAGTACATGGAGAATGACATGGGATACTTCATATCGACATACTACTTTTTTTTTGTCACATTTTAACGGCTAAACCAGTGATCGGATTATGATAAAATTTGACATAAAGTTAGTTTAGTACATGGAGAATGACATGACATGCTGTATATCGACATACTACTCGAGCGAAGTCGCGTGCAATAGTAATTGTTAAAACATGAATTATTAGCATAATATACCTTTATTTAATAAATGTTTATTTAAAATTAATTTATTTGTCGACTGATTTAATTAAATATAATTAATTCTCATTGAATGAGAAGTGTGTATAGCTAAGCTATATAATCACTGTTTTTTTTTTGTTAATTATTTACTATTTCCTATGTGTGTTAAGGATAATATTTTCGCTAAGTCGCTTATTCCCAGACATCCACAGACCATTGTTCTCGAAAAATAAACTTTCATATATTAGTTCCCCCTAACTCCACGACAATTAAAATATCAAATTCTTTTATCACAAGTCATCCATACGAAAGTTTTTAAGTATGGTCAGCAGGAAAATCGGGGAGAAAAACAAGCAACCCATTAAGCCCCACTGTTGGGCTCGGGTCTCTTCTCTAACTAGAGAGCTGAGAGGGTTTTAGGCCATAATCCACTCACGCTGGCCTAGTGCAGGTTGGTGGATCAGACATACTCATAGAATTCCTTCTAGGGTATCTGAGTTTTCCTCACGATGTTTTCCTTCACCGTTAGCAGATGGTAAACCACTTGACTAGTACATATAAATTCCACAAAGTGGAATCCAAATTCGTACTGCCGGTCGGGATCGAACTCGGACCGCGAGATTTGCACGCCGGTCCCTTATCCATTCAGCCAGCATCGCTTAAAGAATCAATTACATTATTTTAATGAAATTAAAAGTCGTGGAGCTGATGGTAATAAAATTATGGAGGATTGGGAACAAGCCATCATATCGATTTTAAACTATAATCGTTTGTAATACGGGGTCAGGTGACAAGGGAAGTACCATGACAGTTAATAATAAGTTGCATTGAATATCTCAGAACAAAACTCGATCAAATATTTAGAAATTAATTTTATATACTACTTTTTTTAACTTGAAGTGCCCAAGAACTTTTCATTAAAAAGAAAGTTACGGCAATAATATTTTTTTCTCTCTTCCTGTACCTACCCCTTTATGACAGAGAGTTTGATATGTTGATATAACATTAACATAGTAAAAATACGGAAATGAATTTGTTTGTAACACTTTCTCGATGAAACCACTGAATAGATCATAATGAAATTTGAAGTAATTATAGTCTAGAACAGGAGTTCTTAACCTTGGCGGGGGGGGGCGTAATAGGTACAGATACAACATATAACGTTTACATTTCCGAAAACGTTATCAATGTCGTATCTGTAGGTATTGTACCTAATTGAAATTTAAATAAAAAATTTAGTTGATAAAAAAAAATGTGATGCTCAGCGAAGTAAAGGTTGGGAAACACTGGTCTAGAAGCTGAAGTAAGCCATAGGCTAGTTTAAATCTATATAAATTTAATCGTCGTGAGCAAAGTCGAAGGCTGAATTTAGGATATTACGATTCATAGCGAAAATATTAACCTACACACTGGAAGGAACTTAACCAAATTCGGCTTCTATGTAATACAATTATATAACTAAATAACAATATCAAATGACTTTAATATACTGTTTCAAAAGCTTTTACTCAAAAGCCTACAAAATTGAACCGTATTTCAAGTTAAAACACTCGAAGTATCAGTACATATCTTAGGTACTTAAGTCATTATAAAATAAGCAACTCACTTGATTTTTTGGCTTAAAAAGTGTAGTGGTCAGACTATCTTTGCACGCGTGCCAGCAAAGGCACGCGTGCCAAAGAAGGCACGCAAGCCACAAATGGCACGCAAGCCAAAAATGCAAAAGTATGGAATTTATGTTGCATAGAAAAAAGTTAATTGTTAAATACGCATTTCGTGGCAACTTATTATTATTTTATTTGTTTGAGTAGATAGTTTATTTAAAACTTAAAGAGTCCGCACACTGAGCTCTTATGGTCGCCACTAGTGACCGCCACAAATTACGGACGCGGTTTTTTATATATTTTTGTATAGCATCGGGCGTCTGAATGGCCGCGTCCGAGCCGTAAAGTTTATTTAGTAAAAACATGTAATACTTAAGTCTATACGCCTAAAGACGATTATTCAATGAAAAAATTGTGTTAATGACAGATTACTGGTAATTGACGTCTCTGAGTGCGGCAGTGAGTGACAGAAAGGCATAGAAACAAAAAATGTACAATTCTCTGCGGCCAAATGTGGTAACCCTATAATAAAAAAATCATCAAAAATTTAAAATTGTTGATCATTATAATAATATACGTTGAAATTTTTTTTTTATACCACGACGGTGGCAAACAGACGTACGGTCCGCCTGATGGTAAGCGGTTACCGTAGCCGTTGAAATGGTCATTTGATATTGTTATTTGTATTATAAACAATGATATATCGCCAAAATTTGGTGCTAAAAATTAAATACATGAATTTGCCAAATGCGAATAGATAATTTAAAAAATTTCGGAGTTTTAAAAACGTTAGAAATTTTACTTTTTTTTTTTTTTTTTTGCTACTATGGGGCGAAAGAATATTAAATTGTTGCTTTTTTTCTGTATCTGGTATATGAATATCGCTTTTAAATATATGACAAAACGGAATCTCTATAAATAAGTTATTATTGATCTGAATAATAAAAAAAATATCAGTGATTATAAATTCTCGGGCAAAGTTAATTTTCATTCATCATCCCTATGACAAACAATGAATCTCTTTTAAATAGGTAAGTATACTATATTGTTATATTATTGACGAAAATTACGAATAAAAAAAAAATACAAATTTAATAAATTCGCCCCATAGTACAATATCTTAAATAATGACAATCTCGAATCTCTTATTATAAAACTGTCAGTATTATTTATTTATTTATTCTTCTAATAAAATTCCAGCTTGTTGCATGATACCATTATATCATTCACATTATCATTACTAATAGCAAGTGATTTTGAACTCTATTTACCAGAGTTTACAGTCCAAAAACTGTCGAACGGATCTTGAAATGAGACAGTTAATTGAGTAAAAAAAAATCTACAAATTATAGTTCCTATTATTTAATCAGTGTACGAAACAAAAGTCAAAATAATATATTATTAAAACAAATATACACTCGTGGACAAATTTAAAGGAACGCAAGTAAAAGTGTATTTTGTGATAAAATAAAACATGGATATTTTTTCAGTAGGGTAATAATTCAGTTCATAAATTTAGTTTTTGCTTAATATTCGATCGAAATTCGAAAATATTGTTTTTTAAATAAGATTTCATAATATTTGTGGCCAGTATGTAGGATAATTACAACAGAAAATAATGAACCTTTTTTTTGCGTTCCTCTAAATTTGTCTACGAGTGTAAATTTAAAATCAAATAAAATTTCTTTTGAATTTAGATAGATTATATAATGCGGTATGGAAAAAAATCTTTTCAATTTGTTTCTTTCAAAATTGTAGAATACAAATTCCCTGGTACTAGAATGTTAAGCTCGGTGTTTGCAAGAATTCCTAGCTGTTAATTCTTAATTACAGGAGTTGTACTAGTCAGTGTGAGTACCGTAAATACAGTATCGAACATAATAATAAACACTATAGTTACATCAAATATAATGTGTATAAAAAATATGAATGATATAATGTTATATTGCGCAGGCGCCCAAAATTATACAGTTTTATATTGTTCACTATTAAAATTGTGTTTGTATTACTAATAAAAATGTACGTATGATTCAATCGCAAATAAACTGATCTCAGCATTTTCTTAGTAATTCTGTAAATTTGTGGAACCGTAGCGGAGCCCGTCGTTGATTCAACCGCTTGCGATCACATTTACTACAGTGACAATGAGAGCGGGACTCTCATTGTCACTGTATTAAATTACGGTTCTCAGTGACAGAAAGGAGTAAATAGCAACATATGGTGACAGAAAGGAGTAAATAGTGCAATTTGAAAACAATCATATGTAGTATTGTCGGATCAACTGTAATTCCAATAACGGTGTATGTCGCCAAAGTAACGTTAAAACTTATGGTATCTGTCAAATATTAACGTTAATGTTAATTTAAGATATCAAAAACAATTTTAATAGTGAACAGTGAACAGAAATTGGAGTCAATCACAGGTGTTGCAAACTAAAAAAAATCTTTGATCGCATTTATTTTATATTATTATTTTTTATAATAATTATATTTGTGTATAGTTTTAATTCAATTGTAATCAGTGACGGCTTTAGAAAATAACTAATTTAAGAAATGATCTCTGTATAAAGGCCACAAATAAGGCCAATTTCAAACCCATTAATGAGTAAAAAATCCCAACAAATTAACATTCGATTCAAAATTATTTTTGTTGACTGTACCTAAATATTTAGGTACAGTCGGTAAAAATAATTATTACTTGAATCTTAGATACAGTACCTGTTGTAATATATACATGCCATAACACTCGGTCCTCCACCTTCCACATCCAGTCAGTCCCAGCGAACTTCATGTCGTCAGTCCACCAGCTGGAGGGCGTCCTACTCTACGTTTGCAGAGTCCAGGTCTCCACTCAAGGTGGTATGTAACTTTACTATTAGCTCTAATCCTGTGCGTGTACGCAGTAATTTCATAAGAAATTATTGTCAATAATAAAGTGTCTTGATGTTTTTTTTGAATTATTAAATTGTATTTTAATAAAGCCGCCACTGAAAACAATAATGCGAAGATCGCGCATTTATAACATTCATATCGTTTAAGTGAATTTGACAAAATGTACTGAAAATATATTGTTAATATCCCTTTCATTGGTTTTATTTAAATCTTTATTAGACATCGGACACAAAAAACACCTATTTCTCTAAATTTCATCAATATACATAGAGTGGTTTTCGAGTACAATGCCTGTGACATACGGACGGACATGACGAAACTATAACCCCCTTATTACAAAATATGTACTAAGTATTAAACCAGGTTTAAATTGACATAAGCCATTGTTTTAGTGTCATAGTTATCAATTTAAACCAGGTTTAATGCTTAGTCCGTACATTGTAATAAGGGGGTAAGGGTTCCATGTTTGCCATTTTGCTACGGAACCCTAAAAACGCCTATTTGTAAGTGTGGGAGTCTATTGGATTTGTCAAATAAAAACAACCCATAATTTATTTCCAATTTATTAAATAACATTTGGCTATAATAAATAAGTAATGGTAATACTGGTAACTACAATGTCTATGACATAAGTTGTCTATGTTACAGTTTTGGCGGGAAAATGCCGCAACAATAATGGCGCTAGTGAGACGACAGACTTCTTTTATAGTAATATGAACTTCAGATCTTTATTTTTTATTAATGCACATAGAAATTACTATTTCTTTGAATAATGTTTGAGACAGTTTTTTACAAAGCATCTATCTCATCTGTCTAGACAACTGGTAAACATACATATACATTTTTAAATACATACATATACACTGTTCAGCGTTCGGAAAATTACGAAACGTCTTCTCGTCCGACATACCTCAGTGCCTCAAATCGAAAGTATTCGATCAATGTGTGTTACCAGTGATGACTTATGGCACTGAAACGTGATCTTTGAATATGGGCCTCATTAAAAAGCTCAAAATAGCCCAGCGAGCTATGGAGAGGGCAATGCTCGGTGTCTCTCTGCGTGATCGAATCAGGAATGAGGAAATCCGCAGAAGAACCAAAGTTACCGATATTACCCACCGGTTTAGCAAGCTGAAGTGGCAATGGGCAGGGCACATATTACGTAGAACTGATGGCCGATGGGGCCGAAAAGTTCTCGAATGGAGACCACGCACCGGCAAGCGCAGCGTAGGACGCCCACCCACAAGGTGGACAGACGATCTGATCCGAATAGCAGGATCGCGCTGGATGCAGGCCGCAAACAACCGGCCCTATTGGAAATCTCTTGAGGAGGCCTATGTTCAGCAGTGGACTTCCTGCGGTTGATATGATGATGATGATGACATATACACCCAAACTACAAAACAAACATGGATCTAACCCGAGACGAGTATTCCTTAAAAAAAAAAGAGTGATTTCTATGTGTATTAGCCATTTTAACTACTAAACCTCTACATTTAATACAACCATATTACGTTAAAAATTATTTATTGTCATTATAATAGTAAAATTACTAAGATTTTTATATTTACAATAAATATTGTAAGTTGTCTTTCGTCTCACTAGCGCCATTTCAATAAAAGATGCATTCAACAGCAGCTCTTTGGTGGCTATTTTTAATTTATTAATAAATTTTAAACGAAATTCAACTTAATTTCTTTGAAATTAACGACGATTTTCTAATGAGGCCGATCTATTATTATTAAATTCTCTCAAGGACTTTTATAAATTTTTAACTTAATGTTACTATGATTAAAGTCGATTTTCGAATTAAACTAAAACATTTTATTAAGATAGAATATTACAATATGGGCCTTATTAAAAAAACTTAAGATTTACAATCAAAAGTCAAAGCTTGCCTTGGCACAAAAACTTCTATATGCGGTAAGATCTGCTCAAATGCGTCTCGTTAATTATTCTAACTGCCGCACTCAAAGACGTCAATTAACAGTAATCTGTTATTAACACAATTTTTTCATTGAAAAATCGTCTTTAGGTGTATAGACTTAGGTATTACACGTTTTTACTAAATAAACTTAAGTCTCTGAGTACGGCAGTAAGGTTTTGATTTGCACGGCATTTATAATAGACATAGGCTTATTTACAGTTAAGCTTTGCATTACAATTCTCTCTATATCTTAATCGAAGAGGATAAAAGAGATGAGGAGACGCACATAGCCAAAGTATTATCCACCTTGTTAACTTACAAATAAGATCCAAATTCAATCAACATTATGAAGTGTTTGAAGCTTTACGATACTGAACGGTTTTAACAATCTATTATTCGTCTCCCGCTTCTTTGAGTAGTCATTTCACCGATCTTATTTAAAAGGCCACAGAGTCGAAAATTGTTTGGCATTTACAAAACTTGTGAAATAGATTTTAAAGTGGAGGAAGGAGGAGCCTATTAGATTTAATTTATCCAATCTACATTATAATTACTAGTTACATAATGTATTTATCTTCCCCCCTCTAAATCTCTTCCCCCCAGATTTGCACACAATTTTTTTACATCCGCAGCTAGTGCGGGTCACTAACCTTTCATTCATGAACCAGCTGAATTTTAAATTAGCCAGATTTTTCAATTTTCTACCACACTATAATAATACCAATTTGAAACTTAATTTGACATATTTTTTAAATAAAATCTGCTACTAGTTTTTTTTTACCGCCTCAGTGACAAACAGACGTACGATCCACCTGATGGTAAGCGGTTACCGTAGCCTATGGGCGCCTGCAACACCAGGATCATCGCCGCGTTGCCGACCCTTAAGAAACCTATTCACTTCTTTTTTAAAGAACCCTTTACTATTTATCTGCAGGAACGAAACAATCTAAAGTTTAAAACACATTTGGTATCTAGTAATTATGATGTAATTGGTTTCTAAACAGACAATTTAATCAGCAATATTGTTAATTATCGCGCTAACGACTTCAGTTGACGAGGCAGTGCCGCCACAGTCAGGTGTCAATATCCTGAAACAAAAAAAAAATTTACCACATTGACACAGCGCCATCTAGTCTCAAATTAAGCAATAATATTTGCTTGTGTTATGGGTACTGAACAACTGATATACTACTTAAATACATTTTTTGTTTGTAAATATATACATATTATAGATAAATTACACCCAGACACAGAACAAACCTATATACTCATCACACAAAGATTTGTCCTGGGTGGGGATCGAACCCACGACCTCAGGCTTAGCAGTCAGCGTCACTAACCACTAGACAAAGACAAAAAAAAAACTTTTGTTTGTCAAGACAAAAAATGTGACACAGGTTTTTAAATTAAACGTTGTATAACCTTAGCTGGCCGTGTAGTGACGGATTAAGAGTACATAATGTCACTACCCCATCTCAACCCGTGGGTATCGTAAAAGACGACTAGGAGAATAAATTTATGCAGACTACGAGAAAAGGAAAATTCGAAACAAACCCTATACCAACCCGTCTGGCCAGCGTGGTATTGTAGGCTAAATTCCCTCCACATTCGTTAGAGGAGATCCGTGCACAGCAGTGGGACGTTTAGTTGCCTTTACGACACCCACGGGTTGAGATGGGGTAGTGACATTATGTATTCTTAATCCGTCACTACACGGATATGGTGTGTCACAGTGAAATGAAATCTCGTTTATTCATCTAGGTTACAAGGTAACACTTATGAAAGTCACAAGAATGTAACAGGTTATCCGAATAGTGTCAGCTAATTTGTCTACGACCAGTTCGCTGACGGGGTGGAGCTATGAGAAGAACTGGCAAGAAACTCACGACACTCTTTTAAAAAAAATAGATAGTTACAATCTTTTGTAATTTACAATTTGAGTAGCGTGTAAAGTGATGCAGCAGAGCACTACACCGTTAGATTAACGAATTATAATGAATGTTTACAAACTAAATAATAAACAGAAAGTAAAAAGTAAGTTTCTGTGGTTGCATCACTTTACACATTGCTATGCAGCCATCACACACAGTGATGGGTGTGTTTGTATTGTAGACCTTACTTGTCAACATTGCAGGTCTTGTTGACGGCATCTCTGATAAGTGTCGCGTGAGAATGGTGTCCGAGGTGCTGCAGCATGTCTATGGAAGCGTTGATCATAGCGATGGGGTTGGCTACGTTCTTGCCCGCGATGGCCGTACCTTAGACAAAAAAATTTAAATTTATAATCAGTTTCTATAATTTTGAAAGTTTTATTAACGGGCATACACGCTACAGTATCGGAGTAACCGAGAAACCCTACTTGATCACCCAGTCTTCCAGTGGATCACTCAAAGAGAAGATAATGTAAAAAACTTGCCATCCAGTGAATCACGCAAACAGTTGCTAATATACAAAACTTGCCATCCAGTGAATCACGCAAACAGTTGCTAATATACAAAACTTGCCATCCATCACGCAAATACTTGCTTACATACAAAACTGGCCATCCAGTGAATCACGCAAACAGTTGCTAATATACAAAACTGGCAATCCAGTGAATCATGCAAACAGTTGCTAATATACAAAACTGGCCATCCAGTGAATAACGCAAACAGTTGCTAATATACAAAACTGGCCATCCAGTGAATCACGCAAACAGTTGCTAATATACAAGAGTAAACAGTTACTCACCAGTATTCCTAGTGCCAGGCTCGAACACCGCATAATGATCACCATAGTTCCTTCCTGAGAGTAGACCGGCGCCGCCAATCAGGCCGCACACCACGTTGGAAACGATAGAACCGTACAGGTTGGTCATCAGCATCACGTCGAATTGGTGAGGTCTGGAATGATCATAGAAATTAACCTTTTGAACGCGAACGTCATCTATACTTGACAAGCAATTTATTTGATTCCGACATTATTCAATAAAATGACCTGCTTTAGAAATAATGAATTTAAATGCACCTCCATTAAACGTAAAATACTGTCTGTTTTCCTGACTGAGCTTGGCAAGACTTAGTTGCTATGTGTACTTGTATTACTAATTACCTTTACCTTAATAGTGTGTTAAGGAACTAAAACTGAATTAAACAAGCGCATTTCCCGCCGACAAACCGTCTTATGGTTTGGCGGGCTAAATTTAAAATGTATATTATTTTAGTTCAAATAAATGATTATTATTATTATTATTTAAAAAAAAAAGCGCAAGCGTGCCCTGAGCGCCGATGTCGTCTATAGATGACAAAACTGAGGTCCATAAAAATACAAGATAAAGATACTAAATCTCTACTAAATCTTAAAAACCGATTTTATAGCGTCCAGGACACGGAGATGCCGATTTGACGTGACGGTCATAAGGTTAAGCATTTTACCACATGACTTAACGGATTTTCACAAATATATATTCATATAGATTATTCTATTACCTACATGTCATATATACATAACGCGGGCGCAGCCGCGGGCGGGAACTAGTAAGACATATCGTTATATGTCTCCGCCGTGTATGTACTTGTTAAACTAAAAACTATTGAATAGACGTCTGATAGCTTAATTGTGTTCGCTTTGCGGACTGTAATGTCATATCATGTCATGCCATGTCATGTCACGTCACGTCACGTCACGTCATGTCACGTCATGTCATGTCACGTCACGTCATGTTATGTTATGTTCCTTACTTGGAAACAAGCTGCATGCAAGCATTGTCGATGATCATATCGTCGTGCTGGATGTCGGGATACTCCTTGGCGAGGCGTCTGGATGTCTCCAAGAACAGACCGTCTGATAACTTCATTATGTTCGCTTTGTGAATTGTTGTCACCTGGAATTTGAGAATATGTTTAAATCCAGAGTATCAGCTACCTCCGTACCGAATTTTATCAACTTGGTCCAGCCGTTTGAGCGTGGAGCAGTAACAAACACTCACACACACAAACATTCGCCTTTAGAATATTCGTGTGATAACATACTGGCCTAGTGGTTAGTGACCCTAACTTCTAAGCCAGAGATCGTGGGTTCCATTCCGACCCAGGACAAATCTTTGTCTATGAGCATGATTATTTGTTCTGTGTCTGGGTCATCTATAATAATAATAATAATAATATTCTACCACATTCACACAGCGCCATCTAGTCCCAAAGTAAGCAATTATATTTGCTTGTGTTATGGGTACTAAACAACTGATATACTACTTAAATACATTTTTTTTGTAAATACATACATATTATAGATAAATTACACCCAGACACAGAACAAACCTTTATGCTCATCACACAAAGATTTGTCCTGGGTGGGGATCGAACCCACGACCTCCGGCTTAGCAGTCAGGGTCACTAACCACTAGACCAACAGGCCAGTCAATCTCAATCAAATCAAATCTATAATATGTATGTATTTACAAAAAAAAAGTATTTATGTTGTATATCAGTTCTCTAGTACCAATAACACATACAAATATAATTCATCATCATAATTTCAACCCATAAACGTCCCACTGCTGGGCACGGGTCTCCTCCAAAGAATGTGGAGGGAATTTAGCCTACTATACCAGACAAGTTGGTATAGGGTTTGTTTCGAATTTTCCTTTTCTCGCAGTGCTCTTGTCTGCATAAGGTTACTTCCCTTAGTCGCCTTTTACGACACCCACGGGTTGAGATGGGGTAGTGACATTATGTATTCTTAATCCATTACCACACGGACAATTTTATTTATATGTGTGAATACATACATACATATAGATCACGCCTCTTTTCCAACGGAGGGGTAGGCAGAGACCATTTCCTACCACTTGCTACGATTCTGACATACATCTTTGGCTTCTTCAACATTAATTAGTCTTTTCGTGCATTCTCGCCGGTTGAGGGTACTCCTGATCTGTCCCTTCTTTAGAACGTCACCTATTTGGTCATGGTACGTTCTTCTAGGTCTTCCCCATCCAACGTTTCCTTTCACATTCGCCTCATATATTTGTTTTGTCACTCTTCCTTCATTCATTCTCTCTACATGTCCAAACCAGCTTAACATTTCTTTCTCTATTTGTGTCACAAAATCTATTTTTAAGCCACAATGTTCCCTTATTACACTGTTTCTTATTCTATCACTCAAATTTATCCCAATCATACTTCTCAAAGCTCTATATGTGTGAATTTGGTAGAATAATATAACATACCTTCTTACGTCCATTCTTCTTCGCATACTCGAAGGCGTAACGCGCGACTCTTTCAGAGTTGCTAGCAGTAACCACCTTCATTGATTCGACGACGCCATGAACGGATTCGTGTTCCAACATGGCGTATTCACCCTCTGTGTTCTGTCTGTAATTTTTATTTATTTATATATTACTAGCTATGCCCGCGACTTCGTTCGCGTGGACAACTTATCCCGCATTCATGGAGTTTTAATTTTTTTTTACGGAACCTTGATATTTTTTCAAAACCAAAGTTACTCCTTATTACATCAGCTATCTGCCAGTGAAAGTCCCGTCAAAATCCGTCCAGCCATTCCAGAGATAAGCCGGAATAAACAGACCGACAGAAAGACAGACAAAAATTGTCAAAAATGTTATTTTGGTATATGTACCGTATACACAATCAAATGCATGTAGTAAAAAGCGGTTATTTTAATATTACAAACAGACACTCCAAATAAATTTATTTGTATAGATTATTCCAAAGTGATATTGTAAGCTACAAATCATCATCATCATCAGCAACCTATTAAGTCCCACTGCTGCTCGGGTCTCTTCTCCTCTATCTAGAGAGCTGAGAGGGTTTAGGCCATAATCCACTCAAGCTGGCCTAGTGCGGGTTGGTGGATCAGACATATAAGCTACAAATAGGTACTAAATATTAGTTTTAATTGTACTTTAAGAGTACATATCTATAGCACTTTTTACAATGCATCCTTGTGCAATTTCTATAAATTTCGGCAGGCTACAGTTCTAAATATCTATTTTTGTAGACGAGGGCAAATTTAAATGATTTCGTCCTCGGAACTGGTGGGCAGAACATAGAAGGGCGGCGGCGCTTACCCCCGTAATCAGTAGGGCGCACAGGCGCAATTCTGCCAGCACGGTTGGGTAAAATTTAACATGTGTAAATTTAAAAACTGTCACGAAAAATATCCTGGGTTCCATTTAGTGGTGATTAAGGTGCATGTTCTGATACGCCTCCTCCATTTTTATTTTATTAAGACAGATAGATAGACGGACAACGGAGTGATCTTATAAGGGTTGCATTTTTAACTGCCTCGGTGGCGCAGCGGGAAGTGTATACGACTGCTGTTCGATTCCCGGGTCGGGTGAAAATGATATTGGGTTTTCCTATCATGAAATTCCAGTACTAATATTTTCCCGGAGTTTGGTAAACAAATGTTACCGGTTGATGACAATAGGCTCGCCCCCTATTTCATGTGACCAAACATAGCTGGCGAAATGTGGGTGTGAAACACCTCTGCCTACCCCTTCGGGGAAAAAGGCTTGATGCTATGTATGTATGTATGCATTTTTTCCTTTTGAGCTATGGAACCCTAAAAAAGGCTAAAGAAGTCCAGGAAGAAGAAGAATATCTTGGCTCAAAAACATGCAGCAGTGGTTTGAAAAGAGCATATTATTCTCTTATTTAGAGCTGCTGTTGTGGTCCAAGTCGCCATGATGGCATCCTAAGAAGAAAATTATAACACAACATACCACGGGCAAAAGCTATTTCTACATCAACAAACCTGATAACGCTGATATCAATATCCTTGTGTCTGGTGGTGACTCCTGGGAACGACTTGCAGTTCATCACATAGACATACATGTCCAACTCGTTACGGAGAGCTACGTTCCGTGAGGTCACGTATGAAGCCTCGCTTTTTGTTTCGATGTTACCCTGCAATACAGATTATCATTGATAGCCATATTCTTATCACTAAATTGATAGATTTGACTGGCCTGTTGGTCTAGAGTGGTTAGTGACCCTGACTGCTAAGCCGGAGGTCGTGGGTTCGATCCCCACCCAGGACAAATCTTTGTGTGATGAGCATAAAAGTTTGTTCTGTGTCTGGGTGTAATTTATCTATAATATGTATGTATTTACAAAAAAAAATGTATTTAAGTAGTATATCAGTTGTTTATTACCCATAACACAAGCAAATATAATTGCTTACTTTGGGACTAGATGGCGCTGTGTAAATGTGGTAGAATATTATTATTATTATTATAATGGTACAGTATTTATGTACGGTATTTATGTACTTAGAGGAATTGTACAGGGAAACTTCTTTTTACATATGACCCTTTTGCAAACAACGAATTATTACTTGTGAGATAAGTATCAAGTTGCGTACCATTTTAAAATCTTGATTAAATGGGCTATTTTTTTAAATAACTTGCCTAGGTTCGCGTCATACATTTTTTTTTTAAAATAGGGCTCAAACATTTGAATAGTACACTTTTTTTACCATGACTCTATGAAATAATTTTTTTCCTTCAAAATTTACACAATTATCTTTTGAATTTGTAACAGCAAACTATAGTATATTTACTAAGGATTATGTAAAAAAAAATTGGCAAAATCTGACACTATGTCATAGTAGTACCTAAAAATGTCTAGAAAGTTGTTGATTTTCAACATTTTCAAAAATTAATTTTTATAACTGAACCATATGACTTGGATTTTTTTTAATATTTTTCTCAGAACAGGTACAGCCTTTACCATCGCCCGGTTGCTGCTTGACGTTGAGTTTCGGGACACCCTGTATATATATTATATTATTATTTGGATTAGTTTCCATGAGCCAAACATTAGCCATGTGAACAAAAATTTTAACTCATGGACACAAATGTCAACAACATACATATCCATCCTTTTTTGCTATGCCAAAGGTGTTAATTTAATTTACATGAAATGTTATATTTATAGCAGCCACACACTGTATATGGTTATATTACACAAACTTGATGAGGTTCTTTTTTATAGACACTTGCAACACCAGAGGCATCACAACCCTTCCTATTTATTATGTTATAGTTATTATGACTGTGGTTTTCTATAGGGTGGAAGTACTTCCACGGGCGGACAGTTCTGTTCAAGCGGCTTTAACTGCTATATCTCTCTCTTAAACTAAAGTGTACCGTAACATGTGTGCTGAATATGGCAGAAAAGAGAGTGCTGTATGACATTAAAACTAAAAGTACCTTAAGACCAACGCCGTTTCTCTTGATCGTAGTGATAGCATAGTGGACATCAAGATCATTGTCTACGTTGCTGTCAATATCTATTACTTCAAAGTCAATGGGTGCTCCAATGTATCTGAAAATTACATTTTTTTATACACATTAATGTGAACGTAAATTCAATCTTATTGTAACAGTGTGGCTAAACATCAAATCATCAATACATATAATTATTATACAATCCGCTCGTATCATTTCGTAACCATCAAGCTATCGAAGCTACATCACCCTACAGTTAATAGGGGCTGAGTAGTGCCCAAACGAAGACGGGGGCAAAGCTCAGGGCAATATCTAGTATGTAATTATGTATGTATAGTTTGCTTAGAAGTGTATCATCCATTTTTCGCCAGTAACTTTCATTAGAACCTTGTCTTACCCAACAATATTTATGGATGACTAGGGGATAATACCCAGGTTAGAATGATATTAGTCATCTTAATAAATTTGACTAAACTGCAGTCTGTTTGTTTTTTTCAGTATAATATATATTTTATAGTGGTCCTTGGGAACAGATCACCTTCTTTATTTGTAATGAAAAGGTATCAAACTTCAACTGTATCAGTTAATTACAAGTTATTATTATTGATTTACATACTAGTGGTTGGCTATACTGTCAAAAGTAAACATTAACAGCTGTATTTTTATCCAAAATATTGGCTCTACTCAGTAATTTTTGAAGCAAGGTTATGAAATAAAAAACTCACTTGAAAATGTCTCTGACGTAGCCCATAACCTCTGGACCAATACCACCACCAGGGAGCATGGTAACTGCATGACGTCCACCATAGTGCGCCTTAGGAATTAGCTTCTGTTGCCTGATAACGGGTGTCTTATGCTGCAAGTCAAAATCTGAGAGTTTTGGGGCCGCAGCTGACGAACTTGCGTGTGCGACACTTCGGATCTCGGGTAAAACCCTCAATGATGACAATAATCTCACAGCCATCGTGTATTTTCCACTTAAAACCAGACGAAATTGTTAAATAACCACAGGAAGTGGAAGATGGAAAATGACAAATGTGATGAGTTTTCTTCGCTAGATGGCGTTCAGACGTTTAAACGTCAAAGTTTCTTCGTAGATGGCATTACTAGCATATCGTTTGATTTGATGACAGTTGTACTGTGTCAGTCGGTATAATTTTATATATAATATTACAAAACATGTTATTTAAATAAAATTATTCAAATCTAATTACTTTGAACAGTTTATCGGTTGTTTCTGTTTGCTAAATATATTTTAATTATTTGTTGTTACTGAACTTTATAATTTAGAACCTTTTAGTTTTTACTGAAGTCTGGCAACATTTGACTGTGATGATTTTTTCACAGTGACATGAGCTCTTTGCTTTTCCTTTCCCATCGGAGTTCTCGAACGCGAACGGGTGGAGAGCGGGCGTCCATTTTGCTTCGCCATATTGAATTTGGTCGGACATCTTTGGACGCCATGTTTAGTCGGACATATTTTATAAACATTTTCGCGTAAATTTCAAATATTTTTGAGCCTAAATATCGAACTTTTTTTCACTGAAAACAGTGGCACTAGTTGCAGTAAATATTACGTTGGAAAATTCCGTGCCAACACATCTGTCCATATTTGTCTTCTGGGGGCCGTCGGCGCTTTTGTTACAGGATAAATACAGGTAAATTATTTCTATCGAAAACATAGTACTTTTTGACGTATCGTAACAAGTGTTTCTTATTTTCTATGAAATTACGCATTTGGTGGATAATATAAGGGTAAGAAAATGAAGGTCATTTTGTGAGGTATTGATGTGTGTAGCGTTTGGCGTGGTCATTTTATAATTAACTAAAAAATTGTCGGGTCGCAGGCCCGGCCGGCCGCGCTACGCTGTCCAGTATACTCGCACCTGTCCTCATAGATAGTTGTTTGACTCCAATGCACCATAAATGCGACATAACAAAAATAAAAACTGAAGTTTCTCAGTGGGAGGCAACAATTTTGTTAAAAACCAGTATGCCTACAAGTGACGTTTAGGTAACACTATTTACTTCAAAGACGCATCAACGGTCTGTTTACGTATTTCATTGTTCTTCTATAATTAAATCATGAAAAACATTAGCATTACTTAATACATTCCTATTTTATTCAACTGTTTTATTTACAACTCACTGTTTCAATCTTCCGAATTTGTTGACAATCATATCAACTATAGGTAGGTCTACAGTTTTTAGTTTGACATCTTATCAGGCAACGGCGTTTGCGTCAAACAGCCAGATAATATTCTTCTTAGTAAATTTATTTGTAATAATAGGGCAATTTAATATTGTTTGTTGTTTTATAATTACTGTAATTTAGAAACAAGGTTAATTAAGACATCCTCTGATAATTAAAACTTTATTTAGACCTTTTTTAAAAATAATAACACTGATATAGTAAAAACAAGATAGCATTGTTTACTGTATTAGAGAAGACAGTGAACAATAAAGTTATTCTAATATGTATTAACTACTTACAAATTTTAAAAATTGTCTGACTGACATAAAATAATAAAAATTAAAAGACTGCCACCTCTCTCTATTTATTTAACTTTAATTGAAATAGTTGTATGCGGCCTGCATCCAGCACGATCCTGCTGTTCGGATCAGGCCATCACCATTCCTATTGGAAGTCACTTGAGAAGGCCTATGTCCAGCAGTGGGAGTCCTACGGCTGATATGATGATGATGAATTGAAATCGTTTATGGCACCAATTACAATAGTTAAAAAAAAATCAATAGTTAACACATTGAACGCCAGACTGCAGACACAGTGGAAATTTATTCGTTTGTCGACATGGCGTTTAAAGACTTAAAAGAGGAAAAAAATTCAATACAACATTATTAACATAATAACGTCATGCTTCTTGGCGGAACCACATTTACTTTAATGAGTATAAGTTATATAGAAAATTCTATGGAATATCTATAAAATGCTAGTTGTATTAAAAAAAATCTATATACTTAGTTTAGTTGCTAACTTTTATTTAAAGCGGTTGCGCTGCAGAGTGTCCTTTCCGGGAAACCACCACGATATATATATATTACTATACATAGTATAAGATAATATTTAGTATCAAATAATTCTATAACAATTCTATATTGAACTAGTACCCCCAAATCCTCAATCAAAACTAAAAATACGTACAAAACTGTGTCTCATAATTTATCTTCGGAATAGTCACTAAACGCCTGGTTTCTAGTTTTCAGCAAATAACGTTTATGTGAAATATCATAGTGTCTTAGTTTTTAGCATACATAATATTATTAGAATATTTAATTGGTACATTATTATTTTTTATAGAATATTAATATAATATTTATTTAATCGTTTAAATTTACCCTTTTAAAAAGGTGTGATGCTATGTTTAAATTTTCCTGTTACCACTTATCGTTGTTATTGAAACAAATAGGTCTATTCAAGGAACTTTAGAATAAGCAACTACCTACCCATATTTTAATAAAATCATTGTATTTAGTGAGTTACAAATTTCAACATTGATCTAAGGTGTGTTAATAACTATTTACAAAAATGAAGTGTGGAAAAAGATTATCAGTGAGTTTAGAAGAACAAAAGAGTGTTTTCCTGCAATATCAAGAACATTTTAAAGGCCCGAATTGCCTCGTTCATGCAGTGCTACAAAGAAAAACTATACGCCTATTGTCCCCAGGAACATTTGTTTACCGAACTCTGGGAATATCTCAATAGTGGAATTTCATGATAGAAAAGCGCCCTACCATTTTCACCCGACCCGGGAATCGAACCCGGGACCTCTTGCACAGCAGTCGTATACACTTCCTGCTGCACCACCGAGGCAGTTAATTATAAATACAAGTAAACCAGTATAATTATATAAGCATGAATATTTATGAGTAAATCTATAAGCAAATCACATGTTATACAACTAAACCAATAATTATTAAAAACAATTGAATTATGATCATTCCTAAGTAGTTATAATTGCATAAATGAATCATTTGTTGCATTAATAACTTCCCACTATATTCTGGGGGGCAAAGATTGCTTTATATCAATGATACCAATGTGGTACTTGCAGCATTGTGGTACTGAGAGTTTGTTACAATCAAGTTAGGCAAGGTCAGTCCATGATGGGTTACAGTTTGTGGTCGTTTCATTCTCGATTGTCTTCGTGCTTCGGAAGATATGTAAAGCCGTTGAACCTAGCTACCACTTAATCTGGTAGTTGTTGTTAAGTTGGAAGCCTTCTGGTGGACTTGGATAAATTCCGTTAAATAAATTCCGGCGCAACGGGAAGTACTTAAGCAGGAATTTAGCTCTAATCACCATTCCGTTTTGTCCACAGGTGATCATCCAAGATGATGAACCAGGAGATAATGTGTGAGGTGGAGATTGGGACTCACGGCTCCATGGTTGAGATAGATGATGATCAAGTTGGAGTTAAGGTAAAACAACATAGTTTCTAATGTATTTAGTCATTCAATGTGTTCCCATGGGTCATGATGCGGTAGCATGCATCATCCCATTGTGCATTATAATATAATAATATTTTACCACATTTACAGTGCCATCTATTCCCAAATTATATTAATTTGCTAGTGTTATTGGTGCTAAACAGCTTTAGTGATTGATATATTACATAAATACTTTTTTTTTGTAAATTCATTAATATAGATAAATTACACTTGGACACAGAACAAACAATCCTGCTCATCACACAAAGATTTGTTCTAGGTGGGAATTGAACCCACGACCTCCTAATATCGTCATCATCATAGCCCAATGACGTCTATTGCTGAACATAGAGAGTGATTTTGTTCAGACTGCAAGCAACGGCCACCCACAATGAAATGAAACTTTCTATACAATAACATTTTGTCTGGCAATAAATAATTTAAGCCGCAAATTCACCTTCACCGTTCTTAGAACTGAAAAAAATTACGAAGCGGGAGCATTTCGACAGCTGTGGTTATATTTACACACACTAGATACTAATGGTATGGTTTTTTCTTCCAGTATGAAGAGATAGAAACCGGTCAATACGAAGAGTACATAACAGATGACCAATACGAAGAGGCTGAAGAGCAAGTCATTGGCATGCAGCATTTAGATGACGGTCAGTTAATATCTTGATACTGTATGGATACAGTCAATAGGTATATTGACCACTCCGGTTTTGTGTTGGGTTGAAAGAGGCTTGGTGCCAAAATCTAGACTCCCCATACAACTATACTCAGGCCAAATTGGAAAGAATGTTTGACTGTGTTTGTCTGTTTTTGTATAAACACACGTTTGTTGCCACAACCTAATTTTTTTTTTGTCCCAGTACCCCATGTATTATTTCATCATTTCAACCCATAAACGTCCCATTGCTGGGCACGAACGAGTCTACTCCAAAAAATGTGGAGGGTATTATTTAAAAAAATAAAATTTCACTAGCTTGCTACAGTACGATACAGTGGCTCCAGATAACACTCGGTGACTCGGTCCTCCGCCATCCGCATCCAGTCAATCGTTAGCTGGGTTTCCGAAATCTTAAATAAAAAATGACCGGCATGCAATTATGCGACCCGAGTTCGATTCCGAGCAAGTGTCATGTGGATTTGATTTTGTGGAATTTATATGTACTAGTCATGTGACTTACCATCTGCTAACGGTGAAGGAAAACAGGAAACTGAAACTCACATGCCCCAGATGAAATTCTATGAATGTCTGATCTACTAACCCACTAGCCTAGCGTGTGTGGATTATGGCGTAAACCATCTCATCTCAAAAAAAATGTAGTGGAGAGGAGACTGGGCTCGGGCCAACAGTGACCATTAATGGGTTGTTGATGATTGATGAAATCTCGAAAGACTATATGACACCATTTTGACAGGTTTTAAAAATTTACTCCATTTCGGTCTGAGTATATTTTTATTTTGACACCATTTTGACAGGTCTTAAAAATTTACATCCATTTCGGTCTGAGTATATTTTTATCTGACAAATCGGCCAAATTTCCTGGCTTGGCCTCAATAATCTTTGGGAGGAGACCCGTGCCCAGCAGTGGGACATTTATGGGATGAATTTATGATGATGATAGTGTACGGACAGAGATCCGTTACAATTTTATTTATGTATAGATTCTTAACCATCTGTTATAGTATCATGTCGTAAAAACTGGCATTTGCATGTGAATATATTCAATTATTCACCTGAAAAAACATTTTAATATTTATTTATGCAGAAATTGTGACAGATAACATGTTTTTTTGTTACATTTAAGAGGAAAATGTTTTGTTTTAGAAGATATATTATTAAATTATTTATTAGCTTTTTTTTGTCAACATACTTTTGTTCGCTTAGAATTTTATATCAAACAGATCTATCTTTATAAGTAATTACTTTGTTTTAAATCTTGAAATGCCGAGTATCAACCCACTACAGGGGTTTAAAATTCAAAATAAATAACATATTAGTAATCAGCATCCCTGAAAAACTCGATAATGACATCCATATCAATCTTGTAGTATTTTTACATGTATCAGCCCTCAGGGTTGGCTTTTCAAACACCACGAAGTAGATCAGGATAGGAAGTACCTACCTGTTTACTCATACATACATATAGACCTCTTTCCCAGCAGACAGAAACAGAGACTATTTCCTTCCACTTGCTACGATTCTGACATACATCTTTGGCTTCTTCGACACTCATCAGTCTTTTCATGCATTCTCGCCGGTTGAGGGTATTCCTGATCCGTCCCTTCTTTAGAATATCACCTATTTGGTCATGGTACATTCTTCTTATATTTATTTTGTCACTCTTCCTTCATTCATTCCCTCGTTTACTCATGTAAGTTATAAATCTGTCAAATAAGTTTAGGGTAGGTTACCAATCACACAGAAGTCTACACAGAATTGTGGAAAAACGACTGGCCTGTTGGTCTAGTGGTTAGTGACTCTGACTGCTAAGCCGGAGGTCGTGGGTTCGATCCCCACCCAGGACCAATCTTTGTGTGATGAGCATAAAGATTTGTTCTGTGTCTGGGTGTAATTTATCTGTTATATGTATGTATTTATAAAAAAAATGTATTTAAGTAGGTAGTATATCAGCTGTTTAGTACCCATAACACAAGCAAATGTAATTGCTTACTTTGGGACTAAATGGCGCTGTGTGAATGTAGTAGAATATTATATTATATATATTTTTTAATTTCATAATCGCACTTTCCTAATATAAAAATATTTTGTATTAACACATAAACAATTACTAAAATTTGTCCCAAACATGTCGGCTACGCTGACAGACTATAAAATTTCAGTTGGCAACGAGGAAGTGATACTGCCGGGCATATCTGGTGAAGAGGTGCTGAATCCAAGCTCTGATGTCCACTACGACTCGCTGTATGTCACACCGCCTTCTACTAGTAGCAGGTACAGTTTTATTTTTAACATATCAATTTATTGACTAGAAGTCGCGCAGGGCTTCACACGCCTCGTTATTTATTTGGCCACTGCCCAGCTCCTATTGGCCGTAGCGTGGTGTTATATAGCCTATGTTACTCAGTGATAATGTAGCTTTTCAATGGCAAAACAATTCCCAAAATCGGTCCAGTAGTTTTTAAGTTTATTCATTAGATACAAAAATACAAATCTTTCTTCTTTACGACCTCCGGCTTAGCAGTCAGGGTCACTAACCACTAGACCAACAGGCCAGTCATTTCTTTCCCTTTAAAAATAATCCACACCAAATGCATGCTGTGGCAACCTATAATTAAGTCTACACTAAGTCTGTATCCTTCTTTGCATGTAAGATATTGTTTGTATTGGTGTAAGATTTGTTGAATTGTCCTAAATAAATAAATAATAAGTTTTTATTCTAATACGGCATTTGGTTTTGTTCCAGAAGAGGTCGAGGCAGGCCCCGTAGCGGAGTTAATAACAGTAACACTAATAATATACAACATTTAATGCCTATTGGTGAGTTTTAATTGTTATAAAATAACTTAATACCTGTCTCCAATTTTCTTTTTCAGATTTTGTTTTTTTTTTTTATTTGTATTGATTTTTGTGTTTTTGATATATTTTATTTCGTGTTTGTTTTTTCAGTTATTATCATTTTTAGTTATTATATAATAACATAACATATAGCATCACGCCTTTTTCCCCGAAGGGGTAGGCAGAGGTGTTTTACAACCACATTTTGCCAGCTATGTTTGGTCCCATGAAACAGGGAGCGAGCATATTGTCATCAACCGGGAACATTTGTTTACCAAACTCCGGGAAAATCTTAATACTGGAATTTCATGATAGAAAAACCCAATACCATTTTACCCGACCCGGGAATCGAACCGTGGACCTCTTGCACAGCAGTCGTATACACTTCCCGCTGCGCCACCGAGTAAATTGAGCATTGTTTGTGATGGGATAGTGTCATAATGACACTATCCCATCTCAACCCGTGGGTGTCATACAAGGTGACTAAGGGAATAAAGATAAATTACACCCAGACACAGAACAAACAATCATCCTCATACTCATTATGTAAATATTTGTCCTGGGTGGGAATCGAACCCATGACCTCCGGCTTAGCAGTAAGGGTCCACCACTAGGCCAACAGGCCAGTAAGATAGTCAAATGTAGTTATTGTTTATTCTATCGAATTTGGCATAAGTATCTAAATGTGATGGATTCACGTGAGAACGGCTCGACCGATTTGGCTAATTCTTTTTTTGTTGTATTTGTTTTTGTCGAGACGGCATGTATGTAAGAAATTATACAAAAAATTGAGTGAAAAATTTTAAATTTTGTGTTTTATAATCTCCATATAAACATTTGAAAATAGAACATGGGTCAGCTAGTATATACTATTTAACTGCCTTCCTAAACCTATAACGTGTATACAATTACAGGTGAAGTACCAGTGGATCTTATGGAGGGAGTAGCGGGTCGAGGTCCAGCTAGACGTTGGGAACAGAAGCAAGTTCAGATCAAGACTATGGAGGGAGAGTTCTCTGTTACCATGTGGGCTACAGGGGAAGACGAAGGTAGGTCACTTGTCATCATATTATGACCGTTGCTAGATGCCTCACTTAATATCCGTTGCAGCGAGCTATTTTGTGCCCAACTATCATCATCATCATTTCAACCCATAAACGTCCCACTGCTGAGCACGGGTCTCCTCCAAAGAATCTGGAGGGAATTGGGCCTACTATACCACGCTGGCCAGACGGTTTCGAATTTTCCTTTTCTTGCAGTGCTCTTGTCTGGATAAGTTTGTGCCCAACTATACATTTATATAAACACTACACCAAAAAAGGCACCAAAAATAGCTCGTAGAACTGATGGCCGATGGAGGAAAAGGGTTCTCGAGTGGCGGCCAAGTATTGGAAGGCGCAGCGTGGGACGGCCCCCCACCAGATGGACTGACGACCTGGTAGTGTGGCGGGCGGCCGTTGGTTGCAAGCGGCACAGGACCGTTCGCAGTGGCGTAAATTAGGTGAGGCCTATGTTCAGCAGTGGACGTCGTTGGGCTGATATGATGATGATGATGATGACACCAAAAAGTATAGCAAACATAGTGAAAACAACGAAATATGACACTTAATTGCAACATGCCACTCTGTTTGTAAATACGCTCTTAACCCATGTCTTGTATGTTTACAGATGACGGCTCAAATCCAGAACCGGACCCCGATTACTCAGAATATATGACTGGAAAGAAAAATATATTAGGAACAGAGACAATGCCAGGTATGTTGAAAATTACTTAGTACACAAGCTTTCTAGAGATTTTGTTTTACCACTACTTAGCTCCAATTGGTCTTAGCGTGATGTTAAATAGCCTCTAGCCTTCCCCGATAAATGGGATATCATACACAAAAATATTTTATCAAATTGGACCATTTCCTGAGATCCTAGCGTTCAAACAAAAAAACTCTTCTATTTATAATATTAGTTATATAATAGTAGCCCCGAGCCCAGCAGTGGGACTTAATGGGTTGCTGATGATGATGATGATACTTAGAGAAAGACTTAAAGCTATTCACGCAACCAGCACCGTATTCGAAAGAACTAAACGGTTCAGGCTCAGAATGTCCCTTTCCCAAAATGTCCCTAGGTTTCAAATAGTCCCTTTCCCAAAATTTCCCTTTCCCATAATGTCCCTTTCCCAGAATGTCCCTTTCCCAAAATGCTCCCTTCCCGAAATGTACCTTTCTTACTTCAGCTATGCGGTTAACCGGGAATATTTAAATAACATAATCCAAGTAGTCAATCAACTTTTTAATCACATATAATTAAAGGATATAAAATATCAAAATGTCGAAAGCAAAAAACATAAATACATCATAATATTAATATAGAAAGGAAGGAACTTAACTAGTAATAAACAGCTAAAACAAAATGGTGTCATTATATTTATATTAAAGAGTTAACAGACACTTATACTTACAAAACCACACACTCACACATCACACTCACACACATCACACACAATCTAATGTTAAGATGATAGCTTTTATATTGTGTTCTGTTCTAGATGCATAAAAAAGTTAAAATAGCAAATTTTTACTGGCCCGTTGGTCTAGTGGTTAGTGACCCTCACTGCTAAGCCGGAGGTCGTGGGTTCGATCCTCACCCAGGACAAATCTTTGTGTGATGAGCATAAAGGTTTGTTCTGTGTCTGGGTGTAATTTATCTATAATATGTATTTACAAAAAAAAATGTATATAAGTAGTACATCAGTTGTTTAGTACCCATAACACAAGCAAATATAATTGCTTACTTTGGGACTAGATGGCGCTGTGTGAATGTGGTAGAATATAAAAAAAAATAAAAAAAATAATTGTAAATCCTTAATTAGCTATAAGATTAGTTAATAAGCAAAATTGTATAAATTAAGAGCTGTGGATTTTATGAATAAACAAATAAATAAATAAATATACTCGGTTTGGAATTAATGTAGAATAAACAATAACAACATCTTTTAATGTCTGTTGTTGTAAAACAAATTGAATTAATAAAAACAACTTGTGGATATTTTGAAATGTCTATAATAAGAAGTAGAAATAGAAAACATTTATTGGTACAAATACAAGACATACTGAATAACAAATACATAGACAGAACAAATACAAACAAACAACAGTCTCGCGTCTGTACCAAATAGGCACCATTTCAGCATAATGCCGAGCACAAGTGTCCGGCACTGGTTTTCAAATGGGCCTATTTGGGGTGACGTACGGATGCTTTTTAAAAAATTAAAAATAACAAAAATAAAACAATATTCGTGCTTACGATAGAAGAAATAAAAAAAAAAACATTGAAAAACAAAAGAAGAAAATACATTATAATATACTATTTTAATCTGTGATCGATTGAGTTAATCGATTAAAATCAAAACTGTCACAGCTGTCACTTGTCAAAAAAATAACAAATGTCAATGACAATTAATTTTGACAAAACTATACAAAAAACATGGACGAAAAGGACGCTAAACTTTATCTGATAGACTAAAACATCATCATCATATCAGCCCAACGACGTCCACTGCTACGGCCACTGCGAACGGTCCTGTGCCGCCTGCAACTAACGGCCGCCCGCCACCAGCAATATAATATTAATTAGCCGTAATTTTTATTTACTCAAACATACAATCAACAAATTATTTATACATAATATGTATACATAATATTATATGAAATAGCTTAATGCCACTGACATCGGCATTAGAAAATATATTATAAATAACATAGCATCACGACTTTTACCCCAGCTATGTTTGGTCCCATGAAATAGGGGGCGAGCCTATTGTCATCAACCGGGAACATTTGTTTACCAAACTCCGGGAAAATCTTAATACTGGAATTTCACGATAGAAAAACCAATACTAATACTAATTCTTTGTAAAATAAAAGATAAAACAAATGATACAATACTTTTTGTAATTTATAATAGTCCAAAAACTCCGTTTTCCTAAAATTACTAGATTATTTTTAAATTTTGTTGTCTAAAATTGGTTAAATGTAATAAATATTAAGTTATGAAAGAAATTGAGTAAAGGATCGCTAATGACAGCTGTTCAATGTTCAATGAATATTATGCGACAAAGTTCAATAGTCATTTTAAAATTATGACATTTGTACACCATTATTTTTTACAGTATAATAGCCAAAGATTTTCGTAAGTCGTCGATTTTGAGAACTTTGACTTTGCTTAGCTTGGGCTTGGATAAAGTCAAAGTTTGCACTATAAATACCGATTTTGTCTTATCTCGAAAGTTTAGTCAGAGCAAAGTCCAAGTACGCTCTATAGATCTCAGCCTAAGTATCACTGTATTAGAATTAAGCATATTACGCCATTGTTTGTTATCTCAAAGAAAACAAAATAAAAATAAATGTTTGTTTGTTTCCAGGTTTAGACTTATCAGACCCCAAGCAACTTGCAGAGTTCGCACGTCCAGGACACAAGATACGAATAAAGAAGCAAATGCCTGAATCTTCAGATAGAACAATAGGTAGAGGTCGCGTCAATTTTCTTGTTCACTCTGAAGTTGTACCCATGTTTAGTAAATGAACTTCGTACGGGTGGTCATAGTCATTATCTTTATTTCATTTAGATCACATACATGATACTTATAACGTCATATAAAGCCAAAAAAAAGCGTCTCATCGCATAATGCCCTTTTCGCGAAATGTCCTTTCTCATAATGTCCTTTTCTCGAAATGTCCTTTCTCATAATGTCCTTTTCTCGAAATGTCCTTTCTCATAATGTCCTTTTCTCGAAATGTCCTTTCTCATAATGTCCTTTTCTCGAAATGTCCTTTCTCAAAATGTCCTTTTCTCGAAATGACCTTTTCTCAAAATATCCTTTTGTAGTAAATGAACTTCGTACGGGTGGTCATAGTCATTATCTTTATTTCATTTAGATCACATGCATGATACTTATAACGTCATACAAAGCCAAAAAAAAGCGTCTCATCGCATAATGACCTTTTCGCGAAATGTCCTTTTCTCAAAATGTCCCTTTCTCAAAATTAGTGAACTACAGGATTACAGTCTTTATACTAAACATGTATATACATGTAACTATAATTTTAGAACAGAATGTGAATTCAGAAAAAAAAAAAAAATTCAGCTTCTTTGTCAGCAAATTTAACTAAGGCCAGTTCACTGACAAGGTTGAGCTCTGAGAAGAACTTGGCAAGAAACTCAGGCCACTCTTTTTAATCGCAAAGTTATAATTTCAATTGGTTACAGTTTGATTTTGTGTTTCACTAAAGTAAAATTATCTATATTTAGAGTACTTTCCTTCCAGTTGGCTTACAAACTTGTACAGTCGAGTTCATTAATATATTGGCACCATCAAGGACTCAAAATATTGAGAGCGTTGAAAAGCTCAATAAATACTATAGAACCTATGGATCAAATATATGTCCTCATGTGAATGGTTCAATAAAATATGCTCATCAATAATAAGTTGAAGTCACCCTTTTCAACAAAAATATCTAATGATGGTGCCAATATATTAATGAACTCGACTGTACCATTATGTATAAATTAATTTGTCAAATATAATATAATAATAATATAATATTCTACCACATTCACACAGCGCCATCTAGTCCCATAGTAGTAAGATTTCATTTCATTTAATTTCATTTTTTTTTTGTAAATACTTATATATTATAGATAAATTACACCCAGATACAGAACAAACCTTTATGCTCATCACACAAAGATTTGTCCTGGGTGGGGATCGAACCCAGGACCTCCGGCTTAGCAGTCAGTGTCACTAACCACTAGACCAACAGGCCAGTCAATGATTTATAATGAGCGGTGTATACATTTGTAAGTATATTAAATAATATATTATACATATTTGTTTCAGCTTGTCCGCACAAGGGTTGCACAAAGATGTTTAGAGACAACTCCGCGATGAGGAAACACTTGCATACGCACGGGCCACGGGTTCATGTCTGTGCCGAGTGTGGTGAGTATAGTTTTTATTGTTCCGTACCCTTTGTTAAATGGGACCCGAACGGAAATGGAAAAGCTAAAAAATTGCTCATCGGCTATTGTTATTAATTCTGTTCATACTAAAATAAAAACAATTAGTTCTCTTTAAATGTCTGTTGGGTTTAAAAAACAAAACTGAGTTAAGTTAATAGTTTTTATTAAAATTGCAATTGCAATTGACTTCCAAACTAATTAATAACTAAGTCAAGGAGTTCTCTCTCGTATTACAAAAATGCGACTGTATAGGGGGGGTTTTGGGGGGTTGATTTTTAAAGTATTACATTAATACAAAATCGAACTATATTAAATATAATTTGTATATAATTTTAAAGAATTGCTGTCATAAACCCCGGTGACTGCCTCGGTGGCGCAACGGGAAGTGTATACGACTGCTGTCCCGGGTTCGATTCCAGGGTCGACTGAAAATGGTATTGGGCTTTTCTATCATGAAATTCCAGTATTACGATTTTCCAGGAGTTTGGTAAACAAATGTTCCCGATTGATGACAATAGGCTCGCCTCCTATTTTATGGAATCAAACATAGCTGGCGAAATGTGGATGTGAAACACCTCTGCCTACCCCTCCTGGCTACACCCATGTTATTGACATTATTACACTGGTTGTTTTCAGGTAAAGCGTTTGTAGAGAGTTCAAAGTTGAAACGGCACCAGTTAGTACACACAGGTGAAAAACCTTTCCAATGTACATTTGAAGGATGCGGAAAGAGGTTCTCATTGGATTTTAACTTAAGGTCAGTATACATGCACTAGATTTGCCCGGAGCGATTTTTTTTTATAATATTCTATTACATTTACACAGCGCCATCTAGTCCCAAATTAAGCAATTATATTTGCTTGTGTTATGGGTACTAAACAACTGATATACTACTTAAATACATTTTTTTTTTCTAAATACATACATATTATAGATAATTTACACCCAGAATTGAATTAGATTAGGCCAATACTCAGTTCCTATTAGCCTTAGCGTGATGTCTTACTGCCGGATACAATATTTTTTTAATTCGAACCATTAGTTGTGGCAGGGGCGGACTGTGACTTTGTGGGACTCTTGGCTGATACTACTCGGGATCCCCTAGGGGACCTGTCTATTCTATCAATTAACTGCCACTAAAAAAAACCAGCTAAGTTTAAAGCATATAATTTAAAAAAGTTAGATATATCGTTTAATAAATATTTTATAAACTTAACCATAGGTTAAGTTTATAAAATATTTATTTATCTATAAATGTATATATTTACAAAAAAAAAATGTATTTTAGTAGTATATCAGTTGTTTAGTACCCATAACACAAGCAAATATATAATTGACAAGACTGTCACCGTGGCGCAGTGGTTAAGGTGGTCGCCTCGCCACTACATCGCCGTGCTGGTTGACGTGGGTTCGATTCCCATACGAGACAAATATTTGTGTGATTCATAGATATTTGTTTCTAGTCTGGGTGTACTTTGTGTCCGTTAGTTTCATGTTTGTAAAGCTCCCCGCGACACCGGGCTTGTTCCCTAGTGCGGGCGTTATCTTTAAAAAAAAAAAAAAGATTATTGCTTACTTTGGGACTAGATGGCGCTGTGTGAATGTGGTAGTATATTATATTATAATTGCAGCATATTGCACTGATTATCTATTTGCACTATAAAATAACATATCCGTGTTAATATAATATCCATATCCTAAGAATATATAATGTGTGACTAAGGAAAGACCTTTTAAGGAAAATTCGAAACAATATATACCATCTTGCCAGCGTGGTATAGTAGGCTAAATTCTCTTGACATTCTTTGGAGGAGACCCGTGACCAGCAGTGGTGTCATGCTTGCTTAAATTTAATTGTTTGTCGGACAACGGTGTCCGACATGGTGTTTAAAGACTTAAAAGAGGAAAAAAATTCAATACAACATTATTAATATAATAATGTGATGCTTCTTGGCGGAACCACATTTACTTTAATGAATATAAGTTACATAGAAAATTCTATGGAATATCTATAAAATTCTAATCCTATTAAAAAAAAATCTATATGCCTAGTTTGCTAACTTTTATTTAAAGTGGTTGCGCTGCAGAGTATCCTTTCCGGCAAAACCACCACGATATATATATTACTATACATAGTATAAGATAATATTTATAATATAGCACATAAGATATATCATCAAAAGTTAATCTTACAAGTTGTCCAGGAGTTCCTAACCAGGGGGGAAAGGGGGGTGGGGGGGCGTAAAAAAATGTCAGAGGGAGCGTAATAGGTACGTTTACATTTATAAAAAACGACCGAAAACGTTATATGTCGTATCTCTAGGTATTGTCAAATATAAAATTTAATTGATAAAAAAATCTGTTTGTTAATTTTGTTGAAACATAAGGATGGAGGAACATGAAAATATTATTTTGGGTTCGGGGAGGCTCAGCGAAGTAAAGGTTGGGAAACCCTGCTGTAGCTGAATACGGCTAGGAGGATAATTATATATAATAATTAGATCAGTATCGTCAATAGAATCCATCTAAGTTAAGATAATTATGAGCTATGTAAAAGCACTTCATTACAAAAATAGTTATGTTATGACAATTAGAATATTCAATAAGATACCAAAAAAGATCCGAGAATTACCGCCATCTTTATTCAAGTCAAGACTGAAGTCTTGGCTGATTAAAAAATGATTTTACAACTTAAAAGAATATTTTGATTGTAAAACTTTATAGGTGTTTCGTGTACATATATATAAATAACTGTATAGATGTAAGTTTAATTATTATATATTTCGTTACTAATTGAACTTCTTGTAAAATTCGCATGTCTTAAAAACCATGTTCATGGCGAATAAATTATCTTTACCTGTTCCATGATCTTGAAAAATTTGGTATGTTGACTACAAGTGGTTTTTAAAAAAAGTGTGTTATTCCAGAACCCACGTCCGTATACACACAGGCGACCGACCGTACGTCTGTCCGTTCGACGGATGCAACAAGAAGTTCGCGCAGAGCACCAACCTCAAGTCACATATACTTACACACGCCAAAGCCAAGTTAGTATACACACCATACCGCTAGAAACTGTTGCCACAGCTTGTTAAAATTGGCCGTATATATAAGGAAAGGAGGATCCTAGGTGTCTGAACCCCCTTAGGTTTAGGGTGATGTTTTAAACAACTAGCTTGCCCGCAAGAATACTGTATTAATTCAAAAACTACACTTTTCAGAAGCAATTAAAGATTTTAATTACAAATATTGTGATATTTTTATATTATAAACAATATTTTCTTTATAATAGCATGGATTTGTCTATACTCTATCATTTATCATAAAGACACTGTGCATTTACCTTTTTTTTAAGTTATTTATACATTTTTTATGATGGGTACCACTTGTGACTGTATTCTTGTATTAATTTTGACATAATACAGTATTCAACCGAGCATTATTGAAGTTCGGACAAAAATTTGTATATTTTTCACTTTGCTTGAAATTTTAAGGGTATATCTGATCCACCAACCCGCATTAGGGCCGTGTGGTATGGGCTAGACCCTCTTAGCTCTCCAAATAGACGAAAGACCCGAGCCCAGCAGTAGGACGTTAATATTTGCATTCACAATGTATTTTTAGATGTTAGTCTCCATAACTGTTTACAACTGAAAATACATATCAGCGACCCATTAAAGTCCCACTGCTGGGCTCGGGTCTCCTCTCCTCTAACTAGAGAGCTGAGAAGGTTTAGGTCATAATCCACTCACGCTGGCCTAGTGCGGGTTGGTGGATCAGACATACTCATCGAATTTCTTCTAGTGTATGTTTCCTCACGATGTTTTCGTTCACCGTTAGCAGATGGTAAGTCATTTGACTAGTAAATATAAATTCCACAAAGTGAAATCCACATTGGTACTGCCGGTCGGGATCGAACTCGGACCGCGTGAACGTCGGCACGAAAATACATATCTAAAACCTATTTATAACACATTCCAGATCAAGAAACTCCCTATCCCGCAACGGCAGCAATAGCTATGAGTCAGCACGAACAACACCCCAATTTGTCCAGCTAGAAATGTCTCCGGACGATTCAAACCCACAACTTATATTCTACACGCACGAGTGAAGTCAAACAAGCAAGAAAATGCAAGACAGTTTGTGCAAGTGCCACTAGTGATGCAAGACAGTGTTTAACATTGATGCAAGACAATTAAATGCAAGAAATTGTGTATACAAGAATTAGTTTAAGATTCGGATAGACTTGCAAAGTGATCAAGTGTATAGATATGATTTTTTTTTCTTTACCACACTTTGGATTAGACCAAAGGGATTTTAAGTTTAGTTTTTAATTTTACTTTGGCAACATTATGCTTTGAAGTGTTGCTTACTAACAAAAATGAAGGCATATAAGTTTTTGCGCAGTTTGTTTACAAGGATAGTTGTATATTATTATTTAGACAGCTTAGTATGTCAAAGACCACGCTTTTTTTAGCTAGAGGGCAGGCAGAGGTGTTTCGCTGGCTATTTAGATTCAATGAAATAGGGGGTGTGCCTATTTTTACCTTTTTATGTTAAATATCTTCTATATACTAACACTAACTGTCGCCCTCGCGTTAAAAGGTTCGAATTGTCACTGAAATGTTGCCCTTTAGTGGATGAATTTCTAAAGTCTTATTTCAAGGCGTGTGCATCTAGACAGGGGCCCGAGTCTCCTATCATAATCATAACACAATCGTAAGCCGATGGTCTCATTCGACAGCTGTGTTTGGCTTACTAAGTCAATCGCGCCATATTGCCGGCCTGTGATTGGTTGATATTAGTTCATCGGTCTGCTATTGATGTGTGTAATTTAGCAGAATTGGCCCCCTGGTTGTTTGGCTGTGCGTTAATCAGTCACTCAGTTTATTTTTTAATTGTATTTGAATACCACAGTCATATAGCATACAAATCTATTATGTAAATTTGATTTTTATTGCTATAAAAATAAGACGTATTTTCGGTACTATACTAAGCTGTCCACTGCTATTTAAAAAATTAAAACCTTTTTGTCCATTTTGTGTTAAGATTGGCTATAAGGTTGTTATAATTATTATATCTGGATTGATACAACCTCTTTAGGAATTATGTTAATTTAAAAATGAGTAATAATCGTAAAGGTATCATCTCAACCCATAAACGTCCCACTGCTGGGCTCGGGTCTCCTCCAAAGAATGTGGAGGGAATATAGCCTACTATACCAGACAGGTTGGTATAGGGTTTGTTTCAAATTTTCCTTATCTCGCAGTGCTCTTAACTTCTGCATGAGGTTACTCCCTTAGTCGCCTTTTGCGACAGCCACGGGTTGAGATGGGGTAGTGACATTATGTATTATTAATCCGTCACAACACAGACAATAAAGTGGTATAGGTTTTTTAATGGCGTTTCTAAAGGTCCATAGGCAAGTTTTGCCAGTGTTTCAGTATAAAAAAACAAATATTCGGTCTTTTTTTTTAATATTAATGTGTTAGAATATAGTTCTTAAAAAGGTTGTCATCAACATTGATAGTGTTGTAAATTTTGTACCATACAAATGCCAAAAAATAATATTTGTAATATAAATATTGGGTTTTAAGTCTAAGCGATTTCATGTAGTTATTATTCTTATTCAATTTAAAATTAATTTTCATTGTTTACGCTCTTATTATCTATAAAACTCTCTTGTCCAATATTGGGCAAATTAATGAATGCCACAGTCTTCCATTTTATTCAATTTCAATCTATAAAATTTTATACCTTACTAGCCGTTGCCTGGGATTTTGCTTCCATGGATCTTTGTTTAGCCTACTCAGTTCCTATTGGCCGTAGCGTGATGTTATGTAGCCTATAGTCCTCCTCAATAAATTCGCTATCTAACACAAGTTACTTAAGTATTATATCAGTTGTTATTAATATGTTGTTGTTTAGTATCCATATTACAAGCATTAGCTTAGTTTGAGACTAGAAGGCGCTGTGTGTGAATGTCCACACATTAACTCTTCAGCTTTATTCATTACGCTACGGTCAATAGGAGCTGAGCAGTGGCCAAACAACAGGAACAGCTAGTAAAGAAAATAATAAATATGTGAATTCGCTCTTTATATATATATGTATGCAAATACATTCTTAAAATTGGATTACATTTGAAAACTATATTGTTTGTATAGAGATTTTATATAAATGCTAAACAAGTAGTGGAAAAATTCAAACCCACGACGGGACTTGAACCCTAGACCCTGCCATTCCGTGTGCAGTGCCCAAATATCCCAAACAAAAAAATCATCACAATAAAAGCCAAATGTAAATAACCCCAGAGTTTTTAACGTAGGTATATAATGTTCGGTTTCTGAACAGTCAAACAACAGTTAATAATAGGATAAAATATAAAATTAAAAACTGGTTAAGCGCATGTCGGATCATGCTCAATGTAGGGTTTCTCAGCAAAAGAGCGTATCTGCATAGCGCTTACGTCCTTTTGTTGAGAAGCGCGATTTTAAATAGAGGGTGGGGCACAATTTATGCTACTCCGGGAGCGATTATTACCGAAAATATTAATCAAAAAGCTTTCTTAAAAACTTTAAAGTGTTTTTAAAAAAACTGTCGAAGTATGTGCAATTTGTAAGTTTGTTAAAAAAAAAATTTCAGTATCTGTTACATGTATGGAGTGCCCCTCACTCAATTCTACCAGTTGCCGCAATCGTTTTTTTTTCATTTTGATATCTTTTGGGCATTCCAAAATAAAATTATTGTTAAACCTAGGTCTCTGTCCAGCAGTGTAGATACGTTATTGGGCTGATATGATGATGATGATGAAAACATAAGGTACATAAAATATATTTTCTGAAAAATAACAAAGTTTAATAATTTCTGTTTAATAACAGAAATTATTAAACTTTATTATAATTAAGATAAAATAAAAACCCACTTTATTATATCGACACGGAATGCAAATTAGTCAGCACTATCTATATGTACTACGAAACTGTGCCATTGGTTTTGTGCAAACACAATACATTACGCAGCCACTAACGTAAAATAAGGTGAAAGGTATGAAATTGCCAGCAATGTACAATGTTTCATCTGTTTGAAATTCTATCGTTTTCGTCTGTAAACTACATAATACTTTTACAATAATGTGAGATATTCATTCATTTCATTTATTTATTTCATTAACAATATAGATTGTGTTTGAAAAAAAAAAAAATACACATACAATAAAATAACATTTAGATACAAGATAATATAAAATCAAAAAATAAAAACCTAAAAAAGGCGAGAAGACAACAATTATATTTACAATATTCCTTGTATTTTAAGATTTTTAGACTTATCGGTAAAAAGATATCCCTCCTCGGGTTACATTATATACCTGACTTCTTTTGCTATAGGTTAGAAAAGCGCTAGATAGCATAATTTATTTTGTAACGCGTAGCTGTGCACGACAACACACTACGACAGCGACTATTTGACGTTACAGTGAGATTTTCAAGATATGATCAGTTGATCATATATATATGGCGCGCCCGCCCCGCCCACAAGGCCATTCTAACTACTTTTATTGTTCTGTGGACAGGAAGAAACTATAAGGGTTCCGTTTTTACCATTCTGGCTAGGGAACCCTAGAAATGACATTTATATGAATAAAATAGTTTTATTTTTATATTCAGTCAGGTTATATTTCAATATAATATAATATTCTACCACATTCACACAGCGCCATCTAGTCCCAAATTAAGCAATTATATTTGCTTGTGTTATGGGTACTAAACAGCTGATATACTACTTAAATACTTCACACTTCAACATTCACTTCTACAGTCAATTGATGAATAACTACATATTATGACTGGCCTGTTGGTCTAGTGGTTAGTGACCCTGACTGCTAAGCCCAAAGGTCGTGGGTTCGATCCCCACCCAGGACAAATCTTTATGTGATGAGCATAAAGGTTTGTTCTGTGTCTGGGTGTAATTTCTCAATAATATGTATGTATTTACAAAAAAAAGAATATTTAAGTAGTTTATCAGTTGTGTAGTAACATAAGCAAATATAATTGCTTAATTTGGTACTAGATGGCGCTGTGTGAATGTGGTGAAATATTATTATTATTATAATCTTTAAAGATTTTTTTAACTTTTATTTGATGGTTCAGAAACCTATTCAAACTGCCAAACTGAGCTTTTCAGTAAAGTTTTTTTTTTTTTAGTAACATCATTTAGGTATTTATTAAGATAATGTATTTGCATACATAATATGGATGTCGCTTATTTATTGCAAGACTGGTATTAATCAAAATCTTGAACTATATTGAACAAAATAAATATTATAACACTTATTCAATTATCATAAAACGGGTCTAGGTCACTTATTATATTATAATGAATAGTAAATACCTTATTTATTTGCCCGACGTTTCGATCGAATTACACCGATCGTGGTCACGGGCTGACTGAGGTGGCTGCCGCGCGTTGTCCTCGATGCACGCGGGTTTCTGCGACTATCCTCACTTTTGACAATATTTTTATTTATATCAGAACTGTCGGTATTTCGACACATTGACAAAAGTGAGGGTAGTCGCAGAAACCCGCGTGCATCGAGGACAACGCTCGGCAGCCACCTGATATTTTTTAACCTTTTGAACACCAACGTCATCTATACTTGACAACGCAAGCATGCCCTGAGCGCCGATGTCGTCAAAAACGACAAAACTCAGGTCCATAATAATACAAGATAAAGATACTATATCATTAGTTTTATGTGTTTTGTTACCAAATATTAAAAACTGAATTTTATGGCGTCCAGGGCACGGAGATGCCGATTTGACGTGGCGGTCATAAGGTTAAATTTTGGCCAGCGTGGTATAGTAGGCTAAATTCCCTCCACATTCTTTGGAGGAGACCCGTGCCCAGCAGTGGGACGTATATGGGTTGAAATGATTATTTAAAACATTCCTTGGTCAGTACTTGCTATTTTTCAAATGAGTAAAAAATATTTAATTTCATGAATGTTAATTTAAGAACTACTAAATGCTATGGCTATGTAATTTTTACTAAATAATTCAAATTGCTATTAAATTTAGTGTGATTATTTTTAAATTCAACTAATTAAACAATTTTTAACTCAATTGTAAAAATAGCACGATAATTCTCGCGTATTGTAAAATACACTAAAATCAATGATCATGATTTTAAAAATGTCAGTCTTTCAATGAGTGAGCAATATTATCATTTCAGTTCTTATGAATTAAATTAGATTTAAGTCGACGTCTTCTCCTTTGAATGGTAGATGGATACAAGAAGTAGATTTTTGAACAATAAAACATACATATCATCACGCTATCTGTCTGCTGTATAGGTAGGCAGAGACCATAGTATGGTTCGACTCAAACACTTAAATTAATTTGGATTCTTTAATCTAACTGCTGTACTCTAGAGACAATACTTAACTATAAAGTTTATTTAGTAAAAACGTGTAATACTTAAGTCTATACACCTAAAGACTATTATTCAATGAAAAAAATTGTGTTAATGACAGATTACTGCTAATTGACGTCTCTGAGTTCGACAGTTAGACTTATTTCCCCTAAGGGGCGTTTATAGAAGCGATAGAATCGCGTCGATATCACCACAAAGTTTGATCCAGAGGTAGTTGTTCTAATTTTAGGTGTACACCTACTAACTTGTGTCTATCTTCCATTAGGGTTGCATCACATCTAGTAGCAACGAACCGTGCTTTCCGCCGCTTGTATCCTTTTCTGTTACACTTGAACCCTCAATTACAAGAGCGAAATAGAGAGTGAGTCCCGGATTTATAGACCGCACTTTGACTTTACTTTGAGGGAAATATCAACTTTCAACCATATGGTTTCATCATATCAGCCCAACGACGTCCACTGTTGAACATAGGCCTCACCTAATTTTCACAACAGCGAGCGATCTTGTTCCGCCCGCGTCCAACGGCCACCCACATCCAACGGCCACCCGCAACCTAAATTAATATTGGTTTCATAGTTATTAATAAAACATTAACTTAACGGTTTGATTCTCAAGCTAACTAGTTTAAATAGGATTGTTTTGTTTTAAATTTCCATTTTCTTTGTACTTTTTTTCTATATTTCTTTAGTTCCAAATTTAACAAATCGTCGCTTATACAACAATACTGCGCAAGTCAATTTTGACTAGTTTTCAGGACAAATAACGTGTTTATATTTTATTCAATACATCGTTGTAAATAATGTTTAATGAATGCATAAATCAGTTGTTAAAGACAAAAAAATATTTTTTGCATTCATTGAATAAAATTTATAATAATAATATAGTTTATTGCTTCAAACATGGTAAGTTAGAGATGTTACAAAAAATTTAGTTTCACTGGTTTCTGGTTTAGACAGTTATTTGTCTCTCCTGAGAACTAGTCAAAATTTATTTGCACGGTATTATTATATAAGCGATGAAATACGGTTTCTAAGTTGTTTATCAGTGATAACATTTAACGTTCTCGCTGTAGTAAATGACAATTTTAAGTGACAGAACGGGATATAAACGTAGAAAGTGCGATCCCTAGCGGCTAAATGTGATATGACCCTAATCCGTCGTTATTGTAAATTAAGGATTTTTCTATTAAACGACTGATACAATTGTATATATTATGATTTTAAATGTTAATAATATAAATTTTAATGGCATTGCTGTATTTAATAACAGGTTAGGTTATAATATAGTCAAGATAATAACGCCGTTTTAAAGTTTGACGATGTTTTTAATGAGATATTTTAAATCAAAATGGAATTGTATTGTTATATTTAATCAAGAGATAAATTATTGTAGAACAAAGGCGTTGGAAAACAAGTGGACGACATGCTATTTTAGTTTACCAATGGTTTAAGTGGTATTTTAAAGGATTGGCTCCACGAGCGAGAGAATCGCGACGATTTCTACGTATTTCTATACTCTCCCGCCGCGATAATATCGCCATATGTAGATACGTTCTAAGAGAGTATACAAATACGTGGCACGAAGATAAAATCGCAGCGATTCTCTCGCTCGTGGGGGTGATTTCTAAGTATTATGTATAGTACTTTTGCAAAACGTTGTCATGACGTCAGCCAGTTAAAGGTAATGGATAAATTCGATCTCAGGGACATCTCTGTCTTCAGATGGAAAAGCACTAATAACGGAATGCCAGGGTCGCGGGTTCAAGTCCTGTTGTTGGTTTGAATTTTTCCATTACTCGTTTAGTATTTATATAAAAATCATCATTTTTTGACTTCGCCTTGGGTAAAAATTAATATTTTAGTTTTAAAATTATAAAAATAAATTATTGTCGGCAACTTTAAAGCTGTGTACATACATGTTATAATACAGCAACGCCATTGTTAGGGTGAGTTTACATTGAAGGAGACAAACGAAATAAATTGTAAATATTTATATAATATCGTGTTTTATTTGTTTATCATCGATTGGACGAGAATACGAGATATTTACTTGTATGGAACACCTATAAGATAATCTTGGAAGAAATTAGAAAGGGTCGAATATCATTTCAGATCTTATTTTTTGGATAACAAACCATCACACAGCGAAACGGTGATGTTAGACAGTGGCTCGAGTCGAAGATAACATGTATAGAATACTCAATACAACCCCCTGTGCATCATCTATACGCGATGGGCCAGCTTCAGGCTTTAATGGGGTACCAACACCAAACGGTTTCACTGACACTAGCTTGGCCACAGCTCGGCATGTTTCCCAATTTTTTTAATATAAAAAAATTGTCGCTTAGTTTGTCGTATGGCTGACACTGGCTTGGCCACCATCGTGGATTTTGATTTTGATGATGCAAAAAATTAGTCGATAATTGGACCAAATTGGTCATCAAATATCAGAATTGGACCTTCAATGGTTCAAAAGTTATAAGGGTTTTTATTTGGCCGATCTGGGGAGAGTCTCCCCAGCTTGGCCACATTCGTATCTCAAAAACTAGGACACCTAGCGAAGATCTGTTTTCACCCAGAATTAGTCGCTAATTGGACCAAATTGGTCATTAAATATCAGAATTGGACCTTCAATGGTTCAAAAGTTATAAGCGTTTTTATTTGGCCGATCTAGGGAGAGTCTCCCCAGCTTGGCCACATTTGTATCTCAAAAACTAGGACACCTATCGAAGATCTGTTTTCTCCCAGAATTAGACGTTAATTGGACCAAATTGGTCACCAAATATCAGAATTGGTCGGGTCTTAGTTTAAAAGATACGAGGAGTTGAATTTTTAAGGTATAGTCTAGGAGCTTTTACCCTATTATTAAACTATAACATTAGCTTCTAAAGTAAGGATAGAATAAAAATCTTTCGGTTCTAAATATAAAATGATTTATTATTGTACTTATGTAGGTACCTACTATAAAATGTTAATAATAATACCTACTTAATCTAACATGTGTTTAGAACCTCTGGCAGATATGGCAAAGACAGAAATTCAAAAATGAAGTTGGTAGGTAATTTAAATGATAGTGTTTCCAATGTTGAGAGCATGCCTACAGCACAGAATAGTTACTACGTAACAGATACATCACTCCCATACAAACGCGAAAATATATTGTTTGTTTATAAAATACATAATTGAATTTAAATTGGTAAGTTGAAGAGGTTGGAACTCTGTGCATAATTGTAAGTAGGTAGGTAGTAACCCTATCATAATAATAAATAAATCATTTTATATTTTGAACCGAAAGTTTTTTATTCTATCCTTACTTTAGAGGTTATCGTTATAGGCAAATAATTGGGTAAAAACTCTTTGATCTAGCTCCTAGACTATACCTTAAAAATTCAACTCCTCGTATATTTTAAACTAAGACCCGACCAATTCTGATATTTGGTGACCAATTTGATCCAATTAACGTCTAATTCTGGGAGAAAACAGATCTTCGCTAGGTGTCCTAGTTTTTGAGATACAAATGTGGCCAAGCTGGGGAGACTCTCCCCAGATCGGCCAAATAAAAACGCTTATAACTTTTGAACCACTGAAGGTCCAATTCTGATATTTAATGACCAATTTAGACCAATTAGCGACTAATTCTGGGTGAAAACAGATCTTCGCTAGGTGTCTTAGTTTTTAAGATACAAACGTGACCAAGCTGGGGAAACAACTCCTCGTATCTTTTAAACTAAGACCCGACCAATTCTGATATTTGGTGACCAATTTGGTCCAATTAACGTCTAATTCTGGGAGAAAACAGATCTTCGATAGGTGTCCTAGTTTTTGAGATACAAATGTGGCCAAGCTGGGGAGACTCTCCCCAGATCGGCCAAATAAAAACCCTTATAACTTTTGAACCATTGAAGGTCCAATTCTGATATTTGATGACCAATTTGGTCCAATTATCGACTAATTTTTTGCATCATCAAAATCAAAATCCACGATGGTGGCCAAGCCAGTGTCAGCCACACTAGTTTGTCGGTCATTTGGTTTAAAAGATTGTTTAAGGGTTTATTAGTGACCGATCCGTTGGCCACATTTATATCTCAAAAAGGGCACTTTGCGAAAATGTGTTTTCTCTCTAATTTAGTCGTCGATTTTTCGAAAATTGGGCCATAGTTTATAAGTTATAACAAGTTCTGTTTTTGAGGTATAGCTATAATAATGATAATATTCTACCACATTCACAAAGCGCCATCTAGTCCCAAAGTAAGCAATTATATTTGCTTGTGTTATGGGTACTAAACAACTGATATACTACTTAAATACTTTTTTTTTTGTAAATACATATTATAGATAAATTACACCCAGACACAGAACAAACCTTTATGCTCATCACACAAAGATTTGTCCTGGGTGGGGATCGAACCCACGATCCTCCGGCTTAGCAGTCAGGGTCACTAACCACTAGACCAACAGGCCAGTCACTAGACCAACAAGCCTGTCCTTAAAATTATAATATCTGGCACGGCAATTTTCCGCTCTGCGCTAAAATGTACTAAACCAGTCCCTCAAAGTCACTTTTACCTATTGATCGTTTCTCAGACGTATACAAAAGCCAAGATAAGAATAAGTATAATAAAATGACATACTGGGCCAAAGTCACCCATAGCCAGATCCAGAAATAATTTAATTATACCAAACGTGAAACGACACAATATTTGACAAATTGACAGTAACGTTTGACATTTGTCATCATACGAGTGACGTGTAAACTGTATTCGTCGGCACCTCATAACATTCTACTACCAAATAAAAAGCTCAAAATGAGCTTCAAACGCGATAAAAAGGAGGAGGAAGACAGCGGAGGAAACCCTTACCAAAATCTGGACAAAACAATTGTCCTCCAAGAAGCACGCTACTTCAACCAAACGCCTGTGAACCCAAGAAAATGTTCACTTATTTTGACGAAAATTTTGTATTTATTGAACCAAGGAGAGAAGTTTACGACTCAGGAGGCGACAGAAGCCTTCTTTGCAACTACAAAACTGTTCCAAAACAAGGATGTTATGCTACGTAGAATGGTTTATCTTTGTATAAAAGAACTGAGTACTTTAGCTCAAGATGTGATCATTGTGACATCTTCTCTCACTAAGGATATGACAGGGAAAGAAGATTTGTACCGTGCGGCGGCTATAAGAGCCCTATGTAGCATTACAGACAGTACTATGCTGCAGGCGATTGAACGATACATGAAACAGGCTATTGTTGACAAGAATCCAGCTGTCAGCTCTGCAGCCCTAGTATCAGCATTACATTTGTCTTCAAGCGCTCCTGATTTAGTCCGTAGATGGGCTAATGAAGCTCAGGTTAGTAATATAAATATGTGTATTACTCATAAACCAATAACATGATTGCCATGGATGCAAGTCACACACAAACTCTAATTAATTACTTGGGATGACTGAAATTTGTCAAAATTATACACAAAAATGTGTCTACAATTGTCTTAACATATATGAAAGTTAGTAATATAACTAATAACTTTCATATAATTATGTTGTTCAATGAAAATATAAAATAAATGTGTACATAAAATTTTCAAATTTGTGTATTTTATTTTGAGATTTTTTTTTTGAAATGAAATCTCGTTTATTCATCTAGGTTACAAGGTAACACTTATGAAAGTCACAAGAATGTAACAGGTTATCCGAAAAGTAGTGTCAGCAAATTTGCCTACGATAATTTTTATCAGTTTTAAATACATTGTAAAAACTAAATAATGTCACTCGAGGAACTGTGCATATTTGATGATATAGAGAGTAGTCTTGCGCAGTTTTGTCTAATTTAGGCAACTTGTCGTTAAAGAGTGGGTGTAGCGTGTATCATTGTATAGAAGGACAAGCTAAACCAATCAAAGATAAGAGTGATTTCGACGCTTTAGGGAGTTTGACGTAAAATCGAGTGATGTTATATGAAGTTAACACTGTAGGTATATGGTTTTAACAAAAACGGTGTAATGAAGCATCTCTTGGCGAGCTATTAACATAACACCCATATAAACAGCATTGAATCTGGTCAAACCATTTCCGATATAAATCACAATATGTGGAAACACAAACACACAACCTCTCATCCCAAACGCATATACCGTCTTCGTTCCGTTGTGGGCAAAAATGAAAATTATTATCTACATAATATTGTTTTTCAAATTCCAGGATGCCATCAGCTCTGACAATGCAATGGTGTCTTACCATGCTTTGGGAGTAGTCGCCGGTTCCAGAAGGAATGACAAACTTTCAACAGTTAAGCTTGTGACCAGATTGGCTGGTTCTCCGCTAAAATCTCCCTATGCGCTCTGTTTGCTTATCCGTCTTGCTGCTCAGCTGGTGGAAGACGATGACTCTGATGCCGCTAGACCTTATATCGAGTTTATTGAATGCTGTCTTCGCCATAAATCTGAGATGGTTATCTACGAAGCTGCACATGCGATTGTGAACTTAAGGAAGACAACTAGAGACCTGGCTCCTGCAGTATCAGTGCTCCAACTCTTCTGTGGATCTTCAAAGGCATCTCTAAGGCTTGCAGGTGCTAGAACGCTAGCCAGGTTAACAGCTAAACATCCAACTGCAGTTGCCGCTTGCGCAGTAGATTTGGAGAATCTTATTTCAGACCCGAATAGGTCTGTAGCAACCCTTGCTGTCACTACTTTGTTAGCTACAGGTGCTGAAAGTTCTGTAGACAGACTCATGAAGCAGATATCCAGTTTCGTATCCGAAATTTCGGATGAATTCAAGATTGTTGTCGTTCGAGCTATTAGACGTCTGTGTACCAAGTTTCCGAGGAAACACCAGTCCTTGGCTGCGTTTTTGGCTGGCATGCTGCGTGATGAAGGGGGCCTCGAGTATAAGGCAGCTATCGCAGATGCTATCATTGCTCTGGTAGAAGAAAACCCTGATGCTAAAGAAACAGGCCTAGCTCATCTTTGCGAATTCATAGAAGACTGTGAGCACACAGCTTTGGCCGTTCGTATCCTGCATTTGCTTGGACGAGAAGGGCCAAAATCGCGTCAGCCTTCAAGATACATACGATTTATTTATAACAGGGTGATTTTGGAGTCAGGCCCTGTACGTGCGGCTGCCGTGGCCGCCGTAGCTCAATTTGGAGCTCAACGACCGGAGTTATTGCCGAATATCAGAGTACTTCTTGCACGTTGCCAATTAGACGAAGAAGATGAAGTCAGAGACAGAGCTATATACTACAGCGCTATATTAGATACAGCTGATCCGCAATTAATCAATGATTACATCGTAAATGTCGCGAAACCAAACCCCGTTTTACTCGAAAAGGCTTTGCGGGATCATTTAGCAACCACACCAGACGATCCTTTCAATATCCTGACCGTGCCTGCAGAAGAAGAGGCCAAAGAAAGTAAGGAAGCTATTGTCGAAATTGAAGTCCGTAAACCGGTTCAGACGTCTATCGAAGAGCTTTACGCTGACCAATTATCCAAGATCCCTGGAATAGAGAGACTCGGTCCTGTCTTCAAGACAAACTTGCCTGTGGATTTGACTGAAGCTGAAACCGAATATCGCGTTCGTTTGGTAAAACATGTTTACGCAAAATACGCTGTACTTCAATTCGAATGCGTGAACACATTAAGCGATCAGCTTTTAGAGCAAGTTGGGGTCAAAATTGAGGTACCCCCGGAGTACGAGATCAAAACAGTGATCCCTTGCCCTAAACTTGTTTATGATAAACCAGGGTCTGTTTTTGTTATTGTGGAGTACCCAAGCGCGTTTATAGATAGTTTGGGAACCTTTGTACCAATCCTGGAATTTACAGTAAGAGATTGTGATCCTACTTCTGGCATACCAGACCCTGGCGAAGGCTATGCAGATTCCTATCCTTTAGAAGACTTTGAAATGAGCTGTTCTGATCAGATCAGAGCACGTGCAGGATCTGATGATTGGGAACAAACTTGGGAGAGGGCGGCAAATGCCCCAGAAGCCACGGATACTTTTGTTCTATCTCAAAATGATATAAATGATGCTGCTAAAGCTGTGTGCGAGCATCTTGGTCTTCCTAAAGGAGCTATTGTTGGTGATGCTGTAAAAGAAATAAGAGGGGGAGGCATATTTAGAGGTGGGGCCCCTGTGTTGGTAAGAGCGAGGCTGGCAGCGACACCAGGCGGTGTAACTATGAAATTAGTTGCCCGTTCGCCTAGGGAGGATGTGGCGCAACTGCTTTTGGCCGCAGTCGGTTGATATTATAAGATAATTTTATTCTATTGTAGCCTTTTGGGCACCTAATCGGCTAATTTTGTTTGTAAGTTATACTAAAAGAGGCATATTTATGTTTTTAAATCTGTAGTTTTGCATACTGCTTGCATTTGTTTGCTATTTAAAGTAAGTCAACATATTATATACCTATTCTTAATAATGCTTTCTTATTTTTTGTTATCTATAAGTATTCCTAATTATAAGATTAATTTTGTGTAAAATATTTTATATGGTGCCCAAAAATGAATATTATTCCAATAAATATATTAAAATTAATATTTTGTATCAATTATGTTGTAGTAGATTCCCCTTTTTCCTCGTAGTTCAACTATTTAATCAAAGATTTGACTATGAGGTTGTCTTTCCTCGTGGTCAAACCTGTCTAACGACCCTCCCTGTATAGTAAAGTTAAAAATAAATATACACATAATATATTGATATACAATCAATAAAGCACTAGTTCATAAGCTTAAAAAAAGGCTGCTCTCTCCAAGTGCTTCACATTGTATTGTGAACAAAGTACTAGGCTAGCATACGCTTGTAGGAGGTTGTTCGCTTCTGTTATCTTAGTACTACATTATATCTTGTATCGACGTTCATATGTCAATAAGCCCGTGATGTAATATAGTACTAGGATAAAAGAAGCGTGCGGCGTGCAAGAGATTTCTAAACATTTATAAAATTATGAATAAACTTTTATAACAACCTCCCACAAGCTTATGCCAGCCTAGTACTTTGTTAAAAAGTATAGCAGATAGGGCAATGAGCACATCGCGTAACGACGTTCATATGTCAATAAGCCTGCGATATATTAAAGTACTAGGCTAGCATAAGCTTGTAGGAGGTTGTTATATAGTTTTATTACTGTTTAGAAATCTCTTGCAAGCTTCTGTTATCCTAGTACTTTAATATATCGCAGGCTTATTGACATAATATATGAACGTCGATACGCGATATAATATAGTACTAGGATAACAGAAGCGTGCAAGAGATTTCTAAACATTTATAAAATTATGAATAAACTTTTATAACAACCTCCTACAAGCTTATGCTAGCCTAGTACTTTCGTTCAAAAAGTATAACAGATAGGGCAATGTTAAACGGAGGGGGCAGCCTTTTTTTAAGTAGTACTAGGGTAACAGAAGCGTGCAAGAGATTTCTAAACATTTATAAAATTATGTATATACTACCTCCTACAGCTTATGCTAGCCTAGTACTACGAATACTTCCGACTTCAAGGATGATTCAGTGTTGCCAATGCGTGAAAGAAATGTCCGTGTAGTGACGGATTTAGAATACATAATGCCACTACCCCATTTCAACCCGTGGGTGCCGTAAAAGGCGACTATGGGACCTAACTTTAAGCAGACAAGTGCACTGAACCAACCCGTCTGGCCAGCGTGGTATAGTTGGCCAAATTCCCTCCAAAATCTTTGGAGAGACTCGTGTCCAGCAGTGGGACGTTTATGGGTTGAAATGATGAATGCGTGTAAATGAGTGATATTGTAAAAAGGTATAAAAAAACACAAGTAGGTACATAATTAAACTTTTTATTCAATCAACTTTTACATAGATTTCTTACAGAAACAATATTTAAATTTTTTTAATGATTAACAAAATAGGAAGTCAAAACCTTTGCTTACAATCTAATATAAGTATTTTAACAATCATATAAAGATATATAAACTAAACTAATTTTAATTCTAATAGCAATATGGAAGAAAACAGGAGGCTAAAAATAAAAAGTTATAATATTATGATAGGTAAATGTCGTTAAAAATGTGGGTATTTAGAATTCTTTTTTCATAAAATACTGTCGAATTATTTGTATGTATATGTATGTAGATGTTGCGGGGAGCTTTGCCCCTGTGGATTTCGTCATTTCGTCCCATTAGTAGAATAATGTTTTATCGGAAAATAAATCAAACATGATATTATTATAAACTAGAAGTGCGCGGGGCTTCGCTCCCGTCGCTTTTGTTTGGCCACTGCTCTGCTCCTATTGGCTGTAGCGTGATGTTATATAGCCTATGACCTTCCTCGATAAATGGGCTATCCAACACAAATTATTTTAGGGGGAGGAGGGTGTTCGGATTCGGATCCCCATTAACGTGTTAAGAATTACTAATACTATCCCCAGTATATTTGACGAGTGACTTTCCAAAAGGACTTATTTCGTGTTTAGAGATTTCGTTTTTTTTATGCAAATTGATTGTTTGTATATAAACAACTCGTGTTATCGAACTGATATACTACTTAAATACATTTTTTTTTTGTAAATATATACATATTATAGATAAATTACACCCAGACACAGAACAAACCTTTATGCTCATCACACAAAGATTTGGGTGGGGATCGAACCCACGATCTCGGACAGTCAGGGTCACTAACCACTAGACCAACAGGCCAGTCAATCAGAATCAACAATCCGTTCGGCTCTCACTCACTCGCTCTAGTAAATGTTTCTTTTTAATTTCTTTAATTTGCAATTGAAACATGTAATATAAAACATTTAAAATAGGAAATAATTGATTTCAAAATCAGCAGAATCGACTGTAATTATTTGAACGTTAAACATAACGTTGCTTATTCAAATATATTAAGATATCTTATACTGGAGCTGATGGAGTCTGCATTATTGGATATGGCGTCCAGATCCTCAATGGTTATGCAAGCGATTATCTTCAGAGCATTCTCAAGTATTTGAGCTTGTTCCAGGCATTTGAGAACGACGTGTCTGCAAAAAAAAGGTAAAAACATAAGAACCATCACAAGCAAAAAGAAACCGCAACAAAATCGGTCCATTTTTTTAGGAGTTAAGATGCCACAGACACACATAACTTAATCACACCTTTTTCCCCGAAGGGATAGGCAGAGGTGTTTCACATCCACATTTCGCCAGCTATGTTTGGTCCCATGAAATAGGGGGTAAGCCTATTGTCATCAACCGGGAACATTTGTTTTTCCGGGAAAATCTTAATACTGGAATTTCATGTTAGAAAAACCCAATACCACTTTCACCCGACCCGAGAATCGAACCCGGGACCTCTTGCATAGCAGTCGTATACTTTCCACTGCGCCACCGAGGCAGTCCAACAGACACACAGAAACTTATAACATCCCTCTTTTTGCGTTGGAAGTTAAAAACTGACATTATATAAATAGTATTTGATACATCATCATTAGCAACCCATTAAGTCCCACTGCTAGGCTCGGGTCTCCTCTCCTCTAACTAGAGAGCTGAGAGGGTTTAGGCCATAATCCACTCACGCTGGCCTAGTGCGGGTTGGTGGATCAGACATACTCATAGAATTCGTAAAAAATACCTGTATCTAGTAATTCTTTTGTCGGAGGTGGCTTCGACTCCTGCTCTTAGGAGTAGACTCTTCAGGATCGTGATTTCATGACACTCTCTATTGATTATACTGAAAATATTATAATAAATTATGTTTTAATGATAAATTTGTTTTTTTTTTTTTAAATGACAACGCCCGCTCTAGGGAACGAGCCCTGTGTCGCGGGGAGCTTTACAAACATGAAATTAACGGACACAAAGTACACCCAGACTAGAAACAAATATCTATAAATCACACAAATATTTGTCTCGTGTGGGAATCGAACCCACGTCACCCAGCACGGCGATGTAGTGGCGAGGCGACCACCTTAACCACTGCGCCACGGTGACAGTCAGATGTAAGTTTTTTTTTTATACCACGACGGTGGCAAACAGACGTACGGTCCGCCTGATGGTAAGCGGTTACCGTAGCCTATTGTAAGTATGTTAACAGGCGTTGTGTGGTACATGCGATAGGTACAATTAATTATAATAATAATAATATTTCACCACATTCACACAGCGCCATCTAGTCCCAAATTAAACAATTATATTTGCTTGTGTTATGGGTACTAAACAACTGATATACTACTTAAATACTTTTTTTTTGTAAATACATACATATTATTCTATAGTTGGTCTAGTTAAGTGGTTAGTGACCCTGACTAGCAGTCAGTCAGCCAGAGGTCGTGGGTTCGATGCCCACCCAGGACAAATCTTTGTGTGATGAGCATGATTGTTTGTTCTGTGTCTGGGTGTAATTTATCTATAATATGTATATATTTACGAAAAAAAAATGTATTTAAGTAGTATATCAGTTGTTTAGTACCCATAACACAAGCGAATATAATTGCTTAATTTGGGACTAGATGGCGCTGTGTGAATGTGGTAGAATATTATTATTATTATTAAGTCCCACTGCTGGGCTTGGGTCTCCTCTCCTCTAACTAGAGAGCTGAGAGGGTTTCGGCCATAATCCACTCACGCTGGCCTAGTGCGGGTTGGTGGATCAGACATACTCATAGAATTTCTTCTAGGGTATGTGTGTTTCCTCACGATGTTTTCCTTCACCGTTAGCAGATGGTAAGTCACGTGACTAGTACATATAAATTCCACAAAGTGGAATCCACATTGGTACTGCTGGATTGAACTCGGACCACGTGATTTGCACGCAGGTCCCTTATCCATTCAGCCACCATCGCTTTCGTCAAATATCGAACCCAAGTCCCTCGGCAAGCGACCACTTTTATAAATACCATACCTTTTCAACTGATGAATAATTGCGATAATGTTTTGTAGACATTTGCTTGCTTTCACATGGAGAATATTCTTTCTCTCTTGACTCATAGCTTTTCCGCGAAATTCTTCAATAAAACTTACACTGAAACAAACAAGTGTTTATTTTTAAAAAAAAAACAAAAAAAACCGACTGCTTTGCCTTGCCAAAAAGTAGCCTTCTTCAGTCAAAATTATTAATTTTTTTTTTTTTATACCACGACGGTGGCAAACAGACGTACGGTCCGCCTGATGGTAAGCGGTTACCGTAGCCTATGGGCGCCTGCAACACCAGGGGCATCACGAGCGCGTTGCCGACCCTTAAGAAACCTATTCACTCCTTTTTTGAAGAACCCTATAATGTAGTCCCTTGGGAAAACCTCGTTAGGGAGTTCATTCCACAACCTGATAGTTCTTGGGAGGAAATTCCTCTGGAACCGCGCGGTACGGTAATTATTATGTATATTATAACTTTGTGAATTTTGATAGTTCAAAATCGGTCAAGCTATTAAGGTAACAGGTAACATCGTTCGAGTCATCTCTCTGCGTAATTTGATTTGCGTAATTATCATTATGCTTCCCGTAATTATTAACACCAGGGTCTGCCTCAAGCCCACACGATAAGATGAAGATTAAGGTTACAAGAGACAAGTGGAGTCGCGGGATATATAATTGAATTAGGCTATTAATTAGCTGTCATCTGATACCCATATTGCGATAGCACTAAAAAAACGTCTGTTTTGACAGTTTACGTCCGCCATATTGGTTTTTTGTTGACGTCATATAGCCTATGACACTCGGGGGAAAAATACATATCTAATGATACCTTACACTTTAAAATCAGCCAAGCCGTTTAGGCTACAGAAGGTCACAATGGAACAGAAATGCCTACATACATACATACGCGCGAAAAACATTACCCACCTTTTTGGCAGTCGGGTAAAAATATATTTTAAACTACCCGCGATAATATCTGATGACCGGCTGCACTCATTTTAATTAAACATGTCGTCATCACGATTTTAAACAAATAATAATTTTAGGACACTCACAGCGCCATCTAGTCCGAAACTAAGCTAATGCTTGTAATATGGATACTATAGACAACTGATATAACTCTTTTTTTGTAAATCCATACATATTATAGATATATTACACCCAGAAACAGAACAAATAATTTTGCTCATCATACCCTCTGACTCAGACCACTGTCTCAGTAGTCAGGGCCACTAACCACTGAGCCACGGAGGCTTCAAATATAATGTTTTAAATATTTAACAATAATATTTAAACTTATTATTTTCTATTTTCTTATTTGTATCCGACGACCTAGTAAAGGTTGTGGTTGGCCGTTGGACGCGGCGTCGGCGACAAATTGCTGTGGCGGAAATTACGTGAGGACTATGTTCAACAGTGGGCTGATACGATGATGATTTCAATATCTATACTAATATTATAAAGCTGAAGAGTTTGTTTGTTTGAACGGGCTAATCTAAGAAACTACTGGTCCAATTTGAAAAATTATTTTAGTGTTGGATAGCCCATTTATCGAGGAAGGTTATAAGCTAGATAACATCACGCTACAGCCAATAGGAGCTGAGCCGTGGCCAAACAAAAGCAACGGGTGCGAAACCCCGCGCTACTTCTAGTATGTTTTATACTTACATAAACTTGTAAATAACTTTAAATGTGGCGCTAAGTTCATATAAAAACGTCTTCACGAATGTATGAGCTTGGGTGCTGTCATTTTCAAATCCAGAATCGTTCGAGTCATCTCTCTGCGTAATTTGATTTGCGTAATTATCATTATGCTTCCCGTAATTATTATTCACCGCGTAATTATTATTATCATTCACGTAATTTTCATCAGAATAATGTCCCTCGCTCCCGTAATTATTGTTCAAACCACCAACGTTGCTCGACTTAGTATTACAGTTATTGTATTTTTCAGATTTATTTACGCTGTTTTCGTGTATTAAGTTTTGATCGTTTTTACGGGACTGGAATGTATTTTGTTCATTTTTACGGGATGCGTTATTTTGATCAGAATCGTTAAATATGTTAGTTGGAGTATATTTATTGTGTAAATAGCTTCTATCGTTTGCTATTTCTGATATTTCCATACTTTTTTCAGAATAATTATCTACATCCGAATAGTCTAATGCATCTAAGTCAAGAGGTTTTTTATTTATTTTCTTTTCATATTCATCTATCATTTGAATATTTCTAATGACTTTCAGTCCAGCTGTTTCGTTTGTATTTTCGAAATTTATCATCATTTTTGATCTAGTATTTATGTCATTTTCTAGATTATCTGCATCCAAATAGTCTATTTCATATAATTCGAGAGGCTCTTTATTTATTTTCTTTTCATGTTCATGAATATTTCTTATCACTTTCAGTCCAGCTGCTTGGTTTGTATTTTCGGGAATTCCCATCATTTTAGATCTAGTATTAATATCATTTTCTTGATTTACAATAGATGCGTCAATATTAATATTCTGATTTATTGATATATTTTCATTTCTTATATTTATATTTGGTCTATCATTGTGTAATAGTTTCATCAGTCTCGTTTCATTATTTCCTGTATTTACATCTGTTTCGATATACGATAAAGACTTATTATTGTCTATTTTCAAATTATTTAAATGTATACCAAACATTCTTACAACTTTAGATTCTTTTATCTGTAAAATAAAAAAAAAAAATTTTTTTTTATCTGTGTAGTGACGGATTAAGAATACATAATGTCACTACCCTATCTCAACCCGTGGGTGTCGTAAAAGGCGACTAAGGGAATAGTAACCTTATTCAGACAAGAGCATTGTGAGAAAAGGAAAATTCGAAACAAACCCTATACCAACCTGTCTGGTATAGTAGGCTAAATTCCCTCCACATCTTTGGAGGAGACCGTGCCCTGCAGTGGGACGTTTATGGGTTGAAATGATGATGAATTATGTCAAAAGGACAAAGGGCAGAATAGAGATTTTCACAGCAAGAATAATAAAAAAAAACTCACATTTTGCAATTTTTTATTTGATTCAATATTATCATATGTCGACCATTCCGTGAAGTGTTTCTTTAAGTAACTTATAATATACGATGGATCTTTGATATCTGAAATAAATAATATGGATCATGTATAATTCTAAAACAGGCAGAAGTTCATTCATTTTTTTTCATTCATCCATTTTAAAAAGACAACGCCCGCTCTAGGGAACAAGCCCTGTGTGCGGGGAGCTTTACAAACATGAAACTAACGGACACAAAGTACACCCAGACTAGAAACAAATATCTATGAATCACACAAATATTTGTCTCGTGTGGGAATCGAACCCACGTCACCCAGCACGGCGATGTAGTGGCGAGGCGACCACCTTAACCACTGCGCCACGGTGACAGTCATTAGCTAGGGTATGAGTGAGGTATAGCCTATATTATAATATATAAAACGTTGTACAAGTTTTATACTCACAATTACGCCTCATAAAATTACAATCATCATCAATTTCGCTGCGACACACAGTTGTTGGTTTGACTAGGTCTGGGTCTAAGTCATTGTTTTCATGTTCTATGTTATTTAATAATGATAATAGGCGGGATTCGCATTCTATGACCCAGTCTGTTGTCGGCAGAATGTTCTGGAACAATTAATTGATGTAGATATAAAAAACAAAAACAAAAAAAACTTAATCCATAACGAAAATTACGGAAGCGAGATACATTTTTTTTTATATATTAATATTTACCACATTCACACAGCGCCATGTACCCCCAAATTAAGCAATTATATTTGCTTGTGTTATAGTTACTAAACAACTGATATACTACTTAAATATTTTTTTGTGTAAATACATATTATAGATAAATTACACCTAGACACATAACAAACAATCATGCTCATCACACAAAGATTTGTCCTAGGTGGGAATCGAAACCACGACCTCTAGCTTAGCAGTCAGGGTCACTAACCACTAGGCCAACAGGCCAGTCAAGCCCACATTATTCTGATGATAATTGAGCGGTGAATAATAATTACGGAAATGATAATGATAATTACGGGAATGATAAAACAAATTACACATAGAGATGACTCAAAGGCACTCAGGCCCATGCATTGGCATTGAAAATCTAAGTAATAAAATACTTTGAAGATCATGACAGCGCCATCTAGTCACAAACTAAGCTAATGCTTGTAATGTGGATACTAGACAACTGATATAATACTTAAATAACTTTTTTTTTTGCAAATACATACATAACACCTAGGCACAGAACAAATAATTGTGCTTGCTACAAAGATTTTTCCTGGTGATCGAACCCACGACCTCTGTCTCAGCAGTCCGGGTCACTAACCACTGAGCCACGGAGGCTACATACATAGATATTTGTGTCGAGTTTGGGTGTACTTTGTGTCTGTATTGTATGTTTGTAAAGTCCCCACTCCACATATGGCGTGTTCCTTAGTCCATGTCTTTTATAATAATAAATTGAAAAAAAATTTATACCTTTAAATTTTGAACTAGCAATATGCCACATCCAATGATTTTCATGAAATCGTTCGGTGTTGTATTCAATTTGAATTTACCTGAAAATTAAATTACAATATTATCTATTTGTTCTAAAGTAAATAAATAAATACCATTTCTTCACAGAATAGCAGATGTCCCCTTTCGGCCATCAGTTCTTCAAGCTATGTGCCCTGTCCACTGCCACGTAATTTTTATCAACGACGGAACTGAGACGGTATACACGTTTAGGGTGAGAGGTTGTGTGTTCCCACATAATGCCATTTATATCGGAAACGGTTTGACCGATTTAGATGCGATTTTTTCAATACTCAGGCCGAAATGGATGTAGAATAAGCAATAACAATATTTGCCTACCTTTTGATGTCTGTTTTTGTAAAATCAATTAAATTATTTAAAACAATTTATTTTGGACTCTTGAAATTTTTTTATTTTTATTTTTTTTTTATACCACGACGGTGGCAAACTGACGTACGATCCGCCTTGTGGTAAGCGGTTACCGTAGCCTATGGGCGCCTGCAACACCAGGGGCATCACGAGCGCGTTGCCGACCCTTAAGAAACCTATTCACTCCTTTTTTGAAGAACCCCATACTATTTTTTTATTTATAATATAAATAAGAAGTTACAGCTTAGTTACTTAGTTTATAAAGTTTGACTGACACCGTGGCGCAGTGGTTAAGGTGGTCGCCTCGCCACTACATCGCCGTGCTGGGTGACGTGGGTTCGATTCCCACACGAGACAAATATTTGTGTGATTCATAGATATTTGTTTCTAGTCTGGGTGTACTTTGTGTCCGTTAGTTTCATGTTTGTAAAGCTCCCCGCGACACAGGGCTTGTTCCCTAGTGCGGGCGTTGTCTTTTTAAAAAAAAAAAAAAATAATAATAAAAAAAAAAAAAAAGTGACTAGCTGACCCGGCGTACTTCGTACCGCCATAAATAAAAAAAATCGTTATAAAAAAAAAAGCGCGCGGATCCTAGGTCTATGGTATTTGTATTCTGCTACTATACCTTGATACTGCAATGTATTTACTTTTCTACGAAAAATATTTTATTTCCTATTTTACTTTATTTCATATTTTACAATATCCACAATTGTTTTATTTTTATTAGTTTACGACTTTAGCGACCATAAATACATACAATGATATTGTCAACAAATGTCAAATTTTAGACCAAAAATAAATGGCGCGAATACATAAAAATGGCGCGCGGATCCTAGGTCTATGGTATTTGTATTCTGCTACTATACTACCTTGATACTGCAATATATGTATTTACTTTTCTACAAAAAATATTTTATTTCATATTTTACTTTATTTGATAATTTTACTACACAATTGTCATAATATATTCTTTGAATTTACTGGTGAATAATTAGAGTAATATATTCAAGTAATGAGGTTGTATAGTAAGAAAAAAGAGATCTTTGATTTCTTTTTAATCTGTCATACTGAATTGTCATTAGGGCTGACGTTGATAAATATAGTAATATACATACACAAAGTTGAAAGGATGAATGTTTGTTTGTATATTTGATAATTTTAACCAAAAAGACACGGTATGGATGTTTACAAAGATAAGTACTATTCTAATCAATCACGTAATATTGGTTATGTTTAATCTGAAGTAATTATCTGTGCTTAGAAAATATTGGCCGAAATTTTCCCTCTAAAAGTGAAAAGTTGCTGTGGTCACAGGAACAAAATAACAGGTAAGCGAAGTCACGGGTGACATACAGTATTATTATAAGATTTCTGGGATTATATACATTTCATTTAATATTGTAATAACTTTTAAACTATTTGTCGAAATAACTTAGTGTAAACGACAAAAATTATCTACATTAAATGACAAAAGTGATAAAGGTATTTACATTCCTAGGAATTAGTTTAATACCATGAAATTTTTCACTTTAAATGCAGTGTCCGATTTAAATGTATTTCTTGCTCACTATTCTCTCTATATCGACTTCCACATAAAAGATAGGCATATGCTGTCGCGGACTTTTTTTTATAACTATTTAAGAGTAACAATTCCTCCATACATTGTCCTTATGTAAAACTAACGGTTTACGTAGAGAAATCAGAAATAGCTATAAGATGGCAGATTTTTTTCCGACTTACTTTACATTTGTTCTCATGGTTTAGTCAATTTACGCGATATCTAGATAAAATATAGCCTATATGTTATTCTGATGCATAAGGTAAATTACTGCAAAGTTTCATTGAAATCTATTCAGTGGTTTTTTCGTTTACTGGTAACAAACATCCAAACATTCTTACAAACTTTCGCATTTATAATATTAGTAGGATTAGTTTACTAACATCCTACATTAATTTCAGTCAAATGATATTCTTTCTCTTACCCTTCCAACACGTGCATTTTTTCAAAAATTCTCCAAGAGTTTCGATAGTGTGTTTCAATTTTGTATTATTGTACATCATTTTAACACAAGTCAATAATTCATGTAAATTTGTATCCGATGTGTCAATTTTATTTGTTTGTTCTGGATTGTTCTGTACAGGAAGTCAAATTCAAAATTAATTTCACCGTGGCATGGGGGTGAAATAAAACCCTATACCAACCCAGTTGGGTTATTGGGTATAGGGTATAGGCCAGCATGGTATAGTAGGCTAAATTCAATATCAATAAAGGTATGGGTTGTAATGATGATGATAGCGGTTAAATCATTTCAACCCAAAAACGTCCCACTGCTGGGCACAGGTCTCCTCCAAAGAATATGGAGGGAATTGAGCCGACTATACCACTCTGTCTAGACGGGTTCTTCTTTAGGTCCTTTCCGAAGCACGGCCACGCGCAAGAAAGAAAATGACACAAACGGTCACCCATCTATTGACCGACCTTGCCGTACGTTGCTTAACCTTGATGATCGTATCGAATATCTCAGTACCAAAATGCTACGAGCGCCTTCGGGTCAATAAATTTGTTTCAAAAAAGAAAATTAAATTAACCAAATTCTTACCTCTAATATATTGTTCAAAAGTTCCTCCATAATTTGTGTGTAAGTACATATCCACTCTTCCATTCTTGTTTTAATTTTATCATGCACCATTTTACTTTTGACACAATACTCTTTCAAAGCATCCTCCAATGATGTGTCCGAATTTTTGAAATTCGAACGGATTTTGTCAGTTTCAATCGAACCTTGCTTGGGTGTAGACGTGTTTTTTGTTCCTTTTTTAAGCGGGAGGAGTGCGGGAATTGGAAGCAGGTCCTCCAACTTTTGATTTTTGGGGCTCAATAAGTTTTTTACTTTTTCTATACGTTGTTTGGCTGCTGTTTGATTAGTATTGTCATTTGAGTCAGATTTATTAAATGAAGATTGTCTATTAACACTAGCTGTAGATCGTAATATTTTTTTAATATTTTCAGTACTATTCAAATCTGAAGTGTTTTGATTATCTTTCATAAATATACCGTTTAAATTAGATTCATTTTGTGTAATTTGATTTGAGATATCAATATTTTGAGATTGATTTGCAAAATTGAAATGATTTTGAGAGTCATTTTGAGAGAAAAATAGTGAGTTACTATTAGATATAGTATTTTTGGTAATATAATTAAAAATTCCGATATTATCATTAATTTTTGATTTAGGCTTAGTTATATTAATTAATATATCACAGTTTTTAGTCTGTTCGTCACTAGCAAATAATTGTTTTTTATATGCATTTACTGGACAATCACCCTCCTTGCTAGTAAATTGATTGTGAGGAAAATTTGTTTCATGATTGGCAACATTGTCAATAGTTATTTTTATTTTATTCATATCTGTTAATAATTTCGGATTTATATTGGCGCCATTTTTAATTTGTTGAGGTGTGTAACATTTTATTTTAAGTTCATTTGCTCTAGTTATAAGATATGGGTCTTTGGTGATTAGGATCTGAAATTGAAAATAAAATACATTTTTATTTATTGCTAGCTAACTTCTACCTGTGGCTTCGCCTTCGTGGTATGTAAGTAATAAAGCCAAGTAAGCCACTAAGACTGGCCTGTTGGTCTAGTGGTTAGTGACCCTGACTGCTAAGCCGGAGGTCGTGGGTTCGATCCCCACCCTGGACAAATCTTTGTGTGATGAGCATTAAGGTTTGTTCTGTGTCTGGGTGTAATCTATCTATATTATGTATGTATTTACAAAAAAAAATGTATTTAAGTAGTATATCAGTTGTTTAGTACCCATAACACAAGCAAATATAATTGGTACTTTGGTACTAGATAGCGCTGTGTGAATGTGGTAGAATATTAAAAAAAAGCGTCTTTATACTTACCAAATGATACTTCTCATTGACAACTTTGAGACAGCATTTAAGTATACTATCTGTTGTACTCTCAGCTTTATCTTCTCCTTGTGGTATTACTGTGACACAAGAATTATAAAATATATTTTTATATCTCCGAGCAACAAATTTAGGTAATTGTAATAGTTAGGTACCCACATGACAGGCTTTGCCTAATGAAATGAAATCTCGTTTATTCATCTAGGTTACAAGGTAACACTTATGAAAGTCACAAGAATGTAACAGGTTATCCGAAAAGTAGTGTCAGCAAATTTGCCTACGACCATTTCACTGACGGGTTGAACGAATGAGAAGAATTGTGTGATGCTCTCCAGCAGAGCCACCTTCATAAATAGCGGTCAAATTTATCTCGAAACAATTTTCGTCGAACGTAAATAGTGTACATGCATTGTATGTAACTGTACGCATACGGAATAGAGGAAAAATGTACGTTGAATGTGGCTCTGCTGAAGAGCATACTCCCTGGCAGCGCCACCTAGAAAAAGTACTTAGGATAGATGCACAGGAGTGGTTTTCATGAAAATTTATGTACGTATACTAGGGCCGATCGCGTTTCTTATCCGATATTAAATAAGTGCAAAAAATGCACTTAAATAAGTGTAAAACTTGATCTAAAATTTTAAGGTTGGTATTTGCGTTTGTGTTATTTAAGGACGTGACCTTAAATAAGTATGGTTTGACTTAATTAGAGATGGTAGTTACTGTTTATTATGTACGTGTTAAAAAAACCCTTATCAATTTATTGTTTTATTTATTATTACTGTTCTAAAATTTTCATACAAAACGCCTGATAATAAAATAAATCACTACTTTCACTCGAAGGTATTTTTTTCACACTTACAAATAAGTGTTTGAAGTCCTAAAATGCAGCCTTTTGTTTTTCTAAACACACTGACAAACGTTTTGCGCGCTTGACTATTGGACGTAGCGTGGTGTCATATAGCTTAATATTATGTTACTTAATGATAATGTAGCTTTTTAACGGCAAAATATATAATATAGAAACTGCGTCGGTGGCGCAGCGGGAAGTGTATACGACTGCTATGCAAGAGGTCCCGGGTTCGATTCCCGGGTCGGGTGAAAATGGTATTGGACTTTTCTAACATGATATTCCAGTATTGAGATTTTCCAGGAGTTTGGTAAACAAATGTTCCCGGTAGATGACAATAGGCTCGCCCCCTATTTCATGGGACCAAACATTGCTGGCGAAATGTGGGTGTGGAACCACCTCTGCCTACCCCTTCGGGGAAAAAGGCGTGAGGCTATGTTATGTTATATGCTAACGGCAAAAGATTTTTTGATAATGGTCCAGTAGTTTTAACTTTATTCGTTTACTTTCCTCTTTATAATGTTAGTATAAGTATTAGATAGATTTTGTAGCATAGCATACATCACCTTATCCAAAATCCTGCGATTTTTAGGTGTTATGAGGGGGGGGGGGGTCCGGACACCTAGGACCCCCCACTATATACGGCCATGAGTCAAAGACAAAGACATATATTGCAATAACTGTGTAACACGTGCTGTTAAATATAAAATTTGGTTCAGATAGTCTACCCAATCGGGCATTGCAATATTTGTACTTAAAAGCTAAATTAAAATTATATATAACCAATACTTATTTGCAAAAACTTCAGTTAAATTGTAGAACAGACTTTATGTACCACTTTTTTAGAGTTGTTTTAAACTATTTCCCTTCAAGTTTCTTTATGTCTACAGGTAGAGTTCCCAGGCGTCCGGATAAAGCCGGACATAGGTAGGCTTTTTGATTGCGTGTCCGGCCAAAATAAACGGCTTTTGTTAGGCTTTTTACATTTCGCAAACGATCGAGCGCCGAGCGCAGGCGACGAGAGTCGACTGTCGGTCGCCCACGCAGCCACGCACACACAATTTTTTTGTCGTACCTATTAATACTAAGACAAAATCCTCAATAATATAAGATGTCCGGCTTTTCTACCCAAATGTCCGGCCAAACTGGCTGGTCTGTCCGGCTATTAGGTTTGGCGACCTGGCAACCCTATCTACAGGTAGGTGATTAAATACTCTTATTCTGTTTATCCTTACATTTCTTATAATTAGTAAACAATCACTGCAAGTCTTTTTAATTTTAATTGTCATTTTATTAACCATTTTAATTATATAACTTTGTATCTTTACCTAATAATTAAAAAAAAAAAGATACACCCGCTTTTAGGAACAAGTCATTGTATGGCTCATTTTGAGCGGGTGTTTCAAATAGATCTCTATGAACATACATACCAATATACTGTTGATGCGACATCGCCATCCGTCTGCTCAAATGTCGCGCAACCAACACTCGTTGTTGCCCGCGACAGTCGCCGATACACAACGCCTCTATCTCGGCACGTAAAGCGTGCGGGATAAGCAGTCTGTTTTTCTTATCTGAACAGATTAATAAAACATAAATAAGAACATTTAAATATTACTAATATTATAAACTTGAAGTTGCACGACGAAGTTTTTTATTTGGCCACTGCTCAGCTCCTATTGGCCTTAGCGCGGTGTTATATAGCCTATGTTACTCGGTGATAATGTAGCTTTCTATATCAGCTCAGCTCGGGTCTCCTCTAACTAAAGAGCTGAGAGGGTTTAGGCTATAGCCTAAACCCTCTCAGCTCTCTAGTTACGATAATATTACGATATAATCCACTCACGCTGGCCTAGTGTGGGTTGGTGGATCAGACACACTCATAGAATTTCTTCTAGTGTATGTGGATTTCCTCACAATGTTTTCCTTCACCGTTAGCAGATGGTAAGTCACTTGACAAGCACATATAAATTCCACAAAGTGGAATCCACATTGGTACTGCCGGATTGAACTCGGACCGCGTGATTTGCACGCCGGTCCCTTATCCATTCAGCCACCATCGCTTGTATCTTTCTAACAGCAAAAGAATTTTAGAAAAAAAAATTTTTTTCCTCTTTATAATATTAATTAAGAGTAGACTAGCCGACCCGGCGAACTTCATACCGCCATATTTAATTTTTAGTGAATATTTTCGAAAATCCTGTAAAACGTGTTTTACTAATGATGTCTGAAAGATTCGTTAACAATACAAAGTCAAATCTTTTTATTTCATTTAGATCACATACATGATACTTATGAACACAAAACAAAAAAAAAAGGTGTCAGCAAATTTGCCTACGGCCAGTTCACTGACAAGGTTGAGCTCTGAGAAGAACTTGACAAGAAACTCAGGCCACTCTTTTTAATCGCCATAGTTGTTATAATTTTAATTGGTTACAGTTTGAAATATCACAGAAAGATCACACAAAACACCATACTAAATCAAATTCAATAAAATTTGGATATGAGAAAATAATGAGTCCGGGGCAGTGGTCCAACTACTCTGTCAGCGCCCATGAATGATAATCGAATATACGTAATATCCATACCAAAGATATATAACTAAGTTTTACCCATATCAGGCATGATGTTGATGCATATTTTTATTTATTTATATACATCCGCGGATGAGGATGCGAATTTTAACATATTGTAAGAACTAACTTTCGCTCGCGCTAACTATGTCATAGAAACCTGTTTTGCCAGGAGAAATTGTATCTGAGGCCCGTGTATTAGTCGTTGGACCACCTGGGGGGGCATGCATATGCATCCATCCATGCTTACCTGATTGCAAGAGTTCGTTAACTAGATTATTTTCGTCTAACAAAACATCCATATCAACCATTAGATACAACATGTCTCTCTTTAAAATAGTATTTGATTCAGTTTCTTTGGCTTCTATATCAATACTATTCTCTGTAACATTTCTTGAGACGCCATTTTTATTACTGCCTTCCTTAGTCATATTTATGTTTGCAAAATTATCAATTTTAAATTTTGTCGTACCATTTATACCAGAATAATCTATTTTAAATTTGGTATTAACACCATTGTTGGTCAATCCGTTTGTGAAATTATCTGGCATTTCAAAATTTGTACTTCTGTTTTTTGTATTTGTCATTTCAGTTGGCATATTAGAAAATGTGGTGTTTTGAATGGTGGTACAATTTAGAATGGGTGAGAGAGGTGTATAAGTGCCGGAATTTCTTTTCAATGTTGGGTTCTGAAACAAATTAATATTAAGTTACAATAAATTTTGAAAAAACTTTTTTAAAACTAACTGCCTCGGTGGCGCTGCGGGAAGTGTATACGACTGCTGTGCACGAGGTCCCGGGTTCGATTCCCGGGTCTTGTAAAATTTGTATTTGGTTTTTCTATCAGGTAATTCCAGTATTTAGATTTTCCCGGAGTTTGGTAAACAAATGTTCCCGGTTGATGACAATACGCTCGTCACCTATTTTATGGGACCAGACCCCTGGAAATGTTATTATACTGCACTCTAAGTGCCACCATGGATTTCAGTATACATACCTGAATAATAAATTGATCACCATCATTGCTTCCATTATCGGAGTCAGAATACAATGTGTTCAGATCAAATGTCACTTTCTTCTTAGGAGTTGATGTATCAAGGGTTTGTATTTTCTTTTCTGAAATTAATCAAACAACATGATAAATACCATTGTCGTCCAAGAAAATAAAAGAAGGAAACAAATCAGTAGTTCCAGACATATAATGTTAAGAAGTAGCAGGTAGGTGGAGAGCTGGATGTCCGAATTCTTTCTCGTTCTTCGTTTGTTACATTTGTGTCACAACTGTCACGTTTATGGGCTACAGCTATCACTTAACATCAGGGAGCCAATTCGGCTAGATTACACACATCAATAGCAGACCAATAGACTAATATCAACCAATCAGAGTCCGGCAATATGGAGCAATGGACTTAGTAAGCCTATCACGGCTTTGAATGAGACCATCGGTTTACCATTGTGTTAGCAGACTTGGGCCAGAGGTGGGCCACTTGTTCTTCTGTCACTTTAGATAATATAAAAAAACTTACTTCTCAAGGAATCTATGCTATCTTCATGGGATTTCTTTCTCTTGGCCAACAACAACAATCTTAAATCAGAACCTTTTAATGTTTTTAACTTTATAGCACCTGTTTCTTCATTATTTGTACTTGTCATTTTATTTCCCGACAATTCCGTTCGTGTATTGGAATTTTTTATCGGAGTTGATGAGGCAAACTGTTTTGGTTTATTCAGTGTTTTATATTCTTCTTCATTAAAATTACCAAATCGTTGGCATAGTGGTCTTTCACTAGCTTCTACTGGTACTTCCCATTCAAGCTGTGCTGTCTGTGTTACTCTATCTATAGTTGATTTTTTAGATTGTGAGTAAGGCCAACTTGGATATTGTATCGGCATCCAATATGGATTGGCCATTGGCCAATGCTCTATTTGAGTTGGGAACATTGCTTGCTGGCCTAAGATTGGACTTGTTGGGAAAACTGCTTGTTGGCCAAACAATGGGATTGTTGGAAATACTGCTTGTTGGCCAAACATTGGGGTAGTTGGGAACACTCCTTGTTGACCGAACATTGCGGTTGTTGGGAACACAGCTTGTTGGCCAAACATTGGGCTCTGTTGGGTGAAAATTCCACTTTGGAATGATGACTGATCTTGACAATTGTTTGAAGTGTTTGGTTCAGTTCCAATAATTTGTTGGGTAGAAGGATCTTCTGGACTTTCTTTGGGCGGGGAGGAAGGTTCCATAAAGCCATGGAATCTGTTATTTAATTTTTGTATGTTTAATTGGTTTCCTTTTTTATTAATTGTGGTTTTCTGTAAAAAAAACATCTAAATTATAATAATATCCTAATATTTATTTAAAGGTCAAATTGCAAGTTGAAGTGGCAGTGGGCGACACATTTTGAAGATGCAAAATTCCAAAGAGTCTGTGTGTGACCATAAAAGTGGAAGCTATGATACATTTACATCACCTCTGCAGGTTTCAGGAATCTCTCCTCTATAGGGAAGTGGGAGAGACTCCTGAAATCAGTTACATCTCTTCATACATCATCTTCAGAATATACTGTTGGATAAGGCCAAGGCTCCTAGCATCCTCTAATGATTTCAAATAGAACTGGTTGTGTGCGCGACTAGCATTTACATAACGCGATTCGGCGATGCAACTTGTTAGCTACGTACCTACCCCTAGTTTAATTAATTGAAGATGCTGATATATTATGAAGTGTAGTTCAGAGATAATGTGAACGTATTACACATAAATCATATTGCAACTTTGACGATTGAGAACGAATGGACAAAGACGCCGGTTGATTTTTTTACTATAGGTAGGTACCTACCCTACGTGTATTGGAATAATTATTTCACTGAAAATATGATGCAATCAAACAATATATAAGTAATACCAACTTTTCTTACCTCGTCGTCACTTATTCCCCAAACAGCTTCACCAGTAAGCACGTTGAAGTAGTAAAATTTGCCCGGAAAGCTTTTAGAGGGACACAAAATCCATCCATTATTGTTGTAATTGTTAGAGGCGCTCTTATTTGCGTTCATTTTGCTTGAATTAATAAACTTAGAGATTATAAATGAGAGGAAATTTTAACACAAAATAAAATCGGGCCATTTTTTATACAACACCAACTTTGTAGAAACTAATATAGAAAAGTTAAGGTGATGAAAAAATTTGCTGACACCCGCGAAAATTTTAACTTTTTTGTAAACTTATTATTAGTTATTGCCGCGTTCCAGGTTCAGCCAACATTATCATCAGTAGTAATCAGTGTTTATGATTTTAGAAATAATAGGATTGTGTTGAATACATAATTGTAAGATAGGATTTAAATATAAATTGGAAATATTTTTTTTATAAAAAGTAAGTAGATGAAGCAAATCCAAACGATTCTTCTATACTTTTAAAATAATGTTTAACTTTGGCTCTAACTATAAAATTAATGGAACGCGATGTGTTATTTTAAAAAAAGATCGATATAAAGTTTATTTAAATATCTACCTACAACGAACACTGTTGGCGGATGGGGCAAAAAGTTCTCGAGTGGCGGCCACGTCTTGGAAATCGCAGCGTGAGGCGGCCCGGCGGCCTAGTAAAGGTTGCCGCGGTCGGCCGTTGGATGCGAGCGGCACAAAATCGCTCGCTGTGGCGGAAATAAGGTGGACGTCATCGGGCTGATATGATGATGATGATATCTACAACAAAATCCTGATTTCTTGGAAATATTTTAAAGTCTCACTCAAGATAAAATACTTAGGCGCCGACCAGCGACCTCACTAGCGGTCAGAGGTCCGAGTTCTGCGTTCCGCATTCACAACATAATAGGTGTTCTACACGGTTATAAACTGCGTTCCAACAGAGTGACCTTGGTGGGAGCTCCGTTAAAATTTTGTTTATAACAGCCGGCTACACAGTTAGAATCCACCAAGGGCACCTCTGTGGAAGGCAAGTTTATAACCATGTGGCACGGCATTAATACTGTAGTCCAAGGAGGTATACATAGTATATCCATCCATGCATGCATTTTTATGACTTTGGTTTACACTTGCGTATTTGTACATTGCAATTGCAACTGGCTTCTCAGTATGTTAAATTAATAGTGTACCTACTCTGTGCAACTGGCACTCTGGCAGACTGCTTTCTTGGTGTGTAGGATTTTTGGCTATCGTATAGATAGCAATAGCAGGGTATAAGTGTTCTATTCTGTGGTATAGATTACAGTGAACGCAGAACTCGGAACTGACTCTGACCGCAAGATAAGACTGCGCGCAGTGGGGTCGGCGCCTTAATGCAAATTTAATGAGGTAAGTAAGTACAGAAAAGTCTACTTTGAACTAAAAGTAAATGAAGACGAATGCTCCGATATAATTTTATTATTATTATTTCTATTTTTACCCGACTGCCAAAAAGGAGAGTAATGTATTTCCTTCTCTATGGTTCTCACTCTCTGCCAATGTCAGACGCTGCCATAGAATTAGGTATTAATTTTAATCTGGTAATATTTTACAAAATATTCAAACGCAAAAAAAAATTGAAAATAATAAAAAAAATCGATATTTTAATTTTATAATTTATTCAATTATATATTTGTCAATAAAAGAAGAATTATCGTCAGCAATCCATTAAGTCCCAGCGCTGGGCTCGGGTCTCCTCACCTCTGAAAAAGCTGAAAAGCTGAAGAATAAACATGATGTTTATTTTGTCAAGAATTAAATGCTTCATCCACAGTGTGAACAATTGTCGCTAATATTATTATTTTAATATTTTTATTTTGTCAAAAACATCAAGTTTTATTTTAATTATTTCAGATGGGCGGTGACTGGCTAGTGTTGTGGGTGGCTTTGATGATTATCAGTGTTCTATATATGGAAGAAATTGCAGATTTTAATGGTTCCGGGTCGGTAAGTAATAAAAAATAATTTAAAGATTTCCTCTTCAAATTTTTTAATCTTGATGTGTAGCCCATTGCTTGAATATTGCCATGGGAAATTACACTACACTACCCATGTAGTGTAGTGTAATTTCCCATGGCAATATTCTCTAATTAGGGACCCTTTTCTTGTTAGGTTGACTTTTTATTATGAAATTTAGGGAAAGGGACTCTAAATCCCATGATTTAGAGTCCCTTTCCCTAAATTTCATAATAAAAAGTCAACCTAACAAGAAAAGGGTCCCTAATTAGAGAGACTGGCCCGGTGATCCTACATACTAAACACATAAAATCAGGCAATGTAATAAAAAAATAGAAGACTCATAATGAAAGCTACTGCTAAACCACGGTGATAACTGGTTTTTATGGTTTAAAAAAAAGTGTAATGAGGAATGCTCTAATGCCCGCCCTGAATACCCCCTTTAGTTATGTAGTGTAATGTAATACACCCTTTAGGGTAGTCAGGTTTCCAGTGCTTTAAAAAAAGTAGATTAAATCTCTGATTATTTAAATCTTGATCATATCAGCTGAAGAGAAGCTGTCAGAAGTCCAATGGGCCTCACTTAATTCCGCCACAGCGAGTGATTTTAGTTTTATCATCAGCAACCCATTAAGTCCCACTGCTAGGCTTGGGTCTCCTCTCCTCTATCTAGAGAGCTAAGGGCTTTAGGTCGTAATCCACTTACGCTGGCCTAGTGCGGGTTGGTAGATCAGACATACTCATAGAATTTCTTCTAGGGTATGTGGGTTTCCTCACAATGTTTTCCTTCACCGCTAGCAGATGGTAAGTCACTTGAGTACATACCAATTCCAAAAAGGGGGATTCCACTTTGGTACTGCTGGTCGGGATCGAACTCGGACAGCGTGATTTGCAAGCCGGTCCCTTATCCATTCAGCCATTATTAATATTAGAATTTAAAAAATATTTTATAACTATTAAAATTATTTTTTTTACAGGACAAAAATTATTCAATGTCATTATATGTGTATGGACTATTATTGGGTACTGGTGTGGCTCTGTTTTGGTTGTAATTTATACGATAATTATGTAGCCAGGTTATTCTGGTTAGTTACATAAAAAGGGCCTCATAGACCAACCTCTAAATATACATAATTTACTAATTGAGTGGGATTGAAGCAGATCCGTTGCCCAGAAGGCTTCTAATTTGACTTAACGACTACCACAAGAAATGGTAACTGGGACCAACGGTTTTAAGTACTTACATGACAATGATATGATATTTATGATTTGAAATGAAATCAGTAGAAATAGCAGAGCAAAAACCACACTTGGCGGCATGGACTCTTCTCTCTCACTCTCTTTGTAGTTCTAGTAAATGTCGGTTCTAAGTGACAGAAATGGACAGAAGCATCGGAAAGTGCATTTCGTTGCGGGTAGCTGTGATGCAATCCTTTGTGTCAGTTTTTCCAAGACCCCTGCGACCCAGAGCTGTGTGTAGTGTAGTACAGGCTTCAAACAGAAACATATTTTTTTTAATGTAATGTAATGGTTATTAATTATGCTGCATAGCGCCTAATTATTTTATATAATTATTGTGATAAACATGTATATTTATTAGAGGTCAATATGTCAATGTTCCAGATTATTTTTTTTTAAATAAAAAAATCATAATTAAATTACCTAATATTTTATTTATTTTACAACTCATTGTACTATATTATATTATGAATTTGTAAATTTACGAGTATTATTAACAAAGGCAGTAGATACTTGGTACAAAAAAATGTTGAAACAGTTTAGGTGTTGCCCACTGCATTGCCCTTGTGGAATTGGATTAGTAACCACCGAAACTTTCCCGGTACATAAGTTATTATTTATGAGATACATTTAAACATATTTCTCTTCAAAAGATTCTTCCTCGGATTTCCATGATTTATAAAAAAAAATACTGGAGACAATTTATGTTCTTATAAGAGTTAGGCCGTTTTCTGACTACGCCAAACCAACACAACATAATGTTGTGACAACACCAACTACCATACTAATGTATGCGCCGTTTTCTCACACACGAGGACAACACAACAGCAACACAACTTTGAACCAACAATTCGGCTTAGTTGTCTCGTCCGCTAGATCGGATCAATTTTTTTGTTGTGACAACACTGACAACATAGCCGCCTTGCAGACTATATAGGCCGCTTTCTCACTACGCAACTCACAAACCAACACGACATCAACACAACATTCCTTTTTTTAAAATAGCTAGCAGTTGTCGTTGATTGAAGGCAGGACACATAATTGCGTGCGTACTCGACAAATGAACTTTACAAAATGTAACATTCGTGTTGTGTTGGAGTCGTGCTAGTGAAAAAGGGATGGACAATACGAATAATCGTGTTGGTTTGGCGTAGTGAGAAAACGGCCTTAAAATTGAGATCCTTCTCGATATATTGTATCAGCTGATTCAAGAGTTGAATGACCTCTTGGGTTGTTGAACAACTGAATCAGCCACACGAATTTTTTTCCACCAGTCGCTTGCACACCGTGGGAGAGTATTAAATTTCTACAGATAAACCTGGTTTAATCCTTAGTCTATATTTTGTAATAAGGAGGTATGAGTTAAATTATTAATTTATAGTCCAAGAGCTAAATTGGAACAATTGCCATGCTAATTAGAAATTTACTTACAGGTTTCCTAGTTTTTGAGATATAAATACGGCCAAGCTGGGGAGACTCCAGATCGGCCACCTATAAACCCTTATAATTCTAATGTTGGCGATTAAGTAACTACAAAATGTTTGTGTTATCAAAATTAAAATCTCATGGTGGCCAGCCAGTGTCAGCCACGCAACAGTCGTTCATACTCCGACTGAGCCAGACAGTCTTATTTAATAATTAAATTACAAATTATAAATATTATATTGTGGTAACGGCTCGTACGTCCATTCTTCTTCATCTGACGAGTCTGTGTGGTGATTGTTTCGTTGTTCCTCGAAGAATTTGGCTGAAATTACAAATTGATTTAACATTATATTTAGCAATTAAGTATATATTTGCTTTATCGTTTTATATAAACGATAACAAATTTGGAAAATCTGCGACGGGAATAAAATTGACCACGTGACCCTGATGCAGTCTAAGTTTGATGCATGATGCAGTCGCTTTTCTGAGCTACGTGACTTGGGAGATATTCCAAAACTGAATTTGTTGATTAATGATGACTTGCTGACGCAAATATATAATTAATATTAAATATACTAGCTGAGCCCGCGACTTCGTTCGCGTGGACAACTTATCCCGCCTTCATGGAGTTTTAATTTTTTAGTACGGAACCCTGATATATTTTCAAAACCAAAGTAGCCTAAGTTACTGTTTGTGACATTAGCTAATAGCTATCCGCCATTGAAAGTCCAGTTGAAATCGGTTCAGCCGTTCCAAGAATTAGTTGGAACAAACAGACTGACAAAGACAGACAAAAATTTAAAAAATGTTATTTTGGTATATGTACCGTATACACATTGAAATGCATGTAGTAAAAAGCGGTTATTTTATTATTACAAACAGACACTCCAATTCTATTTATTTGTATACATATAATAATAATAATATAATAATATTCTACCACATTCACACAGCGCCATCTAGTCCCAAAGTAAGCAATTATATTTGCTTGTGTTATGGGTACTAAACAACTGATATACTACTTAAATACATTTTTTTTTGTAAATACATACATATTATAGATAAATTATACCCAGACACAGAACAAACCTTTATGCTCATCACACAAAGATTTGTCCTGGGTGGGGATCGAACCCACGACCTCCGGCTTAGCAGTCAGGGTCACTAACCACTAGACCAACAGGCCAGTCATATGTAAATAAAAAATACAATAGTAAGTATTACATTTTTTTTAGTCTAACATTTCTGCTAAACAAGTAATGGAAAAATTCAAACTACAATAGGTACTTTCATTATGATATTGTCCTACCTGCAATGGAAGAATATCATCTGTAGGTTTCTGTAACGAGCCACGGTGATAAGTAGAAAAACATTGTCATGACGTCATCATGTTAACAGCTAATGGATAAATTCGATCTCAGGGACACGTCCGCCCGCGTTGCTCAAATGGCAGAGCTCTGCACACAGAATGGCAGGGGCGCGGGTTCAAGTCCCGTCGTGGTTTTGAATTTTTCCATGATTTGTTTAGCATTTATTTAAAAAAGGAGGTTCTACAGTCTACAGTGCTATGACTTGCAAAACATAAAAACGAGCTTGCACTTGGACTGAGCGGAGACAAAAATTTGCGCTATAAGCGATATATATTATAGAGACACAGTGTTCTTACACTACTCGATAGATTTATCAGGACAGAATGAGGCACCCATTTGAGTGGTGTCTCACCAAGCTAAGAAAACAATCAATCTGTTGTTCACAACAATAAGCCATTAATATTGGATACATTAATGGCTTATTGTTGTGAACAACAGATTGCCATGCCACAGAATACGATAAAAAAAAAGTCTACAGTGCGGAGTGCAGTGCCGGATTAAGAATACATAATGTCCCTACCCCATCTCAACCCGTGGGTGTCGTAAAAGGCGAGTAAGGGAGTAATCTTATGCAGACAAGAGCACTGCAAGAAAAGGAGAAACTAACCCGTCTGGCCAGTGTTGGTATAGTAGCCAAATTCCCTCCACATTTTGCCCAGCAGTGGGACGTTTATGGGTTGAAATAATATAATATTCTACCACATTCACACAGCGCCATCCAGTCCAAAAGTAACCAATTATATTTGCTTGTGTTATAAGTACTAAACAACTGATAAACTACTTAAATTTTTTTTTTGTAAATACATAATATTATAGATAAATTACACCCAGACACAGAACAAACCTCTATGCTCATCACACAAAGATTTGTCCTGGATGGTGTCGACCCCCATCCAGGACAAACCTTTGTGTGATGATCCCAGAGCCCCCACAACGTCCGGCTTAGCAGTCAAGGTCACTAACCACTTGACCAACATCCCAGTCTAATGATGATGGTGATGAATGTAGGTATATTATAATTTACCTTGTTGCTGTATTGGAGTTAAAGATGTTTGCGGTGGTGTCGCCGCAGGTGGCTCTGTAATTATAAAAAAATATTATAAATTTTACAAATATTATGAATGCATGAATGCCAAAGTTAGGATGGATGAATGGAATAGCATTTCCGGGAGCTTTCCGAGGGTTCAGAAATAGGGCTTTGGTCACAGATGCTTGCAACACCATGGGTATATAAGATGTGTGCGATTACAAATTAATTTAAACCTTTTCTTTACAAATATTACCTACATTTTTTACATAGCGCCATCTAGACTAACTACTAAAATAAGTTGTGTTATTTGATCTAGGAAACTGATAAACACCCAAACTCTGAAACAAACATTTGCAGAATATACTGTTCCGATCGGGAATTGAACTCGAGACCTCTGAAACCGCAGCCGTATACACTTCTGCTGCGCCATAGCTACAGAGACAGCCAAAGTTATCTAGACAGATATTAAAAAACAATACTTACTAGGTTTGGGGCTAGATTTTAAAGTATTTTGTGAAGGTATTGATCGAACCGGCAACTGGATCGCTGAAAATAAAATTTTAAACTTTGAGTTAAGTACATACCAAGTAGGGTTCATCATCATCATCATATCAGCCCAACGACGTCCACTGTTGAACATAGGCCTTAGCTAATTCCCGCCACAGCGAGCGATTTTGTGCCGCCCGCATCCAACGGCCACCCGCAACCTTTACTAGGTCGCCGGTCTATCTGGCGGGGGGCCGCCCCACGCTGCGCTTTCCAATACGTGGCCGCCACTCGAGAACTTTTTTTGCCCCATCGGCCATCAGTTCTGCGGGCTATGTGGCCTGCCCACTGCCACTTCAGCGATGCAATTCGGTGAGCTATGTCGGCAATTTAGTTCTCCTGCGGATCTCCTCATTTCTGATTCGATCAAGCAGGGAAACTCCGAGCATAGCTCTTTCCATGGCTCGCTGAGCGACAGTGAGCTTTCTGATGAGTTCCATAGTTAGCGACCAAGTAGGGTTGCCATATTTTTTTGAAGATAAAATAGTATTTTTTTCAAAACATTGCGAAGAATATAGTACTATTAGGAAATTTAAATTGTTGGTAAGTAATTATTTATTTTTCCATGAGTATTGAGTATTTAGCTTTAGTTAACAAACTCTGATATTTTTTAAATAATTATAGGTATCTAAGCAATTGAATAAGTTTCGTTCTGAACTTCCCAATGCTGTGTTCCCGTAAAAGTTAATTAAAAAACCGCGAAAACTGAGTTACCGATGAAAATATAGTATTATTAGTACTATACATAGCTATATTATCTAGACACGCCAGCCAAAAAGTCTTAACTAGACAAATTTTTTTGGTCTAAAGTTGCAATAATACAGCCGCCCCGTATTTATCTACGATATACCGGCTGATCTACTTTAGTTAATTAAATAATTTAAGCTTTAGTTTATATTCAGCATAGTGATAAGATAGCAGCAACGTTCACAATATGTCGCAAGTTTTTTGTACTCACCTCCACGACTGAACACTGCTGCCCATAATACAAGCCTTGCTTAGTATGGACATAGAAACATGTTTGAAAACTGCCCCTGATTCTGAGCTGTCGGAATATTATCGGCCAGAAATGTCAGTTTATTTGAAGTTAAAAAACATAATGTTAAAAAAATAGATGGATTTATAACAAAATCTTATATTAATCAGTTTTTAATTTTCTATACGGTAAACTAATTTTTAACACTTAATAACTTAAGCTGTAAAATACGTCGTTCTAAGATTCGAAAAAGTTTACGATCCGGGAGCAATCCGATGAGTCAGAATCAGGGCCCTGGTCGAGGTAGGAAGTTGGCTGACTGTACGTTAGTTAGTAGGTACTTTTACTTAATCTGTGGTAGAGGCTAAGTCTTGACTTACCTTGATTTTTAGGTAAAGTTGGCTTCAGTTCTGGAAATGAAGAGGTAGAGTTTTTAGTTAGTCTTTAATTACTACTTAAAAGAAAAAAGAGTGAGGAAACAGTCCGGAATAGATAATAAGCGAGCGACTTTGTGTTGCCTGCAGCGCCTGCAAACAACTGCCACCCACAACCTTCACCAGGTCATTAGTCCATCAGCCCCCTGATTCTAAGCTGTCGGAAAATTTTGGACAGAAATGTCAGTTTATTAAAAAACGTACCTAATGTTAAAAAAATAGATGGTTATGGGAACAAATCTTAAATTAATCAGTTTTTATATTTCTATACGGTAGACTATTTTGTAACATTAAATAACTTAAGCCGTAAAAATACGTCGTACTAAGATTTCTTAAAAGTTTCCGATCCGGGAGCAATCCGACGAGTCAGAATCAGGGGGACTGGTGAGTGGGCCGTTCGCTGCAGTTTCCTTTCCTAGCTAGCTAAGCCATTAATAGATAAATAGGTTACTTACCCATTGTTGGTAGTTTAATTGCTGCTGTAAAGATGAGAAAAAGCTCAAATTTATTTAAAAATTGTTTTATGCGAGATTATTTTTATACTGGGTGGCGCAAAAGTAAAGACCCTATTTGGTTCAGCTATAACATTTTTTCTAAATTAGAAAACTAGATTTAGATTTTTTTAAATGTATATTTGTGCCATTAAATTTCGTACCATTAGGATTTAAAGATGATGTCTTTTAAATGGTGACCTCCAGAGTTGATACACATTTGAGCCCTATTTATGACATTTTGCATAACTTGCCGTAACACTTCCTGCGATATGTTCGTTATTTCTTGACGAATGTTTTCTTTTAGAGCTGCGAGAGTCTGTGGCTTGTTCACATACACCCGAGATTTCAAAAAACCCCAAAGAAAAAAGTCTGGACTGGTCAGATCGGGTGATCTTGCAGGCCAAGGCAAATCGCCAAAACGAGAGATAACTCGGCCTGGAAAAGCGTCCCTCACTAAGTCCATAGTGTCGCGCGCTGTGTGTGCCGTAGCGCCGTCTTGTTGAAACCAGATGTGCTCCAGCCCCAATTCGTCCAAACTGGGTATCAAAAACTCACGTAACATGGTTCTGTAGCGTTCTCCAGTGACAGTTATCGCATTGCCTCCAGCGTCTTCGAAAAAATAGGGTCCGATCACTCTGTCAACACAGATGCCACACCATACAGTAACTTTTAGTGGGTGTAGAGGTGTTTCTTGAATAATGGGCGGATTATCAGTGCCCCAGAACCGAGTATTCTGCTTATTGACATGCCCTGAGAGATGGAAATGCGCTTCGTCACTCATAACCAATTTTGAAGGAAAATCATCCTCTTCAAGGTTGAGGTTTATGACGCGCTGGCAGTAATCTAGACGAGCTCGGTGGTCAGCAGGCAGCAGCTGATGAGTCATTTGAGTTTTATACGGGAACATCTTTAAGTCTTTCACCAAAATACGCTGCAGGGTCCGTCTGGAAATGCCCAATTGCGTGGCACGTCGCCTCGTTGATGTTTCTGGACACTCTTCCACATCTTCGCGCACAGCATCGATATTTTCAGCTGAACGGCCTGTTCTTGGTCTCCCAGACTTAGGTCTATCCAATGTTGAGCCAGTTGCTTCAAGGCGTGTGGCAAAGCGTCGAATTGTGCGACCAATCGGTGCCGGACGGTGGGGAAATCGTCGACGAAATTCACGTTGTGTTCTTATCACTGATGAATTATTCCGTAAGAACATTGACACAATTATTCCACGTTCTTGGGGAGTAAAACGGTCCATGTTTATTTTCAGTGTATTTTACATTTGTTCACTACACAATTTTCAACAACAGAATGACAGAAAATGTCATATAAAAAAAAAAAAAAGTATTTTCTTTAGTGCCAGTACTTTTGCGCCACCCAGTACAAGCAAATTGTAAATCCTTAATTGGCTGTAAGCTATATTAGGCAAAACTGTAAAATTCAAGAGCTGTGGGTTTTGTGAATGAAATAAATAAAAATATGCAACCATTTATGTTCTACCACAATGTATTTACACTGAGCGACTGTTTGACCACAGGTGCTAAATAGCCTACTTATATGAAACTTACTTGACAGATATTTGACGTACTTATTTTTCATTTAAAATCTGTCAAAAAAGTTTCAGGTAGTTTATTAGACACTTATTTGAAACAGGCCTTTAGTATGTAAACATACAATTTATTTATATTTGTCGCAACCCGCGAATATTTTTTACTCTGTGTAAATTGTTGCTAAGTGTCATTTGTGTCTATTATCCTAATAATTCTTACCCGGATTTCTTGGTTTGGATTCTGAAAACAAAAAAGAAAATTTAATTTAATGCAAAATATTTATGCTTGAAATCCTAAATGGCTGGCAATAATAAAATATAATTGTTTTTTTTTGTTTTGATTGTACAATCTAGGTCGATAATTACGAGATCGCATTACGTATCTAACCTACCTAACATCGCAAGAATTTGCGAATAAATTTATTCGCAAGTTCTTGCGATGTTAGGTAGGTACGTATTAACGGTCGTCGAAGGAATGGTCACCCAATCCGTGGAAGGGAGACGCTGTGTAGAGCGAAATCGCATCTCAGCAATTTGCATCGCAGTTTTCTGCGTTGCGAATTCGTATTTGCGGTTTTGTGTTAACCTTGCAAACCAATAACTTGTCACGGCAAGTTTTGCATAAAACAATAATTGTATTTATCCAAAAATACATTACATAATAATATAATTTTTGGAAAATCTATGGGTAAAGTGCGAAATTTAAAAGCTCTTATTAAGTAAATTTAAAATATTAAAAAATTACCATTCGGTTTTGGTAGAGGCTGCTTCGATTCTGAAAACATAAAATAGCATTTAATAATTGCCTTTTTCTTTACAGCGTATTGTGCGTAAAACGCCAGCCTGTTGTGGCGTTTTCAAATATTTTTAAATCATTTTTTTTTCAAAAGAAAAAATAGAGTGCTACATAATTATTTAAAAACATAGGCTATATTGTCGCAGGTGGGGCCGAGGGCAACCACCTTGTTTAATACAAGGTGACTTACGACTAGGCAGTTTAATGGGCTTCAATGGCTGAAGATGTGGTGCTTTTGGCAGGACACCCGGCTTCGGAAGATCTGGGAGTTGTTTACCGAACAATTTGTGTGGAGGCACTTTCGCTGGTACACCTGTATTACAAGGATCACGATGAGCACGATATTGCCTTGCTAAGTAAGGCAGTGTCGATCGCACGACGGCGACGGTGATCGCGCGAATTAACGAACGTTGAGAGGCAGGGCCAGGACTACTTCACAGTTTGCATTATATCGGAGCTAAACATGAACGTCAATACACAAACAATACGGTCTCGTCACACTTTGCCATTCGCGCGAACGAACGAAGATCGCGTCGCGTTATCGCATTCTATTGGGACAACGCAAAAAGTAAACCTTTCATACTTTTTTAAGACAATTATAATAATAATAAGACGGTACAATAAGTGTCTTATCCCACTCTAAATTAAAATTCTCTATGAGCCTCTGCGTGTTGGACCTGTGTCCCCGCGTAAGCCTTCTAAAAGGACCGGGTATACTTCTCACCTTAGAGAGAAGTATAGCCGTGAAAAAAGACACATATTAATAATATTTTTCACACAGCGTCACTTAGTTTCAAATTAAGCAAATAAATTTTCTTGTGTTATAGATAGTAAACAACTGATATACATTTGTTTTTCGTAAATACATAGAACAAAAAATCATCTCATTACACAAAAATTTGTCCTAGGTGGGCATTGAACCCACGACCGGAGCTTAGCAGTCAGGGTCATTATCCACTAAGCCAACAGGCCAGTCTAATTAAAATTAAACGTGCAAAAATTGTTTTAAATTGAATTACCCACCATATTATGTTTTAATATGTTGTTTCATAAATTATTATATAGACTCTGTCGGGCACGGCAAAATGGAAGAAAGAAGGAGCAAGAAGAAATAAGATACGTAAGGAAAAAGAGATTATACATACTCGCTGGTGCTTCCTTAGCTGGTGGAGCTTCGTAAACATTATATTCATTATCGTCTTCTGTAACAATAATTGTTTATATCAAAGTGAAGTAAACTAAGATCTCCGAGTTCAAAGTCAAATCTTTTTATTTCATTTGGATCACATACATGATACTTATGAACGTCATACAAAGCCAGAAAAAGTGTCAGTAAATTTGTCTACGGCCAGTTCACTGACAAGGTTGAGCTCTGAGAAGAACTTGGCAAGAAACTCAGGCCACTCTTTTCAATCGTCATAGTTGTTACAATTTTAATTGGTTACAGTTTTATTCCAAGCCGTACCGGATTTTAAAAGGCAGGCCTTATGAAAAAGTGATATCTAAAAAAAATACCAAACTATGCCATATTTCTTTAGATAAGTATGAAATTGTAAAACTACCTAATGCATTTTTTTGGAAATCAACTCATTATTTATTATTATTATTAATTAATACATTTTCAACCCAAAATGGAGAATTTTATTGTTCACCTAATCAGTCACCCAATTTTATAAAGACGTGATCTATTTAATTAAGTTTTATTAGTCAAATTAAAGTACCCCAAAATACTCTGAAATCTGTTATCCTATTTTTTTTTATTACCCGACTGTCACGCGTATCTTGTATGTTTGTAAATTTCTTTATTCCCACGAATCTTCCAAACGGCTGGATGGATTTTGACAATTAGGGTATCGTTAGATTCGTCTAGAAAACCAAAGTGCTTAGATAGGTTTTAAGAATAAAAAGACTTAAACGGTGGGCTTTTGACTCCAAATTGTAAGAAGTTCAATTTTTTTTTAACCAATCCTATCGAGTTGGGTATCAAAATAAAGAGAATCAAAAGGAGACTACATATAATCAAAAAGAGATTATACATAATTGAATGGTTCCACATTGTAAGTAGTTCTATTATTTTTTTTAACCAAACCTATCGAGTAGAGAGTATCAAAATAAAGGGAATCAAATGGAGATTACAAATATATACATATGCTATGTATTTAAATTTAATCAGGTATATTAATGAAATGGCGGAAATTAGGCCTATGTTCAGCAGTGGACGTCATTGGGCTGATATGATGATGATGATGATGATATTAATATTACAATAATTTTACGGTCTTTTTAGTACGTTGTCTTCTTGTTGATTTTTTGTAGTCGGGTTATTACATTTTTTTAATTATATTTACTTGTATACTAACGCTATCCATTTTATAAGTTTATGCAATTAATTCAACTCAATAAACACGGAGATAATGGTGAAGACATAAAAAGTAACTGAAAATAAAGACTGAGGCGGTAGTCCGCTTCGCTCCCGCCTCGGCCTTCTAATGATTTGAATTACGTACCTGAATGACACTCGTCTGGCAACGGTTGTGGTAGACGACGAGACGTGGCTTGGTCTGAAAGAAAATAAGTAACATGAATATAAGCATGTCTTTATTTCTATATCATTAAATTAAACTAAATGTATCCTACCGATACCCCAGACAGGCCATCACAAGAACCTTCTTCTCGCCCACTGCTCGAATTAATCTTGGTCATCATTACCCTCTAGCTAGAATTTGCAATACCTACAATAAAAAACCTATCTCTGTTCTGTGCCTACAATTGTTTTAACGCGAAGTTTGACTTAGATATATTTAATACGCCAGAAAATAAGTTCAGAAACAGCTCGCTGAAACTGCTCGATTGTTAAGATTAATTAATTATTACGATTGTTTAATTTTATTACTATTACTTTTACCTATATATTTTATTTCATAGTTAAGTTACTATCAATGTTACATAATATACATTTAATACGAACGATGTGTATGCTTTTAATTGGCAAACATATATACCAACGTTGTATAAATTAATTGCTTAAATTTGTAATATTTGTATGTCTTGCCGTTAGTGTACCTTATTTTAAATAAATATATCAAAAATATTTTTAAGTGCCCTAAACCGGCAAGAATGTATAAAAAGATTGATGAATATTGAAGAAGCGAAAGGTGTATGTCAGAATCGTGGCAGGTGGAAGGTAATAGTCTCTGCCTAGCCCTCTGTTCGGAAAGTGGCGTGATCTATTTGTATGTATGTATTTATTTAATGGGATGGGCACAGGTTGTTTGCATGTATTTATCGTGTACACTATAGGATATTAGTTAATCTTTTGAACTTATACCAACCCGTCTGACCAGCGTGGTATAATATAGGCTAAATTCCCTCAAAATTCAGCATTCTTTGGAGAAGATGCCCAGCAGTGGGATGTTTGTGGGTTTTAATGATGACGGTGAATAATGATGAATCTTTCAATACAATAATAATTACAAAAAATCTGATTTTTCTATCCACAGTCCGTGAGATTTTGGTACATTTTTGTTTTTTTAAATGCTGCTGCCATTATTGATTAGACTGGCCTGTTGGTTTAGTGGTTAGTGACCCTGAATGCTAAGCCGGAGGTCGTGGGTTCGATCCCCACCCAGGACAAATCTTTGTGTGATGAGCATGATTGTTTGTTCTGTGTGTAATTTATCTATAATATGTATGTATTTATAAAAAAAAAAAATTAAGTAGTATATCAGTTGTTTAGTACCCATAACACAAGCAAATATAATTGCTTACTTTGGGACTAGAAGGCGCTGTGTTTATGTGGTAGAATATTATTATTATTATATATTATTTATTTCTTATGCTAAGAGGGGTCTGGACTTCTAAACGGTGCATCACACTATCAGTTCGCCAGACGATGACGGCCTGTCGGTTAAGCGTCAAAGGTCATCTATTGGCTATTCCGAATCGCAGTAGCCAATAGGCAACCCCCCTCGGGGCCCTTTAGACCACCCCCATAGGTACGTAGGTTTGTAGTACCTACTTGTTGGCTTCGACCTTGGAATCGTTGGATATGAGGAGGCGTTTGTTTGCAGCGTCAGCATAGATGGTGACGGAGGGATCCTCTCTGTAGCGGAGAGGTTACGTTCAGGTCGTGGTAAATCTGTAAATATGATGTTATTAAACTTTTGACCGCCACGTCAAATCGGTATCGACGTGCCTTGAGCGCCAAGCTTTTTAAAATACAGTACATTTTTGACGTGCCATGCCGTCATTGGCGTGGTGAGCACATTTTCATTTTACGTGTATAGACGTCTCTGGCGTTCAAAGGGTTAATGAAGGCTTTGAGATTATTTTGTTAACAATTAAATAGATTACTTCTTTCATTCTTTGAAAGGTTATTTCAACAACAAACTCAAAGAGTAAATTCGGGAACTCGACATTCTTTTGAATTGAAAGATTATATAAGGTAGCCCATAAACATTTGACAACGAGAAAAGGCCGAATCATTTCCGAATGGCAGAATGACGGGGCTGGTGAAGGCCACGGACTTCTTTCTCTGTGGGTCTAGTGTCCTCTCAAGTCGTTAGTTAGTTAGTTAGCGGTGCCTTTCAACCAATTAAACCAACCGAGCCTTTTGAGCTTTTCAACCAATACTGGTCTTTTTTAATTATTTTACACTGACGCGCCGCTGCCGGCCGCTGCTTTCTCGGTGTGAATTGAGCCTTAGTCATAAAGATAATTATTTGAGCCGTTCTTGCCCCGCCTTCCGCAGCCAGTCAGACCCGGCGACCTTTTATGTGGTCGGACCATCTAGCTGGAGGGCGTCCTACTCTACCCTTGCCGAAAATATCCACAAATAAATGCAAGAAAATTAATCAAATTTTGCCACTAAAGAAGGTTAAGAAATATAACAATAATCACTCATACGTAGTTTTTTTATGTACTTTCGCAACGTTCGCATAACATGTATAATATATGCAGATAGATTTAAAAAAATATATAGGTATCCACCTATGTGTGAATCAGTTAAATAAAGGTGTATAAAATTTAATCTTACATTTCGGATTCCGAAAGCGTATACATTATTATTTTATTATTATTATTTATTGGGCCTGGAGCCGTCAGCCCCTTTTACTACGGCGACCAGGACTCATCTTTTGTAGCGCCCTTATTGTTAATAGTTCTCTTTTTAGTCCTGTAGAAGCTACGAACCTCCATAGTTTCTGAGCAGTGAGATTTTGTATCTCATCAGGCTGCACTTGGTGTTGTCCTAAACGGATACTTCTTTTGTGCATGAGTGGTCCACATGAGCAGAGAACATGTATGGCAGTTTCCTCTGACTCTAGGCAAAATCTGTACATTTTGGACTGGCTCAGGCTAAGTGGTATGTGGTAGTTTAGTTTGCAGTGGCCTGTGATGATTCTTGTCACCGCCGAGACTTTGTACCTATTGAGTTGTAGCAGCTATTGGGTACGTTTTTTGGCGTATTCTTTAATAAGCGCTTACGTATCCATACTTTGATAGCATTATGACACAAGTACTACTCGACCAAAACAATTAGGCGCACGATAGATATGCACTTACGGCGCCTGAACCTTGACTTCTAATTCTAACCCTTTCGCTTCCCCTAGTGATATGACACATTCGTGTAGTCGCTCTCGACAGAGATCACTTTAAATTTTGGTTTAGTTAATTTTATAAAAATATTTTTTTTAGCTGTCATGGTTTTGTAGTACTAGATTTATGTATTGGGATTTTAGAGAGGGGTAGAGAGATATCATTAAAATATACTTACTCGGCAGTGCTGGTGCCCTTGTGAGACCTGAAAACAGTGAATTATTTATCAGTTTATTATGTCGAGCAACTCGTCATCAAAAAAATCGAACCACCTGCGTCTTCATTCTGTTGAAAACTATTGAATAAGTAATTATAGATCCTAAAGCATTTTTATCTTTGTTTAGTAAAACTGAAAGTTAGTATAACTACAAAAAATTACTTTCAGTACATTCAATATTAAAAAGAGCATTCATGTACACATCAAGAAAAAGAAGGTTTACGTAAGAATTCGTGGCGTTTCTAATAGAGATGTAAAATGACCGAATCTGACTCTGATATTCGATATTGAATCGAATCTGATATTGTCAATTTCAGTCAAATTGTGACTCAAAAGTGGGTATGGTATATTACGACAGATGGTTCAATTTTTTTGGATATTTTTTTTAGTAAGCAGCGTATTGTAAAGATCGAAACAAGCTTAGAATTGATACTAAATAAATACTGACTTGTAAAAATCTTATTAAAATGTCGCGTCTGTGTATTAAGGATAGGAGCGCACAACGAAATTACATACATATAGATCACGCCTCTTTCCCAACAGAGGGGTAGACAGAGACTATTTCCTTCCACTTGCTACGATTCTGACATACATCTTTCATTTTTTAACGAAATTCCCGCGCGTCCTAATAATATCGTACTTCCAAACTGTAGTTTCTAGTAAATATAGTAGTCTTATAGTTCAATGCACGTAATACACCTTATAATTGTATATACTTATGTATTACAAAATTGCAGTAAGTCAATATACAGCACAGGGGCGGACCATGACTTTGTGGGGCCCTGGGCTGATACTACTCGGGGGCCCCTAAGGGGCTAGTCTAAAATATCAATTAACTGCCATTAAAAAAAAAAGTGTAAAGTATATAATTAAAATAAGTAAAAAAATATATAATTCAATAAATATTTCATAAACTTATCCATAGGTATAATTTTTTATAATCATAATGTTTTCAATTGAGACTGGGAGGGTCCCTTTTATCCGGGGGCCTCGGGCTGCAGCCCCTATAGCCCCTACATAGATCTATCCGCCCTTGATACAGCAGAACTTAAACATTGTGGCTAAAAACCCTAAGGCGTGCTTGGTTTAAGTTGAAAGAAAAACTAATTGGTTTGGGTTTTTTTAAACTTGTTTCGGTCTCTCTGATTCTCTGGATTGATGCGTGATTGCCGAATGTTTTCCTCCAATGCTTATTAACCCTCTCAGCTCTCTAGTTAGAGGAGAGGAGACCCGGGCCCGGCTGTGCGACTTAATGGGTTGCTGATGAAGTAAGACTCGAAAATGTTTATGGAGACGCCCCATTCCTGACCCAATTCCCTGAATTCACCACAGGTCTTAAGTAGGGCTTGAAAACAAAACGCATCGCAAGAATTTGCGAATAAATATGTATCGCACATTTCTGCGATGTTAGTGTTGACGATCGAAAGAATGGTCACCCGAACCGTGGAAGGAAGACATCGCATCGCAGCAATTTGCGGCGCAGTTTTCTGTGCTGCAAATTCATACCGATTCGCAGTTTTGTGTTTAAGCCCTTACATGGTATATAGTTACGTAAACCTCACTGATTGGAGGAACGCACACACTGGTCAAAAACGGTCAAGTAAAATACCTACGCCTATGTGAGCTATCCGTGTAAAGCATGTATTAGCTGTACACAGAGATATTTTCTGAATGAAGCCATGCGATAAGAGCTTACCACCAATGGTGATATCTGGCACTTCATAGATCTCACTGTCCCGTGAATGATAATTTACAGGTGGCTCGACTTTCTTGATTGGATTCCTAATGTAACGGTCTGAAAAACGGTCAAGATCTGATAAACCTTCCCGAATAGTGTACATATTTAATTAATATAAAACGGTTCTACTACACGTAGGTATAAGCTACTTTTATATAGACTCGAAAATAGTTATATAGTTTCAGGCAAAAAAATATTCTTTTAGGCAGTTTATAATTTAATATTTATATATAAGTATTCATCCATTTATCAATGGCGTAACTATAAGGTGGTAGGGCCACAGGCCCCCGATCCAAGAGGGCCCCGGCTTAAGTAAATTGTTAACAATGAGTTTTTTATAAAATATTTCACTTCAAAAATATATTAATTACTTTATAAGTATCTGCTTAAAATCTATTAAAGTGAGACAACTAGACCATAACACAAATTCGAGGTAATTATTAAGGATTTTAACACATCTTAAGTGGATTAAAGTTAAACTAAGTACAACGTGATGATTCTTATTGATAGGGCCTCATCATAAGAATTTGCCACGGGCCCCAGATGTTATAGTTACACCTGTGCCATTTATATTACATTTATATATACGGTAACGTACCCGCATAGACGCGGATCAACAAGAGCTTGCAAATTTTATATAAGAAATATTTATTTGTCTGAAACGGCACGATGAATGTCTGTAGATATAAAGGCAACGTAAATCAGCAAATGTAAACATTACCGATGTGTCAAAGTAGGCCCAGTATGTTGATAACCTTAATCAGACAAGAGCACTGCGAGAAAAGGAAAATTCAAAACCCTATACTAAGCCATCTGGCCAGCGTGGTATAGTAGGCTAAATTCCCTCCACATTCTTTGGACAAGACCCATGCACAGCAGTGGGACGTTTATGGGTTGAAATGGTTTTGTCTCGCTGTGCTCTTGTCTGTTTATGGTCCCTTAGTCGCCTTTTACGACACCCACAGGTTGAAATGGGGTACATTATGTATTCTTAATTCGTCACTGCACCGACACACGGACGGTATGAGTTGTTAATGAGACGCTCATAGTATTGTGGTACTGAGATGCCTGTTACGATTATCCAGGTTAAGTAACGTTGGGTAAGGTCAGTCCTTATATGGGTGACCGTTTGTGGCACTTTCATTTCCGAGCGTCTCCGTGCTTCGTAAGGCACGAAAAGCCGTTGGGTCTCGGTTATCATCTGAAGGAGGAGAATGCTGACTTACCAGTATCCGGAAAAGCAGAGTCTTCAGAATGTTTTATTAAGTTGTTGTGCATGGTTAGTTTTTTGGCTGAAACATAAAATATATTAAAAAAATATTTTGTGTTTAAGAGCGTTTATACTTATGAACGGCAACCACGCAATTTAGTGTCATATTTTTATTATTTACAAGCTTTCGTTCGAGGCTCCGCCTGCGTGTCATGTCGCTAAAAAGTAGCCTATATTTTAAGTTAGACTTCTAGCAATACATTGGTGAAAACCGCATTAAATTTCATGCAGTAGTTTTTGCTTGATGCGCGTGCAAACATACAGACAGACAGATAAAAAATCTAAAAATTGTTGATTTGGCTTCTGTGGCTTTAAAAAAGGCCCCCAACATTATTTTTTCTTCAATATCTTTAATGTACAGACACCAACAGTGAGGCGCACGTAGCATTGTGGTACTAAGATGTTCGTTACGATGATCGAGGTTAAGCAACACTCGTCAAGGTCACTCCATGATGGGCGACCGTTTGTGGCAATTTCATTCTCGAGTGTCTTTATGCTTTGGAAGGCACGTAAAGCCGTTGGTCCTGGTTACCACTTAATGTGGTAGTCGTTAAGTCAAGTTGGAAGCCTTCTGGGCGACTTGATAAATTCCAATATCAGGTTCTGCCTCAAGCCTACACGATAAGAAGAAGAACCCGTTACAATTTTAATAAATGTATAGATATTCGCACTTATATTTTAAAATTATGTTACATACGAGTATGATTAGATCCCCACCACTAAAAAAGAGTGCTCATCAGTGAAGTATGGGGTGGCAGAGCTGGCAAAATGCCACGGGCCCCCGACCTAAGAGGGCCCTGGCCTAAGAAGCCAATTTTTAACAATGTACCTTAAGTACATACCTACCTGAGTTAAATAAAAAATATTTTACTTCAAAAATATATTTTTTACTTTTTTTAAGTATCTGCTTAAAATCTATTAAAGTGAGACAACTAGAGACCATAATACAAATTCAAGTTAATTATTATTAAGGATTTTAACACATCTTAAGTGGAATATTAAAATTAAACTACTTAACTAACTACTATTAAGTACAACGTGACGATTTTTACTGATAGGGCCCCATCATAAGAATTTGCCACGGGCCCCAAATGGTATAGTTACGCCTCTGATGCTCATAACTCGTATACTTGTCCTTCACCGTTAGCAGAATTTTTATTATATAATATGATATTTCAGCGATGGTGGCTGAATGGATAAGGGACCGGGGCGTGCAAATTCCACTCTGTGAAATTTTTATGTACTAGTCAAGTGACTTACCATCTGCTAACGGTGAAGGAAAACATCTTGAGGAAACCCACATACCCTAGAAGAAATTCTATGAATATGTATGATCCATCAACCCGCACTAGGTCAGCGTGTGTGGATTATGGCCTAAACCCTTTCAGCTCTTTAGTTACAGGAGAGGAGACCCGAGCCCAGCAGTGGGACTTAATAGGTTGCTGATGAAATATTATGTTTATTTAAAATATATCAACTCACCTTTAGATCTGTAATATACAATTGCAACAGTCTGACCTATTATAATCATTAAAAGTATGATTAAAATAACAGCACCTATAATGATCCAGTTTTCTGAAACAAAAAGTAAATTATTTCTTTTTTTTATTAAAACTTTTATCCCTTTATAAAATACGGACTAAGCATTAAACCAGGTTTAAATTGACAACTTTGACAGAGAAACAATGGCTTATGTCAATTTAAACCTTTTTTTTTTTACTTGGGGAAATGCCTGACGCGTACCCCTCGGTCTTGGGGAAAGAACCGAGGGGTTATGTGGGGCTCGCACCCACTAAAACCCCAAGGTGTTCCTCTCGTCGCGCTCTGCTGTGGTCACGGGAGCGCAGGAACATTCGTCCGCGACCACAGCGACGATGGCCTGAATGTCAATTTAAACCTGGTTTAATACTTAGTCCATATTTTGTAATAAGGGGAGATCAAATACACCAGTTCACTGACAAGGTTGAGCTCTGAGAAGAACTTGGCAAGAAACTCAGGCCACTCTTTTAACTAACTATTAATTATTAGCAATATTTGTAATTGTTAAATTAATCATTGATAGAATTATGTATTCACTTTTCTATTATCATATTTTTGTCTTATACTTTCCAACTCCATGTAACTTTAATCATTAAAATTGTAACCACACATGGGTATTTAGCGGAATCAAAAAAAAAACACTGATTGTTATTTAAAATTATTGCCATATTTCAAAAATAAATAGGTATGTGTATTAATAAATCTATTTTCGTATAAAAATATGTTCGCGCACGAACCAATAAGGAGGCGGCGCGGCTGTGCGGGGACTGCACGGCGGGGAGACGAGGAGGGGAGAGGGCAAGGTCGGCGGCCGTTACAATAGGCATTCAAAGCAATCCATCGGCGCCAACGGTTCACTTAACGGCCAACACAATATTGTAAAAGTTCTTCTAATATACCAGCATCTATATTTATACAGTCCACACTAGTTTTATTTCACACACCACTGAGCCAGGAGCGAACAAATATGTCTTTTAAAATAAAAATAAGGTCACATGTTGTAGGCGCGCATAGGACCGTGAACCGTGTGTGACGTATTAAGAATACATAATGTCACTACCCCATCTCAGCCCGTGGGTGTCGTAAGATGCGACTAAGGGAGTAACCATAAGGACAAGAGTACTACGAGAAAAGGGGAATTCGAAACAAACCCTATACCAACCCGTCTGGTCAGCGTGGTATAGTAAGCTAAATGCTCTACAAAATCTTTGGAAGAGACCCGTGTTCAGCATTAGGACATTTATTTACTCAATGGAAGTCAGGCGGGATATGCGTCAAATTATCTCTCTTCTCTCTTCTTAAATCTCTCTTCTTAAAAGACAACGCCCGCACATGAAACTAACGGACACAAAGTACACCCAGACTAGAAACAAATATCTATGAATCACACAAATATTTGTCTCCTGTGGGAATCGAACCCACGTCACCCAGCACGGCGATGTAGTGCCCAGGCGACCACCTTAACCACTGCGCCACGGTGACAATCAATTATTGTTATGTGCAACATCTTAAGGAATAAAATCGATGCACGGGAGTTGCACAATGATCTGTGTCGATTCTATACTCCCAACAACCGTTTGGTAGCAGAAGGTCCCATTCCCAAACTCGTCACGCTGTTTCATATAGTCCCATTCCCAGATGGTTATATTCCCAGATGGTCCAATTCCCGCATAGTCATATTCCCAGATCGTCCCATTCCCAGATGGTCCCAGGGATGGTAACGGGTGACGAGTTTGGGAATGGGACCTTCTGCTACCAAACTATCATCCGTTTGTGTCGTACTGTAGCGCGTTCCAAGTCGCCTGTACCGCGCACACTCAACGCTCTCCAGTGTGCCAATCCTAACTGCGATCTGTTTGTGGATGTATGGCCGAAAATATTGTATGAGTGTTTGCGGTTCTGTGAGCGTGATGCATGAATGTGTTCTTTTTCTTTTACTCTTATTTTTTCATTGTACTTATCATATTTATTCTTGTTTTTATTATTAATGCTGTCATTGGTATTTTACCGTTGTATTAATTATTGTATAAATGGGTTGACTTGGAAACTGCCTCACACACAGATGGCACAGCGGGAAGTGTATACGACTGCTGTGCAAGAGGTCCCCGGTTCGATTCCCGGGTCGGGTGAAAATGGTATTGGGTTTTTCTATCACGAAATTCCAGTATTAAGATTTTCCCGGAGTTTGGTACACAAATGTTCCCGGTTGATGACAATAGGCTCGCCTCCTATTTCATGGGACCAATGCGACCATAGCTGGCGAAATGTGGGTGTGAAACACCTCTGTCTACCCCTTCGGGGAAAAATGCGTGATGCTATGTTATGTTATGTTATAAATGGGTTGAAACAATTTTTTTTCTCTTTTCGGCTTCGGCCCTGGCCTATAAGACGTTATATAATTTATTAATGACATATAATCTAATAATGAGTGGATAGAATTGTATTTCTTTATTTATGTATCGAATTAATTAGAATTTTTTCTTATTGTCTGACATATTATAATTAAGTACATACCCAACCTCATTGACATGTACCTTGAAAAAAATTCCTGACATTTACAACTTATTTATGCTGGAGTAATTGTTGTATTTTAATTAGATTTTTTCTTTCAATAATTTTATTTTATTTATTTATACTATATATATACTCTAATACGAATACTATGACGCCCAGCCCACATTACCATGTATATTATTATTTATTTATAGCATTGTAAGTAAAGAATACTTGTGTTGTGATTATGTAAATAGATAGTTCTTATTTTTATTCAGTTTAGTTGTGTATGTACATACTTAAATACACACATTACAGAGTTAATCAGGATATAGCAGACGTATATGACTGGCCTGTTGGTCTAGTGGTTAGTGACCCTGACTGCTAAGCCGGAGGTCGTGGGTTCGATCCCCACCCAGGACAAATCTTTGTGTGATGAGCATAAGGTTTGTTCTGTGTCTGGGTGTAATTTATCTATAATATGTATGTATTTACAAAAAAAAAAGTATTTAAGTAGTATATCAGTTGTTTAGTACCCATAACACAAGCAAATATAATTGCTTACTTTGGGACTAGATGGCGCTGTGTGAATGTGGTAGAATATTATATTAACATATATATTATATTATAAAGCATAAAGTAACGTGAGAGAAAAGGATAAAAAATATCTCTTAATTCTCTTAATCAGTAAAATTAATTTATATTGTACACAATTTAAAGAAAACATACAAATACTATGACCTAAACCATCTCAGCTCTCTAGATAGAGGAGAGGAAACCCGACCCCTGAATCTGAGCTGTCGGAAAATTTCGATCGGAAATGTCAGTTTACATAAACATAATATTAAAACAAGTAAATATAATTAAAAACATTTAATAACCCGACTGCGAATTACGCAACGAGACGCAAGAACGCGACGCAAGAGACGCGAGAGAACGCAAGAGCGCAACGCACTAAAAAGACCGTAAAAATATTGTAATATTATTATACCTGATTAAATTTAAATACCTAACATGTATATATATTTGTAATCTCCATTTGATTCCCTTTGATGTTGTCTACGGTCCGCGTTTGCTTGCACGAACTAATCGTCTCGTACAACGGGTGCAAAATGCCTGTGCGCGGTTTTGTTTTTCGATACCGTCTAGAAGTCATGTCACACCATTTCTTTGCAACCATTCTATACTAAAGATGAAGTCAAGATATAAGTTACACGTGGCATGCCTTCTATTCGGTGTGATCAAGTCTGGACAGCCACAGTACCTATACAAAAAGCTTAGCTGGGTGACTGGCAAACGCGAGACTGAAACTAGACAATGTTCAAAACAGCTCTCGATTGAACCACATAAATCTGCATCATTTAGAGGAAGCTTCCGTTACGCAGCGTCCAAAATTTGGAACAACATACCGCCACCATTAAGAACCCTTAATTCCGTAATGACATTCAAAAAAAAATTACGGCAGTATCTTTTGGATGCGCAACGGAAGCTGGTTAATGTTAATATTAATTTATCAATTATATGAATTTTATTTTATTTCGCTTTTTAATTTATTTGATATACTTAATTATTAATAATTTATTAATAATTATAATGTTATTAATATAAATATATATAATATTTAATATTTTTTCACACATACATACACACAAACACACACACATTAATTATTACCAATTTACTATTAATTTATTATTTTTTTACTACAATTTATTACCTACAAATTTGGTTGGCGTGCGTGCGTCACTCACTACTGGGTTCCAGTTGAAAATCAGCGCCAGGTTTTGTTTACCTGGCACACGCTGAACTGGACACCCGTTCGGTGCAACTGCGAGGTTCTTAATCTATATTCTTGTTATTTATTTCTTTTCACATTATGTTTTTATTATTATTATTTCTGTATTGTTTATTTAATGTTGTTGCACCGAATAAATGTATCTTTCTTTCTTTCTTTCTTCTTTCTTTCTTCCTTTATTTTGATAGTCTACTCGATAGGTTTAGTTAAAAAAAAGAATAGAACTAAGTACTTACAATTTGGAATCATTTAATTATGTATCATCTCTTTTTGAATATAATATGTAATCTCTTTTTGATTCTCTTTATTTTGATAACCAACTCCATAGGTTTCGTTAAAAAAAATTGAACTGTTTACAATTTGGCGTCAAAAGCCCACCGTTTAAGTATTTTTATTCTTAAAACCTATCTAAGGACACTTGGGTTTTCTAGACGAATCTAACGATACCCTAATTATCAATATCCATCCAGCCGTTTGGAAGATTCGTGGGCATAAAGAAATTTACAAACATGCAAGATACGCGCGAAAAACAAAAAAAATCTTATAATTAATCAGTTTTTAATTTACTATGCAGTAAACTATTTTCTTCTAATTTAACTTTAGCCGTAACTTCGTTCTTTAAGTCATTTACGAGTCAGAATCATCCACCCCGAGCCCTTTTAAAGAATATTTCCTTTTGAAGCTCAGACTTCTAACAATGCGTTGGTAATGGCCGCGCCCATGGTAATGCTATTTTAATAATAGCCCGTCCGGACTTTGGTTTCAGTCGCTAACCACAACAGATAATAAACAATAGCTATATAAGTCCCCCTATCTCTGTTCTGTAGTGTACATTTTAGCAGGAAAATTGAGACCAAGTGTCCAGAAAAACTACTTCAATTATATTTATAGATTAGCTGAGACAGTTACAGCTGTGTAACCTACGGTTTAAAACAAATTGCCTATGTGTAAATCAAGGGTGTCAGCTACCTCTAGAACTAGAAATTTTATCAAAATTCGTCAAGCTGTTTGAGCGTGAAGAAGTAACAAACACATATCACACATATCTTCACAGTGTCAAGATTTGAATCGATTACTGTTTTATTATGCAGTTGAGTGTAATACTATTTTATTTTGTAAATATGGATATTAAAAAATTAAAATATATTTAACTAATTGCACTAGTTTTACCTACGTAAATTATGTTATATGTAGATATAGTTATTTTAATAATTTTAAAATAATATTGCATTTAGCATAACTTGATAATCGGTAAATATTGTCGATGCAATCGATAAAAATGGACTTAGAATTTTAAATTTGAGATATCTCAGCTTCCAGATTGCCAATTGAGCTCATTTTTTAATAAGTATGTTAATAAGAAAAAAATAACCAATTTTTTAAACCATATCTCTCATTACATTTGGGCCCAGGAATCCCCGTCTCGTTTATTCTATATTATCTGTCCATCATCTCAATCCATAAACTTCCGACAACTGGGCACAGGTCTCCTCCAAAGAATGTGGAAGGAATTTAGCCTACTATACCACGCTGACCAGCCAGTTTAGTACCTATAGGGTTTGTTTTGAATTTTCCTTTTCTTTCTAAGGTCTAAGGTTAGGTACTCCCTTAGTCGCCTTTTTCGACACCCACGGCTTGATATTCTTAATCTGTTCGCTGTAAGATAAAACCTCTAGTCTTAAAGTTTTGTAACGGTTGCACCCGTTGCAAGCTAAGTCCTGGACGAATGCACCTCTTTTGACCACCTTTTGTATCTCTTTTGATTTCTTTTTCTAATTTCCTTTTAAAAAATTAAAATTGAAAATCCTAAATTAATATCGGTTCCTAAATTACAACCGAGGCTTGGTGCTCATTACAATTTTAATTTCTAAGTAGTGCGGTGCACGTTATTGTAGCCAATTGTACCTGAATTCATAAATAATAATAATCGTTTATTGCCAATTTTGTACAGAACAATTATAATATTACATTGGTCCCAAACTAGGCTCCGAGTGTTATGGCGCGTGTTGGGAGAGGCCTATGTCCAGCAGTGGACTGCAATAGGCTGAGATGATGATGATGAAACTAGGCTAGGCTTGTATCTTGGGCACCGAACACAGAATTATCACAATAGATCTGATACAAAAGAATCGTGACAGTTCACAGACGTTATTTACCATTTTAATAATTTTTAAACTTTAGTAGTAAACTAAAATTACTTCTAAAAAAAATATTATTATAATATGTTATAATTTCAAAGTTTATATATATAGTAAATACAAATTACATTAATACAAGTGAAAGTGAGTTCTCTGTGTTTTCTTTTACGGGCCCCACGCCCTTCCCTACTCAAGCCCTTAGCGCCCACTGGAGGGGACAGTGGAGACCGCTAGAGTTTACTTTGAGATGAAATGTTATTCTATATAGTTTTCTCAACAGCAGTTATTTCAATAAATAATATAAAAATATTATTTATAAATATTATTGACTGGCCTGTTGGTCTAGTGGTTAGTGACCCTGACTGCTAAGCCGGAGGTCGTGGGTTCGATCCCCACCCAGGACAAATATTTATGTGATGAGCATAAAGGTTTGTTCTGTGTCTGGGTGTAATTTATTTATAATATGTATGTATTTACGAAAAAAAAAAATGTATTTAAGTAGTATATCAGTTGTTTAGTACCCATAACACAAGCAAATATAATTGCTTACTTTGGGACTAGATGGCGCTGTGTGAATGTGGTAGAATATTATTATATATTATTATTATATATATTTTTTTTAATTAATGACATTGCCATCCAGCGTGGCAATGCTGCCAGTCTGTTGGGCACTTTTCCCACAGACAATGGCAGCGATGCGGAGGAATTTTATGACGCCGTATTTTAATTTGTAATTTCCTCACCTTTTTTATTTTAATACATTAGTTAGTTTTTATTTGTAAATATTATTGTTTAAATTTAGTTTAATATTATATCTCAATAAAATTATTGTTAGAGGTCTAACTTCTAATTTTGTGAAAATTAATTATCTAATATACCTTATATGACATTGCTATTGTATTGCTATAGACAATTGATTTATTACTTACATCCCTTTTATTAATTTATTTATAAAATTCCATAATTATTCTTATTATGTATTATTATTATGTATCAACTATATAAATAACATGTTCAAATACAATGTACATTGTTGATTGAAAAAAATGAAATGGATTAATAAATAAGTACTTACTTGATTTTGGCAGATCCATTAGTTTTGGCTGATCCATTGATTTTGGCTGATCCATTGATTTTGGCTGATCCATTGGTTTTGGAACTGAAAAAAGTAAAAAGCACTTAGAATAAATAAATTAAAGGCATTTGCTACAGTCGCACTAGCTCTATCTATTCTTACCAAGCCCCGGTGTCGAGGTCGCAGGGACTTTACAAACATGTAATTCATCATCATCATCATTTTAGCCTATTATTATTATTATTTTTTTTTTTTTTTAAAGACAACGCCCGCACTAGGGAACAAGCCCTGTGTCGCGGGGAGCTTTACAAACATGAAACTAACGGACACAAAGTACACCCTGACTAGAAACAAATATCTATGAATCACACAAATATTTGTCTCGTGTGGGAATCGAACCCACGTCACCCAGCACGGCGATGTAGTGGCGAGGCGACCACCTTAACCACTGCGCCACGGTGACAGTCAAAGTAAGAGTAAGTATTATTATTATTATTATTTTAACATGTGTTTTTATATAATAATAATCGTTTATTTTTCCACCAACAACCAGAATTACAGAGTTTTTAAACAATTGTTCTTATGCTAAAGTGTACAATATCTGATTGTGGATTACTGGTGCCTGTGGTAGCTAGTATAACACCTGTATTACAGGTCACCAGGATTCCACTCGGACCGTTTACAGACTCAATAGCAATACGTAATGTAGGTACATTAGTAATTGTTTGTTGTAGGTAAACAAAAAGATAAAAGTGGATATTTAGTAAAAATATTGTAGTTGTATCTGCATAATATGTTAGTGTGTTGAGTGTAATGGTGTGGTGAGGGTGACGTATGTGCGTATGTGTGTGTGTGTGTGTGTATTATATATATAAATGCTAAACAAGTAATTGAAAAATTTAAACCCACGACGGACTTGAACCCGCGAGCATTTATATAAAAATGTTAAACCAAATCAAAGATTTGACTGGCCTGTTGGTCTAGTGGTTAGTGACCCTGACTGCTAAGCCGGAGGTCGTGGGTTCGATCCCCACCCAGGACAAATTTTTGTGTGATGAGCATGATTGTTTGTTCTATGTCTGGGTGTAATTTATCTATAATAATATGTATGTATTTACAAAAAAAAATGTATTTAAGTAGTAGGTATATCAGTTGTTTAGTACCCATAACACAAGCAAATATAATTGCTTAATTTGGGACTAGATGGCGCTGTGTGTGGTAGATATTATTATTATAAAAAGGAAATTGCTTAATATTTAATGTAAATATCTATGACTTAGCCAAATATTTGTCTCATGTGGGAATCGAACCCACGTCACTCGGCACAGTGATGATAGTGGCGAGGCAACCACCTAAACCATTAAAGCCGTGCCACACGGTTGAAAACTTTTTTTTTTGTAAATACATACATAATTATTTATATATAACAAACCTTTATGCTCATCACCCAAAGATTTGTCCTGGGTGGGGATCGAACCCACAACCTCTGGCTTAGCAGTCAGGGTCACTAACCACTAGACCAACAGGCCAGTCGATATATAAATTCCACGAAGTGAAATCTATATTGGTAACTGGATCACATCATCATCATCATCATTTCAGCCTATTGCAGTCCACTGCTGGACGTAGGCCTCTCCTAACTGGATCACATACAGTCAGCAAATTTGTCTACGGCGGTACGGCCAGTTCACTTCCAAGGTTGAGCATTGAGAAGAACTGGGCTAGGTACTGCCGCCGCGCCGGTCGGAATCGAACTCGGACCGCATGATTTGCATGCCGGCTCATTATCCATTCGGGCTTTTTCTGTAAATGCTGTACACACTAAGCATTAAAAAATACTTACTTATAGTGACATTAGTTCGACAAGAAGAGTCCAGGTCGCCTTGGTAACGTTCTTTGATATCATTTTGTAATAAAAAAAAAGTAAAAATCCATTCCCCGGCGTGCTTTCTAAGCTCAGTATCATTTAAAACCTGGAATACAATGAAATTAAATACAAGCTTATTCTTTAATAGTACATTATGATATAAGTGCGGTAAGTTGATAATTACAGCCGAGGTGATATTGCTACAAGAAAGCAGAGGCTGTAATTATCAAAGCGCACGAATGTCATACGACGTTTTATAACATATTTGCGAGGAAATAAATAAAATTCTGACTTTCTTAGAAAAAAACAAATACAGCGAAAAGAAATAGCGCGCGGAATAATTTTTACTTCTCACAAATTATCAATGCGCGCGCATCAGCGCTTTTTTTTAAAGGCAAAAACAGCCAGTATTATTAATAAAGTTATTTAATATTTTTGTGTTTTATTACAGATAAATGGTTGTAATTTATGGTCTAAATTAAGTCAGTTAAAGAATTAAATGTTTATTTTATATATATCATAATTATTTTAAAAAGTTAATTTTTGCCCCTAACTGATTGTAACTTTTGAGTACCAGCTTTTACAAATTTTTGGCTGAATTTACAATTGTTTGAGAACTTTTACTAAAGGTTGATGCATTTAAAAGTTAAAAAATAGGTATGGTCCCTCAATGGGAACGCACACGTTTAATTTTAAATTTTTTAACCATACGTATCGAATAGAGTATCAAAATAGGGAATCAAATGGAGACTACAAATATATCATCAGCAACCCATTAAGCCCACTGCTGGGCTCGGGTCTCCCCTCCTCTAACTAGAGAGCAAATATATACATAATAAATATTATGTACTTATTTAAATTTAATCAGGAATAATAATTACTACCATTTTTCGATCTTTTTAGAGCGTTGCTTATCTGTTGTTTTTTTGAGTCGGGCTATTTTAATATTTCCTTTTTTATTATAATTATATTAAAATCCTTTTTTTTGTGTCGGGGTTTAAAAGAAAGATAAGTTAATTTATAAGAAATGCTTCTTTACTACTTACTCGATTTTGGACTGGATCTTGATAAATTGTATTATTAATATTCCTGAAATAACACAGCCAATTAAAATCGTATTATACATACATATCATCACTATCCGTGTAGAGACGGATTAAGAATACATTATGGGTATGATGGTGAATGTGTGGGTAGAAAACCTATCTCTGTTCTGTTAGAGGAATGTGTGAAACATGATGGTGAGGTTACCTAACAAGGTAACTTCTACAAGAGAAATATGAAGATTTTAATAATAAACCAGAGAGCTGGTTTTTATCTCGCACATAGAATCAGCATTGCCATCCAGCGTGGCAATGCTGCTAGCCTTCTGGGCACTTTCCCTTGCGGCAGTGATGCCGACGAATACTTTGACGCCTAGCCCATATTACAATTTATATTATTATTTATTAGTATTGTAAATAGTACTTACAGATATGTAGATTGTTTTTTTTTTTTGTAGATTTGAACAAAATGTATTGCATGCTCTATAGCAGAATATGGCGACCTAAAACCTTTACTGTAATTAACACCTTTTAACTGTACCTGTATTCGCAATAAATGATTTATGAATTATGAATAAATACACTATCAATAAAATATTAGCGATAGATTGATTGTCCGACGCTTTCCGTGACCGACAGGCTGGCTATTTTCTTGCACAAAGAATAAGCATTGCCATCCAGCGTGTCAATGCTACCAGTCTGTTGGGCACTTTTCCCACAGACAATGGCAACGATGTGGAGGAATTTTATGATGCCGTATTTTAATTTGTAATTTCCTCCCTTTTTTATTTTAATGATACATTTTGTTAGTTTTTATTTGTAAATATTATTGATTAATATAATATATAAGATGTATGTATAAATAAATATATGATATTTATAAGTTGGAACTTAAAAAAAAAATAGTCAACAAGCGCTATTAAAACAAAAAGCCGCATCAGCCACACTCTCAGCTTGACTGGCTTGTTGGTCTAGTTGTTAGTGACCCTGACTGCTAAGCCGGAGGTCGTGGGTTCGATCCCCACCCAGGACAAATCTTTCGTCCCATTAGAAGAATAATGTTTTATCTTCACATAAAACAAAAATGAAATTATTAAAAAATTCGGCATTAAAAACCGTAAACTATCGATTGATAATTTTTTATTTTATTCTTCAGTCAGTATTTTACAAAATACAAATTTGATCAATTGATAGTTTACGGTTTTTAATGCCAAATTTATAATAATTTCATTTTTGTTTTATCTGAAGATAAGACATTATTCTTCTAATGGGACGCTTTGTGTGATGAGCATAAAGGTTTGTTCTGTGTCTGGGTGTAATTTATCTATAATATGTATGTATTTACAAAAAAAAAATGTATTTAAGTAGTATATCAGTCGTTTAGTACCCATAACACAAGCAAATATAATTGCTTACTTTGGGACTAGATGGCGCTGTGTGAATGTGGTAGAATATTATATTATATTATATTACTCTGATCCAGTGTGACAATTCCTAATCGGATTGTTTGTCTGGCAATTTTATCGCAAAAAAAAAAAAAAATTTAAGTATAAGTATACAATTATATAAAAAAGGTATATTACAGCAATTTCTGAAATTAGTATCTACATAAACATATTATCGACAATTGTCTTTTTACATTCTGTTTAGAAAAATGGTACCTATGACATCAAAATGCGATGCATGCCTTGGCACGTGATGGGAAATTATAGATTTAATATAATTATGGCCACGAGAGGAAGCATTTTGTTATTTTTTGTGACTTTACACAATTATCCCCACAGCTTACAAACCTAAACGGTCTTGCACCTCACTGTTTAAGAAACTAATAACAAGTATATAAACTCCTAAGATTTCCCAAGAGAGTACAGTATGGGGTTCATCAAAAAAAGGAGTGAACAGGTTTCTTAAAGGTCGGCAACGCGCTCGTGATGCCCCTGGTGTTGCAGGCGCCCATAGCCTTTTTTTTACGGTAACCGCTTACCATCGCAGTCAGAAAGCTGGTTTGCCACCATCACGGAATAGAAAAAAAAATAATTAAAAATGACGCCTTTTTCCCCGAATGGGTAGGCAGAGGTGTTTCACACCCACATTTTGCCAGCTATGTTTAGTCCCATGAAGTAGGGGGCGAGCCTATTGTCATCTACCGGGAACATTAAATTTGTTTACCAAATTCCGGGAAAATCTCAATATTGGAATTTCATGATAGGGAAGTCCAATAAAATTTTCACCCGACCTGGGAATCGAACCCGGGACCTCATGCACAGCAGTAGTATACACTACCCGGTGCGCCATAGAGGCAGTTAAAAAAAATTACTTATTTCGTTTATTTTCAAAACTTTAGGTAAATGCATTGAATGAAATCTCATTTATTCATCTAAGTATGTTACAAATCCACTCATATGAAAGTCACAAGTTAAGAATGTAACAGGTTATCCGAAAAATAGTGTCAGCAAATCTGTCTACGACCTGACGATGACGGGGTGGTGGAGCTATAATAATAATAATAATAATTGTTTATTGAGACAAAAAACGAATTACATTTATCTCACTATAACACTTTATGTCATACAAATATACACAGTTTCAAAAATGGAGTAATACTTATTAAATAATGAATCATTTACTAATATTAAGTTAATTTAGCAAATGTCATAAAATCATAATTAATTATACATGTCAAGGTCATTTAGCGAGTTATCATTGTTACAGTTACCCCATTGGTCAGATCGATTTTCACAATACGTCAATAGATAGCTATGAGAAGAACTGGCAAGAAACTCATAAACTTATGTGGATTACAATTTGGTTAGAAGACTGACACATATTACAAAGAGTTTTAATTAAATTAAATTATGTGGTACAAAATACAGTCGTAGTCAACTAATTAGGGACAATCTCTAGTTAAGCCAAATTGTGAATTAATTGTTTATTTTCCAGCGAGTCTTAACAATATTCCATATCTTTTACATGTAAGTACAATAGTCATTGATGTGCCCGATTATACAAACAATAACTACTTCTTAAACATTAAACCTCTTTACAGTATAGTTGATAGATTATCATAGTGGTATTTGTTCAATGAATGCTGGCTGGCCATTTAATTAGGGACACTGAGATATTGTGTTCTATACTTTTTTATTTCTTCTCTTAATGTTTCGTGGTAATTTTGGCGGCAATCCAGATTTTTAATTTTAAGTTTTGAGAATTATTTTGAAGAAAATGGTATGCAATGCAGTGCAACATTTCAGGCGCAATAACACAGCTTTGAATGTGCCCAGAACAAAAAGATCGAGAAAAACAACTCCGCAAGAAGATAGAATGATAACCGGGTTAGCTAAGAAAGGTCCGTTTCTAGGCTCTATTTTAATTAAACACGAAGTTTTTGGGGCAGATGAAAGAGCGGGTGTATCAGCGAGGACCGTTCGACGACGTCTGGTAGAAGCAGGCTTGTTCGGAAGAGTGGCTCGCAAAGTACCGTTGCTGAAGAAAGAACATAGAAATGCTCGTTGGGCGTTTGCACGTAAATATGGTCATTGGACCTACGCCCAATGGCAACATGTATTGTTCTCTGACGAGACCAAGGTTAATTTGATTTCTTCAGTTTTTTTTTTATACCACGATGGTGGCAAACAGACGTACGGTCCGCCTGATGGTAAGCGGTTACCGTAGCCTATGGGCGCCTGCAACACCAGGGGCACCACGAGCGCGTTGCCGACCCTTAAAATGATGAAGATGATGAGATGGAAGGCATTATGTACGGCGTCCTGTAAAAGCGGAAATGAATCCAAGATTCACAAAAAAGCAGGTGAAACATAGCGGTGGAAACATTAAAATGTGGGGTGCCTTTTCTGGACGTGGAGTGGGACCTGTGAGGAAAGTTCAGGGTAACTTAGACCAACATATACAAGGCAATATTGGAGGAAACTATGATTCCCTACGCTGAGGAGCATCTCCCTATTATATGGACGTTTCAGCAGGATAACTACCCGAAACATACCGCCCGTTCAGTCAAGTCGTTTCTTAACAGTCAGTCAATATCGATGCTTGATTGGCCAGCAAATAGCTCGGACCTCAGCCCAATTGAGCACCTTTGGCACGAAATCAAGATGAAAGTTGCCACTTATCGTACCACAACTTTAGATGAACTTAATGAAGCTTTTTGTGAGGCATGGGCAAACATTCCTGTCGAAACATGTCAGAAACTGATAATGTCTATGCCACATCGGTGTCAAGCGGTGATTAATAACAAAGGTTTTGCTACTGAGTACTGATTTTACATGTAATAAAATGGAGCTGTTAAAAATATTATAATACTGCAGATTATTAGTTTTGTTTAACTCTATTTTTCACTATACTTTACTGTCCTTAATTAAGTGTCCATACACACCTTTGAAATTAAATACTTTATTCTATTTAATTAATCTTTTATTTACAGCCTCTTATAGCATAATAATCGGACCAAATTATGCAAATAATAGGTGCTTAGAAATCAATAGGGTTTTATAATTATATGTACATAACCGGTTATAGCTCTTCACTATCTTGAATGTCCCTAATTAGTTGACCACGACTGTATATATAGGTGAGGCTTATGTATATTAGCAGTGGGCGTTGTTGGGCTATAGTGATGTTTTTTTCAGTAAACATTTAAATATTGAAGTGAACTGCCTCGGTGGCGCAGCGGAAAGTGTATAGGACTGCTGTGCAAGAGGTCCCAGGTTCGATTCCCGGGTCGGGTGAAAATTGTATTAGGTTTGTCTATCATGAAATTCCAGTATTGAGGTTTTTCCGGAGTTTGGTAAACAAATGTTTCCGGTAGATGACATATCAAGCATAGGTAACGAAATGCGGGTGTGAAACACCTCTGCCTACCCCTTCGGGGAAAAAGGCGTGATGCTATGTGTATATGTATGTATGTGAACATACCATCTGGAACGATTGATTTTGAAATTTCGGTCCAGAGTTGTTTGTATATTTTCTTGAATGTGTAGCCGAACCGAGTCGCCTTCGTTGAAAACGTAATTTGATGATATATGACAGCTTTTTCCTGGCGCTATTGAAGTTATTTCAATTATCTTCTCTGTACCTGTAACAATAATAAAGTATTTTTTTTGTAAAAAAAAATTGAAAACTAAATACGTATTTAAATATTGGGAACAGCGCCATCTATCCCAAAGTAGCGTAATATTGGATTGGAAGTTTTTGGAAACTAGACAACTGTAAACATTTCTATACTAATATTATAAAGCTGAAGAGTTTGTTTGTTTGATTGAACGAGCTAATCTCTGGAACTGCGGGACCGATTTGAAAAAATATTTTAGTTTTGAATAGCCCATTTATCGAGTAAGATTTAAAACGTCAATGGAAAATATAAACGCCAATAGTAGCTGAGCAGTGGTCAGACAAAGACCGACGGGGTGAAGCCCCGCGCGTCTTCTAGTATCTAATATATAGAAAGAAAATATAAAGACTGGCCTGTTGGTCTAGTGGTTAGTGACCCTGACTGCTAACCCGGAGGTCGTGGGTTCGATCCCCATCCAGGACAAATCTTTATGTGATGAGCATAAAGGTTTGTTCTGTGTCTGGGTGTAATTTATCTATAATATGTAAGTATTTACAAAAAAAAAGTATATAAGTAGCATATCAGTTGTTTAGTACCCATAACACAAGCAAATATAATTGCTTAATTAATAATAATAATAAAATTCTACCACATTTACACAGCGCCATCTAGTCCTAAAGTAAGCAATTATATTTGCTTGTGTTATGGGTACTAAACGACTGATATACTACTTAAATAATTTTTTTTTTTTGTAAATACATACATATTATAGATAAACTACACCCAGACACAGAACAAACCTTTATGCTCATCACACAAAGATTTGTCCTGGGTGGGGATCGAACCCACGACCTCCGGTTTAGCAGTCAGGGTCACTAACCACTAGACCAACAGGCCAGTCGTATCCTAATTTGGGACTAGATGGCGCTGTGTGAATGTGGTGATATATTATTATTATTATATTATCATTATTAACTATCTAGATAGAGGAGAGGAGACCCTAACCAGTAGGGGACGTTAATGAGTTGCATGCACCATCATCATTATCAGCCCAATGCTGTGCACTGCTGGACAAAGGCAAAGGTGTCCACTAATTCCTGCCCCAGCAAGTGCTTTTGTGCCGCCTGCATCCTGTACCACATATAATGAACTACCTATTTTAAGAAATTTCTAATATGGCAGATTATATGTAATGGATTTAAACCCCATTTATAAAGATTCATCCTTTTTTTAGAAATAGCAACATGATCTAATTTTAATTTACAAAATAGAGCTTCACCATTAATAGAGCAAATGACTTTCTTTCGATCCTCAGTCGTCTATCATCATCATTTCAACCCATAAACGTCCCACTGCTGGGCACGGGTCTCCTCCAAACATTGTGGAAGGAATTTAGCCTATTATACCACGCTGGCCAGACGGGTTTGTATAGGGTTTTGTTTCCAATTTTCCTTTTCTTGCAGTGCTCTTGTCTGCTTAAAGTTAGGTCCCTTAGTCGCCTTTTACGACACCCACGGGTTGAAATGGGGTAGTGGCATTGTGTATTCTAAATCTGTTACTACACTGATCATGTCAGTCGTCTATAAGAGAATTAAATGTCGACGTAGAACCGCATCGCTAAAGTGGTATTTTTATTTTATATGAGCTCATCTTAGTTCAGCTCCACGTATGGATCCTCAAACATGATTTGGGCCCGTATTTGCAATTTCTTAATGTTTTTTATTTGTTACTTTAAGTTAACAAGTAAATATAATTAAAAAAATTTAATAACCCGACTGCAAAAAATCAACAGAGAGCAACTCACTAAAAGACCGTAAAATTATTTTACTATTTTATTATTTGTTATACCTGATTAAATTTAAATACATACATATGTATATATTTCTAATCTCCATTTGATTCCCTTTATTTTGATACTCTACTCGATAGGTTTGGTTAAAAAAAATAATAGAACAACTTACAATTTGGAACCATACAATTATGTATAATCTCTTTTTGAATGTATGTAATCTCCTTTTGATTCTCTTTATTTTGATACCAAATACGATAGGTTTGGTTAAAAAACTTCTTACAATATGGCGTCAAAAGCCCGCCGTTTAAGTCTTTTTATTCTCAAAACCTATCTAAGGACACTTGGGTTTAGACTAGACGAATCTAACGATACCCTAATTGTCAAAATCCATCCAGCCGTTTGGAAGATTCGTGGGAATAAAGAAATTTACTAACATACAAGATAAGCGCGAAAACAATACCCGTCCTGTCAGTCGGGTAAAAAGGGGTAGGGATGCTATTTATGTTTCTCAATTTTCTTTATTTCCTTTCTAATATTATTATTTTCCATTTGTTATTTACTTTTTTAATACCAATGTATAAAATGTATTTTTGCCTTAGTGGATCACCGCTGCACCGCGGTGCAGAGTTCGATCTGAAATTTGAAAGAGTGTGTACTTAAAAGAAGGGAAGGACGAATGTACAGACTACAACTTAAAAGAAGACAAGATAAGATAATCGTTTATTTTTCTTTTCCAATTACATGGGTACCTTAATTAAGTAATTTACAAATAAGTTTAACAAAAGTTACAGAAGATCCAGATACCTTAACATTTCTGGTAGCCCCTACACTGGGTTGAGCCTGTATTGTAGGGACTGACTTGCGATTAAAAGGTGTAAATGATTCGTAAACGTTACAGTGGTGTCGGTTATGTGTGAAGTATAATTTGCATTTGTAGAATAGAATTTAGAGCATTGATAATTAATTCAAGAACAGTCATAATAATTTAAAAATAAATAAAAATTGCTATGAAATAATAATTAAAATAACAATAAATTAATCGATAACATTGGATCATAATGTATAGTATGTTTATTTTATAAAATATAAATTAGTTTATGCATGTGTGTGTGTGTGTGTGTGTGTGTGTGTGTCTGTGTGTGTGTGTGTATATGTGTGTGTGTTTGTGAGAAATTACTTTATTACCCTCAAAACGCATTCTGTCTCAAAATAGCTGAGTTTTATAAGAAACTGTGTAGTGACTTTTTTAAATTCTCTTAGTGTAAAATTCTTAACGTCACAAGAGTGTGCAATCTTGTTGTAAACAAAAGCATGGAGGAAATAAGGCAGATGTTGAGCAAAACTAGATTTTACAGAATTCTGAGGAATTTGGTAGAAGTAGTAGGAAAGGTAGAATGTACAGACTACAACTTGGAGACAGTTTCTAGTTTGTCCGAGCTAAAGTGGTATTAGGGCAGGTGACTGATGGCCGATGGAGGGAAAAGGTTTTCGAGTGGCGGTCATGTAGCGTAGGGCGATCCCTCACGAGATGGATTGGTATTATTTTAATATTAATTATCAATATATAATAGGCATGACACATCAGGAAAATATTCGGAATTTCCTACAGACGAATACAATTTAGTAAAATTAATAAAATTATTTATTTAACTTTGAATAATAATTATTCAATACAATTACTAATTATTATTATGAGTTATGACTCAATAGAATACTGTGTCACTACTTATTCCCATGAGATAAGCGATGGTGGCTGAATGGATAAGGAACCGGCGTGCAAATCACGCGGTCCGAGTTCGATCCCGACCGGCAGTACCAATGTGGATTCCACTTTGTGGAATTTATATGTACTAGTCAAGTGACTTACCATCTGCTAACGGTGAAGGAAAACATCGTGAGGAAACCCTAGAAGAAATTCTATGAGTATGTCTGATCCACCAACCCGCACTAGGCCAGCGTGAGTGGATTATGGCCTAAAACCCTCTCACAATGATATACATACAATATCATTGCCCTCTTAGCTCTCTAGTTAGAGGAGAGGAGACCCGAGCCCAGCAGTGGGACTAAATGGGTTGCTGATGTGCAAGAGGTCCTGGGTTCGATTCCCGGGTTGGGTGAAAATGGTATTAGGTTTTTCTATCATGAAATTCCAGTATTAAGATTTTCCCGGAGTTTGGTAAAAAAATGTTTCCGTTTGATGACAATAGCCTCGCCCCCTATTTCATGGGACCAAACATAGCTGGCGAAATGTGGGTGTGGAAAACCTCTGCTTACCCCTTCGGGGAAAAAGGCGTGATGCTATGTTATGTGTGTTATTTATGTTATATCTACTTAATATTATAAAGAAGTAAGGATTGTGATTTTGTGTCGTTGTTGGGGTAAACTTGGGATCTACTGAAGCGATTTTCAAATTTCTTTTAATGTTAGATACAAACATAGCCGGCGAAATGTGGGTGTGGAAAACCTCTGCTTACCCCTTCGCGGGGGAAAAAGGCGTGATGGTATGCTATGTATTCTTAATCTGTCACTAAACTGATCGACTGTTGGATTATAAAGATTAAATTTATTCTATATCTGATTACAACGACCTAGACAAAGTTTATAATTGCGCGGTGTATAGTCTGACTTAACCTTTAGGTATCGAAGGGATTATCCCGTACGGACACTCCTTTATTCAATGAAATAAATAGACACAAAAGAAGTAATCATTTAATTATCCAATTAAATAATGAAAACACACTCACCATTATTTTGGCAATGAATTAAATTCATTTTTAACACTAGACACATTAAAACTATTAAAAAAATCATTTTAGATTTATTAAATTCACCATCTAGCAACTGGCACGTCACACGCTTGCTCATTTGCAAAACTGTAATGGCTGACTGTTACAGTGACAATTAATTCCCAATGATTAATCAGGACTTGCTAACGTCACACAAACACAACAATCGTCACAAATATGAAAATTATTCGTAAATATTGACATTCAATAATATTTTTATGCGGTTAATAACAATTGGATCATTTCAGAATGTTTTTGTTTTATTATTCTGGAAAGAGAAGCTTATTATGCACAATCTTGGAGCACGCATAATATCATTCGATCAATGGTCTTGAATGCATATCTCGTAACTACTAGCTCGAGCCAGTTCGTTGTGACAACCTCGCCACGCGCGACGGCTCGTCAAAACTTGACGAAATAATTTAATAATAAGAGAAACAAATAATAATAATAATATAGCCGTAGCCAATATTACACTTCTTATGCAGACATATAGAATACTGTGTGAATGCCTAATTAGATACTGTATATGTACATGGGGAGGTGCTGCAAAAAGCCATATGATTGTAATAGAGCGGGCTCAACGTATGTTGCTCAAAGTGATATTACGGTTACCTTCTCGGCATCCTACAACATCCCTATACGAAGTAGCAGGAGTTTTGTCGGTTACAAAGATATTTGTACTGGAAATGCTACGTAGATACCACAGAAAAGTCGTTCCGAATTTACCTATAACTCACAATACGAACGTTGAACGTTGTCCTATACCTCGTTTAAAATCATCTTTGGCTCAAAGACACTTCTACTTTCTAGCTCCTTTCACATACAATAAATGTAACAAAAATCATAAAATTAGCATTTATAATAATGAAATTAATTGTATACAATTGGCTAAAAGCGATGGACTATGATGCAGTAGAGATTCTTTTAAAAGTGACATGAAAAAACACACACAGGACACACACACACACATCTCTTATTCATGCATGCAAGTACGCCTAAGTTTTCTAATTTTAATTTTATTTTATTATTTGTCTAAATTTCGAATTAATATTTATTTAATTTATTTTATTTTGTTGTATTAATTATAATTTAATATAAAAAATGTAATCACTATTGTGGGGAAGCACTGGCGCCTACACCTCAGTATACTTGTATATTATCGTAGGTACCAGGGAATCCTTTTATAATTTGTACCACCTTTATGTCAATAAAGATTATTTAAAAAAAAAAACAAAATAGAATATTCTACCACATTTACACAGCGCCATCTAGTCCCAAATTAAGCAATTATATTTGCTTGTGTTGTTTAGTACGACTGATATACTACTTAAATACTTTTTTATTGTAAATACATACATATTATAGATAAATTACACCCAGACACCGACTGACCGTTGACCGACACCGTTTGACTGTCACCGTGGCGCAGTGGTTAAGGTGGTCGCCTCGCCACTACATCGCGGTGCTGGGTGACATGGGTTCGATTCCCACACGAGACAAATATTTGTGTGATTCATAGATATTTGTTTCTAGTCTGGGTGTACTTTGTGTCCGTTAGTTTCATGTTTGTAAAGCTCCCCGCGACACAGGGCTTGTTCCTTAGTGCGGGCGTTGTCTTTTTAAAAAGAAAGAAAAAAAAAAGAAAGAGAATAATAACAATAATAATATTTTTGTTTAATATTTGAATAAAACACGTAGAAGCACATTTAAAATACATTATATTAAAGGATATAATCCGTGTAGAATGTCACTGCCCCATCTCAACCCGTGGGTGTCGTAGAAGGCAAATGAAAGAGTAACCTTATGGATACAATAGTAATGCGAGAAAAGGAAAATTCGAAACAAACCCTTTTTTTTTACTTGGGGAAATGCCTGACGCATACCCCTCGGTCTTGGGGAAAGAACCGAGGGGTTATGTGGGGCGCGCACCCACTAAAACCCCAAGGTGTTCCTCTCGTCGCGCTCTGCTGTGGTCACGGGAGCGCAGGAACATTCGTCCGCGACAAACAAACAAACCCTATACCAACCCGTCTGGCCAGCGTGGTATAGTAGGCTAAATTACCTCCACATTGTTTGGAGGTGACCTGTGCCTAGTATATCATTAGTGCGCAGATAAGAAGTCAATATTATGTAAAAAGTTGCGAAATTAGTTGTCAAAAAACCCTGCTGTCATAATCCTACACATCGTGTAAATTATAGCCTCCCTAGCTATCTATTTGAACACGAAAACAGGATAATTTAATTATAATTCCGATATATAATTAATAAATAATTATATAAATTTATCCTTAATGTATTGTCGTTGTTGTACAAAGTACTTAAATATTTAATTGATATTATGTAGCTAACTATATTTTTTACTGAAAACTTGACACTTAAATACACACAGCCGCAACAAAAATTTTGAAGTAATAACCGCCCAGAATCTGTCAATCTGACAACCTTTGACATTTAAGTTTCGTTCAGAAATTAAATTATACCGATTGTGTAAACACTTTTAAGGTAATGTCATAAAATACTTTTATCGGATTCGGCGCAAAGTAATCTGCGCAGGCGCAAAGTACCCCCATTTTACGGTATTATTTTCTATTATATAAAGTTAAATTTGGATTGGGGCTATATTATCTGCTGTCTAAGTCTACCCAATCCTGCTATTTACCTGTGTCGACGCCAGTTGCACTTAACACTGTCGTCATAAAACGACATATCATAGTTTTATGTCGAGTCTTACACTACACCAATCACAATACTCAAATACACATACGTCATACATCATACTCATCCAATCACATTCTGTCACATATTGCACACCACCAACCTAAAAATTGTTAAGTTTTTCTAATAGTCTAAGATTCCATTAAGAAATATATTTTTTTTAATAGATAGTCTGATTCAAGAAGAAGGGGTATAGGTATTAAATACATACCACGCGGGCGAAGCAGCGGGTGGAATCTAGTTATAGATAAATTACACCCAGACACAGAACAAACAATCATACTCATCACACAAAGATATGTTCTGAGTGGGGATCGAACCCACGACCTCCGGCTTAGCAGTCAGGGTCACTAACCACTAGACCAACAGGCCTGTCAAGAAGTCGCGCGAGGCTTCACTCCCGTCGTTCTTTATTTGGCCACTGCTCAGCTGCTATTGGCCGTAGTGTGATGTTATATATCTTATAACCTTCCCCGATAAATGGGTCATACAACATTAAAAGAATTTTTAAAATCGGACATTTAGGCTAGGCGCAAACGGGCCACCGACCACAGCCACTGGTGGCCAGCGACAGAGACTTGACACAGTTTTTCATATACTTACTTTGTGTCGACGTACCACGCCGTCACCCGCCACTGTCGTACAGAAGATAGAGTCATAATGATTTATTCTGTCGCCAAATGGTTCATTAAATAATTTAGGTATTATCTCAACATATTGACATAAGCAATTATTGATATTTAAGCATTGACATATAGATTAATAGGGATATACAACTTACATTTTAAACATTGACATAAGGATTATTATTAATTCGATTTTATTATGGTACACGGACATGAATTAATGGTACTATGACAAATTGTTAGAATGAGAAATATTAATATAATTAGGGAGCAAATTTAAATTTAATTTTAACTAGCTGTGCCCGCGACTTTTTCCGCGTGGAATTTAACAAAAGCAACATTACTTTTTTTAAGTAGCCTAAATTACTCCTTATTACATCAGCTATCTGTCAGTGAAAGTCTCGTCAAAATCCGTCCAGCCATTCCAGAGATAAGCTGGAACAAACAGATAGACAAAAATTGTAAAAAAATGTATTTTGATATATGTACCGTATATACATTCATATGCATGTAGTAAAAAGCTGTTATTTTAATATTACAAACAGACACTCCAATTTTACTTATTTGTATAGATTAATATAAGACTTTAAATGTTGCATGTTAATTTATAACAAAATGTGTAGGTATAGAACATATTTTATCTGTATAACATCTACTTATTAATCATTGTCTACTTATTAATCATCATTTATTGTGGAAATATGGTGTACCATATTTCCACAATAAATGATTTATGACTTATGTACTGCTCCACCCCTAGGCAGTTAACCCTTAGCCGTTCTACGCAGTTTCTACATTACAACACAGTCAAATTAGTCAAAAAGGAGGGTCAACCTCTGAAATGAAATGAAATCTCGTTTATTCATCTAGGCTAGACAAGGTAACACTAACGAAAGTCACAAGAATGTAACAGGTTATCCGAAAAGTAGTGTCAGCAAATTTGCACACGACTATCGACATGAAATGAAATATACATTTGCAAACTTGTATACGGCTTAATTTTGTCATATTACCAGGTTATAAAATGCGGCGTCTTCTGAACACTGGTCTGTCCCCCGCTTCTGTTCTGTACTGTTATAAATTTTGCGATAGCGTGCGATAGCCACCGGTGTCCGTGGTCGGTGGCCCGTTTGCGCGGAGCCTTAAATATTTCAAATACAAATAGCGATTTGACAGTTGTCTAGGGGGGCGACATTTACACTACACTTGACACAAAACTATATGATGGATGCTACTCACGTTGTCAATGACAGACACAGATGGCCAAAGAACTAATAATGACTGGAGGTCACCCGCACCCTGGAGGTCGACTTTCTGAGGAGATATACCTACTTGGAATTTGAACTATTATTATTAATTTGTTTATATCTTGACGTTATTTATTTACATGTTTTGAATACCAAACAGACATATTGCGCACATTTCAAACAAACAATGTTACATAATAATTACTTTTTCTTAATACCGCTGAAGTCGATTTCACATTGACGTATTTTTGCCGCGGTGGAAATAAGTCGGTATCAGTTTTTTAATCGAGTTTTATTATTTATTTTTGTTTTTCTACTTCATCATTTCAACCCATAAACATCCCACTGCTGGGCACGGGCCTCCTCCAGAAAATGTGGAGGGATTTTAGCCTACTATACCACGCTGGCCAGACGGGTTGGTATAGGGTTTCTTTCGAATTTTCCTTTTCTAGCAGTGCTCTTATCTGCTTATGGTACACATACAAAGTTGTAGTACAAGTACACTATAATTTTATATAGAAGAAAGATTTGTATTTTTGTATGTAACGAATAAACTTAAAAACTACTGGACCGATTTCAAAAATTATTTGACCGTTAGAAAGCTACATTATCACTGAGTAACATAGGCTATATGACACCACGCTATGGCCAATAGGCGCTGAGCAGTGGCCAAATAAAGACCGACGCTGTAATTACGTTTTTTTCGTCCCCCTCTAACCCCATTCACCACCAATTACAAAGATATTAAGTGCAAAAAGTCGATGTTTTGATAATTTTCCTTGAAATGTCCATACAAAATACCAATATTTTTAGTGTGCCATCTCTGTTAATATTCACTTAGACAATTCCGACTTATTTTTATTTTACGTAATTAAAACAAAACATTTTAATTCGACACAATTTAAGAAATAATTGGAATAATATTCTTCAAAACGATAATTTATATGTAATAAAATTAATTAATTAATTTATAATTTATAAGTATGTATTATCGGTATACCGGTACTTTAGAGGTGGTATAATCCACTCTATGTTACTTACTTCAGCGAAATTTAGGTAAATATGCACTGGAATATCCGATTTCTAGTTATAAAACAATGTAAGTAATAGTACTATATTTCAAAATTCCTCCCATACATCACTATGACTCCTTGAACTGCGAATTAATATGTAATTATTTCTAAATATTAAACATTGCTATATTTTAACTATATTGCAATTAATTTAATGTTTAGAAATAAATTACTCATAAGTATTTTAATTCTAAACAATAAAATAGTCGTATCAATTATATTTTTATAATAAAATTTCTAATTTTCTAAACAATTTACATTATTAAATTGTTTTGAATTATTAAGTTGTTGTAAGGAATTTATTTTAATTTGTAGTCCAAGGAGTTAAACTGTCATATTGATCGGTATTTGGGAGGAATTATTGTTATTACAAGACAGTAGGTTAGACTTTAGAAACGAGAGTGTCATAGCTCGGTGTTTGTAGTTCATCCATACATATTATAAAAGGCTTTGTCCTGACTGACTGACTGACAGACAATGCACAGCCTAAACCGCTGGTCGTAGCGACTTGAAATTTGGAGGGTGTGTTTGTCCTAATGTTTAGAGGGGTACTAAGAAAGGATTTTTTTAAATTCAACCCCTAATGGGGTGAACAGGGATAAAAACGATTGTATGAAACTTCTTTGTTTTTTAACTTATAGATTTGAAAATTTGTTTTGGGGTATTACTATCAAAACAAACAATACCCTCATCAATATTTTTGACAAGGGTAGCTTTGGAAGGGTGAAATTGGGGATGAAACGTTGTATGAAAAGATCTTTGTTTTGAAGTTAACGTTTTGCAAATTAGTATTGGGATAGGGACTTAAAATGTTGTTTTTTATTATTTTTGATAAAGGGTTCAGGGTGTGAAATATAATAATCAAAACTTACCCTAAGGGATGAAATACATACATCACGCCTTTTTCCCGAAGGCTACCCCTTTGCAGAGGTGTTTCGCACCCACATTTCGCCAGCTATGTTTGGTCCCGTGAAATAGAGGGATGAAATTGTTGTGAAAATTATTAGAAATATGGATGTCATTTTCGAGGTTTTCAGGGACGCTGGTTATATAAATGTTAGCTTTAATGACGTAAAATGAAATTCAACTCCTCTACTACAGGAGTAGGGTGTTGTGGAATTAATGAATTGCACTTAAAACAAAGACCTATGTAATATCGAAATCTACGCGGACGAAGTCGCGGGCAAAAGCTAGTCATTGATAATACTGTCTTACAGGAGTCACAGTGGTGGGTGTGTGGGAGGGCTGCTCGTGGATTGACGTTAAAGAACATTGAAATGTATCAACAGTAATTACAGTTCATATTTGCATGCAACTTACGCATAGTTACCTCCGTCGGCATCCCGCGACGCGTCGCGACGGCCGACCGGCTCCGACCGTAAGTTGCATGCAAATATGAACTGTAATTACTGTTGATACATTTCAATGTTCTTTAACGCATTGTAAAATGCCGCCCGGCGCGGGCCGATGCGAGCCGGTTGGTCTGAATCGTAGCTTATCTGATCATAGAGTTCGTGCGTAGATGGAGTTATTATATGAATTATTAAATACTTATTAATATTCATATGAAGACAATATCTAAATAATAAAAGTTATTGATTACAAATTACTCATTTTATACCTTGTTTTTAAACATATTAATGACTGCGGCATTATTAACACGTTGAACGCCGAGATTGCAGACACAATAGAAAATCTATTGTTTGGGGGACACCGGTGACCCCATGGCGCTCAAATACTTAATATATAGTAATAATAATAATATTCTACCACACTCACACAGCGCCATTAAGTCCCAAATTAAGCAATTATATTTGCTTGTGTTATGGGTACTAAACAACTGATATACTAATTATATACTTTTTTTTTGTAATTGCCTACATATTATAGATAAATTACACCCAGACACAGAACAAACTCATCAAACAAAGATTTGTCCTGGGTGGGGATCGAACCCACGACGTCTGGCTTAGCAGTCAGGGTCACTAACCACTAGACCAACAGGCCAGTCAAAATAGGTATAAAGTTGCCTATGTGCTATTTCAAACTAAGTATCTATACTAATATTATAAAGCTGTATAGTTTGTTTGTTTTGTTGCACGCTAGGATCTCAGAAACTACTGGTCCGATATTTTTTTTTTTTTTCTTTTTTTTTTAGTGTTGGTTAGCCCATTTATCGAGGAAGGTTTATAGTGTGTATAACATCACGCTTCGGCCAATTTTGAATTGTAACAGAAACCTAGGCGTATAGGTAGACTTAAGTATTACACGTTTTTACTAAATAAACTTTAAAGTTTAAGTGACGACTCTGAGTATGGCAGTTAGAATAATTAAAAATGACAGTTGTATGAATTTTATTTATACTTAATTTTTTTTTTTGTTTTAAATACTTTTACTTTTGCTATCCAACGCGGTAATGTGGCTAGCCTTTTGGGTACGTTTCCTCACCCAAACGTACGTTTCCTCCTTTATATTCTATTTATAGGAATTTCCTGGAAATAGAGTATCTGGTTCTTTTTTTTTTAATAGGTTAGCTGTGTATATTTTTAAGTTATGTGTTAATAATTATATTTATTAATTAGGTAATATATATATTTATTAATTAATGTTTATTTAATTATACTATTAATTTTTTATTATATATTGGAGATGCATCTGTAAATATATATGAAGTACCCTGTATTGTGAATTAGTACTTTTATATTCAGTCAGGTTATTTTTTAATCAATGAAACACATTTTTCTGAGGGCTCAGAAACAGCTTATGTCACACAACCACGGACATTATAAATTACACAGAGTGAAATGCCCATTGATACTGCCATGCCGTCGATCCGTGGCGTACTGAAACCGGCAGATGTACGCCCGGTCACTTGCCCATTCGGCCATCAACGCTTTTTATTATTAAGCCTATGATGAACACTAATTTATTTTAAAACATCGAACGTTATCCAAAATAGCTAAAAATTATTAACACTAGATGACGCCATCTATCGAGTCTAGCATGAACTACAAGAAAGCTAGGTTTATGAAAAGTTTTCCAGTAAGGTATACTGTCTCTACTGTCGACAGGACCACTTAGATATCTACTTACCCCTTATTAAGCTTGAATATACTATGAAAAGGGATGTTGAAACGCGATTCTAGAGTTAAATTTCATAGATACGAGCCAACAGTTTGTGATTTTATTAAATTTTTGTCCAATATTATACGACTTTAGACCATTTATTAATAATTTTCCACCGAAATACGCCTAAATTTAGGTAGAAAGGATGAAATGTTAACTAAAATGAATGAATAATTATATTTTTATGCCTAATTCGGACCGGCAATGTCAAAATTGAGCCCAAGGGTAGCGATGCCCAATGTATCTATGTTTTTCATAGATATTATTTAGAGGACTAAGTACGCATGCGCGCGAATCCGGGCTTGTTCACCCAGCCATTCGGCAGAGACAAAATGGCTTCTATACACATCGTGTTCCATTGATTTTTTTCACCACCAAACTAGTTAACATTCATTTATAATAGTTAAACGGGTTTAATATAATATAATTACAAAATAAATCCACCATAGATGATTCCAGTGTAAATTTTGCAAGTGATATTATTATATTATAACCTTTCTGTGTTAATTTAGTGAACGAATTTCGGTCGTTTTAGTAAATTACATGATACGTTTTATTAACAAATGTATAAATCTAAGTGTTATTCAGCATTCTACGGGCTCCGCTATTTATGTAAGTAGATTATTGAATATAATTCACACCAGTTCAATTTAGTTTCTGTGACCTAATATCAGACTAATGCAGTTAGCAACAAGCACTGGCTGTATGTAATAGGCTAGGCGTTCCTTTGCTATATTGAAATTAAAAATAAATTAGACGTTTAGTTATTTTTTTATACGGACTTGATTTTTTAAATAATTACTTTTTTATGTAATTCTAAATACGAATTTGCAATTAAGCTAGAATTACTAGATTAAAAAAATAAATTTCGCTCATGACATAACATTAATGAGTAAGTTAGAACATTGGGCTACCGAAGAGGTTACCCTGAATTTTAGGAATCCTATATCTATATCTTTTTATCATATAACATTGTCCCTGTCTGGCGTGGTTCCTGAATGGGCTGTAGACATGCGCTCTTGGACTGTCTGGACGAATTTTTTTTTGCGATAATCTTTCTTAGTTTCATATTTCAGTGAATGCCGTTACTTATGGGTTAAATATGGCTATGGAAATTATGTTAAGGTTAATCTTATTACGGTGGGTAGCAACATAATCGTGTTAGAATATACATGTCATGAAATTTCGTAGGTTAAATTTGGACTTCTTTTGACAGTACTTTTTAAGGTTAACTTTGAAGTTAAATGTAGGTTAAATTTAGCGTTTTTGCGAAGTCGTATTAGGTTTAATATTGAGCTTGTTTTAGACATGGATAGGCAGAAGAGTAGCCTCTATATTGTGATTATTCGTTTTTTTTAAAGACTAAGTCCTGTTAATCCATTTGCTAGATAACTTTCTGATAAGCTATCTAAGACTTAAGTGAGAGAATTTATATGAAAAATTAGCTGATGCCTGGAGCTTCGCTCCCATCCTTCTTTGTTTGGCCACTGCTCAGCTCCTATAAGAAGTAGCGTGATGTTATATATCCTATGACCTTCTTCAATAAACGTGTTATCCAACACTGAAAGAGTTTTTCAAATCGGAGTTGTAGTTTCTTAAGAGATTTTCCTGGAATTATATAGAGGTTTTCCCGGATACACCTCTCCCTACCCCATTGGGGAAAAGGCGAGTTGCTGTTTTAACACGCGAGGCGAGACTAATCACTTTCACATAAACGATTTACTGAATTATATTTAAATTGTTTTATAAACGTTGTAAAAAGTCACGTTGAATAGAATACAGTATTTTTCCATTCCTTCAAATTAACAATGATTATGTGGCAATATATTTTTTGTTATTCAAACATTTTTGTCATTATTTTTTGAGGAACACGTGCTTTATCATGTGATAGGTTAAACAAATTAGTGAAAAATGTGTCTAAAGACATCCATTTTAGAAAACATTTTACCAAGTTTTGTATAATGCAATTATATCGTTCTTGTTTAGCAATGTAGATATGTCTTCTAGAAAAGTAGCTAACACTTTGAATCTATTGTCATCATCACCAGCGACCTAATTAATGTCCCACTGCTGGGCTCGGGTCTCTTCTCCTCTATCTAGAGAGCTAAGAGGGAGGAGGCCATAATCAACACACGCTGGCCTAATGCAGGTTGGTGTATCAGTACTAAATTTAGAATTTCTTCTAGGGTATGAATCTATTATATTTTATACAAGACTGAAAAGAAAACAATCCCTATACAAACCCGTCTGGTCAGCGTGGTATAGTAGGCTAAATTCCCTCCACATTCTTTGGAGTAGATTCGTGTTCAGCAGTGAGACGTTTATGGGTTGCAATGATGGCGATGAAAGAACGAAAGAAAGAAAAACATTTTATTTGTAAAATAAAAAAATCTCGCCACTGGTAAACTACACTAGGTACAGTCGAGTTCATTAATATATTGGCACCATCAAGGATTCAAAATATTGTCAGCGTTGAAAAGCTCAATAAATACTATAGAACCTATGGATCAAATACATATAATATATGTCCTCATGTGAATGGTTCAATAAAATATGCTGTACATTATGCAATAAGTTGTAGTCACCCTTTTCAACAAAAATATCTAATGATGGTGCCAATATATTAATGAACTCGACTGTACACGTAATTAAACTAATAACCTAAAAATAAAAAAAACAACAAACTAAAGAAGACAAGAAGAAGAGAAAACAAAATGAGATTTAATTTGGACTGTACTGTGTGTGTGTTTGGATTTGTATTGGACAAAGGGACCAAACAAAACAGAAACTGATTAACTGACTAATATTAGTCTATGGTTATGTATCATCATCATCAGCAACCCATTAATGTCCGAGCCCAGCAGTTGGACATCTATCTAGAGAGTTGAGAGAGTTTTTTAGGCCATAATCCACTCACGCTGGCCTAGTGCGGGTTGGTGGATCAGACATACCTACTTAGAATTTCTTCTAGGGTATGTGGGTTACCTCACGATGTTTTCCTTCACCGTTAGCAGATGGTAAGTCACATGACCAGTACATATAAATTCCACAAAGTGAAATCCACATTGGTACTGCCGGTCGGGATCGAACTCGGACCGCGTGATTAGCACGCCGCGCCGGTATCTTATCCATTTAGCCACCATCGCTTCATGTTGTTGTGTGGTTATACCTAATGCATATTCTATGGTTCAGTCTTACATCACAGACCACAGACAACATTCATTTTTTTTTTTTCATTTCATGACACTGCTTACCCATTAAAACTATACATAAATAGCGTGAAACAAATTGTAGATTGTGATGATTTAATTCAGTACAACTGAATGTGTTGCATTGCTCAGAAATTATGTCATCCAATTAAAGGTATTGTGATATTGTACAGTGTATACTACAGGCCAATTTGTATTGTACACTTACTGCTGGGGGCTTCACTTCCGTCGTTTTTTGTTTGGGAACTGCTCAGCTTCTATTAGCTTTAGCGTGATGTTATAATATAGCGTTCTACGATACATGGGCTATCTGACACGAAAAGTAATTTTCAAATCGGACTGTTTTTGATTTTTTTTTATGTTAATAATAATAATAGAATCTGCTCAGTTTTCGAAGAGAAAACAGGGGAATACGGAACGTCAATCTCGTATTTTTTTTTTATCTTATAATCTGACTGAGCCACAGTTGTCTATGGCACTCTATGGTTGCAGACTTGACGGCAGCGTGACGGCAATCGTTTCTACCTATTATTCAAATTCCTAGCAGACCGCCACTCCTTTTTTGAAGAACCTCGTACTGTAGTCCCTTGGGAAAACCAATTGCGTTGTCTACTTGTCTATAGGGCATAGAGTCACGTATATTCTTTTTTAAACTCACAACATGACGCGTAAAACGTGCTCTTGAAATTGTTGTTGACAAAATAATTTGAATAAAAAAAATCTACTGATGTCATTAATCATTAGTAATTTAAAACAAACTGTATTTTTTTCTTCTATTCTAAACGTGGTGCATGAAATTGTCAGTTCAAGCCGGTGTTTGGAAACGTGCCCGATTTTAATGACAATGCCTCGCTGCCTGTATGGTACCTAACATAGTTGGTGAAAGCTGAGACTGCATCTCTACCTACCCCCTTCGGGAAAAAGGAGTGATGGCTATGTTATGTTTATGATTGCTTTCTAGATAGGCAGAGAGGCAGAACGGGTTAGGAGTAGTGTGTATGTTGGTATTTTATTTAAAAAAAAATATTTTAAATCAAAAGGTTTAAAATAATAATTCAGTAGTTAATAAATTATCAAGCGACGGTGGCTGAATGGATAAGGAACCGGCGTGCAAATCACGCAGTCCGAGTTCGATCCCGACCGGCAGTACCAATGTGGACTCCACTTTGTGGAATTTATATGTACTAGTTGAGTGACTGATCTTGAAACCCACATACCCTAGAAGAAATTCTATGAGTATGTCTGATTCACCAAACCGCACTAGGCCAGTGTGAGTGGATTATGGCTTAATCCTTCTCAGCTCTAGATAGAGAGGAGACCCGAGCCCAGCAGTAGGACTTAATGGGTTGCTGATGATGATGATGATGAGTTAACAAATTTATCTAAGAGTATTCTGCACTTTCTAAGCCTTTTTGAAATTATAGGGTGAGCGATTTAAATTCCACGGAAATGTAAACTATATTTAGATAGACTCTATTAGTATCGTTACTACCACATACCTATGTGAGAAGCAACATCTTAATGTTTTTCACTGGTACACTGCAGGCCCGTATTTACATTGTTTTATTACGAAATCGTGGTACCGTAGACTGGGGTGAGTTTAGGAATCAAATCAAATCATTTATCCAGAATTTAAAATAGTACATGTCCGGGATCCCTGGTCCAAATTTTTTTTATTACTATCAAGCTAATTTTTCGTGAGTAGCTTCATTTCGATGAGACGCCCAACAATTTCGTATTCCAAAAGTTTGATTGTGGTAGCTAACAGACGTAGCAAGGGTATACCGGACCGATATGGAAATACCGGGATAACGTACCACGCAATTTGTAGGACAATAAGATTACATAAATATTAAGTAAGTAAAAATAAAAAAATCAGCTGGTTAGTAATCATTTATGATGACCTCGTTGTCGATACAAGTTGGAAGGGTCCCCTCCTTCGATCAAACCATTGATTTTGTAGGACCATATTTTTTTTTAATTTCGAAATAAAGCTACTCACGAAAAATTAGCTAGATGAGTAATAAAAAAAAAATTTGGACCAGGGATCCCGGTCTAATATTGTCAATAGTCTTATAAAATTATACATAAAGTCTAGAATCTAAGATGCCTGTACTAGGAAAGATCCTCTGTTAGAGGTGATATCTAGTTCTAACTGTTTATAATATTGGTATATAATTTACAGGAAAATATAAAAGTCTAGAAAATATATAAAAGAATTAGGCTACTTTGATAATACAAAAATTCTAATGTGTGAAATGAAATATCACAGAAAGGTACAGAATCAAAACACCATACTAAAACAAATTCAATAAAATTTGTATATTAAAAATAAAAAGTATTGCTATCAAACTTTAATTTCTTTTCGTGTATGTTGTGGGATCATCCTTTGGTACTAACTATGTATCTATTTGAAAACGGTATAAGCATTTTGTGGACACATTGTTGTGCAATATAGAAACTTAAGACGTAATTTGAAGTACCTAGACCACGAGTTACTTGTATAAAGACGGACCCCAAATCAACAATTTATTAATAAAATTTGTACAACAGTGCATCGACCCAATGACATACATTTGGGTGTAAGGTCTGCAAAGAAACACGACTTCAGTTAATGTTAGCTTTGAACTACGCAAAATTTCGACGTTGTATCATTTTTTTAATATTTACACTAAACTAAAAAATTATACACAACTAACCTATTTAAAAAAAAGAACCAGATACTCTATTTACAAGAAATTCCTATAAATAGAATATCTGATTGATATCAGATTCCTGGGGAAACGTACCCAAAAAGCTAGCCACATTACCGCGTTGGATAGCAAGGCTAATGCGTTGCCCCAAGTAGAGGCCAGCCCTTGGGTCATGTGATACCTCAGAAACACGCTTACAAATTTCAAGATAAAATATGTGAGCGTTTGGCCCCCATTTTAATTGGTTCTTATACAAATAAATACATAATGTCACTATCCTATCTCAACCCGTGGATGTTTTAAAAGGCGATTAAGGGAATGTAACCTTATGCTGACAAGAGAACAGCGAGAAAAGGAAAATTCGAAAAAAACCCTATACCAACCCGTCTGGCCAGCGTGGTATAGTAGGCTAAATTCCCTCCACATTCTTTGGAGGAGACCCGTGCTCAGCAGCCGTAAAAGGGTTGAAATTTTCTTGAATTTTCTTTTTCTCGCAGTGCACTTGTGTTACTCCCTTTTACGACACCCACGGGTTGAGATGGGGCAGTGACATTATGTATTCTTAATCCGTCACTACATACATACAACAGCCTTACTTACTTTCAGGGGCGGACCGTGAGTTTGTGGGGCCCTGGACTGATACTACTCGGGGACCCCTAGGGGGCCTGTCTAAATTATCAATTAACAGCCATTAAAAAAAACTAGCCAAATGTAAAGTAAATAATTTAAAGAAGTAAAATATATATTATAATAAATCACTATCACTACTTAGTATAAAACAAAGTCGCTTTCTCTGTCCTTATATCCCTATATATGCTTAAATCTTTAAAACTACGCAACGGATTTTGATGCGGTTTTTTTTTAATAGATAGACTGATTCAGGAAGGTTTATAGGTATAAAAAGGGTACCCGGAAGGGGTAGACAGAGGTGTTCCACACCCATATTTCGCCAGCTATGTTTTAGTCCCATGAAATAGAGGGCAAGCCTATTATCATCTACCGGGAAAATTTGTTTACCAAACTCCGGGAAAATCACAATATTGGAGTTTCATGATAGAAAAGCCCAATACTATTTTCACCCGACCCAGGAATCGAACCCAGGACCTCTTGCACAGCAGTCGTATACACTTCCCGCTGCGCCACCGAAGCAGTTAGTTATATAGTCGCTACATAGATCCAGCCTTGCTTACTGTAGGTTCTAAGTACTTCTAAACTCGACATGCATATTATTATATTACGCTAATGAATAATCTAATAATATTATATAACGCTATGTGCTATAACTCACTGGTTTTATAAACAAAAACAATTCTTTGGGAAAGTAGTAGTTTTTAGAGTTGTAAATAGCTTAACTTTCATATTGTTCCATTGTTTAATTAATATACTCAGTAAAAACATTAAACATGCGGTAATAATGCGTAATAGTAATTTATATCACACGGTTCTTCTCGCCTATAATTAAAGAGCTGAGAACGTTTAGGTCATAATGCGCACACGCTGGCGTAATGCTTCGTGAATCAGGCATATAGCACGCTGGCCAGATGGGTTTGTATAGGGTTTGGTTTCGGATTTTCCTTTACTCGCAGTGCAAGCAGGGCCGGATTTAGAGGTGTGGAGCCCTTGGAGCAACGACGAGAAAGTGGAGGACCCAAATTAATTTGTGGATATAATAATTAATTTCAGATATAAAAATCAAAATTAAAATCGTTTATTGCGAATGTAGTTGTGTTAAAAATATTATATATAAATATTATATTCTATATTCTTATAATAATAATAATATTCTACCACATTCACACAGCGCCAACTAGTCCCAAAGTAAGCAATAATATTTGCTTGTGTTATGAGTACTAAACAACTGATATACAACTTAAATACATTTTTTTTTGTAAATATAGATAAATTATACCCAGACACACAACAAACCTACATGCTCATCACACAAAGATTTGTCCTGGGTGGGGATAGAACCCACGAACTCCGGCTTAGCAGTCAGGGTCACTAACCACTAGACCAACAGGCCAGTCAAATCAATAAAAATGCGAAAAAATCTATTAAAAACATGTTAAATGCTGACCCGTAGTTGTTTCTCTTTTGTGTAGGCCCCCCTCTTGTGGAGGCCCCGGGGCCATCGCCCCGCCTGCCCTACCTTAAATCCTTATGTACAAGTCTACCTCAAGGTTTACGTTTGTAAGTTTTTGAACCCTCGGCCCCCTCTTGTAAAACTATATATAGCTGCAGCTAGAGCTGTGCTGTTACCAAAGTGGATACGTCCATTGTATTCTGACTGTACACCATATCAAGTTACGTAGTACGCATGGTTCAATTGAGGATATCCTAAATGATAGGGCCCAATAAATACAATATCATATATTGTGACCCTTGGACTCTTACGGTAGAGAACTGCGAATACATAGTTGAACTTACGAATAGAGATAAGAATGTTAAAAGGGTTTATACAGAGGAATGGAGACGTCGCAATTTAGTCGCATATTTTGTGGTTTTCAATTTGTAATTTATTGACGGGCCTGTTGGTCTAATGGTTAGTGAACCTGACTGCTAAGCCGGAGGTCGTGGGTTCGATCCCCGCCCAGGACAAATCTTTGTGTGATGAGCATAAAGGTCTGTGTCTGGGTGTAATTTATCTATAATTATGTACATATGTATTTACAAAAAAAATGTATTTAAATATCAGTTGTTTAGTACCCATAACACAAGCAAATGTAATTGCTTAATTTGGGGCTAGATGGCGCTGTGTAAATGTGGTAGAATATTATTATTATTATTATTCGGAGCAATTTTTTTTTAATGTTTTCAATACACTGTTTAAAAATTAGGTGAAAAGTGTATAAAATTTACGAAATCATTGCGTTTACAGTTCTATTTATACGCAAATAACACATTGGAACTTGCAAGGTGTTATTTTTTTATTAAGCTAATTGCTTATTTTGAGCTGGATGGAAAAAATATTCCAAAATATTTAGCAATCATAAAAACTTTTAAACTTTCACGACATGTACACTTATTAAATAAATTATTATAAAAACGGTCTACGTCACGTATTATATTATAAGGAATAGTTATTTACTATTCCTTTTTTATTTGCCCGACGTACCGATCGAATTGCACCGATCGTGGTCACGGGTCTACTATTCCTTATAATAAAATGACGTAGACCAGTTTTATAATAATTTAATATTTATTATTCATTTTTGATATTTTAGCAATTTTTTTCGTGTTAAAATTGTCCACAATTACCAAACACCCAAATAAATTGGCCAACGGAGGAAGCCAAAGAGGTGCGTTTATTTCGGAGCTATGACACACTATCTCTGCCTACCTTAAGATAGATGTCAAGATGATGTGTTAGATGTACCTTAATATAGACTTGGTCTCAATCGACACTGACCCCAGCTAAAGATAGGGGACTTGACCGGACTTCGTAACGATCTAGATAGACCTACTTACTTATATGTGCCTGCCCATATTCACAATATTTATATACTAACTCCTTATTTAAAATTATTTTTGGTTTAGATGCCATAACTTCTTTGCTACGTCGACCAGTTACTGTAGTTCCCACACATATACTTAGAAATACTTTTAGGGTATGTGGGCTTCCTCACAGTGTCATTATAAACTTAAGGGGCCCCGAGACTGTCAAACGGTGTCCTTCAAACCTTACGTGTTTGATAAAACCGTTTGATGTCAGTTTGAACGGTTGTCAAACGGCGCTGTGCAGTTTGGCTCGGTACGCCGCTGCGATTAGACTTATAAAAATGCTAAACATTCTCACGTTTTAAAATACGCTGCAAAACTAAGCCGAGTTTGTTCAAACTCGTCAGAACACTATCAAACGGCGCGGCGCGTCAAAACAACGAAAATATGAAATTTCACCAAAAAAACATTGCATCACGCCTTTTTCCCCGAAGAGGTAGGCAGTGTTTCACACCCACATTTCGCCAGCTATGTTTGGTCCCATGAAATAGGGAGCGAGCCTATTGTCATTAACCGGGAACATTTGTTTACCGAACTCCGGGAAAATCTCAATACTGGAATTTCATGATAGAAAAGCCTAATACCATTTTCATCCGACCCGGGAACCGAACCCGGGTCCTCTTGTACAGCAGTATACACATCCCACTGCGCCACCGAGACAGTTAATTAAAATATTTGTCAAACTCTTCAAACTAGCTTTGAAAACGATAAAAATGGTTTGAGTCAAACCAAAATTTACGTTTTTGCATCAAACCGTTTGAGCTTTTCAGGGCGCCTTTAGAAATATTAATAAAATCAATTTAAGACAATACAAAACTAATTGCAGAAAGAAAACTATAATGTTTAAAGGAGCTCAACCGGTGGCGTAGCTATCGGAGGGCTAGACGGGGCAGTGCCCCGGGGGCCCCCAAGTTGTAGGGGCCCCTTGGACTCTGACTTCAAAACTGTCGTTGTAATCACTACTTAATATAAAACAAAGTCGCTTTCTCTGTCCCTATATATGCTTCAATCTTTAAAACTACGCAACGGATTTTGATGCGGTATTTTTAATAGATAGACTGATTCAAGAGAAAGGTTTATAGGTATAAAATACATACCACGCGGACGAAGCAGCGGGCGGAAGCTAGTATATAATAAAAGCTTTTATTGCTTTCTAAATAAGTAGTATATTTACACTCTGAATCGAACTCAAACCTCACGTTTACCAAGCCAGTCACTTAAATCGGCCACCGCGATCTATAAATGGCAATGAATTAATTAATAAATAATAAATGTCACTTTTACAACTACAGTCTTTAAGGTAGGACATTTACTGACCTCAGAAATACGCCTTGAAATTTGAATCTGCGTTCAATCTATTGTCATTGACAACTCTATGATGTTGTGCAAGAAATTCGCATTAGATTTAAGGGCGGGGTTTTCCGTTTAAACTTTTTTAAAAACCAGTTTTAGACTACATTTTAAAGCTGTGACGCGATCGAAACCGAGACGAAAGAAGATATTTTAAGAGCTGAGCTGAGATGAGCATAATTGTTTGTTCTGTGTCTGGATGTAATTTATCTATAATATGTATGTATTTTGACTGTCACCGTGGCGCAGTGGTTAAGGTGGTCGCCTCGCCACTACATCGCTGTGTTGGGTGACGTGGGTTCGATTCCCACACGAGACAAATATTTGTGTGATTCATAGATATTTGTTTCTAGTCTGGGTGTACTTTGTGTCCGTTAGTTTCATGTTTATAAAGCTCCCCGCGACACAGGGCTTGTTCCCTAGTGCGGGCGTTGTCTTTTAAAAAAAGAAAGAAAGAAAAAGAAGAATTTCCAAAAAAAAATTAAGTAGTTGTTTAGTTCCCATAACACAAGCAAATATAATTGCTTAATTTGGGACTAGATGCCGCTGTGTAAATGTGGTAGATTATTATTATTATTTCTAACTTGACTTTCTACCTTGCTGTCGTTATTGCTATCTAAATTGTAATAAAAATTCCATCAGACGAAACGCGTGATCAAATATTAAAAAAAAATGGATTTCGTCCTTCCTCTCTTTCCTCCAATGTTTCCTTACATATTGTTTTTTTTTTATAAACTATATACAGCTAATAATTTGCTATATTTATAAAAAATGTTATGTATTGTTATATTCTATCATAAGAGGTGTTGTAACTTGAGTTAAATATTGTTTTTAATAAATTATTAAACAAATTACATACATCTCATTTATGATTTTTAACTTAAAGATCTGTGTGTAGTGACGGATTAAGAATACATTATGTTACTACCCCATTTCAATCCGTGGGTGTCGTAAAAGGCGACTAAGAAAGTAACCTTATGCAGACAAGAGCACTGCGAGAAAATGAAAATTCGAAACAAACCCTATACCAACCCGTCTGACCAGCGTGGTATAGTAGGCTAAATCCCCTCCACATTCTTTGAAGAGACCCATGCCTAGTAGTGGGACGTTTATGGGTTGAAATGATGATGTTGATTAGTATACAAACTATTTACAAAGTTACAAATAATTGAGGTCAGTATTGGCCGACACCTCCGATAATAATTATAAATAACAATAGGGGTCAGGTACCTTGAAACGGTCAGACAGCCTATTAGGCCTTCACATATCGTACAGTGGTGAAGAAAACCCATGCTAAAGCGATCACAGATAAAACAAGTAAATAATTAAAAATTATTAATAATCTGACTGCAAAAATTCACAGATAAGCAATGCACTAAAAAGGCCGGTATATTTGTAATCTCCATTTGATTCTCTTTATTTTGATACCCTACTCGATACGTTTGGTTAAAAAAAAGAATTTAATAACTTAATTTGGCGCCAAAAGTCCGATGTTTTATTTTTTTATTTATTAATACCTATATAATTGTCGAAATCCATTCAGCCGTTTGGAAGAAACGCGGGAATAAAGAAATTTACAAATATACTAGATACCTACGCGCGAAAAACAATACCCTTCCTGTCAGTCGGGTAAAAATAAAGGCTAGCTATTGAACTGCAACTCAATTAACAAAATCTTTCAGATTTGGGACTCACCTCTTGACGCTGAAGAGAGAAGAATGTTTGTCGATGTAACTTTAAATTAGATAACTTTTATATGGCTGACTTTGAATTTTGACATTCTATTAGTCGATTTTGATGTCGCTGTCAAATGTAAAGAATTTTTGATAAGGTCGCTGTCGAATCGAATGTCTAAATTCAGAGAGAATGAAGAATGAGAATATCGATACCATTATTAACCGGTTTATTCCACGTGCGCAGACAACGGTATTTTTATAATTATTATGTATGTCTTTCCTTTATCTCGAGCCAATGGTGACTCGGACTTTTGGAAGGCGTACATGGGGCCGAAGCCAACATGAAGAGGCCCTTTAGACAGTTTAATCTAAGTTGTAATGTGTTGTTTATTATTATTATTATAAGGCGTACATTATCCAGTTGTTGCAGGGTCAGCTGATGACTAAAACCGTTCGATACATAGATGAAATCTACTTTGCAAAAATAATTAATCGGTAATTAACACTTGCGTACTTATCCAGTAACCGGTTTGAAAATTAACCGGTTTTCCGAGCCCCGAATTAAGCGCCGAAGTATTTCATCATTTCAACCTGTAAACGTCCCATTGCTGGGCACGGGTTTCCTCCAAAGAACGTGGAGGGAATTTAGTCTATAACACGCTGGCCAGACATGGTTGGTATAAGGGTTTATTTCGAATATTCCTTTGGTCAATATGAAAAGTCATGTGGTCAATACGGAATTTAAAAATCAAAATTCAATCCACAAGACCTTGCCTCTTGATCCGTCTAGTCGAAATCGTGTATCTTTATCTTGAATAATAATATATTCAGCCATTAATAAAATAATAGTATAAAGCCTTCAATAAGGTTAAAACTTGGTGCATTAATTTCTTTAGCGGTTTTCAATGTCGACCGCTTTGATTTTAAAACGTTTGAGACGTCTTCGAATGGAGAATTGGAGATGTAAGTAGCGTTGCCATCTTTAAAATTTGGCATCCAGGATAAGACACGTTAAAATCCTGGATACTATGGCGATTAAAAAGAGTGGCCTGAGTTTTTTGTCAAGCTCTTCTCAGAGCTCAACCTTGTCAGTGAACTGGCCGTAGGTAAATTTGCATACACCTTTTTTTTGGCTAATGAAATAAAAAGATTTGACTTTGACTATATATATCAACGCACACCCTAAACCGTTGATCATAGAGACATGAAAATTGGAGGGTGTGTTCTTTTATATTAAGTTTAGTTTGGCGAAATTATATTGAAGTGTATTTCAAATTAAAACTTTTTGTAGCCATCCAAATTGGGTCGGGTCATGTACGAATTGTGGTGGTTGACAGTATTTCAATTTTATTTCGTTAATTATTATTGAATGTAATTAGATGAAATTTTACATGTGAATAGTTGAATTAATGCACTAATGATTGGAAAATATTTTATTAGGTATGCATTTCTTTTAGAATCTCGAATGATACAAACATTAAAAAAAAATTGTAATAAATAATAAAAATCCAAAATCACAAAATATGACACTAAATTGCGATGTTGCCATTTCTCTGTATAACTCTCTTAATTGCAGAATATTGTAATTTACATAATTTTGTTAACGCTTTCTGAATTTTATTCAATAATATTATTATTCAATTAATAATACTATTCAATTTTTAATATTTTGTTTTTTTTTTTATTGTGTTAGGTTGTAAATATTGTTTATTTTTCTTTTTAATTTAGATTATTCAATTTATAAAAAATATTGTACATATTATTATTTTATAAACAGAACTAATGATCACGTTTTGTATACTAACCTTAGTCTTAAAAAAACTACCTGGATACTATCCGAAATAAATGAATTGAATTGAATAAATAAATGGATAAAATTTTTATTTTTAATTTTTCGGCAAATCCTTTTGAAATGAAGTAGGCACTTATATGTAAATTATTTTACATGACATGTGTGACTTATACGAAACGTTAAATAATAACATAATTATAGATGTGAACAGCCATTGCTTGATCGTGAGAATTTGGTACAGTCAACGACAAAATATTCTGATATTGCATGGTAGCCAAAATGATGTCATCATCATCATCATTGCAACCTATAAACGGCCCACTGCTGGGCATGAGTTTCCTCCAAAGAATGTTGAGGGAATTAGCCTACGCTACGCTGTCCAGATGGGTTGGTTTGTTTCAAATTTTCTTTTTTTTGCAGTGCTCTTGTAATGGGAAGTATCCTCTAGGTTTTGACTTTTTTGATCGTCAATATAAGTGACAAAAATGGAGTTTAAACGGCTGTATCTGTTGATTGCGTTTATTTAGAATTCTGATTTTTTTATTGCGCTTTGGGATTGTAGATTCGAGTATATGATATTAATTTAGGTTAGGTTGGTTCCCCCCGTTTTTATTTCCAATCGAAAAAAATATATTCAATAATTACGTTTTTTTTTTCAAATAAAATCACTTCGGGTGAAACAAGAACGGGGGGAATTAGCATTAACCCCAATCAGACAGACAGAGTTCCGTTATTTCCTTTTGATATACGGAACCTTAAAAAATCAATTAAAAGAATAAAAAAAAAGGTTTTGAGTACTGCATTATTATATAAATAGTAATAACTGTAATTAAACCTTAAATTACGTGAATACATACAAATTTTGACTCTGACTGTACCGTTTTAATTTAAATATTATACAATTAAAAATTCAATACGCTATTTTTATTAGATATGTTATATTGTTATTATTCCGTTGGGGACTGTTATTGTAAATATCTATGCTTAAAGAATGATTTTAAGAGAATCCTGGCAAAGCAATTAACATTCCGTTGTCATAGTGTAATTTATACACTAGACCAACGATTGTTTATATGATATCATATGAAATATATAACAAATAATACCTACTTATACTTAAATATTTAGTTACAATATAAAAAAAATATTTGGTATTTCTATAACTTACGTTATAATTATAAATATTGTAATATTCAGATCGTGGAGATTTTTTATTACTGTCTGTACTAAAATAGTATAAATTTGAACACAAAAAATATTCATGGCGAATAAGGAACGAAAAATGGGGCAAAACAGGATTCATCAGCAACCCATTAATATGCCACTGCTGGGCTCGGGTCTCCTCTCCTCTATCTAGAGAGCTGGATAGGATTAGAATATTAAATTCAGAATTCAGAATAAATATTACATTATAATAATAATAATAATATTCTACCACATTCACACAGCGCCATCTAGTCCCAAAGTAAGCAATTATATTTGCTTGTGTTATGGGTACTAAACAACTGGTATACTACTTAAATACATTTTTTTTTTGTAAATACATACATATTACAGATAAATTACACCCAGACACAGAACAAACCTTTATGTTCATCACACAAAGATTTGTCCTGGGTGGGGATCGAACCCACGACCTCCGGCTTAGCAGTCAGGGTCACTAACCACTAGACCAACAGGCCAGTCACATTTGGGGCAAACAAGGAACAAAATGTAGGGTGAACGCGGATTTTTTACCGTGGGGTGAAACTTCGCGAGGCGAATCAATTTATCATCTATAATCATTTTACATCTATCAATATTACAGAATTTAGAAAAATCCGATTTTCATATTTATATATTTTCTTTTAAAAATAATTCACACCAAATGAATGCTTAAGTAACCTATAATTAAGTCTAAACTGAGTTTGTATCTTTCTTTGCATGTAAGATCTTGTTTGTATTAGTGTATGAATTGTTGAGTTGTCCTAAATAAATAAATAAATCATAATTTCAACTCATAAACGTCCCACTGCTGGGCACGGGTCTCCTCCAAAGAATGTGGAGGGAATTTAGCCTACTATTATACCACGTTAGCCAGACGGGTTGGTATTGGGTTTGTTTCGAATTTTCCTTTTCTCGCAGTGCTCTTATCTGCCTAAGATTAACTCCCTTAGTCGCCTTGTATGACACCCACGGGTTGAGTTGGGGTAGTTACATTAAGTATTCTTAATCCGTCACTACACGGATAATCAATCACATGTTTAGTATAGTCAATCACATATTTACTTTAAATAATAATAATAATCATTTATTCATAAAGCAACTGAGGACGCTTTGATACTATATCTGTCTCTCTCAAATTTATTGCTTGGCTCAAATTTATATGCTCAAATTTATTGCTTATCAAATTTAACGCGTTGTCAAATGTCCCTAGCAACCACATGACGAAATAACAATTATTTAATATTGCAATTAAGAAACAAAATTAATTTTTTGGCGACCAATGTCAAGAGAAACAACTTTCTATACCCATCATAGCAAATGCGAAATCTTGTAATATTCTTAATTCAAACGATTGTTCGATGGGTGGGTAAAGATAATTTAAAGAAAAACGTACACACACATATAATACAAAATAAAATGTCATAATAATACATAAGATGTCATAAAATTTACAAAAAATAATAATAAAAGATAAGTACATTTATAATATAATTCTAAATAAAAATAAAATAGTAAATGTGTGTGTGGATATAAATTCAAATTAAAATAACAAGCACCAAAAATTCAAAAAATTTAAAACTTTTAACAAATAATTTCCATCAAAATTAAAATTCAATCAGACTCTGTTGAGGTCGCGGTACTGATGACAACTGTCACTCTACTGATGTCACTTGCAAGCAAAAATAGACATTCCCATAAGTTGAATAAAGTATAAACTAGCTGACCCGGCGAATTTCGTACCGCCATATTTTATTATTCGTGATAATGTTCCATTTTCAAATGTTTGTATAGAGATTTTAAAACACAAAATTTTGAATTTTACACTCAATTTTTTGTATTATTTTGTTACATACATGCCTTGCCTTGGCAATAGCAAATACAACAAAGAAAGAATTAGTCAAATCGGTCGAGCCTCACGTGAGTTCTCACGTGAATCCATCACATACTTTTCGGAAATACATTTTTATTTATATAAATTCGGCATTAAATACTGTAACATACAAATTACATTCATCGTTAGATTACGGTTTTTAATGCTGAATTTATAATAATAAAATTTTTAACATTATTCTGCTAATGGGAGGATTTTGTGATGCAAGCGACATTTACTCTAAGGCAGGACTTCCCACCCATACTCCCACCTTAACACTATATACCGTATATAGTATACATTCATATGGATTTAGTAAAAAGCGGTTATTTTAATATTACAAACAGACACTCCAATTTTATTTGTTTGTAAAGAATAAAGATTAAAAATACATAACATAGCATCACGCCTTTTTCCCCGAAGGAGTAGGCAGAGGTGTTTAACACCCACATTTCGCCAGCTATTTTTGGTTCCATGAAATAGGGGGCAAGCTTGTCATCAACCGGGAACATTTGTTTACCAAACTCCGGGAAAATCTCAGTACTAGAATTTCATGATAGAATAACCCCATACCATTTTCACCCAACCCGGGAATCGAACCCAAGACCTCTAGCACAGCAGTCGTATACACTTCCCGCTGCGCCACCGGACTTACTGGAACAAAAATTTGCTCTTTAAATTTTAATATTTCACAAATGGACCATTAAATCGATAAATAATGTTAGTAACCCTCAAGTCATTTTAGAAGACCTATTCAACGATACCCCACACGATGGGATAGATGACAAAAAAAAAATTCATCCCCACTTCAAATGTATGGGAGCTACCCTAAAAAAATATTTTCCAAAATTTTATTTTACCACTTTGTCGACGTAATTGATATACACACTTCTACAAAATTACAGCTTTCTAGTACTAACGGTCTCTTAGCAAAACCTCGGACAGACAGACAGACAGACAGACGGACATAACGAAACTATAAGGGTTCCTAGTCAGAACTACGGAACCCTAAAAAAGGGAGAAAATTACAAATTAAAATACGGCATCATTAAAATAGTTATAGATTAAAAATAATTAAGCGTTAAATTTAAGAAAACACGACTGCGGAAACAAGAAGAACAAAAAGGCAAAAAACAAGAAGTAATTTATTTATCTGCATATAAGCTAAATACATTTATTCAATAAAATATTTACACATAACTTAAAAATATACACAGCTAACCTATAAAAAAAAAGAACAGAACGGAATTTCCTGTAAAGATACTCTATTTACAGGAAATTCCTATAAATAGAATATCTGATTCCATCAGATCATGATGAGATCAGATTCCTGAGGAAACGTACCCAAAAGGCTAGCCACATTACCGCGTTGGATAGCAAGGCTAATGCGTTGCCCCAGGTAGAGGCCAGCCCTTGGGTCATGTGATACCTCAGAAACACGCTTACAAATTTCACGATAAAATTTGTGAGCGTTTGGCCCCCAAGGTCCAAAAAAAAATTGATTTTCATCGTACCTATTATGAAAGTTCAGCAGTGGGTCGTTTGTGGGTTGAAATGATGATTATTATTATTATTATTCACATGATATATAACTGTGCTCGAGACCTCAAATAATACATTATTATTTAAGATTGAAATTAAATCCTTGCTAATTCAAAAATGTTATTATTCCGTCAATGAATATTTGAATGACAAATTTTTGGACAAAAATACTGGCCTGTTGGTCTAGTGGTTAGTGACCCTGACTGCTAAGCCGGAGGTCGTGGGTTCGATCCCCACCCAGGACAAATCTTTGTGTGATGAGCATAAAGGTTTGTTCTGTGTCTGGGTGTAATTTATCTATAATATGTAGGTATTTACAAATAAAAAATATATTTAAGTAGTATATCAGTTGTTTAGTACCCATAACACAAGCAAATATAATTGCTTACTTTGGGACTAGATGGCGCTGTGTGAATGTGGTAGAATATTATTATTATTATTATATTTTATGATATGACTTACCTATTGGCAAATTTATGACATTTTCATTTAATTGTTGACATTTGTAATCTGACACTGTGTATGAACTAGTATTATTATTATTTTGTTTGACTCCTATTGAATTATATCCATTTGACATATTATTATATTCTAGATACCTAATTAATGTATTTATACAGTATTCCACATCTGCTCTCTTTGTTTGCATACCGCTGTGACGGTAGAATATGTTGAAACTTAAATACAAAACTAATAACTACCAATTTACTGTAGTAGTAAGAAATTTGAAATTGATATTTGAAAATGATTTGAAATGCGGGATAAGTTACACACACACAGCACAGCTAATGCGTTCATCAATAATCTAATCAAAATCAAATATTTATTTTGCGAAATAATATATATAATATATAATATTCTACCACATTCACACAGCGCCATCTAGTCCCACAGTAAGCAATTATATTTGCTTGTGTTATGGGTACTAAACAACTGATATACTACTTAAATACATTTTTTTTTTGTAAATACATACATATTATAGATAAATTACACCCAGACACAGAACAAACCTTTATGCTCATCACACAAAGATTTGTCCTAATAATATGGGTGATATTTCGCAAAATAAATATTTGATTTTGATTTATGAAAGTATCCCACTGAGGGGAAGTTCGCTGACTGTGATGAAAATTTTAGTTTAGCATTATTTAAGACTAGCTTGCTGTGTGTGTGTAACTTATCCCGCATTTCAAATCTCAAATTTTCAAATTTCAATTTCAAATTTCTTTTATTTGCCAGAATGTAGTACATAGAACAAATATTAACAATTATAATTACAGAATCAGTACATCCTACCATAACAATGGTGTGCAAATTTGTCTTAATAACATTCATGGAGTTTTAATTTTTTTTACGGTTCACTGATATTTTTTCAAAACCAAAGTCGCCCAAGTTACGCATTGTGACATTAGCTATCCGCCAGTGAAAGTCCCGTCGAAATCGGTCGAGCCGTTCTAAAGATTAGCTGGAACAAACAGACAGACAGACAAAATTTGAAAAAAATGTTATTTTGGTATATATTATACACATTCAATAAAAAGTGGTTATTTTATTATTACAAACAGACACTCCAATTTTATTTATTTGTATAGATCTAGATCTCCTCTAGTTAGAGGAGAGGAGACAGCCCAGCAGTGGGACTTAATGGGTTGCTGATGATGATATATTTAAGCAATTAAATAAATACAATCATGTTGTTGTCTGCCTTTTAGTTCTTTTTGTCATGGCAGTCGTGGTTCTAAATTTGTTATTTTTAATTTTTGTTTTTTACCAGACTTTTTAATGGTAAGTTTTTATTGTTTACTAGCCTAAGTTACTCGGAAGGATTGTAATTATACCCCATACATCTAAATCGATTCAGGCGTTTAGAAGTAATGGTGGAATAAAGAAACGTACATACATACATGAATCTTGAAAACAAAACACTCCTTTTTTTTACATTATTTCTCAGGAAAAACTTACAAAATATAAGGTATAAGTCTGCCAAACTGCTTAGCAGTTTGTCGGCAGGTTTCTGCTCTGACTGACTGTTTTGAGCAGTCGTGTAAAAAATCAACAGTTATTAGTAAAAAAAATTGGAATCGAACCCACGACCTCATAAGCGGCTGTCGTCTGCGACCACTTGTTAAAGAGGCAACCAAAGTGGTTATATAGATAGAAGTTTCCCACGCGCCGACAGTCGTGAACAGGTTTCCGTCGTGTTCCGACGTCTTATACACAAACGAACATACAGTGTCAGTGAACGTGCAGTGCAGTGTTATTAATAATTATAAATAAAAAATCAGTTTTATAAAATACATTTTGATAATTCACAATAAATTCTGTGTAAAATTTTTGATAAATAATTGTAAAATTATATAATTCCATATTCGAAAGTTTGGATATTTGAAAGTGTGTAGTGTTTTGTTTTTGTTACGGTGGGTACCTATTTAATAATATGCTTTATAATTTATTTATTTTGACCATAAATTTTTCTGTTTAATTTTTTGGACACCTTTGAGTAAAATTGTTGTAATTTTCGTATTTCGTGCGTTTCGGTTAGTGTTATATTTTCGTAATTTTAGTTTTATATTTTCGTAATTTTATTGTCAAAGTTTCGTAATTTTAGTGTCAAAAGTTCGTAATTCTAAGATCAACTTATATAAAATTCAAACGTAATTAAAAACTTTAATTTTTTATTTCGTTTTCATACAATAAAAGGCGCGTCACAAAATAATTTCTAATATTTTATCTTTCACTATATTTGTAGATAATTAATTTTGTGTAATACATTTTCCTAGTCACTGTATACTCACTGTCAAGATATGGTTTATCTTGTAGATTAGTTATTATGTAACTGATATAATAAAACCATTTTTTAACATAACCGTTAGGCACTTAATAATTATGTACTTATAATATTATATTTAGGTATTTTAAGAAACGATTATCACTACATATTATAAAAGAAAATCGCTATCGCTGTCTGTCCGTTCGTGTATGCTTAAATCTTTAAAACTACGCAACGGATTTTGATGCGGTTTTTTATAATAGATAGAGTGATTCAAGAGGAAGGTTTATAGATATAAAATACATACCACGCGGGCGAAGCAGCGGCGGAAGCTAGTACAATTATAAAATAACTATGATTTTTTTTCAAATTAAGCCCCCAATTCTGCTAATTTTACGAATGGACCAATTGAATCGTAATTATAACATATATTTTTTCACAACATTCACACAGCGGCATCTAGTCACAAATTAAGCAATTTTATTTGCTTGTGTTACTAAACGACTGTTATACTACTTAAATACTTTTTTTTTTTAAATACATCCCTATTATAACAAACAATCATGCTCCTACTCCTCACACAAAGATTTGTCCTGGGTGGGGATCGAACCCACGACCTCCAGCTTAGCAGTCTGAGTTTACTAACTACTAGGCCAACAGGCCAGTCATAATCAGTAATTGGATCTCAATAGCAGTTTAAAAAAAATGGTATTCTGGTACTCATATAAGACCAATATATGAATGAAATATGATTATATAAATATATTATCATCATCAGCAACCCGTTAAGTCCCACTGCTGGGCTCGGATCTCTTCTCTCTAGAGAGCAGAGAGGGTTTAGGCTATAATCCACTCACGCTGGCCTAGTGCGGTTGGTGGATCAGACATACTCATAGAATTTCTTCTAGGGTATGTGTGTTTCCTCACGATGTTTTCCTTCACCGTCAGCAGATGGTAAGTCACTTGACTAGTACATATAAATTCCACAAAGTGAAATCCACATTGGTACTGCCGGTCGGGATCGAACTCGGTCCGCGTGAAACGCTATTTAAACAGCCTAAATTTTATTTATAATTGGTAATTATAAATAAAAATACAATAAACAAACACGGCCCGTTACGTGATTGTTTATTTTGAAGACTCAAAACATAGATATTATTATGTGAGACTCGAACTTAAACAAAATAAAAACAATAGATTTGGAACAATAACTGTTGAATCAAATAATAATACTTTTGTGATAGATAGAATTAGGTACTTCGCTGTTTGACACCACGAGTTATTGGCACCACGGTTTCAATCATACAAGGACGGTTTTTGAATTAGCTGTTTGAGAGCATGGTTTCAATGGACGAATCTCTTGTTTGTCTTCGTCGATTTAAACCACGGTTTGAAACAGCGTAGGACTCTTTGGCATTGTTGATTAGGACATTTTATTATTATACTGGTCCAAATCACCATGGTGGGAAACGAAGGCAAAAAAGATAAGTTTTACACTAATTACAGGTACAATGTTACAAAACTAATATGAAAACGGTCCCAAACAGCCAATTTAAAAAACGACCTTGTGCGAATGACACCGTGGTGCCAATAACTCATGGTGTCAAACGGCGAAGTACCCATCGAATTCACAATATGCAGGTCATCTTTGGTGCATTCTTCTAATATTATAAAGCTACAGTTTGTTTGTTTGAACGTTAGGATCTCAGGAACTACTGGTCCAATTTGAAAAAATATTTTAGTGTTGGATAGCCCATTTATTGAGGAAGGTTATAGGCTATTTAACATCACGCTACAGCCAATAGGAGCTGAGCAGTGGCCAAACAAAGGATGATGATGATTAAAAAAACAGGGATAGGTTTAGTCTCATAATACTTAATTAGAGCAAGTTTATATAGTCGTAACATGTAACCCAATCTTAAGACGTAGTAGTGTCTGTCTTCATTAGCAGGGAATTATTTAGATAAAAATCTATTGTCTGAAATGAAATGCAATCTCGTTTATTCATCTAGGTTACAAGGTAACACTTATGAAAGTCACAAGATAAGAATGTAACAAATTATCCGAAAAGTAGTGTCAGCAAATTTGCCTACGACCAGTTCGCTGACGGGGTGGAGCTATGAGAAGAACTGGCAAGAAACTCACGACACTCTTTTTAAAATAATGGATAATAATAATATTCTACCACATTTACACAGCGCCATCTAGTCTCAAATTAAGCAATTATATTTGCTTGTGTTATGGGTACCTACTAAACAACTGATATACTACTTAAATACATATTTTTTTTGTAAATACATACTTATTATAGATAAATTAAACCCAGACACAGAACAAACCTTTATGCTCATCACACAAAGATTTGTCCTGGGTGGGGATCGAACCCACGACTTCCGGTTTAGCAGTCAGGGTCACTAACCACTAGACCAACAGGCCAGTCGCATAGATAGTTACAATCTTTTGTAATTTACAATTTGGGTAGCGAGTAGGGTTCATGATTTCTCGGGCTTTTCAATTTCTCGGGTCTCGAGAATTCTCGAGGCTAATTTCTCGGGTCTTCTCGGGTTGTCGAGAAATTTACATTTACGTACGTTTTCTTATATTATTTGGTTCCAATAACGTCAAAAAATTCAGTGGTTTTCCTCTCAAATAAAACTATCAAATTAATTATAAAGCTTTTATTGATTATATTTTTTTTTTATTGCCTGAAGTGGCAGACGAGTAAGCGGCCCACCTGATGGTAAGTGATTACCGCCGCTCATGGACGTTGGCAATGTTGGGGCACAACCAAGCCGCTGCCTACCTTTGGAGAATAGCTCTCTTTAAACCTCGTTTGAAGAAGGACATGTCATAGCGCTCAGGAAACACCGCTGTGAGAAGTTCACCCCAGAGCCTGCACGTACGTGGGAGGAATGATCGCTAGAACCTTACCGTTTTTGACGGTATGGGCTCCAGGTAGTGCGGGTGAAGCCTACAGCGGCGTCGAGTGGTGCGATGATAGAAAGGCGCCGATAGCACCAAATCTAGAAGTTCATTGGAGCACTCCCCATGAAATAATCGATAGAGCACGCAGAGTGACCCAAAGTCTCTCCGTTGCTCTAACGATTCTAAGTTGTCCGTCAGATTGGGATCGCCGACGATTCGAACAGCCCGCCTTTGGAGGGAGTCAAGTGGGTCGAGCTGGTATTTGGGAGCTCCTGCCCAGAGGTGAGAGCAGTACTCCAAATGCGGCCGAACCTGTGCTTTATACAGCACAAGCCGCTGCTTAGGTTTGAAGTACTGCTTCGCTCTGTTCAGGACACCCAATTTTTTGCTCGCCAATTTGGCTTTGTCCTCCAAGTGACTCCCAAACTGGACTTTGCTCGAGATATTAACGCCGAGGATCCCAATACTTTCGGACAACGGGAGAGATACTCCTTCAAACTGAGGCGCAATAACAAAATTCAAAAACATTAATCTTATGAATAAGCTAATTAACTTTTTTTAACAAAATACAGAAATAATATTATTCAGACTCATAATTATAATGACAGCACTATTTTTGGCTGGTTAGACAGAGACAGGGTAAAATCTATAACAAACGCAATTCAAATATATGTAATAAGAACTTGGAGTAATATGTGATACACACACACACACACACATTACACAACTGGCAATATTAGTCTCACAAATTTAAAATGACACATTAATTAATTTCAAATTACTTACATAAGAAAAACATATCAGAATAATTAAAAACTAAGCTTGTGTGTTGTTGTTTTACAAAAATAGGAAATATAATTAGACTAAGTAGTATAATTAATGTATCGTTAGTTATTTTATGTATTAAAGTTTGAGTAAAAATAATAGAAAAGAACAGATAGGTACTAGTAAAATTTAAGATCATATTTAGATTATATTATTGATAAAAATAATATGAAAAATAAAGCCACGCTGTGTCAACAAAAGTGAAAAGACTTACCTGTTTGATTTCAATTTATCTCGAATCTGTGAAACACTCACTAGGTACGTAAACTATACTCTGCTAGAGTCGAAACACGAAAGAACGTGTAAAAACGACGCCGCAGAGCGCTTGCAGCGAGATCAAAGGGTGCTGCTGCGCTTTGGCCCGCGCCACCACGCAACACAACAAACGGCGATTTAATTTCTGAATGGGTACATGATTTCTCGAGCTCTCGACTTTTCTCGAGCTTGATTTCCCGGGAACAAAGCCCAGCGATTTCCCGGGAATTCTCGGCTCGAGAATTCCCGGGAATAAACCCTAGTAGCGAGTAAAGTGATGCAGCAAAGCACCACACCGTTCCACGTCGTTTAAAATATCATCACTTGAGAATAGCTCGATGGATTGTGATGAATTTAGTTCTTTGTAATTGCCAGGACAAGATTTGTGTGCAATAATTTAAAGGTACTAATATTATAAAGCTGAAGAGAACTACTGGTGAGCTTTGTAAAATTGTTTAGTGTGGGATACTCATTTATCGAGGAAGGTTGTAGGCTATATAACATCACGCTACGGTCAATAGGAGATGAGCAGTGGCCAAATAAAGAACGACGATTCTGGTATACAAAAATGTTATAGTTTATATGAGTTTTAATTCTTGTAAATGTAAATTACTTTTCTGTTTTTGATTAGCACCTACTTTGACCAAATCTGCATCACCGAAGGTTGACAGGTAGAGAATGTCTATCGTATTAATTCCGTCTTTCTATTTAGGGTTTTGTTTATATAATTGGTTATTTAGTACCCATAACACAAGCAAATAGAATTGCTTAATTAGGAATTAGATGGTGCTGTTTGAATGTGGTAAAATATTATATTACTAGAAGTTACTTCCACTTTTTTTGTTGGGCCACTGCTCAGCTCCTATTGGCTGTAGCGTGATGTTATATAGCCTATAACCTTCCTCGATAAATGGGCTATCCAACACTAAAAGAATTTTTCAAAACGGATCAGTAGTTCTTGAGATTAGCGCGTTCTAGTTTTGTAATACGGGGGAAAGATTTTGTTTGTTTGAACGCTAGAATCTCAAGAACTACTGACCCGATTTGAATAATTCTATTAGTGTCAGATAGCCCATTAATCGAGAAAGTGTATTGACTATATAAGATCACGCTACCAATAGGAGCTGAGTAGTGATCAATAAAAGTGAAAGGAGTGAATCCAATAAAAAAAAAGGTAATTATCACACCAATATTTGCTTCATGAGGATTCAAACCCGTGGCACTATTAGTGAAAAGTGGTCACTAATAGTGCCACGGGTTAAACCGCTAAGTCTAAAAAGCTAAAGTTATGATCATAAATATTAGGATGTCAGAGTTATTCGAATGTCATAACGAATCGTCACTAGCAAGTGACTCAAGTGAAAGTGTTGACTCGACAGTCGTCGAACCTTTTCTGTCGAACAACCGTATGTTTCTTAGTCACCATGTCCTCCTGGCCGAATTTCTATAACCTCTCAACTGACTGTCACCGTGGCGTATCGAGTGACGTGGGCTGATCCCCTCTGTCAAAGTATATTTTGTGGGACGATTTTATTTTGGTATGCGTTTTTTTACCCGACTGTCAGGACGGGTATTGTTTTTCGCGCGTATCTTGTATGTTTGTAAATTTCTTTATTCCCACGAATCTTCCAAACGGCTGGATGGATTTAGACAATTAGGGTATCGTTAGATTCTACTAGAAAACCCAAGTGTCCTTAGATAGGTTTTAATAATAAAAAGACTTAAACGGCGGGCTTTTGATGGCAAATTGTAAGAAGTTCAATTTTTTTTAACCAAACCTATCGAGTTGGGTATCAAAATAAAGAAAATCAAAAGGAGATTACATATATTCAAAAAGAGATTATACATAATTGAATGGTTCCAAATTGTAAGTAGTTCTATTTTTTTTTTAACCAAACCTATCGAGTAGAGTATCAAAATAAAGGGAATTAAATGGAGATTACAAATATATACATATGTTATGTATTTAAATTTAATCAGGTATAATAATATTACAATAATTTTACGGTCTTTTTAGTGCGTTGCTCTCTGTTGATTTTTTGTAGTCGGGTTATTAAATTTTTTAAATTATATTTACTTGTTTACGTAGATTTTTTCTCATGAGTGTGCGGCAGTTTGTAGATAGGTGCAGTGTGCTGTACATATATAGAAAGAAAGAAAGAAAATAAAATGTATTTGATGCAACCAATAAAAGATTACATAATACATAAATATGGAGTAAGAATTACTTAATGAAAAAAAAAACATATTACCTATTTAATTACTTACAAAAATCGTCCCACTGCTGGGCACGAGTCTCTTCCAAAAATGTGGAGGTAATTTAGCCTACCTACCTAGCCAGCCTACCACACTGGCCAGACGTGTTGGTACGGTTACGAATTTCCCTTTTCTTGCAGCTCTTGTCAGCATAAGGTTGTCCTTTAGTCGCCTTTTACGACACCCACGGGTCAAGATGGGTCGTGACATTATGTATTCTTAATCCGTCACTACACGGATTAACCACAAAATTGTATTCATTAGTAATAATAATTAGTATTACATGCATTTTACATAAATTACGTAAAACAAAAAAACTATTAAATAACAATACATAATAAATATGACGTATATTGAATTGTCTATTATATGTTAATTTTTTCAGTGTTAAATTACGACACAAATGCATAACAAATAGTTTTTTTTTATAAAAAGAACATAAATTTATTAAAAAGGTCACAGGTTATAATCTGAATCTTGTTACGTTTATTGATATCGCTGTCAAAGAAATAAAAAAATAATTTTACAAACAAGTTATAAGTTATTTAAATCTCTCTATTATTAGGTACTACTTATCATTATTTATAGAATTATATTGTGTATAGTGTAGTATAGTGCAATAATAAGTATATATTTATTTTAAACAAATTTTAAACAATGATATTTACAAATAAAAATTACCTAAAATTAATGTATCTTTAAATTTTATTTAAAAAAAGTTGCTTTCATCGAACATTTAAATTTTTGAAACATTTAATGATTTTTAATCGATATACGTCATCGATTTATATTTTTTTATAACACGATGGTGATGTGTGGTATCGATCTATCTATTTTATCGACATTACTACATTGATTATTTAAACATTCAAAATCTTCATGCCTTCAACTTCCTGAATAAAACTTGTAGGAAATTATAAAGCGAAATGTCATTTTCCAGTTTTCGTTCATTTACTCAATAACTGCTGATTCAATTACGATAAAATCAAAATTTATATATATACCTCTGAAATACCTATATATCAAAAACAAAATCATCAAAATCCATTCATAATTGGCTGAGCAATCGCGGAGCAAACAACACAACAAATAAATAAAACATGCAGGCAAATTGGTAACCTCCTTTTAAAGTCGGTTCAAAATTATTTTGTCTGTGGTCTGAGATGTTCGTTACGATCAACGAGGTTAAGCAACGTTGAGCAAGGTCAGGCCATGATGGGTGACCGTTTGTGACACATTCATTCTCGAGCGTCTCCGTGCTTCGGAAGGCACATAAAGGCGTTGGTCCCGGTTATCACTTAATGTGGGAGTCGTTATGTTAAATTGGAAGCCTTCTGGATTACTTGATAAATTCCAACACCAGGGTCTGCCTGAAGCCCAGATATTTAAACATGCTAATCTCAGGAACTACTGAACCGAATTCGAAAATGATTTTAGTGTTGGATAGCCCGTTTATCGAGAAAGGCTATAAGCTATATAACATTACGCTACGGCCAATAGGAGCTGAGTAGCGGCCAAACAAAGATCCACGGGAGCAAAGACCCGGGCAACAGCTAATTCTAAATATTTTAATCAATAAATACACCAGCCTGAATCAAACACAACACCATGCTGTGCTACTTACCCACTAAGCAACAAACACTTCTATTGTAAACACTAACCGTTACTTGAACAAATCGACCATAGACAACTATGGTACAGTCGTGTACATAAAATAGCGCACTCGGTTACTCACGCACTAAGTAGGACAAGTACACTCGCGCACAAAAGTGTTTCGTAGTGAAAGTATTTGACAAGTTTCACTTTTAAGTAATGTTGTGTGATTATGTGTTTTAAATGTTGAGAATGTATTGAGTGTGTTACGCTCAAAGAAAACAAACATTTTTTTGTAGATGTTTGTAGTATTATCACACCTTCAATGTATTTAACGTGAGCTGTTTATTATATCATCATATATTTTATTATATAACTAGACACTGCTCAATTCCTATTAGCCGTAACGTGAAGTTTGCCTTTCTCGATAAATAGGCTATCCAAGACTAAAATATTTTTTCAAATTAGACCGGTAGTTCCTTTGATATTTGACCTTTTTATTATGATAAATATTCAAAATAAAGCAATATATTATAATTATTGAACCCAAATTGTAATTAATTGCCGAACTATTTATAATTATATATAATTTATAATTAATAGTCTAAGAAACAAACTTACACAGGCCTATTAATTTCATTTACTTTTCAACAAGCAGTTAAACATAAAATATTATTTGAATGTATTGTAATTGTTGTTATAATAAAATAATATAATATATTCCAATATCAATAATTATCATTCAATAATCACTCGATGTAATAATATTCTAATTTCAAATTAGAAGATGTTTATTAGAAGATTCTAATTTCAAATTAGAATATTAATATTATATTCCCAAACTATACCAAGGATAATTTGTTTTCAACATTAAATTAAAAATAAAAACACGTATTCAAAATTAATTTCATTTCAATAAGTAAACATTTTTACAATTTAAGAATATTAATTTATTGAGTATAATAATCCATTAATAATAATATTTCGGTAATTTTGTATTCAAAAGCTGGTATACAAGCATGCATGCATGTCTGATATGGCCTAACATGCATAACCGTTAAACCCTAAGGAGATGGACTCACTTCACACCTCCACTGCAACTCCTGTAAGCCTGGATTAAAAGCGATGAACCGCGAACTATAACGATAGGTAGTCTCAAGGAAAATCTCGACGAATATAACCTGAAGTCATAATTAGGAGACTAGGAAAGAAATTATCAACTTCCATAGCAAAGCGGGCGATCGGAAACTTTAGTAACACTAAACAGCTTTAATACTTGTTTTGTATACCACGACTGTGGGAAACAGGCATACGGCCCTGGTGGTAAGCAGTAATCGCAGTCTGGGATACCTGTTACATCAGCCACCTTAAACAATCTCCATTCTGTAGTCCATACGCTAGGCTTTGGATAACGGTTATGCATTAAGTTAAAACAATTATGCAAGACTTACTCTTTAATTGGAGATGTAATTTACAAAATATAAAATTTCTAATATTATTTCGATCAAATACGAAAGTTTCGTAATTTCTCAACGTGTCAATTTTATCTTGCGTGTATTATACAAGTGTCAATGTATTGCATTTCCAATCTACTAGTGTATAGCCAGCTTAAAACTTGAATAATTAATTCTAAATCAATTAATTTCTATATTTTGGCATACCAATTTGAGTACAATTTATAAAACAAAGCAATGTTTAACCTAACCTTTGCTGGTCGAAATCTGGTCTAATTCTGAAAAAATCTGGTCTGCTTCTGCTATATAAACTATTTAAATCGTCATCAGGCTTGAATTTTATCAAATTATTATTGAAGTTATCGTCTGGTCCCGATCTGACCAGATTATCATCATCTGGCAATGTCCTGGCCATGTTACTGATGGCATCATCAGGCCTTGTTCTACCTAAATTGATATTCAAATCATCATCTGGCAATGTTCTGGCCAGATAACTGATCGCATCGTCTGGCCGTGCTCTGACCAAGTTGTTATTATTGAAATCGTCTGGCCAAGACCTGACTAAATTAATGTTTAGGTCATCGTCTGGCATTGTCCTGGCCAAGTTACTAATGGCATCATCTGGACGGGATCTGATTAAATTGGTCGAAGGATCATCTGGTCTGGACCTAAAGAGGTTGCTCTCGTACGGATCATCTGGTCTACTTCTAGCGAATCTATCATATGGATCATCTGGTATAGTCCTCATAAAGTTATTATTGTTGTTATTATTATTGAAGAAATCGTCTGGTCGCGCTCTCACATTATTATTGTTGTTATTATTATTGAAGAAATCATCTGGTCTTGCTCTCACATTATTATTGTTGTTATTATTATTGAAAAAATCGTCTGGTCTCGCTCTCACATTATTATTGTTGTTATTATTATTGAAAAAATCGTCTGGTCTTGCTCTCACATTGTTGTTGTTATTATTATTGAAGAAGTCATCTGGTCTTGCTCTCACATTGTTGTTGTTGTTATTATTATTGAAGAAATCATCTGGTCTTGCTCTCACATTGTTGTTGTTGTTATTATTATTGAAGAAATCGTCTGGTCTCGCTCTCACGTTATTGTTGTTGTTATTATTATTGAAGAAGTCGTCTAGTCTAGCTCTCACATTATTGTTGTTATTATTATTATTATTGAAAAAATCGTCTGGTCTCGCTCTTACATTATTATTGTTGTTATTATTATTGAAGAAATCGTCTGGTCTTGCTCTCACATTGTTATTGTTGTTGTTATTATTGAAAAAATCGTCTGATCTCGCTCTCACATTATTATTGTTGTTATTATTATTGAAGAAATCGTCTGGTCTTGCTCTCACATTATTATTGTTGTTATTATTGTTGAAGAAATCGTCTGGTCTTGCTCTCACATTGTTATTGTTGTTGTTATTATTGAAAAAATCGTCTGGTCTCGCTCTCACATTATTATTGTTGTTATTATTATTGAAGAAATCGTCTGGTCTATTTCTCATTAAATTATAATTGTTGTTATTATTATTAAAAAAATCATCTGGTCTATTTCTGAAGAAATTATTATTATTATTGTTGAAGAAATTATCCGGTCTACCCCTCATGAAGTTATTATTATTATTATTGAAAAAGTCGTCCGGTCGTGCCCGAAACACATTGTTATTGTTATTATTGAAGAAATTATCTGATCGGGCCCTAAAGAAATTATTGTTATTAAAATCATCGTCCGGTCTGCCTCTCATAAAATTATTATTGTTATTATTATTATTGTAGTAGTCATCCGGGCGCGACCTAAAGAGATTATTATTATTGTTATTGAAATAACTATCTCTATTGAAGTTATTATAGTTATTATTGAAATAGTCATCTGGTCTGCCTCTCATGAAATTGTTATTATTGAAGAAATTATCCTGCCGATTTCTGAAGAAATTGTTATTGTTGTTATTATTATTGAAGAAATCGTCTGGTCTGTTTCTCATCAAATTATTGTTGTTATTATTATTGAAGAAATCATCTGGTCTGTTTCTTACATTATTGTTGTTATTATTATTGAAGAAATCATCTGGTCTGTTTCTCACATTATTGTTGTTATTATTATCGAAGAAATCGTCTGGTCTGTTTCTCATGAAATTATTGTTGTTATTATTATTATTGAAGAAATCATCTGGTCTGTTTCTCACATTATTGTTGTTATTATTATTAAAGAAATCATCTGGTCTGTTTCTCACATTATTGTTGTTATTATTATTGAAGAAATCATCTGGTCTGGCTCTGAAGAAATTATTCAAATTATTATTGTTATTATTAAATGCGTCATCTGGCAGTGCTCTCACGAGATTATTATTAATATTGCTAAAGTAATCATCGGGTCTATTTCTTCCAAATAAATTATTTAAATACGATCTTGTTTGGATTGGTTCCTCATTTCTGCTTCTTGAAAAACTATCTAATGAATTCTTAGGTATAACTATAGGCTTTAAGTATTCAGAATCGCTTCCGTATGGCTGTCGATTACAATCTCCATGGTCAGACCCCTTTACGACGACAGTTACAAATAATAAACCCAACTGTATGGCCAAAATCATTTTCTTCGAGTTTACCAAACTGAAAACTGCAGAGGTACAAAAAAATTCGTCGGTTTATAAGCACTTGCTGTATCGAATCGATTCAGTTTTGTGTTCCCAATTTTATGTTATAAATGTTATAATAATCAGTACATTTAAACTAATATAACTTAAAATAGACGTTTAGTGTTACAAGATGTTATTATTCGATAAGAAAGATTGATTTTGTAAATATTTCAGTTTAAATTCGACTTTTGAACTGGTGAGTAGCAAATAGGCCATTTTCCAAAATGGTGACCTTAATATTTTAGGTGTCAATTTTGTAAAATTAAAATTTTTGATTTTGTAATTCCGAATTCGAGTTCGGAAATATATTTTTTATAATATTCCCGAAATTCAGATTCGGAAATTTGAATGTGAAACATTCAAATTTCCGAATCTTAATTCCTGACCTTGTGCTTTTCTAAAATAGTTATGACGACGTTATTTTACTAATATTTTAATGCGAGGATGTATGTATGGCTGTGTATATATTTGTTACTCAAACACATATAGGTCTTAGTTTAGAATAGCACATGGACTACTTTTACCGACAAAACAAGCGAGCGGAGCCGCGGACGGAGTTAGTAGTAGTATTTTTAATATATTACTATTGACTGGCCTGTTGGTCTACTGGTTAGTGACCCTGACTGCTAAGCCGGAGGTCGTGGGTTCGATCCCCACCCAGGACAAATCTTTGTGTGATGAGCATAAAGGTTTGTTCTGTGTCTGGGTGTAATTTATCTATAATCAAAAAAAAATGTATTTAAGTAGTATATCAGTTCTTTAGTACCCATAACACAAGCAAATACAATTGCTTACTTTGGGACTAGATGGCGCTGTGTGAATGTGGTAGAATATTATTATAACAGATACTAACGCCATCTGCACTCGACTATACCTGCGCGTGAGCACTTTCACCGCAAGGTCAACGACAGTAAGATAGAATAGTCGTCTCAGTCACGGCGTCATGCCGTCACGCATGAACGGTAACCATCGCGTTTTACAAGTGAAACAAATAGTGTTCTTATTTAATTCTGTATCACGCATTGGCATTATCACGCCTCGTTCACTACATAGGGGTAGGCAGAGAGATCACTTTGATTCTTACATCTACACATATCTAAAACATAACATAGCATCACGCCTTTTTAGGCAGAGGTGTTTCGCACCAACATTTCGCCAGCTATGTTTCCATCAGCAACCCATTAAGTCCCACTGCTGGGCTCGCCTAGTGCGGGTTGGTGGATCAGACATACTCATAGAATTACTTCTAGGGTATGTGGGTTTCCTCACGATGTTTGCCTTCACTGTTAGGCAGATGGTAAGTCACTTGACTAGTACATAAAAATTCCACAAATTCCACAAAGTGGAATCCACATTGGTACTGCTGGTCGGGAGCCTATTGTCATCAACCGGGAACATTTGTTTTACCAAACTCCGGGAAAATCTTAATACCGGAATTTCATTATAGAAAAACCCAATACCATTTTTCACCCGACCCGGGCATCGAACCCGGGACCTCTTGCACAGCAGTCGTATACACTTCCCGCTGCGCCACCGAGGCAGTTAATAATATATAAATAAAATATATATGGTAAAGCTGAAAAGTTTGTTTCTTTGGTTGAAGACGCTAATTATTAATATATTATATTTATTGTTTAAATTTATATTAATATTTTATATATTTTTATCATATTTTATTCTATATTTACTTGTATTTATTATAATAATAATAATAATATTCTACCACATTCACACAGCGCCATCTAACTAGTCCCATTAAGCAATTATATTTGCTTGTGTTATGGGTACTAAACTACTGATATATACTACTTAAATACATTTTTTTTTTGTAAAAATATATACATATTATAGATAAATTACACCCAGACACAGAACAAACCTTTATGCTCATCACACAAAGATTTGTCCTGATCGAACCCACGACCTCCGGCTTAGCAGTCAGGGTCACTAACCAGTAGACCAACAGGCCAGTTTTATTATATATATTTTGTTTTGTCATTTTCTGTTAACTGGGCCTACCAGAATATCAGCGTTGTGGTTAATTTATTGCTACAACACTAGCTGAGGTAGAAACCATTTTTTTGGTCTTCTACAGGAGCATGATGTTCAATATGTTTCTTTTAATATATTAATATAAATCTTATTGTGTACATGTTATCCTGTAGCTGATTTTAAAATAAATGATTTTTCTTTATTTCTTTCTTTCTAATGTCAAGATCTACCTAGTGGTATGATTTGAAAAATTCTTCTAGTGTCGCAAAGCCCATTTATCGAAGAAGGCATCGTCTACACTTTATATATGTCGCACACTACCCTTTACAAACCTATGGTCACAGTTGTCGCTAGTCATCTTCATCACCATTTCATCCCATAAACGACCCACTGCTGGGCAGGAGTCTCCTCCAAATATTGTATAGGGAATTTAGCCTACTGTACCACGCTGGCCAGACGGGTTGATACAGAATTTGTTTCGAATTTTCCTTTTCTTGTAGTGCTCTTGTCTGCTTAAAGTTACTTCTTTAGTCGCCTTTTACAAAACCCACGGGTTGAGATAGGGTAGTGACGCTAATACTATTGCTGCGTCACTTTACACGCTACCCAAATTATAAACTACAAAAGATTGTAACTATCTATTTTTTTAAAAGAGTGTCGTGAGTTTCTTGCCAGTTCTTCTCATAGCTCCACCCCGTCAGCGAACTGGTTGTAGGCAAATTTGCTGACACTACTTTTCGGATAACCTGTTACATTCTTGTGACTTTCATAAGTGTTACTTTGTAACCTAGATGAATAAACGAGATTTTATTTCATTTCATTGAATTTCATATTTGTAAATTTGTGTGAGCTATTTAACCTCTTCACCTTGGCCGAATAGACGACTCGCGTGTGTGCAGTTCGTACCTTATAAAATACTCGCTATGCAAGTATACAGCACTAGTATCAAAGTTTTTTTTTTTTTAGTTTGCGTATTCTGTACGAAGGGCCTTAAAGTAATGGTTTCTAGCTTTACTTTCTATGGCTCCCGTCATAGTTTGGGAAACCCTGACCTGACTGAATAATTCGCTCCCATGGCTCTTTGTTTGTCTGCTCAACTCCTATTGGTTGCAGCATGATGTTATATAGCCTTCCTCGATAACGCAACACTAAAAGATTTTTTCATTTAGCGCATTTTTCAAACTCTTATTACCCGACTGCCAGGATGGGTATTGTTTTTCGAGCGTATCTTGTATGTTTGTAATTTTTTTTATTCCCACGTTTCTTAAAAACAACTGGATGGATTTGGATAATTAAGGTATCGTTAGATTCTTCTCAAAAACCCAAGTGTCTTTAGATAGGTATTATAAAAAAAAAAGACAAAACGACGGACTTTTTTACGCCAAATTGTAAGAAATTAATTTTTTTTTATTCTAATAGCCTGTTTCACCACTGGCAAACAAATGCTACATAGCCTATATAATATAATATAATAATAATATAATATAATAATAATATAATATAATAATATAATATTCTACCACATTTACACAGCGCCATCTAGTCCCAAAGTAAGCAATTATATTTGCTTGTGTTATGGGTACTAAACAACTGATATACTACTTAAATACATTTTTTTTTGTAAATACATACATATTATAGATAAATTACAACCAGACACAGAACAAACCTTTATGCTCATCACACAAAGATTTGTCCTGGGTGGGGATCGAACCCACGACCTCCGGTTTAGCAGTCAGGGTCACTAACCACTAGACCAACAGGCCAGTCAAGTATATGAAACTTACTTGACAGATTTTTGACGTATTTTTTATATAAAATCTGTCAAAAATGTCTCAAGTTGATAAGACACTTATCTGTTCGTGGTGAAATAGGCCCCTTAAATGTTTAGTTTATTTAGTAGAACGCTAGAACCACAGGACCTACTGGTCCGATTTAAAAAAATCTTTTATTATTGGATAGCCCATGTTTCGAGGAAGGCTATAGGCTATATAACATCCTATAGCGGCCAATAGGTGCTGAGCAGTGGCCATATAAAGAAAGATGGGAGCGAAGCCCCGCGCGTCTTCTGATGCCTTTTATTATAGATAATTATTTGCAATGCGAAAAATAGAAAAACACCAAATTCAAGGTACTACATTTGTGTATTTCACAAAATATTCAATTTATAAAATTCATGCGTAACCACGGATTTAATTTTACCTAAATGAGCCTAAATCAATTAATTAATATTGACACAGATAATGCCTGCATTCTAACAATATGGTAAATTAATAATTTAATTATTCCAACTCCAGTCCAAACAATTGTCCATAATTATAATAAAGTTTTATTATTTGTTATTATTATTAAAGTCATCATTAAGTTGGATTCTCCCAAAATGGTTAATATTATTGCTGAGTTCTTAAATTATCATCGTCTGGTCTTATTATCAAGGGTCTCAATCTCAAGTGGTTGTTATTGCTAAAGAAATCATCTGGTCGTATCCTTACGTTGTTGTTATGATTATTGTTGTTGCTGAAGAAATCATCGTCTGGTCTTATTCTTACGTTGTTGTTATGATTATTGTTGTTGCTAAAGAAATCATCGTCTGGTCTTATTCTTACGTTGTTGTTATGATTATTGTTGTTGCTAAAAAAATCGTCATCTGGTCGTATTCTAACGTTATTATTATTGTTGTTGCTAAAAAAATCGTCTGGTCGTATTCTTACGTTGTTGTTATGATTATTGTTGTTGCTGAAAATATCGTCTGGTCGTATCCTTAGGTTGTTGTTATGATTATTATTGTTGCTAAAAAAATCATCATCTGGTCGAATTCTTAAATTGTTGTTATGATTATTGTTGTTGCTAAAAAAATCGTCGTCTGGTCGTATTCTAACATTGTTATGATTATTGTTATTGCTGAAAAAATCGTCTGGTCGAATCCTTAAATTGTTGTTATGATTATTGTTGTTGCTAAAAAAATCGTCGTCTGGTCGAATTCTTAAATTGTTGTTATGATTATTGTTGTTGCTAAAAAAATCGTCGTCTGGTCGAATTCTTAAATTGTTGTTATGATTATTGTTGTTGCTAAAAAAATCGTCGTCTGGACGTATTCTCAAGTTGTTGTTATGGTTGTTGTTGTTGCTGAAGAAGTCATCTGGTCTTATTCTCACGTTATTGTTATTATTGCTGAAGAAATCATCTGGTTTTATTCTCAAGTTGTTATTGTTATTATTATTGCTGAAGAAGTCGTCTGGTCTTATTCTCACGTTATTGTTATTATTACTGAAGAAATCATCTGGTCTTATTCTCACGTTATTGTTATTATTATTACTGAAGAAGTCGTCTGGTCTTATTCTCACGTTATTGTTATTATTGCTGAAGAAATCATCTGGTTTTAATCTCAAGTTGTTATTGTTATTATTATTGCTGAAGAAGTCGTCTGGTCTTATTCTCACGTTATTGTTATTATTGCTGAAGAAATCATCTGGTTTTATTCTCAAGTTGTTATTGTTATTATTATTGCTGAAGAAGTCGTCTGGTCTTATTCTCACGTTATTGTTATTATTGCTGAAGAAATCGTCTGGTTTTATTCTCAAGTTGTTATTGTTATTATTATTGCTGAAGAAATCGTCTGGTCTTATTCTTAAGTTGTGGTTGTGATTGTTGTTGTTGCTGAAGAATTCATCTGGTGTTGGAATTTTGACATCGCTAATGTGATTATTATTGTTACTGAAGAATTCATTGGCCTCTGCTTGTACTCTATTATTACTCACACTCACCAAGACAGTTACGATAAACAATGAAACCAAATGTGTGCCGTAAAACTTCATTTTTCTGAGTTTACTACACTCAGAAAAAGAACTGCGATTGTTATGAAAAAAATGTGCGTTTATAAACATTTTACCAAAACAAATTGATTTTATTTTTGTGTTCTCAATATTATGTTATAAATGTTATTTTAATCAGTACATGTTGGACATATGAAACTAATATTTATCGATATGAACAATTGGACTAACAAGTAGAATTATCGGTATACCGTATCATTTAAATCGAATTACGATAGTTTTATTATAACACTCGAATCGATAAGACATGTGAATTGTAACGATTTTTTTTTAATTTGTAAGTCGGTTTTCTAAGATTAAGGTTTTGTGAAATTCGTCAGTATTAGTAATTATAATATAATATATGAATTTTGTGCATATAAGTTATTTTTCTTATTTATTGTACCAGATTTAGATATCTTGTTTACTGTTATCATATAACCAAAATTCTCGGTTAACCAAGCCACCAATAACCAAAGTTTTCGGTTAGTAAACTCAGTTCTAAGTAAATTCACATTTGCACACATTTTTGTTATTATTATAATGTAGTTTCTTGTTTGCGATAAAATAATAGTAAGATTATTGTCTTATTTAATATGTGAATTTATTAAAACGATTTATTAAATATAATTTAGATGTTTGATTTTTTAAGTTTGTCGTAAATTTCAGACCATAATTGTAAATTAATCAGCAAACTTGCGAGACATTATATTTTTCATCGTTTTTAGATCTCTAATAAAACTCAAATCTAGCTTGGTTTTTTTAATTATAGATTAATTTTATCTGCGAATTTCTCATACGATATCGTAAAAGTATTGTTAAAGGTACTCAAAATATTGCTGATGAGTTGATGACTATAAGAAATAAAAATAATGTTTTGAATTAGGACTTAATTTTATTGCCTGTATTTTTGCCTGGCAAATGAGCACGCAGCCCATGTGATCGTAAGTGGTAATTGCCGCTCACGGATGTTGACAATGTTAAGACTTATTATATCGCACTGTCAGTATAAAACCGGCATAAGATGATATTTGTCTACCTGGAAGTTTTTATCTTCTACTTAATATTCTAAGGTTCAAATTTGCCCTGTAATGATTCTTAACATAAAACTCTTTTCGACTGTTAGTGCGTTATTTAAATAACGAAGATTCACCTTACTTTAATATCTAATAAGTTGTTCTTAGTGCATTCTTAAGACAAAATTACAATTTTTAATTATTACGAACCAAATTGTTCTTATTAATTTGTAGAAAAATTCTTTAAACATACATTTCTCAGTTAAAACAACTATTTTTGTTTAATCAGCCATACATAGATTATTAGAAAATTAATTGATTTGTTTACAGAATTGCATTTATAATTTGTAAAATCACAGGGAAGAAATTGATTAACTTCTTATTCAACCCATAAAAATCCCACTGCTAGACAAAAATGTGGAGGGAATTTAGCCTTCTATACCACGCTGGCCAGAAGGGTTGGTGTTGGGGTATATTTCGAATTTTCCTTTTCTTGCAGTCTTGTCTGCATGAGGTTACTCCCTTAGTTGCCTATTACGACACCTAAGGATTGAGATAGGGTAGTGACATTATGTATTCTTAATTCGCATGGATTATATTTAACATATTAGTTTTGTTCCTATATAGTGATAATTATATTATCATTTAAATGATAATATAAATTTCTTATAATATTTTCACACAATTTTCTAATGATAAAATATAATTGTCTAATAAATGTTACTTAATAGATTTTATAATAACGATGATGTCATCAAAATAAAAAGGTAGTCCTTAATTTTATATTAAATTTAGAAGAGATATTAAAATAAAATATACGAGGCCTTATACTAAGTAATTTTACAATTTTTCGTTATTATTTTCTTAGTTCTGTGCTGAAGACCTGTTTATTAATAGAATTGTAATATTAATGTGCATTTGTTGAAAGCTCCAATTACAATCCAAGTAATAGGGTTGGATTTTAATAAGATGTGCCTTTTTATACCAACATAAGACTCAATTTACATTGCCGCTGTAAGAAGCGAACATTAGCACTGAATTACATTAGGACTCATATTAATTGCAAGCAATTTACTCGTAGATGCAAGAAACAGTATTGTGTGTCAACCGGGGAATCTTTACGCATTCTGGATGTTTGCCATTACCATGTACATTTTTTATCCGAGTATGGTGAAACAAAAAGGAGGGTTATGATTTTGACCGGTATTTATGTATGTTTTTTCATCTGTTCTTCTAAACTAATTCTCAGAATTCGATAACTTAGGTATCGTTGAAAACGTCTTAATTATGCGCTGGTTATAGGATATGTGACGTCACATTAAATTGAATATGGCGCCCTCTAGATGGCATAATGTCATGAACGTCTTGAAACCGTGGTTTTCTTGTTTCATACTTTTTAGAGCGTGATTTTTCAGTAGTTAGGTTTTAGTTTTTTAACCTTATTTATTTATATTATTTCTTAGCAATTTGAATTGAGCCAAAGCGGTACGTTCCCATGTACATTTACATGCACATACATGTACATTTTAGTGTTTGAGTACTGGAGTCATTACTGACATGGCCCAATGAGACATCTGTTTTTATGTTTTATCTTGAAACTGGGTCTTAATATTGCCAGCATAAGTATTTAAATTACCTTCACACAATTTAACGGTAAGCTATTATATATGTTAAATTAAATTATATACGGTTAAGCATTTTCAACCAATCAACCTAACCACTGATCCGTGATAATACACTTAGATATAATCAATTTTAGCCAATTTTGAGACAGTTTTGAAACGCTTTTACTGTCATAATCTGTATCTAAGAATGCAATTGAATATTACCCGTTGTCTTAAGTGAGCAATATACGGGCAATGTGATGCGACGCCACAAATGCTAACTAGTTTTTTACGCGACGAGGCGCGACCTGGCATGAAATGACAACTTAATACAGTCTTGAAAGAGGGCGTTACTGTACTGGACGACACTGGGAGTGGTATCTGTCGCATGACTTGTCACTTATCGTTACTGAAGGCACATGAAGCTTGAAGTATTAGTCGCATTACATCGCGTTGCATCGCTCAACGGAAAACGGGTAACTTTAACTCAGTATGAAACTCGTTAATGTAAACAGAATAGTTCCAAACTCAATCCTCCTACTACTCCTGTGAGCCAGGATTAGATTGCACCCTAGCAAGCACCGAGTCCACATTCGGGAGTCCCAGAAAATTCTTAATCTAAGTTTAAATCTTGGAAGCTTCAGCAAAATTTATCGGAAGTAAATGCAGGAGTTGGATAGAAATTATCTACTTCCCTTAATTGTAAAGTGTGTGCTAAAACAGCCTGTATAATAAACCAATTCAAGCATCAATAAAATTAAGGGTCCTAATAAGCTAAGTTTGATTCATAAATAATGTTAGGGAAATATGGTACTTATATAAATTTAGTTTGGATGACAAAATTATAATTTACATTTTTAGATCTATTATCATGACGGAGCCTGGAGACGAATAGTGGAAACTCCTCAATAGCTACTAGTAAACTTCTCAACTTTATGATTTGTTTTGATGATTCCAAAGTCCAAAAGTATATCATTAAATATTTTTTGAGTTATTCCACCCTAGGGTATAAGTCCAGTGTAAGGGACCTTTCAGATATACTAAAAGTGAATATCAGATTACACCCAGACTCCAAAAACATATGAATCAAACAAATATTTGTTGTAACTGCCTCGGTGGTGCAGCGGGAAGTGTATACGACTGCTGTGCAAGAGGTCCCGGGTTCGATTCCCGGGTCGGGTGAAAATGATATTGGGCTTTTCTAACATGAAATTGCAGTATTGAGATTTTCCCGGAGTTTGGTAAACAAATTAATATTAATATTAGGTTGATGACAATAGGCTCGCTCCCTATTTTATGGGACCAAACATAGCTGGCGAAATGTGGGTGTGAAACACCTGCCTAACCCTTCGGGGAAAAGGGCGTGATGCTATGTTATGTTATGTTAAATATTTGTTTCGTGTGGGAATAGTCCCTTGGCACAGTTAAGTTACTGACGGAGCAACAATCTAACCTTAACCGGTACGCCATAATTACAGTCAGTGTTTACCATCAGGTGAGCTTCAAACCCATGCCCAGCATTGAGATGTTTATGAGTTGAAATGATGAAGAATGATGAACTTCAAACATGAACTTGAACGAACATGATATTAATAAAATTAAGATTCAACTCTGCTTACTGTAATGGGTTCATCTGTACAAAGTAAATTTTTATCATCATTACGATACGATGAGCTCAGCTCTTACTCTTTATATTGCTCTAGTCATTTAGACGGTTATAAGGGACAGAAAATTATAGAAGCATAGAAAAGTGAGGTTTGGTGCGGTGTAACCCTCTATCATTAAAATTAGCCATGGATTAACTGCATTTGAGATAAGAAAAAATATATTTTAATTTTCCTTTATCTAATCCTATCACTCAATTTCGAATCTACAGCTGCTAACTGATGCTTCATAAGATAAAAAAACAATGCATAATTTAGTTCAAGTTCTGCATACTCTTCGTACCGTTACATTAAAGGAAGGATTCTGTACGCAGAAGTCTTCATATACCTACATATATAATGAATGCACACAAAAAAATAACTGAATTCCTATAGACTGTACATCTTAGAGAAAATCTACAATTTAAATGTAAAGATTTGACAGTAAATACAAAAGCGAAGGTTACAGTTGAGGCTGAAGATGTTTTAGCTTGAGAATGAGCTTCATACATTCGAAACTGTAAGACAATTTGTTGCTTGATTACGTCGATGATGCGTTGCGTTCAACTTTGATCATGTAAGCCTAAGATGAGTCCACGTACGTCAATAAAACAATTTAGAGCCGATACAGTTTAAGATATTGCTGTTGACACGATAAAAAAAAGAATAAATAAGTACATCAGCGTCAGCAAATGAAAAATGAATCACTACGAGCCGACTTGATTGTTCAGTTTCTGTTGATGTTCGACAGACACAATTCGCACGTTAAAACGTAAATGATCTAGTTTTTAAATGACATCTGCCGACGTGTATTTTAGGCTAATGATATTTATCTCACAAATGTGTGAACGTACGTGTGAGGATCTACTAGCAATTTCATAAATCACGCTATATTGTCTTTTCTGTATTGTTTTGCTGATTGTTAACCTTGTCCAAGCACATGATCTATTAAATCCTAACGTAATTTTGTGTACAATAAAGAATTAAGGGTATTGATGTTTCTAGAAAAACGCATTTACAAGCAAAAATATTTTTTTAATTTAGTGACTATTATTATAAAAAATAATTTCAAACCTCAGTAGATAGGTCTGTAACTGGAGGCTCAGTAGTTTCAATATCAGAATTTCGTCTATTATTGAAATTATTATTATTGTTGTTGTTGAAATCATCATCAGGTCTACTTCTCTTCCAGTTGTTATTATTGTTGTTGTTGAAATCATCTGGTCGTGGTATTCTCAGCCAATTATTATTATTATTGTTGTTGTTGAAATCATCTGGTCGTGGTATTCTCAGCCAATTATTATTATTATTGTTGTTGTTGAAATCGTCTGGTCGTGGTATTCTCAGCCAATTGTTATTATTATTGTTGTTGTTGAAATCATCTGGTCGTGGTATTCTCAGCCAATTATTATTATTATTGTTGTTGTTGTTGAAATCGTCTGGTCGTGGTATTCTCAGCCAATTGTTATTATTATTGTTGTTGTTGAAATCATCTGGTCGTGGTATTCTCAGCCAATTATTATTATTATTGTTGTTGTTAAAATCATCATCGGGTCTACTTCTCTTCCAATTGTTATTATTGTTGTTGTTGAAATCATCTGGTCGTGGTATTCTCAGCCAATTATTATTATTATTATTGTTGTTAAAATCATCATCAGGTCTACTTCTCTTCCAGTTATTATTATTGTAGTTGTTGAAATCATCTGGTCGTGGTATTCTCAGCCAATTATTATTATTATTGTTGTTATTAAAATCGTCATCAGGTCTACTTCTCTTCCAGTTGTTATTATTGTTGTTGTTGAAATCATCATCAGGTCTACTTCTCTTCCAGTTGTTATTATTGTTGTTATTGAAATCATCTGGTCGTGGTATTCTCAGCCAATTATTATTATTGTTGTTGTTATTGAAATCATCATCAGGTCTACTTCTCTTCCAGTTGTTATTATTGTTGTTATTGAAATCATCTGGTCGTGGTATTCTCAGCCAATTATTATTATTGTTGTTGTTATTGAAATCATCATCAGGTTTACTTCTCTTCCAGTTGTTATTATTGTTGTTGTTGAAATCATCATCAGGTCTGCTTCTCTTCCAGTTGTTATTATTGTTGTTATTGAAATCATCTGGTCGTGGTATTCTCAGCCAATTATTATTATTGTTGTTGTTATTGAAATCATCATCAGGTCTACTTCTCTTCCAGTTGTTATTATTGTTGTTGTTGAAATCATCATCAGGTCTGCTTCTCTTCCAGTTGTTATTATTGTTGTTATTGAAATCATCTGGTCGTGGTATTCTCAGCCAATTATTATTATTGTTGTTGTTATTGAAATCATCATCAGGTCTACTTCTCTTCCAGTTGTTATTATTGTTGTTGTTGTTGAAATCATCATCAGGTCTACTTCTCTTCCAGTTGTTATTATTGTTGTTGTTGAAATCATCATCAGGTCTGCTTCTCTTCCAGTTGTTATTATTGTTGTTATTGAAATCATCTGGTCGTGGTATTCTCAGCCAATTATTATTATTGTTGTTGTTATTAAAATCATCATCAGGTCTACTTCTCTTCCAGTTGTTATTATTGTTGTTATTGAAATCATCTGGTCGTGGTATTCTCAGCCAATTATTATTATTATTGTTGTTGTTAAAATCATCATCAGGTCTACTTCTCTTCCAGTTGTTATTATTATTGTTGTTATGATCGTCAGGGCGACTCCTCAACCCTTTGTTATTATTGTTTTTAATGATAACATCCGGCCGGGCTCTCCATATGAAGTGATTATTATTATTATTATCATCGTCAGGTCGTGTTCTGCCGGTGAATCGGAAGGTATTACCACTAGTGCCCGGCAAGGCTGTTACAACGTACAGGTTTTTCCATAGTAATTTGGTTAGTGCTGGGTCTCCGCGACTTCTCACAATGAAATGATTATTATTATTATTGTCATCATCTGGCCTGCTTCTGACAGTCTGTATAGGCTTAATTGTATTTATATTAGCCTTATATAAAACTAGTTGGCTGGGAATTTCTTCACCATCTTTTGCAACCAGAGTAAGAGCGAATCCATGGTGTACCAACACAGATATGAAAAATAAAATCAGATGTTTCATACCTGTCTTCATTTTTTTTCAATTTCTCCACAACTGACTGCGATTGAGTGTAAAATTCTGGTTCTTATAAACATATTGAAGTAAGTAATCGATTTTATTTTTTGTGATAACAAATTAGATTATAACTCGTATAAGTGGATAAAATTTGGACAAACAGGGAATTTAATTGTTGATTATCCGTGTCATTTTATATCGTTAATACAGTTAGGTTGCGATTTGTGACTTGAAAGGACGCAACACGATCTTCTTCTTATCGTGTGGGCTTGAGGTAGACCCTGGAGTTGGAATTTATCAAGTCGCCCAGAAGGCTTCCAACTTGACTTAACGACTACCACATTATGTGGTAACCGGGACCAACAGCTTTACGTGCCTTCTGAAGCACGGAGAAGCTCGAGAATGAAATTGCCACAAACGGTCACCCATCATAGACTGACCTTGCTGAGTGTTGCTTAACCTCGATGAGCGTAGCGAACATCTCAATACCTCAATGCTACGAGCGCCGCAACATGGTGCCACCCTTTAAAAACATTATGAAAAAAAAAAACACTTTTCATGTGAATGGTGTAGAAATTGATGTATGTATCTTCTGTCAGCTCACTTCATTTCACTGCGTGGCAAATTTATCTTTCCACGATTTCTATGATATGCTATCATTGGCTAAAGTTGTCTAGTCTTGGTGACATGGCCGTATATAAGGAGGGGTCCTTGGTCTCCGAGTCATCCTCAAGTGATCCGTGCTGCAAAATATATTATCATTATCAATTCATTTTTGTGTAATGGCATGTGTAACCCACATACCCTAGAAGAAATTCTATGAGTATGTCTGATCCACCAACCCGCACTAGGCTAGCGTGAGTGGATTATGGCCTAAACCCTCTCAGCTCTCTAGTTAGAGGAGAGGAGACCCGAGCCCAGCAGTGGAACTTAATGGATTGCTGATCATGATGATGTGTAATCAGATAATTGAATTCCGCGCAAAAATTAGTATATATCTTTGTACAGTTTTGAACCTTCAGCGTCTTCTTGGTGAGAGCTATACCTACGGCCTAGTGATATTAGTCAATCAACGCCATCTTTATCATGGTCTGCCATTACACCGGTTTTCCCATTTCAGATGAGGAACTTTAGATCCGCAGATCTCCTCGTTTCTGATTCGATCAAGAAGGAAATTTCGAGCATAACTCTGTAAAGGTTGCACCCGTTGCAGGCTAAGTCCTGCACGAGTGCACCTCTTTTTACCACCTTTTGGATCTCTTTTGATTTCTTTTTAATTTACTTTTAATAATTTTAAATTTAATAATAAACTGCCTCGGTGGCGCAGCGGAAAGTGTATACGACTGCTGTGCAAGAGGTCCCGGGTTCGATTCCCGGGTCGGGTGAAAATGGTATTGGACTTCTAACATGAAATTCCAGTATTGAAATTTTCTCGGAGTTTGGTAAACAAATGTTCCCGGTTGATGACAATAGGCTCGCCCCCTATTTCATGGGACCAAACATAGCTGGCGAAATGTGGGTGTGAAACACCTCTGCCTACCCCTTCGGGGAAAAAAGCGTGATGCTATGTTATGTTATAATAATAAATATTATTTTAATTAATGTAAAAGTTATTGCGACAAGTCGAATAAACGAAAGTGATATCAATGTTTTATTTTGAGGGCCCCACGCCCTTCCCCATATAGCCGGATCTCTCCTACTCTTGGACTCCTATATTCTTGCCTAGCGCCCACTGGAGGGGACAGTGGAGAGCGCTAGAGAGGAAATTAATTTTACCTAAAAGGAGTCACCAAAACCGGCACTGTAACCTAGATATAAGTTAAAGTCAAATAAAGATTTTGTATTTTGTATTTTTGTATTTAGAGCTCTTTCCATGGCTCTAATGAGTCAGTGTAGGTATAGTAGGCTAAATTCCCTCCAAAATGTTTGGAGAGACCTTTGCCCAGCAGTGGGTTGTTGTCGGTAAATATAACCTATGTGTTATTCTAGACTATAATCTGTCTGTGTACCAAATTTGATAGTCCTTTCAGACATTCTGACGTGATTGAGCCACAAACACCTATTCATACATAATGGACTAGTATAGGCCGATGACGATGATTCATACATAAATCTTAATTTTCCCATTTATCTAAGAGTTTGTTTGGTTGGTTGAGCGTTAGTATTTCTATTCCTTGTATCAGTTCATCCAAAGGTAGTCTGGAAGAAATCGCTTTTAAAAAGATAGTCCTTGATACATTTTTGTTCTGTCATTGTTATGTAAATTTGTGGTGTACATAGTGTAATCTTTCTATTTATTTATACTATATTGCACACAAAGAAAACATACAAACAATCTTAAAATCTAAACAAGTATGTACAAAGGCGAGCTTAACTCATATTTGAGTTCTCTAACAGCAAACTTTAGAGTGTTAGAGGAAAGAAGTAAGAATTTGAGAGTGGGTATAAAGAAGTGTACAACTAAATGACTAAAGAAGAAATTGTAAAAATATAATAAAAGAAATGGAAGGAAGAAATATGTAAATTAATACACAGAATATTGGATTGTGGTACGTATACTCGTACCGCTACATATACTAAATATACCTACTTAAACATACTTAAATACACGTATAATATATATCATAACATATATAATTATATAATACATATATCTATATATCTCAGGAATTACTGGTCTGATTTGAAAAATTCTTTTAGTGTTGGATAGCCCATTTATCGAGGAAAGTTATGGCTATATAACATCACGCTACGGTCAATAGGAGCTGAGCAGTAGCCAAATAAAGAACGATGGGAGCGAAGCCTCGCGCGACGTCTAGTGATATTAAAAGATAGCTCTTTCTTCTAAGACAGTTTTAAAGCGTGACTTTAGTATGTGATCATATGTGATGATCTTCTTCTTCTTAACGTGTGGGCTTGACCCTGGTGTTGGAATTTATCAAGAGAAGGCCTTAACTTGACTTAACGACTACCACATTAAGTGGTAACCGGGACTAACGGCTTTACGTGCCTTCCGAAGCACGGAGACGCTCGAAAATGAAATTGCCACAAACGGTCACCCATCATGGACTGACCTTGCTGACTATTGCTTAACCTCGATGATCCTAACGAACATTTCAGTACTACAATGCTACGAGCGCCTCAAAGTACGTAATTGTGTGTCTAGATGGAAGACGCCGAATTTTTTTATGTCAATGCATTTTTTTTCATCGTCATCATCATATCAGCCCAATGACGTCCACTGCTGAACATAGGCTTCACCTTTTCTTAATTATAATTTTTTTTTTTTTAATTTTTTTTTATTTATCGAAATACAGAACATTACATGAAAGTTAAAGAATAGCACAAGAAAGAAAAAATCACTAAGGTTTGTCAATGTGCTACGAATCGGAGCGAACAGAACAGATTATAAATTAGGTAGATAATACAATGAAATTGTATGTTACAATATCATTGTAGATAATATACAGAATAGTTTCTTAATATACTAGAACACAATACAAAACAAAAACTATTAAATACATTACTATGCGGCTGAAGCCACACACTAATATAATTGATAGCCCTTAAAATGTGTTGTACACCTGTTTGACACAATTTTATTGTAAGAATTTATTTGCCTTCTATAATAAACAATAAATGATTTGTATTTGATAGTGGGATTACTAGAAATGCGTTATTCAAATATAGGTACGTGTACGTACCCTTGAGATATGACATAACTTTTTGGAACAAAAAATATTGCATTTTCGTTCCAGCGTCTATGCCAAGTTTTCCCAGAATTGGCAGACTGTACATTCGCTTACGTAATATGAACGCACGCGCTAATAATATTTTTGTGTTCATATTTTTCTACTTGAATATACTATCTACTGCCTACGTATTTTTCATTCATGGGCAAATTTTAAGGCCTACCTTAAATATTATTTAAGGTTATAAATAATAATAATATTCTACCATATTCACACAGCGCCATCTAGTCCCAAATTAAGCAATTATATTTGCTTGTGTAATGGGTACTAAACATCTGATATACTACTTAAATATATTTTTTATATTTTTTTTGTAAATACATACATATTATATATAAATTACACCCAGATACAGAACAAACCTTTATGCTCATCACACAAAGATTTGTCCTGGGTGGGGATCGAACCCACGACCTCCGGCTTAGCAGTCAGGGTCACTAACGACTAAACAACGAAAAAAAAATGTATATAAGTAGTATATCAGTTGTTTAGTACCCTTACACAAGCAAATATAATTGTTTACTTTGGGACTAGATGGCGCTGTGTGAATGTGGTAGAATATTATTATTATATTATTATTTTTACGTGACAATCCCACACACATTCCCAGTATGACGACTGCCGTAAGCCAAGATTTACAGCGATGACCCTTCCGAATACCGAGTTTGGACACTCGGGAGTTCCAGGGAATGCTTAACCTACCGTCTTAGAACCCGCATCGAAATTAATTAAATATAAATGGAGGAGTCCGCGTAGTGACGGAGTAAGAATACATTTTCACTACCCCATCACAACCCATGGGTGTCGTAAAAGGCGACTAAGGGAGTAATCTAATGCAGACAAGAGCACTGCAAGAAAAGGAAAATTCGAAACAAACCCCATACCAAGACAACTAGCCGGCGTGGTATAGTAGGCTAAATTCCCTCCAATATCTTTGGAGGAGACCCGTGCCCAGCATTGTGACATTTATGGGTTGAAATGATGATCATATTAGTGCCCCTGGTATTGCAGGCGCCCATAGGCTACTATAACCGCTTACCATCAGGCGGACCGTACGTCTGTTTGCCACCATCGTGGTATAAAAAAATAAAAAACTTTTACACACGTTCCTAACTGCATGCGTAAGTTCGTTTCCAAAAATAATCTGAATGCGCATATAACTTGACTACAATCTCTGCCTATCCCCTATACTAACAAGCGTAAGTCCCGTAAGACAATCAATAAGGCCAAGGTCGGTCGTTGCCCCGTCACGCCCTCACGCTGAACCTTAAAACTAAAATATTCGTAGGGACAGGACATCTATGTTAGAGTGAGATAGACGATATATGTGTCTCTTTCTAACAGTTATATGAAGTAACTGGAATATAAAACGAAAAGTTAAGGATAGAATTTTTTTTTACTTTACATGCCAGTAGAGGTCATTCCTGAGCGCTATGACATGTACTTCTTCAAATGAGGTTTAAAGTGAGTTATCCTCTCAAGGTAGGCAGCCGCGTGTGCGGTTCCATTAAGGGACCATACCCTATTTTTGAGCTTTTAATGTATCAGCCTTTAGTAAAAGTTCTCAAACAATTGTAAATTCAGCCAATCATTTGTAGAAGCTGTCACTCAAAAGTTACAGTCAGTTAAAGGTGGTCCCTCAGTCGTGCATGGCAGGCATCCATATCTCAGAATCTAGATAAAATTTAAAGCTGCTGTAAATGAAGACTTAATTAAATATTTGTTGAACTAATTTACAAAATGTGCTCCTGCCAACATCCACGAGCGACGGTTACAGACCAGAGACAGGTTTTTACCCGACTGCCATAAAGGAGGGTAATATTTTCATTATCGTGCGTATGTATATATGTATGTGGGCATGTCTGTTCCATTGTGACCTTCTGTAGCCTTAACGGCTTGGCTGATTTTAAAGTGTGAGGGTTTTTCAGTGCTATCGCAATATGGGTATCAGATGAAAGCTGATTAATAGCCTAATATATGCACTAACTATTATCCGCGGCTCCACTTGTCTCTTGTAACCTAAATAACTTGACCGATTTTGTATTCATCACCGAATCTCTATATCTAAGCCTATATACCTTTTACCAGAGTATTCTTCGAATTCATTGCTTTAAATTGACTGTCGGAGGCTACTTTTAGGCAGTCGGATTATTTGGTTTCTTAAATTAATTCTGGTGCATTATTATGTGTCAAATTTTCATATATGTATATATGCTGCTAAATCAAAATAAAACCTATGACTGGGTTGTTATGGTATACTTTACAATGACATAGAAAGTATGCTTGTTACAAATTTAATATCGTTTAACCTAGTAGAGATGCCTACGGTATGCAGCAGTCGAAAAAAGGATGTCACCTATTCGAATAGTACAATATATGAATCACATCTTGTTTGTGAAACGTATCTGGTGTAATTTACACTAGGAATAACTTAAAAAAATTTTATGGGTTGTTGATAATCTTCGCGCATATTGTCGCTTAATACAACAATACCGCGCAAGTCAATTTTGACTGGTTTTCAGAAGAGACAACTATTTATATTTTATTAAATACATCGTTAATCTTTAATGAATGCAAAAATATTTTTGTCTTTAACAAATAATTTAAATCTATTTTTGCATTCATTATACATTAATGTATTTAATAAGATATAAACAGTTATTTGTCTCTCCTGAAAATCAGTCAAAAATGACTTGCGCGGTATTGTTGTATAAGCGACGATATCTATACCCACTCACACATTCTACGATCATGACATACATCATCATCATCAGCAACTCATTAAGTCCCACTGTCTCCTCTCCTCTAACTAGAGAGCTGAGAGGGTTTAGGCCATAATCCACTCACGCTGGCCTAGTGCGGGTTGGTGGACCAGACATACTCATAGAATTACTTCTAGGTTATGTGGGTTTCCTCACGATGTTTTCCTTCACCGTTAGCAGATGGTAAGTCACTTGACTAGTACATATAAATTCCACACATAATATATGTATCTATGAATACACACAAAGACTTGTCACATGTGGGAATCGAATCCACATACTCAACAGGGCGATGATATTGGCGAGGCGACCACCTGAACCGTTACGCCATGGTGACAGTCATTATCAAGGTATTTTAAAGATAATCAAGAAGGAAACCTTCCAAATTTATAGCCTTAATCATAATATTTAAGGTAGGCCTTAAAATTTGCCCATGAATGAAAAATACGTAGTGATTATGTAAATTAGTATATTCGAATAATAATCAATTTATCTGTTTGTCTGTCCGAATCTCAAGAATGTCTACACAGGGTTCTGTCTGAGCTACAGTTGCAGATTTGATGTAGGCAACGGCAAAGCGCGACGGTAACAGTTTCTCCAAATACCTACCTATTTTTCAAATAATAATAAGTAATCAATAATAATAATATAATAATAATAAGTATCCAAATTTTTTATATTTTTTATGTGATATAGGTATATAGATATAAATAAATACGGTAATTAAACAAAAATCCAATGCCTCGACCGCGTTCTCTCGGCTGCGTTTCATTGATCAATTCTCTCGGCTGCGTCAATCGCTTGATTTACGTCACGTCAGGTAAAGATTCTATTGGTTCATAAAAAAAATCATCCTCGCACATCTCTGGTGGAAACGCAACCACGCCTAGCCACTAACATTGTCGTGCCGATTGACGTGGTGTAGGCAAGGAACTTATTAAGGAGATATAAGTTCCTTGAGTGTAGGGACCTACACCCAAGGAGCACACGAGACAAACATTTGTGTGACTCATATATTTGTCTGAACTTCCTCGGTGGCGCAGCGGGAAGTGTATACGACTCCGGTGCAAGAGCTCCCGGGTTCGATTCCTGGGTCGGATGAAAATGGTATTGGGTTTTTTCTATCATGAAATTCCAGTATTGAGATTTTCCCGGTGTTTGGTAAACAAATGTTCCCGGTTGATGACAATAGACTCGCCCCCTATTTCATGGGACCAAACATAGCTGGCGAAATGTGGCTGTGAAACACGTCTGTCTACCCCTTCGGAGAAAAAGGCGTGATACTATGTTATGTGATATTATATATTTGTTTCAAGTCCGTCAATTATATGTTTGTAAGAGTCCTGGGGCTTAATCCGAATTTCGACATTCGATTGGTCGGTTTATACCCTGTGTCGCGTGGGATTCTGCAATAGCGAGATCGTGATCTTTGTTCTCATCTCATCCTCGTTAGGATGGCGTCTGAAGCAGGCGTAGCCACAAAGCATAATTAGTTATAAATTTATAGATCTATGTTTTTTATATCCGCTTAAATATAAGTAGGCCATGGTCAAAATGTTGATTCGCGAAATTATAATACATTTGCATTTTATTGATGTTATGACTGTATCAATAGTATTTTAAATATTTTTAAGGTTTGAGCTAACGTTTCAAGTTTATTTCGAACAACGGACTAATAGAGGCGCTTGCAGCATTGTGGTACTGAGATATTTATTACGAACATCGAGGTTAAGCAACGTGAGGCAAGGTCAGTCCATGATGGATGACCGTTTGTAGCAATTTCATTCTCGAGCGTCTCCATGCTTCGGAAGGCACGTGAAGCCGTTGGTCTTGATGTCGTTAAGTCAAGTTGGAAGTCTTCTGAACGACTTGATAAATTCCAACACTAGACTCTGCCTCAAACCTTATTTATTTATTGCAGTATAAGAAACATACAGAAACATAAATTTATGTTAGTTGTTGCCTGACTACGTTCGCGTAGAATTCTGTCACCAGTGTGAACACAGCTACTTTCCCTTGCTTTATAAAAGCACAAATCTAGCTATGTAAGCACTAAAGCCGTATGTTTTTCCATGTAATTACGGACACAAAGTACACCCTAGCCTCGAAACAAATAAGTCATAAGTCATAAGTCATTTATTTCTATACAATATACATTGTGTTGAAAATACATATTATTAATTAAAAATTAAATTACAATAAATACAATAAATAATTAATTAAAATAATAAATTGCACATTTAAAAAAATAATAATTCAATAATAATAAATTCAAATATAAAATTAACTAGATGCAATGTATAAATTATTTTAAATCTGGCTTCTGTCATTTATGAATATTTATGAATGACCCACAAATATTTGTCTCATGTAAGAATCGAACTCACGACATAGCGATGCTAATGGGAAGTCTACCTTAACCGCTAAGCTAAAGCGACAATCGACTGCAGATAGTGCAAATTTCGTGTCAAAAAAAACCGGTTATTGAATCTCGAAATCGAACTTTTATAATCAAATAGCAGTTGTATATATTCACTTCGGAGGCAGTTATAAATAAATATTTGAGACAATTTTTTTTTACACACTATCTAACCCAAAGTAAGTTATTATGGGATCTATGGGGAGACCGGCTCGGCAAACATAGAGTAGGTCGCCCTCCAGCTAGGTGGACTGAAATAAAATGAAATCTCGTATATTCATCTAGATTGCCAAGTAACACTTATGAAAGTCACAAGTTAAGAATGTAACAGGTTATCCGAAAAGTAGTGTCAGCAAATTTGCCTACGACAGTTCGCTGACGGGGTGGAGCTATGAGAAGAACTGGCAAGAAACTCAGCCAACTCTTTTTAAAAATGGATAGTTAGAGACTGACGATCTGAAAAAGGTCGCTGGGTCTGGCTAGATGCGGAAGGCGGATTACCGAGTGTTATACTGCGTGTTATGAGAGGTCTATGTCTAGCAGTGGACTGCAATAGGCTGAGATGATGATGATGATAATGGGATCTAGATAACTGATCATTTTAAACCATATACGTCCAACCGTTGGGCACGGGTCTCCTCCAAAAAATGTCGAGGGAACTTAGCCTGCGACCACGTTAGCCAGACGGGTTTGTATAGGGTTTGTTTCGAATTTTCCTTTTCTAGCAGGGTTCTTATCTGCTTATGGTTGCTTATGCTTACCTTAGACGCCTTTAAGACACCCACGGGTTGAGATGGGGTAGTTTATTTATTTTTTTTTTTTTAATTTTAAAGTAACAATAATTTACTTTAAATTTAATTACAATCTAGCCTGTAAGACTAATAAATAATTCAATGCTAACCTAAATTGCTAAATAATCTTATTGCTAAGAATGAGTCCAATATCTACTTTCTTAGTGTCTGTTAAGGGGAAGTCACTTTGTTCATGTGTTCATACACTGCACTTATCACTACATTTCTGTTTATCACTTACACTAACTCGAAAGGTTTAGTCTTTTTAAGTCTTTTTACTAGATTCGTGTTGTCGAGAAGCTGGATTGCCTCGACATTCACGTGATGATGAAGTCTATGTTGGTGAGCTTCTGCATATCTTTGGATAACAGTATCCACAATTTCCATATTAAGGTCCCGATGGAGATCGCAGTTCCTAATGTACCAAGGCGAGATGGGGTAGTGATATTATGTATTTTTAATCACTACACGGATATATATATGTAGGTATATGTGTGTCTATTTAATATCTATTTTTTTTTTTTGATTTTTTTTTTTTTTTTAAACAACGCCCGCACTAGGGAACAAGCCCTGTGTCTCGGGGAGCTTTACAAACATGAAACTAACGGACACAATATATATATATATATATAGTCTATCTATTTTACGTTCATCCTCGGCTATACTCCCTCCATATTCTCTGGCGGAGACCCGTGCCCAACAGTGGGACGTTTATGGGTTGAAATGATGATACATACAAATACAGTTAAATTAAAGGAATGCATATTTATAAAATAACTCGGATTACTACACCAGAAATTAGGTGAAATACCTTGATATGCGTGGGCACCGTTATCACTGATAAGAGTATCAAAATATAATATTTGTATATGATAAAGTTGTTACGAATCTGTCGCCCATTTTAGTTATCAATCAAAATTACAGCAAACATGTCTAAATACCGGACAAATTATTACTATACGGGTAAGGGTTGGACCACACCTTGCCGCGCCGAATCATACATTCCTTTTCTGTCACTTAGAACCGTCATATGAGTGAGAACGAGAGCGGGAAAGAGACCGCAGCGGCGAAATCGACCAAAATCGGCTCTCACTCTAGTAAATAATAGTTCTTAGAGCCACGTTCACAGTCGTGACTTCACTTTGCAAAATAGAAAGAAAGAAAAATGTTTTATTATGTACGATAAATCAAATCAAACGCACTATACATCATCACTATTCTTAGTATAAGACTAAATCGCTTTCTCTGTCCCTATATCCCTATGTATGCTTAAATCTTTAAAACTACGCAACGGATTTTGAAGCGGTTTTTTTAATAGATAGACTGATTCAAGAGGAAGGTTTATAGATATAAAATACATACCACGCGGGCGAAGCAGCTGGCGGAAGCTAGTAAAATATATATACAGATCTTAGAACATAAAAAAAACACTAATAAAAATAATTAAATAAAAACACAGATTATAAACAATAAGAAATTTATACAATCTGTGGTGGCTTTCAAATAGGCTTCCTAAAATAAACTTCAAAGCTTCTTCTTTCTTTCTTGGTAAGCAAAGGATGGTTTTGGAAAGTAAAGTAAGTGTTTGACAGGGTTATAAAACTTCATATTGGTTGAAAGTTGATCTTTCCCTCAAAGTGAAGTCAAAGTGCACTCTATGAAATTGGGCCAAAGATATAGGAAATTATAGAAGAATCAGAAATATAAGTTCTGTTCGCAGCAGCTAGATGTCATGCGAGCCTTAATTTCTTACTTCTCCTTTTTAAATATGTTGCGGGTTCCAAGACAGTGGGTTACGCTTGGGACCCCCGAGTGTCATAGCTCGGTGTTTATAGTTCATCATTGAATGCTGGCAAGAGTCACAGTGATGGGTGTGTGGGATGGATTATTGTTGAAATAGTAGTTTTGATTTGTTATTGTCATATTTCAGTGTTTGTTGAAGCCAGAATCAACAATGTACCCATCTTATGAAAGATGGGCGTGGGACTCATTTGTTATGATGATGTTTTAGTTCTTCATTGTCCATCTTGGCTTACAGCAGTCATAATGTGTAGGAGGAATTTTTGTTACAAGACAGTAGGTTAGGCTTTAGACTCCCAAGTGTCATAGCTTGGTTTTTGTTGTAGGTATAATTATTATTGTTCCATTATAATTGTACTTCTTTAAGTGTACCTACTTAAATAAATCCCGAGAGATATAGCTGAGTGTTTGTAAATATTTATCGCTGTTAATCCTGGCTTATAAAACTGCAGTGAAGTTGTAGGTGTGTAGGTCTGTCCCTTATCTCATTTGGTATGTCAAATAATGATAATTAACCTCAAAAATGTTTTATAAAATGCATCCTTTTTACCAACACTGGCTAACACATAGATACCAATAAAAAAAACTTAAAATATGATCGACGAGAAACGTCAAAATGATGGCATAGACTGTTGGTGTGATTTACCGATAAAATACGAATATAATATCGATATTACTTTTATATATATCTATTATATATGCCCATATTTAACAGTGGAGTATTGATGTTTTTGGAAAATGTGGCTCCAAGGTTTTGTGTGCCGTATCGTAATTTGAAACTAAGAAGTGACGTTTTGTTGTTTCAAAAGAATCTCTGCGATTTTTATATGAATTTTCGGTAAGAACTTTTTGTTTTATGTAGAGTTTTACTTATTAAAAACATCGTAACTTTCTTGTAGCAAAAATATACCGAGTAATTATTTTGCCTTCATCTGCCACATTAAAGTTCAATCAGGATTAAAAGTACCTATGCATTAAGTTAACCCAGATTATATTCTATCTGTGCAAAGTATAATTCAAATCTGTTCAGTAGCTTACGATAGATTGAGTTGATAATTATATTAAAAAAAAAAATAAGTCAATAAATATAATGCCCCAGTGCTGACATGGATCACCTCTCCTCTATCTAGAGAGCTCAGAGAGCTTACGTCATAATACACGCACTGGCCTAAAGTGGGTTGGTGAATCAGACACCTTAGAATTTCTTGTAAGTATGTGTCCTCATGGTATTTCCTTAATATAACCTACAGTATTAATATGTAATCGAATTATCGATTGACTTTCATCTTGAATTATAATTTAATGTTTCTTAACACAATGATTAAGGTCATACACGACGGGCCTGTTGGTCTAGTGGTTAGTGACCCTGACTGCTAAGCCGGTGGTCGTGGGTTCGATCCCCACCCAGGACAAATCTTTGTGTGATGAGCATAAAGATTTGTTCTGTGTCTGGGTGTAATTTATCTATAATATGTAATATTTACAAAAAATATATATATTTAAGTAGTATATCAGTTGTTTAGTACCCATAACACAAGCAAATATGATTGCTTACTTTGGGACTAGATGGCGCTGTGTGAATGTGGTAGAATATTATATTATTATTATATTATATACAACCCAAAATTCGATACTTACAGGCGTAAGTTGGGGTCAATAACCATTTAACAAACCAGCTGCATTTCTTCATTGCATCATGTATTAGTAGTCCATTCATCAGTTTTCTGTACCAAGAGGGATTCACTTACTTCTAGTATTATAAAATCCATATCCAATTTAATAGAGGCACTTTAACAGATATTCTGTGCGAAGTGTGCGATCATAGAGGTTAAGCAACATATGACAATATCAGTCCATGATGGGTGACTGTTTTATTAGGCCGTCAGTGGCCTCTTTGCTACCTCGACCAGAATTGATCTATTATAGTTCTCAATTTATAGTTCCCTGCTTATTCGTATAGAATCTAAGAAGTACCAAATTTTCTGAGCATAGAGAGTCTATGAGATGGGTAACCGTTTGAGATACTGTCATTTTCAAGCTCCTCAGTGCTTCGGAAGGCATATAAAGCTGTTAGTCCCGGTTACCACTTCTTCTTCTTCTTCAAGAAAAGAAAAAGAAGAAGAACTAAGAAGAAGAAGAAAGAAGAAGAAGAAAGATGAAGAAGAAGAAAGATGAAGTCCCGGTTACCACTTAATGTGGTAGTGAAGTGTTAAGTTGGAACTTGGAAACCTTCTGGGCGACTTGATTAATTCCAACAAGCCCAGTCAGAAGAAATTGAAATCATACTACTTAGTTACTTAAACTGCTGATAGGGGCTTCGCTCCCGTTGATCTTTGTTTGGCCACTGCTCAGCTCCTATTGGTTGTAGCGTGATGTTTTATAGCCAATAGCCTTCTTTGATAAATGGGCTATCCAACACTAAGAGAATTTTTCTAATTGGACCAGTAGTTCCTGAGATCATTCAATCAAACAAACAAACTCTTTAGTTTTATAATATTAGTATAGAAAGAAGTAGCACTGGGCTTCGCTCCCTTCATTCTTTATGTCGCCACTGCTCAGCTCCAATTGGCCGTAGCGTGATGTTATATGCTTTATAATATTATGAAGCTTTTAGCATTGAGTTGTTTTTAGTAACCATAGTTACGAAAACTGTACTACATAAAATGAAAATCCTGTTATTAACCCCGTTAGGGGATGAATTTCAATAAAATACGAAACAGGTCTTTCATCAATTCTGATAAAGAATGTTTATGCAAAATTGGAAGTAGATTGGACCAAGGAATCACGTTGTTCCATACAAACTTTACCCCCCATTTTCACCCCCTTAAGGGTAGAATTTCGGAAAATTCTTTCTAATCGGATGCTTACGTCATATAAAGAACACATCCTCCAAGTTTCAGGTCTCTACGATCAGCGGTGTAGGCTGTGCGTTGATCTGTCAGTCAGTCATTCAGGACAAAGCATTTTATATGTATAGATCAATGATATTGTATGTTAAAAAAGGTGTAGATAGGTTACCTACATAGCGTTCGATCTTTGGAAATGGCACACAAACGCACACATAGACGATATCTATGTGTGCGTTTGTAATAATGCAATGTCAAAATACCTTAAATGAGTCGTGAAAGTAAGATAGCATGATTTAATTATCACGATCTAAATAGAGACAACAAAATTTGCTACAATGCGTCGTCACATGCAGTAGAAGCCCTATTTTTAGTGTGCCACTTTTCGAGCGCTTATAACCTATCTACACCTTTTTTAACATACAATATCATTGGTATAGATATATATATCGTCCCATTAGAAGAATAATGTCTTATCTTCAGATAAAACAAAAATGAAATTATTATAAATTTGGCATTAAAAACCGTAAACTATCAATTGATCAAATTTGTATTTTGTAAAATACTGACGGAAGAATAAAATAAAAATTTATCAATCGATAGTTTACGGTTTTTAATGCCGAATTTTTTAATAATTTCATTTTTGTTTTATGTGAAGATAAAACATTATTCTTCTAATGGGACGATATATAGATATATATAGGTATAGATTGCAACCCATTTTTGTATTCGGTTACTTGGAAACCGAGCTATCAACTCAGCCTTTATTAATATTCATTCGTATAGGAAGTATTGAATTAACAATATTACATAAAGCCATTATGTATGCGATCTTTGTGACCCCTAACGTTTATATATCGAGTATATACTATCCTTAAACTTGGACAAACCTTGGCATTTTAAACTTAAAATAGATAATAGATTTAAATTGATATGTAATATTTAAGTATTGTAACATTGTACCAACTATTGTAAAGAGAAAATAAAGTTATTTGATTATTATTTTTTTATTTGATTACATTTTTAATTGTATGTATATAAAATACATTTACATACATACATACTTATAGATCACGCCTCTTTCCCAACAGGGGGGTAGGCAGAGACCATTTCCTTCCACTTGCTACGATTCTGACATACATCTTTGGCTTCTTCAACATTCATCAGTCTTTTCATGCATTCTCGCCGGCTTAGGGTACTCCTGATCTGTCCCTTCTTTAGAACGTCACCTATTTGGTCATGGTACGTTCTTCTAGGTCTTCCCATTGCAACGTTTCCTTTCACATTCGCCTCATATATTTGTTTTGTCACTCTTCCTTCATTCATTCTCTCGACATGTCCAAACCAGCTAATAAATACAAATACAGTTATTTATAATTATATTATTATTGAATGAATGAATGAATGAAATCTCGTTTATTCATCTAGGTTACAAGGTAACACTTATGAAAGTCACAAGAATGTAACAGGTTATCCGAAAAGTAGTGTCAGCAAATTTGCGTACGACCACTTCGCTGACGGGGTGGAGCTATGAGAAGAACTGGCAAGAAACTCACGACACTCTTTTTAAAAAAATTGATAGTTATGTGCGAGATTTATACTAGATGTGGCGCGGGGCTTCGCGCCCGTCGTTATTGCTCAGCTCCTATTGGCCATAACGTGGTATTATTTATGTTGTTATAAAAATAGTTATGTTTTGACAATTAGAATATTCAATAAGATTCCAAAAAAGATCCGAGAGTTACCGCCATCTTTATTCAAGTCAAGACTGAAGTCTTGGCTGATTGAAAAATGTTTTTACAACTTAAAAGAATATTTTAATTGTAAAACTTTATAGGTGTTTCGTGTACATATATATTAATAACTGTATAGATGTAAGTTTTGTTATTATATATTTCGTTTCTAATTGAACTTATTGTAAAATTCGCATGCCTTAAAAAGGTGAATATGTTACCACCATTATTGTACCATGTTCTTGGCGAATAAAAATATCTTTATCTTTTGTCAGTGGCAATGTAGCTTTCTAACAGCAAAAGAATTTTTAAACATAAAATGTCCCACTGTTGGGCGCGGGTCTTTCTAAACATTTTGGAGGGAATTTAGCCTACTAAACCACGTTGGCCAGACGAGTTGGTATTGGGTTTTGTATCGAATTTTCCTTTTCTCGGAGTGCTCTTATCTGCATTTATAAGGTTTTGATTCCTTCGCCCGGTCTCGTCTGACACTTCAGGCAAGAAAAAAACCGGCAAATTGCGAGTCGGACTCGGGCACCGAGGGTTCCTTGCGATTATGCAATTTTATAACGTTTGTGCTTTTTCTGAAAGAAAAAGCGAAACCTTATAGGATAAGGTTTCGCTTTTTCTTTCAGAGGTACGGAACCCTAAATATACATGTTACTTTAGGTTGCTAAATTTAAATGCCCATGTTTCACGTCTCCCGGTTTGCTAGCGCCAGAAAAAATCACGGAAGGAAGATGAATTATATAAATTAATAATTAAATAACAATTTAAGTAATAATTTGAATATTTAACATTAAACTAGAATATTAGACAGACATTCTATGACCTAGTGTTGGATTTAGTTTTCGTGAAGCTGATAACCTTGTTATTTTATTCTCAATAAAGTTGTTGAGATGAAATCATGGCTACGATATATTTATTTAGAGGTCTAGGCCGTTTCACTTCCGAAAATATTAATTTATAAACATATTATTTAGTTGATTTTTACTATGGTAAAGCCCGTCACACGTAATAGCAAGACTTTTTATATATCGAGCCCTCCCCGCCATTTAATCGCAAGCATTTAATAGGATACGGTAATCGCTTACCATCAGACGGACCGTACGTCTGCCACCGTGATTGTTTCGTAAGTAATATTTTAAACGGCAACAGACATTTCTTTTTAACGTTTCTCGCCAAAATACATACATATACTACATCAGCAACCAATTTAGTCCCACTGCTGGGCTCGGGTCTCCTCTCCTCTAACTAGAGAGCTGAGAGACTAATTAATAAAACAAATTACTAAGGGCCTGTTACACCATCTTCAAATAAGTGTCTAATAAACTACCTGACACTTTTTTTAAATATGTCAAGTAAGTTTCATACAGGCTATCTAATCTAGCACTTATTTGCCAGTGGTAAAACAGGCGCTAAAAGAACATAAAACCCGCCTGCTAATTAAAAACTTTAAACTAAGAAATAAGCTTAGAAGTTAAATACATAAAATAGCGGCCATAACAGGTACAATCAATCAACATCCTAGATCGACTAAAGGCAGAAACACACTACCATGGCGTGGTGTGCCAGAGGCATATCAGTTCCATAGATTTACTATCGTTAGAGACACATTACACTCTAGTAAATGACGGTTCTAAGTGACAGAAAAGGATAGAATCATCGGAAAGTGCGTATGATTGAAGTTCTATTGGTTGTTTACTACATCTCTTCACATTTCTATTCAGAATCAAATAGTCGTAAAACATATCTAAATAATGCAAGATAACTTGACACAAACCCGACCTCTGATTGAATATATTTGACAGATAAACTATTCAAAAAACCTCAATTGACTGTTATTACGAGTTATTAAATACTTATCAAGATTAAGATTATATAATAAAGGCTCTGGCCTAATAGTGTCACTCAGTAAAACTGAACTAAAGGACTTAATTACATAGTATTCAGGGTCCCTTTAAAGCTTTAAGCACAGTATAAATATACATGCAGTATTGTAACTTCATTCAAACGGTCGGAACGCGAGTCATTACGCGCCTCTATTCATATTCGCTTAAAGGCAACCAGTCGCGAATGTACAGCAGTGACGAACGGTCGATGTGATGATTTTGTAAGCAGTAATTTCTTTTTTATATTTTAATAAGTATTTAGGTACTTACATTATAATAAGGGCAAAAAAAATGAGGAAATATTCCGAATATCATTTATTTATTTATTTAAACCTTACAACTATTTTCACAGATACTTAAATCTAATACAATAATTGTAGAACATTGTAGACCTTAAATCTATCTTATATCTACTTAATCTATCAAAACTATAAACTACTTCCTAAACATACAACATAATATGTTGCCTTCGTGAAGTCGTTCAGTGAGCACGAGAATTAACAATTATACACAATTTATAACAAAACATATCAATTGTAAAGAAGCTATATGTATCTTTAAACAAGTGAAAGATATCCTTTTAATTCCGAAAATATTTACATAACCTTAAAGACCTTAGTGTTTTTAAAAGACAGACGAAGTATTTTTATTATATTCTGTGCTTTGTAATTTTAATTTCGTTGGTTGTTAGTTAAAATAGTAAAGTCTAATATAAAATATAAGCCTTGGTTTAACAGCTGTAAACTTATATTTTTATGAAATAAAAAATAAATAAAGTGAGAATTAAAAAAAAGTTTTGTTTGCTACACACGACACTCGTAAAAGTTTCCTAAAAAAAATTTTTTTATGTAAAACGATGTGTATGAACGTGTAGATGGCGCGAAATTATAAAAATAATTCACTACATGTCTGATGTTCATACATGTAGTGAAATAATTTTATAAAAAAAAAATTAGTATAAATATATTTAAGTAGTATCTGTTGTTTAGTACCCATAACTACACATTGGGCCAAATGGCGCTGTGTAAATGTGTGAAAATATAAAAAAACAACTAAATATTGTAATTTCTTTGTCCACAGGTATAACCAAAAAACCATGTTGACGGAACGGCTTGATTATTGACTATACATTAACAAAACCGACTCATCTGGGCTTCATGTATATAGCAAGTTGTCGAGCGTGAGAATAGAAAAGGAAAAATAAAAGAAAGATGGCGTCGTGTTTGTCTGGGGGACATTACGTCACTGGCAGTCAGGAGTATGTGCCGGTTGCCGAGTTCTATGCTGACAAGACCATTTTTGTAACTGGTGGTACGGGCTTTATGGGAAAAGTGAGTATATATATCTGTATATATATCATCATCATCATCATTATCTCAGCCTATTGCAGTCCACTGCTGGACATAGGCCTCTCCCAACACGCGCCATAACACTCGAGTATATATATATATACTAATATTATTAATAATCATAATAATATATATTAATCATACAATAGCTTTACACTTACCAGTGACAAATCATAGCTGTACTACAATAGCGCAGCTGTGATATGGCACCGGTAAGTGTCTCATCCCATTCTAAATTAAAATTCTTTAAGGGCCTCTGCGTGTTGGACCTGTGTCCCCGCGTAAGCCTTCCAATAGGACCGGGTATACTTCTCACCTTAGCAGAGAGAAGTATAAACGTGAAAAAAGAGACATAATAATAATAATATTCATTTATTTCGGACAACATCCACCATACGCTTAGTGTAATACAACTTTCTTATATTATAAATCTAATGTTAGTATATAATATTACAAGGAACTTTATAGGGAGACTATTATCTAATGTTTAACCAATCTTATTACAAAATACGGACGAAGCATTAAACTGCCTCGGTGGCGCGGCGGGAAGTGTATACGACTGTTGTGCAAGAGCTCCCGGGTTTGGTTCCCGGGTCGGGTGAAAATGGTATTGGGTTTTTCTATCATGAAATTCCAGTATTAAGATTTTCCCGGAGTTTGGTAAACTAATGTACCCGGTTGATGACAATAGGCTAGCCCCCTATTTCATGTGACCAAACATAGCTGGCTAACCTAACCTACCCCTTCGGGGGAAAAGGCGTGATGCTATGTATGTATGATGTAAAATGACAACTTTGACACTAATTTGTTTTACTTCGATCATCTCTGCATCACCGTGGTTGACTGGTAGATAATGCCTGTGGCATTAAGTCCGCCATTGTGTGCATTAAGTTTTAAATGAATAAATAAAACAATTGCTTACGTCAATTTAAACCTGGTTTAAGACGTAGTCTATATTCTGTAATAAGGGGGTAGAGTTTGTTTGGTTACTTCCCTTAGTCGCCTTTTATTACACCATCGGGTTGAGATAGGGTAGTACATTATGTATTCTTAATTCATCACGACACCGAAAGTAAATTTTAACAGCAGGGGGTCGCCAGGGGGGTCACCAAGTGGAACGCTAGGATCTCGGGAATTACTGGTCCAATTTGAAAAATCTTTTAGTTTTGGATAGCCCATTTATCGAAGAAGGCTATAGGCTATATAACATCACGCTACGGCCATAGGAGCTGAACAGTGGCCAAATAAAGAACGACGGGAGCGAAGCCTCGCGCGGCTTCTAGTTATTTTTATAGAAGTCTTTTGTTTGGCCACTCCTCAGCTCCTATTATCCGTAGCCTGGTGTTTTATAACCTATGGCCTTCCTCAATAAGGGGTTATTCAACACTAAAAGAAATATTCAAATCGGAAAAGTAGTTTCTGAGATCCTAGCGTTGAATTTGGTGACTACCATAGTGAGTTTTTTTTTTACTAATTTAATATAAAGGCGATTATTCAAGAATCTTTGAATGCTGTTAAAATTTACTTTCCGTGTAGTGATGAATTAAGAATACATAATGTAACTACGCTATCTCAACTCGTGGGTGTCGTAAAAGGCGACTAAGGGAAGTAAGCTTATGCAGACAAGAGCACTGCAAGAAAAGGAAAATTCGAAACAAACTCTATACCAACCCGTCTGGCCAGCGTGGTATTGTAGGCCAAATTCCCGCCACATTCTTTGAAGGAAACCCGTGCCCAGCAGTAGCACGGTTATGGGTTGAGATGATGATGAATTAAAATAGTTTTACAAATCAAAATGATGTTTCCTTTCAGTAAAATTCAGTTTGCAATATTTAAGATGCTTTCTCCATTTTGTCCAATCCTAACATAGAGGTCCAATGGGTCATATTTTTAAATGAGGTCGAATCTTGAGGGTCCAATGGGTATGCAGCCGTGGCAAGAGACGCTCTGTTTAAGTATGTCCTAATTAAATATTTCTGTCTTTTAGGTATTGGTTGAAAAGCTGTTAAGAAGTTGTCCAAAAATTAAGAAAATCTACCTGCTTATGCGACCGAAACGTGGCCAGGATGTTGCTTCCCGCCTTACCGAGCTAACACAGTCACCGGTAAGTCCTTACCAACATTTCGTTACAAAAAATTTTTTTTTTCTTTTTCCATTACAGCTGTCAAGTCATCTTGTAACAAAATATAGAATATGGCATTTCATCGAAAACGGTTGGTTGTTAAATATTTATCAAGAAAAATTTAACTAAATAGCCACTAAAATTTCTTTATCAAATCATAATCTATAACAAATTGTGGATTTGAACCCGTGTCATACCAATTTAAAGTCAATTTCATACAAATGGCTTAGTGTTTGGATATAAATATTTTATGGAACTAAACAATAGATCGTTTGGTTTTTTTATAATATCGAAATATATACCATGGAAAATGGAGATAATATAGCCTAATTTCCGCCCGCCGCTTCACCCGTATTACTGACGGGATGATATCGACGTGGGGTGAGCGTGACGTCTGCGTGGCAACAGCGTGACGTCAGCGTGGCGAGAGCGTGACGACGGCGTGGCGTGACGACGGTGTGGCATGGCAAAGACTAAGATTCTATAAGATTAGCCTTTGCCACGCCACGCCGTCATCACGCTCTCGCCGCGCGTCACACTTAATTAAATAAAAAAATAATTACCAAAGAAAATATAGTATTATTCATACTATATTATTTTTCTATAACATATAGTACAGTCAGCGTCAAATAGTTAGTGACACTAAGGTCTTCAAATTTATAGACGCAACCAAAAAGTCAATAATATCGGTACAAGCAAAGTTCGGTACAAGTTTCTAATGTGATCCACATTTTTGAACACTTGGATGCTTGGATACCATTGGCGGTATGACTGTAACCATATTTATGGCGGTTTGATTGAACCTATCTATATGACATTTTGAGCGTCTCGACTTATAAGCGCGTAAATTGTTAACAACAATATGGAAACTTTGGGGGCCATGAACAGAACACTTCCATTAAAAAACAGTGGTAGGTATACAGTAGGTACGTGTGACCACGGTTCTATCTTGACCATTTTTGTACTTATGCATTTCTGGATTTCTACCTGAAATGCATTCTTTTTTCTGGTTTCCTTCTTTTTAGAACTTTTTTTTGAAGTGGGGTTATAGTTTTTTAACTTTTTATTTAAAAAGATTTGTGTTTTTGTCCAGTTGTTCGAGACTCTTAGGAGAGAAAACCCTTTGGCGTTGAACAAGATAGTCCCAATAGTGGGTGACATCACGGAGCCTGAGTTGGGCATCAGCGCTGCAGATCAGACCATGCTTTGTCAAAAGGTAAGTCTGTTCGATTCTTGAGTCGAACTTTTTATCGTAAAGCTCGTTACACACGTAACTATATATTGATATACAATGGTTAGATTATGTCTTCAGTGTTTTTAATATATATTTTTGTGACAGAAATATGTATTAATAGAAGACACGCAGGGCTTGGCTACCATCATTCTTTATTTGGCCACTGCTCAGATGGGTTGGTATAAGGGGTATAGGGTTACAGAAGGAGGAGGCGGAACGGCTAAGGGAGAAATGTCTCCTCGTTGAACCGATCTGTCGCCGGCGAACTGGGCGGCGTCAGCGCGCACATCTGCGCTTGATGCCGCCTTAGTGAGGCTGCGGGTGGGGGATCGGGGTTCACTCCCTCACACGCACCCTTCGGCCGACGGCGTCCCCGGTGCACCCGGATGCCGTCGTTGGGTGTTGGTGCCCCGATGGGGGCTTTCGCTGGGTGGGCCGCTGATGTCATATCAAGTTCCGGCGGCCCACCCGCTACAGCGAAGAGTCTTTTTTTTTAAATAAAAAAGGGGGTATAGGGTTTGTTCCGAATTTTCCTTATCTCGTAGTGCTCTTGTCTGCATAAGGTTACTCCCTTAGTCACCTTTTACGACACCCACGGCTTGTGATGAGGTAGTGACATTATGTATTCTTAATCCGTCACTACACGGACAGTTGCTTATTAATCTATATTAATTTCTGGTTGTGTTCAGGTATCAGTGGTGTTCCACTCGGCTGCAACGGTGAAATTTGACGAAAAACTGAAACTATCCGTCACCATCAACATGCTCGGTACACAGCAGCTCGTCCAATTGTGTCATCGTATGCTTAGTCTTGAGGTAATGTATCTATTCAATCATAATAATTTATTAGCACAATAATATAAACCCTGCAGAATGGGCACTGGTGCCGAGACGTGGAAACTCGCTGCAGGACCAGCCTACAAACTAAAATTCGCACAGTGAGCTATGGAACGAGCACGCAACGAAGTATTCCGACAAAGAACCAAAGTTACCGACATAGGTCGTAGAATAAGCAAACTGAAGTGGCAGTGCTGGTTATATCTGCAGAAAGACCAATGCGTGATGAAGTAAGCGTGTCCTGGAGTAGAAACCGCGACTCGGCAAACGTAGAGTACGACAAAGGTGGATTGGTGAGCTGGAAAAGATCGCTGGATCTGACTGAATGCGGAAGGTGATGGAGGATTGAGTTTTATGGCGCGTGTTAGGAGAGGCCTAAATCCAGCAGTGAACTGCAATAGGTTGGGTTGATGATGATGAGGAGACTGCAGCGCACGATGTCCCGAGTTCGATTACTGTGGGTTTTTCTATTACGAAATTCTTAACATCAGCTCGGGATTTAGAGACAATAGTGCCGGTTGGTGGCAATAGGCCTCCTTATTACATGACGCCTAACATATCTGGTGAAAGCAGGGCATGATGCATCTCTGCCTACTCCTTTGGGGCTGAAGCTCGACGCTATGAAACTGTTTCTAGCTGTGTAGCTTTTGCTTTTTGTCTGTCGGGTCATCATCAGCCACCCATTAATGTCCCACTGCTGGGCTCGGGTCAGTTAGCCATTCAGCCACCATCGCTGTCCCTGTCAGGTTAGCTACTAATTTATAAAATGATTCATGATGGCAATAATGATTTTGTTCCAGGCCCTAGTTCACGTTTCAACTGCATATTGCAACTGCGAGCGGGAACGCGTTGAAGAGACCGTGTACGCGCCGCCAGCACACCCGGAACACGTGGTGACGCTCGTGCAGACACTACCTGATGACCTGGTCGATCGGATCACGCCAGATTTAGTCGGTGAGTTGTGACTAAGTTAAGATAATTACAACAAAGTTAAGATATTGACTGGCCTGTTGGTCTAGTGGTTAGTGACCCTGACTGCTAAGCCGGAGGTCGTGGGTTCGATCCCCACCCAGTACAAATCTTTGTGTGATGAACATCAAGGTTTGTTCTGTGTCTGGGTGTAATTTATCTATAATATGTATGTATTTACAAAAAAAAAATGTATTTAAGTAGTATATCAGTTGTTTAGTACCCATAACACAAGCAAATATAATTGCTTACTGTGGGACTAGATGGCGCTGTGTGAATGTGGTAGAATATTATTATTATATTATTATTATAAAGATAAAGATATTTCTTCGCCAAGAACACGGTACAGTGGTTGTTGGTTGTGACTTAAAATCCAACATATTCACCTTTTTAAGGCATGCCAATTTTCCAAGAAGTTCAATTAGTAACTAAATATATAATAACTAAACTTACATCAGTACAGTTATTAATATATATGTACACGAAACACCTATAAAGTTTTACAATCAAAATATTCTTTTAAGTTGTATAGATGGCGGTAACTCTCTGATCTTTCTTGGAATCTCATTGAATATTCTAATTGTTATAACATAACTATTTTTGTAATGAAAAGTGCTTTTACATAGCTCATATCTTAACTTAGTGTGTGCAGCGTTTTGAGTTAGTCGATGGGGGTAAAGGCGTTTTGATTTATTCGGTTTAATAAAGTAGGTATTAAATTTTATTCTAGTCGTAGAATAAGGAAATCAAAAATTAAATATGAACCTAAAATCAACTTTTTGTTTTTTCAGGCGATCGGCCTAACACTTACACATTTACGAAGGCGTTAGCAGAGGACATGCTTATAAAGGAGTGTGGTAATTTACCAGTGGCGATTGTGCGGCCTTCTATCGGTAAGTTTACCCTACGTTTTAAATGGTACAACACTTGCAGTTAAATTCTGATAAACTTAAGGCCTACAAGAAACGACGGAGCGGGGCGGTGCGGGGTCATTTTCACAGCGAGCTATAGAACAAAGGGATTCGTATACTACTAACACACACGTCGGACAAAAAGAGTAGCCCGGCCCGGCCCGCCGCCACTCGCCGGGTACGCGTTGTTATATCACTCGAAAAAAAAGTATAGTAAACAAAATAACATAACACAGCATCACGCCTTTTTCCCCGAAGGGGTAGGCAGAGGTATTTCACACCCACATTTCGCCAGCTATGTTTGGTTCCATGAAATAGAGGGCGAGCCTATAGTCATCTAACGGGAACATTTGTTTACCAAACTCCGGGAAAATCGAAATACTGGAATTTCATAATAGAAAAGCCCAAATACCATTTTCACTCAACCCGGGAATCGAACCCGGGACCTATTGCACAGCAGTCGTATACACTTCTCGCTGCGCCACCCAGGCAGATTAGTAAACATATTTTTAAAACGGAGCTATGTTTTTATAATAAAAATTTAAAACCACGAAATATGAAACTAAATTGCAATGTTGCCACTCTGTTTGTGAAGACGCTCTTAATAGCTGGTGAAATGAGAATAGGTTACGCATCTGTCTACTCCATCGTAGAAAAAAGGCACTGTTATATTGAAATAGTGAACGTTTATATACTTGTGCCTATCCGTAAAAGGTAGATAGCGTGATGATTCATATCAGATTATTTGATTTAGCATGTTTATATATAGATAATCGAACAGGATATATGAGTTATGCTTTTATGAGTTATGACTGTTACAGTTTAAGTAGAAATTCTTATCTAAATGCATCATAATGTTACAATAAAGAGAATGTCATGCATATCTGGCATATTTATTATAGAAATAGCTGCCGCTCGTGTGGAGTTTGACTTTTTTAATGTTCCGTACCTGAAAACGAAAAAACGGAACCCTTATAGGAAATTAACCACTCCGTTGTCCATCTACGGCCGATTTCAATAATCTATCTATCTATGGATTTGGCTACTAAAAACTTTTAAACTTTCGCAACTTGTACACATATTAAATTACTTTAAAACGGGTCTACGTCACGTATTATATTATAAGGAATAGTAAATACCTTATTTATTTGTCCGAAGTTTCGATCGAATTACACCGATCGTGGTCACGGGCTGACTGAGGTGGCTGCCGAGCGTTGTCCTCGATGCACGCGGTTTTCTGCGACTACCCTCACTTTTGTCAATATATATTTTTTTTTAATTCGATCGAAACGTCGAGCAAATAAATAAGGTATTTACTATTCCTTATAATATAATACGTGACGTAGACCCATTTTATAATAATTTAATATTAGCTACTAAAGTTAGAATTTTAACACATTTTTTATGGAGCTGATGTCAAAATTCTGACTTTAGTAGCCAAATCCATAGATAGATAGATTATTGAAATCGGCCACTAGTCTGTCTATTTGTCTGTTAGGGGCACAGCCAAGCCGTTACCTACCTTGAGAGGATAGCTCTCTTTAAACCTCGCTTGAAGGAAATGTTATAGCGCTCAGGTAACATCAGGAAGTCGCCTTTTACGACATCCACGGGTTGAGATGGGGTAGTGACATGATGTATTCTTAATCCGTCACTACACGGAAAGATAAAATATAATTTAAACAAATTTAAAATGACAGTTGTATGAATACCTGAATTATTTACACTTTTATTTTCGGTCAGTATACTTACTGTATTCCTATGTAAGAATGTGGCTTATTAATAAGCCACATTCTTATATAGGAATACAGTACATAACTCGCTATACAACCCTACAGGATGAATAACTCTAACTATCGTTCAGAAGCCAGATATTAAAGGTTAAAGTCTAAAATACGTAGATAGCAATAGACAATTTTAAGTACCGATGGGTTTTTTTGTTAATTCACTTTATCGTCAGACAGATATTGATAAGCATTATCTTCAAGGTCACAAATAAATTGGTTTCGTAGGGAAATTGATAGCTTACGTAACAAACTGCACCAGAAACTCAGTAGGTATGTTATTTGCCTTAACTCCTTATTTATAACTTCATTTTATATCTAACAGTAACATTAATGAATAAGAGGGTTTATACAGAGGAATGGCAATGTCGCAATTTAGTGTTATTTTTGAAAGAATGAAAGAAATATTTGAGCCTTATACCTTGAGAGGATAGTTCTCTTTAAAACTCGCTTGAAGGACATGTCATAGCGCTCAGGAAACACCAGGAAGTCGTCTTTTACGACACCCACGGGTTGAGATGGTGTAGTTACATTATGTATTCTTAATCCGCCACTACACGGATACTGACGGTCAACTGGGCGCAAAATATAATTATGAAAAAGTGTTTTAAGTCGCTGTCGCTGGCCACCAGTGGTTGTGGCCAGTGCGCGGTGGTCGGTTTGCGCCTAGCCTTAGGTTGGTTCCCACACATTCTACAACTCTTCTGTCTGAAAACGAGCGCTATAACATTTATGTTATAGCATTATACTGAGACAGGGCCGTTTTTCAGACTCACAAAGGTCTTATTTATAGTTTATGTTTGTGCTGTACTATGTAAATTACCTAAGTCTGAAAATAAAACAATTTTCTTTCTTTCTAACTCCTTTATTCACTGAACTTTAAGTATAAAAATGCTGTTAAAATGCATTATTCAGTTTAGATTTTGATCTTTTTTGATGTTTGAACATCAAGATTGTATTTCCGAAAATTGTGTTATGGGTAAATCTTCTTCTATACTATAAAGCTGTAAAGTTTGTTTGTTTGAACGCTAGTATCTCAGGAACTACTGGTCCGATTTGAAAAATATTTTTAGTGTTGGATAGCCCACTTATTGAGGTCGGTTTTAGGCTATATAACATCACGCTACGACCAATAGGAGCTGAGCTGTGGCAAAATAAAGAACGATGGGAGCGAAGCCCCGCGCGACTTCTAGTTTAAAGATATATAATCTGTGTCAGTATTATCAAAAGTATTTAGATGTAATCGTTTTATCAATCATGAATCGATATCACGCCATTTGATTAATCGTTACGGATTATATCACTTATGATAACATTTTGTCGGGACATACATAAACCGAAGTTTCGATAGTGTCAACTTTCCGACTTCAATTTTCGTACCTGTAGGTCTCATCATCATCATCATCATATCAGCCTAATGACGTCCACTGTTGAACATAGGCCTCACCTAATTTCCGCTACAGCGAGCGACTATGTGCCTGTAGATATATTATAAAATAAATTTCGAAATTACGTACCTACAGATATTTAACCGACTTCAAAAAAAAAATCTCAATTCGATTTCGATTCGATTGCCACTTCTTCAACATAGGGCTTAACAATTTACTGTGCAATAGAGAAAAATAGTTGTCATTTCTACAAAAAATAATGAAAGGATAATATGAAAAGCAAGTAGTCCGTGTAGTGACGGATTAAAAAATACATAATGTCACTACCCCATCTCAACCTGTGGGTGTCGTAAAAGGCGACTAAAGGAGTAACTTTAAGCAGACAAGAGCACTGTGAGAAAAGGAAAAATTCGAAATAAAACCCTATACCAACCCGTCTGGCCAGTGTGGTATAGTAGGCTAAATTCCCTCCACATTCTTTGGAGGAGACCCGTCCTCAGCAGTGGGACGTTTATGGGTTGAAATGATGATGAAAAGCAATACTTTTTATTCATTTTAGATATCATGAATCCCTTGACCCTACTCCTGGAATCCCAAATCTGAGGCGCTTACCGTTTTCCTCGCTCTAACACGATGGACCCGGCACCCGCACGGTGAATCCATGAAATGCTAAGATAGTCGTCTCATTAAATAATGGTTCTTTTCATTTAAAAAATGCAAAGAGGATATTCATCGTCATCATCATATCAGCCCAACGACGTCCACTGCTGGAGATAGGCCTCACCTAATTTACGCCTTCGCGCGTGGTCCTGTACCACACACACACACACAACTCACACACGTGGTGTGTGTTAGTTGTGTGTACACATACACATAATTATTTAAGCTTTAACGTAAAAGCTCCTATTACCGCCAGTTTTAGCTGTCTTAGGATTCACTTTAAAAAAATAGATATAAGCTGTTATGTTAGGAAAGATGTTATAATTTATAATTAATCTCAACGAAGTATTCTTTGCAATTCAGTACTTAAATTCAATATTCAATAACACAATAATTACTAAATAATTATTTAATCCAAAAGAGTAGTTGATTCTATTACCGACCCATAGAATGCGGCAAGATTCTATTAACGATTTTTCTACTTCTTTTACCGACCGGTACGAAGTTGTCATTTCTTCTATACTATTAAATAAAAAAAAATAGTTTTTAAGGCATTTATTATATAACAACAATAGTTATGAGATCAACATTATCACAATATGAACATAATTATTTATTGCAACGCTTAGAGCACTTATTTTTTGTTATTTTAGTGATATATATATATATAATTAAAATATAATATATATATATAATAATATATATTTATTATTTCTCTTGGCACGCAGAGTTATCCTCGGTATGCCATAGGTTTTTGAAGCTTCGTATATGCTGGTCCCTTCATTTATAGCTAGAAGCGCAGTTTCTAGTTGAGCAGAGGCGTACTGCTTGCGCTTCTACGGCTCCATGATTCTATAAAAGAACACAATCTTTAAAGAGATATAGATAGAGATATAAGTTACACGGCCCGCATTCCGTCCCGCCATTTTTATTTGATTTGAAAACAAATGAAATATAGCCAATGCCATGAAGCATGACTGAAACTGGATAGCAAATATTATTTTACATTAATAATATGTCCTGTGACAAAATCTCTCAAAACGTCACGTATGCAAGAAATAAGCCAAATTGTTCAAAAATATACATTTTATTTTTGTGTACTATATCACCAAAAATATCGTCACAGTTGTGAGTCGGTAATAGAATCAAGTATGAAGGTCTATTAGCGACCCATTATAATAATAGGGATATTGTCTAACGTTGAATCGAGTTTTACACAAAATCTTTAAGAAATAGCTTTGTCGTTAATAGATCTAACGATGTAAAATAATTTTAAGAACTGAACAAGAAAACAATAAAATCAAATGAGGTAGTTTATAATTGATATTATTTTAAAATACTAAATGTTCTCAAAATTTTTAACAACGCCATGGGTCGTTATTAGAATCAAGTTTTGAAATTTGGATTGTATTACCGCCTTAAGTTAAAACATGATTTTATAACACAAAAACCAATAAAAAGTATTATATTAAGAGTTACTTTAGAAAAAGAATATATACGTTACAGTTGTAATGTGATAACAAGAAGACAAATCCATTTTTAGTGTGTTATTTTCCTTAAGTAATATTTAGGTGTACTTACGTGGCTGGAGACGCGACACTATGAAATGTGCGTCCGCTTCGGGCGCGTCCCATTAACATTCAAATTATTTCTTTCACTGGCTATTTAAACACACAAACTTTACTCTTTTTGGTGGCCAACAAAAATACGTAACTAATTTTTAAGGTATGACATTTCTGAAACTCTATTTTATGTCCAATATGAGTGATTTAAAAATTGGATCGTTAATAGAGTCACATTTTAGGGGGTCGTTAATAGGAGCTTTTACGTTAGTTTATATTCAGCATAGTGATAAGATAGCAACAACGTTCACAATATGTCGCAAGTTTTTTATACTCACCTCCACGACTGAACACTGCTGCCCATAATACAAGCCTTGCTTAGTATGGGAAGCAGTATCAGTATCCGTTGTGCTTCACTTTTATACTGTACTCATTATCTCAAATGTGTAACTGTTCTTTGTGCCGCCCGCAACCGTGACCAAGTCGTCGGTCCATCTGGTGGGGGGCCGACCCACGCTGCGCCTCCCACTCGATATTCATCCACAAAAAAAAAGTAACATAATTTTCTCTTGTCCACAGTGCTCTCATCACTTCGAGAGCCTGTAAAAGGTTGGGTGGACAACTGGAATGGTCCCAACGGCATCATAGCAGCTGTCGGCAAGGGTATCTTCCGTACCATGCTGGGTACGGGCACGAAGGTCGCTGACCTTGTACCTGTCGACACCGTCATCAATCTAATGATTGTTTGCGCGTGGAGAACGCATTTGAGACGGTAAGTGGTCTTAATCTTAAGAATGGCAGAAGACCAAAGCAGGGACAATATATGAAGAGAAAAGAGTTACGAGAAGTGAAAGTACCGGGCCGTTCGATTCCTACACGAGACAAATATTTTTTTTTTAATTTTATTTTATTTATTTGGACAACCAACAAGGTACACACTGTTACATTTCAGCTTAGGATCTAGAGAACATAGACATTGTGTAGTGCTACCTTAATTAAAGGCTGCCACGACATGTATAAAGAATAAACGATTTAACGATTGTTAACTTAAATAGAAAGAATTAAACTAAGTACATACAATTTTGAAAACTAAATAGTACTTAACAATTTATATAGTAAAGCAAAATTAAGTGTCGGTGAACTTATAAAATAGGTAGGTATACTTAATAGTAGCCAAAACATTTATATAATAATATTCTACCACATTCACACAGCGCCATCTAGTCCCAAAGTAAGCAATTATATTTGCTTGTGTTATGGGTACTAAACAACTGATATACTACTTAAATACATTTTTTTTTTTTTTTTGTAAATACATACATATTATAGATAAATTACACCCAGACACAGAACAAACCTTCATGCTCATCACACAAAGATTTGTCCTGGGTGGGGATCGAACCCACGACCTCCGGCTTAGCAGTCAGGGTCACTAACCACTAGACCAACAGGCCAGTCATTTATATGTTTTATGGTAATTTATTTCGAGTCTGGATGTTAATTGTATGTTTGTAAAGTCTCTCGCGATATAGGGGTTTTTACCTAGTGCGGGTTTTGGCTTTTATAAGGAACATGAAAAAGGTCACTGGGTCGAACTGGATGCGGAAGGCAGAGGACAGTGTTATAGCGCACATGCCTCACATAGGCCTCACCTAATTTCCGTCACAGCGAGCGATTTTGTGCCGCTCGCTATCAACTGCCACATCAACCTTTACTAGGTCGTTGGTCCATCTGGCGGGGGCCGTCCCATGCTGCGCTTTTTAATACGTGGCCGTCCGCCATTTTTAATATATTAAAAGTAAATACAGAAAAGTTAATTAAAAGAAGTGCGATCGTGTAGGATACCTGCAACGAGTGCAACAAAAAAAAAAGAGTTATTATGAAATGATTTATGAATGGGTGTTTGAAACTCATTACGCCAGATTGGCTGAAAGAATCTGTGTGAAATTTGGCATAGTCAGGACTAGAACAGTTTCTACTTCCACTAATCGAATTATTATGTGTATTTATTTAGTTATATAGAGCCTGTATAGTGATGGTGGCTGAATGGATAAGGAACCGGGCGCGGCGTGCAAACCACACGGTCCGAGTTCGATCCCGACCGGCAGTACCAATGTGGATTTCACTTTGTGGAATTTATATGTACTAGTCAAGTGACTTACCATCTACCCTAGAAGAAATTCTATGAGTATGTCTGATCCACCAACCCGCACTAGGCCAGCGTGAGTGGATTATGGCGTAAAATACTCTCAGCTCTCTAATTAGAAGAGAGGAGACCCGAGCCCAGCAGTGGGATTAAATGGGTTGCTGATGATGATGATAGATCCTGTAACCATGTTTTTAGCAGAAATACATATTCTTTACAAAGCTTATAATTCAAGTTGTTTTGTATTCCAGAGGCGAGGGTGTGGTGGTTTATAACTGCTGCACTGGACAGCAGAACCCAATCACGTGGCAGCGTTTCGTCAAGACCAGCTTCAAGTACATGCGGAAACATCCCTTCAGTAAGTACACATTCATTTTCTCCCATGGGGTAGGCAGACGCAGGGCTCGATCTAGGGAGCGTAGGTACTATCTCTATAGGGGTTTTTGGAAAAATAATGACATTTTTGCCGCTGCCTACCTTGAGAGGATAGCTCTCTTTAAACCTCGTTTGAAGAAGGGCATGTCATACTCATAGCGCTCAGGAAACACTGCTGTAGGAAATTCACCCCAGAGCCGGCACGTACATGGGAGGAATGATCGCTGAAACCTTAACGTTCTTGACGATATCGGCTCCAGATAGTGCGGGTGAAGCCTACAGCGATGTAGCGTTGGTAAAAAGACGACGATGGCATCAAATCAAGGAGTTCGTCAGAGCACTCCCCATGGAACAATTGATAGAGCACGCAGAGTGACCCAAAGTCTCTCCGTTGCTCTAACGATTTGATTCCAAGTTGTTCGTCAAATTGGGATCACCGACGATTCGAACAGCCCGCCTTTGGAGGGAGTCAAGTGTCAATTCAAGTTATTATTATGCCATGCCAATCTCAATAGAAATGATATCTCTATGACGCGAGGACAGCACTGCAGGGCTCTGATTCTTCCTTCCACATTTGAGTGGCAGTCTTGTTGCCGTGCTAGTCACCATTCAATTTACCAGTTTGTCTAATTTTGGAATCGAACCTACAAACTGGTCTCCTGCTCAACAGTCGACCAATAGAATTTAACGTAACTAAACATACAAATCAAACGAAAAACGCATTTACATCCCAATACTTAAAGGCGATAAATCTATGCACGCGACCTGGTAGTTACAGCATTCATTTACCAATCTGGTAATTGATTGCCACGGTACGTAAGACTAACGTATTTAATTTCACATGTGATCACACAAATGGAATATACATGGTTCAATTGAGAGCTACAGTTTTTTTGAAATGAGGTCGTGTTGTTTACTTTGCCGTGGTTAATATGTAATTAGATACGCATTTATTATAACTAGAAGTCGTAAATGGAGCATTTTGGACCGTAAATTACATTAAATATTAGCAATTTAAATTTTCGTTTGGATAAACTAGCCGAGTGGTTAGTGACCTTGACTGCTAAGCCGGAGGTCAAGGGTTGGATACCCACCCAGGACAAATCTTTGTGTGATGAGCATGATTGTTTGTTCTGTGTCTGTCTGTAATTTATCTATAATATATTATGTATGTTTAGTGCCCATAACAGAAGCAAATATAATTGCTTAATTTGGGACTAGATGGCGCTGTGTATGTGTGGTAAAACAAAAAAATTGATACTCCGGACTGTGACCTTTGAGGACCCTTTTTCTTTTTGAGGTTGGGATTTGAGCGGAATATTGCGAATAAAATAACACCCTGGAGCCAAAGGGGCTATGTTCCTTATCTTACTAATCTTTTACGACACCTCTGCGTACCCCTTCGGGGAAAAAGGCGTCATGTCATGACGTTCTTGAATGTAATTCTGTTTGTTACCAGGCGAGGTGCTGTGGTACCCTGGCGGAGACATAACCAGCAACCGACTGAAGCATGGAACTCTCTCGTTACTGCAACATCGCGCACCTGCCGCTGTCATGGACTTGGTTGCCACTGCTACTGGCAAGAAGCCCATGTAAGTTTGTAGCCATATAAATAGTTAGAATTAAGAAGCGTCGTTTGAAGACCACAATCTTTTTTTGTTGTCTTCAATTGACAATAAAAGAAGGAAGGATGTACTTAGTTGTTTTATACTATATTATTGTAATTTATGTAAGAAATTTCAAATTATTAGACAGCGGTTTTGGGCTGTGCGTAAGGCTGCCTGTCCATTAACTGAGTGAGGTTGCTGAGCGGAGAAACGGAGAAAAATTAAACAATAGGATTTTATTATATATACATATATCAGCCAGCCAGTTCCTCTTTTTATCATCATCATCATATCAGACCAAAGACGTCCACTGCTGGACATAAGTTTTACCTAATTTCCGCCACAGCGTGCTATATATCTCCTCTATTATAATAAATATATATTTGTTTTCAGGATGGTTCGCGTTCAGAACAAGTTAGAGAAGGCGGCGGCATGCCTGGAATACTTCACAACGCGTCAGTGGGCCTTTGCCGATGACAATGTACAGGCACTCTGTGCTTCACTCTCACCAGATGATCGCAGGTATAGTGTCTGATGCATCTAACTTACGATGTAATTCTTAGAAAAGTCATCTATTATTATAGAGTATATATTATAGTAAGGCAGCGATGCTTTTCAATCCATAAACGTCTGCTGGTCTCCTCCAAAAAATGTGGAGGGAATTTAGCCTACTATACCAAGGTTGGTATAGGGTTGATTTAGAATTTTCCTTTACTCGCAGTGCTCTTGTCTGCATAAGTTACTCCCTTAGTGGCTCTTTTACGACACCCACGGGTTGAGACGGGGCAGTGACATTATATATTCTTAATCCATCAATACATGGAGTAGACCTTTATTATAATAATAAAATAAGTTACGCCTGGTTACGCTTTGGTGACCTCTTCGAGAGAACCGAAGAGTTTGGTTGTGCAACTGCTGACGAAGTTATCAAAACGAAGAACTACCGGAAATATGTCTTGAGGGACGGTACGGTCGATATCTGTCGAGCATGTCATCGGCCGGGTGAGTCTCTCAGGCATATTGTTTCTGGCTGTTCGCGTCTTGCTAACGGCGAGGCATAGACATAACCAAGTGGCCAGGATTATACACCAACAACTGCTTACTTGGTCTGAGATACAAACTTGTGGACGTCGAAATGCCGTACTATAAGTATGCTCCTGCGCCAGTTCTTGAAAATAGTCTTGGTAATCTTTCGGTAAATAAATTTAGTGCCGATTCTGATCTGAACATTTTTTTAATGTGAAACCTGTTTGATCTTCAGGACCTTCGACTTCAATGTGAGGAACATCGACTGGGACGCGTACATCGAGTCGTACGTGCTCGGCATCAGGAGGTTCTTGTTCAAAGAAAGCCCCGACACGCTGCCCAAGTCGCGCGCCGTGCTTAACAGGTAATATTATATTGGCATCTACCAATTTTTTACCGACGGCCAAATAGAAAATATACAAAACATTAGGTTTAATATGTTTTTTATCTAATTTTCAGATTACACATAGTCCACATCTTAACTCAAGTGGCAACGGTGTTCTTCCTATGGAGATTTCTATTTTCTCGTTCCAACGCACTACGCAGCATTTGGCGGCGCGTTCTGGAGCTGTTAACGAGGGCAGCACGACTCCTAGCCATAGCCTGATGGCTGCCGACGCCATATAAATCCTTGTTAACGCCCCTTCGTTCCCAGCTTACAAACACGCTACGGTAAAAGACCCAATTTTGACATACGTCATATACGTTTGACATTTGTTACAAGATGGCGTCTCCCGCCATTTCAACACTGACACCAATAGTTTGTTAAGTACACAGGCATATAATTAATTTAGATATATATTTTTCTCTTTAAATAGCTTCTCGGGGCTGTTATATTTGCTTACGATTTTGTACTGTGTTATTGGAAATGTTATTAAAATTCCATGTAAAGGCTAGCAGTTCGTGCTTCATTGTTAATTTTAATAAAATATTAATAGTTGATGTAATGACGAGTGATTTCGTTGCTACTCCTTGTATATTTCAAGTTGTTGACCATAATGATATAAAATCGTAATTTTTTCTATAACACAGTACAGAATTGTGTAATTCCCAAGCGCTAGGCTGTTAGTTATGGGTCGTTATAAGAAATAGTGATTCCAATAATTTTGTACCTTACAGCTCAATATCTAAAGAGTTCAAAATCTGTTATCGCATAGTTTTAATTACAATAGCTATATAATATACTGATGTATCTATAACTTATTGGTTTTGTGTGAATTGTTGCTAAAATGTGTCAGTTATAGTGCCAATATCTTGAGTTTTGATGTTAAAATGTCGCTAAACTTTAACGCTTTCAATTTGGTTGAAATATTTCATCTATCTATTGATCGCGCAGGAGATATCGGTGGTTTGAAGACCAAAAAGATTGGAGCACAAAATAACTGACGGATAGATCGAAAATTTAATAAAATTTAATGCGAACGCGCGGTTCGAGCTAATTTTAAGTATTATCGCTGAATACCGTTCGGTTTTCACTAAATAAAATATTCACAATACATTTTGTTTGGCATGATATTTGACTTCAGACAACATTAATTGATCATTCTAAAGCTCAATAATAGAAGTTTTACTAGTCAGCCATTCAATTAACAACTCGCAATGTTAAAGGCAATTCTCACTATAGCCAGCTAACTAACTAAACTATTCACTCATGGCATGTAGAGTTGTTTTTGAATGCAACCATATATAGGCACTCATGTAAAATTAAAGATCCCAATAAAAATTGTTAAGCAATCGATAATTAGCAAAAATAATATATATAAAAATTGTATTGTGGTATCTTCTAATATGTCATTCAACTTCTCAGTGATATGGTACAAAGTTTGTATGACAAGATATATATGCTAGCTTTGTAGTACTCGCCAAAAATAACAAGGATGGAATATATTTTGGTGACGAAATTGGCATAGTCTAAATAATCTTTAGTAGGTTGGTTGTTTCGTTTGCGATTCACTGATTCGAGTTACCAATTCAATACCATACTCTCTGATATTCTAGTATCTAAAATGTTATCTAATATTTAAATATCTTCATTAATATCACGTATCAGATGTTTGATATTGAATTTTGGATCTGTCTGTAATGTTTGATTCCCTATAAAGATGTCAAAAGTAAATTTCCTATTGCCTTGTTTAACAACGGTTTAACTGGAATATCAAGGTCATAAGGAAATGATGCTAAAGATATTTAGGTTAAGGTTGTTTTTCGTGGCTTGTCTAAGCTTTTGCTGTTTCTTGGCGAAGCGAAGAGTTCCTTAAACTTATGTATATGTAGTTATGTCAGATAAGACATTTGTATTATTATGGCTGTATTCTGTCTTCCATCTTATAATATTCACTATTCAAATCTCAAAAGCACTATATAATTTTGACATCGTTACAGAGAAGAAAGTATTTACCTAAAATACGACCTAAATCAGTGATCGCTTTTACAATTTCTATACCAAGACAATCAAATTTAAACTTTAACGAATGACTGACAGATTTATAGATAAAACTATCTTCGTCTCCTGTGGAGTTACTTTGTAAAAACAATTTCCATGCCACTTTGTATAGCTATCCTTTTCGCACTTATTGTTTGCCTACATCAAAGGAACGAACAAAAAGGACGCCTATATTTAGTTGTATACAAATTGTCGATCCATGTTCCATGGGATATTATAAGATATTAATAAAGTTTATTAAAGGTACGCGTGGTTTGATAGAAGCTAGGAGAGTAGAGTTTGATTCGTGGTAATGTAAAGAAAAGTAGAAGCAATTCAAGCCAATGCGGTATATTCACTTTCCTGTGATTTTTAGAATGATTTACCGCTTTAACAACGCTATGAAAAATTTTCTTATCATTGATTCGTATATAAGTACTACAGAGAAAATATTATGAATATTAACATAAAGCTGGCAAAGGAAGTTACGATTTATTATTAAAGCAATAGATCACATTATTATTTCAAACTGTCGGATATTTACGACAGAAAATGTGAAAAGACTAGAATGGTCCACAAAAATCATGAAGTGCCGAACAGAATTAATGAATTATTAATGTCTTCTATTCAACTATAATAATTTATTGATGGTCGTTCATATACTAGTATTCCTAATATTTTCTCTATATCTAGCCATCATAAATGATTTTCATTACCATTTCGACAAATATTGAAATGATAAGGTACCATGAGATTTTTTTAATAAAAAAAGTTTATGATTGTTAAAGGAGCCCGTATGAGTATGGCCAATTGAAAGAGTGATCGGTAGCTTTGCGGTTGATTTGATTTAGCTCCTATTCCTTTATTCGGCTGTAATGAAGCTCAATTTAATATTCTTCCTTCACATGCTATTTTGAATGGCTTTTACATGATGTGTGTGTAAAGACAAAATGTCTATTTATACGTAACAAATTAAAATTTACGAAGATCCCATGTCATTGAATTTTTGGGAAGGTAAATTTTTAAAACTGCGTGGGAATTTGAAATTTAATAGTTGAATTTTATTATTATACTCGTCACGCCAAGGCCTATACAAATGTTAAAAAAATAGAACAAAATATTTTCCATTTTCACTTAGTTGAAATCTATAGATCTTCCTTCGGGTTTCTCGTAAATCCACTTTAACATTATTTCTATTGTAATTTTCTATTTCTAAATATTATAAAAGCGTAACTTTAGTCATACAATAATGTGCTTTATATACCTAATCATATAGAACAATTGAATATGTAATGTAGTACATAATAACATTATTATGTATTACAGTGATTGTTTTATCTCGACGACTTTTTCGTGTCGGCAACACGTCTTGATTAACATTGAACGTATTTTTTTTTTGTTAAGAGACATGGTGTGAAATTTAAAAACTTTAATGTATGTATAGCGTTGAAGTTTAGATAAAATTGTATAACGCTATTGTTTAGTATATAATTCAACAACGTAAAGTCAAAGCCAATGTGAAATAAAACGTTGGATGAAATGTCTTCTTTGTAAATACTGAAGGCGAAGTTTTCCATTCTGGAATCGATAATTGAATGAAATGATTTAATTGAAACATTAGAACAGTTTGCTAGTCGTAATTAATTAAAACCAATATGACATGGGTCCTTCTAAGCTTAGTTAAAAAGCAAGCAACATTTTTTAAAAATAAAATTTTAAAAATTCGTTCCAAAATGACGCTTCCTTAGTGATAATTAAACGTAGGTATTTATTGATTTTTTTATATAATAAATTGTTTTTCAGTTCGTGTATCTATGGTAGGATATATTAGAGAACAGACCATTCGGATTTTGCGCCCTTTTCGAAGCGTACTTATAAACTTGGAATTCAAGAACCAAAACGCTACATGTTTCCAACGTCCCACAGTTATCGGTGTAAGCTGTACTATAAGTAATGCCTAAGTTTATACGACATCTTAATTAAGTGTTAGCATTTTTATTGTATAAGTCAAGCGCAGGACATTTTGGCTCTCACTATTTTTCTCCTATTTCACAGAGATTGTTAGTAAAAACAATTGGTTATGCAAAGTTGGAATTTGTTTCTGTTCAGTTGGCTTCCATTCACTTCAAATAAGCAGTAATGAAACTGCTAGTTTTAAGTGATCGAATATTATGTTTTTTCACTATTTAAGTGTATTTAAATCATCAATGCTGATTGCATTGCGTGAATTAAGACGAAGCGAATATCATCTTTGCGTATCCAATTTCATTTTTCTTCCAGTGTCGAAATAATTTAAGTTTTCTTAGTGTAAATTTGTAACTTATCGATTCCTAAAAGGGAAGTGTATCCGAATCGAGACATACGGTCGGAGTCACTTTGCATTTTGTTTTTCAGTAAAAAGTGAAGTGATTTCGATCATTCGAGTTCGATATTCGTACGTAAATATTTGTTTTTTGCCTGTAAGTATATTATATGTAAATTTTGAAAAGAATGTAGTTCAGTCACGTTTATTGTTTTCAAAAGCTTGTATACTTTCTGTTTAGTAATTTTTTATATTTAATTAAGGTATTAAGATATTGTTCGGCAAACTTTCCGGTTAGAACTGTACGTGCTGAGTTATTGTGTATATAGAATTTAGTTATCCCAAAGTTAAATCCAAATATATACATGCGGGAACACATTTTCATTTATTCGCTGAATCTTAAATGATGTAGACATGTTTCGGAGTGGTGTAAGGTTTTGGCGGTTTCCGAACGGATATTTAAATATTTAAAACTTAAAAACCACTTTCTTAATAATTAACGTTTAAAAACGTATGTTCGATATTACGTCTACGAATTGAAAAGAGGCATTCCTATGAATGCGTAATTCATATTCGAACGTTAATATAATCAATTTGAAAATGCACCAACAATCAAAAAAGTCCAAGTAATACTGTAACTGCATGATTTAAATTATGGGAAAAAAGTGTCTAAGATATTCAACTATAAAGATCTTTTTTCCATCATTTGCATCACGCAGTTGCGATGTTCCACTTGTCATTAAATTTGCCACTTCTTACTGCTGTTCCATAAAGTTTTAAATTAAATACGACGTGTATTAACACAGTTTATTATTATATATTATTATTCCTATTCCATAGTCGGTATGTCACCATAATATTAATATGTGCGTACCACATATATATGGTGACATATAGATGGCTGAACATTTTTCAAATTTCACTTTAAATACTAGTGTCTATCGATACGAAGATTACTAATGTATGTAAGATATAAAATTCATTTCTTTCATGTTAATTCACGTTTTATTTAAATGATAATAATACTATTTAACACGAAAATGTATAATTTTCTTTTTAAAATCAATTTTTTAATGCCATTTCTAGAATTAATATCAATAGTGCCAACTATTGGTAAATAATCATTTTCATTAAAACTGCCCGCCATTTTTGACAGTTAAATATGGCGGCGATGAATACGTTCGGAAACCGCATAATAATGCTTTAATATTTGTTTTGCTTAGGCGCCAGCGGTTAATAGCTATGGTAAATCCGTAAAAATTGATGGGATGTTTATAGGCGCCGGTAAAAAATATGCTCAATGGTTGATAGTCGATGTCTCAGCTAGCTGGGTAAGCGTTTACCATAAATTACTCTTCATATGTAGTTGCTTTGCTATGGAGGGAAGTGATAATTTCTTTCCAACGTTTACTTCTGATTAATTTCGTTGCGAGTTCCAAGACTATAGGTTAGATATTCTCTGGACTTCCGAAGTAAAGTTCACAAATTCCCGTTGATGGGGATTTTCAATGGGGATAAGTGGAATAACCTAACTCGGTTTTTGAAAAGGTCATCGTTGTTAATACTGGCTTACAGGAATTGTAGTGGAAGCTGTCAGGGTGGGATTATTCAAACGTAGATTCTTATACATCAATTTGATAAATTTGAAATCTGCCGTATCCATTGTAGAAGGCTCCCACACTACAGATGTATAGGTATGTTTAAATTGTAAAAACCCCTTTACACAATTGAATGAAAACGCTTCGATGGAAACTAAAGCTTCATTTACATGGTACATTGCAAAACAGATGTTGTTATCGCTGTCTTAAACACTGAGTGAAACAAAGATGGAAAAATTGCTTTATAATATTTGTACCTTGGAAATAAGGCTTTTTAGTGACTCGCCGATTGACACACTTTTGGTGCGAATTTAAATATTAAGAAAAGGTTTCGAAATACATTATAAACATATTACTAGAGTTTAAACGTCAAAATGAAATACCTTAATCTATTAATCGCTGAAAAAAGCAATATGATAAAGCGTCCTAATGTTAAAAAAAACAAAAATGATTAAATTTGACTCACTGAAAAGAAATGAAATCTCAATGACAGACGATCATAATTTCAGAGTTCAAATTATTTATCGGTCGATAGATTAAGATAATATGTCACTAATAAAACTGTTTGAATAAGCTATGACACATACAATTTCATAGCATCATAGAACATCGGGTGATTTGGCAATTTTATGTCAAAATGCCGGGCGCTCGTATAATATCATGCATGCCTTCGAATTAATTATTCAATTGAATGTTCTATCGTAAGTTAACCATGTGTGATACCTTAAGATACTATTTATAATACCTATTGTATATTAGATACCCAGATATCATTGAATGAAAAATATAGTGTGGCTGACGACCCAGTAAAGGTGGACGTTGGATACGGGTGGCACAAACGCTCGCAGTGGCGGATATTAAGTGAGGTCAATGTCTAGCAATGGACGTCATTGGGCTGATATGATGATGATAATCTCTGTGATTGATAGCCGTTTGTGATGCCCTTAAGATTGTGTCAAATGCTGCCACCGTCGTGATCCACGAAATAGCTCTTTAACACGAGTTAATAAAAATCAATTTTAATTATTCTGAAATCTCACTGTGTCTATTAGAAAGAGACAGAAATATACGCTTTAACCCAGCTAGACAGAGACAGAGATAGTCCGCAGGCAGCGAAATGTGTCTCGGTGATAGGTCGGTATATACATGGGGGGGGGTTTATTTATTATTCCATAATGTAATAAAACGAATGTAAAGTTTTTAATGTTTCATTGGAAGCACCTTTAAATTCCTCGTCCGACTCCTTTTCCTTACACTTACCGAAAAAAATCTATACTAATATTGTAAAGCTGAAAAGTTTGTTTGTTGGATTGAATGGGCAAATCTAGAAACCACTGGTTAGATTTTTAAACCACGACTCTGCGTACGAGCCGCCTGAGGAAATATTTGAGTGTTATATAGCCTATTAATCGAAGTAGGCTATAGGCTATATAACTTCTCGCAACGACCAACAGGTGCTGATTAGTTGCCAAACAAAGATCCACGGAAGCAAAGCCCTGGGCAACAGCTGCTCTTGAATAATATAATATAATACCGGTTGTACAAGCAAACGTGAAACCTAAATGGATACAAGAATTTAATACTAAGTACAGCGAACACTGTTAGAGGCGCAGCGGAGCGTATCTCTTTGAGTAGCGCCCCTGAGAACTTTTGAGTGAAGCAGTCACACGCATTCTATCGCTGACACGCTCTTAGGCTATAGTCTCCTATTTTATGCTATGACGCTGAAGTCTTCAGTGAAGTAAAGTCACTTAGGAAGGCGAGTCCGGGGCAGTGGTCCAACTGCTCTGTCCAACTAGTTGGACCATGGGTCTTCACTAGGGGCAGTTGTCCAACTTTCAAAATAGTTTGACCACAGCACCTTTTGAGTTCCGTGGTCCAATTAATTTAAGAAATAACTTGCCAACTCTAAAAACCTCAACTGCTTCTTTATGTGTGTATGGTATCTACTGGTTTACCTTCTGGTTATATTGAACCTCTTTGCAGTAGGTTTATAGTACAATTCATTTGTCACAATTGTGTCAATATGTGTCAGTAAAGTTTGTTATATTTTGGCACAGCCTTTGATTGAAATAAAATCAGACAGTTATCAGTTGGACCACTGCCTCAGACTCTCTGTACCAGGCTGGCTAGACGGGTTGGTATAGGGTTTGTTTCAAATTTTTCTTCTCTTGCAGTTGTCTGCATATGGTTACTCCCTTAGTCGCCTTTTACGACACTCACAGGTTGATATGGGGTAGTGACGTTATGTATTCTTAATCCGTCACTACACGGATTGTACACCACTATTAAGGTATGCTTGGCGCTTTTTAAAAAAAAACAGCTTTGGTGTGTGCATACAACATTTATTATACCTTTTAATAAAACACTGGTGATTTTTTTTTATATCACGAAGGTAGCAAACAGCTGACGGTGTACGGCTTGCCTGATGGTAAGCGGTTTAATTTAAATAAGTATTTTAACAATGGCAATTTAAACCTTATTACAATACAATATAAAACATAGAGAAAGAAGTAAGTCTAAGGCGATGTTTCATCACTCATAGTTAAGTGTTAGATAGCATTAACTTTGACAGATTCTTGAGATAAAATCTATTAAACTTGTCGCCATATTACCTTACTATATAATGAAGTCTACGTGTAAACGTCATTAGTGTAGTGTGTCGAACTACTGACAGTTCTAAAATTATACCTAAATATGAATGACCAAAGTGAGGGTAGTAGCAGAAACCCGCACGTATGAGGGACGACGCGACGCTGGGCCGCCGCCGCTTCAGTCTGCCCGTGACCACGGTCGGTGTAATACGATCGAAACTTCAATACTGAATTCTTTATTGCTTTCTACAATGTTTTGTAAGGTGTTACAAGTATATACATAAATCAATTATGGACCCTGTCGGGCACAACATTACTGAAGGAGAGAGGACTTCGGACAAATAAATAAGGTATTTCATATATCTTAACTATAAACGTGACGTAGACCAGATATAATAATTTAATAAGATTGAGAATTTTTTTTCTAATACAACGATAGTGCGAATCGAAGCAAATGACGTACGGCCCGCCTGATGGTAAGCGGTTACCGTAACCTATGGGCGCCTGCAACACCAGGGACATCACGATCGCGTTGCCGACCCTTAAGAAACCTATTACCTATATGACATTTTGAGCGTCTCGACTTATGAGCGCGTAAATTGTTGACAACAATATGCAAACTTGTACCGATATTATTGACTTTTTGGTTGCATCTATAAATTTGAATACCTTGAGTGTCACTAACTATTTGACGCTGACTGTACCCTGTACCTAATGGGTTCCTTAATGCATACTAATGTCACATTGATTGTGGTGAATAAGTGTTTTTTTTTCTTTCTTTATCTGTCAAATGTGAAACCGGGCCTTAGAGCAACATTCTCAAAAATTTAGAACGAAATGAATAAACAGTTTTTGACTGTCACTGTGGCGTGACAGTTCGGGTGAACCACATTTAGCCATAACGTATAGCATTTTTATGCTTCTATCTCTTTCTGACACTTAGAACGAGAGCGGGCGTGCGATCGCACACGATAGGAAAGTGTGATTCGATGCAGCTAGATGACGTTCAACCCTTATTAAGAATCAAGATTACAACTAGAAGAAGTACATAGAGTGAAAAAATTTAAACTGTAAAAGCTCCTATAATTGGAACTGGTTCTGAACTCTTCCCCCATTTCAGTTGAGTATCCTTGACGACATGGGTTTCCCCAGCCTCTTTCTCGACCTTGTCGTAATATTCAACGTATCTGTGGAGAATATAATAAACTTAAACATACACTGTTCCACGCTGTCTGAGTTCGATCCCGACCGGCAGTACCAATGTGGATTTCACTTTGTGGAATTTATATGTACTGGTCAAGTCTTAACATCTGCTAACGGTGAAGGAAAACATCGTGAGGAAACCCACATACCCCAGAAGGTCGGTCGGAATCGAACTCGGACCGTGTGTAGCACCATGTTCACATATCAATTCAGCTACCATCGCTTATTGTAGCCAGATGACAAAGTAAATAAACTTCGTTGGGGTGCGTCCGGAGGGTGGGAGCGGTACTTCGTGTTCGGAAACGCTCGGGCCGCCGTCCTGAGATACGAACGGACCCGAACACACCCGAACGAAGTTCATTCAACAAATAGCAGTGGGTTGCAACTTCATTGTGAACTAGAAATTTGACAAGACTTATAACTATTTTTATTTAATAAAGTATAGATATAAATTCAAGACTATACATACTTCTCGAGTGGTGGGCAGAGATAGTGCCTCAAGTTCCTAGGCATTATAACTCCCAAGTCTTTGGACACTTCCTTCGCGTAGTCCAAAAAGTCTATCACAATATCTTCATCAACCACTGGCCCAATTCCCGGCACCGCGTACACAATGTTTATCTGCAAAAAAAAAGATGCTCTATTACAAGGAAAGGAAGACAGCATTTGCTCTATCAACTGATTAACGGTTGGACCTCTGGCTTTACTATGATTCTATCCTTTTCTGTCTCTTAGAACTGTCGTTTACTAGAGTGAGATAGGGAGTGAGAGGCCACGTGCAGTCGTACTACTCTTCCCTCCAAGTTTGTGTTAATCTTATGAGTATATAATTAGTGCTGAATTTTATATAATTTAATTTGCATGCTTTATATGGTAGAACATCATGATCTAAAACATTGGAACAACAGCCAGCAATGTATTTGTTAACACTACATAATGTTCAGCAAATAAAGATTTGAGTTTGAGTTTGAGTTTGAGAAGACTAGCTGTTGCCCGGAGCTTCACTTCTTTTATTTGGTTATTGCTCGGCTCCTATTGGCCATAGCATTTTTTTTTTCTACCACATTCACACAGCGTCATCTAGTCCCAAAATAAGCAATTATATGTGCTTGTGTTATGGGTACTAAACAATTGATATACGACTTAAATACATTTTTTTATTTTTTGTAAATACATATATATTATAGATAAATTACACTCAGACACAGAACAAATCTTAATGCTCATCACACAAAGATTTGTCCTAGGTGGGGATCGAACCCACGACCTCCGGCTTAGCAGTCAGAGTCACTAACCACTAGACAAACAGGCCAGTCCTTATGTTGTATAGTATAGCCTATAACCTACCTCGATAAATAGGCTATCTAACACTAAAAGAGTTTTTTTAAATCGGACCGTTGTTCCCGAGATCCTTACGTTTCACCAAACAAACAAACTCTTCAGCTTTATAATATTAGTACCTATACATAGATTGTAAAGAATAGCCGATAAAACTTCCTCTACTCTTCTCCCTTTACCACTATACATTACCTCTGGTATCGGTTCCTCCTCCTCCTCCACTTCCTCAATCTCGGGAACAATGATGTGCATGTTCTCTTCGATGAAAGTTTCTAGAATACCACGAACCATCTCCACTTCTTCTGGCTTAGCCTGTTTCACAAAACAAGAACATAAACAAAAACTGTCCGTGTCAAGTCACTACCCCATTTCAACCCGTGGGTGTCGTAAAAGTCAACGTTAATAATGACTTTTGATTTGTGTGTGCGAACCCTTGATTTCTTTTTGTCCAGTTGTCAGACTAACTGCCGCACTCAGAGACGTCAATTATCAACCCGGCGAGTGTAGTTGCGTCACCGGCTACGAATATTGCAAGCGTTGCAAACAGTGTTGCTTTGGAGAATGCCTCGAAAATTGTAGGAATATCGAATAGCGCGAGTACGTCTTGTCCTAAACGTGCTTACACTGCTATCGCCGCGCTTAATAAGACTGGCGATATCATCAAAACGGACTGGAGAGAAACAGAGCCTTTGTAGATCCGTTCACAAGGATATGATACGACCAGTTCCAGCTCAGGATATAGACAAGGATGGCTTCATTAAGGTCCAAAAGAAGAAAAAGAAGCCACCTACCAAGAACCAGTGCAGCAACGCACCGTCAGGACCCAACATGCTACTGCGAGCTGAAACATGTACGACGCAGCTGTACGTCTCTCGATTACATCACTCCACGAAGGTAGAGGAGATCGTGGAGTATATCCGAGTCAAGACCAACTGGACTTTGAGAGTCGAGAAGTTGGAAAGCCGGCATAACTTGAGTTTCTGACGAACTTGTTCGTGGTGCGAGTGCCGACTCAGTATCTCAATAAGTTCCTCAAAGGAAGAATTCTGGCCGATAGGTGTTGCGTACAGACGTTTTCGTGGAAGATTGCACAACACCGCTCAGCGAAACACGACGCCGAAATAAATTGTCTACGCATCTACGAGTATAATAAATACCTATATGTATGTTATTCTTTAAGATATTTATCTATGGGATCTATGCAATCCCGAAATAAATGGATTATTATTATTAACACATATTTTTCATTGAATAATCTTCTTTAGGCGCATAGACTTAAGTATTACACGTTTTTACTAAATGAACTTTAAAGTGAAGTATCGTCTCTGAGTACGGCAGTAAATCACTAATATAATCCGTAGAGACAAGTGGCTATTAACATTTATCATCATCTCTTAGTTACATCAATATTCTATGCCCAGTTGTCAGACTAATTAAATTACCCTCTTCTTCTTTAAATCAGGGTCTGGTAAAATAGCTATCTGTTCGTCGATGTACGCCATAATGTCTCTCTCGATGTGTTGCACGATGAATTCGCCGCTCGTTGTCGACATCTGACGTCCCGCCACCATTCCTGTCGATAAAATAACCGGCATATACCTCTCAATTAAGTACACTTTTTTTAACACAACTTCACAATATAACTTGCTCCTGAAAAAACTTTTACAGCAATAAAAGTAAATTTAATTAATGCTAACCTTCAACTCAACCGAAAAGAATGCTTTTAGCATTAAGCCTGCCTTCTGTACACAATTTTTTGTGCAATAAAGTTTTATTAATAAATAACCCGTCGACGCCTAAGGTCTAAGGGCCCTTCGAGTGGATTTTTTTTTTTTTTTTAATGTAAATAATATCCTACATTTCTATATATTTGTATGTCTCATAGGGCAAAACATAGAGAACTATGATTTCTTATTTAAGATCTTTATTGTACATTAACCTATGTTTTACAAATAAATAAATGATTATGATTTAACCAAGGAATTCTGAAAATGGTAATTATACCTGATCCAGCAACCCGGACTAGGTTAACGAGTTGTGGTCTAAACCCTCTCATCTCTCTAAAGAAGAGGAAGAGGCCCTTGCCCAACAGTGAAACATATATTATATTTTTTATTATAACTAACCAAGATCATAATTTGCAGAGTTATATTTATCAACAATCTCAGTTAGTTGGTCTAATATTGTCGCCATTTCCATTTTGCGTTCTTGTCTTTCAGAAAGAACCTAGAATGGGATAGAGAATGGGTTATTAAAAAATGATAGGTAATGAGAAAAGAAGTATATAGTTTAATTGTTGTAGTTTATGGATGTTATGATATATATTTTTCATGTAATCTGTTTTAAATGTTAAAATGGTTTTCCTTGTATTTTTTTTCTTTTTTTTTTACGGGTAGATAATTTATCTGCTGTTTTCGACACCGTTGTCAAAAAGGCTCTAATTGAAAATCAGCACATGGCACTTTTGTGCCATGTATTTTAAGCTGAACTGGAGCCTATTTTGGTGACTTTAATATAAATATGTTAATCTGTGTTCTGTTTGTGTATTGTGTTTTTTGGTCACCAAATAAAATGTTTTTATTTCTTTCTTTCTATATATTTTCTGTAATTTTATATAATTTCTAACATTGTGTCGCTTCAAAATAAAATCGTTTTGCTGTATAACTGTAAGCTTATATTATTATTGTTTGTATATAAATTAATAAATTAATTAATTAGAAATAAATCAATCAGATTTAAATGGAGAGAGAGAATGTATGAAGGAAGAGTGACAAAACAAATATATGAGGCGAATGTGAAAGGAAACGTTGGAAGGGGAAGACCTAGAAGAACGTACCATGACCAAATAGGTGACGTTCTAAAGAAAGGACAGATCAGGAGTATCCTCAACCGGCGAGAATGCATGAAAAGACTGATGAATGTTGAAGATGTATGTCAGCATCGTAGCAAGTGGAAGGAAATGGTCTCTGCCTACCCCTCTGTTGGGAAAGAGGCGTGATCTATATGTATGTATGTATGAACTAATCTGTTTATCTTTTATAGGATATAAACAGACGTTTGGCGTATTGTAGCTTTAGTATTAATAAGGCATAACGTTGTATGGTAGAGATTTACTTGTGCAACAAATTCAGCCCTTAATTGAGCTTCTGTTTTCACTTCTTCTACAATTTCTTTCTTTACTTCTTCCTCTAAATTTTCAAATTGGTCATCCTTCGGTTCCTCCTTCGTTTCCTCCTCCTCTGCTTCTTCGGGTAACACAATTGGTTCACCTAAAGGTAGTCGGTGCGATTCTAAGTTTAGACTAAAAATTAGACAATCATCGAAAATTACCGCTACAGTAATAAATAATTATATTGGAAGTAAATATACAACTAGCGACACTGCAGTCGATATTGTTACTGAACTAAAAAAAAACTAAAAAAAAATACCACTAGCGTCACTATGACAGATACCGGTACTAAAACTAAGACAACGACACAATAACAAAATTTATTAGAACTAAGGGTCCGTTAACACAAACGAGAAAAAACAGAGTTTTGAACCATTGTAATAAGGTTTATTTTTACATAACACTTCTTTTATTATTGAGATCCTTTTGTTATTGGTTAATAAAAGAAGTGGCATGTAAAAATAAACTATATTACAATGATTCAAAGCTCTGTTTTAAACGTAATAAAAATCTGCTCTCGTCTGCCGGTCTGTGTAAATGAGCCCTAAAAATACGACTAGCGACACTACGGTCGATATTGGTACTAATATGCCATGTAATACACTTCAATTTACTTATAACATATAATGAAAGAGACATTATTTACGTATTACCTACATTAGAGATGACAAATAAAATTATAACTAAATTACTTTTATACACAAATCTACAGCAATTGGAATATCTTTATTAAAATACCAATAATAAATAGTTAATAATATGTAATTACAAGCAAAACTCCTTGTTAATCAGAAGTCAATGTTTTTAGGCAGATTAAGCACACAGAAAGAGAAAAATTTAATGCAGTAGGTAACCTGTCATTTACACAATTTTTTCATTGAATAATCGTCTTTAGGTGTATCAACTTAAGTATTACACGTTTTTACTAAATAAACTTTAAATAACGCCTCTGTCTGAGTACGGCAGTAAAACCTATTTTTGGCTTTGGCTAGCGCAGACAGTCACGGTCAGACGAGCCGTCGTCTATTCTGCGGTTTTAAGTACATACAGGTTCAGATAATTAAATTTAGGTTAGACGCGCATGTAGTATATAATTTATATTATGTTATGGTTCTGTACCATTCTGCGCTATTTCAAACTGTAACCAATTGAAATTGTAACTACTATGGTCATTAAAAAGAGTTTGTTGCCAAGTTCTTCTCAGAGCTCAACCTTGTCAGTGAACTGGCCTTAGGCAAATTTACTGACACCTTTTTTTGGCTTTGTATGACGTTCTTAAGTATCATGTATTTGATTCAAATTAAATAAAGATTATGACTATGACTATGTTGAATCAGTAGATTGATCACGTGACATTTCAATGTTTTAAGTTTCGTACAGATTATAAAACATAGCATGTTATAAAACACTGTTATATTGTATTGTTATATGTTGTAATGTTGAAAAGCAATGTTATATAATGTGTACGTGTTATAAAACACAAGTTATATAACAGGTGACTTAATCTGTACGCACCTTTATAACAGCCATGTGATCAAAAGATGTGGATGTGACATGTAGAGAATTTTCGAAAATAAGCGTTTTGCTTGTAACTATAAAGATATTCTTAAAAAATAACCGTAGAATTCATAAGCAACTGGACGTTCATCCTCATCGAATACTGATATTTTAACTTCTTTGGACACTATGATATCTTTTTCGGTCACAGTGGGTTTAGGCTTCTCCACTTTCGGCGTCATTTTGAACTCGTCTATAGATCAGAGAAAATTATCTTGAAAACCGTTTTAAATTAAGCCTATTTTTAAAATTTTCACAAATAATCAAATATTATTCCCAGTCGTCACCACTGGCTTTGTTCCCACTGGCAAAAAATGAGAAAAATAATTCCATTTGTTGTCGGTGGTGACGGATGGACCATTTAATTTCCAGTTCTTGCCACTGGCGACAGATAGGTCATTAAAATATGATCTTTTGTTATGTTCATCATAGCTGTCTGTCAATTACAATACTACAAATTGTGTCTGTTACAAAATTAGTGTCTTCGTGACAAATAGTATCTGTGACAAAGTTAGTGACAAGTTGTACTGGTGACATGACATAGGATGTATTAAAATAGATTCATGAAAAACAAAATGACGGCCACGTATTGGAGTAGTACGTAGCCCTCCATCAGATGGACTGACGACCTGATAATAGTTGCAGCTGTTGGCTGCAGGCGGTGGAAATTAGATGAGGCCTATGTCCTAGGGCTGATGTGATGATGATGAAAGGATGTATATATTATTATTATTAGCTAAACTTATGATGACAGGCAGTATCGATCCCCACCACCGCCTATAAAAGCGAGCGCTCAGTCAAGTGCCGGCCTATTTGCTGCTCAGTCGCCGGTCGGTAAGGTGGTTGGTTTCGACGCTGCTTACTGTAAGTTCGTTCCATATTTAATTTGGAGGTTATTTTTGTGTAATTGTGATTATTCATAACATGTGGTAATTAATGGCTGTTTATACTCGTATGTTTCAAATTATGTTGGATTGGTAAAATATTGTTGAAGTACATTAAGTTTAGTTTATATTAGAATAATTATTCTTAATACCTGTTTTTTTTAATATTTAAACACTTCTGATCTCTAATAATACGGTATAACATTGGCATTTAAACTCACCAGGTGGTGGACCCCCCTCCAGGTGCATTGCGCTTAATTTCTGAAGATGTCTCTGTAAATATACAATATTGTGTTTATAGTAACTTTAAACCATTGGTAAGCTAAGGTTCGGTACATACGTTTGAAAATAGTATACACTAAAACTTTAAACTATTGATATATCGTTAGATCCCATTTGTTCTATGGAACATGACGACAAAATTAGAAATCTTATACACGAGAAAAATCGTCCCATTAGAAGAATAATGTCTTATCTTCAGATAAAACAAAAATGAAATTATTATTAATTTGGTATTAAAAACCGTAAACTATCATGATCAAATTTGTATTTTGTAAAATACTGACTAAAGAATAAAATAAAAATTTATCAATCAATAGTTTACGGTTTTTAATGCCGAATTTTTTAATAATTTCATTTTTGTTTTATGTGAAGATAAAACATTATTCTTCTAATGGGACGAAATATTTGTGTGATTCATAGATATTTGTTTCTAGTCTGGGTGTACTTTGTGTCCGTTAGTTTCATGTTTGTAAAGCTCCCCGCGACACAGGGCTTGTTCCCTAGTGCGGGCGTTGTCTTTTTTAAAAAGCAAGAAAAAAAAAATTAACAATATTCTATTTGCACTATTGTTTGTTATTTTTTGTCTTTTTTTTTTGCTGTTATTTGTTTCGCTTCACAGTCTTACCACATCTTCATGTATGTTTGACATCTAACATGATTTAAGTGAATGTGTGCTAAACTTTAAGGGATTGTTTTTACTTTCTACAGCTACTTTCTTTCTACAGCTGCATTATGAACTTGTATGCGAATAAAGATAAATAAATAATAAAAAAAAACAGAACTACATACTAGGTCTTCGCCCGACTCTACCGCCATAGAATAAAATGGCAATCATTAGTTTCCCAAAATCACACAAGTGACACCATAAATAATTATTTTCTAGTGGCCAGTAGATAAGCGGTTAAAGAGGTCTCATTTTCCTTGTTCCATAGAACAATTTGAGAAATATACCTAAGTTTTTTTTTACCACATTCACACAGCGCCATCTAGTGCCAAAGTAAGCAATTATATTGTGTTATGGGTACTAAACGACTGATATACCTACTACTTAAATACTTTATATTTAATTTTTTTGTAAATACATACATATCATAGATAAATTACACCCAGACACAGAACAAATCTTTATGCTCATCACACAAAGATGCTCATCACACAAAGATTTGTCCCGGGTGGGGATCAAAACCCGATTTTTTTTTTTTTTATTACATGTTCTATAGTACAAAATAGTAGTGTCTGTGTAGTGACGGATTAAGAATACTTAATGTCACTACCCCATCTCAACCCGTGGGTGTCGTAAAAGGTGACTAAGGGAACCATAAGCAGATAAGAGCCCTGCTAGAAAAGGAAAATTTGAAACAAAACCTATACCAACCCGTCTGGCCAGCGTGGTATAGTAGGCTAAACTCTCTCCACATTTTCTGGAGGAGACCCGTGCCCAGCAGTGGGACGTTTATGGGTTGAAATGATGATAGTACAAAATAGGACAAAAATGTCTCATTTTGTCCAATGACGTCTTGTTCTATAGAACAAATGGGAACTACCGATATATCAAACTGAAAGCATCCAATTTATTACTTATTGAGTAATTATTATTCTACACTAATTACATTACTGCCTATGTCCACGCATGGACATAATTATGCCGACGGAGGGGGAGGCGCGCGGGGTGCGGTGTAAGCACACGCCCCGCCGCCGCGCCGCCGTCACGCCGCGACAAGCCACTCCAATAGTCGCTTCATTAGCGAGCGCACGTCATTCTTAGTTTACCATATTTGTACATTTGATACATCGTAGTAATATAAAGTATATTACTACGATGTATCAAATGTAATACTAATACATAATAATACAGTCCACTGTAGTTTTAATTACTACCAACGAGCAATCGAGGTCCCAACAGCCTACTAACTCTTATTCATAGATTTATACTAATATTAATCTACGAGCTATGGGGCCTGACCACTGCCACTTTAGCGATGCTATTCGATGAGCTATGTCGGTGCTTGACGATAGGGGAAAAAACAATGATATTGTATGTTAAAATAAGGATAGGTTATAAGCGCTCGAAAAGTGACACACTAAAAATAGTCTTATTAGCAAACTTCATCTCAATGTCCCGTTGACAGCGAAGGTATTTTGACATTGCATTGTTACGATATCTATGTGTGCGTTTGTGTGCCATTTCCAAAGATCGAACGCTATGTAGGTAACCTATCTACACCTTTTTTAACATACAATATAATTGGGAAAAAAGGTTTTCGAATGGCGGCCACGTATTGGAAACTGCAGCGTGAGGTGGCCTCCTAAACTCGAACCGAGGAACTAGTTAAGGTTGTGGAGGCCCCTTTAATTAGTGACGAATTTTCTTCGTGACAATATGACATAACTAGTCTTGCGGCAAAATATGGAACTAAACTACTTCAATACAAAATGACAGTATTTCAACAGACAGTGGCGCCACTGTTATTATTGTTTTAAACTGCGATCTACAATAGTACAATAATTTAATTAATAATATTTACTTCAACATCTTCATTTTGGACCAGTTGGCCTGCAAGAAATTATTAAAATTTACTAACTTCATCACACCGTGACTGCGGAAGTTGAATATGTAAGACTACTAGATATATAGGGCATGAAAACAAAACTGCGATGCGTTATCGCATCTTAAAGATTTAAGAGCTCGCATGACACATCGCAACTCGCAAAAACTTGCGAATTGATTCGCGTCGTCGAAGGAATAATAATAATACTAATATTCTACTACATTCACACAGCGCCATCTAGTCCCGCAGTAAGCAATTATATTTGCTTGTGTTATGGGTACTAAACAACTGATATACTACTTAAATACATTTTTTTTTGTAAATACATACATATTATAGATAAATTACACCCAGATACAGAACAAACCTTTATGCTCATCACACAAAGATTTGTCCTGGGTGGGGATCGAACCCACGACCTGCAGCTTAGCAGTCAGGGTCACTAACCACTAGACCAATAGACCAGTCGACATTTTCAGGAATAGTCACCCGAATTGTGAAAGGGAGACGCCTTGTCACACGGAATCACATAACAGTTTTCAGCGTTGCGAATTCACCACCAATACGCAGTTTTATAAATATATCATTATTCTAAGGCTCTCGTAGCATTATGATATTGATATGTTCGTTACAATCATCGAGGTTAAGCGACACTCGGCAAGGTCAGTCCATGATGGGTGACCTTTTGTAGCAATTTCATTCTCGAGCGTCTCCGTGCTTCGAAAGGCACGTAAAGCCGTTGGTCCCTGTTACCACTTAATGTGGTACTCGTTAAATCAAGTTGGAAGCCTTCTGGGTGATTTGATATATTCCAACACCAGGGTCCACACGATAAGAAGAAGTATCATTATTCTATTCTATTAACTACGACCAACATTACATAAAAGAAGGTACAATAACCTCTTCTGTCATTCAAGTAGTTCTGCCTCTCAATTTTATTAGCTATCTCCACAGAGACAGTCCTTGGAATCACACCAAGCAATGGCAGAGTACCCCTGGTACTGATCTTTGGTGCTGCATCTATTTTGTCATTAATTATTGCCAAATGTCGCAAATCCTTCGATTCTGTCCAGAAACTATCTGTGGATATTGATGCCTGATGATGGGAGAATTAAGGAATATAAGCGCCATCTTGTCCCATATTAAACAATTATATTTGCTTGTGTTATGGGTACTAAACCACTGATATACATTTTTTCTTTTGTAAATACATATTACATAAAAATCACACCCAGACACAGAACAAACAATCATGCTCATCACACGAAGATTTGTCCTGGGTGGGAATCGAACCCACGACCTCCGGCTTAGCAGTCAGGGTCACTAACCACTAGACCAACAGGCCAGTCAGTTATATGTACTAGTCAAGTGACTTACTTTCTGCGAACGGTGAAGGAAAACATTGAGGAAATCTACACACCCTAGAAGTAATTGTAAGTGTATGCGTGGGCTCTACTATAGATCAGTCAAGTTGGAAGCCTTCTGGGCGAATTGACAAATTCCAACACCTGCTTCTAGCCCATACGATACGAAGAAAAGAAGAATAAATCAGTAACTGGTTGCATCTTACAAAAAAAAACATCTTCTTAAGTATAAAATGGAGTGTTCGATTTTGGTGAACATTTACCAAAATATATTTTTCCTGAATTTGGTAAGCCTTATATAAATAATAATTGTTAATATGTAAGAAATGACAAAACAAATATATGAGGCGAATGGGAAAGGACAGGTTGGAAGGGACAGACCTAGATGAACGTACCATGACCAAATAGGTGACGTTCTAAAGAAGGAACAGATCAGGAGTACCCTCAACTGACGAGAATGTATGAAAAGACTGATGAATGTTGAAGAAGCCAAAGATGTATGTCAGCATCGTAGCAAGTGGAAGGAAATGTTCTCTGCCTACCTCTCTGTTGGGAAAGAGGCGTGATCTATATGTATGTATGTATTTAAGAAACTCACTAATGTTTCCTCAGTTACTGTAACTTCTTCTTCTACCTCTTCCACTGGAGGTTGAAAACCTGTGAAGGTTGAGAGAGAGAGTGTACTTCATATAACCTTCAAATTATCCAAATTATTTTACGGGACATTCCCACATAAAAATCCCGCAACAAAATTAATCAGATGTACATAAATAAAGTTGTTACCAGAAGCTATCAAAAACTAAAACAAACCAAATGTATTCATAAATATACATAAAATATTTACACATAACTTAAAAACATACACAGCTAACCTATTAAAAGAAAAAAGAACCAGATACTCTATTTACAGGAAATTTCTATAAATAGAATATCTGATTAAGATCAGATTCCTGAGGAAACGTACCCAAAAGGCTAGTCACATTACCGCGTTGGATAGCAAGGCTAATGCGTTGCCCCAGGTAGAGGCCAGCCCTTGGATAATGTGATACCTCAGAAACACGCTTACAAATTTCACGATAATATATATTATTATTAAAATTAAGAATATAAGTAAAATTATGCAATGGGTAATTCGAAAGTATATTAATGAGAATTAATTTCTATGCTATTATAAATAGTTCATCCTCTCTCCTACAGTAATGTTGTGCCCGACAGGGTCCATAATTGATACTATGTATATACTTGTAACACCTTACAAAACATTGTGGAAAGCAATAAAGAATTGAGAATAGATAAATTCAAACCATTTGTTAAATCAATCGCATATTCAGCAAACAATTACTGTCTAACTGCCGCACTCAGAGACGTCAATTAGCAGTAATCTGTCATTAACACAATTTTTTCATTGAATAATCGTCTTTAGGTGTATAGACTTAAGTAATACACGTATTTACCAAATAAACTTTAAAGTTAAATAACGTCTCTGAGTACGGCAGTAAAGTATATTATCGGCTAAGATGCAAACATTTTAATTCTGGACTTAAAATAAGAAATTTCACATATTCAATTACTTTAAAACGGGTCTATGTCACGTATTATATTATAAGGAATAGTAAATATAATATAATACGTGACGTAGACCCGTTTTAAAGTAATTTAATATGTGTACAAGTCGCGAAAGTTTAAAAGAAATTTCACGTTGCCGACCTCGTAATGTGGAGAGCTGTAGATGTGGATTTAGCCTAAGGTCTACTTACCCTCTCTATATCCCCCCAAATACTTGACATCAGCTGACGCATCAATAGAAGCCAAGTACTGGTACATCTTGAAGAAATCATCGGCTGGAATTGCGGCAGATCCACCATCAGGCTCCTTGGTTAGCGTCTCGCATAGAAGTATCATTGTGTTGGTTAAGCACTGAAAAGGATTTGAATTAAGAGCGTAAGCGACCTGCGAGTAATTTGAAAAATTGGTATTTGGATACTTCAACTCTACAATGTGATAGAGACAACTGCAGCTCATACAGATTATAAAAGACTAGCTTTTGCCCGCGACTTCATCCGCGTAGATTTCGATATTACATAAGTCTTTGTTTTAAGTGCAATTCATTAATTCCACAACACCCCACTACAGGAGTTGAATTTCATTTTACGTCAAAGATAACATTTATATAATCAGCGTCCCTGAAAACCTCGAAAATGACATCCATATCAATTTCTAATACTTTTCACAACTATTTCATCTCCCTATTTCATGGAACCAACCTATGTATGTATTTCATGCCTTAGGGTAAGTTTTTATTATTATATTTCACCCCCTGAACCCATCCCTATCAAAAATATTAAAAACAACATTTTATGTTCCTATCCCAATACTAATTTGCAAAACGTTAACTTCAAAACAAAGATCTTTTCATACAACGTTTCATCCCTAATTTGACCCTTTAAAGCCACCCTTGTCAAAAATATTGATGAGGGTATTTTTATTTCTATAGTAGTACCCCAAAACAAATTTTCAAATCTATAATTTAAAAAACAAAAAAGTTTCATACAATCGTTTTTATCCCTTTTCACCCCCTCAGGGGTTGAATTTTAAAAAAAACCCTTTCTTAATACACCTCTAGACATTAGGACAAACACACCCTCCAAATTTCAAGTCACTACGACAAGCGGTTTAGGCTGTGCGTTGTCTGTCAGTCAGTCAGGACAAAGCATATTATAATATGTATGGAAAACAATTTTGTAGAGATTAGCGTTTCAAATTCCCTAAATATTAAACTTTTACTATGTAAATTCTTTGGCCGTTGGTTGCAGGCGGCACAGGACCGTTCGCAGTGGCGTAAATTAGGTGAGGCCTATGTTCAGCAGTGGATGTCGTTGGGCTGATATGATGATGATGATGAGGAAAAATTTCAAAACCACAGCGGGACTGAACCCGCGACCCTGCCATTCCGTGTGCAGTGCACCTGAGCTACGCGGGTGGACGTCCGCGTCCCTGAGATCGAATTTATCCATAACCTGTCATGATGACGTCATGACAACGTTTTGCTAATTATCACCGTGGCTCGTTACAGAAACCTACGGACGATATTCCTCCATTGCAGGTAGGACAATATCGTAAAATTAGCAACTCAATATTTATATTAAATATTAAGCAATCTCCTTTGGCATAGTCATAATCTTTATTCCATATAGATCAAATATAATTATGATACTTATGAACGTCATACAAAGCCAAAAAAAAAAAGGTGTCAGCAAATTTGCCAACGGCCAGTTCACTGACAAGAACTTGGCAAGAAACTCAGGCCACTCTTTTTTTGGTTTAACATTCTATCGTCATCAGCAACCCATTAAATCCCACTGCTGGGCGAGTCTCCTCTTCTCTAACTAGAGAGCTGAGAGGGTTTAGACCATAATCATCACACGCTGTCCTAGTGCGGGTTGGTGGATCAGACATACTCATAGAATTTCTTCTAGGGTATGTGGGTTTCCTCACGATGTTTTCCTTCACCGTTAGCAGATGGTAAGTCGCTTGACTAGTACATATAAATTCCACAAACTGGAATCCATTGGTACTGCCGGTCTGGATCGAACTCGGACCGTGTGATTTCCAAGCCGGTCCCTTATCCATTCAGCCACCATCGCTGTTCACATTTTTAATATAACACTTTTATGGGTTGTAATGATTACCTACCTTAGTCAACAGTCCTCCAGCCACAGCGATGAAATGCAGGAACTCGATAGTTTCCTCTCGCTTGTACACTTCACAGAGACAGAATATCCTCACCAGCTCGATGGTGTCCAGACAGAAACCTCGCCACGCACGCTTTACCAATGGCAGCGGTATATTTGGCATATGGCATAGCTGGAATATTAAGTAATATAAAATACTTATAATAATATATTCTCCGTGATGGTGACGGAGAAAAAGAATAAACAAAAAAAAAATGCTGGTTTAGACATGTCGAGAAAATGATTGAAGGAAGAGTGACAAAACAAATATATGAGGCGAATGTTAAGGGAAACGTTGGAAGGGGAAGACCTAGAAGAACGTACCATGACCAAATAGGTGACGTTCTAAAGAAGGGACAGATCAGGAGTACCCTCAACCGGCGAGAATGTATGAAAAGACTAATGGATGTCAAAGAAACCAAAGATGCATGTAAGAATCGTAGCAAGTGGAAGGAAATAATCTCTGCCTAAAATCTTGGGAAAGAGGCGTGATCTATATGTATGTATATATTAGAGTTTATTTTTTGTTTGGTTGAACACTAGGAACTAAGAAATTACTGGTCCGATTTAAAAAAATATTTTAGTGTTGGATAACCCATTTATCGAGGAAGGTTATTATTATAGGCTATATAACATCACGCTATGGCCAATAAGACCTGAGCAATGGCGAAATAAAAACGACGGGATTGAAGCCCCGCGCGAATTTTCAATTTATATAACTATGTCGCCGTGTCGAGTCTCAACTCGGGCGAACTTGAGTTTCAATCCGTATCACCTAATATCAACTCGAGTTACCCGAATTAGAAAAGCGACTCGTCCCATCGCTACTTAATTTCAGTTTTTTTCCAAGTTACATTATTACATGTAACTTGTAAAACAAAAATTTCACTTTGTGAAATTTATAAGATTTGTTCGAAAGAAATTATCGTCGCTATATATAGTCCGGCTGTGAACGAAACCATATCGCGATTCAGACGAACGGTACAACGCCATCTATCGAAGAATGGTTAAGTTTTTCGTATGAAGAATGATATTATAATCTATACCCATTTTATAAAGAGGTGTGTTGTGAGTTTGTGATGTTGTTATCTCGGGCTCTACTGAACCGATTTGAAAATTTTTTGTAGTGTTGGATAGCCCATTTATCGAGGAAGATTATAGGTAATATAACATTTAATAAGAGATCAGCAGAAGCTAAATAAATGGGCAATCCAACAAAAATATTTTTTCATTTAGGTCCAGATCAGTGTATTCAACCAAACTCTCCAGTGTTGTAATATTTATTTATTTATTGAATGCACAAAACAATTTACAATCTTATAAATAAGAAATATAGTTTATAGTAAGTTGTTCTAATATATACAATTATATAATATGAGGCCATGAGAGCCAGAGTGGCCTAATTTTATTTTACACCAGTTTTATAAAATAAAAACAGTATTGAAAAAAAAGCAGTTAGGCCACTCTGGCTCTCATGGCCTCATATATAATTGTAACTCAAATAGGTACATGCATATACAGCATAACAATAAGTATTATTACGAGTGATTCGAACGTCGTAAATTAGTAGATATATTTTATTTTTACAATTAATTTATTCATAAAAAAAACAACAGACACTGCGTGACCACTGACCTACATCAAAATGACAGCTGAAATGTTGGGTTTTGAATATACATAGTCAGCGTTACAAATCTCACCTGCTGAGCCAAGACTTTCAAACAGCCTCTAGTCAAACCTCCTTCAGAGCTATATATTGGGTATTCCAATCTCAACTTGACAGGAGGTCGTCTGTTCTCCGCCATAGCTTTAAAGTATTCGAATGACCAACGAAGAAGGTCGTACGGTTGAGTTTTTATTGCAGCTGAAAATAAAAGCATTTGCAAACCAAAATAAGGAAAAATTTAACAAAATCTGTTATCCTATTTTAAACTAAGACACCTATTCTCGTGTGACGGATATGTTGAAACTATAACCCCCTAATTACAAAATACAGACTAAGCATTAAACCAGATTTTAAATTGACAACTTTCCACCTTATTACAAGATATGGACTAAGTATTAAACCAGGTTTAAATTGACATAAGACATTGTTTTAGTGTCAAAGTTGTCAATTTAAACCTGGTTTAATGCTTAGTCCGTATTTTGTAATAATGGCAAAAACAGAACCCTTGCCGGTTCTGTTTTTGCCATTCTGACAGAACCCTAAAACTAAATGGTTTTTGAGGTGGTGGTGAGGGCTAAGTCCAGCAGTGGACGTCATTGGGCTGATAAGATGATGTTGATGTCTATATTTCTCACCTTTACAATATCTCTTCAGTGTGTAAGGAAATTTTGGTGGTATGACAATCTGCTGGGAGCAGTACATCTGCTCCACTAACTCAGGCATTTTGTGTGTTGTTTAAACGCCTAGAACAAAAATTAATAACATTAAAAATTACTTCGTAGGAAGTCGCGCGGAGTTTCGGTCCAGTTATTCTTTATTTGGCCACTGCTCAGCCTTTCTCGATAAATGGGCTAGATATAGTATATAGAATAGAAGATATAGAAGTAAACATTTGCTATCATTTTAAAATATTATGACTATCTGAGAATGAAACAATCGCGTGTGCGCCACTAAAGAAATGACGGAAAAATGTGGAACTAAAAGTATATTTTTTTGTACAGAGTCTATCGATGTTATAAATAAATACTTGTAAATAAAAAAGGTCTGATTTTAGATTTTATTATTGATACTTTGATACTTGAGATTTCCTTAACGTATCGTATCGTATTTTTGTGAAGCAAATACCCGAACGCCACAAGTTAGTTTAGCTGAGTTTTCATAGATGGCGCTATTGTGATTATAATTACAGTCGATGTTTGTACCTTCAGTTAATTTGGTGTTACAAACCTCCTTTGGTGTTACAAATTTCGATTTTCAATAGGAAATAATGAAGCAGAGGCAGTACTATATTGTTATTTTATCATAATATAATTAGTTTTGCATATTGATCATAGATGGCGTTACTAGTGTCATTTTTGTTTTTTTTATTTGCCAACTTTTATTTCTCTAAAAAATAAATTCAAAAAAGCACTCACTACCAAAAACGTTAACATTATTGAGGTAGTGTTATTTTAAGAAGAGATCAAAATTTTAATCCAACAATGCATTCAGGGCTGTTAGGAAGCCCCCTTCTCGTGTTGGTCTTCTTAAAATCCATTCCCATCAAACCGCTCAAAATGAGCCAATACTTTAATATCGCCCGTCGTATCGTAGATAAAGAAACTATCTAACTAAATTAGTTATATTATAGTTGCTAGGCGGACGACCTGAAAAAGATCGCTGGTTCGTACTATATTACGGCGCGTGTTTGGAGAGGTCTATGTTCATTAATGGACAACAAGTCTGCAATAGGCTGAATTGTTGTTGTTAACATAAACATAACATAACATAGCATCACGCCTTTTTCCCCGAAGGGGTAGGCAGAGGTGTTTCACACCCACATTTCGCCAGCTATGTTTGGTCCCATGAAATAGGTGGCGAGCCTATTGTCATCACGTTGTTATATCTAAATTCTACGAGGTTTTATTTCTTATGCAAAAACACACAAGTTTACAGACATCGCATGATCCGAAGACTGCCCATTATCTAAGACCTTGCCATACATATATTTTTTTGTTTGGTTTAACGCCAAAATCTCAGGCACTACTGGTTCGATTTGAAAAATTCTTTTAGTTTTGGATAGCCCATTAATTGAGGAAAGATATAGGCTATAGGCTATATCTCGCTACGGCCAATAGGAGCTGAGCAGTGGCTAAATAAAGAACGATGAGAGCGAAGCCACGCGCGACTTTTAGTATCTAATAAAGTTTGTATCACATTAAAATCTCTCAATCGTCTCGATTAAAGAAGTAGCTCTACTACTAAATTTTAAATATTATATAGAAGAAGGGTCGTTTGGAGCAGCTCAAGTTTATGCGTAGGTGCCTATAAATTAACACTAAACTTGAGATACGTATTAAATCGTTTTTTATGAATACATAGGCACCTATGAATACCATTTGGCTAATATTTATTTATATAACCTATAGCTATACTTACAGGCTAACCTAATGCGATAGTGCAGTAATCTAATGCTATAAAACTACTACAAATAGAAATAATATATAAATAAAAATAATTTAACAAAGAATAATCGATTTAATGTATATTAAACTTACAATTTAAAGAAATAATCACACACAACAGAAGACACACTGATTGATTGAAATGAGTTTACAAAAACGTTGCCATGGTAACTGTCAGGCGGATTTAGCTTTTGACATAAACAGAAAAATATATAATATAATATAATATAATATTCTACCACATTTACACAGCGCCATCTAGTCCCAAATTAAGCAATTAAAAATGGCATGGATAATGTACTTATTTTCTGAGAAATAAAATGTGTGGGATTAGGTGGTTCTTTCTAGTACCACAGAATAATAAATCTATACTGCTTTATAGCTAAAGACTTTATTTATTGTTTGGTGAAACTGGTTAAAGATCTCAGGAACTACAGGTCCAAAATGTTGAAAAATTCGTTTACTATGCGAGTCAAATAAAAATGGGACTGTCAAAACAAGACGCCATTTTATTTCCCATTAGAAGATAACTTCATACCCACAAGTAGGGTGTACAAAAAACAAAACACATTACAAGTACATAGATACTTTTTCGGTTTGAAGATCTTTATTTTCTAAATAAGTAGTGGTAGTAAGTAATAACAACAACAATAAAACTATAACAAAAAGAAAAATAACAAAAAAATCAATAATAATTAAATTAACAATTAACAAAATAACTTATCTAAACAAGATAAATTTTTTGCCTATTTTATTTCTGCTGTCTGTACAAAAATGTACACATTCGACTGTAGTTTGCTGCGAAATCCTGTCAAGTGCGATCCCATTCTCATTTGAGACGCATAGTAGTGTTGGATAGCCCATTGCTTTACATTTATGATCAGTAAAACAATGCTACAAGCGCCATTAAGTAACTAATCAATCATTTATGCAACTAATAAATTTAAAGATTATCTCAAAGTGTGATAGCCATATCAAATTGTTTAACTGGCTTCGCGTGCACATTGGTAGAGCGTAATATTTCTGCATGTCACAACCCCATCTTAACCCGCGAGTACCTGTCGTAAAAGATGACTAAGGGAAGGGAAGGTTACCCTAGGAAGGTCCAGGAAGGACCGGTCGACTTTGGGGAAAGTCGACCGCGAGCGTCTTCTGGTGGCGTGTGCGTGTTCCCGCACGTCACCGCCGGAGCTGAGCTCCGGCAGAGAAGGGGCCCGTAGCGGGCCATCGTCGCTGTGGTCGCGGACGAATGTTCCTGCGCTCCCGTGACCACAGCAGAGCGCGACGAGAGGAACACCTTGGGGTTTTAGTGGGTGCGAGCCCCACATAACCCCTCGGTTCTTTCCCCAAGACCGAGGGGTATGCGTCAGGCATTTCCCCAAGTAATTCAAAACAAAACCCTATACCAACCGTTTGGCCAGCGTGGTATAGTAGGCTAAATTCCCTCCACATTCTTTGGAGGAGACACGTGCCCAGCAGAGGGACGTTTATAGGTGTAGTCTTGATGATGATACGCCACTAAAATCAGTGTGTCGAGTGACGCATCACGCAGTTTCGATTCGCACACGAGAGAAATATTTGTTTTATATATATTAAACTTAGAAATTTGTTTCGAGTGTCCCCACGACAGACGCGACACGGGACTCTTATTCCTCAATGCAGGCACTGTCTTTTTTTTTAAATTATTCTTCGCATTATAATTAAAATTGTTTTTTTTTGTACGGCAGATGAGGTAGCGGCGCAGCTGGTGATACCATACTATGGCAAATGATAACCGCCTGCACACGGAAGAGATTATGAATATGTGATTATGGCATTATAAATTTTACTGAATCATTTACTTTGACCTTAGGATGAACTGTACATTTGTTTATTAAATACAAAAGTCGTTTCTTATCACCAATATTTCTAATCAACATAAAAAATGAAATTCATTGCACACAAAAATATTCACTATGCCAATAAAATTTCCATGGTTGTTTCACGTGAAAAAAGTAATCTTTACGTGTCGGCCAGCACGATTTAATTACTTTTGCCTTTTAATTTCGCACGGGTGCACGTGGTGCCATCTGTCCGTACCACGCCGAACTACGTACCAAAAGTCGATCGTGTCACGTGGTACAACTGGCCCGAGAAGAAAAAAAAAACAAAACCTGTTAGTTGAATGACGTTTTTGATGTTTTTATGTCGTGCATTTCGAGGAAGGTGTTCTAGTGAATTTTACCGTGTAAATTTGATAGATACGTGTATAATATTTACAAATAACAGTTTAAAAGAACGTATTTTGTATAATTTGTTAGAATTACAACGTGTAATTGTTGGAAAGTGTTCAGTTTATTGTCATTTGCGACCTGCGTACATCGGGTGAATGAAACCTATGTGATAGTGCCACTAATAATCACAAATACGGAAAAATGTGCAATCTCTGACACTGGTTTGGTTTATAATACAATTATGTGCGAACATACACATATTATATCAGTTCTATGTGTGAAATTGTGTTAAAGAAATGGGTGACAGGTTGAAACATCCATATAGAGTGAAAAATACATTATTAGTTTGTGTTTTGTTAGAAAAATGGATATTATAACTGGACTATCCCCACTTAGTAAGTACCTATCTATAGCTTTCTATTGAAAAAGGGTCACTGTTTGGTATGCTTCAAGCGTGATTAAGGTCTGGCCAACCCAAGGAACTTATATATCTTTCTAGTTACGTTAAATAAGTTACTCGGGTCTGCCATACGATGGTATTTGTGGAATTTGCATGAATGATACTTGATAAGTTTACAAGACAAATGCAAACAGAGGCTTTAACTTTTGTTTTGTTTTTTTTTCACTTATTTTTTTCTTTTTTATTAGTTTTTTAGGTACATGGACAATATTAGTCAATTTAATCATGATTCTATTTTTGAGTTTTTTAAATATCCTGGGCCGTTTTTACTTTAGTTCTTTTGTTTCTTGATAAAACTTATTTTAGTTTCTATCTAAACATAAATACCTACGTATAGTTAGTAGATAAATAAAAACAATCTTGTAAGGAAATTAATTCGATACAGATTATAAATATTTACGTCTAGAAATAAAGTAATTGTTATTAAGACTAAGTATGTAAGTACAGTATACCTAAATTTACAATTGTTCATACATTTTATATAGGAAAAGCTTCAGTTTAATACAATGGATAACCTCCTTAGTACCTAGCTAATTAGTTAAGTATCTACCTAAAACATAGCTTCACGCGTTATCCCTGAAAAAGTAAGTAGAGCACAATCGAACCAGGAACAATCTACGCATGTGCAGAAATCGTAGGTACATAATATGCCCGTTGCGCCAATTCAGACAGAAAACGATGAAAAAGAGGTGCACTCAATCCAATATTATAAAGCCATTTATAGACAAATGACTGCAACAAAAAAAATACATTACCATAGTAATCTACATGATGTGTTTTAAAATCTAGTTTTGTCAGAAATTGTATATTAATTCTACTTAATATGTAAAAAAATCATCTAATCAGCACTAAATTGTTCAGAAGATCCAATTGTATGGCTTAAATTTTTATCGAATGATACGAAAAAACATCATCCTCTCAAGAAAACATAAAACATAATCTGGTTTTGTTAGATGTTGAATAAGTATGATTTATTATAAATCAAAAACACGTCCATCCATCTAGATGTATCGCCGCGCGGGGCCACTTAGTACTGGATGAGTACTCTAGGTCGTTGGCGATATCACAAGCCTTAACAGAACTACTGCCCTGGGATTTATTGTCCCATTAGTATATCGCCTTTACAGAATAACAAGCTGTTGCCCTCGCGGGTTTTTGTTTGGTCACTGCTCAGCACCTATTGGCCGTAGCATGGTGTTATATAGCCTATAACCTTCCTCGATAAATGGGCTATCCAACACTAAAATAATTTTTCAAATCGGACCAGTAGTGCCTGAGATTAGCGCTTTCAAACAAACTAACTCTTCAGCTTTGTAATCTAGTAAGAAGTCGCGCGGGCCTTCGGTTCGAGTCTTTATTTATTTGAGCACTGCTTAGCGCCTATTGGCCGTAGCGTGGTGTTACTTCTCACCTTAGAGAAAAGTATAGCCGTGAGAAAAGAGACATAATAATATTCTAACACATTCACCCAGCGCCATCTAGTCCCAAAGTAAGCAATTATATTTGCTTGTGTACCCATACTAAACAACTGATATACTACTTAAATACATATTTTGAACAAACCTTTATGCTCACCACACAAAGATTTGTCCTGGGTGAGGATCCAACCCACGACCTCTGCTTTAACAGTCAGGGACACTAACCACTAGACCAACAGGGCAGTCGAATAGATGTTTAGAAATAGATTTACCATAACACGAACAGATCCAGTTTTCCTCCCGACATTTTTTCGTCCGATCTATTTGTTGACAATTGAATGATGATGCGAACGGTGTCAAGGAGTTAAGATAGTAGAACTTGTGCCCTAACAAGGGTACAATGGACCGGGGAACTGTCATTATGTTATTTGTATTGTTGGCTAGACGTGGCGTAAGATATGAGATGTGGTGTTCAAAAGTAAAAGTGTATCTTACGATTTTATTTACGGTAATTTTTAACCGTGTAGTGATGGTTGGGCAGCATTTGGCAAACTACGCTGGGTTTTCTCCTCACCACTGCCGCAATGGCTGAAGACCAAAGTCTTCAACCAATGCGTCCTACCTGTTATGACATACGCTGCCGAGACGTGGACACTCACTATAGGACTAGCGCACAAACTAAAAGTCGCGCAGCGAGCTATGGAACGAGCTATGCTTGGGGTCTCTTTGAAGGATAAAATTCGCAACGAAGTAATCCGACAAAGGACCAAATTACCGACATAGCTCGTCGAATAAGCAAGCTGAAGTGGCAGTGGGCTGGTCACATCTGCAGAAGGACCGATGGACGATGGAGCAAACGTGTCCTAGAGTGGAGACCGCGACTTGGCAAACGTAGAGTAGGACGCCCTCCAGCTAGGTGGACCGATGACCTGAAAAAGGTTGTGCGGTCTGACTGGATGCGGAAGGCGGAGGATCGAGTGTTATGGCGCGTGTTGGCCTATGCCCAGCAGTGGAGTGCAATAGGCTGAGATGATGAGATGATAATGATGGATTAAGAATACATAATGTCACTACCGTGAGTGTCGTAAAAGGCGACTAATAGGTGTTCTACACGGTTATAAACTTGCGTCCCAACAGAGGTGACCTTGGTGGGAGCTTGGTTGCCATCCGCGTAGTTTGTATGAAATTTGGTTTACAACTACTGTTGTAAACCAAATTTCATACAACCTTGGTGGACCTTGGTGGAGGCTTCTTTCTTTCTTTTGATTTTCGTCGCTTAAAAATTATCATCATCATCATAATTTCAACCCATAAACGTCCCACTGCTGGACACGGATCTCCTCCAAAGAATGTGGAGGGAATTTAGCCTACTATACCACTCTGGCCAGACGGGTTGATATAGGGTTTGTTTCGAATTTTCCTTTTCTTGCAGAGCTGTCTGCATAAAGTTATTCTTTTAAAGCTGTACTACATGGTAATAAACTTGCCTTCCACAGAGGTGCCCTTGGTGGATTCCAACCGTGTAGCCGGCTGTTGTAAACCAAATTTCATACAAACTACACGGATCGCATCCAAGCTCCCAACAAGGTCACTCTGTTGGAACGCATGTTTATAACCGTGTAGAACACCTATTATATATTAATATAGGTTCAATTTTAATATTTACGTAATAATATTTCCAAAGAGATATTTCTAGGATATTGTTGACAATAGCCGCTGTGACCAGGGCGGGTCGTAATGAGTGTAATATATTTTTTTGTATCATATCAATGCTCATCACAAAAAAATTAAAACTAGGTACATTTAAATATGAAGTATTACAACAACATTCTGTCAAAAAAAAATGAGATTCTGTTATTGTAGATGTTACCATGCTAATGTTATTCTACAACTATAGTTTATTTTAAGAACAAAATGATTTTACAGTATAATCTAGCTTAGAGTATGAAAAATTTCCGATTTTGTTCACAGACATTAATTATATTCTCTCATAGAAATATGTCCTCGAAGATTCCTGCGGTACAAAAACGTTATTAATAAATGATATAATATCATTAAGTACGTCTTGAATCTCCTAAGATATATATTATACAGAAATATAACCAACCTTATTCCGCCAGGTTTTTTAGGTCCCATGTGGTATATAGGAGACCAGCCAGCCTGGCCTCCTATATATTATATTACATCAACAGGGCACAGGGTTACAGGGGCAGATCAAGTTGAAATCTTGTCAATGGTAATCCATTAACAAAATTTCAACTTGATCTATTCAATCGACATGTCAAATTAGTACATTGATCATGATCGTCGATAGCTTATGTCAGAGATGTGTTCAAATGTATTGAAGTGACATGTCGTTTAGAATAGATAGATTGAAGCGATTTCCATTTGTCTAGGAGGCAACTCTCTCTCTGGTTAATTAAAACCCATGGGATCACGGAAGAAAAGCTATGCTTAACTTCCAATCTTCAGACCACATTACGAATATCTTGCCAGAAAATCTAAAGATTTAACTTGAAATGAGCAGTGACGATTTCCGAAGGTTTTCATGATGTTATCAATAAATTTAAAATACATTTTATACGTCCTTGTGATCAGTTAGTTCCTAATACAGTGTTGCATGGTTACAGTTTATAGGTATATCATCATCATCATCATTTCAGCCTATTGCAGTCCACTGCTGGACGTAGGGCTCTCCTAACACGCGTCATAGCACTCTGTCCTCCACCTTCCGCATCCAGTCAGACTCAGCGACCTTTTTTAGGTCGTCAGACCATCTAGCTGGAGAGCGTCCTACTCTACGCTTGCTTGTCTCCACTCTAGGGCTGAGATCTATAGAGCGTACTTGGACTTTGTTCAGACTTCACTCCAACAAAACTTTGCTTAGCCTAATCTGAGCCAAAGCATTGATTTGGAATCTATAGACAATGTAGCCTGCGTACGAATAGATGTTTCATTTCATGCATCATCTTCTGCTGAATTCTTTGTAAAATAAAAGATAAAACGAATGATAAAATACTTTTTTGTAATTTATAATAATCCAAAAACACTGTTTTCTTAAAATTACTAGATTATTTTTAAATTTTGTTGTCTAATATTGGTTAAATGTTAACTTAATATTTATTATATTAAGTTATGAAAGAAATTGAGTAAAGGATCGCTAATGACAGCTGTTCAATGTTCAATTATTATTAATGTTATGCGACAAAGTTCAATAGTCATTTTAAAATTATGACATTTGTACATCATTATTTTTTACAGTATAATAGCCAAAGATTTTCGTAAGTCGTCGATTTTGAGAACTTTAACTTTGCTTAGCTTGGACTTGGTCAAAGCCTAAGTTTGCACTATAAATACCGATTTTGTCTTATCTCGAAAATTTAGTCAGAGCAAAGTCCAAGTACGCTCTATAGATCTCAGCCTTAAACACTCTTGCTTGACAATGTTACCGACATAGCTCGTAGAATAAGTAAGTTGAAGTGGCAGTGTTATATAATGTACTAAAATTATACATACTCCTCATGAATCACTATATATTGGTGAAAACTGCATCAAAATCCGTTGCGCACTTTAGAAGACCTAAGCGTAAAGGGAAGCGACTTTATTTATTTTTTACTACAGAGCAGAATTATCGTCACAATGAGATGGTCAAAGTCTAATCGCTAAAGCTTATAACTTGGAGCAGTTCCGCCTTAAAATATAGTCTGGCTGCATGGTTCCAAGAAGGTCAAGTAACAAATATCTCAGAGGTAGGGCATATAGTGACATTTCTCGGAATTAGATTTTAGTTCCTTTTAAATTTTTAAAATTAAACAGTTTTCTATCTCTCCTGTAAAATCTATACTTACTAATAATAAAAGGCTGAAGAGTAAACTCTAGGATCTCAGGGACTACTGGTCCGATTTGAAAAATTCTTTTAGTGTTGGATAGCCCATTTGTCGAGGAAGATTATAGACTATAGAACATCACGCTACGGCCAATAGGTGCTGAGCAGTGGCCAAATAAAGAACGATAAGAGTGAAGCCCCGCGCGATTTCTAGCTAGATAAAAAGAAAGATGTAATTATTTATTTCATATATAATCTGTTTATGTGATGCCCAAATAAATTATTATTTCTGCTGACTGCTGTGCAAGAGGTTCCGGGTTCGATTTCCGGGTCGGGTGAAAATGTTATATGAAATTCCAGTATTGTAGATTTTATTTAGGAAAATAAAATCTATACCTAATTGTTCAGTTTTTGCCATTTTGGCTACGAAACCCTGAATTTCTGAAAGTAGATCTAGATAATTTCTTTTCTTTCTTATAAAAAATAGATAAGATTTTATTCCGTAAAATAACTGTTCCTGTAAAAAAAATTCTTAAAAACTTCACAACTTTTTTACACATTTTCTTTTTTTTTTCCTAGTACGATAAGTTAGTTCATAACAGCCGCAGGTGTTCCAAAATGCCATAATTACCATGTGTACGCGTCACAATAGATCGATTTAACTCGTTTCGTAGCATTGTCTCGACGTGAGAATGCTACATAATACAGGTATAAGCAGAAGTACCTACTACTGGTTCTAGACTAAATGAGGTTAAAATGTAGGTAATGAGACAATAATAAGCAAGCTGATGGACGATGGAGCAAACGTGTCCTAGAGTGGAGACCGCGACTCTGTAAACGTAGAGTAGGACGCCCTCCAGCTAGGTGGACCGATGACCTGAAAAAGGTCGCTGAGTCTGACTGGATGCGGAAGGCGGAGGACCGAGTGTTATGGCGCGTGTTGGGAGAGGCCTATGTCCAGCAGTAGATTGCAATAGGCTGAGATGATGATGATGAATGGGACATGATGCCACTGACAGGTAAGGCAATTTTTTATTAGGGTTTTTTGGCCAGAATGGCAAAAACGCAACCTTTATAGTTTCGTCATATCCGTCTGTCCGTGTGTCACGCATTTTACTCGAAAACTACTCGATGTATTGAAATGAAATTTGAAGAATAGGTTCGTTGTTGTGTCCGCTACTAGGTTTGGTAGTTAGTAACATGGCCTCTTACGTTTCTTTAATTGAATAATTAAATTGTGCTCCCCCCTCTATTTTCTAAACCGTACTAAATAAATATTTTCAACTAAAATTACTCGACCTCTGCGCCTTTTCTGCATTGTGGTCACAGACTCACAATTACTTAGCTAGTGGGAAAATATAGTTCTATCTCTTTCACTCTTGTTAAAATACATTATACTCCTCACTCTGTCACTCTTGTATAATGCCAACTGATCAAATATGAAGATAATATTTATATATTAACTTCTTAGATACTTCTGGTAAATTAAATACCCACTAACTATTACCGGGGGCTTCGTCTGCCATGGATCACTGTTCAGCTCCTATTGGTAGTAGCGTGATGTTATATGGCTTATGGCCTTCCTCGATAAATGAGCCCAAACCGGGCCAGTAGTTCCTGGGAGTAGCGCGTAAACAAACAAATTCTTCAGCTTTTTAATATTAGTATACCATAAAACGAACGGTGCTTCGCTACTATCATTTTTATTTGGCCACTGCTCAGCTCCTATTAGCCGTAGCGTGATGTTATATAGCCTATAACCTTCCTCGATAAATTGGCTATCCAAAACTAAAATATTTTTTCTATTCGGACCAGTAGTTTCTGAGATCCTAGCGTTCAAACAAATTAATAAACCCTTCAGCTTTATAATATTAAGTACAGATTTATCTGCCTTTAATATCGCTGACTTCTAGTCATAACAAAAATCTTCACAATATCCTACTACAGGACAATATGTACCTCTCACTCTAACACACGCTTTACATATCGTGGTTTCTCTTTTACCCATGACACATATGTCTGTTTTTATCGCAATAAAAATACGTTACAAAAGAACGATAATATATTATGCGTGGTATTTTATAATTTCTATTTAGTAATACGCAATATTATTATGACGGATTAAGAATACGTAATGTCACGACCCTATATCAACCCGTGGATGTCGGAAAAGGCGGCTAAGGGAGAAAACACACACTTGACACACACAGACAGACAGGACACTCGGGTCTCCTGTCAGCTGGCAAAGCAATTTGGGCTCTTCTTTCAGCTTTCCATCAGGCGAAAAGGAGCCACTATGCTTGGCTTCTATAAAAAAAAAACATATAAATTAACCAACTCGTCTGGCCAGCGTGATATAGTATATATATACATTCATTGGAGGAGACCCGTGCCCAGCAGTGGGGCGTTTACGGGTTTTTAAGTTTTTATATATTCTATATTCTTTGGCAAAATCAATAGATTTCAAGCAATTTAAAAGTTGACCGTGTAATGACAGATTAAGGCCTATATATATATATATATATATATATATATATTTTTTTTTTTTTACCACATTCACACAGCGCCATCTAGTCCCAAAGTAAGCAATTATATATGCTTGTGTTATGGGTACTAAACAACTGATATACTACTTAAATAATTTTTTTTTTTGGAAATACGTACATATTATAGATACATTACACCGAGACACAGAACAAACCTTTATGCTCATCACACAAAGATTTGTCCTGGGTGGGGATCGAACCCAGGACCTCCGGCTTAGCAGTCAGGGTCACTAACCACTGGACCAACAGGCCAGTCAAAAAAAAAATGTACTCCCTTAGTCACCTTTTACGACAACCACGGGTTGAGATGGGGTAGTGAGTGTGACATTATGTATTCTTAATCCGTCACTACACGGATGTAAACAATAATGTCCTTCAATTTATTCCAAACAACTAAAATATATAGATATATAAGTAGATACCTATCTATTTAGAAGCTACGAAAACATTAATAAGCTATTTATTCAGTTTCGTGACCCTAATACTGGCGACCCCCCAATATTCGACATGGCAATGAGAATTTATCATATTGTGATGTCATTAACGTATACAGGATGTTTATAATTTTTTTCTATAATTGCAAATGGGAAACACATCACACAAAATATCATCATCATCATCATACCAGCTCAATGACGTCCATCTGCTAACGGTGAAGGAAAACATCGTGAAAAAACCCACATACACTTGAAGAAATTCTAAGTGTATGTATGATCCACCAACCCGAATTAGGCCAGCGTGTGTAGATTATGGCCTAAACCCTCTCAGCTCTCTAGATAGGGGAGAGGAGACCAGAGCCCAGCAGTGTGACATTAATTGGTTGCTGAGACGTCCACTGTTGAACATAGGCCTAACCTAACTTCTGCCACTGCGAGCGACTTTGCTTTTAGGGTGCATTTAGGGTTCTGTAGCCAGAATTGCAAAAACGGAAACCTTACAGTTTCGTCATGTCCGTCACACGAGAATAGGTGTCTTAGTTTAAAATAGGATAACAGATTTTGTTGAATTTTTCCTTTTTTGGGTTTAAATTTTACTTAATTTGGTACACAATTGCAGGGCACGGATCTCCTCCAATTATCCAAATGTTATCCAAATATCATTCGTCTAGTGACGGATTAAGAATAGGTACATAATGCCCCTACCCCATCTCAACTTGTGGGTGTCGTAAAAGGTGACTAAAGGAGTACGTTATGCAGACAAGAGCACTGCAAGAAAAGGAAAATTCGAAATATACCCTATACCAACCCGTCTGGCCAGCGCGGTATGTGGTATACTAGACTCAATTCCCTCCACATTCTTTGGAGGAGACCCGGGTCCAGCAGAGGGACGTTTATGGGTTGAGATGATGATGATGATGATGACTTCCTTCAGACAAAGTGTCTGTATGTTTGTAACATCAGTTATAAAAAAACCTGTTTCATTTCTGATATCATCGCATCTCCTTGACCTTTAAAACAATCGATGACAGTGGTAGCGTTTAGCTCGTATTAATTCAAAAATAGTCATAATCTATCTATTAAACGAGTAATTCTTGTATTATTTATACACTGTTATCTCGGAAACAGCTATAACGATTTGCATGATTATTCGTTAATTGATAAAGTTTCCTTCTCAAGTTTATTTTATGGTCTATACTTACATATTTGTGCAGAAAATAATAAAGAACTAAATGATATAAAATAACAATCATTATTGTTTCCCGCAGGAGTAGGCATAGTTAAATCACATCCACATATCAAAAATCTGGCCATTCGTTTAAGAGATGCCACAGACACATAAAGAGTAGAGAAATCTTAGTGTATTCTCTATACTTACCTCCTTTGTTTACTTAGATTTCCTAATTAGAATATAAATTAAAATTATTGCAACATACCCAAAAACAACACCCTATAACCAACTGTTTTCGTTTGACGATACGTCAATTTTTGACGTTGTAAACTAGACGCATCGGCACGCGTTCACAATTTAAAATCCTTGCACCTGATTGGTCGTTCAAACACAAAAGGGTGGGTAAACCCCGCCTACATATAACTACAGGTTGATATTATTTGATCGATGTTGCTAGGAGATGTTGAATCGTTTTAACCTGAATGTTGAGATTCAAGTACAAAGGTAAAAATACATTGGATGCCCTTCGTTTAAAGCCTATGGCGCACTAATATCGCTGACGGGCTCGTAGCCATCTTCAAGCATAGATCCACAGGAGTAACAGATATGGAAATAACGAGCTATCATCGTCATCATTACAACCCATGATGTCCCACTACAGGGCTCAGGTCTCCTCTAAATATTTTGGAGGGAATTTAGCCTACTATACCTCGCTGGCGAGACGGGTTGGTATAGGGTTTTGTATCATTTTAAATGCATCCATTGGTCGATGGTGGCTGAATGGATAAGAGACCGGCGTGCAAATCACGCGATCCGAGTTCGATCCCGACCGGCAGTACCAATGTGGATTTCACTTTGTGGAATTTATATGTACTAGTCAAGTGACTTACCATGTGCTAAGTGAAGGAAAACATCGTGAGGAAACCCACATAACCTAGAAGAAATTCTATGAGTATGTCTGATCGACCAACGCGCACTAGGCCAGCGTGTGTGGATTATGGCCTAAACCCTCTCAGCTCTCTAGTTAGAAGAGGGGAGACCCAAGGGTTGCTGATGATGATGATGAATTGGTCGATTGCCTCTTCTCGGAGCTCAACCTTATCAGTCAAACTGGCCTTAGGCAAATTTACTGACACCTTTTTTTTGCTTTGTATGACGTTCATAAGTATCATGTATTTGATCAATATGATAAAGATTATGACTATGACTAAAAAAAGTCATCATCATCATCATATCAGCCCAATGACGTCCACTGCTGAATATAGGCGTTACCTAATTTACGCCACTGCAAACGGTCCTGTGCCGCCTGCAACCAACGGCCACCCGCAACGGTGTATAAAAAAAGTAGGTAGGTAAGTTTAATAAGAGTCCTATTAAAAAAAAGCAAAAATAATCTCAGCTATCTTACATTAAAATCGAAAACTTAATACGTATTTCATGGGCAAAACAAAGCAATAGTTCGTTCGACCCAACAAACACCGTTTCCATGGTAACTCCATAGGATGCCGTGACTCAATCTCAATGACGTGGTATTCCTTAGCTGGTTATAAGATACGGTTAATTTTATAAACATCGAGGGGTTACTATGGGTTGCGGTGTATTCGGGTAGAGTACCGTTAAATATTGGACCTGTTAAGACTATTTGAAATGGCGTAACCTATTTATTCAGCTATCCATATATTTAATCCATGTAGTTACGGATTCATCACCATCATCGGCGAGCAATGGAAAGGGCTATGCTCGAAGTTTCCCTGCGTGATCGAATCAGAAATGAGAAGATCCGCAGGAGAACTAAAGTTACCGACATAGCTCACCGAATCGCATCGCTGAAGTGGCAGTGGGCGGGCCATATAGCTCGCAGAATTGATGGCCGATGGGGCAAAACAGTTCTCGAGTGGCGGCCACGCATTGGAAAGCGCAGCGTGGGTCGGCTGATGGACCGACGGCGACGACCTAGTTAAGGTTGCGGGGTGGTCGTTCATACAAACATACATACATACAAATCTGTATGAGTCCGAAAAACGGCGCTGTCTCAGCATAATGCTACACCATAAATGTTATAGCGCAGGTTTTCAGACAGAGACAGAGTGTGACCTCACTCACGGAAATGCCGTTATGCAGTCTTCAACGAAAACGTCTTCTAATTCATCATCATTTCAACCCATAAACGTCCACTGCTGGTCACGGATCTCCTCATTTTCCCTTTCTCGCAGTGCTCTTGTCTGCATTAGGTTGCTCCCTTAGTCGCCTTTTACGACACCCACAGGTTGAAATGGGGTTTTTTTTGTAAATACATACATATTATAGATCAATTACACCCAGACACAGAACAAACAGTTCATCACACAAAGATTTGTCCTGGGTGGGGATCGAACCCACGACCTCCGGCTTAGCAGTCAGGGTCACTAACCACTAGACCAACAGGCCAGTCAAAACAAAGTCACAAATGTCACCAGTGTGCGTATGGTTTGCTTCGAACTTTTCTTTTCTCATGAAAATAATCTATCGACAGACTATGGTAGGAGTCTACACGAATGAGAGATCGTTATCTGTGGTTAATTTGATCCACGATCCGACGTTAAGTCGCATTGTCATTCGACTTAGTTAATTATAACTTGATCGTAATTTGACATAACAATTAAATTTGGTTTATTAACTTGTTTTTATTATTCGGAATTGTTTTCAATTATTTTTTACCATAAACTTCTATATTGTTATAGGGTTCCTCAACTTTGTATATATATTCGTGTAGTGACGGATTAAGAATACATAATGTCACTACCCTATCTCAACCAGTGGGTGTCGTAAAAGGCGACTAAGGGAGCAACCTAATACAGACAAGAGCAATGCGAGAAAAGGAAAATTTAAAACAGAACCCTATACCAAACCGTCTAGCCAGCGTGCTAAGCTAATTTCCCTCCACAATGTTTGGAGGAGACCCGTGCCCAGCAGTGGGACGTTTATGAGTTGGAATGATGATGATAATGATACACTAAAAAGTATATTGAAAACGTTTCAAAAAAATTGCTCCGTTCAATTTAGTAATCACGAAATATGACACTAAATTGCCTGAACCCTCTTAATCCGTGACAACACGGACAGATTTTATTATATCTGGGTATTGGATCCGAGTGGCGGCCACGTATTGGAAGGCGCAGCGTGGGACGGCCCCCCACCAGATGGACCGATGACCTGGTCAGGGTGGCGGGCGGCCGTTGGTTGCAGGCGGCACAGGACCGTTCGCAGTGGCGTAAATTAGGTGAGGCCTATGTTCAGTAGTGGACGTCGTTGGGCTGATATGATGATGATGATGATTGGATCCGAGAAAGCAATGTAGTCGTAAATACCCTTAGTATACGTTGACAAAATGAATGATAGATGTATAATAGGTAGGAATTTTCCCACGTTACTCATTACAACAATGGGAGGCTGGACGACCTTAGCGTTTAGATATTCTGTTTATAATTCATTGGCTTTAAAGTTTATTATTATATGCTGAGATTACTGCCACGTCGGTGACTAAGGCTGAGATCTATAGAGCGTACCTACTTGGACTTTGCTCAGACTTTACTCCAACAAAACTATGCTCAGCCTAATCTCAGCCAAAGCATTGATTTGGAATCTATAGACAATGTCATTGCTTAGCCCGCGTACGAGTAGATGTTTCATTTCATGCATCATTTTCTGCTGAATTCTTTGTAAAATAAAAGATAAAACAAATGATACAATACTTTTTGTAATTTATAATAGTCCAAAAATTCCGTTTTCTTAAAATTACTAGATTATTTTTAAATTTTGTTGTCTAAAATTGGTTAAATGTAATAAATATTAAGTTATGAAAGAAATTGAGTAAAGGATCGCTAATGACAGCTGTTCAATGTTCAATAATTGTTATGCGACAAAGTTATTATTACAATAGTCATTTTAAAATTATGACATTTGTACACCATTATTAGCCTAGTAAACGAATAACTTGTGGATGGAAAAGTCGAAAGCAGAAACTTTGACTTAGGAACTTTGTTTGGACTAGTTAGGAGATAAACATACTAAAAGTCCTGACCCCTCCGAGGTGAGCCCGAGGGGGGGGGGGGGGGGGCACAAAGAAGGTCCCGTTTTTTTGTTTTTTGCTTATTTCTCGAAAACGGTGTTTTGTACGAAATTGTGTTGTAAGACATAATAAAAGCTAATTAAATTTTCTACAACTTTGTCTTTTACACTTTTTATCTATCTCCAATCATTGCCTAGCTATGAGCTTCTAAAAGTGGTCGATTTTCAAAGCGCGCATTGTAACAGTACAAATTTACCAAAATCATTTCTTATTTCGTGGATGAGCACCCACAGTATTAAAAATACCTACACAATTGGGACCTCTTGCACAGCAGTCGTATACACTTCCCGCTGCGCCCATTGACCAAAAAACCGTTAATTCATCTCTAGTCGCGGGTTCTAATCCCGTCGTGGGTTTGATTTTTCCATTACTTGTCCAGCATTTATAGTTGGTTTCTAGACATTTAAAATGTCCAAACAGTAACCCTATTTTACAAGGTGTTATAACAAATTGATTAAACAAAACGTTTGAAAACATAATTATTTTCCCGTTCCCACATCATGATAGGGGGTGTTAAGTAATTATGAACGGAGATACGCATTACATGGGGTCGTGTGACTGACCTGTAGGAATAACTAGCTTTTATTCTTGACTGGCCTGTTGGTCTAGTGGTTAGAGACCCTGACTGCTAAACCGCAGGTTGTGGGTTCGATCCCCACCCAGGACAAATCTTTGTGTGATGAGCATAAAGATTTGTTCTGTGTCTGGGTGTAATTTATCTATAATATGTATGTATTTAATTTACAAAAAAAAAATGTATTTAAGTAGTGCATATATCGTATATCAATTGTTTAGTACCCATAACACAAGCATAATTGCTTAATTTGGGACTAGATGGCGCTGTGTGAATGTGGTAGAATATTTATTATTTTATTTATTTATTTTTGTCCCGTGTGCCTGTATATTAAATGTGTATGTAACTGCCTCGGTGGCGCAGCGGGAAGTGTATACGACTGCTGTGTAAGAGGTCCCGGATTCGATTCCCGGGTCGGGTGAAAATGGTATTGGCTTTTTCTATCATGAAATGTTAGGTAAACAAATGTTCCCGGTTGATGACAATAGGCTCGCCCCCTATTTCATGGGACCAAACATAGCTGGCAAAATGTGGATGTGCAACACCTCTGCCTACCCCTTCGGGGAAAAAGGCGTGATGCTATGTTATGTTATTGCCCCGTGTAGTGACAGATTAAGTATACATAATGTTACCATTACCACCCCATCTCAACTCACTCAACTCATGGGTGTCGTAAAAGGTAGAGATAGGTCATGAACGGTTTTTTGGTTAATGTTTTTTTTTTTTGTATGACGTACTATTTTAGCAGTACATCAAAAATATTACAATCTAGCCTTAAATTATAGACTAATAACTAATTTACTTATAACTTGAACTGCTACATAGAGTATTCCAAGAATGTGTCCAATAACACTTTTTCTTATTGTCTCTATTAAGGGGAAGTCACATCATTCTGTTATAATTATTTTTATTGATAATTATAATAATGAAAATAATTAAATTAAACATCTACTTACATAAAACTATATATACAATTAAATACAAACAAAAAAAAGGAAACTAAAACGAAAACTTAAACAATTAAAAAAAAAAAAACAAATAACCCAAAGAAAACTTGTTTAGGCATCGTAATATTGTCAGCATCACTGTCAACCGGAAACGTACCCAAAAGGCTGGCGGCATTGCCACGTTGAATGGCAATGCTAATTCTCTGAGCGAGAAACACACCAGCCCTCTGATCACGTGAAGCGTCGATAAGCCTTTTTGCCAGATCTTTAAACAAAGACCTAGCACTCGGACCCCACGTACCTAAAGTCTCGACCCCATTCTTGTGTTTTTCATTAAATATATGTAACACTCGATACACTATAATATATTGCACTATCACACTACACTAACTCAAAGGGTTTTAGTCTTTTTAGTCTTCTCACTATGTCCGTGTTGTCAAGGAGCTGGATAGCCTCGACGTTCACATGATGGTGATGTCTTCGCTGATGAGCTTTTTTTTTATTGCCTGTAGTAGCAGACGAGCAAGCGGCCCACCTGATGGTAAGTGGTTACCGCCGCTCGTGGACGTTAGCAATGCTAGGGGCACAGCCAAGCCGCTGCCTACCTTGAGAGGATAGCTCTCAATAAACCTCGTTTGAAGAAGGACATGTCATAGCGCTCAGGAAACACCGCTGTAGGAAGTTCACCCCAGAGTCTGCACGTACGTGGGAAGAATGATCGCTGGAACCTTACCGTTTTAGACGGTATTGGCTCCAGGTAGTGTGGGTGAAGCCTACAGCGGCGTGGAGTGGTGCGATGATAGAAAGGCGATGATGGCACCAAATCATGGAGTTCATCGGAGCACTCCCCATGGAATAATCGATAGAGCACGCAGAGTGACCCAAAGTCTATCCGTTGCTCAAACGATTCGTACTTCTCAGAGCTCAACCTTGTCAGTGAACTGGCCTTAGGCAAATTTACTGACACCTTTTTTTTTGGCTTTGTATGACGTTCATACGTGATCTATGAAATAAAGATTATGACTATGAATATGACTATCCGAATATTCACATATGGTAGTCTACCAGCTGCCGTTCCAGTTCATCAGGAACACCTGATGTGGACCCTACATCACGCTCCATTGACTAACGGTGAAATATCCGATGAATTTCATTTAATCACCACCTGTGTCATGGTTTGATACACATAATTCTGTCTCTATGGTTGCCTTTGAGTTCATAAGTTCGATTATCTGGTAGTGTTATTAGTTGCAGACAGTTTATGGTGTTGTATAGTGATGGATTTATGGTGTCGTATAGTGATGGATTAAGAAATGAAATTAAATCTCGTTTATTCATTATTTCGTTAGCTAGACCTACCTAGACCCTTACCTAGACCCTGACTGCTAAGCCGGAGGTTCGATCCCCACATTGTGTGATGAGCATAAAGGTTTGTTCTGTGTCTGGGTGTAATTTATCTATAATATGTTACATACATTTACAAAAAAAAAATGTATTTAAGTAGTATATCAGTTGTTTACTACCCATAACACAAGCAAATATAATTGCTTACTTTGGGACTAGATGGCGCTGTGTGAATGTGGTAGAATATTATTATTATTCATCTAGGTTACAAGGTAACACTTATAAAAGTCACAAGATAAGAATGTAAAAGATTATCCGAAAAGTAGTGTCAGCAAATTTGCCTACGACCAGCTCGCTGACGGGGTGGAGCTATGAGAAGAACTGGAAAGAAACTAAACACTCTTTTTATAAGTAATGTCACTACCCCATTTTAAAAATAGGTTTCATAAAAGGCGACTAGGAGTTAACTAGCACTGCGAGAAAAGGAAAATCAAAGAAGCCATAATCTACTAACTCCATAATACACAGGACAGTGAGAATAAATTCCCTCCGCAATCGTTGGAGACCTGTGCCCAACAGTGGGAAATTTATGGGTTGTCGTAATGATATTGTGTTTTAGAGACGTTTGCCTAGATCGGTGACGCAATTGGCAGTATAATACGACTATTTCATAAAAGGTTCTAGATGAGGAGTTTGGAAAACAAATGTTCCCGGTTGATGACAATAGGCTCGCCCCATATTTCATGGGACCAAACATAGCTGGCGAAATGTGGGTGTGAAACACCTCTGCCTACCCCTTCGGGGAAAAAGGCGTGATGCTATGTTATGTTATGTAATATTTGCATGCCAATACTGGTGAAATATGAGAATCTAATTTTTAATGTAACAGCAACTGTACCATTTTTCTCGCAAATAAATTTCTTTTAACTTTTTTCTTTGTAGTATAATATAATAGTATCTAGAATATACGTTAAAATCGCTAGATTTTATTTATTAAACACTTACTTTTACGTGTAATGTTAGTGACAGAATAAGAATACATAATGTCACTACCCCATCTCAACCTGTGGGTGTCGTATAAGGCGACTAAGGGAGTACCTTTTGCAGACAGAAGCACTGTGAGAAAAGAATAATTCGAAACAAACCCTGCCTGTACCAACTCGTCTGGCCAGCGTGGTATATGTGGATAGTAGGCTAAATTCCCTCCACATTGTTTGGACGTTTATGGGTTGAACTGAATGAATGAAACACTTACAATTTACTTTCATCTCGCGAAGTCTAAGATCACTAAAACAATATTTTGTACTGATAATTTAGAGAATTGTTAGACAAAAGCAATTGTGGACGAATGGGTGTGACCGGCATGCTAATCATGCGGTCCGAGTTCGATTCCGACAAGTATCAAGATTTCACTTTGTAATTTATATGTGCAAACTGTTAATGGTGAAAGAAAACATCGTGAGGAAACCCACATACTCTAGAAGAAATTCCTAGTGTATTATATAATTATATATTCTGATCCACCAGGCTCGCGTTTGTGGATTATGGCCTAAACCATTTCAGCTCTTTAACAAAAGACCATTGCCCAGCTGTAAAGCATCATTTCAATCCAAAAACGTCCCACTGCTGGGTGCGGGTCTTTTCCAAAGAATGTGAAGGAAATTTAGCTTACTATACCACGCTGATGCCAGATGGACCGACGATCTGGTAAAGATTGCGGATGGCCGTTGGATGCGGGCGGCACAAAATCGCTCGCTGTGGCGGAAATTAGGTGAGGCCTATGTTTAGCAGTGAACGTCATTGGGCTGATATGATGATGATGATGATACCACGCTGGCCAGACGGGTTGCTATAGAATTTGTTTCGAATTTTTCTTTTCTTGTAGAGATCTTGTCTGTCGACGCCCACGGGTTGAGCTGGGCTTGGGAGTATAGCAGGCACTTTTATATACCGCATTGGTAATAATTCCAGAAGATTAAATAGGTCATCCCATCATAATACAACGAGCCCTTATAAATTAAGCAGCGTGATTATATATATTAATAAATAAAAAAAAAGTCATTTTTTACAAACTAAACGGGTGGTAAATAATCTCCCTCCCCAAATATTCAAATTACCAAAACCACCCCCCTACCATCATAAAAGAGGGGACGCGTGATTGGTCAATATTTTCCCTCCAAACCGCCAATGTTTTTCGTGGAAACCGTGAAAAGGCAAATATATCTATCTCTGTCACACACCCTACTCTTTATATTTGTTGTTCCTTTCACTCTTTAGGGGTGAAACGCACTAATGAGGTATATTGTCAGTGCCTTCCAAGTTTAAAGTATCGGCGGACGTTGCTTAGACAAACAAAGGAATTAAAAAAATAAACCTTTCATTCTATTCAAAATACATTAAAATCAGTGTTGCAAGTGCTAATTATTCGTTTTTTTCTTCTATTATAGTGACGGCACGCCGATCATGTTAATTTCACTGTGAAATGTGATTTAAAAGTGAAAACGCAATTCTATAAAAACACGTGCACGTAATGCACTGACTTGCAATTACATCGCGGAAAACTGTTTATGAATATCGACAATTACTAACATATTATTAACTAAACAGACCTCTATTTAAAATTTAGAAGAAATAAAATGAACTGATTTCAAGAACTTTAAATTTAGAACGTGAATAAAAAAGTTAATTTGACATTAAAATTTTAAAAATAATTAGTGTGTATTAACAAAAAAGTTTTTATTCGAACAATTTGACATTTCCCGCGATGTGTCATATCGGGTTTGTTCTCGATGCCACATGAAGTACAGATAAAAAATGTGTTGTTATTAAATTAAAATGGAATATACTTGGCATATGGAGGACGTCAGTCAGGAATCGAACCCGCGGACCGCGGCCAGGGTGCCGAACAGAGGTCAAGGTAAATTCCATTTTTTTAAAACAATATTTTTGAACAATATATATTAAGCGAAACTAACTGGCGATTTCCTGCCCTTTCTGGAACCAGTAAGTAGTGCCCTAGCGTGTCCAATTGTGTGAATCAAAACCATCTATTGATCCATTGAAATACATATAAAATCCAGCCGTTTAGGAGATGTTTAGTGACATACATATATATTTTCTTTTTTAATAAGAATTTTCTCTTTGGTGGCAACCCTAACAGCATCCTGCAGCTCGTTGCTGTCAGAATAGACATAGACTGTGCCATCATTGGTCCATGTGGTGCATTCCTGAGCCAGTATCACTGTTTGTATGTTTTTGTCCTTTCTTTGACTTTAATTTAATATCATCATCATTTCAACCCATAAACGTCCCACTGCTGGTCAGGGCAAGGGCATTCAGCCTATTGTACCACGCTGCCCAGACGGGTTGGTATAGACTATAGAGTTTGTTTCGAATATTGTTTCAAATTTTCTTTTCTCGCAGTGCTCTTATCTCCATACAACTATGACGATTAAAAAGAGTGGCCTGAGTTTCTTGCCAATTTCTTCTCCGAGCTTAACTTTGCCAGTGAACTGGCCGTCGTAGGCAAAATTGCTGACACCTTTTTTTTGTCTTTGTATGACGTTCATAAGTATCATGTATGTGATCTAAATGAAATAAAAAGATTTGACTTTCGACTTTTTGACTTTCATAAGGTTACTCCCTTAGTCGCCTTTTACGACACCCACACGGGTAGAAAAGGGGTAGTGACATTATGTATTCTTAATCCGTCACTACACAGACAATATGCGTTTGGCGTAAATTATAGAATTTAATAAATGATTAAATTGGATCTAACACGATTAAGACTGGCCTGTTGGTCTAGTGGTTGGTGACCCTAACTGCTAAACGGAGGTCGTGCGTTCGATCCCCACCCAGGACAAATCTTTGTGTGATGAGCATAAAGGTTTGTTCTGTGTCTGGGTGTAATTCATCTATAATATGTATATATTTACAAAATAAATAAGTATTTAAGTGGTATATCAGTTGTTTAGTACCCATAACACAAGCAAATATAATTGCTTGAATGTGGTAGAATGTTTTTTTTTTTATACCACGACTGTGGCAAACAGACGTACGGTCCGCCTGATGGTAAGCGGTTACCGTAGCCTATGGGCGCCTGCAACACCAGGGGCATCACGAGCGCGTTGCCGACCCTTAAAAAACCTATTCACTCCTTTTTTGAAGAACCCCATACTGTAGTCCCTTGGGAAAACCTCGTTAGGGAGTTCATTCCACAACCTGATAGTTCTTGGGAGGAAATTCCTCTGTAACCGCGCGGTACGAGACCATTTCGGTTCCAAGGTGTGGGGATGAACTCCCTGCCGATGGCGAGCGGCGATTATTATATTATTATTATTATTAAGACGCGACGAGAGACCCCTGGCAAGGCGTACGCTGTAATATTATTGAATGATGTTCTATTTAATCTTAATGACTACCAAAGAATACAATTAGGTGTCATATGTGTATGTTTGATAAGTGAAATGATACATTTTGTTGAATGTTATCATTAAGTGATAGTGCTGAAGATATTTGATCATGGTAAATGTTTACTGTTATCGCGCGCGAGTTCGTGCCAAGTTATATCTAAGACAAACTCGTAGTTGAAAGAACGGTAGCTTATATTTATTTCAGATATTAATCCATACAATATCACAAAATACAATCACCAGCATCATAAGCAACCATTAAGTCCCACTGCTGGGCTCGGGTCTCCTCTCCTCTAACTAGAGAGCTGAGAGAGTTTAGGCCATAATCCACTCACGCTGGCCTAGTGCGGGTTGGTGGATCAGACATACTCATAGAATTTCTTCTAGGGTATGTGGGTTTCCTCACGATGTTTCTCCACCGTTAGCAGATGGTAAGTCACTTGACTAGTACATATAAATTCCACAAAGTGGAATCCATCATTACTGCCGGTCGGGATCGAACTCGGAACACGCGATTTGCACGCCGGTCCCCATTCAGCCATCGCTTTTTTTTTTTTACCGTGACGGATTAAGAATACATAATGTCACTACTCCATTTCTACCCGTGTGGGTGTCGTAAAAGGCGACTAAGAAAGTAACCTTATGCAGACAATCTAAGAGTACTGCGAGAAAAGGAAAATTCAAAACAAACTCTACCACCCGTCTGGGCAGCGTGGTATATAGTAGGCTAAATTCCCTCCACAATGTTTGGAGGTGACCAGTGCCCAGCAGTGGGACGTTTATGGGTTGAAATGATGATGATAATCAAAGGTGATGCCTGGTTAATGCCACTAAAACTCGCCTGTATTGCATGAGACCATACATAGGTATCTGGCGAAATGTGAATGACATGTGTCACTCAGCCTATCCGTTCGGGAATAGGCGCTATGCTCTATTATATTTTCAAAACTATAATTAATATTAATATATTTACCACATTCTCACAGCGCCATCTAGTGCCAAATTAAGCAATTAAGTACCTATATTTGCTTGTAAGTGTTATGGGTACTAAACAACTGATATACTACTTAAATACATTTTTTTTTTTAAATACATACATATTATAGATAAATTACACCCAGACACAGAACAAACAATCACACAAAGATTTATCCTGGGTGGTAATCGAACCCACGACCTCCGACTTAGCAGTCAGGGTCAACAACAAACTGTTCCTAAACCTAAAATTTTCGTATCGAAATAATTAGCGAACTGTAATTAATTAAGTCGGTTACAGAATCAATAGTAAACCGTTACACTTTCATCCATTAGACAAGCACCGAACCGGTTCTAGTAGGTACGATCCATTTAACCACTGCCCCGTGTTAATATGTAAGAAGCAATTAACGTACCTTGTGTTTTTAGTCGTGTGTTAGGAGGTTGATGAAATACATACAGAATATAAACACGTCTGCTTTGATTTGAAGTGGGTAGAGATATTAGAGAGCAAAGTTTTATAAATTTTATACATCGAACAACTCAGGTACTCAGAATTATATTCTACCACATTCACACAGCGCCATCTAGTCCCAAAGTAAGCAATTATATTTGCTTGTGTTAGGGGTACTAAACAACTGATATACTACTTAAATACATTTTTTTTTGTAAATACATACATATTATAGATAAATTACACCCAGACACAGAACAAACCTTTATGCTCATCACACAAAGATTTGTTCTGGGTGGGGATCGAATCCACGACCTCCGGCTTAGCAGTCAGGGTCACTAACCATTAGACCAACAGGCCAGTCTGACATCATTGATTTATTTCTGAATTACTGCATCACTACGTCGTAGTATAAAACAAAGTCGCTTTCTCTGTCCCCATATCCCTATGTATGCTTAAATCTTTAAAACTACGCAACGAATTTTGATGCGGTTTTTTTTTTTTTTCAAAAAAGACAACGCCCGCACTAAGGAACAAGCCCTGTGTCGCGGGGAGCTTTACAAACATGAAACTAACGGACACAAAGTACACCCAGACTAGAAACAAATATCTATGAATCACACAAATATTTGTCTCGTGTGGGAATCGAACCCACGTCACCCAGCACGGCGATGTAGTGGCGAGACGACCACCTTAACCACTGCGCCACGGTGACAGTCAGTTTATTTTAATAGATGCAGTGATTCAGGAAGGTTTATAATATTAAATACTATTGGTATTAAATACATACCACGCGGGCGAAGCAGCGGGCGGAAGCTAGTAATCTATATAAATAAAAATTGATCGCCGAAAAGTTTGTGATGGATTCACGCGAGAACGACTCGACCGGTTTGGCTAATTCTTTTTTTTGTTGCATTATGGCTATTTATGACATTTTATTTGGTATTGTATTATATGTGTGATACGTTTTTCTGTAATTGAGCCTCAGTTGATTTATAAATAAATGAATGACTTTGTTATTGTCGAGGCAGGACATGTATGCAATGATATTGTATGTTAATAAAGTAAATATAATTAAAAAAAATTAATAACCCGACTGCAAAAAATCAACAGGGAGCAACGCACTAAAAATACCGTAAAATTATTGTAATATTATTATACTAGATTAAATTTAAATACATAACATATGTATATATTTGTAATCTACATTTGATTCACTTTAGTTTAATAATCTACGCGATAGGTTTGGTTAAAAAAATAATAGAACTACTTATCATATGGAATCATTCAATTATGTATAATCTCTTTTTGAATATATGTATTATTATATGTAATCTCCTTTTGATTCTCTTTATTTTGATACACAACACGATAGGTTTGGTTAAAAAAAAAATTAACTTCTTACAATTTGGCGTCAAAAGCCCGCCGGGCTCGGGACTCCTCTCCTCTAACTAGAGAGCTGAGAGGGTTTAGGCCATAATCCACACACGCTGGCCTAGTGCGGGTTGGTGGATCAAACATACTTATAGAATTTCTTCTAGGGTATGTGGGTTTCCTCACGATGTTTTCCTTCACCGTTAGCAGATGGTAAGTCACTTGACTAGTACATATAAATTCCACAAAGTGGAATACACATTGGTACTGACGGTCGGAATCGAATATCGGACCAAATATCCAAATTTTAAATTACAATAGATTGTAACTATCCACTTTTTTAAGAAGAGTGTCGTAAGTTTCTTGCCAGTTCTTCACATAGCTCCACCCCGTCAGCGAACTGGTCGTAGGCAAATTTGCTGACACTACTTTTCGGATAACCTGTTACATTCTTAACTTTTGACTTACATAACAGCGGGTCGGGATCGAACTCGGACCGCGTGATTTGAACGCCGGTCTCTTATCCATTCAGCCACCATCGCTTATTAATATAAGTTATATTAATATAGCGCCGTCTGTTGTTCCCTATTCTCAATAATAAACACCAAAAAACAATCATCATCATCATCATTTCAGCCTATTGCAGTCCACTGCTGGACGTAGGCCTCTCCTAACACGCGCCATAACACTCTGTCCTCCGCCTTCCGCATCCATTCAGACTCAGCGACCTTTTTTAGGTCGTCGGACCATCTAGCTGGAGGGCTCCTACTCTACGTTTGCCGAGTCGCGGTCTCCATTCTAGGACACAAAAAACAATATTCCCCATAAATTAACCCATTCGATGACAAAAAGTGATAATTACGCACGAATGATAAATTCTACACTCAGTAACTTAATACGCGCGTGTGCTGATAATAATATCATTGGGATACGTTCGTTTTTATTAGTACTACGTCATAGGAGATACTGTTTTAAATGTCAATGTTTTTTTAATGTGTTGTGTAGGAATTAAATAGGATATTTGTCATTCATTAACCCTTTAACAGCCTACGGCTTACTATTTTCGTGTACATTTCGCCAGAATCGTGTCATCATCATCATCATTTCTACCCATAAACGTCCCACTGCTGGGCACGGGTCTCCTCCAAGAACGTGGAGGGAATATAGCCTACTATACCACGCTGGCCAGACGGGTTGGTATAGGGTTTGTTTCGAATTTTCCTTTTCTCGCATTGCTCTTGTCTGCATGAGGTTAGTCCCTTAGTCGCCTTTTACGACGCCCACGGGTTGAGATGGGGCAGTGACATTATTGTATTCTTAATCCGTCACTACACGGATAACCACATCCATACTTACTTCATCATATCATCATCATATCAGCCGCAGGAAGTCCACTGCTGAACATAGGCCTCCTCAAGAGATTTCCAATAGGGCCGGTTGTTTGCGGCCTGCATCCAGCGCGATCCTGCTATTCGGATCAGATCGTCTGTCCACCTTGTGGGTGGTCCTACGCTGCGCTTGCCGAACTACTACTAAAGCTAAATAGTTTGTATATTTATTTGGATGAACGCGCTTATCTCAAAACAATGTTTAAGTGTTGAATAGCCCATTTATCGAGGAAAGCTAGAGGCTATATAACATCACGCTACGGCTTATAGGAGCTGAGCAGTGGCCAAACAAATAACGACGGGAGCGTAGTCCCAGTGAACAGCTAGTTTAAATATACATAGCATCACACATCACGCCTTTTTCCCCGAAGGGGCAGGCAGAAGTGTTTCATACCCACATTTCGCCAGCTATGTTTGGTCCCATGAAATAATGGGCGAGCCTTGTCATCAACCAGGAACATTTGTTTAAGAAACTCCGGGAAAATCTCAATACTGGAATTTCATGATAGAAAAGCCCAATACCATTTTCACCCAACCCGGGATCGAACTCGGGACCTTTTGCACAGCAGTCGTATACACTTCCCGCTGCGCCACCGAGGCAGTTAGTTCAAATATAAATTCCTCAAAACAGACTCGAACCTTACAACTATAACTGACTATAATCTCGGGGAAATTTGATTACTATTATATTTTTTATTTTTTTCTTCAACATAAATCAGTATTTTCATGCATTCTCGCCGGTTGAGGGTACTCCTGATCTGTCCCTTCTTTAGAACGTCACCTATTTGGTCATGGTACGTTCTTCTAGGTCTGCCCCTTCCAACGTTTCCTTTCACATTCGCAAATTGTTTTTTTTTTTTTTGCCACATTCACTCTGTGCCATCTAGTCTCTGAGCAATTATATTTGCTTGTGTTATGGGTACTAAACAACTGATATAATACTTACATTATTTTTTTGTAAATACATACATATTATAGATAAAATTACACCCAGACACAGAACAAACCTTCATGCTCATCACACAAAGATTTGTCCTGGGTGGGGATCGAACCCACGACCTCCGGCTTAGCAGTCAGGGTCACTAACCACTAGACCAACAGGCCAGTCAAAGTTAGTAAAAAGCTTGTAAAAATTTCATCTCAACCGGTTGAAGATAGGCTTTAAACACAAACCTAAAATGATAATAATCTAACAAAACAATAAGCCACTGAACCTGTACACACCTGTTTCCACCCTATAATTTATAGCAGTATTCACCCTTCCAAATAAACAATATTTATTGAACAAATCATACGGGTGACTGGTCACGTTGATAGAGGGTTGATCACGCTAATTTGTGACTGTAAATGTGACCAGGGGATTGGTTTTAAGGGTTGGAACTGGTGACCCGTGAAATGCATCTGTTATTATTGTAATTATTGTTAACATTTTTAAAAGTCTAAATATAATTTTATTTATAACTAGAAGTCTTCGCTGCCGTCGCTTTTGTTTGGCCTCTGCTCAGCTCCTATTGACCGTAGCGTGATGTTATATAGCCGATAACCTTCCTCGATAAATTGGCTATCTGACACTAAAAGATTTTTTCAAATCAGATCAGTAGTTCCCAAGATCCTAGCGTTCAAACAAATAAACACTTCAGATTTATATTCGCGTGAGTTAGACGGGTTTAGTACCCATAACACAAGCAAATATAATTGCTTAATTTGGGACTAAATGGCGCTGTGGGAATGTGCTACAATAATAATTATTATTAATAATATAGTATAGTAAGTACCTATAGTATAGATTATACTTTTATATATCAAGTAAGTAATATAATGGATATTAAAAATATTTACATATTATATCTACAATAAAATTTGCAGCTAGAACTAAGTACTAAACAAAATAAAAATACGAAAATAAATTAAATTAAAATGCGTCAAAGAATATCTCAGCATCAATGCCGCTGTCCGCCGGAAACGTGCCCAGCAGACTGGCAGCATTGCCACGTTTGATGGCAATGCTAATTCTTTGCGCCAACAAAAAGCCAGCCCGCTGGTCACGTGACGTTTATACTATATACGTATATTATACTAATTATACTTACTATAAAAATTTTACTATTTTTTTTTGTCACACTACTACTATTAGGAACTGATGCCAAAAAAAGATCCACGAAAGCGTAACCTCAGGCAATATAAAACAGCTAATATAAAACTGAAGAGTTTGTTTGAACCCTCTAATCTCAATAACTACTAGTCCGATTTTAAAAATTCTTTTTGTTTTGCGTTGCCCATTTATCAAGGAAGACTATAGGCTATATAACACCACTGCCAATAGGAGCTAAGTAGTGGCCAAACAAAGATCCACAGACGCGAAGATTCAGCCAACAACTAGCTGTTAAAAATAAATTGATTTTATTTCAGACAAATTAATTACTTTGATAACGCGGTCAGGGATGAGTTTAACTTTGATAACGAGTTACCTATTGATCTTATTAGTAAGTTATTGTTTGTTTTTGTTCTAATTTGAATGGTAACAAGGAAAATAAATACAACATGGCGTACATAGCACGACGGGCCTTGGCCAACAGGCCACTCGAATCCAGAAAAACTCCAGAAAATCCTCAAACAGACCAATCGAAATCCCCACCCAGCCCCAGGACAAATCTTTGTGTGAAGAGCTTGATTGTTTGTTCTGTAATTGTGTCTTTGTGTCTGGGTGTAATTTATCTATAACATATTATGTATGTATTTACAAACAAAAAAAAATTAAGTAGTTTATCAGTTGTTTTGTACCCATTAGACAAGCAAATATAATTGCTTTATTTGGGACTAGGTGGCGCTGTGTGAATGTAGTGAAATATACCTATTTATTATATTATTATAGTGAAATACGTATAAGTACTTATATTAATTCTTCTTAAATAAAACAACACCCGCGCTAGGAAATAAACCCTGTGTCGCGGGGAAGTTTACAAACATGCAAATAACGAACACAAAGTACACTCAGACTCGAAACAAATATCTATGAATCACACAAATATTATTCTCGTGTGGGAATCGAACCCACGTCACCCGGCACAGCGATGTAGTGGCGAGGCGATCACCTTAACCACTGCGCCAAGGTGACAGTCGAATTTATATATTGTATAATATATTGCTCCGTAGGGGTAGGCAGAGAAGAAAAGAACCCCATAAAGCCACACTGTAGTCATTATTAGGTGACAAAGCGGTGGTGACACTCCTGCCATTGTCAGCGTCCATAAGTTAACTGTAGGTACGTTTGTTTGCCACCATCGTGGCCAGCAAAACTGGCCAAGTGCGAGTCGGACTCGATCGAGGGTTCCGTACGATTAACAAAAACTATTAATAAAAAATTACTTTATTTAAGTGACCATAACTCATAATTGTTTAGTCATCATCATCATCAGCAACTGCTGGGCTCGGGTCTCATCTCCTCTAACTAGAGAGCTGAGAGAGTTTAGGCTATAGTCCACTCACGCTAGCCTAGTGCGGGTTGGATCAGACATACTCATAGAATTTCTTCTAGGGTATGTGGGTTCCTTCACGATGTTTTACTTCACCGTTTTGAACTATCGCTACAGCACCAAAGTAGTCATCATCAGTCATGATCGAAGCTATGTATGAAGGAGGGATAAGAAATATATATTTAGCTGTTCCTAGGTATATTATGAAGATAGTTAATGCAATAATAATAATATTGTCTATTACGATACTAACTGACCGTCTGATAAGCATAATTGTGTCAAGGCAACTACAACTCTATAATTATCTCATTCGTGCGAATTTGTACTTAATATTTAATTACAAAAGGAAAATTTGTTGATTTTTGTTTACGTTTGTTCAAGGACTTGGGCTGTTTTCAAACTAAATTTGGTATTATGTTTTCGTTTTCGGACTTCATATTCATATTCGCGATTATTCCGAACCTGATTTGAAATTCTAACTCGGTAGCAGCTTAGGTTATTAATTTGAAAAAGAATTATTAGTTATACACTTCACATTTTGTAGAAAATAAAACTTTCTGAACAGTTTAGTTTGACAGATTTTGAGGCGGGTTACGTTCAGAACAAAATTTTAACTATAATATTTATTTTCAAGTTTCTATCCAGCGATCGGGTTAGGTTAAGGTTAGGTTCGGAATTCCGGCGGCCCACCCGTCACAGCGAAGAGACAGTGCACCCCTCTGGGGTTTAGTGGGTATTCCGGTTCTGACCGGCGATTCCCACATAACCATTCCGTGACCCGTTAACGCATTCCCCTCTTAAAAAAAAGTTAGGTTCCGAATAATTAAACCACATGACTTTCTCCAAAGGCGGGCTGTTCGAATCCTCGGTGATCCTAATCTCACGGACAACTTGGAATCGTTAGAGCAACGGAGAGACTTTGGGTCACTCTGCGTGCTCTATCGATTGTTCCATGGGGAGTGCTCCGATGAACTCCATGATTTGGTGCCGTCTTCGCCTTTCTATCATCGCACCACTCGACGCCGCTGTAGGCTTCACCCGCACTACCTGGAGCTGGAGCCCATACCGTCTAAAATGGTAAGGTTCCAGCGATCATTCTTCCCACGTACGTGCAGGCTCTGCGGTAAACTTCCTACAGCGGTGTTTCCTGAGCGCTATGACATGTCCTTCTTCAAACGAGGTTTAAAGAGAGCTATCCTCTCAAGGTAGGCAGTGGCTTGGCTGTGCCCCTAACATTGCCAACGTCCATGAACGGCGGTAACAACTTACCATCAAGTGGGCTGCTTGCTCGTTTGCCACTACAGGAAATAAAAAAGATCAGAGCCATATGTTCAAACAAGACAATAAAAACACCAGTATTTCGGGGAAAGATGTGACACTTTGGGTCGTCCGTTTAAATCCACTTATCCTCAGATACTCCACGCAAATATCTACCTACCAAAGTAGTGTAATAGTGTTATAATAAACAAAAACAACAATTACCGCATTATGATATAACACTGATTGTAAAGAGACATGCAAGACTGTTGTGGCATTCACCTCATACCTTTCACTGTACTGTCGCGAGCACTTACTGAATATAATAATTGGTATTTTAGGGTTCCTTGGGTGTAGACCCTAATGCTCTAAAACCAAAGACCCTTTAAACAATTACAAAATTAACTAACTGCCGCACCCAGAGACGTCAATTAGCAGTAATCTGTCATTAACACAATTATTTCATTGAATAATCGTCTTTAGGTGTATAGACTTAAGTATTACACGTTTTTATTATATAAACTTTAAAGTTAAGTTACGTCTCTGAGTACGGCAGTTAGGTTTATTAAATTGACAACTTTGACCCTAAAACAATGGCTTATGTCAATTTAAACCAGGTCTAATACTCAGTCCATATTTTGTAATAAGGGGGTTACAGATTAATGTATTTCAAGGAATATGTTAAGAAATCGCATCAAAATCAATTCGTTTACAAACAAAAAAATTATAACAATCCTCTTTTTGCGTTGAAAGAAAAAAAAATATTTATTTTGTTCTCACAATACTGACTGGCCTGTTGGTCTAGTGGTTAGTGACCCTGACTGCTAAACCGGAGGTCGTGGGTTCGATCCCCACCCAGGACAAATCTTTGTGTGATGAGCATAAAGGTTTGTTCTGTGTCTGGGTGTAATTTATCTATAAAATGTATGTATTTACAAAAAAAAATGTATTTATGTAGTATATCAGTTGTTTAGTACCTATAACACAAGCAAATATAATTGCTTAATTTGGGACTAGATGGCGCTGTGTGAATTTGGTAGAATATTATTATTATTATGATACCCCCCAACATATAAAAGACTAAGTGTCTTTTATATGTTGGGGGCCTGGAGATTTGTAATACAGGTCTTTGAACCTAGTACAGACTTCAGCTCTCATTAAGGTAAAACACTTATATAATGTTTAATACAAAAGTGTAAAAAAAAGCAATGAATCGGCATTAAACTTAATTTAGACTTGACTAATGCTTATTACGACACTCACGACCTTTACCAACCCGTCTGGCCAGCGTGGTATAGTAATTAAAATTCCCTCCACATTCTTTGGAGGAGACCCGTGCCCAGCAGTTGGCGTTTATGAGTTGAAATGAATACTTACTGTGTATTTGCGAAATTACTGCCTTAATTTTGTATATGCCAAACAAAAATGGTCCTAACTCAGTAATATAGCTACCACGAAATACATCATTTCAACCGATAAACGTCCCACTGCTGGGCACGGGTGGCACGGGTCTCCGCCAAAGAATGTGGAGGGAATTTAGCCTACTATACCACGCTGCCCAGACGGGTTGGTATAGGGTTTGTTTCGAATTTTCCTTTTCACGCAGTGCTCTTGTCTGCATTCCTCAGTCTCTCCACTCAAGTCAAGTCAGTTACTCCTTTAGTCGCCTTTTACGAAACCTACCGGGTGAGATGGGGTAGTGACTAGAAACATTACGTATCCTTAATCCGTCACTACACGGAATATCAAGAAATACATCAAACGTTAAAAAAAGAATTAGCCGAATTGATCCAGCCGTTCTGGAGGTTTGCGCTTAGGCACTCATTTGTCAATTGATTTTTTTTAATGTAATAAGTAGCAATAAATACGTACGGAGCCTCGGGCAAACGTACACGTTTGTCGTCAACTCATACGCATTAGGATTTGCAAATATCGTAGATAATTGATGCAGTTTTAATAGTAGTACAAGTCACGCTTGTGAAAACTATTGTTTAATTGTTTATTCATACGGTTAAGTGTGTTGTGTGATGAATTACAACGTTTTTATAGTACTTGGTGACTCTCCATCAAAGAAAAATTGCCAACTTTTGTAACAAAATTTTGTATCAACACGTGTTTAATAATATAATATTCTACCACATTCACACAGCGCCATCTAGTCCCACATTAAGCAATTATATTTGCTTGTGTTATGGGTACTAAACAACTGATATATTACTTAAATAATTTTAATTTTTTTTTCTAAATAGATATATAGATAAATTACACCCAGACACAGAACAAACAATAATGCTTATCACACAAAGATTAATTGTCCTGGATAGGGAACGAACCCACGACCTCCAGCGTAGCAGTCAGGGTCACTAACCACTAGACCAGCAGGCCAGTGACAAAAGTATCTGAAATTACCTTGTGTTAGCAACAAAAATGAACTACTTATGCTTAAAGTTGGTGATTTTCTGGAGAGTTGCAAACATTGGAAACAAACTTTAAGAGCGTATTTAGAAACAGTAGCAACGTCTCAATTTAATGTCATTTCGTGGTTTTAAATTTTTAAGTATTATTTAATCGGAGCTATATTTTAAAAATATGTTCAATACACTTTTTAGAATTAGGTAAAAAGTGTGTAATAGATATGAAATCATTGCATTTACAGTTCTATTATAACATTATTAACTATTTACTTAAATATCTACAACTTCTATTTACAATACTATAAATAAATAACAATACAAATGGTAATGTGGGCTAGGCGTCAAAGTATTCATCGGCATCACTGTCACAAGGGAAAGTGCCCAGAAGGCTAGCAGCATTGCCACGCTGGATGGCAATGTTGATTCTCTGTGCGAGATAAAAACCAGCCCTCTGGTCACGTGAAGTGTCGATTAACCGCGTCGCTAGTTCATTATAAACGCGGAGTGCACTCGGACCCCATGAGCCTAATGTTTCGACCCCAAACGGCTCAAATAAGTAATTATCAATGCAAATAACACATCGAAACTTGCAGAGCGTTATTTTTATAGTAAAACTAGCTTCCGCCCGCTGCTTTGCCCGCGTGGTATGTATTTTATACCTATAAACCTTCCTCTTAAATCACTCTATCTATTAAAAAAACGGCATCAAAATTCGTTGCTTAGTTTTAAAGATTTAAGCATACATAGGGACGGGCAGGCAGCGACACCAACTTTGTTTTATACTATGTAGTGATTACTGTAATCATTACGGATATTTATAATAAATAAAAATAAAATTCGTTTATTTCGAACCGGAATTCATAGTGTTAGTAACAATGACCTTATATACCAACTATGTTAGTAAAATAATTTTCTAAATAAGTACATATTTACATTCGCTTTGGTTCGTAGCTCAAATGGAAGAGCACTGCACACGGAATGGCAGGGTCGCGGGTTCAAGTCCCGTCGTGGGTTTGAATTTTTCCATTACTTGTTTAGCATTTATATAAAAATCATTACGGATACTTTACTTTTTACTACACTACTTCTAGAGATTATCCGTAATGAATTTTAATTCGAAAAATTAACATAACTATGTTAGGAATTTGCGAAAATTCTGTTTGTTACGCACGAATTGAGAAATTTAACTATCTGCAATACGGTAGAAGATTTGCGATTGCGACCAGTCGTCCATAGCAGTCATTGTCGCGTAGTCGCATTGGGTTGTAAACATTTAAAACTTGTGTTGTTTTAACTCCAAAACTGATGGATCGATTTTTATCGGTGATTTGTGTTGTGTGGTGATTATGAAGCGTATGTTTTTGGTGTTGTGTATTCGATTCCCTGTGAAGGCTTTTAGGCATCCTTTGGTATGGATTTCTGTGTATATAATTACGGTTTTAAAGGCCAAAGTTCGGAAAATAAATTGGTGTTAGTGATTTCTAATTGAAGCACGGTTCATCGACCGCGATGGTATGTCGCGCGAAGTCCTAAATCAGTTGATAAATAAACTAGCTGTTGCTAAGGGCTTCGTTCCGTAAATTTTTGTAATAAACTCAGTTCCTGTTGGTCGTAGCGTGATGTTATATACCCTATAACCTTCCTCGATAAATAGGCTATCCAACACTAAGAGAAATCGTTTCAGTAGTTAAATTAGTAGTAACAGATTCGTAATAATAGCCCAGTTGACATAGGCTATAATAATAATAATAATATAGTTTATTGCTTCAAACATGGTAGGTTGGTAGAGATGTTACAAAAATCTGGTTTCACATATTTGGCCGTTATACAGCATGCAACAATAATGTACCAAGTAAACCCTTAAAATAAAATTTAAGTACATATTTTACTATTAATAATGTAATGTATTCTTAAAATTATAGGATTTACAGGAATTATTACCTAGGAATTCATTAATTGAATAATAGCATTCTTCTATTAACCACTTTTGCAGTGCAGTGCAAAATTTATTAAACGGCAGAGACCTTATTGTCTCTGGTAATGAGTTATAAATGAACGGAGCCATAAATCTAATAAAATTATCCTTACGTTGGAATAATGTGCTATATAATTTTGTTCATAATAGTATATAACGGCATTTAAACCTCAGATTCTAACACGTAATTATAACAATGAAATAATTATAAACTTCTTTATTATAAAACTAATTTATTCACATTATTATATAGTCTGTTGGCTTCGCCGTAGTTGGGTAAAAAGTGTTAAACCCAAGTTGTAGAGAATTTTATCAGCTTTCATTATGTAATACAATGAAATTTCGTACGACGCACTGTTTTCGAGATGTAAGCAGAAAACAAAAAATAGTACTTGTGCTAGAGAAATTAACACATTTTTGAAAATCGACCATTTTTCGAAGCTCATAGCTAGGCAACGATTGGAGATAGATAAAAAGTGTTTAGCCAAAGTTGTAGAGAATTTTATCAACTTTCATTGTGTACTACAATAAAATTTTGGACGACGCATTGTTTTCGAGATGTTAGCAAAAAACCCTCGGGCTCACCTCAGGGGGGTAAGGACTTTTAGTATGTTTATCTCCTAACTAGTCCAAACAAATTTCCAAAGTCAAAGTTTCTGCTTTCAACATTTCCCTCCACAGTACCATTTCGAGCACTCATTTACTAAACTAAAGATTAATTTTGTGAGTCGTGAGTCGCAGAATTTCGGACACTCATTCTACGTTAAACTGAATTAGACAACTCATTTTGCGTCGTCCTGTGGCACCAACTGCCTTTTTGTATGAAACCGAATGCAGCAGAATTTCTGCTTCCGAAATTCTGCGACTCACGACTCACAAAATTACGCTCGTTTGGTTTTACCCTAAATATCAATAAACGTAGTCGCCGTAACGTAACGCCCGACCGATAGTACCCATGTGGATTCCACTTTGTGTATTTAAGAATGTAACAGGTTATCCGAAAAGTAGTGTCGGCAAATTTGCCTACGACCAGTTCGCTGACGGGGTGGAGCTATGAGAAGAACTGGCAAAAAACTCACGACACTCTTCTTAAAAAAGTGGATAGTTACAATCTATTGTAATTTACAATTTGGGTATTTGGTCCGATATTCGAATCCGACCGTCAGTACCAATGTGGATTCCACCTTGTGGAATTTATACTAGTCAAGTGACTTACCATCTGCTGACGGTGAAGAAAAACATCGTGAGGAAACCCACATACCCTAGAAGAAATTCTATGAGTATGTCTGATCCACCAACCCGCACTAGGCCAGCGTGAGTGAATTATGACCTAAACCCTCTCAGCTCTCTAGTTAGAGGAGAGGAGACCCAAGCCCAGCAGTGGGACTTAATGAGTTGCTGATGATGAATAAACGTGTTTACAAAACTTAAAGATCTGTCGAAGTACCCATGTGTCAGAAGTAGATGTTCGTTTAAATAAAAATCCGCTTCTGTATAATGCTTTCAGAGTGTTGTTGCGACTGCCTCGACACTGCAGTGCGTCGGGGATGTTTGCGCAAGCTCGTACGGACGGGTTTTACGCCATCCTACGTAAAAAGACAGCCTCCCTACTGCGTAGAGTGAGAGACAGTCGCAACAGCATTCTGAGAACCGTGGCGGAGAGCTACAGCTCTCCTATTATAATTAAGTTTGTTCGTAGGTTAATAAATACTAACACTAGCATGTAAGCCTAAATTTTACTAACACTTAATTATACTATTGATATTATTAAAATATAAATAATTATGTACTAACGTACGTAACGTTTATGACTAAGATTATTAAGTACTAAACTGTATATGTTTTGGTTACAGGTCCGGGCTTCATCGAAGAGTTGGATATCGAAGCCTATATGAGCTCAGTGGAGAACTGCTATCCTCCGCAAACCATCGATCCTCGACGGACTGGGTAAGATTGTATATTTTAATTAAGACGGTTCATGCAGAGGAATGGCGACGTCGCAATTTAGTGTCATATTTGAAAGAAAGAAAGAAAGAAAAATAATTTATTTTGGTCTCACTTAAACATAATTACAGTAAAGTAGATAAAATTACTTATTACTATTTGTGAGAAACAAAAATGGTCCTAACTCGGCAATAGCTACCTTGAAATATAATAATATCAAGATAGCGCTGGTATTCTGTTAGGACCCTGTGTGGTTGGGACAGACATCATACGTCACTTTTACTAATTAAATTAAATAATATTTTAATATATAGATATAGTTTTAATAAGAAAATACATTTATAAAAATATATATACAAGGTAAATAATAAATAGTTGTCTATGGTAATACTACAAAAATGACAGCTGACAAGTGAAGTGACATTAATTTGACACATAATAATCTATAATAAAATAAAATATAATATGTACATATTTCGTGGTTTTTACCCGACTGCCAAAAAGGAGGGTAATGTTTTTCGCGCATATGTATGTATGTAGGCATGTCTGTTCCATTGTGACCTTCTGTAGCGTAAACGGCTTAGCTGATTTTAAAGTATGAGGTGTCATTAGATATGTATTTTCCCCCCGAGTGTCATAGGCTATGTGACGTCAAAAAAAACCAAAATGGCGGACGTAAACTGTCAAAACAGACGTTTTTTTAGTGCTATCGCAATATGGGTATCAGATGAAAGCTAATTAATAGCCTAATTCAATTTTTATATGCACTAACTATTGCCCTTGGCTCCACTTGTCTCTTGTAACCTAAATAGCTTGACCGTTTATGAAGTGCAAGGTGTTGTTATATTCGTATTCATCACAGAATCCAAAGATATTGTATATTAGAAAAGGTGTAGATAGGTTACCTACATAGCGTTCGACCTTTGGAAATGGCACACAAACGCACACATAGATATCGTAATAATGCAATGTCAAAATACCTTCGCCGTCAACGGGACATTGAGATGAAGTTTGCTAATAACACTATTTTTAGTGTGTCACTTTTCGAGCGCTTATAACCTATCTAGAATCTCTATATATCTAAGCCTATAGACCTTTTACCAGTGTATTCTTCGAATTCATTGCTTTAAATTGACTATCGGAGGCTACTTTAGGGATATTTGGTTTTTTAAATTAACTCATGTTTAGGCGCTTTTATTTAGGCGGCTAAAAATAGTCTTTGTCTAAACCTACCTGATATTAATACTGCCGTTCGGGATCGCACTCGGACCGCGTGATTTGCACGCCGGTCCTTTATCCATTCAGCCACCATCGCTTTAATTACAATAGTTACATAGATATGTATGTACCTACTAGTTTTTGCCCGCGACTTCGTCCGCGTAGATTTCGATATTATATAGATCTTTGTTTTAAGTGCAATTCATGAATTCCACAACACCCCACTACAGGAGTTGAATTTATTTTACGTTATAAAAGAAAGTACAGATATTCTCCTCAATAATTATCATCATCATCATCAGCAGCAACCCAATTAGTCCCACTGCTGGGATCGGGTCTCCCCACCTCTAACTAAAGAGCTGAGAGGGTTTAGGCCATAATCCTGAGTGGGCGCTGGCCTAGTGCGGGTTGGTGGATCAGACATACTCATAGAATTTCTTCTAGGGTATGTGGGTTTCTTCACGATGTTTTCCTTCACCGTTAGAAGATGGTAAATCACTTGACTAATACATATAAATTCCACAAAGTGGAATCCACATTGGTACTACCGGTCGGGATCGAACTCGGACTGCGTGATTTGCACGCCGGTCCCTTATCCATTCAGCCACCATTGCATACATAATATAACAATGAAATAATTTTATACTTCTTTATTATAAAACTAATTTATTCACATTATTATATAGTGTTTTGTTATTATTATAACTGATTCTACATTGGCTATGTTTATATAGAAGCGAAATGGTCTCACAGGTAGACATCAGTCGTTTTAAATTCACTTTCTAGTTAAAATGAAATAGAATACCAGCAGCTAATAGAGTTAGGGCCATTTCTGTCTCTCTGTACTCTTCTGTTTCTGTACATATATGTATGTACTTATACAATCATTTGTTTTGCATTCATTCATTCTATATGTTTAGCAAGTATGTTAGTAAGGAAATCTGAAGATGCTGCGAAGATATTAGAAATTATGGCCAACGTAACAGCTGACAATATGGCAGACCAAGTATAAGAAATGGGTATATCACAATTAGATGAAGAATCTATTAACCTTTTCAAGACAAAAGTTATGGCTTAGTTACGAGTTATACTGAGTTTGGATTGCTTAAATCTTTGTAATCTAAATCCTTATTATGAAAGTGTATCAGTTAGTTTTAGTTTAAGAGGGTTCATAAGGAAGTATGGCAACATTGCAATCTATTGTTATTTTGTAAACTTTATTTAGCGTATCCCGTTTAACAGTAAATTCAGTAAAACAAGAAATCCACGTTATGTGAGTTTGTAAAAGAGTTTATTTTGTGTTTTTCGATTTTTAGATATTTGGTGCTATTTGTTTTAAATGTTTTCAATACACTTTTTAGAATTAGGTGAAAGGTGTGTAAAATGTACGAAATCATTGCGTTTACAGTTCTATTTATATGCAAATAACACATTGGAACTTGCAAGTCGTGTTTCCGTGTTTTTCGTAGTAAAATAACTGTAAGCATTACGTATACTTAATTTTTAATACAAGTTAAAGTAATCGAATAATATATACCTAGTTTTCATCATCATCATCATTTCAACCCATAAACGTCCCACTGCTGGGCACGAGTCTCCTCCAAAGATGTGGAGGGAATTTAGCCTACTATACCATGCTGGCCAGACGGGTTCGTATAGGGTTTGTTTCGAATTTTCCTTTTCCTGCAGTGGTCTTGTCTGTATGGTTATACTCCCTTAGTCGCCTTTTACGACACCCACGGGTTGAGATGGGTTAGTGCCATTATGTATTCTTAATCCATCACTAAACGCATGAAATTAGGTACTAATATAAAAAAACTAAATAAATATGAAACATAACTAACAATCTATCCAAATTTGTATATAGCGGTTTACTAGGGAGTTCATCCCCACACCTTGGAACCGAAATGGTCTCGTACCGCGCGGTTCCAGAGGAATTTCCTCCCAAGAACTATCAGGTTGTGGAATGAACTCCCTAACGAGGTTTTCCCAAGGGACTACAGTATGGGGTTCTTCAAAAAAGGAGTGAATAGGTTTCTTAAGGGTCGACAACGCGCTCGTGATGCTCCTGGTGTTGCAGGCGCCCATAGGCTACGGTAACCGCTTACCATCAGGCGGACCGTACGTCTGTTTGCCACCGTCGTGGTATAAAAAAAAAAAACTAGGAACACTTTTTAGTTTTAATACTTATATGCTACTCTTAAATTGCAGAGGCCACCAGTTACCAGAAAGTCCACCGGATTCAGGGTCAGAGAATCCATACAGCCCATCAGAGCCCCATGCCATCGCTGTACCACAAACCGTTCTTGGATCAGCAGAATACATGCTTGTCCATGACCAAATACCGACCCATGAGATCCTGCAGCAGAATGGAGACTATATATACGAAGAGTTAAAGACGGATAGTATAGACCATGAGGTTCTGAGGAGTAATCTCAATGATGTAGTGGTTTTACCACAGGATTCAAGTATTGTGGAGCTGACAGTTAGGCATGAAATGGCTCTTGGGAATGTTTACCAGAATAGGTGAGACTTTTTCTATAGCTTTCAAGCCTCCCCCCCCCCCCCTACTGCCGCACGGTGGGGATCGAACCCACGACCTCCGGTTTAGCAGTCAGGGTCACTAACCACTAGACCAACAGGCCAGTCTTTTAAATTGACCCTAATCTTTTAAATTGACTGGCCTGTTGGTCTAGTGGTTAGTGACCCTAACTGCAAAGCGGAGGTCGTGGGTTCGATCCCCACCCAGGACAAATCTTTGTGTGATGAGCATGTAGGTTTGTTCTGTGTCTGGATGTAATTTATCTATATTAACACAAAAAAAAAAATTAAGTAGTATATCAGTTGTTTAGTACCCATAACACAAGCAAATATAATTGCTTAATTTGAGACTAGATGGCGCTGTGTGAATGTGGTTATTATATTATTATTCTCATCTGCAATATCCTATTTTCGGTCTTTAGTATCCAAGCGAAACAAAGCTCCCTCCTTAAAAACAGAATTTGTGGTGATTCGTGTTCTATTAGGATGATTTCTTAAACTACCAGATAATTAACTTAAAGTTCGATTAATTTCCCCATCAGGTACAACCAGATGAGGGTGGACATGCCCGAGTTGGACCAGGGTCTGATAACCCCTCAGCTGGTGACCCTTGGACATGAGAACCTTACTCCAGTTTACACCAGCATACAAGAGCCTAATGCGAAGAAACGGAAGCATGAACAGGATTCTTCGCAAGTCAAGTGTGAGCCTGGTAAGTTATTTACCTTTACTGCTTATACACTAGAAGATAAAATTCGTAACGAAGTAATCCGACACAGAACCAAAGTCTCCGACATCGCTCGTAAAATACGTAGACTAGATATCTGCAAAAGAACCGATTTATAATGGAGCAAGTGTGTCCTTACGTGGAGACCGCGATGTGGCAAGCGTAGAGTAGGACGCCCTCCAGCTAGGTGGACTAAAGGTGGTAAAACGTCGAGGGGTTAGACTGGATGCGGAAGACGGAGGTCCGAGTTTTATGGCTCGTGTTAGAAAAAGCCTATATACAGCAGTAGTTCACTGCAATATGTTCATTTTATCTACAGACAAAACGTTTCAGACACGTGCCGTATCAGACAAAATATTATTTTATAGTTTGTATTTTTGTCTGATATGGCATGCGTCGGAAACGTATCTGTAGATGTAAACGTACCTTTATATTGACACCAACAATATTTATTCCCCAGCGGCTCTATCACCAGAAAGCTCGCACATACCCCGTCCAGCCCCCCCTTCGGTGGACGGTTCAGAGGCAGGCGATGACGCGCCCATGCAGTGCATCAGGTTCGCAGCCTTCCAACAGAGTCTCTGGCACTCTTTATTTGACTGCAATCTTAAACCTATGTGAGTATTATTAATTTATTACAAAATAAAATTTACGCTTGCTTGTAAGAAATAGTGTTTAGATATCACCAACAGGCAATATAATAGGTTTAATAAATGTCATAGTAAAAATATAATAGTCAGCGCGCGTATCATCGAGGTTAAGCAACATTTGGCAAGGTCAGTCCATAGATGGGCGACCGTTTGTGACATTTTCGCTCTCGAGCGTGCTCGTGGTTCAGAAGGCAAGTAAAGCCGGTGGTTCCGGTTAGTCGTTACGTTCCAATACCAGGGTCTGCCCTGTCTAGAATTCTAGATGAAAGATTTTTCAATGGCTACTAGTAAACCTATTGAGTTTAGTGTCGTTTGTATGACCTGAAGCCTGTTTTTAATAACTATATAAATTACTTCCACAGCCAACCCCCCTCTTACGTAGTAGGGGCAGACAAAGGCTTCAACTACTCGCAAATAGACGAAGCGTTTGTCTGTCAAAAGAAGAACCACTTCCAAGTCACCTGTCAGATCCAGATACAAGGGGATCCTCAGTATGTGAAGACTACCGAGGGTCTGAAGAAGATTAACAACTTCTGCTTGCATTTTTATGGAGTAAAGGTAAGGTTAAGTTAACTTTAACCTAGCTACATTTATTTACTGACATGGTATATGTTCTTTCAGACAACATAATATTACTTTCTATAGAATTTGACAGCTCGGTCTGTCGGTTTACAACTGTGTGGCCACGTTACGATAGATGTAAATCTGTATAGAAGAATATTTTAGTCTGAAACGTTACGTGTCTGTAGATAAAAACCTATGAGGCCTATGACCAGTAGTTGACATTGGGTTGGTATGAAGATGACGGTTAGATTTACTAAGGTTTGCCAAGGAAATACAGAAAGTTTCGAAATGGCCATATTTGTTACAATAATTTTCATTTGAAATCACATAGGCGGTATCGAGCCCTTAAGTGTGAGGAGAGACTTTGCCTCCCTATGTGGGTTCTAGCGCCTGTATAATGGATTATGCTCTGAAGAACTGTTTGAGATGATGCCCACGGCCACCTTCTACCATCGCACCGCTCGCCATCGGCAGGGAGTTCAACCCCACACCTTGGAACAGAAATGGTCTCGTACCGCGCGGTTCCAGAGGAATTTCCTCCCAAGAACTCTCAGGTTGTGGAATGAACTCCCTAACGAGGTTTTCCCAAGGGACTACAGTATGGGGCTCTTCAAAAAAGGAGTGAATAGGTTTCTTAAAGGTCGGCAACGCGCTCGTGATGCCCCTGGTGTCGCAGGCGCCCATAGGCTACGGTAACCGCTTACCATCAGGTGGAACGTACGTCTGTTTGCCACCGTCGCTGTATAAAAAAACATGCTACATTATCAAAATTCTAACTGTGTTGCATCAAATGTCCATCATACGTAAGATATTTATTAAAACTTCTATGTATGATATCGAAAGTGTACAATAACATGCAACCAGCCATTAGAAATAACAGTCAGAATATTTATTTATATAAATGTTCACTTACAATTGTTTCACAGATCTTACAATTAATATATCATGCATTATAATAATATACAATGTGTATAAAACTGGCAAAACAACATCTCAAGTTAATAATCGCTTCGAGAATAGAAGTTTAAAGAGGTATTAGGTCAATTATACGCAGAGAGCCTATAATGCCATGCGGGTCTAATATAATAATGGGCCAGACGTAAAAAAACATATAGGTTGTAATAACATTGAACTTTTTTGTTTTTGACAACATTGATTTTTAACTACATTCGTGTAGTGACGGATTAGAAGCATACAAAATGTCACTACCCCATCTCAACCCGTGGGTGACAAGAACACTGCGAGAAAAGGAAAATTCAAAACAAACTCTATACCAACCCGTCTGGCCAGCGTGGTTTAGTAGGCTAAATTCCCTCCACATTCTTTGGAGGAGACCTGATTGAGAACATAGCAGGTGAAATGTGGATGTGATCCACCTCTGCCTAACCCCTTCGGGGTAGAAATGGTGCTTTGTTATAATTATAATATTAATAATGTCTTAATCTTCTTTTTTCCAGGCTGAGGATCCGAGTCAAGAAGTAAGAATTGAACAAAGCCAATCAGACAGAACAAAGAAACCCTTTCATCCAGTACCGTAAGTGGAGTTTATACTATTGTTTATATAGTTTATACACACACACACACAAACACACACACACACACACACACACACACAAACACACACAAACACAACTATGTTGACGTCCATATGTTACATGCTAGCATACCAATTATAATAGGTGCCAGTTGAAAACCAGCGCTTGGCTATCTGCTCAGCATAAGCTGAACTGGTCACCAATTTGGCGCAACCGTGAGGCACACATTGTGTTGATATAAATTTTATTTCGTTTTTAATTATTTCTCCTATGTTTTATAATATATCTCTCTTGTAGCGGTTGTACCAAATAAATTTATTTTTCTTTCTTTCTTATTTGACTGGCCTGTTGGTCTAGTGGTTAGTGACCCTGACTGCTAAGCCGGAGGTCGTGGGTTCGATCCCCACCCAGGACAAATCTTTGTGTGATGAGCATTAAGATTTGTTCTGTGTCTGGGTGTAATTTATCTATAATATGTAAGTATTTACAAAAAAAAAAAAAATTAAGTAGTATATCAGTTGTGTAGTACCCATAACACCAGCAAATATAATTTCTTACTTTGGGACTAGATGACGCTGTGTGAATGTGGTAGAATATTATTATTATATTATATTATTATTATTTACAAAAAAGTGTGCGACTCAATCGTACTATGCAATCTTTAAAAAAAAATGAAAGACTCGTAATCATAAATAATGTTTGTTGGAGTTTGGAGAAGGTCAGTTATTACTAGTGATGTGCCGCATCGTTAAAGATGCATATCCGTGAATTCGGATCCGGATAACGATATTTGATGTCAAGATCCAAGAATACGGATAAAGATCTCAACTTTTTCACTCAATCGGTGAAGTTGCGCATGACCTTGCAACGATGTTGACTAGACCCTTTGCATGGCAGGACGTTTCACTCGCAGTGCAGTCTTTCTATTGTTTCATCATCATCATCATATCAGCCGTAGGACGTCCACTATTTTCTATTGTTTATTTAGAAATAAAAAAATTTGAATGGAATGAAAAAGGTTTTCATTACTACCTAATCACCTATGTAAAATTCATAAGTTAACGGATACGGATCGGGATCTTTCTTTTCCCTCGGATATCCGCGGATACGGATACAGATATCCGCCACATCACTAGTTGTTACTAGAATAAAAACTTGCTAAATTGATTTTTGGACCATGATCCACTCATATTGGTTAAGTGGTTTTGTGGATTAAATTTAATTAAAATATAAAAATCGATATATAATATATAATATTCTACCACATTCACACAGCGCCATCTAGTCCCACAGTAAGCAATTATATTTGCTTGTGTTATGGGTACTAAACAACTGATATACTACTTAAATACAGTTTTTTTTTTGTAAATACGTACACATTATAGATAAATTACACCCAGACACAGAACAAACCTTTATGCTCATCACACAAAGATTTGACCTGGGTGGGGATCGAACCCACGACCTCCGGTTTAGCAGTCAGGGTCACTAACCACTAGACCAACAGGCCAGTCAACAAACAACAATATGTGCTTTGTCTTAACTAAATAAGTAAATAATGTTTTTCCAGTATCGAACTCCGTCGGGAAGGCGCCAAAGTAACAGTCGGCAGACTCCACTTCGCAGAGACCACAAACAACAACATGAGGAAGAAAGGCAGACCCAACCCTGACCAGAGACACTTCCAACTTGTAGTGGCTCTGAGGGCTCATGTGGGACACGCGGAGTTTATTATAGCTGCACAAGCCAGTGACAGGATTATTGTGAGGGTTAGTAGCTTTGTTTATCCTAGAAGTCGCGCGGGGCTTCGCCCCTTTTCTACATTACATACATTACGACATCATTACCGTGGTTGACTGGTAGAAAATACCTGTGGCATGCAGTCCGCCATTGTACATATATGCATTAAGTTTTAAATAAATAAATAATAATAATATTTCCACCACATTCACACAGCGCCATCTAGTAAATTAATTTTTATTAATATTTTGTTCTCAGGCATCAAACCCCGGTCAGTTTGAGTCAGACTGTTCAGAGAGCTGGTGGCAGCGAGGCGTGTCTGAAAACAGCGTGCACTTCAACGGACGAGTCGGCATCAATACAGACAGACCGGACGAGTGCTGTGTCGTTAATGGTAAGTATTTATTCTAAGAAATACTAAACAGTAATGGAAAAATTCTACCCATAACTGGACTTGAACCTGCACTTTCAACTGAGCTATACGGGTGGACATCCCCGAGATCGAATTTATATATTATTTTTATATTATATACTTGACTAGCTTCCGCCCGCTGCTTCGCCCGCTAGGTATGTTGCGTAGTTTTAATGATTTAAGCATACATATGGATATAGGGACAGAGACAGCGACTTTCTTTTATAGAAAAGAAAAGAAGAAAAGAAAAGAAACATTTATTGGTACAGCACAGAGACAGAGTAAAAATACAAGGAAATGATGTAAAAGATACACAGAAAAAGTAAAAGGTACAAACAATTAAATATATAAATAAATAAAACAAAATACCACAAATTACTAAATCATAACAAAAACTGTAGTAAATATGTGTCTCGCGGCTGCAACCAAAAGGCGTCCAGTTCAGTATTGAAGCCAGGTCACCAATTATAGGTACCTGGCGCTGGTTTTCGACTGGAACCTTGGCAGTTGACATACACGGATGTCATAAGAGCGGCTTTATATTTAAATTATGTACTTCTAAGTTAATATTTAGGTAGATATAAGTATATTATGCCATCAAATTAAAGTTAAATGCGCAATTATGAATGTAAATAAATATTAAATAATAATTCTTAAAGACATTATTGGATTATTAGATATTATATATTATTATTCTTAGATTTATTATTTTCAATTGGGTATCGGACCTTATTATTATATTATAATATTTTTATAATAATAGCAATAACATTTATTATTATCACTAGATTATTAGATATTATTTTAATTTTTTTATTATTATTATTACTATAATTTTTTTTTTTTTTTTTTTAAATTTGATTATCGTAGGTTTAAATGAATGACATGTCAATATTGACGTTATTATGTGCCCGCTGTGCCTTCAAAAGGTGTTCCTTTAGATGATGTTTAAAGGTATAAACAGTCCAGTTATACTATGTAGTGATTTATATTTTTAATTATAATGAATTAATATATTTATATAATAGGACAGGAGATAGGGCGCAACCTATCTACAGCGATGTCAAACTCCTCAAAATCCCTATACAGTGATGGCAACATTTCCATAGATCAAATTCGCGACGTAGTATACGCAAACATGAGTGTTGCCAGAAAAGCCTAAAAACCCATTTTTTCTTCATTTTCTTTGGCTAGTTAATATACAGAAACATCCTAGAAGCTCAATAACAATTGTTATGAACAGGTAACCTGAAGGTGATGGGGCACATCCTGCACCCATCAGACGCTCGCGCCAAACACAACATCGAAGAGTTGGACACCGCACAGCAGCTACGGAACGTGCAGAGCATTAGAGTTGTCAAGTTAGTAAAAATTGGCACCAATAAAGCAATTAATGTCCCCCATATTCAGAAAAATAACGCGACAGAATAGTTTTATTACGTCCATAGATAGTACTCATATATAAAAGTGGCCAGGGTGTACAAATTATAACAAGAAGGTTTTAACTTCGAACACCTCCCCGTAATTAGATCACCCTGTACGTACAATGCATGATATAAACTGATAATAAACACAAGTGACTACTAATACACAATATGACAATTAATTTATAAACATTTGAATTAATTTATAAGAATATCAAATAGCAAACTTAATATAGAAACAAATATGTATTAAACCATTATAAAAATAAAAACTTTACAGTAAACCTAATAATGTAGTTAGCTTACTGTGTCTTAGTTTAGGTAATGATTTGGTTAGTATGTCTGCTAACTGATGTGTGGTTGAGATGTACTTAACATGAATTTGATTATTTGTTAAGGCATCTCGTATGAAGTGATGACGAATATCAATATGTTTTGTGCGAGCGTGATAGGTGTCATTTGTGCTGAGTTTAAGTGAACTTTGGTTATCTGAATATATTACTATTGGTTGGTCTATTGAAAATATTTCTTTGATGAGGGAACGTATATAGATGGCTTCTTTACTTGATTCAGAAAGTGCCATATATTCGGCTTCTGTAGTCGAGAGGGCAACCGTTTTCTGTTTGCGAGCCTCCCACGAAGTTGGTGCGCCACTCATCAAAAAGTTGTAACCAGTGTATGAGCGTCTGTCAATAACACTACTACCGTAATCAGCATCAGCATAACCAATAGGTACACTTCTATCAGTATTGTAGGTGTAGTTTAGTTTCAAATTTTTAGTTGCCTTTAAGTACCTAAGTACACGTTTTGCAGCTTTCCAGTGTTCCTCCCCGTAATGAGTATTGAATTGGCTCAAATAGGAGACAGCATAGGATATGTCAGGTCTTGTGCCAATGGAAATATACATTAGTGACCCAATAAGCTGCTGATAAGGCAAATTAAATCGTTCCTCACCATCTTTTGGCCAGATTAATTTTAGTCCAAGTTCCATTGGTGTGGATACTGGAATAGCATCTTCCATGCCAAATTTATTAATCAGTTCGTCGATATAATTAGTTTGGTCGAGAGTTATACTTTTTTCACAATGAGTGACTCTCATTCCCAAACAATCTTTAAGAATACCGAGATCTTTTACAGTGAACAGTTCTCTAAGTCCTCGTTTGAATGAATCTTTCATACTGTCATCATTTGACAGGAGGAAGAAATCGTCCACAAAGATAGCGACGACAAGAAGCTTTTTGCCTGACTTTTTATAATAAAGACAGTGCTCTTTCGAACATTGAGTCAATGAAAGTTTGTTCATGGCTTCACAAACTTTTTTGTTCCATTGACGTGGAGCTTGTTTAAGCCCATACAGTGATTTTTTAAGGAGACATACCTTTTTCTTAGGTTCAAAAGCGAAACCTTCTGGCTGCTCCATGAAGATTTCTTCTTCTAAATCACCGTTGAGAAATGCAGTCTCGACATCTAAATGTTCAAGATAAAGTCCATCTTTCGCTGCAAAAGCGATTAAAAGTCTTATGGTGGATAGCCGAGTGACCGGTGAGAATGTCTCTCCGTAGTCAACGCCGTAAACTTGTGTAAAACCTTTGGCTACAAGTCTAGCTTTGAACTTCACTATCTCTCCGTTAGTATCCTTTTTAATTTTATAGACCCATTTATTTTTAACAATCTTTCGGTTTTCAGGTCTGTCAACTAAAGTCCAAGTACCATGATTGATAAGAGAGTTATACTATTCAGAAAAATAACGCGACAGAATAGTTTTATTACGTCCATAGATAGTACTCATATATAAAAGTGGCCAGGGTGTACAAATTATAACAAGAAGGTTTTAACTTCGAACACCCCAGTGGTCCGTGGACCACAGGTTAAGGACCACATAATCCATCACCAAGGTGTTTTATGTAAATATTTATCTTCTTCTTATCGTGTGGGCTTGAGGCCGACCCTGGTATTGGAATTTATCAAGCCACCCAGAAGGCTTCCAACTTCACATAACGACTACCACATTAAGTGATAACCGGGACCAACGGCTTTATTTATTTATTTTATTTATAAAACTTTATTGCACAAAATTTGTGTACAAAAGGCGGGCTTAATGCTAAAAGCATTCTCTACCAGCCAACCTTTGGGTGATGCAGAGATGAGAAGAGGTAGGTGCCAAGTAAGAATATTGAAAAAGATAAAAGTATACTAACTGATACCAATAAAATACTTAAACAAATTAATCAAATACCTACATATATTAATACTAGATACATATTAATAATATACATAAATGAATAAATACATGATATAAAATAATAACAAATATTATGTAATATATACAAATATATATATATATATATATATATATATATTATATCAAAAATTATACTAAAGGCGTTAGGATGATTCTGCCAACAATCTGCTATACTGCTCGCGAACTCTAGCCTTAAAAATATCACGTATATATAGCTTTACGTGCCTTCCGAAGCACGGAGACGGTCGAGAATGAAATTTTCACAAACGGTCACCCATCATGGACTGACCTTGACGATGTTGCTTAACCTCGATGATCGTGACGGATATCTTAGTACCACAATACTACGAGAGCCTAATCATTTATCATCCCCAGGTTCAACTACGACCCATCATTCGCGGAGCACTCAGGTCTGCTGGGCTACGACCCGGCCCGCGCGGCCCCGCCCCGCGACACGGGTGTTATCGCACAGGAGGTGCGCCGAGTGCTACCTGAGGCTGTCAAGGAGGCGGGAGATGTCACCCTGCCTAACGGGGATACTATACCCAAGTTCCTCGTTGTTAATAAGGTAAGGAGCAAACAATTGTGTACGTACATCATTCGACGAACACTCAGATCTGTTGGACCAAGGTCGGTTGACCTTAAGTCTGTTAGACTCAGGTCTACTGGACTTATAGATATCTATAAGAATTGTAAACAGGGTACATATCGGTGTTACAAATACATAATATTTTGTAGATTATCTAGTGATGTGCCGGATCGTGAAAAATTTTAGTGATGTGTGTTGGCGAAACGAAATATTCCAATGGCAACACTTTTTACCCGACTGACAGGACTTCGCGGTTTTCGCGCGTATCTTGTATGTTTGTAAAATTCTTTATTCCCACGTTTCTTTCAAACGGCTGGATGGATTTGGACAATTAAGGTTTCGTTAGATTCCTCTCAAAAACCCAAGTGTCCTTAGATAGATATTACAAAAAAAAAAGACAAAACGGTGGACTTTTGACGCCAAATTGTAAGAAGTTAGATTTTTTTTAACCAAACGTATCGATTACGGTATCAAAATAAAGGGAATCAAATGGAGATTACAAATATATACATATGTTATATATTTTAATTTAATCAGGAATAATAATTACAAAAAAAATCGGTCTTTTTAGTGCGTTGCTTATCTTTTTTTTTTTTATACCACGACGGTGGCAAACAGATGTACGGTCCGCCTGATGGTAAGCGGTTACCATAGCCTATGGGCGCCTGCAACACCAGGGGCATCGCGAGTACGTTGCCGACCCTTAAGAAACCTATTCACTCCTTTTTTGAAGAACCTCATACTGTAGTCCCTGATCTGATCTATCTGTTGATTATTTGCAGTCGGGTTATTTTATATTTATATTATAACCAGTTCTGACGCTTCGATTGGCAAGTCATGTTTTTTAGGTTATGGGCCCCACACTTCCACTGGATGACTGATAATTTTAGAGTACTTATAATTTTTGTTTTTAGTTTTAATTCTCACATCTTACCACAGGACCGCATATTCATGGAGAACTTAGGTGCGGTAAAGGAGCTGTGCAAAGTTACCGGTAACCTGGAGTCCCGCATCGACCAGCTGGAAAGAATCAATAAGAAGTTGTGCAAGATCAGTGTCTTACAAAGAAGAGATAGCTCTAGGTCTTCTGTCAGTAATGGTAAGTTGTCTTTTTGTATATAATAATAATATAATATTCCACCACATTCACACAGCGCCATCTAGTCCCAAAGTAAGCAATTATATTTGCTTGTGTTATGGGTACTAAACAACTGATATACTACTTAAATACATTTTTTTTTTGTAAATACATACATATTATATATAAATTACACCCAGACACAGAACAAACCTTTATGCTCATCACACAATTTGTCCTGGGTGAGGATCGAACCCACGACCTCCGGCTTAGCAGTCATGGTCACTAACAACTAGAACAACAGGCCAGTCAAAAAAAAAAGTTCAAAGATATATACATTTTTGCATGAGCTTCGATTATTTGAAAATAATCTTATAAATTTTGTAACACGGTTCCCCCTCTATTATATACGGCCATGGAGGAGACCACTGCTGGGCAAGGGTCTCCTCATCACAAAAATAATTAAAAAATCCCCAATTAACGATATGCCACAAGTCTAGGGGGACTGGAGTGCGAGCGCAAGTGGCAGCATCGACGATGCATTCGGCTTTCACTATCTATCTCACTCTAGTATATGACTATCTAATTAACAGATAAGGACAGGCATAGGAAACTACGATTCAACTAAATGTGTTGCAATCCTTACATATTTGTTACAGATTCCCGATATTCAGCGATGTCAAACTCCTCAAAATCCCTATACAGTGATGGCAACATTTCCATAGATCAAATTCGCGATATAGCCCGCAATATACGCAAACACGAGTGTTGCCAGAAACTAAGTCACAACTCCCCGAAATATACCCGAAAACAGTGCAAAAATTGTCACAGTAATTTCACTAAATATGGCAAATATTATAACCAGAATAAGACTTGTGTAAGATATCATTCAAAGTTGGAAAAGCCGGAAAATGTGGAAAATCCGACTTATATTGAATCTCAAATGCAGACATACCCTGAAGAGAATTATAGTACATTGACGAAGAAAAAAGACGCTTGTTTATGGCTGAAGAGTGACGAAAATTTTTCATATGGCAACAACAAACTTGGATTTTGTTGTCGGAAAGATTACAGAGATTCGAACAGTGAATTAATTTCAAATAAATTTCTACAAATTGTTATAACTATATTGATTTTTATTATGGCTGTTTGGTAAGTCGTTTATTAATAACTTTTTGTAATAAGGTAGTGAGATATCCGCCCATTTTTTTGGTAAGTGGTAACAGCTGTCTATGGGCATTCGCAAGTCACACACATACCCAAGCATCTATATACTCTAATACGAATTTATTATGGTGGCAGCCTTTGAAACAAGTAACATAACGCTACGTTGGAGCATAATTTATTTTTAACAACTTTTCAGCTATACTTTTATTATAAAGAGGTAAACTTTGTCCCCCTTATTACAAAATATGGACTAAGTATTAAACCAGGTTTAAATTGACATAAGCCATTGTTTTAGTGTCAAAGTTGTCAATTTAAACCTGGTTTAATGCTTAGTCCGCATTTTGTAATAAGGGGGTGTGGCGTTGTAGGGGGTAATCCCGGGATCTACTGAACAGATTTTCATAATTATTTTAGTGTTAGATAGCCCATTTATCGAGGAAGGTTATTGGCTATATAACGTCACGCTACAGCCAATAGAAGCTGAGCAGTGAGCACATAAAGAACGACGGGAGCGAAGCCCCGTGCGACGTCTAGTATGGAATATTTTGCATCACGCCTTTTTCCCCGAAGTGGCAGGCAGAGGTGTTTACACCCACATTTCGTCAGTTATGTCTGGTCCCATTGTTACAACCGGGAAAAATATACTGTTAAATTTTTCTTTTTCATTTTTATTTGGTCTCTGGGCCCCCTGCTGAAATCTTTGGGGGATCACGGATCCCATTGTGGTAGAACCTGATATACCTGTTTTTTTTTTCAGCTTAATAGTGATGTCGGCCCTATACTTCCAAGAGCATAAAGAATTAATATCAATGCGAGAGATTCGTAAACACGATGTGAACCATTACGACTACCACAAGCCTTACGACAGAATGAGAGATGCTAAGGACCTTAATCAGATACAGGTACGTCATCATCATTTGAACCCATAAACGTCCCACTGCTGGGCACGAGTCTCCTCCAAAGAATGAATGAAAGATAGGAAAAATGCGGGCTGAAAATATTAAATAAAACTTTTCTCTTTCAGAACCCGAAATTTTCACAGCATTCCTCGTCTAGAAAAACAGTTCAAGGTATGTATATAAATATATTATTCAGCAATATAATAATTATAATTCATTAATGTCCCACTGCTGGGCAACAAAGCAGAGAGGGTTTAGCCCATAATCCACACACGTTGATATAATATTTAGTGGATCAGACATGCTTATAGAATTTCTTCTAGTGTATGTGTGTTTCCTCACGATGTTTTCCTTCACCGTTAGCAGATGGTAAGTCACTTGACTAGTACATATAAATACCACAGTCAAATCCACATTGGTACTGACGGTCGGAATCGAATATCGGACCAAATACCCAAATTGTAAATTACAATAGATTGTAACTATCTACTATATACTACTATATATAAACTATCTTTTAAAAACAGTGTCGTGAGTTTCTTGCTAGTTCTTCTCATAGCTCCACCCCGTCAGCGAACTGGTCGTAGGCAATTTTGCTGACACTACTTTTCGGATAACCTGTTACATTCTTAACTTGTGACTTTCATAAGTGTTACCTTGTAACCTAGATGAATAAACGAGATTTCATTTAAACGGTCTGCTTTCGACGTGTCTATTAGCAGAATCAACCACCAGGTTGGCTCACGCTATCAAAAAGTTATCGTTACGTATCAACCAAACCTTAACCTAAAAAACTCGTTTGTTTCAGAGAAAGGCAACCACAAAACAACTCAGGAATACGTAACAACAGCCCCCACCGAACTACCACACACTCTGTCTACCACGCCGAATTCCCACAAACACTTCGCTAGTAAACTTATAAGTAAGTATTTTTATATACTTACACTAATATCGTATTTATGTAAATTTTGGAAGGGAAAGACCTAGAAGAACATACCATGACCAAATAGGAGACGTTCTAAAGAAGGGACAGATCAGGAGTACCCTCAACCGGCGAGAATGCATGAAAAGACTGATGAATGTTGAAGAAGCCAAAGATGTATGTCAGAATAGTAGCATGTGGAAAGAAATCGTCTCTGCCTACCCCTCTGTTGGGAAACAGGCGTGATCTATATATGTATTTACGTATTGCCGTAACTAGCTAAATATGGCAAGGGCAATATTTGTTAATTTAATATTTAAGAACTCAATGTACCCATATTCCAATAAAAATATTCATTCCTGTCTTGTGGCGACATCTATTGGCGAATAAATGTATCACACATCAAGCGAAGATGATGACAACGTAGTTAACACTTCTCTTCTCAACAATCTAGTATATTCATAATAAAAACCGGCCAAGTGCGAGTTGGACTCGCGCACTAAGGGTTCTGTACTATTATCTATAAAAACAACAAAAAAAATCATATCTGTTGTATGGGCTCCCATACAATCCCGTACCCTTAAATATTTATTTGAAACAATTTTTTTTCTACTTTTTTATTCTCTTAACTCCATTCTAGACACAGTACCGACTCTCCTACAAACCGAGCGACCAATATCAAGAAAATCGGAGGTAGTCGGTGGTGGCTGCTCATACGCTGCCAATACCAACAATGAATTGGATCCTGAGTGTCAGGTAAGAAGCCATATAGATCACACCTCGTCCCAACAACATCCCAATGACGTCCACTGTTGAACATAGTCCTCACCTAATTTCCGCCATAGCGAGCAATCTTGTGCCGCCCGCATCCAACATCATACAAGACACTTTCATCAATATACATCGAGTAGTTTTTGAGTTAAATGCCTGTGACATACACACGGATGGACGGACATGACGAAACTATATATAAGGGTTCCGTTTTTTCTATTTTGTATACGGAACCCTAAAAAAATAAATAACGAAAATCGGTCGAGCCGTTTTGAAGTGATGGCTGTATATACGTAGGTAGGTACATACATTCAGTTGACTTTTATTTATAGCATTTATTGCTGGACAGGGGTCTCCTCCAAACAATGTGGAGGGAATTTAGCCTACTATACCACGCTGGTCAGACGGGTTGGTATAGGGTTTGTTTCAAATTTTCCTTTACTCGCAATGTTCTTATCAGCATAATGTTACTCCCTAAGTCGCCTTTTACGACACCCACGGGTTGAGATGGGGTAGTGACATTATGTATTCTTAAGTCGTCACTATACGGAATATTTATTGTATTATGAAAATTATTTTGTTCACGCTGCCATTGAAGGAGGATATAGCGAGGATCACAGCTTGGATAAGACATGTTCTGGTAAGATATACATGGTCAGCGACAGATCGTGAGTTTATGGAGCCAGATACTACTCGGGGCCCCCAGGGGGCCTGTCTTAATTATCAATTAACTGCCAATAAAAAAAATCGGCCAAGTGTAAAGTATATAATTTAAAAATATATAATCATTTACTTGGACTGGCCTCTTGGTCTAGTGGTTATTGACCCTGACTGTTCGATCCCCACCCAGGTAAAATCTTGTGATGAGCATAAAGGTTTGTTCTGTGTCTGGGTGTAATTTATCTATAATATGTATGTATTTACAAAAAAAAAATGTATTTAAGTAGTATATCAGTTGTTTGTACCCATAACACAAGCAAATATAATTGCTTAATTTGGGACTAGATGGCGCTGTGTGAACGTGGTAGAATATTATATTACATTATTATTATAATTTAATAAATATTTTGTAACCACAGGTATGATTTTTTTTTAATTCACAATGTTTTCAATTGGGACTGGGGGCCCTTTATATCCGAGGGCCGAGGGCTGCAGCCCCTATAGACCCTACATAGATCCCTTACACGGTGTCCTAAAACGTAACAATAACCCACAGAAAAAAACTCAGTGTAGACCTTGTCTTATATTACAAAAAAAAAAATAATATTATTGTTTATTCCAGGCGCCATGCATCGACCCACCCCAGACATATGACAACCAAGACGATCGCGCAAAACCAGAGAAAGAACTTAACGACACCTACACGGGTCCATTAGAGACCCCTACGGGGGACAAACTGCCCAACATTCCTGTTATACCAGAGAAAAACCACACGGAGTCTTTAAAAACGGATACCGAATCGTTGCGAAATGAAAACGACTCGTTTAAAATAGACGATAATATGCCTGAAAATAACTTCTTGGATAATAAACCGAATGTGACGGAGAATGGGAGTAGGATGAAGAGAGATGTGAGGAGAAAGAAAAGAGATGAGAGGAGTTCGGAGGAAGTTCAGAGAGAGATTGAAGGTGAGTTGTTAATAATCTTATGAAGTAAGAACAGAATGTTAATTGCTCTTTTTAGGTTCTGTTTCACCTACAAATAAGTGTCTAATAAATTATTTACCTGAGACTTTTTTGACAGATTTTATATGAAAAATACGTCTAAATTTTTTAAGGAACCCTGATATTTTTTCAAAACCAAAGTAGCCTAAGTTACTTCTTGTGACATTAGCTATCCGCCAGTGAAAGTCTCGTCGAAATCGGTCCAGCCGTTCCAAAGATTAGCTCGAACAAACAGACAGACAAAAATTAAAAAAAAATGTTATTTTGGTATATGTACCGTATACACAGTCAAATGCATGTAGTAGAAACAGAAAGCGGTTATTTTATTATTACAAACAGGCACAATTTTTTTTATTTGTATAGATTTTAAACTAAAGCAAAGAAAATTCCTTAATATTTAATGTAATATGCTTAAAAGTGACTTATTAATACACCTACAAAATATATTCCCCACAGAATGCGACACAGTCCGCGTGGGCATCCAATCCGTGGGCAAACCCATCCTGAACTCGTCCTTGTTCAGCGACGCTGTCTGCGACTACAAAGTGTTCAACTTTAGCTACGAAGTACCGCTGTCTCTGTGTCTCACTCATAAACAAGTTCATCTAACTTTCAGGTGAGTTTTTTGGTTATGGTTTCAAAGCCAAAGTCAAATCTTTTTATTAATTTGGATCACATACATGATACTAATGAACAAAAACGAACAAAGCGAAAAAAAGGTGTCAGTATATTGAGTTTATATGGAGATTTGAAAACCAAAATTTTAAATTTTACACCCAATTTTTTGTATAATTTCTTACATACATGCCTTGCCTCGACAATAGCAAATACAACAAAAAAAGAATTAGCCAAATCGGTCGATCTGTTCTCACGTGAATCCATCACATACTTGACGGCGTTTCATTTTTATTTATACAGATATTTATTTTTATATACATATAGATCACGCCTCTTTCCCAACAGAGTGGTAGGCAGAGACTATTTCCTTCCACTTGCTACGATTCTGACATACATCTTTGGTTTCTTCAACATTCATCAGTCTTTTCATGCATTCTCGCCGCATTATTTTTATATCATCATCATCATCATATCAGCCCAATGACGTCCACTGTTGAACATAGGCCTCACCTAATTTCCGCCACAACGAGCGATTTTGTGCCGCCCGCATCCAACGGCCACCCGCAACCTTTACTACGTCGTCGGTCCATCTGGTGTGAGGCCGTCCCACGCTGCGCTTTCCAATACGTGGCCGCCACTCGAGAACTTTTGTGCCTCATCGGCAATCAGTCCTGCGGGCTATGTGGCCTGCCACTGCCACTTCAGCGATTTTATTTTTTATATATTATATTTATTTCCAGCTCAACAAAACTGCAAGAAATCCGACTCTGTCACCAGTGTAACTACGATACCAGTACCTCCTGCCAGTCGAACCGAGAGCTCTCTAAGGCGGCAGCCATAGACAACGTGTGGACGATCAAGATGACCCTCGAATGCAACGTCGACAGAATGTTCAGGGTACGGGCGAGCTTCAAGCCTTTTAAAAAGGTAACACAAATCTAATAATCATCATTTCAACCCATTAAAGTCCCGCTGAATTGAGTCTCCTCCAAAGAATGTAAGAATATAATGAAGAGTACATAATGTCACTACCCCATCTCAACCCGTGGGTGTCGTAAAAGGCGACTAAAGGAAAACTTAAACAGATCTGTCAGCACCGAATAAGTAATGGTACTACCGTACGTCGTCCATACAGTGACGGATTAAGAATACATAATGTCACTACCCCATCTCAACCCGTGGGTGTCGTAAAAGGTGACTTAGGGAATACTTAAACAGACAAGACCACTGCAAAAAAGGAAAATTCGAAAAAAAACCCAATACCAACCCGTCTAGCTAGCGTGGTATAGTAGGCTAAATTCCCTCCACATTCTTTGGAGCCCAGCAGTGGGACGTATCTGGGTTGTAGTGATGATGATGAATTTTATTTTTATAAACACCTCACGACAAAGGGCCCTGGTTCCCTAGACTTAAAAAAAATTGACACTACCTATTTATATTCTTTTGCAGGATATTTGCACAACAACAGAACCGAAGACACCATTCATAGAATACAATATACGTATACACAGAGATTGTCACAATTAATATATTATTACTATTATATTTAAATATTATGTATATTTAATAACAATAATCTTATTATTAATCCAAAAAGAACACCTCAAAATAGTTCCATTTAAGGCCCTACACATTATTAATAATAGATTTTTATTTTTTGTAGATCTGAAATTATTAATTTTATTATTTAAAAAAAAATTCTCGAATATTTGGGTAGTTTTAATTTAAAACAATAATAATCTATTATAAATTTTATTTTTATAATTTATTTTGTGGCCTTAAATTGTCATGATTTTATCATTTTTATTATTAATATATTAAATTAAAATAACATTTCAAATAAATAAATAGTAAGGTTATCAATACTATTATATATTATTAAGTATTTAGTACTATTAATAATAAATGCTATTAATAAATACACATTCCGTAAGTGCAATTATGTAATTATCCGTCCTAGTAATTAATATTATTATATTCACATATTATTATTTATAGATTTTGGCCAGCTATTTAGGCTTTTTAAATATGTATTAAACTGTCTATTTACCTGATATTGTAACGTTGATAAATTAATATAAAAAAAATAACTCCAGCCATGAAATTCAGTTTTTAATATGTAATATAAAATTAATTATTTAATATCTTTATTTTATATTATTATGACGAATTATGACGTGCTCTGTCGGCTATAGCCGTCATCGCTGTTTGTCGAGTATAGCCGACGTTGGAGTTCAAATGGTAAATAATTAATTATTTATGGATTAATAATATAATCACCGAATGCGATGATCACAATTATTATAATAATTTCTTTAGTCAAAAGAATTTACATATCATTTTAAACAATGTCTTTTTTCGTGGTCTGCCTTGTCGAGGCACCACAAGGTACTAATTTTGACACATGGATTTGATGTTCTATGTCAATGGCTGTAGAAGTCATATTTAATTGAGTAATAACGGTACATATTACCTTTTGTAAACGAGGTACAATTTTTAGAGGTTATTGAATCCAACCTTATGCCACTTTTTATTGTTTAAATGATTATATTATTTTGCAAAAAGAAGGCACGTTTGGCAATTTTTATTCTTATGATAACTTTATATAAGGTTGAAAATCCAGTGGTATTTTTTATCTTAATTTAATGGATAACAATTTTACAGACTCATATCTGAAAGAATTCATCCCGATATTAATTTATTTCTCTTCAACATGCGCTAGAGGCATGCGTTTTTGTGCTCTATTGTAAGTAAGCATGCCTGTGCGCAAGTGACAGGGCATGCGCACACGCATGCGCCAAACATCAAAGCTACTGTCAGTTGTGTTCGTGAACCGAACCTAGGCAAGAAGTATGCTTTAGTGCTTGCGCTATTGACAGACACATTGACCTCTGAACCACTAGTTCGTTCTTTAGCGCAAGTTGAATCGAATGAGTATGAATAAACCAATAAGAAGTGATATATGATAATAAGGTTTGCTTCAATTAGTTCTTATAACTATCTGAATAAAAAGAATCTCTTAAATTAGAGGTCAAAAATTTTGACAATATTTTTTTTTAAATAATTATTTAATGGAATTGGTTAGTTCGTTATTTTTTATTAAAAGTAAATATTTTTTATACAATTTAAAATAAAAATGGTGGTAGCTATACTATTATTATTTTAGTACATAATAGGAATTTTTGTAATGAGAAATTGTTATTTTATTATTATTTTTAGTATTTTTGCAGCTTTATTTTTAGGTTACAATTTTTTTTTTCTATCAAATAAGTTTTTATTGTTTTAAATTATGTAAGGTTAATACTCAGTAATGAAATTATATTTAAATCATGAAGCCATATGATGAAGAATTCTTGTTATATTTATTTGTTTGAGGGGGCACTTACTTTAAAACATTTTGTTGGTTTTATACATATACAGGGTGTATACGACGGTACGACATTAAATGAAACCACGTGTAGCATGTGAAGAAGAAGAACTACACATTATTTTTCTATCATGACGTTTTCGACATGACGACGACAAAAGTGCGGAACAGAGTAAGAGATAAGATAATATGAAAGATTCAGAGATATTTAAATGAATTGAATGACGTAATGACAACATACGATCAACGTAAATCCCTACAGGTTGTTTAAAACTGTGAAATAGGCACCCCCGCGCGACTTCTAGTATGAAATATATGTCAATTAAGTTTCCATTAGGTTATCAGATACTTAACTACTAGTGGTGAAACTAACATGACACTTACGTTATTTTGACATTAATGTAAGCGCCTCTCTCAAACTACAATCCCAGTTATACGTAGGTATGTAACATATACATTCCAATCCAGTACTTAATTAGAAATAAGTTTTTCTTTTTTTCAAAGTTATATTTTATTGATACACTACAATATTGTCCCTTACGCTAAAAAGATTAATATGTCGCTTACATATCTCGCATTTACAAAGGAAAGTCTTATAAGATGAGGAATGCGATTAAGCAATTTTGAATCTTATGAAATAGGTAGAAGAAGGAAATTGCCGAATAGACATAAAAAGTTATAAAAAAATACATTTTTCAGAACAAGGAAATGGTATAAGAAATAAAATGCTAATATAAACTTAATTCACATCGGTGTTTAATAACAATCATATTGTGAAAGACATTCGGTGAATGTTTCGTACATTCAAATTAAATAATGATACACGTAATCATCATGTCAACCCATAATAGTCCCACTGCTCGACACGGGTCTCCTCCAAAGAATGTGGAGGAAATTTAGCCTAATATTCCACGTTGGCCAGATGGGTTGGTATAGGGTTAATATACTAACGATTATTTACCAAAGATGTTAACAGTGTAAAGGCCAGCAAACTAAAACACTACATTAAGGAGGAATGTCGTATATGACGCTTCGTTGTTTGTTTCAGAACTTTTGAATTTACATCTTACATGTGAATTTACGTTGATAACTTTAAAATACCATACCTTACCACTATTTGGTAGTATTTTAAATTAAACGCCATTGATGTAAGGGACAATAAATGCCGTACTCGGAGAAATTAGAAGTTTATTTAGTAAAAACGTGTAATACTTAAGTCTATACGCCTAAAGACGATTATTTAATGAAACAGTTGTGTTAATGACAGATTACTGCTAAGTGACGTCTCTGGGTGCGGCAGTTAGTCATGCTCTATAGAATATAACTCGAAATTCTAACACAAAAAAGCATTGTATAAGAATCTCAGTGTCATTCATAGCTTTAATGAGCTATAACATTATATTTTATTTTATATTTACATTAATCTTATATATAAATCGACCCCTCCTACGTAAATTATCGTAATTTAAAAAAAAAAACGCAGTCGCAATAGTAAAGAGTTAAAATGGAACACACATTGGCAATTTTAAACCTTATAATTATAAACAGAAGATATAAATCTACTCAACTAATATCTGTACGAAATGATATTATGATAATTTACGCAGGGGGTCGACATATGATAGCCATAGAATTGTGTTATAAGAATAATATTAATAAATACATTAATATTATATTTTGAACTTATAGTTGTATGAATATGAATTATGACCTATAAGACATTGGGTATTGTACGAGAGAAAATCAGTTTTTAGTTTTTGTACTGGCATTTTCTCAACGCTTCTAGAAGTTTACTTATAGTAATTCGCATGCATAATCAAAATTTTGACTACAATCTTACATTTTCCGTTCAATTATATTATACTTAATCAAATGACAATTTATAGTAGGCTAAATTCCCTCCAAAATTTTTGGAGGAGACACATGCCCAGCAGTGAGACATTAATTTATGAGTTATAATAATGATGACATCACATATTTAAATTTGACGTAAATTGTTAATTTCTTTATTATTCGTAAAACGTATCATATTTATAATTACGAGAGTTGAATCTCAATAAAGATATAGGTAATTAATATTTTGAACACGAACTGTCGTGTTGAAAATATTATTTTCAGTTCTGTTATTTCCAGTGACAAGAAATATATATTCATAAGTATTTTAAATTCCATATACCTCAAAATAATTTCATTCACGTCTTAGTCACGTTATCGCGCGATTCGGCAAACGAAATAATACGACTAATTAGATTAATTTATTTAATGCCGACCCAAAAAAGTCGGAAAATAAAATGCCTTCTATTGTCAAAGTAACAATGTCACATATTTGATGGTTAACTTCAATAGTTACGTTGACAATACCATCTGAGCTCCAGAAACATAAATTCCAGAATATTCTGAACTGTCAGATCTAAGTTTGAACTGTACATATTGAGATGTCGCATATTTACGGCAGAGGCGGTCATATGTTATTAATGTAGTTTGCTATGAAATTAAGCAGAAAAAGTCCTTTTAACTTCTATATCATTATTTTGATTAAATTCGCTGCATATTATAATAGTAGTAGTTTTAGACTTCTGAGTATTACAGATCAGTGTTTGGGTACATTGTTATCCTGGCATTACAGGAATTGCAGTGGTCGATTTGTAGGTAAGGAACAAATGGTGATAAAATCAAGAGCGGATCTATGTAGGGGCTATAGTGGCTGCAGCCCGAGGCCCCCGGATATATGGGGCCCCCAGTCACAGAAAACAAAAAACATTGTGAATTTAAAAAAAAACACCTATGTATAAGTTTAAAACTATATATTTTACTTTTTTAAATTGTATACTTTACACATGGCCGGTTTTTTTTAATAACAGTTAATTGATAATTTAGACAGGCTCCCTAGGGGTCCCCGATTAGTATCAGCCCAGGGCCCCACAAACTTACGATCCGCAGGGGGAGAATATACTTGAAAATATGTAGTGCTCACACGAAATGTATGAAAAATCACAAATCCCTCTATATCTTAATATGAAAATATGTATATAATATCTGAAGTCTTTAATACGTGACAGTTTGCATCGTGCGATATCGTGGCTGACAGATTATAATCACAATATAAAGCAATGATTGAATGTTCCAAAATATTGGGGTAGTTAGCTTTATAATTAAGTTAATAATTAATCTAGGCTAGTTATTTTCTTGCCATATTACTAATAGCATCACAAATTATTTATTTCGCTACTTTTTTGGATCACTATTATACCTTAATTCTATTATAGGCATATCGCGGGATGGCAAGCATGGCATTTTAGGTTAGTAACGTAAATTCAGTCATATCTGGTGGTCATAAGATACAAATTCGATAATTTTAAACCAAACACTTGTGAAGTCCTTTTCCAACTTTTAAATTTAAATTATATTACCACCAAATACAGGTGAATTCACGTTGGTAGATTTAAAATGCCATACCTTGTCATAATATGCCTACTGAAGTAAACGACAAATTTAACATAGGAGATGTTTAATGTAAAAATAACTTATTCAAAAAGAAACATGTTATAAAAATGTACATATTTACAATTCAAAATTAATGTGTGAAATGCCTTCGTTTGTCCTTTGACGTTGTAGCATCAATGTATCATCGGCATCAAAGTATTTTTAAAGACATTGAAATCTGTCCGTTACAAAAAACTCTATAATGCCCATAACGCTGTAAAAGACAAAGAATATTCTGCAAATTTCAACTTTATATTCAAAGACGTAAAGATCGATTTATGATTGCTTACGTAATTGTTTCTTAATGTTAAAGCCTTCTCTGTTGGAGAAAGATAGATGTTTCTTTTATATTAGGAAATATATTAAATTTTATTGTAAAATATGTTTCCTAAACTTTGCTATTTTAAGACAAATAAAGCACTATTAATAGCTTCATAATTGTATAATTTTATTATAAATATGCGTATTATTTTTTCAAACGCATCCAATTTTCTAAATTATGTATTAGAATTTGTAGATTTATAAGTTTAAAGTACCTAGTTTTAAGATGTTTGTATATATTTAATATACATTGAGTCTATGAAATACATATTATGATTTGTCATTTTGACGTAATTTGACGTTTGACACTGTTTGACATTTTGGCGTAATTTGACACTGTTTGGTATTATTTGACATGCCATATAATAATATAATGCCGCGTCTTGTCAACGAGATTAAAAATATGCTTTATGATGCTGTAAGAGATTTTGACTTGGCATTAAAAAAATTGACTAAGACCCAGTTGCAACTCTCCACAAATGAAAATAAATATATTTTAGACGCCCAGTTTTTATCATCATCAATTGAACCCATAAACTGCTGGGCAAGGGTTTCCTCCAAAGAATTTGGAGGAAATTTAGCCTACTATACCACGCTGGCCAGACGGATTGGTATAGAGTTTGTTTCGAAATTTCCTTTTCTTGCAGTGCTCTTAGGTTAACTTCCTTAGCCGCCTTTTACGACACTCACGGGTTGAGATAGGGTGTATTCTTAATCCGTCACTAAACGCATGAAATTAGGTACTAAATAGAAAAAACTAAATAAATATGAAACAAACTAACGATTTATCCAAATATATAGGTAAAGTTTGTGAGTTGATAATCTCGGGATCTACTGAACCGATTTTCAAAATTCTTCTAGTGTTGGATAGCCCATTAATCGAGGAAGGTTATAGGTTATATAACATTACGCTACGGCCAGTAAGAGCTGAGCAGTGCCCAAATATAGAATGACGGGAGCGAAGCCCCGCGCGTCTTTAGCATCAGTGTCAACCGTACCTAGAAGACTAGGCGCATTTCCATGTTTATTGACATTGCCACGTTGAATGGCATTGCCACATTAAATGGCAATGCTAATTATAATTATCTTAGCAAGAAACAGTGTATATTAAATATATAAGTATCTTATTTAGTCTACTTCTAGTATTTATAATGTAATAATACTATGTACTAGATTTAAGGCTAGGTCTAGCCTTTACGGCTCAATACCTAGTATTTAAAATAAGTAGTTATTAGTTATAAACGTAAAATTTCACAAATTTGTATTCCCTAAGATACATTAAAACTGTAGATGTTTAATTTTGAAGTTTTATTTCAACATCAAAACGTAATTGGACAACTTCTTTAAGTGGCCTGTCGCTCTGCTGATCACAACAGTGATCCACTTCACCTCATCACATACACATAACTCATCAAAATCTATCCAGCCGTTTAGGAGTAGATACAGTGAGTGATTGAGTAGATACACACTCTTTACCTAAGAGGCGTTGCGCGTGTGAACGACTGCTGCTAACAAGAAGCCCTGGGTTCGATCCTGAGGTCTCGTATAAACAGTATTGCCTACCCCTTTAGGGAAAAAGGTTTGATGATATGCTATATGAAATACAGACGCTAAGAAGAATTATACAGACATTGTCCTCTTTCTACAACTAACTTGATTACATCATCACCGATTTGGACCAAATTTCTACGAAATTGGACAGACATGCCTACAGAAAAATTTGTGTACGTTTGTAGTCTCCCTGTTTGCTCTGCCTAAAGTATTGTGAGAACCTATAAATATTTACAGTCTAACAAACATAAACAAAAAAGTCACTATCTTAATTAAAAATTATACAAAGCAAGCTATGCTGACGTAAGCAGTTTAAACATTAAGAAATAATTAAAGTGACTGTGTGCAAAAAATATTGCACAAACACTTAAAGGTTAAAGGTTCCGTATACATAATAAGAATCTGACAAGTGCAGCGTAGGATGTCTACCCACAAGGCAGTGATGATCTCCCCCTAATTCTGAGCTGTCGGAAGATTTTCAACTAGAAATGTCAGTATAAAAAGTTAATACCCTGATGTTGCAGGCGCCCATAGGCTACGGTAACCGCTTACCATCAGGCGGACTGTACGTCTGTTTGCCACCGTCGTGGTATAAAAAACCTAAACATAATGTTAATAGATGGATGTAGAAAAAATCTTATATGAATCAGCTCCCTGATTCTGCCTCGTCGGATTGCTCCCGGATCGTAAACTTTTTCGAATCTTAGTACGACGTATTTTTACGGCTTAAGTTATTTAATGTTAGAAAATAGTCTACCGTATAGAAAATAAAAAACGGATTAATATAAGATTTTTACCTACAACTATCTATTCCTCTAACATTATGTTTTTTAACTTTAATTAAACTGACATTTCCAGCCGACAATTTTACGACAGCTCAGAATCAGGGGGCAATTTTCTAATTTTAATTCGATTATTCAGAATCCAGATCAAGACAGAGTGAACCGTCAAAATTATGGTGCCTATTCTGATTCCTTCTCCTTTCCTTATCCTTCCCGAATCACACCGCGAGGTAAACACCTCATGATATGAAACGCTGAAAACCGCAGACCATTTTGATCGTTGTCAAATATTTACAAACACCAGAGATTAAATTTAAATTTTCGTGAAATCGTGAGTCGATATTTGCATGGCTCACGCGGCTAAAACCACGTCCGTTAACCAGTCCATCAATAAGGACATAAACCGCCATATTACGGAACTCCAAAACTAAAGTACAGAATAACAGAAGGCGCGAGTATCAGTGACTCTTGCGCATCGATCGCGGACGCCCGCGCCACACGTGACTGACGAGCTATTAAGTTAAAATAAATTGTTTACTGACCAACTTGGACTTTGAGACGGAGGTAAGTGAGTTTATTTTTAACTGTTTCCGTAATTTACATGTAAAACCTTCGAATTGAGATAATAGGCTATAAAATGTATTAGAAAAAGTTAACTGCTCAATGTTTAGTTAGCGCTTCACTTCAGTCGACTGCTATATTTTGACACATACATTTTTTTGTTGTTTGTAATTCTTTGTACTTGTATGAACTTTTTATAAGACAATTCACTGGATGTGTCTGTAATTTTAATAGTTTTATTTCTGTATGGAAATAAATGGTAGGTGATACCAGTGCTACCTAAGTCAAAACGGGTCGCTACAATTGCCAATAATATGTTTTTCCTATAGGTACTAGGTAGTACTTAGCTAGTACATATCAGTGTAGCTATTTAAATCATTTATTTATGTACCTAGTTTTATCTTTGACTGGCCTGTTGGTCTAGTGGTTAGTGACCCTGACTGCTAAGCCGGAGGTCGTGGGTTCGATCCCCACCCAGGACATATCTTTGTGTGATGAGCATAAAGGTTTGGTCTGTGTCTGGGTGTAATTTATCTATAATATGTATGTATTTACGAAAAAAAAAATGTATTTAAGTAGTATTAATATCAGTTGTTTAGTACCCATAACACAAGCAAATATAATTGCTTACTTTGGGACTAGATGGCGCTGTGTGAATGTGGTAGAATATTATTAATATTATTATTATTAATAATATTATCTAATATTTAGTTTTCTTTCTTAATATTTGCCACTGACATTGTGAATGATGTGTACACCTAAAATTGACATACATATCTTAACAGTACTTATCTAGTTTTTCTCTGTTTTAAGGACCAAATATGTATAGCTATTGTTGTATATATTCTATGAATAAAAAAATCTAAGATAAGATTGAATTAGTACCTAATGTACCTACCTAAGATTTATATTAAATCTACTGAATACGAAGGACTCCGTAGCTATAAGTTGTTCCTCCGGAGCTTCACTCCCGTCGTTCTTTGTTTGGCCACTGCTCACCTCCTATTAGGCGTAGCGTGATGTTATATAGCTTATAACCTTCCTGGATAAATAGGCTATCCAACACTTAAAGATTTTTTCAAATCGGACCTAGATTCTGAGATTAGCGCGTTAACAAAACAAATAAATAAAAAATCTTTTGAGCTTTATAATTCTTTTTTTTCATTTTTTGAGTCCTCCAGAGAATGTGGAGGAAGTTTAGCCTACTATACCACGCTGGCCAGACGGGTTGGTTTAGAATTTGTTTTGAATTTTCCTTTTCTAGCAGTGCTCTTATCTGCTTATGGTTCCCTTAGTCGCCTTTTACGACACCCACGGGTTGAGATGGGGTAGTGACAATAGGTATTCTTAATCCGTCACTACACGGACAATATATTATAATATTACTATAGATTAATTTGGATTGTCACCTACTTTATTTTTTTATATACCTAACAGTAAAATTAATAACGGAATTTACAAGAAACATAATGTTTGGCGAGTCGCTCTACATACATAAATAACATAATACATAATAAGATCCGTGTAGTGACGGATTAAGAATACATAATGTCACTACCCCATCTCAACCCGTGGGTGTCGTTAAAGTCGACTAAGGGAGTTAACCTCAAGCAGACAAGAGCACTGTGAGAAAAGGAAAATTCGAAACAAACCCTATACCAACCCGTCTGGCCAGCGTGGTATAGTAGGCTGAATTCCCTCCACATTCTTTGGAGGAGACCCGCGCCCATTTTTGGGACGTTTTTGGGTAGAAATGATGATAATATTACCACTTCTTTCTTCGGTAGTAGCGATGGTGGCCGAATGAATAAAGGCCGGCATTTAAATCATGTCTTCATGCTCCCTTGCAGAGCCACCTTTGCTGTACCAAGTATATAATAATAATAATAATAATATTCTACCACATTTACACAGCGCCATCTAGTCCCAAATTAAGCAATTATATTTGCTTGTGTTATGGGTACTAAACAACTGATAAACTACTTAAATACTTTTTTTTTTTGTAAATACATACATATTATAGATAAATTACACCCAGACACAGAACAAACCTTTATGCTCATCACACAAAGATTTGTCCTGGGTGGGGATCGAACCCACGACCTCCGGTTTAGCAGTCAGGGTCACTAACCACTAGACCAACAGGCCAGTCATAAATTCCAGTATATATGTTACATAAAAAAGCGCCATGCATAAGTACCAATGTGGATTTTACTTTGTGTAATTTATAAGTATTTTTCAAATTGGCAGTAGTCTAATTTGAAAAAAAAAACTTATATATTACACAAAGTAAAATCCACATTGGTATTTCTGCATTGCGCTTTTTTTCTTTCTCGGTGGCGCAGTGGGAAGTGTATACGACTGCTGTGCAAGAGGTCCCGGGTTCGATTCCCGGGTCGGGTGAAAATGGTTTTGGGCTTTTCTATCATGAAATTCCAGTATTAAGATTTTCCCGGAGTTTGGTAAACAAATGTTCCCGGTTGATGACAATAGGCTCGCCCCCTATTTCATGGGACCAAACATAGCCGGCGAAATGTGGTTCTAAAACACCTCTGCCTACCGCTTCGGGGAAAAAGACGTGATGCTATGTATGTATGTATGTAGACCAGTAAAAACAAACATACACCTCTGAGGCCCTGGTGTTGGAGTTAATCCAATCGCCCTGAAGGCTTCCGACTTGACTTAACGACTACCACATAAATGGTTACCGGGACCAACGGCATTACGCGCCTTCCGAAGCACGGAGGCGCTCGAGAATGAAATTGCCACAAACGGTCACCCATCATGGACTAACCTTACCGAGTGTTGCTTAACCTCGATGATCGTAACGATCATCTTAATACCACAATGTTACAAGCGCCTCATTCAATTATCTCTCTCTATTATTATATTAATATAATCTTCAAACCACAATAAAGCCTGCAATATTATATTCAAAGTGAAATGCAAGCTGTTTTGTTTCCTCAGTGCTTACCCAAGTAGAAAGTGGTTGTAGTCTGTTGGACACGTACGGGTTATATAATCCGATCTCAATGACTAAATAACGACATCCATATGTAGGTTTTTGTTTAGTTCATACCATAATAATGTAAGCGATGGTGGCTGAATGGATAAGAGACCGGCGTGGCGTGCTAAACACGCTGTACGAGTTCGATTCCGACCAGCAGTACCAATGTGGATTTCACTTTTTGGAATTTATATGTACTAGTCATGACTTACCATCTGCTAACGGTGAAGGAAATCATCGTGAGGAAACCCACATACCCTAGAAGAAATTCTAAGTGTGTGTCTGATCAACCAACCCGCATTGTGTGGCCTAAAAACCCTCCCAGCGCTCTAGACAGAGGAGAGGAAACCCGAGCCCAGCAGTGGGACATTAATGGGTTACTGATGATGATGATGATGATATCATAATAGTGACAATTTTATAACACGCTGGAATGCTTCGGTTACTAACCTTATCCATGTCGAATCATGCCATGATTCTGAGCCGTCGGAATTTGAAAAACTTTTCCGAATTGTAGAACGAAGTTTATTTACGTATAAATTATTTATTGGTAGAAAATAGGTACTGAGATGTTACGATGATCGAGGTTAAGCAACATTCGGCAAGGTCAGTCCATGATGGGTGACCGTTTGTGGCAATTTCATTCTCGAGCGTCTCCGTGCTTCGGAAGGGACGTAAAGCCGTTGGTCCCGGTTAGCACAGAATGTGGTAGTCGTTAAGTCAAGTTGGAATCTTCTGGGCGACTTGATAAATTCCAACACCCCTAGTATTGGAATTTCTGCCTCAAGCAGACATGATAAGATTATTATAACTATAAATATAAACTGGCATTTGCGGCAGAAAACTTTCCGGCGGCTCAGAATCAGAGCCTAGTCCTAAAAAGCAAATACCTACCCTATTTATTTATTTTATTTATTTACTTAAAATAAACAAATTTGTATTAAGGCGGACTTAATGCCAGAGGCATTCTCTACCAGTCAACCTAGGGTGGTGCAGAGATGTTAAAAAGTAGGTGTATATGGTCAAGAGAAAGGTGATGGAATTTCAATACTAAACAAAAGTAAGAAATTTACAAATACAAATACAAATTCATTTATTCACAAGAATTATGGTACATAGAGATGGTTTAATTGAAGTAGATAGTCCAGCACATTCTGCCATAACAATGGTGCGTGAATATTGTTAGTATAGTACAAAAAATAAAAAAAATGTTGTAATTAATAAATTATGAATGAAATATACTGAAATGATGATAATTAAGTAATGTCAAGAATTTATAGTAATTGTAAAATGTCAAAATAATAAATCGTCCCATTAGAAGAATAATGTCTTATCTTCAGATAAAACAAAAATGAAATTATTATAAATTTGGCATTAAGAACCGTAAATTATCAATTGATCAAATTTGTATTTTGTAAAATACTGACTAAAGAATAAAATAAAAATTTATTAATCGATAGTTTACGGTTTTTAATGCCGATTTTTTTAATAATTTCATTTTTGTTTTATGTGAAGATAAAACATTATTCTTCTAATGGGACGAAATGTCAGAAAAAAACAATATTAAATACTACTATTTTTTATTGCCTAAATAAGTGGCAGACGAGCAGGTGGCCCACGGGCAACAGTCAAGCTGCTTACCTAGAGAGGGTAGCTCTATTTAAATAAAAAATTAAATAAAGAGATCCGGCGAACTTCGTACCACCTACTTAATTTATGATTTTATGAAAGTATACCTACCTACCTGCCCTACCTACCCTCCCTACCTACCTACCGTTCTACCGTCCTTCATAAAAACTAAAACAAAAAAAAAAAAAAAACAAAAAAAATGCATTTAGCTATGCATTTTTGAATTATAGATTAATCCGTCACTACACAGCGATTACGACATATACGAGTACCTACAAGTGACTTTTATAATAATGTATTTGTAGTTCAAACCTGTCGCGTTACAATTAATTCACACAGTGATATTATTGTAGTTTGTCCTCTCATTCGTATGTACTCGACGTAATAACAATACTGTGTAATATTATTGATTACAAATTCCCATAGCAATTAAATTCTAGTATGTTCCTAGCCAGCGGTTCTCAACCTTTACACTTTGCGGTAATTTATTTATTTATCTTTATTGGCTCAACAACAATTGTTTACACTCATACAAGTACGGGTGCAACATTTAGACGCATGTTTCAGTTTCGTGTAATTAAATAAAAAAGAAAACAAGTTTAAAAGATTAAAAAAATAGCGGAATCGCCGTGTAGTGACGTATTAATCTATAATATAAAAATGAATCGCTAAATGCATACAACTGTAGAAAGAAAGCCTAGTGTAACAATTACTTACAGTTAAGCACCACGTTCACTTAAATTTAAAGGTGGAATATAAAAATAAGGTTATCACCCTGTTGGATTTAACGGGACAGTTATGTGGAGATTGCTGGCCTGAAAAGAAGCCCAGAGCCCTGATTCTGAGCTGTCGGAAAGTTTTCGGCCAGAAATGTCAGTGTAATTAAAGTTAAAAAACATAATTTTAAAGAAATAAATGGTTATAGGAAAAAATCTTAAATTAATCAGTTTTTAATTTTCTATACGGTAGATTATTTTCTAACATTAAATAACTTAAGCCGTAAAAATACGTCGTACTAAGATTCGAAAAAGTTTACGATCCGAGAGCAATCCGACGAGTCAGAATCAGGGGGCAGGTTTTCAATAAAAAGAGGGCCTCTGTGCAACAACACTTCCATCTGTAGGAGTGTTGTGTAACTACACTGATATGACGTCAGCGCCACCCTTGATGTAACCTTATTATCTGCGATCTACAAATAAAATAAAAAGGAATATGGGCAAAAATTTATGAAATGAAATGAAATGCATATATATTGGGACGCAGTTGTCAGAATACCTATTTCTTTGAATTGTTCTCTCAGGGAAACTCGTGAACCTAAGTTATAAATAGAGCGAATGGCTCGTTTTTGAATATATGAAATCTGGGACCACTATCCGATAGCATTAAGATATATAATATATGTCGTTGTAATATTGTTTTTGTAAACACATTACGAGAAATAGAACACAGAATTCATTATCACACAAAGATTTGTCATGGGTGGGAATCGAACACACGATCTCCGTCTCAGCAATCACTGAGCCACGGAGGCTTTCAATAAGTGTACCTATCCTTATGTTTCGCAAGCGTATTATAATTTAGTTGGTTTTTATACCTTATAACTTTTATAACTGCCTCGGTGGCGCAGCGGGAAGTGTATACGACTGCTGTGCAAAAGGTCCTGGGTTCGTTTCCCGGGTCGGGAGAAAATGGTATTGGGCTTTTCTAACATGAAATTCTAGTATTGAGATTTTTCCGGAGTTTGATAAACAAATGTGACCAGTTGATGGCTCGCCCCCTATTTCTTGGGACCAAACATAGCTGGCGAAATGTGGGTGTGAAACACCTCTGCCTACCCCTTCGGGGAAAAAGGCGTGATGCTATGTTATGTTATGTTATGTTATATCTTCCAAGGACCCCTCTAGAGGTCTGCAAATTCTAGTTTGAGAAACACTGTTCTAGGAGTTTACGTCATACACATTTACAATTAGCACTAGTCATGGTAAATAGTGATGTACACTTATCGATAACTTACAACGCGTTTTTTATTAAGTAATATTTATGTAAGATACTCGTAACTGCCGTACCTAAATTAGAGAGACTACTTAAATTTAAAGTTTATTTAGTAAAAAACAAATATTCAATGAAAAAATTGTTTTAATGACAGATTACTGCTATGCCTATCGATCGGACCCCACGAGTGGAGATGGAGACAGTCATGGGGTCCATTGGGAAAAATTCAACCAACAAAATTAACGAACTCTTCAGTTTTATAGTAATATAATCACATGATGACGAATCTATATTATAATATAATAATAATAAAAATATTCTACCATATTCACACAGCGCCATCTAGTCCCTAAGTAAGCAATTATATTTGCTTGTGTTATGGGTACTAAACAACTGATATACTACTTAAATACATTTTTTTTTGGTAAATACATACCTACATATTATATAGATAAATTACACTAAGACACAGAACAAACAATCATACTCATCACACAAAGATTTGTCCTGGGTGGGGATCGAACCCACGACCTCCGGCTTAGCAGTCAGGGTCACTAACTACACTACACACTAACACTAACCAAGTGATAATCCCACATACCATACTTCTTGACGAAAACAAATTAAAGTTTGATTGGTCATTATTATTATTATTATTTTCTCATATCCAAATTTTATTGAATTTGATTTAGTATGGTGTTTTGGTTCTGTACTTTCTGTGATATTTCAAACTGTGACCAATTAAAATTGTAACAACTATGGCGATTGAAAAGAGTGGCCTGAGTTTCTTGCCCAGTTCTTCCAGAGCTCAACCTTGTCAGTGAACTGGCCGTAGGCAAATTACTGACACTTTTTCTGACTTTGTATGACGTTCATAAGTATCATGTATGTGATCCAAATGAAATAAAAAGATTTGACTTTGACTTTGACTTTGAACCACTAGACCAACAGGCTAGTCAAAATGAGATGATAAGTATTATCAAAATGAGCCCTGCACTCAGAGACGTCAATTAGCAGTAATCTGTCATTAACATATTTTTTTCATTGAATAATCGTCTTTAGGCGTATAGACTTAAGTATTACACGTTTTTACTAAATAAACGGCAGTAAGACTATCGCTTATGTCACTGATTGTAACTACTTAGCACACTTACGACATCATTCGTCAGCAAATATTATCCGAAACGACTGGACTTTGGTTGAGCAAACTATTGTCTTTAATGGCTTAGCCTTTCATTCATCAAGTACGAATACAATGATACATACCTATGTACTTACTTACATAGCTGTGTACTTACATAGCGTGACGCCTTTTTCTCCGAAGGGGTAGGCAGTGTTTCATCATACTCATTTCGCTTGCATTGTCCAATGTACCTAAAGGTTCCTACACACTTACTTACTTGAGCCAAGTAACCCTGCGGGGCAAAGATATATATTTATACAAATTAATAAAATTGAACTGTAATGTCAAAAAAACTAAGAAACATTTATCACTTTTAGATAAAATTGACCAAATTATTCATGATACTATCAGCAAAATTCTTAATGTGGCCTTGAACGATCGAGCCTGGCTCCAAGCATCTTTACCAGTTCGCTTTGGTGGGCTCGGCGTTCGCAAAATTTCTGACGTCAGTATACCAGCATTTTTGTCTTCAGTCCACGGTTCGGAAGAATTAACAAGGAAAATTCTAGTATCTACACTAGTTAATTCTGAAGTGCCGTGTAAGACTGACGCCTTAAATGCTTGGAAAATGACCGTACCCAACGCCGTTTTACCTACTGACCTTTCCTCTCAGAGACAGTGGGACGAGCCGCTATGCAGACAGGTTAGGGACAATCTTCTTGCTTCGTCCCCTAATCCTGCTGATCGTGCTCGTTTGCTGGCTGTGGGGGAATGGGAATCGGGACTGTGGCTTCAGGCGCTTCCATCGTCCACTGTAGGTACTTTTATTGATGATACGAGTTTCCGCCTCGCTACCTGCTTACGCTTAGGAGCACCATCTGTCTCTCCGCACCGTTGCTGCTGTGGAGAAAGTGTCGGGAGCCTTGGACACCATGGCCTCTCATGCAGTAGAAGTGCTGGCCGAATCTCGCGGCATGCTAACCTCAATGACATACTTCGTCGGGCTCTTGCCACCGCTGGAGTGCCAGCCGTTTTAGAACCAAATGGCCTGGCACGTGACGATGGTAAGAGACCTGATGGTATGTCATTATTGCCTTGGAAGATGGGTAGGCCATTGGTGTGGGACGCGACTTGCGTCGATACCCTTGCGCCATCTCATCTTCCAAATACAACAGTTTCCGCCGGCGCTGCTGCTGCATCTGCTGAAACTTCCAAGCGGCGCAAATATACCAACCTCGCTGGAGATTATCTATTTGTGCCGTTTGGAGTCGAAACACTTGGGCCGTGGGGTTCAGGTGCTCGCACTCTATTTAAAGAGCTCTCAAAGCGATTGTCCGACGCTACCCGTGACCGACAGGCTGGCTATTTTCTTGCACAAAGAATAAGCATTGCCATCCAGCGTGGCAATGCTGCCAGTCTGTTGGGCACTTTTCCCACAGACAATGGCAGCGATGCGGAGGAATTTTATGATGCCGTATTTTAATTTGTAATTTCCTCCCCCTTTTTTATTTTAATGATACATTTAGTTAGTTTTTATTTGTAAATATTATTTTTAAATTTAGTTTAAATAATAAGTGTATAATAAATACGTTTTAAATACAAAAAAAAAAAAAAGAAACTAGGTATGTTTGGAAACAACAAAAACAAACTTTTCAAAATTTTTGTCTGCCTGTTTGTTAGAGGTAAACTCGGAAACTTCAGAACCGATTTCGACGAGACTTTCACTGGCGGATAGCTAATGTTCCAAGGAGTATCTTAGGCCACTTTGATTTTGGAAAAATTATTAGAATTCCGTGAAAAAAAATTTTAATAACTTGCTTATTAAAACTATAATGTATATACCTACATATGTAGAGAGCATGAATGAAGGAAGAGTGACAAAACAAATATATGAGGCGAATGTGAAAGGAAACGTTGGAAGGGGAAGACCTAGAAGAACGTACCATGACAAATAGGTGACGTTCTAAAGAAGGGACAGATCAGGAGTACCCTCAACCGGCCAGAATGCATGAAAAGATTGATGAATGTTGAAGAAGCCAAAGATGTATGTCAGAATCGTAGCAAGTGGAAGGAAATGGTCTCTGCCTACCCCTCTGTTGGGAAAGAGGCGTGATCTATATGTATGTTTATGTATGTATGTATGCATTTAAACTTAAAAATAACTCAACTAACTCTAAACGCGGTAATGTGGCTAGCCTTTTGGGTACGTTTCCTCAGGAATCTGATCTTAATCAGATATTCTATTTATAGGAATTTCCTATAAATTCCTTTTTTTAAAATAGGTTACTGTGTATTATTGTTAAGTTATGTGTAAATATTTTACTTGCGTTGTACTTATTATTACTCAATGCATGAAAAGTTGTCTATGCGAAGGAAGTCGCGGGCATAGCTAGTAGGTACTAGAATGAAACCTCTGCGCGCTGTCAGTTACAAAACATAAAACTATAAAACATATTGAAGTTAATCGTCCGGAAACGTTTAGAAGTTGTTAAAGTTATAAATAATAACGTTTAGAAATTACACCTCGGCTATTAATAGATATCAATTTCTCTGTGGACTGACATAGATTATAATATTTGTAGATGGTTAACCATCATCAGCAACCCATTTAGTCTCACTGCTGGGCTCGGGTCTCCTCTCCTCTAACTAGAGAGCTGAGAGGGTGTAGGCCATAATCCACTCACGCTGGCATAGTGCGGGTTGGTGGCAGACATACTCATAGAATTTCTTCTAGGGTATGTGGGTTTCCTCACGATGTTTTCCTTCACCGTTAGCACATGGTAAGTCACTTGACTAGTACATATAAATTCCACAAAGTGAAATCCACATTGGTACTGCCGGTCGGGATCGAACTCGAACTGCGTGTTTTGCACGCCGCCGGTCCCTTATCCATTCAGCCACCATCGCTGTCGTTAACCATTGACTTTTAAAAACCCAAGACACACTAAGCGAGCAAAAAATTCAATTAATCAATTGTCACACAATTTGTATATAACATAGATACATACATAGACTGCCAAAATCATTACCCTCTCATTGACTTCGTCGTAATCGGAAAATTGTCTCAATTTTTTAAATCTTATTAGCGTTGGTTAATCAGTGTTTAAAACCATTCCAAATTTTATGTCGACTGCTTAAATATACTCAAAGACAACACTGATAGACGGACAGAGCGAGACCAAAAAGGTTCCATTTGTACCTTTTTGGTACGGAACTCCAAAAAGTCCAGGTCATTTTTCATCAAGATCTGTTCAGTGGTTTACACGTAAAAGCGTAACAAATGAACAAACAACAAGGTGGACCTTCTGTACTGACGTAATCTATAATAAAATGTATATTGATGATTAAAATGCATAACATAATAGTTTTGTAGCTAAAAATAGCATAACGCGAGATTATAAAGTTTTGTAATAGGGTCAATGACCATAAACATAGTTCGTTACAATGTTGTGTAAGTGAGTGTGCAGTTATTTTGTAGCTTCTAGCTTCCATAGTCAATGCTCTCATTATTATTTAACAACGGATACAGGTACGTTTATATCTACAGACACGTAAGGTTTCAGACCCGTACCGTATAGACGAAAATATTTTCTTCTATACCAGGACTTCCCAACCAGGGGGGCACGCCCCCCTTGGGGGGCATAGGAAAATGTCAAGAGGGGAACCTAATAGGTAGGTACATTTACATTTCCGAAATGAAAAGTAAATTAACTCTTCCGAGTTGCCATTCAAAATAATTTTCAAAATCGAATATAAAATTTAGTTGAAAAAAAAATGTGCAAGGGGAGCATGAAAATTTTATTTTGGGTTCGGGGAGGCTCGGCGAAGTAAAAAGTAAAGGTTGGGAAACAAACCCTGTTCTATACCATTGACTTACCTATAAAAAACTCAACATGTTCACACAATTGTTTCGCTGTCGTGAGGTGTGAACATCAAAAAGTTTTATTGATTAGTTGATTTTACAAAAAATATTTCGGAAACCGACATACCATAGAAAAAATTTTATGTGTATGAAAAATAAAATCCTCTCAGCTCTCTCTCAGATAGAGGAGAGAAGACCCGAGCCCAGCAGTGGGACATTAATACGAAACATCAGTCGTAAAAACTATGCAAAAGGTTTGTCGGATGACCGCGTGTTTGTGGTAAAACGTACTTGAACCAATGTTCAAGACGTAATGAAGATAACACTTTCTATAATTTATGTAGGATTTATATAAACGTACTTATAATTACAAAACGTATAATTAAAACGTATAATTTTAGGTATATAAAACCATAAGTAATTTCAAGAGATTATGATGTAAGTACAATCACTTACATTTAAATTATGTGCTAATCCGCATAATACAGGTTCTTGTAAAAGAAAGCCATATTATTATGCGTGTGTTGATAATATAATAAGTTGTTTTATTATTATAATGAGTTATTTGATTAAATTTCATCAATAAAATAGTGTCCGTATTTTCTAAATTCACCTAAGAATCTGTAATATGTTTTATGTAACTTTAATTTATTAGTTACCTATTCATATTTTAATCATAATTCGCTACTTGAATACGTTGCCAGATCGTTGACACCATTTCAATTTTAGATAGTAGGAAATGTAATTTAATATATATTATTAACTAACTGGCTATGCCCGCGACTTCGACCGCGTGTAATTTATTGATTTTTTCTAAAACAAAAGTTAGCCTAAGCTACTTGAATGGTGGAATTAGGCTGGAGATAGACAGCATTGGAAGGTACAGGAAGTGCCTTTGCTCAGTAGTGGGATGACACAGGCTAAATAAAAAAAGGTAAATACTAGTAATACAATTCTGAACTGAACCGAATTGAAAAATTATTTAAGTATTGGATAGGCTATTTATTGAGGAAGGCTATGGCTATATAACATCAAGCTTCAGCCAATAGGAGAGCTAAGTGGTGGGCAAACAATGATTTACGGGAGTGAATTGGATCTCTCAACAATGTTCTAGTTCGGCCATCATAATTGCGAATAGTAAAATAAATAATAATTATTATTATTATGAGAAAATTATGCGTGCATCACCATGACATGAATACCCATAAAGGAAAATTAAATATTGACCTTGCTCGTCTGAGGACTTGTCACAATGACAGCGGCCATGAAACTTGTAAGGATACCATTGTGGTAAAATTTTCCCATAATTTTGGGAAAACTACAGCAGTTGCGGTTTTTTATTTTTAGTGGTACCCTTGAGTTAGTACGAAAAAATTAAGTGACTAATACAACATTTGCATGTTGCTAAAATCACAGCTTAAGTAGATCAAATTTGTGCTGCAAAAATATGTTTCTCCTCTACTCTAAACCGACTCTTCATTAATTGATTTCTTCCTGTATGACCGACTTTTTACTTGAAAATATTTTTGTTTTCTTTCTTGATCATTGAAAAAAAATTTATATTAATGGAACGATATCCCTCTGGGTACCGAAAGCTAGTGATAATGCTGATGGCACTAGAGCTAATTGTGTCACAAAAATAGTTATAGAGCATGTACGCCATTACGTTTTTAATTGTACTTCGGGCATTATGTATTAACATAAGATATGAAAATGATGAGCCACTCTTTCCACGCCTATATCGAGAGAGACCAAATAGGGAATAGAAACAAAAAAAGCCGAGAAGTTATCCCCTTCCAAGTTCCAACCAGTACCTAAGTATACAGATAAATATTTATTATGTAATCGCGAATTCTAGGTCAGTAATGTAAAATATATAAAATTTATCAGAATATTATACTAGGAAAAAAATCTAGAAACTGTAAATAATCTAGAAACTTGAAATCTATTTTTACTTTTTATTCGGTTGTTTGTCACTAATTTATAATTAGACATAATTTTATAGGCATGTTTTAATGCCAAGAATAGATTTAGGAAGTTCTAGATATTATGTAAAATTGATAAACAATATTATAAATAGATATTTAATGTAAGTAGTTATCCATGAAGAATAGTATTAATATTAAAATATGAATAAAATTAATAGTGCAGATAGTGACCAGTGACTTTACATTAAAATATTGAATGTCTTGGCTTTGTAGAGTATGAGTATGTATGAGAAAATTGACAATTTCTTATGCAATTATATCATATACTTAATACTTACATAATATAATCGTTAATAGTCTGAAATCGTACAAGTATAATGTGTGTGACGGGCTTAAAGACTTTCTGTATGGAGGAAAGTATTGAATCTAGCAGAAATAAAAATAACGCTTCATCAGGCTTTCAACTCGACTTAACCACTAGAGTCTGGCTACCGGTTCTCTGCACTGGACTGTTTTTTAAAATCTATACATGGCAATATTTTTAACTGTCATGTCACTGTCTTTTTAGTGTTTTTCAATCAATATTCTTTTGAAATTATTGAAAAATAATGCCGAAAGCTATCAAAGGCGTAGTTAGAAAGTTGATATTTACTTAAGTTGAGATAATAGTATCAAACGCATTTTTTCAGTCTATAGTCGGTGTTGTCACCCCTTGTTTTTTTGAATTTACCGCTCTTTTCTTGTGCAAAGAACGGATGGCCAGACTTTACCGCATAAAGCGAGCAACTAGAACGCAATACAAAAATTGTCATTTATATATGTATATAGACGGGCTAAACCTGCTGAACTTTACTTTACTTACTTATATTTAGTAAAGATCTTAATACCTTAATGTTACAAACGCCGTTTTACAACTAATATTATTTAATTTAATGTAACTGTTAAACTAGCAAATATAACATTGGAATCTCTAACACAATAATAACATAGTTCATTTTGAGTTATTTTAGGTTACGGTCAGTTTAATTGACAAATTATATACTTAGTGAATTGTAATGTAGTTTGAAATTACAAATTTACATAATTTTTATTCTCTGTGTATTATTATAGAGTTATTTGTCGAATAAAGCATAAGATATATTTTTTTCCATAGCTATCTGAGGTTTCTTCCACATCAAATTTTATTTATTTTGCAATTTCGGAAGAATTCTATAACAGTTATGGCAACACTGATGTTCGATAAATAGGGACGAGTATGAAAATATATCGATGATTTTTTTGTTCTACATTTACTATCAATTATAATATATATAAGTACCATTACCGCGTCGTGTAAAGAGTGCTCCTGATACTATCTCAAATTGTTGTGGAGATGTACAGTGTTACAAAAAATACCTTATTTTAATAAAAAAAAAATACAAAAGTTACCTAAGTACCTGAAGAATACCGTCTGCATAAAATAATCAGGTATTATATATATTATTCTATCATTAAATTATCTTAATTATAATACAATACAACCATAAATAATATAATTTACAGTGGCATAGCAATGTAAATAATTATGTACTTACTTATTGAAGTGTAATTGTATTATAATTTTAGTGCTGAAATGAAATTTGTTATTACTACTTATCACATTACAATAAGTTAGTTCATAATTATTTACATTAGAGCAAGACAACTTACCTATTTAATTTAGTTACCTATTTGTTTTGTTACAATTATAATTTTTTCGGTATTACGTCAGTTCAATATCGACATTTTGCTGAAATTATACCGATATATATACGTCACTACTGTCACAAAACTAAAATGTCATCTGCTAAAAGTGCCAAATCTTCAAAAACTTGCGAAAATTGATTGAGTTCATAATTTTTGAAAATATATGACTTAAAAAACCATTTGTTCACAGATTTTAACAGCAAAACTGTGGGGGCAAACCAAACATGGCTGAAGAATCTCAAATAAAGACGTTTTATAGTGGTAAAAACATATTTATAACCGGCGGAACGGGCTTCGTGGGACTATGTCTTATTGAAAAGATTTTACGTTGTATTCCTGATGTTGGGAAGATATACCTTCTCATGAGGCCTAAGAAAGGCAAGGAGATATCTGAGAGGCTTGAAGAATTTCCCAAAAACCCGGTAAGTTAGATTAAATACTTTTTGTATACGATTGCAAAAAAGTTCCTTCTGTGACTAATCTGACCTCTTTTTACAAAACGTTTTACTGTCGACTTGTGCATGTTAAATAGACCTGAATTTCATCATATTAAATACCTATTAATTTTTTTATGGAAACTGGTCAAGGAAGTCTTATAGTCAGCATCAAAAAAAGCTCATTGAACATAAGAACATAATTCAAAACGCATCTAAAGCGTAGGTTATATAAATTGTATATTTATTTATTTATTTGCTTAAAATACACAAGTCTTATGTATTAAGGCGGACTTAATGCCAAAGGCATTCTCTACCAGACAACCAGAGATTGAGTAGAGATATATGAAAGTAGGTGCATAAGAACAGAAAGAGAAGGAGGAGACATAAAATACAAATTATTACCAAGAATAAAATTTACGTAAATATAATATTAACTATATATATGGTATATATATACACATAAGGTATAGTATATAGTATGGTAGGCTAAATTCCCTCCACATTCTTTGGAGGAGACCCGCGCCCAGCAGTGGGACATTTATGGGTTGAGATGATGGTGATGATGATGATATACACATATATATATATATATATATATATATATATATATATATTGATACATAGATATATTATTATTCAAACAAAGTGATAAGATTATACAGCCAATTGCTTCAAGTACAATTCCCGGACTCTAGCTTTGAACGTATCGATACGTGGCCATCCTGATTTCGACAGGGAGGGCATTCCAAAGAAGGATATATAACAATACTAGTGTCAGAATTGAATTTACGCTGATAAATAATACTGAATAAATGTAATGATAATGCTGTGGTTTGATTCCCGTGCAAGACTAAATATCTATGTTTCATTGATTTGATATTTCTTTGTGTCCTTTAATTTTACGTTTTTAGTCCCTCTCAACACATAATTTTTTAGAGTGGGCAATGTATTTAAAAAAAAAAAGAAAATCACTTAAAGAATACAATCATCATCATCATCAGCAACCTATTACTGTCTCACTGCTGACTTACACAAATTCATAAAATCATCAAATCTCACATACCCCAACCTACCCTGCCATAATGATTTAAAGACTAAGATCTTGTTATTTAACTCTTAAATTTCAAACATTCCAGGTATTCGAGAAACTTCTAGAAACAAATACCGCTGACATATTCAAGAAACTAACTCCGATAGCAGGTGACGTCGGAGAGGAGAACCTCGGTCTTAGTCCTCAAGACAGACAGCTGTTGGTAGACAATGTTAATGTGGTCATCCACTCCGCTGCCACCCTGGACTTTCAAGAGAATCTTCGGCCTACGGTCAAGATAAACCTCTTGGGTACAAGAAGGATTATGGAGTTGTGTAAAGATGCAAAGAATTTAAAGGTATTGTGAAAATATTTATACTATGTTTGTATATTGTATGTTGGATGTTGGATGCGGGCCGCATTAATTCGCTCGCTGTGGCGGAAATTAGGGAGAGGCCTATGTTCAACAGTGGACGTCATTGAGCTGATATGATGATGAATGATAGTTGGCCGGAGCTTCACTTCCATGTCTCATTTGGTCAAGACTCAGCTCCTAATAGTTGTTGCGTTATGTGATATAGTCAATAGCCTTCCTTGATAAATGGGCTTTGACACTAAAAAGGTTTTATTGATTCAAACCAGTACCAGTTCTTGAGATAAGTATGTTTAGCTCTTTAGCTTTATAGTATTACCGTGGAATGTCAGTAGACACCAAGTATTTCTAATTGGATAATTTAATTTTTTAGTTTTTAGTCCACCTGAAAGAATTATATGAAAACAAAACATTTATTAACATCAAATACTCTATTAATTCAATAAGTGTTAACAAAAATTAAGACCGCAGACAGGTATTTAACTCCCATACCAACCCGTCTGGCCAGCGTGGTATAGTAGGCTAAATTCCCTCACAACATTTTGGGCACAGGTCTCCTGCAAACATTTTGCAGTGGGAAATTTATGGGTGGTGAGGATGATGATGATGATGACAGGTATTTAAGTATAGCACTCTTTGGCTTAACCTTATTCTATACTCCGCAGGTAATGGTCCACGTATCATCAGCATACGTGAATTCCTTCTTGACTGAAGCTCATGAGAAAGTGTATGCTGCACCGGAGGACGCTGACAAGGTCATATCGCTGATTAACACTCTTAATGACCAGGAATTGGATGAGTTGGAGCCTAAGTAAGTTGTTTATTAAATAGTCAAATAATTCTATTTTCTAAATCTTTATTTCATATAGATCAAATACATGATACTTATGAATGTCATACAAAGCCAAAAAAAGGTATCAGCTAATTTGCCTAAGGCCAGTTCACTGTCAAGGTTGAGCTCTGAGAAGAATTTGGCACGTCTTGGACATCATCAGCAACCCATTAAGTCCCACTGCTGGGCTCGGGTCTCCTCCCCTCTAACTAGAGAGCTGAGACGGTTTATACTCACGCTGGCCTGATGCGGGTTGGTGGATCAGACATACTCATAGAATTTCTTCTAGGGTATGTGGGTTACCTCACGATGTTTTCCTTCACCGTCAGCAGATGGTAAGTCATGTGACTAGTACATATAAATTACACAAAGTGAAAGTTATATTGCTATTGCCGGTCTGTATCGAACTCAATCCGCATGACTTACATGCAGGCGCTTATCCATTGGGCGACCATTGCTTATAGAAAGTCTAACAAAAATACAAACTGAATTACTTTTTGTTGTTTATAGACTATTGAAAGACCATCCCAATACCTATACCTTCACGAAGCACTTAGCGGAACATGAGGTGAATAAGTGTGCCGAGTTGTTTCCTTGCACTATTGTCAGACCGACTATGAGTAAGTAATGATTTTATATCATCATCATCACAACCCATAAATTTATGTCCCACTGCTGGGCACGGGTTTCCCCCAAACATTTTTTGACTGGCCTGTTGGTCTAGTTGTTAGTGACCCTGACTGCTAAGCCGGAGGTCGTGGGTTCGATATATCTATAATATGTATGTATTTACAAAATAAAATGTATTTAAGTAGTATATCAGTTGTTTAGTACCCATAACACAAGCAAATATAATTGCTTAATGGCTAGATGGCGCTGTGTGAATGTGGTAAAATATTATGTATATATAATACTATTATTATTTTGAAGGGAATTAAGCCACGCTGGCTAGACGGGTTGGTATAGAGTTTTACTTCGAATTTTCCTTTTCTTGAAGTGTTTTTGTTGCTTATACTTAGTCCCTTAGTCGCCTTTTACGACACCCACGGGTTGAGTTGGGGTAGTGACATTATTCTCAATCTGTCACTACACAGATGAAGTAATGATTATCATCATTTATCTATTTACTAGAAGTCGCGCAGGGCTTCGCTCTCGTCGTTCTTTATTTGGCCACTGCTCAGCTCCTATTGGCCGTTGCGTGATATTTTATAGCCTATAGCCTTCCTCGATAAATGGGCTATCCAACACTAAAATAATTTTTCAATTCGGACCAGTATTACCTGATATCCTAGCGTTCATTCTTTATAATATTAAGTATACATTTTATACTACGTGTCCACATGACCTATGTCCAGTAATGGACGCCGTTGGGCTGATATGATGATAATAAAGTTATTGAATATATTCTCTGCTTACCCCTATGGAAGGGGAGCGTAATTTTTTTATTTTTTTTATTTTTTATTAATAGACTTAGTCTATAAATATTACAATCTAGCTTATGGGCTAATGAGTAATTTAATTTTAAACTAAATTGCTATATTAACATAATTCTAAGAATGCGTCCAATAACACTTTACTTAGTTTTTATTAAGGGGAAGTCACTTTGTTCTTGTGTTCTTTAAAATGCACTTATCACTACACATTATTATTATAAATTGTTCACTACACTAACTCAAATGGTTTTAATGGGAGCGTAATGACAATTTATTTATAAAGAAACAATTTAAATTTTTTTTTGTATTTGTTTTTTCAGTTGTAGCTTCATGGAAGGAGCCAATCCCTGGGTGGACTTGCTCCAAAGTAGGACCTCAGGGTTTCTTAATGGGAGCTGCTAAAGGTGAATCAATATAAATATAACAAAGTTATTAAGTTATTGTAGGACGTAGGCCGCAAATCAGCCAAACCTAAATGGGGATGGGCGGGACATTTGTGCAGGATGCATCCAGATAGGTGGGCCTAGATCGTAACGTATTGGCTATCGGAAGACGGATATCGTTGGAGAGGTAGACCACGAAAGCGCTGGCGAGACGATCTGGACTCATTTGACAAGGACTGGAGGATCAAAACATCCAATAGAAAAGAATGTGTGAGCTTGGGGGAGACCTTTGTCCAGCAGTGGGACAACACAGGTTGATTAAAAAAAAAAGTTATTATCACTCCAAAACGGTTCTTTATTTGGCCACTGCTCAGCTCCTATTGGCTGTAGCGTAATGTTATAATTATAGCCTATAGCCTTTCTCGATAAATGGGCTATTCAAAACTAAAATAATTTTTCAAATCAGACCAGTCCTGGGATGCTAACATTAAACAAAAAAATATTTTCAGCTTTTTAAGTATAGATAAAATGGCTTAATAATTATGAATTATAAGTATAATTATATTATTAGTATATTTAGAAAGAAAAAAAAATTATTCCCTAATTATTCAAATATTCACTCAAAAAATAACATTTTTAAACATACATTTTTTTTTTTTTCTTTGTAAAAAGACAACGCCCGCACTAGGGAACAAGCCCGGTGTCGCGGGGAGCTTTACAAACATGAAAATAACGGACACAAAGTACACCCAGACTAGAAACAAATATCTATGAATCACACAAATATTTGTCTCGTATGGGAATCGAACCCACGTCACCCAGCACGGCGATGTAGTGGCGAGGCGACCACCTTAACCACTGCGCCACGGTGACAGTCAAAAAATACATAAAAATTACATTTAAAAATATAAAAACTTGGAGACCCACCGGTATCGGCTACAGGGACCATGCTACCGGTTATTAGGGCTCCAGAGAGAGGAACCTCCTCACAATGCGAGCCGTGTCCAGAAGTACTGCCTTCTCCATCTGGCCCAAATTTAAATAAATATTTTAAATTGCAGGCGTGGTCCGTCGTCTGCCATTAGCTAAAGAGAAAGTGGCTGATTATATACCAGTAGATGTTGTTGTTAACCAGTTGCTGGTCGCTGGGTGGGAAGCTGCTAAAGCCAAGTAAGTCGCTTACCCCCTTCATACAAAATAAGGACTAAGCATTAAACCAGGTTTAAATTGACAACTTTGAGCTTATGTCAATTTAAACCTGGTTTAAAACTTAGTCCATGTTTTGTAATAAGGGGGTTAGTTAAGGTCTGTTCCGATATGCTCCATACATTTTATTGAGGATATTTTCTCTAAACATATACACTTTTTTACATAGAACAATTCATTTTATTACTTTTTTTCCAATTTAAAGGCCCGTGTGTTGACTCTTTGGTGATGACTAGCCTAATTAATAAAAAAAAAAATTAACAAAAAAAATAATTTGGAAAAATTAAAATATGTGAAAAATTCTATTCTGTCAATACATAGGTATTGGAAATAAATCCATGAGCTTCCACACTGGCTGTTGGACCCAGTACTATATTTTTACCTTTTGTTCTCAGAACTGGACTGACAGTGTACCACTGTTCATCATCAACGTGCAAGCCGTTCCAGTGGGTAATGATTGAAAACTCAATCAACGGAATGTTACATAAGTACCCGCTTAAAAGTGCTGTTTGGTGAGTAATTTTCTATTTTTGTATGTAATATAATTAGTGAACGGTGTAGGTAGTGCCATTTCCGGGATTCCAAATAAAATCAAATTGTTTATTTGGTAAAACACAGGTGATAAGGATGGTTACAATATTAACTGTTGTACATTTCTGTGTTTTGCCAATGCTGGCGTACAAATTTTAAACACTTAGAAATAAAATCTAAAAACAATAATAAAATAAAGAAAATAATCACTTCCATTTTTAAATTCTGTCGCTTAGGAAGTCTGTGATGGAATAATAGCATTCCGTGACCATTTTTTTGGGTTCCGTACCCAAAGTGACTTTGCTATTCGTCTGTCTGTCACCACGCTATTTCTCATGAACCATGAAATAGACAGTTGAAATTTTCACAGATGAGGTATTTATGTTGCCGCTTTAACAAAAAATACTAAAAAACAAAATAAAATATCTGGACTGAAATAAAATAAAGATCTGGAATATCGACCGGCCTGTTGGTCTAGTGATTAGTGACCCTGACTGCTAAGCCGGAGGTCGTGGGTTCGATCCCCACCCAGGACAAATTTTTGTGTGATGAGCATAAAGGTTTGTTCTGTGTCTGGGTGTAATTTATCTATAATATGTATGTATTTACAAAAAAAAAAATTTAAGTAATATATCAGTTGTTTAGTACCCATAACACAAGCAAATATAATTGCTTAATTTGGGACTAGATGACGCTGTGTAAACGTGGTAGAATATTATTATCTAAGGGGACAACAAAAGTGATTTTTTTGCCGTTTTCATAGATAATGGTACGGAACACTTCGTGCGCGAGTCCGACTCGTGCTTGGTTGGTTTTAAACTAGAAGTGGTGATATCTAAGAGCGTACTCCCTGAACGCATAATAGAGGTACTTAACGACTACTACATTAAGGGATAACCGGGACCAACGGCTTTACGTGCCTTCCGAAGCACGGAGACGCTCGCGAATGAAATTGCCACAAACGGTCACCCATCATAGACTGACCTTGCCAAATGTTGCTTAACCTCGTTTTATTTATTTATTTTCCAGGTACCCACACTTAAAGTTCGTGCCTTCATTGTTCATGTTTAGATTGTCAGCTATTTTTATACACTTCTTTCCGGCTATACTCTTGGATACCATGTTAAGATTGACTGGCGGAAGACCTATGTAAGTATCATATATAAGTGTCTAAACACACTATGCCGAAGTTACGCGACCGAAGTTCGGCATGATTACGCCTAATGAAATTACGTCGCGTTATAGCGTAACTTCGGTCGGGCGTAAGTTCAGCGTAACTTCGGTGGGGCGTAAGTTCAGCGGCAACTTATTCTGTAGAGCACATATTATACGCGACCGAAGTTCGGTTCAATTTGTCCATTTTTTGGGTTACGCACTTCAAAAGTAATAACGAAACCCTAACAGGATCACTTTGTTTTGCGTCTGTCTGTCCAACTGTTTATACACGACAGCGCTCGAGAAACTGAATATACACACAAAGATGCGCAACTGAATTTCTGCCGCGTAAGTTCGGCACTTATGGTGTGTCATATCACCGAATACGCACTTATGGTGTGTCATATCACTTTGACTGGCCTGTTGGTCTAGTGGTTATTGACCCTGACTGCTAAGCCGGAGGTCGTGGGTTCGATCCCGACCCAGGACAAATCTTTGTGTGATCAGCATAAAGGTTTGTTCTGTGTCTGGGTGTAATTTATCTATAATATGTATGTATTTATAAAAAAAAATGTATTTAAGTAGTATATCAGTTGTTTAGTACCCATTACACAAGCAATAATTAGCAAATATAATTGCTTACTTTGGGACTAGAATGCGCTGTGTGAATGTGGTAGAATATTATTATTATTATAAAATACGTCGGAACGTAAAATCAGCCGCTGAACTTCGGTCGCGTACCTACGGCATAGTGTAAAATGTATACCTTTTTTAAATGGTACAATTTGTGACTTTCTTTTTATTCAATGGAACTAAATAGCTGAAGAAAATTGTTAATACATCTCTCCCTACCACTCGAGATAAGAAGGCGTGATGATATATATATATATATGTTTTTTTATTTATATTCCAGCCTAATCCGCCTCCACAAGAACGTATGGTCATCTCTAAACCGTTTAGAAAGGTTCATCTTCAGCGAGTGGAAGTTTCACAATCCTAACACACTCGCGCTTTGCAAGAATCTCAATAGCACTGATCGGGAACTTTTCTACATAGATATTAGCACTCTAAATGTAAGTATTTGGTTCCCTATGTGTGTTCTAGCGCCTGTATAATGGGTTGTGCTCTGAAGAACTGTTTGAGATGATGCCCACGGCCACCTTCTACCATGGCACCGCTCGCCATCGGCAGGGAGTTCATCCCCACCCCTTGGGACAGAAATGGTCTTGTACCGCGCGGTTCCAGAGGAATTTCCTCCCAAGATCTATCAGGTTGTGGAATGAACTCTCTAACGAGGTTTTCCCAACGGACTACAGTATGGGGTTCTTCAAAAAAGGAGTGAATAGGTTTCTTAAGGGTCGGCAACGCGCTCGTGATGCCCCTGGTGTTGCAGGCGCCCATAGGCTACGGTAACCGCTTACCATCAGGCGGACCGTACGTCTGTTTGACACCGTCGTGGTATTAAAAAAAAATAGTAAGGCCATATTTTATTATTCGTGATGATTTTTGAAAATCCTATCAGATTTACTATTCAAGTCCGCATGGGCTTCACACAAAATATTCCTGTTTACAATAAGCCCATGAATAGTAATCAAATTTTAATATAATTTCAATCTATACATACCAAATATAATATAACCACTATGTTTTACTCGTAATCCCTAATTACATACTGTCAATATTTTGAATGTTTATCTTAATTTCCCAATTATTGACCTTAAATTTCTGATATGGGAACTAAATGCATGTCAAACCTATTTTAATTAATCCTTCACATTTTTTTTCTCTCATCTAGAGATTATAGTGACAGACATTTTTTTCTTTTTAAATTTGTATTCTTTCTAAAGAGTTGTCATTGTCATGTTCCATATTCAAATGTTTATATGGAGATTTTAAAACCCAAAATTTTTAATTATGCATTCAATATTTTGTATAATTTCTTATATACATGCCTTGCCTCAACAAAAGCAAACAACAAAAAAAGAATTAGCCAAATCGGTCGAGCCGTTCTCACGTGAATCCATCACATACTTTCCGGTGTTCCATTTTTATTTATATTATTTATTTATTGTTTTTAGTGGGAAGAATACTTCAGAATATTACATCTTGGAGTGCGAAGATATTTGAATAGAGAAAAGGAGTCGTCCCTACCTGCTGCTAGAAAGAAGGATTCTATGTGAGTATTATTAATGACTGCTTCGGTGCCGCAAGTGGTCTCGGGTTCGATTCCCGGGTCAGCTATGTAATGCTATTAGGTTTTTGTCACGAAATTTTCGGTATCAGAGGCCTTAGTTTGAAAATGTGTTCGGTTAAGTCTGAACTGTAAATTGTTTGGGGGTCACCCCGGTGGACCCCAAACAATATATTTTCCACTGGCTTTCGCCCGTTAGACTAGAATCTATCAGTGCTCTAAATTTCAGGACCCCCCCTTCTCCCCCCTATACAGCAATACAGCCTAAATATGTGGTACGTGTAGTAGATGTGATGTCTCTGCCTCTCTCTCTTTATAGAGCTGCGCTCTTGTTGGCGAAGTAACTTCCAATCCTCTCTTTTTCCTCCCATTTCTTTCACCTCCTGATATGACACCACCCGTACCTTTTCCTTGATCTGTTTAATAAAAGTCCTCCTTGGTTACCCTTCGAATTTTTTTTTTTTAATTTTTATTATTTGCGATCAGTCTCTAAGACTATGAGCAAATGTGTTGGGTGAATTTGAGAGTTGGGTAGATAGGGCCATTGCCCTAGGTGTGTAGCAGTGTGTGCGAGAGTGGATTCGGGTGAGATGCTAAACGATCCTTGTATTTGGCAGAGTATCGCTTCGCTTCTTCAGTAACAGTTGGGACCCTTCGAAATTCAATTAAATTAAAAACGAAATTCAATTTAAAAAAAAATCATTTTTTTTTATTATTTCCAGGTTATTAGCGTTCCATGTCATATGGCAACTAGCAATCATATGGTTCGTGTGGTTCTTATTCGCTTGTCTGACTGGTCTGACAATGACTCAAAGTGCCTGGATAGCGCCTACTATATATATTTTATTAACATTCCTGTAATATTATTGTGTTATTTATATTTAAGGGTTATTTTTGTGCATTATATGAGTGGCAACATTGCAATTTAGTGTCAAATTTCTTGGTTTTCAATTTTTATTATTTAATCGACTGTATCTTTTAGATTTAATATTAAACTAGATATACTAAATTAATAACAGACTTGCATCATCACTGTATAGGACTACTTCCAGTTTTTGGTTTCGACAGCGTTTAACTTCCACTCACTTTAATATGCACGTTAACTAAATTTGAGGTTAACTTTATTATTTTTTATTTTTTGACAATTATTGACTAATACATTTTACACAATATGCCTATAAACTTAATATATGAATGGTTGCTGTGTTGGCATTTGAATTAATTAAAGTATTATAATGAATCTCTTTGACAATAAAAAAAAATATTTAGTAATTAATCGATTTATTCCAATCGATGTTTACTAATCACGATCGAGTGTTTTAAATCGATTTACTGCAATATATTTGCATTGTATTGCAATGGTAGACTAAGATAAATCCCCTATATAATTAATAGAATCCCCTACCATCATTTGGTTACTGCGAGCGGGGGTCATTGGTTGCAGGTGCACTAACGCCCCCCCGCAACCTTTAAGCTGTTGAGCCATCTGAATTCTGAAAAATGGGGGAAAAACATGGACCCCTAAACTAGGCATAGGGGGTCATAAGACTATATTTATGCCCCCCCTCCTATATTTTTTGGGGTCTAAGTAGGCTGCCTTATTTCCCTGGGACACTATACTCGGGCCCTTAGACTACCATTATTATAAATAATGCATTGATAACTTTTATTCTAAATAGAAGGGTATTTTAATAATATAACTATAGAATAAGGTTGGAATATATATGGGATCCGAAATATTTAATTTGACATAGACAACTGTTTTCGATTCGAATCTGGGTTCGATTCCCCGGTCGGATATACATATACCGTACCGTATTGGATTTTTCTGTAATAAAATTCTCTGTATTAGCCGGAGTTTGGACATCTGCCAACATGCTAGCATAGCTGGCGAAATGTGTATTTCTGTCCACCCCATCGGGGATATATGTGTGCCGTTATATTTAATATATATTCCAATGATTGGATTGGTGTCTTATTAATTTCTAGAAGTATTACATAAGTAATTTAATAATATTGTATTTTTTATATAATAAATGAATAGTTATATTAGTAATCCGATTTTTATTTTCAATTTATGTTATTTCACGGCATCTCCGTGTAGTGACGGATTGAGAGGGTTTATACAAACGAATCGCAACGTCGCAATTTAGTGTCTTAATTCGTGTTTTTCAATTTTTATTATTTAATTGGAGCTTTTATTTGTTTTAAATGTTTTCAATACTGGCTGCGCCATTCTGATATTTGATTTATTTATTTAAATCGACTAAACGCTTACTTACTTAAACTCAAACATTATTATTACGCATTTCTAAACGTGTCATTTCGTAGGGCAACACTACACCTACCTTCCATTTCTCTTCCCTTACAAATGTCAGTGCAATACTAAACCCCGCGGCGTATGCGCCGCGAATTTTGTGATGTTCTTCATAATTATCTAAAACCTAATAATATCGCTCTAATGAACATTAAACAAGTGAATTAGTGTTCTCCGCCGCTGAAGCCGTCACCTTAATACCGTGGAAGAAGAGTCAAGCTGCCGTGATATACAGGTAGGCACTGATCTCCCTTCCATAATTCACTTTTTAGAATTAGGTGAAAGGTGTGTAAAAAGTAAGAAATCATTTTTTAGTTCTATTTATATGCAAATTACACATTGGATTTTTTTTTACTAAAATTACAGATACTTACTTTTTACTATAAGTTCACGTAATCCTAAATAATGTATTGAAAACATTAAAAAAAAACGCATAGGACTTATTTATTGATTTTTCACAAATACACAAGTAGCGTTAAGTCATTTATTTAGCAACTACATAATAAACTAGTTTTGTGACAGCACCTCAAAATACATTTTGACAGATACAAAAATTGACATTAGTTTGACAGTTCTAGTGACAATTCTACTATTCGGGAAACAAGCAAAACTTTTAAGACTAATTTTAAAACTAATAATTACTAGGGTGTTTATCGATATTTTTTTTATTTTAGGGTGGTAATCCACTTATGACATATCTTTGTCCAATGTACATTTGATCACTCCCGAGTGTCAAAACTCGGTGTTGGCAAGGGTGTCGCTCTTAAACCTGGCTCACAGGAGTTGCAGTGGTGAGCATGAGGGTGGGATTGTCCCATTTGATCAAAGAAATTGGAGGACTTCATCAAATTACTGGCGGATAGCTAAATGTCACAAGGAGTAACTTAGGCTACTTTGATTTTGAAAAAATATCAGGGTTCAGTAAAAAAATAATTCCATGAATGCGGGATAAGTTGGCCACGCGAACGAAGTCGCAGGCACAGCTAATACCTATGCAATAAAAACCGAAATATCTCTTAACTGCCGCACTCAGAGACGTCAGTTAGCAGTACTCTGTCATAAACACAATGAAATTCTTTCATTGAATAATCGTCTTTAGGCGTATAGACTTAAGTATTACACGTTTTTACTAAATAAACTTTAAAGTCTCTGAGTACGGCAGTAATTTCTTTGAACAAATGTAGATTGGGCATTGATAAGTGGAATACCACCCTTAGTAAAATATAACTACTCTAGTAGTTAAAATAAAGTATATCTAATATACCACAAGATTCTGATTTGAAGAATAGTGTAATTTTATTATCTGTCGAGAAATGCTTAAATAAATAGATACAGAAATTATTAAGTACCCACTTTTATGATTACCAAAGTTAGTACAGACTGAATATTCGGTAATAATCTCTTTCCGAAAAAAATGTCAAAAAAGATCCCACTGGGGTGGGGTGTTGATAATAATTTTTGTTTGTTAATTACACCACGCCACGCGAAATCAAAAATTTTTTGAAAAGTCGATATGCCTTAAGATGATTTTTCAATGAAAAAATTGTGTTAATGACAGATTACTGTTATTAGTCTCTGAGTGCGGTCGTTAGTGGGACAAAATAGGCTTTTAAAAATTTAACACCATCATAGTAAGTGGCTATTTTTGTAGAGGGAGGGGTTGCGGGGTCAGAGAATCCAAAAATAGACCCCAACCCTTCAAATACATCCGTGGTCATGGTTTAGTTCTAATACTAAATTTATGAGTGTATGGTTATCCAATTTTATTTATTTATACAAAAAAGCTGTGGTGTCTTTACCAAAAATAATTGAATACGACACCTCAGTGGTGGTTTTAAATACAGAACAATAAGAACACGGCCATGTCTTTTCCAAAGCGTATTACAATCTTATAATTAAAAATTGGCACGTAATATCATCATGTAAAGTTGTTTTTTTTTTACAGTATACTGGGCCGCTGTTTTTTTTTTTTAAAGATTGTTTTTTTTTTTTCAGAAAATACTTTAAGTTGGTAAGTAGATATATTTATGACGTTTTTTAAAAAAAACTTACAGTCCTTCAGAAACGTCACAAAAATATATAAGTATTTTTCTTTGTAAATAAAATAAAAAAAATAAAAACAGTCCTTATAGCACGGCACATCATATTTACTGCATAAAATCATCGGAAAATTCCCGGATCGTAACTTTTTCGAATCTTAGAATTAGGTGACTTTCCACTGTAGTACTGAGGCAATTTTACAAAATGATATTACACGTCGAAATATTTGCTTTGGGAAATAGTCAGTTGACTGACTAAAGGAACAATAGTCAACTAAACTAAATTACTAGATACTAATTGTAATAAAAATGTGTGGTCGGATTTAAGTTTCGTAAATACAGGTTATAGGACAATTCTAAAATCTTTTATATCATAAAAAAATATACACCGCGAAATTAAAGTGGTTTCGATTTTTTTCTAGATATATTAATCAGATATACATTACATATAGCTATATATTTAACAACAATTGCCGTGCTGGTACTTCTGTAGGTATGCCCTTCTAGGGAAGGTGACCTTGACAGTGGTCAAGGCCACCGTCCCTAGACGTGTTAAGAATCATTGACACTATCCCAGCTTTCGGTCCAAAGAGGTCTATCATTACACTCTTTATAATGTCTTAATACTTAATATAAGAGATATTTGTTAATAATGGCATTTAAATGCGGGGTAGTTGCATCATATTTTTTTCTTTTTTATATTTAGAATACCAGTTCAAAAATATGATTGTTTTTTTTTTGCGGTTTACGCTCACGTGCGTGGCGATGACGTGGCGTTTGCGAGACGGTGACGTGGCGTTTGCGTGACGACGACGTATCGTTGGCGTGGCTCACGTTCCGTCGCTGTCTTGCTGTTACTAAACTTGATAGGCAAGTAATTACAGCTATTAATTTCTCTGAGTTTTCTATTTAGTTAATTATAGGTCAAAATGTATATTTCAATATTTACCTTATACACTAATACATGGCTTATTTTTATTTAAAAGTATTTTCCACACGAAGCATAGTCAGCTAATAAGAAGCAAACAGTTTGCCGCTCACTTTAAAATAAGTGAGTTTATTACGCTAAATGTGAATAATACTTAAGTCGCTTACACACGTTGTCTTCTTAATAATTAATTACTTACTTAAATAATTGTGATTATGTATGAACGGAAAAAACATACAAAAATACTTTTAAAAATAAAATAAAAATATTTTTCACCATTTTTTTTTCTATGTAAAAAAATACTTAGCAAAATTTTCAACATTTCCCAAAATAAAATAAAATAAAAAATCAAAACTTCTACATTTCAAAAATACAACTTTATATAATCTAAATATTCACTACAAAATACTTTTGTTAATAATTTTAGAAGACATTTTTTCTAGTTTTTACCAAATAATTACACTAGTCGCACACAGATGGCGTTGTAATCACTCCTAAACAATTTAACAATCACATACTGCGTTTTTGCTACTACTTACATACTGACAACTGTAACTTGGCCTTCTGCTCACTCTATTATCCTTTTTACCCGACTGCCGGGAAGGGTATTGTATTTATCTATATATTTTTCTATTATTATATCTTCTCTACTCATCCGATCTTCATAAAATTTCACATAGACATAGAAATGAAATGAAATCTCGTTCATTAATCTAAGTAACAAAGTAACACTTATGAAAGTCACAAGATAAGAATGTAACAGGTTATCCGAAAAGTAGTGTCAGCAAATTTGCCTACGACCAGTTCGCTGACGGGGTGGAGCTATGAGAAGAACTGGCAAGAAACTCACGACATTCTTTTTAAAAAATGGATAGTTAGTAATACAAAAAAATGTATAGTCAATGAAGGGTGACAAAACAAATATATGAGGCGAATGTGAAAGGAAACGTTGGAAGGGGAAGACCTAGAAGAACGTACTATGACCAAATAGGTGACGTTCTAAAGAAGGGACAGATCAGGACTACCCAAAATCGGATTATGTACGAAGATATTGGTGAATGTTGAAAAAGTGAAAGATGTATGCCCATAACTCAAAAACACTTCAAATTTTTGTATATCTGTCTGTTTGTTTGAGGTAAACTGCAAAACTACTGAACAGATTTTGACGCGACTTATTGGCGGATAGCTAATGTCATTGAGACTACTTTGATTTAAAAAAAAAAGTTACAGGGTTCTTAAAAAAAGAAAAAAAATTGAATCCCACAGCTAAATCACAGTTGTCAGTAAGCCCTACCGTAGCTCAAGCTTATGCTATGGCGTGAAGATATGGACAGATGAAACAAATACTTTAGTTCAAGCACCCACTTTATTTCGCCTTTTATTCAGTAATGAATTATTGCTCTGTTCCAACGCTTTGATTTGCACCTGAAAAATAAAGATTTTTGGTTATTTACTAACAGTAAATTATAATATTCTACCACATTCACACAGCGCCATCTAGTCCCAAAGTAAGCAATTATATTTGCTTGTGTTATGGGTACTAAACAACTGATATACTACTTAAATGCATTTTTTTTGTAAATACATACATATTATAGATAAATTACACCCAGACACAGAACAAACCTTCATGCTCATCACACAAAGATTTGTCCTGGGTGGGGATCGAACCCACGACCTCCGGCTTAGCAGTCAGGGTCACTAACCACTAGACCAACAGGCCAGTCAATCTAAGTCAAATTAAATTATAATATATCCGTGTAGTGACAGATTAAGAATACATAATCTCATACCCCATCTCAACCCAGGGGGGTAGTAAAAGGAGTAACCAACAAACAAGAGCACTGTGAGAAAAAGATTATTCGAAACAAACTATATCAACCCGTCTGGCCAGTGTGGTATAATAGGCTAAATTCCCTTCACATCTTTAGGAGGAAACCCGTGCCCTGCAGTGGGACGTTTATGGGTTGAAATGATGATGACTTACAATAAATTAAATTTCTTGACTAGTACATAATTATAAATGCCACAAAAACTGGTCAGAATTGAACTCGGACTGCATGTCATCTGCTGAAGATGAAGAAAAACATCGTGAGGAAACCCACATACCCTAGATGAAATTCTATGAGTATGTCTGATCCACCAACCCGCACTAGGCCAGCGTGAGTGGATTATGGCCTAAACCCTTTCAGCTCTATAGAGAGGAGACCCGAGCCCAGCAGTGGGACATTATGAGATGAATGAGCATTTTCGGACTTTCGATCTTAATATATAAACTAACACAACAATAATTTATATTAGCACATGAAACACATAACAATAAATTATTTACTTAAATGATTAGGATCTTGATTTTCGTTACAAACAAGCTAATATTTATGTACAAATTCAGCAGATATGGTAACTCTATCGTATTTTTTACGCATAACGCTTGTTTCGTGCTAAAATCACTGGATTTTTATAATAAACGTATTTCACGTGTAAGATCTAGATTGTTTACACGAAACGCTGGATTTTACACAAAACGCTGGATTTTACACGCAAACGCTGGTGCCAAAATGCTGGTTTACAATTTCAGCTGGTATTTCACATGTACATAAGACACTCGCCGTCACCTGATCGTAGTCGACGCGCATCGTCGCGAGGGAGCGCGTCATCTCGTCCTGAACGTCTGCCCACACCTCGCCCCCTTCTCGGAGTAGCGTGTGAGTGTACAGGGGGGTTTGGGGCACCTGAGTGAATTGCCGGATCCACGGGCTGGACATTACCTGGAAATTAGAAAGTGGAGATTAAAATTTGTGTTTGTTTCGTATGCGGGGAGTTTAGAAAACATTAGGAATACCTACATTTTAAATTAAATAATAATATTGACTAAGGCTTATTGTTCGATTAAAACGTAATTTATTTATTTTTATTTTCACATTTTGTAATTGCTCCTAAATTTAGTCGAATTTGGAAAGCCATCCCCGAGTTTTTTTTAATCAGCCGTAATGGACTAACTGTTCTAGAGTTTTTAGCAAAATTTAGTAATTCATTGATAAAGAGTCCAGCAGTTCCCAAATGGGTCGGCAGTGAATTTTGAATGGGTCTTTAAAAATAAGAGGTCCTTCCATAGTTCGTCTTACTTAAATACAATTAAAGTTAATTCTAATTGATTTTATTAATTAGGTCGCAGTTCAATTAAATTGAACTACTTACTTGTTGAATGGTCAGTCTGTTCGCCGGGTCTACGGAGAGCATGCCTCGGATGAGATTCTTGGCCTCAGCAGACACGTTGGACCACTCCGGCTCAGGAAAGTCATATTGACCTAGTCTGATGCGCTGGAAACGTTTTGACAGGGATTGTTACGATTATAATAATAATATAATATTCTACCACATTCACACAGCGCCATCTAGTCCCAAAGTAAGCAATTATATTTGCTTGTGTTATGGGTACTAAACAACTGATATACTAGGTACTTAAATACATTTTTTTTTTGTAAGTACATACATATTATAGATAAATTACAACCAGACACAGAATAAACCTTTATGCTCATCACACAAAGATTTGTCTCGGGTGGGGATCGAACCCACGACCTCCGGCTTAGCAGTCAGGGTCACTAACCACTACTAGACCAACAGGCTAGTCTATTTCGATTCGATTATTACAGATATAATAACATTTTGACTGATAGTATTGAAATGTTGACAGATATCGTTAAAATTTAAACGGAAACATTTTCCGAACACGATTAAACTTCGAAAACATTTTCATAGCGACAAGTATAAGATATTTACCTTCTTCATCCCAGGGGATATGGCTAGACCATGGTTGGAGTAGAAGGGTGGAAAGCCACACAGCAGGATGTACATCACGACACCGAGGGACCAGATGTCACAGGATTTGTCGTACTTCTCTGGACCTAGCACCTGCAGGCATAAGGATAATAGCGTTATATTTAAATAATTCGTACATCTTTGTGAGGTGCAGATATTAACTATAAATAACATCGATATATATATAATGAATGAATAATTACAAAACAAGTGAAATAATTAAATAATTATTCTAAATCGTCATCTCAAAGAGACATTATTGATCTATTGTAAACATGATATTCTATAGGTTTAATACCTTTATAAAGAGGAGAAATTTGTGAGTTTGTTAAGTTAGAAGTTAGGGGGTAATCTCGGGATCTACTGAACCGATTTTTAATTTTTTTTTAGTGTTGAATAGCCTATTTATCGAGGAAGGTGATAGGCTAACATCACGCTACGCCCAATAGGAGCTGAGCAGTGGCCAAATAAAGAACGACGGGAGCGAAGCGCCGCGCGACTTTTTTAGCATTTAATATTTTTTAACTAATTAATGTTATAATAGTTACAGAGTACCCCAATAATTAATTTCACCCAATTTTGTAGATCATTATAGCGTAATCAATCAAAATAAAAAAAGTCAACTCAATCGGTCCAATCTAAAAATATAAATAAAAATGGATCGCCGAAAAGTATGTGATGGATTCACGTGAGAACGGCTCGACCGATTTGACTGATTTCTTTTTTTACCCACGACGGAACGGAGACGGTATATGCGTTTGGGGTGAGAGGCTGTGTGTTTTGTTGTATTTGCTATTGTCGAGGCAAGGCATGTAAGTAATTATACAATTGAGTGTAAAATTTAAAATTTTGGGTTATAAAATCTCCATATAAACATTTGAAAATGAAACATTATCACGAATAATAAAATATGGCGGTACGAAGTTCGCCGGGTCAGTTAGTTTTTGAGATCATTGCCTGTGAACGTGTGATCTTATGAAATTTCTGACTTTTTCATTTCAAGTGACGGTACCTCAAAAAAAAAAATCGAATTGGACACTAAAAACTTTTCAGACCCTCCTCTTCTTTTCCACTATTTCCTTACAAAAACATGACGCAGTACTAAAGAGGAAGTTATAATAATAGTTTATAGTAAACAAATATTTACAATAGCAATCTTATAGGTGATGACGTCAAACTTTATACATAGAATAGTAAACAGTATTGTAGATACATTATTATAGTAAATATTGTAACTAAGTTAAACAAAACATAACCTAGCATCACGCCTTTTTCCCTGAAGGGGTAGGCAGAGGTGTTTCACACCCACATTTCGCCAACAATGTTTGGTCCCATGAAATAGGGGGCGAGCCTATTGTCATCAACCGGGAACATTAGTTTACCAAACTCTACTGGATTTTCATGTTAGAAAAGCCCAATACCATTTTCACCCGACCCGGGAATCGAACCCAGGACCTCTTGCACAGCAGTCGTATACACTTCCCGCTGCGCTACCGAGGCAGTTAAATTAAACAATTTAAAATAACACAGCTATGTCAAATCAATCAATTCGATCTACCTATTCCATCGACATGTCAAATTAGTCCCCCCTAGACAAGTGGCAATCGCTTCTATCTATCTATCCTAAACGACATATCACTTCAATACATTTTAACACATCTCTGATATAAACTATCGATATGTCATGTGATCAATTCGATTGCAAATAAGTATTCTTAGTATTCATCAGCAACCCATTAAGTACCACTGCTGGGCTCGGGTCTCCTCTCCTCTAACTAGAGAGCTGAGAGGGGTCAGGCCATAATCCACTCACGCTGGCTTAATGCGGGTTTGTTGGATCAGACATACTCATAGAATTACTTCTAGGGTATATGGGTTTCCTCACGAAGTTTTCCTTCACCGTTAGCAGATGGTAAGTCACTTGACTAGTACATATAAATTCCACAAAGTGGAATCCACATTGGTACCAAACTCTCGGATGCCGGTCGGGATTGAACTCGGACCGCGTGATTTGCATGCCGGTCCCTTATCCATTCAGCCACCATCGCTTAATTTAGTATTATTTAGTATAATTTTAATTTAGCTTTTAAGTACTAATATTGCAATGCCCGATTGGGCAAATTTTATATTTAACAACACGTGTATCGCAGTTCAGTTGACTGACCTGTTGGTCTAGTGGTTAGTGACCCTGACTGCTAAGCTGGAGGTCGTGGGTTCGATCCCCACCCAGGACAAATCTTTGAGTAATGAACATAAAGGTTTGTTCTGTGTCTGGGTGTAATTTATATATAATATGTATGCATTTACAAAAAAAAATGTATTTAAGTAGTACGAGTATATCAGTTGTTTAGTACCCATAACACAAGCAAATATAATTGCTTACTTTGGCACTAGATGGCGCTGTGTGAATGTGTTAGAATATTATTATATCTCTTTTTTCACGGCTATACTTCTCTCTAAGGTGAGAAGTATACCCGGTCTTTTTGGAAGGCTTACGCGGGGACACAGGTCCAACACGCAGAGGCCCTTAAAGAATTTTAATTTAGAATGGGATGAGACACTTACCGCTGCCATATCACAGCTGCACTATTGTAGTACAGCTATGATTTGTCACTGATAAGTGTAAAGCTATTGAATGATGTTATGGAGTCAAATAAAATTGGGCTATGGGTTTGGGTGTTCGGTGGAATGGTGATATATGGCATACGGGAACTACGTCGCCTGCTTGCCTCCTCCAGCGGTGAATATATGTTGTTAAATGAGGATTGGGGCAGACGGTGACTCGCCTTACACTAGATGGGCCCCTTCCACAACCGACATGGGCCGAAGTCCACGGGTCTCAGGGCAACACCGTAGTGCGCGGCTAGGGGTGTCGAGCGGTGCGGCGCCGATTTCGCCATCGCGGGTCCCAAGCGGAGACCCGGAGCGGGTTTCCTCGTAATTATGCCATTGAAAAATGACACTTCCACCCCCGAGCATATAGCTCTGGCGACCCCTCTCTGGTCAGCTGGTTAAGGCAAGCCAGAGTTGAGAGTCGTGTGGTCGCTCTTGGAGATCCACTCCAGCCAGCCAACAAAGACGTGCTGGAGACGAGGCCTAGACCGACTCTCAGGGGCATTCAGGACCGCAGTGTCGCCACTCACATTCAGCTCGCCACTAGCTGCCCTGCGGTTTGTGGGCTCTTCATTTAAACTTGCAGTACATTTTTTATTATATTATTATTATTATACCTAGTTACCAGCGATGGTGGCTGAATGGATAAGGAACCGGCGTGCAAATCACGCGGTCCGAGTTCGAACCCGACCGGTAGTACCAATGTGGATTCTACTTTGTGGAATTTATATGTACTAGTCAAGTTACCATCTGCTAACGGTGAAGGAAAACATCGTGAGGAAACCCACATACCCTAGGAGACATTCTATGAGTATGTCTGATCCACCAACCCGCACTAGGCCAGCGTGAGTGGATTATGGCCTAAACCCTCTCAGCTCTCTAGTTAGAGGAGAGGAGACCCGAGCCCAGCAGTGGGACTAAATGGGTTGCTGATGTTGCTGATATATCACAGTTTTTGCAATAAATGTCTTTGTCTTTGAATAAGTCTAATAGCTAGTTAAAAGGTTTAAAACCAACTTACCTCTGGCGCAACATAATAAGGGGTATAACAAGGGGTCTGCAGTGTATCAGCAGGGCTTAAGGTCTCCTTAGCGAAGCCAAAATCTGTCAGCTTAAGTACCGCGTTCGGTTCCTGGCTGGTGTATAATAAGTTTTCTGGTTTGATGTCGCGGTGAGCGATGTTTGAGTCGTGTAAGTGACGGACGGCGACGCAGATTGAGTGCATTATCTGTAGAATTAAAAAAAAAGAATTAAAACTTATAATAAATTAGATTCACACGTCTTTTATATTATATATAAAAGGCGTGTGAAAAGGCTATAATATATTTTTAATAATATTTAACCACATTCACACAGCGCCATCTAGTCCCAAATTAAGCAATTATATTTGCTTGTGTTAGGGGTACTAAACAACTGATAAACTAATTAAATACATTTTTATTTTTTTTGTAAATACATATATATTATAGATAAATTACACCCAGGCACAGAACAAAGAATCATGCTCATCACACAAAGATTTGTCCTGAGTGGGGATCGAACCCACGACCTCCGGCTTAGCAGTCAGGGTCACTAACCACTAGACCAACAGGCCACTCAAAATCCACCCAGAGTAATTTTTTTTTTAAAAACAACGCCCGTGCTATACTTTTCCCAACCTCCCGGATTGCCCGGGAGACTCCGGTAATAATGGTTGACCTCCCGACCTCCCTCCTTTCTCTCTCGCCCGTACCGACTGTAAAATTAGTAAATGCTCAAGGTTTTCTTTCAACACCCCTCGCCCCCTCGCCTAACTTTCTTAAATTCTCCCCTCTTAAAGTCTAACAAACCTAATATAGTTTGCTATCCAGAAGTTGTGATACACTTCTGCCTAGCCCTTTGGGTATAAAACTTAAGTGTTCATATAGGTACAATGATTTCAATGCATTTAGCACAGTAGGAAAACCGCAAATAATTAAAATTAGCATTACAGTAATGAGGCAAGACTAAACCGTTAAATTGTTAGTTTTCCTCTAACATTTAAAACACGTAATTAGCTGCCGTGTTCATGCGTCGCACGACTGATAGTAAATTTTAAGTTTTAACCAACGCTTATGGAAATGGCTGTATTTTAACATTGTCATCATCATGTCATCAGCAACCCATTAAGTCCCACTGCTGGGCTCGGGTCTCCACTCCTCTAACTAGAGAGCTGAGAGGGTTTAGGCCATAATCCACTCACGCTGGCCTTGTGCGGGTTGGTGGATCAGACATACTCATAGAATTTCGTCTAGGGTATGTGGGTTTCCTCACGATGTTTTCCTTCACCGTTAGCAGATGGTAAGTCACATGACTAGTACATATAAATTCCACAAAGTGGAATCCACATTGGTACTGCCGTTCGGGATCGAACTCGGACCGTGTGATTTGCACGCCGGTTCCTTATCCATTCAGCCACGATCGCTTTTCATTTTAACATTGATTGTTGTGTAAATAACCAAGCTTCTGTCTACCGAAAAGGAAAAGAAAAAGGGAGGAAAACGAAGAGAATTGAGAGGAGGAATTTGGTCTCCTGGGCTCGACAGGGACGGGTCGAAATATTATCATTAAATTTGCGACAAGATTTAGGGTTTTGTTAATAAGCGTTTTCTGTAAAAGATTGATTCTTTCTTTCTTTCTTTCTTACCTCAGCAGCTTGCCTCTCGGTGAAAGCACCGTCTCTGTTGTCCTGAATCCTCTGGAACAGCTCCCCACCGTCCATACACTCCATCACGACGAGGAGACACCCTCGACCGCCGTATGTGTTTTCGTATACATCTATAACCTGGAATGTTGAGAATTTTGTTTTTTGTAATGGATTCTGATCATCATATCAACCCATAAATGTCCCACTGCTGGGCTCGGGTCTCCTCCAAAGAATGTGGAGAGAATTTAGGCTACTAGCCACGTTGGCCAGACGGGTTGGTATAGGGTTTGTTTCGAATTTTCCTTTTCTTGCAATGCTCTTGTCTGCATAAGGTCTCCTACCCTACCTCCTACTCCCTTAGTCACCTTTTACATAGTGGTAGGTAGTGACATTGTGTATTCTTAATTCGTCTCTCATTCGTCACTACACAGAAAAAATGAAAAAAAAAAATGGCAAAAATGGATTCTGATGCCGCGACAAAATAAAATTGCTATAATATAATATTTTATTATTGTATGTCATATCAGTGGCATACCTGCTCTTACTTCTTATTATAAACACTAACTGTCAGAGCAATAAAAACCTAAGTTACTCTTTATTACATCAGCTATCTGCCAGTGAATGTCCCGTCAAAATCGGTCCAGCCTTTCCAGAGATTAGCCGGAACAAAAGACAGACTGATATATGTACCGTATATACATTCATATGCATTTAGTAAAAAGCGGTTATTTTAATATTACAAACAGACACTCCAATTTTATTCTAACACTTGATTGAAATACAATAAATTTAAATTTAAACTTCTTCTCATCGTGTCGGCTTGAGACAGACCCTGGTGTTGGCATTTATCAAGTCGCCCATAAGGCTTCCAACTTGACTTAGCGACTACCACATTAAGGCTGAGATCTATAGAGCGTACTTGGACTTTGCTCTGACTAAACTTCCGAGATAAGACAAAATCGGTATTTATAGTGCAAACTTTGAATTTATCCAAGCCCAAGCTAAGCAAAGTCAGTTCTCAAAATCGACGAAAATTACGAAATTTACGAAAATCTTTGGCTATTATACTGTAAAATATAATGGTGTACAAATGTCATAATTTTAAAATGACTATTGAACTTTGTCGCATAATATTCATTGAACATTGAACAGCTGTCATTAGCGATCCTTTACTCAATTTCTTTCATAACTTAATATTTATTACATTTAATCAACTTTAGACAACAAAATTTAAAAATAATCTAGTAATTTTAAGAAAACGGAGTTTGTGGACTATTATAAATTACAAAAAGTATTATATCATTTGTTTTATCTTTTATTTTAAAAGAATTCAGCAGAAGATGATGCATGAAATGAAACATCTACTCGTACGCGGGCTAAGCAATGACATTGTCTATAGATTCCAAATCAATGCTTTGGCTGAGATTAGGCTGAGCAAAGTTTTGTTGGAGTGAAGTCTGAGCAAAGTCAAAGTACGCTCTATAGATCTCAGCCTAAGTGATAACCGGGACCAACGGCTTTACGTGCCTTCCGAAGCACGGAGACGCTCGAGAATGAAATTGCCACAAACGGTCACCCATCATAGACTGACCTTGCCGAACGTTGCTTAACTTCGATCATCGTAACGAACATCTCAGTATCACAATGCTACAAGCGCCACATGACATTTAACTGCGAAGTTGCCAATCCTCTGTATCATCATCATCATCAGCCTGTACTAGTCCACTGCTGGACATCATCAGTAACCCATTAAGTCCCACTGCTGGGCTCGGGTCTCCTCTCCTCTAACTAGAGAGCTGAGAGGGTTTAGGCCATAATCCACTCACGCTGGCCTAGTGTGGGTTGGTGGATCAGACATACTCATAGAATTTCTTCTAGGGTATGTGGGTTTCCTCACGATGTTTTCCTTCACCATTAGCAGACGGTAAGTCACTTGACTAATACATATAAATTCCACAAAGTGTAATCCACATTGGTACTGCCGGTCGGGATCGAACTCGGACCGCGTGATTTGCACGCCGGTACCTTATCCATTCAGCCACCATCGATTTTTTTACTGCTGGACATAGGCCTCTCAATTGCCCGCCACTGAGTACGATTTGCAGCTACTCTCATCCAGCGTTTGCCAGCCACCCTGCGAAGATCGTCACTCCACCTAGACTGGGGGCGTCCTACACTACGCTTGCCGAGACGAGGTCTCCACTCTAAAACCCGTTTGTATCAACCCTCTTAACTACGTACGAAGTCGGGCAGCTCGCTAGTTGACGTTTACAGTGATAGTGATGATAACAGTGCACTTAAACAGTTAACTTATCACTTATCACTCTTATCAGTTACGCTTAATCATGGCTATGGCTGAGTGATGTGGTATAACGCTTATAGGATTTATTTGAGCGATAAACTTTTATGAATTACATTTTACATTCCTTAAAATGTTATAAACTAGATCTTGCCCGCAGCTTTGCTACCGTGGATCTTTGTTTGGCCCGCTCCTATTGGTTTTAGAGTGATGTTATAGCTTTAAAAAGTATGATTATATAATATATATCTAGTCCCAAAGTAAGCAATTATATTTGCTTGTGTTATGGGTACTAACAACTGATATACTACTTAAATACATTTTTTTTTTGTAAATACATACATATTATAGATAAATTACACCCAGACACAGAACAAACCTTTATGCTCATCACACAAAGATTTGTCCTGGGTGGGGGTCGATCGATACTTTTATATATTTTATTTCATATTTTAATTTAGTTTAAGTTACTTTAATGTTGGTTATATAATGTGAATAACATAACATAGCATCACGCCTTTTTCCCTGAAGAGGTAGACAGAGGTGTTTCACATCCACATTTCGCCAGCTATGTTTGGTCCCATGAAATAGGGGGCAAGCCTATTGTCATCAACCGGGAAACATTTGTTTTAGCAAACTCCGGGAAAATCTTAGTACTGGATTATCATGATGGAAAAACCCAATACCATTTTGATCCAACCCGGGAATTGAACCCAAGACCTCTTGCACAGCAGTCGTATACACTTCCCGCTGTGCCACCGAGGCAATGTTATAAACTATATATATTATTATTTTTGGGTTAGAGCCATAGAGGCTTCTTTCCTACGTGTTGACCAGTTACTTATCTATTGTAGCGCCCACACATACACTTAGCATTACTTCTACTAGTATGTGTGTTTCCTCACGATGTTCTCCTTCACCGTCAGCAGATGGTAAGTCAGTTGACTAGTACATATAGATTACACAAAGTGCAATTTATATTGGTACTGCCGGTCGGAATCGTGAAGGAAAACATCGTGAGGAAACCCACATATCCTAGAAGAAATGCTATGAGTATGTCTGGGTACCAATCCGCACTGGGCCAGCGTGAGTGGATTATGGCCTAAATCCTCTCAGCTCTCTAGTTAGAGGAGAGGAAACCCGAGCCTAGTAGTGGGACTTAATGGGTTGCTGATGATGATGTGATATATGTTATTTCAGAGTATAATCTGTCAATTCTTTCTTTTATCGGCCATCAGTTCTGCATGATATGTGCCCTGCCCATTGCCAATTCAACTTACTAATTCGGTGGGCAAAGTCGGTAGGTATCTAATTGACTATAGGCAATACTTAATTGAGGATATTCCCAGTCCAACATAAAAGCTATTGTTTCAAGAAGCTATTAGGTTTTTAGTGATTACGTAATAGGCTATTCAAAATGGTCATTGTTTGAAATCGACGCCCATAGCGCTAAGGAAACGGATGGATGAGTCGATGTTTTTTTAAAATAGGAGTTAGGGTTGGCAAACGAGGTACCTAAGTAATTTTTGACTAGCCTGTTCCTCTAGTAGTTAGTGACAGTGACTGCTAAGCCGGAGGTCGAGGGTTCGATCCCCACCCAGGACAAATCTTTGTGTGATGAGCATAAAGATTTGTTCTGTGTCTGGGTGTAATTTATCTATAATTATGTATGTATTAACAAAATGTATTTAAGTAGTATATCAGTTGTTTAGTACCCATAACACAAGCAAATATAATTGCTTACTTTGGGACTAGATGACGCTGTGTGAATGTGGTAGAAAAAAAGAAATATTGAATTAAAATTATTCATCATCAGCTATTAATGTCCCACTGCTGGACTCGGGTCTCCTCTATACGGATCGGATCATATACAGACACGTCAAGCTTATGGCAACCCTCTGTTTGCGTCGGGGGTTAAAAATACATAAAATAGGCAAGAAAACGGAAAGTACGGGGGGCTAATCAGATAGGGTCGCAACCTGCGCCCCTTTGGCCGTATTTTTGACCCAGCCGGTTCATTAGTCACTACGACACTACTACGGAGTACACGACCTATTTATAAATAAATAAATAAATGACATCATTAATAGTGTTTATTACAACTTGTTGTAAACAATTACTGTTTTCTTATGCCATACTATTGTCATGTTACACAATAATTGTTTAATAGCGTCGCATTGCTTAATGTGCAAGAGAAAACATACTTCTTCGAACTTAAAATTGCGAACTTAATTCTTCGAACTTAAAACTTCGAACTTAATTCTTCGAACCTAAAACTTCGAACTTAATTCTTCGAACTTAAAACTTTGAACTTAAAACTTTGAACTTAAGTTTTAAATAATAGATATTAATCATTACTGTGACATAACCGTCTCGAAGGAGCTAAAGGCGTTTGTATTTCTAAAATAAAATATTTAAAAAAAAATTCCATAGTACCTCAACTATGTGAATACAGCCTCTTGCCCTCCAATGTAATTCCACTTCTCTCCTTGCCTTAGTGTTGTCGTGAAGAACCTTCAAAGCACGCTTAGCTCCTGTCTTCTTCTCTTTGCATTCTAAGACCTGGAACAAATAAAAATACCATTTAATTTAAAAATCATCATAATATCAGCCCAATGACGTCCACTGTTGAACAGCCTAACCTAATTTCCGCCACAGCGAGCGATTTTAAATAAATTAAAAATATAATAATCAAACTATGCGAAATATTGTAACTTCTAGCAAAAGCGAACATGAACTTTACTCTCGCCTGCGTTGTCAAGGACTTGGACAACGGAGGCGAGATTCAAGGACACAGCGCAACGGAACTGGGCTCTGACCTTCGCGTGCAATCGATATGAACGAGGAATTGTGACGTGAGTAAAGAAATTCTCCCTGTTAAATGGGAAAGTTTTGCGTGAGGCTCTAAACTTAACATATATATCTATACTAATATTATAAAGCTATATTTATTTATTTATTATTAAGGACAACTAGTGATCACACAACAATAACTTAATTAGGAACAATACTTTTCGGTTGCATAATCTTTTAATGTTGCCACAACAAGCACATATTTTAAGAGTAATTAGCTATAGAGTTTTTTTTTCGAGCGCTAGGGTCTCCGTAACTACTGGTCCGATTTGAAAAATTATTTTAGCGTTGGATAGCCCATTCATCGAGGAAGGTTTTAGGCTATGTAACATCACGCTACCGCCAATAGGAGCTGGGCAGTGGCCAAATAAAGAACGATAGGAGCGAAACCTCGCGCGACTTCTAGTTAGTCTTACATAAAAAAAGAACGTAAAAATGTTTTCGCTAAATTCGGGACCAATTCGACTATTTCATATTTAAAACATTTAGGGGGTTGACTGATCGAATGTGAATGTGTCTTTAACAAATCTTATATATAAGGCCTTTTTTTGGATAGGTACTTAACAGCATTGCACACGGGCGACCTTTTTTTTTTTTTTTTCCAAGTCCTTGACAACGGAGGTCAGATTCAAGGAGACACAGCACAACAGAGCCGAGCTCTGACCTTCAAGTGCAATCGATATGAACCGGGAATTATGACGTCAGTAACCGGATGGGAACACATGTCAATGCAGAATTTTTAAGAAAAAATAATATGGCATTTTTAGAGCCACAAAAGCCAAATCAATTTTTTTTCTGTCTGTTTGTACGGTACGAGCATCACACAGAATTGAATGCAGTTTTAATAATGTATTGTTAGAGGTCTAAAAGGCCTTCGTAGCATTGTGGTGTTGAGTGCGGCAAGGTCAGTCCATGATGGGTGACCGTTTGTGGCAATTTCATTCTCGAGCGTCTCCGTACTTCGAAAGGCATGGCCACGGCCCAGCATCTTCTATATTAGACGTAATCATCATTTCAACCCACAAACGTCCCACTGCTGACGACTGGCCTGTTGGTCTAGTGGTTAGTGACCCTGACTGCTAAGCCGGAGGTCGTGGGTTCGATCCCCACCCAGGACAAATCTTTGTGTGATGAGCATAAAGGTTTGTTCTGTGTCTGGGTGTAATTTATCTATAATATGTATGTATTTACAAAAAAAAAATGTATTTAAGTAGTATATCAGTTGTTTAGTACCCATAACACAAGCAAATATAATTGCTTAATTTGGGACTAGATGGCGCTGTGTGAATGTGGTAGAATATTATTATTATTACTGCTGGGCACGGGTCTCCTCCAAAGAATTTGATGGAATTTAGCTTACTATACCACGCTGGCCAGACAGGTTGGTATAGGGTTTGTTTCGAGGTTTCCTTTTCTCACAGTGCTCTTGTCTGCATAAGGTTACTCCTATAGTCGCCTTTTACGACACCCACGGGTTGAGATAGGGTAGTAACATTTAGTGACGCATAAAGACCTTCACATACATCTAAAATAGTGTATAAATAATGACATAATTACAATAAATGATACGCCGACGCGCAAAATGTTTTGGCGTATGAATACATTTCGCACTTGACCTAAATTTCGTTTCTTCTTAACAGCTAACGCTTTCTATCATATTGTTGAAAACGAAAGTTTGTTTAACTCAAACAAGAAACAGAATGAAAGCCTGTTCATCATTGTGATAACGTAGCATCGCGCCTTTTTCTCTGTAGGAGCAGGCAGAAATGCATCAACACAAACATTTAGTAGTTAGGTCTAATTTAATAGGGGCAAAAAAAAGGACTAGAGTACATTAAAAAAAATGTTGTATAATCATAAACTAGGGATATATAATATATGTATATAAGTAAATTTTTAATTAACTGCCTCAGTGGCACAGCGAGAAGTGTATACGACTGCTGTGCAAGAGGTCCCGGGTTCGATTCCCAGGTCGGGTAAAAATGGTATTGGGTATTTCTATCAAGAAATTCCAGTATTTAGATTATCCCGACGTTTGCTAAACAAATGTTCCCCGTTGATGACAATAGGCTCGCCCCCTATTTCATGGGACCAAACATAGCTGGCGAAATATGGGTGTGATACACCTCTGCCTACCCCTTCGGGGAAAAAGGCGTGATGCTATGTTAGGTAAAATTCAAAAATTAATATATATAATAATAATAATTAAAATTAGGGGTGTACCCAAATTATGCGTATATATAATAGTGTAAGAATTTTTCATCAACAGTTTTTCATGAACCCCAAAAAATAAATGCTCCCAAATTGGCACAGCGGTCTTGAACGGGACAGGATACTGAAAATTTAATGACAGAAACCCCTGGAATCGAATCACTGGCGTATTACTGGCTACTACGCCTAGAATGCTACGCACAATCACAAATTGATTTTATTCCAAGCTTGCAATTCAAAGAATTTGATGACTAATTTTTAAATTCTCCCTTTTATTTTTTATTCAAATTCATTACGGGTATAGGGTTTCAAGACGACGCGACGCGCGTGACAATATGTAAGGCTAAGTGAAGAGTTTAAATCTTATTATTTTTTATCTTATCGCCTTTTATAATAAAAATATTTTAATTAAATTTAAATTGTTTGCATCGCATGATGTGTCACGTTAATAGAAATACGTTGAAGAAAAAAGCGCTCATTCCTTGAAATGAAATGTCGTTTATTCATCTAGGTAGGGTTCCCAAAATCCCAACATTTCTACGGTGAAATATAGAATTATTCAGAATAAGCTATAAAAAAAAATAGTACACTTCTAAAAAATATAGTATTTTATGGAAAAAATAAAAAATAGACAATGATAAATTTGTTACTTATTTATTTTTATTAAAACTAGGTATATTTTTTGCACTTCTTGCATTTTTTAACAATGTTAGAAACACGCACGCCTCACTCAAAAGTTAATGTAAAAGCGCGTTCATAATAAGGAATCGCATTTTAAAAATAAGGATTTGTTTGTTAGATTTCGGTGTTGAAAATATAATATTTTTGCGTACTATTATTACTTCAACAGTATATAGTACACAGAACCGAATTATAGTACAATACTATAATAATAATAATAATCTTTATTGTCTCATAAAGATACATACATAGAAAAACACATGAAATAGGAACAATCAAGAAGTACACACAAAAATTAGTTGACCACTGGTACCCAAAGTAAGATTTAACTTGTGGTATGGGTACCAGGGCTCTCGTACTATTTGTAACAGGCAAGTAGTTAATGTGGCAGTGTGGTGAATCGTATATAGATAGGTATAATAATATATATGCTTGAATAAAATAACTATTTATATATAAATAAATATATAACAGAGGAGCTCGTCAAACATTTCCTTTTAATTAGGTATTTACTTTATGATAGTATGCAATAGGGATCACCAAGCTTTTTTTAATTTGAAGGGGTCGTAAAGGATAAAACTTTGAGAAACACTGCTTATTGATTTTATCAGATCAAAGTGGAAAGTTTGTTCTCTTGGGAAATTATGTGGAAGACTTTATAGCTGTAGAAGTATTTATAGATTGTTTGTATATGATAATGAGCTATCTTATTTAACAAAGATGGCGTTGGGTGTCTGTGGGAATTGCGTTTCATTTGAAGGAAGTTAAACGATAAAAAATGAAACGAACGGTACTCCGATTTGAAAAATTCTTTTAGTGTTGGATAACCCATTTATCGAGGAAGGTTATAGGCTATATAACATCATGCTACGGCCAATAGGAACTGAGCAGTGGCCAAATAAAGAACGACTATAGCGAAGCCCCGTACGACTTCTAGAATTTCTTCTAGGGTATGTGGGTTTCCTTACGATGTTTTCCTTCACCGCTAGCAGATGGTAAGTCATATGACTAGTAGGTACATATAAATTCCTTCAAGTGAAATCCACATTAGTACTGCCGGTCAGGATCGAACTCGGACCGCGTGTTTAGCACGTCACGTAATTATATATCCTTCCTCCGCCTCTAGAGAGGAATTCTACCAAGTTTGCATCAGCTGTATTATGGAAAACAACACGTAAGCGAGATAACATAATATGCATTACCTGATAATGTGGTTACCAACACTGGTAGGTAATATCGTGCATATTCATGACCTACCACAGTTAAGTTATGTATAGCTATTGGAAGAATTTTTTTTTTTTATTGCCTGTAATGGCAGACGAGCAAGCGGCCCACCTGATGGTAAGTGGTTACCGTCGCTCATGGACGTTAGCAATGCTAGGGGCACAGCCAGGCCGCTGTCTACCTTGAGAGGATAGCTCTCTTTAAACCTCGTTTGAAGAAGGACATGTCATAGCGCTCAGGAAGTTGGAACTTTCTTTTATTGGAAATCCGTGTACTTACGGATTAAGAATACATAATGTCACTACCCCATCTCAACCCGTGGGTGTCGTAAAAGGCGACTAAGGAAACCTTATGCAGACAAGAGCACTGCAAGAAAAGGAAAATTCGAAACAAACCCACATTCTATGGAGAAGATCCCGTGCGCAGCAGTGGGATGTTTATGAAATGTAATGTGGACGGAATTTAGCGTACTATACCACGCTAGCCAGACGGGTTGGTATAGGGTTTGTTTCGAATTTTCCTTTTTTTCAGTGCTCTTGTTTACTTTAAGTTACTCCCTTAGTTGCCTTTTACCCACTGGTTGAAATGGGGAAACATATATGTAACATACATATCGCCTCTTTACAAGAACAACGTGATATGTTTTTTTTTTTGGCATTGCTATGCCCAAAAGGAGTGTTCCAAAAATATTGTATTATAGATTAAGTTCTGTTAAAGAAATAAACAATTTATTTATTTATACTGCACCAATGTTTCCATCTTGAAGGAGCTTAAAAAAAAATAAAAAAAAAACGTGATATGTTTTAAACCACAACTTTACAGAAGAGCAATTTTAAACGATTAGGGGTTGATAAATTCTAAAATATTAATAATTTTACTTAGAACATTCACAACACAATATCTAAAATGCCGCGTTTTTGTAGAAAATAAAATTAATAAAAATTAAAAAAAGACAAATAATAATAAAAAAACGTTTTTATGAGATGTCACGTTGCTCTTGTAAAGAGGCGATATGCATTCTTATTCCGTCATTACACGGACTCTTAATCCGTCACTACGGACATGGATGGATGGATCTTTGTTATCCAATCATGTCAGAACAGCTAAGCTGCGGTTACTCTCTTAGTCGACTTTTACGACACCCACAGGTTGAGATTGGGTAGTGACATAAAAGAAATAAAAGAGTTGAATGTGAACCAGTTCAAAAAAAGCTTGAAATGTCTTTTGGCAAGTAAATGTTATTACAATTTAGCAGACTTTCTTAATGATAATTTAATATTAATCCATAACATTTGTATATTTTCTAAACCTATTCCTTGACATTTGTTATTATTTTAATCTTTGACATCTGTGTATTTTACTATATTTCTTGACATTTGTTATTATTTTAGAATCAAAATTATTATATTATTATGAAATTATTACTATTAAAATCAATTATATTATTGTTTGCATGCAGAACAGTAAAATATGGTGATACCTCTATATTATAAGACCAAAATTGTAACCCATAATTCGCAAATAAATGAATTGAATTGAATTGACATTATGTGTTCTTAATTCGTCACTATACGGTTTTACAGCTGATATTATGAAGATAATAAGCTGAAACTCCCAAGCAAGAATTCAAAGTCAGGCAACTTCTATATTAGTACAATTCGTGCAGAACGAACTAGCTATATTCTATTAAACTGCATTAATATCTAATGTTTATTTATGATAAATTCACGTGTGATAGCACGTGTCTGACCGTAGTAAATTAGTTTGTGCGCCATCATAGTTTAGATGAGAATGGCTGCCTATATAAGGCTAATATTATATATAATACATTATAATAATAATATTCTACCACATTCACACAGCGCCATCTAGTCCCAAAGTAAGCAATTATATTTGCTTGTGTTATGGGTACAAATAACTGACATACTACTTAAATACATTTTTTTTTGTAAATTCATAAATATTATAGATAAATTACACCCAGACACAGAACAAACCTTTATGCTCATCACACAAAGATTTGTCCTGGGTGGGGATCGAACCCACGACCTCCGGCTTAGCAGTCAGGGTCACTTACCACTAGACCAACAGGCCACTCTTATCTCAGCCTCATAATATTGATCACAGACAATTTTTCCATTACTTGTTTAGCATTTATATAAAACAGTCAAAACTACTTTTGTCTGGTTAAGGGTTTTGACTGTAACATACATATCCACGGTTCCAAGGCTAAATATTCCAAGCTCAGCGGGTTGTGCTGGCGCTGCTGCTGCAGCCGCAGAGACCCTCAAACGGCGAAAATACCATAATTTAATTGGTAATTATATTTTGGAGCCGTTTGGGGTCGAGACTTTAGGTACGTGGGGTCCGAGTGCTAGGTTTTTGTTTAAAGACCTGGCAAAAAGGCTTATCGACGCTTCACGTGATCAGAGGGCTGGTGTGTTTCTCGCTCAGAGAATTAGCATTGCCATTCAACGTGGCAATGCCGCCAGCCTTTTGGGTACGTTTCCGGTTGACAGTGATGCTGACGAATATTGATGATGACGATGCCTAAACAAGTTTTCTTTGGGTTATTTGTTTTTTTTTATTGTTTAAATTTACATTTTAGTTTCTTTTTTTTTTGTTTGTAATTAATTGTATATATAGTTTTAATATGCAAGTAGATGTTTAATTTAATTATTTTCATTATTTTTGTATAGGTATGTTAGTAAATAAGTATTTGATTCTTTATTCTTATTAAAGGCTAAATTGTTCTAAACGACATTTTTTGAAAGTTATAGAAAAGCGATTTAAAGTTTCAAGTATTGTGAGAGACACAGGTGCAGACTCAGATTATATAATTATCTTATTGAATCACCGTCGCCATATTTAAATAAATTATCTGTCAACCTTCCAAAAATCGATAATAGATATTATTTAATTGGTACAATGTTTACGAGTGTTTCCCTTGTACCTACCTACTAATCTATCTAATCTTAGGAAATACTGGACCCTGATTCCGTCTCGTCGAAAGATTTTTTATATAATTAAACTGATATTTCCGGCCAAAAACTTTCCGACAGCTTAGAATCAGGGGGCTAGTCCAAATTGAAAAATTCTTTTTAATTTTTCTATGTTTTTGTTCATGATGAAGTTTAAGTCCATGTAACAAGCACGCATCGTGATGTTCTAGCCCGAATGTTATTCCCCGATAAATAGGCTATCCAACACTAAAATAATTTTTCAAATCGGTTCAGTAGTTCCTGAGATTAGCGCGTTCAAACAAACAAACTCTTCAGCTTTATAATATTAACTACAGACCTGTCCTTTCTTGTTTTTCAAAATTCGACCTTGTCTATTATAACCCTGCTGCCCTCATAGATAACAAGCGCAATATTAACAGAGCATCTGAATAATTAGAATCAATTAGCGACAATATGTATACTTGGCCTTCAATATCGCAAGAAAAACGCCCTCCCTTATCGTTCAAATTTGAACTTTAACACAGTTATTAAAAGATAAATTTTCATATAATAAAACTTAAAGTGGAAGTTTTATTTGCAAATTGAGTTTATGTAAAAAACATATTTCAACCCATAAACATCCCACTGCTGGGCACGGGTCTCCTCCAAAGAATGTGGAGGGAATTTAGCTTACTATATACCACGCTAGCCAGACGGGTTGGTATAGAGTTTGTTTCAAATTTTCCTTTTCTTGCAGTACTCTAGTCTGCATAACTGCCTTAGTCGCCTTTTAAGACACCGACGGGTTGAGTTGGGGTAGTGACATTATGTATTCTTAATTCGTCACTACACGGAGTATTCTCTAAACGCTCTCTATCTATACAAATAAATAAAATTGGTGTGTCTGTTTGTAATAATAAAATAACCGCTTTCTACTACCTACATGCATTTGAATGTGTATACGGTACATATACCAAAATAATGTTTTTTCAATTTTGTCTGTCTGTCTTTCTGTCTGTTTCTGCCAGCTAATCTTTGGAACTGCTAGACAGATTTCAACGGGACTTTCACTGGCGGATAGCTAATCTCACAAGGAGTAACTAGGGCTACATTGGTTTAGAAAAAATATCAGGGTTCTGTAAAAAAAAAGTCCATGAATGCGGAATAAGTTGTCCACGCGAAAGAAGTCGCGGACACAGCTAGTACGCAATAAAAACTAAATATCTCTAACTGTCGCACCTAGAGACATCAATTAGCAGTAATCTGTCATTAACACAATTTTTTCATTGAATAATCGTCTTTAGGCGTATCGACTTAAGTATTACTTACACGTTTTATTAAATATATTCTACCACATTCACACAGCAGCGCCATCTAGCCCCAAAGTAAGCAATTATATTTGCTTGTGTTATGGGTACTAAACAACTGATATAATACTTAAATACTTTTTTTTTGTAAATAAATACATACTTACATATTATAGATAAATTACATCCACACACAGAACAAACCTTTATGCTCATCACACAAACATTTGTCTTGGATGGGGATCGAACCCACAACCTCCGGCTTAGCAGTCAGGGTCACTAATGCGCGTCCCTGGTGCGCCGCGTGCGGGCCAGCCCCAATAGCATCTTGGGATGCATTGCAAGTAGACTCGATTGCGTGTATCTGAGGCGCTGCTCCAGGCTCACTTCTGTGTTGAGCCTGTACTGTCTCATTGTATTAAGTAAACTAACATAGCATTAAATTTAATTGTTACTAACAAAACGAGTCATAGATACTTAAATAAATGATTATTTATTATACATAATATAATAATAATAATAATGTTTTTATTTCAGAAAAATAATTCCATCAATAGTATTATTAAGTGTTAGTAAAATTTAGGCTTACATGCTAGTGTTAGTATTTATTAACCTACGAACAAACTTAATTATAATAGAAGAGCTGTAGCTCTCCGCCACGGTTCTCAGAATGCTGTTGCGACTGTCTCTCACTCTACGCAGTAGGGAGGCTGTCTTTTTACGTACGATGGCGTAAAACCCGTCCGTACGAGCTTGCGCAAACATCCCCGACGCACTGCAGTGTCGAGGCAATCGCAACAACACTATATTCTACCACATTCACACAGCGCCATCTAGTCCCAAAGTAAGCAATTATATTTGCTTGTGTTATGGGTACTAAACAACTGATATACTACTTAAATATTTTCTTTTTTTGCAAATACTTACATATTATAGATAAATTACACCCAGACACAGAACAAACCTTGATGCTCATCACACAAAGATTTGTCTTGGGTGGGGATCGAACCCATGACCTCTGATGAGTGAGTTTTATAATGGTTATAAAAAACTAACCTAACTCAACACAACCAGTTTTGAAAACTCGTTTAGTACTGACCTCTTTACTTAAAGAGTTTTCACTTATATAGCCAGTCAAAACTACAAAGATAAAGGTAAAGATCATTTATTGCGTAACTGTGTACACACATAGGTTGTTAACATAATAATTCTGGTTCCAACAGTTTATCCTGAGTCAGATATGCAATAATTATAATAATTAAACGTAGATTAAATACAATAATTATAAATTATCATCAATCAATTAAATTTTTAGTAATTTTAATATTAGGAATCAGCAATCAAAATAATTAATTAGACGTAATAAATAAGTATAAGTAGATTAATTGGATTACATGATGTCAATGAGGTTAATACATAATGTCAATGATGTTCTTAGATACATAATGTCAATAGAATGTATACCTACAACAATGTCAATAAAAATAATAAGAAAATGTCAACTAAATCAATATAATAATATAAGATTAATGTCAAAATTTACTGTCAAACACTTACTACTACTCTATACTTTTGACTGTTTGAGAATTTTGATTGTAACATATACAGACTTCCACACGCCGCTTCGCCCGCGTGGTATTTAGGTAATAAAATTATATATTTTGACCTTCCTCATGAATCACTCTATCCATTAGTGAAAACTGCATTGTTCGTGATGAACAAAAGAAAAGATTTTTGATCTTATTAAAGACTTATATTTAGATAATCTTGATAATTTTTAGATTTTGTGTAGTGTCGGTAGTGTGCAAGAAGGGAATGTGTGGCAGAATGGATAAAATACGTTGCTGTGTAGAATAGTACGACTGCAGTAAAAAACAATCACTTAGCACATACCAGAGCATCAACTTGTATGGTACGACCGACCTCCAAAACGAACGTATCGGGCTAAAACATTCATTTACACAACAAACTTGGTATGCAGATCTTTAGATAGTAAACAGGAAGCTGCGCAGCATCCGGCAGATAAAATCTCTCACAGTTGTACAGCTTCCTTATGTCTTGTTTTAGGGGGAGATGCGTCTGAGATCATTCGATAAAAATATTATTAACTACATTTGCCTCGATGGCACAGCTGAACTGTTCTGGTTTCGAGTCCCGATGCGGACTATTTTCCTTATCCTCTTCCATATTTGGGACTAGACATTACAACCCATAAGCGTCCCACAGCTGGGCACGGGTCTCCTCCAAAGAATGTGAAGGGAATTTAACCTACTATACCACACTGGCCAGACGGGTTGGTATAGGGTTTGTTTCGAATTTTCCTTTTCTCGCAGTGCTCTTGTCTGCATAAGGTTACTCCCTTAATTATCTTTTACAACACCCACAGGTTGAGATAGGGTAGTGACATTATGTATTCTTAATCCGTCACTATACGAATATGTGAAAATATTATTATTAGCTTCAGTTTTAATAAGTGAATGCAATTTTCATTCGACAAATATTTTTAAAATTGCATTGTTACAATTTTATCCAAAATTTCGCGGTTTTCTCAATACGTCTTATTTACAAACAATAATAGTAATAAACTCAACCCAGGGTATAAATCATGTTGAAAAACAAATCGTATATAAAACTCTGTATCGCGAAATCATTCATTGTTCGTTCAAAGGAATGGTTTATTTACAAACGGATACGAGGAAACCGTTCTGATTCATATCGTTCGTCTTATGGTGTGTTGATACCATACTGAATATATTTAAATGAGGATCACAAACATCAATAAATATTTATTGCAACGCAAATGTTTAAAAGTAAATAATAAAGAAAAAAGTAAAAAAAAAAGGCAACGCGCTAGAGCCCCTAATGATGTAACCGTTCAGAAGCTACGGTAACCCCTTACCATCAGGCGGGCCCAAATGTCTGGTGGCCACCGTCGTGGATTAAAAAAAAAACGACCACCCATCCATAGGCCGACCTTACAAAAAGTTACTTAACCTAAATGATCACAATTAACATTTTGGTACCGCAATGTTAAAAGCATTCCCAGCTTAAAATTAATTGCTAAACCACTCAAGAAGATACCACACAAATTACATCACAAAGTCCAAATTTCCTTGTCTACAATGACTAATATCTATACTGTGGCTTCCCCGTTACCAACGTCATTGATAAGCAATAATATGACGTATGAGATACGAAACGAATCACTCCTCTTTACCCACCACCCAGAAGATCTGTACTCGGTTCCTCTTCTCCTGTACCTCGCCTGTGCAAGTTACTTAACGAATGCCACGATTCTGTAGACATATTTGCGGATTCTCTCACTAATTATCGGAAAAAAGTGTTAAGTACAATGAAATAAATTTTGCGTGCCTATTTATAAGTACATATATTATATGCAAGTGGTGTTTGCTTATAATTTGAATGTAACATTTGTTCATATGTTATATAAGATGTATTATAAGCTTGTATTATTGTTACATTTGTTAGCAAACCAAATAAAAAAAAAAAAAAAAAACCTTGTAAGGCGAATCTTGCTGATATGAAGGTCTGATGACGTGATTAGCAAGTATTTACTTGTAGGCATTCTAAATTGACGTCGGTCACACGAAATTTATGTATGTTTAATTTAATGCTGTATTTTGTATACTATAAGGTCTAGTTTCGGTTTCGGCTTTTTCTTAATCCGGTATTAGACGGACTCTTATACGGACATGGATGGATGGATCTTTGTTATCCAATCATGTCAGAACAGCTGAAAGGATTTGTATAAATTTTGACGCACAGATATGTTATCACAGACTACGTTTTATCAAGAAAAAATGTACTGCTTCAGTGGAAAATATATGTTTTTATTTGTACTTCTTTTTCCTCTCTGTAGTCCTTATTTGAGGTCGAGTCTCCTTAATTTCATGCGCCAAATTAAACAATTTAGGTAATTGAGATATTTTGAGATTTTTTTGCAATATTAGACCATCTAACGTACTCTGAATTTCGAAATTCGATTTAGTTATGGTCGCTGCTGTCAATTTCAAACATTTGACAGCGACATCAAAATCGATTTTTTTTTTTGCAAAGCCATAAATAGAATTAAAGTAGCTATGTTGACGGAACTGAAACCGAATTTCACGCGGGCGAAACCGGGAACCACAGCTTGTTTGTATTATATTAATATTAAAAGTATTCAATCAAAGGTGTACTACACGGTTATAAACTTGCATTCCAACCGAGGTGACCTTGGTGGGAGCTTGGTTGTCATCTGCGTAAAGTGTATGAAATTTGGTTTACAACAGCCGGCTACACGGTTGGAATCCACCAAGGGCACCTCTGTGGAAGGCAAGTTTATAACCATGTGGCACAAATCAATTTCATAACATACAGTTTAAAAATTCTATTCTGAAATATACTTTTTACTTTCACAAGCACGCCCTCAAACTTCCAAACAAGGACAGTTACAGAAACATGGTCACACTAATCGTGGTCTGACGTAACGAGTGACGTCACACGCTCCAAAATACCGTACGTTCAGAAATGTTGAACGAAAAGTTTTATTTAGTCAACGGTGAATAATCAGGCTTATCGGAAGTGTGCGTTTACAAACAATTTGTTGACGTCATCATCATTATTTCAACCCATAAACGTTCCACTACTGGGCACGGGTCTCCTCCAAGGAATAGACTGGCCTGTTGTTCTAGTGGTTAGTGACCCTGACTGCTAAGCCGGAGGTCGTGGGTTCGATCCCCACCCAGGACAAATCTTTGTGTGATGAGCATAAAGGTTTGTTCTGTGTCTGGGTGTAATTTATCTATAATATGTATGCATTTACAAAATAAAAAGTATTTAAGTAGTATATCAGTTATTTAGTACCCATAACACAAGCAAATATAATCGCTTACTTTGGGACTAGATGGCGCTGTGTGAATGAGGTAAAAAAAAAAAGAATGTGGAGGTAATTTAGCCTACTATATCACGCTGCTGTTGCGGAATTAGGTGAGGCCTATGTTCAGCAGTGGACGTCATTGGGCTGATATGATGATGATGATGATGATTTAGAGTTAGAATATATGGAAGAACATATTTTACATCTATAACAATTGACATTTTTCTTGAGAAAACAAACAAAGAAAAAAAAAACTTGACAGAAATTATACGTGATTCAGTGAACGGAAACCGCTGCATATAATTTTTTTTTTTTTTACAAATTAAATAAAAAAATAATAAAAAAGCCATCACCATTCGATCTCGACCGGCAGTACCAATGTGGATTCAACTTTGTGGAATTTATATGTACTAGTCAAGTGACTTACCATCTGCTAACGGTGAAGGAAAACATCGTGAGGAAACCCACATACCCTAGAAGAAATTCTATGAGTATGTCTGATCCACCAACCCGCACTAGGCCAGCGTGAGTGGGTCATGGCCTAAACCCTCTCAGCTCTCTAGATAGAGGAGAGGAGACCCGAGCCCAGAAGTGGGACTTAATGGACTATTGATGATGATGACACATTAATTAGGTAGACAGGTGCATTCCATTTTATTAATGTGCCCAGTCTGTGCGTAATTAATATCATCGCTAAACAGGAATTTCCCAGTGCGGAAATTATTTAAAGAATAACAAAGGTATAATTTTATTAAACGAATATTGTGACTTTTCCACCTAAATATTATGTCAATGGCAGATTGCCAGTATTGACTAGCATGCCAAGATTCGTCAATGGAGTTTTATAAGAAGAAAACAAAAATTACTGAACACATTTTGTAATTTAGATAATATGACTCAGTTTTTAAGTTTTAATAAAGACATTATTAAAATGACGGTAATAGGCGACACTAAATTTCTCAAAATTGTACTGATATAGAGGGAAATTGGAGAAAACTACCCTTTTTACCCGACTGCCAAAAGAGGAGGGAAATGTTTTTCGCGCGTATGTATGTATGTATGTAGGCATTTCTGTTCCATTGTGACCCGGCTCGGCTGATTTTAAAGTGTGAATGTCATAGGCTATGTGACGTCAACAAAAAACCAAAATGGCGAACGTAAGCTGTCAAAACAGACGATTTCTTAGTGCTATCACAATATGGGTATCACATGAAAGCTAATTAATAGCCTAATTCAATTATATATGTACTAACTATTGCCCGCGGCTCCACTTGTCTCTTGTAACCTAAATAGCATGACCGATTTTTAAGTGCAAGGTGTTATTATAATATTCGTATTCATCCCCGAATCTCTATATCTAAACTAAACTAATATTATAAAGCTGAAGAGTTGAGCTAACAAAGGCTACTTTTTGGCAAGGCAAGGCAGTTTTTTATTTTTTTTAAATAAACACTTGTTTTCATAGGGTGATACATAGTATAGGTATTTAAAATATATCTGACCATTTACAATAAGTACGTTTTTTTTCTATACCGTTAACACAAATACATTGGTAATTATACAACAATAGTGGAACTACTTAAGAGGGTTCGTACAGAGGAATAGAATTGTCGCAACGAAGTGTCATAATTTAGTGGTTTTCGATTTTTATAATTTAATTGGAGCTTTTTTTTGTTAATGTTTTCAATACATTGTTTAGTATTACGTTAACTTGAATTAAAAAGTAAGTATCCGTAATGCTTACAATTTTTTACAATGAAAAAATGCCCTGCAAGTTCCAATGTGTAATTTGCATATAAATAGAACTGTAAACGCAATGATTTCGTACCTTTTACACACCTTTCACCTAATTCTAAAAAAAGTATTAAAACATTTAAAACAATTAGCTCCAACTCTATAACAAAAGACGAAAACCACTCAATAGAAGGTTGCTATTACTCTACTGAAGATTTGTAAAATTCATGTGTATTTTAGAAGGTAATAAGTAATTATATATTGACATCATAGATAATATACATTAATTGACATAGTTATATAAATTTATATATGACATATTTATTATTATCATATTATTATTATTTAGTACATTATATTGTTATTTGACATGTTTATTTCAGTTTAATTTGTGATCAGGTACAAATAGTGACTGGTGCTTAAATTATATTGACATTTTTGGTTTTGTTGAATTTTGAATATGATTAATTAATTGTAAATTTATTATTTATTAAGTATTTACTTCAGACACGATGTAAAAAATTGTTATTGAATAAAGAATTGAATTGAATTGAATATTCCCTGTTAACTAGTCTAAAATACAAAAAAAAACATTAAATAAAAAAAATTGTGCAACATCATTTGAACCAATGACCTCATGACAAAATCAGCTGTTGCCTTATGACGACTCACTGATGACTAATGTGAATATCACGTGAAAATTTCCAACTTGGACTCAAAGATAACGTCAATATTGGTGACTCAATTATTGATAAATTTATACTATAGAACATTTAAAATTGAATCTTCTCCAAATAGCACCAAAGTCGCTTTCTGCATCTGTCTGTATTCCGCTAACTTGTGAACCACTCAATTGAATTGCGATGCAGTTTCTACGTCATATCAAAGTCGTCCACTTTTATACTAATGTTTCCATCATTGGACTATCCTTTTGTATACCACCGTCCACCATGGACCACCAAAAGTGCATAGGCAATTGCTGATAGGATCCAATTCTTTTTTAGGATTACCTGACTGTTACCGTGGCGCAGTGGTTAAAGTGGTCGCCTCGCCACTACATCGCCGTGCTGGGTGACGTGGGTTCGATTCCCACACGAAATAAATATTTGTGTGATTCATAGATATTTGTTTCTAGTCTGGGTGTACTTTGTGTCCGTTAGTTTCATGTTTGTAAAGCTCCCCGCGACACAGGGCTTGTTCCCTGGTGCGGGTGTTGTCTTTTCAAAAAAAAAAAAAAATTAAAAAAAAAAAAAAGCTACTTACTTATCCGTGTAGTGACGGATTAAGAATACATAATGTTACTACCCCATCTCAACCCGTGGGTGTCGTAAAAGGTGACTAAGGGAGTAACCTTATGCAGACAAGAACACTGCGAGAAAAGGAAAATTTGAAACAAACCCTATACCAACCCGTCTGGCCAGCGTGGTATAGTAGGCTAAATCCCTCCACATTCTTTAGAGGAGACCCGTGCCCAGTAGTGGGACGTTTATGGGTTGAGATGATATAATAATAATGTTTATTTTATTTTATATCCACAAATTACAAGATTTTACATTTTTATAATACAAAACAGTTTGGTGATATACATGTAATTTGTGGGAGATCTGGTGTCCAAACTAAGCCGAAGCCTGTATCTTAGAGCACCAGGCCCCCCGTACCTACATCAATTTTGATGAAAGCTACTTCTACGTCTTCATTTCAAAATGGATACACTTGAAAAAAGAAGGAAGTCACTAGATTTAGTTTCCTATACAAGCTTGTCCGTAACAAAATCGACTGTTCACAGTTGCTGACTAGGTTTAACTTTAGGGTGCCATATAAATATCCTCGGGCACGTATCACTCCTCTTTACCCACCACCCAGAAGATCTGTACTCGGTTCCTCTACTCCTGTGCCTCGCCTGTGCAAGTTACTTAACGAATGCCACGATTCTGTAGACATATTTGCGGATTCTCTCACTATTTATCGGAAAACAGTGTTAAATACAATTAAATAAATTTTGCGTGCCTATTTATAAGTACATACCTATACCTAATTAAGTGCAAGTGGTGTTTGCTTATAATTTGAATGTAACATTTGTTCAAAAGTTATGGTATGTATAAGATGTATTATAAGGTTGTATTATTGTTAAATTTGTTAGCAAACCAAATAAAATAAAATAAAAATAATAAAAATAACTATTGACCTAAACCAGGGGTCGGCAACGAGCGATCTTAAAAAGAAAATCTTATTCATAAACATCTCATACAGACAACACGGGGCCGATTCTCTTGAATAACACACGTCGCGGCGTCGGTCGATAGCAGAGCAAGCAGAGCAATGGACTAATCGACCAATCACAGGCTGTCATTATCGCGCGATTGACTTAGTAAGCCAATCACAGCTGTCGAATGAGACCATCGGCTTACCAATGTGTTACTATTCTGTTAGCAGACTCGGGCCCCAGATCATACATCCATATATCAGGCAGAGACTGTGCGGAATTTGTATCACGAAACACCAAGTTCTATTACATGTAGGTATAATGGAAAATGAAATGGTCTCGTACCGCGTGGTTCCAGAGGAATTTCCTCCCAAGAACTATCAGGTTGTGAAATTAACTCCCTAACGAGGTTTTCCCAAGGGACTACAGTATGGGGTTCTTCAAAAAAGGAGTCAATAGGTTTCTTTAGGGTCGCTCCTGATGCCCCTGGTGTTGCAGGCACCCATAGGCTACGGTAACCGCTTACCATCAGGCGGACCGTACCTACGTATGCTTGACACCGTGCGTCGTGGAATAAAAAAAAAAAAAATTGACCATAGTAAAACTCCGTCTCCAACGAGCTCAGAAGGTCAATAATCTATGGGAAAATTGATAATAATCAATCATAACTAAAACTAAAGTTTGTAACAGTTAGATTAGAGTCAATGAACCATGTCGTCACTCCCCGATGACGTCATAGTTCGTTGACGTGTGATAAGAACGAATATGTTATTAATTGAACAGATATTAGCATCAGTAAATTATTATTCATATAAATACGTACAGTTTTTTTCATACTAAGAGTTAAGATGGCGGCTATAAAAACTTCGTTTGAAACTACAACAATTTTAACAATAAATAGTTTAATAGCCCTTCACCTCTAAAAGGTTAAAAACCACTGGAGTAAGACAATAAGCCTATTGTATACTGATAGTTATAACTCTTTATCGTTCATAGTAATTTACAACAGACGATAAAACTCCCAACAATGTGGGTAAACTCATAAAATAAAGCTGGCAACACCGTGGGTTAGTAATAGAATTTATCTGTTTTATGTTCATCTTTATGTGGGTAGTTAATAACTTGAACTATATCAAATGTCAAAGTATTTTTTTTTAATTGCCTGACATGACATGATAAGTTCTAACCGCTATTAATGGACATGGCTGTTTTTTTAGCATTGTTTGCGAAAAAAACACAATCAAGCCGCAGCCGTAAAAGAAAATGGGAAATATGGAGGAATACGAAAACGATAGGGAACGGGAGAAAGAATTGGGCCTCCAGGGCTAGACGAAATGCAACAGCATATTCTATGAGAGGGTAGTACCTATTCCCTGGATGTGCTGGCCCATTGATGCTGCATGAAATACGGACGACGTTGGTGTAGGGTCACCTGTAGAATTTTATGGAGAACACAGGATCCGTAATTAAAAAAAACAAACTGAATGGCGCCAGTTGTTTTATGACCAGTTAATAAAACCACTGGCACCATCCAGCCCATTTTATATATTATAAGCTTGGATTTGACCGTTGATAGGGTGGTGGTGGCTAGTATACATCTATACAAATAAATCACAGCAACCCATTAAGTCCCACTTCTGGGCTCGGGTCTCCTCTCCTCTAACTAAAGAGCTAAGAGGGTTTAGGCCATAATCCACTCACGCTGGCCTAGTGCGGGTTGTTGGATCAGACATACTCATAGAATTTCTTCTAGTGTATGTGGGTTTCCTCACGTTGTTTTCCTTCACCGTTAGCAGACGGTAAGTCACTTGACTAATACATTGCCGGTCGGGATCGAACATGGACCGCGTGATTTGCACGCCGGTCCCTTATCCATTCAGCCACCATCGCTGTTGTTGATGTTTCCGACTTACATTTTGCAAACTGTTTTATTATTCGACAACAATAAAAGAAATAGGCACCTACATTGAAGTAAGTAATTAAGGTATTTTGACCTTGGTCGATTCTAGAGGTCACATAATACCAGCATTGAAGTCAAAATCTATTATTATAATCTAAGTACCTCATGTTTGCAAATTTGCTTTACATAAAGTTACCATGACAACTTTAAAAACTATACTAAACAGTAATGGTTCTATTTTGGCTACGGAACCCTAAAAAGAGAATTAATTTCGTTCCTTCTCGAGTAAGAGCTTAGCAAAATATTTATAGGACTAGTTACGCCAGCATGTGTGAAACCCACGGTTTAAAACAAATTAACTGTGTAATTTTTTTTTTTTTTTTTTTTTAAATATATATTATATTTTGTTTTTGTTTTGTCATTTTTTGTTAACTGGGCCTACCAGAATATCAGCGTTGCGCGGCTAATTTATTGCGGCAACATTAGCTGAGGTAGATACCATTTTTTTGGTCATCTACAGGAGCATGATGTCCAGTATGTTTATCGTATATCTTATTGTGTACCTACATGTTATCCTGTAGCTGATTCTTAAAATAAATGTTTTTTCTTTCGTTCTTTCTTTCTAAATTCAGTGTGTCAGCTACTTCCAGAATAAAAATTTTATCAAAATTCGTCCAGCTGTTTGAGCGTGAAGAAGTAATAAACACATAGACACAAACTTTCGCCTTATAATATTCATCATTTCAATCCATAAATGTCCCACTGCTGGGCACGGGTCTCCTCCAAAGAATGTGGAGGGAATTTAGCCTACTATAATACCACGCTGGCCAGACGGGTTGGTATAGGGTTTGTTTCGAATTTTCCTTTTCTTGCAGTGCTCTTGTCTGCATGGTCATATTCCCTTAGTCGCCTTTTACGACACCCACGGTTTGAGATGGGGTAGTGACATTATGTATTCTTAATCCGTCACTACACGGAAAGATAAAACTTATAATATTATTAAATTATCTCTCTTCTAATCGCGTCTGCGCTTTGGGTAACTTCAGGCTAATACGCAATGCTAACAACCTAGTTCTGTAATCTCTGCTAACGTGATTCAAACTCTGATGTAAGTATTTAGGTATATAATAACCTACGTATATACGTTTTGCGTAGGTAATAAAAGCAATCGCAACGCTCTATGGTTTTGATTAAATATTGTGCGGTTTGCATCTGATGACGTCAGCAAGATGGCGGGCTATTTTCAGTCTGAATACAAGGAAAATGTTTAAGTAATAAATAACAAATTGTGTACCGTTAATAAGGAATAATGCAAATACATGTACGTCTAGAGGTAGTGTGTGTAAATGTACTTAATTTTTTTTTATACTCCACAGTACCTACTCTAGAGCAGGCGTTCGTTGTCAATAAAAAAATGTTTTTTTTTGTTGTAACAATATTATTTTATAAAACCTCTTTCAGAAAAAGTCAAAAGGTCAAAGTATACGACCTTTACAGGTCATTGGACACCCAAGATCTGCTTTCATTAGATCATATCTACTTCCGAAAATGTATCTTACGACTAGGGTTGTACAAGTACTGAAATATAAATAGTATAATTTTTAATAGACATCAATAATACATAAGCAGTAATAAATACTCTACATCAGTAATAAAAAAAAGTAATCTGGAACGAAAATTAAAAATGACATTAAGTTTAAAATATTTAAAGAGAAAAGTTGTTAGAGCTAATTTAGCGATGTGGGGAATACAGAACAGGGTGTGCGGTGGTATTTAATTATATTATTATTATTATATATTCTAATAACACTAGACAACCCCTCATAATCGTTATTACAAGACAACACGAAATTCGCGATCTTAGGAATATGGCCGAGTTAGGAAGTTGACAATCTAGGAAAATTAACTAGTTAGGAAGTGGATAATTTGGGAATCGTAGGTGGACGAGTTAGGAAAGTAGTCAACTTATGAAGTAGACGAGCTAAGGAAAGTGGACGGAGTAGTCCAGAGGGGTCTTTTTCTATTCGCTCAATAGGAGCTTTTAGTTTTAAAGCGTAACAATCGTATCAAATCTGTTTCAACATAGTTTTTTTTAGATAAACAAGTATAAAAGAAAAGGTTATTTCTTTTCTACAATAATTATTTATGTTTTCTTTTTCAATAAGTTGCCAGCCCTACACTCCACGCCAAGACTATGGCAGTCTTATAAACAATGTTCAAAGTAATATGAAACATGAACTATTTTTATCTTTACATAAATTACGTTGTCCATGTGTCAGGCCGTTATCAATCAAAGTTATTATGATCTGGCATCTGTACTACAGATGACTAAGAATATATGAATGATGAACTATGAAGAATGCGATGGTGACTGAATGGATAAGGAATCGGCGTGCAAATCACGCGGTCCGAGTTCGATCCCGACCGGCAGTACCAATGTGGATTCCACTTTGTGGAATTTATATTTACTAGTCAAGTGACTTACCATCTGCTAACCGTGAAGGAAAATATCGTGAGGAAACACACATACCCTAGAAGAAATTCTATAAGTATGTCTGATCCACCAACCCGCACTAGGCTAGCGTGAGTGGATTATGCCCTAAACCCTCGGAGACCCGAGCCCAGCAGTGGGACTTAATGTGTTGCTGATCGCTGATCGTAGAAGAATGTCGTCATCTATACTAATATTATAAAGAAAAAAGATTTGTATTCTTGTATGTATGTATATTCATCATTCATTATATAATATATATTCTTATACCTATATTAAACCTCTAGAGATATATAATGATAAAATATATATCTGTACCAATAATACGTTTTGTATTTTTATTAACAACCTGTTTGCTGTAAGACCCGCTGAACTTTCATAAGCGTGGGTTATAGTGTGTGGGAGTACTACACCAACTTTACTTTTAACTTACACCAACCGGGAATGTGTTGACCTTTCTATGGTAGAGAGTTATATAGCCTAAAGCCTTCCTTGATGAACGGGCTATCCAACACTAAACGAATTATGCAAATCGGGCCAGCGGTCCCTGAGATAAGCGCGTTCATTAAAACAATTAAACTCTTCAGCTTTATAATATTAGTACTTATAGATTATATAATTAAGGCCTGCAGCACACGAGGTGGCGGGTCGGCCAGCCCGTCCCGCCGTGTGCTGAAGGCCTAAAAGGTGCAGAAACAATAATAATAATAATTCATTTATTTATTAAGATTACAGAGATCCATTATTTGTTAGTTGGTTAATTACAGACTTTAAAAAAAGTCTGGCAATGTGTCTGGTTAATGGCAAGGGAAACTAACATAGCTGGCGAAACTTCAAACTCATACTGAAAATCATAATCATCAGCAACCCATTAAGTCCCACTGCTGGACTCGGATCTCCTCTCCTGATACTGAGAATGGTAGCCAGCAATACAGAAATCTTATCAATCATCAATGCTGAGCTCGGGTCCCCATCTCACTCACCTCTATCTAGAGAGCTGAGCTGCAGGTTGGTGGATCAGACATACACTTAAAATTTCTTATAAGATATGTGGGTTTCCTCATGATGCGATGTTTTCCTTCACCGTCAGCAGATGGTAAGTCACCTAACTAGATATAAATTTCACAATGTGTAAAATAGTGGAATCGAACTCGGACCGCATGATTTGCATCCGGTCACTTATCCATTCGGCCATCATGGCTAATAAAGAAATAAACCATTTTATAACGCTCAATTTATTTCATGTCAATTACTACGCTGTTATCACTGTACGCTGTGCGTGATATCAGTTATCTAAACACTATTACGATAAGAGTCCATCTACACGTGGGCTAACCATGGATAGGGGTTTTATATCATAAGTATTTCTAGCTGAATAAATTTATATTAATAATAATATTTCACCACATCCACACAGCGCCATCTAGTACCAAATTAAACAATTATATTTGCTTGTGTTATGGGTACTAAACAACTGATATACTACTTAAATACTTTTTTTTTTGTAAATACATACATATTAAAGATTAATTACACCCAGACACAGAACAAACAATCATGCTCATCACACAAAGATTTGTCCTTAAGCAAAGCTTTAACTACCAGACCAACAGGCCCGTCGAATGATAAATGCTTCGGTAACGCAGTGGGGGTTTCCGATTTGAAAAGATCTTTTAGTGTCCGATAGCCCATTTATCGAGGAAGGTTATAGGCTATATAACATCACGCTACGGCTTATAGGAGCTGAGCAGTGTGCAAATAAAAACGACGGGAGTGAAGCCCCGCCCGACTTTTAGTATTGAATAACTGCACTTCCTTAATACGAAATTTATGAAACAAAACGTTTCAAAACTGTAGTTTAAAAGCAGTTGCCTAAACGAGTAGGATGTATGAATCAAGTTGCGTACCACTAAATGGTTGTCATCAACCACAATTGGCGTTTTCTTATTTGCTTACGTTGTTTAAATATCAACCTCATACGTCAGTTATTAATGTTGATATTTCTGAAAATAACTGCATTATATGCTAGTACAATGCCGTCATATCTGACTATGGTCAGCCCCCTGATTCAGACTCGTCGGATTGCTCCCGGATCGCAAACTTTTTCGAATCTTAGTACGACGTATTTTTACTGTTTAAGTTATTTAATGTTAGACAATAGTTTACCGTAAGAATAGAAAATTAAAATCTGATTAATTTGAGATAATTTTTTTTCCTACAACCATCTACTCGTATTTCTTTAACATTATGTTTTTTAACCGAAAATTTTCCGACAGCTCAGAATCAGGGGGCAGATATGGGACGGCTCAAACTCAAACGCAAATATTGAATAGGTACCTACTAGAAGTCGCGCATTTGGCCACTGCTCAGCTCGTATTGGCCATGGCGTGGTTTTATAATATAGCCTATGTTACCCAGTGATAATGTAGATTTCTAACGGCAAAATATTTTTTGAAATATAGAAATATATCTTGGTTATAGGTATTAAATCACGCTACGGTCAATAGATGAGCAGTGGCCCAACAAAGATCGACGGGAGCGAAGCCCTGGGCAACATCTAGGTAGGTATGTGTAGTGTATAATATAACTAGGTACGTGTGAATTTGAGTAGCCGTTGAATGAATTTAAAACGTCGTACCTTTGCCGGTTAGCTGGCATCTTTATGAATGGTCATTCAAGTCGACTGTTATACCTATTTACATATTAAATGTCACTATTATGTATAAGTTAGATGGTTATAATGTATTCTGTATCCATGACTCATCATTCAATGGCAAAATCATTTACAATGGCGTCGAAATGTTAGAATGTTTAAAATTTCTGTTTGAATAGTGAGAATTCATTAATGTTTTGAGAGTTACTTGGGCATATTGTGATATTTAAACTGTCTGTCCATTATCGTTTTTGTCCTACACGGAAATCGAACCCGCATAACAGGAACTCTTGTGCAGTGAAGCCAACTGAAGAGTTGGATTGTTTGTATGTTAAGTTGAACGCGTTAATCTTAGGAATTAGTGCACCGAATTGAAAAATTATTTTACTGTTGGATAGCCCATTTATCGAGGAAGGTTATAGGCTATAAAACATCACGCTTCTGCCTATAGAAGCTGAGCAGTGGCCAAACAAAGAACGCCGGGAGCGAAGCTTCGGGAAATCTTTTTACTAATAATATTATAAGGTTAATTATCGCTTAATTACATCTTTGTTTTACACAAGGCTTCTTTTGCAATACGAATTCAGTATACTTAATTTAACGTATAATAGGTAAGTACATTAATGAGTTTATACATGGGAAGGACAACATAGGAATTAAATGTCATATATTATTTAGTGGTTTTCGATTTTTATAATTTAATCGGAGCTATTTTTTTGAAATGTTTTCAATACATTGTTTAGGATTAAAGAAAATAAAAGAAAAGAAACATTTATTGGTACAGCACAGAGACAGAGTAAAGATACCTACAAGGAAATGATGTAGAAGATACAAACAAAAAGTAATAGGTACAAACAAATATATAAATAAATAAAACAAAATACCATAAAATACAAAAATCATAACAACAACTGTAGTAAATATGTGTCTCGCGGCTGCAACCAAAAGGCGTCCAGTTCAGCATTGAAGCCAGGTCACTAGTTATAGGTACCTGGCGCTGGTTTTCAACTGGAACCTTGGCAGTTGACATACACGGATGTCATATATGAGCGGCTTTATATTTGAATTATGTACTTCTAAGTAAATATTTAGGTGGATATTAAGTATAATGCCATAAAGTTAAAGTTACGAGAACTTGTATTGAAAAGTAAATATCCGTAATGTAACAGTTATTTTACTATGAAACAAACGTCATGCAAGTTCCAATGTGTTATTGACATTTAGAAGTAAACGCAATGATTTCGTACCTTTCACTTAATTCTAAAAGTGCTTTGAAAACATTAAAAACAAATAGCTCCAATTAACCCTTTGAACACCAGTGACGTCTATACACGTAAAATGAAAATGTGCTCACAACGCCAATGACGGCATGGCACGTCAAAAATGTACTGTATTTTAAAAGCTTAATAATAATATTCTACCACATTCACACAGCGCCATCTACTCCCAAAGTAAGCAATTATATTTGCTTGTGTTATGGGTACTAAACAACTGATATACTACTTAAATACATTTTTTTTTTGTAAATACATACATATTATAGATAAATTACACCCAGACACAGAACAAACCTTTATGCTCATCACACAAAGATTTGTCCTGGGTAGGGATCGAACCCACGACCTCCGGCTTAGCAGTCAGGGTCACTAACCACTAGACCGCTTGGCGGCCATGGCGATACCGATTTGACGTGGCGGTCAAAAAGTTAAATAATAAAAATCGAAAACCACGAAATATGAACTAAATTGCGACGATGACATTCTTTTGTAAGAACCCTCTTAAATACAAAATATGCATATTTATTATGTACTTACTCATAAGTTCAATAACACCACAGTGGCTCTTGACATTAAAAATAGATATTGAAACAACACTGTCGAGATGTTTCAATCAGAAACAATGATATAATATTATTATTATTATAGGTAGATATATTTAGGTACTAATCTATATTACTATTATAAAGCTAAAGAGTTTGTTTGTTTGAACGCTAGGATCTCAGAAACTACTGATAGTACTGATCTGATTTTAAAAATGCGCAGTTTTTCGGCAATAACTCAAAAACGGTACCTATATACGATAGTGTTCAAAATTTTCATTGGAAGTATTTTCACGTTGAACGCCGAGATTCCAGACACAATAGAAAATCTATTGTTTGGAGGTCAAAAAAAGAAATCTTAAAAACCTGATAGTATTTTCATATAAGGTTCAGTTTTTGCCATTTTGGCTACGTAACCCTAAAAATGTGGTTATAATACACCTCTGCCTACCCCTTTGGAGGAAAAGCTTGATAATATCAAACAATATTATGTTACATTGAAGACAAAGAAATCTGTTACTTAACTTAGTGATCTCATCTGCTTTCATTCTATTTGTTTTCATAAAAGGTTGTCATTACAACCTTTTATGAAAACAAACAGAATGAATGAAGAAGATCCTTTTTAATAGATCATATGTGTGCCATTGCACACATATGATCTATTAAAAAGGATCTATACATACAATGCTTTACTGATGAATGTTATTAGAAATGATTGAGATGAAACAAAGGTAGGGAAGGGAAAATAAAAATATGTATATTGTTCTATTAATTAAGTTTTACTTTGTCACTGTACACGTATGGAAGATTATAATTGCTTAAGAATAATAATAATAATAATATAATAATATTCTACCACATTCACACAGCGCCATCTAGAATAACTATTGATTGTGTCCAATCAAGCGATGGTGGCTGAATGGATAAGGGACCGGGCGGCATGCAAATCGTAGTCCGAGTTCGATCCCGACCGGCAGTACCAATGTGGATTCCACTTTGTGGAATTTATATGTACTAGTCAAGTGACTTACCATCTGCTAACAATGAAGGAAAACATCGTGAGGAAACCCACATACCCTAGAAGAAATTCTATGAGTTTGTCTGATTCACCAACCCGCACTAGGCCAGCGTGAGTGGATTAGGGCCTAAACCCTCTCAGCACTCTAGTTAGAGGACAGGAGATCCGAGCCCAGCAGTGGGACTTAATGAGTTGCTGATGATAAGATATATATATAGCATCACGCTACAGTAAATAGGAGTTGTTGGCAAAATAAAGAACAACGGACAGCAAAGCCCTGCACAATATCTAGTAATACATAGGTATATGGGACAATTAAAATTGTAACAACTATGGCGATTGAAAAGAGTGGCCTGAGTTTCTTGCCAAGTTCTTCTCAGAGCTCAACCTTGTCAGTGAACTGGCTGTAGGCAAATTTACTGACAGCTTTTCTGGCTTTGTATGACGTTCATAAGTATCATGTATGTGATCCAAATGAAATAAAAAATTTTACTTTGACTTTGACAATCCCACCCCCATGCCCACCACTGCAACTCCTGTAAGCAAGGATTATCAGCAGTGACCCTTGCAAACATGGCATTTTAACACATGGCAGTCCCAGGGAATGTCTAAACTACTGTTTTGAAAGAAAGAAAGAAAGAAAAGAAAGAAAATCTATTTATTCTCAGACTAAATGTACATATTACAGCACAAACATAAACTATAAGACATAAAAAAAAATAAAAAATAAAAAGTCTGAAAAACTCCTTTTTTGCAACTCCTCCTGTTAATGGAGGAGCTGGAAAGAAATTATCACCGTGGATGTCCACTATTATTATACCTATATAGGTATAAGGAAGTTTCTTTTCCGAAGGTTTAGGTGCTACACACCCATATACCAGCTATGTCAGATCCCATATATTAGGCGGTGAGCCTATTGCCATCAACTGGACTCTTCTAAGTCCTGTGACTGAGTTCCTACCAGAGGTATGTTTGTAAAGACTCGAACGAATCGCTTTATTTAAATAGCATCTCCAAATGAAGTGATTCAGGGTTTTGTGTTGTGATGAATAATAATTTGACTTAGTTAGCATATTTCACATTTGTGCAATAAGTATTTCACAATGTTAATAATGATTTTGTTTACTTGTTTTATAAATCATTACCACTTATAAATACCCCAATGCTGGGCATGGGTTTCCTCTCCCTTCCTGGTTTTATACATATTTGTTAGATTATTGTAGGTTTTATTACTTACTTACAAATTGTAAAATCATTAAAATTTTAATATACCAGAGTTGGTAAATTATATGTAAACTTTTATTTAGAGACTATATTGTTGTTATTATTCTGGGTTGCACTAACAAAACTTAATTAAAACTTTATTTTCTTGTTTATTATGTATTAAGTTACCTACATTTACAAACAGTATTATGTACTTAAACATAATAATAGTATATAATATAGTTTCACTTTGATCATTATATTTAGCAGATGGATGAATAGTTCATCCATAAAATTATACATTCAGTGTCGTAATATCTATTTCAAGGAAATAGGCAGTAATTTTCCGCCGCCTATAAAAGTTTGAAAAGTTTTAAAATGGCGCACAAAATTGTGTAACTCTGTCAAAGTAAAAAACAAACATCTTTTTTTTTTGTCATCCAAGCGTGTTGAGATAAAGGTATGTTACTATACAGTCTAAATTTAACCTTTGACGTCATATGTAAACAACGAAAATTTATAAAGTTTTAACAGTTTTTCAATATTTTTCCTTATGAAAACTTACCTTTCCATTAATGCCAAGTCCTAGGACAGTGTTGGAGATGTCGTAATCATCAGTGATTGGAGTAGTTTTGATCATTTTTGTAAAATTACTCATGTTGAATCACTACACTATTTTGTAACACCACAAAAACATTCAGCAAACACTTTATTATCACAATGCCACTTTATAACACTGACACGAAAGTAAGTTTGATAATATTTATGTTACAATAATATTACACAAGAATACAATGACTGAAAAGTATTTTTTCTAAAGTTCCGTGACAAACTGACAATGCCGTTCGCGACGTTCGTGTTATCACGTTGAGCAATCGCGGCACAGTGCTTGGAGTTACCACATAACTGAACAAAGTACAAAGTGTACAAACGTCAAACAGACATTTCGTAAATTTATTTACTTCGTAAATAATTCAGGTATTATCATTTGTTAGTATCGAAAACTATTTTTTATGAACTATGTAATGATTGTATCTCGTAGTATTCAATCTAAATAAAATAAAATATTTACGCTTCTGATTTTGTATTCAAAATTAAACTTGTATAATCCAACTAAATTTTAAATAACAGATGTAAAAAAGTATATCTTTAGCTACAGTAACATTCTAATTAAGTCGCATTATGATTTAATGTTGCCAACTGTAATATGTTTTGACAGTGTTCAATGTGAGCGCCATCTATTGGATATTAGGTAAATTACATTGACTTTCACCTGTCAGCATTCATTAGTTTTAGCAGTTTCAATTGAGAGATGTAGATGACGCTGTTTTAATTTTTAAGCGGGAATATTGAATTGGAAATAGTGAATAATTTCAACTTATTTCGAATACTGACTGACTGATTATAATTATTTATAAGCCAAATTGGTGTGAGCAGAGACACGAACCTCGAAATAAAATATTTTGAAGGATAAAATAACAGTTTTAAATATGTATTATGTACCAAGTTACCAACACAATAATGATTAAAAACAAACTAAAAGACAGTTTTACTGAGATAAACATGAAATTATAAAGATTGTACAAAGTGGTCTATAATTATATACTTTTATTTTATAAATCTTCACAAATTCACAGTACTTGCGTTGAGGAAACATAATTGTTACCTTGACAACGTTAAGGTTTGAATTAAGGTATGTTTTTATGGTTATCATCGTAAATAATACATATTTTTGATTTAATATCAATGAAACTGTCTTGAACGTATAAAGGAAAAAAAAAGGAAGTATATAATATATGATACGACAAATAAGCGATGGTCGACAAATCACGCGGTCCGAATTCGATTTCGACCGACAGCACCAATGTGGATTTCACATTGTGGAATTTATATGTACTAGTCAAGTGACTTACCGTCTGCTAACGGTGAAGGAAAACATCGTGAGGAAACCCACATGTACCTTATAAGAAATTTTAAGTCTATGTCTGCTCCACCAACCCAAACTAGGTCAGCGTGTCTAGATTATGTCCTAAAAACCCTCTCAGCTCTCTATACAGAGGAGAGGAAACCCGAGACCATCAGTGGGACATTGTTGCGAATGATGATGATGATAGGTTTACGACTGCGTTGGAGGTCCTGAATTCGATTCCCAGGCAAAAACTGTATGGGGGTTTTTCTATCAGGAAAGTCCGGAGGATGGAAAAATGTGGAGTGTCGCCCCCTATTAGATACATGGGATATGTTCGTAGGTGACGAATTATAGCTACATTATCTTGTGAAATGAATGCGAGTATGATGCACAATTGCACATCCTTACTCTGTCTCACCCACCTCTAAAACATTCAGGACAATTTTTTCGTTTGGCAATATTACACGGAACTTAAAAAATGGCGATAGGATATCGTCATCGTGTAACATAATATCGACGTATAAACTCGGTTGAGATTCGAGACAGTTCGGCGATTTGTGGAGCCATTAGAACTGCGATGGTGAATGGATAAGTGACCGGTAGTTATTAGATATAAAGGTAGTTAAATCCGCGTACATAGCTCACACAAATATAATTATTAGTAAAGGTTTGTTTGTTTGGTAGAACGCTAGGATCTCAGGAACTACTGCCCCCTGATTCTGAGCTGTCGGAAAATTTTCGGCTCGAAATGTCAGTGTAATTAAAGTTAAATAACATATTGTTAAAGAAATAAATGGTTTGTAAGAAAAAACATTAAATTAATCTGTTTTTAATTTTCTATACGTTATAGTCATTAAATAACATAAGCCGTAAAAATACGTCGTACTAAGATTCGTAAAAGATTACAATCCGGGAGCAATCCGACGAGTCAGAATCAGGGAAATTTGAAAAATTATTTTTGCGTTCCATAGCCCATTTATCGAGGAAGGTTATAGGCTATATAATATCACGCTACGGCCTATAGGAGCTGAGCGGTGGCCGAATAAAGAACGACGAGAGCGAAACCCCGCTCGACTTCTAGTAATAATATAAAGCTGAAGTTATTTTGATTGTTTGAAAAGCTTTTTTTTGTTTTTTAGTGTTAGATAGCCCATTTATCGAGGATTTTTTTCTTTTTTTTATCTTTATTTTTAGGAGTTTTTAGCTATTAAGCCATGCTAACTCCATCGTACCCTAAATTTTACTGACTACATAGCATAGCCTATCTAAAACTACATAACTATATTATGAATTACCTTATACACTATCTTATACATCATAATGGCCGCATCAGAAAGAGGCCTACCTAAAATACACATTGTGTTAAAAAAAAAAAGAATCACGAGAGTAAAGTCTCGAGCAACAGTTAGTAGTATAATAAAAATGTTTGGACATTCACACACAGCGCCATCTACATTCACGGGACATTCACTGGCAGATAGCTAATGTAATAAGAACTAACTTAGGCTACTTTTATTTTAGTCTAATTCTAAAAAAATAAAAAAGTAATGTAGCTTTTGTTAAATTCTACGCGAACAAAATTGCGGGCACAGCTAATTATAAAATTGTATTATCATGCTCTATTGCCGCCGCAGTTTTAATGGCTCCACACGAATGACTCATACCGTTTTCAACAGAGAAAGTACATCGTTTGGTACCTATGTAGGCGTTTACTTTATATGGTAGTCTCTTACACGATTACCGAACGTTTCCTATTGATCCACTTTTGTACAGGCAATCAGTTAAACACCAAAATACTAAGTCTTACTTTCAATATTCTTTAAAAGACAGTCGCGTTTTTTATTGCCATACGAACAATTTAAGTAATTATACAGGGTGGAATTTTGTAATGCCACCTGGAGGGAAGTAGAAATAGAAATAGAAAACATTTATTGGTACAAACACAAGACATATTGAATACACAACAAATATATAGACAGAACAGATACAAACAAACAACAGTCTCGCGTCTGTACCAAATAGGCACCATTTCAGCATAATGCCGAGCACAAGTGCCGGGGGCTGGTTTTCAAATGGGCCTATTTGGGGAGACGTACGTTTTTTTAAATTTAAAATTAACAAAAATAAAACAATATTAAGTACTATAAATACTTGAGATAGATAATTTTACTCAAAGGAAACATTCCTTTATTTTTTAAAAGAAACAAAACTGCATTCAACGATTTTCGGAAATTCACTTGCCACACCCGGGAATTGAACCAAAAAAAAAACATCTTGTACTTTTATGGCATCCATCGGTAGGGTCAACCATAAGGATCGAATCTCTAACTAACGTGGTCAATTAAATAAGAACAAAACCATACAATGAATTTACAAAATCCTGAATGGGAATCGAGCCTACGACCTCCGGCTCAGCAGTCAGGGTCCACTACGCTAACAGGCCAGTCAAAAATGGTCTCTTTCAGACTTATGGTGTAGTGAGACTGTATTAAAGGGCATGGGTTCGATTCCCGGCTCGGGCAAAAACCATCAAGAAACGAGCACCTACTTCATTTTAACAGGTTGGTAATATATCTATGAGCCTCCAGGATTGCAGATGAGCATGGTTAGGGGAGATCACTAAATCACATTATCAGGTGACGCACACGCTTGTTTCCCCCCTATTATAAAAAGAAGTGCCTCCCCCTTCGAGGAAAAAGGCTTCACGTAATGTTTTTAACAAGAAAAATACATAATATATGTATTGTGTAAATGAAACTTCAATTCTAGTAAATATACGTAACACCTTTGAAGGTCAGAACTTGTGTCAGAACAAAACCTAAGGATGTTGTTATGACTTTCCTCAACTCGAGTCATTAAGATGGTTTTGTGTAGATACAGAATAATTAGCGCTTGTGAAATATTGCATTTTTTGCATAAGTAAGGTTTTCGTACTTAGTTCCGTGTAGTGACGGATTAAGAATACAGTGTCACTACACCATCTCAACCCGTGGGTATCGTAAAAGGCTACTGGAATGAACTACCTAACGAGGTTTTTCCAAGAGACTACAGTATGGGGTTCTTCAAAAAAGGAGTGAATAGGTTTCTTAAGGATCGGCAACGCGCTCGTGATGCCCCTGGTGTTGCAGGCGCCCGTAGGCTACGGTAACCGCTTACCATCGGGCGGAATGTACGTTTGTTTGCCACCGTCGTGGTATAAAAGAAAAAAAAACTAAGGGAGTTAACTCCATCAGACAAGAGCACTGCGACAAAATGAAAATTCGAAACAAACCCTATACCAATCCGTCTGGCCAGCGTGGTATAGTAGGCTAAATTCCGTTCACATTTTTTGGAGGAGACCCGTGCCCAGCAGTGGGACGTTTAGGGGTTGAAATGATGGTGCTGATCGTACCATAGTCATCTAGTTTATAAACGAAACGACTTCAAAAAAGGATTTTTTTTAAGTATTTTCAACCCGATTTGATTCATTTTTGTTTGCAATAGGTATACTTCCGAAGCGATGGTGGCTAAATGGATAAGAGCCCGGCGTATAATTAAGTTATGTTTGCAAACATTACATATAACTTAAGTAATAGTTCTATATATAGTATCTTCACGCTCTGTTTAAAGAACGGGATGAGCACAACGGCATTCTACAGATATAATCTAAGAATTCTGAGATATCAACGCGAAACAATCTGTTAATTGCAAGATGTGAGCTCAAATATTATCGTGGTTATTTCACGGTACATGGTTCCTGCGTCTGTACAAAAAAGTCGAGATTGTATATTTTATTTCAAAGTGGCTCGTCGGTGGAAGTGGAGTTTTAATAATAATAATATTTTACCACATTCACACAGCGCCATCTAGTCACAAATTAAGCAATTATATTTGCTTGTGTTATGGGTACTAAACAACTGATATACTAGGTACTTAAATAATTTTTTTTTGGAAATACATACATATTATAGACGCGCGGGGCTTCGCCATCGTTCTTTATTTAGCCACTGCTCAACTCCTATTGGCCGTAGCGTCATGTTATAAATATAGCCTATATATAAGCTGAACTGGAGCCTATTTTGGTGACTTTAATATAAATATGTTAATCTGTGTTCTGTTTGTGTATTGTGTTTTTTGGTCACCAAATAAAATATTTTTCTTTCTTTCTTTATATAACCTTCCTCGATAAATGGGCTATCCAACACTAGTTGCTGATGCTGATGTGATATCACCGTGTCGATACATATATTAACATATAGCATCACGCATTTTTCCCCGAAGGGGTAGGTAGAGGTGTTTCACACCCACATTTCGCCAGCTATGTTTGGTCCCATGAAATAGCGGGCGAGCCTATTGTCATCCGAGAACATTTGTTTACCAAACTCCGTGGAATTTCATGAAAGAAAAACCCAATACCATTTTCACCCGACCCGGGAATCGAACCCGGGACCTCTTGCACAGCAGTCGTATACACTTCCAGCTGCGCCACCGAGGCAGTTTCTCGTATCACCATCGATGTCTCAATTTATATAAAGATACAGTGTTTTGTTTTTAGAAATTTTCTTTTAACTGTCTTCCGTGTTATTCGACACGGCAAATAAACTAAAAACACCAATTTTTATATAATTTATATAACAGTATCGTTAAAACGATCACTCTTGCGTTTAATAGATGTTATATTATCACGCCATCTCGCTCAGGGGGTCAGTTGTTTGAGACACGAAGTTTCTTAATCTATATTAATGTTATACTACCTCGGTGGCTCAGCAGCAAGTGTATATGACTGCTGTGCAAGAGGTCCCGGGTTCGATTCCCGGGTCTGGTGATAATAGTATTGGGCTTTTCTAACATGAAATTCCAGTATTCAGATTTTCCCGGTGTTTGGTAAACAAATGTTCTGGGATGACAATAGGCTCGCCCCCTATTTTATGGGACCAAACATAGCTGGCGAAATGTGGCTGTGAAACACCTCTGCTTACTCCTTCGGGGAAAAAGGCGTGATACTATGTAAGTACTAATATTATAAAGCTGAACAGTTTGTTTGTTTGAACGCTCGTCAGGAACTACTGGTCTGATTTGAAAAATTATTTTATTTTTGTATAGCCCATTTATCGAGGAAGGTTATAGGATATATAACATCACGCTACGGCCAATAGGAGCTGATCAGTGGCCAAATATAAATGACGGAAGCGAAGTCCCGCGTGACTTTGCTATGGAGGGAAGTGGATCAATTCTGTCCAACTCCTCCATTTACTTCTGATTAATTTCATTGCAGGTTCCAGGACAGTAGTATTAATTGATTTTAAACGGTGATTCATGCTATTATGATTTAGGTATTTAGTTATTTACATACCTTATGATGCTTGACGTTTCGACCAGGTTACACCGGCCGTGGTCACAAGCTGACACAAAAATAATACCTTTTTTTTTTTATTACCGAAAGTGGCAGACGAGCAGACGGCCCACCTGATGGTAAGTGGTTACCGCCGCTCATGGACGTCGGCAATGCTAGGGGCACAGCCAGGACGCTGCCTACCTTGAGAGGATAGCTCTCTTTAAACCTCGTTTGAAGAAGGACATGTCATATCGCTCAGGAAACACCGCTGTAGGAAGTTCACCCCAGAGCCAGCACGTAAATATACCTAAATTCCCGTTTAAAATCAATAAATATTATCATGCCACGAGAAAGTTTAAAATTTGACTGGCCTGTTGGTCTAGTGGTTAGTGAACCTGACTGCTAAGCCGGAGGCCGTGGGTTCGATCCCCACCCAGGACAAATCTTTGTGTGATGAGCATGAAGGTTTGTTCTGTGTCTGGGTGTAATTTATCTATAATATGTAGGTATATGTATTTACAAAGAAAAAATGTATGTAAGTAGTATATCAGTTGCTTAGTACCCATAACACAAGCAAATATAATTGCTTACTTTGGGACTAGATGGCGCTGTGTGAATGTTGTAGAATATTATATTATATTATATTATATTATATTATATTATATTATATTATATTATATTATATTATATTATATTATATTATATTATATTATATTATATTATATTATATTATATTATATTATATTATATTATATTATATTATATTATATTATATTATATTATATTATATTATATTATATTATATTATATTATATATTATAAATATCCAAGACAGTAGGTAAGGCATTCCCTGGGTCTCCCGAGTGTCAAATCTTGGTGTTCGCAAGGGTCATCCTGGAGTTGCAGTGGTGGGCGCGAGTGTGGGATTTTCCCAATAATAATTTTCGTGATATAATACTAATATTCTACCACATTCACACAGCGTCATCTAGTCTCGAAGTAAGCAATTATATTTGCTTCTGTTATGGGTACTAAACAACTGATATATTACCTACTTAAATACATTTTTTTTGTAAATACATACATATTATAGATAAATTTCACCCTTTATGCTCATCACACAAAGATTTGTCCTGGGTGGAGATCGAATCCACGACCTCCGGTTTAGCAGTCAGGGTCACTAACCACTAGACCAACAGGCCAGCCAAATGATATGTACCATGTCTTTTATTATTATTATTGGGTGTCCGAGATTTTACTCCAGGCAGATGTGTTCTTAATCACTTACACATCTGTGTTAAAATAGGCTAAACTCCTTCAGAATTCTTTGGAGGACACCCATGCCCAGCAGTGGAACGTTTACAGGTTCAAATGATGATGACGAAATTTAAAAACATACGTAGCTAACAAGCGAAACACAATACCCTCAAGTTTTGTCACAATAGGCTAATTACACCTATGAGTCACAAAATTATATAAAAAACAAATATAACTAGAACCATGAAATGAGAACAATATAATAATATAATTGTGACCTTAAAGCTAGGGTCATACAATGTAGTTAGGAGTAGCCTTTGTGTGTGGAAACATACGGATGTACGTTTTGTACCGACACGTTGTCGTCGAAAAAGTTGGGAATACATTTTTTTTATATTTAATAATAGTATATTTTTATTTTTTCTTCAGTGGGCAGTGGCAGACGATATCGTCAAGATCATAGGATCTCATTGGACGCGGCTAGCACAGGACCGTGAGAAGTGGCACTGTAGAGAAGAGGCCTATACTTAGCAGTGGGTGGATGTGAGCTGATGATGATGATGATGATGATGAATAGTATCTTTTGTATGGGACCACGAATATATAACCATGTTCCTAAGAGTTTGTTAGAATTGGAATGTAGCAATCAATTTAATTATGAACTAAAAAAAGGTTCTAATAGAGAAAGCTTATTATACTGTAAATTAATATTTGAATGACATGCTAATGAAAATTTTTTTTTTTTAATTTTGACATTATTATTTTGACATTCATCTGTGACATAATAATTATACCTCATCATGACATTTAAATATTTTATTGGACATTATTAAAACCTTTTTGATTATTATTATGTAAATTAGTTTATAATGATTAATATCTGTATCTCTACCTAATAAATTACATTGCATGTTGAAAAGGCGGAATATGGCGCATCTAATATAATAATATAATATAATATATAATAATATAATATTCTACCACATTCACACAGCGCCATCTAGTCCCAAGGTAAGCAATCATATTTGCTTGTGTTATGGGTACTAAACAACTGATATACTACTTAAATATATATATTTTTTTTGTAAATACATACATATTATAGATAAATTACACCCAGACACAGAACAAATCTTTATGCTCATCACACAAAGATTTCTTCTGGGTGGGGATCGAACCCACGACCTCCGGCTTAGCAGTCAGGGTCACTAACCACTAGACCAACAGGCCAGTCATATAAAATGTAACACCAAATATGTAACCTATGTTCGCAATAAATGGTTTGAATTTGAATTTGAATTTATTGTATGAAGTGGCAGATGAGCAGCCCACCTGGTGGAAGCCGCTTACCGCTGCTCACCGACTGAGCGACGCCTTGAGAGGATCTCCTCTTTAAACCTCGTTTAAAGAAGGATATGTCATAGCGCTCAGGAATCACCGCTGCCGGAGGTTTAATAATAATAATATTAATATTCTACCACATTCACACAGCGCCACCTAGTCCCAAAGTAAGCAATTATATTTGCTTGTGTTATGGGTACTAAACAACTGATACACTACTTAAATACATTTTTTTTTTTTTTGGAAATACATACATATTATAGATAAATTACACCCAGACACAGAACAAACCTTTATGCTCATCACACAAAGATTTGTCTTGGATGGGGATCGAACCCACGACCTCCGGTTTAGCAGTCAGGGTCACTAACCACTAGACCAACAGGCCAGTCAAATATATATAAATTATTTCGGAATTAAAATACACCCGCCGTATTGATGTCAATATGACGGGTGTATTTTAATTCAGATTGTTGTTAAAACTAGCTCCATAAAAAAGTATGATGCGGGTAATTGATAAATAATTATATATAATATCATTATAATAATAAGCGTAGATAAACTAGACATGGTTGTTTTATTTCTCAGAAACTATGCAACGGATCAAGAGTGTGTTTTTTTTTACTTGAGGTACATTTTAGGTAAATTTTTTTGGTGTAATTATATTTTATAAATAATGGTTAACCCGCCGTATTGATGCAAATATGACGGGTGTATTTTAATTCCGAAATAATTTCGTTCTGAACTGGGTACAATTTTTTTGACCTAGGTACAGTTTAGTACATTTTAGGTACATTTTTTTGGTAAATACAACATGATTCGCAATGGTACACCCGCCACTTTGACTCTCATGAAAAAAATGACTAAAATCAGATGAATATTCCTGTTTTTTATAGTATTTTTAAATATGGTTAAGTTTCATTTGTGTATATTTCGTTTGTGTACTTTATCCACACACACTGTATTTATTAGTGTCGATAAAAACATAATTTCATCATTACATCTGTGTCCAATCAATAATGTATACAATTACTAAGTAAGTAATGAAACAGAAACGTATTTATTTGTTTCATCAATTGTTGTTGCGAATGAACGCAATTTACTTTCAAGTACAAATAAAAAACTAAAACTCATGAAAGATCTCTGTAGCACAGAACTGTAAAAACAATATGTTCATTTACCTATTACATTTTACATCCCTAGTGGGAGTGGCTAGTATTTTCCACTTATGCCCAGCAATGGCTGTATATGTATCATCACCAACCCATTAATATCCCACTGCTGGGCTCGGGTCTCCTCTCCTCTATCTAGAGAGCTGAGAGGATTTAGGCCATAATCCACACACGCTGGCCTAGTGCGGGTTGGTGGATCAGACATACTCATAAAATTTCTTCTTGAGTATGTGGGTTTCCTCACGATGTTTTCCTTCACCGTTAGCAGATGGTAAGTCACTTGACTAGTACATATAAATTCCACATTGGTACTGCTGGTCTGAATCGAACTCGGACCGCGTGTTTAACACGCCGGTCTCTTATGCATTCAGCCACCATCGCTTATGTATAAGAGGAAAATATTAGCGGTTCTCACTGCGCTACTGAGGTAAGATACATTTTAAGTCATTTTGTAAATATGTATCATCATTTCAACCCATATACGTCTTACTGCTTTACGAGTCTCCTCCAAATAATAATACTCACAAATTATGTATATTAATATTTTATGTTTATATTCATTGACTGGCCTGTTGGTCTAGTGGCTAGTGACCCTGACTGCTAAGCCGGAGGTCGTGGGTTCGTTCCCCATCCAGGACAAATCTTTGTGTAATAATAATAATAATTAATTTATTTCGGAATATTTTTTTTTACATTCCATAGTAATAAATACCTTATTCTAAACATACATACAATTATAAACACCTTATGACTAAGCACACGTTAATGTCGGCGTAAAGCATAAAGGTTTGTTTTGTGTCTGGGTGTAATTTATCTATAATACGTATGTATTTACAAACAAATAAATGTATTTAAGTAGTATATCAGTTAATTAGTACCTATAACACAAACAAATTGCTTAATTTGGAACTAGATGGCGCTGTGTGAATGAGTAAAAAAAACTAATTATAAATGCATAATTTGCCTAAAAAGCAGGTAAAGAACATTATTATTACTATATTTACCAGAAAATTAATTATTAATAATATAATGACAATATTCTTTGCTTAATTTTGATTTTATGATAAGACCTTACTTTATTTTTTAATTTTATTAACTTTATTAAATTAGTATAAATATAGATAAGTAGGATTCATAAGAATAGGACCTGTGTCCCCGCGTAAGCCTTCCAAAAGGACCGGGTATACTTCTCACCTTAGAGAGAAGTATAGCCGTGAAAAAAGAGACATAATAATTATTATATTGTAATTAAATCTACGCAATATAAATCCGTATATTCCAACCACGTACACCCACAACAAACCATAGTATACACAAAAACATCCAAGTTTTTACCCGTGTCACCTTCAACTAGTCTACAGTACCTACATTGTAAATATTCATGTTATAGTTAAATTAACGAGATACTAATCTACACCAAGCTCTTTGTAATAATTATTAGAATGATACACATTAAGTAGAACTTCCTATTTTTGTTAATTACATTATTTTGTGGCATATTACCTTAATTCATTATTTACTACTGCATTTTATATCTAACGTTAATATACCCATATACCCAAATTGTAAATTACAAAAGATTGTAACTATCCATTTTTTTAAAAAGAGTGGCGTGAGTTTCTTGCCAGTTCTTCTCATAGCTCCACCCCGTCAGCGAACTGGTCGTAGGCAAATTTGCTGACACAACATTTCGGATAACCTGTTACATTCTTGTGACTTTCATAAGTGTTACCTTGTAACCTAGATGAGTAAACGAGATTTCATTTCATTTCATTTCTTTTCATTATAAACGACAATGTACTTAATTAGTATTTAGCTATCTCTCTTTAAACTACTATAAAAATGGAAACAACTTAAATATACGTATTTTACTCCATACTGGGTTTCTCTACATAAACTTTTTACAATACATTATTCTTAATACGCCTTTGGGATGAATGCAATTACTGAAATAACAACTATTGATGATGCAAAAATTCAAATAGAATATTTGTAAACAAATCGAGTCATTCGTCAATTGGGAGTTGGGCGAGATGACACTATTCAATTGTAGTTGTCTCCAACTCGCTTATTAATCATCAGCAAGCTATTAATGTCCCACTGCTGGGCTTGGGTCTCCTCTCCTCTAACTAGAGAGCTGAGAGGGTTTAGGCCATAATCCATTCACGCTGGCCTAGTGTGGGTTGGTGGATCAGACATACCTACTCATAGAATTTCTTCTAGGGTATGTGGGTTTCCTCACGATGTTTTCCTTCACCGTTAGCAGATGGTAAGTCACATGACTAGTACATATAAATTCCACAAAGTGGAATTCACATTGGTACTGCTGGTCGGAATCGAATCGAACCGCGTGATTTGCACGCTGCCGGTCACTTATCGATTCAGCAACCATCGCTATTATATTAAAATAATATTTTTTCCTGACTCGGGAATCAAACCCAGGATCTCTTGAAAATAAACAAAATATATATAATAATAATAATAATATTCATGCTGTCAAGGCACAAACAAACCTTGTCCTGTGGAAAAAAACAGCCAAATCGGTCAAGCCGTTTACAAGTAATGTACTACATGCGCCAATTGATTTTTTTGTGGTTGATCGATCAATTCTAATACTTTTTTTTAATAAAAACATCTACAGACACGTATTACGGAACTTATTACTAAGGCCAAAGATAAATATTCTCGTAATCGGTCAAAAACAGCTATATTCAGTAAAAACTGTTACGTCTTGAGCATAAGGGTGTTAATAAAATACTTTCAGGACATTATTAAGAAACTAACATGTTTTGTTTTTAAAAAATAACTCAAAAAATGGCTGGTAGAAAACACTTTAAATGATTTTTTTTACATTTATCGAGGAAGGTATATGCTATAGAACATTACACTACTGCTAATAGGAGTTGAGCAATGGCCAATTGTCCATGTAGTGACGGATTAAGAATACATATTGTCACTACCCCATTTCAACCTGTAGGTGTCGTACAAGGTGAATAGAATAGAATAGAATAGAATAGAAAACATTTATTGGTACAAACACAAGACATACTGAATAACAAATACATAGACAGAACAAATACAAACAAACAACAGTCTCGCGTCTGTACCAAATAGGCACCATTTCAGCATAATGCCGAGCACAAGTGCCCGGCGCTGGTTTTCAAATAGGCCTATTTAGGGTGACGTACTATGGAACCTAACTTTATGCAGACAAGAGTACTGCGAGAAAAGGAAAATTCGATACAAAACTCTATATCAATCCAGTGTGGTATAGCAGGCTATAGGCTAAATTCCTTCCATAGTGTTTGGAGGAAACCCGTGCCCAGCAGTGGGACAATAATTGTCCCACTGCTGGGCACGGGTTTCCTTACTTACCACGGGATTGTAGTGTTGAATGGCCAAGTAAAAAAGACGGGAGCGATGCCCCGCGCGACTGAAAGTTTGATTAGTTCTCTATCTGGACACTTTTGGAAAAATCTGTAAATTTTGGATTAACATTTTATATAAAAAAGAATCTAGTCCAAGACCAATTAACTGCACAATGGTATAAAGTTTTTTTCATGTAATATTGCATCGCGTGAACAAAGTTTCAGTTAACGTGAGAACTAACGTATTTGTCTCTTGCTAAATGTTATCGTGTAGGAATGAAGTAAAGACAGCCAAGTTATCAACTATTGTTTATTTATTTACACCGCTTTTACACTTATTACACTTTGACTGGCCTGTTGGTCTAGTGGTTAGTGACCCTGACTGCTAAGCCGGGCCAGTAATTTATATATAATATGTACGTATTTACAAAAAAAATAGGTATTTAAGTAGTATATCAGTCGTTTAGTAGCCATAACACAAGCAAATATAATTGCATACTTTGGGACAAGATGGCGCTGTGTGAATGTGTGAAAAATATTGTTATTACTTATAAATTTGTAACTATAAATAACTAGCTTCCATTTACGGCTTTGTCGAGCGGTGTGTCGATTTAAAATCTAGGCTAGACTAGTCTATGACTTTCCAACTCTTTCATTTCATCATAATTTGAACCCATAAATCACCCACTGCTGGGTACGGGTCTCATGCAAAGAATGTGGAGGCAATTTAGCCTACTATGCCACGCTGGCCAGAAGAGTTGGTATAGGATTGTTGAATTTTCTTCTATTTACTTTTGATAATTTGTTTGCGGGTTCCAAGACAGTAGGTTCTTCGTTAGGCATTCTCCGGGTCATCCGTATGTCAAAACTCGGTGTTCGCAAAGGCCATCCCTGTTAATCCTGACTTACAGGAGTTACAGTGGTGGGCATGAGGGTGGGATTGTCCCGTTTTAGTGTATGGCTATCTGTCTATCAAATCTACAGACCCTTTCAGCAGTGTTTTAAAAAGAGTGGCGTGAGTTTTTTGCCAGTTCTTCTCATAGCTCCGCCCCATCAACGAACTGGTCGTAGGCAAATTTGCTGACACTACTTTTCGGATAACCTGTTACATTCTTAACTTGTGACTTTCATAAGTGTTATCTTGTAACCTAGATGAATAAACGAGATTTCATTTCATTCTGGCGTGATTGAGTAACAAAAATTTATCTAATCTGGATGGTCCATCCAGGTTTTCGCATTTATAATAATGTCTACCTACCTACAGAGTAGCCACGGGCGTACCCATGGGCGAGAGTTAGTGTCTGTATTGTAGCTAGTATCTGACAAATTCTTATTTTCATTAAAAAAAACAATCTGTTGTCCATATAGCTTCAACATTTACAATCGAACACTCTAATGGGCATTAAATTATTTCAATTTATTATCAGACTTTCATGTTTCTAATATAATTTAGATAATGATTTTAAAATTAATATAATTTAGAAAGTAAGTTTTAAGCGTTAGATTTTTTTGTTAGATTTGGCTTGTCACTCTGCTGTGTTACTTATTACTAAACAGAATATATAGATAATGAATAAACTATTTTTAACAAAAAAATATTAAAACGACTTCAAATCAGTACTAAAAAGCGAAAAATAAACTGAATTAGATATTTAATTCCAAGCTAAAAAATACCTACCTACCTGTTTAAAGTATAATACCCTATTACTAATCTGTTTGAAGTCGGTGCCAAGCCTAAAGAGTTTGTTAAGCTACGTACTACTTAGTACGTACATCTGTTACCGCTCGCTACTTCACACCACCTCGTACTTGCGTGTGATCGTACCTAGTGGACGGCTCAAACTGAGTGATACAACCTCATTAGGCTGGCACCGACTTCAAACAGATTAGTAATAGGGTATTATACTTTAAACAGGTAGGTAGGTATTTTTTAGCTTGGAATTAAATATCTAATTCAGTTTATTTTTCGCTTTTTAGTACTGATTTGAAGTCGTTTTAATATTTTTTTGTTAAAAATAGTTTATTTTTCCATTTTTAGTGTACTTTTAATCTAGCAGATTTAATAATACTGGCTGGCAAACTAAGACAGGAAACCGAAATAAAGAATCTTCGATAGAAGGGAACGTCTATTTGAATATTCTAACAACACAAGCTGATTGTAGAATAGAGGAATCTCAAAACTCTCAGCTTTTTATGTCTTTCTTTTTTCCTATAAAATGAGACAGGTAACAAGTATAGGTATACAATGCAGGTTAGATACTATATCGAAAACTTAAAATATCATCTAAGAATTCCTTTGAATTATACAACTTTATCTTCCATTAAGAGCTCTCACCTCAGACACTTGAAATAACACAACTTAAGATTTATACATGGATGTGATATTTAAAGAAATCATCTTCTTACTCCTAAACATTAAGAAGTTTCCCTTCCAGTGACAGCTCACCTAAATAACCTACAAGAATACAACTATAGATTTATAAGTACCTATAATGTTGAAAGAATTATCCTCCAACTCCTAAAAGTTAAGGAGTTATACCTTCCACTGACAGCTCACCTGAATAACCTACAAGAATACAACTATAGTTTTATAAGTACCTATAATGTCGAAAGAATTATCCTCCAACTCCTAAGAGTCAAGGAGTTATACCTTCCACTGACAGCTCACCTGAATAACCTACAAGAATACAACTATAGGTTTATAAGTACCTATAATATTGAAAGAATTATCCTCCAACTCCTAATATTTAAGGAGTTATACCTTCCAGTATCAGCTCACCTAAATAACCTACAAGAATACAACTATTGGTTTATAAGAACCTATAATGTCGAAAGAATTATCCTCCAACTCCTAACAGTTAAGGAGTTATACCTTCCATCACCAGTTCATCAACATGAGATGTTGACTATCAGACGTAAATACTTGAATAACTTTAAAAAATATATGAAACACGTAACATGTGCCTATAAAATTTGAGGGTTGCCTTCGATTTCCCTGAGATTCCATCATCAGAACTTGACGTGATGAATAGGGGACCAATTCGGAAGTATACCCTTTCAAACAAAAAAAGAATTTTTTAAATCGGTTCAGGCATTTCCGAATAATCGTTGAACATACATAAAAAAAAAAAAAAATACATACAGTCGAACATATAACCTCCTCCTTTTTTGAAGTCGTTTAAATAGGCGGCAGTCAGTAAAAATAGCCTAGTTTTCCATTTGTCTTTGTCTCGGAAGCATTTGATTTCCTCGTTACAAACCATTGACACTATTGTATACAGCTTAAAATAATCTAGAGTTTTTCGTAACAAATTGATTCGATTCCCGGGTCGGATGAAAATGGTATTGGGCTTTTCTATCACGAATTCCAATATTGAGATTTTTCCGGAGTTTGGTAAACAAATGTTCCCGGATGATGACAATAGGCTCCCCTATTTCATGGGACCAAACATAGCTGGCATATATATAACACTTACATACATATTATAGATTAATTACACCCAGACACAGAACAAACAATCATGCTCATCACACAAAGATTTGTCCTGAGTGGGGATCGAACTCACGACCTCCGGCTTAGCAGGCAGGGCCACTAAACTAGACCAACAGGCCAGTCAAGTCAAATATAACGTTTTTACTACATAAACTTTAAAGTTGAGTAAATTCTCTGAGTAAATGATAGAAACATAGCAAAGAGCGAAACGTATACCAAAGCTAATTGTTGACTAATCCTTTTAAAGATAAACATCATATTTGAAACCATTACTCATTTATTCTATGAAGTTCAATTCACCCTGATAATCACGTTTCCGTGAAACACACAATACATCGACACCGTTGTGGGAGGTGAATGATTAGCCACAATAGGTTAAAATTAGGGTTGCCCGTTCTATATTATATAGTGTCGTGGTATATTTCAGTCTATTGTACTATATGTTATAGAAAATGATATAGTACGAAGAATACTATATTTTCATCGGTAATTCAGTTTTCGCGGTTTGAATTGGAATTTCAAAATTAATCGCATTCCATTGCACAGATTCCTATAATTATTTTAAAATAACAATAAGAGTTTGTTAATCAAAGCTAAGATCCATAACAAAATATACACATGGAAAAACTTATTTACTATTTTTTTTTTAATTTACCAATAGTACTATAATTTTTGCAATATTTTGAAAAAAAAAAACAATTTTCCCTTCAAAAATAGGTGGCAACCCTAAATAAAAAAAAAGGTTTATTTCAGGTTCAGTGATAGTTCATATAACTGAATATATTTTTAGGTTGACTGAACTATATAAATAAATAAATAAATAATATGTATTTTATAGACTACTAATTTATTATGTTGCTTGAAATAATAAAATCTCAATACTCAATCACATATTGCTTCCATAATGTACAATAAGGTGGTAGTTATGATGTTGGTTACAATTATGGACCCTGTCGAGCACACAGCACAGCACAATAATTTTATTAGGAGAGAGGAAGTGAGCTAGATTTAAAAATAATAAATATCTACAATAACTTACTAGCTAAATATATACAACATTTTAAACTAAATTTAAACAACAATATTAACAAATAAAAACTACCGAAAAAAATTAAGAAAAAAGGGAAAAAAAAATACAAATTTAAATAATAAAAAAAATATAAAAATATCAATTAATGATTAGGTTAGTTTTTCTATAGCCGTAGCCAAAATGGCAAAAACGAAGACCATATTAGGTTACAGGCAATTTGCTAAAAAACTGATGAATATTGATGAAATTTAGAAAATGAGTGTCTTATGTGGGCCGCTACTAGGTTTGGTAGTTAAAAATAAAAATAAAATGTTTTAAGAGGGCACTCCATATAATTATGTAACAGAAGCAAATTTTTTTTTCTGCAAACATTTTGTGTGCGTTCCCATTGAGGACCATACCCTATTTTTGAGCTTTTAAAATGTCATCAGCCTTTAGTAAAAGTTCTCAAACAATTGTAAATTCAGCCAAAAATTTGTAAAAGCTGGCACTCAAAAGTTACAGTCAGTTAAAGGTGGTCCCTCAGTCGTGCATGGCAGGCATCCATATTATTTATTGCGATTATGATTTAGGTATTTACATACCTTATACTGCTTGACGTTTCGACCAGGTTTGAAGACTGTTAGTAAAAGATTTGTTATGTGTTCTTGTTCACTCAGTAAAAAGAAATAGCATGCAGAAGGTGGTCCCTCAATTGAACACCACTAGTTCACCGTTGGTGGAGACCAAAGTAATTTACTTTAACGCCGCCGTTTAGTTAAACGGCTAGGCAGTTAATTGAATAGCTGATTAAACCAGTTGGCTGCGACATGTATACATACATAATGTCACTCAATATAATAATAATATTCTACCACATTCACACAGCGCCATCTAGTCCCAAATTAAGCAATTACATTTGCCTGTGTTATGGGTACTAAACAACTGATATACTACTTAAATACATTTTTTCTTTGTAAATACATACCTACATATTATAGATAAATTATACCCAGACACAGAACAAACCTTTATACTCACTACACAAAGATTTGTCCTGGGTGGGGATCGGACCCACGACCTCCGGCTTAGGAGTCAGGGTTACTAACCACTAGACCAACAGGCCAGTCTACATGTACATACACAATTTATATTAAATTTATTAGTATTAGTGTAATCTGAGTATATTTCCACGTACTATTACGTCACTGTGGTGTCACCGGTCGGACTGGTCAGGTTGGTACGCCCCTACTAGTAAATGTGTCATTGGTACTTTTGTGGTAGCTTTCCTTCAAATTTGCATCAATTAACGTCTTGTATCTTGTATTATGCATTTTATATGCAAACTAACTTTTGCCTGGCGCTTCGCGACTGTAGAACTTTTTTTGATCACAACTCAGCTTCTATTGGTCGTAGCGTGATGATATATAATGGGTTATATATAAGTAGTGTTGAAAAATAAATTTAAAGATAAATACTTGCATTATTAAACTTTCAAATCATTATAAAGAGGGAATATTTGTATTTTTGTATGTGATAATATTATAATATTAATATTATTTGTTTGAATTTTTAAAGTATTGTAATTTTTCCGATTTAAAAACTAGACCGGTAGTAAAAATCTTTTATAATCTCAAAGGCCACTTGCCCACCTTAAAACCCACACTCAACTGTTTTCTTCTGGAGAGTTCTATTCTATCCAGAAGCTTCTTATTTTTTCTACCGATCCAAAATCAAATCATAAAACATCATTGACAAGGCGAGCGTAAAGAGGTTTACCAAACCAAAGAAAAAGGTTAACCATGGCAAAAGTCTACTGTACCCACTACCCACATCACAAACAAAATGTACCTATTGCATGCTCTATAGCAGAATATGGCGACCTTTACTGTAATTAACGCCTTTTAACTGTACCTGTATTCGCAATAAATGATTTATGAATAATGAAAAAAAAAAAAGCAAATATAATTGCTTAAGATGGCGCTGTGTGAATGTGATAAAAATATTATGTGTAATCTATATTAATATTTTTTGATCTAGAAACTTCGATGAAAGAACGAAAGAAAAATAATTTATTTTGGTCTCACTTAAACATAATTACAGTAAAGTAGATGAAATTACTTATTACTATTTGTGAGAAACAAATATGGTCCTAACTCAGCGATAGCTACCTTGAACTATAATAATATCAAGATAGCGCTGGTATTCTGTTAGGACCCTGTGTGGTTGGGGCGGACATTATACGTCACATTTACTAATTAAATTAAATAATCTACACTAATATTATAAAGAGGAAAACTTTGTTTGGTTGTAATGAATAGGCTCAAAAACTACTGGACCGTTTTTAAAAATTCTTTCACCATTCAAAAGCTACATTATCCACGAGCAACATAGGCTAAATTTTATTTTGGAAAAAAATAGGGTTCCATAAGACATTTGGTTTTTTCGGACACAAGGTGTAAAAATCAACCAGAAAAGTTACTTATTTTGCGTACGCTGCCTAAACTATAAAAGATAGAACCATAAAATGTTCTGATTTATTGTAGATCTTATAAATATCTACAAAAAAAGTCCGCGACACACTATACCTATCTATGTCGAGTGAGGCACAACAACCATTTTTTTATTTAAAAATCTTTGACCTGGGAATCATTTTGCTGACCGTGTCTTTTCTGGGTAGGCTTTTTGCAGCGGTAACCGACTTCCACGCGGGCGGAGCCGCGGGCGACCGCTAGTATTTTAATAAATAGATATTTATAGTTTTAATAAGAAAATACATATACGTTGTCTATGATAATATTGCAAAAATGACAGCTGACAAGTGAAGTGACATTAATTTGACACTTGATAATCTATAATTAAATAATGCTCTATGGAAGTGTGGAACTATAATTAAAAATTATATATAGTACCGTCTCTTTCCTTATCAAACCACGTAATTTGGCAACTTATGGTGTAACACCATAGAGATAATAAGTGTGTGTTCTACAAAACAGAATATTTGGCAATGTTACTTAACTAGGGCACTGAGGCATCGTTTAGCAAAACCATTTCATAAGTATAACAGAGCAGTAATTTTGTGTTGTACACAGACACTTAATTGTATTGCCCTTCGCTGTGTAAACATATTTATGTATGTTATAAATTATAATGAGGAAATAAATAGGAAATTACATTATATGCGTTCATTAGAATATATTTTAAACACAAACAGACAGTGTAATAAAATCTACTTTTCAAGATTTTATTTTTTATTTTACTGCTAACAAGTATTAATTTAAAAAAACTAAATACCCGACTTACTAAAAGGAGCTTTCGACAGTCAATTTAAAGCAATGAATTCGACTTAGATATAGAGATTCGGTTATGAATTCATGCGAATAATAACAACACCTTGTATTTCAAAATCGGTCAAGCTATTTAGGTTACAAGAGACAATTGTTCGCCAATTTGAAAATGTTCGCCATATTGGTTTTTAGACACCTCACAATTTAAAATCAGCCAAGCCGTTTAGGCAGTAGAAGGTCACAATGGAACAGACATACATTATAGCCATTCCTCGATAAATGGGCTATGCGACACTAAAAGAATTTCAATCAATCGGAACACTAGTTCCTGAGATAAACGTGTTCAAACAAACAAATTCTTTAGCATTGTAATATTAGTTTTGATATTAAAATTGTATCGTTTGTTTTTTTATTTTGTTTCCCAAACTCATCAATGATGACGTCATATTGAATTATTTAATGATGAATGAATGATGCGGTTCAATAAATAAACAGGTCAAAGAACGGTAGGTCGTTTTTACTGTAAACTCAATAGAGCAGTGAAGCCCTTGGTGTAGCTAAGGTTATGAAACTGAGTACCTATCTATCTACTCTAGTGTCTAATTATTATTTTGTAGGTATTTTTTTAGAACTTCTTATTTATTCCACTTGTGACGCTGCTAAAGTAAACGGACGCAAACTTCGACAAACGAAAGACTAAAATGGTTTTGATACTTAAATAATAATATAATATATAATATGTATAATATAATATAATATTAATAATATATAATATAATAATATTCTACCACATTCACACAGCGCCATCTAGTCCCATAGTAAGCAATTATATTTGCTTGTGTTGTGGGTACTAAATAACTGATATACTACATAAATATATATTTTTTTGTAAATACATACATATTATAGATAAATTACACCCAGACACAGAACAAACCTTTATGCTCATCACACAAAGATTTGTCCTGGGTGGGGAACGAACCCACGACCTTCGGCTTAGCAGTATCACAAACCACTTGACTAGACCAACAGGCCAGTAGTAAATGATAATTATTAGATATTGTTGTATGTACCTAAATAATATTCCGTTTCTTATGTTTTTACCTAGTTTTAGTTTTATTATTAGTCATAATATTTGCCACTTAGACTGTGAATGATGTGTGCACCTATAATTGGCATACATATCAGAACAATACCTAGATTTAATCTTAATTTTAAGAACTAAATGACTGGCCTGTTGGTCTAGTGGTTAGTGATCCTGACTGCTAAGCCGGAGGTCGTGGGTTCGATCCCCACCCAGGACAAATCTTTGTGTGATGAGCATAAAGGTTTGTTCTGTGTCTGGGTGTAATTTATCTATAATATGTATGTATTTACAAAAAAAAAATGTATATAAGCAGTATATCACTTGTTTAGTACCCATAACACAAGCAAATATAATTGCTTACTTTGGGACTAGATGGCGCTGTGTGAATGTGGTAGAATATTATTATTATTAAATATGTATCGCTGTTGGTGTGCCTGAATAAAATAAATACTTTTATGAGTCGCACACAGCAAGCTGCATAGAAACAGATTTATTAATGAATAAGTTTTTTATATTTATTTATTACATTTTATTGGTCATATTACACTATTCGTTCGTTTTTAGGGTTCCGTAGCAAAAAATGGCAACAACAAAACCTTGTTCAATGTCCGTCCGACATGTCGAACCGAAACTATCACAAAAAAATATGGGCTAAGTATTAAACCAGGTTTAAATAAACATAAGCCATTGTTTCAGTGTCAAAATGTCAATTTAAACCTGGTTTAATGCTTAGTCCGTATTTTGTAATAGGGGGTTAAGTTTTGTTGTCTGTATGTCACAGGCATTTTACAACAAGTAAATATAATTAAAAAATTTAATAACCCGACTGCAAAAAATCAACAGAGAGCAACGCACTAAAAAGACCGTAAAATTATTGTAATATTATTATACCTGATTTAATTTAAATACATAACGTATGTATATATTTGTAATCTCCATTTGATACCCTTTATTTTGATACTCTACTCGATAGGTTTGGTTAAAAAAAATAATAGAACTACTTACAATTTTGAACCATTCAATTATGTATAATCTCTTTTTGAATATATGTAATCTCCTTTTGATTCTCTTTATTTTGATACCCAACTCGATAGGTTTGGTTAAAAAAAAATTAAACTTCTTACAATTTGGCGCCGTTTAAGTCTTTTTATTCTTATAACCTATCTAAGGACACTTGGGTTTTCTAGACGAATCTAACGATACCCTAATTGTCAAAATCCATCCAGCCGTTTCGAAGAAATTTACAAACATACAAGATACGCGCGAAAAACAATACCTGTCCTGACAGTCGCTAGTCGGGTAAAAACATTACTCGATTTATACTCGAAATATAATTGCTTAATTTGGGACTAGATGGCGCTGTGTAAATGTGGTAGAATATTATTATTATTGTTATATTACATTAGGTCATGCATGACTGTTTTACCTAATAGTAACAGGCACAGCCGTCATGCAAGCCCTGGCGTATGTGCCGTAAAACTGTTCAGTTATATGACTACTGGAACTTGGTTATGCCTGATGACTATGCCTGTTAGGTCAATACCGTCATGCATAACCTAACATGTGTGCTGACCATAATACTATGCGTTCTCCTACAACGAAAATTATATAATTTTAAATGTCTTACATAAAACAGAAACACGTTTGACTCAAAATAAAATAAAAAAACTTTGTTTAGACATCTCATTTGCATTTAAAACGAATGCCCAACGTGTTAAAATTTGCACTCCTTTATTGTTAACAATAGGATTCGTTCAAATTTCACGGACAGCGTGTTTAAATGTGATGAGTAACTGGTGTTATGTAGGTTATGTCTCAGTTGACGCACGAATAAGGAGTTAAGCAACTTTGAAACCGGTCTGAAACTGGATGGTGACGACAGAGCTTGGTAAATTATATATTACTAACTGTTCACAGAAGCTTCGCTCCCGTTGATCTTTGTTGGGCTATTACTCAGCTCCTATTAGTGTTAGAAGCGATGGTGGCTGAATGGATAAGGGACCGGCGCGCGTACAAATCACGCGGTCCGAGTTCGATCCCGACGGGCATACCAATGTGGATTTCACTTTGTGGAATTTATATGTACTAGTCAAGTGACTTACCATCTGCTAACGGTGAAGGAAAACATCGTGAGGAAACCCACATACATTAGAAGAGATTCTATGAGTATGTCTGATCCACCAACCCGCACTAAGCCAGCGTGAGTGGATGACCTAAAAACCCTCTCAGCTTTCTAGATGGAGACCTGAGCCCAGCAGTGGGACTTAATGGGTTGCTGATGAATGTCACTAGCCCATTTCAACCCGTGGGTGTCGTAAAAGGAACGTACGTGGGAAGGAAACCAAAGAGCAAATTAGCCAACACAACGTTCTTATTAATATAATATTAATAAGGATTGAACTTTAGAATACTGACGCCATAATCCACATATGCTGGCCTAGTGCAAGTTGATGGATCAGCCTACACTAACTGTCTCACTCAGACGTCAATTAGCAGTAATCTGTCATTAACACAATTTTTTCATTGAATAATCGTCTTTAGGCGTATAGACTTAAGTATTACACGTTTTTACTAAATAAACTTTAAAGTTAAGTAATGTCTCTGAGTACGGCATAATATCTTCTAGGGTATGCGGGTTTCCTCGCGATGATTTATTATCTGTGAGTTTATTTGTGTAGAAAGTCCAATGGGACCTAAAAATGAGGTCGAACGGGTACTTTTGTGATAGGGTCGAATCTTGGAGGTCGAACGGGTACGTAGCCCAGCTTGGAAGCCTGTCGCGAAGAATGCATGTGTGAGCAGCTTTAATGCAACTATCTTAATAATATTATAAATACGAAATTTTAATATAACAATAACATTTTTTACAATTGTGTCCGAATTTTTCAATTAAAAATTCCAACCAAAAAAAAAAATAAGCATGCAGCAATAATAATAAAATATTCAAGTTATTAATAACATTATAATAATATCACGTTTATAAATAAAAATTAAAGAAATGAAAATATTAAAATGAAATGAAATTACATGTCAAAATGTTATTAAAAATACAAATTAAAGAAATGAAATATTAAGACAGCCCTTAACTGGATTTAATTTTTGCCTAAATACCACGTGGGTTGTGTAAAAATTAAGTACCAACTTAATTTAATAAAAATTTATTTTAATCTTTTCATTTCTTTTATTTGTAATTTTAAATTTGAGATTAATAATGTTAGTAATAACTTCGATGTTTTATTATTATTGTTGCATGTTTCTTTTTATTTGTTTTAATTATAAATAATATTTTTAGTTGGCATTTTTAATTAAAAAACTCAAACACAACGTTATTTGAATTGGATTCGATTGGAATACAAAAATAAACAATAACATCCTTTTGCAAGTTAAGTAATGCCACTTTGCATTTGAGATAATTTATCTTAAATACAAATTATATGCTTTAAACCCGCCTTGGGTACTGGCATTACATAATTACTACTTAAAGCTACTAAAGAGCTTCTGGTCTTGCCAGTTATGTAAGTACATCTTAATGATTTCATCTCAAAAACTAATAAATCATTTGTGATTACGCGTTAGCAAGAAACCACTTGATTGTCGCCGTGGTGAAGCAGTTAAGATAGCCGCCTGGGCAATAACATAGCCGTGCCGTGACGTGTGGGTTCGATTCCTACGCGATTGAAATATTTGTGTGATCCATAGATATTTGTTTCGTGTCTGGTTGTACTTTGTGTCTGATAGTATGTGTGTAAAGTTTAAGTTAAAACTCCGTAACACAGGTATAGAGTCTTGGCTTGTGGCCTCTTCAGAACCGGTTCGTGCGTGAACACAGGGCTTTTTACCCATAAGCTCTGTGTCGGAGGGATCTCTCGATGGGGGGGATTGAGGAGAGGAGACCCTGGCTCAGTCGTGGGACATGAATGGGTTACAATTATTATTAACTTTGGACCGTGGAATTATAAACTAGAAGTCACGCGGAGCTTCGCTCCCGTTATTCTTTATTTGGCCACTGCTCAGCTCCTATTAGCCGTAGCGTGGTGTTATATAGCCTATGTTACTAAGTGATAATCTAGCTTTGTAACGGCAAATAAATTTTCGAAATCGGTCCAGCAGTTTTAAGTTTATTCGTCACATACAAAATACAAATCTTTCCTCTTTATGATATTAGTATAGACTACATGACTAAGTACATAATTATCCTGGTTCCCCGCGATTCCTTTCAACCCATTAAGTCCCACAGCTGGGCTCGGGTCTCCTCTCCTCTAACTAGAGAGCTGAAAGCGTTTAGGCCATAATCCACACACGCTGGCCTAGTGTGGGTTGGTGGATCAGACATACTCATAAAATTTCTTCTAGGGTATGTGTGTTTCCTCACGATGTTTTCCCTCGCCGTTAGCACATGGTAAGTCACTTGACTAGTACATATAAATTACACAAAGTGGAAATCACATTGGTCCTGCCGGTCGGGATCGAACTCGGACCGCGTGATTTGCACGCCGGTCCCTTATCCATTCAGCCATCATCTTTTATTCAGCCATCATCGCATCGATCCCTATACTGCAGCACCCATATATCCATCCTAACTTTCGCGTATAAATTAGTACATTACGTTTCATGTGGACAAAGCCACAGTCAAAAGTTAGTTGTATATAATCTAGAATGTTCGACGATGCCTTTCTAGTTTCTAGTAATAATTATGTTTGTAATTCAGCTATTGATGGAACTGTTATATAGTGAAAGTAACTGCCTTGTAACTTAGTGGCAATTTGTACGATTGCTGTTTAATAGGTAGTAGGTTTGATGATTGAAAAAAATTGTAGAGTAGTGACGGATTAAGAATATACAGGGTGTATACGACGATACGACATTAAATGAAACCACGTGTAGCATGTGATGTTAGAAGGCTTTACCAAAAAAATTAAATAGAAATTTGCAATAGTTTAGACGCAAATGTACTTTCTTTATGTCACAGTTTTTCACAGTTTTCAACAACCTGTAGGTATTTACGTTGATCGTATGTTGTCATTACGTCATTCAAATCATTTAACTATCTCTGACTCTTTCTTATTATCTTTTCTCTTACTCTGTTCCGCACTTTTGTCGTCGTCATGTCGAAAACGTCATGATAGAAAAATAATGTGTAGTTTTATATTCTTAAATTTGTCGACTTTAAAACTAATGTGCAGTTTTTTTTTCTTTTTTTTTTGTATTAGAATATGTTTATACGGGTTAACACTGGCTGCTTTATCATTTAAACCTTAACGTCGCAATTAAGTGTCATATATCGTGGTTTTCAATTCGTATTATTTTATCGGAGCTTTAATTTTAAAAATATGTTCGCTACAGTTTTTAGAATTACGTGAACGTGTATTAAAAAGTAAGTATCCGTAATGCTTACAGTTATTTTACTATAAAAATAACGCCTTGCAAGTTCCAATGTGTAATTTGTATATAAATAGAACTGTAAACGCAATGATTTCTTACCTTTTACACACTTTTCACCTTATTCTAAAAATTGTAGCAAACATCATAATTAAAAAAAAAAAAGATGCGCAGTCGAAAAATTTAAGAATATAAAACTACACATTATTTTTCTGGCCTGTTGGTCTAGTGGTTAGTGACCCTGACTGCTAAACCGGTGGTCGTGGGTTCGATTTGAAAGATTTGTCCTGGGTGGGGCCCAGGACAAATCTTTGTGTGATGAGCATAAAGGTTTGTTCTGTGTCTGGGTGTAATTTATCTATAATATGTATGTATTTACAAAAAAAAAATGTATTTAAGTAGTATATCAGTTGTTTAGTACCCATAACACAAGCAAATATAATTGTTTACTTTGGGACTAGATGGCGCTGTGTAAATGTGGTAGAATATTATATTATTATTATTATTATTTAATATTAATAGTAGGAAATAGTAGTTAATAGTAGTAATTTGACACTAAATTGCGACGTTGGCACTTTGTTTGTGAGCAATGCGAGAAAAGGAAAATTTGAAACTAACCCTATACCAATCCGTCTGGCCAGCGTGGTATAGTAGGCTAAATTCCCTCCAAAATGTTTGGAGAGACTTGTGCCCAGGAGTGGGACGTTAATTTATGGGTTTTAATGATGATGATGTATAGAAGATTTTTTTTGTCTGTCAAGGCACGTGTCTGCCTTTTCTTTATTAACCTTTATTCGTATGAATTAATGAATTGAATGTGATTTGTTTATAAACAATCTAAATAAATATCGGCCCGAGTATAGGTCTTATTCCCTAGAATGGACGTTGACTTTATAACAAAAAAGTCTTATCAATAGCAAGTTAAGCTACGGGCTAAAGCTAGTATGTAGATAATTAAATTACCAAGTCAGCTATTACAACACACGGAAGGTGTTTAGATCTTATCATTGACAAGAAATTAAGTTTATAATTATGTAAGTTAGCCATTGTGTTTAGTTTTATATTAGTAACTTTTTAATTAATAAAAACAATCGTTTAAAACCACAGATTCAAAAAATTTTAGGGTATTGGCTGGTGTCTGAAAACTAAAAATATAAGAAAACTAAAAAATAGAAAGAAGAGGAAGATGAAGATTTTGTTTCTTTGGTTGAACGCGATAATCTCTGGAAATACTGTTCCGATTTTCAAAATTCTTTTAGTATTGGATAGCCCATTTATCGAGGAAGGCTATAGGCTATATAGTAGTGGCCACACAAAGAACGTCGGGAGCGAAGCCCCGCGAGAATGATTTTGTAATAATAATAATAATATCGGTCGTGGGCCAGATGTAGAAGGCAGTACTTCTGGACACGGCTCGCATTGTGAGGAGGTTCCTCTCTCTGGAGCCCTAACCAGCGGTAGCTTGGTCCCTATACCCGATACCGGTGGGTCACCAAATTTATATATTTAAAATGTATTTTTTTGAAATAAAGAGGAATAATAATATAATACAATAGTGCAGCTGTGATTTGGCAGCGGTAAGTGTCTCATCCCATTCTAAATTAAAATTCTCTAAGGGCCTCTGCGTTTTGGACCTAAGTCCCCACGTAAGCCTTCCAAAAGGACCGGGTATACTTCTCACCATAGAGAGAAACATAGCTAATATATTATTGTATTATATTATATTGTAATAATAATAAAGGTCAGAGATCTTTTTATAACCTAATTCCATACGTGGAGAGTTGGAGACAGGGATACATTCGTGTCTCACTTGAAAAAAACGTCCTATCGTGTAAATATGGCGGCCGTGGGCAGAAGCTTAATTATATTCATATAGTAGGTATATCAGATAGAATGCAATAATACGACATTTTGATATCCTTGACTGCACTTCAATAAATATCATACCGCCTACGTATTGCAATTTAAATTACGTGTAAGAATAATATATTATGTACAATGACAAAGAGACGTTACTTTTGTACCGATTTTAGAAAGAGGAGGGTTCTGTTATTTGTATGTATTTTATTTAGGCCTGTTGGTCTAGTGGTTAGTGACTCTGACTGCTAAACCGGAGGTCGTGGGTTCGATCCCCACCCAGGACAAATCTTTGTGTGATGAGCATAAAAGTTTGTTCTGTGTCTGGGTGTAATTTATCTATAATATGTATGTATTTACAAAAAAAAAATGTATTTAAGTAGTATATCAGTTGTTTAGTACCCATAACACAAGCAAATATAATTGCTTACTTTGGGACTAGATGGCGCTGTGTGAATGTGGTAGAATATTATTATTATATTATTATTATTATTTAGGATCTGTAAATGGTAACCCGTGACTGATTTGCGAAGAAAATACAAACAAGAAAAACAAAACGTAAAAGTAAAATACTAAGGAATAGGAAAACAAAGTGGATTTCGAGGAGGAATTGGGGCATCGCGATCGGCGCTAACCACACCCCAAAAAAAATTGATCTGTGATTGGCGCGAGTGCAGTTTTATAATTATGCGAACCTTATATAAAAACGCAAAAAAATATTGTTAACCGTTTAAACACAATTAAATTACACAGGAACTTGCTATACCAACTGTTTTACATTTCCTTTATGTAATACAGATTAAACGATTGTTTTCATTTTGTATACGATTCAATGTAACTTGATTTCACTTGTTTACTTCATTGTGTAGTTGCGTCTATACCAGGATAATTTTCAATGTCGAGAGAATGAATGAAGGAAGAGTGACAAAACAAATATATGAGGCGAATGTGAAAGGAAACGTTGGAAGGGGAAGACCTAGAAGAACGTACCATGACCAAATAGGTGACGTTCTAAAGAAGGGACAGATCAGGAGGACCCTTAACCGGCGAGAATTCATGAAAAGACTGATAAATGTTGAAGAAGCCAAAGATGTATGTCAGAATCGTAGCAAGTGGAAGGAAATAGTTTCTGCCTACCCCTCTGTTGGGAAAGAGGCGTGATCTATATGTATGTATCTATGTCTATTCTTTTGAAGTTTCAAATGAGTCATATAGTGGTGGGTTAGGTCTTAATGATGTGGACAAGAAATATTTCACAAGACTATTTTGGTGGCGTAAAACGGATTACAGTAAAAAAATCAATTCAATTATTTTTGTTTAGTTTTAGTTATAAATATTATTTTCTTGTAAATTTGTCTATATTCAAATTAAAATTTGTCTCGTGTGGGAATCGAACCCACGTCACGGGGCGAACGCCACAATGGTCACAGACAGACAACACAGAGACGTTTTGTATAACATTGTATAACTGTATGTCACTTATCATCTCAAAAACTCACGTAATGTACTAAATAACGCCTAATAAGGCAATAACTATAACAAAAAGAGATGAAAGTGTTTCTTTGTTGTCTGTACGCAAAACTAAATCTTATGTATTGCTCACTTTCGCTTTCAGTTCGAACTATGGGCGTGTATCTCCAAAACGGCTCGAACGATTTGAATGTAAATTTTTACTTTACAATTTGTTTATATATTTAAATTGATGTTTATCTTAGGAAAAAATGCGATGATGGCTGAATGGATAAGAGACTGGAGTGCAAATCACGCGGTCCGAGTTCGATCCTGACTAGCAGTATCAATATGGATTCCACTTTGTGAAATTTATAATTATATACTAGTCATATGACTTACCATCTGCTAACGGTGAAGGAAAACATCGTGATGAAACCCACATACCCTAGAAGAAATTCTATGAGTATGTCTGATCCACCAACCCGCACTAGGCCAGCGTGAGTGGATTATGGTATAAACCCTCTCAGCTCTCTAGTTAGAGGAGAGGCGACCCGAGCCCAGCAGTGGGACTTAATGGGTTGCTGATGTTAGGAAAAAGTGAAAAGCGCTAGTCAGATTCATACGCCGAAGGTTCCGTACTATTAGGTATAGCAAGGTGTTATTATGGCAAAAAAAAAACATAATGGTTAGCAAACACATTTAGTTATGCGGTCGGGCTTTTTTGGTGATTACAATATAAGTGTGCTTGTTAGAAATATCGTTTTATTTTTCTTGTAATATGAGTTATTTATTTATTTAATCATAATAAATATTGTCCTTACAGGGAACCTAATACGACAATACGATACTTAAATCTAAGGTACCAATAATAAATTCATTTATCATATATTATTTCAATATATATTACTACTTATATATTAAATTTTAACTTATGTATTTAGTCAAGTCATTATTTCTCTTTTATTTTTGCACCTACCATGTTCTTCTCTGCATCACCCCAAGGTTGGCAGGTAGACAATGCCTTTGGCATTAAGCCCACCATTGTACCAATAATGTGCATAAAGTTTTTTTAAATAAATAAATAAATCTATGCTTGAATCTAACAATATTTAAATAATAATGCGTAAATCTTATATTTACACACACTTCATATTCACTTCTGCGAATTCACTCAGAGAGCAACTGAATATGTCTATGACTATTGACTAGTGATATCTCATTGAGCATCAGCAAGGCACTCAATATGTATCAACTGGAATTATGTCACACATTTTTCTGATCACAAACTTGAGAAATAAGGGGGAGGGGGGTAGGGATGGATTTTTTTTTGATGTTTTTAATCCTAACTCAAAAACTGTGAGGCGTAAAACTCACCATAACCATTACGCCACGGTGACTGTCAAACCCGCTGATAAATTAAACCGGTATGCCACAGGGACCTGATCTAGTTCCAATCTACTTTATAATCGTTTCATTGAATAATACAAACATGAATTTATTATCATAGAAGTAGTTTACCTACAGGTAACGTAATCTTCCATTAGTCACAATAATAATTACTCATAGATTGTTTATTATAACTCTTTGTTCTTTATATGAGATTATTTGGAAATTTCGTACCTGAGTTAGGCGTTTGACAGACTTTTTAGGGTACCGTACTTTAAGAGGAAAAACGAAACCCTGATAACTTTGTTTTTCGTCTGTCTGTGTTTTAAACACACTTATATTATAATTTCGACGAAAATTGTTTTGAAGTTGCTACAAAAGGACGTAAGCACTATAAAGTTACGCTCTTTTGCTGCAGAACCCTACCCCCCTAGTTTGAGGGCAGTTTTACACACAGACTCCCAGTCCGTCTATCCATCCTACGTGTTACGAATATTTTTTTTGTAAATATATACATAAGATAAATTACACCCAGACACAGAACAAACCTTTATGCTCATCACATAAACATTTATCCTGGGTGGAACGATCGAACCCACGACCTCCGACTTAACAGTCAGGTTCACTAACCACTAGACCAACAGGCCAGTCATTTGTGATTTATTTTTGTGAATATCAATTTAGATTTTAGACTCCCGTTTATCATTGGCTTAAAGACTTCCAGTAATGGATTTGTGGGAGGGATTCTTGTTCCAAAACAGTAGTTTAAATATTCCTTGGTATTCCCGTGTGTCATAGCTCAGTGCTTGTAGTTCATCATTCATCAACCCTGGCTTACAGGAGTCAGTGATGGGTGTGTGGGAGGGATTGTCTTCTGTTACAGAAGAAATGTTCTTTACTGTTAATAATATTAGATTACGGCCGTGACTTCAACCGAGTTATTCACTTGTTATTCTGATTTAATAAGCTATTTATTTAATGTAGAGTTTATTATCATAATAAGTATTATATCATAACATAGTATTACGTACGCCTTATTTCCCCCGAAGGGGTAGGAAGAGATGTATTATTCCATATTTCGCCAGCTTAGCTAGCCCTTATGTAATCGGGGGCACCGGAATGATGCAGATAATTTACCGGTTTTCCATTTTAATAATAAAATAACATTATGGATGGAAGATTCAGTAAATTACCTACTTGGCATAATATTAAAATTAATACCTATTTTAAAAACAATATTTTAATTTATTATAATATTAAATTTAAGATTCGAATTTCGAACGCCTCAGGTAGTCGTTGTAATAAAATTTAGGATGTAGATGTCAAAAGTTTCGGGCATAAGTCCATCGTATTGATAAGATCTATAAAAAATAATAAAAATTTCGCAACAAAAGCCAACCCTGAGACGTATGAGAAAAAAAATAATGCCCCGGCCATCTTGCCGTTCACTCCCCGCTTAACAGCTAGCATAAAAGCGCGGGAAACCGAAACATTTGACTCAGTCTCGGTACGGCAACCACGCTGACCTGTCAAAAAACGCGCGCTAATTTTTTTTTAATTTTTTTCTATTTTCTTTTTGTAAGGCATTCGTAAGGTGCTCAAAATGAAATACTTTGTCGCGTTCGCCGTTTTCGCCCTTGCTTTTGCCGCTGAGGAGAAGGAGGAGGAAAGACCGACGACTTTCAGGAGATTGATCCCAGCAGATGTTTTAAGAGGTCAGTGTTGCGATTTAAAAAGGATTTATGCGGAGGTTGCAAATGAAAGTTTGTGGAAACTTCTAGGCTGAATGTATTTGGGTCAGTGCGTTCAATTACGTTCGATTCAAATGGCTTTTAGTAAAAACGCAGACTTTTTAGGATTAGAAAAATCATTACATATTTATGTTTATAATGATAAATTAAAATTTGTATAAAACACGCAAAGAAATAGGGATTTAAAAAATAATAATACATTTCATTTTCTAAAATAATTAATTTGCATGACAAATAGACAATCTAAAATTAATAATTGTATTTAGTAAATAAAAAAAAACAGAATAATATTTATAATTGATAAACTACATACTAATGTAAAAAAATATTTTGACTTAAATACAAAACGTTTAATTAATTGGTAATACTGTTAAAATATTGTTTTGAAATGTTTAGTGTACCTATGTAATATTTTATCGTATTGATTTTTTATCTATAAGTACATTTTTCCAGTTTCTTTGTGAGTTAATATTATGCATTTTTTTTATTAGGTGTAAGCGTGTTATTTTTTTTAAAGAAAAGTTAAATTGAAACTGTTGTTTTAATAAAAGAAAGTTAGTTTAAATTTCTCATGCATATTACCTTAGATATTTGATATTGTTTAGTGTAGCTTTACTGCCCATTTGCGCATTGCGTGTGTATGCGACTGCTGCGGTCCTAACCTCGATTCTTGGATCGGGCAAAAACGATATATATGGTTTTTCTATCATGAAATTTCTCAGTCCAAAATCCGGAATTAAAACCCGTTAATGGCAATCGTTAAAAGAAAAAACTAACTGACTCATAAAAAAAAACAGCCGAAACCACTGTGTTTAGGAACTTAATTTTCTACATATTGCCTTATTTTTCACTGAGAAATGATTTTTTGAAATTCTTACGGTATGAGGAATATTAAGATTGGTCAGTATGAGCAAGTCCGAAACAATAAAACATACAAAGATCTGTTCAGGAACAATATCATCAATTTTAGTAAAAAAAAACTGCATTCATAGATTTAAAAAAAGAACGTGCCGTCAGTTCGGGAATCGACCGCGGACGTATTGAAAAAGAAACTGCAGAGGTATCTATTGTGTAGGTTTTAAGCGCTAAATATTATTAAGGAAGATGCTAAATCTAAACTGAATAGATAAAATGCATTGTTTACTTTTGTAAGTTTAATAAACGAATAATGAACAATGGGATTCTCTCATTCATTATAATAAACAAATATGGCGTCATTGTGTTATTAAACAGCATACCTAATTAAGTACATATCGCACCTTTACTAAAAAATAAATAAGATAATTATCAACCGTATTGCTATTATAACAAGAGAGAAAGTTCTACACTAATTTTCACTTAATGCCTTTTTGAAATGAGACAGTCACTCTTTTTAGGAAAAGGTCGGAATAAAACCTTTTTAATCGAATTCACAAAAAAGAGGTTATTAATTCGACTAGTATTTATATATTGTTATGAATTTGCACCGTTTTTTATACCACGACGGTGACAAAAAGTATACGGCTCGCTTAATGGTAAGCTGTTATCGTAGCCTGTGGGTGCATGCAACTCCAGGGGCATCACAAACGCGTTGCCGACCGTATAAAACCCCTTCTCTATCCTAGCTCTGGATACTATCTATTAACCAGCCAGTAACAAGACAATGTTATTACGACTTCTTTTCTTGTTAGGAGAGACTTATGTCCAGTAGTGGGACGAGTTGGGTTGTTGATGAATCATCGTCATCAATTCAACCCATAAACGTCCCACGTCCTCCAAAGAATGTGTAAGGAATTTAGCCTACTATATAATATAAAAATAGAAAAACTCAATACAATTTTTCGCCCGAGCCGGGTGTCGAATCGGAGACCTCGCACAAGACGACTGAGGCACTCGAATAGCGAAAAGTCAAGCAATTAAAACTAAAAGACAAGTTAATTATGTATAGATATGTAAACTGTTGCGCATGCGTGCGTGATGTGGAGTGAAAAAAGTGTCACGCTTATGTAATAGATGGCGGTGACGGACCACTTGGTATTGTACAGGGTTGGCACAAATATTTATAGTCATTTCAACCCATAAGCGTCCCACTGCTGGGCACGGGTCTCCTCCAAAGATTATGGAGGGAATTTAGCCTACTATACCACGCTGGCCAGACGGGTTGGTATAGGATTTTTTCGAATTTTGGTTGTGTTATTTTAATTTTAGCTTTATGTTTTTTTTTATCAGTACGTTATTGATGGACTTTCAAAATATACGAATAGTACAGAATTAGAGAAAAAACGTGAAAAGAGACGGGTTAGGTGACAATGAACTTAACAAAAAAAACCAAATCATTAACTAAGTAATAAAAGAATTTATAAAGAAAGTTTTTAATGTTGCGGGGAACCGTAGCCTTTGGCTTCAATAGGTACGGCCTACGTCGAGCAAATCGTTATAAACTAAATATAAAATAAAATACTTACCTATATAAAAGTAGCAACCCTACTAACATCGTTACAGTTATTATATCAGTGAAACTGATGGACAAATTACTAGTTTTCAAAAGTTTATTGTCACATTGCGTGATTATAACCTGTTCCTGAAATAACAGTTCTTTTTATTACATAATAACGAGTACCGATATTCGATAATCGTTACTTAATACTCTATTCTTTTATACATAGGATATAGCATGATTGGTATTGAAGGTAATGGATTTGATTCCCTGGCATGGTAATAGGTATAGTTCATCTATTTTGATAGCTGTTTGAAGTTCAAAAGTTATATGATACATTATTTTAAGTACCTAACTTTTTTGATATTGTTTTTCTTTCTATATTACTTGCAATGCATTATGACATTATATGCTCGAAAAGCTTATATGACTATCGATTTAACTCATAGCATACATCAGTAGTCAGACATGCCTTAAGGCCCTTTTTTTTCTTCTTTCTCTATCTTTCTTCTTTTTTCTTTCTTATATCTTTTTTTAGAAGGTTTCATCATTTCAACCCATAAACGTCCCACTGCTGGGCACAGTTCTTCTTTTAGAAAGTGGAGGGAATTTAGCCTACTATACCACGCTAGCCAGACGGGTTGGTCTAGGGTTTGTTTCGAATTTTCCTCTTCTTGCAGAACTCTTGTCTGTATAAGATTACTTCCTTAGTCGCCTTTTACGATACCCAGAGATTGAGATGGGGTAGTGACATTACATACATATATAGATCAGGCCTCTTTCCCAGAGGGGTAGGCAGAGACTATTTCCTTCCACTTGCTACGATTCTGACATACATCTTTGGCTTCTTCACCATTCAGCAGTCTTTTTATGCATTCAGTAATGACATTATGTATTCTTAACCCGTCACTATACGTATATAAAAAGGTTTTCTGTTAGAAAACTAAATTTAGAATTAAGCTCGCCTTTGTAAGGTTATAAATGAATATTTTTTGTGTGCATTAACGTAGGTAATTACAAATACACAAAAACTTGTTATGCATTGACGATTCTAAGATACCCTTGGCCTGATATCCTGATAACTTTTTAAATAACAACAAAATCTTCCTTGACCTTACACTATATATGCATTAAATGTTTAGTTTATTTATATAGAAGACCACAGCCTTAATAACATATGATAATAACATAACATAGCATCACGTCTTTTTTCCCAAAGGGGTAGGCAGAGGTGTTTCACGCCCACATTTCGGCTCATTAGGCTCGCCTCCTATTTCATGGGACCAAACATAGCTGGTATGTTTGGTCCCATGAAATAGGAGGCGAGCCTATTGTCATCAACCGGGAACATTTGTTTACCAAACTCCGGGAAAATCTTAATACTGGAATTTCATGATAGAAAAGTCCAATACCATTTTCACCCGACCCGGGAATCGAACCCGGGACCTCTTGCACAGCAGTCGTATACACTTCCCGCTGCACCACCGAGACAGTTGATATGATAATATTCAATAATTTATTGCTTTCATAATGTACAAATAGGTGGTAAGTATTATGTAGGTTACAATTATGGACCCTGTCGGGCACAGCACAATAATTAGGAGAGAGGAAGAGGGCTAGATTTAACAAGTAAATATAAAAAAAAATATAATAACCCGACTGCGAAAAATCAACAGATAAGCAACGCACTAAAATACCTCAAAATGGTTGTAATTATTATTTCTGATTAAATTTAAATACATAACAAATGTATATATGTGTAATCTCCATTTGATTCTCTTTTTTTGATACCCTACTCGATACGTTTGGTAAAAAAATTTAACTACTTATAATTTGGCGCTAAAAGTCCGCCGCTTTGTTTTTTATTTTTTAATACCTATCTAAGGACACTTGGGTTTTTGAGACGAATCTAACGATAACTTAATTGTCGAAATCCATCCAGCCGTTTGGAAGATACGTGGGAATAAAGAAATTTACAAACAATTTCATGGCAGTCGTGTAAAAATAGCAATTTGCTTATTATCATTACATCTATTTATAATTGTATAATAAAATTGCTTACATGGTTACAGAGGTGTTAAATATATAAATAACAATTTTGAAATAGGACTTATATAATAATTAATCACCATTCGTGATAAAATGTAGTTTCCGACCGTGAAGGTGATAGCTATGTGGTACTATATTCATTGTACTACGATCATCGAGGTAAAGCAACGTTCATCAAGGTCAGTCCATGATGGGTGACCGTTTGTGGCAGTTTCATTTCGAGCCTCTCCATGCTTTGGAAGGCTATATGGTAGTCGTTAAGTCGTGTTGCAAGCGTAATGGACGACTTGATAAATTCCAACACCAGGGTCTGCCTCAAACCCATTAGATAATAAAAAGAGGAAAATTATGTTATATCTCGATATAAAAATTGACTGGCCTGTTGGTCTAGTGGTTAGTGACCCTGACTGCTAAGCCGGAGGTCGTGGGTTGGATATATTTACACAAAGATTTGTCCTGGGTGGGGACCCAGGACAAATCTTTGTGTGATGAGCATAAAGATTTGTTCTGTGTCTGGGTGTAATTTATCTAAGTATAATATGTATTTACAAAAAAAAAAGAAATATATTTAAGTAGTATATCAGTTGTTTAGTACCCATAACACAAGCAAATATAATTGTTTACTTTGGGACTAGATGGCGCTGTGTGAATGTGGTAAAAAAAAAAAATTACGACAGAGAAATCAAACTACACTTAGCAACAAATAAACTTTTTCGCGTCCAGGTCTAGATTTATGTCTGACCGTCTGACATTTAGAATCTAGATCAACCACGCCTCAGTCTTATGTTGCTATTAATCTAGTATACGATCTAAATTATTGCCTAACTGTGTTGCACGATCTAGACTGGTCTGTTATATAATATAGAGGTCTTTAGAAAAGTAGGTTTCTTTTTAGGGTTCCGTAATTCAAAAAGAAAAAGGGAAATCTTTCTGTCTATAGGTACCTAAATGCTAATATTAGATACGCGAAATCAACACCATACTATTTTTAAAAGAAAGTTTGTGTGTGTGTTTGTATATTTACTCTTTCCGGTCCAAACGGCTGGAACAATTTTGATAAAACTTGGTGTGTAGTGTAAAAATAATATAATATCCTCTTGGTAACTAAATAAATGAACATTTAAAAATAAAATCATCTATTTTAAATATTGACATTTAAATTATATCCGTTATAATTTATAATAGATATTAAAATAAATGAACTTGATCCATTAAATTTCATTTAAATTGGACCAGATTTTGTAAATAATGGCTTAATAGATAGATTATTAATAAATTTACGTTTAAATTGTAATAATTTAATAAGGCGTAAGATTTAATTAAATATAATACCTATCTAAGGACACTTGGGTTTTTGAGAAGAATCTAACGATACCTTAATGTCCAATTTTTTTTTTTTTTTTTAATTTTTTTTTTTAAATTTCACAATCGCCAAACTGCACAAGCAGTTTGTTGGCGAATGAGGCGCTCTTACTGACTAAATAACTTATAGTTAAAATTTAAACATTGTTTAATTCAAGGTTTTACAAAAACTCCAGTGAAATGAAACTCAATATTGTTTCTCTTTATACACAATACCTGTCTTTAAATGTTTCCTTACCTACTTATGTGAATATAAAATAATATGAAACTTAAAATCTTACAATACCTACTATGAAGTCCATCCAACTGTTTGGGGAAAACGTGGGAATAAAGAAATTTACAAACATACAAGATACGCGTGAAAAACAATACCCGTCTTGTCAGTCGGGTAAAAAGGCACTCAATTAAAGCTAGGAAGCTACACGACCCTAACAAGTCGTCATATTGCGTAAACAATGACCAGTAGCCAAGCAAACTGTCTCAATAATTATACAACTTAAAGGGAAGCAATTAAACCGTTTCGCAAGCAAACACCGGAGGCAGTACTTAGTGTTGTATTGTGGCAATTCAGGATGTGTTGCAAGCACGGCTTTATGGTCAATGGGCATCGATATCATTGTAAACGATTAAACGATTCGGTATTTTAATGCGATTTTTATCGATTTTGTAAATCGCTTTTGTTGTGATTACTGCTTCTATGTATGACTGGCCTGTTGGTCTAGTGGTTAGTGACCCTGACTGCTAAGCCGGAGGTCGTGGGTTCGATCCCCACCCAGGACAAATCTTTGTGTGATGAGCATAAAGGTTTGTTCTGTGTCTGGGTGTAATTTATTTAAACAAAAATTTATTTAACAAAACCATTTAAAGTGTTTAGTACCCATAACACAAGCAAATATAATTGCTTACTTTGGGACTAGATGGCGCTGTGTGAATGTAGTAGAATATATTATTATTATTATTCTGATTAAAGTAGGTTTTACTCTTTCAATTTGATGTCTGATTTCAATCAAAACAATATATTATAAATAAAAAAAATTAAGCTTTCCTTTTGGTCATCATCGGTGAAATTCGATTGAAACGTCGGGCAATTAATTAAAGTATAAAAGTCCAACTGCTGGGCACAGGTCTCCTCTAAAGAATGTGGAGGGAATTTAGCCTACTATACCACGCTGGCCAGATGGGTTTGTGAGTAGATGAGTTTGCTTCCAATTTTTCCTTTTCTCTCGATGCTCTTCGATTGTCTGCATTAGGTTACTCCCTTAGTCTTTTACGACACCCACGGGTTGAGATGGGGTAGTGACATTATGTATTCTTAATCCGTCACTACACGGGCTTGCCAATATTCAAATAGAGGCTTTCAGCTGAATGTGAAAGTGAATAAAAAGCTGAACAAATTTGTGAAAGGCTTTCAAATAGCTACAATTTATTTGTCTTCGGTGAGAGCGCAGTTTTGTTGTTTGAAAGCTGGTTTAAATTGCATTTACTTGTGTTTGTGTTAATCTTAAGTGGTGACGTCATTTTCGTTTGATTATGTTTATGCCCTATATTTTTTGTTTGTATTCTCTACTTCTCTCTCTTTGTTATCATAATGGTAAGGGTTCAATTCTCATATGGGGCAAATACTACTGCGCTTTTGTTTTTTCCGTTTCTGGGTGTAATATGTACCCGGGAATCATGAAATAGAATACGAGAGGGCTAAAGCTATTTCTTTTTAATATTAAACTATTTTTTCTTAAGTTAAACTCTTATTATGCATGATGGGATTTAAGACCAATAAAGTAATTAAAAAAAAATCGAATGTTACAATATTTTTTTTATAAATGTGTAGAGTTTGTTTGTTTGTTTGAAGAATCTCAGGAACTACTAGTCCGATTTAAAAAATTCTTTTAGTGTTGGATAGCCCATTTATCGAGGAAGGTTATAGGCTATAAAACATCACGCTACGACCAATAGGAGCTGAGCATTGACCAAATAAACAAAGAGCGTCGTCTAGTTATATATATTGCAGTGTTCAGTTTCATTATCGCACCAATTATCATACTTTTTTTTATCAAACCCGGAACCGAAACAGCAGAACAACATGTTTTTTGACTGCACAAGTAATTTAACATAATTATGCAGTTACAAACATGTACATGACACATATGTGTGTCATGTACATAATATCGAAAAGATACTATGGTATCTTTTCGAAATAACGGATGTTCCGTATATGGGACAGAAATTACTCTCGTTGCGATAGGGTTGCCAAATATTGTATTTATAAAAAAAAAATGCATTTACGTAGAATAAAGACCAATATTTTTTTTTTTTATAATAATGAAAATAATTAAATTAAAAATCTACTTACATATTAAAACTATATAATTACAATTAAATACAAACAAAAAAAAGGGAAACTAAAACGAAAACTTAAACAATAAAAATAAAAAAACAAATAACCCAAAGAAAACTTGTTTAGGCATCGTAATATTCGTCAGCATCACTGTCAACGTAATTAATTAATTTAAATTGTCAATTTACGTAGTATATCAGTTGTTTAGCTTAATTTGGGACTAGATGGCGATATGTGAATGTGGTAGAATATTATTATTATCATTCGTTCTGACACGTCGGATTGCTGATGATCATAAACTTCTTCGAAGCGGCTTAAGTTATTTAGGTAATGTTAGAAAATAGTCTACAGTATAGAAAATTAAAAACTGATTAATATAAGATTTTTTCCTACAACCATCTATTTTTTTAACATTATGTTTTCTGACACTTCCGATCGAAAATTTTCCGACAGCTCAGAATGAGGGGGCTGGGCTGTGGTCCGTCATCAGACGAAGAGAATTATGCTACAGTGACCGCGTTTCATTTTATAGAAATCATAATATGTAGATACAGTTAGCCTCAAAAATAGATGAGCATAGTTGAGCATATCCATATATTGTTCGTGTAGTGACGGATTTAAAATACATAATGTCACTACTGCATTTCAACCCGTGAGTGTCGTAAAAGGCGACTAAGGGAGTAACTAAAAGCAACAAGAGCACTGTGAGAAAAGGAAAAAATATATATAAAACTCTTTTAATAAATTAAAGTAAATAAGTGTCTCATTTCAATCTAAGTAACATAAAACTTGGTAAAAAGTACAAAATCGCTTGATAACCCTAAAATAAAATTGGTTTTTTATTTCGAAACGAGTTGTGGATTGAAAGTCTCAACTTTTTTATTTTAAATCATATAAGACCATAAATAAAAAAAAGATAACTTCATTGTTTTAAGATATTGTTTTTTTTTATGGTTACAAAGTTAATAACCTTAAATTTTTTGCTATTTAGCGGTTTTCAATTTAATATTTTAATCTGTGTACTTATACTTTACGTGTGAAGTAACGAGATCTTTTTTTGTTTTTAATTGAATAAGACTAAGTTGAATAACGAACTCGTCTGTGTAGTTACGGATTAAGAATACATAATATCATTACCCCATTTCAACCCGTGACCGTCGTACAAGGCGATTATGGAAACTGCTAGAAAAGGAAAATTTGAAACAAACCTTATACCAACCCGTCTGGCTAGCGTGGTATAGTAGGCTAAATTCCCTCCAAATTTTTTGGAAAAGATCCGTGCCCAGCATTGGGACGTTCATACATTGTAATAATGATGATATATGGACCTTTTGCACCAGTCGTACACACTCCAATTTGCGCCAGTATGGAATTTTTTATTCAATAGAATGCGAACGTGTAGGTACTTAAATACAAAAGACTGTAACTGGGCTAACAGGGGCGTAGCTTCGCCCTTCCGAGTAACAGGTTCGATTCTCACACGAGACTAATATTTATGTCATCATCATCATTATAACCCATAAACGTCCCACAGTTTGTTCTCAAGTGCAGGCGCTCTTAAAAATAAAAATCTATTTTTTTTTTTCATTTAACTTTGTGTCGCTTATTCATATTTTATCGGCTTTCCTGGAAGTGCGGAGCTATTTAAATTTAGAACATTTCCTGATGGCCTTTATTAAGAGGTCTTATACAAAAACAATGTGACTCATAACTACTTGAAGTATTGCACAAGTGAATGGGAACCTTGGAACTATCTAGAACTGCATATTACTAAGCGAATGGGCTTGAGGCAGACCCTTGTGAACAAATTTATGGACAAAACTAATTCGCGCGGGGCTTCGTCACCGTCGTTTTTCATCATTTCAACTCATAAACTGTCTCACTGCTGGGCACGGGTCTCCTCCAAAGAATGTGGAGGGAATTCAGTCTACTATACCACGCTGGCCAGACGGGTTGGTATAGAGTTTGTTTCGAATTTTCCTTTTCTCACAGTGCTCTTGTCTGCATAAGGTCCCTTAGTCGCCTTGTACGACACCCACGGGTTGAGATGGGGTAGTCACATTATTGTATTCTTAATCCGTCACTACACAGACAACCGTCGTTTTTATTTAGCCATTAACCAGCTCTTATTAGCCGTAGCTTGATGTTATATAGCGTATTACCTTCCTCGATAAATGGGCTATGAAACACTAAAAGAATTTTTCAAATCAGACCAAACTGGACTTCATAATATTAGTTTAAAATGTCTTCTATTGACCTAATAGCAAACCCAGTTAATTAAATCGTAATTTAAGAGTAGGTCATCTAGAACAACATCTTGGTATAAAAAAGATTCAATAAAAACTCAAGACTGACTTATCCATCAAATATCGTATTAACTAGACCATCTGTCGTAAAGATACGTCTATTGAATATTAAATAAGATTGGCAGACACTATTGCATACATTTGCGTCATTAAATCGTTTTTAATCACATCACGTTGTTATTGCATAAAGACAAGCGGATTTTGTAATCAAAGTTAAAATAAATATCTGATACTAATTTTCAGACGTGAATAGCCAAGCGCATGCTTCCCCTAGTCTGCCAAGGTACCTTCCATGATAACCCTCGGTGGTGCATACGACTGCCGCACAAAAGGTCCCAGATTTGATTCCCGGGTGCGGCAAAAAAAAAAACCTTTTTCTATCATGAAATTCTGTACTATTTTGATGACTTATGAGCACAGCAGACGGTATCAAAACTTATCCTATCTTTCAAGCAGGAACTAATATACAAAATGGCAAAAAAATTGATTTACCAATATTTTTTTTTTTAATGTATAATAGATTTCTTATGTTATATAATAATATGATGCACGTATTATAATTTCAAATTATTTTTAGAAAAACTAGTTTTTCCATTAGCAAATGTAATAAAATTAATCTTTATTAAGTATCTCATTAGTTATTAAAGAGAGTAGGTAACCTCTAATTTACTTAAAATCGAGCAAGGTCAAGTAAAGGAAATGACATTTAAAATGACATTTTGTTTTTTTAATAAATTATAAGACAGCTGTCAACTAGTTGTCAGGTGACAAAATTAAATGTCATTTTGTTTTTTAATTTATAGATAGTCTGTTGATTAATTATTTTCGGAATGATTACTACATTTTTAATGTAGATTTATATGAATTTATTCCATTTGATGCTTTCACACTAATATTATAAAGACAAAAGTTTGTGACTGCATAGGTATATTTGTCACTCCTTCACTCTCAAACGGCTGGATCAATTTTGAAAAAATTGGTATGGAGGTAGCTGACACTGGATTGACACATGGGCTATCTTTGTTACTCCTTCACGCTCAAACGGCTGGATCAATTTTGTCAAAATTTGTCATAGTAAATTTTTTAAACGCGGGCAGTAGCGAATGCAGCTATTATACTAACTTTCGAAAAAAAAGTAACGAATCCATTCCACTGAGTTACACGGGTAAATTCTCGATTATAACCTAGCAATTACTATTAATTTCATAAAATTGTCGCCATACTGCCAATAAGGAAACGAACGTGCTACCCATTCACTGAATGATTCCGTGTTTGTCATCGTTCATTCTCTTCCTTAAACCTTTCACTGATATCTAGCTATATACTTATGAATATTTAATGATATCTTTAGTATTGTTATCTGCCTAGTACATATTGCGTTTTTATACAGTCTTGTTAAAACTGCACTCAAAATAGAGGTCAAAAAGAGGTTAACTGTCACATTGTTTCGCTGTCGTGAGGTGTGAACATCAAAAAGTTTTATTGCTTTTTAAGTAACTGGAAGTCGAGCAGGGCTTCACTCCCGTCCCGTTTTTTATTTGTTCACTGCTCATCTCATATTTACGAGGCGCTCGTAGTATTGTGGTACTGAGATGTTTTACGATCATCGAGGTTAAGCCACACTTGGCAAGGTCAGTACATGATGGGTGACCGTTTGTGGCAATTTCATTCTCAAGCGTCTACGTGCTTCGGAAGGCACGTAAAGCCGTTGGTCCCGGTTATCACTCAATGTGATAGTTGTTAAGTCAAGTTGGAAGCCTTCTAGGCGCCTTCAAAAATTCCAAAACCAGGGTCTGCCTCAAGTCCACACGATAAGAAGAAGATCTCCTATTGGCTGTAGCGTAATGTTATCGTGTGTATAGCCTATAAACTTCCTCGATAAATGGGTTTAACACTAAAATATTTTTTTTTCAGTAGTTCAGATCCTAGCGAAATTAAAATTTGTCAATAAACTACAAGTGAAGCCGCTGGCAAAAACTAGCAACAAAAAAGATTACAAAAGTTGCTTCCAATTGCATAATTGTGTTGCAAAACATCGAACTTCAGTTTAACTGTTACGAATATAGGGTTGTCGCATTTTAAAGTGGCGTGCATTTATGAAGACTCGCTTTCGCCCATGACTAAAACGTGCCACAATGAACTATCCATCTTCAAGTTATATTTTTTTCTTGAATCCATTTCGTTTTATCTTTACGTTAAGGTTTTCTTTCTTTCTAACAACAAAAAAAAATCACACCCGCTCTCAAATAACGTGCAAAAAAATTGGATTGCCTTGGATTATTTCCAATTTTGTATTCGATAATAGCTGTATATATATTTTGTGCTAATCAAAATATTTTCATTTCATTCATTCATTTCAACCCATAAAAAAGTCCCACCATTGCTGAGCACGGGTCTCCTCTAAGTTTGTGAGGGGAATTTAGTCTACAATACCACGCTGGCCAGACGGGTTGATATAGGGTTTGTTTAAAATTTTCCTTTTCTTGCAGTGCTCTTGTCTACATAAAGTTACTGCCTTAGTCGCCTCTTACGACACCCACGGGTTGAAATGGGGTAGTGACATTATGTATTCTTAATCCGTCACTACACAGATCGACCAATATATTACAAACACTGAAAATTGAACAGCCATTAGTACTAGCGAAAATTAATTTAATTGTTGACAACCCTATATAACATACTTAGCAACTGAAGTACTTTCTCTTTGCATTCTACAATATTTGCAATACGAAGACGGCAGTACACTTATATCCTTCTCAACTATAAAAAAGAACAAATAGTAATGTCTGCTTAGCCCTTAAATTATTTCCAAAAAACAAATAAAAGAAAATTTACCCTTGTATTTTAATTGATTCTACCATAATAGTATATTATTACGACATGGCAACACTTATGCTATTCATGAAAAGAGGGCCATTCAACATTGACCTCCAAAATTCTTATTCACAACGAAATTAGTCTATTACCAACCTATTTAACAAGGAAATACGTCTATAAATGTGTCTGGAGTTAAAAATAGAAACTACAGAATGAAAATGGCGTTTACGCAAATGTGGGCTGGGCAAATTGCATTTTTATCCATTATGGTGTGCAGTATTTGAGTTAATTACAAACATTAGAAGCTATTAACATGTCTGTAAGCTGTCTAGCGCTGAAATGGCTTCAAATTATACCGTGAATCTGTTAGAAAGGGTTTACGGTCGATTTGCCAGAACCGTTTTTAATATAAATTAGCTTCCGCCTGCGGCTTTTAATGCAAAGTTTCATATAGATTGGGCTAACGGTTCTCGATTATATTATATATAATGAAAATTGAGTGATTGAATTTCCCGAGTGCCATAGCTCGGTGTTTGTAGTTCTTATTTGTTAATCCTGGCTTACGTCATGTGTGTGTGATGGGTGAGTGGGAGGGATAGTTGTTCCAAGACAATAGGTAAGACTTTCCTTTAGACTCCCGACTGTCATAGCTCGGTGTTTGTTGTTCATCATTGTTAATTCTGGCTTACAGGAGTAATACTATATTTTAGTAACAAAATATATAAAAATACAAAAATATATTCCTAACACACGAATAGTAAAAAAATGTCAAAAAATAAGAATTTGACACCGTAATTTCAACAGAATTCATATGACAATAGCTTTAGAGTTATTTCACAATAGGTTTAGTCAACAATAGGTAACGGTATACACATACAAATATACTCTTTGTTTTCTGGCCGTGATCTAAAAAAACAACAATTGTCTATAGAAAAAAATATGTGCGAATTTTCTATTCAAAGCCTAATTAATTTTAGTTTTTGGAATATAATAGTCAATGCACTTAACATACTTACATAATTATGTTCGTTCCAAAAACTTAGTGTTTTAATAAATTTACTTGGTACTTAAGAGGGTTTATACAGAGGAATGACAACTTCGCAATTTAGTGTCATATTTCGAGGCTTTCGATTTTTATTATTTAATTGGAGCTATTTGTTTTAAATGTTTTCAATACACTTTTTAGTATTAGGTGAAACGTGTGTAAAAGGTACGAAATCATTGCGTTTACAGTTAGTTCTATTTATATGCAAATAACACATTGGAACTCGCAAGGCGTTTTTTTCATAGTAAAATAACAGAAAGCATTACGGATACCTACTTTTTAATACAAGTTCACGTAATCCTAAACAATGTAAAGAAAACATTTGAAAAAAATAGCTCCGATTAAATTATATAAATCGAAACGCACCAAATGAAACTGCCTCGGTGGCGCAGTGGGAAGTGTATACGACTGCTGTGCAAGAGGTCCCGGGTTCGATTCCCGGGTCGGGTGAAAATTGTATTGGGCTTTTCTATCATGAAATTTCAGTATTAAGATTTTCCTGGAGTTTGGTAAACAAATGTTCCCGGTTGATGACAATAGGCTCGCCCCCTATTTCATGGGACCAAACATAGCTGGCGAAATGTGGGTGTTAAACACCTCTGCCTACCCCTTCGGGGAAAAAGGCGTGATGCTATGTTATGTTATGAAAACCACCAAATATGACACTTAACTGCCATTTCTCTGTATGAACCCTCTTAATACACGACTCACCACAATGGTCTATATTAGACGAAATCAATCATAATGTTTGGAATTTATGTGTTCTCGTAAGCAGGCAGAGCCGCGCGGAAGCTGTAGTCAATAATACTTTCTTTGTAAATACAAGCGCTATTAAGTAAAATAAATATTGGTTTCGAACTGTGTACTCGTCATTAAGAGGTAACTTTCTAACATTTGCACCAAGATTTCTAATTGCTGTGTTGTGTTTTATTGCGTAGGTACGTACTTTTGTTTGTTTATTGGCATTATTCGTATGGTTAACAAAAACTAAAGCCGTCAATCTTGCATGAAGACTATGATATTTTTTTAAAGAAACGTACTAGGCTATAAGTCCTGTGTCGCGGGTGACTTTAAAAACATAATACAATATAATAATATATATAATAATATGCAGACAAGAGCACTGCAAGAAAATGAAATTCGAAACAATACAAACCCAGCGTCAGCGTGGTATAGTAGGCTAAAGTTTGACTGGTCTGTTGGTCTAGTGGTTAGGGACCCTGACTGCTAAGCCGGAGGTCGTGGGTTCGATCCCCACCCAGGACAAATCTTTGTGTGATGAGCATGAAGGTTTGTTCTGTGTCTGGATGTAATTTATCTATAATATGTATGTATTTACAACAAAAAAATGTATCTAAGTAGTAAATCAGTTGTTTAGTACCCATAACACAAGCAAACATAATTGCTTACTTTGGGACTAGATGGCGCTGTGTGAATGTAGTAAAAATATTATATATTATTATATATTAATTCCGACCACATTCTTTGGAGAAAACCCGTGCCCAGCAATGGGACAAGCGGTTGAAATGTTTTTATAGGTCTGATTATGTGTGAGTATTTGAATTTGTGAAAGTGTAGGTGTGTATGTTAGTGAATACGAGTGCAGTTGGATGTGTTTTCTATTAATCTATATGTATTCTATTATGTAAGTTTACATACCACCAAATCAAAACACTATTATTACTTTCAAGATATATGTGGTCATAATAAACAAATTTATACATAACAATAATTAAAAAAACTTAATTGTACTGTTGGTAGAAAACCGATTATTTGGTGGCAACACTGAACCACTGCATTACCTGTAGCACACCACTATGATGAGTCTAGATTGTCTCTGTCTTTTCACTTTTGGCGGGATCGTGGTTACATCGTTTCTTTGTCATTAGTTTTAATTAGTTTTAAAAGTCAATAAGTTTTTATGTTAACCAAGAATCGCAAAAAATCACGAGTTATTTAAAGGAAAACTTAAGTTTTATTTTGGTTTAATATGACTAAGGGACAGATCAGAAGTGCCTACCCTCAACTGGCAACAGAATGCATGAAAATACTGATGAATGTTGAAGAAGCCAATGTATGTATGTATGAGGAGATTGTTCTGATTACTAAGACCTAGCTAGACAAAGTGAGTAAGTCCAATGTTTAGTCCACTGCTAAAAATATAGCACGGTGTATGTATTGTACCTATGAACAGTTAGGCGTATGACAGCTAGACATTTTTATTTTTTTAAACTAACTAAACCAATAATTTCATGAAATTGACCTCTTTAACAACTCTCTGAACACTGTAATGCTGAAATTAAATCTAAATTAACGCTGAAATTAAAACAGTAATACTTTTGTTTATTTTTTTCTATATTATAATATGTATTATGTACTTGTAGATATAAGCTTGTCCGCTAGAATTTTTATTAATTTTGTTACTCTAAAATTGTTTTCTTTTGGGTACTAATGTTACTATGTATAAAGATGACTGTTTGTACTAAAAAAAAAAATTAAGAGCGCTTACGTGGTCACTGTCGAGTGCAGCTGCTGTCATGTCACTAGGGGAAGCGAAAGGGTAGAAGCCAGGGTGCTGGCGCCATAACCGCGTTACTGTACAGTGCAAAATGCAAACCTTTTAAAAAGAAAAAAAAATGAAATTTTCGTTTAAAAAGCAATTATTTTAAATATTTTTTTCATCTTTCTAGACTTCCCTGGCATGTGCTTCGCGTCCACCCGCTGCGCTACCGTCGAGCCTGGTAACACCTGGGACCTGGCTCCATTCTGTGGCCGTTCCACCTGCGTGGTGAGCGAAGACACGCCTCCCAGGCTTCTGGAGCTGGTCGAGGACTGCGGACCTCTGCCCCTGGCTAACCCCAAGTGCAAGTTGGATTCTGGTATGTATTTTTTACTATTTTTATAATAATATTAACTAGAGTCCGCTCGCGGCTCCAAATAGCCTATCACATCACATATATCAGCAACCCATTAAGTCCCACTGCTGGGATCGGGTCTCCTCTTCTCTAACTAGAGAGCTGAGGGCCATAATCCACTCACGCTGGCCTAGTGCGGGTTGGTGGATAAGACATACTCATAGAATTTCTTCTAGGGTATGTGGGTTTCCTCACGATGTTTTCCTTCACCGTCAGCAGATGGTAAGTCACTTGACTAGTACATATAAATTCCATAAAGTGTAATCCACATTGGTACTGCCGGTCGGGATCGAACTGGTACCGCGTGATTTTCACGCCGGTCCCTTATCCATTCTGCCGCCATCGCCAAATAGCCTATACATTTAGTTAAAACTCCAGCAATACATTGGTGAAAACTGTATTGTGTATTATATATGTAGTATTTTTTGCGTATTGCGCGTACAAACGTACAGACTTACAGACACAGACCAGAATTCTAAAGATTGTTGGCTTCAGTGGCTCTAAAAATACCAACTAGATATACATTTTTTTCAATAGGTATCTATAATGTATAGACATCGGCCTGTCAGAATTTTGTCATATTAATGTAATTTTTAGGAACTCATTCATATTTCACTGCTGGGAATAGGTTTCTGTAGCTCTCCTCATACGTATCGGTAATGTTTCTCTCGTTTCGTTACGTGCTCACATTTATGACGTGAACAGTACAAGGTTATTTGTGGTTTCAATTGAATTTGGGTATTTATAAGATGGAAACCTTGTAGCGAGTGTCTTGTATGTCAACCCGTGGGTGTCGTAAAAAGTACCTTATTTAAAAAATAGAAATATTTTTTAGGCAAACCGATGTTTTTCTTTGTGGTTAGCAGATGGTAAATCACATGACTAGTAAATATAAATTTCACAAATTGAAAATTAAATGCTGACCATCATAATCGAACTCAAATCTCATACTACGCATGTCTGTCATTTTTTCATTCAGACACTTTTATTAAAATCTACCTTTTTTTCATTTCAGACAAGACCAACAAGACCGCACCCTTCCCAGGATGCTGCCCTATCTTCACCTGTGAGGATGGAGCCAAATTAGAGTACCCTGAACTCCCCACTCCTGCCCCAGAAGCAGAAAAGAAGGAAGAAGAGAAGAAAGCTTAGATAACGTAAAAAAAGGCATTTCGCAACACTAGCGCGCACTTAATCCCGGCCTCTCATTGGTCGGATATCGCAACATAAATTTAAAATAAAGAACCTCATTGGTCAAACCTAAATTTAGTGATGTAAAAGTGAAATGCCGTTTTTTATTGGTCTCAAAAATTCCTTATTATACCAAATTTTTATTCTATTGTATGTATTCTATTGTTTTTTGGCGCGTTTTTTTTTTATCAGATTCAGGAAATATTTGTGATGCGTAATAACGATCTAACAATAGTTCAAAAGTTCTCTATTTCCTGTTTTTTATTGATCAACAAAAGAGTTCATCTGTTTGTGAGTCATTGTGCCACAATAGAAAGCTATGTGTCGGCACAAATAACATAGTGTTGTGATCAGCAAATTGTTGGAAAAAATCAGAAAAAGAAACTTTTTTTCATTTTTTCTTGAAATTTTTTTCTTGCGTATTTTAAGATTTTTTTCCGATTTTTTTCAACAATTTACCTTATTTTAGAAGTTTATCGGCTTTTTTTTACTTGAATACTGCCTAATTATATTGTTTTGTGATATTGATAACATTAATATAATAATAGAAAAGTTATTCAATAAAAAATACAAAATTTCTATGTTTTTGTTTTATTTTCACACCTTACAGTCGTGGCTCTCTCTCTCTCTCTTTCACTCTCCTCTCTTACCTGTGTATGACGTAGTGTGTGTTTGATACTTGGACAAAAAATTTTGCCACTCAATCACCTACACAAAGATGTAGTTTGTGGTCGATACTTGTATAGGTATGTATATGTAAAATTCCCGGCGACACACACACACGTCCCCGGTCTTAATCCATTTCGCATGCAGTGCAACTAAGTACCTATGTGCTCATTTGCCCTATCTGCTATACTCGTTGAACAAAGTACTAGGCTAGCATAAGCTTGTAGGAGGTTGTTATAAAAGTATACATCATTTTATTTTAGAAATCTCTCCTGTGATATATTAAAGTACTAGGATAACAGAAGCGTGCAAGAGATTTCTAAACATTTATAAAACTAACTATTATAACAACCTCCTACAAGCTTATGCTACCCTAGTACTTTAATATACCACAGGCTTGATACGTCGATACGCGATATATTAAAGTACTAGGATAACAGAAGCGTGCAAGAGATTTCTAAACATTTATAAAACTAACTATTATAACAACCTCCTACAAGCTTCTGCTACCCTAGTACTTTAATATACCACAGGCTTGATAAACGTCGATACGCGATATATTAAAGTACTAGGATAACAGAAGCGTGCAAGAGATTTCTAAACATTTATAAAACTAACTATTGTAACAACCTCCTACAAGCTTATGCTATCCTAGTACTTTTAATATATCGCAGGCTTATTGACATATGAAAGTCGTTACGGGATGTGCTCATTTGCCCTGCTATCCTAATACTTTTTGAGGTACTAGGCTAGCATAAGCTTGTAGGAGGTTGTTATAAAAGAATACATCATTTTATTTTAGAAATCTCTTGCACGCTCTGTTATCCTTGTACTATATTATATTGCGTATCAACGTACATTGTCAATAAGCCTGTGATATATTAAAGTACTAGGATAACAGAAGCGTGCAAGAGATTTCTAAACATTTATGAAACTAACTATTATAACAACCTCCTACAAGCTTATGCCACCCTAGTACTTTTAATATATCGCAAGCTTATTGACCTATGAAAGTCGTTCGGGATGTGCTCATTTGCCCTCTGCTATCCTAATACTTTTTGAAGTACTAGGCTAGCATAAGCTTGTAGGAGGTTGTTATAAAAGAATACATAATTTTATTTTAGAAATCTCTTGCACGCTTCTGTTATCCTAGTACTATATTATATCGCGTATCGACGTTCATAAGTTAGTAAGCCTGTGATATATTATATCACACATATATAGACGTTTTTGGACGGTTATGGGATAGTTTGTGGGTTGAATGGTTGCGGGTGGCTGTTGGTTCAGGCGGTATTAAATCGCTTCCTGTGGTGGAAACTAGGTGAGGTTTATGTCCAGCAGTTTAGGCAGATATGATGATGAAGATGGTGAAGATGGTGGGGTTAAAAATATTTTTTAGGATCTAACTAATTAGAAAGAAAGCATCACAGATTAATAAATAAATGAATATATACAGGACCTTACGCAATAGTCCATATAATCCTCCCCTAAGTTGAATTTGTCGCTAGATCGAATATTTTATGAAAATTTGTCATGTCAGCTTTTGGACTATACCTTAAAAAATTTTAAATCTGTGATTTGGCGACAAATCTCGACTAATTTGCTAATAAATTTGGGAGGCAAAATAATATTTGCTAGGTGATCTAATTTTTGAAGACAGAGACAAGGCCATTTAAAATATTTTTGCCAAATTATTTTAATAATGCTTAAATTTCAGATAGATTGTCATAACTATGAACGAATACGAATTTTTTAAAGTTAAAATTCTTGTATCTATATGAAAAAGTATCTCTCTCTTGCCATAAATGGAAAATAAAAATCTATTGCATAATTAACTCAATATTTTATTCGGGAATAATGAATTTAATTACAATTAATAAATACACAATACATTATTGATTGTCAACACTTTTATAATACGTGTATAATATAATTAATAATTAACAGTACACCTAAAAACCTTAATAATTAAGAAAAATAAAAAAAACACACAACAGTGACACCTATGCGTTAAAGAAAAAAAGAAAAAAAAAAGTTTTTTTTTGAAGCGAATACATTCTTATTTTAAACGTAACAGTCTATTATAAATACACTTTTTTTTAACTTCTTCATCTAATCTAAACACTGACCCTTAATATATGATATTAAATATTAGGTGGAAGGATTGACCTCTCGGCACCGAACGCTGGAGTTAGTGAGTGTGTTTATTCAGCTGCAGGTGTCAATGCGAGTCATTGACCTTTCAACTGACGAAACAGCTGAATTACTTCAGATTTCTCAATGGTAATATATAGAAGAAAAAAAATTGATTTTTTTATTGCATGACACTTTAAAAAGTAATTTCTACACATGAATACATATTTGGCAATAATGTTTAATTATTATTTATATTGTTAATACTTTAGAAGTTGATAACACTTGAAGCACAGTGTCGACCTTCTTGTGAAACTAATACACAGAAAACTGAGTCAGAATTAAATAAATTGAAAATACTTTTTTTGTCTCATAATCTCAGGTATAGGCAGAACGCAGAACTATCACCAGTTTTCGGTAACGAAAGGGATCGTCATCCTCCCAGTACACTTTAAAACGTTATTATTTTTTTAACTATACGATAAAATATAATCAACTATATTTTTAAAATCACATTTTTCCTAATTTTATAACATTTATATTGCACAAAATAGACACATACCGCGATTATAAGTTACACCGTTTGAGCCTTTACTGAACGAAATATAAGCTACCAACGTCATAATGGCGGATGACAAAAGCGCGGGAAACTTTTTTTATTTACTTTACAAACAAATCGGCCACGGTAACTATTATCTGCGATTAAATACATACATTATTTTTTCTTAAAATTCAGATTTTCCACGACTTTTCAATCGGGCATTATATTTTATAAATAAAGTTACTATTCTAAAATAAATACTATAAATAATTTCGTTTCTATTTTCAAATTCGTTAACTTAATCGAAAGATAGTGTCTAAGATAGAAAAAGAAAACGTTCAGAAACTATGACACAAGGATATTAATATTTGTGCTATCTGTATATAGATAAAAAATAAGTTTATTATGCGCAATGTTATTCTATTTATTTTTAAAGAATATTTCATGAAAATATTTATTTCCAAGGCTCTGAAAACTAAATAATGAATTGATATGTAATAATTGTACATCACAATGATTTGGAATCGAAAAGCTTATTTTATAGAATAAATTTAACAGTTGTTCTTTGCGTTGATTACAAAATGTGAAAACATTTTGTTTTGATTAAGGAAAAAAAACTGAATATGGCTACTACTAGACGAGTGTCAAAGATACAGCCAAGCCATTGCTTGGTCAAAAAATATTTTACTTTTGGTTATTTTCGTCACTTTCAAGTCCAACTCCCAAACTTTTGTCCATAAATAATTATTATGGAAAAAAGTTTGGGAGTAAATATAATTATCATATTTTTTGGCAGATCCACTCTTTGTTTTTTTTGTCTTTCGTGCCAAACAACATGTGTTCGCAATTGGTTGGTTGGTTTAAAATTTTCCTTTTCCTCTTTTTCGTCACACGTCTCTCTACGTGGAATAAAAGACCCAATAGTGGGTTTTTAAAAGGGTTTTATTATTTAGTATTTTTTTTGTTGGCATTGAACAACCGTTAAATGTACAAACAAAATGGCTGTAATTATTTTATTAACGTGAATTTCTTTCTCACAATATTAAAAAAATATTTATCTGCTACGCAATAGTAAAATCCATAAAGCAAAAAAGAGGTAGTAATCGGAAGATGCAAAAATATTTTTTTAAATTTTAATTATGTAAAAGTTTTTACGATTCACGAAAATACACACTTTTGTGCGTAGTGCAAAGAATTAATCGCATTCGTGTTCAAATACTTTTGCATTCACAAGTTTTATAATACATACATTTTCACGTTTCCGTGAATCATAAAAACTAAAGTTAGAATGAGATACACTTAGCTCAAACTTTGCATGACATCAATCAATACACTTTTTCCTATTTTTATGTACATTTATTAGAATAATTCCTCTCATTTTGACCTTTCTTTTATACTTACAATATTTTTATCCCTACCATTACCAGGATATGCTTTTGTTTTAAAAATTAGCTGAAAACAATTTATGAAAACATTAAAGTTTTATTTGACCACTGGTAAATAATAATCAATCTAATATAAAATGTCAATAAAAGAAGAAGATATATTTCATGAATTTTACTGAAAAATATTAAGAAAACTCTTAAAGTTGATTGATTTTAAAAAGTTATTAGCATAATGAATAGTAATAAAAGAAAAACAATTTTATATTAGATGGATTCCTTATTTCGTGTATAAATCTAAACGCCTGGAGAAATCTTAATAGCAACATCGTTTTGCAACTTTACTCACACAATTATATCAGGCGCTCAGATTTCTAGTCAAGTAGAGTAGTTTTTTTTACTTTGTTAAAACATATATTTCAGAAGGCACATAGTGCCTTTCAAGTTATTTTTATTCCAAGAATGAAGGTACAGTATACCTTACTAATAAAGCACAGCATACATTTAGTAAAACAACTTTAAAAATGCATAGCAAAAATAATAATTAAAAAAGCGTTTCAGAGGTAAAGTACGACACCTCTTAAAAATAGATATTTTTTGCATAAACATGACGTTAAAAAATATACATCTCAGCTATTTATAACGAATCGAGTGATTACGACTATACATTAAATGTCTACGGCTTTTACTGGCACGTTAAAAGAGTTTATTACTTGTTTTGAAATGTATTTACGTTAGTTGCATTGATACTTTGACGACTTAAAAAATTAACTTCACGCAAAAACATTACAAATAATAATTTTTTAATAAGGCGGTGATTAATCCATTTTTTATTAAGGCAGCACTTGTTCCAATGATTTCGCTGCTTCACACAAAAAAAGATTATTAATATATAAATATTGTGTCATTTACTGGCCTTAACAATGAATGAAAGTCATAAGCAAGTTATTTCAGTGCCAGATTTTGCAGTTCTGGGTTCAGTTTTTCCACTGCTTAGCTTGGGCTTGCTTTGCTAATGTAGGTATGGATCGGCGTCGCGATGGATATATAAGTATAATTTTAAGTGAATATCGGACTAACGATACTTCAAATAGTTTTTTAACGATAGAAAAAAATAATAGTGGCCAATATTGTTTTACGCTCTGTCTAGTTATTTCATCTCTAAATTATGTTATAGCCACATATTATTCTGATAATAAATTTATATACATTAATGTTCTTCGTCGAAAGTACCAACGCAACTAAAATCTCATATTTTAACATTACCACTAGTCAAATATCTTAACATTTATTTTTGTTCGATTTTCCACTAAAATCGGTTTTTGAAGCTCAGTTAGGGAATTCTTTAGTAAAAATTAGTAAAACATTTTTTTTTTCGTCAACTTTTAAACAGATCTTGTTTTCTGCAACTAATGTTTATGAATATTGAACTGTCTAATATCTATAACAACAAACTACATGGTACATCTATAATTACACTAATTTCTATAAAACTTTTATAAATGTATACAATTTTTTTGCATCTTGATGACATTTTTAATTCTCAATACGTTTTAACATCGACTCAACTACTTTTACGGAATGTAAGCTTTTAACATGTAACAATAAGCATTTCGATACTATTTTTTATTATTTTATAATATATATTTTATATATATTCAACAGAAAATCTCTCTACACAAGCTTTCCCGAAAGTTGCTGGATGAACAATTGTTTTTAACCAAGTACGGCTCGCAACTTTGATAACTCTTACGTTTTATCCTCCTAAAATTGACCAGCCTCATACACTTGCAACATTCTTATTTTTAACAATTAATTTAGAATCTGTACTTACTCCTTTAAGCGACCAGAAAGCAAACTTTTGACACATATTTTTTTTCTCAAAACACGCGTATATTACAGATGTTTTTTTTCATATGGTAACAATTTGGCAGTATGGTATTTTTTACTCTGACAACTTGATCACATTTTTGAACTGTCAACGGAAATATTTTTGCTATCTCATTGAGCAATTTTAAACTAAAAGAAACATTGAATACATAATATGTATAACAATTTTCTATTATATAAAAAAAACGCATTTTGTGCGGTCTGAACTCGATTTTTTGTATGAAGACTACATATTTAACAATTAATTTATAATTCTAACAATATTATTTATTAAAATTATCAACACTCATTCAACCATTACTTAATATGTAAAACGTCAATATAGTTTGAAGATAAAGTTTATTTTGAAGTGCTGTGCATAAAATCAGTGGTTTTAAAATTTTTTGTTTTGTTGTTGACTAGCGTCATTTATTTTTTCAGTTTAGTAATTAGATTTCGATATTTGGGTGATACTTTTTATTAACATGTTTTATTTTTTCAAAACATATTTATTTTTTTAACTTAAAAAATATTTGTCTAATAAATTAAGCTGAATGTTTGAAATACCACTAAATATTTGGTTAGTGGATAGCATCTAAGATTTTGAGATAAAGAAAATTATAGTTTTTGTTCTTGAGACGTTCAAAAGCCATTTTGAAGCTAGTAAAAAAATGTTTTCCAACTTTCATATATTTTTTCTGATAACAGTTTTTGCACAGCATTTCAATACAAACTTAAGTTAGTATTTAGGAAAGTTAATTTTCAACGTTTTGATTTTTATTTTTTTTTAGAAATATCACCAATTTTGATTTTAATTTAAAGTCATTTTAATATTTATTTTTAGATAGTCAAGTTTGGAGAATTAGCGCGTGCTTAAAATTTTAAAGTAAATATTAAATTAGGATTAACAATATACATAATTATATTAATAATTTGCATTTCAAATATTTCTAAGAATTATTCTAATTAAAATATAAAAATTAATTTGCAGAACCATTGACAATGTAGGACGTGAAATAAAAAATGGTTTTACAAAAACGGAAAAAGCATTCTTAAAATTTAAAACCATATTTTTTACAATGAATTGATCCAACCTCTAATTTTCAAAGTTTTTACAATAAAAATTTATACAATAAAATACATAAAGCAAGGCTAGTTTTGTTTTTTTTTTTCATAAATAAATAATTTAGCTATTAATTTTGTCAAACAAGTAGGTATAACGTATTACGAATACCAAAAAATATTTTTGTAAATAAATATAATACATTTATTTTGTCAAATATAAAAAGGTAATACAAATACCAAAAAACACATCATTTTGATATTTTTCGAAAAATAAACAAAGAAATAATAACGAAAAAAACTAAAAAAAAAATATTAAAAATTAAGAAAAATCTCGTGCACAACGCTCAGATGAAGACAGATCAGAGAGATTCGTGTGCCATAAAATTTTGTTAACCGCTCAGTCTTATGACGTTTTGTTTCTTTTTTATTTTTTTTTGTTATTTTTTTCTTCGTGAACCTGTTCACTCTGGCTTGAGGCGATGCCACTGCACGATGGTCTGCCGAGGCTTCGTTATCATATCCTGCCAGTGTTTCGTCTCAGTTGCCCCTGAACCATTTTTTCCTGAAAAAAAAAAATATGGGTTTAAATATTTGCTTTATTCGAAACAGACGCTTGTTCGTAGCGAAGCAAAAGGTGTAATCAATCTGTCAAAGTTTATAAAAGAAAAAAAATATAAAAACATAGACAATAAATAAAACCTCAAAGTATAAACTTTATAAAATTCATACTGCCCCAGGGGGGGCGTGCCCCCTTGGTTAGGAAGTCCTGCTATATATCCACAATTGTCGACGAAAAGTCTTGATTTTGGATCAAAGACAACTTACCAGCAAGCAATATTCTCCCAATCAGCTCATTCCTCCCAATATTATCGAAGTCCATAACTTGGACATCGAGCGAGCACTCTCTGATCTTCTCCCAGGGTACATTGAATGAGAAGGAGTCATTAAAGACAGGGTTCAATGTGCACTTAAAGATGGCAGTCTTGCGCTTTTCAATGCGCTTGTCACCAAATTGCAGCCAGACCTTCACGTAGGGATCTGGAAAATTGAGAAAAAGTAGTTTAGTTCATATACTTCTATTCTAGTAGGATTAAGAATACTTAAGAAGAGAGACTTAGGAGGGAACCCGTGCTCAACAGTGGGACGATTATGGGTTGAAATGATGATGACTCCTAGTAGGGATTTTTACCCCAAAGGGGTAAAGAGGTGTATAATAATAATAATTAATAATAACTCTAGCCATTTAACGCCTATTATAATTATAACTGCTAAATAAGTAAAGAAAAAATTCAAACCCACAACGGTATCTGAACCCGCAACCCTATCATTCCGTGTGCAGTGCTCTGCCATTTGAGCTACGCGGGTGGACGTCCCTGAGATCGAATTTATCCATTACCTGTTAACATGATGACGTCATGACAACGTTTTGCTACTTATCACTGTGGCTCGTTACAGAAACCTACAGACGATATACCTCTATTGCAGGTAGGACAATATCGTAATGAAAGTAGAAACTCAATATTTAAAATTACATTTTATAAAAAGAAGCGATGGTGGCTGAATGGATAAGTTATCGCCGTGCTAAACGCGGTCCGAGTTCGATTCCGACCAGCAGTACCAATGTGGATTTCACTTTGTGGAATTTATATGTACTAGTCCAGTGACTTACCATTTGCTAACGGTGAAGGAAAACATCGTGAGGAAACCCACATACCCTAGAAGAAATTCTATGAGTATGTCTGATCCACCAACCCGCATTAGGCCAGCGTGTGTGGATTATGGCCTAAATCCTCTCAGCTCTCTAGATAGAGGAGAGGAGACCCAAGCCCAGCAGTGGGACTTAATGGGTTGCTGATGAAGCACTATCAACCCGCACGTTTAGTTACAAGTTTTAATAACAAATTTATAATAACATTTTAAACCTAAATTACATCTCTAAAGGTCCATTAATCACAAAAAAAGTAATAATAATAATATTCTACCACATTCACACAGCGCCATCTAGTCCCAAAGTAAGCTTGTGTTATGGGTACTAAACAACTGATATACTACTTAAATACTTTTTTTTTTGTAAATACATATTATAGATAAATTACACCCAGACACAGAACAAACCTTTATGCTCATCACACAAAGATATGTCCTGGGTGGGGATCGAACCCACGATCTCCGGCTTAGCAGTCAGGGTCACTAACCAGGCCAGTCAAAGTGTCAGGCCAGTCAGTAATGAACCTTATTCACAAAAAACATTTTTCATGAAAAATATTTGTTGAAAAATATCCCTAAGATTTTTCTCTCTCTATTTCTCTGCCCCACTGTTCATTACTGAAATACTCCCTAAGATCGTTAACGTGAAAAAAATTCCAACGATATCTCAGTAGCTCAAGTTGCTGAAAACGGAACCCGGCACTTAATTGGAAGATCCCTAGATATGTATCTTGATTTATGCGAAAAGACTTTTAGAGTTTTCGACCCGACAAATTTAAAGCTGTGCTACATGGTTGGAAAACTGCCTTCCACAGAGGTGCCCTTGGTGGATTCCAACCGTGTAGCCGGCTGTTGTAAACCAAATTTCATGCAAACTACGCGGATCACAACCAAGCTCCCACCAAGGTCACTCTGTTGGAAGGCAAGTTTATAACCGTGTAGAAAACCTATTAATCGCCTAACTTTGCCTGCCTCCAAGGGCACACTATTCCTAACTTTATAGTATTATTATACACTACAAACTGCTTCGGTGGCGCAGCGGGAAGTGTATACGACTGCTGTGCAAGAGGTCCCGGGTTCGATTCCCGGGCCGGGTGAAAATGGTATTGGACTTTTCTAACATGAAAATCCAGTATTGAGATTTTCCCGGAGTTTGGTAAACAAATGTTCCCGGTAGATGACAATAGGCTCACCCCCTATTTCATGGAACCAAACACAGCTGGCGAAATGTGGGTGTGAAACACCTCTGCCTACCCCTTCGGGGAAAAAGGCGCGATGCTATGTTATGTTATGTTATGTTATGTTATCATCATCATCATCATCATCATCATATTATACACTTTTTAGAATTACGTGAACGTGTATTAAAAAGTAAGTATCCGTAATTTTTTTATGAAAATAACCGTTTGCATGTTCCAATGTGTTTTTTGAATATAAATAGAACTGTAAACGCAATGATTTTGTACCTTAACACACTTTTCACCTTATTCTAAAAAGTGTATTGAAAACATTTAAAAAAATAGCTCATTTTCTTAAACCACCAAATATGAGACTGAATTGCGACATTGTATTTTTCTGTATCAACCCTCTTAATCAGTTTTTAATATTCTATACCGTAGGCGGAAGACAGAGAGAAGAAGTGCAAAATTGCTAGCCACCATCGTGTTATTAAAAAAAAAACAAACAACTGTCGACTTCAATCCATATCTCTAACATAACATCATAACATAACATAGCATCACGCCTTTTTCCCCGAAGGGGTAGGCAGAGGTGTTTCACACCCACATTTCGCCAGCTATGTTTGGTCCCATGAAATAGGGGGCGAGCCTATTGTCATCAACCGGGAACATTAGTTTACCAAACTCCGGGAAAATTTTAATACTGGAATTTCATGATAGAAAAAGCCAATACCATTTTCACCCGACCCGGGAATCGAACCCGGGACCTCTTGCACAGCAGTCGTATACACTTCCCGCTGCGCCACCGAGGCAGTCATCAGTTATATATATATCTCTATCGTATCGGAAACGTGTCGTTCAGTGTAAAAGCTGTTTATACAGTACGGTCTAACAAATTAGCTTCTTCAAGGAACTGGCTTTTGAATAAAATTTAATAACGTAGTGTAAAGTATTACCGCGCTCTTTATTGGCTTGGCAACTAGTAAATTATTTATATTATGTAGATTTATAAGTAAACTATAAGTCGCGTAGGGCTTTGCTCCCGTCGTTCTTTATTTGGCCACTGCTCAGCTCCTATAAGCTATAGCGTGATTTTTATCATTCTTTTTTTCTTTTTTAAAAAGACAACGCCCGCACTAGGGTACAAGCCCTGTGTCGCGGGGAGCTTTACAAACATGAAACTAACGGACACAAAGTACACCCAGACTAGAAACAAATATCTATGAATCACACAAATATTTGTCTCGTGTGGGAATCGAACCCACGTCACCCAACACGGCGATGTAGTGGCGAGGCGACCACTTTAACCACTGCGCCATGGTGACAGTCAGAATGATGTTATATAACATATAACCTTCCTCAATAAATTGGCTTTATAACACTAAAATAATTTTTCAAATCGGACCTGTATCTCCTGAGATATTCCTCGAAGAGCAGTAACCAATATTTTTGCAAGGTACTGTCCGTAAGAAATAAAAAATTAAATTTAACAAAAATATTGGTTGGTGCTGTTTGAGGAAAATGTTAGGTGCGATTCGCGTAGGTGCTATTCGACCGGGTGCTGTTCGAGGAATGCATCCTTAGAACAACGTCTATCAAATCAGCTAGTTATAGAATTAAGATATCTGACCTGATTTCCCATTAATATCCTTTGCCTTCAAGTTCCTGGCCTTCAGCAGCGTGAGGGTCAACACGCTGTTGCTAGGATGGTAGCACAGTGACGTCAGCAACTCCCCGCACTTGTCCTTTGCCGGGGGCTTCAGAGCCTTCCAGAACGAAGGCTTCTCGCTTAAGTCCACCTGGAAAATGGAATTTGACATTTGAAACTGCTGTAAATTTTGTAAGCAGTTTAAAGGGTTGTACTGTCTGGTTATAATGACTGGCCTGTTGGTCTAGTGGTTAGTGACCCTGACTGCTAAGCCGGAGGTCGTGGGTTCGATCCCCACCCAGGACAAATCTTTGTGTGATGAGCATAAAAGTTTGTTCTGTGTCTGGTTGTAATTTATCTATAATATGTATTTATTTACAAAAAAAAATGTATTTAAGTAATATATCAGTTGTTTAGTACCCATAACACAAGCAAATATAATTGCTTACTTTGGGACTACATGGCGCTGTGTAAAATGTGGTAGAATATTATTATATTATTATTATACTGCCGTACCAAAGAAGAACGGCATAACTGCAGGTCAAGCGCACGGGAAATTGTTTCTAAGTGCACTAACTTTATATGCGTTTTTCCGTAACTTAGGTAATGCATTTGCCGCGTTTCTTCTTAGCCAGGCAGTATAATATACCTATATGCCGTATAGTGACGGATTAAGAATACATAATGTCACTACCCCATCTCAAAATGCGGGTATCGTAAAAGAACACTAAGGAAGTAACCCTAATGTAAACAATAGCTTTGCAAGAAAAGGAAAATTCGAAACAAACTAGACCAATCCGTCTGGCCCGCGTGGTATAGTATAGTAGGCTAAATTCTCTTCACATTCTTTGGAGGAGACTCGTGCCCAGCAGTGGGATGTTTATTTAACCAATTTATATTACTCAATCTAATATGAATTTGTTTCAAATAATGACCTGAAAAAATGTCCACCGATTATTAAATAAATTTTCTCTTAAGTTTATCAGACATAAAATAGTATAGAAGACCTTTAAAAGATAGTATAGAAGAGATTTACCTGTCTGATATAACATAAAACATAACATAGCATCACGCCTTTTTCCCCGAAGGGGTAGGCAGAGGTGTTTCACACCTACATTTAAGGAAAGTGTGATATGAAAGGAGTATAAACTTTTTCGAATTTAAGAACGGTGTATTTTCAAATTTCTAAGAACGACGACGTTTAGGTATTTGAATTTTCCAAAAAAAAAAAAAAAACTAACTACCAACAACAAAGTTGAATTTACGTAAATATTATACAAAAATAATATTTTTCTAACAAAAAGCTACTCAGTTTTTATTGATAAGTACAATAACATCGCAAAAAGTGTTTCTTGTAACAGAGAACAGTGCCCAAGGCCTTCTGAATTTCCCTACTTCATTGTTTATCTTAAGACACTAGTACACTGGGGGAACGACAAGGCAAGGCATTTAAATGCAACTTTGACTCAATATCGACGTTTGTCAAACACGTCAAACTAACTATAAACAATCAAAGAAGTGATAAAAAGTAAAATATATTCAATAGTTAAGTATTGTCATTAGGTTATCATCACAATCACAATTGTTACATATTTCAGTTAATACGCGATTTATATTATTATTATCTAGTTTACCGACATTTATAGTGCACTTGATTATGCCTGCTTTCGTTTATAAGGACTTTTAATATAAGTAGGAATTTAAAGTTGCTTTTCGTTCTGTCTGTACTTTGACTAAAATGTACATTTTAGAGGTCAGTGTGTTCGTAAAAAAAAATCGTTTATCTTTAAAAAGGCTGAAGAAATATATCCACGTAACACTCGCAATTCCGAACGTCTAGTCTTAGATTATAAAAAAAAAAAATAAGGTACTGGTGACGAGCCGGAACTTGATTTTTTTAAAATAAATGATATGGGGACGAGTCAGGATCAGGATATTATGTTTTTTTATGGTGACGAGCCGGGATCGTGACGAGCCGGGCCTGACTCAAATTAACTAGAATTTAAGTACTAGAACAGTTTTATTAACTTATTTACTTATACAACAGATGTTAGTACAAAAAACACTGCAATTCTGCATGTGGTGTTTGCCGATGGCTGTGCAGTTAGACTTAATCCCCCTAATTACAAAATACGCACTAAGCATTAAACCAGGATTAAATTGCCAACTTTGACACTGGCTTATGTCAATTTAAACCTGGTTTAATACTTAGTTCGTGTTTTGTAATAAGGGGGTAGAGGTGTTTTACACGGTTATAAACTTGCGTTCAAACAGAGTGACCTTGGTGGGAGCTTGGCTGCCATCCGCGTAGTTTGTATGAAATTTGATTTACAACAGCCGGCTACACGGTTGGAATCCACCAAGGGCACCTCTGTGGAAGGCAAGTTTATAACTTGCCTTCCACAGAGCTTTGTAACATTTGTAATAACTGTAAAAAGAATATATCAACCAAAAAAAAAAATGTTTTTACTAGCTGTGTCTGCGATTTCGTTCGAGTGCGATTTCACTCTTTTATTTTTTTTTCAACATTTATTTAATGAATTTAGACTACAAAGTATACGACGCTGGCCAGACGGGTTGGTATAGGGTTTGTTTAGCTAGTAAAAACATTTTTTTTTGTTGGTATATTTATTTACCAGTTGTAATAGATATTACAAAGTTAGAAACATACATGTATTTGTGTCTTAAAGCGGTGCAAATATGGTTATACACTTGGCTTCCACAGAGGTGCCCTTGGTAGCTTCCAACCGTAAGCCGGCTGTTGTAAACCAATTTTTCCTTTTCTTTCAGTGCTCTTGTCTGTATATAGTTACTTCCATTGTCGCTTTTTACGACACCCACGCGGGTTGAGATGGGGTAGTAACATAACATAAACATAGCATCACGCCTTTTTCCCCGAAAGGGTAGGCAGAGGTGTTTCACACCCACATTTCGCCAGCTATGTTTGGTCCCATGAAATAGGGGGCGAGCCTATTGTCATCAACCAGGAACATTTGTTTACCAAACTCCGGGAAAATCTTAATACTGGAATTTAATGATAGAAAAGCCCAATACAATTTTCACCCGACCCGGGAATCGAACCCGGGACCTCTTGCACAGCAGTCGTATACACTTCCCTCTGCGCCACCGAGGCAGTTGGGGTAGTGACATTATGTATTCTTAATCCGTCACTATACAGATAAATAGATAGATAAATACGTGTGAATTTATCTAGGGAAATTTTTGATGCCTTGCCTTGCCTCGCTAGTATACAAGTACCTTTATTTTCCTTATCGCCTCCCAGTATTTACCTGTTCATACAAACTTTGAGGTTTGTATCAAAAGCCTTCTGTATTGAATAGATAACAGCAATCATTTGTGGTCCTATCTTTCAAGTAGTCCTTATCGACTTTTATGCTTACGATTCTATGGAGTGATATTTTTATTGTTATTGACAGGTCTGTTTTTAAGGTTAGGCACCTCAAATATAATATAATAATAATATTCTACCACATTCACACAGCGCCATCTAGTCCCAAAGTAAGCAATTATATTTGCTTGTGTTATGGGTACTAAACAACTGATATACTACTTAAATACATTTTTTTTTTGTAAATACATACATATTATAGATAAATTACACCCAGACACAGAACAAACCTTTATGCTCATCACACAAAGATTTATCCTGGGTGGGGATCGAACCCACGACCTCCGGCTTAGCAGTCAGGTTCACTAACCACTAGACCAACAGGCCAGTCATCATCAAATCATCAAAGGGGAAAAGACGGCATTATAGTACCTATCGCTTTTTCATCTATCTATACATCTATAAAAATAAATAAAATTGGAGTGTCTGTTTGTGATATTAAAATAACCGCTTTTTAATACATGCATATGAATGTATATACGGTACATATACCAAAATAACATTTTTAAAATTTTTGTCTGTCTGTTTGTTTGGCTAATCTCTGGGACGGCTGGGCCGATTTTGACGGGAATTTTACTGGCAGATAGCTAATGTAATAAGGAGTAACATAGGCTACTTTTATTTTAGAAAAATTCTAAAATTATATATATAAAAAAAGTAATGTGACTTTTGTTAAATTCCACGCGGACGAAGTCGTGGGCACAGATAGTATCAAATAAAATCTGAAAAATAGGCCTTTCCTTTACTCAGAATTATCGCTTTATAATAGGTATTAACTTTATAAGGCGATTATGGCGCGAGGTAATTTTGTTTATTCAGGGTTCTGTACTTACCTCAAAAATAAATATAACTCTAATAGGATCACTTTCTTGTCTGTCTGTCTATGTAACAGAGCGCGGATTGTTTGCTATTATTGTTTGTCACGCTTACGTCACGCAACTGTCACGCTTACGCCACTCAGCCGTCACGCTTACGCCTCGCAACTGTCACGCTAACGCCACGCAACAGTCACGCTTACGCTACGCAACCGTCACGCTAACGCCACGCAACCGTCACGCTTACGCTACGCAACCGTCACGCTAACGCCACGCAACCGTCACGCTTACGCCACGCAACCGTCACGCTTATGCCACACAACCATGATGCATATTTGTTTCGTGTGGAATCGAACGTCACACGGCACGGTGGTGTTAGACGTGCCTACCTTAAAACCGCAACGCCACAGTGACAGTCATTATCCTAGTCATAAAAGTTTCAATTTTTATCATTCCCTTCACCGATACAGCAGCATCTAAACGTGAGATAAACTCTCTTGGAACAACAATCGCAATAAATAATGATAACGTATATAAAACTTTGAGATAATATATACAGGGTGTCTTGAATAAATGGGGTAATAAATATATTATTATTTTATCGTGGAAATGCGGGTGTTTGTTAGGTTTATAGGTGTACCACACGGTTATAAACTTGCGTTCCAACAGAGTGACCTTGGTGGGAGCTTGGTAGCCATCGCGTAATTTGTATGAAATTTGATTTACGACAGCCGGCTACACGGTTGGAATCCACCAAGGGCACCTCTGTGGAAGGCAAGTTTATTACCATATGGCACGGCTTTTATAGTGGAAAGCGACTTTGCTTGCTTTTGTCGTTTAATATTTTAATATTGCCAGATTTTTTCATTTATCAGTGTAGCGACTACCCCATCTCAACCCGTGGTGTCGTAAAAGGCGACTAAGGGAGAAACCTTATGCAGACAAGAACATTGCGAGAAAAGGAAAATTCGAAACTATATAACTCAATACCAACCCGTCAGACCAGCGTGGTATAGTCAGCTAAATTCCCTCCACAGACGTTTATGACTTGAAATGATACACCAAAACCAAACGGACCACGGTTTGGTCTTGGTGTGAAACAGCCAATTCAAAAAAGGTCGTTCCGCGATTGACACCGTAGTCCCAAAGTGCCGTGGTCTCAAAGGGGAAAGACCCGAAATGATGATGTTAAATTGTTTTTTCGTACCTTTTACACACCTTTTACCTAATTCTAAATAGTGTATTGAAAACATTTAAAACAAATAGCTCCAAATAAATAATAAAAATCGAAAACCACGAAATAAGACACTAAATTGCAATGTTGTCATTCCTTAAAAGTGCCAATAAAACATTATCTTTATACCAAATATATTAAAATTTTATTCTCAGCATGCTCAATAGATGGCGGTATGCAGATTTAGACATTTTTCAAATTCATACGCAGACAATATTACTTCTATTTACATAAATTTGGCAAGTTGCGTTCATATTTCATTTCGTATTTCTTTTGTTGAAGTACCCTCATTTAAATAAAATAAATACGGTGTAGAACGGAGCGCGAATTTTCAACATATACATAATAATTGTTGCGTAAAATTGGGCGTCAGGAGCATACGTGGAATGGCTTGACATTATACGCTTTTTATTGTGATTTGTTTGTGCTAATATTATTTAAAATATATAAATAAATAGCGTCGTACATAGCATTACTATGTACGTACTACGTTCTTCAAAAAAGGAGTGAATAGGTGTCTTAATTGTCGACAACGCGCTCGTGATGCCCCTGGTGCGGCCCGGCTGACATGCCCCACAGTGTTATTACACTGTGGGGCGGGACGGGGCAGGCCGGTCTTTTTGTCCGCCGTGTATATTAGCAGTATACAATTACTTTTGTCCTATCACTCGCAGTGAAAATGACCGGCCCGCCCCGGCCTTCCCCGCCCCGTCGAAGGCAAGGTTACCGAGCAAGTCCAGTCGCTCTAATTAGGGTCCTTCTCTCTTTGCTTTATTACACCATTTACACTTAATGCCGTGCAGTGTAAAATATGCTTAAGTAAATATTTAAAAAAAAATAGTTGATTTTTGGTATTTTTTTAGGTGTGTCGCATTTCAATCGACTTTGGAAGGTAGTGCTCTAGTTTATACTCATATTCATCATCATCATCATATCAGCCCAACGACGTCCACTGCTGAACATAGGCCTCACCTAATTTACGCCACTGCGAACGGTTCTGTGCCGCCTGCATCCTGACCAGGTCGTGGGTCCATCTGGTGGCGGGCCGTCCCACGCTGCGCCTTCCAATACGTGGCCGCCAGTCGAGAACCTTTTTCCCCATCGGCCATCAGTTCTACGATACTCATATTACTCTACTGTAAATGTGTAGTACAATAATTAATGACGTACCTGACATAAAGGCAGGAATACTTCTCCGATAGAATCATCTCTTGAGAACCGATCGTAATCAAACACGTGGAGGTGCAGCACCTGTCGAGCATAATAACACTTTTGTTTATAACATCTATATCAAACAGCTTGTTGGTCTAGTGGTTAGTGACCCTGACTGCTAAGCCGGAGGTCGTGGGTTCGATCCCCATCCAGGACAAATCTTTGTGTTATGAGCATAAAGGTTTGTTCTGTGTCTGGGTGTAATTTATCTATAATATGTATGTATTTACAAAAAAAAAATGTATTTAAGTAGTATATGAGTTGTTTAGTACCCATAATACAAGCAAATATAATTGCTTACTTTGGGACTAGATAGTGCTGTGTGAATGTGGTAGAATATTATTATTAAACAAGTAAATAATAAAAAAAATTAAAATATCCCGACTGCACAAAAATTAACAGATGAGCAACGTACTAAAAATACCGAAAAATTACTGTAATTATTAATTCTGATTAAATTTAAATACATAATTTAAGTATACATTTGTAATCTCCATTTGATTCCCTTTATTTTGATACACTACTCGATAGGTTTGGTAAAAAAAAATGTTAACGACTTACAATTTGGCGCCAAAAGTCCGCCGTTATATTAATACCTATCGAAGGACATTTGGGTTTTTGAGAAGAATCTAACGATACCTTAATTGTCGAAATCCATCCAGCCGTTTGGAAGAAACGTGAAAATAAAGAAATTTACAAACATGCAAGATACGCGCGAAAAACAATACCCTTTCTACGTGACGTAGACCCGTTAAAAAGTAATTTAATATGTGTACAAGTCGCGAAAGTGTAAAAGTTTTTAATACCCTATCTGGCAGTCGGGGTAATAAAATAAGGGTAGTAATTTTTATAGGGATGATTAATAAACTACATAAATCCCTTACCCGACTCTGCAGCTTCTGAATAGGGAACCCTTCGAAGTAAAAGGTCTCATTCCACCTGGGGTTGAGGGTACGTCTCTTGATCTTGGTCTCCAGACGATGCTTCTTGTCTGGCAGCAGAGTTACGCGCACGTAAGGGTCTGATGTACCACTCAGATCTTTAGCTGGGAGCTCCTTACCCTAGAAAGAAAGATAACAGAATTATTCATCTATGTATACACAGAGGTAGGTATATATATCATCACCACGTCCACGTCCCACTGCAGTGTGTGGAGTGCAAAATTTTAAACAAACCCTATACAAACCCGTCTAGCCAGCGTGGTATAGTAGGCTAAATTCCCTCCACATTCTTTGGAGGAGACCTGACACGTCTAAATACACGAAAAAAAAAAAAAAATCCTTACACTAATTAACAATTTTCCAATAAGAGGTTTCATTTTAAATAGCTTGCTATTTTGGCAGCTGTCAATTTGAAGCTGTCATTTTTTGACATTTGACAAGTAAAAACTACGCCATTACGAAAAATTGAAATATACGCTTTAATAACGTATTGAAATACTTAAAATTCACTACAAAAGTTGTGAAAATTTTACAGTCACAGTTTGCAAAACGAAAGTACTTTTTGGTCAGTGTCACTGTCAAGCACCTTCTCGGCCGGCAATAGTGAATAAAATCACTTCCCTCCGTATATACGCTTAAATCTTCTAAACTACTGTGCGATTAAAATAAGTATAGAACTGTCAAATCAAGACGCCATTTTGTTTTGCATTTGAAGACAACTTCATACCTTACAAGTAGAGTGTACAAAAAACGAAACACATTACAAGTACATACATACTTTTTCGGTTTGAAGATCTTTATCTGAATAAGTGGTGGTAGTAAGTAATAACAAAAACAATAAAACTATAACAAAAAGAACAATAACAAAAAAAATCAATAATAATTAATTAATTAACACTTGTAACAAAATAACTTAACGAAACGAGATATTTTTTTGCCTATTTTATTTCTGCTAGCTGTACAAAAATGTGCACATTCAACTGAAATTTGCGGCAAATACTGTCAAGTGCGATCCCATACTTTACAGATTTACCATACAGATTTTGGTGCAGTTTTTACCAATACATAGAGATATTCATGACAAAGATAGTCCGTGTAGTGACAGATTAAGAATACATAATGTCACTACCCCATTTCAGGGAGTAACCATGTGCAGACAAGAGCACTGAAAGAAAAAACTGCAAACAAACCCTATATATATACCAACCCGTCTGGCCAGCGTGGTATAGTAGGCTAAGCTCCTTCTTATATGTACTTATTCTTAAAATAATAATGAAATCATTGTATAAATAAATCATATTATTATCAAATACCTTTGTACACCTACAAAAGAACTAAACAATATTTGAACAATCAATTCCCACTCGTATTCGTGATAATATAATAGAGAATATTATTAATATTTGTTCAATATGTTAGCAAATAAATACAGATTGTTTTTTTAGCTTTAGCAGTTCGTAATTCACTTTTAGCAGGGCCGGATTTAAGGCAGGGCAGGCAGGGCGATGGCCCGGGGCCTCCACAATAGAGGGACCTCCACAAAGGAGAAAAAAAAATTCGAATATAGAAGATTTTTTAACATTGTTAGATCAAATTCATTTACATTTGACTGGCCTATTGGTTAGTGACCCTGACTGCTAAGCCGGAGGTCGTGGGTTCGATCCCCACCCAGGACAAATCTTTGTGTGATGAGCATGATTGTTTGTTCTGTGTCTGGGTGTAATTTATCTATAATATGTATGTATTAACAAAAAAAAAATATTTCAGTAGTATATCAGTTGTTTAGTACCCATAACACAAGCAAATATAATTGCTTAATTTGGGACTAGATGGCCCTGTGTGAATGTTGTGAAATATTATTATAGAAAAAAAATGTATCAATAAATTAAAAAAAAAGGAGGAAAATTCATAAAATTCATCCGCATCGCTGCCATTGTCTGTGGAAAAAGTGCCCAACAGACTGGCAGCATTGCCACGTCGGATGGCAATGCTTATTCTTTGTGCAAGAAAATAGCCAGCCTGTCTGTCACGGGAAGTGTCGCTATGTATAACTTTATCCCTAGCTAGAAAACACGCGGGGCTTCAATCCGGTCGTTTTTATTTGGACACTGCTCAACTCCCATTGACCGTAGCGTAATCACTACATAGTATAAACAAAGTCGCTGTCGCTGACTATTCGTCCCTATATATGTCTAAATCTTTAAAACTACGCAATGAATTTTGATGAGATTTTCTTAATAGATAGACTGATTCAAGGAAGATTTATAGGTATAAATTACATATGGCGGAAGCTAGTGTAATACAGAGTGTATACGACGATACGACACTAAATGATATGGCAGCCAGTGTTAACCCTTATAAACATATTCTAATAATAATCATTAAAAAAAAAGCAAAAAAAATACTACTATTTCATCATCAGCAACCCATTAAGTCCCACTGCTGGATCAGGTCTCCTCTCCTCTAACTAGAGAGCTGAGATGGTTTAGGCCATAATCCACTCACGCTGGCCTAGTGCGGGTTGGTGGATCAGACATACTCATAGAATTTCTTCTAGGGTATGTTGGTTTCTATGCAATATTAATGCATGCATATGCAATCCCTATACTAATATTATAACCAGGTATTATACAGGGTGTATACGACGATACGACATTAAATGAAACCACGTGTAGCATGTGATGTTAGAAGACTATACCAAAAAAATTTAACAGAAATTTGCAATAGTTTAGACGCAAATGTACTTTCTTTATGTCACAGTTGTTCACAGTTTTAAACAACCTGTAGGTATTTACGTTGATCTTATGTTGTCATTACGTCATTCAATTCATTTAAATATCTCTGACTCTTTCATATTATCTTATCTCTTACTCTGTTCCGCACAGTTGTCGTCGTCATGTCGAAAACGTCATGATAGAAAAATAAGGTGTAGTTTAATATTCTTAAATTTTTCGACTTTAAATAATGTGTAGCTTTTTTTTTTTTTTTTTTTTTCTTTTTTTTTTTTCTTTTTTTTTTTAATAATTTATATTAGAATATGTTTATAAGGGTTAACACTGGCTACCTTGTCATTTAATGTCGTATCGTCGTATACACCCTGTATATTGTATATTCACACATTATTTAAAGTCGAAAAATTTAAAAATATAAAACTACACATTATTTTTCTATCATGACGTTTTCGACATGACGACGACAAAAGTGCGGAACAGAGTAAGAGATAAGATAATAATATGAAAGAGTCAGAGATATTTAAATGAATTGAATGACGTAATGACAACATACGATCAACGTAAATACCTACAGGTTGTTTAAAACTGTGAAAAACTGTGACATAAAGAAAGTATATTTGCGTCTAAACTATTGCAAATATCTATTTAATTTTTTTGTCAAAGCCTTGAAAATGCTACACGTGGTTTCATTTAATGTCGTATCGTCGTATACACGCTGTATATAACCTTCCTCGATAAATGAGCTATCCAACACTAAAATATTTTGAAAAACTACTAGATCCCCCTACAACGTCACAAATTCACAAACTGTACCTGTTTATAATATTAGTATAGGGATTGATTGAAATGTAAAATAATCTGAATTTAATTTGATTATCTTCTACCTTTGGGGTACATAGAAACAGTTTTACGAAAACTATAGAAATAGGCACTGGGGTTATTAATAACATAACATCATCATCATCAACCCATTAATGACCCACTGCTGTGCTGGGGTTTCCTCGTCTATATCTAGAGAGCTGAGAGGGTTTTTAGGCCGTAACACACACGCTGGCCTAGTGCGGGTTGGTTGCTTCTATAGTATGTGGGTTTCCTCACGATGTTTTCCTTCACCGTTAGCAGATGGTAAGTCACTTGACTAGTACATATAAATTCCACAAAGTGGAATCCACATTTTGTTCCGTGTAGTGACGGATTAAGAATACATAATGTCACTACCCAATCTCAACCCGTGGGTGTCGTAAAAGACAACTAACAGAGTACCTAACTATGCAGACAAGAACACTGCGAGAAAAGGAAAATTCGAAACAAACCCAATACCAACCCGTCTGGCCAGCGTGGTATAGTAGGCTAAATTCCCTCCACATTCTTTGGAAAAGACATATGCCCTGCAGTGGGACGTTTATGTGGTGTAATGATGGAACGGAACCGAAGTCGGACTGCATGATTTGCATGCGGCCATTCGGCCTTCATCGTGTGGTTTTGTTAGGCGTGAATAGAGCCTTAGAATGTAAATAAATTTTGGACAAAACTTTAAAAATAACTCGGAGAAAAACTGCCTCGGTGGCGCATATACGACTGCTGTGCAAGAGGTCCCGGGTTCGATTTTCGGGTCGGGTGAAAATGGTATTGGGTTTTTCTATCATGAAATTCCAGTATTATGATTTTCCCAGAGTTTGGTAATGTTTCCGGTTGATGACAATAGGCTCACCTCCTATTTCATGGGACTAAACATGGCTGGCGAAATGTGGGTGTGAAACACCTCTGCCTACCCCTTCGGGGAAAAAGGCGTGATGCTAAGTTATGATTAAAAATTACTTAAAAAAGTTTCTTCGCCACGAACGAAGTATTCTACAACAATACTTTACCGATACCCAAAGGTTTAACATAAGCCGATTTAAGGATAAATAGGACGTTCAAATAATTCGTAAAAGTTAAGCTAAAGCCTGTCAAATTACTTCGAAGCTTAGACTGATTGATTAGTTTTCTAAAGTTACAGCAACTGGGTGAGATAAATTATGTTAACACTGGCTTAAAATAAATAATATGGCTATCCTTTTTGACGAGGTGGAGGTAGGTAGGGCACTTGGCAAAAGGGGATGACGAGCAGCCCCAGTAGTGGCCTAGGGACGTTGAAAGGCCAGTGGGTAGACCACCGGCTTGCTGGGCTTGAGTCTGCTAACACAATGGTAAGTCGATGGTCTCATTCGACAGCTGTGATTGGCTTACTAAGTCAATCGCACCATATTTGCCGCCTGTGATTGGTCGATATTAATCCATTGAAAGAAAGAAAGAAAAATATTTTATTTGGTGACCAAAAAACACAATACACAAACAGAACACAGATTAACATATTTATATTAAAGTCACCAAAATAGGCTCCAGTTCAGCTTAAAATACGTGGCACAAAAGTGCCATGTGCTGATTTTCAACTAGAGCCTTTTTGACAACGGTGTCGAAAACAGCAGATTAACTACCTACTCATAAAAAAAAAGAAAAAAAAATACAAGGAAATTTTATTTTTATTTTTTATTTGGACATTGGTCTGCTATCGACGAGTTTAATTTAGGAGAATCAGTTTCCTGGTCTGATGATGACAGGATGTCACTGGACACGGCTGGTTCATGAGAAGTAGCGCAGTGAATAAGAGGCCTATCCATCTACTGCTGGATAAGCCGTAAGACCACGTCCACCTACTGGTGGACGTGGTCTGAGGATGATGATCCTTTTTCTTGATCAATAATGAATGGTTGGAATTTTCGTTTTTTTTTGCAGTGTTCTTGTCTGCATAAGGTTAAAGTTACTTCTTTAGTCACCTTTTACGACACCCACGGGTTGAGATGGGGTCGTGACGTTATGTATTCTTAATCCGTTAGTACACGAATTACGTTTAGTTTATTTATATTCTATACATATACTTAGTCCGGGATCCCTGGTTCAAATTTTTTTTTATTACTATCAAGCTAATTTTTCGTGAGTAGCTTCATTTCGATGAGACGCCCAATAATTTCGTATTCCAAAAGTTTGATTGTGGTAGCTAACAGACGTTGCAAGGGTATACCGGACCGGTATGGAAATACCGGGATAACGTACCACGCAATTTGTAGGACAATATGACTGTTCAATTACATAAATATTAACTAAGACTAATAGGTACATACAAATAAATAAAATTGATGTGTCTGTTTGTAATAATAAAATAACCGCTTTTTACTACGCATTTGAATTTGTATACAGTACATATACCAAAATAACATTTTTTTTAGTTTTTGTCTGTCTGTCTGTTTGTTCCTGCTAATCTTTGCAACGGCTAGACCGATTTCAACGGAACTTTCACTGGCTGATAGCTAATGTCACTAGGAGTAACTTAGGCTACTTTGGTTTTGAAAAATAGCAGAGTTCCATAAAAAAAATTAAAACTCCATTAATGCGGGATAAGTTGTCCACGCGAAAGAAGTCGCGGGCACAGATATATATTTTTAAATTAAAAATTGCAATTATCTCGTAAAAAAACATACCTGAATGATCCTCAATATCAGAGTGGTGTTCTGGAAGTCGTATTCCAGCGAGAAGTGTATCTGTCCAACGTTCTCCGAGGGCTCTGAGTTGTCGATGTACATGTCCACCAGCGATATGGACCGGTTCTGAAGGAACGCCATCTGTTAGCCAAAACCAGTACTTAAAGCATATGGTGACAGTGTACCGTTTCGAAGCTGTTGTGAATAAAATTTTGGTAAAACACTTTTTTTGTAGTTGTTTTAATTTAAAATTTGTAATTAGAATAATGTAGGTATTTAAAATAATTAAATTAAAAAAAAACATTGAATTCTTTTTATATAGAAAATTAATTGACTTTTTCTATTATGTATTTTATATTTATTATATATTTTATTTTTTAAATAAATATCTAACAAACAAATACGGAAAATATTTTTTTATTTTATTAAATTTAATTTTATAAAAAATAATATTTTTTTTTTATTAAATTAATTAATAATGAGGAAATAAAACCATACATTATTTCTTATTACAATTTAAAAAGTAATTATAATGACGGCATTTTTTCATAGTTTGCTTAAAATAGGTTTTAACAAAATTCTGTTCGTTTATTTGTTAAATCGTGCAGAATAAATTTTAAATAAGTACATAATAATATACAAATCGTGTATTTGTACGGTTGTCAAATTATATTGAAAGTATGATTTTTTAAGTATATCGCGAAAAGATAAAAACTAAAACGTATTCGTTTTTGACTAATTCAGTAAAAAATAAGTGTTACTCATTGTATTATATATTTTAGAGGGCCAGGTTTTTACTAACATAGGTCTTAAGATTTTCTTTGGGTAATCATAATTGTAATTGTTGGAATTTTTTTTTTAATAAAATGTATTTTATACTTAAGAAATCATACTTTTGTGATATTCTGTGAATCACACAGCACAAGTGGAAAAGTTTGTTTCATGCGATGGGTATGGTATTGCAATATCACAATCGGAGAGGGGTATAAATCCTAAAATTATTTTTGCAAAAGTGAGCCCTATTAATGTTAAAATAATGTCAATTTTTGAGTTTCCATTTTGGCTTCGAAACGGAAAATGCATCATATTTGTATATTTTGCTAAAGCGATTAAATCTAAAGCTAATCTATTCTAAAAAATCTATTTCTACAGTATCTTTTGTTATTCTTAAATAGGCATAGTTTTTTTTTTTGGTAATTAACTAATAATTAATTATATATTAATAATATTAGTGACGCATATTTTTAGATTGTAATTCATTATTTAAAGTTGCAAAAATAATGTGAGATAGGTATATTAAAAAAAAATTATATTATACTATTTTTAAACAAAAATAAACTATTAAATAAAAATTTAATTATAGAAGAAAATCTCACATTAAATTTTAAGTGCGTGGTTTAAAACTCTTAAATAATTGGGAATTTGTTGAATTGTGTGTGCTAGGCTAAACTAGTTCCTATTGACTACTGCTCTAAGTCTAATTTAATTTACTTATTGTGAAAAAACCGTGATATTTTAATTTTAAAAATTTGATTTTAAATTACTACAGGTGAATTTATGCAATAAAATATTAATAATCCAGTCTTCGTATGGGTTTTAAAATAATAATATTTAAATATATTTTAAATTTGGCTATGAAAAATATTTTTTAAAAAGCTATTTTTCAAAATTTGCATTGCTATTTACAAAATTAAACGAAAAAGCTCTCCAGCATAGCCTAGCGGGCTCACTGAAAAAACCCGAAGCGTTTTAAAATTAGAAAATTTAAAAAAGCGAATTTCCAAAGCATTCGCCAGTTTGTGTTTTATAACTCTCTCTATTTTTCTTATACAACCTCTTCTACCTACCATGTTTGAAGGAGAAAGCATGGAAAGAGAATTCATAGTTTAGAAAAACTCCACCAAAATAAAAAAAATAACCAAAAATAGGAGCACAGTTAAAAAAAGGACAGTCCGAAAATCACTTAAAATATTTTTTCACTTTTGATAAAGTTTTTTTATTGCAAAATATTTTTTCACTTAGAAAAAATGTTTTTTTTTCTATTATTTTCTTAAAACTTATAAATAGAGCTGTATATCCATGTAATGTCCAAATGTAACTGCAAGAAGCCGTGTTCGTTACTTTGTTTACCAAAGAATGACGTTCATATTGATATGCCGTGATTTTCCAATTTTACTTCAAGTTACATTCAGTGAAGTCTTTTATTTAAAGTAAAATATCCTTATGAATATAAATATCAATAATTTGTATGTTGTCACATACGACCATTTGTATTGAAAATCTCTTGAGGAGGCCTATGCCCAACAGTGGACATCCGGGTGATATGATATTGATAGTGTTGAAAGTCCATCTAATCGATTTGACTGGTTTTTTTTTGGAAAAATTACTAGATTTTTTTTTATACCACGACTGTGCGGTTCTGTGTCTTTAAGCGGTTACCGTAGCCTAAGGGCGCATGCAACATCAGGGTCATCACATGCGCATTGCAGGCCCTTTAAAACCCTTTCCTTCCACGATGACCTCTGGACACTTTTTGAAAATAATTGAAATATCGAATAATATTTTTTTAATTTACAATAAAAAGGTAACTTTTAGTTTGACAGTTCTGATTATTACTGAAAAAAGAGTATGAAAGTTTCTTAATCTAGATTGTGACAAGAGAATAGGGACCCTCCTTATTTTTTTCTCATCGAAATTTTGATGAAGCTCGTAAATTTAAGTTCGTAATTTGACAAGCAACCTGACGCCTGTAACTACGCATAAAATATATTATTTACAACCTGATTAGGTCTTCAAACTTTCTCGCTTAATACGAATATTTTCGGGTGGCTCAAAGTTTAACCAAAGTTTATAAGATGGGATGAGATTTGCTGTAAACCTTAATGTCTTAATATAACATAGCATCAGTGTTTTACCCTGAAGGGGTAGGCAGAAGCATATCACACTCATATTTCGTCAGATATGTTTGGGCCCATAGTTATGAGGCGAGCCTACTGTCCTTAAAGCACAGAAGAAACGACGGGGCGGCGCAGTACTGTCATTATTCCCGCGTACTTTGTAACAAAAGGTATCCTCTATAAAAAGACTGCGCTGCCAGTGCTCCCCCGCGGCTGACTACCGTGGTACGAATAAACTACTTTCTATGTACCAACGCAGACGGCGACGCGGCGCGGACAACCACGGTCAGATACGACGCGGTGTTTGGACCGCACCGCCCCGTCTTTTGTTTTGGGCTTAATCGGGCACAATTCTTAACGCGGGGACACACATTTTTAATCCCCGACGCAAAAATGAGGGGTGTTCAAAGTTTGGATGGATGAACAGATTTTGTTTTATTTTGGCTACAGTTCATTAAGTATATTTTCAATTTGTATCGCTATTTTGGCTTTATATTTTTCTTACATTCTTTTCTGCATTTAAATTTCTAAGAATAGAATCGAAGCTTGCACACACAGGCGCCTAGCGCAGTGGTACTGCGATGTTCGTTATGATCATCGAGGTTAAGCAACATTAAAGAAAAGAAAAGAAAAGAAAGAAAAAACTTTTATTCACAGCAATGTGGCATATGCGATGGTGGCTGAATGGATAAGTGACCGGCGTGCTAATTACGCGGTCCGAGTTCGATCCCGACCGGCAGTACCAATGTGGATTCCACTTTGTGGAATTTATATGTACTAGTCAACTGACTTACCATCTGCTAACGGTGAAGGAAAACATCGTGAGGAAAGCCACATACTCTAGAAGAAATTCTATGAGTTTGTCTGATCCACCAACCCGCACTAGGCCAGCGTGAGTGGATTATGGCCTAAACCCTCTCAGCTCTCTAGTTAGAGGAGAGGAGACCCGAGCCCAGCAGTGGGACTTAATGGGTTGCTAATGATGAATGATGATGAATGTGGCATAAGTAGCCAAGGAACTTATATATAGGTACAAATTTAGTGGCTTAGTAAGACACAAGGTGGGGCGGGTCAGTCCGTACTCCGTAAATGGGTAACCGTTTGTGGCAATTTTAATCTCGCATCTTCGTGCCTCGGAAGGCACGTAATGTGGTAGTTGTTAAGTCAAGTTGGAAGCCTATGGGCAACTTGACAAATTCATCATATAACAATAAAGAACGCATGATACATCTGCCCGTAACTTTATTTGAACAAACAAAAGCGGTTGCTCTCTATAATATGCATGATTGCGTTCCCTCGGTGGAATATGGCTGCTGCTGTATTATGTAACAATATACAACAGATACAAATTGAGATAATACTTTATTCTTGGGACTATTTGAAGTGAGCTGGCTATATACAGGATGGAGTTTTGTAATGCCACCTGGAGGAAAACAGTACTTTAAATACTGGAGATAGATAATTTTACTACCCTATCGGTGAACGCCATAAAAGTATAGGGTGTTAATTTTTGGAATTTTAACTGGTTTGATTTCTGAGTATGGTAAGCGAATTTCCGGAAATCGATAAATGCAGTTCTGTTTCTTTTTAAAAATAAATGTATGTTTCCTTTGAGTAATATTATACAAAATTCTACCCTGTATAGGCACCCTGTATAAAAGACGAAGGCGCGGCGTAGTCCGTACAAATTGAGCACGAATAGGCTTGCAAGTTGCAATCTCTAAAATTTGGCAACCAGGATAAGACGCGTGAAAACCCTGGATTTTAGAGCCCAGAACCCGAACATAGAAAGAAAGAAAAAACACAAAAATATGTATTCTCTACATTCATATGACATAAGTAGAAACAAAAGAACTTAAGATAAGAAAAAGAAGAAAAAAAAAAGACCAAAACCAGTTGACAAGGTTTTTGTTCAGGACGGTGAATTTAGCGAGTTAGTTCGTCGGTTGCTCGCGGCGTGCGCACAGTGCGAGTGTTGCGGGCGACCTAAGACTTTAAATTTTTAAACCTTGACTACAAATGAAGATCCGCCCGGACGCTCCCCGGATGCCCTCTAAACTATGTGTATGCAGTGGCGTAGCTAGGTAACCAATGGCCCTGGAGCAAAAAATAAACTAGGGCCCCAACTAAACTATTTAAAATCGTTTGTTTCGTATTCGCCGTGTTCTAAATTCGACGTACTCCTAATTTGTCATAATCCAGATTCATCGTATTCCAGATACATCGCCTGGAATCTGGTTTATTTATGTTCCGAATTTGAGAGAAATTTTCACTAGTTCAATTTATTAAGTCAGAGTCAAAGGGGGCCCCGGGGCACTGCCCCGTCTAGCCCTCCGGTATCTTCGCCACTGCGTACGTACCAACGCATTCGGTCAAGACCGTGTCGCCAGTGCCCATTAAAAATAGAGACCTTAATTAAACACTAGCGTGCCTAGGTCTCCTAACTAAAGAAGTATACCTTTATAAATAGAAAGAACACATGTTTAAACAAAAACTACGTTTTACATGTCCGTTCTTTTTGGTCAGTTTTAGTTGAAAATTTAGTTGTAAGGTTGTTAGGGTTGTCACCTAAGTTATTGAACTTAAAATTAGATTTAAAATATTTTCTTGTTCAGAGTCTTATTCATTTCCGCCCGTGTCTTCTCCTACGTAGTTGATGAAAAGTACTGAATCAGGTTTTATTAAATTTGTTACGTTAAATGAGCGTCTTCGATTTTTGTGAAAAAAAAGATCCCAAAACAAGGTCACTGTAGAAAATCCACAACGCAATATTCCCTGTTATGTCATTTTCATTTTATTTGGCTGTAAAAAGCCTACTACCACAAAAGAAAATGTGTATCTTGGAAAAAGTGGATCCAAAGAGCGCCATAGTAAAAATAAAAAAATATATTACTGTTCTGACTGGCCTGTTGGTCTAGTGGTTAGTGACCCTGACTGCTAAGCCGGAGGTCGTGAATTCGATCTCCACACAGGAAAAATCTTTGTGTGATGAGCATAAAGGTTTGTCCTGTGTCTGGGTGTAATTTATCTATAATATGTATTTACAAAAAAAAAAAATTAAGTAGTATATCAGTTGTTTAGTACCCATAACACAAGTAAATATAATTGCTTACTTTGGGTTTGGTAGAATATTATTATTATTATCATATAAGAATTTATATTCATAACTTTGTGACAACCCTAGTACTGACCACTAATAAAATATTCTAAGTAATTTTGGTGTGGTGCACTCGTACTAGTTAATTTTGTTCACGCTTTTAGCTGCGAATAAATTATGTGGGGGTAAGCAGCGGCGTAGCCATACAGAGTAGGGTGGTAACAGGAGGTAATGACGTCATTTCTTTTTTTTTATGGGTTCTGTGACAAAAAGTACTGAAACCTATGGTAATATCATTTTATTGTCTATTTGTCTATATACATATTTCACACGTAAGTATATCTATACCAAAATTATGAAGCAGAAGAGTTTGTCTGTCTGTTTGGTTGAACGCTAGGATCTCAGAAACTAATGCTCCGGAATAAAAAAAAAATAAAAAATAATATTCTACCACATTTACACAGCGCCATCTAGTCACAAATTAAGCAATTATATTTGCTTGTGTTATGGGTACTAAACAACTGATATACTACTTAAATACATTTTTTTTTGTAAATAGATACATATTATAGATAAGTTACACCCAGACACAGAACAAACCTTTATGCTCATCACACAAAGATTTGTCCTGGGTGGGGATCGAACCCACGACCTCCGGTTTAGCAGTCAGGGTCACTAACCACTAGACCAACAGGCCAGTCAAAAAATATTTTAATGTTGGATAAATAACCTATTTATTGAGGAAGGCTATAGGCTATATAACATCACGCTACGGCCAAAAGGAGCTGTGCAGTGACAGTGACAGAACGACAAGAGAGAAGCCTCGTGCGACTTCTAGTATTTTATACAGATACAGACTAACTCACAAGAATCACAATCACAAGCAAGGAAAACTGTCTCGGTGGCGCAGCGGGAAGTATATACGACTGTTGTGAAAGAGTTCTCGGGTTCGATTTCCCGGTTGAATGAAATTGCTATTGGGTGTTTCTATTATGAAATTTTCAGTTATAGCCCAGAATTTAGAAATAAATGTGCCCAGATGATGACAATAGGCTCGCTCCCTATTACATGGGATCAAACATAGGTGGACAGACGATCTGATCCGAATAGCAGGATCGCGCTGGATGCAGGCCGCAAACAACCGGCCCTATTGGAAATCTCTTGAGGAGGCCTATGTTCAGCAGTGGACTTCCTACGGCTGATATGATGAAACATAGCTGGCAAAATGTAGTTGTAATACACCTCTGTCTACCTCTTCGGGGAAAACCGCGCTATGTAATGTCAAGCAAAGACGCAGGCATAACTAAGTTCCTTATAATTGCGTGACATTTAAGCCTCAGGGGTTTATATTACAACTTAAAGTTAGTAAATTTAATATAACTTTGTAAGTAAGAAGATTAGTCTGTTATGGCTATGCTACGCTATTTGTGAGCTAATGCTATTAGTGACAAATATACAGAGTGTATACGACGATACGACATTAAATGATAAGGCAGCCAGTGTTAACCCTTATAAACATATTCTAATATAAATTATTCAAAAAAAAGCTACACATTATTTAAAGTCGAAAAATTTAAGAATATACTACACATTATTTTTCTATCATGAAGTTTTCGATATGACGACGACAAAAGTGCGGAACAGAGTAAGAGATAAGATAATATGAAAGAGTCAGAGATATTTAAATGAATTGAATGACGTAATGACACCATACGATCAACGTAAATACCTACAGGTTATTTAAAACTGTGAAAAACTTTGGCATAAAGAAAGTATATTTGCGTCTAAACTATTGCAAATTTCTATTTGATTTTTTTGTGTAAAGCGTTCATTTAATGTCGTATCGTCGTATACACCCTGTATATAGAATCTGTTATCGGCAAATGGGCATTTAATAAAGCCACAGAATAAAGCTGATAATATTATATCTTACTTTAACAATATTTGCATGTATTAAAAAAGGAGTCAATAGGTTTCTTAAGGGTCGGCAACGCGCTCGTGATGCCCCTGGTGTTGCACGCGCCCATAGGCGGACCGTACGTCTGTTTGCCACCGCCGTGGTATAAAAAAAAAAAAAAATTGCATGTATTAGTTTAGACTGGCCTGCTGGTCTATTAGTTAGTGAACCTGACTGCTAAGTCGGAGGTCTTGGGTTCGATCCCCACCCAGAACAAATCTTTGTGTGATGAGCACGAAGATTTGTTCTTTGTCTGGGTGTAATTTATCTATATACACACACACACACGGTCAAAGACTCCAGTTTTTTTTTATATTTAGGTATATCTCTTTTTTAACAGTTATATTTCTATCTAAGGTGAGAAATATACCCGGTCCTTTTGGAAGGCTTACGTGGGGACACAGGTCCAACACGCAGAGGCCCTTAAAGAATTTTGATTTAGAATGGGATGAGACACTTACCGGTGCCATATCACAGCTGCACTATTGTAGTACAGCTATGATCTATCACCGGTAGGTGTAGAGCTATTGTATGATATTATGGAGTCAAATAAAGTAGGGCTATGGGTTTGGGTGTTCGGTGGAATGGTGATATTTGGCATTCGGGAACAATGTCGCCTGCCTTCTGCCTCCCGCGGTGAATATAATAATATGATATTAAATGAGGATTTGGACTAGAACACTGCGAGAAAAGTTTAATTCGGAACAAACTCTGTACCAACCCGTCTTCCTTCCCGTCCCTTCACAGTATTTGGAGGAGACCCGTGCCCAGCAGTGGGACGATTATGGGTTGAAATGATAATAAAGAAACGATGTCCTGCAGTGGATGTCATTGGATATGATAATGAATAGTTAATGACTTCCTCAATATAGACTATTGTGGTTTTTTTTCTTCTTACGGTGTTTGTGGGCTTAAGGTAGACCCTGCTGCTAGAATTTATCAAGATTCCAACTTAACGACTACCACATTAATTGATAACCGTGCCAACGGTGCCACGTGCCTTCCGAAGCACGGAGCCGCTCAAGAATTAAAGTACCACAAACGGTCACCCATCTATTAATGACCTTGCCGAACGTTGCTTAACCTCGTAACGAATATCCTCAGAACCACAATACGAACGCCTCAAAAAGAATCTATTATCACAATATTTGAGAGGGAACTAAATCAAGTTGAAAGACATTGTGAAGGGGTCCTATATTCAATCGGAATCATGAATAATGGAGCATATAGACTGTCAAAAGGTTTTGAAGATGATGCTCTGGACGTTTTATTATCTTCTAGCTTTGCCCGCGAATTCGTTTGCGTCGACTACTGTTTGTATGCACTGCTGCCTACCTAATAAAAGGTTATACGTCGAGGTTATACGAAGTGACGCTATATCTATTCAATTATTATCCTAAATATTAAAACAGGTATAATTATTTGAAAAATAAGCAGCGTATAATTAGCTAATGTTTTAACCTATGTCAGAATCGTAGCAAGTGGCAGGATATGGTCTCTGCCTACCACTCTGTTGGGAAAGAGGTGTGATCTATATGTATGTATTAAAACTAGTTTACAGACAAATAATAATACTTAGTAATAATAATATTTTACCACAATCACACAACGCCATCTAGTCCCAAATTAAGCAATTATAATATTTGCTTGTGTTATGGGTACTATATAACTGATATACTACTAAAATATATATTTTGTTTGTAAATACATACATATTATAGATAAATTACACCCAGATACAAAACAAACCTTCATGCTCATCACACAAAGATTTGTCCTGGGTGGGGATCGAACCCACGACCTCCGGCTTAGCTAGGCTAGGCTAGGCTAGGGCTAGGGTCACTATAACCACTAGACCAACAGACCAGTCAGAAATTTCTTCTAGGGTATGTGGGTTTCCTCACGATGTTTTCCTTCACCGTTAGCAGATGGTTAGTCACTTGATCATGTACTAGACATATAAATTCCACAAAGTGGAATCCACATTGGTACTGCCGGTCGGGATCAAACTCGGATCGCGTGAATTGCACGCCGGTCCCTTATCCATTCGGCCACCATCGCTTTCATTCGGCCACCATCGCTTTCATTCGGCCACCATCGCTTTCGAATAAAAAAGTCAGCTACAAATAATACGCTGACTGCAAACCTACCCTAATGATAGCTATTCATCCCTGTAATTATCACGGGGTGTATTTGAGAGGAATGCTAATTACGGAGGCTTAATTGTAGCCATTAAAAAGGTTGTTGTCAAGAATATAATATATTGGCCATTTGTAACGAAACCTTTTTAATTCCAATGGTCTACCCATTGGAATTAAAAAGGTTTCGTTACAAATGGCCGTCTTGATGGTGTACGGGACCGTTTACGACTGTTGGACAAGAGGTCCCGGATTCGATTCTTGGGCCGGCAAAAAATATATAGGTTTTTTCAGTCACACTTTTATGAACAGTAAGAGGAAGACTGGCCTGCCCCTCTGTTGGTAAAGAGGGGTAGACAGAGATATTGATATTTATGTATGTATTTTTTTACTTTTGAATGGCCTATTGGTCTAGTGGTTAGTGACCCTGACTGCTAAGCCGGAGGTCGTGGGTTCGATCCCCATCCAGGACAGATATTTGTGTGATGAGCATAAAGGTTTTTTCTGTGTCTGGGTGTAATTTATCTATAATATGTATATGTATGTATTTAGAAAAAAAATGTATTTAAGTATTATATCAGTTGTTTAGTACCCATAACACAAGCTAATATAATTGCTTACTTTCGGAGTAGATGGCGCTGTGTGAATGTGTTTCATAGTATATGCAAGTACTAGAAATTGTGCGGGGTTCGCTCCCGTCTTTATTTGGCTGCTGCTCAGCTTCTATTGGGCGTAGCGTGATGTTATATAGCTTATAACCTTCTTTGATAAATGGGCTATAAATCCGTGAGTGAGGTCACACTCTGTCTCTGTCTGAAAACCAGCGCTATAACATTTATGGTGTAGCATTATGCTGAGACTGTCTTATAGTTTATTTTCATGCTGTATTATGTAAATTTAGAGTTTCTTTTCTAAAATATTTTTTCAAATCGGACCAGTAGTTCCTGAGACCCTAGCGTTCAAACAAACAAACTCTTAAGCTTTATAATATAAGTATAGATTACTGTTTAATAACACGAGTATATTGTCTGGTAGACATGGCTTAATTCTATATTTACGCTAGTACTTAGAATGTTTTGAAACTTAATAAAACTTTACTCATTCGAGCCACAATCTCCGGCTGATGTTCTGAGTGACGATCACACACCATAATAAGGGCTGCCTACCTAAGATTTCATCATTTCAAACCATAAACGTCCCACTGCTGGGCATAGCTCTCCTCCAAAGATTTTGGAGGGAGTTTGGCCTACTATACCGCGCTGATCAGACGTTTTGCTGGTATATTTATGTTGGCAGGAAAGGGAAAAAAAAATATATTTATACTCGTATATATTTTTATACATTTATACAGAGTAGACCTCTGTGTCTGTATTTTACTTTTCTTATTATAATATACCTATATTTCTTGTGGTCTTATCTTGTATCTGTTCATACTAAGGTACCTACTTTAAATTTTCTCGTATTGTTTTTAATGTCATGTCATGTTTTACTGAAGTTGTTTTTGTGTTTTTTGTGTGCTCAGTTTCTGTGTGATTTCATATTTGATAGACTATAGATAGACATAGACTGTCACCGTGGCGCAGTGGTTAAAGTGGTCGTCTCGCCACTACATCGCCGTGTTGGGTGACGTGGGTTCGATTCCCACACGAGACAAATATTTGTGTGATTCATAGATATTTGTTTCTAGTCTGGGTGTACTTTGTGTCCGTTAGTTTCATGTTTGTAAAGCTCCCCGCGACACAGGGCTTGTTCCCTAGTGCGGGCGGTCTTTTTTAAACGAAAAAAAAAAAATATTACTTCCAATAAATCTGTTTCTCTTTCTTTTCTTTTCTTTCTGTATAGAGTTTTGTTTAAAAATCAAGAAACGCTGCCGCGTTTCCAGATTTCCTTTTCTCGCAGTGCTCTTGTCTGCTTAAAGTTAGGTCAATTAGTCGCCTTTTACGACACCCACTGGTTGAAATGGGGTAGTAACATTATAAATTCTTAATCCGTCACTACATGGGCGGTGATTTGACTATGCCTCTAATATTGCCAACGTCTATGAGCGGCAGTAACCACTTACCATCAGGAGCCCGAGTCTGCTAACATAATCGTAACACAATGATAAGCCGATGGTCTCATTCGACAGCTGTGGCTCTGGCTTACCAAGAAACTATGTATAAGCAGTCTGGTTTTGTTTGTATTGTCATAAGTATCTGACAAACGTCATTTATTACACAAAAGAGGCAGTGCCAGCCTATAGTATTAACACGTTGAACGCCGAGATTCCAGACACAATAGAAAATCTATTGTTTGGGGGACACCGGTGAGCCCCATGGCGCTCAAAGACTTAAAAGTACTTAGCATTTAATGTGTTTAATTTAAAATATTTGTACAACAGAGATGGTAGAACAAAATGGCTAATAACAAGTCATCATCTAAGATTATGTATTACTATGTTCTGAGAAAAAAAAAATCTTTCTTTCTTTTAAGTCAATCGCGCCATGTTGCCGGCCTGTGATTGGTCGATATTAGTCCATTGGTCTGCTATCGACGTGTTTAATTCCTCTGCCACTATAGGCATTAAAAACAATTTTGGCATAACACATTTTTTCCAAGTTGCGCTACCTTTAAGGCCTATACAAAAGACGGGGCGATTGAGACCGGGGCGGGTCAGTTATAATAACAGCGAGCGATAGAATAAAGGCAATCGTATACTGCTAACACACTGCCCATCAAGTACGCGTTAAAATCTTTTAAACTTTCGCGACTTACACATATTAAATTATTATATAACGGGTCTACGTTACGTATTATATTTAAGGAATATAAAAATACCTTATTTATTTGCCCGACGTTTCGATCGAATTACACCGACCGTAGTCACGGGCTGACTGGAGCGGCAGCCGAGCGTCGTCCCTGATGCGTGCGGGTTTTAGCTACTACCCTCATTGGTCATTTATATTTATACTTTTAGAACTGTCGGTACTTCGACACACTACACTTATAACGTCTACACACGGGCCTACTTTGTCATATCGGTGATGTTTTTGAAGTACGTGTTGTTCTATCGCTCGCGGTGAAAATGACTGACCCGCCCCAGTATTTGTTTGGCTTTAGAGTTTATCCAGAAAAAAGTGAGGCATCTTTTATTCAAATCAAACATATGCAAATGTATGTACGCATTCACGTAGTTCTACATTCTAGTACGAGTAAGTACCTCCCTTAACGATCCCTTCCAAACGTACGCGTGTCTTCTCAACCGATGTAAACCACAAAATCCCACCTGTATCCTCGCAATGTTTTTTATTGTGCCGGATGAATAATTGATTTTGTCGACGTGACTCGCATGATAAAAGCCTTAATAAAAGCCCTAGTGGTTACAAACGTGGTTAGATATAGGGTTGGCGTCTCTAAAATCTGTTAACAACAGGTGTAAAAGACTTTCATTCTACGATCGTCCGTCCCAATGGGACGAAACAACGCAGAATTGAAAAAAAAAAAAATCTACCACATTTACACAGCGCCATCTAGTCCCAAATTAAGCAATTATATTTGCTTGTGTTATGGGTACTAAACAACTGACAGACACAGAACAAATCTTTATGCTCATCACACAAAGATTTGTCCTGGGTGGGGATCGATTCCTCTGGTTTAGCAGTCAGGGTCATTAACTACTAGACCAACAGGCCAAATCTTTCATGGATTCGTTTCATATGTTTGTTATACCTTACCTTAGATTACCTTTTTAGGGTTTAAAAATGATGAAAATGGCAAAAACGAAACACATATTTTCGTCATGTCCGTCCGTACGTATTTCACTGGCATTCTACTCAAAAACTACTCGATGTATATTGATGAAATTAGTATAGTTAAATAATGAAAATAAATATTTTTAAGGGGGATCGATGTGTGTGTATTATGTTAACTCAAAAACTTTAAAATCCAGACAATAATTAAACCATCCCGAGAATCTTCCCGGATGCTTTTTCCACTAGGACAAATCAGAGAAAAACTGATGACAACCCTAAACATAGTTACTTTTAGGATTTCTTTATATTTCTAACCTTCAACGTGAAAGGTTTTTTGATCTTCAAAGATGTATGTTTGTATGTGAAGCCTTATGTAGGTACCTATATTAAAAAACCGTTTTAAAAAGCGTTTGTATTCATCAGCAACCCTTAAAACTAATATGGCAGAAGTAAACTGTCAAAACAGACGTTTTTTAGTGCTATCGCAATATCGGTATCAGATGAAAGCTAATTAATAGCCTAATTCAATTATATAAGCATCAACAACTATTCCCGCGATTCATAATTTACACAATAATTAATAATATTGACTGACGAAGGCTACTTTTTGGCAAGGCAAGGCAGTCGGGTTTTTTGTTAACCTTGTGTATGAAGCAGTTTTTATGACATGTTGTATAACTTGTGTTTTATAATACGTCGACATTATGTAACATTGTTTTTCAATATTACAACATATAACAATACTGTACACATTAGAATAACAATACAATATAACTAACTAATAACATTCTCGTTTGTCGTTCTGCAGTACTGTTCATAATGTCGACACGAGTTTTTTATGTTAGTAAACCTTTTTGTACATGTATGTTATGGATAAGGGACGGCGTACAAATGCGATGGTGGCTGAATGGATAAGGGACCGGCGTGCAAATCACGCAGTCCGAGTTCGATCCCGACCGGCAGTACCAATGTGGATTCCACTTTGTGGAATTTATATGGGCTAGTCAAGTGACTTACTATCTGCTAACGGTGAAGTAAATAAGAAATTCTATGAGTATGTCTGATCCACCAACCTGCACTAGGCCAGCGTGAGTGGATTATGGCCTAAACCCTCTCAGCTCTCTAGTTAGAGGAGAGGAGACCCGAGCCCAGCAGTGGGACTTAATGGGTTGCTGATGATGATGTACATGTTATTATAACAGGTTTTATAACATGCAGCGTCTACATTACTGAAACATGTTATATTATAACATTGTTTTATAACATGGTATGTTATATAACGTAAAAGCTCCTATTAACGACCCCCAAAAATGTGACTCTATTAACGATCCAATTTTTAAATCACTCATATTGGACATAAAATAGAGTTTCAGAAATGTCATACCTTAAAAATTAGTTACGTATTTTTGTTGGCCACCAAAAAGAGTAAAGTTTGTGTGTTTAAATAGCCAGTGAAAGAAATAATTTGAATGTTAATGGGACGCGCCCGAAGCGGACGCACATTTCATAGTGTCGCGTCTCCAGCCACGTAAGTACACCTAAATATTACTTAAGGAAAATAACACACTAAAAAAAGGATTTGTCTTCTTGTTATCACATTACAACTGTAACGTATATATTCGTTTTCTAAACTAACTCTTAATATAATACTTTTTATTGGTTTTTGTGTTATAAAATCATGTTTTAATTTAAGGCGGTAATACAATCCAAATTTCAAAACTTGATTCTAATAACGACCCATGGCGTTGTTAAAAATTTTGAGAACATTTAGTATTTTAAAATAATATCTATTATAAACTACCTCATTTGATTTTATTGTTTTCTTGTTCAATTCTTAAAATTATTTTACTTCGTTAGATCTATTAACGACAAAGCTATTTCTTAAAGTTTTTGTGTAAAACTCGATTCAACGTTAGACAATATCCCTATTATTATAATGATATTATACTGTAAATAACCTTTATTATCTGAATTAAAGACTAACTGACATTAAAAGAAAAAATATAGCAATGAGATCGAATTTAACAGTATTCCATAAAGTGGATATTTTATCTGTTTATTATTAATTTGATTGGTTGCTAATAGAATATTGTAACCTTCATACTTGATTCTATTACCGACTCACAGCTGTGACGATATTTTTGGTAATATAGTACACAAAAATAAAATGTATATTTTTGAAGAATTTGGCTTATTTCTTGCATACGTGACGTTTTGAGAGATTTTGTCACAGGACATATTATTAATGTAAAATAATATTTGCTATCCAGTTTCATTCATGGCTTCATGGCATTGGCTATATTTCATATGTTTTCAAATCAAATAAAAATGGCGGGACGGAATACGGGCCATGTAACTTATATCTCTTATATCTATATCTCTTTAAAGATTGTGTTCTTTTATAGAATCATGGCGCCGTAGAAGCGCAAGCAGTACGCCTCTGCTCAACTAAAAGCTGCGCTTCTAGCTATAAATGAAGGGACCAGCATATACGAAGCTTCAAAAACCTATGGCATACCGAGGACAACTCTGCGTGACAAGAAAAATAATAAATATATATATATAATTAAAATAACAAAAAATAAGTGCTCTAAGCGTTGCAATAAATAATTATGTTCATATTGTAATAATGTTGATCTCATAACTATTGTTATTATATAATAAATGACTTAAAAACGATTATTTATTTTATTTAATAGTACCTATAGAAGAAGTGACAACTTCGTACCGGTCGGTAAAAGAAGTAGAAAAATCGTTAATAGAATCTTGCCGCATTCTATGGGTCGGTAATAGAATCAACTACTCTTTTGGATTAAATAATTATTTAGTAATTATTGTGGTATTGAATATTGAATTTAAGTACTGAATTTCAAAGAATACTTCGTTGAGATTAATTATAAATTATAACATTTTTCCTAACATAACAGCTTATATCTATTTTTTTAAAGTGAATCCCAAGACAGCTAAAACTGGCGGTAATAGGAGCATTTACGTTAACTGGCCTGTTGATCTAGTGGTTAGTGACCCTGACTGTTAAACCGGAGGTCTTGGGTTCGATCCCCACCCAGGACAAATCTTTGTGTGATGAGCATAATTGTTTGTTCTGTGTCTGGGTGTAATTTATCTATAATATGTATGTATTTACAAAAAAAAATGTATTTAAGTAGTATATCAGTTGTTTAGTACCCATAACACAAGCAAATATAATTGCTTAATTTGGGACTAGATGGCGCTGTGTAAATGTGGTAGATTATTATTATTATTATTATACGCACCTTAATATAAATCATCGCTAAACAAAATACAAACTGTTCTCAGTAATGTAACTTAAAACCATCTTCAGAACTTTTTGCAGATGTAACGCTATTATACAAATGGAATAAAAAGTAAAAAAAACTTGAAAGAAACAAACATTCTAACTCAAATGTATCAAGTATCAAAAATACTTTTGCCCAGCCGATATTACGAGTATAAAGAAAGAGAATAATCTTTATATTTCTTTACGATACTAACGAGGCACTGTTGAAACAAAAAACAACCCTTTTAAATCTCAGTTGGCGACAGGACGGCTACAAATGATGTTGACTTTCAATTAGTCGAGGTCAATGTTTGTGTCTGTCTCCGTAGTCCGTGTAGATTAAGAATAGGTGATATCACTATCCAAAACACGCCGAGTTTTTATATCAATGCAATTAAATTTAAAAATATAGTGTTCGAGCACGAACCAATGCGGCGGCGCGGCCGTTCGGGGACTGCACGGCGGGGGAGAAGGCAAGTGACGGCGGCCGTTGAAAGAAGACCATTCAAATGAATCCATCGGCGACAACGAGCACCTAACCTTATAGTCTAAGATCCCATTAAGGAATATATACCCTCATCTGTTATTTGATAATGATATGAAATAAATGATAGATAATATTCACATTGTCTTATTGCAAATAGATTGCCTAGTTAAATCCATAATATAAATGGATAATATTTTATTCTGAATTTCCCTGGGTTCCCATACTTACCCAAAAATTTTTTTTCATCAAACCCATACGTATGGGGTACCTATCTATGGATAGGTCTTCAAAAATGATTAACTGCCATCACAATATTGTACTCTAGTTCTTCTAATATACCAGCATTTACATTGTTATACAGTCCACGCTTGTTTTATTCTACACACCACTGAGCCAGGAGCGAACATATAGTTTACCGTTTAAAACAGACCTTAGCATTCAACAGACACAAGACTTGTGTTGTCAAATTGTACGTAGGTATAAGAAATTTCGTAATTTTTCAAGCCTATTTTTTTGAAAATTTATTTACCTACAAATTAAAAGAAATATGACCGAATTAAGCTATTTCGAACTGTCCTTTTTGTTAAATAAACACATTTCAAGGATAAGCTTTATAGATTTTGTTATGATAACATCCATGTTTTTGCAGTCGGTTGCATTAAAATAAATTCCAAAATGTAACATTTGCAATATTTAATTTGACAAGTTACTAATTGAAAACTAATTAACTAACCGTAATTTAGCAATTAATTTACAATAAAAGCAATAAATAAATAAATAATCTTCTTAAAGGTTATTTAAAATTCAACATTCAGCTAATTGATAATTAAAATTTAATTAATTGAAATGTTATGAAATTTTCCGACTGCAAAAACTTTACACATAAATTATGACACACATATAACATATAATTCTGAAACACCTATTTAAACATCCAAATGAGCTATAAAACATTTTCTTCAACAACAGCAATCACATTGAACAATTCTACAAACAACATATAATATATTAATTGAATATTCATTTATTAACCTTACTTACTCTTAATCCCAAGTATCTAACCCTACTGATATATTCATAAATGAATAAATTAATCAAATATTCCCATTTCTAATATCTAAGTCCGTAAAAAAGTCTGATTATATAAATGTTATTAATTTTAGCTCTAATAATCAACCCTCTATTCAAAAATATTGAAATATTATTAAGAAATATTAACTAACTTATATTCACAACTATAATTGAATTAATTACACATTAACGAACTTCTAAAAGTTTAAAACTAGTATAAAATTTGTAATTAACATTTAATTACAAAGGTTTTAACGAAAGTACTTGTTTCTTATTTAACTGGAGTAGACTAATTTAATTAGAGTCCTTTTTAACTAGCTTTGATGTGAAAAATTACGAGTACATTTAATTATCATGAAAATAATATCTTTATATTACTTTAGTCTTACACTTAAAAGTGTTTAAACTAAGTTATATCCTTTTTAGCTGTTCACTAATCATTTGAATAAAATAAATTTCTTTTTACATATTCAAAATTATTTGAATATTAATGTAGACCATATTTTCAATGTCTTAAATTTATTTTCAAACTTAAATTGTTTGGTACTCGGTTTAAATTCTAAAAAGTAAATTAAAATTTATCCAACAATTTGTTTTCAGAAAACGAATTTTATTTGAATTTCAATGGACCCCATTTAATAAATAAAATTTAAATTTCTATTGTTGTTACCTAACTAAAACATTGAAAAAATTAAATTTATATTCTTTAGTATTTAATAAAGACTAATATTCAGTTACTTTAATAATATATTATAAATACCCAACACATCCATATAGACATTTACTACCCAAAACATTCAATACCTTATAACATTAACTACCCAAATACATTCAATAATCTCTTGATATTTACTACCCATTAAAGGTGCTTTTATATCTACAGACATTGAGCGTGACAAACAAAAAAAAATTCTTATATACAGTGTGGCGTGTCACTCATTTATATCTATCGTAAAATGGTCGTAAAGACACCGACAGACACGGGCAGATTCTATAGAAGAATATTAATTTGTCTGTCACGACACATATCTGTGTCTGACACGCTCGATATCTGTAAATGTAAACGGAGATTACATTCAATACTTTTTGACATTTATTACCCGAAAACATTGAAAAACTTCAAATGTTTTGGGGTACTACCCATTCGAGTACTACCGACAGACATTCTACTTACAGATGGATGCGGCGGGTGGTCCTGGCCCTTGACATTTTGCAGCTGCTTGTTGTGGGCCGTTGGGGTCCGTTCGCCAGGGGCAGTTGACGCACTTGCCGCTGCGCCAGCGCTGCTGCCTGCCGGGGACTTGGCTTGAGGAGAGCTCGTTGATGTAGTCCTAAAATAAAATAAGTTATTTTATGTAATATAAAATAGCAACTGTGAGCAGTGCGGCAGCGGCAGCAACTCAGTGCACTCCAATCGGGTAACTTACATTCTCGCACACGATACCAAAATTAAACGTAAAATAAAAAACTCTCTTTTTCAAAATTTTATATTAAAAATTCTTGGTCTTTTCAGTTTTGGCTGGTCTCTGTACCAGGGTGGGGGGTCAACTACGACTGGCAAAACTGAGTTTTGGCAAGCCTGGTATGTACTCCGCACCCTGGTGCGACGGTCAAGAACGTCAACACGTAAAAATTAAATTAGAAATTTCTCCTACATAAATAATAATAAATTAGTAAAAAATTAACATTACATTAAAAAGGACAGAAATTATGTTTCTGGTAGACGCAGAGACGAGGATAAACTCGTGTCTCACCACAAAAAAAATAAAAATCGGGTAACTTCGTGTTGCCGAGGTCAAGGTGGTATCAGACAAAGACATTTATTGCAATACCTGTGTTACACGTGCTGTTAAATATAAAATTTGGTTCCGACAGTCTACCCAATCGGGCATTGCAATACTAGTTACTTAAAAGCTACTAAGTAGGTACTTAAAAGCTAAATTAAAATTATATATAACTAATACTTATTTGCAAAAAATTCAGTTAAATTGTAGAACAGACTTTATTGACCACTTTTTTACAGTTATTTTAAACGAAATCCCTTCAAGTTTCTTTATGTCTACAGGTAGGTGATTAAATACTCTTATTGCTGTTATATAAGTACTTTTGTAATAAATAACATTATTAATCCTTGGCAAGTTTAAATCGTGTTTATAGCTACTTCTACAATCTTTTTAAAAGATAGTCTCGCAAAGATTAATAGCTCTATAAGTATACCACCTTGACGCAGTCGGCAACACGAAGATACCCGACTGGAGTGCACCGAACCCGCTTCTGACCAATGTCACCGTGACCGAAGTCTTGTAGCTTAGCGTCTTCTAATTTAAAACTTTCAACTTTCTAATTTAGAACACGATTTAAGGCCCCTCTCTCAAAAAATTAAGAGAGGTGCACTAAATAGGTTTAGGTTTCTTAAGGGTCGGCAACGCGCTCGTGATGCGCCTGGTGTTGCAGGCGCCTATAGGCTACGGTAACCGCTTACCATCAGGCGGACTGTACGTCTGTTTGCCACCGCCGTGGTATAAAAAAAAACCAATATTATAAAGGCATTTATAGACAAATTACTGCAAAAAAATACATTAATAATCGACATGATGTGTTTTAAAATCTGGTTTAGTTAGATTTTGAATAAGTATGATTTATAATTTGTAATAAATTAAAAACACATTAAAATGTATTCCCCTGTAGTCTTTTAGTCAGGAAAAAACAGAGGAATACTTTTGTATGAAACTCCGCATGCCGTGTTCCCTCTTATGAAATAAATATTTAGGACATTACGATTACTATTATTATTTATATTATTATATAACATCACCATATGAGCAATAGGAGCTGAGTATTGACCACACAAAGACCCACATAACAGCTTGTATTATTAAAAAAAGAATACTTACTCAAGTTGCGCCCTGCTCATCGAACAGCACATGAAACAAACGAAAAATAACATTAATATATATTTATAGCACCGTTATAACACTGTTATAGCACTTTTAGGAATAGAACGTATAAAAGTGTCACCATAAAAAGGTAATTTAGATTTATTGAAATAAATTATTACAAGGTAGTCGGTAAATTGTGATATTATTGTGTTGGTATTAATATTAATTGAGGTTAGGTTCTAACTATGCCAAATGTCTTTTTAAAATACGACAAAAAGGTGGCAAACAGGTATAAGTGATGGTAAGCGGTTACCGTAGCCTATACTCGTTGCAGGCAGCCATAGGTTGCGTAACCGCTTACGATTAGATGAGCCGTAAGCTTGTTTCCCACCGTTATATCATCATCATCACGTTAAAGGGTTGAAATGATGATGATCATCATTTCAACCCATAAACGTCCCACTGCTGGGCCATGCTAGCCAGACGGGTTGGTAGAGAGTTTTTCGAATATTCCTTTTCTTGCAGTGCTCTTGTCTACATAAGGTCCCTTAGTCGCCTTTTACTACACCCACGGTTTGATCCGTCACTACACGGAAAGCATTATAATTACTATGTATTCGTGACTTATCCTATAAGGGTTCCTTTTAGAGCTACGGCTAGAGCAAGAGATTGTTAGTTTATATCCTATAAACGTTCTTAATAATACCAAAAGTTCGATAATATAACGATTATCGCACTAAGGAAAATGGTTGCCATAATATTACCAATGAATAGCCTCCCTAATTGCATAATGATAATAATTTGTCGTTATATAGCTAACCAAAAGGAATACTTACAGTAAATAAGATCATTATTTTTCCTCAAAAAGGGTCAAACGATATTGAGTAGAACAACAACGCTCCTATAAATGGAAATTGAAGATAGGTATATTATATTTTTTGCTAATAAAAAAAAATACTAGAATATTTTGGTAGAAAAAAGTATTCCTGTAGTGACGGATTAAGAACACATAATGTCACTACCCCATTTCAACCCGAGGGTGTCGTAAAAGGCGACTAAGGGAGGACCTTATGCAGCCAAAAGTAGAGAAAAGGAAAATTCGAAACAAACCCTATACCAACTCGTCAGTTCAGCGTGGTAGGCTAAATTCCCTCCACATTTTTTGTGGACGGAGTGGGATGTTTACGGGACACGGGTCCTAAAATTTGAGATCCATTAAAATTTAGACCAGCCTATAATTGGTACTTTCCCAATAATAGGCATACCAAATTATTAAGTCCTCAATTTTAAAATTCATAAACCGTTTATAAAGATACATAGCATAAAAATTTTACAAATAAAAATGCGAAATTGGATGGATGGATGAACGTACGACAAAACAGCATCTGAATGAAAATATCTTTTTGCGTTCAAAAGTTAGAATTAGTAGCCTTAAATCAAAAGATATGCGCAGAAAAGCTAACAATACCGGTCCCCTAAGTTTTAGTGTTCAGACATTTTTCGAATAGTAAGGGTTTCTTTAGACAGAGCAACTTTTATTGATATAATTCGCAACTTTTTAGTTGTTACGGTTGATAGACCTAGTTACAAATTAGCACTGCTGGGCACGGATCTCCTCCATGGTATAGGGTTTGTCTGCATAAGGTTACTCCGTTAATCACCTTTTACGACACCCATGGGTTGAAATGGGGCAGTGACATTACGTATTCTTAATCCATCACTACTCGGACCAACAGAGGGGTAGGTAGAGACTATCTCCTTCCACTTGCTTCGATTCTGACATACATCTTTGGTAAGGTTACTCATTTAGTCGCCTTTTACAACACCCTCGGGTTGAGATGGGGTAGTGACATTATGTATTTTTAATCCGTTACTACACGGATATAAGTATAAATAATGTTAATTAAATTGGTCACAGATAGTCGCTTATCAAAGTTGCTACGTGTGTGGAACGCCTAAAGTCCTTTATTCCGACGTCATTGCAACGCAGTTGTGAAAAACTATTTTCTATTTCCCCAGCGTTGTCTTTTGTGAAACCATTTTGAAACTGACGTGTAGACACGTCTCAAAATACTGAAAATGGGAACATGTTCACGTATGTAGCTTAATGGGATTGATGTGTAACTACAGGGGGAAGGGAATGACATCTCTCTGTACATGGGCTTTTATGTGATACATTAGAAGGATCTATTTTTTATTACGAATGTTATAAAATATGTATTTGTAGCGGTTTTCGCTCAAGTAAGAAGAAGATTTAGTATTTCTTGCGACAGAAGTATCTTTGACATTTAAAACAACGCGCAACGCATTCCAACAAGCTGTTTTGCAAGGTAAAGTATATGTTACCTGCAATCTGTATAATTCAGGTATTGAAAGCCAAATTGGCGAGCAAAAAAACAGAGTGTCCTGAACAGGGCGAAGCAGTACTTCAAACCCAAACAGCGGCTTGTGCTGTATAAAGTACAGGTTCAGCCGCATTTGGAGAACTGCTCTCACCTCTGGGCCGGAGCTCCCAAGTACCAGCTCTAGCCACTTGACTCCCTTCAAAGGCAGGCTGTTCCCATCGTCGATGATCCCAATCTTACGGACAAATTGGAATTGTTGGAGCAGCGGAGAGACTCTGTGTGCTCTATCAACTGTTCCATGGGGAGTGCTCCGAAGAACTTCATGATTTGGTGCCATCGTCGCCTTTTTACCATCGCACCACTCGACGCCGCTGTAGACTTCACCCACACTACCTGGAGCCAATATCGTCCAACACGGTAAGGTTTCAGCGATCATTCCTCCCACATACGTGCTGGCTCTGGGGTGAACTTGCTACAGCAGTGTTTCCTGAGCGTTATGACATGTCCTTCTTCAAACGAGGTTTAAAGAGAGCTATCCTCTCAAGTTAGGCAGCGGCTTGGCTGTGTCCCTAACATTGCCAAAGTCCATGAGCGGTAACCACTTACCATCAGGTGGGCCGCTAGCTCGTTTGCCATTTCAGGCAATAAAAAAAACAAAAAATTCTATACAGGCAATGTATAGAATACCTGGGGCGTCCAGGCAATATATGAAATATTATTTATTTTATCCTTTGCCTAGGTTTTTTATACAAAACTGAATGCACAGCCGGTAATGTAGGTATATTATTTTTGACTGGCCTGTTGGTCTAGTGGTTAGTTACCCTGACTGCTAAACCGGAGGTCGTGGGTTTGATCCCCACCCAGGACAAATCTTTGTGTGATGAGCATGACTGTTTGTTCTGTGTCTGGGTGTAATTTATCTATAATATGTATGTGTTTACAAAAAAGAATTGTATTTTAGTAGTATATCAGTTGTTTAGTACCCTTAACACAAGCAAATATAATTGCTTAATTTGGGACTAGATGGCGCTGTGTGAATGTGGTAGAATATTATTATTATTATTTTATAAAAGACGAGAGCACGTGTTATGACTTGCTTACATGCTTTCATTTCGAATTTTTAGTTTCATGTTAATTTTATTTACTGATGTCTCAAGTATTACTCGGCATGAGTTCTCCAAACAATGTAGAGGGAATTTAGCTTACTAAACCACACTAGCCAGACGGGTTGGTATTGCCTTTTGTTTCGAATTATCCTTTTCTTGTAAAGTGCTCTTGCCTGCATTTAAGGTAACTCCATTAGTCGCCCTTTACGACACCCACGGGTAAATTCAATTCAATTCAATTCAATCATTTTATTTGCAAATATAGGTACAGTAACTATAAGATTTTACATTGTTGTTTAAGTCCTCCATATTTAACCTAATTGGCATGCAAATAATAACACTAGTTTACAAGGTTTTTATACCTCAGCTAAAAGTTGTTGAATTTTATCTATCCATCTAAAGGTAGTCTAGGAAAAATTTGAAAAAAAATCTATCACGTCCACATTCAGAATTATTTACTATAGAAAAAAAATAAGAAAATGGAGTATAAAGTCAAGAAATAAACTAAAAATGACTAATTTTGGACTTTTTTTTATAGGTATCAGAATTGGTTTCTCTTAAAATAGACCAGCACTAGTCTCCCAACATATTTTCGTCCCTATATCTTTGATAGCAATCTTCAAAAACCTTTAAATCCTGATGAAAACGCCCTCCTTGCTCGTCGCTCATACTTCCTAAGTTTTCCAGAAAAAAATCCAAGTGGGAATGTAGGAAATGGATCTTTAATGACATGTTAACACCAATCTTATGATAATTTTCTAATAAATCAGCCACTATATGTCTTTATAGTTTTCACTTTCTTTATTTCCTAAAGTCCGTTTTGAATGAATTCCAAGAAGCTTTTTCATTCGTAGATAAAAAGGTATCGAACTTAGAATCACTTATGATTTTGCGTATTTGTAGGCCGTCAAATACCCCCTCTTTAAGTTTGGCATGCTTGATCAAGTGTGGGGTCTTTTTTTTTTCAAAAAAAATCCGCTGAATCGCTATCAGCAGATTTAAATGACATGTCACTTTCATTCTCTAGGTTATTTTGGCTCGTGCTACTTTACACACCGGGGCAAAACGATATAGAAGGTCTTTAGAATGCAATATTGGCTTAGTAACAGATTGTACATCGGCATACACAATACCCGACTTTGTTTACCTACTAAACCCGAAGTCTTCGTAACACAAAAGTAACAGTCATTTTCGTGATTACTGGGTTCGCTCCACAACGTTGGTGTACCAAATAAAAGGTGTACGTTTTCGCCGGATGACCATTGCATTGACCAGTGATTCTACAGCTCTCACAAAACACATGAGGAACCCAGTTTTTTTCTTGGTTAGCCACAGGAAATCCGAAATAATAAAGATATGCACTTTTCAACGATTCTACTATATGTCTTTTCTTTTTTGTAAATATAAATTGTCCACAAACATAACAAAAGCGATCACAACTTGGTTTACACTTTCTACTCGACATTTTAATTGAGTTAAACAATAAGTATCTCTTATACTAAACAAGTAATGCAGCACCAAAGCTAAGCCAGGAAGAATAATTCTGTAAAAAAAATATTTGAGGATAGAAAAAAAATGTGACGTGATAGAATTTTTATGTTGTTATTTTTAGAACTTATAAAGATGCCGGAAAGTACTGGTATAGGTTTTGTGAGGGGTATATAAAAAAAATAAAAATTTGTAAACTAGTGTAATCATTACATACTAAAATAATTAGTGAAAGAACAAATTGGAATAAATTTTAACATTGAATAATAATATTGTAAGTAGTTGTTATAAAATCTAATTGAATGTCAATAGGCTAATGTCATAAATTTAAATAAATGTCAAGTAATTCAAGAAAATAATGCAAATTAATATACTAATGTCAACTAAATCAAAATTCAATGTCATTATTATCCAATAACAATACTAGTCTTGTCTTCTAGGTATTCTTTCACAGTGTAATAAACATGGGCTAGTGACATTATGTATTCTAAATCCGTCACTACACGGACACCTCTATAACTTCATTATCATCATCATATCAGCCCAATGACGTCCACTGCTGAACATAGGCCTCACCTATATTACGCTACCGTGCTCTAATTAATATTATTTTTATTAATTAACTAGCTTTCGCCTGCTGCTTCGCCCGCGTGGTATGTATTTTATACCTATAAACCTTCCTCTTGAATGACTCTATTATCTATGTATTAAAAAAAACCGCTTCAAAATCCGTTGCGTAGTTTTAAAGATTTAAGCATACATAGGGACCGACAGACAGCGACTTTGTTTTATACTATGTAGTGAAGCTCTATAGGTGTAGCAATTTTAAATTTTAAGAAAATATTTTAAGAAAATATTTTCCGTGAAATTTCTCTACTATGTAACCAAATCACATACAAAAAGAATAAAAAATATAAATACTTTAGACAATATCGGGTAAATACAACTACAACGTGCGATAACAGCTGCCAATTCGACTTTACGAGTAATACGTGGGTAAACTGTAGTTAGTATTCGGCTTTATAGCTCGTTCACATCGTGTGTACGCGGCTTTAGATACGTTTTACAATTCCTAAATATCCAATTTAATCAATAAAATATTTACACATATCTTAAAAATTCACAGGAATTTCCTATAAATAAAATATCTGATTGAGATCAGATTCCTGAGGAAACTTACCCAAAAGGCTAGCCATATTATATACATAAGTATATTATTCCCAAAAATTATTAATCAAATTTTTTTTCTTTCATTTTTTTTGCTCCTCCAAAAATAAGAACAGAATAATGTACACACTGATAAATAAGAATAGAAGAACAGAAAAAAATAGAATAAGACCAGATAAAAACACTGCCAGAAAAGGAAAATTCGAAACAAAATCCTTTACCAAACCGTCTGGCCAGCGTGCTAGTAGGCTAAATTCCCTCCACATTCTTTGGAGGAGACCCGTGCCCAGTAGTGGGACGTTTATAGGTTATAATGGTGATGTTGAAAATAGTGTTTAAATTAATAGAATTGAAACCTCCACCATCCCAAAGACCTGAGCTATGACCCCCGTCGTTACAGTAAACATTCCTTTTAAGTCCAAATAACCACACAGCAGAGTTTTTAATCAAAAATATATCTAATAGATGCCTTACAATCTCGTTACCCTTTAAATAACTTAATTACACGTAGTTCGAATGTTTTAATTTGATAAATAGGTTAGGTTTAAAGAACTTTATTTTCTCAAGAACATTACAGTTCACTTATGAGTATAGTAGGTACATAATATATTAAGGTAAGTAAACATTTTGATTAAAAATAACGTTGTAACAATTGCCTTGACCGTACATATAACAGATAGGTAGGTACTTTATATTTGATGGGTAGGTAATGACTCAAAACAGGAGATGGTTGTTCATTGGATAATAATATTAAATTTGAATATCGGTAGGTATACTTTCACATATTTATTAGACAGATGAATGGTATTTTTGTTTGACGTTTGAGTAAACACTTTTGAAATGAAGTATTCAAGCAGTTTCCCTTTAAAATTGTATTACCAGGTTGGGTTAGGGAGTTTATTTTATTTGTTTGTGTTTTATTAACCAACCTGATCCAACGTGCTCCCATGACGCAGGTACTGCGTAACACTCAACATGGTCGCTGACCAAACAGATATTTTCTCATGTTCACTGAACGAATTCACGAAGGCGTGTGTTGTATGTTTAGAAAGAATTTAAAGAATAAGTTAGATAGATTTAAAGTTCTACAACTATTGCATTAGGTAAGTATCTAATTTGTAAATTAATAAAAATGTTTTCCTGGGAAGTTAAATTTAGATCTTATTGGCTTTAAGTATATCTTTAGGGCACATAGCTCGTAGAACTGATGGCCGATGGGGGAAAAAGGTTCTCGAGTGGCGGCCACGTATTGGAAGGTGCAGCGTGGGACAGCCCCCCACCAGATGGACCGACGACCTGGTCAGGGTGGCGGGCGGCCGTTGGTTGCAGGTGGCACAGGACCGTTCGCAGTGGCGTAAATTAGATGAGGCCTATGTTCAGCAGAGGACATCGTTGGGCTGATATGATGATGATGATGATGATATCTTTGAACTGATAGGTGACCGGCATGCAAATCATAAGGTTCAAGTTAATTTAATTAATTTATATGTACTAGTCAAGTGACTTACCATTTGCTAACGGTGAAGAAAAACATCGTGAGGAAACCCACATACCCGCATTAGGCCAGCGTGTGTGGATTATGGCCTAAACCCTCTCCATTCTCTAGATCGAAAAGAGGAAACCCGAGCCCAGCAGTGGGATATAAAAATAATAATAATAATATTCTACCACATTCACACAGCGCCATCTAGTCCCAAAGTAAGCAATTATATTTGCTTGTGTTATGGGTACTAAACAACTGATATACTACTTAAATAGAATCTTTTATTTTTTTTTGTAAATACATATATATTATAGATAAAATACACCCAGACACAGAACAAACCTTTATGCTCATCATCGGATGGATCGAATGATGAAATGGGGATCGAACCCACGACCTCCGGCTTAGCAGTCAGGGTCACTAACCACTAGACCAACAGGCCGAGGCAATGATGAAGTATGAAACGATAAAAAATCTAGTTTTCCTTGACACGGCTCATGTTTCTAGTCTTCTACCTTAGTGCGGGCGTTGTCGTTTTAAAAAAAAATCGGACCAGGCGTTCCTGAGATCTTAGCCTTCAACCAAACAAACAAACTCAACATCTTTATAACATTAAGTATTGAAGTATAGATGTATAACACCAGTGTCATATATAACTTTACGAACACATGACTGAGAATGGGGGACTTAAGTCATCTCCACAAACCCTTTGAAGAGTCTCAGCTATCAATGACCTCTTCAACATTCTTCTCTCTAAGTCAACTACACTTGTCGGAATCCTTCGTGAGAGGTTTGGGAATGATCTATGTATACCTACTTATTTGTACTCAGGCAAGATATACAGGGAATTTTTTAATGCCACCTGGAGTTAGAACAACGTACAGGCAAAATTAATTTCTCGTCAGAGCATGCCGCACATTTAACGGCGAGTGTTGGAAACTCGATCTTGACCTGTTTGCTTCAACTATTTCTCATTTAAAAAAATCTATTAGTATAAAATTTTTTGAGCCCTAGCTGTTACCTACTGTCCATTCTCTTAGTGTTTTTCTTTTTCTCTTAACTGGTACAAATCCACTTAACATTATATGTAACACATCGCTGTCAATGTACGTGTTTTTATTAAATTGTTACAATACTGCTCATCTGTGAAAACTTGTAATTGGCCTTTTGCTACTCTACTTTTATTTGTAATAATTGTCAGCTGTAAGTTTTCCTAATAAAATAAAATAAAATAAAGAAAAACAAAAAAAAATATTTATAATATGTAGTTGACAAAATACAGAATGTTATATTTTTTGGATTTTAGCTGGTTCAATTCCCGAGTGTGACCAGCGAATTTCTGAAAATATTTGAATGCAGTTTTGTTTCTTCTTAAAAATAAAGGAAATTTTCCTTTGGGTAAAGTTATTTTAACCAGTATTTAGAGAATGTTTAAAATAAAAAATTTGATTTAGAGAAATTAAGAATACATAATGTCACTACCCCATCTCAACCCGTGGATGTCGTAAAAGGCGACTAAGGGAGTAACCTTATGCAGACAAGACCACTGTGAGAAAAGGAAAATTCGATACAAACCCTGTACCGACCCGTTTGGCTAGCGTGATATAGTAGGCTAAATTTATTCCATATTCTTCGAAGGAGACCCGTGTGATGATGATGTCTAAAATATTAACCAAATAAATTCATAAGAATTGTATAATACCTAGCTAATGCCCTTAATAATACCATTCTGTCTAGGGTTGCCAGACGTCCTCTTTTTCAGACCCAAAAATTGATCTTGTCCCCTAATATAAATTTTTTATTTAATAGAGGACAATACTGACAGCAGAACAGAATTTTATTGAAAAAAAAATTATGTCCTTTATCTACAGCTCATACCCTCTCATCATCATCATCATATCAGTCCAATGACGTCCACTGTTGAACACAGGCCTCACCTAATTTCCGCCACAGCGAGCGTTTTTGTGCCACCCGCATCCAACGGCCACCCGCAACCTTTACTAGGTCGCCTGTTCATCTGGCGGGGGGCCGCCCCACGCTGCGCCAATGCTGAGACGTGGCCGCTAACTATGGGGCTCATTAGAAAGCTCACTGTCGAGGTTTCCCTGCGTCATCAAATTAGAAATGAGGAGATCCTACAAATCCTCTGAAAAATAAAACTGGAGCTGGCAACCCTAATTCTCTCTATTCTGTCTCTTTCTCACTTATAGTGCTAAACAGAACGAAGCAACTGATATCGTCACAATACATGTCGCCTATTGTACAAGTTTGATCGGCAGCAGGAAATTGAAACTTACATAATAGGGGTTTCAATCCGGTTTCAAGCACTTTTGTTTAGACTTATAGAATGTTTCATGGTTAAGTGGAGTACTCAATTTATGTTATTTTATAGAGCACCCTTTTGTTTTCATTACTGGTTATTGAATGAGAAAAAATCTTTTTTTGGGCACAATGGGTGTAAATTAATAAGTAATTGGGTGTAATTTATCTATAATATGTATGTATTTACAAAAAAAATGTATTTAAGTAGTATATCAGTTGTTTAGTACCCATAACATAAGCAAATATAATTGCTTCTTAGTGCTTACTATGAGACTAGATGGCGCTGTGTGAATGTGGTAGAATATTATATTATTATTATTATATTATTAATTCATTAAGCTCAAAGTAAGCTAATTATAAGCTTGTGTTTTGGTATCTAGACAACTATAAACATAGGAAACATATACATAATAGACATAAACAAGAATTAATTAAAAAAAAACAAAATACCCGACGGCCTAAAAGTAGCCTTCGCTAATCAATTTAAAGCAATGAATTCGAAGAATACACTGGTAAAAGGTCTAAGGCTTAGAAATAGAGATTTTGTGTTGAATACGAATATAACAACACCTTGCACTTCAAAACCGGTAAGCTATTAAGGTTACAAGAGACAAGTGGAGCCAAGGGCAATAGTTAGTGCATATAAAATTGAATTAGGCTATTAATTAGCTTTTATTTGATACCCATATTGCCATAGCATTAAAAAACGTCTGTTTTGAAAGTTCACGTCCGCCATATTAGTTTTTTGTTGACGTCATATTAGCCTATGACACTCGGAGGGAAAATACAATCAAATGACACCTCACACTTTATAATCAGTCAAGCCGTTTAGGCTACAGAAGGTCACAATGTAACAGACATGCCCACATACATACATACATACAAAGTTACATATGCGCGAAAAACATTACCCTACTTTTTGGCAGTCGGGTAAAAAACACCCAAACTTCGAAAGAAACATTTGCATATAATTTTTCCGACGACTTTAGTTTTAAATATTCTCAAAACAAAAGATAAATTTTATTGACCAACCGTTTTCTTAGCCAATTTCCATAGTATTGTTTATAAAGTATAACGGGTCCAGTCGACCCTGTTTACCATATTGGGCCTATCCAAGCTTATGACGGACAACCGCTGGGTCAAGTTGGGCCCTTTGATCCTTTACAGGCTGCCAATCACGTTATATTTATAGGGAAACTTACGGGTCATATTGAGCCTATGGGTTGTCTATATCTTTGAGTAAGGACAAATTTGTGATGTTTTAGATACAGTAGTGAAGATTTTATCGAAACTACAATACTATTACAGTATAATAATAATATTCTACGACATTCACACAGCGCCATCTAGTCCCAAATTAAGCAATTATATTTGCTTGTGTTATAGGTACTAAACAACTGATATATTACTTAAATACAATTTTTTTTTTGTAAATATATACATATTATAGATAAATTACATCTAGACACAGAACAAACCTTTATGCTAATCACACAAAGATTTGTCCTGGGTGGGATCGAACAATAGACCTCCGGCGTAGCAGTAGACCAACAGGCCAGTCAATATAATAATTAGCATTGTGTGTGCTGCCGTGTAGTGACGGATTAAGAATACATAATGTCACTACCCCATCTCAACCCGTGGGTGTCTTAAGAGAGGGAGTAACCTTATACCGACAAGAGATTTTTGATGTATGTAATATGAATTTAGATTTTTTTCATTCTCCCTTTTTTTACATATGTTTATTTTTGAATTGAATATTATTGACTTTTTATTATTATTGACTGGCCTGTTGGTCTAGTGGTTAGTGACCCTGACTGCTACGCCGGAGGTCGTGGGTTCGATCCCCACCAAGGACAAATCTTTGTGTGATGAGCATAAAGGTTTGTTCCGTGTCTGGGTGTAATTTATCTATAATATGTATGTATTTACAAAAAAAAAAGTATTTAAGTAGTATGTCAGTTGTTTAGTACCCATAACACAAGCAAATATAATTGCTTACTTTGGGACTAGATGGCGCTGTGTGAATGTGGTAGAATATTACATTATATTAATTGTTGTAACAATGTCAGGGTTCTAGCTGAAAATTAGTGCTGTGCCTTGAAGCACAGCGTATACTGAGCTAAATCCCCTGCTACACATATGTAATTTTGTCTGCTTTCTATGTTCGTTTATGTGTAAATGTATCTTAAATATGTGTGTAAATGTTAATGTTTCTTCTCTTTGTATTGTGTTTTTATATGTGTGTGGCAAAATGGTTTAAAGGCACTGCTGAAAAGGAAAATTCGAAACAAACCCTTTATACTAATCCTTCTGCCCAGCGTGGTATAGTAGGCTAAACCCACTCCATATTCTTTGAAGAAGACCTGTGCAGAAACGTTCCACTGCTGGACACGGGTTTCCTCTAAATATTGTGGATTATTTATATAATAATATGTATAATATGATCACTTATTTTAAATAATTAACTTAACTAAATAAATCTTAACTGAGTAGTAAATTTTAACACCGTTTTAATTAAACCTTGTGTGAAGCCGATAATTATTATCTTACCCTATGCGAGACTAGGTATATTACATTATAGGATTCCCTAAGGTACGATCTAAGGTTGGTTTATTGAGGTGTGGAGAGTTGTGTGAAATAATTTTACCATAAGGGAAAATAAATTTGAAAGTTTAATTTTCATAGTCTGGAAACACCATAATCATCATCATATCAGCCAAATGACGCCCACTGCTGGACATTTCGGCCACTGCGAGCGATTTTATGCCGCTTGCAACCAACGGCCACACGCAACCTTCACTAGGTCGTCGTCTTCGTTTATAGTCCGGAATACTTTTACATCATCATCAGCAATCCATTAAGTCCCACTGCTGGGCCCGAGTCTCCTCTCCTCTAACTAGAGAGCTCAGAGGGTTTTAGGCCATAATCCACTCACGCTGGCCTAGTGCGGGTTGGAGGATCAGAAATACTTATAGAATTTCTTCTAGTGTATGTGGGTTTCCTCACGATGTTTTCCTTCACCGTTAACAGATGGTAAGTCACTTGACTAGTACATATAAATTCCACAAAGTGGAATCCACATTGGTACTGCCGGTCGGGATCGAACTCGGACCGCGTGATTTGCACGCCGGTCCCTTATCCATTCAGCCACCATCGCTTTTACTTTTACATCATATTAAAATTGCTAATTAGTATAAGATTCGTGTAGTGATGGACTAAGAATACATAATGTCACTACCCCATTTCAACCCGTGGGTGTCGTCAAGGCGAAAATGGAGTAACCTTGCAGACAAGAGCACTGCAAGAAAAGGAAAATTCGAAACAAACCCTATACCAACCCGTCTGGCCAGCGTGGTATAGTAGGCTAAATTCCCTCCACATTCTTTGGAGGAGACCCGTGCCCAGCAGTGGGACGTTTATAGGTTGAAATGATGATATTACAATTTGTAGAAAAAATACTGCTTTTTTTTAATATCATACGAATTTATTGTAAAACTAGCCGATCCGGCGAACTTCGTACAGCCATATTTTATTATTCGTGATAATGTTTCATTTTAAAATGTTTATATGGAGATTTTAAAACATATAAATTTTAAATTTTACACTAAATTTTTTGTATAATTTCTTATATACATGCCTTGCCTCGACATAGCAAATACAACAAAAATAATTAGCCAAATCGGTCGAGCCGTTCTCACGTGAATCCTTCACATACTTTTCGGCGATCCATTTTTATTTATATAGATGTGAGGATGCCATAATAATAATATAATAATATTCTACCACATTCACACAGCGCCATCTAGTCCCAAAGTAAGCAATTATATTTGCTTATGTTATGGGTACTAAACAACTGAATACTACTTAAATACATTTTTTTTTGTAAATACATACATATTATAGATAAATTACACTCAGAAACAAACCTTCATGCTCATCACACAAAGATTTATCCTGGGTGGGGATCGAACCCTCGACCTCCAGCTTAGCAGTCAGGGTCACTAACCACTAGACCAACAGGCCAGTCCTTAACAATATATATACCATGCAGCCAGCTTCTTAACAATAGCCACTTCCATGACGAAGCAAGTCATTTATTAAGAAATAAAGAATGTATAGAAACTCCTTACATAGCAGAACCTTGATTCTAACAGTGTTGACGAGGGTACCGCTGTGTCATCTTATAACAAAACATCTGCTTACACGACTTTACGTACAATAGGCGTGATGTTTTTAATTACACAAAGATTTTGTTAGTATCTTTCTAATTATAATTATAAATGAATGAATAGGTGCATGTTTGACTGGTGTTTTGGTCTAGTGGATAGTGACCCTGACTGCTAAGCCGGAGGTCGTGGGTTCGATCCCCACCTAAGAAAAATCTTTGTGTGATGGGCATGATTGTTTGTTCTGTGTCTGGGCGTATTTTATCTATCACCATCATCATAATATCAGCCCAATGACGTCCACTGTTGAACATAGGCCTCAGTTAATTTAATTTTTTCTTTTTTAATTTATCTTAAGTACAAAAAAAAATAGTTTATCAGTTGTTTAATACCTATAGGTAATACAAGCAAATATAATTGCTTAATTTGGGACTAGATGGCGCTGTGCGAACGTGGTGATATATTATTATGTTTGTTACTAAATTTCGCAAAAACGGCTGAAAGGAACTGTATGAAATTTGACACACCGATAGATCTGTCTTGCATTGCACATAGGCTACTTTCAACATACCACGCGAGCGAAGCCGCGTGTAGAAGATAGTTAGTTCATCAAACAATAAATCCAACTTCAGTATATTAAAACATTCATATCTTAATATCAAAATGGATATTAAACCATTCATAGCGACTTTCAAATTATTTTTTTTACAACAGATAATAAAGTTCCTCGGCTGACGCCATATTAGATTGTGACGTCACAAGAGCCATTCAGTTTTATTAAACTACCTACCTTAAACATTGAAGTGTCACGTTGACATTCAAGTGTTTCTTTTTTAGAAAAATTACGTAATTTTTTTGTACTGCCAGTCTTGACTGGCCTGTTGGTCTAGTGGTTAGTGACCTGTGTCTGGGTGTAAGTTATCTATAATAATTATGTATGTATTTACAAAAAAAAAATGTATTTAAGTAGTATATCAGTTGTTTAGTACCCATAACACAAGCAAATATAATTGCTTACTTTGGGACTAGATGGCGCTGTGTGAATGTGGTAGAATATTATTATTATATTATTATTTATAAAAAATTGTAACGTCAAGACAGTCCTTCTAGATAATTTAATATATACATAGCACTAAGTAATATAAATAATATTGTCACTGTATGCACATAATATTTACTTTGCAATCCAGCTCTGTATTCTTCTGTTTTTAATATTTTACTGTATTAACGATTGTAATGTGTTTTGTGCATCTTAAATAAATAAATGAATAATTACCTAAATTCAATTGAATCCTCAAATAACCTTGTACTGTTCACGTCATAAACGTAAGCGCTTATAACGAAACAAGAGAAACATTACGCACACCGGTTATTTAATAAGTACATTTGTATTACTGATACGTACGAGGATATCTTAGTGGTTTATCTTGGATATTGTTCAATATAATAATAATAATAATAATAGACGTTGTACTGGGATCGGTCCATTATCACAGACAGGACTGTTATAGCTAACAAGCCCGATATTGTGGTATTGGACCGATCAAAGCGTCTTGCAGTGATTGTTGATATCACGGTCCCTCATGATGAGAATCTCGTGAAGGCTGAAAAAGATAAACAAACTAAATATCTTGATTTAGCTCACGAGATTGTCGACATGTGGGATGTGGACTCAGCAATCATTGTACCGATAGTTGTGACAGTCAATGGCCTAGTAGCAAAGAGCATCGACCAACATCTTAAGAGGCTCGGGCTAGGAAGCTGGATAAAGGGCCTGATACAGAAGGCAGTACTCCTCGACACGGCACGTATTGTGAGGAGGTTCCTTTCTCTGGAGCCCTAACCGTCGGCACCTTGGACTCTGTTCCCGATGTCGGCGGGCCACCACATTTTTATATTTTTAAATGTATCTTTTTTTTTTTATATTTATATTTAAAAATGTAAGAATGGGAGAATTTAATTTAAATAAAGGGAATAATAATAAATCTTTATTGTAACAAATATGTGCTTACAAACGTGTTTTAGCCCTGATTCCCGAACTAGCGCGAGCTGTATGTCAGGAACCAGTTCCTTCCAAAGTACAGTTCAATCACAGGCGTTACAATATTATTTTATGTGAATGAATATAAATAAAAAAATAATAATTATCATTAACAAAGTATAGAGCTTACCTATATTATGCGTGCGTGTGTATGTGTGTGTGTGTTTGTGTGTGTGTGTGTGTGGGTGTGTGTGTGTGTGTGTGTGTGCGCGCAAGATGCAACTTTGAGTCTATTTCATTATTAGGAATATAACCATGGCTTTTGGATAATAATATCCCTAATATGAAACAAAAACGTAGGGAAGGTTTTTAAGAAAATTATGCCGGCGCGGCGGTTTAGACAAAATGCAGAAAATTAATATATTAAATTAATTAAAATAAGTAACAGTGCAGTTCACCAACCCGCACTAGGCCAGCGTGAGTGGATTATGACCTATTTACATAATAAATAAGATCATGTCATCATCATCATCATCATCATATCAGCCCAATGACGTCTACTGTTGAACATAGGCCTCACCTTATTTCCGCCACAACGAGCGATTTTGTGCCGCCCACATCCAACGGCCACCCGCAACCTTTACTAGGTCGTCGGTCCATCTGGCGGGGGGCCGCCCCACGCTGCGCTTTCCAAAACGTGGCCGCCACTCGAGAACTTTTTTGCCCCATCGGCCATCAGTTCTGCGGGCTATGTGGCCTGCCCACTGCCACAAATACATAAATAATTCTGTATCTATATTTGCCTTGGTAAGTTAATAACTTGATAGCATATTATTTACAGAAAATTATAATATTAAACTAAATTTAAAAATAATATTTACAAATAAAAACTAACTAAATGTATCATTAAAATAAAAAAGGGGGAGGAAATTACAAATTAAAATACGGCATCATAAAATTCCTCCGCGTCGCTGCCATTGTCTGTGGGAAAAGTGCCCAACAGACTGGCAGCATTGCCGCTGGATGGCAATGCTTATTCTTTGTGCAAGAAAATAGCCAGCCTGTCGGTCACGGGAAGCATCGGACAATCGCTTTGAAGCTATATTAAGAACCTATACTACTTATAAGCTCTCACTGAAGCTATGTAGTTTTTAGGATGTTGTGTACAGTCGTAATTGGGCTTCAGATTCAAAATTGTATATCTTAACACATTTTACTATATATAAGTATTAATCTGTATCCTGTGTCTGTACCTAATAAATAAAACAAAAAATAAATGGCCTAAATCCTCTCAGCTCTCTAGTTAGAGGAGCCCAGCAGTGGGACTTAATGGGTTGCTGATGATGAAATTATAACTAAATTTTACAACGTAATACATGACTCACAAGGAACGCAGAACGCGAACGTATTGTCTGACACGGCCCTAAGTTAGGTACGGCTAGGCGCGTAGGATAGATCGTTAGGTAGGTATTAATTAACTATTTAGTATGTGGTTTGTGGTGGCAATCACTTACTGTATATAGGTCGTGATGAATAGTTATTTAGGTTATCTAAATCTACTACTAATATTATAAAGCTGAAAAAAATGTTTGTTTGTTTGAACGCTAGGATCTCAAAAACTACTAGTCCGATTTAAAAAAGATCTGTTAGTGTTGGATAGCCCATGTATCGACGAAGGTTATGTGCTATATAATATCACGCTACGGCCAATAGGAGCCGAGCAGTGGCTAAAAAAAGAACGGCGTGATTTGCACGCCGCGCGCCGGTCCCTTATCTATTCAGCCACCATCGTGAGTAACGTATTACGTTGTAATATATAGTTATAATTTCGTTTTTAATATTTATATACATAGGCTATTGCATTAGATTGTACCTGTAATAATAGTTATATGTGTGTTAAAATAAAATAAATTTGAATGACGCGGTCAGAACACGTCCTGTGTCATACGGGACAATCTCACCCTCATGTCACCGTCCTGTAAGGCAGGATAACAGCGATGACCCTTACGAACACCGAGTTTTGACATTCAGAATTAATAAAATGGAGGAGTTGGAAAGAAATCCTGTGTCTGTTATCAATAATAATAATAATAATATACCCCCTCTGGGGCAGTCGTTATCTTCTCATAAGATTAACGCAAACTTGCAGGATTTTAGGAAGCAGATAAGTGTGGCTTTTCAAACACTTGCCATATAAACAAAAAAATGTACTGCAAGTTTAAATGAAGAGCCCACAAACCGCAGGGCAGCTAGTGGCGAGCTGAATGTGAGTGGCGACACTGCGGTCCTGAATGCCCCAGAAAGTCAGTCTAGGCCTCGTCTCCAGCACGTCTTTGTTGGCTGACTGAAGTGGATCTCCAAGAGCGACCACAGGACTTTCAACTCTGGCTTGCCCTCTTCGGGTCTCCGCTTGGGACCCGCGATGGCGAAATCGGCGCCGCACCGCTCGACACCACTAGCCCTAGCCGCGCACTACAGTGTTGCCCTGAGACCCGTCGACTTCGGCCCATGTCGGTTGTGGAAGGGGCCCATCTAGTGTAAGGCGAGTCACCGTCTGCCCAAATCCTCATTTAACATCATATACTCACCGCTGGAGAAGGCAAGCAGGCGACGTTGTTCCCGTATGCCAGATATCACCATTTCACCGAACACCCAAACCCATAGCCTTATTATTTGACTCGATAACATCATACAATAGCTTTACACTTATCAGTGACAAATCATAGCTGTACTACAATAGTGCAGCTGTGATATGGTAGCGGTAGGTGTCTCATCCCATTCTAAATTAAAATTCTTTAAGAGCCTCTGCGTGTTGGACCTGTGACCTTCCAAAAGGACCGGGTATACTTCTCACCTTAGAGAGAAGCATAGCCGTGAAAAAAGAGACATAATAATATTAATTATATACCACATTCACACAGCGCCATCTAGTCCCAAAGTAAGCAATTATATTTGCTTGTGTTATGGGTACTAAACAACTGATATACTACTTAAATAATCTATACTAATATTATAAAAAGGTAAAATTTATGAGTTAGTGACAATTTGTTTGTTGTAGGGTTCGATTTTTTAAATTGTTTTGCGTTGGATAGCCCATTTATCGAGGAAGGTAGGCTATATAATATCACGCTAGGCCCAATAGGATCTGAGCAGTGGTTAAATAAAGAACGACGGGAGCGAAGCTCCACGCGACGTCTAGTTTGTTAAAATATTTTTTATTGTACATTACTTAGAGACTAAATCTATTAATCACATAGCCCAGCAGTGGGACTTAGGTTGCTGATGAAAAGGTTTGGTGACGTTATATTATATTTTTATTACGTCATCACGTCACAGAACCTTCAACTATTGCTGTACCCTAGACGTACCTGAGATAATACAATTCTAACTAATTAATTTATTATCATTGCCTAACTTTGTCCATTTAGGCTTAGTCTAGGTTAACTCTGAAATGGGCCTGATGCTGATGTAATGACGGATTAAGAATACATAATGTCACTACCCTATCTCAACCCGTGGGTGTCGCAAAAGGCGATTATTCTTAATCCGTCACTACAAGGACCGAACATAGATACAAAAATATCACGTACCTAACTTTTTAAATTGAAATATTTTTTTTGTTATAGGTACACTTGACTACATATTTTAATATCAGACAATTAAATTTCCTTAGTTTTAAAAAAACCCAAAAAAATCGTTGTTTCTATAACCTAAAGGAGTTTAGAATAATAATAAATGTAAAACATTGGAGAAAGCGATGGTGGTTAAATGGATAAGTAACCGGGCGGGCGTGCTAAACACGCGGTCTGAGTTCGATTCCGACCAGCAGTACCAATGTGGATTCACTTTGTGGAATTTATATGTACTAGTCAAGTGACTTACCATCTGCTAACGGTGAAGGAAAACATAGTGAGGAAACCCACATACCCAAGAAGAAATTCTAAGTGTATGTCTGATCCACCAACCCGCACTAGGCCAGCGTGTGTGGATTATGGCCTAAACCCTCTCAGCTCTCTAGATAGAGGAGAAGAGGTCCGAGCCCAGAAGTGGGACTTAATGGGTTGCTGATGATGATTATGTCATTAAAATCTACTAACACTAACATACTTAATAATATACTTAAATGTAGATAACATATATTATTGTACAATTATGTCTGATTACAAAATCGTTCGCTGTGGCGGAAATTAGGTGAGGCCTATGTTCAACAGTGGACGTCATTGGGCTGATATAATGATGATGATGTCTGATTAGGTCAATTGTGTTACTTTTTAGTTTTAAGACCACACTTGTTGTGTTTCCACAATATTACGCCATAAAGATATTAGAATTATTATTATCTGTCAACCCACGAAGTTTCCCATAAGAAGTATATTACGTATCTAATACAGAAGTATCGACTTGAACTACTACCGAATCGGAACTCAACGTCTGTAGAGAATTCCGGAGCAAGGAAGTCGGCAGTTAGGACTTTCTTTTTTATGTGTTGTGTATTATATACAAGGTTAGATTTTATAAGCCACTAGCTGACCTGGCGAAATTCGTACCGCCATATTTGATTATTCGTGATAATGTTTCATTTTCAAATGTTTATATGGAGATTTTAAAACTCAGAATTATATCAATATACAATTTTTTTTGTATAATTTCTTACTTACATGCCTAGCCTCGACAATAGCAAATACAACAAAATAAGAATTAGCCAAATCGGTCGTGCCGTTCTCACGTGAATCCTTCACATACTTTTCGACAATCCATTTTTATTTATATAGATTAGCTATGCCTGTGACTTCATTCTTGTAGAAAATTGTTTTGTTTTTTAACTGAACCCTATTTTTTTTTCCAAAATCAAAGTAGCGTAAGTTACTCGTTAACCTTAGTTATTAGCTATCCGTCAGTGAAATTCCCGTTGCAATCGATCGAGTTTCGGAATTAACCTCAAACAAACAGACAGACAAAAAAGTTACGTACCTACATACTTTCATATGCCAAATCTAAAAAGGTGTTATATTACAAACAGACTTTTATTAATTTGTAAAGATATAATATTAATATGTATTTTCAAAACGTACTATTAAATGAAAAATTCTTTCGTTTCACGTGAAATTACGGAGATAAAATATAACAAGCATCAAATCTTTTCCACTAAGCGATTTCACAGGAGGCACGACACCGTTTCGTCAGCTTTCTTTGACGCCATCAAATAGGGGCTGAGTCTATTTGAGCCAGTTAATATTTTCAAATGAATTATAAACATAATGTACAGTCAGTAATAAAAGTAGCTTTACACTTCCTTCCACTAGCAGAAAATAGAGAAGAATGGCTGCTTCACTGACAAGAGCGAAGCTCTTAAATAAGAGAGAGAGACCGAATAACATTCGCTAGCAAAACTAAAGGAAATATTTGTATTTCGATTGTAACTTTCCACTTTGTGATCTCTGCCTACCCTGGCAGACAGACGCCTGTCTAATGATATATATATGTACGTGTCTATAAGCTGTTTCCCCTAGCTGTTATATAAGTACTGCGTAAGTCTGTCCGTTAGGAAATACTCTGCCGTATGAATGGACACAAAAGACTGAGGGTGGCGTGTAGGGCTGCCACTTGCTCAAAAGCTTATTATTTATTATTATTAGTAGTAATTTATTACTTTTGGATTAGATGCCATGAGCGGCTTTTTTGCTACGTTGCGCTTTGACCTATTGTAGCTTACACATATACTTAGAATTTCTTCTAGAGTATGTGATTTTATTCACAATGGTAAGTTACTCGACTAGTACATATAAATTTCACAAAGTGAAATCCAAATTTGTACTGCCTGCCGGTCGGAATCGAACTCGGGCCGCTTGTTCAATAATAATTATTTATTTTCTTTCAGACACATGGACCATAGTTTTTTTGTAAAATTTTTAAAATCTGTGTTAATAATAGACAGTTCTTTCAAGCTCCACGTAGGATATAGAGTTTGATAAACCCATCTACGGTAGGCCCATCCTGTCTCTCCACGAATACCCTCAAGATATTGTTTATGCTTCCCGTTACTATGCTTATTATTGATGCGACTTTTTTACGTCTTATTGCAAAGTAATTGTATGTGCCGTTCTCACAACTAAGACGAATATAACATCACCTTTTATATCTCAATCTAAAATGCAAGAAGCTATTTTAATTATACGCTACGGCGCCAGAGACATATACACATACACATTCGAAAAAACATAACCTATTTTAACCCAATTTCTGGCACAGTCGGGTAAATAAGATACCTAACATAACAATTACTTTGGTGGCAACCCTACGCTCTGCTAGTCAAGGGTATAAAATGTCTGTCCAATATAGGTCGAGATCAGGTGCCTGTGAAACACAAGTTATAAATGGCTATGGGTATATTATTATTACTTTAAATTCAATTTAAAAAGACAATGCCTGTATAAGCGAAGAAGCCCTGTTTGACAGCCATTTTTCACATAATTCGACAGATCTTTTAGAGACAATAATTTGCGCCAATCAAGTTTCGGCTTTAGTTTCAGTTTCGGTTTCAACTAAACGGGTACCGGTTTCGGCAGAACTATGTTTTGCTTTATTCGTTAGTAAACTAACAAACGACTTACCTAATAAACTGTTAATTTTATGTTGATAAAACAAATTAAGCAAAGTTATGTTGTTAGCAATCAACTTGATTAAACGTTTGTTCACTGTAGCTATGACGAGTTAGTTGATAAGGTCAAATTAGTGAATCGGAAAACATAGTGATAGTACAGTCGAGTTCATTAATATATTGGCACCATCATTAGATATTTTGTTGAAAAGGGTGACTACAACTTATTGCATAATGTACAGCATATTTTATTGAACCATTCACATGAGGACATATATTTGATCCATGGGTTCTATAGTATTTATTGAGCTTTTCAACGCTCACAATATTTTGAATCCTTGATGGTGCCAATATATTAATGAACTCGACTGTACTATTACGTGAGGCAAACATCATCATCATCAGTAACCCATTAAATCCCACTGCTGGGCTCGGGCCTCCTCTTCTCTAACTAGAGAGCTGAGAGCGTTTAGGCCATAATCCACTCACGCTGGCCTAGTGCGGGTTGGATCAGACATACTCATAGAATTTCTTCTAGGGTATATGGGTTGCCTCACGATGTTTTCCTTTACTGTTAGCAGATGGTAAGTCACTTGACTAGTACATATAAATTCCGTGGAATCCACATTGGTACTGCCGGTCGGGATCGAACTCGGACCGCGTGATTTGCACGCCCCGGTTCCTTATCCATTCAGCCATCATCAAATAAACACGTAATTATATATTAGATACGTGAGAACATAAGAAAACACGTTAGTTTTTAAACCGATCTTACATTCATTAAATTAGTGGCTGAAATGTGTAAAATCTTTCAGCCGCCAATTAAAATATTCTGATAGATTTTTTAATTAAGCGAAATACCTAACTAATTTATGAACGGATAAGTTTTTTTTAATCGCTAGTTACAGTAATGAGTACCTACTCTGTTTGTCTGGAGGCTTACTCTAAATTTCGACATTCGATTAGTCGGTTTTGATGTCGCTATCAAATGTAAGGAATAGATATGCTCGCTGGCACTTTAAAACATTTGACAGCGATGACGATGATGATTGAAATATAGATTAATGAAGGTGTCGGAATCTGAATTCCGGATTCGGAAATCCTGTGGCCTTACGGCTAATCCGTCAAATTCCGACGTCGCACAAAATAACTTCATAATATAATATTTTTAAATTACTCCCCACATTCCCATTTCACCGTCCATCATTAGGGTACATGCACATTAGCATATCTGTCGTCGCATTAGTGAGCGGCGACCCTTTTACTAAATTAACTTCATGTTTCATTTTAATTAATGTACCTACGCAAGTTAAATAGAATGTAGCCTTATATTAATGTCTTGGTGATGTAGGGGGTCATTGCCTAGTAAAAGACTGGCCTGTTGGTCTAGTGGTTAGTGACCCTGACTGCTACGCCGGAGGTCGTGGGTTCGATCCCCAGCCAGGACAAATATTTGTGTGATGAGCATGAAGGTTTGTTCTTTGTCTGGGTGTAATTTATCTATAATATGTATATGTATTTACAAAAAAAAAAGTATTTAAGTAGTATATCAGTTGTTTAGTACCCATAACACCAGCAAATATAATTGCTTAATTTGGGACTAGATGGCGCTGTGTAAATGTGGTAGAATATTATTATATTATATTATTAAAAGGTCCTGACTTCAATATCAGGGTTAGGTAAAAATAATTTTGTGGTTTTTTATTGTGAAATTCTCAGCTTTACTACACTGAATAGCCAAATAATAATATAATATTTTTACACATTCACACAGCGCCATCTAGTCCCAAATTAAGCAATTATATTTGCTTGTGTTATGGGTACTAAACAACTGATATACTAGGTACTTAAATACATTTGTTTTCGTAAATACATACATAATTAGTATAGATAAATTAGACCCAGACACAGAATAAAATAAATAATATATACCTAACAACTAGAAGCCGCGTGGGGCTTCGCCCCCGTCATTTTTATTTTGCCACTGCTCAGCTCCTATTGGCCGTAGCATGATGTTATATATCCTATAACCTTTCCCGATAAATGGGCTATCCAACACTAAAATATTTTTTTCAAATTAGACCAGTAGTTCCTGAGATCCTTTAACGAAACAAATAATAATATAATAATAATAATAATATTCTACCACATTCACACAGCACCATCTAGTCCCAAAGTAAGCAATTATATTTGCTTGTGTTATGGGTACTAAACAACTGATATACATAACTACTTAAATACATTTTTTTTGTAAATACTTACATATTATAGATAAATTACAACCAGACACAGAACAAACCTTTATGTTCATCACACAAAGATTTGTCTTATATACAGATTTACTTATATATAGATAGGTCTTGGGTGGGGATCGAACCCATGGGTTCGATCCCCACCCAAGACCTCCGGCTTAGCAGTCAGGGTCACTAACCACTAGACCAACAGGCCAGTCGATAACAAATAACATCCACAGCTGTATAATACCTATTCTTTATTTTTATGATTTAGTTGGGCAAGAAGCCATTAGTGGCCTCCTTGCTACCTGGACCAGAGTTGATCTATTGTAGCGCCCCTTTTGTTTTATAGTTCTCTGCTTAGTCCTATAGAGGCTAGTAACTTCCAGATTGTCTGAGCATAGAGAGACTATCTCATCTGGCTGCTTCTTTTGTGCATGAGTGGCCCACATGAGCATAGGACATGCATTGCTGTCTCATCTGACTCTTGGCAAAATCTGCTCATTTTGGACTGGCTTAGGTTTATATAAATGCTAAACAAGTAATGGAAAATTTCAAACCCACGACGGGACTTGAACCCGCGACCCTGCCATTCCGTGTGCAGTGCTCTTCCACCTGAGCTACGCGGGTGGACGTCCCTGAGATCGAATTTATCCATTGACTGCTAACATGATGACGTCATGACAACGTTTTTCCGTCGTGGGTTTGAATTTTTCCATTACTTGTTTAGCATTTATATAAAATGATAAACCAAAGCGATGGAAATTGCTTAATATTTAATGGCTTATGCTTAATGTTTAGTTTAAACATATGGTAGTTTAATTTACAGTGACCTATATAATACCTATTATTATATTAGAATAGTTTTTGTAAAAGTCAGTTGTAATGAAAATATCGCATTCATTGGTCCGTGTGGCTTACGCGTCTGCCTCTGTGCACACAGGGGCGTGTTTCAGGCTTTTATTTGTAGTTTTGATTAAAAAACAACATATGGATTTGTGTAGATATGCAGACGGCAAAAATCGCTCGCTCTAGCGGAAATTAGCTGAGGCCTATGTCCAGCAGTGGGCGTCGTTGGGCTGATAAGATGATGAAGTATCATATAGAAACAGAATTAGCCAGCCCATAATTACGCACGGAACGTAAAATGCATTTTTAAGAGGGTTTTAAAAAACAAAATTGAAAATTTTAAGTCACTTCCGACAAAGAACTTTCTTTTTCATAGTAGTTATATAAATTTTAGTAAAACATCTATCGGAGAACCATCACGATTATTATCAGCTGTTAAACAAAAATACCATCTAAATCAGTCCATTCGTTTCTGAGATACACAGACATATCAAAGTTTTAACACGCCTATTTGGCTTTCAGGGGTTAAAAGGGGACTTCAACGACAAAAAAACACATAAATCTATTTCATCATTTCAACCCATAAACGTCCCACTGCTTAGCATTGGTTTCCTTTAAGAATGTGGAGGGAATTTAGCCTACTATACCACGCTGGCCAAACGGGTTGGTATAGGGTTTGTTTCGAATTTTCATTTTCTCGCAGTGCTTTTGTCAGCATAGGGTTCCTTAGTCGCCTTTTAGAACACCCACGGGTTGAGATGGGGTAGTGACAATATAACAAATGGTTTCGACCTAAAAATTATTCCATCCATTTGCACTCAAGGCTGTCTGGACACCTTTTAATTTCATTAAGAGTACCATTTGCACTTGAGGACAAAATGAATGGGTCATCACTTAAAATAATTTATTTCTTCAGTTAATATTATTATACTAGCTGTTTTTGGAAATGTTAATTGGGCTACACTTTCAGTTATTAAAAAGCTGTGGTACTCGGGCGAGAAAGTGAAAAAACATACAAATATTTCATATATTTATTTCACAAACAATGGTTAAGTGAATTGTGTCGTAATATTAAATTAAACTAGACAGGCATTACATAATACAAATAAGAATTAAGAAAAATATTTTAGTTTTGGATAACCCATTTATCGAAGGCTATATATAACATTACACTACGGCCAATTGGAGCTGAGTAGCACACAGCCTTTCTCGGTAAAAGCTTCCAATTTCCCCCCTCAGGTTCTATTGGTAGCAAAAACAAAAGACTACGCATTGCAACATGGCCATAAAGCCGCTGCAGCACAAAGAGACTTGCTAACTCTAATGAAGCGGATTAAAGCTGAATGTAGCGCTTGACTGGATTATAAATCGAAGGCTGTAGTCACAGTTGGCGCATTATCAGCCTTAGAAATTTTTATTTGCATCTTTTATTACTGATACGGGGCAAACAAGTTCGTGGTGATTTGGAGGGAAATGCAATTTTGAGGTTATTTATCGTGTAGTGATGGATTAAGAATACGTAATGTCACTACCCCATTTCAACCCATGGGGGTCGTAAAAGGCGACTGAGTAGCCTTATGCAGATAAGAGTACAGCAAGAAAAGAAAAAATCGAAACAAACCCCTATTTTTACCCGTTTTTACTAAATAATTTTAAGTTATGTAACGTCTCTGCAGTAAGAATCCATAATGTCACTACCCCATCTCAACCCGTGGGTGACGTATAAAGAGACTAATGATACTCAAGCAAACAGCACTGCGAGAAAAGGAAAATTCGAAACAAACCCTATACCAACCCGTCTGGCCAGCGTGGTATATTAAGCTAAATTTCCTTCAAAATATTTAGAGCAGACCCATGCCTAGTAGTGGGACGTTTATGGGTTAAAAAGAATACAATTAAAACTAAGTCAACGTCAAATCTTTCTATTTCATTTTGATCACATACATGATATTTACGAAAGCCAAAAAAAAATCATCAGCAAATTTGCCTACGGCCAGTTCACTGACAAGGTGGAGCTCTGAGAAGAACTTGGCAAGAAACTCAGGCCACTCTTTTTAATCGCCATAGTTGTTATAATTTTAATTGGTTACAGTTTGAAACATCACAGAAAGGTACAGAACCAAAACACTATACTAAATCAAATTCAATAAAATTTTGATATGAGAAATAAAAAGTAAGCCGTTGTGTATATTCTAACTAGTACAACTTCTAACCTATGCAAGCAAGTTTTTAAAGCTACAATAAAACAGCGATTATAAATTTATATCTAGACAAAAGAAATTTTAACACTCACAAGCCTCTCATTTTAAATTCACTTTTATATAAAAGAATGTTCGGACGTGCCCCCAAGATTGTTTCAGAGAGAATAACCTAATTATTCGGGCCTCAATTGTAAAGAATATTAATAAAACACTTCGTTAAATAGACTTGGATTTTAGCTTTTAATTTGTACAGTCGAGTTCATTAATATATTGGCACCATCATTAGATATTTTTGTTGAAAAGGGTGACTACAACTTATTGCATAATGTACAGCATATTTTATTGAACCATTCACATGAGGACATATATTTGGTATGGATCAAATATATGTCCTCATGTGAAGGTAAGGTAAGTTGTAGTCACTCTTTTCAACAAAAATATCTAATGATGGTGCCAATATATTAATGAACTCGAATGTACAAATTAAAAGCTAAAATCCAAGTCTATTTAACGAGGTGTTTTATTAATATTCTTTACAATTAAAATAAATTGAATAAATTGAAAAGCTCAATAAATACTATAGAACCTCCATAGGTTCTATAGTATTTATTGAGCTTTTCAACGCTCACAATATTTTGAATCCTTGATGGTGCCAATATATTAATGAACTCGACTGTACCAGTTTGCACTGCAATGTAATGTAGTATACATATTATTTAATTTATATAGTAACTATAAATACACAAAACTTAATACGTTGGTATTATTTTATCTTAAAGCTGAAGAGTTTGTTTGTTTGAACGCTAGTATCTCAGGAACTACTGGTCCGATTTGAGAAATTCTTTTAGTGTTGGATAGTCTATTTATCGAGGAAGGTTATAGAATATATAACATTTCGCTAAGGCTAAAAGGAGCTGATCAGTGGCCAAACAGAGACGCTTACAACACCAGTGGCATTATATGAGCTTTGACGATGCTTTAAATCCCCTTATGTCCCCCCTAAAGTCGATTACAAAAGACATTGAACGCTTTAGACGTGTGCCGTGTCAGACAAAATAATATTATTCTATAGAATGTGACATCAGCTCCTGTCTGTAGAAGCTACGTTACAGTAAATTTAAATTGATTAATACTTTTTTGTCTGACACGGCACGCGTCTGACACGCACATAATATGTATATACGCAGCAACAAGTGCGTAGCACCTTCTTAACAAATACCACTATGTTTGTACTTGAACAAATTGGGTGTGAAGTATCCTTGAGCTGTAATCAATATCATTGTGTTATACAATACGCTGAATGTAATTGTAAGATATATAGCGGGAAATTACATTTTATTTATTACCCGACTGCCAGGAAGGGTATTGTTTTTCGGGCGTATCTTGTATTTTTGTAAATTTCTTTATTCCCACGGTTCTTCCAAACGGCTGGATGGATTCCGACAATTAAGGTATCGTTAGATTCTTCTCAAAAACCCAAATATCCTTAGATAGGTTATTAATAAAAAAAATAAAACTGCGGACTTTTGGCGCCAAATTGTAAGTATTTCTTTTTTTGTGTTGGTAGGGTATCAAAATAATGGGATCAAATGGAGATTACAAATATTATACATAAGATAAGTATTTAAATTTAGTCAGAAATAATAATTACAACCATTTTTCGGTATTTTTAGTGCGTTGCTTATCTGTTGATTTTTTGCAGTCGGGTTATTTTAATTTTTTAATTATTTACTTGTAAGAGATGGTTTGCAGTGGCGTAAATTAGGTGAGGCATGTTCAGCAGTGGACGTCGTTGGGCTGATATGATGATGATGATGAAGAGATGGTTTATGGTGGGTTCGTATTAGAAGGGGCAGCGTAGGACGGCCCCCGATCGAACGACCGCAACGAGGGCGTAACACAATTCTGCCTTCCTAAGAAAAAACGGCGCAGAAAAACAATATTTTAAATTTATCTATAATTAGAGAAAGAAAGAAAGAAATCTGTTTTATTTTCAGACTTAGGTAATTTACATAGTACAGCACAAACATAAACTATAAATAAGACCTTTGTTAGTCTGAAAAACGGCCCTGTCTCAGTATAATGCTACAACATAAATGTTATGGCGCTGGTTTTCAGACAGAGCCGGGTGGTATGCCACTAAATTAACACTGAACAAAAATCACACAAGTACAACTTACGAGCTAAAGTACACAAAACAATTATACATACGAGGATTTAAATCATAAATACGAGGTTCAACATAATATATCATAAAAATAAAATAAAAAAACAAATGAAAAGCTTCTATTTTATTTTTCTTTATGGCAAGCGTGCCGATGTCGACAATTCTGCCAATGTCAGATGTGCAAAGGAAGAGCAAGTGTGTAGAAATAACGGTCCAAAAATGAAAAGCTTAAAAGACTCCTTTACGTGAATGGCGTTATGCGTCAAAACTGTCAGCTGTCATGTGACCAATGACAATGGATTGTGACACATCACCGCCACGGATTTATAAAGTTTGTGAATTTTTGACGTTGTAGAGTGATCTAAGGATCTACTGAACCGATTTCACACATTTATCTAGGTAGATTACCTATAGTAATATTAAAGACAGCAAACATTTTGTATGTCACGAATAAACTTAAAAATTACAGCACCGATTTCAAAAATTATTTTACCGCTAGAAAGCTACATTATCACTGAGTAACATAGGCATAGATAACACCACGCTATGATCAATAGGAGCCAAGCAGTGGCCAAATAAAGAACGACGGGAGCGAAGTCCCGCGCGACATCTAGTTCACGATATAAAAAATTTTGTACTAACGCTTTAGCTGAATCGGGAAATGGAACTTGGACTTTTACCTCCAATATAATATAATATAATATAATATAATATAATATAATATAATATAATATAATATAATATAATATAATATAATATAATATAATATAATATAATATAATATAATATAATATAATATAATATAATATAATATAATATAATATAATATAATATAATATAATATAATATAATATAATATAATATAATATAATATAATATAATATAATATAATATTCTACTACATTCACACAGCGCCATCTAGTCCCAAAGTAAGCAATTATACTTGCTTGTGTTATGGGTACTAAACAACTGATATACTACTTAAATACATTTTTTTTTGTAAATACATACATATTATAGATAAATTACACCCAGACACAGAACAAACCTTTATGCTCATCACACAAAGATTTGTCCTGGGTGGGGATCGAACCCACGACCTCCGGCTTAGCAGTCAGGGTCACTAACCACTAGACCAACAGGCCAGTCAAATACTTTCAAAGCTGTTCCTACATGTTCATATACTAAAAGGTAGCTCACATTAATCCATTATGTAAAGATGGCTACAAAACTGCCGACCCTACTTATTTTCCCATTATCTTGAGTGTTAGAGTGAAACAGAACGATTGTATCTTACACGTGTTAGAGCGAGAGGCAATGCTATTATGACGGCCTTGGTAAAATTACTAGTGCGTAGTTTTAGTTATTTAGTAATTTTTGTTTCTGAAGCTTTTAGGGTACAGGTTTGACTCTTGGGAATGTAATTTCGTGTTCTTGAATTTGATAGTACAATATACGCATATACTAGGAGGGAACAGACTTAATATTCCAAGACTCCCAATCAAAGATTTTGGAAAAACACCTATCCATTTCTAAGTTTTGACTATCTAAAGGATTCATTCACATTTTAAGGGTGTAATAAAAAAGATAGTTGAGGAAATTAATTTTTCCAATTAAAATATTTTACTTTACATGCTTTCGTTGCAAATAAAATATAAGTTTGATCTGGGATCTAGACAACTACACACATAAATTTCTTATATTATATACTTATTTTATTCATAATAGCTTATGTCTAGCAGTGGACTTCATTGAGCTGATGATGGTGATATTATTAATAGAAAACACCTTAACTCCGAAACAAACACTTGCAGATCATACAGATATTTATTCTGACCCGGGAATCCTGGGACCTGAGGTCTTGGCGTGGACGTGGTCGCTAACTATGGGCCTCATTAGAAAGCACACTGTTGCTCAGCGAGCCATGGAAAGAGCTATGCTCGGGGTCTCCCTGCGTGATCGAATCAGAAATGAGGAGATCCGCAGGAGAACTAAAGTTGTCGACATAGCTCACTGAATCGCATCGCTAAAGTGGCAGTGGGCAGGGCACATAGCTCGTAGAACTGATGGCCGATGGGGGAAAAAGGTTCTCGAGTGGCGGCCACGTATTGAAAGGCGCAGCGTTGGTCGGCCCCCCACCAGATGGACCGACGACCTGGTCAGGGTTGCGGGCGGCACAGGACCGTTCGCAGTGGCGTAAATTAGGTGAGGCCTATGTTCAGCAGTGGACGTCGATAGGCTGATATGATGATGTCTTGGAATCGTTACGATACGCAACTGTAGGCCGTGCCACTGAGGCAGTCTTTCCTTTCGTACCGTTGCAGCGTTGGACAAACAGAACAGCTCGTGGTACGAATAAACGAAAGACCCCTTTCAAATATTCAAAACAGATAGTATTAAGTCCTTTCTGAATATTTAATACTTCCTCATTAATTAAATAACTTGATACGTACCTTATTTTATTATACAATTAAAATTAACTCTAATACTGTTAGCGATAATAAAGTCTGGGTACAGCGAACCTTTTGTTAAATATTAAAGTTAAGGGTAGCGGGTTTGTTTCCGGGGTAGTGCCGGATGCGGGAAACAGTTTTGTTTAATATTTTATAGAATTGTTGTCTTTTGGGCTTCTTATTAAATTATATATAAGATTAATAGCTCCTTGGTGTAAAAAGGGCCTGGGTTTGATACCTGCTTGGGACAACTACGTTATTGAGTTTTGTATTGACTGGCCTGTTGGTCTAGTGGTTAGTGACCCAGACTGCTAAGCCGAAGGTCGTGGGTTCGATCCCCACCCAGGACAAATCTTTATGTGATGAGCATAAAGGTTTGTTCTGTGTCTGGGTGTAATTTATATATAATATGTATGTATTTACAAAAAAGTTGTTTAGTACCCATAACACAAGCAAATATAAATGCTTACTTTGTGACTAGATGGCGCTGTGTGAATGTGGTAGAATATTATAATATTTTTATTATGTATTTCGTCGCTTATACAGCAATATCGCGCAAGTTAATTTTGACTAGTTTTCAGGAGAGACTAATAATAACTGTTCATAATAAGTTACCTTATGCAGATAACAGCATTGCGAGAGAAAAAAATCGAAACATACCCTATACCAAACCGTCTGGCCAGCGTGGTATAGTAAGCTAAATTCCCTCCACATTCTTTGGAGGAGACCCGTGCCCAGCAGTGGGATGTTTGTATATTGTAATGATAAATCAAAAACATAAATTTGTTAATTTTGATTAAGAAACATCTTAACAGAAACGAAGTCCCAAATTCAATCTTGAATCATTCAAACTTAGGGTAACTGTGAAAACTTAAGTCGTTTCGTAACAGAACTCCGATTACAAGAGGACAGAGGACCTCTACAATCTTAATTTATTATATCTGCTCATCCCCTTCTTAAATAATGGAGGTATTCAATTATTTAAGGGGATGAAGATACAGGTAGGCTGGACGGATTTAAGGTAAAATATTTTGCCGACTTTTGTATACTAGGTGGTATTAATTTTGGTTTTATATGTACAATACAATCAAGGTGGCGCGCGTCCCGTCTTCGCTCGGGTAATTTTCATACGAACATTTCATTAAAACTTCTGACATTTTCGTGAATTTACCTAAGAAGATATTTCCTACAAAAGGTTTTTAGGAAAAAGTTCGTGCAGACATTTAGGAATAAAAAAGAAAATAAGCTGCCCTCAAAACATTTTACCGATGGATAGATGCTAGTAGACCAGCGTCTATCCATGGCGTTTCGGATAGCCAAGCAAAATTCATTAAAATATAGTTATGTCTATAAAAAATAATGTAACTAAAATATTTTAACATCACGTTGATTCTGCGTTGCAACATGGAAAAGAAATTAGTAATTCTTTAAAAATAATACATATTAAAGCCATGCCACATGGTTGTAAGCTTGCCTTCCACAGAGGTGACCTTAGTGGTTTCCAAACGTCTAGCCGACTGTTGTAAACCAAAATTCATACAAACTACGCTGGAAGGCAACCAAGCTCTCACTAAAGGCTCTCTGTTGGAACGCAAGTTTACAACCGTGTGGCACAGCTATTAAGAATACACGTCTGACGTCACTACCCAAACTTAACCCGTGGGCGTCGTAAAAGGCGACTATGCAGACAAGAGCACTGCGAAAAAAGGAAAATTCGAAACAAACCCTATACCAACCCGTCTGGCCAGCGTGGTATAGTAGGATAAATTCCCTCCACATTCTTTGAAGGAGACTCGTGTCCATGGGCTTTTGGGTTGAAATGATGATGATGATAAATATATATACTATTAGCTGCACGCTGCTTCACGGTGACGTGAGCCACTTTGTGTATTTCTTTTGCTAATTGTATTGTTGTATTTCATGTGTGTAAACTCTTAGAATTGTGTCTGAAATTGTTATTTCTTTATTAAAAATGGTTTAATTGTTAAAATCCTAAATAAAAGGATTATAATAATAATAATAATATTCTACCACATTTACACAGCGCCATCTAGTCCCAAATTAAGCAATTATATTTGCTTGTGTTATGGGTACTAAACAACTGATATACTACTTAAATACATTTTTTTTTGTAAATACATACATATATTATAGATAAATTACACCCAGACACAGAACAAACCTTTATGCTCATCATACAAAGATTTGTCCTGGGTGGGGATCGAACCCACGACCTCCGGCTTAGCAGTCAGGGTCACTAACCACTAGACCAACAGGCCAGTCAATTTATAGGTTTAGTTGTTTGTTTCTTTTTAAGTTTATATCGCTTCTGATGCTAAAAATACCTAGACAAGCTAGATAATTACTGTCTTTCTTATTACACTCTTGTGTCTCTCTTCCACGTACAAGGCTTTCAACTTGACTTAACGAATACCACATTAAGTGATAACCGGGACCAACGGCTTTACGTGCCTTCCGAAGCACGGAGACGCTCGCGAATGAAATTGCCACAAACGGTCACCCATCATAGACTGACCTTGCCGAACGTTACTTAACCTCGATGATCGTAACTAGCATCTCAATAATGCTACGAGTGCCTATTTCCTATCTCCTTTATATTTCCATTATGTCACGATATTTAAATTATATTTCCAATAACAACGAAAAACAAGTTAATTTAATTTTTCCCCGACAGCATCCAATCAAGTGTGAATAATTATTATGAACAAATCTCCAGTTTCCACTTGAGTGGACAACAATGTGACGTCACTGATTAATGACGCGACTTGTTCAAACAAGTCATTTGTCATGTCCAAATTAGGAGTTCTGTCGATAATAGGTTAGAAAATCATATTTGGGGTTCTGTACACTAAATTTATAATGGAGCCGGGATCACTTCTTTGTATTTATCTATAAATTTTTAGCAACTCAAAACGTATGAGTCCGTGTAGTGACGGATTAAGAATACATAATGTCACTACCCCATTTCAACCCGTGTGTCGTAAAAGGCGACTTAAGTACCCTTAAGTAGACAAGGGTACTTCGCCGTTTGACACCACGAGTTATTGGCACCACAGTGTCAATCGCACAAGGATGTTTTTTGAATAAACAAGAGCACTGCGAGAAAAGGAAAATTTGAAATAAAACCCCGTCTGGCCAGCGTGGTATAGTTGGCTAAATTCTCTCCACAATGTTTGGAGGGGACCAGTGCAGTAGGACCTTTATGGGTTATAATGATGAAACCTATGTTCGAATTCTTAGTTAGAGGAGAGGAGATCCCAGCAGTGGGACTTAATGGGTTGCTGATGATGATGATGATGTATATGTAGCATGATTCATGATTCTGTGTCTGGGTGTAATTTATCTAAAATATGTATGTATTTACAAAAACAAAATGTATTTAAGTAGTATATCAGTAATTGTTTAGTACCCATAACACAAGCAAATATAATTGCTTAATTTGGGACTAGATGGCGCTGTGTGATTGTGGTAAAAAATATTATAAGTATATTATTATATTATAGGAAGTCATACAAGTGAGTCTTCAACCAATACGTCCTACTTGTTATGACATACGGTGCCGAGACGTGGACACTCACTGCAGGACTAGCCTACAAACTAAAAGTCAGGCAGCGAGCTATGGAACGAGCTATACTAGGCGTCTCTTTGAAGGATAAAATTCGCAACAAAGTAATCCGACAAAGGACCAAAGTTACCGACATAGCTCTTCGAATAAACAAGCTGAAGTGGCAGTGGGCTGGTCACATCTGCAGAAGGACTGATGGACGATGGAGCAAACGTGTCCTAGAGTGGAGACCGCGACTCTGTAAACGTAGAGTAGGACGCCCTCCAGCTAGGTGGACCGATGACCTGAAAAAGGTCGCGCGGTCTGACTGGATGCGGAAGGCGGAGGACCGAGTGTTATGGCGCGTGTTGAGAGAGGCCTATGTCCAGTGGACTGCAATAAGCTGAGATGATGGAGATGATGATACAAGTGAGTCCTCAGATCCACGTCGTAAAGAAACGCGGTGTACACAGGCCTTTAAAGTACACTATCTAGGTGAAAATTGTATTACCTTAGCGACCTATATTAGCCGGCGGCTAGCTAACAAAATTATCGTTATAGGCAATATATTCACATAACAGTTTGGACCGATAGCCTGCTGACATGACGAAATCATAGTCAGTTTATTAAATAAAGGAATTGTACTTAATATAAGCGTTTCAATATATCAAGCCTTGTTACCAATGGCGTAGATACAGTTTTATCTGTTACTAGCTTCCGCCCGCTGCTTCGCCCGCGTGGTATGTATTTTATACCTATAAACCTTCCTCTTGAATCAGTCTATCTATAAAAAAAAACCGCATCAAAATCCGTTGCGTAGTTTTAAAGATTTAAGCATACATAGGGATATAGGGACAGAGAAAGCGACTTTGTTTTATACTAAGTAGTGAAGACTTAAAACAAAACATAGTATTTCTCACTGGTAGGCAGAGTTGCACGTCCCATGACCGTTTGACAGATTGTTTTTTCATTTAGTGGTTCGTTCCATTGTTTATAGTTTCATGTTTTTTTTTAATAAATAAATAACATAGGTACTAAACAACTGATAAACTACTTAAATATTTTTAAATTATTATAGATAAATTACACACAGAACAAATAATCATGCTCATCACACAAAGATTTGTCGTGGGTGGTGATCAAACCCAGTAGCTCCGGCTTAGCAGCCAGGGTCACTAACCACTAGACCAATAGGCCAGTCATTTGTGAATTATTTTTGTGAATATCAATTTAGATTTTAGACTCCCGTTTGTCATTGGCTTAAAGAGCTACAGTGATGGATTATTTTTTTTGTTTTATACAGGGAGGGATTCTTGTTCCTAAACAGTAGTTTAAATATTCTTTTGTATTCCCGTGTGTCATAGCTCGGTGCTTGTAGTTCATTATTGTTAACCCTGGCTTACAGGAGTCAGTGATAGGTGTGTGGGAGGGATTGTCTTCTGTTACAGAAAAAATGATTTTTACTATTAATGATACTAGGTTACTAGGCAGAACAGCTACAGGTAGAAATGGGGTAGTGACATTATGTATTAATAATCCGTCACTTAACATGGATAGTTATAACAGTAACCCTAAAAACCGTAATTTGTTTCAAAAACAAATTAAAAGACACGGTTATAATGGATGTTATCCACTTCTCACCCTCTCTTTCTATCTCTTTATTTAAGAGGTGCTATCTTGTAGGTGGAGTAACTTCCAATCCTCTCTTTTTTCTGCTATTTCTTTCACCTCCTGATACACCACCCGTACCTTCTCCTTGATCTGTTTCATAAATAAAAAAAATTGACTGGCCTGTTGGTCTAGTGGTTAGTCACACTGACTGCTAAGCCGGAGGTCGGGGGTTCGATCCCCACCCAGAACAAATCTTTGTGTGATGAGCATAAAGGTTTGTTCTGTGTCTGGGTGTAATTTATCTATAATATGTATGTATTTACAAAAAAAAAATGTATATAAGTAGTATATCAGTTGTTTAGTACCCATAACACAAGCAAATATAATTGCTTACTTTGGAACTAGATGGCGCTGTGTGAATGTGGTAGAATATTATTATTATGTCTCTTTTTCTCACAGCTATATTTCTCGCTATGGTGAGAAGTATACCCGGTCCTTTTGGAAGGCTTATGCGGGGACACAGGTCCAAAACGCAGAGGCCCTTAAAGAATTTTAATTTAGAATGGGATGAGACGCTTACCGCTGCCATATAACAGCTGCACTATTGTAGTACAGCTATGATTTGTCACCGGTAAGTGTAAAGCTATTGTATGATGCTATGGAATCAAATAAAGTTGGGTTATGGGTTTGGGTGTTCGGTGGAATTGTGATATCTGGTATACGGTAACAACGTCGCCTGCTTGCCTCCTCCAGCGGTGAATATATGATGATAAATGAGTGGTGACTCGCCTTACACTAGATGGGCCCCTAACACAACCGACATGGGCCGAAGCCCACGGGTCTCAGGGCAACACTGTAGTGCGCAGCTAGGGGTGTCGAGCGGTGCGGCGCCTATTTCGCCATCGCGGGTCCTAAACGGAGACCCGGAGCGGGTTTCCTCGTAATTATGCCATTGAAAAATGACACTTCCACCCCCGAGCATATAGCTCTGGCGACCCCTCTCTGATCAGCCGGTTAAGGCAAGCCAGAGTTGAGAGTCCTGTGGTCGCTCTTGGAGATCCACTCCAGTCAGCCAACAAAGACGTGCTGGAGACGAGGCCTAGACCGACTCTCTGGGGCATTATTATTATTATTATTATTAAATGTCCTCCTTGGTCTACCTCTTCCGCCTTACCTTCTATGAGGTTTTTATAAACGGATCGTGTCGTATCTAGTGTCCAATCATTTTTCCTCTTTTGTTCGCAATGGTTTCTTCTCACCCCACGTGGGATTATTCCTAATGTTTTAATTAATATAACAAACTATCCCACTTTTATAATTACAGGCCATAACAACATAATTCGTTTCGTTCACGCTGTTAGCAAATTACAATGAATTAATGTTCGATCGAGGACCAAGTAAGTAGGTCAACAGTGTATTGCCTCTGTAAATAATTAATTACTGTTTTGTCAAAGTGTATCATATACACCTATCAACTATGCGGTTTAAATAAGTATGGGATCGCACTTGACAGTATTTGTCGCATACTTCGTCGAATGTGCACATTTTTGTACAGCTACCAGAAATAAAATAGGCAAAAAAATTATCTTGATTTGTTGTGTTATTTTGTTACAAGTGTTAATTTAATTGTTATTGATTTTTTTGTTATAGTTTTATTGTTGTTGTTATTACTTACTACCACTACTTATTTAGAAAATAAAGATCTTCAAACCGAAAATGTATGTATGTACTTGTAATGAGTTTCGTGTTTTGTACACCCTACTTGTAAGGTATGAAGTTGTCTTCAAATGGAAAACAAAATGGCGTCTTGATTTGACAGTCCTATACTTTTGTGGCTACATTTGTGGAATGCAATGACTGCATTTGTGAAATGCAAATAAATATTGACTGGCCTGTTGGTCTAGTGGTGACCCTGACTGCTAAGCCGGAGGTCGTGGGTTCGATCCCCACCCAGGACAAATCTTTGTGTGATGAGCATAAAGGTTTGTTCTGTGTCTGGATATAATTTATCTATAATATGTAAGTATTTACAAAAAAAATATTACTTAAGTAGTATATCAGTTGTTTAGTACCCATAACACAAGCAAATATAATTAATTACTTTGGGACTAGATGGCGCTGTGTAAATGTGGTAGAATAATTATTATTATTATATTGAGTATTGAGTACTTATTTAAATCCTATAGTGCCTCATAACTTTCCAGTTCTATCTATTAAACATAAAACTGTGGTTAAAACCCATAAACGTCCAACTGCTAAAACCCACATATCTATTTATTTATTTCCACATAAACTTACATACTATCATTAAAGGTTTAGCCTATTGCGACAGTGAACTTAAAATTATTTAATTATATTAGTGAGCATACCTAATAATATAATAACAATAATACTTGTAGTCGTGTTGTATAACTGATTTATTATATTATAAACACAAACAATGATTTTATTCTAGTACGGAAACACTACATTTTACAAAATGACAAAATATGGCGCACGCACACGCCCTGACACGACGCACAGTATTTCGAATAGAACAAGCTAGCTAGACAAAAGTCATTGTCGAATTTCCCGGAAATAATTACCGGAGCTCGTAGTCACATACCTATATGTCACAAATTCCAAGAATCGTTTGCACAACTAAAAGTGATAATTAGATAATGAGGGCAGTATATAAAGAAAGGGTAAAAAAATTACTTCTTTATTGCATTTTTGCGCTTACCGAAGTAATATTATAAGTCAGTGAGTTTAAGTTTTTTTAAAAATATTAGTGATGGATCTTCAAGCTAAAGGTATGTACTTTTTGATTATAATTAGTTTTTAAATAAATATTGTCTTAATTTTTTTTAAACAGCTCTAGTTTACGTAATTTTGTTAGTTTTCACTTTTTTTTTGCATTCGTTGGACTTGAAACTACTTGTACCCTCTTGTACCCGGGCTAGAAAATGCATATATGATAGCCATATCTATTAGCTTTTAGATTTTAGGTATTTTAGCCTGCGCACTTGAGTGCAACTTTATTTTATGTCTGTTTTTTAAGAATACGAATTCTCAGTTTCCAAAATGAAGTTTTATGATGAGTGACAGAAACATCCTAAAGAGAACCGTAATACTAGGCTGTACGAATTTCTATCAATGAAAAATGATTTTACGAATATCACGGAAGCATCTGCAAGAGACATCAAAATGGTACTTAGAAGATTATCATCCAAATTGATGAAAAATGGGAAAGTTCTGGGAAGCGCTGCGATCGCTTCCTTGCTAAGATCTATGAGTGGTTGGCTGGGTATTTTACATTTAAAGTATCAGTCCACTACTCAGCACCATCATCAGCAAGATGGGCTTCACCTCCTGGGCGTCCATCAGTGGACTTCACTGAAGTTAGTGGAAAAACGAAAAAGAGACGCGTGGATGACCTTCTTCAATCACGGGACGTGAACCAGTTGGTAGTGGCTGAAATATCGGCACGATTGTCCGGGAATCGTTACTTGGCTTCAGTGATTAAAGAAGCAAGCCATAGTCCTGAAATGTGTCAAGTGATGAAAAAAAGTGGGCGTGTTCACGAAGAACCTAGATGTTTAACAATAGAGGAGGCTCTGGCGTACTACGTAGACGCCAAGTCTACAAGCTATTCTTATAAACAAACAAGGAAGTGGAGTATTGAAGCAGGACATCAGGTATTCCCATCATTTTATAGTGTTAGACAGGCTAAAATTGAGTGTTACCGTTCAGAGGAACAGATTTTTGTAAACGAAACACGTGCAGAAATTACACTTCAGGCTGTTTTAAATAAAACACAACATTTAATTTCTGCACAGCATGAAGTTTTAAAATCTTTAACTCCTGTGATATAATTTTTCGTTCAGAACACGAATTTAGTGATATAGAGTAGGTAATTAAGAGTTGTAAATACTATTGTATATACAACTCTTAACTTAATTTAAGAGTTGTAAATACTATTGTATATACAACTCTTAATTACCTACTGGTACAAACAATTACAAAATTTTTTTTAAAAATTTATTATGATGAATTATATAATATAGAGTACTATATTATATAATTCATCATAATAAATTTTGTAATTTGTTTATCCTACGAACTTTCGTTGAAAAAATAATTTATTTTTCTTACTTAGTTTTAAAATCTGTAGGTACTTAATGTAAAAATATTATTGATAATGAGCTGCACTTATGATGTCCTATTATGTAATTAGTAGATAGGTTATTAGTAGTCATGTATTATTTTTCTACCTGTTTTAATATACGAATATTTTTTTGTAATTATTTGGTTTGCTAGTACCCATGACCCTATCTCCTTTTATTGACTGTTTTGTACCGAAACCGCATTAACACATCATAAGAAAGCCCTACGAAGCAAAATACTGCACTAAATAATTTTGTCCAGCTAGCTTGTTCTATTCGAAACACTGTGCGACGCCCCGAGAGAAGTTGAGTGTGGCGTCCGTCGACAGTAGCGCCAGCGTTAGCGTTCGGGGTTCTCAACGACCCGAGAACGAGCCGTGATTGGTTGGCGCGCTACATTATGTTTGGACATTCACACAGCGCCATCTAGTCTCAAACTATGCTAATGCTTGTAATATGGATACTAGACAACTGATATAATAACTAATTAAGTTATTTTATATGTGTTTTTTTATATTAAATTTATGTTTAACTCCTTTATTAAATTTTATAATATTATAAGCGGTTCTGATGAAACCCACATATCCTAGAAGAAATTCTGAGGGTATGTCTGATCTACCAACTGTAAGGATTTTTTTAGAACTGAATAATGCCTTGGTGTTGCAGCGGGTATGTAAAAATCCGGATTCGATTGCTGGGTCGACCAAAAACGTCTCAATATCAGTCTAGATTGAAATAGGGTTAAGTTCGGAACAAATTATGTTGTCCATGTTACACCTCTCCTACGATACGGTGTTATGTTCTGGGGCAACTCTACTGACAAGGAAGCGGCATTTAAAGCGCAAAAGAAATGCATTAGAGCCATATGTAAATTAAAGCAGACTGATAGCTGTAAGCCATTTTTCCTAGAGCTAAACTTACTTACCCTACCCTGTATTTATATTTTTGAAGTAGTGTTATTTGTAAAGAAAAATCTAAATTTATTTGAAATGTATAATAGTGGTAGACATAGCATGAAAATTCGTTGTCCAAATAATAATACAGCTTTAGTGAATAAGAGCATCATTTGTATGGCTCCTCGTTTATATAATCATTTACCAAATACAGTCCTAAAAATTGTAAATTTTGATGAATTTAAGAAAATTGTAAAAATGTTATTATTGAAAAAAGCGTACTACTCTGTCAAGGAATATCTAGAAGATAAAATAATAGAGTAAAACTATCTATGATTTTGTTAAATTTATATTTTGTTGACTACTGTATTGTACTAATGACTTTGACATAAGCTTGCTTTTATACTTGGTAATTATTAATATATTGACAATTAATATTCCTTGACATTATGTGGTTTAATTATTTTATTTAATTATTTAATTTACATTTTTATTGATTTGTAACTAATTTTTATTGCATGCTGAAAAGTAGAATGTGGAGATGCCTTTATATTAATATAAGACCATTTGTAACCCATATTTCGCAATTTTAAATAAATTGAAATTGAAATTGAAATTTTAAATTTTATTTTTTTTGAGTTCCTAGCCTAACCCGCTACTGGGTTACGATTTTGGGACAGGTTCAGAATAATCCTTTAAATTTGAGTGAATTCAATTTCACTCAATACATTCATCAAATTCACAATTATCTAATCTCACTCCACTAATGGAATCAGCGTAAGTACTAGATGATGTTTTCAGTAAAATAGACTCAAATGCTTAGTCATTATGGTGAAATTTGCTTGATTAATGAAGTAGTTCGGTCGTTCTATAAATTGGAGTTCATTTCGATTAGAGTGATTTATTTCTCAATGGTTTTAATGAAAAATGAGCTAAGTTTAGTAGGTATAAATTAAGGATTATTGTGATTAACAAATCATCACGCTTTCTATTCAGGAGTAGGCAGAGTATGTTATTATCCATACTTTAGGCTTTAGGCTCTTGACTGACTGACTGACTGACTGACAGACAACGCACAGCCTAAACCACTGGTTGTAGCGACTTGAAATTTGGAGGTGTGTTTGTCCTAATGTCTAGAGGTGTAAAAGAAAGGGTTTTTTTAAAATTCGACTCCTAAGGGGGTGAAAAGGGATAAAGAAGAAAGGGAAGCGATTGTATGAAACTTCTTTGTTTCTTAACTTATAGATTTGAAAATTTGTTTTGGGGTACTACTATCAAAATAAAAAATATAGTTGTTTTTAATATTTTTGATAGGGATGGGTTCAGGGGGTGAAATATTAAATAGATGGTTCTTTGTTTTTTAAGTTATATGTTTGGTCCCATGAGATAGGGGGCGAGCCTATTGTTTTTGGTGTTTAAAAAACTTACCCTAAGGGATGAAATAGGCGTTTAAATTATTAGAAATTGATATGGATGTCGTTTTTAACGTTTTCAGGGACGCTGATTACGAAAATGTTATCTATTTTGACGTAAAATGAAATTCAACTCCTGTAGTGGCGTGTTGTGAAATTCATGAATTGCACTTAATACAAAGATCTATGTAATATCGAAATCTACGCGGACGAAGTCGCGGGCAAAAGCTAGTCATAAACAAATAAAGTAAACGTTTTGTTTATCATGAGAGAAATACAAATCTCGCAAAAACGTGCCGCCTATACGGCGATAACGGGTTAAAGGAATATCCGAGACGTGCTTTTAGTAAATATAAAAACCAGTCAAGTACGAGTCAGATTCGCGCGCCGAGGGTTCCGCACAATCTGGTATTAATGCAAAGTAAAAATATGGCAAAAAAAATCCTGTAATATTATTAATATTAACTTATTATGTACCTATCAACTGAAATTTAATATAGGGAGGGATGGTACTTTTTTGATGTTATTATTCGTAACTCAAAAAGTATGAGGTGTAAAAATAAATAAAAATGTGTTTTGGAATGTGGAAACAAAGCCCTTTCGTTTGATATCCTATTTCTGAGATATAACATTGTGACAAAGGGACAGACAAATAAACAGAGCGAGACCATAAGGGTACCTTTTGTACGGAACCCTAAAAATAAACTTGTTTTATGGAAAACGATAACAAAGTAACAAGTAACACCTCATAATAGTCGTATGATTCTTTCATTTTAATATTCATAACACACATAGGATATATTAAGCCTTTTTTCCCTAAAGGGTAGGTAGAGCAGCATCACACCTTCATTTTGCTAGTTATGTTTGGTTGAAATTACAGCGAACTTTGAACCGCCATATTTTATTATTCGTGATAACTACTATGACACAGAAAAGATGCTAGAAGTAGTAGTTTAATAAAAATAACACCCACACACAAACACACACACACACACTAATATTATTATTATTAGTATTTTTTTTATATTTCTTTCTTTAGATACATATTACCTCCTTACGCCACACGTTGACCATCTGTACATTATTGTTGTGATGGGGGGCCTGGAGTTCTGAGATACAGGCTTAATAGCTTAGTTTAGACTCCAGATCTCCCACAAATTACGTTGTCAAACTAAAATGTCAACCGAAATTACTGTACCAACTCTAATTTGTAATTTGTGGAGATAAATAAACGTTATTATTATTATTAATGTTCCATTTTCAAATGTTTATATGGAGATTTTAAGAACGAAAATTTTAAATTTTTCTCTATTTTTTTTGTATAATTTCTTACATACATGCCTTGCCTCGACAATAGCAAATACAACAAAAAAGAATAAGCCAAATCGGTCGAGCCGTTCTCACGTGAAACCATCACATACTTTTCGGCGATCCATTTTTATTATTTATATAAATATTCGACTGACACAGCACATACACACACACCCATACAAACACAATATATTTCTGATATCCCGAGGCTATTCTTCCAAGCATATTGACCCTATCAATAGCTGCTATCATTCTCAATACCATTCTGTTTTCCTTTATTTCTAAACGATTTTCTTTAGGTCACCGTCTTTCATTTCGTTAAAGCGATTTCAGACTTGATTTTTCGAGTAATAGTGTGTGGTAATAAATCCAAGTGTATTAACTCCATTAATATAGGTACATTTTGAGATGAAGGTATTATCCATAATATTTAAAAAATAGGGGACGCGTTGTCAATCCTTGAAAATCCTTTAACGATTTTAAATGTTTTAAGTTTAATTGTTTGTTTTTTTTTTAAATTTTATTAATTTTTATTTCTTTTGTTTTTGTCATTTTTTTTAATTTAATGTTCTTGTCATTTTTTTTGGTACTACATCTGTGATTATCTATAATTAAGTGAGCACATCTTATGTATATGTATAGTAGTCACTAACCCATCTCAACCCGTGCACACAAGAGCACTGGGAGAAAAGGGAAATTCGAAACAAACCCTATACCAACTCGTCTGGCCAGCATGGTATAATAGGCTAAATACCCTCTACATTCTTTGGAGGAGACCCGTGCCTAACTGCAGTGGGATGTGTATGGGTTGAAATGATGATGATGCTGTTGTCACTTGTTGATAATCCATCCATTAAATCTATCTACATCTACTATCTACTAATAATATAAAGAAAAAACATTTGTATTTTCGTATGTAACGAATAAACTTAAAAACTACTGGATCTATTTCAAATATTATTTTGCCGTTAGAAAGCTACATTATCATTGAGTAATATAGGAATAATACCACGATCGGCCAATAGGAGCTGAGCAGTGGCCAAATAAAGAACGACGAGAACGGAGCCTTGCAACTACTATCCATTATAAAAATAAATAAAACGATATATATATACGGCGAATGTGAAAGGAAAAGTTGGAAGGAGAAGACCTAGAAGAACGTACCATGACCAAATAGGTGACGTTCTAAAGAAGGGACAGATCAGGAGTACCCTCAACCGACGAGAATATATGAAAAGACTGATGAATGTTGAAGAAGCCAAAGATGTATGTCAGAATCTTAGCAAATGGAAGGAAATGGTCTCTGCCTACCCTTCTGTTGGGAAAGAGGCGTGATCTATATGTATGTATGTATGTATAAAACGCTATTCAATAATATAATCAGCGTAAAGCTACAAAAGTTAGAATGAAACTTATTTTATTCACGAAGTTAGAATATTGACGTTTGCGAGAAAAGTTTAAAGAAATAAGTTAAGTTATAATGTCAATTGGTGGCAAAAGAATATAAAAGTTGGTTCTGAGTTGAGAAATAAGGTGTTGGGAGTATTTTTACCTGACTTGGTACAGGGTTTTGCGCTTATATTGTATAGTACAATAGTAAAATACTATAGAAGCCACAATAAAACCAGCGAGTTAGATTAATAGCTTATATTATAAAGCTGAAGAGTCTATTTGATAGAACGCGCTTTTCTCAGAAACTACTGAAGCGAATTGAAAAATTCTTTTAGTGTTGGATAGCCCATTTATTTAAAAATATGACAGAGGAACGGTTTTGGTTTCAGTCTTACAATGTAACACTAAATTGCGACGTTACCGTTCTGTTTGTAAATACGCTCTGTAAATCCTCGTATCGGCGACAGTATTAATTAACAAGTAAATATAATTTAAAAAAATTAATAACCCGACTGCATAAAATCAACAGAGAACAACGCACCAAAATGACCGTAAAATTATTGTAATATTATTATAACTGATTGAATTTAAATACATAACATATGTATATATTTGTAATCTCCATTTGATTCCCTTTGTTTTGATACTCTACTCGATAGGTTTGGTTAAAAAAAAAAATAGAACTACTTACAATTTGGTACCATTCAATTATGTATAATCTCTTTTTGAATATATGAAATCTCCTTTTGATTCTCTTTATTTTGATACTCAACTCGATAGGTTTGGTTAAAAAAAAAATTGAACTTCTTACAATTTGGCGTCAAAAGCCCGCCGTTTAAGTCGTTTTATTCTTAAAACCTATCTAAGGACACTTGGGTTTTCTAGACGAATCTAACGATACCCTAATTGTCAAAATCCATCCAGCCGTTTGGAAGATTCGTGGGAATAAAGAAATTTACAAACATACAAGATACGCGCGAAAAACAATACCCGTCCTGACAGTCGGGTAAAAACAAAATGAAACCGTATTCAACTATGACAACACGTGTAAATGAATTTAAAACGTTTCGATTTAAATCAAGTATGGCGCAATTTAAACGAACAAAAGATTTAAATTGCATCGCTAGCGATGTGGAATGCTTTTAAACTATTTTATTTATTATGGCAATGTGGAAACATGAATTATGTTTTGAATATGTTTTTTTTATATGACTGGCTAATGCTCACGGCTTGGACCGCATATTGGTTCATTATTTTGCTTTCCATAATATAATAAAATTATAGTAAATAGTGGTAAACGACCACAGACTATATCCCAACCAGCCACCTAATTCTGAGCTGTCGGAATAAATTCGGCCAGAACTGTCAGTTTATTTAAAGTTAAAAAACAAAATGTTAAAAAAATAGATGGACGTAGAAAAAAATTCTATATTAATCAGTTTTTAATTAAATAAGTTTTTTTTATTTATTATTTTTACGGTAAACTAATTTCTAACACTTAATAACTTAAGCTGTAAAAATACGTCGTTCTAAGATTAGAAAAAATTTACGTCTGCGAGCAGTCCGATGAGTCAGAATCAGGGCCCATGCCACTCATCTTGCAAAACAGTCACGATAAAAATAGCCTTTTTAAATCAATCCCTTTTAAAATTCTTAGTAAATCCAAACTAAATCCTCAAAGGAATTAAACGCAGCTTTGTAAGCAATTTTTTCTTTTGTTTGAGTCTTTAATTAAATCAAAATGTTTAATGACGAGTAATGGCTATGACGTAAAATCCGTCCTATTAAAATTCTTCAATACTATAAAATAACGAAAATTTTATATTTTCATATAATATATTTTAAGTAGATGGACAGACGATCTGGTAAAGGTTGCGGGTGGCCGTTGGATGCGGGCGGCACAAAATCGCTCGCTGTGGCGGAAATTAGGTGAGGCCTATGTTCAGCAGTGGACGTCATGGGGCTGATATGATGATGATGATGATATTTTAAGTAACTTTACTATGAGCCTAATTATTTTTTTTATTTATTTCTTATTATACTATGTATATATGCTTAGCTTATCCTTTCTGGGGTTAAATAGATTTATAAAATATATTAAAGCCAATAAAATGAAGTACCGATGAAAATTAGCATTTTGTTCAAAAATTTCACTTAGTATGACAGTAACGTTAACTACAGCATTACGTAAATTTTACGACTAGTTAAAACTTTGTCTACACAGACGCCATCTGTTGTCGCAATATGTAAATTAAGTTTTGTATGATAGCAGATATAACTTTCTATGTCCTGTGGTTTCTATTGCTTGAGTTTAGCTGAACGGGTAGACTAGAGATATTCTAAAAGTTCTGTAGTCACGAAATTTTAAAAAGTGTGTTAGTTATTGTACGATTTTGAAATATAATCCATATTATTGACTGGCCTGTTGGTCTAGTGGTTAGTGACCCTGACTGCTAAGCCGGAGGTCGTGGGTTCGATCCCCACCCAGGACAAATCTTTGTGTGATGAGCATAAAGGTTTGTTCTGTGTCTGGGTGTAATTTATCTATAATATGTATGTATTTACAAAAAAAAATGTATTTATGTAGTATATCAGTTGTTTAGTACCCATAACACAAGCAAATATAATTGCTTAATTTGGGACTTGATGGCGCTGTGTGAATGTGGTAGAATATTATTATTATTATTATATTAGGTAATATGAATTATCTTCCTGAGTTCGGTTAGATTGGTGTCGATAAAAAATCAAGTAAAATCCCCAGGGGGTTTTAGCATGGACTTGGCTCTTCAAACTCGGCCTGTTGTTAAGTTGCCCAGAAATAGTTTAATTATTTTTTTTATTTGTCAGTTAAATAAATAATTAAGACTAAAAAAATACACAGCAAAGTGAGAAACAAATTAATCTGTAAAGGTTTAATTAAAGTGTGTAAATTGTCTTAATCTGTATTCACTGACTCGTAAAATACCTGTTTGAAGATTCTCAATTTGTCCTTGTATGTTGATGTATTCGAAACTTACCTGTAACAAAGAAGACATAATTAGTAAATATATTTAAAGTATAGTCGACCACATAATTGCGATAACATTATTAACAAAAAATTCCATCAAAATTATAAAATATAAGACACATGGATGACAACTGTTACTGTAGCAATATACCCTACTAAAACATTTTAAAGTCATAAAAATTACAAAGCCTCCAAAGATAAATCACAAGGACACGTTAAAATAAACGACACTAGCGACATTGTGACTAAAAACGTAAACTATTGTTCACAGCTCACACAATGGATCTAAAAATGATGTCGTTCATTTTTCATTATTACATAATAGTATTTTACCACATTCACACAGCACCATCTAGTTCCAAATTAAGCAATTATTTTAGCTTGTGTTATGGGTACTAAACAACTGATATAATACTTTTAAATACATATTTTTTTTGTAAATACTATTATATTACTTATTATTAGATAAGTAACATCCATACACAGAGCAAACAATCATGCTCCTTGAAGCTATTTTAATTTATGAAAATCATCATCATCAGCAACCCATTAGGTCCCACTGCTGGGCTCGGGTCTCCTCTCTTCTAACTAGAGAGCTGGCAGGGTTTAGGCCATAATCCACTCACGCTGGCCTAGTGCGGGTTGGTGGATCAGATAACTCATAGAATTTCTTTTAGGGTATGTGGGTTTCCTCACGATGTTTTCCTTCACCCATAGCAGATGATATACATGACTAGTACATGTACAATAGGTGTGATTATTGTTCACATACTCCATTAAGTTTATCTCTTCATCTTAATAACTAAACTACCCAATTTTCTAAACGTACCTTAAGTAAATAACTCCTGAAACTCATTACGATCTTATCTGAAGTAGGTTTAATAGATAAAATCACCAATAAATATTTCAGCCGTAAATAAAACCCTTGGTATCTGGAGAAAATAAAAACTGCGTCTAAGAAATACTAACATATTGTTTAAAATTGTTTTCATTCATTCATCAGCAACCCATTAATGTCCCACTGCTGGGCTTAGATCTCGTCCCCTCCTCCTCCTTTTTACCTTCACCGTCTGCAGATGATATGTCACTTGATTCGTACATATAAATTCCACAAAGTGTAATCCATATTGGCACTGCCATTCAATCGGAGTCGAACCGCTTAATTTGCATGCCGGTACTTCTCATGTCTTAAATCATTCACAAAACAACCCCTGTTTTAGATCTGCTATCCACTTAATAAAACAAAAATCACCTGAATCGCGTTAAACGTGAATAACTCGCTTTTTCTCAGCGGTATGAGATGAATAAGTTATAACTTGGATAACAAGATACATATCTGAATTAGTTACGAGGTTACTTGAATGGCTATCATATTAAAGTCATGTTAGACAAGCTTGAAGCGATGGTGGCTGAATGGATAAGGGACCGGCGGCAACCGGCAGTATCAATGTGGTTTCCACTTTGTGGAATTTATATGTACTAGTCAAGTGACTTACCAACTGCTAACGGTGAAGGAAAATATCGTAAGGAAACCCACATACCCTAGAAGACATTCTATGAGTATGTCTGATCCACCAACCCGCACTAGGCCTGCGTGAGTGGATTATTGCCTAAGCCCTCTCAGCTCTCTAGATAGAGGAGAGGAGAGATGATGATGATGATGAGACAAACTTGAAACGTGACGTTATTTACCCTGTTACAAAGAAACGGTATAATAAATAAATCGTGTAGTGATGGATTAAGAATACCAATGTCACTACCCCATTTCAACCTGTGGGTGTTGTAAAAGGCGATTAAGGAAATAATCATATGCAGACAAGAGCACTGCGAGAAAAGGAAAATTCAAAACAAACCACATTCGTATGAAATCCACACGTAATCCAATATGTATGGAAGATACTTAGCAAAGATGGAATTATTCTGAAGAATACAATAAAGGAAAATTGTACATTATTACTGTTATTACACAAACAACATGACATGATGAATCAGAGTGCGAGGTTTATAAGAATAAGGATACAATATCGTAGAAAGCGCAGAAATGTAATAATATTTTTTTTTTACGACATTCACACAGCGCCATCTAGTTTCGTATTAAGCAATTATATTTGCTTCTGTTATGGCTACTAAACAATAGTCTTATTATATTGTTTTATCGTCAGATAAATCAGAAATGATATTATTATAAATTCGGAATTAAATACCGTAAACTATCTATTGATCCAATTTGTATTTTCTAAAAACTGACAATAGACAAAAATACAAATTAGATCCATCGGTAGGTTACTGTATTTAATGCTGAATTTATAATATTAATTACATTTATGTGACGATAAAACATTATTCTGCAAATGGACCGAACTGACATACATTTATTTTTTGTAAATATATACATAATATGTATGAGGCATATGTTCAACAGTGTACGTCATTGGCCTGATCTGATGGTGATGATGATTTGATGAAGTTCATTTCCCACTCATGTCATCTCCGCTTCTCGCTCAGCTAGCTGCTGCGTTATCTCACAGTCTTCAAAACCTGTGGCGTTATCATTTGTACGTAATCTCGTGAAAAATAGATCTAGTTTGTGTTTGCTGCGCGTCCATATATCATGCTGACCTTTGTTGTTACATACGGGCTTCCACGTGTGTCGACTAACAAGTCAGACTCATAGACAAAATAAAAAAAAACGAGTAAATACGTAATAAATTATAATAACCCGAATACAAAAAAAAAATACCGAAAAATGGTTGTAATTATTATTCATGATTAAATTTAAATACATAACATATGTATATTTGTAATTTCCATTTGATTCCTTTTATTTTGATATCCTACTCGATACGTTTGGTTAAAAAAAAAAAACCACTTTCAATTTAGCAACAAAAATCCGCCATTTTGTTTTTTTATTAATCCCTTTATAAGGACACTTGGGTTTTTGACAAGAATTTAACGATACCCTAATTGTCAAAATCCATCCAGCCGTTTGAAAGAAACGTGGGAATAAAGAAATTTACAAACATACAAGATACGCGCGAAAAACAATACCCGTCCTGACAGTCGGGTAAAAAGTGTATTGAAACATTTAAAACAGCTCCAATTATATAATAAAAATTGACACAAAATTGCGACGTTATCATACCTCTGTATGAATCTTAAATTGGAATTCTAAGACTTGAATGACGTCATAAATGTCAGTTGTGTCATATTGTAGTAAATAAAAACAAAAGTTCATATTACTTCGCACAGGTAACTTTCCTGTCTATAAAAAAGAAAATTTCTTACAATATATTATTCCGATAAAGTTTTGTTTCGCAAAGTTTTACGGATGGAAGCCGCTATGGTTTATTTCTTAAGCGTTTCTTGACTGCGTAAATGGCCGGGTGAGAAGTCTTTACGTTTTTATGACTCAATAGCTTCATCCCCCGGCTGTACCCGCGTATACGTCGCTAAAAAGTAGCCTACGTGTCTATAGCACAGAATAATGAAAGTAGTAAAACCTATCTCTGTTCTGTGGTCTATAGTCAATTTGTGAGGTGACTTAATATATAATAATAATATTCTATCACGTTCACATAGCGCCATCTAGTCCTAAATTAAGCAACATATTTGCTTGTGTAGTAGGTACTAAACAACTGATATACTATTTAAATACATTTTTTTTTGTAAATACATACATATTATAGATAAATTACACCCAGACACAGAACAAACAATCATGCTCATCACACAAAAAATTGTCCTGGGTGGGGATAGAACCCAAATTAAGCAATTATAATTTGTTTATGTATTTATAACAGTTTTTTAGTACAAGTATTAAAAATATACACAATTAAAAATATTTAATACAAGTATTATAGACCTACTTAAATATTTTTTTTTTTGTAAATATTAATTATTATAGATAAATTACACGATTGTTGTTATCCGTGTAGTGACGGATTAAGAATACATAATGTCACTACCCCATCTCAACCTGTGGGTGTCGTAAAAGTCGACTAAGGGAGTAACCTTATGCAGACAAGAACACTGCGAGAAAAGTAAAATTCGAAACAAACCCTCTACCAATCCGTCTGGCCAGCGTGGTATAGTAGGCTAAATTCCCTTCACAATCTTTGGAGGAGACCCGTGCCAAGCAGTAGGACGTTAATGGGTTGAAATGATGATACCATTGTCCTGCTCCTGGGTGACAATAGAACCCATGACCTCCGGCTTAGTAGTCATGGTCACTAACCACTAGACCAACAGGCCAGTCAGAGTTATTGTTCACTTTATTGTTTGTAGGTGTGGTACCATTTTCATAAAAATAAACGAATGAGTAAGCGGCCATTTTAATTAATTATAATCGCACGTTATAATGGTGTCAGCACGCTATGTCGTAATTATGTCTGACATGACGCAAATATGGCGGCGTATTAAACTGCTGTATTAAGAATACATAATGTCACTAACCCATCTCAGAGGGCTTACTCTGAATTTCATTTTTTTTTTTTTTTTTAAATCGTTTATTTGCATTGAATGTATGTACAATATATTCGATCTTAAAGCTAGGTATTCAGTTCTGATACCTTCCACCCATTAGGCATGCAAAAATTAATAAAGATAAAATAAAATACATAGTCACATCAGGCTTAATTATATAGGTAAATATGGAAATTTAATTAGTAGATTAATAATAAGTATTTACGATTTCGACATTCGATTGATCGGTTTTGATATCATCATCATCATTTCAACCATAAACGTCCCACTGCTGGGCACGGGTCTCCTCCAGAGAATGTGGAGGGAATTTAGCCTACTATACCACGCTGGCCGGACATGTTGGTATTGGTAAAGGGTTTGATTAAAATTTTAATTCTCTCGCAGTGCTCTTGTCTGTTTAAGGTTACTCCTTAAGTCGCTTTTTACGACACCCACGGGTTGAGATGGGGTAGTGACAGTATGTTTTCTTAATCCTTCACTACACAGTTTTGATGTCGCTTTCAAATGGAAGGAAATTTAGATATGGTCGCTTTCAGTTTCACACATTTGCCAGCGACATCAAAACCTTGAATGGCTAATCTAATGCCAAAATTCAGAGTAAGCGCCCAGAATCCAACTGGGCTGGGTAAAACTACGTTGGGTTTTCTCCTAGCCTCTAACGCAATGCCTGAAGACCAAAGTCTTCAATCAATGCGTCGTACCTGTTATATCATACGGTGCCGAGACGTGGACACTCACTGTAGGAATAGCCCACAAACTAAAAGTCACGCAGTGAGCTATGGAACGAGCTAAACTCAGCATCTCTTTGAAGGATAAAAATCGCAACGAAGTAATCTGACAAAGAACCAAAGTTATCGACATGTGCAATGGAGCAAGCGTGTCTTGGGGGTCCTAGAGTGGAGACTGCAACTCGACAGACGCCCTCCAGCTGGTGGACTGACAACCTGAAAAAGGCCGCTGGATCTGAATGGATGCGGAAGGTGGAGAGCCGAGTGCTATAGCGCGTGTTAGTAGAGGCCTACGTCCAGCAGTGGACAATAGGCTGAGATGAGGATAAAGCCATAGAAATGGTAAGAAATCTACACTTTAGTAAATTCAGTATATAGAAGTTGGCCATCCATTCTGTTCGTGTGTCACACAACAACTATAATAAGATGGCACACACATCTCCCCCAACAGATGAATCAGAAGGAATTGGCTCGTAAATATCACCTGTGTCGTAGCGATAAGTGACGTCGACATGTCGTGGGTGTTATTGTAATATTTTTTATATTCTTGAGTGATTCTTGTGAATAGAGTTCAAATTTATTTATAACCATCTACTCAATACTCAATCATTTATTGCTTCCATAATGTACAAATAGGTGGTAGTTATAATGTAGGTTACAATTATGGACCCTGTCGGGCACAGCACAATAATTAGGAGAGAGGAAGTGAACTAAATTTAAGAATAGCAATTTGTTTATTATTATTGCATCTATTTTATCATCCAACCCATTAAGTCCCACTGCTGGGCTCGGGTCTCTTCTCCTCTATCTAGAGAGCTGAGAGGGTTTAATCCATAATCCACACACGCTGGCCTAGTGCGGGTTTGTAGATCAGACATACTCATTAAATTTCTTCTAGGGTATGTGGGTTTCCTCACGATGTTTTCCTTCACCGTTAGCAGATGGTAAGTCACTTGACTAGTACATATAAATTCCATAAAGTTTACATTAAATATTGTACTGTCGGTGAGAAACGAACTCACTAAGTCTACCTAAACACAAATCGATATTTAGTCGAGTCTATGAGACGTAGACTTCTTCTTATCGTGTGGGCTTGAGGCAAACCCTGGAGTTGGAATTTGACAAGTCGCCCTGAAGGCTTCCAACTTGACTTAACGACTACCACATTAAGTGATAACCGGGACCAACGGCTTTACGTGCCTTCCGAAGCTAAGAGACGCTCGAGAATAAAATTGCCACAAACGGTCATCCATCATGGACTGACCGTGCTACGTAACGAACATCTCAGTACCATAATGCTATAAGCGCCTCTAGAGACGTAGACTAACTGTACCCTTTTTGATAATATATATATGAGAATAAGCAAAATTTCTTTCAGACAAAATTGCTAACTGAATTCATATATTTTGCTGAGTGGCTGAAATAAAACATTCCTGAAGATAATACTGTTTTGCGAGTACATTTCGGCTGTCAATCGCGTTGAACATTACTTTCTCTAACAGAGCAATACATCAATGTTGTATAAGAAATTTTATCGAATAGTAACGGTATAAAGAATAGGCTCTAGTTATAATAATAATATTCTACCACATTCACACAGCGCCATCTAGTCCCAAAGTAAGCAATTATATTTGCTTGTGTTAAGGGTACTAAACAACTGATATACTACTTAAATACATTTTTTTTTGCAAATACATACATCATCATTTCAACCCATAAATGTCCCACTGCTGGGCATGGGTCTCCTCCAAAGAATGTGGAAGGAATTTAGCCTACTATACCACGCTGGCCAGACGGGTTGGTATAGGGTTTGTTTCGAATTTTCCTTTTCTTGCAGTGCTCTTGTTTGCATAATGTCCCTGAGTCACCTTTTACGACTACCATGACTACCCATGGGTTTAGAATACATACATATGATAGATAAATTACACCCAGACACAGAACAAACCTTTATGCTCATCACACAAAGATTCGTCCTGTGTGGGAATCGAACCCACGACCTTCAGCTTAGCAGTCAGGGTCACTAACCACTAGACCAACAGGCCAGTCAAGTTTGAAGATAACAATTTTACCAATAAATCATCATATTATCAGTGTAGTGACGGATTAAGAATAGATAATGTCACTACCCTATGTCAACCCGTGGGTGTCGTAAAAGGCGACTAAGGGAGTAACCTTATGTCTGTCTACAGCACTGCGAGAAAAGGAAAATTAGAAACAAACCCTATACCAACCCGTCTGTCTGTATATACAAGTACTATTTACAATCATCAGCAACCCATTAAGTCCCACTGCTGGGCTCGGGTCTCCTCTCCTCTAACTATAGAGCTGAGAGGGTTTAGGCTATAATCCACTCACGTTGGCCTAGTGCGGGTTGGTGGATCATACTCATAGAATTACTTCTAAGGTATGTGGGTTTCCTCACGATGTTTTCCTTCATCGCATCGTTAGCAGATGGTAAGTCACATGACTAGTAAATATAAATTCCACAAAGTGGAATCCACATTGGTACTGCCGGTCGGGATCGTACTCGGACCGCGTGATTTGCACGCCGGTCCCTTATATACTCGTAATTAAATATATTCACAAGTAAATTTACTACAAAAGGTCATCAATATTTCACAGAATTAATCGGTAGCCATCTTTAAATTTCAGCCTTGAAAACGCCAACGAAGTGAAAACAGGTAAATTATATAATTTCAAAAAGCAATCTGCGGAAACGTTGCAGTCTGGATTGAATTCATGAAACAACGCAATTCGCTTCCACTTCTGGGGAAATGTATTTTGTTTTCAAGGTTGTGAGAGCTTTTGCATATCTCTAGGTAAGTTTGTACTTTGTAGTAAAACTAGTGCGTCGTAGTCATAGAACAGAGTAGATTTTGTCGTAGTCATAAGTCATGCCAGTAGTTAGATAATATTTGTAAGAATTATTCCGATCTGTCCCTCCATTTTGTCCCCTCAGAGGGACAGATGGGAAAAAGTTCGATCTGTCCCCCCGTGAACAATAAGGGGCAGATCGAACTTCTTAAAGACTTCGTTGGAAGAAAGAAAGAAATGAGTCGGCAGTGCGTTCCACATTTTAATTTTCAATATTACGGCAGAGATGATGTTAAATTTGCTAATGGAAAATAGACTTAAAAATTACTTACCTCTGTGCATAATATTCGAAGAAAGCGACCAGTATCTCAATGGACCTTGTCATAGCGGCCCACATCTCATGCGTCTTGCATTTTGGCGTCAGAGCGGAAGGGAGGCGCGGTGTGCCGTCCGACATTTAGAACTCAAGTTCTTACATAGTTTCTGAACGAATAGCTTTTAAACACTGACGCTGTTTTAGTTTAAGGATCGATGTTTTTGAACGAATATCTTTGGAACACAGTTGACGTTGTTTTAGTTAAGACAATTATTTCTGAACGTATACTTATATTTGGAATGTTGATTAACGCTCTTTTATTTAGATTTATGAATGATGTTTTTAGACAAATTTTTTTTTATTTAAATTTACACTATTTCGCACTTTTAAGTAAAAATATTTTTATTTGTGTTTGGAACAAAATGCTTAATTAAAATTTGTATTTTGAGAGTAATTTTGTACAAAAAATAATAACATAAACAAATTTATTAAAAACTTGCTTCAACTTTCGCGCGAGATTTCGCTCCCATCGTTCTTTATTTAGCCACTGCTCAACTCCTATTTGCCGTAGCGTGATGCGTGACTTCTAGTATGTTATAAATGTTATAAATTATATTAGAAATCCTAATAAATACTAAGCTAACTTAATATACAAAGTTGAGTAAAAGTTTTCAATCAATATGGTGCTCTTTCTAATACCGAGAAAATCCGTCCGCAAGTCAGGTAATCGTATAAAACCAAGCTGCTTCCGCGTTATTAAACAAAAACAATACCTTTTTAATCTGTAAAGCGCATTATGAAAAGTGCAAAACCCGGTTTTCATTATAAAATGACTAGAGAATTACTCTGGCTTCGCTCTCCTAGCCTCGGCTTTTAAAGTTCCGTGTGTATAGGAAAATCTATACAAATAAATAAAATTGGTTTGTTTTTAATATTAAAATAACCTATTTTTACTAGATGAATATGAATGTAGGTGTATACGATACATAATTATAAAAATGTTTTTTTTTTTACAATTTTCTATCTGTCTATTTATTATGGCTAATCTCTGGAACGGCTAGATCAATTTTGACGGGACTTTCACTGGCAGATAGCTGATGAAATAAGGAGTAACTTAGGCTACTTTTATTACTTTAAAAAAATTAAATTATTATAAAAAATGTATTATAAAAAATCTCCTCTCCTCTAAATAGAGAACTGAAAGGGTTAGCCCAGCAGTGGAACCTAATGGGTTGCTGATGATGATGATAAAAAAAGGAATGTGGCTTTTATTAAATTCCACGCGGAGAAAGTCGCGGGCATAGCTAGTATGAAATACAGTGAAATACTTATAGGATGAACATAGTGACATAATGACTGGCCTGTTGGTCTAGTGGTTAGTGACCCTGACTGCTAAGCCGGAGGTCGTGGGTTCGATCCCCACCCAGGACAAATCTTTGTGTGATGAGCATAAAGGTTTGTTCTGTGTCTGGGTGTAATTTATCTATAATATGTATGTATTTACAAAAAAAACATGTATTTAAGTAGTATACCAGTTGTTTAGTACCCATAACACAAGCAAATATAATTGCTTACTTTGGGACTAGATGGCGCTGTGTGAATGTAGTAGAATATTATATTATATTATTATATAGTTGTCCCTGTGTTTATTAATAAATAAACATCGGGACAGTTTTTAATGGCAGCTTAAATTCAAAACTAAAAACAAAAAATTAACCTCTCAATATTCTTTTCAATAACTGACATAGATTTAAATGCTTTCAACGTTCGCCTTATCAATAATTCAAAAGGGGTGAATATGTACAACGGGTCGTCGCTGATGCCTTCTGACAGTTATTTATGACTCACCCCTTGTTTGGACTCAACTGTCGTTTAGATCATTCGGTTAATTCATCAGGATATAAAAATGACGACCAAAGGGTTTATGGAAGGTTATGTGAGCTTTATAACTAGAATGGGGTTAAAACTGAGATGGACGTATGTCCTTTTTATTTTTATTATTTATAATAATATGTACTAATATTAGTACAAAAAATCTAGGTACATATTATTATGACTGCGAAAGTTTAGATGACTTTGATGATTACTCAATGCCTCAGTGGCGAAACGGGAAGTGTGTACGACAGCTGTGCAAGAGGTCCCGGGTCGGGTTGGGTGAGAATGGTATTGGAATTTCCTATCATAAAATGCCAGTTTTGAAATTTTCCCAGGCTTTGGAAAACAAATGTTCTCGGTTGATGACAAGCTTCACTGCTGAATAATGAATCAACATCCATTAAATCTTCACAAAAAAAACGAAAATCCATACTGAAAACAGTCTTTTTTACCGCAAGAACTCCACTATGCCCAGGGGATTCCCCTCGGTGTAAGCAGAACAGATAAAAATAAAACCGCATTACCTCTAAGATGGGCATTTATTCTTTTTATTCCTACTTTATCGGATATCGGAAATACATTTGAAGTATATAGTATACTTCGGCTGAATAGTTTTTGATTTTATTCTTATTGATGGGCCTTGTTCGTGGCGGCCATTATTGAGGCATGTTTCAAACATCAGGTGTTAGAAATTTGTAATAGGCTCGCCCCCTATCCATTATCTATACTAATATTATAAAGAGAAAAGATTTAAATTTTTGTAAGTATGTAACGAATAAACTTAAAACCTGATTTCAAAAATTCTTTCACTGTTAGAAAGCTACATTATTACTGAGCAACATAGGTTTTACAACATCACGCTACAGCCAATAGGAGCTGAGCAGCGATCGAATAATTGAGATAGGAGTGAACTCCCGCGCGACTTCTAGTTATCTATACTAATATTATAGAGCTGAAGAGTTTGATAGCCTTCCTCGATATATTTCTTTTCTATTAATTTCAACTCATAAACATCCCACTACTGGGCACGGGTCTCTTCTAAAGAATGTAGAGGGAATTTAGCTTACTATACCACGCTGGCCAGACGGGTTGGTATAGAGGTTGTCTCGAATTTTCCTTTTCTCGCAGCGCTCTTGTCTACATAAGGTTCTTGTGTCGCCTTTAACGACACCCACAGGTTGAGATGGAATAGTGAAATTATCGTATTCATAATCCGTCACTACACGGAAAACACATAAATAATTTTTTACGTATTGTTTCAATTCGGTTCAGTAATTCCAGAGATTAGCGCGTCAAACAAATGACAGAATAACTCATCACATCTTTAGTATTAGTATAGATAAACACAATACCCTTTTAATCTTAAGAAAACAATCTTTCTTACAAATGAAACCTATCCTAGATTAGACGTATCGATCTACACAACACAGGCATATATCCATCGATAGATAGCGAGGCAATCTTTAGATTAAAAGAAAGTAGGTTACTTATGCCGCTTAGAACTTTATTAAGTGGTACGACATGGACCTATCACTTTTAAATCGATATTATACCCTCGTAAGTCGTTTGTTTTTTTGTAAATGTTGTTTTAATGACATAATGTACTTTACTGAGTACATAATATTAATCTAAAATCCTATATCTGTTATATATCAACACTGCTTTTATGCCTGACGGTTATGCCTGTATAGGGTCAAAACCATCATGCACCACCTTGTATGCCCCCATAATCAACGGGCTAAATTATCTTAAAATATTAGTCATTTTTATAAAAAAAAAAACTACCAGTAGTTACATCTAAACCTCTTCTGAAACTGGAAGTTTTCAGTTTTGGTCTAAAAAAGTAGTGTTAATATAACAGAACAGAGATAGATTTTAAGGGGAATATTATGTACTTTGTAAAGTACATTAGATCGTTACAATAGCATCTTTAATAAAGTTCTATAATTAATAGTTATCCGTAGGTACAGGTGTCTTTATTGAAAAAACTGAACGTATATACACATAAAAAAAATACGAATTTTTTTTTGAAAGCGAACCGTAATTTCACTACGAACTTTAGATTTTGTTCAATAGTAACTACTTTTTTAGAAAATTAGGATTTTCCACTTTTGGGCCAATATTTTACGTCAAAGTTTCTAGACGAATATTTTTTCTTTCCTTATAGAAGATTCAATCATTTACGTAACGATAGAAATTATACATAATTAACTTTCTTGTTTTCATATTTTTCGTAATTGGAAAAGTTTATTCTAATAATTTTAAAAGTGTGATTAAATGATTATTATAAAAGTCATTACTGTTGTCTAAAGTTCTAAATTTAATTGTTATTTTGTTTTTATTTAAAAATATTTTGAATTGATGTTTTGTTTTATATTTATTTAGTTATATAATCTATGTAAATGTTCTTTTAAATTCTAATATTCTGTTATGTCAAATACTAGCTTTTATGGTGTGGGGGGTATTTAGCCTACTAAACCATGCTGGCCAGATGAGTTGGTATAGAGTTTGTTTCGAATTTTCATTTTTTCGCAGTGCTCTGTCTCCTTAAGGTTACTTTTAGGGATAAATATATTTTATAGGACATTAAGTTATATTTTTTAACATAAAATATACCGAAAATAATACATTTATCTTATTTAACGTTTTATTACCCTTAATGTTTTAAGGAAAACGCTTCCTTGGCTATGTAATAACGTTAAAATTTTGAAGAAACTGAAAATGAACGCACAATAGACGTCTTTCCTCTTACGGGGTCGTAATAATGTCACAATGTACGTAATAAAGGGTATACACACCCTTAGCAGCCTTTTGGGACCCTCCGACGGATTATAAATATATGTTTCAGAGTATTTTAAACTGTAGGAATAGCATCTATGTAATTTAGAATTAAATTTATTTAGCTAATATTATTTAATGAATAATTCTTGTGTGATATTATATGTCTGGCCTGTTGGTCTAGTGGTTAGTGACCCTGACTACTAAGCCGGAGGTCGTGGGTTCGATCCCCACCCAGGACAAAACTTTGTGTGATGAGCTTAAAGGTTTGTTCTGTGTCTGGGTGTAATTTATCTATAACATGTATGTGTTTACAAAAAAAAATTATGTATTTAAGTAGTAGGTATATCAGTTGTTTAGTACCCATAACACAAGCACATATAGTTGCTTACTTTGGGACTAGATGGCGCTGTGTGAATATGGTAGAATATTATTATTATTATTATATTATAAAGCTATACAGTTTGTTTGTTTAGTTGAATGCTACTATCTCAGGAACTACCGATTACATACAGACATACATATAGATCACGCCTCTTTCCCAACAGAGGGGTAGGCAGAGACCATTTCCTTCCATTTATAATAATAATAATATTCTACCACATTCACACAGCGCCATCTAGTCCCAAAGTAAGCAATTATATTTGCTTGTGTTATGGGTACTAAACAACTGATATACTACCTACTTAAATTTTTTTTTGACATTTTTTTTTTGTAAATACATACATATTTATAGATAAATTACACCCATTTCCTTCCACTTGCTACGATTTTGACATACATCTTTGGCTTCTTCAACATTCATCAGTCTTTTCATACATTCTCGCCGGTTGAGGGTACTCCTGATCTGTCCCTTCTTTAGAACGTCACCGATTTGGTCATGGTACGTTCTTCTAGGTCTTAAGGTTCTAATTGAAAAAATATTTTAGTGTTGGATATCCCATTTATCGAGGAACGTTATACGCTTTATAACATCACGCTACGGCTAATAGGAGCTGAGCATACTTAATATTATAAGGCTGAAGAGTTTGCTGAACGAATTAATTTCAGGAACTTTTTGTATAAAAAAAACTTATAATATTGGATAGCCCATTTATTGAGGAAAACAATAGGCTACATAACATCCCGCTACTACGAATAGGAGCTAAGCAATAGCCAAATAAACGGGCAACAGCTAATTGTTTACATAGGCGTTTTGCCAGAGAAATCGATTTTTCTTAAATATTAACACATATTAACTACCTCAGTGGCGCAGCGGGAAGTGTATACGACTGCTGTGCAAGAGGTCCCGGGTTCGATTCCCAGGTCGGGTGAAAATGGTATTGGACTTTTCTAACATGAAATTCCAGTATTAAAATTTTCCCGGAGTTTGGTAAACAAATGATCCCGGTAGATGACAATAGGCTCGCCCCCTATTTCATGGGACCAAACATAGCTGGCGAAATGTGGGTGTGAAACACCTCTGCCTACCCCTTCGGGGAAAAAGGTGTGAGCTATGTTATGTTATTAACACGAAAAGTAGATAAATATATAATACAATAGATTCAATGTTATTATGTAATTGCCACCATCTGCTGAAAAGAGCGAAACTCCCAGGTTATTAAATTTACATAAGTAAGCCAGCTTTAAACTTTCTAATATCAAGATCTAGATGTCTATCCTAAAGAAAGGAGCAGCTAAGCATCAGATAGAAAAGTGTGGGCAAGTATATACTTTTGCCCAATAGTGGAGTAGTACGTCGTAAGTTTAAAGTTTAATTTTTGACTTCGCTCGCGTACGCAACTAATCCCGCAATTATTGGATTTTTATTTTTTTAACGGACCTTTAATATTTTTTCAAAATTAAATAAGCCTCAGTCACTCCTTGATACATTAGCTATCAGCCAATGAAAGTCCCATTGAAATCAGTTCCGCCGTTTAGGAGTTAACCTCAAATATAAACACGTATATAAACGTGTTTTTGTTTTAAGTACCGTTGATATGACATACAGACTCCCATTTTATTTATTTGTATAATGCAGAGAACTACCTACTTGTATTTAGTTATTATATTTAGTTAACTGCAGTAACAATTCAGTTTGCTGCGTTCCGACTCTACTCAAAATTGAAAAGTATTACGGTATTTTTAAACGACTTCAAAAAAGGAGGAGGTAAGTATATGTTTGACTGTATGTATTTTTTTTCTTTGCCGATCACTGTATTGACATTTTTCAATGAAAATGTTAAGTCATTTTGACATTGTAATTTCATATGCGTAGCAATTATTTTTTATTCATTATAAGATAAAGATATTACGCACTAAAACTGACACAACATAGCTTTGCGTATTTAATTCTCGAAGGGGTAGGCAGAAGTGCAACAGAGACGTATTTCATCAGAAAAATTAACCTTTAAAATAGGTCTAATGCCTTTAATATAAGCAATAAGTCTATAATTATAATGTTATTATTGTCTGTTGTATAGAAATTTAGGCGCATTTGCTAGTACATGTATTATGTACGCTAGAAAATGCGCCTAAATTTCGAATCGATTGACAATATTTTTTTCAAAATTCAAATATTTTCAAAACAACATTTAAATGAATGAATTACCGATCATGGTAAATGTCAAAATAAAATAACCCACATTCATCACAAAATATGTTACGTAAGCTCAATGTTTTATCAAATTTTTCACTAAATTGAACCGCAAGTGACTTCAATATCATCAATATTTTGCGACATAAAAACTTTCGAACCGTAAAATGTACATACTACAGGTAAATTGATCCACCCTCGTTACGCTATAACAACGTACGCACAAATTCAACAGGTGCAATGACCTGTAAACATAACAAAATAACACTTTACTCTCAAAAACATCATAACAAAATGACATTTAACAATAAAACAAAATAAAACCCTAAAAATAAAACAACATTCCAAATTTGAAATATAAAAACAAACCACAATTGACACTGGTTACGAAATTTAAATTCAAAATTTAATCGAACACAATTTTTGTTTTTATTTTTATATTTTTGGTTATTTATTTTTCGCGGACCGGGAACGTGGGGGACGTTCGGGAGATAGTACCGGCTTACACCAACTGGCCTGGCGGGAGTTTTGCGCATGCCTATAACAAACTCGTGCGTTACCGACCATTTAAGGAAAGCTCTCCCTGCCTTCCCGCTGAAGTAATCGCAGTACTTTACTGGGGCTTAACACAAACGGTGGGGGCTCACCTTACACTGGTTTTCCCGGATATGAAGATATACGAAGTACATGTAATGTTAGTCGAAGCCACAGTTGGTTTGATATTTTTCTTGTACGCGTTAGACATGCTCTTTTCTTCGTTTATAATGCTTGGGAGTCAATGTTATGTCGCTACAGCTTCAATTGACCTTTTTACAGTATAATGCCTAATGCTAACATTTTTATTAGAAACAAATTTCGAGATATTATTGGTGTCAACTTTCTTATTTCTGTATCAATACTAATACTTTATAACACGGATTATATTATTTACTAGCGGACCCGACAGACGTTGTCCTGAATGATGTACCAATCGATTGCATTTTTTTTATTTGTGAATCTAAACCATCCTCGAATCCACTTGAACACGTGGAAAAAAATCATTTAAATAGGTTCAGCCGTTTAGGAGGAGTTCACTGTCAACACACGTACAAAAGAATTATACGAGTATAAGTTTTTTTTTTTTTTTCTTATAAAAGACAACGCCCGCACTAGGGAACAAGCCCTGTGTCGCGGGGAGCTTTACAAACATGCAACTAACGGACACAAAGTACACCCAGACTAGAAACAAATATCTATGAATCACACAAATATTTGTCTCGTGTGGGAATCGAACCCACGTCACCCAGCACGGCGATGTAGTGGCGAGGCGACCACCTTAACCACTGCGCCACGGTAACAGTCATAAGTATATAAAGATACTAAAAATTTAAACTTTACAACAGGTTATTTTTTTTAATTATTATTTCATTTACAACATAAAAAAACATTTTTGAAATAAACAAGGTTGAAAATATGGCATTATAAAAACCTTTCACATCGCTGTGCTGTCTGTTGAAAAAAAAAAACAAAAATAAAGCGCATCAAATTCGGTCCATTCACTAGCACAGACAGACACACAGATACCTACAAAGACACTATTATAACAACCCTCTTTGCGGGGGATAAAAAGTTACCAAAGATATTTAAGATGGTGACCACTTAAATTACCATCAGATGGACCAGAACTCGTTAGCAAAAGTTAATATAATAATATAATATAATATTCTACCACATTCACACAGCGCCATTTAGTCCCAAAGTAAGCAATTATATTTGCTTGTGTTATGGGTACTAAACAACTGATATACTACTTAAATACATTTTTTTTTTGTAAATACATACATATTATAGATAAATTGTAATTTACCCAGTACCCAGACACAGAACAAACCTTTATGCTCATCACACAAAGATTTGTCCTGGGTGAGGATCGAACCCACGACCTCCGGCTTAGCAGTCAGGGTCACTAACCACTAGACCAACAGGCCAGTCAAAGTCAAGTTCATTTTAAACTTAAATGTTTAAATACTTTGGCATATAAATCCAACTTTTAATCAAACCGAGTTTTCTTTGTCGAATTAATATCGCAAGTCAATAAAGTATCGGAGAGTTTTCTTGTTAAATCAATATTGAGTTTTATGAGCCGTTGTCTTTTTAATTTAAGAGGGTTTATGTTAGATGATGCGAGCTGGCAACGTTGCGTTTTTATTTTGTTTTGTTTTTCAATGTGTTTTTTACCCGACTGCCAGGACGGGTATTATTTTTCGCGCGTATCTTGTATGTTTGTAAATTTCTTTATTCCCACGAATCTTCCAAACGGCTGGATGGATTTTGACAATTAGGGTATCGTTTAATCTAGAAAACCCAAGTGTCCTTAGATAGGTTTTAAGAATAAAAAGACTTAAACGGCGGGCTTTTGACGCCTAATTGTAAGAAGTAAATTTTTTTTTTAACCTAACCTAACGTGTTGGGTATCAAAATAAAGAGAATCAAAAGAAGATTACATATTCAAAAATAGATTATACATAATTGAATGGTTCCAAATTGTAAGTAGTTCTATTATTTTTTTTAACTAAACCTATCGAGTAGAATATCGAAATAAAGGGAATCAAATGGAGATTACAAATATATACATATGTTATGTATTTAAATTTAATCAGGTATAATAATATTACAATAATTTTACGGTCTTTTTAGTGCGTTGCTCTCTGTTGATTTTTTGCAGTCGGGTTATTAAATTTTTTTAATTATATTTACTTGTTTGTAGATACATTTTATGCTAATTAACACGGTGTGAGTTTTTCAATGAAAAACAGAGAAGGCATAAGAATTGGGTCACTTGATGAATGAAAGAAGAGATCGAATGGACCTCAGGACTACACTCACACACCACACACACACAAACACATTTAAACCTACAAATGTCTCTCTGAAGAAAATTTGAAACAAAATCCGTCTAGCCAGCGTGGTATAGTAGGCTAAATTCCCTCCATAATGTTTGGAGGAGACCCGTGTCCAGCAGTGGGATGTTTATGTGTTCTTCTTCTTATCGTATGGGCTGGTGTTGGAATTTATCAAGTCGCCTAGAAGGCTTCCAACTTGACTTAACGACTACCACATGAAGTGATAACCGGGACTAACGGCTTTACGTGCCTTCCGAAGCACGGAGACGCTCGAGAATGAAATTGCCACAAACGGTCACCCATCATAGACTGACCTTGCCAAACGTTGCTTAACCTCGATAATTGTAACGAACATCTTAGTACCACAATGCTACGAGCGCCTCTTATGGGTTGTAATGATGAATATTATAAGATGTTTGACTGGCCTGTTGGTCTAGTGGTTAGTGACCCTGACTGCTAAGCCGGAGGTCGTGGGTTCGATCCCCACCCAGGACAAATCCTTGTGTGATGAGCATAAAGGTTTGTTCTGTATCTGGGTGTCATTTATCTATAATATTGTATGTATTTACAAAAAAAAATGTATTTAAGTAGTATATAAGTTGTTTAGTACCCTTAACACAAGCACATATAATTGCTTACTTTGGGACTAGATGGCGCTGTGTGAATGTGGTAGAATATTATAAACAAAGCCGTGGGCAAAGCCAAGCATACATTACTCTTATAACAGAATTACAAAAAGGCATGAGTCTCATTCAAAAAGTTAGAGTCACCTTGAAACTTTACTGAGCTTCTAAAGGACAAGTCATTATATTGTTACAAACAAGCCTGTTAACACTAGAAGGGTCGGGGAACATTTCATACCTTCAAAGACCGCGACCGTCAAATTGACGGTAGGATGTTGTGAGATAGATAATATGGTTAAAATATTGGATTTTGTGATTGAAACAATATTATAAATTGTTATTGTTGTTTTAATTACTTGTATAGTTTGATTACATAGCACATTTCTTATAATAAATTTTTTTATAGATTTCTTTTACGCATTGACTACAAACGGCTTTTTGCCAAACAGTACATATTTCACAAGTGCAGTTTTTCTTACATTTTGAATTATTTTGACATTGACGTTGATATTGAAGGCTGTTCTTCAGTAATAGCTATGTTATCTACACGTTGAATGGGGGTTGAACGTTGTTTTTTACTTATGTAGTCAGCTCAAAGTTCACTTACTAGTTGGAGAATAAAATTAGGCGAGACATGTTTTCACCTGTAACTTTTCAGTAAACAATCCATGATGAATTTATGGCGGCTAAATCTAGAATATTGTAGAAGACATGAGTTGGCCATTTCGCTCACTTGTAGTTCCTCTTACGGGGTAGGTACTTTTGTGCCATTTGGTAAATATTGTCCACGTATACCTTGGTTTCGTTATAAAACTGTACAGTCTCAGGAAGTTTTTTTGAATCTCCCACGACGGGTTGTACTTCCAGATAGCTGTGCTCTTCTGCCAGGTCCAGATCTGTTGACACTAGTACTTCGTGTACCACGTTGGCTGTGTAAATTTCGGTCGGGTATCAGGTCGAAATAACTTTGAGTTGAACTCTCACTTTCAAAATCTTCCGATGTGGAACTTTCTTGGTCTGGCTGAAAGTCCTCTTCCATATTTTCGTAAGGCTCCACTGATAATATAATTCATTATTACTTTTATCACCCTAAAAGTGAAATGAAAGTAATAATGAAGATATCTTGATATTTTCTGTAATATTACGAAGTGGCATTATCTCCCGATCTATTTCCAAATTCGACAGTCGATTCGAACTCATTTTACAATATAAATACACCACAATTCACTTGAAAGAATCAGATGAAACTATAAGTCATAATATATCAACAAATACAAATTATAAATAAAAGTTACGATAAGAAGGTAGAAACAAAACTTTTGTTTATAACACTGCACACTATTTGAAGTGGCGTCAAATTGACGGCTCCGGTCCTAATAGGTATGAAGAAGCGTTTCTCGTTTACCAATTACTACTTACTTTTTTTTATAAAGTTAAAACATATATAATCATAAATTAGGAAAAGTCATTAAATATGAATACAATCTGAAAAAAAGACAAAAAGTTATTGGCGATCAAAATCATTTTGCCGTCAAATTGACGGCGTTGACCCTTCTAGTGTTAATATTCTCAAGCTTGGTTTTGTAGGGTAGGCAGGATTACAGCTTAGAGTTCTTTTGAAAAGACCCGGTTTACTTTAATTAGAAATGTTTTTGGTTTCAGTTTGAGAAGTGTTCGTTTTATTAACTCGAGATGCAAAAAGAGAGGTGTTACAAGTTTGACATGTCTGTGTATCTGTCTGTCTGTGGCATCATAGCTCCTAAATGGATGGACCAAATTTGATGCGTTTTTCTAAAGCTGACATGATTGGGATGGTTTTTAGACATGTTTTATTTATAAGATGCAGTCGTTTGAAGGTGATGTTTCTGAATTTTATGCAGACAAGAGCACTGCCAAATATAGCTGTTAAAATGAAAACACATAGCATACCTGGCCTGTTGGTCTAGTGGTTAGTAACCCTGACTGCTAAGCCGGAGGTCGTGGTTTCGATGCCCACCCAGGACAAATCTTTGTGTGATGAGCATAAAGGTTTGTTCTGTGTCTGGGTGTAATTTATCTATAATATGTATGTATTTACAAAAAAAAAGTATTTAAGTAGTATATCAGTTGTTTAGTACCCATAACACAAGCAAATATAATTGCTTAATTTGGGACTAGATGGCGCTGTGTGAATGTGGTAGAATATTATTATTATTATAACATGAACCATCTGTTTGCCACCGTCATAGAAAAAATAAACATATCATCACGCCTATTTCCCTGAAGAGGTAGACAGAGGTGTATCACACTCACTTTTCGCTATGTTTGCTCCCATGTAATAGTGGGCGAGTCTATAGTCATCAACCGGGAACATTTTGTATTCAGAACTCCGGGAAAATCTCAATCCCGGAATATCATCGACAGCAGTCGAACCTCTGCCTACCCCATAGGGAAAAAGGCGTGATGTTAGCTCCTTTTCTTCACCGAATAAAAAGGTACGATCCCAATATTGTTTGAAACTGTTGATTGTATCAACAAGTAGTGTTGGAAGTTATTTATTTCACTTGTTGAAGCTTGGCGAAGACCCAAGTTAAGTGTTGCCATTTTGTTTTGTTAAGAAGAAATATCTACAGGGAGATTATCATGTTATAATTCTAATTGCTATTATTCTATTATATTCTAAATGTAATAAGGGAACGTTGTGGCTTAAAAATAGATGTTGTGACACAAATAGAGAAAGGAATGTTAAGCTGGTTTGGACATGTCGAAAGAATGAATGAAGGAAGAGTGACAAAACAAATATATGAGGCGAATGTGAAAGGAAACGTTGGAAGGGAAAGACCTAGAAGAACGTACTATGACCAAATAGGTGACGTTCTAAAAAAGGGACAGATCAGGAGTACCCTCAACCGGCGAGAATGTATGAAAAGACTGATGAATGTTGAAGAAGCCAAAGATGTATGTCAGAATCGTAGCAAGTGGAAGGAAATAATCTCTACCTACCCCTCTGTTGGGAAAGAGGCGTGATCTATATGTATGTATATATGTACCTATTCTAATCTTCATCATCAACCCATTATTGTACCACTCGGGTCTCCTCTCTTCTATCTAGTGTCGAGATGTTTTAAGCCATAACACACACACGCTGGCCTATGCGGGTTGGTGGATCAGACATACACTTAGAATTTATTCTAGAGTATGTGGGTTTCCTCACGATGTTTTCCTTCACCGTTAGTAGATGGTAAGTCACTTGACTAGTACATATAAATTCCACAAAATGAATTCACATTGGCACAGTGGTATCGAACTCGGACCGCATGTTTAGCGCGCCGGTCACTTATCCATTCAGCCAGATATATTAAGGTAGTATACTAGGTATACTAATCATGAGGTCCAAGTTCGATTCTCCGTGTCACAGTGACGGATTGAGGCGATTAAGGCAAAAACCTCAAACTGACAAGAGCACTGCGAGAAATGGTGCGTATAGTATAGTGTATATATAAGATATATTACTTTATTTTTATTTGTAGTGACGGGTTAAGAATACATAATGTCAATACCCAATCTCAATCTGTGGGTGTCGTAAAAGGCGACTAAGACAGTCTTTAAGCAGACAACAGCACTGTAAGAAAAGGAAAATTCGAAATAAAACCCTATATCAACCCGTCTGGCCAGCGTGGTATAGTAGGTTAAATTCCCTCCACAATATTTGGAGGAGACTCGTGCCCAGCAGTGGGACGTTTATGGGTTAAAATGATGAAGATGATGATTATATTATTTAAGTTTTGAGATAAATATTAAAACATAAACATAGCATCACGCCTTTTTCCCCGAAGGGGTAGGCAGAGGTGTTCCACACCCACATTTCGCCAGCTATGTTTGGTACCATGAAATAGGGGGCGAGTCTATTGTCATCTACCGGGAACATTGTTTACCAAACTCCGGGACAATCTCAATACTGGAATTTCATGACAGAAAAGCCCAATACCATTTACACCCGAACCGGGAATCGAACCCGGGACCTCTTGCACAGCAGTCGTATACACTTCCCGCTGTGCCGCCGAGGCAGTTAAGTTTTGAGGTAAATATTTCATTGAATAAAAGTTACAATTATGACATTTTATGGACCTCACACTTTCTTGAATCTTATGAATATACAGCAATTAAAAAGATTGTCACAATATAATAAAACGTACCTACCTACTATAAAATATAAAATATTGCATGCCCAAAGGTGAACAACGATCAACGATTCAAAATATTGTGAGCGTTGAAAAGCTCAATAATTACTATAGAACCTATGGATCGAATATATATCCTCATGTGAATAGTTCAATAAAATATGCTGTACATTATGCAATAAGTTGTAGTCACCCTTTTTAACAAAAATATCTAATGATGGTGCCAATATATTAATGAACTCGACGCGACGGTACCATCCTTGTAACACCCATGTTCGCAATAAATGATTTTGGAATTTGGAATAAAATTTATTGATGAATTACTAAAATAAAATCTTCCGATGTAAAATATCTACGCGCGTTTCAAAATCACCCCTTAACTCAATGTTAAGTGTACTTAACGTGTTATTCACCACCTTACCTGCGAAAAAACCATCTCAATTCATACAAACGCTCAATTTCGTCAAAACAATGTTCATAATGACATCATCTACTACTACGTAACGTATTCATAATAATTATCAGAATCAAAAAACGTACTATTACTGAAAGTAATTAAATAAAAATAAAATCAAATTGATTTATTTATATTGTTCCTATTAGGGAGTCACAATTCACCGAAATTAAGTTATTTATCATCATAGCAGCTAATAAGCGATGCAACTGATTTTTTTACCATTCTGCGCTTTTACCATTTTGCTCTTTTAACTTCGTGTGCTTTTACCATTTTGCTCCTTTAACATTTTGCTCTTTTACCATTTTACCAGTGCTTACCATTTTGCGCTTTGAACGTTATGCGCCCAAAGGATATAAAAGTGCTCAATCATACCAGGCATACGAAAAGGAAAATCATTTACTTTAGCTTGTTTATTTATATTGGCAAAGTAAATGTGATACTCAATGGTACAGAAGCAAGACGATTTAACACAATATTGACTTGTTTGTATAGTGGGTTTGGAAATTCACGGTGGTGTAGTGTAGGACTGATGCCAAAGAAGTTTGGAGTTCGATTCCCGGATCGAATAAAAATGATATTTGGTCCAATTCTTTCTCTCAATCTCTCCCTTTGATTCCTATTTTATTTTTTGAGCAGATATTTAGAATTTTTTAAGTTTGATAGAAATAACTTTAGAAAAAACGGATTAAGAATACATACTGTCACTGCCCCATCTCAACCCGCGGGTGTCGTAAAAGGCTAAGGGAGTAGACTTATGCAGACAAGAGCACTGCAAGAAAAGGAAAATTCGAAACAAACCGTATACCAACCCGTCTCGCCAGCATGATATAGTAGGCTCAATTCCTTCCACATTGTTTGGAGGAGACCCGTGCCCAGCAGTGGGTCGTTTATGGGTAGAATTATAAACATTATTGAATTGAATTTAGTGGGGTGTTTTGGTTCTGTACCATTCTGCGCTATTTCAAACTGCAACCAATTGAAATTGTAACTACTATAGTGATTAAAAAGAGTGGCCTGAATTTCTTGTCAAGTTCTTATCAGAGCTCTACCTTGTCAGTGAACTGGCCTTAGGCAATTTTGTTAACACTTTTTTTGGCTTTGTATTACGTTCATAAGTATCATGTATTTGATTCAAATTAAATAAAGATACTAGACTATGACTAACAGAAAACCCTTGAAAACTAACCATTAGAGTCACTGTTGCCAGGGGCGAATCTATGTAGGGGCTATAGGGGCCGCAGTATAAGGGGCCCCCAGTCCCAATCGAAAACATTGTGAATTATAAAAAAATCATACCTATGGTTAAGTTTATAAATCATTTTTATAAAATTAATATATTTTACCTTTTTAAATTATATACTTTACACTTGGCTAGTTTTTTTTATTGCAGTTAATTGAAAATGTTGGATATTTTAAATATTAAAGTGCAATACCAACATTATGTGTAAAACAAATATTGTTTGTGGCATACACGAAAATTTAACTGCTCCGCCGTTTTAATTTATCTTCCCCGGCATCGGCATCTTTGTGTGATGAGCATAAAGGTTTGTTCTGTGTCTGGGTGTAATTTATCTATAATATGCATGTTTTAACACTCTGTCCTCCGCCTTCCGCATCCAGTCAGACCCAGCGACCTTTTTTAGGTCGTCGGTCCATCTAGCTGGAGGGCGTCCTACTCTACGCTTGCCGAGTCGCGGTCTCCACTCTAGGACACGCTTGCTCCACCGTCCATCGGTCCTTCTGCAGATATGACCAGCCCACTGCCACTTCAACTTACTTATTCTACGAGCTATGTGTATGTGCTATGGCGCGTGTTAGGAGAGGTCTACGTCCAGCAGTGGACTGCAATAGGATGAAATTATGATGATGCATGTATTTACAAAAAAAAATGTATTTAAGTATTATATCAGTTGTTTAGTACCCATAACACAAGCAAATATAATTGCTTAATTTGGGACTAGATGGCGCTGTGTAAATGTGGTAGAATATTATTATTATTATCGACATACCAGCACCTCGCTAGCACTCACATCACCTTGCTACAACAACAAGCCCCCTAGGGGTCCCCTAGTAGTATCACCCCAGGGTCCCACAAACTTACAGTCCGCCCCTGACTGTTGTTATATTTCTCGAAAGTTGTCGAGTAGCTCATTGTCTCGAGTCAAACTCCACGAATATAAATTTAATTGATGCTATAAAGGAAAAGTTTCTAGAACTGTTGACTAAATGGCCGAGAGAATCGGTATTGAAGGGCAAATTAACAATTGAACAACTGGGTAAATGGAGCTAGGTAGTTGGTTGGCGTTGGCTCTTTGTGTGCTTCTTGCATATACAGGGTTTTCCAATAAGAGGTTTTATTTTGATATTCAAAGAAAAATGCCCTTTTTTAATATAAATGATAGGATGTTTATTTTCGAAAAATCTCTCGAAGAGGTGGTCTCAATTTCTCAATTGGCCATCGAGATCTTGTGATTTAACACCTTGCGACTTCTTCCTTTGGGGTCACGTGATAGGGAAGGTCTACGCCAACAGTCCAGCGTCGATTCAAGACCTCAAAGATGGAATTCGTGAGGCTATCGAGGACATAGGGCAGCCACTTTGCGATTTGGTTATGGAAAATTTCATGAAAAGGATATGGTCCTGTAAGCGTGGCCGTGGTGGTCATTAGCCTCATGTTATGTTCCACTATTAATGGCATACCTTCCTCTTCATGATGAAATAAACATCCGATCATTTATATTAAAAAAAGGGAAACCCCCTTATTAAAACAAAAAAAAAATTGCTTCATTTGGGACTAGGTGGCGCTGTGTGAATGTGGTAGAATATTATTATTATATTATAATTTTATTTATTTATTTATATATTAAAAACTTCATACAATATATGTACAGGCGGACTTAAGGCATTCTCTAACAGTCAATCATTTGGGTGATGCAGAGAGTTAGTTGAAGAATATAAGTTGATTAAGTGAAACACTAAATTAACGAGTCAAAGTTATCTTTTTAACCAACAGTGCATTAAAAGTACAACATCTCCTGAAGATACTCCTCCTAACTACAGCGGGAACCTGAACTGTTGCCATGGCAACCTGATCGATTGGCGATACGCCTTACTTCTCACTCGCACCTAAACAAAACACTATATACCTATCCCTTTCCAACAGTTATTATTCGAAATTGGTACTCCCAAAATGGTACTTTTATTGTTTTTAATTTCTAAACTGATGTTGTGTCGGCGTTTTTTGTTCAATGCATTATTTCAATAGATATTGTTTTGTGAATTTCTGAACGATTCTGTTTCATTTTCATTTTATATAGACTAGCTGTTGATTGGATGTTTGTCTGCGTATAATTTACGTAATGATATTTTGTAAATATAATTTCTGTCAGTGTAGTGACAGTTAATGAATACATAATGTCACTACATTCAAACCGTGGGTTTCGTAAAATGTGACTAAGGGAAAAGTTAGCAAATAAAAACACTGCGAGAAAAGGAGCATAAAAAACAAATCTTTCTAAGTACATTTTTTTCGAATCCGTGAATACCTATATAATTGTCACTACCCCATTTCAACCCGTGGGTGTCGTAAAAGGCGACTAAGGAAAAACCTTATGCAGACAAGAGCACTGCGAGAAAAGGAAAATTCGAAACAAACCAAAGGTTATTAACTAAAGGTATAGTAGACTTAATTCTTTCCACATTCTTCCATTGCAGTTTATCACGAACTAACCACAGTAAGAATGTATTTATAAAAAGATCGTGTAAAATCGAGTTGGAAGTAATCAAATCATTATATAAATAATATAATGATTTGATTACTTCCAACTCGAATGTGGATTTGGATATATTTCACCTTTCTCTCTCTAAATTTAAGAGTAGTTTAAAAACAACTTTGTCCCTTAAAAAACTTGTCTAAAAAATATTATGTTTGTGTGTGTATATTGTATAAGTTTATATATGTCTAAAGTAATTTGAGGAAACTGTCTTGGATTAAGTTAATTTTAAGTGTCATATTTAATAACCATTAATGTATCTGTTTGTTTCCCAAATAAAGTAAAATAAAAATAAATTCTTTGGAAGAGACTCGCGCCCAGCAGTGCAAAGTTTATGGGTTGAAATGGTGATAACTCGTTTTCTAGATTATGCGAAAAAAGTATGTTTGCCTGTGTACCCGTGTACGAACAGACATGACGAGACTAGAGTTCTGTTTATGCCATTTTGACTTCATAGTCAAAATAGCACAGAATAAACCCTAATAAATTTGTTTATTACAAACTTACGGTTTGGTCTAGTGGTTAGTTACCCTGACTGCTAAGTCGGAGGTCGTGGGTTCGATCCCCACCCAGGACAAATCTTTGTGGATGAGCATGATTGTTTGTTCTGTGTCTGGGTGTAATTTATTTATAATATGTATGTACATATTTACAAAAAAAAATGTATTTAAGTAGTATATCAGTTGTTTAATATTCATAACACAAGCAAATATAATAGCTTAATTTGGGACTAGATGGCGCTGTGTGAATGTGGTAGTTATCCTTATAGGCTAACCTAAATGGTAACAACAGCGGCAACTTTCTCATTCCACTTCCATCCCAACGAAAATGTCTGTTATTATTTTAACGCAACTTATAACTTTTTTACTAAAACCAATTTAGCACGTACCTTCTCAGAATAAAATTTTGAAGTAAATTAGTCTCTCTATACATCTCTAGAGACAAATTTTCAGAGATAATTCTGTTTCAACTTAAAACAGCTTCTATAGCAAAAGAAAAATGATGTAATTTTTAATGGCAGCTAAGAGAGTTTTTCAATATTACTGTTATTCGAATACAAGGAATCGCATCGCTAAAGTGGCAGTGTGCCACATAGCTCGTAGAACTGATGGCCGATGAGGGAAAAAGGTTCTCGAGTGGCGGCCACGTATTGGAAGGCGCAGCGTGGGACGGCCCCCCACCAGATGGACCGACGATCTGGTAAGGGGGGCCGTTGGTTGCAGGCAGCACAGGACCTAACTTAGGTGAGGGCTATGTTCAGCAGTGGACGTCGTTGGGCTTATATGATGAATACAAGGACGAGTTGCAGAATAACATTTTAATTTTTTTATTTTTGCAAGTCGTCCTAAATGGGCCTGTTGCACGAGTTAATAATAATAATATTCTACCACATTCACACAGCGCCATCTAGTCCCAAAGTAAGAAATCATATTTGCTTGCGTTATGGGTACTAAACAACTAATATATTACTTAAATACATTTTTTTTTTGTAAATACATACATATTATAGATAAATTACAGCCAGACACAGAACAAATCTTTATGCTCATCACACAAAGATTTGTCCTGGGTGGGGATCGAACCCACGACCACCGGCTTAGCAGTCAGGGTCACTAACCACTAGACCAACAGGCCCTTCATAGTTGATGAATAACTTAAAAAACTTTAACGTGACATATACTGAAACTGTATAAACATAGCAGTTACTTAAAATGCACCCTTTACACCCACAAGGGCATAGTTAAAGTTATAAGGGTACTTCAAAGTAATGTATGTTTGTGTAAACGCATATACAAAACCACTTCACACGTTTCGGTTAAACTTTTAGGGGTGCAGAATGTATGGATAGTTAGATGTTTATACGCTTGAAGGACTAAGGTTCAACGCTTGGTTTGTGCAATTATTTTTAAATTAAACATTGTTTTTGAAAACTTAGTACCTGATTTAAAACTGACTGTCACTGTGGCGGATAATCGCCATGCCGAATTGACGTGGGTTTGATTCTCACTCGAGACAAATGTTAATAATAATAAATTGAGTCTAGATGTACTTTGTGATGTGTAGTGACGGATTAAGAATACATAATATCACTACCCTATCTCAACCCGTGGGTGTCGTAAAAGTGGACTAAGGGAGTAACCTTATGCAGACAAGAGCACTGCGAGAAAAGGAAACTTCGAAACAAACCCTATACTAACCCGCCTGGCCAGCGAGCATGGTATAGTAGGCTAAATTTTCTCCACATTCTTTGGAGGAAACTCGTGCCCAGCAGTGGGACGTTTGTGGGTTTAAATGATGATGTTAAGCCCACCGTGAGATAGAGTTCGTTTCCTAGTGCAAGCGTTGTTTTTTAAAAAGAAAAGAACCTTCACTCCCTACCTACCCCTACCATACTAACGTAATGATACACCTATGACTATGACGTAAGTCCAATTCGTTATACGTACAGACAGAGTATTTTTTATTTATATTGATTTAGGCGTGTACTCCTTAGGGATGCGATAACCTTGCGCAAATTGAAAGGGCTAATTTGATTGATTCTGGACGAGTATGTGAATTGCGGGTATGTTATTTTAGTGCTTTTTTATTGGATGTCATTTAAAAATAAATATATTAACGAAAAAATATAGCGACTAAAGTATCATCAAATCATCATCATTTCAACCCATAAATGTCCCACTGCTGGGCATGGATCTCCTCCAAAATATCTGGAGGAAATTTAGCCTACTACCTATTGGACTCAGAAAATATAAATATAATGATTGTAGTATCACACCTTATTCCCTGAAGTGGTAGGCAGGGGTACATTCAGCAACAAAAATAGATGAACATGTCCCTAATTAAAATCGCATATATACCATAGCATACTTAAGCTATTTAACAAGACTAGTGCCAAAATTGGTCCACAGGGGGAGCCTATAGTCATTAGCCGGGCTGATTTCCAAACCCTTATAATTGTGGTTATCCGATACGATTGAGGGACCTTCAAAAAATGAGCATAGAATGACCATGGGTGGCCACTGTCCCCCCTCCACCTTATATAACATATATTTACATATATATAATTAAAAAAAATTAATAACCCGACTCGACCGACTTTTTGGATGCGGGCGGCACAAAATCGCTCGCTGTGGCGGAAATTAGGTGAGGCCTATGTGCCCACTGCTGGGGCGTCATTGGGCTGATATGATGATGATGATACCACGACGGTGGCAAACAGACGTGTGGTCTGCCTGATCGTAAGCGGTTCCCGCAGCCTATGGGCGCCTGTAACACCAGAGGCATCACGAGCGCGTTGTCGACCCTTCAAAAACATATTCACTCCTTTTTAAGAACGCCATTCTTTAGTCCCTATACCAGCCCGTCTGCCCAGCGTAGTATACCTAATTTATATATCTATATATTTTCTTTTTACAACAAAAAACAGGAAAACCGCAGCATAAAGAACACAGAACCACACACAAACAATACAAGATTTTAAATAAATTATGGTTAATATTCGGCATACGGAGTATTGCTTTGTATTCATGAAACAAATTAACATATAAATTAAAAAGATAAACTTCTTTAGACGTTCGACTGGATAAGGGTTGGTGTACATTCGAAAATAAATCGATGTAAAGCAGGTTATGTATAAAGTCCAAAAAGCATAAATTAAATAAATATAAATATTCTACTAAATTCACACAGCGCCATCTAGTCCCAAATTAAGCAATTATATTTGCTTGTGTTATGGGTACTAAACAACTGATATACTACTCAAATATACTTTTTTTTCTAAATACGTACATAATTTATTTACACCCAGACACAGAACAAACCTTCATGCTCGTCACACAAAGATTTGTCCTGGGTGGGGATCGAACCCGCGACCTCCGGCTTAGCAGTCAGGGTAACTAACCACTAGACCAACAGGCCTGTCAAATTTGTTAATAAACTCATCAAAATTTCTGTTGTTTACTACGAAAAAAATTGCCTCAAGTCCATAATTAAGAGACAAAGTTTCACTTAGAGACTTACGGAAGATTTTCATCATATCATTAATAGTTTTAGTTACCCGTTACCTAGAGGGATCTATAGGTACTTGAACCTAGTATAACTATATCACTTAAGCCAATTACACGACTGCCCAAAAAAATTGTGTTAAGTTTTTTAAAACATTTGAACGCAGGTTTTTTCACAGCAGCCGTAATGCCTTTAAAAATAAAACACTTTTTAGGTATTATAAGAAATTTACTGTCTTGAAAAATAAAATTTCAAGTGCCTAAATTGAAAGTAAGTTCACTTAAAATTCAGAAGGTACGAAATTACTTAGAAACAAAAAAGTATGATATAACGGCATATTTCCCAAGTGCCGTCTATATCTGTATAGTTCTGGTGTTTATAAACTTTCTTGACCGAAGTCATCATCATCATTCAAATGGCTTTCAAATATTTTATATCTAATCTCGTTACCAATTTTTTATACTTAACTGCGCGCGACTTCGTTCGCGTGGACAACTTATCATATAACTTATCATATATTCATGGAGTTTTAATTTTTTTTTACGTTACCCTGATTTTTTTTCAAAACCAAAGTACCTAGCCTAAGTTACTCCTTGTGACATTGGCTTTCCGCCAGTTAAAGTCCCGTCGAAATCGGTCCAGCCGTTCCAAAGATTAGCTGGAACAAACAGACAGACAGAAAGACAGACAAAAATGGAAAAAAATGTTATTTTGGTATGTGTACCGTATACACATTCAAATGCATGTACCTACTTAGTACAAAGCGGTTATTTTATTATTACAAGCAGACACACCAATATTATTTATTTGTATAGATATGTACTTCATCATCATCATCATATCAGCCCAATGACGTCCACTGTTGAACATAGGCCTCACCTAATTTCCGCCACAGCGAGCGATTTTGTACCGCCCGCATCCAACGGCCACCCGCAACCTTTACTAGGTCGTCGGTCCATCTGGCGGGGGGCCGTCCCACGCTGCGCTTTCCAATACGTGGCCGCCACTCGAGAACTTTTTTGCCCCATCGATCGGCCAAAATATATATACTTATATATATAAAATTGGTTAGTTGTGTCCTATAATGCCCTGCGAGTCCAATATAATAATCTTCTTCTTCTTATCGTATGGTATGGTATGGTATGGTAGATCCTGGTGTTGGAATTTATCAAGTCGCCCAGAAGGCTTCCAACTTGACTTAACGACTACCACATTAAGTGTTAACCGGGACCAACGGCTTTACGTGCCTTCCGAAGCACGGAGACGTTCGAGAATGAAATTGCCACAAACGGTCACCCATCATGAACTGACCTTGCTGAGTGTTGCTTAACCTCGATGATCGCAACGAACATCTCATTACCACAATGCTACGAGCACCTTAGAAAGCTACATTACATTACATTAACTGGTCTGTTGGTCTAGTGGTTAGTGTACCTGACTGCTAAGCCGGAGGTCGTGGGTTCGATCCCCACCCAGGACAATATGTGTGATGAGCATGATTGTTTGTTCTGTGTCTGGGTGTAATTTATTTATAATTTATGGTATGTATTTACAAAAAAATATGTATATAAGTAGTATATCAGTTGTTTAGTACCCATAACACAAGCAAATATACTTGCTTAAATTGGGACTAGATGGCGCTGTGTGAATGTGGTAGAATATTTATTTATTATCACTGAGTAACATAGACTATATACCACGCTACAGCCAATAGGAGTTCAGCAGTGGTCAAATTAAAAACAACGAGAGTGAAGCCCCGCTTGACTTCTATTTTAAATTCTTATTTAAAACGCTAATTTATGTGTGGTTTTAAAATAAAATATTCACGCTTCTGTGCAGTAGAGTTAATGCGTAGTTATTTAATTAACTTATATATTAAACAATATTGTTTCATTAATTCAACTAATACATATTTCAGTTATTTACCATTCAATATAACCGCAAACTGTGAAGTAATTTCTCTTGGGACGCCATGTTTGCTACCTCTGAGTATAAATGTTTACTCTTTGAATTTGTGTCACAATAACTTCATTGTCGTTTTTTTTTTGTGGCTAGCTAGGTCTTGGGTTCGTTGATCTTTATAAAAGCTAGAAAAATAACTAAATAAAAACTCTTGGACCATGGGTAATGTATAATAATATGTGATAACCACAGAAACACGCTCACAAATTTGAATTTGTAAGCGTGTTTCTGTGGTTATCACATGACCAAAAGGCTGGCGTCTAACTGCAACAATTAGCCTTGCCATCCAACCCGGTAATGTGGCTAGTCTTTTGGTTACGTTTCCTCAGGAATCTGACCTCAATCAGATATTCTACTTATAGGAATTTCCTGTGAATAGAGTATCTGGTTTTTTTTTAAATAGGTTAGTTGTGTATAATTTTTAAGATATTATTTGGAAGTATTTTATTGAATACATTTTTTTTACTTTATTAGCCTTCTTGTCAGTGTCTTCCCACTGCTGGGCAAAGGCCTCCCCCTGAACCTTCTACTGCTGTCTATCTCCAGCCTTATTCCACCATTCCCTGTCGAAGGTATCCAAGTCGTCACACCAGCGTTTTTTAGGCCTGCCTCGGCGACGGTGCCCATCTTCAGGCACCCACTGTGTGACAACTCGTGCCCACTTGTCCTCATTCATAATAAATATTTTAGAAAAATATACAGCAAAAACATATGGTTCAACAACGTAGCCAGCTTCACGCGACAGCCAGAGGACGCGTCGTCGGCGCAAAATTACTGACTGGTTTCTATGGATTTGTATGAAATACCCTCCGTAGCTCCGTCGCTAGCTTCGTAGCTTCGTAGCTAGCGACGGAGCTAGCGACACGTGGTTGAGCGGCAGAAGACACTGTCACCCTTCCACAGATCAGAAGTAGTATGGAGCGACACACATCAAGCCAGTTCCTCTTTAAAATGAACCTAATTGTTACGGCGCTGCTATTACGCTGCAAACACTTTGCCAAGTGAGGACAATACCTAACTTAATAAAAGGGTGTGAGCTCAACTGTGTTCGATCTGTGCGTTACAGGTCAGTAGAGACATTCAATTAATAACTACCTTCTGGTTGAGGGTATACACATAACTTTGTATATGAAAGGTTTTATTGTAGCTTATATTGTTTAAGAGCGTATTTACAAACAGAGCAACACAGCAATTTAGTGTCATATTTCGTGGTTTACATTTTTTGTTATTTAATAATCGAAGCTATATTTTAAAAATGTGTTTTCTACACTTTTTAAAGTTACACAAAATACGTCAATATAAATATGTTTAAACAGAACTCTTAAAAATAACTTAATGTAGGGATGATTAGCCGGTACTAATTAATAAAACCTTTTTAACAGGCGCTAGGCGGTCGAAGGTCATAAGCATTCTTTTCTCCTTACAAAAGTAGAGAGAACAAGAATGTATAAAAAGTATATAATTTTTTTTATAAAAAATGTAATATTACGTAAAAACACTGTGTAATTAAAAAAAATACTTACACCATTTTGTAGTTTTCTGATCTCCTGCCCTTATGTTCTAATAAATTATTGATTTTGACTTACCTGAAACAATAAATAATATTATTAAAACTTAATATTTATCTTTTATATATTTATAATATATGTATTCTTGATTCATGTAGTGACGGATTAAGAATACATATTATACTGTCACTACACCATCTTAACCCGTGGGTGTCGTAAATGGTGATTAAGGGAACGTTATGCAAAAAAGCATTGCAAGAAAAGGAAAATTCGAAACAAACCCTATACCAACCCGTGGCCAGCTTGGTACAAGCAGGCTTTAATTTCCTCGACATTCTTTGGAGGAGACCCGTGCTCTTCTATGGGACGTTTAAGGGTTGAAATGATGATAATGATTAAAACTTGATCACACAAAAACAGCTGACCTAGTGAAGTAACAATGGTTTATTTTACTTTGCACTCTCTTCTAAAAGCCTTTAAAACGACCTAATCAAAAAGAAATCAAAAGATAAACATCTATCCAACGCTTTGCTAAAAGCAAATCCGAAGCACTGCTTCTATCGAAGCGGAGGGTAGTTTTGTTTTCAGCCGTAATGGAGCTATCGTATCTTTCATTTTCTTTTAAAAGCCTCATAAAATTGAAAATGGATTCCGTATTTTTATATACGTTGGTTGTTTGAGATTCTGATCTTTGTGTTTGAGAGCAGGATTTTATAATCTTTGTTCATAATAATGTGGTTGAGGGTCTCCGTGTGGTGACGGAGCTAAAGAATACGTGTCACCACTCCCTCTCATTCCCAATATGTCGTAAGAGCCGATTAAGGGAAAATTGCGCCATAACACCTGCTGTGGAGAAGGAAAATTCGAAACAAAACCAACCCGTCTGGGCAGCTTGGTAACAATAGGCCAACTACCACCTATTTAGATGAAGCTTATGTCCAGCAGTGGACATCATCTGATATGATAATGGCAGAAGCTAAATACCTAAAAGACAATTGACCTAAATTAGCTGGGTCTTTAGTCGTTTCGGACCACGATGGATTTCAACCGCGCCGCATTGATAATCGGACAATCACTGTTGCTATTTTCGGATACATTTTGTCGTTTCCAGGGCAACAAAATACACCATCACATTCAATGTTTACACATTAATAATGTAGACACAAAGTATGACCACCGGACGCGGCCATTTAAAAGTAATTACAACCCAAATGACCACTTGATAAATACATTTATTTTGTAAAGTGTGATTATTAACAGGTGCGGTGTCTGTATGAAATATTATGGGAATTTCAGAACCATAATTATTAACACAATATTTAAATTTGTCTCTTCTACCAGTGATGACATATCGAAACTTGGACACTCACAGTTGGCCTGATCTACCAATTTAAGGTCGCTCAGCGAGCTATGGAAAGGGCTAAGTTCGGAATTTCTCTGAAGAATCGAATCTGTAACGAGGTGATTCGACAGAGAACCAAAGTCATCGACAAAGCCCACCGTATAAGCAAGCTGAAGTGGCAGTGGGCAGGCCACATCACTCGTGTCAGGTCCATGGCGCTGTACGGCGCACCGGTGTGGGCGGCGGCTCTGACCGCCCAAAATAGAGATCGTTTGAGGAGACCTCAACGAATGATGGCGGTCAGAGCCATACGCGGTTATCGCACCGTGTCGGCAGACGCGGCGTGCGCGTTGGCCGGGACTCCCCCGTGGGACTTGGAGGCGGAAGTGCTCGCCGAAGTGTATCGGCGGGTGGCGGCAGTTCGGGCGGACGGGCAGTCCCCTCTGCCCGAACAGGTGCGCGAGTGGCGCGAGGTCGCCCGCAGAGCCACCGTCGTGAAGTGGCAGGGTCGGCTGGGGGCTCCACGGGCCGGTTTCTGGACCGTGGAGGCGCTCCGGCCGATCCTAATGGAGTGGATGGGGCGGCAGCACGGGACCCTTTCCTTCCGACTGGTGCAGGTTTTGTCCGGGCATGGGTGCTTCGGGCATTACCTGTACAGGGTCGCTAGGAGGGAATCGAGTCCCGTCTGCCACCACTGCGACTGCGACGACGACACGGCGCAGCACACGCTGGAGTCTTGTCCGGCGTGGGAAGGGCTGCGCCGTGGCCTCGTCGCAGTCGTTGGAGAGGACCTCTCGCTGCCGGCCGTCATGAGCTCGATGGCCGGCAGCGACAGGAGTTGGGAAGCGGTCGCATCCTTCTGTGAGGAAGTCATCTCGCAGAAGGAGGCGGCGGAGCGGCTCCGGGAGGAATCTGCCCTTGCGGAGCCGATCCGCCGCCGGCGAACTGGGCGGCGTCAGCGAGCGCATATGCGCCTGATGCCGCCATAGTAAAGGCTGCGGGTGGGGGATCGGGGTTCACTTCCTCACCCGCTCCTTTCCGCGAAGGTCGACAGCGTCCCCGGTGCACCCGGACGCTGTCGTTCGGTGTTAGGGCCCGAAAGGGCCCGGTGTCGGTGCCCCGTAAGGGGCTGTCGCTGGGTGGGCTGCTGATGTTATAACAAGTTCCAGGGCCCACCCATTACGGCGAAGCGACGGTGCACAGAGGGGTTTTAGTGGGTATTCCGGTCCTTTTAAGACCGGCGAGTCCCACATAACCGTCCCGTGTCCCCGCACGGGGCGGTATGCGTAATGCATTTCCCCTCTTAAAAAAAAAAAAAAAAAAAAAAAAAGGCCACATCACTCGTATGTTGTATGATGACCGTTTTTCTCAGAAATCAAATAGTTAGATAGAAATTAGTAAATAGAATAAATTGCGGTGTGGTGCTCTGCTGAATCACTTTACACGCTACCCAAATTGTAAATTATAAAATATTGTAACTATTCATTTTTTTTTAAAGTGTGTCGTGAATTTCTTGCCAGTTCTTCTCATAGCTCGACCCCGTCAGCGAACTGGTCGTAGGCAAATTTGCTAACACTACTTTTCGGATAACCTGTTACATTCTTATCTCGTGACTTTCATAAGTGTTACCTTGTAACCTAGATGAATAAACGAGAGATTTCATTTCATTGCGTTATTATATATACATCAATGGAAATAAGAATTCAAAATGGCGGACCCATTCGTAACGTCTAATTACAAAATCTAAATCATTTTTCAGATTTATACATTTGTATTTCAAAGTTTTTACGGTCCAATTTACGCAGGAAAGTTATTTTGTTGTTTATTTGTTTTGTTTTGGTTGTAAAGTAATGTTTTGAGTAAACAAGGTCATGGAAGTTACTTGTGAAGGTTACTTTAGCCTTTTATAGTTTCGCACTGAATTAATTTAGCTGGGGTTTTCAAGGATGTTTGATGTAATATTTACTTAATATTATAAATAAAACGAAAAAAACGTTGTAGGAATAACACAAAAGGAGCCCTTAAGATCTCGTCTGTCCGTCCGTCTCATTCTCATTCTCTAGACAGACGGCTCAGTTTAAGCAGGGGCTACCCACTGTATTCTATCTTTGTTAAATAAATATATTTTTCAAAAAAAAAAAATATTATGTGTCTTGGAAAATTATGTTTTGTTATCTTCTGTATTGGAGAACGCAGGGTAAGACGGCCGTTGGTCGCTGCCGGTATAAAATCGCTCGCTGTGGCGAGAATTAGGTGAGGCCTATCAGGTTTATGTCAAGCAGTTGACGTCTTTAGCCTGATATATTATGAGGATCATATAAAATTCTATCTAATTATGTATATTCACGACATCTTTATGCCTGTAATTTAAAATCGAAAACTAAATACTAGAAACCCTAGACTGTGACCACTTTTTTAAGCGCCATCTACACTTTCAACACTTTATCTTTTAAGACTAGATACGACATCTATCGGTTCTAGCAATCAAACTTGCTCCACATTTAGAGTTACCAAAATTAAAATATAGATGGCGTTATCATAGTAAATTTCATGGCTTAGACATTTAATAGTACTGAATTCAAGCATAGATGGCGTTGTCATACATTTCAATGTGCTAGTTATTTATTAGTACCGTAATAAAACATAGGTGGCGCTGTTCTCAAATAATTTTATGCATTGTATGACTGAGTAAAAAAATGTTTTGTTAATTTTGTACAGGAATATTTGGAGTTTTCCAGTCGCTTTATAGAGGGATTTGACATCGCATCTCGAGGGAAATAGCTTGCCATGAATTCAAACGATCCCGGCTTGTTTGTGGTTACTTTTGGCAAGCATTGTTCCACGATTTTGTATTTCATTCAGATAAAATCTTAGCTTTAAGGCAGAAAGTTTGAAAAATCCACGTCTCTGCTTTTATAAAAATGTTTTAGACATTTCGTATTCTTTAGACGCCGCTTTTTCTGTCTATTTATAAAATAATTTTATGTTAGAGGCTTTTTAGGTTACTTTAAGATTCAAAACAGGGAAATTTTACGGGTAGGTATTTTTAAACAGTAATATTTTGGTTATAACTAACTTTAAAATTATTTTAGTGTTAGATAGCCTATTTATAGAGGAAGGATATATATAACCTTTTGTACCATCACGCTACGACTGAATAGTCGACGAAAGATAGAAGGGGGTAACAGCCTGTCTTATACAGAGTGTATAAAACGATACGACATAAAAATGACAGCCAGTGTTAACCCTTATAAACATATATAAAAATTGTCGTAGACAATTTTTAGATCACATGTTTTTATATAAATTGATTAATAACCACATAGACTGCCCCAATCTCCTACAGCAAATAAACTTGAATGTCCCAAACAGACTGCCTAGATCGCATATATATACTCCTTTCAGCTCAAAACATTCTAAAAGTAATTTAGGTCTATATTCCACGTTGAACCGTTTATGCAAACAATATAATTATCTTGTCAAAAATCACAATAACATAGACATTTTCTCAGATAGAACCCCCACCTTCCGCCGCAACGTTTTATCATCCCTTGTGAATGTCTAGTCGTTTAGCCTTGTCAGTTTTCATATAGTTTACTTATACGTGCTTAGTTTATAATAGCCTGGAAACAGCTTTTTCAGTTTTTGTTTTTTAAGTTAATATTATATATTAAATATTTTTTTTTTTTTCCCTTAAAAATAATCCACACCAAATGCATGCTGTGGCAACCTATAATTAAGTCTACACTAAGTTTGTATCCTTCTTTGCATGTAAGATATTACTTGTATTGGTGTAAGATTTGTTGAGTTGTCCTAAATAAATAAATAATAAATAATAAAATAAATATTCTAATATTCATTAAATCGATTTGTCGAAAAATTTAAAAATATAAAACTACACATTATTTTTCTATCATGACGTTAAAACTGCGGAACAGAGTAAGAGATATTAATATGAAAGAGTCAGAGATATTTAAATGAATTATATAAAGTAATGACAACATGATCAACGTAAATACCTACAGGTTGTTTAAAACTGTGAAAAACTGTGAAATAAAGAAAGTATATTTGCGTCTAAACTATTGCAAATATCTATTTGATTTTTTTGTCAAAGCCTTCTAACATCACATGCTACACGTGGTTTCATTTAATGTCGTATCGTCGTATACACCCTGTATATCTCTACATAGCTTAACTCCGTTAATCATATTCCCATACTTAAATTACATAACCGTTATATTTCCTTCTACATTTCCTCCTGTATTTCCTTATTGCACTGCAGAGGACGGATCCACATCTGTGCACGACGTTGATTTATTTATTATTGTATTGGGAGACTAGCTCTGCCCGCGACTTCATCCGCGATGAATTTAACAAAAGCAACATTACTTATTTATAATAATTTTAGAATTTTCTAAAATAAAAGAAGCATAAGTTACTCCCTATCACATCAGCTATTTGCCAGTGAATGTCCCATCAAAATCCGTCCAGTCGTACCAGAGATTAGGCGGAACAAACAGACAAACAGACGAAAACTGTAAAAAAATGTTATTTTGGTATATGTACCGTATATATTACATCCATATAAATGTAGTAAAAAGCATGTAATTGCATGTATTACAAACAGAGACTCCAATTTTATTTGTTTGTAATACAGAATATAAATGAGGAAGGATTTTCTCACTCTGATAGAATACATAACTGAAAATATTCATTGAGCGAATAATCATCATTTTTTAGGGTTCCGTAACCAGAATGGCAAAATCGGAACTCGAAAACTATTTGAGTAATTGTCGAAAAACTGCGGTTTTCAACAAAATGACGTAAGCACTATGAAGATACGCTCTTTTGCTGCGGAACCTTATATTAAGCATGGTCCGATATACTCTTAACCGGTTTTTCATCATTGCGATCCTTAAATATCCCACTGCTGGGCATGGGTCTTCTCAAAACATTTTGGAGGGAATTTAGCCTACTATACAACGCTGATCTGACGGGTTGGTATAGGGTTTTCGGTTATCGCGGACGAATGTTTCTGCGCTCCCGTGACCACAGCAGAGCGCGACGAGAGGAACACCTTGGGGTTTTAGTGGGTGCGAGCCCCACATAACCCCTCGGTTCTTTCCCCAAGACCGAGGGGTATGCGTCAGGCATTTCCCCAAATAAAAAAAAAAGGGTTTTCTTCTTTTGTCTGTTTAAGATTACTCTCTTAGCCGTCTTGTACGACACAAACAAGTTGAAATTGGTTAATAATAACTAGGTAAGATTAACCTTCAACCAATATAAGTGTCGTATAGCCAATTCCTGGAAACGATACTGGTCCCTTAAAATAGTGATGAAAAATAAGAATTTCAGTATTAATATTAAACGAAGACTGTTCGAATCCTGCATTTTGCCAATACTAACATATGGATGTCAAACATGGTCGCTCACATCAGCACAATACAACAAACTGGCAGTCACTCAGAGGGCTATGGAGAGAAGTATGTTAGGAGTAAGAAAACATGATCGGATAAGGAACACTGCTATAAGAAAGGAAACTAATTTAACCGACGTACGAGTAAAAATAAAATTGTTGAAGTGGAGATGGACGGGTCATAGCATTAGAGGTAAAGATAAATGGAGTAGAAGAGTAATAGAATGGTATCCCAGAATGGGGAAAAGGAAAAGAGGCAGACAATACAGGAGATGGAAGGACGACCTTGATAAAACAGCAGGAAAGTTATGGACAAGGAAAGCAAAGGACAGAGCAAGATGGAAGGAATTGGAGGAGGCCTATGCCAGGGGGCACACAGACATCTAATACATAGGTATTATAGCGCTAGCAATACACAAAAATAATATACAAGAAACCAGTGTCTAAAATTGTTTTAAAAATTAGTCATAATTTAATGTAAGAATAAAATATAATATGTACAATCCTAAAATGTCTGAATAAAAGGCTTATTTATTTTATTATTTATTATTAATATAAGTGTCAAAATCCTGTCATACACCTACTTTACTTTTCAAAAGCATCCTTTGCTTACTTAGTAAAACCATGGGGCACTGTTGTGAAGTTCAAGAATGGAAGAAAATTTTTCTTTCTTTCGGAAACCAATTTTGCAAAGTAAAGTCACGACTGTGAATTTGGTTCTTAGACCTATTATTAATATAAGTTGCATTCCTAAATTGCTATTGTGAACTGCCTAATTTTTTTCTGGAAATGTACTCGACTGTTTCCGTGGATGGAGGTCTGGTTATCCATAAAACAGGTTAACACCTAGTTTGGAGACCAGGCTCCCATTACCAAACTGCATCACAAATATAGTCCTTTACATTGTAAACATTTTGTTTCGGGAGTTAATAAATTATTATTATTATTATTAAATAACATTATGTATTCTCAATCAAACAGACAAGAAAATACATTTACTTCCGCACTCAGACACATCAATTAGCAGTAATAAATATGTAATTAACACAATTTTTTCATTCATTAATCGTCTTTAGGCGCATATTATACAAAGAATAGTGACATGAAAAAGTAGATAAAATCACTTTTGCTTCTATTTCCCTGATCTATATATACATACTATACATACAAATAAATAAAATTGACGTGTCTGTTTGTAATATTAAAATAACCGCTTTTTATTACATTCATATGAATGTGTATACGGTACATATACCAAAATAACATTTTTTCAATTTTTGTCTGTCTGTCTGTTTGTTCCAGCTAATCTTTGGAACGCCTGGCACGATTTTGACGAAACTTACACTGGCATATAGCGATGTAATAAGGAGTAACTTAGGCTACCTTTATTTTAGAAAAAATCTAATATTATTATGAAAAAAGTAATGTTGCTTTTGTTAAATGCCACGCGAATGAAGTCGCGGGCACGGCTACTGTTATATAATTTTTCCATAAAATACCCATAAATAAATAAAAATAAAATAAAATAATTTATTAACCAAAAGAGTACACCATCACACATAGTATCCATTGGCCCCACACTAGGCAAGCCTGTCCTGTGGGTGCCTTAATACGTTTAAATTTAATCGAAAATACAATTTTGGCTCGGTCGAAATCAACATAATTTAGGAATACAATTTCAAAATTTTTTACATTTATTCTATATGTAACTAAAATTATTAATATATAATTAAACAAATATATATATATATATATTATTTAAATAATTATATTATAAAATAAATATTTTAATCTCTAAATATTAAATAGTAAGCAATATTATGTATAGTGTGTATGAGTGTTATATTATCTGAGAAAAGTTTAAATTAAATTATATTCTAAGCTAAGTGTACAAGAAGTTTTTCCAAGAAAACCTTCAAAATAGAATAAAAATATCTCCTGTCGTGTACCTACATATATTACCCGACTTGGCCGACTTGGCCTTTCTGCCCTTGCCATGCGTCTTACACAATGAGGAGGGTAGGAGCATGCTCAATCTCGACACGCGACAACGAGCCTGTGTAAATCATTCTAACGAAAACATCGTAAGTATTGTAAACTAGACGTAGCGCGGGGCTTCGCTTCCGTTGCTTTTGTTTGGCCACTGCTTAGCTCCTATTAGCCGTAGCGTGATATTATATATATACCCTCTCAGCTCTCTAGTTAGAGGAGAGGAGACCGGAGCCCAGTAGTGGGACTTAATAAAATAAATAAATAAAAATATAATAAAAATAAAAATCATTTATTATCAGACCACAGATCCATAGAGTGTTAGTAACAATGTAACTTATAGACTATGTTAGTATAATGAAAATAAAAAGTAACAAAAATATAAAAAAGTAACACCCCACAGTTAATAGGGGTATTAATGGGTTGCTGATGATGATTATACAATTGTAAGGGAACTACTCCTATCATTTCTCATGGGTGTTAAACGAGTTATTGAACACGAAGAAATAGTAAACAAAGTATATAAGGTTTTCAAAATTTATCCAACGGCGAGCGCACCGCGAATAGGGTTGCCAGGTCGCCAAACCTAATAGCCGGACAGACCAGCCAGTGTGGCCGGACATTTGGGTAGAAAATGGTTGCTATATATATATATATATAGCAACCCATTATTGTCCCACTGTTGGGCTCGGGTCTCTTTTCCTCTATCTAAAGAGCTGAGAGGGTTTATAACATACAATACCCCTCTCAATACATTTTTAAATGATACAAGTGAGAAGTTTTACAAACTAAAATAATTAAAAATGTTTATCTTGAAATTTTCCTGAATTCTAATATATAAATATATCCTCTTCAGAGACCCTCTGTTGATACAGACCGCCATTGTTAGACTTGATTTAGGGTTGCCAGAAAAAAAACTCATCAAACAACGTTCATATTGTGTTGGCAACTTTATTATACATCAGTGGGGTATCTACGCTTATAGGGACACACAAAGCTTTTGTGCAAATAATTCGCCTTTTTGAAGATCAGATACATTGTTTATAAAGTGTGTTTAAAAATGTATTTATTATTTAATTTCAAGCTGTGGTTGTTTCAAAAGTCCTCCGTAGTTTTGCAGCATCAAGTTTTGGAACGTCACTTCTATTTGGTACTATTAATATATCATCAGCAACCCATTAATGACCCACTGCTGGGCTCGGGTCTCCTCTCCTCTATCTAGAGAGCTGAGAGGGTTTGGACGATAATCCACACACGCTGGTCTAGTGCGAGTTGGTGGATCAGACATACTCTTAGAATTTTTTGGACTCAATTGCTGATGATGAATAGATTATTATACAGGGTGTATACGACGATACTACATTAAATTATAAGGCAGCCAGTGTTAACCCTTATAAACATGTTCTAATAAAAATTATTAAAAAAAAAAAGCTACACATTATCGAAAAATTTAAGAATATAAAACTACACGTCATTATATTTCTATCATGACGTTTAAGAGTCAGAGATATTTAAATGAATTGAATGACAACATATGATCAACGTAAATACCTACAGGTTGTTTAAAACTGTGACATAAAGAAAGTACATTTGCGTCTAAACTATTGCAAATTTCTGTTTAATTTTTTTGGTAAAGCCTTCTAACATCACATGCTACACGTGGTTTCATTTAATTTCGTACCGTCGTATACACCCTGTATAATATTAGTATAAATAGCAGACGTTTATATAACATACAGTACTCCCATTTCATAAGTAATGAACGGCAGATAATCCTGTATAGCCAAACATACCATTTACCAAACAACCCGTATTTACCCTCAAATCAAACTGCTGCAGGTACATTTAGATATAAGCCGTCGAAACTCGGTCACATTAAATCGGTATATACCGGTTATAGCATCAATATTTGTCCGTCTGTGTACGCTAACTCCGGAATGCATCCCTTCCGATGGTCAGGTCACAGGGTTGTCACGTGTAGGGTTTTTAATTAAATATGTAATGGAAAGAATTGTCGACATTATCTCTGGCTGACGACGAGCATTTGCATAGAGATAAACAAGTAGCAATTTTTAACCGAATTTTAACCGAAGATGCTACCAATGTGGATTTCACTTTGTGGAATTTATATGTCCTCCTAGTCAAGTGACTTACCATTTGCAGTGAAGGAAAATATCGTGAGCAAACCCACATACACTAGAAGAAATTCGATGTGTATGTCTGATCCACCAACCTGCACTAGGCCAGCGTGAGTGGATTATGGCCTAAAAACCCTCTCAGCTCTCTAGATAGAGGAGAGGAAACCCGAGCCCAGCAGTGGGACATTAACGGTTTGCTAAGTCAACCCGTATATTTTATCATAAGTTATGTAATCACTCATACCTTTTTTCACAATTGTCCGATTTTAATAACAGTTTTTTTATTAGATAGGTTATACCCCATTGGTCCCATTTAAATTTTAAACAATAATTTTACCCGTAAGGGTAGAAAAATAGGGGACGATTAATTATTTCCTTTTCAGTTCGTTTATAATATCATTAAAGTAATAATATAAATTAATCTTCTACCACATTCATACAGCGCCATCTAGTCCCAAAGTAAGCAATTATATTTGCTTGTGTTATGGGTACCAAACAACTGATATACCTACTACTTAAATACTTTACTTTTTTTTTGTAAATACATACATATTATAGATAAATTACACCCAGACACAGAACAAACCTTTATGCTCATCACACAAAGATTTATCTTGGGTGGGGATCGAACCCACGACCTCCGGCGTAGCAGTCAGGGTCACTAACCACTAGACCAACAGGCCAGTCAAAAGTCAAAATGCTAGTACATGAATAACCTAGGACTACACTTGCCTAACTGTGCTGTAATTTCTGTAGCGTGACATCCCTAGACTCGGTTATTGCGGATACCGGACCATGAAATTCGATTCGCTTCGATTTACGGTGGCGACTTCCGAAATAAAAAATCAGGTTGGTAGGAAATGCCGATTTTTAAATATATATTAACGGTTTTGGAGATACGCGGAGTACGAGAACAGGGTTATCTGAATCGTTTGGTGGAAAATGACGTATAAAAAAATGAGTTCGAATTTTTAAAATTGAGATAAGTAAAATATAACTGTCTTTTACAGTTCACAGCTAAAGCTCGGGGCTTCTTAGGTCGGGGCTCTCTTGGGTCAGGGGCCCATGGCATTTTCCAGCCCTGCCATCATATAGTTACGTCACTGCATCCATACATCCAACCACATGACTGGGCTATTGGTCTATTGGTTAGTGACCCTGACTGCTAAGCCGGAGGTTGTGGGTTCGATCCCCACCCAGGACAAATCTTTGTGTGATGAGCATAAAGGTCTGTTCTGTGTCTGTGTGTAATTTATTTATAATATGTATTTATTTACAACAAAAAATGTATTTAAGTAGTATATCAGTTGTTTAGTACCCATAACACAAGCAAATATAATTGCTTAATTTGGGACTATATGGCGCTGTGTGAATGTGGTAGAATATTATTATATTATTATAACCAAACTTTCACATTACAAACAAATAAAAAAAAAGAACCAGATACTCTATTTACAGGGAATTCCTATAAATAGAATATCTGATTAAGATCAGATAATCTAACTTTCACATTTATTTTAATAATAAGATACTGTGAAAACGATAAATAATTAACAAATTAGTTAGTAAAAAAAGCTTATCATTAAAACTTCAAGTCCCCTTTGTATCGTGTTAATTAAGAAAGTAATTAACAATTAGAGTCAAGTTTGTAAAAAGATAACTGGAGATAATTACTGCGAGGAGGACAGAAGGGTGTTTTAAATACTTTGTTAGAGTTAAGAGCACAGCCGGGTTTCAAATCGATTCAGATGTTTTCGAGATCTCTTTCCTCTTTCTCTACACATATTATTATGCACAAGAAGTCGCGCGGGGCTTCGCTACTTTTATTTATTTATTTATTAAGATGCACAAAACATTACAATCGTAAATACAGTAAAATATTCAAAACAGAAGAATACAGAGCTGGATTGCAAAATAAATATATGTGCATACAGTGACAATATTATTTATATTACTTAGTGCTATGTATATATTAAATTATCTAGAAGGACTGTCTTGACGTTACAATTTTTTATAAATACTACTATCATTCTTTATTTGGCTATTCATCATTCATCATCATTTCAGCCTATTGCAGTTCACTGCTGGACGTAGGCCTCTCCTAACGCGCGCCATAGCACTCTGTCCTCCGCCTTCCGCATCCAGTCAGACCCAGCGACCTTTTTTAGGTCGTCGGACCATCTAGCTGGAGAGCGTCCTACTCTACGCTTGCCGAGTCGCGGTCTCCACTCTAGGACACGCTTGCTCCACCGTCCATCGGTCCTTCTGCAGATATGACCAGCCCACTGCCACTTCAACTTACTTATTCTACGAGCTATGTTGGTAACTTTTGGCCACTGCTCATCTCCTATTGGCCGTAGCGTGATATTCTATAACCTATAACCTTCCTCGATAAATGGCCTATCCAATACTAATTTTTTTCAGGTTCTGTTACATGTTTCGGCCCACCTACTTAACGAAGTAGCTCTCACAGGGACCAATTCTCCAAATTTCATCAATTAAAATTTTCACTAAATCGATTTTTCTGAGGATATAGATATTGTTTAAGAGGGTTCATAAAGAAGAATGGCAACGTCGCAATTCAGTGTCATATTTTTGGTTTTTCATTTTTATTATTTATAATAATAATAATATTCTACCACATTCACACAGCGCTATCTAGTCCCAAAGTAAGCAATTATATTTGCTTGTGTTATGGGTACTAAACAACTGATATACTACTTAAATATTTTTTTTTTTTTTTGTAAATACATACATATTATAGATAAATTACACCCAGACACAGAACAAACCTTTATGTTCATCACACAAAGATTTGTCCTGGGTGGGGATCGAACCCACGACCTCCGGCTTAGCAGTCAGGGTCACTAACCACTAGACCAACAGGCCAGTCAAACAACAAAAACAGTATTTAATTGGAGCTATATTTTTTAAACGTTTTCAATACACTTTTTAGAATTTCGTAAACATGTAACAAACTTATTCTGAAATCTTTTTTTTTTTTTATTTCATGATAATAAATTAATTCTATGTAAAATTTAACATAATATGAACAGTCTTATGTACACTATTTTAAACTAAAATTAAGCTACTTATATATCTACAACTTCTATTTACAATACTATAAATAAATAACAATACAAATGGTAATGTGGGCTAGGCGTCAAAGTATTCATCGGCATCACTGTCACAAGGGAAAGTGCCCAGAAGGCTAGCAGCATTGCCACGCTGGATGGCAATGCTGATTCTCTGTGCGAGATAAAAACCAGCCCTCTGGTCACGTGAAGTGTCGATTAACCGCGTCGCTAGTTCATTATAAACGCGGAGAGCACTCGGACCCCATGAGCCTAATGTTTCGACCCCAAACGGCTCAAATAAGTAATTATCAGCTAAATTACTGTATTTGCGCCGTTTAAGGGACTCTGCAGCTGCAGCAGCAGCACTAGCACAACCCGCTGTACTCGGAAGGTGTGATGGCGCAAGGGTATCGACGCAGGTAGCGTCCCACACCAAAGGCCTGCCCATCTTCCAAGGCAGTAACGTCATACCATCAGGTCTCTTCCCATCGTCACGTGCCAAACCTTGAGGTTCTAATAAGGATGGAACGCCAACGCTGACAAGAGCACGACGGATAATGTCATTAAGCTGAGCGTGTCGGGAAAAACGGCCGGCACTCCTGCTGCAGGACAAGCCATGGTGTCCGAGGCTGTCGACGGCTTCACCGCAGTGACAGTGATGCGGAGAAATACATGGAGCACCCAAACGTAAAGCAGCAGCAAGGCGGAATGTGGTGTCGTCCAACATAGTGCCTATGTTGGGCGACGGAAGTGCATGCAGCCACAAACCAGACTCCCATTTTCCCACAGCAAGCAGGCGAGCGCGCTCAGCAGCACTGGAAGCAGTGGAAATTATATTATTTTTTAAAATGTTGCAGAGCGGCGCGTCCCACTGCTTCTGAGAAAATGGGTTAGTGGGTAACAAAGTATTTGGGCAAGCCATTTTCCAGGCATTCAAAGCCTCAGTCTTACACAACACTTCCGAATTAACCAGTGTGGGTTCTAAGATTTTCCTGGTTAAATCTTCAGTGCTGTGGACCGAGGATAAGAAAGCCGGCAAACTTACACTTGAAATTTTGCGAACGCCGAGGCCACCAAAACGGATCGGTAATGATCCTTGGAGCCATGTTCGGTCGTTCAGAGACAAATTTAAAACTTTGCTTATGGTAATTTTTATAATTTCGTCTAATTTGCTTAATAAAGATAAATGTTTCCAAAACTGTGATGAACGAAGTGCATGGGTAAATTTTGGGACAAAAAGGCAATATCTAATAATGGTGAAAGCCGAATGTACATTAATTTTAAATAGGCGATCCGAAACTTCATTAAAATTTTGTATTTTTTCCTCTATAAAGGATTCATAACCTTCTTCTAAAACTGGGGACCCGAGGAGACATAGACTTTTTTTTTCCATAATTTTAATATTGGGAGCCAAAACGTTAAATTTAGAAACAACCGAAAGCCTATTTTTTATGTTGTCATTTAAAAAAATTTCACATTTTGTGGGATTTAAATCTAAACCAATAGCATTAAATTTTGATTTTAAAAATGCCAAATCCTGAAGTACAGTGTCTATGTCACCTCCAAGAGTCCCATCATCTAGATACCAAGCATTAAATTTTGAATTTAGCTGGCTAATTATTGGATGAATGGCTAAACTGAAAATGGCCGGTCCAAGAGGGTCACCCTGTTGACAACCAACTGCGGATTCTAAAAGATATTCTCTAAACAATAATTTGGATGGGTGTCTATAGCACTGCCAGAGAAATTTAAAGATTTTTGGTGTTTCCAATTTTGCTTGTGTCAACAAGGTGTCTCTATTTACAGAGTTGAATGCATTTTTAAGGTCAACCTTCAAAATGACCTCTCCTCCACCACAGCCTAGGTACGTTGAAAGGGCGTGTATGGCAGCCTCACAGCCCCCCTTAGAGCCAAATCCCAACTGCAGTGGCTGGAATTTGGCTGCAAGTTCAGGGCTGTAAAAACGACAGCAAATCTTGGCTGCCATACGCCTATAAGTACATCCTACGGCAATGGGACGAATGCCACCATCTTTTTTGCGTAGCGCACACAGGTTGGCTCCATACAATATATCGATGGTGCCCTCGTCCACATTGCCAGAGAGCATTAAATTTACCAAGGCCGTCAGCTCCTTCAAGAGTGCTCCGCCAGCTTCCCCAGCACTTGGACACAAAAGGTCCTTTAAGTGCTGGGGTGTCAAACCGTCAAGACCGCCAGCAGAGCCAGTCCGGAAAGAGTTGACGGCGGCAAGTACGTCCTTGGCCGTGGCTTCGATACACTCCAAATCGCTGTCAGGGGGATCTGGGAAAGAAAGATCATTTACTGGCGCTGGATGCTTGCTCTTCAGTCCAACTAGAGTTTCTGGAGAGCAAGGCGCCACCACATCGCTACTAAAAAGGAGTCTAGATGCTCCCCTAATATCACCTTCCCTTAACTTTGATTCTACACAGTGAAAAAGTGATTTGTTTATATGATTGGGTAATTTAGAGTCGAAAATTTGAGCTGGTTTAGTACAATTTCGTTTAATTTATCTAGTTTCAATTTAAGTTTAAATTTTTGTTGACTTTCTATATGTAGACTTCAGTACTATGATGTCTATGATTGTTATTTTATAATTAACATAAAGGATATTTATTAATATACCTTTAATCTACACTAATAACAGACATTTCATTAAACATTATGTTATATCAGATTTTTTGTTTCATTAACAATACTCAACGCGACAGTACACAAGACGTACAAACTTTTTTTATAGAAGCTACTTGTTTCACAACGCGTGGGGTAAATAGCGGAAGTCCCATTTTGAATTCCTGATTAGGACCACGGTTTGCTCTTGGTGTAAAACAGCCAATTCAAAAAAGGCCGTTTCGCGATTGACACCGTAGTCCCAAAGTTTCGTGGTCCCAAAGGGGAAAGACCCGTAATGGGGTAATGCTTACAGTTATTTTAGTATGAAAATAATTCCTTGCAAGTTCCAATGTGTTCCTCTGTAGGGGCTCTTAAGACCTGGACAAGGACATAGGCTACTTTTTACAAACCCACCACGTGCGTAAAGCTATAGCTGGAAGCTAGTGTTAATAAATATGTAACTATTACTATTGCCTTTTGATTATAACAAACATTGCTTGTCTGTCATTTCATAATAATTAATTTTTAATAATTTTAAATCACCGATGGCAAATTTTGGCTCAATGATAAACAATATATAGTAATGTGTGTATTGTGATATTATTATTAAGTATACAGTTATGCGCTGCGTGTGAGTTCTTGTACACAGATAAACCACAAGGTTTGCGTTGTACAATTTAATAATGTAAACAACATCATTTTATACGGGTACTGTGTTGACTGGCCTGTTGGTCTAGTGGTTAGTGACCCTGACTGCTAAGCCGGAGGTCGTGGGTTCGATCCCCACCCAGGGCAAATCTTTGTGTGATGAGCATAAAGGTTTGTTCTGTGTCTTGGTGTAATTTATCTATATTATGTATGTATTTACAAAAAAAAATGTATTTAAGTAGTATATCAGTTGTTTAGTACCCATAACAATTAACACAAGCAAATATAATTGCTTACTTTGGGACTAGATGGCCCTGTGTGAATGTGATAGAATATTATTATATTATAAACAATAAACCATTTCAATGAACAAAAAAATAAAAGATATTTCTCGTTCATTCTAATTTATAATAATAATTCTTCAATAATAATTTCAGTACACGAGAGACTGTTTCTCTACGAAAACACGTTCAGTTGGTAACTATAAATTATCTATTAGAAAAAGGCTGCCCTTTCACTGTACTTACCCATAAATAGCTACGTCAGCAACCATTTTGGAGCCCTCTAAAACCCTTTCAAACTAAATCTATTCTTTATGACATCACGAATATAAACAGGCCTCTTCGAATTTCAGCTGAAAATCGCAACCAACTCCTATTTACCCCAAATACTCCGATTTTCCCGATTTTATGGGTAAAACGGGTACTGTGTTGAGTGTTGAAGTAAAAACCTGTCAAGTGCGAGTGAAATTAGCGAGATTAGATCTGTATATAATAAATTTTTACTTTAAAACAAACTTATTATTCATCCTATTGAAATACAAGGCATACGAGCTGCAAATTTAAGTTTAAATCGTGTTTTCATGTGAAAAAACTTTTCTTTACTTTTGCTGTAGGTCTGTCATCATGTCAAATTTCATCATCAAAAATCATGAGCTAGATAGATTTGATTTATTAACAAAATGACAGACAGACAGACGGACAACGAAGAAAACGAAAAGCTTATAGGATTATAAGGGCTTCGTATTTTCCATTACGGAACCTAAGTGTAACCGAAATTCATTGCTGACACGTCACAAAATTTTCTCGAGTGAAAATTGGCATTTCGCATCCTGAATTACAGTACCTAGTTTATTCTCAAAATAGGTCAAACAATCGAGCTCCACTAGTTTATATAGTAAAAGAAGTAATAGTAAGAAGTACCTAATCAAAAATAGGGGCTTCAGAAATATAGAACAGAACTTTTGAACAACCAGCGCTTAATCTCCTCAAAGGCACAACTTCGCCAATAAATCCACAACTGCTACAATTTCAACTACACAAAGTCCATCGGCAGATTTGATTGAAAACGCCTCAACTAACTTCCGCGTTCAACTAATTTTCGACTTTCCTGACTTTACTTATATAGTAAAATCGATGTAAAGGGAAATTTATAGTTAAGCGCCATCTATAGAGGCAATACAAAGTTAGAAACTTTATGTTCGCTCGATAGATGGCGAAAAAATTGAATTTAATTGAGATAAATTCATAGACTAATATCTCTGACTTTACCAATTTTAAAATTGCACGTCTCTGACAGGGTATTGAAATTAGATGACTGTTCTAGTGACTCTTCCTACCGCTTTGTAGAATACTAAGCTTCACTTTGTAGAATTTATATGTACTAGTCAAGTGACTTACCATCTGCTGACAGTGAAGGAAAACGTCGTGAGGAAACCCACATATCCTAGAAGTACTATACGCGCTACAATAGGTCAGTAACTGGTTAAAGTAGCAAAAAAGCGCGTAGCATCTAACTCAAATAATAATAATAATACTGCTCTACCGCCCCCAAAAATTCGAAACAAACCTTATACCAGCCCGTCTGGCCAGCATGGCAAGGCTAAATTCCCTACACATTCTTTGAAAAAGACCCATGCCCAGCAGTGGGAGTGGGACGTTCCAACACGGGGATTGAACTCAGGGCCTCTTCTACAGCTACCTTTCATGCTGCACCACCGAGACAAAAGTTATGAGATTTCATAAAGTCTTTCTCGGCATCATCATCATCATACCAGATAACCAGACCCATGATATCCATGGTTGAAAATAGCCCAAATAGAAAATAGACTATAAATAACCTAATTTCTGTCACAGCGAGTGACTTTGTGCCACCTGCAACCAACGGCCACCCATAACCTTGACCAGGTCGTCGGGCCATATGGTAAGGGGGCGTTCTACGCTGCGTTTTCCAATAAAAAAAGTTTATCTACCAATACATAGTTTATTTCCAAATATTATTTCGTTCAAAAACACAAAACTTCAAAACAAAACGTCGCGTACCGTAAAATAGAACAAACATAATTCAAATTCAAAACTCGAACAACTTATCACTGTCAAACGATTTTTGAATAAATAATATATATTGAGCTTACGCGACGCCGCGCTACGTTATCGAAGTACCAAGTGTCTGGTTCTCAAGTATTTGAAATTTGGTTTATATTGAGTTTAGAACTTCTGCGATTTGAGATATGATATTATATAAGTTTTATTTTCTAAAAGTTTAAAAGACGTTATTGTTATTTCTATAGAGTTTATTTTGACATTTTTAAGCAGTTGTTCCTACTCATGCTGCACCCTTGAGGTAGATAAAGGTTTTATTTTAGCCTGTATTAGCTATGTGAAACTTAATAAGTAAAAAACAAAGGTCAAATTCATATAAAGTTAAAACTCGAATCGCACTTGTCTGGATAGTCAGACAAATGTGATTATCTTTACAGAAATACCTACTTAATTAAATTAACTTTTATATAATTAATCCTAACTGGCTTAAATTACAACTTTATCTTACACAGACATCAGAACAACATTAATTGTGTTATCTTGAAAAATACAATTAATTCTAAAGTATTCCTTTCTTTGTTCTTCTTTTACGTTGTAACTTATTAGTTAGAAAGCTGGAAAGTGACATAAGAAAAGTTCAGGCGCAGTCTAAAGTCCAAACTGTCTAAAATTGTATTAGTCTCGCCTCCTATTGCAGCGACCTAATATACGGCATAAAATATGAGTGTGACAGACCTTTGTCTACATGTTGTATATAAATAACCATCTATGGCTTTTCCACTTAGTACTATTACACACATAAACCTTCCTCGCAAATCACTCTATCTATTAGTAAAAACCGCCGACTATTTGTTCTGTAGTTATTGAACTTATAGCGGAGGATTTTGTTTTATAATCCTGTGTAGTGATCAATCTTTATGGGATAAACTCTCGATACTATTTTACGTTTCACAATAACAATAATATTTAAACAGATTCAGTTCCTATACTGCAAAGTTGAAAACTTTTCATCTGATCAATAATCTGTTTCCATTTAAAGATCTGTCCCATTTATTTTGGCCACCGATATGTAGTATTTATAGTTGACTACAAAACTTTAAATTTTACCACAAGACAGAGCATTTTATAATATTACTCGTTATCAACTGCGGATTCATCTGCTTGGAATTCGACTTATGTAACGACAACTTTTTTCCATTAACAAGATGACTGATCTTTTAACGACAAAACTATAAACACCATTGCAGGCTGACCACAGCTACGCGTGAACCAAGCAGGTGTAACGCGCATGCGATTCGCCTGGCGTTTGCGACGTATGACGAAGTGTTTATTTTTTGAATGATTCAAAAAAGGAATTTTCAATAACGTTTCTGGGATTCATCATTTTTTTTATATTCTACCACATTCACACTGCGCCATCTAGTCCCAAAGTAAGCAATTATATTTGCTTGTGTTATGGGAACTAAACAACTGATATACTACTTAAATACATTTTTTTTTGTAAATGCATACATATTATAGATAAATTACACCCAGACACAGAACAAACCTTTATGCTCATTACACAAAGATTTGTCCTGGGTGGGGATCGAACCCACGACCTCCGGCTTAGCAGTCAGGGTCACTAACCACTAAACCAACAGGCCAATTTGACAATACACATACATATGTTTTAAAATATATTAAACAAGTTGGCTCGTGACCACGGCAGTTGGAAACTGGTCAAAACGTGAAGAGCAATACATAATGTTGGAGCACTTGAATTGCCCGTCAAAAAATTCAAACATGGTTATTTTTTTAAATATAAGTATTCAAAGAACATCCGGAAATTTAAATACAGAACGACACTAAACTTAGCAACGCGCTACGTCCCAAAATTCAGCAAACGTACACAAAATGTGTCATAAATTCCACTCTAAATACTTCACTTTAAACATCTTCACATAAAGGGCACCTAAAGTGTTACGTCACGAAATCTCTGTGACGTAAGCTAAATATGCTATCTATTTGGAGTCCGGGTGCCTTTCCGCTTGCAACTGTGATATACCAAAGAGCTTGGATATTGTAGGGATGTACTGGCAGTGTGGGATACTATTGTCCCATATAAATGACTTGTACTAGTGGAAGTCGAAAGTAATGTTTGAGTTACAATCGAGTTTTGGTTTCTAATTTGTCTTTATATTTTTGTTACCCGAAATTACCGTGTGGCCCATTTAAATCGATAGTCAATAACTAATGTAACTACGGCTTCCGAACTATTAATAAAACCATATTATATTAATATGGTTCCTTAAGACTGAAGACAAACAAACACACTTTACGATAGTACATAGCATCAAGCCTTTTTCTGCGAAGGGTAGGCAGATACCTACAACAGACCAATATTTCACCATGTTTTAGAGAGCGACAGACACATTGCCAGACTCTAAATTTCAAGATAGAAAATTCAATAAATTTTTTCCCAGACCCAGGAATCGAATATGGAATGTCTTGCGCAGTAGTTCACACTTTAAAAACCCACTGTGACACAGGCAGTAATTAAAAATATATAAAAACGAGTCGCGCGGGGCTTCGCTCTCGTTGTTATTTATTTGGCCACTGCTCAGCTCCTATTGGCCGTAGCTTGATGTTATATAGCCTATAACCTTCCTCGATAAATGGATTATCCAACATTAAAAGAATTTTGAACGTCGGTTCAGTAGATCCTGAGATTACCCCCTATATCGTCAAAAACTACAAATGACTGGCATGTTGGTCTAGTGACAAACAGACAAATCTTTGTGTGATGAGCATGATTGTTTGTTCTGTGTCTGGGTGTAATTTATCTATAATTAGTATAGATATGTATGTATTTACAAAAAAATATATATTTAAGTAAGTAAATCAGTTGTTTATAATATAGTTACTTAATTTGAGACTAGATGGCGCTGTGTGAATGTGGTAAAAATATTATTCATCATCATAAGTTCCAGTGCTGGGCTCGGGTCTCCTCTCCTCTAATTAGAGAACTGATAGGGTTTAGGCCATAATCCACTCACGCTGGCCTAGTGTGGGTTGGTGTATCAGACATACTCATAGAATTTCTTCTAGGGTATGTGGGTTTCCTTACGTTTTCCTTCACCGTTAGCAGATAGCAAGTCACTTGACTAGTACATATAAATCAAAAGTATTATTATATACTTATTGGTATTATTATTAATTATAATATTAGTTTAGTTGAAATGAGTTCCAATAGTAACGCCAATCTATTCCGATGTTTCGGTCTGAAATAACTGGAAGTTTGCAGTCCAGGCAGGCATTAGTGATGCAGGCTTTATTGAAATCGACAAGCCTTTCATAAGTACAGAAGCTTTTATTGGACATGCCATTTTGCTTGGCAGATATCTTTTATGCTGCTCTTATGTCCTATTTTGTGGCATCGTGAAATACGTAATGAAGTGACAGATTAAGAATACATAATGTCACTACCTCATCTCAACCCGTGGGTGTTGTAGGCGACTAAAGTAGTAACATTATGCAGACAAAAGCACTGCGAGAAAAGGAAAATTCGAAACAAACAAAAGTCAAAAGTAGTTTTGACTGGCTATGTCAGTCAAAACTCTTAAAAAAGTAAAGAGTCGGTACTAAACGAGTTTTCAAAACTGGTTGTGTTAGTTTTAGGTTAGGTTAGTTTTTATAATTTTATTATTATATACTCTAAATACACACAATATAACCTAAATCCCTATATATAATTATAAATAGTTATTTTTGACCTCCTTTTTTTCTCTCCTTACTTAAAAGTTTTGACTGCTTTTGACTGATTAACAGTTTTGACTGTAACAAATATATAGATGCAACAAACATATTGTCCGACTACCCTAAAATAAATCCCAGTTGTATACCAAGCAGAACGACATCGTAAATGTTTTAGAGATCGTAAACTTGATGTTGAAAAGAAAATTCTTGGTTTCAAAATGCGAGAGCGTTTGTAAAATTAGAGGAAAGAAGAAGTAAGGTCTCTTATATGGAAAAGAACTTAATGGCAAGAGACTCGCCTTCAAAAGTCAAAGTCAAAAGTTGTTTATTCAAATAGATGACATTTTATATAGCTAGAGAGTTTTTGCTTGGTTCAACGCGCTTATTTCAGAAACTCTATTGGTCCGATTTGAAAAGTTATTTTAGTGTTAAAAAGCCATTTATTAAGGCAGGTTATTTATTTATTAAGGTAAGATGGCGACTAGACTAGATGGCGCTGTATGAATGTGGTAAAATATATTAAAAAAATATATCTATAATAATTGTTCCCATAAAACAAGCGAATATAATTGCTTAATTAGGGACTAAATGGCGTTGTATGAATGTGTAAGAATATTATATTATTATTGCCTGAAGTGGCCTACGAGACAGCGTCCTCGTGGACGATCGCAATGTTAGAGGCACAGCCAAGCCGCTACGTACCTTGAGAGGATAGTTCTCTTTTAACCTTGATTGAAGAAAGAAACACCGCTGCAGGAAGTTCCTTAGAATTTTTCTGGGCTATAATTTTTAATGATATTTTTTATCAAATTGTGTAGTTTGGTAGTCTCTCAATAGATGGCGGTGTTATAATTTAGTAATGTTTCTACATGATCTAACAAAATTGCAACTTAGCTTCAAAGTAAAGAAGAAAACACAATAAAAGCCCAATATAGTAAGAATATCAAATTTTCTTGCGAAGAGGAAAAAATTTAAATATCAAGGTGTCTGTAGGTGACACCCTCAATAAATATAAAGAGGTTATTCGCATTCTGTGCGCGGAATGAAGAAACGATGTATTTTATGAGATGTATCGAAAAGCTTCGGAAATTGCAATACCTATTGTACTTTAAATATTGGGAAAGATACTCACCGATATACTCGTCTATAACATAGCATGAAGCTTTTTCCCCGGAAGGGTAGGCAGAGGTGTAATCACAGTGACATTTATGTTTAGATTCATGTTATAGGAGTCAAGCCTATTGTCATTGTATAGTGTATACTAGTAGCTTCTGGACGCTCCTTATATATAAGATATTTTTTATATACTAAACGCTTCTTATATCTAGTACATAAGAAACGTCACATATAAAAGGAGCGTCTGGTATTTATGAAACTTTTTAATTTTCTTGTGTTTGTCGTATAATAAAGAGTTTTAGCTCTGTCCAGTTTTTTAAATCACATAAAAGTAAGTTGTTTTTAACCCCGACGCAACGCAAAGAGGTATGTTATAAGTTTCATGCTTTTTAGGGTTCCGTAGTCAACTAGGAACCCTTATAGTTTCGCCATGTCTGTCTGTCTGTCCGTCTGTCCGTCCTCGCTTAATCTCTGTGACCGTTAGCACTAGAAAGCTGAAATTTGGGACCAATATGTGTATCAATCACGCCGACAAAGTGCTAAAATAAAAATTGGAAAAAAATGTTTTATTAGGGTAGCCCCCCTATATGTAAAGTGGGAAGTGTTTTTTTTTTTAATTTTAACCCTAATGTGTGATATATTGTTGGAAAGGTATTTAAAAATGAATAGGGGTTTACTAAAATCATTTTTTGATAATGTCAATAATTTCGGAAATAATCGCTCCAAAAGTAAAAAACAAAGCGTCCCCCCCCTCTAACTTTTGAACCATAAGTTTAGAAAATACGAAAAAAATCTGAAAAGTAGAACTTTATAAGGACTTTCTAGGAAAATTATTTTGAACTTGGATGGAAACAACAGATGGAAACTGCAGTTAACCAATATAATTTGGTCCCTGAATCGTATGAGCGCCTATACAATCCAGAGGTCAAGTTTCATTTGCCCGTATTTTTTTTTTAACTTCGTTTACATAATATTTTATTATCCTGAACGTATCTTTTTTCAAACAAAAAAATAATTATTAAAATAGGTTCTCGCAATTCAAAATTACCATCGAAAACTTCTGGCACGTCTAACGGACGGGAAACTACGGAACCCTACATTGAGCGTGGCCCGACACGCTCTTGGCCGGTTTTGTTTCTGTCTGGAAATTGAATTTTATGGGTGCGCGCTATTGTGCATTACGAGTTACGACATCATCCTAACTTTAAAAATATAACAGTGGATAGAACTAAATTCTCTTTCAACTGTTATATATTTAGTATTCAATTACGTCACCCAAACGGAAGGGAGCGTTGAAATGTATCAGATATTGGAGCTCAAAGCGTCTCCAGTTCAGCTCATCGAGTTTCAAACTACGGTTTTCTGGCTGAGTTCATATCAATACGGATACGTTTAGTGCTCATTTTGAATGTTTTGGATAGGGTTGGGGAGTATTTTGAGAGCTGCCCGCCTGGGGAAGTACTTCTGACAGAAAACAAAACTAAATAATATTGAATAACTTAATAATATATAACTGAATAATATTTTTCTAAAGTCTAAGTCACACATTCCGGGACAGACTGCTTGTCGACGTTATGTTAGAATATCGCAACAATACGGCCAAAGGCGGTGAATTTTATTTCATATAATTTGGCAAACCGGCAATAGCCGTAGTTTGGTGAGTACATTTCTAAGAAATACGTGATCTAATGTCGTATCACGTGGCTTCAATCGTTCGTAGGTGCCACGGTGAAGTCTTTTCGAGTCTTTTTCATCACACACAATCGCAAGGCTTACGCGCCAAAACAATGCGCACACACCGCCGACAGGCGTAGACAATCCTTTCTAGTACGAACTTGTCAATATTTAGTGTCACGGCGTATGCGCCGCCAGAAGGTCGTTGCATCGGTGGGTGTCGTTTGTCATTTTTGGCAGCAAAAACAAGGTAAATAAAGCTAATTTTACTTATAATATAATTTAGTTTCATTATTATATGTATTATACTATACCAACGGTTTTTATAGTGGGTATTTGCTTTGATTTTTTACAGATGCCGCCTTTAGGCGTCAACGTCGGTGGCCGTTATTGTCGCTTCATAAAATTTAAAATATACGTAATATGGTAGTACGGTTATAGACGGCATGATATAATGTATGGGATTTTGTAATGTCATAATAAAGGCAATTGCAAAAAGTCGAGTGTCCCGGAATGTGTTAAACTCAGTGCTCGTAGGTCTAACTCAACCAACCTGTTTTCACTTTTGATATATAAAAAGTGACTGACTGGCCTGTTGGTCTAGTGGTTAGTGACCCTGACTGCTAAGCCGAAGGTCGTGGGTTCGATCCCTACCCAGGACAAATCTTTGTGTGATATGCATAAAGGTTTATTCTGTGTCTGGGTTTAATTTATCTATAATATGTATGTATTTACAAAAAAAATGTATTTAAGTAGTATATCTGTTGTTTAGTACCCATAACACAAACAAATATAATTGCTTACTGCGGGACTAGATGGCGCTGTGTGAATGTGGTAGAATATTATTATTATTAATGCTAATTGACGTTGAGTGCGGCAGATGGACTGTGTAAAAATACTTTGTTGACTCAATAAAATGTAATCTCTTCGTCAAGCAGGCGGGCCAATAGACAGAAGATAGTGAACATAATACCGTTGGTAAAAACAACCTACTTTTATGTGTTTTAAAGCAGTGGACAGAGCTATAAACTGGGTTGCCATTAAAAATAACTGTCCTCACTCTTTTCTTGATGGTCGTCAATAAAATTTATATCTCCCAATACAGAGGTTCCCAAAGTGTGCCAAAGAAAGTAGAGAACCATCTTGAGGCGATCTTGTTTACAATTGTTTTTATTGCCTGAAGTGGCAGACAACCAGGCGGCCCACCTGATGGTGTTACCGCCGCTCATGTACGTTGGCAATGTTAGAGGCACCAAGTCGCTGCCTACCTGGAGTGAAATGAAATTAAATCTCGTTTATTCATCTAGGTTACAAGGTAACACTTATGAAAGTCACAAGATAAGAATGTAACAGGTTATCTGAAAAGTAGTGTCACAAATTTGCTTACGACCAGTTCGCTGACGGGGTGGAGATATGAGAAGAACTGGTGAAAAATTCACGCCACTCTTTTTAAAAAAAACTCTCTTTAATGGTTTAAATAGAGCTATCCTCTCACGAGCTATCCTCTGCAAACGAGGTCATTTTAAGAAGGACATGTCATAGCGCTCAGGAAACATCATATTCAGCATTCACGGACTGAAAAAGATTGGGAACCCCTGCCCTAATCGTAAAGTTGGTAATAAAACTTCTATAGCTTATAAGAACAATGTATGGGATGTTTTTGTGGATGTGATTAGACTTACGCGACCGTCATCGACATCTTCAATTAATAGATTCTATAATGTAGCTACTTTGGCTTGAATCACATCTAACTGCACTGCACTTTCCTCTGCTTCTGTCTATATTTTGACCTTTGACCTTGAATATTTTACAACTTACAAGGTCGCGAAAATACTTTTGTGACCTTTGACCTTGAATATCTCACAACTTACAAGGCCACAAAATATATTTGTGACCTTTGACCTTGAATATCTTATAACTTACAAGGTCACGAAAATACTTTTGTGACCTTTGACCTTGAATATTTTACAGCTTTTCGGATAACGTTTAAAAATGATGCCATTCCGAGACTTGATGATGAGATGATGAGACCCTCTTTTTGGGCTTAAATAACCGGATTATTAGTTTTTTTTTAGTTCGGTTGGAGCTATTGGCACCCTGTGGTATCTGCCTACCCCAATGAAAGACAGACGTAATGATAATTATGTATGTGTGCCGTATGTTAAGCTTCAAACAACCATTTTTGAACAAACGTAAATTTAATTCAAGACGTGACTTAACTTCACATACGGATCATTATTACAAAACACATTCATTTTTATCATAATACGTGTAGAAACCTTAATGAGATTGTCAAAAGGATTTCACGTTTTACAACTTTTGTTTCGTTCTAAAATGTTTGAGGTTTTGTTTTGTTTTTAAACGTTTATTTAACTTGCAATGTTTGTCTGTTTGTTTTTTGAGGTCAAATCTCTTTTTTACCCGACTGACAGGACGGGTATTGTTTTTCGCGCGTATCTTGTATGTTTGTAAATTTCTTTATTCCCACGTTTCTTCCAAAAGGCTGGATAGATTTGGACAATTAAGGTATCGTTAGATTCTTCTCAAAAACCCAAGTGTCCTTAGATAGGTATTATAAAAAAAAAGACAAAACGACGGAGTTTTGGCGCCAAATTGTAAGAACTTAGAACTTTTTTTAACCAAACTTATCGAGTAGAGTATCAAAATAAAGAGAATCAAATGAAGATTACAAATATATACATATGTTATATATTTAAATTTAATCAGGAATAATAATTACAACAATTTTTTGGTCTTTTTAGTGCAGTGCTTATCTGTTGATTTTTTGCAGTCGGGTTATTTTAATTTTTTAATTATATTTACTTGTTATTGATACCATTTTGACCAACAAGCTGTTTCCGTAGCCAATGGTCGATTGCAACACTAGGTGCATCGCATACGCGTTGACGACTCTTTAAAATCCCTTCCCTCCCCAATGAGCTCTGTACACTACTCAGCGAGATACAACACAATGTTGTTATGGCTGTGGTCTTCTGAAAGGTACTTCCTTACATACCACAGAGCACCACCAGAGCACAGATACCATTTAGGTTCCCCACCGAAGAACTGTACTCCATGTGTGACCTATTAACTATCAGGAAATTATATATACTTAATGCAATTGTTAAACAGCATTTGTCTCTGCCTTATGATAATACAATTTCTAGAAACACCAGAAGAAAAGCTAACATCGCCCCTGTAGCTTTTGTTAGGACAAGCTTTGCAAAACGGCAATACGAGACTCTTTCTGCAAATCTGTATAATATTGTAAATAAAGAATTAAACATATACCCAAAGACTTTATATAACTGTAAAAAACAGATCACAACCTGACTAAGTTCAAAAACATATTATGAAGACATTGAAACATTTTTACAAAAAGTAATATAGTATCTATAATACACACACACACACACACTTACACATACACATACTTGTGCTTCGTCATGTTTGTTTATCAGGCTTGTATTTGGCTTAATATTATTATAATCAACTTGCTATGAAGAGCAGTGGCTCCTAACACAGGAAATTAATTTTACCTAAAAGGAGTCACCAAAACCGGCACTGTAACCTAGAAAGTCAAATAAAGATTTTGTATTTGTATTTTGTATACGAGGTGGACTGTATACCTGTTACCAACCTTCGTGGCATAAAACAAAATTCTAGCATAAAATCTTTCTCTTGTAACGATTGCGGTCTTTGCAGCACGATTGCAACTCTTTTGTTACCTTCGTCTCTTTCATTTATCATCATTTCAACCCATAAACGTCCCAGTGCTGGGCACGAGTCTACTTCAAATTTGGTAAGAATTTAGCTTACCATACCACGCTGTCCAGACTTTGGTATAGGGTTTTGTTTCGAATTTTCCTTTTCTGGCAGTGCTGTTGTCTACATAAGGTTACTCCCTTGGTCACCTCTTATGACACCCACGGGTTGAGATGGGGTAGTGGCATTATGTATTCTTAATCCGTCACTAAACAGATGTTATTTTAATTTAATAAAACAAAATTTTAGCACAAAATTTCTCTGTCGCCTTACCACTCCCCATTGACCTCTATCATAAAACAACACTACCAATGTAGTGTTACTAAAACTTTGAACGACTTCAAAGAGATTTCAACCCTTCACAATTACACGTACGCAGGTCGAAAATAAACTAAAACTCTACATAGAGTGGTAGAGACAAAACTCTACATGTTAACTGAACTCTTTGCTAACTTGTACTGGATACGCTGACGAGGTAAAGTTTTGAACAGACTGTATGTAGAATATCTGAGGCTGTATATGAATAAGAATTCTTTGGTTTTGTGGTAAAAGGGTATGATTTCTCAACATGAGGTAGTGGATTCTATTCTCAGTCTCTACATTGAACAAATTTTGACATCTGTCAATTTCATAATTTCAACCCATAAACCTCCCACTGCTGGGATAATTATATTAAATACAAAATAAAATGTTGTACAATGCCTCGATAGCGGGTAGTGTATTAGACTGCTGTGCAAGAAGTCCCGGGTTCGATTGAGTCGAGTGAAAATTGTACTGGGCTTTTCTATCATGAAATTCCAGTATTGAGATTTTCCTGGAGTTTGGTAAACAATTGTTCACGGTTAATGACAATAGGTTCGCCTCCTATTTCATGGGACCAAACATAGCTTGCGAAATGTAGGTATGAAACACCTCTGCCTACCTCTTCGGGAAAAAAGGCGTGATGGTATGTTATGTGTAATGCCCGCTCTGGGCAACTAGAAAAGGGGCCAACATTTTTTCAGGTTGAAATTATACACAGACTACTACAGACAGAAAAATGTTGTACCTACTTTTTTAACATTAATAATTTCAATACGGTAGACTACTCCAAAGAATGTGGAGGGAATTTAGCCTACTATACCACGCTGGTCAGACGTGTTGGTATAGGGTTTTATTTCAAATTAAAATGTTCTTGTAGCGTACACTCCCTCAGTCGCCTTGTACACCCACGATTTGAAATAATAATATTTATATTCTATTCTAATAATATTCTACCACATTCACACAGCGCCATCTAATCCCAAAGTAAGCAATTATATTTGCTTGTGTTATGGGTACTAAACAACTGATATACTACTTAAATAATTTTTTTTGTGAATACTTATATGTAGCTATATTTTAGATAAATTACACCCAGACACAGAACAAACCTTTATGCTCATCACACAAAGATTAGTCCTGGGTGGGGATCGAACCCACGACCTCCAGCTTAGCAGTCAGGGTCACTAATCACTAGACCAGCAGGCCAGTCAATTTCACGCAAAAAAACTCACTCTAGCCTGAAAATACCCTTATACAGAGTTATACAAGCGGTACATTATCGTAACACAGATTTAAATAGAGATATTCAAAACTTCCAACTTGTTGTATGTTTAATAGATTTTGTTTTCAACTAGCGCTTTACTCAGACAAGTTTGCGAGCAACTGTTCTGTGTAAAATATTCGTACGTTTATATAGATCACGCCTCTTTCCCAACAGAGGGGTTGGCAGAGGCTATTTCCTTGCACTTGCTACGATTCTGACATCACAACGTTTTGCTACTTATCACCGTGGCTCGTTACAGAAACCTACAGACGATATTCCTCCATTGCAGGTAGGTTAATATCGTAATGAAAGTAGAAACTCAATATTTACATTAAATATTAAGCAATTTCCTTTGCTTTCGTTTAGCTTTTTTTTTGTTCAAAACGTGATCATGAAATCATCATGTTAACAGATAATGGATAAATTCGATCTCAATGACGTTCCCCCGTATATCTCAGTTGGAAAAGCACTGGACACGGAATGCTAGGGTCACGAGTTCAAGTCACGTTGTGGGTTTGAATTTTTCCATTACTTGTTTAGCACCAATAAAGGAAATTGGGGCCTGTTTCACCACTTCAAATAAGTGTCTAATAAACTACCTGAGATTTTTTTGACAGATTTTATATGAAAAATACGTCAAAAAATAAATTTCATATAGGCTATCTAGCACTTAATTTCCAGTGTTAAAACAGGCGCTGAATCTGCGACTCTATCCCTCTTATTACAAAATACGGACTAAGCATTAAACCAGGTTTAAATTGCCAAATTTGACACTAGAACAATGGCTTATGTCAATTTAAACCTGGTTTAAATACTTAGTCTATATTTTGTAATAAGGGGGAATTAGTTTTACAAAACACATCACTACACATCATTACACATCTCTGGTGCAAACTCAACCTTATAGACTTGAAATACAACGTCCATTAACACAAAGTCTAGTTCAATCAATAAAGTTTCAGCCTCCCAACCAACAAAGACTACTTGAGATCGAGACTTCTAACGTAGCCGATACACTTAAGTGGGGGTAAGCAGAACAAGTGGTACTTGATAAGTCTAGAACCCTTTACACTCGAAGAGAGTATTATTGTAAATATTGAAGGTTTTGAAGTAAATGTCTTGAAGATTGTAAGTTACATTTATAATAAATTAGATGTCTCGCGAGGCTTACTGCTCAGCTCCAGCCGTAGCGTAATGTTATATAGCCTAGGAGCTGAGCAGTGGCCAAATAAAGAACGAAGGAGCGAAGCCCCGCGCTGCTTAGCTAGTATAAAATACAATAAATAAGATATTTTATTCAATTCACTAAATTACACTAAGTGATGGTGGCTGAATGGATAAGAGACCGGTGTGCTAAACACGCGGTCCGAGTTCGATTCCGACCAGCAATATGGATTACACTTTGTGGAATTTATATGTACTAGTCAAGTAACTTACCATCTGCTAACGGTGAAGGAAAACATCGTGAGGGTTTCCTCACGAAATGTCTTCTAGTGTATGTGGGTTTCCACATACACTAGAAGACATTCTAAGTGTACTTGTATGTCTGATCCACCAACCTGTATTAGGCCAGCGTGTGTGGATTATGGCCTAAAAAATCCTCTCAGCTCTCTAGATAGAGTAGAGGAGACCCGAGCCCAGCAGTAGGACATTAATGGCTTGCGGATGATTCAATTCACTGACCTAAACTAACCTATTGGTTGAGATGGTGATAATGATGACATATTAAAGACTCTTGTTGTGCCACTAAGGTAGTTCTTTTATACTTAAAACTGTATCCCTTACTTACAGAAACCTATTGAACGGTAATACAATTTGATACGACCTACCTCCTGGAAAGCCTATTAAGTACAATTGAACTAAATAATACTTGACACAAAGCCTGTGATGTGCGTCGAGTTGTATTAGTGAACGCTCGAATAATACGATTTTAACTTGACGTTTTAGGTTAAATTTAATAATAATATTATTTATTGGTTACAGGCGCTCAAAATAGAACTCAAAAAGAATTTAATTGTCACACAATTGTTTTGTGAGACGTGAACGTAAGAAAGTTTTATTGTTTTATAAGTTTAAAAAAAAAAAACAATTGTACTGTAATGGTTTCATCCGTTGCAGGCCTTCACGAATGCACCTTCTTTTACCACCTTTTGGATCCTTTTGATTTCTTTTTAATTTACTTTTAATTATTTAAAATTCAAAATCCTAATTCCTAAATTCCAACCGAGTCTTCGTCGGAGCAACCGCCGAAGGCTCGAGGCTCATTACTATTTTAATTTCTAGTGCAGTGCACGCTATTCTTGTCATTTAAATTAATACTATAAGTTTATAAGATCAGTTCTGTGTTTTATTTTGAGGGCCCCACGCCCTTCCCCATATAGCCGGATCTAGTACTATACTCTTGCCTAGCGCCCACTGGAGGGGACAGTGGAAACGCTAGAGTACTGTGTATTAAATAAGACTGATTATACATAATTTTCTATTTTCTGTAAATTTTATTATAATTATTTGACAGTATTCCGTGTAGTGACGGATTAGGAATACATAATGTCACTACCCCATCTCAACCCGTGGGTGTCGTAAAAGGCGATTAAGGGACTTATGCAGACCAGAGTACCTACTGCGAGAAAAGGAAAATTCGAAACAAATCCGTACTAACCCGTCTGGCCAGCAGCGTGGTATAGTAGGCTAAATTCCCTCCACATTCTTTGCAGGAGATCCGTGCCCAGCAGTGGGCTATTTATGGGTTGAAATCGTTTGACAGTATATCAACTTTCATCACGAAGATTGTGTATCTAGGGGGAAGACGTCGAATTTTGTATACATGTTCATCTTTTTCTATTTGAATGTGTTTTGTTTTCGGAGTTAAATGATTGGGAGTCCCAGGGAATACCTAACCTACTGTCTTGGAACCCGCAACCAAATTAATCAGAAGTAAATGGAGGAGTTGGAAAGGAATTATCCACTTCCCTCGATAGCAAAGCGGGAGACAAGAGTAATTAGGATTTTAACCTATTGGAGAGAAAGCATCACGGCAAAAAGAAAAAAAAAACATTTGGGAAACACACAGTTACAATAGATACTTAATAATAAATTTAATAAACTATACATTAGCATTGGAAGGCGCAGCGTGGGACGGCCCCCCACCAGATGGACCGACGACCTGGTCAGGGTGGCGGGCGGCCGTTGGTTGCAGGCGGCACAGGACCGTTTGCAGTGGCGTAAATTAGGTGAGGCCTATGTTCAGCAGTGGACGTCGTTGGGCTGATATGATGATGATGATACATTAACATTAATTACACATTAATTACATTAATGCACTTGCTTATCGTATTTTGCTGCATATTCCTGGTTTATTAGCTACAACAACTAGAAAACTCAAAAAGCACTTAAGAGGGTTTAGACAGACGAATGGCAACATCGCAATTTAGTGTCATATTTCGTGATTTTCGATTTTTATTATTTAATTGGAGCTATTTGTTTTACATGTTTTCAATATAGAAAAACAAATAACTCCAATTGAATAATAAAACACATATGACACTATATTCACTGGCCTGTTGGTCTAGTAGTTAGTGACCCTGACTGCTAAGCCGGAGGTCGTGGGTTCAATCCCCACCCAGGACAAATCTTTGTGTGATGAACATAAAGGTGTATAATATGTTTATTATTATGTTATGTTTATATTATGTTTATAATATGTATGTATTTACAAAAAAAAATGTATTTAAGTGGTATATCAGTTGTTTAGTACCCATAACACAAGCACATATAATTGCTTCCTTTGGGACTAGATGGCACTGTGTGAATGTGGTAGAATATTATTATTATTATATTATTATTATATTGCGACGTTCGTCTGTATAAACCCTCTTAATTAAAAATTTGCATATCCAAATGGTAGATAGTGAATATTTAAAAAGCTTAAAAACAGATACCGTCGCCATTAAGGCCATTTAAAATGCAAGCTGTAATGACAATAATGGACACTATCTGATGCTGCAAGCATTTAAAATATTTAAATGCAAACAAGTTTATTTGCAGAAAACGAGTTTATGGAAGCATCTCCTCGATGGATGTTTTACGTGAAGCAAAAACTTTATACAACTTTTTACGAAAATTGCGCGGACGGAGGAGTATGAAATTTCCCACACTTATAGTTTATATAGAGAATGAGTGCAAAATACTAAGTAATATAAAAAAATAATTAAAATTAAATAATCACAATATTGATTGAAATTTAAATTTATTAAATTTAACAAGCAACTGTCAGCTGCTTGACACTTAACAGCGCTGATTTTCAGCAGAGCCCCAGGATGAGCAGAGGACAGGATGATGAGTTAATGATCCGCGTGTTTTATGCATCAACAAATAAAACATTACGCTTTTTCCCCTAAGAGGTAGATAGTGGTACATATCACCCAAATTTCGCCAGCTTTGTAAGATCCCTTGTGATACAAAGTGAGGTTATTAATATTAACCCTGTCCATTTCAAAAAGCAGATTGATATTAAAAGTTGAACACAGAACAACCCAGTATAATTTTTGCCTGATTCCCAGGATCAAACTTGGGACCTCTTTACAGCAGCCTCTTGTATACACCCTATCCCTGCAACACCGAGGCTATTTCAAAGTTCAAGTAAATCATTTCTACCTGCAACCTAATCTAAAATAAGACAAGTACCGATGGCCAAATAGATAAGTCAATAAAGTCATACGGATCGAGTTTGATTCCGACCGGCGGAGTTTGATACCAATGTGGATTTCAGTTTGTGGAATTTATATGTAGGTAGGTACTAGTAAAATGACTTACTATCTGTTGACAGGGAAGGAAAACATCGTGAGGAAAACCACAAACTAGTAGATGTAATTCTAAGTGTATGTGTGGACGCTACAATAGCTCAGTAACTGGTCGACGTAGCTAAGAAGCTTCTATGGCATCTAACCCAAAAATAATAATAAATACTATCTAAAATATAAACTGATTCAATTACTCCAGTAACGCGACCCTTGAAATATCTCATACGTTGCGGTGATAATAAGATATTCACGCGATAGCCCGACATAACTCTCTTATACCGAGGGTTGATAGTTTTCTTTCACCTATCACATATAGGTGGGATAGTTAAGGTAATGCTGTACTGAAAACTATAAAATAGGTAACGTGAATTCCAGTTTTCGTGAATATAGAAGAACCTATTCCTTTGAAAAAACAAAAACAAAACTATCACACGAGACCGTACGTTTTAGTCTTCTTTTATAGAGTACGGTCTTTTTAGAAGCAAGAAAATAATACATACAATAAAAATACTTATACACAAAAAGCATGTCTACAGAGGCGAGCTTAACTGTGAATTGAGTTCTCTTACAGTAAACCTTAGAGTGTAGAGGAGATAAGTGTAAAGAGAGCATGAATGAAGTGTACAACTAAAGAGAGAAGTATAGAGCACAGAATCGCAGTAAAAGTGAAACTTTAAGTTATAAAACATGTCTTAAAATATTACCAAGGAAAGAAGACCTAGAAGAATGTACCATGACCAAATAGGTGCCGTTATAAAGAAGGGACAGATCACCCGGCGAGAATGTATGAAAAGACTGATGAATGTTGAAGAAGCCAAAGATATATAATTATATATATATGTCAGAATCGTAGCAAGTGGAAGGAAATGGTCTCTGCCTACCCCTCTGTTGGGAAAGAGGCGTGATCTATATGTATGTATATTTGTCTTTTTACCCGACTGATATCTATATCTATACGTTATCACTGAGATTTAATACAAAAACGCAAAGTTGTAGAGCAAGCTCGATAGATGGCGTTGTGCCCATCGGCTGAATCGCACTATTAAGATTTTCTTTGTCTCTAAATGACCTCCCCTGAATTTTATAAATTCCTCCAATTAAATGTTCCGAGCTTAGCATTTTCTTTTAGATAGACGCTAGGGCGACTCTTCAGAACTTTTTTGAGACTGTACACTGTCATCAGTTATTTCATTTTACAACCTATGGTAAACCAACCTCACTTGATAGATAACATTGAATTCTCAAACTCTAACATAAAAACCACACCCATAAAGATATTCTCGATGCAGCATTTCGAAGCGATGCTAAGTGAGAATTGATAGCTTATACAGGATGATCATCATAATCTTGTGATCGCTTGAGAGATACTGAACCATTTTTATAGCTGTATTGTGAGGTACTGTATACGTTGATAAAGGTTATAGGTTTAAGATTATTTTTTGATGTTCGGGATAAACGGATATTACCTACTTAGGAGTTGTTGATACAAGCAAAATAGAAATTAAAAAAATCGCTGACACTTGCCAACGGTTTTTTAAATTTCAAATTCGCCACAATTTTTAAAATTTAAAATGGTGGCACCAATTTTGATGAAACTTATTTATGAACCATGATGATAATTGACAGCTTTTAAGTAAAAACCACATCAATATCGGCACATTTTTTAGGAATTACGATGCCACAGACAGAAACGCAGGCATGTGACGGTGCGGCACAAGGCGTTAGGCGACCATTGATACACTTCGAACAACGGTGTCCAGCTTTCCAAATTTTACTTCAAAAAAGAAATATTTAATATTTATATAAAAACTATTGGAATCGATTCTGCTACTAATTCTGAACTAAAACTACTTTCCGGTTTCGCATTAAGTGAGTACAAGAGGCCATACGCACGGCCCTTAAATCAGAGGCGATTACGGAGCCAGTGATGCCACGCGCTAAATTGGTTAATCTGGTTTTTTAAGTAATAAATTGTACTTATAAGTTTTAATCAACTAAAATAAGATTTTTCTTTCACTTGCTGCCGCTGAAAGATCTTATTTGTATAAATTTTAATCAACCAAAATAAATATAAATATAAAATAATCTTTATTGTCTCATAAAGATACATACATAGAAAAACACATGAAATAGGAACAATCAAGAAGTACACACAAAAATTAGTTGACCACTGGTACCCAAAGTAAGATTTAACTTGTGGTATGGGTACCAGGGCTCTCGTACTATTTGTAACAGGCAAGTAGTTAATGTGGCAGTGTGGTGAATCGTATATAGATAGGTATAATAATATATATGCTTGAATAAAATAACTATTTATATATAAATAAATATATAATAGAAAAATATATATTAATATTTACATACATATAAGTATATATATATAATAGAGTTTTTGGGGGTAAAGTATATATAATAGAGTTTTTGGGGGTAGGTGTGAAAAGTGAACACACACTTGCAATTTTTAATTTTTTAATTTTCAATAAAATACTTAATATTTTAAAATTTAAACTACGCACTTTTGAGTATTAATAGTGACAATTAAGTGTACTCACGTTTGTGGAGCTATATACATACTTTATGTAAGTTGAACTCCATAACCTACACCACCTGCCAGCTTAACACATTTCACTTCAATTAATTAATTAAACAATACACAATGTCTCAACAAGATTCTAACAAAGCTGTTCTTAAAGAAGTAGAGACACTAAGGACAGTACAAGATAGTCTGGAGGAGTCCGTTTCAAAAAAGTTTGCTGAAATGGATGCACATCTACAGTCCGGTGGGACGGCAAAAGACACTGTTGCAAAAGTGGCTGAGGAATTCCGGGCATTTAGAGAGCTCATCTTCTCTATACTAAAACTGCTGAGGACACAGATTAGTGAGTGCTCCCGGATGGCTGATGTGGCTGAAACTAGGCACAGGCGGAAGGCACTTCTTTTCTTGGGTGTGCCTGAGGTGGACAAGGAGGACTGCAAAGCTACTGTGCTAAGTTTTGTGCACAAGATGGGGTCTGCACACATCACAACATCCGACATCACCGTCTGCCACAGGATCGGAGCCTCAGGAAGGGATCACCATCGACCAATTCTAGTGCGGTTAGCTACAGCTGATCTGAGGTCGGCTGTATGGCGTGCCAAATCCAAACTTAAGGGCACGTCAGTTTCGGTTCGCGAGTTCTTGACAAAATCACGACAGGCAGTGTTCGCAAAAGCCAGGCAGCATTTTGGCATGCGTGCGTGCTGGACCCAGGATGGCGTTATTCATATAGCTGCTAATGGGACTCGCCATAAGGTCACTGTCATGGATGAGCTTAGCTCCCTAACACGCAAGTATCCCAAAGTGGCGGAATCATCCTCTCAGATGGGCAGAAGTGGCGCCGGGAGCACAGGATCGGGTATAACTTCCAAACAGTGCAAATAGATAGTTGACAGCATATTTCACTGTACACTTTCTTGTTATTATTATTTACTTTTCTCCTAGCTATAACTTTCGATTTGTTCTAACTGTTACCCTCAACTTACTATCATTTCTCTTTGCTGTTTACTATTATTTTTCTTCTGTCTGACAGTCACTGTCATGTGTCAACTTTATGTACGATTGTCAATTTATTTCACCTGTCATTCTCGTTCTGTTTAATGTCAATTAGTTTAATTAGAGGTGATGACCTCTAATAACACTAGTCTACAAGGATTTCGCAACAGAGTAAAGATATATATTTTTATCTTCGTTAAGCATTGCTGATTACGAATATGAACACCAAAAATGTCCTGCACGTCAGATTTTTCAATTATCCACAGGTGAATAAAAATACCTGCTAACGGTTAAGATTAGTACAATATCTACGTTTACTAATTTTTTTTTTGAGGGTAGATACAAAATAAATGTTGGTAAACATTCATAACGATATAATTACTTGTCATGCTTCTTGTTTACGTAGTTCTTCATTGATTTTTAATTAGTTTTTTGGTATTTTAGTAATTTTTTGAGTACAAAATGAGTAAAGTTGCTAAACGTGGTCGTGTTAATTCTCCAGATTTCTTCTGTTTTATATGTGGCGCGTTTACACCTTATAAACAAAGGAGAATAATAAGTGAAAGCGTTATTATGTTATACGAGACTTATTTTGGTTTTAGTATCGGCCACCAAGATAAAGAATGGGCACCTCATCAATGTTGTATAACGTGTATAGCAAGTTTGAGCAATTGGAGGAGTGGAAAGCGTTCATCAATGCCTTTTGCTGTGCCAATGATTTGGCGGGAACCTACTAGCCATGATATAGACTGCTACTTCTGTTTAACGAAGGTTCTCAAGAAGGAATAAAAGCAATAGCATATACCCCGACAATTCTTCGGCAACGAGACCTTTGCCACATGGTGAAGGGTTACCTATACCAGTTTCTCCGGTGGAAATTGAGACCATTTCTGAGTCAACATCTTTAGATACAGCTTCAACGTTCATTCCAAGTTTTGCAGATAAAAGCAGTGAGCCTCATTTAATTGATCAACATGAATTGGATGACTTAGTCCATGATCTTAAAATTTCTAATCAACATGAAACCAATGAGTGGAGATTGTTTGTGGATTCGTCGAAAACGAGCCTCAAAGCAGTATTATTACACAATGACAACACAAAACCTTATATCTATTAAAGAAAGTTACGAAAATATGTCTCTTATTCTCAAATGCATAAACTACAATCGTTTTAAATGGCAAATTTGTGGAGATCTAAAAGTTATAGGTATTTTACTCAGACTTCAAGGAAGTTTCACAAAATACTGTTATTTTCTTTGTCTTTGGGACAGCAGGGCAGCAAGTGATCATAACGCTATTAAAGAATGGCCAGAAAGACAAACATTTACACCAGGAAAAGAAAATATCAAATGTCCCTCTTGTTGATCCCCAGAACGTCCTTCTACCTCCTTTATACATCAAGCTTGGACTTATAAAGAATTTTGTTAAAGCCCTTAATAAAGAGGGGGATGCTTTCCAATATTTAAAAACCATTTTTCCAAAATTAAGCGATGCTAAATTAAAGGAAGGTATTTTCGTCGGTCCACAAATACGAAAACTTATGAGACACAGATTTTGAAAAAAAACTTATTGGCATCGAATTAAACGCTTGGAAATCATTCAATAGCATAGTAAAGCAATTTTTGGGTAACAATAACTCGGAAAACTATGAAGACATTGTATCTGAGTTACTTAAAAACTACCAAAAAATGGGCTGTAGAATGTCGTTGAAAATTCACTTTTTACATTCGCACTTGAATTTTTTTCCCACAAAACTTAGGAGCTGTCAGTGATGAACAGGGCGAGAGGTTCCATTAGGATGTCCTTACCATGGAACAACGTTACCAAGGTCGATGGGACCCAGGAATGTTGGGCGATTACTGTTGGTTCCTCATTAGGGAAACGGACAAAGATTTCAAAAGAAAATCGCCTTATGCTAAGAAAAAAACAAGCTAACTTTTTTAAATATATTATTTTCTGTTAGTTCTATTAATCATTTATGTAAAATCAAATAAATTTATTTTGAAATAAATAGCTTTTTTAATTTTTTTTAATAACATGTAACAAAAGTAGCGTAAAATTTACAAAAAAAATAAATCTTTATATCTAAAAATCCTGACGTGATGGCAAAATTCTGTTACCAGATTTGTTTCCAGCAATGGTGTATTACCAAGGTTTACAATAAGTGGTTTTTGTTGCGAGCCAAAAATTCATTTTTGTAGAGTAGTGTAATTTTTATTTTTAATCCTTTTATATACCACATTTTACGTTTTAAGTGTATTTGTTAACTTTTATTTTTGTTTGTTTTAATTAGTATGTATCAGCTGGCGGGTGGTGCAGAGATAAAGGTTGCAACGTAGTGAGTAACTTAAACTTATTTATATTATTTATACAAATTATTTTAATATTTACGTTATTATTTTAATTTTAATTATATCTATTTTTATATTTATATTATTTTTATGAGTGAGTCTAATGATGAGTATCTATCTGCCAACGAATCTTTTTCATCTCTCAATGACAGTTTCTTATCAGTGACTGGGACGCTGGGCGATTTTATGAGGCAAAAGTTTGACATCAGCTCTCAAAACAGTTTTAATGTATGTCATATTAACGCACAAAGTGTACCCAGTCATTACAGTGACCTCTATGAAGCTTTTTCTAACGCTAACGTTCATGCTATCCTGGTCTCGGAGAGTTGGCTCAAACCTAATCTTCCCTCCACTACTTACCCTCTCCCCGGCTTCATTCTGATACGGAATGACCGAGTCGGTAGGAGAGGCGGTGGTGTTGCTATTTATCTCCGCAGTCATTTTCCCTATAAAATTCTTGTCTCTTCCAATTCTGATTCTTCACAGTCCGGGGAGTACCTTTTCCTGGAGGTTGACATTAAAGGAACTAAAACTGTCCTCGGTACTGTTTATTGTCCCCCTACTGTTAATTACTTCTCCAGTTTCGAAACGATTCTGGAATCTTTAGGGTCAGAATATTCACATCACATCATCATGGGAGATTTCAATACTGATCTGCTTTCCGCTCAGTCCCTTCGTTCCCGCAAACTCCTTGATGTTGTCGAGTCAGCCAGTCTTCACATCTTACCTTTACAGGCCACCCATCACAATGCTGATGGAAAAGACACCTGGCTCGACATAATTCTTACCTCTGCTCCAAACCTTGTCTCATCCTATGGTCAAACCTCTGCGCCTGCCTTTTCCCATCATGACCTTATCTTCCTGTCATATATCCTAAAACCACCTAAACCTCCTCCAAAAGTTCTGCACATGCGATGTTTTGGTCGCATGGACGTCGAAAAATTGCAAAAGGACGCTTCACAAATAAATTGGGCTGACTTAGTTACGGCATCAACAGTTGACGACAAAGTCAATTTATTGAACAAAGCCATAGTAGACTTGTACGATATCCATGCTCCTGTACGGAAGATAAAACTGAAGCACCCGCCGGCACCTTGGATTACTACCGGAGTGCGCATGGCAATGAGGCGTAGGAACCGTGCTTTTAGCAAGTACAAAAGAGACCGGTGCGATGAAAACTGGGTGGCCTATAAATCTGCAAGGAATCGGTGTAATCAGATGATACGAAACGCCAAACGCCGACATATCATAAATAACGTTACTTCTTCTTCCCCTGCCGATGTCTGGAAGTTCCTGGGGACTCTGGGTATCGGCAAACAGCGCCGTGGACATCAGCAGGTGACAATCGGATTGGATGATATCAATAATCACTTCTCTTCTAGACCTTCTTTGGATAGCCAAACCGAGTGTCACACTGTTGATTACGTAGCTGGTCTGCCCCGCCCTAATATTAATTCGTTTTGTTTTTCTCCAGTTGCTGAAGATGAGATCAGAAAGACGATCCTGTCTATTAAATCCAACGCGGTGGGCAGTGACAACATCAGCCGCCGTATGATTACCCCCATCCTAGATCATCTCCTCTCTCCCATCACCCACATCATTAACTTCTCCTTACACTCTGGATTTTTCCCAACTATGTGGCGCTGTGCCTACATTACACCTCTACCCAAAATCCAGAATCCTTCTCTTCCTAATCATTTCCGACCGATATCCATCCTTCCTTTCCTATCCAAAGTGCTCGAAGCTTGCGTACACAAGCAACTGTCAAAATTCATCTACTCTCACAACTTGTTGAATCCCATGCAGTCTGGGTTTAAGCCGGGCCACAGCACAGTTTCCGCACTCCTCAAAGTGACTGGCGATATCAGAGAGGGCATGGAGAGCACCAAAGTCACTGTATTGACTTTGGTTGACTTTTCAAACGCCTTCGATACCGTTAGTCACGATATCCTACTTGCCATCCTATCCTACGTCATGGTCTCTTCTGAAGCTCTGGAATGGTTTTCAACTTATCTTCGAGGTCGCCAGCAATCGGTTCGTTGTAATGAATCGTCATCCAAATGGTGTAACATTGATTCTGGTGTTCCTCAAGGCGGTATTCTATCTCCATTATTATTTTCAATTTTCATTAATCTCATTACTCAAAATCTTCAGTGTACCTATCATCTATACGCCGATGACTTGCAGATATACTCTCAGGCAAGCATTGACTGTGTGTCGTCTGCGATTGATATGGTCAACAGGGATCTAGCATCTATCAAGGATTGGTCAGACAGGTTTGGCTTAAGCATAAACCCTTCAAAGTGCCAAGCAATCGTTGTGGGTAGCCAACGGCTCATGAGCAGGTTGGATACAGATTCCCTCCCTCCAATAGTTTTTGATGGTTCTATAATAAAACTATCTCCAACCGTCAAGAACCTCGGCTTACTTATTGACTCCACCTTAAGCTGGCAAGCACAAGTAACCAGTGTAAGCCAAAAAGTTACCGGTACCCTGCGTGCTCTATATCGCCTTAAAAACTTCTTTCCTTACAGAACCAAGGTAATGCTTGTGCAGACTTTAATTTTCCCTCAAATCGACTATGGTGATGTGTGTTATTTTGACCTGAATGCAGACCTTCTCAACAAACTCGACCGTCTTCTAAATAACTGCATTCGATTTATTTTTAATCTTCGCAAGTATGACCACGTGTCTACCTGTCGCTCTCAATTGAAATGGTTGCCTATCGTTCATCGCCGTAATATGCGTGCTCTCACTACACTTTACTCTATCCTAACATCTCCCTCTCCACCTTCCTACTTAACCAAGTACTTTAACTATCTTTGCTCCGTTCATGACCGAAATCTTCGTTCTTCTTATAATCTCCTTCTTGTTTGTACTTCTCACACATCTGGTTTCATTCATTCTTCATTTCCTATCCAATCCGTACTTCTCTGGAACGCCCTCCCTCTTGAGATCAGGAAGTCCACCAGCCGTTATGTGTTTAAGAAGAAGGTCCACGAACTATTTTTGTCTTCTAAATAATGTGGCAGTATAATACTGGAAATTCACTCATCTTTATATTATAATATAGCATAGTATGTATGTATTCACGTATGTATTTATATACTCTTCATATTTATTGTTATAATTAGTTTATAGTATTTATGTATTTTTATTATATTTATAGGTATATAATTTTATCTATGTATATTAAATATTTATCTATATTTACTTTAGGAATTGTATGTATTATTAAATTTGCCTAATTCTATCATTACGTTTATTTATGCACCTACTTCATTCATTTCTCTGCATCACCCTATGGTTGACTGGAAGAAAATGCCTAAAGGCATTAAGTCCGCCTGTACAAAAATTTTGTATGAAGTTATAAATAAAAAATATATCATATATGTATACTATTCTTTATTTATATTATATTATAAATCAGTGTATGTGTGTGTGTGTGTGCGTGCGTGAATGTGATGTATTTGGAATTATAGAATATTTAGCCTCAACAAATCCTCCGTATCATCATAAGATTTTGAGAATAGCCATATAGTAACTTTTTTCTTACATTGCAATCTAGTTAATGGATAAATGTTGCAGTTATCATTCGCTATGTTATAAAGGTGACAACTAATAACACTATGGTGAAATAAGATGAATAGATTAACTAATTTAGCGTGTGGCAACACTAGTATCGTTACTGATATTAGGGCTGTGTGTAGGGCCTCTAAGGCTGATTAATCGCTACGTCAGAGATAGTAAGTAGTATTGAAGTCTCCACAGTTTTTGACAGCATCTTCATCTATATAATAATATTTTATTTTGCGAGTCACCGATAAAAGCACAACTCTCCGAAAACTTTTTTAAGTTACACACTTTCACTAGCCGATAATTCGGTTACGTATTTCCGGTTTCAGCTGACGCTGGTCGCCATCTTGTTTCCGGTCCGCTGCTCATATCCTGTGAGACGGGATGTTACGTAATAACTGGGGATTTTATGCTTTTTGTATGTGATTGTATAATATTATAGTTTTATTTGTGTTTTGATTTAAGGTTTTGTTTTGGTGTTTGCAAAAGTTATTTTTAGAATGAAAATGATTTATTTTATACAATTTTTTTTTTTTGCCTAAAATGGCACACGAGCAGACATCCCACCTGATGGTAAGTGGGCACTGCCAAGCCGCTGCCTACCTTGAGAGGACAGCTCTCTTTGAACCTCGTTTGAAGAAGGACATGTCATAGCGCTCAGGAAACACCGCTGTTTGGAAATTCACCCCAGAGCCGGCACGTACGCAGGAGGAATGATCGCTGGAACCTCACTGTTCTAGACGATATCGGCTCCAGGTAGTGCGGGTGAAGCCTTCAGTGGCGTCGAGTGGTGCTATGGTAAAAAGGCGACGATGGCACCAAATCAAGGAGTTCAACGGAGCACTCCCCATTGAACAATCGATAGAGCACACAAAGTAACCCAAAGTCTTTCCGTTGCTCTAACGATTCTAAGTTGTCTTTCAGATTGGGATCACCGACGATTCGAACAGCCCGCCTTTGGAGGGAGTCAAATGGGCGAGAGAGATATTTATTATGTAAACACACTCAAGTCAAAAGTACTTACTGTGAATTATAAAGCTTGTTTTCAAGTTCAGACATGGTTGATGCTTGTCTTAAATTGTTCACGCATAAGTTTTAACGGCCTGTTTTATGTAAGTGGCCAATTTACTTGACAGCCGAAAAGGCAGGTAATGTGTTTGAGAGAGAATGAAACAGCTTAAGTAACTCTGTGTACTTTATTATAAAATTTCCCGTTGTTTTTATTTGACCACTGCTCAGCTCCTTTCAGCTGTAGCGTGACGTTATATAGCCTATGTTACTCAGTGATAATGTAGCTTTCGAACGCTAAAAGAATTTTTGAAATCGATCCAGTAGTTTTTAAGTTAATTCGTTACATACATATAAACAAATATACATAATATCTCTTTATAATATTAGTATAGAGTAAGTTACTGTGCCCGCGACTAAGTCCGCATGGATTTTTTTTTTTATAATAATTTTAGATTTTTACTAATATAAAAGTAGCCTAAGTTACTCCTTATTTTATCAGATATATGCCAGTGAAAGTCCCATCAAAATTGGCCAGCCGTTACAGATTGGCCGGAATAAACAGACAGACAGGCAAAAAATTAAAAAAAATATATTTTGGTATAATTGTACCACATGATATAATATTACAAACAGACAATCCAATTTTTATTTCATTCTGTTGGTGACAGTAAATTTGTCAATTGAGGGCGCCACTTGTTATGGTATTTTTACCAACTCCTTACATAATATTTTCTTAGACACTATAATAACACTGTAGTTAGAATATTAAGCTCGAGTTGCGCATAATGAGAAACGCTCGCTTGACCTGGTTGTACTTAGCTATGACGTCATCACTGGGATTTTTACTTCTACCCGCATTTTTTAAAAGATTTTTTTTACATTTTTTAAACTACTTTCTTGCAATAACCATAACAGTGTTAGCTTATGCTAAAGACTTAGTTGGTGTCTAATATCTATTAAAGTTCATAAAAGTAGATTATCTTTTTCTTCGTACCTGCCCAACGCTTTTTTTTATGAGTGTTGATACTGGAAATCATTATAAATACATACAATACATACATACATATAGATAACGCCTCTTTCCCAACAGAGGGGTAGACAGAGACTATTTCCTACGTACGGTACGTTCTTTTAGGTCTTCCCCTTCCAACGTTTCCTTTCACATTCGCCTCATATATTTGTTTTGTCACTCTTCCTTCATTCATCCTCTCTACATGTCCAAACCAGCTTAACATTCCTTTCTCTATTCGAGTTACAACATCAATTTTTAAGCCACAACGACAAAAACTTACAGCACTAAAGAGACACAAAAAAAAGTATTATGTTAATAAAACTGTAAAATATTTTCTGAAATAACCTTTCATTCAATTTTCGAACTGCTACTTAAACGTCAAAATATTTTCTTAAAAAAAAAAGGTAATGACGTTATATTTATCGTTTAGAAACGTCTTTTTTAACAAAAAGTGTCGGTCTTAATAAAAGTGAACGGTGAAATTGAACAAAAATATTTCTGAACTGTTTTTATTCGGCCTATTGGAAAATTAATTTGGTTCGATGTTTTATCCTTTTATAGCCGAAGCCAGTATAGCTGGCAAATAAAAATGCGACCTATATTTTAAACAAGAAGAGCTGATTTAGAACAATCGATTGGTCGGCTTTAGACTTTCATTACTTGCAAAAAGTTATGAAACTATTACGGCTTTCTAATAAAGTAACTATACAACCTTTTTTATTGTTTGGTTGAAAGAAAAACCTAATTAATCTTTTCATATGGGTTTTGTTTTTTGTTGAATTTGATCTTGTATTTTATTAATGTAATATTTTTAATACGTGAGTAAATATAAAATAGTGAAAAATATTACAAAAAAAAATCGATATTTAAATTTCGAGTTTTTTTTTCAAAAACATTTAGGGGTTTTGGTTTGTATTGTACCTATACAAATAAATAAAATTGGAGTATCTGTTTGTAATATTAAAATAACTGTTTTTTACTATATTACTTATGAATACTATATATATGTACCGTATATAGTACATATACGGTACATATACCAAAATATCATTTTTTATCTGTCTGTTTGTTCCGGCTAATCTCTGAAACGTCTGGACCGATTTTGACGGGTCTTTCACTGGCAGATAGCTGATGTAATAAGGAGTAAATTTGGCTACTTTTATTTTAGAAAATTGCTATAAATTTCACGGGGACGAGGTCGCGGGTAAAGCTAGTAAAAAATAAGATTGTAAATACGAATACATAGTCATCATCATCAGCTCCATTAAGTCCCACTACTGGGCTCGGGTCTCCTCTCCTCTAACTAGAGAGCTGAGAGGTTTTAGGCCATAATCCACTCACGCTGGCCTAGTGCGGGTTGGTGGATCAGATATACTCATAGAATTTCTTCTAGGGTATGTGGGTTTCCTCACGATATTTTCCTTCACCGTTAGCAGATGGTAAGTCACTTGACTGGTACATATAAATTCCACAAAGTGGAATCCACATTGGTACTGACCTATTAAAATAAAAAAACCTCATCGTCCATATCCCATTTCATTTACACCCGACATCACGAATTACTTCATACCCAAACCATTTGATAAAGGTGAAGTACACCATTTAGGGGACCACAAGCGTCAAATTGAAAAATTAATTGAATTAAGCTCTTATTTCCATTTCGATAAGTGCCATTTTGGTAAGTGGCTTTTGACGTAAAAGGTATAATTATGGTGATTGGTTGATAAAGTGCATAATTTTATAGTTTACTAGCTTCCGCCCGCTGCTTCGCCCGCGTGATATTTATTTTATACCAATAAACCTTCCTCTTTAATCACTCTATCTATTAAAAACACCGCTTCAAAATCCGTTGCGTAGTTTTAAAGATTTAAGCATACAAAGGGATATAGGGACAGAGAAAGCGACTTTGTTTTTGTTAGCGACGATGTATAAAAGTGTTTAATAAGTGCTAAAAATAAAAGCGTGCATGTGAAAGTAATTAATAAAACTATATAAATTATATATTAAGTGTGAAAACTAAGAAAGACATTAAAATTAATGTATAAGGTGTAAATTTATGTATATAGTTTTATATCAGGAAATTGTAAACATTTTTATAATCATCTCTGTATTATATAAGTAATGATTATTTCAATGTTAAACAAAAATAAAAGAAAAACGTTGCAGTAGAAGTCACTTACTCCTGATTTGTTAAAATTATTAAGAGCCGATTGGTTAAGTGACAGTAAAAAAT